>OY728142.1:1143359579-1148359579 GCA_963277665.1 Viscum album | reverse complement strand
TTTGGAAAGGATATATGTGGAAAATTTTGTTATAATTCATGGGGTACTGATGCCATTATCTCTAATTGGGATCCTCATATTACCTCACAAGTATATAGGAGACTATGGTATGATTTTTGATCTCAACTGCACCTTAGCACTACTTTCATCCCACAGACATATGGAAAGAAGGATCGAACCATCCAGACACTGGAGGATATAATGATGACATGCATCTTGAACTATGGTGGGTCTTGGTTAAGAAAGTTACCTTTGGTTGAGTTTGAGTAAAACAATAGATATCAAATTTCCATTAGTATAGATCCATTTGATTCATTGTATAGTCATATGTGTCATTCTCCATTGTGATATATAGAGGCTAGAGAATCGATAGTTATTGGTCTATATGCAGTACATATCATGACCGAGAAGATCCATTTGGTTCATGAGTGGATGAGGTTGGCACAGGACCACTAGAAGGCATATGATGATTGTAGGTGGAAGCCCTTAGATTTCAAAGTTAGAGACCATGTGTTCTTTAGAGTCTCCCCCAAGCATGGGAAGTGGAGGTTAGGTAGGGTAATTAAGATTTCTCCCATGTTTATTGGGCCCTTTGAGGTGTTGGGGTGTGTTGGTGAGGTGGTGTATCCATTAGTGTTTCCACCATGGTTAGAGAGGATTCGCAAATTCCTCCACATCTCTCAGCTTCATCGGTATCTCCATGATGACTCCAACATTAATGAATTGGGAGAGTTGGATATCGATGATGATGTGATGTTTATTGAGCATCCAGTAGAGGTCCAAGATTGTCGAGAGAAATTGCTATGTAGGTGACCATTCCCTTAGTTCATGTGTTATGGGGTCATGGTTGTGACGACCTAGAATTTTATCAATGAAATTATCTCATTTTATAACTATGTCATTTGGTATAAATCACATGAATCACATAGAGAACCGAATAAAAAATTTATTCTCATAAATTAATAATGATACATTAGTAATCAAACAAACCAATATGAATACCGAATATTATAGTGGTATAATAAGTAGAAAATAAGATAATAAGAATGGTAAATTTTGGATTTTTTTGATCCACTAGAATAACCACACTCATGAACAAATATTTAGGAATAAAACAAAATTTTAATAATAAAATATTCATTTGGGAGAAAATATAATTGATTTATGAATGAAATAAGAGGTATTTATAGGAATTAGTAAACCCTTATGACCGTTAGAAATATGACTGCTGGAATAGTAACCTGACTATTAGAATAGTAATGTGGCCATTAGGAATAATAATCTAGACATTAGAATAGTAATCTCACCTATGAAAATATAAATAAAATTTAAGTATCTTATAAATTAAAATATGATACATTTATATCAAGAAATAAGTAAATAAATGTTTTAAAAATGATCAATTTAGTGTTGGTATTTTTGTGAAAATTAAATGTTTATTTTCCATTTTAAAATTAATATATTGATTTAAAAGAAAATTTATTTTTATAAAATATATTCATAAATTAATATTTTGTTTTAGTAAAATTATAAGATAATTTTATGAGATCGTAGTAAATTTTTCAATGTTCCATAAAATTAGTTATAATATTAAAATCTGTATTTTTTAAATAAATAATGATTTTAATTAAAAATTAAATTTATCAAATTTAGAAATTTATTTTTATAAAATGGATTATATTTTATAAATATACACATAAATAAATTATTATGGATAATTTATTTATTTTTCTAAAATAGTTGAATTTTTGTGAATAGTGAAATATGGTAATTTACGGTATTTAAAATTTTAATCCAAATAGATGGATTTTTGAGTCATGGATGATGTAATAAACCATGAGTTATAACTCAAATTCACTATTTACTATACTTATTCATAATAATCAAAACTATTGGTAGTCTTGATCCAAAATAATAAACAAATGAATAAAATAATCAAAAACACCCCTCTCCTCCCCTTATAAACACTACCCCTCACCACCTCTTCTCCTCACACATTATAAGATTTATATATTTATAATATTATACCCAATTACTCTCTCAAGCCTCTTCCTCACATCTTGATCATGTTGGTCTCACAAAATTCCAAACCAAAGTGCCTTAAAGGGGTTCTAAAGGAGACGATATTCAAAAAGTAAAATTTCCCTTTTTTATTTTTAATTTATTTTATTTTACTATCCTCTCCTCACCTACCCTATCCAAAAAAAGAATATAAATAAATTATCATATATATACTAGAAACTTATTATTCTACTATAATATCAATCATCAAAACTCTTCTCATCCTACTTTATTTTAAAGATGAAAACATCATCTGTGATATGTCGATTTACCACCTTCATGGATGAAGATTTTTTATTTTCCATTTCCACCTTCAAGGATAGTCATAAAACCATTATAATTATTATAAAAGAATTTAAAATGTATTCTATAACAATTTTTATGTTTCTATGACTAAAATTTATACATAATTTTAAATAATAAAACAAAGTGAGTTTGTGATGATCGAAAACCCGCCAAAATAATCTAAATGATTATCATTGACATTTTATCAAATGAATCATGTTCATGTCAAAAAATAAAATGATATAAGGGACCACTTAAATTTATATAATTATATTAATACCACTTAATTCCAATTATATAAAATTATTAAAATTTTACAAGAACTTCCATGATTATACACAAGAAAACCGACCATGAAACCATGAAACGAATGTCTCCAAAATGATAAAATTAAACTCTATAACTCATCATAACAACCATAAATTAACTTAATAAAATTATAATAAATCATATATATGTATAATAGTTTTTTAGTTAATTAATTTATGGATCTAATTTTATTAACTAGGATATTAAGTGCGAGTGCATAACACTTTTGGATATAAGGTAAGGGATCTCTCCAAACCTCCATCTTTCCTTTGGATTACACTTTATATCTCCTTAACCTAATGTAATTCTTATTTATTATTATATAACTCTTCTAAATTATGTTTATATGTTCCAAAATTATGTATCTAGATCAATTCATCCTTTTTTTATGGGGAAATACATGTCATATAAGGTTCCATTTTCAATTCATCCCGATAAGAAATCCCAATTAAAAGGAACTTTCCAATTTCATACCCATTTTCAAGTACATCCCATTATCTATTTTAATCCATCATTATTTTTCTAAATTTACTCATTTAGTCATGAAAAACTGTCTTAGATTATTTGGGGATTTATATAAAAATTATTCATTTTTCTTTTTAAAATTCTCTTTAATATTTTCCCTTAAATCGCACTAAAGTAGATCATTTATAAAGCTTCTTAAACATTATTTTTACATTATTTCACTTAATTGGAACGTAATTTATCAATATTTATGCCTATTTTACCTTATAAATTTCTATTTATTATTTAAATCCATTCTTTCATGGACACCATTATGATATTTTACTTTTTTATGCCTTATGAGTTGATTATGATACCCATTTCTTTCCATGGATAACCATTATATGTATTACTTATGATTGATTCTTCATGTGGAACACATATGCATGAACAAGTTTTTATGGGTGTCTCTAGATATTTATCCAATTCATTGGGTAATTTCTATTCTCATGAGATGTCTTGTATTGGATTAGGGAGTGAACTTAATCTATTATGGGACTTTGTCCACCATGTGATATAGTCTTGGCAGTTAGCCTTGGCTCATGTTTATGTCATGTTGTATGTTTCTTCAACATTCCTATGATTCCATGATTACATGATCCTATTATCTATATTTTATGCTTCCATATTTTTATTCATGTTCCATGTCTTTTATATAATCATGTTATGCCTTATAACCCGTGTGATGTGATTTATTCGTATTTTTATTCATTTACTGGTATTTATAGCTCATCCATTTTGTCTATGTAATCCCTAGGATATCCTATAAAGATTTAGGAGCTAAAAGGAAGTTAGGATATTATTATGGATTATTAATATGAATATGTTTAATTCTATTTCCATTTTTTAATTTTATGCACCTAATCATCAAAAGACACCAAACTTTATAATCCATGGTTTGTATTTGATGGATAATTAAGTTTAAAATCATGTAATAATTTGTGTAAAAGGCTTTGGTCACTATATATATATTATCAAACCAAAATCTAGTTATTTTTGTATATTATGAATAGAAAAATTTAGTAATAACCCTATTGATAATTCTATCACCATGGATAACCTAGATTAAAACTTAGGAAGTCACAAGTCAGGATATTCTTTTAATTTATAGTTTTATCTTTCTATGTTAAAAGTTTAATTTTTATATTATTATTAGAGAATTATTAAATACCCCCTAATTGTTCTTTATTTTTATTATTTAATGATTTGGAATATTAGAACATGTGCTAAAAATCAACATGATAGGCAATGTGATGATTTCCCTAATGAAATGAAAAATTTAATGGGAATGAGATCTCAAAACTTTATTTTAATACTTGAAAAACTAGATCAAGTTATGAAAAATAACTTGAATTTTGTGGAAGTAACTCATTCTCCTAATAAAGATAATTTTTTGGTTGAGAACTTTATGTGAAAAAGGTCTTGTATCTTTAGTGTATATTCTGATCCCCTCACCAAAAAACAATTGATTAACTCAATTGATAATATATTTTATATCCTTCAATGTTCAGAAGAATAAAAAGTTGTGTTGGTGGTCTATATTTTTAATGGGGTATCTGATCAGTGGTGTACACTAATCAAAAACAAAATTTCTAAGGAGGAAATTTATTACATGGATTGGGAATAATTAAATAAAATATTTCTCAATAAATATTTTCCCTGAACTCTCCATCTTAAGATAGAGAGGGAGTTCTTCAAAATGAAACAAAAATAATATGAGTGAATCTTTGTGTGAGAGGGAAATATAAAAATGAATTCTTGATATGAATCTATCTTTTTCATGAACACTAAAATCATTCTAGATCTCTTCTTTATTGTATTAAACCCAATTCTATGAAATGAATTGATGATTTGATACTTTGATAACTATGAGTAGATATTATGTTATGCCCTTAAGGTTGAGATAGAGATTAGAGGATCTTAGTAGTCTCATGGACCTAGAGATAAAATAGGAATATGGAGTTTAATATTTTATGATATATAGATAAATACCATAATGGAAAGAAAACCCAATATTCCATGTGTCAAAAACTGTGGGAATAAGAATCCTGGAAACTATTTAAAGGGAACCAGGAGATGCTTCAAATGTGGAAGAGTGAGGCATTAGGATAATAATTCCTAAAGGGATATGAATAAGCCTAAAATGAATAATAATAAAGGAAGGTTCAGATAAACACCCATCCCATGGTGTAATGTTTCATCTATAAGTAACATGAACATTATTTGAGTCAATTCCCTAATCTAAGGGATATCGGAGGCAATCAACAATAGTAACCTCCAAGGAAACAAGAGAATATGTTATCACTAATACTATGGTGGAGCCCTAATACGATGTGGTGAAAGGTACTATGGTTATTCATTCAAGAATACTGAGTTTACTATTTTATTATAGTTTTATGCATTCTTTTATATCTTGAACTATTCAAACACCAACTTGAAATATAGAGGTGACTTATCTGTGAGAACAGAAGATGGGGAAATTATTGAATCCAAATTATATAATTACTCCCTAATTAATGTTTTTGGACTCAACCTCCTATAAAATATTATCTTATATCCTTGGTGGAGTTTAATGATATATTGGGCATGTATTGGCTATCTTTATACATAACCAACATCAACTGTTGGGAAAGGGAGATCACTCTTCACATCCCTAGGCATCCTTCAATTTTGTACAATTTTAAGGAGGAGGATGAATCTCATTCAGAATCATCATATCAATTTTGGATATTATTTCTTTATGATCCATCATATTAGACTCAAATGATGACAGAAAAAAGAGGATCATTCTCAAAGACAAGCCCATTGTGAGGGACTACACTGATGTGTTCCCTGAATAATTTATTGGTCGTCCTCCTGATTGAGAGGTTGATTTTTCATTTAATATTATTCCTATATCTCTTCCTATATCAAATAATCCTTACATAATGTCCTCCATTGAGTTGGATAAACTAAAGAAGTGGTTATATGATAATTTGGAAAAGGGTTTCATATGTCTGAGTGCTTCATAGTGGGGTGTGCCAATCCTCTATGTCAAGAAGAAGGATAGATAAATCTTCCTTTATGTTTATTATCATGAGCTAAATTAGATCATGATAAAGAACAAGTATCCCCTTCCATGTATATATTACTTGTTAAATAAACTACATGGCGTTAAGTATTTATATAAGGTGGATATTCATTCGGGGTGTCACTAATTAAAGATGAAGAAGGAAGATATTACCAATAATTCCTTTTGAATGAGGTATGGACACTTTGAGTTCATAGTGATGCCTTTTAGAATCATTAATTCTATAGAAATATTCATTGACATAATTATTTAAGTATTTGGATATTACCTTGATAAATTTGTGGTAATCATTATATATGGTATTTTGATATACTACAAATGAAATGAGGATCATGAGGAGTAATTGAATACCCTGATAAAGACTTTGAGAAGGGAGAAACTGTATGAAAAGTAAATTACATGTGAGTTATATATGGAGGAAGTATAATTCTTGAGGTATGTTATCACTAGAAATGGAATATCAGTAGACCCTTCTAAGAAAAAGGGAATTGAGGAGTGTCCCAAAATAGAATTTGTAACATAGATGTGTAGTTTCCTTGATATAATTGGGTTTTACTGATGATTTGTGAAGAAATTATCATGATTTTAAAACCCACTAACAAGATAACTCAGAAGAGAGTAATGTTTTTCTGGACTATTGAATGTGAATACTACTTCAAAGAGTTTAAAAATAGTCTTATCACTACACTAGTAATCACCCTACCAACAATTAGGGAAATATTTGTGGTATATAATGATGATTTAAAGAAGGTATTAGGTTTTTTGCTAAAGAAAAATGATAAAGTGATTGTCTACACCTCAAGGAATTCAAAATTTCATGAGAAAAACTATCACATACATGATCTGGAGTTGGAGACTGTGATATTTGCATTGAAAATCTAGTGGCATTATCTCTATGGGGATAAGTTTGAGATATATACAGATCATAAGAGCCTCCAATATATAATCATACAAAAGTAGATTAATATTAACTTGCTAATATGATTATATATAATCATATATTATGAATTCTCAATCAAATACCATCTTAGTAAATAAAATAAAGTGTTAGATTCTCTATGTATAATAGTTTCTACAACTTTATAGAAGATGATAATTGAGAAGGATCTAATATTCAAAGACTTTAAAATGATTGACATGGGAATCATAAAGTAAGTTTCATCATCATTACATTCAAAAATTATTTCTAAACCATCCCTTATGGACAAAATAAAGGATGGTCAAAGAAATTATGTTGAAATTCAGAAGAATATGGAAGCTATCAAAAAATATATATCCACATAATTCAAAATTGAGGAGGAAGGAGTCATAATATTTGGTTCATAACTATGTATACCATCAAATCCATAGATAAATAAAGATATTCTGAATGACTAACATAGCTCAACCTTCTCTCCTCACTAATGGAGCACAAAGATGTATCGAGATCTCCTAGATAACAATTGGTGGGACAATATGAAGAAGGATATCACTGAATATACAAAAATGTGTCTGGTATGTCAGAAAGTGAATGTTGAAAGGAAAAATTCTAAGGGGGTGATGTAAAAATTACTCATACCAACATTTAATTGGGAAAAATCACCATAGAACTTTTCACTTGACTTCCAAATACATCCATAGTAAATAATTTTATATGTGTTATTCTAGATTTTCGCACAAAGATAGCACACTTTATCACAATTAGAGAGGAATTATCACTCAATCAAATTTCATGGATATCCATCAATGAAGTGGTGAGGATATATGGAGTAAGACTATCGATTTTATCTGATCGAGATCTAAGATTCACCTTCATGTTATGGAAAAGTCTCCAACATTCTCTAAACACTAAGATAAAATTATTTACAGCTTGTCATCCTCAAACCGATGTCCAATCTGAAAATATTATTCAAAAACTAGAAGACATGTTGAGATCATGTTCTTGGTACTTAAAATGGGGATGAGGCCCACATCTACCTCTAGTCGAGTTAACTTATAAAAATAGTTTCCACTCAAGAATAAAAAATGGAACCATATAAATCCCTTTACAGTAAAAGATGTAGAACACAAGAATTCTCGGATAAAGTCAGTTATTATAAGCTGTTGGGCCCTGAAATGGTCGAAGAAATGGTAGAAAAGGTGAAAACCATCCAGAAACACATCAAATAATCCAAAAGTTGAAATAATAGCTATATAGCATCCCACCTTTTTATTACATAACATTTCATTACATTCTACAAATAGAGGATCTTTAAATTCTAGTGTCTTGGAAATCAGGAGCATAAAACATGATAACAACATAAAACATTATTATAAACCACTTGTAAGGATTATTCATTGTTCATCCTAATTTCATTACAACATCTCATAACCTGGGAGCATACATCAAAGGAAAGGGTGAGCATAAGGCACAGTAAGGGAAACAAGAGAAACATTTTACATGTGAACTTGAGATATATCAATAAAGTCATGATAAAGAACTTTAAGGCATGAGAAAGAGATCATGAGGCATATCATAATAAAAATAATGTGTTTCATAACTTGAATTTATGGCTACAACATTTAACTTATACAATCATTTCTGTATCACCAAGGTCCATCTCCAAGGTATCATTAAAAAAAATTATCGAGGTTATTCACCAAGGTATCGTTAAAATGGTCATCTCTAGAGATTAAGTCTTTACCCAATGCATTGGAGCGCTATCAGGGTGCACCCTTAATTTGTATTTATCATCATGTGAGACACATATATCATCATCAAAAATTTCATGAATAACCCATATAGCATAAAATAAATGGGTTTCATTTCATAATCATAACGTTTTTTAAAATTTCTTTAATGACATGATCTTTATGTCACTTTATACCCACAGAAAAGGAAAGTGAGTTTCATGTATGTAAATAAAAGAATTAAAATAGAACATTTTTATATATATGTGAATACCCCTATACAAGAAATATCTTTTAGTATTCACTTAATAAAAAAAAATTGAGAAAAAGAGAGAGACATTTTGAGACGAAAATTCAGCAGCATAACGGCTATGTTACAGGGTTTTAGAAAACATTTAAAAGAGAGGGGACATGGGTTACCCACTCATAAATGATCCACAAAATAGTATAGGGACCAAATATAAAGGATATAAGAACATGGTGATGAAATTTTAAAGACATACCATATGAAATGAAAAACTTTAAAGGAAGACAAAAATGAGATTTCTCTTATAAAAATTCGGCAGCCTAACGGCGTCACTTAAAACTTCTAAAAATGAATTGATGAGATAAAATAGGGTATCTCATAATATGAAAATAAAAGGACAGTATTATGGATATAGATATCATACCCCAACATAATAAAAAGTAACTTGAAAGACTTGACATGAAAATAGAACTTTGAAAATGAGAAGGGTGAAAGAATCCCTTATAAAAATTCGGCAGCCTAACGGCGCCACTTGAAAATTATTAAAATGAATTGATTAGAGTAAGAGGGGGTATATCATCATATGAAAATAAAAATTATAGTAAGGTGAATATAAAAGAACATCCTACAACATAATAACATAGAGCATAAAATAAATGACATAAAAGAGAGTACTTGAAAAAAAAAAGAGGTAGGATCCCTTACCTTAAAACATAACTCTTAAAACTCGAAGGTCAGGACCTTGAGGGATTGGGGGCACCTTGTAAGGACTCCTTGGGAGGTAATGAGACCATATCTTCATTGAAGGGGATTTGAAAATGAAATTAATGAGTTAAAGGCTTGGTATTTATAGGAGAAGTGAGGGGATAAGGCATTAAATGCCAAGGGACACCTCATCAGTGGTATTGGCAAAACCATGGGCATACCCTTGGTATTTTCCCATGTTATTGGCCACTTGGAACACCTAATACCTTATATTACTATTCATAAGTCGACCGTAATTATTTCATAATTATTACATACTTAATGATGTCATTAAACACCCAAAACTCAAAAACTGTATTTTCACTATTCACCGAAAATTCAACTTTCTCAGAAAAATCCCAAAATTTCAACTTAACCAAATTTCGATGCTTTGATATCAAAAATGAACTCCATTTTATGGAAATAATTTTCTAAATATTTTTAATTTAATTTTTAAATAAAAACACTATTCACTGAAAATTCAACTATTTCAGAAAAATCCCAAAAATTTACCTTAACCAAATATCGATGCTCTGATTTCAAAAATGAACTCCATTTTATGAAAATAATTTTTTAAATATTTTTAATTTAATTTTTAAATAAAAACACTATTCACCTGAAAAAACTAATACTTAACCAATAATTTCTGAAACATTTATTAACCTATTTTATTGAATCACATTACCTAATCAAGGGGCCTAAATTATATCAATACTTTATTTAAGTAAGATTACTAATCCATTTGTTCACATTAATAATCATAAGCGTAAAATCACTATTCATAATTTCCTATTCATCAAAAATTAAGTTGATCTTATTAGACTCTAAATATCATTTTGAACACAACTGTAGAAGACCATTTTTTGAAAATCATTACACATTTTTAATTATTTAAGGTTTACATAAATATTTTTAAAATAACCTTTTTCTAAAATTCATCAATAATATGCATACAATATTTATCCGGACATTAGAAAATTCGCAAACATCATCATAAGAAGAAATCACAATTTTTATTTAAATCAAAGGATTACACAAGGCAATTACGGTCTCGTTATATAACCCCTTATAACACCAGCATAGGACCTAAGAGTAAGGTTTGCTAGGGTGATAGAATCTTGGGGCGGCTCGGCCAACATTGCTCGAGTAGTGATTTCTATCAGCTTTAACTTCTCGCGAAGGAGATTCCATTCTAGCTTCACATGATGAATTTCGGCTTGGGTTTGGTCCATAGAAAAGCCCAAAGGTGCTACCTCCTTCCTGAGTTCTGTCAGATTGGCTTTGATCGGCCCAAGACTACTGGATGGGGCCATCGAATCTTTTTGCTATATTAATTAATCCAGATAAATTGTATTTATAGACAATAATCGCAACATTTAGTTTCCAATGGTCTTATTGACCAACAATCATATAACAATCAAAACCCAATGGTCTTATTTTAATTAAACTCATTTTATTAAATGAAATAGTTTTGTTGAGTATAAAATAAAATAACACACAATGTTAGGAAACAACATTTATTCAAAATTTTGGGTCGTTACAATATTCCCCCCTTAAGAAATTGTGTCCTCACAATTTTAAAATTGGGCTTGGAAATTTCATAGAAATTTCCACATCGGAAAAGAGTCAGTAAAACTATTACTTTAAAAGAATGAAAGGGAAGTACAAAGGTCACCCGATTTAACCCATACTAGGATTCCAAAAAGGAAAACATGGATATGTAAGAGAAAACAAAGGGTCATGTTCTGATGGAGAGTGATAGAAAACATGATTAGGAGAAAATTAACCACAAGAAGATCACAAACTTAAGATGTGTTAAACAGTTCTTGATTACCCAGTAGGAAACGTAAACCAACAATGTTTTTTGTTTTACATTCCTTTTCATAATTTTGAGGAATTAATTTACTACATAGAATAAAAACATAAATAAATATATTTACCTTCAAGTAGAGTCTCATCCCTTAATAATTTTCCACCAAGACTAATATTTTCTCCAAACAATGAGCATTCAAAAAGACTTGGTCTCATCAAAAGCACAAGAATCATCTTCTAGAGAATCACATATTCCACAAAAGAATAAATATATTTTTCCCTTTCTTTAGTCATCAACTAAAACTAAAAAGGTTAGTATGAGATCATATAATCCCCAAAAAGGTTAATCCTTTATAAAAAATAAATATGACTATTAATCTCCAAAATTCAACAAACTACCCAAATTTCCAGAAAGACCATTCAATACATAACCATCCTTAAAATTCTTTAGAATAATCCAAACTTAGATTGGAACCCAAAACTCAGAAGGATTTAATCACATAGTCTTCCCCAATAATTCATAGCATTTATCTCCAAATAACATCGACTACTATTAAAGTCTCATACTAAAATGTAATTAACCTATTCACATATTCTCTACGCTCGGTTCATCATTTTCTAGAAATAACCCCAATAACCATATGTCCACAATAATTACATAAATTCCTTCAAAAAAAATTCAACCATTCCTCCCCAATTTAAATCCTGTAGTATTTTATTTCCCTTAGGAATATAGTACTCCAAAAGATAAAACATTGTCCAAAATAACCTTTATCATTTAATCGCCAAATAATTTTCTTATCCAAAGGATATCCATT
Organism: Viscum album; assembly: GCA_963277665.1. Lineage (NCBI taxonomy): Eukaryota > Viridiplantae > Streptophyta > Magnoliopsida > Santalales > Viscaceae > Viscum > Viscum album. The sequence goes on along the minus strand of OY728142.1, from coordinate 1,148,347,080 downwards.
TGATAAAACATAAGTTTCAAAAATCAACTTATTCTTGATCCATAAAAATAGCAGGTTCATTAGTTAGTCCGAAGGGCATAAAAACAAACTTATAATGCCCATATCTTGATTTGAAGGTAGTTTTTAGAATATCATCATTATTCACCCTCAATTGATGATAACTAGAACGAAGATAAATATTAGAGAAGAATTGAGTCCCTCAAATTTGGTCAAATAAGTCATCAATTCTTGGAAGATAGATTTTTTTTTCTTCACTGTGATCCCATTCAGTTCTCTATAATCAATGCATAGTTGCATCTATCCATCCTTCGTATTCACAAAGAGAACTGGTGCACCCCAAGGAGACACACTTGGTCAGATAAACCCATTCTCCAAAAGATCTCGGAGTTGTTTATTTAATTCCTATAGCTCCACATTTTCCATCCTATAGGGGGTCTTTGACATCGAATGAGATCCAGGTATGAGTTCAATGGATAACTCTACCTCTATTTTTGGGGAAGGTCTGGGTAACTCCTCAGGAAATACGTCAACATATTCCTAGATGATGGGGAAATTTTCTAAAAGAATAAATCCTTTGTGAGAAAATTATTCCATTTGTGAATCTTTTAACTAAAAATTATGTTATGTATTAAAACTTCATGCTTAGACAATTACATTTTTCTATAATTCCTTCATAATAATTCATAAAAATATTGTGATTAACCAAACATATCCCCTGGTAGTGTCATAACCAAGGGTGTAGCAAGGTCTGTTGTCTTGTACCAGTTCCCGTTCGAGTCTAGCTCAAAGCGGTGTTTTTGGGTTTTTCCCCTATGTACATCTGTGCCAGATCCACCTCTATCTGCTCGTATCCGGATAGTGATGTATTTTCTTGATAAACCACTTACTCAATACTCACCAAAACACCAAGAATATTTCATATATTTAAACTTTTCTATAGGGTTCTTCATAAAGTTTTCATATCCTAATTTCCATAAATAACTAAACTATCCTTTGATACTAACTATAGCATCCCTCATTTTTATTACATAACATTTCATTATATTCTACAAACAGAGGATATTTAAAGTCTTGTGTCTTGGAAATCAGGAACATAAAACATGAGAACAACATAAAACATTATTCTAAACCACTTTTAAGGCTTATTCATTGTTCATTCTAAGTTCATTACATCATCTCATAACCTAGGAGAATACATCAAAGGAAAGAGTGAGCAGAAGGTCCAGTAAGGGAAACAAGAGAAACATTTTATATGTGAACTTGAGATACATCAATAAAGTCATGATAAATAACTTTAAGGAATGAGAAAGAGATCATGAGGTATATCATAATTAAAATAACGTGTTTCATAACTTGAAGTTGTGGCTACAACATTTAACTTAGACAATCATTTTTGTATCACCAAGGTTCATCCCCAAGGTGTCATTAAAAGAAATTACCAAGGTTATTCACCAAGGTATCGTTAAAATGGTCATCTCTAGAGATTAAGTCTTTACCCAATGCATTGGAGAGCTATCAGGGCGCACCCTTAATTTGTCTTTATTATCATGTGAGACACATATATCATCATCAAACATTTCATAAATAACCCATATATCATAAAAGAAATGGGTTTCATTTCATAATCATAACGTTTTTAAAAACTTCTTTAATGACATGATCTTTATGTCACTTTATACCCACGAAAAAGGAAAGCGGGTTTCATGTATGTAAATCCCAGAATTAAAATAGAAAATTTTGATGTATATGTTAATACCCCTATAGAAGAAATATCTTTGAGTATTCACTTAATAAAAGAAAATAATTTGAGAAAAATAGAGAGACATTTTGAGACGAAAATTCAGCAGCATAACGTCTATGTTACAGGGTTTTAGAAAACATTGAAAATAGAGGGAAAATGGGTTACCCACTCATAAATGATCCAAAAACAGTATAGGGACCAAATATAATGGATATAATAACATGTTAAGGAAATTTTAAATACATACCATATGAAATGAAAAACTTTAAAAGAAGACAAAAATAAGATTTCTCTTATAAAAATATGGCAGCCTAACGGCGTCACTTAAAACTTCTAAAAAATGAATTGATGAGATCAAATAGGGTCTCTCATAATATGAACATAAAAGGAAATTATTATGGATATACATATCATACCCCAACATAAGAAAAAGTAACTTGAAATACTTGACATGAAAATAGAACTTTGAAAATGAGAAGGGTGAAAGAATCTCTTATAAAAATTCGGCAGCCTAACGGCGCCACTTAAAAATTATTAAAATGAATTTATGAGAGTAAGAGTATAAGGACCCGAACTTATTTCATACATAATCTTGAATTTATTCAAGAAAACACTTCAGTTTACATTGAGGATCTTTTCAAGTTTAGAGCTTTAGAGAATTAAGACAAAACATTCATAACATTACACATTGTTACATAGTGGATACCATAAAATCAGTTTCCATTTTCCTCAGAATATAAAACATTAAAACACAAAACATGACTCCTTGAAAATTCTTCAACATTTAACATTTCTTCATTCCTTGTATTACTCATCATTAACCTGTGAAAAATCATTTAAAAACTTGGGATGAGCACAAAAGCTCAGTAAGGTATGCAAAAGAAGGAAAAATCATATTAGTCCATGAATACGCATGACGTATGAAAACATTTTCAAAATACATGCTTTACACCCATAAAATCTTACTTAGCGTAACATGAGATTTACACAAGATCCACACAAACATAATTATAATCATAGAGGTATATTGGGGAATTACTTACATAATCTTGTAACCATCTTGGCTACCTTAAAATTTGTAACCCTCACGGATACCTTACTTTGTGTAACCATCACAGTTACACTTGGAGTAACCATACGGCCGACCTCCAACTTACTCATACCCAATGCATTGGAGGGAATTATAGGTCTCACCCTTCATCATAAACAATGCCCAATAACCAAAACATAATCATACAACATAAACAATAGCATAGAAACATACCTTTTGAATCTTATAAAACAGAATTTTAAAAGAGGATTTTAGAAGAAAAGTCTCTTATAAACATCATATATTTGAAGTGAGGCTTAATAGAGTGGATGTAATATGTATATACTCTGTAAATACACATAATTAAACATAATATAAACAAAACCCATCACACAAACAATTTAAATAGAACATAAATTATAAAGTAGAATGTTAACCCAAAGAATGGAAATCGGGTTAAGAATTCCCTTACCTTAGGATTGTCTTACATCAAAACTGTTTAAACCTCCTGTATAATGGTTAAAAGAGTGTTATTAGCATTTTACAGAAACATGTTCATGCTTATAACATATTATATGGTCATTTCATAACCTCATTTCACCCCTTATTTGTTAGTATTTTGTTCCTTGCATTATTTTGGGTGAGTTCTTTTGTGATTTTCACAATCGGTTCATGATGAATCGTTCTTGTTGATTGGAAGTGAAACTCCAGAATTGGAATGGAGTAGTATTTACATAATTCCAGTACCATAAATTATACCATTTATCACTTTGGTGCTTTATATGATGATGATTTATAAGTTAAAACATTAATTATGTTCGTTTAGATAATTTAAGTGGTTCTTTGATAATTACAACTTCATTTAGTCTTATAAATTTGAATCATGAGTACAAAAGAATTCCAGAACCTTATATGATTCATAAAACATATATTATAACCTGGTTCAACCATATAAATGGTTTCATGACCATACTTGAAAGAATTAATGGAGATTGAAAATACATCGTCCACGATATCGGTAATTCGACACAAATGGACAATGTTTTTTGATTCTTTAAATAAGTGAGAGAGGAGAGGAATAATGATTTGTAATTTTCCATAAACATGACAACATCCAGAATATACATGATTCTGGAGATTTCATGCCTCTTGGATAAGAGTGGGTGAAGAACGAAGAGAAGGGAATCTTGAAATGAAGAAAACATGAGAATTTTCTTACAAAAATTCGGCAGCCTAACGACGTCTCTTAAAATTTCATAAAAATAAGATTGATGAGAGGAATGGAATATCTCATCATTCATACAAAATTTGGACATTAAGGGGAAATATTAAATGAAATATCCCAACAAAAGACAAAGGGAAAGGAAGAGAATAACATAAAATGGAAGGAAAGAATGAAAATGAAAGAGGATGTTTACCTCTTGATCTCTTCTCCTTGAGATCCTTCTTAAGGGCTTTGATTTTGGTCTTTTGGTGAGCCCAGAAGCTCTAGGACGTGGGGAAGAAGATTGAGGAGGGAATTTGGCAGAAATTAGACAATGCTCAAGGCTTGAGAGGTGTGGGAGGAAGGGGGGAGTGAGGGTGATATTTATAGTGGAGGAGGGGAGGTGTTTTAGATTATTTTAATTATTATTATAATATTTTTATCAAGACTATGAATAATCTCAAATCAAGTGGCCCTAAATAGTGATAATATCATGTGATTTCGAATCAAGTGGCCTTTCATCACTTCTGATGTTATAAATAGTGCATATTTACCGATAAATTGATTATACGGTATTTTATCGTATTTCACTATTCACCGAAAATTCAAGAGTTTCAGAAAAATACCAAAAATTTACCCCAACCATTTTTCGATGTATAGAATTCAAAAATGAACTCCATTTTTCAAAAATAATTTTCTAAATATTATTAATTTAATTTTTAAATAAGGTCACAGTTAATTCGAAAAATAACAATATTGAAGTGCAATTAGTTTTATGTGACTTTGGAAAATTAATTATGATCCCATTATCCTATTGCCATGTGAAAATAATATAATATTATTATTTACTATTCATGAGGTCATATTACTATTCATATTACTATTCATAAGGGCATGTTACTATTCACTAAAAAACAAGTTTGTTTCATCAGACTCTAAATAAAATACTGAACCCAATTGTAGATGACAGTTTCTTGAAATTCAAATCATAGAAGAAATAAAATTACGTTTAAAGGATACTTATAAATATATACCTTAAACAAAATTTCAAGCATTTTCAATTTATTTTTAGAAAACCTTGGGATGTTACATTATCCCCACCTTCTTGAAATTGCGTCCTCGCAATTTTATTTACTTATTAAACAAGTGAGGGTACCTTGATCAAGGTGTCCACTTGGTTTCATCGTCATCTTGTTCACGTAGGTAGAAGTCCCAAGCATTACAACAATGATTTAGAGATCCTTCAAAATCATTTGCTTCCTCCATCCAAATACACCTCGTACAACATGGGTCATATGGTTGTTCACAGAAAAACAGTTTTGGAAAATAATCATGTATGACATATAATTCCAAAACATCTCATAAAACATGATTTCTATAAAATAGTCGGACCGAAATTGAGTTGAAACTTTCTATTATTGGTCCTTTTAAAATACCATAAGTATGTGATGTGAGACTATATTTTAAAAGCAAATATAAATAGGTTGCACAAGGGTCTCCTTCCTCAGCACCATTTTTAAAATCAAAATATGCTTCAAATTCTTGTGATAATTAAAATATTTGAAAATACCTTGATAATATTTACCTTTCTTGAAATTATGTGAATATTGTGAAAATATTATTTGTCTAAAAACAACCCATGATCCACGATGATAACAAGGTATAGAGGAGGTGTTTGATATCTCAAAAAACTGCTTGCAAGTGAGTTGTATGCTAGAAAAAGTTTCACAATCATCCGAAGATGACTTTGCAATAATTATTGCAAGCATGTCATCAGGAAGAGATAGGAATGTCGTTTGAGATCCTTCTCCTTCCATTCGTAACGGAATTTACTTGACCTGAAAAAAAAAGTTATAAAACAAGGATTTAACTGAAATAATAGATATAGGGACTAATCATGTGTCTCACAAGAACTCCTAATCCCTAAAGTTGTCTAAACCGACCTTTGATACCAACTATAAGGACCCGAACTTATTTCATACATAATCTTGAATTTATTCAAGAAAACACTTTAGTTTACATTGAGTATATTTTCAAGTTTATAGCTTTAGAGAATTAAGACAAAACATTCATAACATTACACATTGTTACATAGTGGATACCATAAAATCAGTTTCCATTTTCCTCAGAATATAAAACATTAAAACACAAAACATGACTCCTTGACAATTATTCAACATTTAACATGTCTTCCTTCCTTGTATTACTCATCATTAACCTGTGAAAAATCATTTAAAAACTTGGGATGAGCACAAAAGCTCAGTAAGGTATGCAAAAGAAGGAAAAATCACATTAGTCCATGAATATGCATAACGTATGAAAACATTTTCAAAATACATGCTTTACACCCATAAAATCTTACTTAGCGTAACATGATATTTACACAAGATCCACACAAAAATAATTATAATCATAGAGGTATATTGGGGAATTATTTACATAATCTTGTAACCATCTTCGCTACCTTAAAATTTGTAACCCTCACGGCTACCTTACTTTGTGTAACCATCACAGTTACACTTGGAGTAACCATACGGCCGACCTCCAACTTACTCATACCCAATGCATTTGAGGGAAGTATAGGTCCCACCCTTAATCATAAACAATTCCCAATAACCAAAACATAATCATACAACATAAACAATAGCAAAGAAACATACCTTTTGAATCTTATAAAACAGAATTTTAAAAGAGGATTTTAGAAGAAAAGTCCCTTATAAACATCATATACTTGAAGTGAGGCTTAATAGAGTAGATGTAATATGTATATACTCTGTAAATACACATAATGAAACATAATATAAACAAAACCCATCACACAAACAATTTAAATAGAACATAAATTATAAAGTAGAATGTTAACCCAAAGAATGGAAATTGGGTTAAGAATTCCCTTACCTTAGGATTGTCTTACATCAAAATTGTTTAAACCTCCTGTATAATGGTTAAAAGAGTGTTATTAGAATTTTACAGAAACATGTTCATGCTTATAACATCTTATATGGTCATTTAATAACCTCATTTCACCCCTTATTTGTTAGTATTTTGTTCCTTGCATTATTTTGGGTGAGTTCTTTTGTGATTTTCACAATCAGTTCGTGATGAATCGTTCTTGTTGATTGGAAGTGAAACTCCAGAATTGGAATGGAGTAGTATTTACATAATTCCAGTACCATAAATTATACCATTTATCACTTTGTTGCTTTATATGATGATGATTTATAAGTTAAAACATTAATTATGTTCGTTTAGATAATTTAAGTGGTTCTTTGATAATTACAACTTCATTTAGTCTTATAAATTTGAATCATGAGTACAAAAGAATTCCAGAACCTTATATGATTCATAAAACATATATTATAACCTGGTTCAACCATATAAATGGTTTCATGACCAGACTTGAAAGAATTAATGGAGATTGAAAATACATCGTCCACGATATCGGTAATTCGATACAAATGGACAATGTTTTTTGATTCTTTAAATAAGTGAGAGAGGAGAGGAATAATGATTTGTAATTTTCCATAAACATGACAACATCCAGAATATACATGATTCTGGAGATTTCATGCCTCTTAGATAAGAGGGGGTGAAGAACAAAGAGAAGGGAATCTTGAAATGAAGAAAACATGAGAAATTTCTTACAAAAATTCGGCAGCCTAACGGCGTCTCTTAAAATTTCATAAAAATAAGATTGATGAGAGGAATGGAATATCTCATCATTCATACAAAATTTGGACAGTAAGGGGAAATATTAAATGAAATATCCCAACAAAAGACAAAGGGAAAGGAAGAGAATAACATAAAATGGAAGGAAAGAATGAAAATGAAAGAGGATGTTTACCTCTTGATCTCTTCTCCTTGAGATCCTTCTTAAGGGCTTTGATTTTGGTCTTTTGGTGAGACCAGCAGCTCTAGGACGTGGGGAAGAATATTGAGGAGAGAATTTGGCAGAAATTAGACAATGCTCAAGGCTTGAGAGGTGTGGGAGGAAGAGGGGAGTGAGGGTGATATTTATAGTGGAGGAGGGGAGGTGTTTTAGATTATTTTAATTATTATTATAATATTTTTATCAAGACTATGAATAATCTCAAATCAAGTGGCCCTAAATAGTGATAATATCATATGATTTCGAAGCAATTTGCCTTTCATCACTTATGATGTCATAAATAGTGCATATTTACCGATAAATTGATTATACGGTATTTTATCGTATTTCACTATTCACCGAAAATTCAAGAGTTTCAGAAAAATACCAAAAATTTACCCCAACCATTTTTCGATGTATAGAATTCAAAAATGAACTCCATTTTTCAAAAATAATTTTCTAAATTTTATTAATTTAATTTTTAAATAAGGTCACAGTTAATTCAAAAAATTACAATATTGAAGTGCAATTAGTTTTATGTGACTTTGGAAAATTAATTATGATCCCATTATCCTATTGCCATGGGAAAATAAAATAATATTATTATTTACTATTCATGAGGTCATATTACTATTCATATTACTATTCATAAGGGCATGTTACTATTCACAAAAAAACAAGTTTGTTTCATCAGACTCTAAATAAAATACTGAACCCAATTGTAGATGACAGTTTCTTGAAATTCAAATCATAGAAGAAATAAAATTACGTTTAAAGGATACTTATAAATATATACCTTAATGTAGAGACCCGAAGCTTATCGTACATGGACATTACATTACTTTTGCGGAATACTTAGTACATAACAAAAACACACACACAAGGATCGTAATAGTTTAGTGTCTTTGGAAACTCGGAACGTAATCTTCTAATCGTGGTGAAAGATCTTCAATATCTCCCATAAAGATCTTCCCTTTTTTTTACCTATAAACCTTTCTTTATATCCTGGGGAAAAGAAAACATAAAAGGGTGAGCTCAAATGCTCAGTAAGGGTAAACAAAAGAAATATCAATCACATCATATACAAAAGAACATAGCTTTTTTGGAAATCTTAACCTGTAAAAGAGCTCATAATATCATAACATGGGATAAATCATAGAAGTGAAAATGAGATCCCCATAATCATAACATAAAACTTGAAACTTTGTGGCATGCACACATAATCATGGAAAATCATTTCTTGTTAGTCATGACTCATTGCCAAGACTATCTTAGTGGACAAAGTCCCTTTCTGAACCGAGTTCACTCCTCGTTTCAGTCCTGTATCACTGAACCGAAATAACCTTCCGTTCCAGCCATGTCTATCTCATGAGATATAAAATCATTACCCAATGCATTGGAGGGAGATATAGGTCCCACCCATCTTATAATGAATCCTTTCTTATGTGTGCCACATAATCATAACACATACATCATCGCATAACACATGTAACAAAAATGGCATTCTTGAAACATCATGACATCATAAATCAATTCATATATGATAAAGGAATTCATAAACATAATTCCATCACAACATAGTCAAACCAATGTAAAAATATGGATAGAAACAGAACCCTTTATTATCTTAGATGGAAAATAATTTTGATAAAACACTTGTATTGAATTCTTGAGGAAAATATCCTTTCTTCTTCAAAAACAATTTTCCTTTCATAACATGTCATACAACTTTAAAATAAAAGAAGTTGATTAAAAATAAACTTGAAAACTTTTAAAGGAAGCTTCTTGGAAATAATGTTTTAAAAATCCATTCATGCCGTATAAGTTAAAAAAAACATTCTTCGTACTTTTGTCGGAAAAGTCAAAAAGTACCTCGTACGGAAAAACGACAAAAGATTCCTTTCATATTCTTTACTAAAAACTCACCTAAGGGTAAAATTGGATTTAAACTATTGCAAGTGGATGGAAACAATATTTCATATTGAGGGAACATGGATGTGGATGATAAAATACACCCCAGTAAATACTTACGAATAAACAATCTCGGATAAAAATGAGATTGTGATATTTCCCTTACCTTAGGTCCGACTTGCTTTGTAAGTGTCCGAACCTCCTGTATAATGATTTAAATCATGTTATTGACTTATTACAGAATCATATTCATTGTTATGATATCATATATGGTTCACTTATGACATTATATTACCCGTTATTTTGTAAATTCCATGTTAAAGAAGCGTTTTGGGTAAAATCGTTTCATTTATCGTAGGTGTTTTGACTTGTTGTTCTTGACATCATTATTACTTATATCATGATTTACTTACTTCCAGAATATAAAATATGATTTATATATCATATATATTCAGTATATATATATATATAATAGGTAGATAAATGAAAAACACCGTTCATGGAGACGGTAGTCCGTACGCATGAACGCTGTTTTCCTTTCCTTATTGTCTTGAAATGGAAGTAAGTAGATGACATACATATGTATATATATACATAAATCCAGTAGCTTTATAATGTCATATATTTCATTATTATTTCTTATATATACATTATAATCATTCTTAAATGGTTAACATGGAGAATGAATCTCATCGCGTCGTGGAGACGGTATTCCGTACGTACGCACGAGCGATGATATCATTTCTATAATTATTGAATTGAATTGGAGTGGATTATACAATATATCAGAATCAATATGATGTTGTAATAACTATGTATAGTTATTCTTTACACCATTATACCCATCCATGTAAGGTGGTGGTGGAAAATAGATTACACCACGGCGTGGAGACGGTATTCCGTACGTACGCACGCGCGGTGATTTCTTTTTCCGTAGGATGGATAGATGGTGAAATAGGGTTGTTTCATACTTATAATAACATATCAGTATATGAGTGATACTGATGTTATTACTCCATAATGAAACAACTTAAGAAGAAGAAGTGGAAGAAGAAATAAAGATGAAAGAATTGGTAACGGTAATTACCTCTTCTTTGAAGTGCCTCTTTGAGACCTCCTCTTAGGGCACTAAAATTGGACTTTGAGGAAGACCAGAACCTCTAGGATGTTGCTAGGGAAGTGGAGAGGAGAAATTGGCAGGGGTTGGCCGAGCTTGAGTGCTCAAATTGGTGTGAGGAGGAGGGGGAGGAGGTGTCCTTTTATAGGGGAGGAGAGGGGCACCTTAGGAATATCTCAAAATATTATTTTATATTAAAGTCAAAATCGGTTTATAATGGTTCCAAAGGGTCTTATTTCGAAGCTAAAGTGGGGATGGGTCGAAATCCTATCAACCAATAAGATTTAGACAAGTTTAGGTTCTTATTTTAACCTTATCAATTAGATTTAACTCTAAGTTAAATAATTTAACTTTTACCGTGTCTTTTTGTTTTCTTTCACTATATGGTTAATACACATACTATAACATGCCAAACGAACCCCAAATTGTATATTATTAATACATATATCCTTATCTAAGTAATTTGGCCGAACCTTAGATTTTTACGAATAAAATAACAATTAATAATATAATATTTGATTTAAAAACTCTTTTGTGTCAATTTTGACACTATTTGATATATGATTTTTGTGAAAGTCATAACAGAATTATATGTTCGAACCAAGTTGATTAAATCAACAATAATATATCATAGTAACCTAGAAAATTAGTGGAATTCATAAAAAGTCTTAAATTACATTTATTTTGGTATTTATATTATCAATTATGTCAATATTTCATTAATAAGATAATTACTGCATCATCTTTGTGTCATAAATAAATTATATTATTTGATGTCTAAAAATTACAAATAAAATACCATCATGTAGGAAATCTTTTTAGCTTTCTAATGAATATTTATAGTCGAATTTATCTTATGTATAACCCCATATTAAAAATGATTTACTTATTAAACTTTGATTTTAACTATTTTAACCCTTCTTTAAATAAATTAATAATAAATGTCCTAATCTAATCCAAGTGGGCCTAAATGGTCATATTTTATTCCTAAGTTTGTTTTTGGTCGAATTACACTTGTCCAATAGAATTAGGACATGTGTTAGGGTAATACTAATATCATATTTACCCTTAGTTACCCTATTTACTATTTATCGTGGTAAAAAAAAGTAAAAAGTTACTATTCACCAAAAAATTATTTTCATCTCATTGAATCACATTTTAGTCCTTGATATTAACCGTGTCTCTCGGATTTTCGAAATTCCATTCACAGAAGCGGTAAAATTAAGTTTTATGCAAAATTCAGTTTTTAACCTACCACTTAGTAGTTTCACTATTCATCAAAAATTGATGTTTTTCAGAACAATGCCAAAATTTCATCCCAAGCTATATTTCATATTCCGAATTCAAAAATGAAGTCTATTTTACCAAATTCATAACATAAAAGTTTCATTAATTAATTTTATAATTAAATCCCGCTGTTAAAACAAATAGCGTGTTTTTAAGAAACAATATCTATCAAAAGATTGACACTTGTTTATGTCTAGTTTAAATGTGAAATTACATCCAATGACCAACATTGTATTAAATTGTAAAAATATATTCTAAATATACTTTAAAACTACTCAAATTAATAATTTATCACTATTAATTATTTCGATTAAAAAAGTTGTTTTTTAATTATAATTTAGTAATTTTCACTATTCATCAGAATATGAAAGTTATCCGAAATGTACCAAAATTTCACCATAGGCTAAATTCGATACTCCGAATCCAAAAATGAAGTTCATTTTGAAATATAAGATTTACAGAATTTTAAAAAGTGGTTATTACTATTCATAACGGCTAGTTTTAATAATATTTTAATAGCATATCATTGTTTCGTGAAACTCAGGATTACGTACCACACACGCTATCGAGGAAGGTTGCGATTGCGTGTAATGCAAGGCATGTCAAGGATGCGTGTTGTGCAAGCTCCTTTTGGTGTAGCGTATAACACAAGACATTAGTAAAATAAAAAAGAATATTTTTCATAAAATCTTGGGCTGTTACATTCTACCCCCCTTAAAATGAATTTCGCCCTCGAAATTCGTCGGGGTTATAAATGGTTTACTATTCGAAAGTTTCTTTAATAGAAACCCACATCGTAAAAGGGAATACCAAAACTTGGCTTTAAAAACTAAAGTATGAAATGTAACGATTACCCAAATAAACTAATCACTGGGTTTCCACATAGGTGAAAATATGGATATGGAAGAGAAATCTAACCATCATGTTCTGATGGAGAGTGGTAGAGAACATGGCTATGGAAAAGCCAGTAATCACAAATCCATAGATTTGTGATGATATAAGGTACCATCTGATTCATCTGGTATAAGATCACTAGGACAACATTTTTTTGGTTTTCAAGATCATTTCCCTAAAGTTGAAAATTTGCTTAGAATAAATACTTACTTTATTTTGGTACAATCTCACTTTTGTTCGTGCCTTGAACAATTTCTACTTCATCTCTTAAATAAATGAAGTTGAATTTGTTATTCGTGAAGTGTTAGCAGATCATGTGATAGAATGACGAGTCATTCCATCTGTCTCAAACAAAAGGTTAGTAAAAATTATATACATAAGTCGATCTATAGTGAGATTAATCACATATGGTTTCTAAAATGGACTTATACTTCATATATCATACTGCTTAATATAATAAAACTAGTTTCTACTAAACAGGGACTTCCTGTAGGCCAGTGGTAGGCGATAAAGGCCAGTCGCACTTCGGTTGTGGGTTCGATTCCTACAGCCTTGTCCGAAGCGATGGGTTGTCGCCCGTCCTGCAGGTTGTCCTTTTTCTAAAACTACGTTACTATAACATCTCATCAATAATATCGAAAATCTTCTATCTTTAAACAATACTAACTTATGTCCAACATAATCCAGTCTAATCTTTAGGCTTATACATAATACTGCCGTCCACTCTCATAATATAGTGACATCGATTACCAGAGATTTAATACTGTCGTTGATCCCCACATATCATAAGATATGTCTTGTTGGTCACATTCCAAACATTCAAAGTCCTTAATCGTGTATTCTCTTGAATACCTTAGTGAAAACATGAGTGCAGTTAAAAGTTAACACTTTCCACATACCAAAATCCTCAAAATTCTATATACTCAAACCATGATATCACTTAGTCCTTATATCAATCATGAGCTCATGAATACTATTAAACATTTCATTTTCTCGTCTTCATTATGCGCATATCATCTTATTTCCAAAAAATATCTCAACCACTTTGAATACCACATCAATAAATATTGCAATACTCAATGATACAACATTATCCCATTACATAAACACTTAATCATTCCACCACATCGTTGTCATATTCAACATTGCCAATAGTGATCGCATGTGATTTCCCTTTGTCCTTTGCCTTCAGTGGTTGCTCATGTTGATCATCACTAACCCTTGGATTAGGGCAATTATTAGCATAATGCCCCATTTCCTTGCACTTGAAGCATTGAAGTGTTAGCGGTGCGTTCTCTGCAGTGTTTGCTTTATTCACATCATTAGAAACCCTTTTTCCATTACTTCGACACTCAGCTACTCGATGACCTTCTTTTCCACACTTAAAACATTTTCTAGTCCCTTTAAGACAATCTCCACCATGCTTATTTCCACACTTTGTGCATAAGGAAACATTCATCTTCTTTTCACCATTATTCTGAGATTTCTCCTTGAACTCCATCTTTCGTTTCTTGTCAAAACCATGAGATGGATATGTAACACCAACTTCCATTTCTACCTTGATAGCACAACGCACAATTTCTTCATAGCTACTGAAGTCTCTTATAGCTAATGCCCTTCGAAGACTTGGTTTTAAGCCACTGAAAAATCGATCAACTTTACTTTCAGGTTGGATGATAATTACAGAAGCATACCTTGCAAGTCTTGTAAAATTTGCTTCATAGGTACCAACAGATTCATCGTCCCTTTGCTTCAGTTCAAGAAACTCTTTCTCCATCTTTGTTCGAAGAATACGAGGGAAGTACTTACTGAAAAACAAGTTCTTGAACTCGTCCCATTCCATGGACTCAATTTCATCTCTTGGCCTCGTATTCTTGATAAGATTCCACCATTGATCAGCTTCACCTTCCAAACGATATACTACTAAGATGACTTTATCATGATCAGAACATTGAAGAACTGAAAATATCTTTTCAGTAGTACTGATCCATTGTTCAGCCACAAGTGGATCAGAAGACCCACTGAAAGAAGGTGGACGTTGCCTCATGAAGGACTCAATAGAATATTGTTCCCTTCTCTGCTCATTTGGAAGTCCAGAATGATTCATAGCTTGTGTAAGTATAGCAATAAGATTTTGCACTCCATCTCCCATAACATTTGTTTGTTCAGGAGGGCAATCATTGCATTGTCCATTGCATTGATCAACACGGTTCCTTCGGGTTCCAGCCATCGTCTAAAACCCAAAAAGAATAGTGTGAGAGGAAAAAATCATGATAGGGAAAACAACATAATAAAGGGGGAGTACCTTCAATATCCAACATCTTAAGTTTAATTCTATGATCGTTAGCGTAATTCTATTACTATAACCTATACGTATACTTATCCCTAGGGACATCCCTAGACATACCTTAGAAATATCTCTAGGGATCTCACTAACGTTTTCGCATCCTAGTTTCCAAAGGTTGACTAAACCTTTGCTCTGATACCAACTGTAGAGACCCGAAGCTTATCGTACATGGACATTACATTACTTTTGCGGAATACTTAGTACATAACAAAAACACACACACAAGGATCGTAATAGTTTAGTGTCTTTGGAAACTCGGAACGTAATCTTCTAATCGTGGTGAAAGATCTTCAATATCTCCCATAAAGATCTTCCCTTTTTTTTACCTATAAACCTTTCTTTATATCCTGGGGAAAAGAAAACATAAAAGGGTGAGCTCAAATGCTCAGTAAGGGTAAACAAAAGAAATATCAATCACATCATATACAAAAGAACATAGCTTTTTTGGAAATCTTAACCTGTAAAAGAGCTCATAATATCATAACATGGGATAAATCATAGAAGTGAAAATGAGATCCCCATAATCATAACATAAAACTTGAAACTTTGTGGCATGCACACATAATCATGGAAAATCATTTCTTGTTAGTCATGACTCATTGCCAAGACTATCTTAGTGGACAAAGTCCCTTTCTGAACCGAGTTCACTCCTCGTTTCAGTCCTGTATCACTGAACCGAAATAACCTTCCGTTCCAGCCATGTCTATCTCATGAGATATAAAATCATTACCCAATGCATTGGAGGGAGATATAGGTCCCACCCATCTTATAATGAATCCTTTCTTATGTGTGCCACATAATCATAACACATACATCATCGCATAACACATGTAACAAAAATGGCATTCTTGAAACATCATGACATCATAAATCAATTCATATATGATAAAGGAATTCATAAACATAATTCCATCACAACATAGTCAAACCAATGTAAAAATATGGATAGAAACAGAACCCTTTATTATCTTAGATGGAAAATAATTTTGATAAAACACTTGTATTGAATTCTTGAGGAAAATATCCTTTCTTCTTCAAAAACAATTTTCCTTTCATAACATGTCATACAACTTTAAAATAAAAGAAGTTGATTAAAAATAAACTTGAAAACTTGTAAAGGAAGCTTCTTGGAAATAATGTTTTAAAAATCCATTCATGCCGTATAAGTTAAAAAAAACATTCTTCGTACTTTTGTCGGAAAAGTCAAAAAGTACCTCGTACGGAAAAACGACAAAAGATTCCTTTCATATTCTTTACTAAAAACTCACCTAAGGGTAAAATTGGATTTAAACTATTGCAAGTGGATGGAAACAATATTTCATATTGAGGGAACATGGATGTGGATGATAAAATACACCCCAGTAAATACTTACGAATAAACAATCTCGGATAAAAATGAGATTGTGATATTTCCCTTACCTTAGGTCCGACTTGCTTTGTAAGTGTCCGAACCTCCTGTATAATGATTTAAATCATGTTATTGACTTATTACAGAATCATATTCATTGTTATGATATCATATATGGTTCACTTATGACATTATATTACCCGTTATTTTGTAAATTCCATGTTAAAGAAGCGTTTTGGGTAAAATCGTTTCATTTATCGTAGGTGTTTTGACTTGTTGTTCTTGACATCATTATTACTTATATCATGATTTACTTACTTCCAGAATATAAAATATGATTTATATATCATATATATTCAGTATATATATATATATAATAGGTAGATAAATGAAAAACACCGTTCATGGAGACGGTAGTCCGTACGCATGAACGCTGTTTTCCTTTCCTTATTGTCTTGAAATGGAAGTAAGTAGATGACATACATATGTATATATATACATAAATCCAGTAGCTTTATAATGTCATATATTTCATTATTATTTCTTATATATACATTATAATCATTCTTAAATGGTTAACATGGAGAATGAATCTCATCGCGTCGTGGAGACGGTATTCCGTACGTACGCACGAGCGATGATATCATTTCTATAATTATTGAATTGAATTGGAGTGGATTATACAATATATCAGAATCAATATTATGTTGTAATAACTATGTATAGTTATTCTTTACACCATTATACCCATCCATGTAAGGTGGTGGTGGAAAATAGATTACACCACGGCGTGGAGACGGTATTCCGTACGTACGCACGCGCGGTGATTTCTTTTTCCGTAGGATGGATAGATGGTGAAATAGGGTTGTTTCATACTTATAATAACATATCAGTATATGAGTGATACTGATGTTATTACTCCATAATGAAACAACCTAAGAAGAAGAAGTGGAAGAAGAAATAAAGATGAAAGAATTGGTAACGGTAATTACCTCTTCTTTGAAGTGCCTCTTTGAGACCTCCTCTTAGGGCACTAAAATTGGACTTTGAGGAAGACCAGAACCTCTAGGATGTTTCTAGGGAAGTGGAGAGGAGAAATTGGCAGGGTTTGGCCGAGCTTGAGTGCTCAAATTGGTGTGAGGAGGAGGGGGAGGAGGTGTCCTTTTATAGGGGAGGAGAGGGGCACCTTAGGAATATCTCAAAATATTATTTTATATTAAAGTCAAAATCGGTTTATAATGGTTCCAAAGGGTCTTATTTCGAAGCTAAAGTAGGGATGGGTCGAAATCCTATCAACCAATAAGATTTAGACAAGTTTAGGTTCTTATTTTAACCTTATCAATTAGATTTAACTCTAAGTTAAATAATTTAACTTTTACCGTGTCTTTTTGTTTTCTTTCACTATATGGTTAATACACATACTATAACATGCCAAACGAACCCCAAATTGTATATTATTAATACATATATCCTTATCTAAGTCATTTGGCCGAACCTTAGATTTTTAGGAATAAAATAACAATTAATAATATAATATTTGATTTAAAAACTCTTTTGTGTCAATTTTGACACTATTTGATATATGATTTTTGTGAAAGTCATAACAGAATTATATGTTCGAACCAAGTTGATTAAATCAACAATAATATATCATAGTAACCTAGAAAATTAGTGGAATTCATAAAAAGTCTTAAATTACATTTATTTTGGTATTTATATTATCAATTATGTCAATATTTCATTAATAAGATAATTACTGCATCATCTTTGTGTCATAAATAAATTATATTATTTGATGTCTAAAAATTACAAATAAAATACCATCATGTAGGAAATCTTTTTAGCTTTCTAATGAATATTTATAGTCGAATTTATCTTATGTATAACCCCATATTAAAAATGATTTACTTATTAAACTTTGATTTTAACTATTTTAACCCTTCTTTAAATAAATTAATAATAAATGTCCTAATCTAATCCAAGTGGGCCTAAATGGTCATATTTTATTCCTAAGTTTGTTTTTGGTCGAATTACACTTGTCCAATAGAATTAGGACATGTGTTAGGGTAATATTAATATCATATTTACCCTTAGTTACCCTATTTACTATTTACCGTGGTAAAAAAAAGTAAAAAGTTACTATTCACCAAAAAATTATTTTCATCTCATTGAATCACATTTTAGTCCTTGATATTAACCGTGTCTCTCGGATTTTCGAAATTCCATTCACAGAAGCGGTAAAATTAAGTTTTATGCAAAATTCAGTTTTTAACCTACCACTTAGTAGTTTCACTATTCATCAAAAATTGATGTTTTTCAGAACAATGCCAAAATTTCATCCCAAGCTATATTTCATATTCCGAATTCAAAAATGAAGTCTATTTTACCAAATTCATAACATAAAAGTTGCATTAATTAATTTTATAATTAAATCCCGCTGTTAAAACAAATAGCGTGTTTTTAAGAAACAATATCTATCAAAAGATTGACACTTGTTTATGTCTAGTTTAAATGTGAAATTACATCCAATGACCAACATTGTATTAAATTGTAAAAATATATTCTAAATATACTTTAAAACTACTCAAATTAATAATTTATCACTATTAATTATTTCGATTAAAAAAGTTGTTTTTTAATTATAATTTAGTAATTTTCACTATTCATCAGAATATGAAAGTTATCCGAAATGTACCAAAATTTCACCATAGGCTAAATTCGATACTCCGAATCCAAAAATGAAGTTCATTTTGAAATATAAGATTTACAGAATTTTAAAAAGTGGTTATTACTATTCATAACGGCTAGTTTTAATAATATTTTAATATCATATCATTGTTTCGTGAAACTCAGGATTACGTACCACACACGCTATCGAGGAAGGTTGCGATTGCGTGTAATGCAAGGCATGTCAAGGATGCGTGTTGTGCAAGCTCCTTTTGGTGTAGCGTATAACACAAGACATTAGTAAAATAAAAAAGAATATTTTTCATAAAATCTTGGGCTGTTACACTTAAACAAAATTTCAAGCATTTTCAATTTATTTTTAGAAAACCTTGGGATGTTACAAAGAGGGGGTATCTCATCATATGAAAATACAAATTAAAGTAAGGTGAATATAAAATAACATCCTCCAACATAAGAACATGGAGCATAAAATAAATGACATAAAAGAGAGTACTTGAAAAGAAAGAGAGAGGTAGGATCCCTTACCTTAAAACGTAACGCTTAAAACTCGAAGGCCGGGACCTTGAGGGATTGGGGGCACCTTGGGAGGAATACTTGGGAGGTAATGAGACCAGATATTCGTTTAGGGTGAGTTAGAAATAAAATTAATGAGGGAAAGGCTTGGTATTTATAGGAGAAGTGAGGGGACAAGGCATTAAATGCCAAGGGACACCTCATCGGTGGTATTGAAAAAACCATGGGCTTACCCATGGTATTTGCCCATGGTATTGGCCACTTGGGACACCTCATACCTTATATTAATATTCATAAGTCGACCATAATTATTTCATAATTATTACATCTTTAATGATGTCATTAAACACCCGAAACTCAAAAACTGTATTTTCATTATTCACCGAAAATTCAACTTTCTCAGAAAAATCCCAAAATTTCACCTTAACCAAATGTCGATGATCTGATTTCAAAAATGAACTCCATTTTATGAAAATAATTTTCTAAATATTTTTAATTTAATTTTTAAATAAAAACACTTTTCACTGAAAATTCAACTGTTTCAGAAAAACCCCAAAAATTCACCTTAACCAAATATCGATTCTCTGATTCCAAAAATGAACTCCATTTTATGAATATAATTTTCTAAATATTTTTAATTTAATTTTTAAATAAAAAACACTATTCACCAGAAAAAACTAATACTTAACCAATAATTTCCGAAACAGTTATTTACCTATTTTATTGAATCACATTACTTAACCAAGGTGCCTAAATTATATTAAAAATTTCTTTAAATGAGATTACTAATCCATTTGGTCACATTACTAATCCTAAGCGTAAAATCACTATTCATAATTTACTATTCATCAAAAATTAAGTTGATCTTATTAGACTCTAAATTTCATTCTGAACAAAACTGTAGAAGACCATTTTTTTAAAATCATTACACATTTTTAATTATTTAAGGTTTACATAAATATTTTTAAAATAATATTTTTCTAAAATTCATCAATAATTTGCATACTATATTTATCTGGACATTTAAAAATTCACAAACATCATCATAAGAAGAAATCACAATTTTTATTTAAATCAAAGGATTACACAAGGCAATTATGGTCTCATTACATTACCCCTTATAACACCATCATAGGACCTAAGAGTAAGGTATTCTAGGGTGATAGAATCTTGGGGCGGCTCGGCCAACATTGCCCCAAGTAGTGATTTCTATCGGCTTGAACTTCTCACGAAGTCGATTCTGTTCCAGCTTCACATGATGAATTTCGGCTTGGGTTTGGTCCAGAGCAAAGCCCAAAGGTGCTACCTTCGTCCCAAGTTCAGTCAGATGGGCTTCAATCGGCCCAAGACAACTGGATGGGGCCATCGAATCTTCTTTCTATATTAATTAATCAAGATCACTTGTATTTATAGACAATAATCGCAACATTTAGTTTCCAATGGTCTTATTGACCAAAAATCATATAACAATCAAAACCCAATGGTCTTATTTTAAATATACTCATTTTATTAAATGAAATAGTTTTGTTGAGTATAAAATAAAATAACACACAATGTTAGGAAACAAGATTTATTCAAAATTTCAGGTCGTTACAAGCTATGTGGAAAATCATTGGCAGGTCCAAGATTTTGAGGTTGGAGACATTTTATTCCTCCTCATATCACTATGGAAGAGAGACGTGATCTTTGGGAATAAAGAAAAGCTTAGCCTTAAGTACATCATATGCTTTGAGATTCTAGATTTCATTAAAGATGTGGCATATTGAGTATTACTTCCACCAACTATGTCTAAAGTGAATGATGTATTCCAGGTATCCCTCTTGAATAATTACCAACCAGATCCCTATCATGTATTGAATTTAAAGGTGGTACAACTAGAAAATGATCTCTCTTATGGGGATTATCTGGTGAATATCTTGGACCATAGAGATAAATTTATGTGCAATAAGATTTCTCACCTAGTTGAATTACTATAGAGGAACCATAAATATAAAAAGGTAACATGGGAACCAGAGGAAGAAGTGAAGGAGAAGTACCCTCTCCTATTTTCACCCTAGTATATAAAAAGAAATTTTGAAGGAGAAATTTCATAATGGGGGAAGAATGTAACGGTCTAAATTTTTAAAAATGAAATTTTCCGTTCTTGTAATTATGTCATTAAGTATAAAGCACATCCATCACATAGAGAACCCAATAAAAATGTTATTATCATAAATGAAGAATGATATATTATTCATAAAACAAATTAATAATAATTCCAAATATTACAGAGGGAGAAATAAGATAATAAGAATGGGAAAATCTAGATCTTCTTGATCCACTAGAATGACCATACTCATGAAAAAATATAGAAATAAAACATAAAGTTAAAAATAAATTGTTAATTTAGGAGAAACTATAAGTGACTCATGAATTGAATAATAGGTATTTATAGGAATTAGTAAACCCTTATGACTGTTAGAAATCTGACAATTGGAATAGTAGCCTGATCGCTGAAATAGTAATATGACCATTAGGAATAGTAATATAGCCATTAGGATAGTAATCCCACCTATGAAAGTATAAATAAAATTTAAGTATCTTATAAGTGAAAATATGATATATTTATATCATGGAATAAGAAAATAAATGTTTAAAAATTGGTAAATTAAGTGTTGGTATTTTTATAAAATGAAAATGTTAATTTAGGATTTTATAATTAATATAATGATTTAAAAGAAAATTTATTTTCATAAAATATATTCATAAATTAATATTTTTTTGTATTATAATTATAATATAATTTTATATACCTTAATTAATTTTTCATTAGTGTCATAAAATCAGTTATAATATTAAAATTGGCATTTTTAGAATAAAAAATTATTTTAATTAAGAATTAAATTTATCATATCTAGAAAGTTATTTTAATATAATGGATTTCATTTTTTAAATTTACATGTCAAAAAAAATTAGGGTGAATTTTTGGAAATTTCTAAAATAGTTGAATTTTTGTGAATAGTGAAATATAGTAATTTGTGGTATTTAACATTTTAAGAAAAATAAAGGATTTCGTGAGTCATGGATGATGTAATAATCCATTAGTTCAAACTCAAATGAACTAGTTATTTTACTTATACATAGGAATCAACATTATTTATAGTCTTGAGACCAAATAATAATAAATGAATAAAATAATCAAAAACACCCCTCTCCTCCCCTTATAAATACCACCTGTCACCATCTCTTCTCCTCACACCTTATAAGCTTTATATATTTATAATATTATACCCAATTACTCTCCAAATACTATTATCCATTTTATGGTATTTCTGGTTTCACCAAAATACCAAACATAAGTGCCTTAAGGAGGTTCTCAAGGATACGATATTCAAGAGGTAAAATCCCCCCTCTTTCTATTTTAATTTCTTTTCTTTTCTTACCCTCCTCTTACCTTACCTATCCAAAACAGAATGATAAATATGGTATCATATATATACTATAATTTATTTTATTTAATGTAATATCAATAATCAAAACTCTTCTCTTCCCCTTTTATCTTAAAAACAAAAACACCATCCGTGATATGTCGATTTATTGCCCTAATGGATGATGATTTTTAATTTTCCATTACAACCCTAAATTTTTGTCATAAAACCATTATGATGGTTAAAATAGATTTTAAATTTTATATTATAACCTATTTTATGTTCTAGAACTAACATTTATACATAATATTAAATAATAAAACAAACCTAGATCATGGTGATTGAAAAACTGACAAAATAATATAAACAATTATCATTAATAATTTATCAAATAAATAATCCTCATGTAAAAAAATAATATAAGGGACCATTTAAAATTATATAAGTATATTAATACAATTTCATTCCACTTTTGGATAATTATTCCAATTTTATAAGAACTCCCATAATTATACAAAAGTGAACCAACCATGAAACCATGAAACGAATGACTCTGGAACGACAAAATTAAACTCTATAACTCATCAAAATAACCATAAATGAACTTAATAAAATTATAATAAATAAAATATATATATAATAGGTTCTTATTTAATTAATTAATGGATCTAATTATATTATTCAGCACATTAAGTGAAAGTGCATAACACTTTCCAACATAAGGTAAGGGATCTCTCTGAACCTCAATTTTTCCTTTGGGTTATGTTTTCTCTATCTTTACCCCAATGTTATTATACTTTATTCTTATATAATTCTTATAAATTATATTAATATGTTCTAAAATTGTGTATCTATTTCAATTAATCTTTCTTTGAGGGGTAAATACATGTTTTATATGGTTCCCTTTTCAATTCCTCTAGATAAGTAAGCCCGATTAAATGGAATTTCCCAATTTATTACCCATTTTCAAGTAAATCCCATAATTTGTTTTAAGATATAGTTATTTTTATAAATTCACTCATTTCATAATGAAAAACTATATTATTTCATTTCTAGTTTTATACAAAAAATATTCCTTTTTTTCTTTAAATTATCTTTGATATTTTCCCTTAAACCGCACTAAAGAGGCTGATTTATAAAGTTTCTTAAACACTATTTTTACATGATTTCACTTGATTTGAGCATATTTTATCATCATATATGCATAGATTCTATTATTAATGTCTATGTATGATTTATATCCATTATTTCATGGACACTATTATTATATTCCCTTTGGTTATGCATTATGACTTGATTATGATACCCATTTCTTTCCATGGGTAACCCCTATATGTATTCATTATGTTTAATTATTCATGAGGACCACATATACTTAAAAATGTAATTATGGGTGTTCCCAGATAGTTATTCAATGAATTAGGTAATATTTAGTCTCATGAGACGTCATGTGTGATATTAGGGAGTAAACCTAATCCATTAGGGGACATTGTCCACCATGTGATAGAGTCTTGGTAGTTAGCCATGACTCATGTTTATGCACTACTAAAAAATAAGGTTATAGCCATGTTTTAATGAATTTTGGCTTGTATTGGAGTTTATAAAGGTCTATTTCCATAGTTTCATCTATGGAAATAGGGTTATTTCCACGGTTTTGAATCGTGGCAGTAGTTTCATCCACACAAACCTATAGACGCGGTTTAAAATTTGGGAATATGTCTATTTCCTTTGTTTAAAACTGTGGAAATAGACTCTAGATTCCATAAAAAAATCTATGTTTCATCCTCATACCTAGAATATATCATAAAATTCATCCTACATTGTATCCTCACACTCAGATGCCCTTCATAACCAGCACCATAAAATGCACCCTATGCTGCAGCCTCATACCCAGCTACTCCTCATACACAGCATCATAAAATATAGCCTACGCTGCAACCTCATACCCAGAATCTCCTCTTACCCATAAAATACCATAAAATTTAGTTTATGCTACATCCTCGTACTTAGAAGCTCCTCATACCTGGAAAATGCCATAAAATGTAGCCAATGCAGCAGCCTCATACCCAGCAGCTGCCATAAAATGTCATGGTGTAGCCTTTTCTTCATTGAATCTAGAAAAACCATTTCATGAAATAATTCCATTTTTATGGCATGAACCTCTTATTTAATTTTTATCTCTCAGACATTTCATGAAATGAATTTCTTCTATATGACACAAACCTCAAAAAATAGCCCAAACCTAAATCTTTTTGAGATCTCATTCATTGCATGATCTACTCCTTTGAATAACCATATTATGAATCATATATTATGATTAGTTTAATAATGTATTGTTGGTTCTAGAATGGATGAAAACCCATTTAGATTCAAACAACCCATAAATTAACATTTATGGGATCACCTCCATGGCATGATTTACTCACCATAACATCAATCAGCACATTGGGTAAGACTGCTCATGGTGGGAAAAAGTCATTCATGGCACAACATTTATATATCTTCTAATAATAAAGTATAAAAACTATATATTAATTAAGAAACTTAATTAATATATATAATAATCTAATTAATGTAGGGTACTCCATGCCTTTTCCATTTCCTCAAAAACCACTTTCATAGTGCGACCAAGGTAGTTATGGTCTGCCATATGTCTTATGAACATAACTCCTATATATGCTTATAAAGTGGTCACAACATGAAGTTATATTCCAAAAACAATATCATTCACCTATGAATGTTAGTGATACCACCAATAAACCAACCCCTCAGCTACTCAGCTTCTGGTATCCTTGGCATCAACCATCTGCAACTCAACTAGTATAGCATATTACCTTTCAGAATAAATTTTTCTTGAACTAATTTGTGTATCATCAAGTTACTATATAAAATATCACATATTGGATCATAGTTGATTCCTAATACATAATTATATTTGTTACTTTAAATATATAAAAAGAAATTTCATGTTTGTTTCTTCATAATTCTACTTTGGAACATCTCTAAAAATTCATCAAATAGACTACCCTCTTGTAAATATTAGGTTAGAGTATTTATACATTGATATCTTATTAATTTATTCCATATCTAAACTTTTATAAGATATGATATATTTAATTTACTTCACAACACAGACATTAATTATTCTTTTACATCTCCTATACAATCTTTGATATCTTAAACAATCTTATAGCTAATCTACCATATCATCGACATAAAATCCAAAATCTAGATAGGCGTATCTTATAATTATCTTAGATATCATCCTCTATACTTTTTTAGATTCAAATCAAATTCCAAAATATATATTACATACTTTTAATTTTCAATGTATAGTACTTTAACACTTTGAAACTCTATGTATTTATAACTTTATTCCCAACTTCCTTTTGAGTAACTCTTACATTGTTCTTCAGTATCCTCATCACTTATTCATCATACAAAATTTACTTTTTCCCTTATTCTAATGAAACTACTTCCATATAGCTATCTCATGTATTTCATAATTTATATTCAATTTCCTTTTAAAATACATGTTCTAAAACTATAGTGGATAATAATTATGGAAAATCAATTCTTGACCTTCAACAATTGCCATTCCACAAATAAGCTTCAATAAAATTTCAGTCAATATATAAGATATTAATGTATTTAAATAATTTTGGTTCATCTAGAACCAAATTTTCATCAAGTGATACTATATATCGTCTGAAACCCAAACATTTCATTGTTCAGGAATGAAATATTCTAAACCTTATCCTTTTAAAGGATAAAAAACTACTTATTTATATTAAATATACCCCTTTCATTAAATATTGAATTTATTAACTATTGTAAAAAAATAAAACACTCATCATATCAATCCCTTAGTTTCTTCAAATCCTAATAATTGATATAAAATAGGTAATATTATTGAGAATCTATAGTGTTTCAATAGATTAAGCTATAAAAAGAGGTAATATTATTTAAATACATTAAATATATTTATGTAAAGATGTTATGAATAGTTTTTGAAGTAAATTAATGAACTATAAAACCAAGGTGAAGACCATAGGGGTTCCATCAAGTCTAGATAATTGAACTCATGAATTCTACAACTCCACCATTGTAACATGACGTTCCAATACCGACACGCACCTGGTAAGAATTAAAAGATACTTTAAAAATAATTAGTATGGATAGATCTATGAAAAATATATAATAAAAATAGCATGCACAAATTGGGTGCATCACAA
This sequence comes from Viscum album, assembly GCA_963277665.1. Classification (NCBI taxonomy): domain Eukaryota; kingdom Viridiplantae; phylum Streptophyta; class Magnoliopsida; order Santalales; family Viscaceae; genus Viscum; species Viscum album. Next base: position 1,148,319,490 of record OY728142.1, on the reverse strand, counting down.
ATGAATCAAGATGCAGTACGATAAGAATTATATGTTTGGATAAACTATTATGATGCCCCTATAATCTATCTGTCACCACAACCAGAGAAAATAATTATCCTATTATAAAATTCATGAACTCTTAGATTCAATTATACTCATATAAAAGAATAAAATATTAATATTTTACACCTATAATCCATCAGTGTGATTATATAAATGATAAAAATAAGCCTCAAAGGTATATTATTCCACTCTACATGAACCATCCAATAAATATAACCTCACTGATGCCTCATCACCTTCCCATGTACTCATAGTGTCAATAATGGAGATAAGAACTTTACTCCCTTTGTATTTATATTCAATATGGGGAGATAAAGGGTGAACTACCAAAGAAATATTCACATGCATATATGGTGATTGGGAGTTCAATGTATTGATAAAAATTTAATGGGTGGATTGAAGTGCACTTTGGTTTGTGATTTTATTTTTTAATGAACATATATATATTTCTTGGAGGATATGGGTGATGGAGTGAGTTTCCACCCAATAAACAATGTGATGGTATATCCCATAGCCAAATGGGTCAAGGAGATTAAATCTACCAATGTACATTAAAATTAAGTTAACATATTATGTTGGAAAAAGTACTTGGAAAAGATAGATACTAGGTGGGAAACCCTTACATCTGATGATTTTTTATTTGGTATATATGGCTATGACATGTTCTAATATATTGGAAATTTAATGGTCTATAACATGTTATAAGAAGTATATAATTTTTATAAGTTATTGGATATTAACCTATATTTTACATCCTATATATATATAAGTAAAATATTTTAAATAAGAACAAAAATTAGGGAACCTAGTTGAAAATGTATAGAATCCATTGCTAAGTTATCTAACTTTAAGGCTACTGAAAATTGTGTCTAAAATATCTTAGATGAAGTTTTAAGAAGGCCGGAGGTGATTTGAAGAAACCTATAGTGTAATTTTAAAAGGTATATAAATTTATAAAGTTAATAGTAAAATTTTTATAACTGATAAAATTCTCATAAGGTTGGTCTACAGTGTGTAAGGTTGTAGCCATAAGCTTTAAACAGACCCATCATATTGTTTAGAAAATATTTCATAAGTTTGAGACAAACAGAGGCTATAAGGTCCAGACTGACATCATATAATTGTGAAAACCATAGTTCATAAGCTTCTATATAGAGTGTATAGACTCAAGATTGATTCTATACTGCTTTTCTTGGAAACTCTCATGATATAATAAGAAGTTTTATCTTTCAAGTGTTGTAACTATACATTTTATACAATGGTAAAGATATATTAAAATTTGGCTACTATAAAGTTATTTTTTGAGAAAATATTGTCTATCCTTTTGTAGAAGTTTTTTGTAAGATCTATTCCTAAAAAAACTAAGAAGAAAATGAGAAAAACTAAAATAAAGGTAATATTTATATTACCCATTAAGATAGTACTTTCATGAAAGGAACTGCGTAGATAATGTGGGGTGTGTATTATGAATGAGATACACTTCCAAAGTCATCAACTAAACTTTATTTTAATCCTTACTCTTTGAGCCTCTTAAACTTTGATTTCTTAACCACATTCCTTTCAAAGTATAGATTTAGTCTCTTCATATTCATTATGAATGGTTCTCCTTATTCTCTAGTATTTTTCATAGCTCCATTTTAGTTTACCTGTATTACCTTAAAGGGTATAAAAAATATGGACTTTAGTTCTTCCTAGATATATTTTATGTCTTAAATTGAATAATATGAACATCTATCCTTTATTGAATTCTTTATATTGAATCAATATTTCCTAAAAAATTATGGATTTTTTTCTTTATAATTCTTCTATATTCATATGTATCCCTTGTGATTTCCTATAACTCATTCAAATAAAATCTTTTTTTCTTGGATACACTCATGTAATATATGTTGAATAGCTTCATGACCCAAATATATCAATGATTAATCCTAAAACACTACTAAAATTAGGTTTCTAAATACAAATATAGATGGTGACATACTAATTGGTGACTTTTATATTGTTTTGTATACCTAAATTGTATCCTCTAGTTTAAATACTCAATCATGTCTTTATTTTCATTCTGTTTTCTCTATAATTCCCTTAAATCATTTTTTGTACCATTATCTTACCTATAATGATATGGATGATAGGTTATTAATTTCATGTGTTTTCATCCTCATTTTTTCATTATTTCTCTAAAATGACTAATTTTAAATTGGAAACCATTATCATTGATTATATTTATAGGAACTGCATATCTATAAAAGATTTATTTCCTAAAAAAATCACCATATATAAACCCATACTATCTATTAATACAATAGATTCTTTCCAAACGGACACATAGTCTATTGAAAAAATTTGGCAATCATTCCCATGAGATTTAGTAAATGGACCATTGAATTCCAAGACCCATACATCAAACATATAGACTTATAGTATCCCTTACTATGGAATATCCTATTTACTCTCTATATTTCTTATTCTCAAGTTGTTGTAAAATTTCTTAACCAACTCCCTTAAATATTTGAATACAGTAGGATATCATAAACTAAATTGAAAGACCTTTGTCACCACTAGAAAAAACACTCCATACCCATGGAACTAGTAATGAAATACAAATAGTTTATACTTAGAGGATAAATACTGATATATTATTCTTTGTAGGCTATAAAAGAAGCCAAAATAATTTTAAGGAGAATATTGTAAAGTATCTTCTTTTAATATAGTGAATGTATTTTAATGTTTCCCTAAATTTCAATTTGATATAGTAAAAATGTCTAAAAACAACTTTGTAATATTTTCATAAAATAAAATTAGATAAGGAATGTGTTATTCATCAACTTTATAGAATAATATCTAATAGAAATGCTATATAACACTAATATTTATAACAGTGAATCATGCCCACACTGAATGCATTCAAATTTGTGGTAACCAAAATAGGATTTTTTATACTCAATGTTAGGAGCATTTTTTCTTAAGAAAATTTAAAAAAACAATTCCAATTACATGGAAAGTTGAGATAGTGAAACTTTTAGTTTTTATTAGATGTTTCCATTATCTATTTTCATAGGATTTGAAAATTTAGGCAATCCAACTGGTGATATCAACCAAATTACAAGGATACACAATTTAAGGGATGGACAACATTAAGTAAATATATATATCTATTTCCTTAAATAGTGAATTTATTAAAATGTATCAGTGTATTCCATGAAGGCTATGAACACCAACCAGTGGTGTGTTTATGAAAATTCTTAATACAACACCATAACTTTGGAACCGTTTATGGACTTAACATAGATAGTTTTAGAACCCAATAGAGGTTTAGGTCTATAATTATAGAAATACTTTATTTTTGTCATTGCAATGTAAGAAATGGCTTCATATATATTTTTAGTAATCAAAAATAAAGTTTGAGTGATATTTTATACTTATTGTAGAGGGAATATTTAAAAGGTAATAGAATATATTGTTTAGTTTTCAAGACGAGTGGAGTAAATTGAAAGCCTGTGGGGATAAAGGTAATCCATGTAAATTCCAAGAAAAATAAATTAGGTAAAATATTAAAGAGTCTTATAGATGGAAACAGATCTCAATTTGATATATTATGGTCATCTGAGAAAGGTTAGTGGAGTTTAAGGGGTGATTTGGTGTTGTTTTACATGTGAAATAATTCTAACCTCTCTTGACTATGTGGAGTGATCACTAACTTTGATGAGAACCATAATGAGGTATAAAATAGGAGAAGAAAACATAGAGAGTGAGTTCTATAATAGAAATGAGACTATCCATTTGAATATAATCATAAACTGAGGAATATAAATATGAAGACTTCATTTTCTTTTTTTATTATATTTGTTTTAACATGATAAAGATTAGAAAATTTCATATTGGGGTTCAAGTGATTCGTTTTAATTGATTACTATGAAATCTTGAATTTATTTATATCTTGTTATTATGTTCTTAGTTCTAAATTCATTGCTAAATTGATCTACAATTGAATGATATTTGGGGATTAATTGATGTAACAAATTTTGAACTTCATCTTATACATTGGAGAGAGTACATTTCACTCTAAAGAATGAAAATACCATTTATGTTAGGTAGCATAAAAAACTTACAAGGAACTAGGATTATATTTATGGTTTTGGAGAGTGTGTTGAGATAACATAGGAAGGTAACAATAATCATGCTAGCATAAAATTGATAAATTTATGTGTAAATAGTATAAAATAGTTAAACTTATCTGAATAATCCCACTATCTCAAAACAAGAACACATAATCTTTATACACTATTTCTCTAACCATATACATGGTTTTTTATAGTTAACTTTACTATAACATAGTTCCACAATAACTCACACACTAGTATTTCTTGTGTTGTTTTATTTAGTCCTCACAAATTACCAATAGTCACACGCCATTATTTTCATTATTCTGTCATAACTAAATAAAAATTTTGAAAATAAATAAGATTGTAACTAAAGATATAACATAGGTAACTCCCATATAATATTTTACAACACCCTGTTCACTTATATTAGTCTATGTAGTTACTATTATTCAATAGTTATCAATATTTTTTAGAATTTTTGTAGAGTAAAGTGGTTTAATCTCATATTTAATCTACATTTCAAATATAAAACACCAAAAATAATTCATTATAGTCAATATAAAAATATAATATATTTAATGATTTCATAAATTTATCATTATAATATATTTGAAGATAAATTTACATGTATTTTCAGTGCATGTTCAAAATAATATCACTTAGTGTTAAAATATTTCCATTAATACTAGTGATATAACAATATTTCCATAGAATTTTGGCTAAAAAAACTAAATATATGGATGTTCATGATCTATCTAGGATATCACAAGAGAGACAATATCAATTTTTTCTTTATCAATTCTCAAAAAAAATCACCAAGCCTATGGGGGGATATAAATTTTTAGAGCCTTTTGAAACCCATAAAGCATTATAAATTCACGAAATGATAGGAACTATGTGTTAAACTACCATCATTTGTAGTACTTTCCTACCATTAATGGGATTCTATTAGATGTTTCCTTATCATTCATCATAGATTTCACAAAAAAATTCCTGTATCTCTAACTCAATGTAGTATCAATGGATTTATATATATTAATGTGTATTATATACTAAATGAACTAATAATAAAGAAATATATTACTTACAAAGGAATAGAACACTTTCAAAACATTGGAAGTTATATACATTGAATTTACCAAGAGATTTTACCCTATATAACTAACATGTGTGTTATGATTTATTTCTATATTTATTCCCTTAATATGATTTTTAGATCATTCCTTTTGTCTATGTATTCATTAGGTTATCCTATGTAGATATAGAATCTCAATTTATTTTAGGATCTCATTATATATGATTATTATAAATAGGTTTTATTCTATTTCCATGTTTTTAATTTTATATACCTAGTATTCCGAAGACACTAGAATTTATGATTGTTAGTTTGTATTTGAAGATTAATTATGCTTAAAAAAATGTAATAAAATATGTAAAATTCTAGGGTCACTATAATGGTGTCTTGGAGTAGATTACTTGGGAGCAATAGATGCAAAATCACACCCAGTACCTAGAGGTTTTTTTGAGTTTTACTTTATTCTATTTTTCTTATGATGTGATGTTTAGATCTTTCTATGTTATGATATTTTATTCTTTGATTTATTTTGTGATGTGTGATAAGAGATGTGACATGTGAAAATGGGAGGAACTAAATCCTAATTGAGTCTCATTAACTGTGATGCAGTTAAACCCATGTGAGCGAGTAAGTTCTTTCCAGAGTGGATAGTATCTTGACATTGAGGATGAGATTCCCTGATTTTTATGATCGGGGAAGTGTGATTTTTTGTTTTGGGTTGTGTAGAGGTTATATGGTTGTGTAGTGGTTGTTTAGAAAATTGGTGGTTTTAGATGTTATCACATGATTCGATGTTGTTTTAGGTGAGAGGTGGTGATGAGGTTGTGCAGTGTTTAGTGTCCATTTTTTTGTGTGTTTGGTTGGTTATAGTATTTTTTATGTGCCAAATCCTTGAGATATATCTCACAATATGGTTTATTGTACCCCTTTTCTTCTGGTATTTGTTTTTCATTCTTGAGGGTGAGAATTTTTTGAGTGGTATCTAATGTAATGGGTCATGTGCACTCGATACATTACTTTTTTTTTTTTTTTTTTTTTGAAGTTCTTTGAGGATTCCTAGAGGGAGATAGGAGGAATTTTCTTTATAAAATATGGAAGAATAGAAAATACATGTCATGTAAGTTTTACACAACATGAAATTTGGTTTCATGACTTATACAAGGCTGATTCATGAAGTGTATATTTTAGGGGTTGAATAATAAAAAAGGCAATGTGTTTTTTAGTGATACTGAGCCCCAAGTATTGCACAACATGAAAGGGGATCAAACGTCATGTAATTCCTTTATACATCATGATTATAAGAGTTGTAGAAACTCTGGGTTTTCATCAAAAACTATGATCCTTATCCCATCTTGGGAGGTTGTGGTGCTCATTTAAGGCATCTTGGGATTCCTTTTAATGGGATTGATCAGTGGCTTCCCATCTTCAATCCTTAGCTTCCTCTCTTCAATCTATGGTGAGTCATCCTATCATTATCATACATTTACTATTATTCCTCTTTGTAGTTTCACTATAGTGGTGTGGTTTGGTTTGGGTTGTTTTTTTGGGATATGTTTTTATGGTCTTTGGGTGTGGTAGGTTGATCCATATTTTCTCATGGTGTGGTTGTGGTTTGTGGGCATTTTTTCTTCACCTTGCGATGTACAGTATGGTCAAAAAGTTTATTTAATGTATTATATCCTCATTCTCACTCTTTTATGTGTTATGTATGGGATATTAATGTTTTTTTAACTTTGGTTGGATATTAAGTGTGGAAATAATAAATTAATTAATTGTAATGTCTAAAATTTATGAGTGTGGTGAGTTATCGCATGATTTTCAACTTTTTTATATGTTGTTGATGTTATTATGTATTCATGTTTCCAATTCTGAAAATATCGGCTATTGGGAAAAAAAATTTACTGGTTTTATTATTTTTTTATGACCCTTAATGTGTTATTGTGTGATAAGTTGAAACCAAGTCTTTTCTTTGTTCGAAATGGTTTCTAGTTTGTGTTTGTTATCAATACACACTGGGTCAATCATGGAGTTTTCAAGGCAATTGATCTTACAGTATGATATGAATAAAGTATTGAAGTTGGTTTCATTTCAAAGCATTTCCCAAATTGTTGGGTCCTAGATTTTGAGGATGAAGAAAGTGGTTTTAGGCAAAGGTAGTTGTGCTCAAGTTTGAAGGAGGATCAAAAACTTGTGCACAAATAGAGTTTCGATATCGTTACATCAAAATATGGAAAAGGAATGAGTTGTGTGGAAAATCTAAAATTGCACAAAATAATATTACGTTCCAAATATGACATAAAAATAGTTTTCACACAAATAATGTTTTGATATCATTACATCAAAATACAGAAAAGGCATGAGCTGTGTACAAAAGATGAAATTGCGTGAAAGGATCTTACATTCCAAATATGACATCAAAATCAGCCTTTCATGCACATGGGAAGGTATAAAAGGAAATTTTTTATGGTTTTTTAAAGTTCTATAAATATTTGGGTACCCCCTAGATTTTAAGTAACTTTTCCAATAAAGATCTAGTACTTCTTCTGCATGAAATAGTTCTACACATAAGAGTTGCGTGCAGTAAATCTTGTGCATAGAGTGTTTTTTTATATATCAATACCAAGTGTAAATAATTTTTATTTATTGGGAAATATAATGTTTATTTGAAAGACATTTTTTATGAAAATACCAAAATATGTGTGCAAGAAGAGGTGTTGTGAACAAGTTCTTGAGTTGAGCTTCTCACAGGTTTTGAATATCTGGTTTGTTTGATCATTGATTTCAGGCGCATTAATTCAGGATCACGGTTAAAGAAGAGACTAATTATAATAAAAGAAAAATAAATAAATGAAAATCTAATGAGTCAGACTTTAAGTCATTAAAATTATTAATACTTCTCCCAAATAAGTGATCCAGGGGGAGTTGAAGGAAGTGTTCTGAGAGAGGTAGTGTGTTATCCCTAAAAATCTTTTAAATAAAGTGTATATGGAACAGAGTGACTATGTATGAACTTCTATATTATATAAATATTTAGGATTATTGGGTTTTGGTATGACCTAAAAACTTTCAGTGTATTCTCATTGGACTAGTACTTAGTGGTGAACTAAGTAAAATTGGTGTGTTGTCTCTCTGTATGTGAATATTTAATTACTACCTGATTCAATCAAACAAGTTTAAATACTTACTAACAATGTGGGAATAAGAAATATATCTTCAAAATAAAAATTTGACACCCTGATTCACCTCTCCCCTCTCAGGGTGTTTTGGGGTCCTCCAAGTGGTATCATAGATTACAAGTTTCTGGAGTTAAATATGCCCTCTATTCTTTTCAAGGAAAATTCAGTAAACATTAGAATATTCCCTCTATTTTATGGAAGAAACTTCAAAATTTGGAAAAAAATAGATGAGATATCATATAATATCCCTTGTAATGAATGTTTTTTTTTCACTGCACAATGGATTCAGGTCACTGATGCAATAAGACTATCTATGACTGAAACAGACAGGAAAATAATTGATTTAAATACCAAAGCATAGAATTCCCTTACTGTAGCTCTATATGATCGAATCTATCTAAAGGTGATGAGTTTCACTTCATCCAAGTCCATATGGAGAAACTAGAAAATATATATAAAGGTGAAAACAATTGAAGGAGTCAAAACTCTAAGTATTTCATAATAGGTTTGATGGTATGAAAACGCATCCTAATGAAAATATAGGTGCCTTTTTTAATCAAATTACTAAAGCTATTGGAGAAATTTGAGGACACAGTGAAGAAATTAAATATATTGATATTTTGAAGAAAATATTAAGAAGGATTCCACCACTATACAATTTGAATGTTTTATACATTGAATAAAGGGGTCTCTCTAAACTTTCTCTTGATAAAATTCTAAGAAGACCGGTGGCTTATAAAATGAGAGTCAAACCAAAAGATGAAAAACTCAATTAAGAAAGGAATTTTCAATAAAATCCATAGAACAATTTGAGGTTTCCAAAGATAGTGTTGATAAAGATAATGAAGAATATAAACTTATTTTATTTTTGATAATAAATTCACGAGAGGAAAAGGGTTAATTGAAGGAAAGATGCTTTTGGCCTCTCTTCCTTGGGCTAGAATTGGTAAAATTTCCTCTAGGTGATCAAGGAAGTTTGATGATGAAGAAAGTGAAGTTATAAATATACAGAATCCTCTGAAAAGGTTTCCCCAAAAAAGATACATTAAATCAGGAAATAAATTATAGAGAAAGAGTTTTTTCTATAAATAAGAACAAGATAATAATAATTTTTTCAAAGTAAAAGAACCAGATTTTAAATCTAAAACCCAAACATCCAGGATGGTTATAGTTGAAGAGGAATAACCTTAAAAAGATAAAGATAATTAGTTTATTGGTGTTGTTGATCTCAAGGTGGAACTTGAGGGTGCACTTTATAATCTTAATGATCAAAGAAAAAGGAACAAGAAGTTGAGATCCATTATAGAAGATTCATCAGACTATGTTGATCAGCTTTAAGTGGAAATTGATCGATTGGAAGCAGTGTCACGACCCATCCCCCGGGGCCTATGTCATGAGTACCCCAAGCCCACCTTCTATAGGCTAGGGGCTGGAGACTAGCACCAAAGGCATAATTCCCTAAAACTAGGAAGGCATTGCCTTTATAACCTGTAAAAACACACATCAAGATAAGAACATGAGTAAACTGTATAACCAAAAGAGTGTTGAAAGTAAAAGGGGTCAGAATACAAGCCTAATAGTAAAGGTATAAGTACAGCTGAAAACAATACAACTGAAGAAAAATAAAGAAAAGAAGCTACTGGTTCATCCTCCGAGATTCCAACCTAAAGGGTAGGTACATAAAGGCTCCTCAGCACTTCGCGTCTGTTCGTCTCCTCCACGTACCGACACGTCGTATGGTCCACCTCCAGGCATCGTCCAGTCCTGGTACTCTGAGCCTCATTTAGTGTTGTCCGCCGTCTGTAACCAACACAACAAGGTGCGGGCATAGCCCATGCAGGGGTGAGTATAATGATACTCAGTAGGGACCCTAATACTCTCAAGGTCTCACAAAATCCAACAAGGATAAACCACAAAGTATGAAATCAACAGATAACCATACTTAGGTATATGCCCATACATATACCTAAGTTATCAAGTAATCCATCTCAATCATGAGGAAAACAAAGAAAAAACTAAATCATCTCAACTAAGATTTTACTCTAGGGGTAGTATCAAGTAACATCCCCAGTCACATTTTCGAAACCTCGGTTGCTAGAGAACTCCTTCTCTATCAAGTACAGTGGTCCTTCCGTGACACCAAACATGATTCCCGCTAACCTTGGACTGCTGAGGTACTCCTCCTATCGAGTATAGTGGATCTGTTGCGTCACCAAGCGTGCTCCCCACCATGGGTTTGTCGCGTCACCAAGCGTGCTCCCCCTCATAGCCTCCTGAGGTGCTCCTCCTGTCGAGAACCATGGGTCTGCCGTGACACTAAGGCGCTCCCCACTGTGAGTCTGTCGTGACACCAAGGCTCTCCCCACTAGGCTAGTACAGTCACTATGAGTCAAAACGGTCAGCAGTCCTTAGGTCTCAGCCAGCTACTAGGTCTCCACACTATGCTCGCTCGTCTTCAGGAGCATCCTCTTCCCAAGATACTGTTTGATACTCTAACTGTCACGAATTCCCATAAAGAAGTATCAAAAAGGTCTGCCACGTCATAAGGGTCTCAATGTAACAAATGGCCCATCAATCGGACGCCCGGTCTGTTAGTTATTAGTCTTTTAGTCCCGGGGGGCCGGTTAGATTCGTGCTCGATCCAACCTGACCATTTCCTATCTTAATCCAAAACTCTAGTGGAGTAAACTCAAAGGGACTGTCTCACTCCAATATTTCCAACGCCGCTGACGGCTCATCATAAGGACGTACGGTGCCAAAGTTATGGCCAAAAGAAGTATACGGGTCGTAGTGGGCCCGGGTCCAGTCCAACCCGGTCCGACTGACCCGGCCCAACCTGGCATGGGTCGACCTGGTTTGGGTCGACCCGGCCCGACCTTTAGGGTCAAGCCCATCCCGTAATACAGCCTAGTCCACTAAGAGGTCTAGCAGGCCATGGAGCCCGCGGGTGTCGTGGGGCTGCCCGGCCACGAGGACGCAGGGCTTGTTCGGTTGGGGCACCGTGAGGGGCGTGGGCTGGTTCGGCTGGGGCACTGCAAGGTCCATGGGCCGGTTCGGCCAGGGTGCCATGAGGGGCATGGGCGGCTCGGTCGGGGTGTCGCGAGGGGTGTGGAAGGTTTGGGAGGATGGCGGGCGGTGTGAGTCGGGGCGGCTCGGAGGGCCGAAAACGGCGCGGCTGGTTCGGTCAGCAGGTGGTGCAGCCGAGGTGGATCGGACGGTGGGTGGCACGAGCCAAGGCGCGGGGCCGATTCAGCCGGGGTGCCGTGAGGGGAGGCACGGGTCGCGGTGGTCTCGGGTGGCAGCGTCGTTGCCTTTGTCCCCTTCATCATCTTCCTTCATTCCGATGAACACCACAAAGAAGAACGGTGGAGGGGGTCGGGCCATGTTAGTTTGGCCCACACCCTCCACATTTAGAGTGGTAGCATAAGGCTCAACAAGAAATAAGAACGTCAAGCTTACAACTTCCCATAATGTTTCATTCCCAAACCGCAAATGAAACCAAGGTAATAAAAACAGGAAAAGTATTATCACACAAATAATCTCCCTACCTGATCATTTGATGATGTCAACGAAGAGGAAAGAAGGTGAAAATGTCATCGTTTGTCATGTCTTCCACACACCTCCAATCCCGAGCTCATGCATCGGTTCATCGTAGATGAGGATTTCCCATGTCAGAAGAAGTCTCTAGGAAGAAGGTCGAAGGAGGTCGGCGTTCTTTGTTGGGGATCTCATTCTTCATTAGAGAACGCGTTCTTCGTTGGAGAGAAGAATCCTCCAAGTGTTGGGCATCGCATAACTTTACCAGTGCTTCTTTGCTTGGTGAAGCTATCCCAAATCCTCCTCCCAAGATCCATATATATAGGAGAGGGGGTAGGTAGGTAACGATCATGGAATTTATGATGGTTCATTTATTAGGAACCTTCCTAAATTCCAACGACGCTATTACTTAATTTAAAAAGGGGGAAAGCCAAATAACTAAGTTGGCACAATTAAAGGTATGTTCATTGGCATAATTAATGTGGAGGAAGTCAAGAGGCTCCTCCACATTAATGAGGGGGGTTGAGAGTTTCTCTCAATTAAAGGGGGGTTTAGTCCTGGGTGGTCCCCAACACCATAACCTCTCATGGGAGGTTATGGTTCGAGTGGTCCCCACCACCATAACCTCTCAAGGGAGGTTATAGTCTGGTGGTCCCCACTTCCAACTTCCACATGGAGGTTTAGTTCTGGTGGACCCCACCTCTCAACACCCACATGGGTGTTTCAAATTAAAATAAAAATGTCACACACTTTTATTTTTATTTTATTCTTACACGAAAAACCCAAAAACTATCTTTCACTCTTAACCCACTGTCGTCGAGGTGAAAGTCTCCTTAAGAGAATACTGGCGCTACAAGTTCAATGGTGCCCTTGGATTTCAATTCCAAGCACCGATTCAAAAGTTAGAAAAAACCCACTCGCACGTTTACTATACGTACCCAAAATAAAGTTAATAAATTCATTCTTGGCACTCTGGGCTTCAGAATCACACGCCGTTAATTTCCACGGACTCATAAAATTCTCATTTATTTAAAAAAATTACATGGAAATTCTGGGTATTTACAATCTCCCCACCTCATGATTTACATCCTCGTAAGCCACAACTCAAAACTAAGGGAACAAGTGGGGGTACTGAGCATGCATCTGAGCCTCCCGCTCCCATGTGATCTCCTGGAGGCTCTCATGTTGTCAGCAAACGCACAACAAAGGTATCAACCATCCAAAAAGGAACCACTTCTGTCGATCCTCAATATCTGTTGGAACCTCCATAAAAGTCTCCCCATCGTCGACATCCAACTCACCAAGGACCCACTTCTGTCTACTCTGTGCAGTCTTCATCTACTCCTGGATGATTTTTACCTTCTCTTCGGTAGCCCATACCATCTCTGGTCCCATTAGTGCTGACTCCCCTGAGTCAGTCCAGCACAAGGGTGATCTGCAAGGTCGCACGTATAATGCCTCAAAAGGTGACATCCCAATGGTGGAGTGATAGCTATTGTTGTATGAAAATTCCACCAAAGGTAAGTGATCCTCCCAATTTCAACCAAAGTTGAGGACACAAGCACGCATCATGCTCTCGAGGGTCTGAATGGTCCACTCAGTTTGACCATCCATTTGCTGATGGAAGGCAGTGCTCAAATGAAGCTGCATCCCAAAAGACTCCTTCAACCCCTTCCATAGCCGGGAAGTAAATCGTGTGTCACGATCAGAGATAATTGTCAAAGGTAATCCATGTATCCACACAATCTCTTGCACATAGAGTCATCCCAAGATCTCTACTGAACCCTGCTCTCTGATCGGTAAGAAGTGGGCCGACTTGGTGAGTCGTTCAACGATTACCCAAATCGAGTCATGTATCCTAGATGTACGTGGAAGTCCTGTCACGAAGTCCATAGATATCCCATCCCATTTCCACTCTAGGACCTCTAAATGCTGAACCAAGTCTGCTGGTACCTAATGCCCTGCCTTCACTTGTTGACAAGTTAGGCACTGAGAGACAAACTCTGCTACTGCTTTCTTCATTCTTGGCCACCAGTGCTATCGTCAGAGGTCCTGGTACATCTTTGCCACTCCTAGATGTACCGCTAGAGGGGATGTGTGGAACTCCCTCAACACTTCCTCCTGAAGTGACATTGGTACCATGTTATGTCCTTTGAAGAGAATGAAATGCTCCCCACTTTCATAAAATCCATCGGGTGCCTGCCCTGTGGATATCTAAGCACGTCATGTCTCGCAGTCAGTGTCCCCACATTGTGCCTCCCTGACTCACTGAAGAAGTGGGGGTGTGACTGTAAGAGACTGAATAAAAGTTGCACCATCTTTATTCACAAAGGATATCTGTAAAGCGGCCAGCTGCTTCATTGCCTCACCTAGCAGCTGTATACCAGATCTTCTACTGAGTGCATCTACAACAACATTCCCCTTCCCAGGAGTATATACTATCTCAAAGTCATAGTCTTGGGGGAACTCAAGCTAACATCTTTGTATCAAGTTCAGGTACTTCTAGGAGAAGATATACCTGAGACTCTTTTGATCAGAGTACACGGTAAAACACTCGTCCATCAGATAGTGTCACCACATCTTCAAGGCGAAGACCACTGCTGCTAACTCCATATCATGGGTAGCATAGTTCTGGTCATGTGGTCTCAGCTTTCGAGAACCATATGTGATCACTACTCACTCCTGTATCAAGACACATCTGAGTCCGGTCCCTGATGTGTCATAGTAGACTATGTACCCTGCGCCTTCCTCTGGAAGCCTTGAGATTGGGGCACTAGTCAGCCTCTGTCTCAGCTCCTGAAAGCTCCGTTGGCATCTCTCTAACCACAAAAAGGGTTTCCCCTTCTTCATCATGGCTGATAATGGTTCTGCAACTATGGATAAATATACCACAAATATCCGGTAGTATCCATCCAAACCCAGTAAGCTTCGTACTTCCATCACACTCCTGGGTGGCTCCCAAGAAAGTACCGCCTCAATATTTGTTGGATCCACTAAAAATGCATCCTCCGAGATTACATGTCTTAGGAAGTGAACCTCTCGAATCCAGAACTGGAACTTCAAGAGCTTACCATAAAGTTGGTGCTATCATAGCGTTTCCAGTACTACCTGCAAATGATAGGCATGCTCCTCCTCAGTAGCTGAGTAGATTAGAATGTCGTCGATAAAGAATACGACAAAGAGATCAAGGTATGGCTGAAATATCATGTTCATGAGTCCCATGAACACTGCTGGAGCATTGGTTATGCCTAATGGTATAACCAAGAACTCGTAGTGGCCATACTGACACCTGAAGGTTGTTTTCTGTACAACCTCATCTCGTATTCTAAGCTGGTGATATCCATATATGAGGTCTACCTTCGAGAACCATCATTCTCCCTTCAACTGATCAAAGAGGTCATCTATCCTCAAGAGTGGGTACTTTTTCTTCATGGTCACCTGGTTCAGGCGTCAAGAGTCAGCACAAATCCTCAAGCTCACATCCACCTTCTTAGCGAATAGGATCGGGGCTTCCCAGGGAGAAACACTGGGCTGAATGAATCCCTTCCCCTACAAGTTATCCAGTAGTACCTGCAGCTCACGAAGCTCCGCGGGATCCATCCAATATGCTGTTGTAGATATCGGTGTCATCCTAGGGTACAAGTCAATGTAAAAGTCCAACTCTCTGTGAAGAGGTAGACCTGGAACATCATCAGGGAAAACATAAATGTATTGGTCCACCACTACAGGATAACTCGGACTCTCCACATCAACACCTCTAAGGGTAAGTCTAGACAATTGATGAGTGGTCGGCTGCACTCTCTTCCAATAAAGTCAATCATGTGTTGCAATGGCTCCCTTCTTTCCAGTGATGGTAAACCTGGTCCCATCCGTGCAGACACACTACACTTTTCACCTAATACAGTCAATCTAGGCATGGACTGTAGATAACCGGTCCATATCCAATATGACGTCGTAAGGCCTCAGCGTCGCTACTAGGAGATCCCACTCGAAGCTCTCGCCTCCTAGAGTAATCTCACACTACCGGCACCAGTGCGTAATCATCGAAACTACTCTTGTAGGAGTCTCTAGCTATAAGGATCGAGCCAAAGGCTCTATTGGAATTTCCAATCTCTAAACGAGGGAAGTGGCAATAAAAGAATGAATGGAACCTGTGTCTATAAGTATTGAAACTAAGGTGGATTAGACATAGATCGTACCTCGTATCATCTCCGGAGTGCTTTGGTCGTAGGCCTCAGCTTCCTGGAGATGAGCTATCCCTTGTCTACCTGCTCCATGTGGTCGAGGTGGACCTCTTGGTGGTGGTGGTGGTAATATCTCAAATCATCACCCACTGCTAGCTGCACGGCTAGCTTCTCTGCCACATCTTCCTACTTCCTGCGGACCTCCTCGGTCGAACCTTTGTCTCTAACTGGGCAGTCCTTCAACCGTCAGCTGATCATTCGTATGGCGGGTCGGATAGTCATGAGCCATGTGACCCTACCCACCGCACGAGTAAGAATACACGCTCCTGGTATGACTATCTCTGCTTTGGGTGCCCCACACAACCAACTCTGAATCATGCGGTCGTCCACCTGTAGGTTTGGTTCTCTTGGACCTCTTCGGAATCTGTCTTCTACGAGCTACAGAAGACTCTGCTACGTGATGACTGGTAGTGGGTCTCGCTACTGGTGACTGCTCAACAAGGAAACTCTCCACCAAGATGGTTCTCTCTAACATCCCCGCCTGCATTGGGATGATGAGTGAGATCATTGAAGCCCTGATCTTCCACCTGATCCCCTGCTCAAAGGTCCAGGCCCTAAAGAATGGGTCTTGCACCATATCGGTGGAGTAACATGAGAGGTCAGTGAACCTTACTAAGTACAGAGCTACAGTCATTCTGCCCTGCTGCAGATGAAGTAGCTTCTTAATGCGCACTGCACAAAGATTCGCTGGAACAAACTCTACCTGAAATAGTCTCTTGAAGTCTACCAAGAGAAGCGTCACCTCATCATGGACCTGGAGCATCAAGCTCCACTATCTGCCTATTGCTGCCTGTAGAAGGCTAGTATCAAGAATCTCCATGAGATCAGCTGGTATCCCTACCAGTAGAAAAACTCTCACCACAACCTCCAGCCAATCCTCATCCGCCTGTGGGTCCGCCTCTCCCCTGAACCTGAGTGGCCTATAGCGCTGAAACTTGTGCAACGCGCTTAAGCAGCGTGCATCTTCTGCTGCTACGGTTGGTGGAATCGGTGGCCCAATGGGAAAAGGTATCACTTGTGCCTCCTCTAGAAAAGGTTCATGCACCGATGCCTTGTCGCTCAGTGGGCTATCAGTGCGTACAACTCTCATAACTCTAGCCAGTTGTCTGTGTGGAGGCATCCTGAAAAGAAACAGGTGCGCTATGGTTAAAAATCCATACCTGATGAGATGATCTTGAGAGATGACTTAAATAAAACTTTTTAAATCACAAACACAATCAGTTTTTTTGTGCACTGAGTCGGAAATCGAAAGTCAGGGTCCTGGTGTATGGATATGGCAGCCATCGCACCAACAATGTACTACCTAAACTGAAAACTGCTCTCACTACACTTAACACTATTACTTCACAGAAAAGATAAGATTCCTAAGTTTTATGGTATAACCAACTCCTCTGACACCAATTTGTTATGACTCGTCCCCCGGGGCCCATACCATGACTACCCCAAGCCCTCCTTCCATAGGCCAGGGGCTGGCGACTAGCACCACAGACATAATTCCCTAAAATTGGGAATACATTACCTTTATAACCAGTAAACACACACAGAAAGATACGAATATGAGTAAACTGTATAACCAAAAGAGTGATGAAAGTAAAAGGGGTCGGAATACAATCCTAATAGTAAAGGTAAAAGTACAACTGAAAACAATACAACTGAAGAAAAAGAAATAAAATCAGTTACTGGGTCGTCCTCTGGGATTCCTACCTAAATGGTAGGTACATATAGCCTCCTCATCACTTTACGTCAGTTCATCTCCTCTGCATACCAACATGCCGTATGGTCCACCTCCAGGCACCGTCCAGTCCTAGTACTCTTAGCCTCAGTCAGCGTTGTCCGTCGTCTGCAACCAACACAACAAGGTGAGGGCATAGCCTGTGCAGGGGTGACTATAACGATACTCAATAGGGACCCCGAGACCCTCAAGGTCTCACAAAATCCAACAAGGATAAACCACAAAGTATGAAATCAATAGATAACCTTACTTAGGTATATTCCCATATATATATCTAAGTTATCAAGTTATTCATCTCAATCATGAGGAAAACATAGAAAAAACTGACTCATCTCAACCATGATTTTACTCTAGGGGTAGTATCAAGTAACATCCCCAGTCACATTATTGAAACCTCGGCTGCTGGATAACTCCTCCTCTATCGAGTATAGTAGGCCTTTCGCGACACCAAGTGTGCTTCCCACTAACCTTTGACTGCTGAGGTACTCCTCCTGTCGAGTACCGTGGATCTACCGTGCCACCAAGGGCGCTCCCCATCATGGGTCTGCCGCGTCACCAAGCGTGCTCCCCCTCATAGCTTACTGAGGTACTCCTCCTGTTGAGTACCGTGGGTCTGCTGTGACACCAAGGCGCTCCCCACTATGGGTCTGCTGCGACACCAAAGCGCTCCCCACTGGTCTAGTATAATCACTCTGAGTCAAAACGGTCAGTAGTCGTCAGGTCACAGCCAACTACTAGGTCTATGCACTATGCTCTCTTGTCTTTGGGAGGATCCGCTCCACAAGATATTTTTCAATACTCCAACTGTCAATAAGTCCCATGAATAAGTATCACAGATATTCTCCATGTCATAGGGGTCTCAACGTAACAGACAGCGTGTCAATCGGATGCCCGGTCTATTAGTTATTAGACTTTTAGTCCCGGGGGCCCGGTTAGATTCGTGCTCGATCCAACCTGACTATTTCCCATATCAATCCAAAACTCCAGTGGAGTAAACTCAAAGGGACCGTCTCGCTCCAAGAATCCCAACATTGTTAGCGGTTCGTCAAACAAACATCTAGTGCCAAATTTATGGTCGAAAGAAGTATACAGGTCATAGTGGGCTCGGCCCGTAATGTGGCCTGATCCTTTGGGAGGTCCAGTAGGTCGTGAAGCCCACAGGTGAAAAGGAGTGGCTTGGCCTCGGGGGTGTTGCGAGGGCGTGGGGCCGGTTTGGTTGGGGCGTCGCGAGGGGTGCAGGCTAGCTTGGTCGGGGCACCGCGAGGGGCGCGGGCCGGTTCGGCCGGGGTGTCGTGAGGGGTGCGGGCTAGTTCGGTCGGGGCAATGTGAGGTGTGTGGGCGGCTTGGTCGTACCACCGTGAGGGGTGCGGGTGGCTTGGGAGGTCGGCGGGCAGTGTGATCCAGGGCAGCTCGGAGGTCCGGCAGTGGTGCGGCCGGTTCGGCCAGAGGGTCGCACCACCGACGGGTGGCGCGGCCGGCGGGTGGCGCGGCCGGCGGGTGGCGCGGCCGGCGGGTGGCGCGGCCGGCGGGTGGCACGGCGGGTGGGTGGCGCGGCCGGCAAGTGGGGAGGCCGGCGGGTGGCGCGGCCGGCGGGTGGCGCGGCCGGTGGGTGGCGCATCCGGCGGGTGGCACGGCTGGCGGGTGGCGGGGCCGGTGGTTGGTACAGCCGAGGTGGCTTGGTCGGTGGGTGGTGCGAGATGGGGCGCGGGGCCGGTTCGGTCGGGGCACCGTGAGGGGCAGCGCGGGTCTCGGTGGCCGCAGGTGGCGGCGTCGTTGCCTTCGTCGCCTTCGTCGTCTTCCTTCATTCTGATAAACACCACAAAGAAGAATAACGGAGGGGGTCGAGCCATGTTAGTTTGGCCCACACCCTCCGCAATTAGAGTGGTAGCATAAGGATCAACAAGAAAGAAGAATGTCAAGCTTACAACTTCCCGCAACGTTTCATTCCCAAACCGCAAATGAAACCAAGGTAAGCAAAATGGTAAAAGTATTATCACACAAATAATCCCTCTACCTGGTCATTTGATAACGTTGATGAAGAGGAAAGAAGGTGAGGTTGTCATCGTTCGTCGCATCCGCCACACACCTCCAATCCCGAGCTCGTGCGTCGGTTCGTCATAGATGAGGACATCCCACATCAGAAGAAGGTCGAAGGAGGTCGGCGTTCTTCGTTGGGGATAAGGTTCTTCATTGTAGAACGCATTCTTCGTTGGAGAACACGTTCTTCATTGGAGAGCGTAATCCTCCAAGTGTCAGGCATCGCATCACTTTACCAGCGCTTCATCGCTTGGTGAAGCCATCCCAAATCCTACTCCCAAGATCCATATATATAGTAGAGGGGGTAGGTAGGTAACGATCGTGGAATTTATGATGGTTCATTTATTATGAACCTTTCTAAATTCCAACGACGTTTTACTTAATTTAAAAAGGGGGCAATCCAAATAACTAATTTGGCACAATTAAAGGTATGTGTGTTGGCAAAATTAATGTGGAATAATTCAAGAGGTTCATCCAAATTAATGAGGGGGTTAAGAGTTTCTCTCAATTAAAGGGGGGTTTAGTCTCGGGAGGTCCCCACCACTATAACCTCTCATGGGAGGTTATGGTTCAGGTAGTCCCCACCACCATAACCTCTCATGGGAGGTTAAGGTATGGTGGTCCCCACTTCTAACTTCCACATGGAGGTTTAGTTCCAGTGGACCCCACCTCTCAACACCCACATGGGTGTTGCAAATAAAAATAAAAATGTCACACGCTTTTATTTTTATTTTATTCTTACACGAAAAACCCAAAAACTATTTTCACTCTCAACCCACTGTCGTCGAGGAGAAAGTATCCTTAAGAGAATACCGGTGCTGCGAGTTCAACGGTGCCTTCGGATTTCAATTATGAGAACTGGTTCAAAAGTTAGAAAAACCTACTCACATGTTTACTGAACGTACCCGAAATAAAGTTCAGAAATTCATTACGGGCACTCCGGGCCATGGAATTACACACCGTCAATTTTAGGGGACTCGTAAAATTCCCATTTATTTAAAAAAAATTACATGGAAATTCCGAGTATTTACAGGTAGGGTGAGAATAATAGTTAACAACTTTTGAAAGATTATAAGGAGTTGTGGAATTTAATCTTGGAATTGAAAACCAGGAAAATTTCATTAATGAACTTATGTCCATACTGAAGGATAATACCAAGACTATTTAGGGATATGAATAAGAAGTTGTTAATATAAGGGGTAAACTAGAAACTGATTCAAATTTAAGGGAAACAAAGAAGAAATTATAGTTTGGATGATTCTCATATGCATAGATGTTAGAAAGATTTATTTGGGGTTTTGAAGGAGTATAGAAGGATTTTAATGATCAGACATACACATGTATGTGAAAAAGTAGAATTGGTTGTTATGATGAAACATCAAAGGCTAGAAACAAGATGAGCTAAAATAAAGGAAATTATAAGGTTGAACGTATCACAAAGGCACCCGACACAAAAAAGAAAGCTTCAAAAAAAACATAAAATATATATGAATATATTCATCAAGTAACCAAAAAGGATCTCTAGTCAATAGTCATTACAATATAAGGTTTTATGAGAATTAATAGAAGTGATGATACATTTTTCATTATAAAGTGTCAATTATGTACCTTTCTGGGCCATACCATATCCTATTGTGAAGAGGTAAGGCACTATTTGAATGGGAGAAGTGCTTAGTAGTCAAAAAAGAAGAATGGGACCATATCCTTCATCATATAGAAGAAATAGTTTCTATGGATATTTTTTCACTATTCTAAATATGGCCATAATTGTATTCACTGTAGGTAGAGGAAGAGAGGGAACATTACCTATAGAACTCATAGAAAAGTAAATACTTTCAACCAAGTGGATTTGCTCTTGAAAATTAGTATTCTCATCTGGAAGAACAATATGAGTATGATGAACCCGTTAATATAGAAAAGATATTTTAAAGACTACATTTATCCTCCACTCAATCAAATATATCATGGAAGGAAAAGAAGAAAATTGAGAAATCCAACCTTGTAGAAATATATCTCAAAGCTAAAAAGAACAATAGTACATGGATTCTTGACAACAGATTCTCATCCCTTATGATAGGAAACTCATATTTATTAAGGAATGTTATGAAACGTTTTGATGGAACAGTGACATTTGGACATTATGGTGCTTTAAATATCAAAGTTAGTGGAAGTAAAAAACTAGAAAATAGAAAGATTAGAAATACTAAAGTTCCCTATGTGGACAGATTACATCACAATATCCTAAGTGTGAGTCAACTTTGTGACTCGGGACTAATAGTGACATTTAATCAAAAGGGGTGCACTATTAAAGGAATGACAGATAATTCTAGTATAAAGGGATTCAAAATAGATGGAAATTTATACCAAGTTGATGGTAAATAGAACATTTGTTTATTGACCATTGAATACGAAAACAACTTGTGGAACTAGAGGATGGATCTCATTAACCAAAAAATCATGGAAAATATATCTAAGCTAAAAATATTCGTTGATATTACCAATATAAAGTATGAATGAGAAAATATTTATGATTCTTGTATCTGAGGAAACATGGTCGGGAGTTCATATCAGCTAAAGAACTAATGGGAGTCAAATCTACTTGATCTCATACACACAGATGTATGTGGTCAAATAAATGTGGTAGAAACATATGGAGAGAGTTAATTCAGTATTTTTATTAATAATTATATTATAATTTCTTGTTTAATGATTAGACATAAGAATAAACAAGTGCTTGATTTCATTAAAATTTATCGTTGAATAGATGAGAATGAAAATGGTCGCACAATCAATGTTCTATGATATGACAATAGAGGTACAAATCCAATGAATTTAAAAATTATCTAGAAATACATGAAATAAATAATGAAGTTGAGGTAGTGAGAATCCCACATCAAAATGGATTTTTTGAATGCAGAAATTAATAGGTGCACAATATGGCCAAAACTATGTTGATTGAGAGTTGAATCTCTCGTTATTACTAGAAAGAGGATTTTCAAACAAAAATGTAAAATCAAAACCAAATAGGGATATTTATTGGGGAAACCAAGACATCATATGAGTTATGGTATATATATAATTCCTATATAAATTATTTTCAAGTTTTTGGAAGTAAATATTTCATACCAAATAAATAAGGAAATCAAGGAAACTATGGTGATGTTGTAGACGAAGGAATATTACTTGTATATTCAATGAAGATTAAAGACTAAAAATTATAGAACAATCACTATAGAATAATTGTGGAAATTAGTGATGTCGGGATCATTAAATATAAAATCATAAATACCTTGAGAAGATCATATTCTAATATGATATATGATGAAAAGAAAGTGGATAAGGGACATACTCAAATACAGAAATAGTGTAAGGATTTCAAAATATTTAGGGCACAAAAAATGATGATGATTAAAAAGAAGAATCAAAGGAGGAAACCATAGTTAAAGAAACATCATCGGAACCACATAGAAAAAATATAAGAGTATAAATTGATCAATCCAGCCTCATTGGGGATTGGACCACACCCATATAGGTAGGGAGAATGAAGAATGATACACATTTTGCATTCCTATCAATTGTGGAACCATCTAAATTTGAAGAATAAGAAAAGGATGAGTTATGGGTTAAATCCATGAATTAATAATTTGATCATTTTGACAAGTACTAGACATGGGAACTTGTTAGGAGACCCAAAAGATTAAAATGTTATTGGAATAAAGTGGATTGATAAAAACAAATTTGATGAGCATGTAAATGTTATCAAATATAAGTAATTCTTAGTGTGTAAAGGATTTTCACATATCGAAGGCATTGATGTTGAAAAAACATTTCCTCTAGTAGCTAGATAGGAGTTGGTCAGGATTTTTCCTTCCATGGAAATTCAGAGCAAGTATAAATATTATTAGATAGATGCCAAAATGGCATTTTTAAATGGATTTCTTGAAAAATAATTCTATATTGAACAACCAATGGGATTTTAGATTTGAAATGATGATACTAAGGTTTACATATTAAATAAGTATCTCTATGGTCTAAAGTAGGAACCAAGAGCATGGTATTCTTGACTCGATGCTTATATAAAGAAGCTCAAATTTAAAATATGATGTTTCAACCATAATATATGTGTTAATAATTCATAGAAAGATCATTTTATGGTGATTTTGTATGTGGATGACAATATTTTTTACAGAATAAGGTAGGGATCAGTGGAATAATTTTCTAATCACATGAAACCATAATTTTAAATGTCTATTTTTTGTGAACTCGCATACTTCTTAGGGTTTTGGGTGATTTATAAGAAGTATTACACTTTCATTTCTCAAGAAAAATATGAAATATAGATGTTAAATAAATTCAACATGAATGACTCCAAACTAATGTCATCTCTGATTGTGGTTGGGAAAAAACATGGAATGTACAATGATGGGATATTTTTGGATCCCACATTGTATAGGAGAATAATTGAAATTTTATTATACTTTACTGATGTATGTCTAGATATAATTTTTGAAATATTTTTACCATCCCACATTCAAAGAAATACAAAGGAAGAGAATTTGGTAGTAGTTAAAATAATCATTAGGTACATTCAAGGTACTATCAATTTTGGATTATACTTTTCAGAATGAATAGATAATGAATTAACATCATTTTATGATACTGAATGGACTGGAGATGTAGTGGATATAAATTACACTAATGGTGGTTAATTTTAAATTAGAAATAAATGTGTGGGATGGTTGAGCAAGAAACAGGAAAGAACTTCCCTTAGTATGGCTGAAGTATAGTATATCTTTGATACAAAGGCTTGCACTCAGATTTTGTGTATGAAGCAACAACTAACTGATATTGGTGATAAGGTGAAATAGCCGATGGTGATTCATTATGAAAACAAGACCGCAATCGATCTTATGAAAAATTTGGTTCATCATTCTCATACAAAACATATTGATATCAGATATCACATCATCAAGGAAAAAGTATAACAAGTTGTGATTATAATGGATCATTTTGGAACTGATGACCAAGTGGTTGACATTATAACTAAGCTTTTAGAAACACATCTATTTGAGAAACATCAGTTGAACCATAGTGTTCAATAACCTACCAGTGCTCTAGGAGGTTATGGATAGTTCCCTCTACCCATTTATATAAAATGTTTTAATCTTTTTGTGGTAGTGATGCAGGATTATGGTGGAGATATGATCTATGGGGATTTTTTTATCTCTACAAGTAAAAATACATATTATTTGTGTTTATTTCAAAAGGATGATAATATAAAAATAAAGAAATTCAATGTGGGGTTTTATGGTTCATTTAGGGTTTGCTGGTTACATTTTTTATTAATGGATATATTTTTAAATTCAGTGTATAGTTTGTTGGTTGATGTAGGGTTTTCTGGTTGTATTTTTTCTTCGTTGAACTATGCAATGCTTTTTTGACATGATGATAATTAGTTTTTATGATGAAATAGTTAGATCTTATCATGGACATATTTAAGAATTCCAAAACATGAGAACCCAATTCATGTTAGGTGATATGATTAAATAGTTATAGATTCAATTATACAAATTTAATCATTCCAAAAAATGAGAAATCAATTCATAATTCTCCTCTTTTTTTCTACATCAAACTTTTCTCATGTATACTTAGAGTTTTGGATGACTTGTCTCTCGCATTTCATGTTTTGATAGTATCTAGTACTTTATTGAATTTATCTACATATTACCATAAAACCCAAAGGGGATATTGATGGAACCAAGGATTTTCTTTGCTATAAATAGAGCATAGTTTGCATTTGTTATCAATCTACACTAGGTTGATCTATTAGTTTTCAAGAAAAATGACTTTATAGTACATGTTGACTATAGTGTTGAAGGTGGCATCATTTCCCAATGTTTTTCAAGTTTTTGGGTCCTAAATTTGGAGGATAAAGAAAGTTGTTTTAGGAAAAGGTTGTTTCATGCAATGTTGAAAGAGGATAAAAAACATGCATGAAAATAGAGTTTCGATATCATCACATCAAAATATGGAAATGGAATGAGCTATGTGAAAAATCTAAAATTGCACAAAATAATCTTACATTCCAAAGAGGATGTCAAAATAAGTTGTTCACAAATATAGTTTCCATGTCATCACATCAAAATATGGAAAAGGAACAAGCTCCATGAAAAAGTTGAAAATGTGCAAAAGGATCTTACGTGTCAAATACGACGTCAAAATTAGGCTATTGAACATAGGGGAAGTCACTCAATGAACATGAACACAGTTTCATCAAGATCTATAATATGTGGGAACCCCTACCTTTGAATTATTTTTTCCAAAGAACATTTGATACTTCTTCCATGTGAAAGAGTTTCACAAAGAAAAGTTTCATGCAATAAGTATTGTTCATAGAGTGTTCCTTATGTCTATCATGATCAAGTGAAACTTGTGGTTTTTTGTGTGAAAGATAAGGGTTGTGTGAAAGACATCTTGCCTAAAAATCCAAATAGTTGCATGAAAGAATAGGTATTGAACGTAAGTGTATTAGTTGATTTTCTAGCATGTTTTGAATATCCATATTGTTTGATCAGTTCTTTCAAGTGCATTAATTCAGGACTACGATTCAAGAAGAGTCTTGTGTTAATCAGAGAAAAATACTTAAATGAAAATTGACTAAGGAAACCTTAAAATCAAAAAACTGATTAATAATTCTCCCAAATAAGTGATATAGGGGGAGTCGAAGGAAGTTTTCCAAGGGAGTCAATGTTTTATCCCTAAAAATATTGTAAAGGAAGTGTGTATAGAATAGAGTGACTATGTCTGAACTTTTTTATTCAATAACTAGTGAAGATTATAGGATTTTGTCATACCTGAAACACTTTCAGTGTATGCTCATTATACTAGACATTAGTGGTGAACCGAGTAAAATTTATGTGTTGTGTCTCTTAATTTGAATGTTTAATTACTGCACTATTCCATCAAACAAGTTTAACTAGTTCCTACTAATGTGGGAACAAGATCCGTCACTTTAAAATAAAAATTTGACACCATGATTTTTCCCTCCTCTCTCAAGATTTTCCAAGGTCCAATATGATCATACCTAAATAAAAGTGTAAAGAATGTATATTTGGATAACAATTGGTTTCCCATGGATATCTAATTTGTGTTATAATATCCACAATAATATAAATAAGTAATTTGATACAATTCTGTAAATAAATATAGATTTTGAAATGTGTGTTGGTTGTGTGGGTATTCTTATTATGATGCTTTGTGTCTTGAATTTTTTTATGGTGTTTGGGGAAGTAATGTAGTGGTTTGTTGGAATGGATGTGATGTGGGTAGTTATGTGTTGTGTAGTAGTGGTTGTGAAGCATTGGTTGTGGCAAAGTGGTTGTGGCATCATTATTATAGAAAATAGGTTATGGTGCAGTGGTTGTGGAGAAGTGGTTGAGGCGTAGTGGTTGTGATATGTGGTATTTGTGGTTGTGTTATGAATGAGAAGTGTGGTTGTTGGGTTTTGATATGACTTGGGTGATGTTATGTTATGATGATAGTGGATGTGTGGGGTTATGGTGATAGTTTTGTGGTGTGTAAGTGTTAGTTTCCAAGGTATTAGTGGAATAAATTATGTTTTTGAAGGAAATAAATAAATGAATGGGTTGTTAATTTAATATAATGGGATGAACATGAATATTTTTTGTAAAGGGAATAATGAATAAATGTGGTGAAACTTGTAAGATGATAGTGTAAAAGTGTTGTGTGTCTTGTGTAGTTTGTTACATATAATGGTGGAAGAAGTTTTGATGGTAGGTGTGTGGTGTTTGGTAGTGATGTGGTGTTATCTAGTGTTATTGATGTGAACCCTTATGTTGGGTATTGTGTTCTATCTTTATATCATGTACATTTATGTAATTTTATACACTCTCCACTCGAGTTGGATAACCATACCAACACTCAGAGGTGTTGAGTTCTGGGTTTTTTCCCCAACATCTAGGATAGTATTGATACATATGGATGGATACCCCCTCTCATACACTCTTCCTTTAGTAGTGATGTGTTGTCCTAGGTGTCTTTGGGCAAGATGTGACGAGTTTTCCCATGTGTCTTCGGGTGATATGTGATGTGTTGGACATTGTGTCTATGGGTGAGAAATTACGTGTTTATGATGTGATATATGGTGGGGGTCATGTGTGGTAGGAGGAGGGAACAAGTTTGATTTTATTCATGTTCATGATACCCTATTAATCTGGTTTTTGTTGTGATGTGTAGTCCTCAGGTTTATTCAGGATGAGATGTGATGTGATGTGTGGCCCAGGTGTGTGTGGGTGGAATGTGATGTGATGTGTGGCCCAGTTGTGTGAGAGCGTGATGTGATGTGATATGTGTGGAATGTATGGGAGAATAGGATGTTCAACATTGGGGGTATGAGAGCATAAAATCAGTGGGAAAGTGGTAGTGAGGAACCTTTCTTTGTTATGATCATGATGCTATATTATTATATTGGTTGTGTGATTTGGTGATGAGCCATGGTGTGCCTAAGTTTGGTTGGATAACCTGTATAGGTACTTTTTGGTTCTATTGTTTTTTTACTGGCGTATTAGAATGCTCTTTACACATGTTAACTGGAGGCCTTGGTTATCTCCCTTCTGAGTATACCTATTATTCTCACCCTATGTATATAAACTCTTTTTAGGTTTCTAGGAGGACTTTGGGGACTAAGTTGGAAATTACTAGCTATGTTGTAGTTGTTGTTGAGTAGCTTCTATAGAATTTTCTTTTTTGTATTTCCTTTGGAGACTTTTATATGTTTTGGTTTTATTTACTCATGCATTGTTAAATGGATTTTGGTTTACCTTTTTATATTCTCCTATATTTTTTTTACTGATTGTTTATCCTATTTCTGGTCTTGTTTCATTTATAAAGGGTAATGTCTCTCATATTGTGAGATTTGTATACCCTCGGTGCATTTCTCCAACCCTTGTCATATTGGAGACAAGAATCGAGATTCATTATATTTATCCCTTCATTGTGGAATCTTTAGAGGGAGGGGTCATGACATTAAACTTCCTGGTATGATCTTATCAGAGGACCTTAACCTGTGTCATTAAAACTAAATGGGTTTTGATTCTAGTTTTGACATGATACATCAAATTCCCTTTTGAGATACAAAACCAACACTATCAATCTTATATCAACCTACACTAGGGTTATATTATCTATGGGTCATCCTTCTATCAGACCATGTCCCTATGAAAATCATGCTCCCACTCAAACAACTATATTCACTCTCGATTTCACCATATTATCCTCATATATCCATATTCATGAATAGACCTATCTTCATATAGTCACATTCCATGTGAGGCTAAATCATTCTCATTAGTCCATATTCTCTATCATTGCAACCAAAAAGGGCCTCTCTTTAATAAGTCCCACACTAACTATTTCTAGGTATGTTTTTTCTAGTCTCCCTTGCCGCATGAAAGTAAACTGAATGGATCAATAATTGTCACAATACATTAAAATGTAAGACATGAATCAATAAGTTGAAGCAAAATACATTGGTTCAAATTCCTTTCACTATAATACATAGTAATCCCCTTCATTGACCTAATCCCAACACCACAAACATCCACCACCCTCCTAGATGGAGATAAACTCTTGGGCACCCAATAATGTGGATTTATAACAGTGACTTGTAGACAATTGTCTCTAAGTAACAAGATGGATAACCTATAATACATAAAGATGTTGTAATTGAAATATATCCTCTAATACGTATATATTTTCATGTCAATGTCATACTTTTGATAAATATATATATTCACGTCAACATATTCTAAAAACTAATTTCTAGCATTTGGGTAATCAGTCACATATTGGGAATTAGAAAAGAATAATGTATATGAATTAAATATATATATATATATATATGTAAGAGTCCCATAGTAGTAAATAATTCCATTCAATACGGTGTGATGTTCTTGGCCTCTTATACACTTCACAAATGTGAGTTCCTAAGCATCATTGGTAAGAAACCCCAATGACCGCCTGCCTTTGGAATGTAAGCATGTATCTTGTCATGAAGGTGGGAGCCATTGGATGTATTAGGTTCCATGAATAAAAGGATTTTTAAAACTTCTGAGATATAATTAGTTACCTATTATGATAGATATGCATCCAAGATCATCCCTTGATAAACTAATAATTTTCCACCCTATCCATGGTCAAAAACAATGGTGAACCTAACATGAATCTTTTAAAAAAAATAATAACAAACTGATAAGTTTCCCATTCATAGTTAGTTAAGAATGTTTCCTTATTTTTGATGTTTCACTAATAGATATTATTGATTTTTTTCTCTTTATTAGTAAAATTAACCCTTATCAAGATCTCTCATTGATCCAAATAAATGGAATTTTCATTAAGAAATCATTATGGTTCTTTGATTTCCACAAGATATGTAACCCCCATAAGGGGAAGGAAAATTTATCTTCCTCAATGTATATATTAATAGGTGGGAAATGTGATGGAAATGGAGTAACATTTGTAGGTTCTAGTTATAGCAGAAGCACATGAGGGATGGTGCCCAACTTTTATTTTTTCCACATTCAATAAACAATTTGGGATCAATGCAAAGATGAATGCTAGTATCTATGAAATTGAATTAAGGATTTATGTAAAGGAATAGAAACTCAGAACCAAGAGATATGATCAACATATTTTGTTTATAATTAATTTAATTTAATTAAATAATTACCTCCAAGGTAATTATTTCTTCATTGATGAATTTAACCATAGATCTGCAGTGCGCCTTCATTGTGTTGTAGAGATCAATGGTAGATCTCCTCTAGAGGTGATCCAAATGTGTTCCACATATCTCCATAAATTTCTGAAGGAGTCTCTGGGTGCTAGCATAAAAGATCATTATGCTTGAGATGTCCTCCTTTGATCAACTTGAGAACTTCTTCTAAAGGATTCTCCTTGATCCAGTGGAGGAGGATATCCCTCATTCTTGAGAGAGTTCTTGGAGAGGGATGAACTCTCTAGGTTTGAGAT
Source organism: Viscum album (assembly GCA_963277665.1). NCBI lineage: Eukaryota > Viridiplantae > Streptophyta > Magnoliopsida > Santalales > Viscaceae > Viscum > Viscum album. The sequence goes on along the minus strand of OY728142.1, from coordinate 1,148,288,495 downwards.
ATTTTCTCCAATTTTTTGTTCACAACATTAATAATCGTCACTTGGATCTCACTTGGCTAATAAGAGAATAATATAATTGGGAATTTAATTCACTAGGGTAATAATAATAAATAATTTTCACATGTGCCTTAATTATTTTATTAATCCTAGTAAAACCCTCATGTCAAATAATAACAACAATATTATTATTTCCTGACATGTGATTAACTTGTGAGTTATAATTAAATATTATTTAATCAAATAATATTCAATGTTATTATTTCTCACTAGACCATTAACTCTTTTTATCAATCCTCCACCATATTTGTTGAACCTTGAATAGTGATTATTTATTTATTAAATAAATATCACTGCATTATTTTATAATAAATATATAAATATTATATTCACTTAAGAGAAAATAAATATTTACTAATTATTAAACCCACAATATATTCTCTCGAATAACTAGTGTCGAAATAAATGTGATCAAGAATCTATGAATAATTATTAAACCACAAATGAGAATAATCTTTATTTAACTTGTTAAATAATAAATAATATATTATTTAACTAAGATATCGGATACACTTATTTTGTGACCCTCTAGGCCTCTTTCTCAGTGGCATTAGGTGGAGTAGCCTAAAGTCTAAGGTTAGCATCTAGAAACACACCAAGCCACCCATAGATAAAGAAGTTAATTCCGCAACAACATGTCACCTCATACAAATGATTATCATGTAATATAATCCCTCTGTCTCAATATCTCCAGTCAAGTGGGTTTTATGAAAGTTCCATCAATCCATGTGATCGATTTATCATTATTTAACTTCTAGGAAGTTGAACTTGCCTATAGAACACCATGGACATGGATTTAATTAGGCTATATAATTTCTATCCAAGGTCCTAAGATATAAACTTCTGTTATGGAATAGAAGGGACAAATCCTTTCTTGTATTATTCATTAATGCAGTATTACTCATGATGCACCCAACATATCCTACCTCACTGTGAACATATTTCATTGCAATTTTCACAAATAAATATAAGTGTGTGAGTAATAATACCCATTAATAATAATATTAAAGTCTAAGGGCCAATACACACATCCGTAGATAGGAAAATCCAATGAAACTTATAAATGTGGATTTCCTACTGTCAGGTCTCATTCTCATAATATCCTACTGGATATCACGAAGGGCGTACACCATGAGAAGGTGCCTCAAAGTCCTATGAGTCTCCACCCCTGATATCCTGTATTATTTGTGTCCCTCAAATGATATTATCTGAATATGTAACATATATCTAAGAATAGTGACATATCACTTTAGGGTTCTCATCATAGCGGGGAACTGCTATGACCTTTTAGTGTGACAGATGCTCTTGGTACATTATCACATGCAATGTTACACATAAGAACAATCATGATGTGATAAGGAGTTTATTGATATTAAAAAACTATGAATATAAGTTATTATAAAGTAAAAAGAAGTTCGTTCAAGGGCACTAACTCCAATGAACTCCCACTTGTACTAGAGCAAACCGCTAAGAATCTTTAGTCCGCTATCTCTCACATGATATTCATGCTTCTGATGAGATAGGACTTTAGTCAAAGGGTCTAACATGTTCTCTTTTTTGGATACTCTACTCACTGTAACTTCAACCCTTTGATAGAAATCCCTCAAGAGGTGATATTTACGAAGTATGTTCTTTGTCCATTGATGTGACCTTAGCTCTTTTGCAAGATCCACTTTTGTAGTATTATCACAATATAATATGATAGGGTCTTTACTAATAGTTACCTCATTGATATATTAGAAAAAGTTACAAATCTAGATGGATTCTATGGATACATAAAAAGCTACTATGTACTCAGACTCTGTTGTAGAATCAGCTACAACTGGCTTCTTTGAACTCTTCCAGCTCACAGGTCCTCCATTGAGATAGAAAACATATACCAATTTGCGACTTCAGATCATTTTGATCAATTTAAAAACCAGCATCAGCATACCCTCTAATGAAAAGATTCTTGTCTCCTCCATACATGAGGAACATATCCTTAGTTCTTCTCAGATACTTAAGGATAGTATTAATAGTAGTCCAATGTTGTTCTACTAGATCTTCTTGATATCTTCCTACCATTCTTAGTGCATAGGCAACATTAATTCTAGTGCATAACATGGAATACATGATAGATCCTATTGCTGAAGTGTATGGGGTCTTACTCATTCTATATTTATCTTGTTATGTTTAGGGAAACATTTTCTTAGAAAGATTTAAGAGATGTGAAACTAGTAACAATACCCTCTTGTATTGTTCTATAATAAATCTTTGTAGTATCTAATCAATATATATACTTTTACTTAGTCCAAGTAGCCTCTTGGATCTATCAAAAATTATCTTGAGCCCTAGAATGTAGGTTACTTCACCTATGTCTTTCTAGGAGAATCACTTGTCCAACTAGTCCTTAACAGATTGTAAGACTCGTATGTTGTTTCCAATAAGTAATATGTCATCAACATATACTACTAGGATAAATTACACCCATTAAACCTTTTTTAAACACACAAGTCACATTTTTTTAATGAAACCAAAATCTTTTATGGATTCATCAAATTGAATGTTCCATGACCTAGATTATCGCTTTAATCCATAAATGGATCTTTGTAACTTGAAAATACTTTTGGAATCACCTAGTGTTACAAACCCTTCTGGTTTTTTCATATAGATATATTCCTAAAGTTTCCTGTTAAGGAATGTAGTCTTGACATACATCTATCAAATCTCATAGTCATGGTAAGTTGCTATACCAAATATGATTCTAATGGATTTAAACATGGAAACTGAAAAAAAAATGTTTCATCATAGTCAATTACTTGATATTGTTTAAACCCTTTAGCTACTAGCCTTGATTTATGGGTATTTACTTTACCTTCCATGTCCAGTTTTCTATTGAATACCCATATACACCCAATAGGATTTACATCAACTAACGCATCGACCAGAACCCAAACTTGGTTCTGATAGATGTAATCCATCTCAGAAATCATAGATTATATCCATATTGAATCTTTTAAGCATATAATACCTCCTTGTAGGATATAGGTTCATCATTGTCTAATAATAATGAGTCACCATCCTCGACAACTAGAAAACCATATCTCTCCAGTTCCCTTGCCTCTCTTACACTCATACTCAGTACTTGTGTTTCAGGAACCACTTATTCCATGGGGACCTGTGAAACTTGTTCCTATACCAACTCTTGTGTATCTTGAGTATCAACTTCATCGAAGTCAATATTTCTCCCACTATCTTTTCTGGGGATGTGCTCCCTCTCAAGAAAGAATACTTTTATATCAATAGCCACTTTCTTTCCTGAGAGGTTGTATAGTTAGTATCCCTTTTTTTCCTTGGGAGGCCCTATAAAGATACACCTCATACCCCAGGGTGATAATTTATTTCCTGATAAATCCTTAATAAACTCCTCTCATCCCCATACATGTGTATGCGATAAAATAGGTTTCTTTTTAGTCCATATATTGAAGGTAATTCCATTTTCTCCTTTAGTTGGTACTCAGTTTAATGTGTATGCTACAGTTTGTAATGCATATCCCCAAAAGGATAATAGAATATCTTCATGACTCATCATCGACCTTACCATGTCTAATAAGGTATGGTTCCTCTTCTCACTAATACCATTCCACTATGGTGTATAAGGTGGAGTGATTTGATATAGAATCCCAAACTCCCATAAAAAGTTAATGAAATCTTGGTTAAGATATTCTCCACCTAGATCTGATCGAAGATTATTTATCTTCTTAACTAGATGATTCTTTAATTTATTCTAGAATTCCTTTAATTTCTCAACGGACTCGGACTTATACCTTATCAAGTAAATATATCCATATCTACTCAAGTCGTCAGTAAAAGTTATAAAGTAAGAATATCCACCTCTAGCTTCTACTATAAATGGTCCACACACATCACTGAGTACTAATCCTCGAAGCGTTGAGGCCCTTTCACCTTATCCAAAAAATAGTGGTTTGGTCATTTTCCCTTGTAAACAAGCATGAAATCTATCAAGTGGTTTTAGATTATAAGAGTCTAAATAACCATCTTGATAGAGCTTTGTCAAATGTCTCTCATTTACATGACTGAGATGGTGATGCCACAACTGGGTGTTATATGAGTCATGTGAACATGATTTATTATCAATTACCAACACCTGTTTTTATTAATTTAATACATACAGACCATTATTTAAATGCACCATACCATAACATATGTTTTCCTTATAAATGAAACAACTTTTATTTCTGAACTTGAAAATAAACCCATCTATATCCAAACTTGATGTAGAAATTATGTATTTGGTAACACTAAGTACATAATAACAGCCATGTAAAACCAATATCATTCCCATTGGTAATGTGAGGTGGTAGTCATCAATGGAAAGATTATCCAGCCTCGCACCATTGGCAGCTCACAGATCCACCTCTCCTCTGGTAGTTTTCCAAAATCTACTTAGTTTTTGCATTTAAATACAGATGTGAGCACCACAAGATATATTTAATACTCAATGTGTAGAAATGGAAATATTACACTTGATAATGAATTCACCTTTGTCTTCCCCTTGCCTCTGGGAGCAGTCCCACTTCTAGTGGCCTGACTTTCCACATGCAAAGCATACTGCCTCTATTTGATAGCCCTGCCTTTGGATCTTCTTCTTCTTGGTCCAATGGTTCTCAGGAGATTTGGATTGTTTATAAGTATTATGACCCTTTTCCGTATACTTCCTCTTCCTATTCACCATAATAATTGTGGGTTTTTCACACCCCGTGTCCTTATCCACTTTGTGAATTAAAGTAAGAAGTTCTGATAGACTCTTTTTATTATTGCTCATATTATAATTCACAATAAAACTAGAGAAGGTGTTGGGAAGTGATGAGAGTATGATATATATACATAACTAATCCTAGAATTTAATACCTAAGATGTCTAGGTTCTCAATGTATCCAATAACCTTGGATACATGTGACTCAGCTGGCGTAGACTCTCCAAGCTTAGTGGTGAACAATATATTGGAGATCTCATACCTATCTTGTCTTAACTTCTCTTGATAGAGATCCTAAAGGTGAGACATCATGATATAATCATATATTTCCTCATGTTGCTTCAAGATCTTATTTTTCATGGATGATAGAATGAGGCACTGAAAATCTGTAGCATCATTTATATTTTTCTCATACAAAGAGAGCTCTTCATCACTCCCTCATTTCCAGGCACAACTGGTAAAGGTTCTTCCATAAAATATAGTTTCCTTGCATAGTTAAGGATGACCCAAAGGTGCCTTTTCCACTCCTAGAAATTAGTACTGGTGACAAGGTTTTATTTCTCGAGTATGGATTGCAATGGTATGTTTGATTTCATTTTTAATGGTGTTTCTAGTACTTTATCTAATGAAATTAAGACAAATAAATAAATAAATATTCATTAGTCTCCCACTATTTTATTGAAACCCAATAGCCTCACCATTAGCTTCAAAATATCTTTTTACTTGTATATTCTTATGGCAAGGATCCATATTTCCATTCTCACTACCCAACTTTATATGGTCAAGCAATTTTAAAGGATTTTGGTAGGCATTCCAAATTCCAACTGCATTAACTCACAACTCCTTGATCCATTGAGTGAACTCCCCAATCATGAAATCCTTAATTTTGGATTTCATTAACCTTTGCCTCTTAGTTACACTAATTCCTACTTTGGAAGTCAACCCTTGATGTAAACTAAGTCAAGTTAACCCAAAACCTCAAATTAGAATTCCCTGATGATTGAAAGCACCCCAAATTTGGTTGTTCAAGCACTTAGAACTATGGTTCGATTCTAACCAAAGTAATGGAAGGAAATACCGACTTAATATTTTATTGAGGTATTTTATCCTTTATGTGTGAATTTCCATTTATTATCTTTTCACATGCTTGTTAATATTAAGTGGGATAAGCTTAAGTAATTAACCATGTATTAGATAATATTTATGCATAAGCCAGTTTTTTTAGTTCCATCTTGCATGCTTGTTAATTCATTAATTATGTGATCGTGAAAAAACATCCATAATGAATAACCATAAAAATGATAAGAATAAATTAAAGGGTATGATAATGAGCTTGTTTTAATGGTTAGTTTATCTATAAGCTGATAAACTAACCACTAATCTGGGGGATAAACACCTTGAACCAATTAGGTTTATGTTTATAGCTTTCCACCTATCCACCTTTGTATCTCCTTGGATTGTTTTGCCTCATCTCTTAACATGAACCACCTCCACTAGCTTGGGATCTCTATCCATTACATATAATTTTAATCACACATGGGTGAGGGGTAAAAGGGGGTTTACATAAAAGAAACCATGGGCACGTAGGTCCTAAATATTAATGAGGAGAGAAGGCATGCAGACCAACAATTTAATTTAATAATAAATTAAAAGGGAAACCAATCACAGACAAAGGTCTGGTCTTGATCATGATCATTCACATGCATGCAACGAATTATGAATTTAATAAAACTATAATTCAATTCTTTAATCATTCTTATTTAAGATAAATTGTACTCGAATAGATTAATTATTATCTTTAATTATCAACCCCTTTATCTTAAACCTTTTCAGAATTTCCTTGAGATTCTCATCCATTATAATTATTAATGAATTAATAAATTCATTTAAAATTAACTGTGTACATAACTTTTACCATAGAGGTAACCCAGTGAATACCCATCCAAAACGACCCAACATGTATTACAATTTTATACACTTTATTCTTTGTGACATATAGCATGCACACTGAATTATAATTGTAATACAACTCATACATAATGTACATATATTTGAACATTACGCAGATGTTAATTAAACATTTATATATATATATATAACACCTATCACATGTTGTGTCCCATATTTACGCCCACAAAAAGTTACATTTCTTAAGGGTTACATAATATAAAAATAAATTTTAAATATATGTAATCTGGAAAAAGTACATAGCATGTAGATCTGACTACATGGTGTGTACCCTCCTCATCGTCCATCTAAAGTACACACCTGGGGAAAAGGAGTGTGAGGTGTACTTCAGAAATCTTCAGAGTACACATAATTTTCAGTGGGCCACACGCTGTGTAGACTCCACATTACGTGGTCACCAGCCAGGTAAGTCGTGTATGGGATACATGACTCAAACCTAACCTAAATGGACTATACACCGTGTCTAGTGGGCCACATGGCATGTAGTTCGGTTTCCATGTTCAAATTAATCCTAGTCAACACCACATGGATTAAAGTTCATTAATGGTGTTGTTAATGCCTAATTAACTCAAAAAATCAAATAGATTACCGAACCAAATCTTGATGCGTTGAACAATACTACATGGTGTGTAATTCCAATTACATGGCGTGTAGTCCGGTGTTGTATAGACGGGATCCTTATCACCTCTAGATGATTTCCTTGATTTTATTTTATTCATAAAAGTTATCATTTCTATTAGATCTACAAGAAACGATAAAGGATGAAATAGATCTCATAATTCAGATTAAAAAAAGGAACAATTAAACTTGAATTGACAAATTAAATTATTAAAGTGTAAATCATAAACAAAAATAAATAATTATTAATAATAATATGTCTTCTTTGATACCACTTATAGGTTCTGAGTGTAGTAGAAGCATAGAAGGGATGGTTCCCAACTTTTATTTTATCCATATTCAATAAAATAAATCTAGGATCAATACGATTATAAAGGCCAGTATCCACATAATTGAATCAAGGATTTAGGAAAAGGAATAGAAACCCAAAACCAAGAGAGAGGATCAACATATTTTGTTTACAATTAATTAAATTAAATTAAATAATTACCTCTAAGGTGATTCTTTCTTCATTGATGTGCTCGACCGTAGATCTAAAGTGCACCTTTGTTGCATTATAGAGATCAAGGGTATATCTCCTCTAGTGGTGATCCAAACATGTTCCACATATCTTTCAACATCGCCAAAGGAGTCTTTGGGTGATAGAATGGAATATCCTTATGCTTGTGATTTCCATTTTTGATCTCCTTGATAAATGATTCTAAATCTTTTTCCTTGATCCGGTGGAGGAGGATATCTCTCATTCTTGAGATTATTCTTAGAGAGGGATGAACTCTCTAGGCTTGAGAACTTTTCTCCAATTAATTGTTCATAATAATAATAATTGTTTCTTGGCTAGCACTTGGATAATAAGATAATAGTATAATCAGGAATTTAATTCCCTTGGGTAATAATAAATAATTTCCATAGGTTCCTTAATTATTTTATTAATCCTAGAGAAAACCCCATGTCAAATAATAACAAAAACGTTATTATTTCCTTACATGTTCTTAACTTGTGAGTTATAATTAAATATTATTTAATCAAATAATATTCAATATTATTATTTCTCAATGGACCATTAACTCAATCCACCAATCCTCCACCATATTTATTAAACCTTGAATAATGACTATTTATTTATTAAATAAATATAAATTTATTATTTGAAAATAAATATATAAATATTATATTCACTAAATAGAAAATAAATATTTATTAATTATTCCACCCATAATATATTCTCTCAGATAACTAGTGTCAAAATAAATACGATCAGGAATACATGAATAATTATTAAACCAAAACCGAGAATAATCTTTATTCAAATTTTTAAATAATAAATAATATATTTTTAACTGGGATAATGGATACACTTAGTGTGTGACGCTCTAGGAATCTTTCTCATTGGAATTAGGTAGAGCAGCCTAAAGTCCAAGGTTAGTGTCTAGAAATACGCCAATGCACCCATAGAAAAATAAGTTAATGCTACAATGACATGTCACCTCACACAAATGCTTTCTATGTAATATAATCCCTTTTTCTCAATATCTCAAATCAAGTGGGTTCCATGTAAGTGCCATCAACCCATGTGCATGATTTCTCATTCTTTGACTTCCTAGAAATTGAACTTGCCTATAGAACACCATGGCCATGGATTTATTTAGGCTATATCATTTCCATAAAAAGTCCTAAGATATCAATTTACTTTATGGAATAGAAGGGACAAATCCTTTCTCTCGTTATTCATTAATGTAGTATTACTCATGATGCTCCTAACATATCTTACCATGCCGTGAACATATTTCATCATGGTTTTTTCCAATACATATAAGTGTGTGAGTCATAATACCCATTAATAATAATATTAAAGTATAAGTACCAATATAAACGTCCATATATTGGAACATCCAATGATGCTCAAAAATGTGTATTTCATGTTGTTAAGTCTTGTTCTAATAATATCCTACTAGATATCACCAAGGGCGTACACCATGAGAAGGTACCTCAAAGTCCTATGAGTATCCAGCCATGATAGCCTTTATAATTTGTGTCCCCCAAATGATATCATCTGGATATAGAACATATATCTAAGAATAGTGTCATATCACTTCCTAGTTCTCATAATAATGGGGAACTACTATGACCTTTTAGTACGATAGCTACTCTCGGGACATTATCACATGTAATTTTATGCATAAGAATAATCATGATGTGATAAGAAGTTTGTTAATATTCAAAAAACCATGAATATAAGTTATCATAAAGTACAAAGAAGTTGGTTTTTGGGAACCAAATCCAAAAACATTATCATAGTAAGATTATGAAAATGGAATTTGTAAACAAGTGGCTCTAAAAGTTGAATACTGTGAGCATGTCCCATTTGAGGAGAGTTGAAATGATGTCGGTGACACTTTTCACAAATGTTGAGTACTTCAGGAGCCTATCCCTAGGGAATCATAACCGATACCTCCCTTATTTTAGTAAGGTAGATCAATAATTCAACCATGAATTCACCCATGTTCAATTGTATACTATGTGGGCACTTATCAACTATCATCATCAATGTTTTGAAATGCATACCACTCAATAACCACCTACTAATGGTTCCCACTAGAAGATTGTAACCTCGGGCACTCAGACACGAGCATCTTAGAAATATCACATTACATGGTTAGATATGAACCACTATGATTATGCACATATTCCCATTACTTATGAATACTCCCACTAATTACTACAATAATAACTAGTGGTCAATCTTATATCATTATTCACACAAAAAAATCCTATATATTCTGGATGTTAGTAGGGGATAAGTGCATATTCCTTCCCCTGCACATGATGATCATTGTAATATTCCAATGAAAAATAGACAATAAAAGTGGGTAAATATTACCTATTTTATTGAATATTCCTTTTAACATATTCAAGTGATAAATAACTAGAAGGCTCATATTCCTGATCAAACCATTCTAAACTGATAACATATTCTGGATGAGATAGATAATATCTTTCTCCTTATTTTAAAAATCACATAAGAACAAAAAACATACTCCTATTACAACCACCATAGAAATGTATCATCAGGTCCTACATGACTTGATAGATTTTCAGGTGGAAGGATGTATTCATTCTTCCATTCAAAAGATCACTTAAATATTTTGGTGGAGGATAATCCATAGGATCATACTCATATCCTCATTCAAAATAGGTTTTTTGAACATAATTTTACAACCACATCAGGAAAAGCACAAATACTTATCATAGAGATCAATTATCATATTATAATGGAAAACCAGGATTAAGATCATATTTCTATCCAAAAAGAGGTTCATCAACATATTTCGGCAGTCACCTCATGGTATACTCATATATCAATGAATAATTCAAGAGATTTATGGAATATTCAAATATCTAATAGGATGAACAATCATATTACTACTCCCACCAATGATTTAATGTATCAATATTACTTATTGTTTATACAGGAGATTCCATATATCCTTTATCCTATTTAGGAGGTCCTTCAGTAAATTTAGGTGGGGAATGAACATCTAAATTGTGTAAATAACACCATTTTGACCAAGGTTGGCCAATATATTCTTCTAGCCACCCATAGGCAAGCTTGAATCTCTGGAAATAGTTAAAAATATTTTAGTCATATTCAGATATCTTCTCAAAAATAAGTTAATATCCTTACAATATCCAAAGATAGCCATCAACATACTCTATTAGCCACTGAACAGTAAGGTTATGTTCCAATTTAACCCCAAATGGGAGGTAAAAATATTCCAATGATAATTCTAGATGATGATAATATTTATACCCAACTAATTTTTTGTATCCTTAAGGCCATATAATGCATAAATACATCGGCCCAAGGAACCTCCAACTCTTCATCTAAAGTGGAATGAGCTTCCTACACGAGAAATCCGTCATGTGGTAACATAGATTTGGATTATGGGGATCATACCCCTAATAGACCTAGGGAAATTTTTATCCACCTCCACTACCCCTGGGGTTAAAAAAATTTCAGTGGTTCTAGATGATATTGATTTCATCCCCAATTCAACCACAAACAACATGTATGAGGGAATTTTAACCATAAACACCACCTTTGGGATCCTCAAATCCTCAGTAGGTTTAGGAGGCAGTGGTTTCTACTCCACATCATCCTCAACCCCTAATTATGGAGGTATTATTTTCATCTTCTCCAAGGATATCAGTATTTTATAAGTTGATTAGTGATTCCAAGTGTCTAGTTCTCCCATAATTACTACTACCACATGACACACCCCTATCATTAAAAGAACATTTGGTGATAATTGTTGAAAAATAATATAGTAAAATTATCCACAAATCAAATCCAAGGAAGTATTCAACCATGAATATTAAATACCATATGGGTATAAATCCTAAAAGACCCACTAAGAATGTAGAACAAGGATAAGACCTTGATATAGCCTCTTAAGAAGAAACAGGAATCAAATAGCCAATCTATTACTTGTAGGAAAGCCGAAGTGAATCTCACTACTAGATATTCCTCTTTGAACATTGCCACTATCAATATGGTAGACAACATAGACCAAGACACTAACACAAAGGGACTCAATGGGAAAATAGTTTCCCAAGACATGGGTTGTACTGAAACATAGGCTATGGTTTTGTGTACTAAGAATCTAATGGAAACAATTAACATGGCATTAAAATGTGATTAGTTTATATATTCTTGACTCTAATCCTCTAAATATAAAGGGAATGGAATGGAAATTTACAACTTTCCACCAAGAGTGTTGGTATTACTCTCTATGTAAGATAAGGTGGTTCAGTATAAGGAAGATATATTGAATCATAGATTCTTTAATAAAGAATTAACTAGTGTAAATATTCCAACTGAGTATCTCCTCTAAGTGGAAGTGAATACCACTCATCCCAGTCATGAGGGGGGTTATCCCACATCTAAGAACATAATCTTATCATCACGAAATATCTGTACCTAGATAGCTGGTCTTCTTGATTTTATGAATTGAGGAAAATCATGAGTTCCTTCAATTTTGGTAGCAATATTCCTTATATAATTATAACAAACCATCCCAACATGAACTTGTAGTCAAAATATAGTGGAAGTCATAAAACCATGTCATTGTTCACCCACTATTTTCACTTAGGGTAGAACTCAAAATGGGATGCCCCAATAACTCTTCAACATCATCGAGTCTCTTTATGCATGAATGGAGGAAGTGGAATGGTAGTGTGACATGGTGTAGCTTGAATTAAAACCATATTCCAAATGGGAGGATGACACTAATCACCCAACCAACTATGAGAATATTTTTTTCCTAAACCTTGGTGGAACATGATATCAGGATCAACATCTCTCATATTCTATGTCCCGGTGATTCCCTATGATTGGATCAAGATACAAGTAATAGGTAGTAAAACTTAGGTGTCTCCTACAGACATTAGTGGGTCCATATTTCATTTTTATAGTTGATTTATAGAAGTTTCTATCATAGGATGGTAAGACATTAACTATCAATTCATTTAAATATTTACCTTTATGCATAAGAAAATAATGATAACTAACCTTAGGAATTATAAGAAGTATGATAATGGGAGGGTATCAAACTTTATCTCTTGGTGGAAATGCCTAACATAATATCTTATCATTTATCTCCCACCAATTTAGCTATTGGAACTTTGTTAATAGATCCTCCATGATAAAACATAGACACCATTGATCCCATTGAATTGTCTAGGTGGATTCTAGGAGTTTTTGGACACTGAAAAACGTCTATAAGAAGTTATTCAGTGAACCAGGGAAAAATTTTGGCCTACATCAGTAGTAAAAAGGAAATGATCTAGTAAGGCATAAAATACTGATATTATATGCAAAACCACACCTGTGATTGCTGAAGCACCTAAGTAATCTATGCATCTGATCATCATCTTGCTACATGATAGAAACAATAAAAATTCCCCCATCCAGAGGAAAAAAATGATCAATTCCTCCCTCTATACAAGGAAATAAAGATCATAAACTATTTATTTTTTATAGAATAGTTTATTGGTTACTTCCTTGTATCCATGGAAAAAAATCTACTTAAGTTGATCATGCCTTGGACACCTGAAGATGTTGGCCACAGTGATCATCCAAAAAACTACCCTTTTATTAGAGGATGGTAAATAATATTTATAGAAAACCTAACCCCATTATATTAGAGATAGAGCCATATTTTATTAAATAGAAATAGATATAATATTAAAATCCTAAAGGAATGAATAGTTTAATAGTATTGGTAAACTAGTTTGCATACATGAAACCCATATTACATTGGGAAAAGAAAATAAATAATAAAAAAAATTAAAATCTCAGCATCCTTAATACTCATTCCAAGAATTCATCTTCATATTTTGGGGAAATGAAAAAAATAAGGGTGAGTGAAAATTACCAATAAGGGTTCAATAAAGTAAAATTTATTAGGATTCAATAATGAATAATTAATATAGTAAGGTAAATAACTGAACACACATGACATTTAATCAATAACTGAGAATGAAATGAATCCATAGATTTTTTCATAGTGAAAATATCATGGATAATAAAAATTGGATACTAAATAAAGTAATTATTAATTATCGGATGTCATGTTTCCTAGGAACATTATACCTTTACCATCAAGATCTATCCTCAAGATATTTTGAAACATACTCCATAAAAACCCATCTGATCTGGCCAAATGATTCGTCTCATGAGACTATCGATGCATCGAGGGGCTCACATTAACCAGTCTCCAAACAATGTCTTTCATATACAAATCATTCCTCATATATCGAATAATCTATTCAATTCATAAAAAATGCACCTTATCAAATATTTTTATTGAGTAAAGGATATGAATTTTTCAATATTTCTCTTATTAATTGAATATCTTTTAGAGTAAATACCGTATGTAAAAATGTTAAATGGTTTAGGAAATAATCATATCAATCACACAAGAATATGTATATTTAATATAAATTTAATGATCATTGAAAAATGATTACAATAAAGTGATTGTTTCAAGATAAAGTTAACAATCACAAAATAAAGGTACATTTTACAATAACTTTTATTACTTGGTAATTTCAAATCAAATCCTATTAGATGAAATAATTAAAATTAGAACTTAAAATACCATGAATAATGAATTATTCATGATATTACTTGTCAAAAGGGAATTATATACATGCCATAAAATTGAATTAGTGTATAATAATAAATAACTCTTAATAGAATATAAATTGAGATGAAATCTATTACCTCGCACTTTCCTTTTTGTCATACTTCCTTTGTCCTTATATATAGTGGTTTTAAAAATGTTATTAACTTATACTAGAACCATATAAATTTTTATTATTTCATATATGATTCTTTTATAATGTGTTATGACCCGTTTGTTAATAATATTTCATTATTTTCATCATTTTGGGTGTTAATCACCTTATTTTTAGAGTATGTTTTGACTTGTTATTTTTTGTTCCTCTTACGTTGATCATGATTTCATCATCTTTATAATGTAAAACATGATTTTAATATTATATATGTATTTATTATATATATATATATATAATAATCAATATAATTTAGTGATAGGAAATGAATTGTAGTATTAAATAAAAAAGTAAATAATTTAGTAATGGTAGGTCATATGTATGCATGAACTCTACTTTCATTTTAATTATGTATTAAATAAAAAAATTAAATAATATTGTTGATTCCCATCAAATGAGAATTAGAAAAATTACAAGGGAGGAGATACCTGAATCATGGGTATTATTTTCTCCACAAATCAAAGGAAGATAAGGTGGCCAAGTTCACGTGGATCATTTGAAACTCTAAGAAACATGCTGGTCACATGAAGTACATGACCTATGAGTGATAACATGGAGCCCCATTGAAGAGACCTTATGTTATTATGAAGGAATTTGAGACATTATCTGATTATGTGGTGTCTTCTAGATGAGTTCCTCTAGATCACAAGACATGTTAGTCGTTAGGATCCTGAAAACCCATCCAAAAATCCTTATAAAATAAGTAGAAGAATATATAAGAGGTGGAATCCTTTTAAGGTTTTGAATATTAATGTGACATGACCATGAAGTTTTAAAGAAATCGCAAAATCCATGTAGAAATGTTCACCTTGTCATGTAAGAGCCCCCAAACACGTCACCTTCGTCATGTGAAGGGTTTCGTACATGTTCAACTGGTTCTGTGCTTCCCCCTCGGCTCCATAGACAAATAGAAGGAATTTTCCATGATAATGCTCATGTATAATCACATGAAACTTTGTTGTTTATGCAATGCATTACTAGTGGGGAGATTTATTTTCTTCAAAAAAACTTTTACATGTTCAAGAGATCCCCGAGCATTGAAAAATAAATAAGAAAATAAAAGAGGAAATGATGGGATCTTCTTATGGAATGAGATATGATGATCATCACATGAAATGGGTAATGTACCCTAGGTGATCACCTTTGATACTGTGGAGACCCCATCGACATGTCAGCATAGTCACATGGGTGACCCCGGACAAGTTTCTTTTGCCTCACGGAAGGCTCCAGACAATTCATCTCAAATCGTGTGAAATCCTTTCAACATGCATCTCGATCTCATGAAGATCCCTAGACATGTCATCCAAACCCTATAAAAGCCTCTTGGAATGTCCACCAGGTTTGGAAATACCCCTTTTATTGGATAAAATCCAATAAATTGGTCACTGATAGGATGGTATTTTGGACATAGAAAATCATGAAACCCCCCCCCCCCCCCAAATAACATGCGGCTAGATCATGCGATGTGTGTAACACCAAATCTCTTCACTGACTAAAGCCCGAATCTAAAATATATGCGCTGCACAAGGTGGAATATAACCGGGGATAAAAATAATATAAAACCATCCCCTTAATCAAAAAAAATACTATCCACTACACAGAGGTGAATCATAGAATCAAATCGTAATTCTTAAACCATCCAATCATAAAATCAAAAAGGTTTTCTGCTAGGTAAAATATAGGGAACAACCTGAGGATCATGAAGCATGAATAGGCACTTGGCATGATCACTTGGGATCATATGAAAGGCTTATTTCATGTCATAAGGGTTGTGTGAATGAGGTCCCACATATCTTCTAGATCACACAAAACCTAAAAAATATAACACTAAACAAATTAGTGGAGCACATGTAATAAAATTTGCAATAAAGTATAAAATATGGGATACTTATGAAAATAACATGTATGTTGATTCGCATGTACTTCACATGACTCATCCAGATCATGCGACAACATTAGGACATGTCTTTCATGTCATGTGACATCCTCTCAACATACCATTTGAATCACGTAATGTCCTTCATACATGATGAGCAAGTAACATGGTGCCCACAGGGCATGCCACATGAGTCTTGTAAATCCCTCTAGGTTCACCATCCAGATCATGCAATATCCTCAGAAAAGTCTCCCAATTATGTGACGATAATGTTGTGTATCTAATAGGTCTCATGAAGTCCTCTAGATCAGAAAAAAAACATGTGACACAATCCAAGTATGTGAGGTAGGTTTTGTGATGACATCGGGAAAATTCAACCAGATCATGCAAAATCTCACAGAAATTTTATCCATTTCATGCGACACCCTCAAGGAATGTTATCCAAGATCATGCAATGGAATCCAGGATAATTTATCCTAGTTTTGTGATGTCCCTTAGATAATTCATCCCTAATCATATGATGGTATTCATACATTCCATTCATGTTATGCTACGTCCCTCATACAAGTCATCTAGAGCACGATATTGTCTTTAGATTTGTCCATGATACAACCGGGCATGTCTTTATATCCTTTAAAATGTCTAGTAGAAAATTAGAGAATGTCAGGAAAACAATCTGGTAGGTCTGAAAAATAACCAGGCCATGTCAAGCAAGCAACCCAGAACATGATAACCTTGTTCATACCGTGTGTAAGCCTCGATCAGTGGCATTAAATGGCTGCATCCATATAAGGTCAACTTTAGTTTTTGAGCCCTAATCAGTGACATGGTATGACTACCTCCACATAAGGTCAGCTTAATCTTATAAGCCCTGATTAGTGGAATAATAAGATATGTCCAACATATTAGGGAAACCTTAGTGTGTAATACCTGCTAAACTAAACTACAAAAACTCTAGTTCCTTTAATAACTAGAATACGTAGGATGCCTTCCTAAGTCCCTAGATCAATTGAAAATCAACTTCTATGTACATCCCACATGTCTCTAATATTCCAACCATCGATACTCAATCTCTCCCATGGGCTGATCATTCTTCATTACCCATCAACGGACTTAGAAATCAATTAAACTACAAGAACATCTATTTCTTCAATACCTAGGATATTTAAGACACCATATTAAGGACTAAACTCCATACTAAACATCCAAAGGTTTGTCCCTATACATAATTCCTGCATCTATATGTAGTGAGACAAATTACATTTTATCCATTATTTCTCACACCAATCATGGATCATGTGGTCATAGGGAATTACAACAATCATATCATTAGCATCATGAATATACACTAGTTAGGGAAGCCTCAGTGTGTAATCCTCAATCAGTGGGATGATATGATCACCCCCATACAGGGGAATCTACCTAGGGGTCATTCCCAAGTATATGATTGAACTATGATGAATCTAATGCCTACCATAACTGGGATACATATGATACCTCTATGAGGCTTAATCTCAATACCCAATTCCTAAGTTCCCTCATATATTTCATTTGTACACGATGTTAAAATGCACAAGTTTAAATAACTACATGGGTTTTGATTCCTAATATAAACAGGATGCATAGGACACCTCATAGAGGTTCAATCTCATACTCACCATATTAATCACCTCCTTGGAGAACAACAGACCCCAAAGTGTATCTTTATATGGTTTAAATATATAAGTATATACCCATTAGTGGGAAATGGATAGTATACCTTATATACATATATATGAACTATTTAAAAGATTCCCCTTCACATATAAAATGGTTTCACCTATGGTCATTTTTTATGGTAACTGATCTCACATCCAGATTAGAAAGAGATTCATGAATGGATCATAAATCTATAAGAGAGTCCTAGAGTACATGAAAATTCCACCTAAAAGGGTGTGATGAGCCTGACCTCACATCCACTCGAACAATATGAATTGCTAAGTACTAGTGGGTCTAAAACCCAAAATAACCACCTACCTTTGGAAAGCAGATACATACCCAGTTATGGATGTGGAAACTGTTGGGAGGTTCCATTAAGAAAAAAAATATTGAACCTAATGTAAATGATTGGGCAAGTCATTGAACCCCCTACAAAAAATTTCCAATTTTAACTAAATACACCTCATTTGTATCCATCTAGATAAAAAAATGGTGAACCCAATGTGAACTCATTTAACCATGGAATATTTTTCACAAGATAAAAAGGATAGACTTCCCATTTCCCATCAGAACATTTTATTCCTATCATGAGGGTTCCCCGTTGTATATTTTATGAAAAAAAAATTGGAACCTAATGTGAATCTCTAAAATAATAGAATGATTGGTTTACTTTGTTTCATTCTATGTTGTTTTCATATCCTACACAAGAATGGATAACATGATATGAATCATTCAAATGAATAGATGATCCTCTATAGTTTGGTTTCTCATGAAATAAGTCCATCCCCACTTTGAAAAGTCCACATGAGTAGAATGGATAGATTTTGAATAAGAAAGGACAATAGTGTTACCCATGCATGTATGATTGAGCACATATCATGCATATGATGATTCACTAATCGGTAAAAATGTTCCTTGTTTTATTCAAGATTGAAAATTGTTGGACTCATGATTTAATTCCTAAAAATCATGTTTAACATATCAAAAATCATGTTTGGAGATTGTTGGTTTCCTTATGGTTTAATGCTTACAACTCATGGTCTAAACTCTTACAATATCCTAATTCAGAATATCACAAATCATGTTTTATCTAACACCCGAGATTTTTATGAGTAATATTTTGTTCAAAGGAATCTTTCACTACACACTTTCTTGGCTTACTTTACACGCAATCGCGACCTTCCTCGATAGCTTGCGTCGTACGCAATACCGAGTTTCACTAAACAACGATATGCTATTAAAATATTATTAAAACTAGCCGTTATGAATAGTAATAACCACTTTTTGAAATTTTATAAATTTTATTTTTCAAAATGGACTTCATTTTTGGATTCAGAATACCGAAATTAGCCTAGGGTGAAATTTTGGTATTTTTCTGAAAACTTTCAATTTTTGATGAATAGTGAAACCACTAAGTGGTAGGTTAAAAACTGAATTTTGCATAAAACTTAATTTTACCGCTTCTGTGAATGAAATTTCGAAAATCTGACAGAAACGGTTGATATCAGTAAGTAAAATGTGGTTCAATGAGATAAAAATAATTTTTTGGTGAATAGTAACTTTTTACTTTTTTTTACTGCGGTTAATAGTAAATAGGGTAACTAAGGGTAAATATGATATTACTATTACCCTAACACATGTCCTAATTCTATTGGATAAGTGTAATTCGACCAAAAACAACCTTATGAATAAAATATGACCATTTAGGCCCACTTGAGTTAGATTAGGACATTTATTATTAATTTATTTAAAGAAGGGTTAAAATAGTTAAAATCAAAGTTTAATAAGTAAATAATTTTTAATATGGGGTTATACATAAGATAAATTCGACAATAAATATTCATTAGAAAGCTAAAAATATTTCCTACATAATGGTATTTTATTTATAATTTTTAGACATTAAATAATTTAATTTAATTATGACACAACGATGATGCAGTAATTATGTTATTTATGAAATATTGACATAATTGATGTTATAAACACCAAAATAAATGTAATTTGAGACTTTTTGTGAATTAGACTAATTTTCTAGGTTACTATGATATATTATTGTTGATTTAATCAACTTGGTTCAAACATATATTTCTGTTATGACTTTCACAAAAATCATATATCAAATAGTGTCAAAATTGACACAAAATAGTTTTTAAATCAAATATTATATTATTAATTATTATTTTATTCCTAAAAATCTAAGGTTAGGCCAAATGAATTAGATAAGGATATATATATTAATAATAAACAATTTGGGGTTCGTTTGGCATGTTATAGTAAGTGTATTAACCATATAGTGAAAGAAAACAAAAAGACATGGTAAAAGTTAAGTTATTTAACTTAGAGTTAAATCTAATTGATAAGGTTAAAATAATACCCTAAACTTGTCTAAATCCTATTGGTTGATAGGATTTCGACCCATCCCCACTTTAGCTTCTAAATAATACCCTTTGGAACCATTATAAACCGATTTTGACTTTAATATAAAATAATATTTTGAGATATTCCTAAGGTGCCCCTCTCCTCCCTTATAAAAGGGCACCTCCTCCCCCTCCTCCTCACACCAATTTGAGCACTCAAGCTCGGACAACCCCTGCCATTTTCTCCTCTCCACTTCCCTAGAATAATCCTAGAGGTCCTGGTATTCTTCAAAGACCAATCTTAGTTCCTTAAGTGGAGGATTCAAAGAGGCATTCCAAAGAGGAGCTTCGGACACGTACAAAGCAAATCAGACCTAAGGTAAGGGAAAATATCACAATCTCATTTTTATTCGAGATTTTTTTTACTTTTGCATTTATTGAGGTGTATTTTATCATCCAAATCCATGTTTCCTCAATATGAAATATTATTTCCATCCACCTACAGTTGTTTAAATCCATTTTTACCCTTTGGTGAGTTTTTAGTAAAAGACATGAAAGGAATCTTTTGTCTTTTTTCGTACGAGGTACTTTTTGACTTTTCTGACAAAAGTACGAAGAATGTTTTTTTTAACTTATATGGCATGAATGGATTTTTAAAACATTATTTCCAAGAAACTTCCTTTACAAGTTTTCACGTTTATTTTTAATCAACTTCTTTTATTTTAAAGTTGTATGACATGTTATGAAAGGAAAAAAAAATTTGAAGTAGAAAGGATATTTTCCTCAAGAATGGAGTTCAAGTATTTTATCAAAATTATTTTCCATCTAAGATAATAATAGGGTTATGTTTTTATCCCTATTATTGCATTGGTTTGATTATGTTGTGATGGAAATATTTTTATAAATTCCTTTATCTTATATGAATTGTTTTATGATGTCATGTTGTTTAAGAATCCCATTTTTATTATATGGGTTACGCTATTATGTATGGTTTATGATTATGTGGCACACATAAGAAAGGATTCATTATAAGATGGGTGGGACCTATATATCCCTCCAATGCATTGGGTAAAGATTTCATATCTCATGAGATAGACATGGCTGGAACGGTAGGTTATACCGGTTCAGTGAAACAGGACTGGAACGAGGGTGACTCGGTTCAGAAAGGGACTTTGTCCACTAAGATAGTCTTGGAAATGAGTCATGACTAACAAGAAATGATTTTCCATGATTATGTGTGCATTCCACAAAGTTTCAAGTTTCATGTTATGATTATGGGGATCTCATTTTCACTTCTATGATTTGTTCCATGTTAAGATATTATGATCTCTTTTGCAGGTTATGATTTTCAAAAAGATATGATATGATTTTTATTTCCTTTATTTTCCCTTGCTGAGAATTTGAGCTCACCCTTTTATGTTTTCTTTTCCCCAGGTCAGGAAGATGGATATTAAGTAGAATATGCTAAAAGGGACCCTAGATATGATGAAATAAATGGGAGACACTGTAGAAGATTTATGAACCAGTTGTTTATGTTTCCCAGTTTCTAAAGACACTATACCTATACGGTCCTTTGTGGTTTTTTCATATGTTGTAATAAGTGTGCTTAAATTTTGAAGTATTAACAATGTATGTAAAGTATGGGTCGTTATAGTTGGTATCAGAGGAAAGGTATAGTCAACCTTTGGAAACTAGGATGTGAAAGCCTTAGTAAGAACCCTAAGGATAAGTCTAAGCATAGAACACAATATTAGTGTTTTATAAATGGCCATGAATACCCTAGGATAAGACCTTAAGTGTGAAATTTTATCCTTGATTATGTGGTTTTCCTATTATAATTAGTGTTGCTCACACTATTCTTCTTGGTTTTAGTCAATGGTTGGAACCCGAAGGAACCGTGTTAATGCGAAATGCGATGGGCAATGAAATGATTGTCCCCCTGAGCAACCAAACGATATGGGAGCTGGAATGCAAAATCTTGTATCCATGCTCACACAACTTTCTCAAGCTATGAATCATGCAGGACTTCCAAACGAGAAAAGGAAGGAGCAACATTCTGTTGAATCCTTCATGAGGCAGCGTCCACCTTCTTTCAGTGGGTCTACTGATCCATTAGTTGCTGAACAATGGATTAGTACTACTGAAAAGATATTTTCAGTTCTTCAATGTTCTGATCATGATAAATTCATCCTAGAAGTGTATCGTTTGGAAGGAGATGCTGATCAATGGTGGAATCTTATTAAGAATAAGAGGCAAAGGGATGAAATTGAGTCTATGGAATGGGACGAGTTAAAGAACTTATTTTTTAATAAGTACTTCCCTCGTATTCTCCGAACAAAGATGGAGAAAGAGTTTCTTGAACTGAAGCAAAGGGATGATGAATCTATTGGTACCTATGAAGCAAATTTTACAAGACTTGCAAGGTACTCTTCTGGTATTATTATCCAACCTGAGAGTAAGATCGATCGATTCTTTAGTGACTTAAAACCAAGTCTTCGAAGGGCGTTAGCCATAAGGGACTTCAATAGCTACGAGGATATAGTTCGATGTGCTCTCAAAGTCGAGATGGAGATTGGAGTAACCCATCAGTCACATGGGTTTGATAAGAAGAGGAAGATGGAATTCAAAGGAAAATCTAAAGAGAACACTGAAAAGAAGATGAGCTTTCCCTTATGCTCAAAGTGTGGAAAGAAACATGGAGGGAGTTGTCTTAAAGGGACAAGTAAATGTTTCAAATGTGGAAAGGAAGGTCATTGGGCATTTGAATGCCGCGATAATGGGAAGAAGATGTCTAATGATGCAAACAAAGGAAGGGATACAAAGAATGAACCTACTACACTTCAATGTTTCAAGTGCAAGGAGATGGGGCATTATGCCAATCAATGCCCAAATCCAATGGTTGATGATGATGGTCGATGTCAACAAAATCTTAAGGCTAAATACAAAGGAAAGTCACATGCAATTTCTATCAGCGATGTGGAGTACGATAACGAAGTGGTGAAAGGTACACTTACCATCCACTCTAAAGTAGCAAATGTTTTATTTGATTCTGGATCCACCCACTCTTTTATTTCTGAAAATATTTC
Organism: Viscum album; assembly: GCA_963277665.1. Taxonomy (NCBI): domain Eukaryota; kingdom Viridiplantae; phylum Streptophyta; class Magnoliopsida; order Santalales; family Viscaceae; genus Viscum; species Viscum album. The sequence goes on along the minus strand of OY728142.1, from coordinate 1,148,264,723 downwards.
TAAGGGTATCACCGTATTACCTCAACAATTAGATGTTGAGTTAGCTATGACAACACCTAATGGCACAACAGTCGCATCAAAAGTTTATAATTCTTCTCCGATCGAAGTTTGTGGGAAAGTGCTTCCTGAAAATCTTGTGATCCTTCCTTTAGTGGAATTTGATGTGATTCTTGGCATGGATTGGCTTTCTCTACATGGAGCTCATATCAATTGCCAAAGAAGGGAAGTCACATTTCATATTCCAGACCAATCTACGATCGTCTATCGATGCAAGGATGAATATAACCTTCCAGTAGAAATTCCTTCCATCCTATGGGTCTTAATTCCACTAAATGAAGGTTATTTATCTCAAATGGTTGGTGAGAAACTTACGATTAAGAATATGCCCATCGTATGGGAGTTTGATGATGTCTTTCCGGAGGAATTACCAGGTCTTCCACCAAATCGTGAAGTTGAGTTTTCAATAGAACTCATACCGGGTGCTTTGCCTATTTCAAAGACACCTTATAGAATGGCCCCAATTGAGTTGCAGGAATTGAAGAAGAAACTCCAAGAGAATCTTGATAAGGGATTCATACGCCCTAGTGCGTCACCTTGGGGAGCACCTGTTCTATTTGTTAAGAAGAAAGATGGATCAATGAGACTCTGCATTGATTATCGAAAACTTAACAAGATCACTATCAAGAACAAATATCCTCTCCCACGCATTGATGACTTATTTGACCAACTACGCGGAGCTCAATACTTTTCCAAGATTGATCTTCGTTCAGGGTATCATCAATTAAGGGTCAAAAGGGAGGATATACCAAAGACGGATTTCTGTACAAGGTATGGACACTATGAATTTATAGTGATGCCATTTGGTCTTACTAATGCCCCTGCTATCTTCATGGATCTAATTAATAGAGTCTTTAGAGACTATCTTGATCAATTTGTGGTAGTCTTTATAGACGATATTCTTGTCTATTCAAAGAGAAAGGAAGAGCATGAAGATCACTTGAGAATTATATTGAAGACCCTGAGAAAGGAGAAGCTTTATGCCAAATTTACCAAGTGTGAATTTTGGCTTCAAAAAGTTGCATTTTTGGGTCACATAATCTCAAAAGAGGGGATATTTGTGGATCCAGCAAAAACAGAGGTTATCGAAAGATGGTCAAGACCAACAACAGTAACTGAGATCCGAAGTTTTCTTGGTTTGGCTGGATATTATCGAAGTTTTGTAAAAGATTTTTCACGATTATCTAATCCACTCACCAAGTTGACTCGGAAAGGAGTTAAGTTTGTTTGGACAGAGGAATGTGAAGAGAATTTCAAGGAGTTGAAATGAAGGTCATCCAGTGAACCTGTGCTCACACTGCCTTGTAGTGGAGAAAGGTTTGTGATCTATAGTGATACATCCAAGAAGGGATTGGGGTGTGTTCTTATGCAAAATGATATGGTGATAGCTTATGCCTCATGACAGTTGACAATCCATGAGCAAAATTACCCAACACATGATTTGGAGTTGGCTGCGGTAATCTTTGCATTAAAGATTTGGAGGCGTTACCTTTATGGTGAAAGTTGTGATATTTATACTGATCATAAAAGTTTAAAGTATATTTTCACACAAAAGGAGTTGAATATGCGTCAAAGAAGATGGTTGGAGCTGATTAAGGATTACGACTGCTCAATCCATTACCACCCTGGGAAAGCAAACAAGGTGGCAGATGCATTAAGTCGACAAGACCATGCTAGTTTATCCATGATGAGGATCACAAAAGATCCAATATTTGTGGATTTACAAAGGATGGATCTTGGAATTATAATGGAAGAGGAAAAATCTTATCTTTCTCAAATGAATGTTCAACCATCTATACATGTGAATATTAAAGAGGCACAGAAAGAAGATGTCGAGTTACAAAAGAAGGTGAGAAATGTTCCTGAATTTAACCTTGATTGTGATGGGATAATAAAGTTCAGGAATCGGGTTTGTGTTCCTCCCATCCCCGAATTAAAGAAGGAGCTGCTGGATGAGGCTCATAGTTCATCATTCTCTATTCATCCTGGAAGCACGAAGATGTATAGGGACCTGAAAGAGTACTTCTGGTTGGATGGCATGAAAAGAGATGTTTCTGAATATGTCTCTCGATGCTTGGTTTGTCAACAAGTTAAAGCTGAGAGACAGAAGTCTAAGGGGATGTTACAACCATTACCCATACCCGAATGGAAATGGGAAAACATCACTATGGACTTTGTCACAGGACTTCATACAACATCCAAAGGCAATAATGTTATTTGGGTCATAGTTGATCGTCTTACAAAGTCTGCACACTTCATTGCTATTAGAGAGGATTTCTCTCTAGATCAGCTTGCCAGGATATATGTAAAGGAAGTGGTAAGATTGCATGGAGTACCACTTTCTATTATATCTTATCGGGATCCGAGATTTACCTCGAAGTTCTGGTGAAGTCTTCAGCATACTCTGGATACAGAGTTGAGTTTCAGCACTGCTTATCATCCCCAGACAGACGGTCAGTCTGAGAGAACAATTCAAACCCTAGAAGATATGTTGAGAGCTTTCTCTATGGATTTCAAAGGAGGTTGGGATCAACACCTACCTTTGGTGGAATTTTCTTATAATAATAGCTTTCACTCCAGTATTCAGATGGCTCCTTATGAAGCTCTCTATGGAAAGAAATGCAGGACTCCAACTTGCTGGGATGAAGTTGGGGAAAGAAAGCTATTAGGACCTAATCTCGTTGATGAAATGGCAGAAAAGGTCAGATCTATTCAACAACACATAAGAGCAGCTCAGAGTCGACAGAAAAGTTATGCCGACAACCGAAGAAAAGACCTAGAGTTTGAAGTGGGTGATAAAGTGTTCTTACGAATATCTCCCTAGAAGAGGGTTATGAGATTTGGAAAGAAGGGGAAGTTGAGCCCTAGATATATCGGTCCTTTCGAAATACTGGATCGTGTTGGAAAGGTAGCTTACCGATTGGCGCTTCCACCGAATCTCTCTCAAGTTCACGATGTGTTCCATATATCTCTCCTGAGAAAGTACATACCTGATCCTTCACATGTACTCAACTCAGAAGTTGTACCGCTGGAGCAAGATCTTTCTTATGAAGAACAGCCGATAGAGATTCTGGATCGTAGTGAAAAATTCCTACGAAACAACACCACTCGATTGGTGAAAGTTTTATGGAGGAACCACCAATTAGAAGAAGCTACATGGGAGCTTGAGGATATGATGAGGGAGAAGTATCCTCATCTATTTGTTACAAAGTGACGAATTTTGAGGGCGAAATTCTTTTTAAGGGGGGTAGAATGTAACACCCGAGATTTTTATGAGTAATATTTTGTTCAAAGGAATCTTTCACTACACACTTGCTTGGCTTACTTTACACGCAATCGCGACCTTCCTCGATAGCTTGCGTCGTACGCAATACCGAGTTTCACTAAACAACGATATGCTATTAAAATATTATTAAAACTAGCCGTAATGAATAGTAATAACCAATTTTTGAAATTTTATAAATTTTATTTATCAAAATGGACTTCATTTTTGGATTCGGAATATCGAAATTAGCCTAGGGTGAAATTTTGGTATTTTTCTGAAAACTTTCAATTTTTGATGAATAGTGAAACCACTAAGTGGTAGGTTAAAAACTGAATTTTGCATAAAACTTAATTTTACCGCTTCTGTGAATGGAATTTCGAAAATCCGACAGACACGGTTGATATCAGTAAGTAAAATGTGGTTCAATGAGATAAAAATAATTTTTTGGTGAATAGTAACTTTTTACTTTTTTTTACTGCGGTTAATAGTAAATAGGGTAACTAAGGGTAAATATGATATTACTATTACCCTAACACATGTCCTAATTCTATTGGATAAGTTTAATTCGACCAAAAACAACCTTATGAATAAAATATGACCATTTAGGCCCACTTGAGTTAGATTAGGACATTTATTATTAATTTATTTAAAGAAGGGTTAAAATAGTTAAAATCAAAGTTTAATAAGTAAATCATTTTTAATATGGGGTTATACATAAGATAAATTCGACAATAAATATTCATTAGAAAGATAAAAAGATTTCCTACATAATGGTATTTTATTTATAATTTTTAGACATTAAATAATTTAATTTAATTATGACACAACGATGATGAAGTAATTATCTTATTTATGAAATATTGACATAATTGATGTTATAAACACCAAAATAAATGTAATTTGAGACTTTTTATGAATTACACTAATTTTATAGGTTACTATGATATATTAGTGTTGCTTTAATCAACTTGGTTCGAACATATAATTATGTTATGACTTTCACAAAAATCATATATCAAATAGTGTCAAAATTGACACAAAATAGTTTTTAAATCAAATATTATATTATTAATTGTTATTTTATTCCTAAAAATCTAAGGTTCGGCCAAATGACTTATATAAGGATATATATATTAATAATAAACAATTTGGGGTTCATTTGGCATGTTATAGTAAGTGTATTAACCATATAGTGAAAGAAAACAAAAAGACATGGTAAAAGTTAAGTTATTTAACTTAAAGTTAAATCTAATTGATAAGGTTAAAATAATACCCTAAACTTGTCTAAATCCAATTGGTTGATAGGATTTCGACTCATCCCCACTTTAGCTTCGAAATAAGACCCTTTGGAACCATTATAAACCGATTTTGACTTTAATATAAAATAATATTTTGAGATATTCCTAAGGTGCCCCTCTCCTCCCTTATAAAAGGGCACCTCCTCCCCCTCCTCCTCACACCAATTTGAGCACTCAAGCTCGGCCAAACCCTGCCATTTTCTCCTCTCCACTTCCCTAGAATAATCCTAGAGGTCCTGGTCTTCTTCAAAGACCAATCTTAGTTCCTTAAGTGGAGGATTCAAAGAGGCGTTCCAAAGAGGAGCTTCGGACACGTACAAAGCAAATCGGACCTAAGGTAAGGGAAAATATCACAATCTCATTTTTATTCGAGATTGTTTTTACTTTTGCATTTATTGGGGTGTATTTTATCATCCACATCTATGTTTCCTCAATATGTAATATAATTTCCATCCACCTACAGTTGTTTAAATCCATTTTTACCCTTTGGTGAGTTTTTAGTAAAAGACATGAAAGGAATCTTTTGTCTTTTTTCGTACGAGGTACTTTTTGACTTTTCGGACAAAAGTACGAAGAATGTTTTTTTTAACTTATACGGCATGAATGGATTTTTAAAACATTATTTCCAAGAAACTTCCTTTACAAGTTTTCAAGTTTATTTTTAATCAACTTCTTTTATTTTAAAGTTGTATGACATGTTATGAAAGGAAAAATGTTTTTGAAGTAGAAAGGATATTTTCCTCAAGAATGGAGTTCAAGTATTTTATCAAAATTATTTTCCATCTAAGATAATAATAGGGTTCTATTTTTATCCATATTATTACATTGGTTTGATTATGTTGTGATGGAAATATTTTTATGAATTCCTTTATCTTATATGAATTGTTTTATGATGTCATGTTGTTTAAGAATCTCATTTTTATTACATGGGTTACGCTATGATGTATGGGTTATGATTATGTGGCACACATAAGAAAGGATTCATTATAAGATGGGTGAGACCTATATCTCCCTCCAATGCATTGGGTAAAGATTTTATATCTCATGAGATAGACATGGCTGGAACGGTAGGTTATACCAGTTCAGTGAAACAGGACTGGAACGAGGGTGACTCGGTTCAGAAAGGGACTTTGTCCACTAAGATAGTCTTGGAAATGATTCATGACTAACAAGAAATGATTTTCCATGATTATGTGTGCATGCCACAAAGTTTCAAGTTTCATGTTATGATTATGGGGATCTCATTTTCACTTCTATGATTTGTTCCATGTTAAGATATTATGATCTCTTTTGCAGGTTATGATTTTCAAAAGGATATGATATGATTTTTATTTCCTTTATTTGCCCTTGCTGAGCATTTGAGCTCACCCTTTTATGTTTTCTTTTCCCCAGGTTAGGAAGATGGATATTAAGTAGAATATGCTAAAAGGGACCCTAGATATGATGAAATAAATGGGAGACACTGTAGAAGATTTATGAACCAGTTGTTTATGTTTCCCAGTTTCTAAAGACACTATACCTATACGGTCCTTTGTGGTTTTGTCATATGTTGTAATAAGTGTGCTTCAATTTTGAAGTATTAACAATGTATGTAAAGTATGGGTCGTTATATTTTAATCTTGTAAACAATATTCGATATTGTTCTATTATGATTTTTTATAATAATTCTTAAGTATAATCTATTATGTGAGTATTACTTTTTAAGATAGTTTATAGATATTTATCTAAGTATGAGAAACTATAATTCTGCCACCAGTTCTGGATTTTGGCAAAGTCTCTGACACCGTAACCTAAACACCATGACTCAGACACCGTAACCCCGAGCCCGTGACTCAGACACCGTAACCCAGACACTGTGACTCTAACATCATAACGAGTTCCAAATTTCATAAAGCCTATAACACTAGTTATGTCACACCTATCATTTTCAAATTTATTTATTTTATTAATTTTGTTGGGTGTCAGGTAGTTCGGGTTGAAGCCCGACTTAAATTTTTTAGTTCTTATTTAAAAACGCTTCTTTTGGCCTTGACAGTGTTTAGTGCACCACTGTCGAAGTTGCATGGCCTCGCTTGGGTCACCACGTGGCCTCGCTAGGTTCCCCACACGCCTGCCCGATTTTCAACTAATTAAATAAAAGGAATTATTAATAAAGAAATAATATTTAAAAGAGGGATAAAATGGAAATAAAATAAAATAAAAAGTGTAATAAACAAATTAAGGAATTATTTTGATGATAATAATAATTATATTGTTTGAAGATATTATTATTATCATTAGTGTTATGGATAATATTTTTATTAAGATATATTTATTATTATCATCATCATTCTATTAAAAATTTTATGGGCTGAATGGGGTAACTGCATGGTTTTCTGACTCTTTAGAAATAAAAATAATCACATGAAGCATAAAGAATTATTTTAATGATAATAAAAATGGTAATTTATATTATTATTATCATTTTCATTAATATTTTAATTAGGTTATAATTTTTAATTAAGTTATTATTATGATAAAATTATTAACATGTTATCAATAATAATATCATTATTATTTTTATTATCATTTTTAGGCTCTATTTAACTTTTTTTATTATTATTATTACTTTTTTATTTATTTTCCATTCTTTTCCACTCTTTTTCCCCTCTTGTTCTTATCCTCTCTTTTTCTTTCTTTTATCTATTTTATTTTTCTTTTCTCTCCTCTCTTCTTCCTCCCCCTCTCCCTCCGCACCTCATGTGTGTCGCGCTACACCCCGCCTCCTTTAACTCTAGCATGCACCTTCCCCTGCCACCACCGCTCCACCCACTAATCTGTCGCACCTTCACCCTAGCTGGCGTGCCCTTCTCCAGCGTGCAGCTCTTCCCCAGGCACACCCCATCGTGCCACACCTAGGACTATCCACCAAACCACCCTCCCTCTCTTGGATAGCCAGGTCCTCCCAATCTACAGCCTCCTTGACCAGTCGTGGCACTGCCCCTACTCCCCATGGACAACCTCCCCCAAGATGGTGGTTTCTTCTGGCGCATAATGCCTCCCCACTCGCTGCCTTCCTCTTGGGCTCCATCCCTTATAGTCATTTTTTTCTCTCAAGCACGGTGCACCTTCGGTGGCCTTTTTTAAGCTCCGGATAGCCTTCCATATATCTGTCGTAGGTGTATTCTATTCCAATTAGTTTTTCTATCTTTTTGGTAGAGTTTTGGGTAAGGGTTTCATATGGTTTGGGGACCAAATTTTTCTGATTTTAGTTCGACTTTAATGCATTTGTCATTATCTTGTTTTTCTTAAGGATCATTTTGAATTTTTTGTGGTGCGTTTGATGAACAATTGGAGTCGTGCACCAAATTTTCAGAAGTCGCTAAACACAGGTAAGGGGTTTTGTGCCTTAACCTCTCTAGATAAATTTAATAAGTTTGTTTAAATTTATAAATGTGTTCTTTGTTTCGATTGGGTGGTGTGAAATGTGCTTTACAAATATTTTGACATGTGTGTGTGATGAAATTTCATTTTCTATTAGAAATGATGTTTTTTTCCTTTTTGGTTTTGTTGTGGTAATTTCTAGAAGTGTTTAATTAATTTTTTATTGGGTGAAAATTATATTTTAAGTTTTTTGATATGTTTAAATATTGGGAATATAATTTTTAATGGAAAGCGGTTATGTTTTGGTGTAAACTTTGGTTGCACTATTTTTGGATGTTTTATAAATTTTTTATTACTGTAATCATGTGGTGTGTATGATTTTTTTAAATTGGTTTGTGTGTCTAAAGGTTTCAATTTGATTTTTAATATAGGGATTGGTGGTGCTTTAATGTGTGATTTCATGTGATGTTTCTAGAATGTTTTCCAAGGGTTTTTTCGATAGTGTGAAGTGCATTTTTAAGGTCTTTGATGTGTGTATAGATTTAAATGGAGTTTTTTAAAGGAAAATTAATCACCTTGGGTGTGTTTTCCTTATTGTGAACTTTTGATATTGAATGAAAAATTGTTGAATGATGGAAAACATGTTTGATATGGTTACTTTGTGTATTTGGTTTTAAAGGGACGTCGGTATATGGAATCAAGTGTTTTTATTTTGTGTAAAGTATTCTTGGTTTTTATTAAAATGATTAAGTAACTGTAAATGTATTATTGGAAAGGTGTTTTGGGTGTGCGTGTGTTTATTTTAAAATGGTGTTTGGGTATACAAGTGATGACTTCCATGTGTAATGTTTTTTTTGGTTTTTGATATGTTAAAGTGATATACCATGTGAATGTGGAACTTGTTTGAGCACAAGGGAAAACCCGAGTATCTAGGTGGGTAGACTAGAGCTAGTGCACTAGTGATCTGGAGTAGTATCATCCCTATTTCACTTAGATGGATTGACGATTGCAACACTAACTAAACTTTTGAATGATTGAGGGTCATGGGTTCTAAGTCATGTTTACAAAGTTTCGTGGTTTCTAAGACACGTTTCACCGAGACACGAGGTTCTAGGATCCCACTCGAGCTAGATGAACCTTAGGGGATTTACCCATAGTGCTCTACCATCCATGACATGGTGCCTTCCGTCGGCATATGGAGAACCACTTGTGTGTGTGTGTGGGTGTGTACCCTTAATGAATTTTTCTCTTCCTCTTTAAAATGGTATTAGAGGTGGTTTGTTCTCTTGGGTCGTGTTATTTTGGGATAGATTCAAGGTAGAAAAAAGTTAAGGGTTTTTGAACTTGATGTTCTAGCTATGAGTAAGGTGCCTGGCTAGCACACCTCATAGCGGGACTTGAGTTACCAGGATAAGTTGAAGTTTTTTTGAGTCATTGGTCCTTCTGATTAATCTTGTTTAGGGTAAATGAAAATGGAGTAGGGTCAGTGGTCCCAGTGAGCTCATAGGGTCTGGCAAGCTATGTAGAGTCGGGGATTCCATCCTAGAATACTCTCTATGGCGGTGGTGTGATTTGTGTATGGCTGCCAACCATATGTTTCAGTCACCCACTGACACTATTCTCCTCTTGCATCATTCCTCATCTCTTTGTTTTGAATTTGTGGAAATCTAGTTTTTAAGTAAAAATGATTTGGTCTCGGAAAATGTTTTTAAATGAAGTACTTTAAAAATAAAATGATGTGTAAGGTTTGAAAAGTGTGGGTTGAATGTTTTGGTTTTGAAAAAAAATGTAAAGGTTTGGTTTTGATCCTTGGTGTTCTCTTGGAAAACCACATGCATGAGTGTATATGGAAAGAGAAATGGTCAATGGCGCGAGCTAATGAATTATTGAATGGACATGAGGTGGGTGTCGGTGTGTCATGATAACATGCATGTGCGAGGCCCATGGGACACCATTGGTGTTTGTGCAACCCACTAGCTTTGCTTATTTTCAAAAAGTTTTGTTAAATGAGAATATGGTTTTTTAGTAACTGGTGACTACGTAGTGTGTCCTTGTGTTTCTGAAATGTTGGATGTGAGGCGTTTCAAGCCGAGAATCCTTTTTTAATGAATTTTGTATTTAGTTTGAATTCTTATTTGTAAGTTGGTGTGAAAGCATGTTGTTAGTGGTTTCTTTAGAAAAGTGCTTCGGAAATCCCTTGTGGTGGTTCCCCTTACATGTTTAGAATTCTCTTGTGGTGTGTATTGGTCATTAGACCAGTTTTATTAGGTATATGGTCTTCTATCTTGGCTAGTGCACGCCCCCATAAAGCATTATCATGCAATTGAAGTGCGGTCACCGGTAATTTTCCATTGGTCTACCCTCCAGTTGGCTAAAGCAAGGACTATCTCTTTTTGGGTGATAGTTCTAAGTATATCCCTTTCTCCTTTTCGGTTAAGTGGATCCTCTTGCAGCGGGATGATAAACATGAGGGGAGTTGATATGAGTTTTGGTCTCTTTGAGTTGTCTGAGTCATCGGGTATGAAGTTTGAAATTGTTGCATCTGAAGGTCCCCCCTGTAAATGGTGAAAGGAATTCTAGCAGGGAAGGGTGAAGGTGGTTTAGAGTTATCAGTGTTGACTGATGTTTTAAAAAGTTTTTAGTGATTTCATTAGCCATAAGGGTCATGGTTGGTGATGTCTTGCAGCCTGATTTCTCTTCAAAGTGAAAAGGGTGGATTTCATAGAACCCTCCGAGAATCCCTATTTTCACAGGAGTGTGTCCACTTAGGGAGTTCTATTTTTTCTATTCAAAAAGGAGTGTTTTTTGTATATCTTTATTTCTTAAGTTTCTTATTTAAGGTGAAGAGGTGATGCATGTGCATCATCTAAATCCCTATGTTGGTAAATGTTGGTAAATGTTCTATGTGGGAGTAGTTGGATGTCATGGTGTGTTAGGTTTGTTGGTATTGTTTCGGTTGCAGTGTGGTTGTGTGTGGTACCAAAAAAGAGAAGCTCTGTTTGGGAGTCTTCAATTCCTGATTGTGAGGTAGGGAATGCTTCGAACATCAGGGTTCCAGTCATAGGCCTCGGAGTGAAGTCGGCACGTGGTCAGGAGTGTATTGGACCCCAACCTTATTTTTTTCTTCGGTATTAAAGTCTAAGTGAGTTTAAATAGTTTCATGTAGTTTTTACATCTAAAATGACCTATTTGGGTGAGCAAGGTTTCCTATGTCTATGAGGAGGTATGGTCGTCTCATTAACATATAGTCTTGGGGGTTGCATCCCACCAAATGTAATCACTTTTAGTTGTCCTTATGGGTTGTGTTGGGTAAATCAGTCTCAAAATTGAATAGTGCTCATCCAGGTATGTGGAGATGTTGGTCTGTCTTTGGCCATGGTTTTGATGCCCCGATAGTTGGGTCTGGCCCTCCCCACCCCTTGTGGTGGGGTGTTTGGTCACCTTTAGGGAATTTTCAATGTTTTTTACCTTCTGTCAATTTTAATGGTGGGGATACCCATGATGGGTCTCGCAAAAATTTCTCTAGAATGAGTCAGTGTTAACCTTTTTCATAATGGTGGGGAGTCTTCTCGGGCCTCCACGTGTCGGCTTTCCAGTCTCATCTCAGGCATTGGTAGGTTTCTAATGGTAGGAATCCCATTCATGCCTTCCCCATATTCACCCTTTTGGTTATGTCCCTAGATATGACTTGTAGGTAGGTGATCAAAGTGTTCCTTGGATGTGTTTGGTCTTGTTCATTCATTCCAGTCAAATGACATGGTTTTCGTTCAATGGTGCTTGAGGTGTTTCGATTTGTGAAGTTGGTTTCCATGGGTGCGAGAGCTTCATTCCTTGATCAATCAATTGGAGGTGTTATAACTCTTTGGGGTGGGCGATATATAACAGAAATTCTTTTTATGGGTTTCTTGAGGTTTTCAAGTAAGTCACTTTTTCTATGCACGATGCATTTTCCCTTTTCTGCTTATTTTTTATTGGGATCCTCTTTGAACCTTAAGAGGGTATTGTTTTCTACTTTGAGTCTCAACCTTAGTTGTGGATTTCTAGGAACAGAAATCTTTATGGTGGGGAGAATTGTCACACCCACCATTTTCAAATTTATTTATTTTATTAATTTCGTTGGGAATCAGGTAGTTTGGGTTGAAGCCTGACTTAAATTTTTTAGTTCTTATTTAAAAACGCTTGTTTTGGCCATGACAGCATTCAGCGCACCACTGTCGAAGCTACATGGCCTCGCTTGGGTCACCACGTGGCCTCGCTCGGTTCCCCGCATGCCTTCCCAATGTTCAAATAATTAAATAAAAGGAATTATTAATAAATAAATAAAATTTAAAAGAGGTATAAAATGAAAATAAAATAAAATAAGAAGTGTAATAAAAAAAATTAAGGAATTATTTTAATAATAATAATAATAATATTTTTTTAAGATATTCTTATTATCATTAGTGTTAAGGATAAGATTTTAATTAAGATATTATTATTATTATCATCGCCATTCTATTAAAATTTTTATGGGCTACGCGGGGTAACTGCACGGTTTCCCCACTCTTTAGAAATAAAAATAATCAAATGAAGCTTAAAGAATTATTTTAATGATAATAAAAATGGTAATTTATATTATTATTACTGTTTTCATTATTATTTTAATTAGGTTATAATTTTTAATTAAGTTATGATTATGATAAAATTATTAACATTTTATCAATAATAATATCATTATTTTTCTTATTATCATTTTTAGGATCTATTTAAATTTTATTATTATTACTTTTTTATTTATTTTTTATTCTTTTCCCATCTTTTTTCCCTCTTTTTTCTTCTCCTATTTTTTTCTTTCTTTTCTCTCCTTTATTTTTATTTTCTCTTCTCTATTCTTCCTCCCCCCCTCTCTCATCGCACCTCTTGTGCATCGTGCTACACTCCACCTCCTTTAACCCTAGTACGCACCTTACCCTACCAGTGCTGCTCCACCCACTGATCTGTCACACCTTTACCCTAGTCGGTGCGCCCTTCTCCAGTGTGCAGCTCTTCCCCGGGCACACCCCATCGCGCTACACCTAGGGCCAGCCACCAGACCACCCTCCCTCTCTTGGCCAGCCTGTGCCGCCCAATTTTTGGCCTCCTTGACCAGTCGTGGTGTCGCCCCTACTCCCTATGGATGACCTCCCCTTAGCAGGTGATTTCTTCTAGCACATAGCACCTCTCTACTCACTTCCTTCCTCCCAGCTTCAATCCCTTCCGTTCGTTTTTTTTTCTCTCCAGCATGGAACACCTCTGATGGCCTCCTTTAAGCTCTAGTTAGCCTTACATATCTCTGCCACAGGTGCATTCTATTCTGATTAGTTTTTATTTATTTTTTGTAGAGTTGTGGGTAAGGGTTTCATGTGGTTTGGGGACCAAATTTTGATGATTTCCTTTTTATTTTAATGCATTTATTTTTATATTGTTTTTTTAAGGATCATTTTGAATTTTTTTTGTGCATTTGATGAGAAATTGGATTCGCGCACAGAATTTTCAGAAGTCGCTATACACAGGTAGGTGGTTCCATGCCTTAACCTCTCTAGATAAATTTAATAAGTTTGTTTAAATTTATAAATGTGTTATTTGTTTCTATTGGGTGGTGCGAAATGCTCTTTACAAATATTTTGACATGTGTGTGCGATAAAATTGCATTTTCTATTATAAATGGTGTGTTTTTCCTTTTTGGTTTTGTTGTGGTAATTTCTAAAAGTGTTTAATCAATTTTTTATTGGGTTCAAATTATATTTTAAGTTGTTTGATATGTTTAAATGTTTGGAATATAATTTTTAATGGAAAGCGGCTATGTTTTGGTGTAAACTTTTGTTGCACCATTTGTGGATGTTTTATAAATGGTTTATTAACTTAATCATGTGGTGTGTATGATGTTTTTAAAGTGTTTTGTGTGTCTAAAGGTTGAAATTGTATTTTTTTAATAGAGGGATTGGTGGTTATTTGATGTGTGATTTCATGTGATGTTTCTAGAACGTGTTCCAAGGGTTGTTTAGATAGTGAAAAGTGCATTTTTAAGGTCTTTGAGGTTTGTGTAGATTTAAATGAAGTTTTTCAAAGGAAAATGAATCACCTTGGGTGGGTTTGCCTTGTTGTGCACTTTTGATATTGAACTGAAAATTGTTGAACGATGGAAAACATGTTTGATATGGTTACTTTGTGTATTTGGTTTTAATGGGACATCGGTATATGGAATCAAGTTTTTTTCTTTGGTGTAAAGTATTCTTGGTTTTTCTTGAAATGATTAAGTAAATGCAAATGTATTTTTGGAAAGGTATTTTGGGTGTGCGTGTGTTTATTTTAAAATGGTGTTTGGGTATACAAGTGATGACTTCTATTTGTAATGTTTTGTTTAGTTTTTGATATGTGAAAGTGATATACCATGTGAATATAGAACTTGTTTGAGCACAAGGGAAAACCCGGGTATCTAGGTGGCTGGACAAGAACTAGTGCGCTAGTGATCTAGAGTGGTATCATCCCTGTTTCACTTAGCTGGATTGACGATTGCAACACTAACTAAACTTATGGAAGACTAAGGGTCTTGGTTTCTAATCCACATTTATAGAGGGTCATGGTTTTTATGCCACGTTTCACCAAGACACGAGGTTCTAGGGTCCCACTCGATATAGATGAACCTTAGGGGATTTACCCATAGTGATCTACCATCCATGATGCGGTGCCTTCTATCGGCATATGGAGGACCACTTGTGTGTGTGTGTGTGTTCCCTTAATGAATTTTTCTCTTCCTCTTTAAAATGGTATTTTTGAAATAGTTTTCTTCAAGTGTTCCTTTTTAACTTTTAGCTTGTAAATTTCTTTCTTAAAATTATTTTAAAAGTATAATTTTGAATAAGCATATTAAATTTATCTCTTGAGTGGTGTGGCATGGAATATTTTATTTGGTGGTACCCTACTGGTCCTTTGTCTCACACCCTACATACACCTTTGGGTGTATGTAGATCTTGTCATTTTTGTATTCTAGGTTTGGGCATCATGATTAGTGACGGTGGTTCTGGTTGTCGATGGTTTTCCCGTGCAGATCTGATGACGGTGAGTTGAGGAGGTGGCTCCTCAGGTTGCATGAAGGTGCGAATAGATGTGCTAGTTTTCTTTTCATTACTGTCTTCTTAAAGTTTTTGGTTGAATTTTAATCTTTAAGTTTGGTCCAATGTTAAGTGTTTGTTTGGTTTGGTTTTCCAGCATTTATTTATTTGACTTGTCAGTTGTTTTTCTGTCTCTTATTACAGTTAAATAATTCCCAAAGATTTTTGTTCGATACCCAGGCACTTGTACCAACCCGTGGGGATCAGTAATGTCCTTCAGGACATGTCGCAGACCGGGTTAGGCACCGGGTCAGATGGCGACCCGGCCTGGTTCGTGACAAGTTCCTTGCTACAATCTCCAAGGCATCGTAACAAGACATCGTTCAGAATTTTGAAAAAGGACTAGACACTGTTACCTGAGACATTGTGATCCTGGAACCACATATGTACTAAGAGTTCTAGATCTCAATGAAACTATGTCACCGTGATTGTCTCAACTTGACTATCTCACCACTCAAAGGAAAAAAGAGAAGAAACCATTTTTAGTGACACCGTTTCAAGACAAACTGTGACATCGTTCCATACTTAAACATTTTTTTACCTTTTCCAATTTAATTTAAAAGTTATTTATAATGGTCATATTTGAGTCATTTAATGACACTGATATATTTAATTTTCTTTTTCATTCCTATTAGTAGATATTACAAGGTAAGAGGTGGGGAGATTGTGCTCCCTTTCAACCATAACAAATATATCTCAAAGATAAAATATGTGGTGGTGCACGAGCTAAAATAGGAGACAAGAGTTAGAGAATTTGAATGCATATAAAATATATTAGAACACATATACTGAAGAATACATGAATAAATCTCAGTTTTTGGTGGCTGAAATATTGTGGATTATAACCTAAAACATCCTCGTGGCAGCAACTCTAAGAAAAAATAGCTAGAAAGAACATCCCATAAAACTAGAAACCAGAGAACGAGACTCACAATACTCTGTTTCCAAAAGAGGACACGAAAATAACATCTACTATATCCTACAAGTACAGAGATTCATAGAACAACACTCAGATCATTTCTAACTGTTTCTCATCATTTTTGATATGTTTTGTATTATTTTTATTACTTTTCAAGTAGTGTGTGTATATTTATTAAAAAAAACATTATCTCATGAATTAAAGTGTAGGATACAAGATATCCTCACTCAAATATCTTTTTAAACTTTTTTTCACCCATATATAACTATGGAAGAGATTTTGTGTGACCTGGTTGTCAGTTTCCCCACATAGAATAGTGGAAGAGGTCTTGTGACCTGGACACTCCCGTGTACTGTTGTTAAACCCGATCTAGGGTCTCGAACAAGTTTTTTAATATAAATTTCTTGGTGTAAGGTCATCACCAAGTGGAGTGTATTAGGTCTCAGCTTGAGACCGAACCACTTGTTTTATCTGTTGTGTTTTTCAATTTATCCTTTCTTGGTTTTAATTCATTTTTCATAAAAACTAAATTTTACTTTGATAGTTAGTATTGAATAGTAGTTATAACTATTTTTCCTTATTAGAGTAGTTTCAAAAGTAGTATCAATATATCATATTGATATCACTAAAAATTAATCAATCTTCTGAGAAGATATTTGAACAGTCAAACTATTATAATTTTATTACCATGATTAACTGGCCTATTTTATTTTTAATTGGGGGAATCTTTTTAGATAAACCTTTTTAACGGAAATTTTTATAGGAACTCAATTCACCCCCTCTTGAGTGTTCTAATCTAAACAACATTTGGTATCAGAGGATTTTTAAAATCATTATTTTTAAAATTTTAAATTATCGATATGTTTAAAATCTTTTTCAACAGTGATTTTAGTTATCTATTTTAAAGATCATTAAATTTCTATTAGTTCTAAATGTATATCTCTTTAAAATTTTATTTCTTTATCATGGATAATATATTGGAAGGTGGTGATACCAATATACCTCCCTTATTTAATGGAACAAATTATGCACACTGGAAAATTAAAATGAAAATTCACTTATAAAGTATGGTTTTTGAGATTTGGTCTTCACTTATAGATGAATATAAGATTCCTTCTACTGATAGGCACATTTGGTATGACCCAACTAATGCTTCTTATAATAATAATTGTAAATTCATGAATGCCTTATACTATTTTTTTAGGAGATTAAGAGTTTAACAAAATTTCTTCATGTAAAACAACCCATGAAATTTGGGATACTTTATCTGTTTCACATGAAGGAACCTATAGTGTTAAGGAAATGAGACCTAACACATGTGATATTAAATATGATAACTTTAAAATGAAGTATGATGAGCCTATTTATAACATGTATATCAAGTTTAATGAAATAGTGAACACTATGATCTCTTTGGGAAAAGATGTTACAGCCAAAGAGAAAATCATGAGAATACTCAGATGCCTACCAGATAGATGGAGAGGGACCTCTATCTCAATTATAAAATCTTGTAATTTTATAAAGCTATAAGTCATGGAGATGATAGGAAATTTGATTATGTATGAGGAATAATTAAAAGTCAATAAGGAAGAGGAAGATGAACCAAAGAGAAATTCAGTGGCCTTCAAAACCACTACTTCCAAAACTAAAGAAAAGGAAAAGAAGAAATTACAAGAACCTATTGAAAGTTCCAGCAGTGAACAATAATTACCAGATAGTGATTAATAAATGGCTTAATTATCTAGATGATTTAAGAAGTTTTATAGAATAAATAAATTTTTCAGAAAGCCTAACTTCAAAGGAAGATATGATCACAACAGAAACTGGAAGAAGTATTGGAAAATAAGTGAAAAATATGATGAAATAGTCTATTATAAATGTAATATAAAAGGACATGTAAAGGCTTATTTTCTTAAGATAAAATATAAGAAGAGGTATGAGGACAAAGATAGAAAGTATAAAAAGTCCATGAAAGCAACATGGAGTTCTTCTAAGGACAATTCAAGTGACTCGGAGTCTTCACATGATGAAAGTGCTGAAAATCCAATATGTGTTTTATGAAAAACACATTTGAGGTAACCCTTGAGTCTCCTATACAAACTTTCTATTACTTTGGAGATAAAATTGATTCTGAAAATATGACTAGTGAAGAATTATTTGAAAACTTCCATATTCTTGAATATACTTGTAATGAACTAAAATATAAATATAAATCTTTAAATAAACAGCATGCCTTAACTACTACTGTTAAATATGAACTTGTTGTAGAGAAAGAGAAAAAAATTCAATTACTCAAAGAGAACAATGAACTTAAGTTATCTAATGAACAATTAAAAAAGGACCTAGAGAAATTTACCAATGGAAAAAATACTCTTACATAGATTCTTGGTAAAAAAAATTCCCCTAGATACACTACTGGTATTGGATACCAACCTAGAAAAATAAATCTCACCAAAAAAAGTTTGTAACTAAAACTAGAAAATTTGTTTTTCTACCTAAAAGTTAAAATTCTACTACTAGTTCCAGTTCTGGAAAATATTTTACTACCTCTAGTTATTCTGGACCAAATAAAGTCTGTTTTTCAAATATGTTACATAATTATTATAGGAAACCCATGAAGCATATGTGGGTTCCCAAAGCACTAACTACTAATGAATCTGGACCCAAACAAATATGGGTACCAAAATCTGTTTTTTTTATTATTTTGTAGGAAATCTATTAAAAGAGATCTTACAAAATATTATGGTACTTGGATAGTGGTGTTCAAGACACATGATATTATATTACTCATGCTTCAAAAATTTAATAAATATTTATGGTTGGAATGTCACCTTTGGTGAAAATTCTAAAGGAAAAATAGTTTTCTTAGGTCAGATTGGTAACTCTAGCTCAGTTTTAATTTCTAAAGTACTTTTTGTTGATGGATTGAAATATAATCTACTTAGTATTTCACAACTATGTGATGATGGATTTCATGTTAAATTTGAAAGTTATTCTTGTAATGTTTTAATTCTAAAAATTAACTAATATTTTCTGCTTTTTGAAATGAAAATGTTTGTGCTATTAACTTATATTCAATAGTTTCTCAAAATGTTTCATGCTTAAGTGTATTTCACAAAGAGTCTTGGCTTTGGCATAGAATATTATAACACTACAATATACATTGTCCAAGAAATATTACTAGGAAAGTATTAGTCAAGGACCTACCCACACTTGAGTTTCCAAATGAAAAAGTTTGTAATCCTTGCCAAAAGGGTAAATAGAACAAAATATCTTTCAAACCAAATAAATAAGTTTCAACTTCTCAAACTCTCAAGTTGGTTCACATGGATTTTTTTGGACCATCTAGAGTTTCTAGTTTAAATGGGAAGTACTATGTTTATTTTCTTGTAAATGAATACTCTAGGTATACTTGGACCTTCTTCTTAGCTCACAAAAGTGAAGCCTTCTCTCATTTTACCAAGTATGTTAAGACTTCAGAAAATCTTAGTGGACTTAGCATAAAATCTCTAATAAGTAACCATGTATGTGAGTTTTAAAACCAATAGTTTGACACCTTTTGCTCACAAAAATGGCTATAGTCATAACTTCTCTACCCCTAGGGAACCTCAACAAAATAGAGTTGTAAAAAGAAAAAATAGAACTTTACAAGAAATTACTTGAACCATGCTTAGTGAGTATAACTTACCTATTTATTTTTGGGTTGAAGTTGTTAATATAGCATGCTACATTATTAACAGAGTGTTAATTAGACCAATTCATAAAATAACTCCCTATGAGTTTTATAACAATAGAAGACCCTACTTCAAATTATTTGGTTGCAAAGTATATATTCTTAATACTAAGGATAATCTTGATAAGTTTGCATCCAAGAGTGATGACGGAATTTTTCTAGGATATTCAATCTCTAGTAAATCCTATAGAGTGTTTAACAAAATAACCAAATGTTTGGAAGAATCTATGCATGTCAAATTTGATGAAACAGATCCACATGAACCTAAGACCTCCCTATAGAATCTTGAGGATGATATATAAAATATGAGCATTGATGATAAATATTTTGACCTTCTTATAAAGGAAGGTGTTAAAACATCAAATTCTTTAAATTCTCCAGATTCAAGCCATAATGAACCCAAACCTATTGAATAACCTGAAATTACTAGCCCTTATTTTTCTAGAGTTGTTAGAACTATTAAGAACCATCCTTTAGATGTTGTTGTTGGAGATTCAGATAAAGGAACACATATTAGATCTTCTCTTAGAAATCTGGTTGAACATCAATATTTCTTATCACAACTTGAACCTAAAAACATCAATGATGCTATAAATCATGAGTTTTGGGTGATGGAAATGCAAGAGGAGCTAAATCAGTTTAAAAGGAATAAAGTTTGGAAACTTGTGGATAGACCCAAAGACACCTTGACCATAGGCACTAAATAGGTGTTTAGGAAAAAAGTAGATGAAGTTGGTAACATATTTAGAAACAAAGCTAGATTTTTTGAACAAGGTTATATTCATGAAAAAGGAATTGACTATGAAGAAACCTTTTCTCTAGTAGCTAGACTTGAACCCATCAGAATATTTCATGCATATGCAGTACATCTCAATTTCAAACTTTATCAAATGGATGTAAAGAGTTCATTCCTAAATGGTTATATAGTTGAGGATGTTTTTTTTTTGAAAACCCCCCTATTTTACAAACCCTCACTTTTCAAATCAAGTATTTAAATTAACAAAATATTTTATATGGTTTGAAACAAGCTCCAATATCTTGGTATAATAGATTATGTAGTTTTCTTATTTAAAAAGGTTTTACAAAAAGGTATATCTGATCGTACTCTTTTTATAAAATTAATTTCTAAGTATGTTTTAGTTTTTCAAATCTATGTTGATGATGTTATTTTTGGATATTCAAGAAATTATTTATGTACTAATTTTTCATAGATGATGAAAAATGAATTTGAAATGAGTTTAATGGGTGAACTAAAATTCTTTCTTGAATTTAATATATTTCAAAATAAGTAATATATTATTTTAAATCAAATCAAATATAAAAAAGATCTTATAAAAAGTTTTGTCTTGGATAACACTAAAAGTAGTGATACTCTAATGAGTACTACCTATAAGTTGGATCTTGATGAAAATGGAAAATCTGTTGATCAACCCACTTATAGAGGAATGATTGGAAGCTTACTCTACTTAATTACTATCTGGCCTAATATTATCTTTAGTGTTTTCATGTGTTCACATTTTCAAGTAAACCCCAAATAGTATCATTTAAATGTTGTTAAAATTATTTTCAAATACCTCAAACATACAACCAATTTAGGACTGTTTTATCCTAGAGTAAAATCATTTTATTTAGTTATCTATTAAGATACTGATTTTGGTGTCTGTAAGTTAGATAGAAAATTATCTTTTAGAACATGTCACCTTTTAGGAAAGTCTATAGTATCATGGTGTAGTAAGAAACAAAATTTTTTACATTATCTACTACTGAATCTGAATACATAGTTGTTGGTAGTTGTTGTGCACAAATTTTGTGGATGAAACACACATTACTAGACTACGGATATCAATTCATACATGTACCAATAAATTGTGACAATAAAATTACTATTAACATTTCAAAGAATCATGTTTCACATTCCAGGACAAAACATATTGATGTAATGCATCCCTTTTTGAGAGATCATTATCAAAAGGGTGATATCACTTTGGAATTCATTGGCATTGAACATCATCTTGCTGATATATTCACTAAGACATTAAAGTCTGAAAGAATAAATCACATCCTACATGAGTTAGTGTAACGACCTGAAATTTTGAATAAATCTTGTTTCCTAATTTTGTGTGTTATTTTATTTTATTTTTATACTCAACAAAAATGTTTCATTTGATAACATGAGTATAATTAAAATGAGACCGTTGGGATTTGACTTTTATATGACCATTGGTCAATATGGCCGCTAGAAACTAATCGTTTTGATTATTGTCTCTAAATACAAGTAATCTTGGTTAATTAATATAGAAAGAAGATTCGATGGCCTCACCCAGTAGTCTTGGACCGATCGAAGCCCATCTAATAGAACTTGGGAAGGAGGTAGCACCACTAGGCTTTGCTCTGGACCAAACCCAAGCTGAACTTCGTCGTGTGAAGCTAGAACGGGATCGCCTTCGCGAGAAGTTCAAACTGATAGAAATTACTACTCGTGCGATGTTGGTCGAGCCTCCCTCGGATTCTCTCACCTTAGCAAACCTTACACTTAGGTCCTATGCTGGTGTGATAAGGGGCTATGTAAGGAGACCGTAACTGCCTTGTGTAATCCTTTGTTTTAAATAAAAATTGGGATTTATTCTTATGATGATGTTTATGACTTTTTAAATGTCCGGATAAATATAGTATGCATATTTTTGGTGAATTTTAGAGAAAGGATATTTTAAAAAATGTTTATGTAAACCTTAAATAATTAAAAATGTGTAATGATTTTCAAAAAATGGTCTTCTACAATTATGTTCAGTATGAAATTTAGAGTCTAATAAGATCAACATAATTTTTGATGAATAGTAAATTATGAATAGTGATTTTATGCTTAGGATTAGTAATGTGACCAAATGGATTAGTAATCTCACTTAAAGAAATTATTAATATAATCTAGTCACCTTGATTTAGTAATGTGATTCAACAAAATGGTTAAATAACGGTTTCATAAATTATTATTCAAGTATTAGTTTTTTCGGGTGAATAGTGTTTTTTAATTACAAATTAAATTAAAATTATTTAGAAAATTATTTTTATAAAATGGATTTCATTTTTGAACTCAGAGCATCGATATTATGTTAAGGTAATTTTTGGGGTTTTTTCTGAAAAAAATGAATTTTCGGTGAATAGTGTTTTTATTTAAAAAATAAATTAAAAATATTTAGAAAATTATTTTTATAAAATGGAGTTCATTTTTGAAATCAGAGCATTGATATTTGGTTAAGGTGAAATTTTGGGATTTTTCTGAGAAAGTTGAATTTTCAGTAAATAGTAAAAATACAGTTTTAGGGTTTCGGTATGTTTAATGACATCATAACTGTGTCATGATGATTTCATGAGATATTTTATGGGTTGGACGACCAAAGGTGATGAATTATTTGTATTGGGGGCCCCATTTGGCCTAACTTCATGGGAAATATCTTGGGAGAGCACATGGTTTTGAGAAACCCACTTATGAGGTGTCCCTTGGCCATTAATGCCTTCTCCCCTCACTTTCCCTATAAATACCAAGACATTCTCTCATCCTTTGGACTCCAAAATCATTCTCAACGAAGTTCTGGTCTCCTTACCTCCCAAGGAGTCCTCCCAAGGTTCCCCCAATCCCTCAAGGTCCAAACCTTTGAGTTTTAAGAGTTACGTTTTAAAGGTAAGGGATCTGACCCCTCTCTTTCTTTTCAAGTGATCTCTTTTATGTCATTTCTTTTATGATTCATGATATTATGTTGGAGGATGTTATTTTATATTCCTCTTACTTCCCTTTTTAGTTTCATATGATGAGAGACCCCCTCTTACTCTCATCATTTCATTTTATGAAAGTTTAAGTGGCGCCGTTAGGCTACTGAAATTTTTGTAACGGATTCCTTCACCCTTCTCATTTTCAAGTTCTATTTTCTTGTCAAGTATTTCAAGTTCCTTTTTATTATGTTGGGGTATTATATCTATATCTATCATACTGATCTTTTACGATAATATTATTAGAGACCCCATTTGGTCTCTTCAATTCAATATTTTGTAGTTTTAAGTGACGTCATTAGGCTGCCGAATTTTTAAGTGGTTCTTTCACCCTTCTCGTTTTGAAGTTCTAATTTCAGGTCAAGTATTTCAAGTTCCTTTTTATTATGTTGGGGTATTATCTCTATATCTATCATACTAATCTTTTATGTTCATATGATGAGAGATCCTATTTTATCTCGTCAATTCTTTTTTTGATGTTTAAGTGACGTCGTTAGGCTGCCGAATTTTCATAAGAGAAATCTTATTTTTGTCTTCCTTTCATGTTCTTCATTTCATATGGTACATCTTTCAAATTTCATTACCATGTTCATATATCCTTAATATTATGTCCCTATACTGTTTTATGGGTCATTTATTAATTTTTGACCCATGTCCCCTCTCTTTTCAATGTTTTCTAAAACCCCGAAACGTAGCCGTTATGCTGCAGAATTTTCTTCTCAAAATGCCTCTCTCTTTTCTCAAAATTATTTTATGTTATACTCAAAGCTCTTATTTCTACATGGGTATTCACATATATATAAAAATTTTCTATTTTAAATTCTGAAATTTACATACATGAGACCCGCTCTCCCCTTCTGTGGGTTTAAAGTGATGTAAAGATCATGTCTTTAAAACAGTTTTTAAAATGTTATGATTATGAAATGAAACCCATTTATTTTATGCTATATGGGTTATTTATGAAATTTTTGATGATGATATATGTGTATCACATGATAATAAAGGAAAATTTAAGGGTTCTCCCTGATATCACTCCAATGCATTGGGTAATGATGTAACCACTAGAGATTACAATTTTCACGATATCTTGGTGAATAACCTTGGTAATTTTCAAATGACACCTTGGGGATGGACCTTGGTGATATGTTCATGATTGTCTATGTTAAATGATGTAGCCACATCTTAAAGTTATAAAAAAATTTATTTTTATTATGATATGCCACATGATTTCTTTCTCATGCCTTAAAGTTCTTTTTCATGACATAGTTGATGTATCTCAAGTTCACATGTTAAATGTTTATCTTGTTCCCTTACTGGGCCTTCTGCTCACCCTTTCTTTTGATGTATGTCCCCAGGTTATGAGATGCAGTAATGAACCTAGGATGAACTTAAGGAGAAGCCTTTCAAGTGTTTAAGAAGAATGTTTTATGTTGTTTTCATGTATTATGTTCCTAGTTTCCAAGACACTAAACCTTAAAGATCCTCAGTTTTGTGTAATGTAATGAAAGTTTATGTTATAAAGAGGCGGGATGCTATAGTTGGTATCAAAGGATTGTTTAGTTATTTGTGGAAATTAGGATATGAAAACTTTAGGAAGAAGCCTATAGAAAAGTTTATATACAGGAAATCTTCCTGATATTTTGGTAGTATTGAGTAATGGGTTTCCAAGCAAATACATCTCTATCTGGATACGAGCAGGTAGAGGTGGCTCTGGCACAGATGTACATAGGGGTAAAACTCGAAAACACCGCTTTGAGCTAGACTCAAATGGGAACTGGTACACGACAACGGGTCTTGCTGCACTCTTGGTTACGACACTCCCGGGGGATATGCTTTGGTAAATTCATAAGCTTAGTATGAACCATTGTTAAAGGAACAAAGATAAAATAAAATAAATATTCGCATAAGAATATATGATCATGGATAACCTAGATGGGAACCTAGGGGATAAAAAGGTAGGGTATACTTTTCTTCTACAAGTTATCCTTATATTCTTTAAGTTCTTTTTCATGATTATTGGCTAAGTATTTAAGCCCCTAATTATACTTTCTCTTCTTAGTTAGTGGTGGGAAATGGAAGAACATGTCCCAATAACCAATATGATAGGAAATGCGACGATTGCTGTATTAATATGACAGAGATGATTAGGGGATTAAAAGATTATTATTATTTTGGAAGACGTTCACTGTTTTGGGGACCCTATATGAACGAGGTAAATAGATTAATATGGTATTTTCATTGAGGAGTAAGGTTGACTTATATTTTAAAGATTAGATGAATTTAAGGTGGACTTATAGTAATTTAGGTTACTTATGGGAATGATTAACCTATCTTGGGTAAAATATGTTTAGGTTAGATACTTTTGTTATAAGATGTTAGGAGTGGTTGATGTTGTTTGGAGATGAACAATGAAGTTTATTTTGGAAGACTATGTTATCAAATCCTTCTTGTATTTGGGTTTCAATCTTAGTTTGGTTTATTTTGAGGAATTTTAAGGACCGTTATTTATGGAATGGTCTATGATGAACTTTGGGTAGTACCATGGAACTTTGAAGATTTAAAAGTAGTTTCCATTCCTATGGGATTATTTCTTTTTGAAGAGTTGTTTTACCTTAACCTTTCTGTTTTTGGGATAATGTTTAAAGATAGAAGAAATAGATAGTTAATATTTTGTGGATTATGTGATTCTCTAGAAGATGATTCTTGTGCTTTTGATGAGACTAAGTGTTTTTGAATTCTCATCATTTGGAGAGAAGATTAGTTTTGGTATAGACTTATTAAAGGATGAAACTCTACTTGAAGGTAGGTATATTTTCTTGTGTTTTTGTTCTATGTAGTTGTCACGACCCGTCCTCGGGGCCCGTTCCGTGACTACCTCAAGCCCGCCTTCCATAGGCCAGGGGCTGGCGACTAGCACCAAGGCGTAAATCCCGGAAAAAGGGAAGGCATTGCCTTTGTAAAGTAAACAATCACCACAGAGTAAGCAAGCGGAAAAAGAAAACACTAAGTAAAAACTGGTATAACAGTAAGTGCAAAAAGGTAAAGGGGGCTGGAAATACAAGCCCAACTGTAAAGTACAACTGAAAGGGGAAAAACAGCAACTGAAAGAAAAAGCCGCAGCGTCGAGCCATCCTCTGGAAGTCCCACCTGAAGGGTGGGTACAGAAAGCCTCCACTGCTCCTCGGGTCCAGCCGTCTGCTCCGAGTACACCCCGCCCAGTGGTCCACCTCCAAGTACCGTCCTACTCCGCCAACCTCGACCACGATCAGCGCTGTCCGTCGTCTGCAACCAACACAACGTAGTGCGGGCATAGCCCGTGCAGGGGTGAGTATAAGCTACTCAGTAGGGACCCCGAGACCCCCGAAGGTCTCCCAGAATCCACAAAGGATAAACCACAAAGGAAATATACAATCACAAAGTAACATCCATCACGGCTTAGGTATATTCCCATACATATACCTAAGTCATCAATTCTCGCTCGGCTCCAACATCCGAGCTCAAGTACAACCTATTACACACAGGAAAGAAAAACGTAAATCCACACAGGATAGCACAACACAATCCACATAGGAAAGCAAAACGTAAATCCACACCGGATATCACAACACAATCCACATAGGATGGAAATCAGGATTCAGCTCACACAGGATATACTTCTTCGTAAGACGATAGAGATGATCAGATGTAGCCACTGATTCATCTAAGTCGTCGGACCCACAAAGGATCGGTAGGTACTAACCCCCGCAATGACCCACATAGGATCGATCATGAAGTTGAAACCATAGCTATTTGGAAACTCCCTCTCCATCAAGTACAGTGGTTATGCCGCTACAACCAAGCGCTTCCTTCTAACCTTGGACTGTTGTAGTACTCCACCTATCGAGTACTGTGGGCCTGCTGCTACAACCAAGCGCTTCCCACCATGGGTCTTCCGCTACAACCAAGCGCTCCCCCTCATAGCCCCTAGAGGTACTCCTTATGTTGAGTACCACGGGTCAGCTGCTACAACCAAGAACTCCTCCGTCGTGGGTCTGCCGCTACAACCAAGCGCTCCTCCGTCGTGGGTCTGCCGCTACAACCAAGCGCTCCCCCATGCTGCTACAACCAAGCGCTCCTCTGTCGTGGGTCTGCCGCTACAACCAAGCGCTCCCCCTCATAGCCACCAGAGGTACTCCTTCTGTTGAGTACCGCGGGTCTGCCGCTACAACCAAGCGCTCCACCGTCGTGGGTCTGCCGCTACAACCAAGTGCTCCCCACTGGGCTATCTGTAACACACCGAGTCGTTCGATCAGTCGTCGTCAAGTCTCAACTGGCTCTAGGGTTTCCGCACACAGCATGCTCGTTCCGAGAGGGTCCACTCCATGAGCCAAGAGGTCGATGCATCAACTGACATGTAGTCCGGAGTTGATGGATCCCAATATATACCGTAGTGGTCACTGCCGAAAACACGGAGGATTCTCGTACTCTTTTCATCATTGTCACAGTCGAATCCACTGAGGATCTTTGTACAGTCGTCGTCGTCACAGTAGCAGTCGCAGGCAGCTCTAGGGTTCCCGCACACAGCAAGCTCGTTCAGGAGGGTACGCTCCACGAGCCGAGAGGCTGATACATCAACTGACACATAGTCCAAAGTTGATGTATCCAAAAGTTCCGTATCGTAAACAGAAACTCAACGTCGCAGACGGCGTGCCAATCGGACGCCCGGTCTGAGAGTTATTGGCTTTTTCGTCCCAGGAGCCCGGTTGGTTTTTAAGGCAAAACCAACCCGACCGTACTCCACCTGCGTCCAAACCTCGGGCGGAGTATGCCAAAAGATCCGTCTCACTTAGAGGAATAAAACAAAGTCAACGGCACGTCAATCGGACATCTGAAGCTCAAGATATGAGTGTTTCCACTCCGAGGGCCCGGTTGGTTTCGTGTACGAACCAACCCGGCCGAACTAAAAGTAATCCAAAACCTTGAGTGTGATATACCGAAACGACCGTCTCGATCCAAGGATCGCATCGCCGCTGACGGCGCGTCGTTCCTAGGTCCGTAGCTCAAGTTATGAGCAAAAGACCGAAATGGTTCGGAAACGAGGGGGTCTGGGCCCGGACCAACCTGGCCCGACCCCCCCTGGGTCGGCCCGAACCGGGTCAACCCGACTCGGGTCCGGGTCCAACCCGGTTCGGCGCGACCCGGCCGGCGGGTCGGCCCGGCTCGGCTCGGCCGAGCGGCCGAGCAAGGGAACCGCGGCCCCCGCGTGGGGGCCACTCTGCTGTTCCTGGACGCGGCTTGAGCCGCGTCCCGCCTCCCGGTTCCGCGCGGCGGTGGAACTGTTTCGCCGCCGTGGCTTCAGCCACGGTGGGTTTTGCCGGCGGCGCGCCGGGCGCCCCCGCGTCGGCGTGGCGCACCGGTGGAAGCTTCCGCGGGCCACCGGACGTGCTCCGGTGGTCCGTTTTGCGTGCGGTCTTCGCCAGTCATCCTCCCGGGATCCGATATTCACTACAAGGCCCTCAAATCGCCCTTGCAGCCCCGTTTTCCATCATCTGCCATTCCACACACCAACTAAAAACTGTGGAGGGTTGTCGGGTCGTGTTTGTTTGGCCGCACCCTCCGCGTTAGGTGATAAAAAATGGGGAATAATGATTAACACATGAAAACAAAACAAGATACAATTTTAATAAATTAAAATTGCACTTTGATCCCGGATCTTTGTTTTTGAAGGAAAAAACCACGGGAATAGAATATTATTTTCAAATAAAATCCCTAACTCACTGTCACCGTCGAATGAGCGTTCTTCGTGGAATTGACCGTCGCGGTAGGAGGTGATCGTCGCGTCGCGGAAGGGCATCGCGTCATCGCGGAAGAAGGAACGTCGCAGAAGAATGTCGCAGAAGAACGTCGCAGGAGGAAAATCGTTGGTGTCGCGGAACACGGCGTCGCGTCGTCGATTCTCCGAGGGTTTGGCGTTCTTTGTCGCCTTTCGTCGAGGGTCGGTTTTCTTCGCGTTCTTCGCGTTCTTCATGTTCTTCGCGAAGGAGGATGGAGGACTTAAAGTTATGTCAAATTCTCTCAACGAACCATCCTCAAGAAAGGTGCATTGGTCTTATTTTATTAACATGCCAACGGTTTGAAAATAGGTTAAGAAACGAACAAATTAATTCATAGAATTAATTTTCAACGAATAAACTGCCCAATTAATAGGAGCGTTTAATTGTTTAAGAAACGCCCCAGTTGACTTTCATTTAATAGGGGTTTTCGCGGGTGCGTTACTTAGCGGAAAAGAAACGGTGGGGCTCATGCGGGCCCCACCACACAAATATCCTACCAAGAGGGTAGGATATTTTTAATTGTACCCTATCCTCTTTAACTCAGCTTAAGCAGCTTAAAGTGGCTTTCAAGTGGCTTTAAGCGACTTCAAGAGAAATAAAATAAAGTTTGTCGTACCACATTATTTTATTTTCTTAACTTCAAGCCCAAAAATTAAAAACCACGCCAGAGAAAACTCAACTCCGGAAGAGGTGTTTCTAAGAAAAAATTGGCCCTGCGATTCCATCGGTGCCCTCGGAATTCGATTCCGAGTAGCGGTTCAAAAGTTAGAAAAACATGCTCGTTCGTTCACTGAACGTACCCGAGCCCAAACTTCGGAAAATGATTTCGGGCACACCGGGCCTCAGAATCAGGTGCCGTTAGAAACTGCGTTCTTGTAAAATTCCAAAGAAAATTTAAGAAAAAAAATTCCTTGAAATTTACGGGTCTTTACATTACTCCCACCACATGCCTTTACTTCCCCGTAAAGCTTCACCACAAACTTAGGGATACAAAGGCAGTACTGAGCACGCATCTGAGCCTCCTGCTCCCAAGTGCTCTCCTGGAGGTTCCCGTACTGTCATCTGATGCGCACAAGAGGAAAAGATCTTCCACGTAGAACCTGCTCCTGTCGATCCTGGATCTCCATCGGGACCTCCACAAAGGTCGCCCCATCATCAATGTCCAGCTCCCCATGGTCAATGATGTGTGTCGGGTCGTGCACGTATCTCCTCAGCTGAGATACATGGAAGACGTCGTGCACCTGGTGCAACTAAGGTGGTAGAGCCAGGCGATAAGCCACCTCGCCAATCCTGCTGAGGACCTGGAATGGTCCGATGAAGCGTGGAGATGACTTGCCGCCTCGGCCAAATCTCTGTAATCCACGTCGAGGTGAGACACGCCAGAAGACGTGGTCTCCATCCTCGGACTCTAGTGGCCTCCACCTTCTATCAACACAAGACTTTTTCCGGCTCTGAGCTGTCCTCATCCGCTCATGGATGACTTGGACCCTTCTGGTCCTACGAGAGCTGCTAAGATTTCTTCTTTGCCGACAAGATAAATCTGGTCTCATCCCCTGGATGAACCATGTTCTTCGCCTAATACAGTCAATCCCGACATGGATGATACTAATCCATACCAAGGATGGCGTCGTAAGGCCTCGACGCTACTACCAAGAGATCCAACCGTTACTCTCACCTCCAAGGGTTGAGTCACACTGTTGGCATCAGTGTGTGGTAACTCGGTCCCCTCCAGTAGATGTCTCACAAGTGAGGGTCAAGTCAACAATATAAACTAGAACCTCTTAGTAACAACACAAAAGAGGACAGGAATGAAAACATCACAAAGGTATGCGTCTTTTATTATTGAATCTCATAATACAAAGACACTACACAACGGCAACAAGGAACTAGAAGTAAAAAAGTCGTATCCACTAGTTCCGCTCCTGTCCATCTATTCCCAGAGCTCCATGATCGAAGGCCTCATCTGCCTGAAGCTGAGCTCTCCCAAGTCCACCAACTCCCTGCAGTCGGGGTGGACCTCCTGGTGGTGGTGGTGGCAACACCTCGAAGCGTCGTCCACTACCTACTGCTCGGCCAGCTCCTCTTCCATGGTCTCCTACTCCATGCGATCCACCTCGATTGAACCTATGTCTCTACCTGGGAGGTCCTTCATTCATCTGCTGGTCATCCGTATGGCGGGTCGGACAGTCACGAGCCATGTGACCAACCCCGCCGCAGGAGTAACACTGTCCGCTCATGGTAAGTCGTTGTCCATCCCAGGTGCCTCGTACAATCGACCATGTGTCATGCGGTCGACCATCGGTAGGTCTAGTCCTCTTGGACCCCTGCGTCATCTGTCTACTGCCCGCTGTAGAAGACTCTTCCGCATGCCGGCTAGAGGTGGGTCCTGCTGCTGGAGACTGCTCAGCAAGAAGACTTTCCACTAAGAGGGCTTGCTCCAACACTCCTGTCTGTGTTGGAATGCTGTGAGAAACAACTGAAGCTCTGATCTCTCGCCTGAGCCCCTGATCAAAGGTTCGGGCCCTGAAGAATGGGTCCCACACCATGTCTGTGGAATAGCGCGAGAGATCGGTAAACCTCGTCGCGTACTGGGCTACTGTCATGCTGCCCTGCCGCAGCTGTAGTAGCTCCTGGATGCGCACTGCTCGGAGGGTGGATGGGATGAACTCTGAGCGAAAAAGGCTCTAAAAGTCCGTCCAAAGGAGTGATGCCTCGTCGTGCACCTGGAGCATCAAGCTCCACCATCTGTCTGATGCCGCATGCAGGAGGTTCGCTGCAAGGACCACCATAAGGTCTGCTGGTGTCCTCACTAACCAGAAAACTCGTACAACTGCCTCCATCCAGTCCTCGGCTGCCTGGGGGTCCGTCTCCTCGCAGAACCTGGGCGGTCGATGGCGCTGGAACTCATGCAGTGCACTAAGGCGACGTGCATCGTCAGCGGCCGGGGCTGGAAGCATCGGTGGCTCGGTGGGTAGTGGTACCGCCAGTGCCTCTGCTGTCAAAGGGCCCTGTACTGAGGCCTCGTCGCTCGGCGAGCTGTCGTCACGTACAACCCTCGGTACCCTAGCTGGATGCTGTCGTGGGGCCATCCTGAAAGGAAACAGGTGCGCCACGGTCAGATCAGTATACCTGGTGAGCTGATACGAGTAATCACAAAGAAAACTTGAAACACACATGCAATCAATGTTTCCGTGCATTAAGTCGGAAATCAGAAGTCAGGGTCCTGGTGTACGGATACGTCGGCCGCCGCGCCAACACTGGGCTCCCTGGACTGATAACCACACTCAATACGCTTAACACTATTGCTTCACATAGAAGAAAGATTAGAGTCTTCGGTAGAACCGAACTCCTTTGATACCAATTTGTCACGACCCGTCCTCGGGGCCCATGCCGTGACTACCCCAAGCCCGCCTTCCATAGGCTAGGGGCTGGCGACTAGCACTAAGGCTTAAATCCTGGAAAAAGGGAAGTCATTGCCTTTGTAAAGTAAACAAGCACCACAGAGTAAGCAAGCGGAAAAAGAAAACACTAAGTAAAAATTGGTACAACAGTAAGTGCAGAAAGGTAAAGGGGGCCAGAAATACAAGCCCAACTGTAAAGTACAGCTGAAAGGGGAAAAACAGAAACTGAAAGAAAAAGTCGTAGCGTCAAGTTGTCCTCTGGAAGTCCCACCTGAAGGGTGGGTACAGAAAGCCTCCACTGCTCCTCGGGTCCAGCCGTCCGCTCCGAGTACACCCCGCCCAGCGGTCCACCTCCAGGTACCGTCCTGCTCCGCCAACCTCGACCACGATCAGCGTTGTCCGTCGTCTGCAACCAACACAACGTAGTGCGGGCATAGCCCGTGCAGGGATGAGTATAAGCTACTCAGTAGGGACCCCGAGACCCCCGAAGGTCTCCCAAAATCCACAAAGGATAAACCACAAAGGAAAGATACAATCACGAAGTAACATTCGTCGCGGCTTAGGTATATGCCCATACATATACCTAAGTCATCAATTCTCGCTCGGCTCCAACATCCGAGCTCAAGTACAACCCATTCCACATAGGAAAGCAAAACGTAAATCCACACAGGATAGCACAACACAATTCACATAGGAAAGGAAAACGTAAATCCACACAGGATAGCACAACACAATCCACATAGGATGGAAATTAGGATTCAGCTCACACAGGATATACTTCTTTGTAAGACGATAGAGATGATCAGATGTAGCAGCTGATTCATCTATGTCGTTGGACCCACAAAGGATTGGTAGGTACTAACCCCCGCAATGACCCACATAGGATCGATCATGAAGTTGAAACCATAGCTATTTGGAAACTCCCTCTCCATCAAGTACAGTGGTTATGCCGTTACAACCAAGCGCTTCATTCTAACCTTGGACTGCTGTAGTACTCCACCTATCGAGTATTGTGGGCCTGCTGCTACAACCAAGTGCTTCCCACCATGGGTCTGCCGCTACAACCAAGCACTCCCCCTCATAGCCCCTAGAGGTACTCCTTCTGTTGAGTACCACGGGTCAGCCGCTACAACCAAGCACTCCTCCGTCGTGGGTCTGCCGCTACAACCAAGCGCTCCTCCATCGTGGGTCTGCCGCTACAACCAAGTGCTCCCCCGTGCTGCTACAACCAAGTGCTCCTCCGTCGTGGGTCTGCCGCTACAACCAAGCGCTCCCCCTCATAGCCTCCATAGGTACTCCTTCTATTGAGTACCGCGGGTCTGCTGCTACAACCAAGCGCTCCACCGCCGTGGGTCTGCCGCTACAACCAAGTGCTCCCCACTGGGTTATCTGTAACACACTGAGTCGTTCGATCAGCCGTCGTCAAGTCTCAACCGGCTCTAGGGTTTCCGCACACAGTATGATCGTTCTGGGAGGGTCCACTCCACGAGCCAAGAGGTCGATGCATCAACTGACATGTAGTCCGGAGTTGATGTATCCCAAGATGTACCGTAGTGGTCACTGCCGAAAACACGGAGGATTCTCGTACTGTTTTCATCATCGTCGCAGTCGAATCCACTGAGGATCTCTGTACAGTCGTCGTCGTCACAGTAGCAGTCGCAGCCAGCTCTAGGGTTCTCGCACACAGCAAGCTCGTTCGGGAGGGTCCGCTCCATGAGCCGAGAGGCTGATACATCAACTGTCACATAGTCCAGAGTTGATGTATCCAAAAGTTCTGTATCGTCAAAAGGAACTCAACGTCGCAGACGGTGCGTCAATCGGACGCCCGGTCTGAGAGTTATTGGTTTTTTCGTCCCAGGGGCCCGGTTGATTTTTAAGGCAAAACCAACCCGACCGTACTCCACCTGTGTCCAAACCTCAGGCGGAGTATTCCAAAATATCCTTCTCACTTAGAGGAATACAACAAATTCAACGGAACGTCAATCGGACGTCCGAAGCTCAAGATATGAGCGTTTCCGCTACGAGGGCCCGGTTGGTTTCGTGTACGAACCAACCCAGCCGAACTCAAAGTAATTAAAAACCTTGAGTACGATATACCGAAACGACCGTCTCGATCCAAGGATCGCATCGCCGCTGACGGTGGGTCGTTCGGAGGTCCGTAGCTCAAGTTATGATCAAAAGACCTAAAAGGTCCAGAAACGGGGGGTCTGGGCCCAGACCGACCCGGCCCGACCCCCCCTGGGTCGGCCTGAACTGGGTCGACCCGACTCGGGTCCGGGTCCGACCCGTTTTGGTGTGGCCCGGCCCGGCCCGGCCTGGGCGCGACCCGGCCGGCGGGTCGGCCCGGTTCGGCTCGGCCGAGCGGCCGCGCAAAGGAACCGCGGCCCCCGCGCGGGGGCCGCTCTGCAGTTCCCGGACGCGGCTTGAGCCGCGTCCCGCCTCCCGGTTCTGTACGGCCGCGGAACCATCTCACCCCCGCGGCTTCATCCACGACGGGTTTTGCCGGCGGCGCGCCGACGGAAGCTTCCGCGGGCCACCGGACGTGCTCCAGTGGTCCGTTTTGCGTGCGGTCTTCGCCAGTCGTCCTCCTGGGATCCGATCTTCACTGCAAGGCCCTCAAATCTCCCTTGAGGCCCCGTTTTCCGTTGTCCGCCGTTCCACACACCAACGAAAAACTGTGGAGGGTTGTCGGGCCGTGTTTTTTTGGCCGCACCCTCCGCGTTAGGTGATAACAAACGGGGAATAATGATCAACACATGAAAACACAACAAGATACAATTTTAATAAATTAAAATTTCACTTTGATCTCGGCTCTTTGTTTTTGAAGGAAACAACCACGGGAATAGAATATTATTTTCAAATAAAATCCCTACCTCGCCGTCGTCGTCGAACGAGCGTTCTTCGTGGAATTGACTGTCGCGGTAGGAGGTGATCGTCGCGTCACGGAAGGGCGTCGCGTCATCGCGGAAGAAGGAACGTCGCAGAAGAACGTCGCGGGAGGAAAATCGTTGGCATCGTGGAACATGGTGTCGCGTCGTCGA
Organism: Viscum album; assembly: GCA_963277665.1. Classification (NCBI taxonomy): domain Eukaryota; kingdom Viridiplantae; phylum Streptophyta; class Magnoliopsida; order Santalales; family Viscaceae; genus Viscum; species Viscum album. Next base: position 1,148,228,941 of record OY728142.1, on the reverse strand, counting down.
TTCTCCGAGGGTTCGGCGTTTTTCGTCGCCTTTCGTCGAGGGTTGGCGTTCTTCGCGTTCTTCACGTTCTTCGCATTCTTCGCGTTCTTCGTGAAGGAGGATGGAGGACTTAAAGTTATGTCAAATTCTCTCAACGAACCATCCTCAAGAAAGGTGCATTGGTCTTATTTTATTAACATGCCAACGGTTTGAAAACAGGTTAAGAAACGAACAATTAATTCATAGAATTAATTTTCAATGAATAAACCGCCCAATTAATAGGAGCGTTTAATTGTTTAAGAAACGCCTCAGTTGACTTTCATTTAATAGGGGTTTTCGCGGGTGTGTTACTTAGCGGAAAAGAAACGGTGGGGCTTGTGTGGGCCCCACCTCACAAATATCCTACCAAGAGGGTAGGATATTTTGAATTGTACCCTATCCGCTTTAACTCATCTTAAGCAGCTTAAAGTGGCTTTCAAGTGGATTTAAGCGGCTTCAAGAGAAATAAAATAAAGTTTGTCGTACCACATTATCTTATTTCTTAACTTAAAGCCCGAAAATTAAAAACCACACCAGAGCAAACGCAACTCCGGAAGAGGTGTTTCTAAGAAAAAATCGGCGCTGTGATTCCATCGGTGCCCTCGGAATTCGATTCTGAGTAACGGTTCAAAAGTTAGAAAAACCCGCACGTTCGTTCACTGAACGTACCCGAGCCCAAACTTCGGAAAATGATTTCGGGCACACCGGGCCTCAGAATCAGGTGCCGTCAGAAACTGTGTTCTTGTAAAATTCCAACGAAAATTTAAGAAAAAAATTTCCTTGAAATTTATGGGTCTTTACAGTAGTAAATGAATTCCTCAAAATTATGAAAAGGAACGTAAAACAAAAATGTTTTTGGTTTACGTTTCCTACTAGGTAATCAAAGACTGTTTACACACATCATAAGTTTGGGATTTTCTTATGGTTAAATTTCTCCTAATCATGTTTTCTATCACTCTCCCTCAGAACTTGACCCTTTGTCTTCTCCTCCATTTCCATGTTTTCCTACATGGAATCCTAGTGTGGGTTAACTCGGGTGACCTTTGTACTTCCCTTTATTTCTTTTAAAGTAATAGTTTTACTGACTCCTTTTCCGATGTGGGACTTTCAATGAAATTTCAAAACCCAATTTTAAAAATTGCGAGGATGCAATTTCTTAAGGGGGAAGATTGTAACGACCCGAAATTTTGAATAAATCTTGTTTCCTAATTTTGTGTGTTAATTTATTTTATTTTTATACTCAACAAAATTGTTTCATTTGATAACATGAGTATAATTAAAATGAGACCGTTGGGTTTTGACTGTTATATGACCATTGGTCAATATGACCACTGGAAACTAAACGTTTTGATTATTGTCTCTAAATACAAGTAATCTTGGTTAATTAATATAGAAAGAAGATTTGATGGGCTCACCCAGTAGTCTTGTACTGATTGAAGCCCATCTAATAGAACTTTTGAAGGAGGTAGCACCACTGGGCTTTTCTTTGGACCAAACCCAAGCTGAACTTCCTCATGTGAAGCTAGAATGGGATCGCCTTCGCGAGAAGTTCAAACTGATAGAAATTACTACTCGTGCGATGTTGGCCGAGCCTCCCTCGGATTCTCTCACCTAAGCACACCTTACACTTAGGTCCTATGCTGGTGTGATAAGGGGCTATGTAAGGAGACCGTAACTGCCTTGTGTAATCCTTTGTTTTAAATAAAAATTGGGATTTCTTCTTATGATGATGTTTATGACTTTTTAAATGCCCGGATAAATATAGTATGCATATTTTTGGTGAATTTTAGAGAAAGGATATTTTAAAAAAATGTTTATGTAAACCTTGAATAATTAAAAATGTGTAATGATTTTCAAAAAATGGTCTTCTACAATTATGTTCAGTACGAAATTTAGAGTCTAATAAGATCAACTTAATTTTTGATGAATAGTAAATTATGAATAGTGATTTTATGCTTAGGATTAGTAATGTGACCAAATGGATTAGTAATCTCACTTAAAGAAAGTATTAATATAATATAGGCACCTTGATTTAGTAATGTGATTCAACAAAATGGTTAAATAACGGTTTCATAAATTATTATTCAAGTATTAGTTTTTTCGGGTGAAAAGTGTTTTTTAATTAAAATTTAAATTAAAAATATTTAGAAAATTATTTTTATAAAATGGATTTCATTTTTGAACTGAGAGCATCGATATTATGTTAAGGTAATTTTTGGGGTTTTTTCTGAAAAAAATGAATTTTCGGTGAATAGTGTTTTTATTTAAAAAATAAATTAAAAATATTTAGAAAATTATTTTTATAAAATGGAGTTCATTTTTGAAATCAAAGCATTGATATTTGGTTAAGGTGAAATTTTGGGATTTTTCGGAGAAAGTTGAATTTTCAGTGAATAGTAAAAATACAGTTTTAGGGTTTCGGTATGTTTAATGACATCATAACCCTATCATGATGATGTCCAGAGATATTTTATGGGTTTTCCGACCAAAGGTGATGAATTATTTGTATTGGGGGCCCCATGTGGCCTAACTTCATGGGAAATATCTTGGGAGAGCACATGGTTTTGAGAAACCCACTTATGAGGTGTCCCTTGGCCATTAATGCCTTGTCCCATCACTTTCCCTATAAATACCAAGCCATTCTCTCATCCTTTGGACTCCAGAATCATTGTCAACGAAGTTCTGGTCTCCTTACCTCCCAAGGAGTCCTCCCAAGGTTCCCCCAAGCCCTCAAGGTCCAAACCGTTGAGTTTTAAGAGTTACATTTTAAAGGTAAGGGATCTGACCCCTCTCTTTCTTTTCAAGTGATCTCTTTTATGTCATTTATTTTATGCTTCATGATCTTATGTTGGAATTTGTTCTTTTATATTCCTCTTACTTCCCTTTTTATGTTCATATGATGAGAGACCCCCTCTTACTCTCATCATTTCATTTTTTGAAACTTTAAGTGGCGTCGTTAGGCTGCCAAAATTTTTGTAACGGATTCTTTCACCCTTCTCATTTTCAAGTTCTATTTTCTTTTTAAGTCTTTCAAGTTCCTTTTTATTATGTTGGGGTATGATCTCTATATCTATCATACTGATATTTTATGATCATATGATGAGATACCCCATTTGATCTCTTCAATTCAATATTTTGAAGTTTTAAGTGACGTTGTTAGGCTGCCGAATTTTTAAGTGGTTCTTTCACCCTTCTCGTTTTGAAGTTCTACTTTCATGTCAAGTATTTAAAGTTCATTTTTATTATGTTTTTGTATGATCTATATATCTATCATACTGATCTCTTATGTTTATATGATGAGAGATCCTATTTGATCTCGTCAATTCTTTTTTTGAAGTTTAAGTGACGCTGTTAGGCTGCCGAATTTTCATAAGAGAAATCGTATTTTTGTCTTCCTTTCATGTTCTTCATTTCATATGGTACATCTTTCAAATTTCATTACCATGTTCATATATCCTTCATATTCGGTCTCTATACTGTTTTATGGGTCATTTATGAATGTTTGACCCATGTCCCCTCTCTTTTCAATGTTTTCTAAAACCCCGAAACGTAGCTGTTATGCTGCAGAATTTTCGTCTCAAAATGCCTCTCTATTTTCTCAAAATTATTTTATGTTATACTAAAAGCTCTTATTTCTAAAGTGGTATTCACATATATATCAAAATTTTCTATTTTAAATTCTGGGATTTACATACATGAGACACGCTCTCCCCTTCTGTGGGTTTAAAGTGACGTAAAGATCATGTCTTTAAAACAGTTTTTAAAACGTTATGATTATGAAATGAAACCCATTTATTTTATGATATATGGGTTATTTATGAAATTTTTGATGATGATATATGTTTATCACATGATAATAAAGACAAATTTAAGGTTGCGGCCTGATAGCGCTCCAATGCATTGGGTAATGATGTAACCACTAGAGATTTCAATTTTCACGATATCTTGGTGAATAACCTTGGTAATTTTCAAATGACACCTTGGGGATGGAACTTGGTGATATGTTCATGATTGTCTATGTTAAATGATGTAGCCACATCTTAAAGTTATGAAAAATGTTATTTTTATTATGATATTCCACATGATTTCTTTCTCATGCCTTAAAGTTCTTTTTCATGACATAGTTGATGTATCTCAAGTTCACATGTTAAATTTTTCTCTTGTTCCCTTACTGGGCCTTATACTCACCCTTTATTTTGATGTATGTCCCCAGGTTATGAGATGCAGTAATGAACCTAGGATGAACTTAAGGAGAAGCCTTTAAAGTGTTTAAGAAGAATTTTTTATGTTGTTTTCATGTATTATGTTCCCGGTTTCTAAGACACTAAACCTTAAAGATCCTCAGTTTTGTGTAATGTAATGAAAGTTTATGTTATAAAGAGGCGGGATGCTATAGTTGGTATCAAAGGATTTTTTAGTTATTTGTGGAAATTAGGATATGAAAACTTTAGGAAGAATCCTATAGAAAAGTTTATATAGAGGAAATATTCCTGGTATTTTGGTGAGTATTGAGTAATGGGTTTCCAAGAAAATACATCCCTGTCTGGATACGAGCAGGTAGAGGTGGCTCTGGAACATATGTGCATAGGGGTAAAACCCGAAAACACCGCTTTGAGCTAGACTCAAACAGGAATTGGTACAGGACAACGGGCATTGCTGCACTCTTGGTTACGACACTACCGGGGGATATGCTTTGGTAAATTCCTAAGCTTAGTATGAACCATTGTTAAAGGAACAAAGATAAAATAAAATAAATATTCGCATAAGAATATATGATCATGGATAACCTAGATGGGAACCTAGGGGATCAAAAGTTAGGGTATACTTTTCTTCTACAAGTTATCCTTATATTCTTTAAGTTCCTTTTCATGATTATTGGCTAAGTATTTAAGCCCCTAATTATACTTTCTCTTCTTAGTTAATGGTGGGAAATGGAAGAACATGTCCCAACAACCAATGTGATAGGAAATGCGATGATTGCCGTATTAATATGGCAGAGATAATTAGGGGATTAAAAGATGATTATTATTTTGGAAGACGTTCACTATTTTGGGGACCCTATATGATCGAGGTAAATAGATTACTACGGTATTTTCATTGAGGAGTAAGGTTGACTTATATTTTGAAGAATCGATGAATTTAAGGTGGACTTATTGTAATTTAGGTTACTTATGGGAATGATTAACCTATATTGGGTAAAATATGTTTAGGTTAGCTAATTTTGTTATAAGATGTTAGGAGTGGTTGATGTTGTTTGTAGATGAACAATGAAGTTTATTTTGGAAGACTATGTTATCAAATCCTTCTTGTATTTGGGTTTCAATCTTAGTTTGGTTTATTTTGAGGAATTTTAAGGACCGTTATTTATGGAATGGTCTATGATGAACTTTGGGTAGTACCATGGAACTTTGAAGATTTAAAAGTAGTTTCCATTCCTATGGGATTCTTTATTTTTGAAGAGTTGTTTTACCTTAACCTTTCTGTTTTTGGGATAATGTTTAAAGATAGAAGAAATAGATAGTTAATCTTTTGTGGATTATGTGATTCTCTAGAAGATGATTCTTGTGCTTTTGATGAGACCAAGTGTTTTCGAATTCTCATCATTTGGAGAAAAGATTAGTTTTGGTAGAGACTTATTAAAGGATGAAACTCTACTTGAAGGTAGGTATATTTTCTTGTGTTTTTGTTCTATGTAGTAAATGAATTCCTCAAAATTATTAAAAGGAACGTAAAACAAAAATGTTGTTGGTTTACGTTTCCTACTAGGTAATCAAAGACCGTTTACACACATCATAAGTTTGGGATTTTCTTATGGTTAACTTTCTCCTAATCATGTTTTCTATCACTCTCCCTCAGAACGTGACCCTTTGTCTTCTCCTACATGTCCATGTTTTCCTACATGGAATCCTAGTGTGGGTTAACTCGGGTGACCTTTGTACTTCCTTTTCTTTCTTTTAAAGTAATATTTTTACTGAATCCTTTTCCGATGTGGGACTTTCAATGAAATTTCAAAACCCAATTTTAAAAATTGCGAGGACGCAATTTCTTAAGGGGGGAAGATTGTAACGACCCAAAATTTTGAATAAATCTTGTTTCCTAATTTTGTGTGTTATTTTATTTTATTTTTATACTCAACAAAAATGTTTCATTTGATAACATGAGTATAATTAAAATGATACCATTGGGTTTTTACTGTTATATGACCATTGGTCAATATGACCGCTGGAAACTAAACGTTTTGATTATTGTCTCTAAATACAAGTAATCTTGGTTAATTAATATAGAAAGAAGATTCGATGGCCTCACCCAGTATTCTTGGACCGATCGAAGCTCATCTAACAAAACATGGGAAGGAGGTAGCACCACTGGGCTTTGCTCTGGACCAAACCCAAGCTGAACTTCATCGTGTGAAGCTAGAACAGGATCGCCTTTGTTAGAAGTTCAAACTGATAGAAATTACTACTCATGCGATGTTGGCCGAGCCTCCCTCGGATTCTCTCACCTTAGCACACCTTACACTTAGGTCCTATGCTGGTGTGATAAGGGGATATGTAAGGAGACCATAACTGCCTTGTGTAATCCTTTGTTTTAAATAAAAATTGTGATTTCTTCTTATGATGATGTTTATGACTTTTTAAATGTCCGGATAAATATAGTATGCATATTTTTGGTGAATTTTAGAGAAAGTATATTTTAAAAAAAAATTATGTAAACCTTGAATAATTAAAAATGTGTAATGATTTTCAAAAAATGGTCTTCTATAATTATGTTCAGTACGAAATTTAGAGTCTAATAAGATCAACTTAATTTTTGATGAATAGTAAATTATGAATAGTGATTTTATGCTTAGGATTAGTAATGTGACCAAATGGATTAGTAATCTCACTTAAAGAAAGTATTAATATAATCTAGGCACCTTGATTTAGTAATGTGATTCAACAAAATGGTTCAATAACAGTTTCATAAATTATTATTCAAGTATTAGTTTTTTCGGATGAATAGTGTTTTTTAATTAAAAATTAAATTAAAAATATTTAGAAAATTATATTTATAAAATGGATTTCATTTTTGAACTCAGAGCATCGATATTATGTGAAGGTAATTTTAGGCGTTTTTTCTGAAAAAAACGAATTTTCGGTGAATAGTTTTTTTATTTAAAAATTAAATTAAAAATATTTAGAAAATTATTTTTATAAAATGGAGTTCATTTTTGAAATCAGAGCATTGATATTTGGTTAAGGTGAAATTTTAGGATTTTTCTGAGAAAGTTGAATTTTCAGTGAATAGTAAAAATACAGTTTTAGGGTTTCGGTATGTTTAATGACATCATAACTGTGTCATGATGATGTCATGAGATATTTTATGGGTTGTCCGACCAAAGGTGATGAATTATTTGTATTGGGGGCCCCATGTGGCCTAACTTCATGGGAAATATCTTGGGAGAGCACATGGTTTTGAGAAACCCACTTATGAGGTGTCCCTTGGCCATTAATGCCTTGTCCCATCACTTTCCCTATAAATACCAAGCCATTACTTCATCCTTTGGACTCCAAAATAATTATCAACGAATTTCTGGTCTCCTTACCTCCCAAGGAGTCCTCCCAAGGTGCCCTCAATCCCTCAAGGTCCAAACCTTTGAGTTTTAAGAGTTACGTTTTAAAGGTAAGGGATCCGACCCCTCTCTTTCTTTTCAAGTGATCTCTTTTATGTCATTTATTTAATGCTTCATGCTCTTATGTTGGAGGATGTTCTTTTATATTCCTCTTACTTCTATTTTTATGTTCATATGATGAGAGACCCCCTCTTACTCTCATCATTTCATTTTATGAAAGTTTAAGTGGCGTCGTTAGGCTGCCGAAATTTTTGTAACGGATTCTTTCACCCTTCTCATTTTCAAGTTCTATTTTCTTGTCAAGTCTTTAAAGTTCCTTTTTATTATTTTGGGGTATGATATCTATATCTATAATACTAATCTTTTATGATCATATGATGATAGATCCCATTTGATCTCTTCAATTCAGTATTTTGATGTTTTAAGTGACGTCGTTAGGCTGCCGAATTTTTAAGTGGTTCTTTCACCCTTCTCGTTTTGAAGTTCTACTTTCATGTCAAGTCTTTCAAGTTCCTTTTTATTATGTTGTGGTATGATATCTATATCTATCATACTGATCTTTTATGTTCATATGATTAGATATCCTATTTGATCTCATCAATTCTTTTTTTGAAGTTTAAGTGACGTCGTTAGGCTGCCGAATTTTCATAAGTGAAATCTTATTTTTGTCTTCCTTTCATGTTCTTCATTTAATATGTTACATCTTTTAAATTTCATTAACATGTTCATATATCCTTCATATTCTGTCCCTATACTGTTTTATGGGTCATTTATGAATGTTTGACCCATGTCCCCTCTCTTTTCAATGTTTTATAAAACCCCGAAACGTAGCCGTTATGCTGCAGAATTTTCGTCTCAAAATGCCTCTCTCTTTTCTAAAAATTATATTATGTTATACTCAAAGCTCTTATTTCTATAGGGGTATTCACATATATATCAAAATTTTCTATTTTAAATTCTGGGATTTACATACATGAGACCCACTCTCCCCTTCCGTGGGTTTAAAGTGACGTAAAGATCGTGTCTTTAGAATAGTTTTTAAAACGTTATGATTATGAAATGAAACCCATTTATTTTATGCTATATGGGTTATTTCTGAAATGTTTGATGATGATATATGTGGCTCACATGATAATAAATTCAAATTTAAGGGTGCGCCCTGATAGCGCTTCAATGCATTGGGTAATGATATAACCACTAGAGATTACAATTTTCACGATATCTTGGTGAATAACCTTGGTAATTTTCAAATGACACCTTGGGGATGGACCTTGGTGATATGTTCATGATTTTCTATGTTAAATGATGTAGCCACATCTTAAAGTTATGAAAAATGTTATTTTTATTATTATATGCCACATGATTTCTTTCTCATGCCTTAAAGTTCTTTTTCATGACATAGTTGATGTATCTCAAGTTCACATGTTAAATGTTTCTCTTGTTCCCTTACTGGGACTTCTGCTCACCCTTTCTTTTGATGTATGTCCCCAGGTTATGAGATGTAGTAATGAACCTAGGATGAACTTAAGGAGAAGCCTTTAAAGTGTTTAAGAATAATTTTTTATGTTGTTTTCATGTATTATGTTCCTGGTTTCCAAGACACTAACCCTTAAAGATCCTCAGTTTTGTGTAATGTAACGAAAGTTTATGTTATAAAGAGGTGGGATGCTATATTTAGGGATAATAAGCCTTAAGTGAATAGTTTACTGTTTCATATTTTACGTTTTCATGATTCATGTTTTCACAAGTTACTATCTTGAAGTTACTATCTCACACTTATGGTCTAACAATTATTATCTCTCAGTCACGGTCTCACACTTGCTATCTCAATGATACAGTCACACTGTTTGGAGTCACACCATAATAATAACACTATGACTACCTGTTCCAGTTTCATCATAATGACTCATATTTATATTTTTTATAATTTCATTTCCCATATTGTTGTATCGATTATTTTATTATTTTTATGTCGCATATTTTTGTTTGTGATGTTTGGAATCTCTAAATTATAAAAACCCGATATTTTCCACTCTTCTCTTCACTCGATCTCTCTTCTCTTAAAACTGAAACCATTCTCTCTCAAACCTTTAGCCCTCTTTCAACCCTTTATCTTTATCGAACCCACATTGGATTCCCATAATGAAGCGTCTGTCTTTATCAACTCCTGATAAGAACAGGTCTCAGAAGAAAGTGAAAACGGATATGAAAATAGTATCTGAGGGACTATTCAATCCAGGACTTGATTATAGAATATTAGTGTGAGATAAAGAAGTCTATTCAAAGTGGTTATTGACAAATAATTCACTCATTTTGAAAGTACTAGAAGAATAGGGATAGTTTTACTGGTTTACAAAATAGAATCGACTGATTTATCCAAAGCGTGTTTCTCAGTTTTATTAGTATGTTCAGTTGTCATTCAACTCTGAAGATGGTTTTGTTGTAAGAAGCTGTCTAAAAAGTCAAAGATGTAGATTTTCTTTGAGGTTATGGGCAGCCTTCCTAGGAATAACTCGTGAAGGAATTTTTTAGTATTATCAAAGAGTTCCTCCTCCTTTTAGTGATGTTTTTATCCTATAAGAGGCTCTTGGAAGTATGGCTGAAAATAAGAAGAAGATAAGGGCAATTGTATCTAATATTTATGGTGATAAAAGGATGTTATTTAAGTTAATTAAAAATATTATTTTTCTAAGAAAATGAGATTTTTCTACCCTTAAGTATCAAGATGTATTCGTGATATATCTTATAAGGAATGGGAATAATATTAATATGTGTAATTCTATTATACTTTTCATGTGTTAAATGATCAATACAACTTTGAAATCAACTTCTTTGTTTTATTCAAGGTTATTTTCTACAATGTTGATTTCCAAGGGAGTGGTTGGTCCAAATGAATAAGTAATTGAAGATTAAGAGTTTTGTATCTCAAAGGATACAATTAGAAGGATGAAAATTATCTAGAATCCTTGGAAAAAGTCTTGGGTGGAATATAATGAAAGATTTTATGAGAAGTTCAATCCAATTGATAATCCTTCAAGACCTAAGAACAAATATGACCCTGGTTTGGAACCAGATTAATTAGTATAATACTCAAGTAAATAGGTAGAAGAAGTAGATGTTTCACCTGAGGAAGGAAATGTCTTAGAAAAAGAAGCCAGTGGCATACCTATTCCACAAAGAGTAGTTACAAAAAATGTAGTTGCTGCTAAAGTAAGTGTTAGTGTTGAAGAAGAGTGTGCTATTGAAAAAGATTCCGTTGTTGAGTAAAAACTTATTGTTGAGGAAGGATCTGTTGTTGTGGACTAGTCAGAAGAACAAGATGAACTTGAAATAATCCTATCTGCTGAGGAAATAATGGAACAGGCCTTTCAGCTAGTTAGAAAATGGATGGGTAAGCCTGACATAGATGAAAATTTGTAAATTGGTCAAGATATTGAGTCTCTTAATCCTAGAAGAGATGCACCTGTTGAGGGGGAGCATCACCTTAGATTAGAAAGTGTTCAAGTTCTCAATCCTTTTGACCAAAGCTCTGTGGATATATGGTACAAGTTTCCTAGTTATTTTGATGTGGAAAATACCCAAGAGGCCTCGGTAAAAGACATAGATCTTTCCATTGTGTCTCAATTGAAACCAATTTCTACCATAGAAGTAACCTCTAGTAAGAAACCTGAACCTGTTTCAGTTCATGTTCCTGAACCTACTCAATAATCTTTAGCTTATGTGAATAAATATGACTTGAATGTTTTTGGACACACCTTATTAGCTGGATTTGAAAATATCTTTAAGTTACGGCCTGATTCTGTGAATAATATCAGTAAAAGAGATGTGTCCTTTATTTTAGATAAAATCATATGGCAGATTCAACCAAATATGCTTCATGAAATTCAAGAAGTCAGGATTGAGAACAAATAGTTGACTGATGAGGTGAAGTCTCTAAAATCTATGCTTGAAGGTATATAGAAAGTTGTGAAAACTGGTCAAGCTCCTATTACACATGATGTTGAGTAAATTGGTGATCAAATCCCATATAAGGTTGTATTTATGATTCAACCAAACCTAGATATAGTAAATGAAAAAGTGTCTGAGAGTAACACCAAAATAGTCAGTGAGATGTGTGCGCTAGTGATGGGACTTAACCAGCTGGATGATGAATATAAGGGATGTCTACAAAAAGTTTTAAATAAACTTAAGTCTCTCACCTCTCCTATTACAGCTTCAACTACCTCTGGACAGTAATCTCAACCTATGGACAATGAACTAATCATAAGAGTTGTTAAAGAATAACTTCAATCAGTATTGAGTGATATTGATAAGGAAGGTTTCTTTGTTGTCATCAAGAATAGTGACCAAGTGCTTGACTTGGTAAGGATTCATTCAAATATTTCCAATGATTCTCAAGAATAAATCTCTAAGAAGATGGAATTATACATCAACATAATTTATCCTAAGCATGATCTGGCCAGTCAGTTTAGGTATCTTGTAGAAAATTTGAAAATTCCTCTTATCACTCAAGCCTTCAAGACTCAAGTTCAGTAGCTGAAAGACTTCACTCCTCTATTGGAAAAGTTTTTGGAGAACAAAGATGACTTTGAGAAGGATATGTAGTATAGAGGTGAGATCATTACTGACTTCATTAAGTTGTTGAATCCTTATCTTCATGTGAAAAATACTACCATAGTGTCTCCTACAGCTTCCCCTTTATGGTCTGGTTCAACCTCTTCCTTCTCCACTACCACTACTCCTTCTACCATGTCTGTATCTCAGGATCTAAGCCAGATTAGACCTATTATTAGTGAAAAACCATTTCCTTGGTCTTTAACCAAACCATATCTTGCTCCCTCTATTTTTAAAGGAGTTCCTCTTCCTTCTCTCACAATTGGATCAATCCCTTATACCACTTCTACTTCTGCTCATGTGGCTCCTCCTGCTGTTTTTTCCAAGGGAAAATAGAAGACTGTTGCCTTTGAGGATAAGTGAAGGATGTATTTTGATAGGGATGTATTATATGTTTCATTATTCTTGTAATTAACTTTATCTTTTTATCTAATAGAATGTGCACTATTGTTGTTTATTTTCTTCCTTACCTTCATTCAGTATTTATTTTATGTTTCTTATTCTCTTTTTGATAATCCCAAAAGGGGGAGAAATAAGAAAATGCATTATTAAAATATATGGATAATAAATTCCATGATTTTTGATCATAAAAAGGGGGATATTGTTGGACTCATCATGTTTTAATGCTCTCAAATCATGTTTAACATATCACAAATCATGTTTGGATATTGTTGGTTTCCTTATGGTTTAATGCTTACAACTCATGGTCTAAACTCTCATAAAATCTTGATTCAGAATCCCAAAAATCATGTTTTAATCTTATAAACTATGTTTGATCTTATTTTATTGTGATTTATTATATTAATGCTAAAGTTTAATCCATTCTGTGAGTATTACTTCTTGAGACAGTTTACAAATATTTTGATAATTCTGAGAAAATGTAAGTATGCCACCGGTTCTAGATTTTGTAAACGACCATGACACCGTAACCCAGACACGGTGACTTAGATACGGTAACCCAGACACCATGAATCAGACACCATAACCCAGACACCATGACTCTGACATTGTAACCAATTCCAAATTTCCTAAAGCATGTGACATCGGTTCCTTGCTACCATCTCCAAGACATTGTAACAAGACAACGTTCATAATTTTGACAAAGGACTAGACACTGTTACCTGAGACACCGTGATCCGGACACCGCATATGTGCTATCGGTTCCAGATCTCAATGTAACTATGTCACCGTGACTGTCTCACCTTGAATGTCTCGCTTCTCAAAGGCAAAGGAGAAGATATCGTTTCCAGTGACACTGTTTCAAGACAAACTATGACACCATTCAATACTTAACCATTCTTCTATAATTTCCAATTTAATTTAAATTTTATTTCTAATGGTCATATTTAATTCATTTAATGACACTTATATATTTAATGTTCATTTTCAGTCTTGTCACCAGACAATATGAGATAAGTAGTGGGGTGATCATGCTCCCTATCAGCCATAACAAAGACATCTCGAACATAAAATACGTGGTGGTTCACGATCTGAAATAGGAGACAAGAGTTAAAGAAGTTTAATGCATGAATAATATAGTAGAAAACATATAATAAAGATTATAAAAATAACTCTTGATTCCTGGTGGCTGAACTGTTGTGGATCAGAACCTCAAACATCCTCACAGCAGCAACTCTAAGAAGAACAAGAGCTACAAAGCACATCTCATCGAACTGGAAACCACAACACGAGACTCATGATACTCTATTCACAAAAGAGGACTCTAAAATCACATATACAAAATCCTACAAGTCCATATCTGCATAGAATAACACTTAGAGCATTTCTAACCCTTTCTCATTATCTTTTCTCTGTTGTGTGTTGTTTTTATTAATTTTCAAGCTGTGTGTGTATATGTATTAAAACAAACATTGTATCCTGCATTAAAATAAAGGATATAAGATATCATCACTCAAATATCTTTCTGCACTTTTTCTCACCCATGTATAACTATGGAAGAGGCCCTGTGTGACTTGGTTGTTAGTTTTCTGATGTAGAATAGTGGAATAGGTCTTGTGACCTGGATAGTCCTTTGTACTATTGTTAACTCCGATCTAGGGTGTGGATCAAGTTTATTAATATAAATTTATTGGTGGAATGTGATCACAAGATGAAGTGGATTAGGTATCAGTTTGATACAGAACCACTTTTTTTATCTGCTATGTTTTTCAATTTAGTCTTTCTCTATTTTAATTCATTTTTTAGAAAAACTAAATTTTACTTTGATAGTTAGTCTTGAATAGTAGTTTTAACTATTTTTCCTTATAAGAGTAGTTTCAAAAGTAGTATAAATATATAATAATGATATCACTTAGAATTAATCAATCTTTTGAGAATCTATTTGAACAGTTAAACTATTATAATTTTATTGCCTTGATTAACTGGCCTATTTTATTTTTAATTGGGGGAATCTTTTTAGATAAACCTTTTTAAAAGAAATTTTTATAGGAACTCAATTCACCCCCTATTGAGTGTCATACTCTGACCAACACAAATATTTATTTTGAAAACAACACCTAACCCCAGATAATGTCTTCATCTATAGAACATTATAGAAAATAAGCTACAATTTTAAATCTTATGGGCCTCAGAATGATTTCACCTACCTAGCACCTTTAGCATAGGGTAGCGAATGAAATGGTTCATGAATACCATAGACGTGGTACAACCTTGGCAGTTGAGGCTACTTGCGAGTGTCTCCACGTACTGAAACCGAAAAATATGCATCATCCAAATAAATTTTTAGGAAAGACAGTGGCACTTATCACAACCACTAACTGATTTGGGGGATTATCCTTGGAGTGTGACAATCACCACCTTCAGTATATGATTATTTTTTGACCAAGGAGTTAATTATGGATCCCTTTAGGTTTAGGGGACAATGATGAGGGATCCTATTAACTTCCATCACCAGCATCATCCCACCAGTTCCCTTCAGTCTCCTACTGAGGGTACCACCCAACAAACTGCCACCTTTAATTCTCATGCACGAGAAAAAAAGGAAGAAGCAATGGTCATAGAATACTCTAGATAATTGTGAGTGTGCTCGTATCCCCACTCTCATTTACAATTTCTTCTGGAATATTCTGACAATAAAATGTGAGAAAGCTCATGTATATGCTCACTCGGAAGAAGTATGCATGCATATTCATGTAGCCATCATGGTGGGGTGCATAACCCTACCTCCATTTATAAAGTCCATCAACATATTCTGATGGAACAAGGAGGATAGAAGTGGGCTCATATCCCTACTTAAATTTAAGATATATTCTAGTATATAGTGGAGAAATAAAATGTGTAGGATTACATTTTGGAACACACTTTGATAAAGTACCATTACATCTTAGAAACAATTAAAGAACTCTACTGACATATTCTATCACTAGTACAGATATAGGGGAAGGTGCATATTCTCATCCCTACAACTAGGGAAGAACAACACTTTGATCAGTATGAACAAGTTGTTTCTTTGGAGCAAGCACACATTCTTTCTCTCATCCAGGAGGATTATAGGCATATTCCAATAAAGGAAGAGGTGTCGAATTGGGTTCATATTCTTATTCTAACCAGGGATCACAGAGTGAGAGCAACACTTTCATTTCTAAGGTTGAGCATTCAAGCCAAAAAAGACCGGTGACATATTCCAAAGGCCCGGTGTAAAGAACCAACCCCAATTTCTCGGCGACGATGCCTTATTACATTACATTAGCATGATTGCAAGAAATTTGTATCCCGAAGGAATGAATAGTTTAGTAGATTTGGAAATCCAGATATATAAATAAGTTCAACATTACAACTTGAAATGAAAAACAACATAAAAGTTCCATTGGGAACATCCACCACTCTAAGATTATCCTTGAAAGTAAATCATAATATACCTCTTCTTGTCCTAGAAAAAATGAAACATAAGAAGGGGTACTATGGAAAAATTTGTATTTAGAGGTGGTTTTTTCCCGTTTCGCGGCGGTTTAAACCGCCGCTAAAACGTTCTACGGCGGTCTTGAAAAACCACCGCTAAATCATGCGTCGGGAAACAAATTTTTTTACTACTCAATAATAATTAAACAATAAGCAATAATCAATAATTCTGTTTACTTTATCCATGCCCATGCCCATGTCCATGCCCATGCCCATACCATATAAAGAAATTCTGTGTTTGGTGAGATTTGAACCCCTAACCTCTTACATATTGATTTGAACCCCTAACCTCTTGCATATTTTCCAAAGACTTTACCACTCCAGCAGGCTCGTCATGTGGTTAATAAACAGAATTTAATATACTTAGATATACTAATTGAAAAAACAAATAATACATAACTAATATATATAAACTCAATAATAATTAAGCAATAAGAAATAATCAATAATTAATAATCAATAATCAATAATTAATAATTATTGATTTATTAGTTATTTATTGAGTTATTTATTTATTTATTATTATTTACTATTTATTATAATAAATAAAAAATAAATTATAATAATAAATACATAAATTATAAAATTATGAAAATAAAACAATAAAATAATAAAATTACGAAATTAAAATAATAATATGATAAAATAATAAAAAAATAATAAACAACAAATAGTAAACAATAAACAATAAATAATAGATAATAAATAATAAATAATAAATAAATAACAATAAATAACAAATAATAAAAAATAGACAATAAATAATAAAAAATAAAAAATAATAATAATAAATAATAATAAACAAATAATAATTAATAATTAATAATTAATAATTAATAAATAATAATAAATAATAAATAATAAATAATAATAATAATAAATAATAAACCATAAATAATAAAAAATAATAATTAATAATTAATAATTAATAATTAATAATTAATAATTAATAAAAATAAATAAGAAATACTAAATAAAAAAATATTAAATATTAAATAATAAATAATAAATAATAAATAATGAATAAAAAACAAAAAACAGTATATAATAAATGATAAATAATAAAAAATAATAATAATAAGTAACACATAATAAATAATTATAAATAAATAAATAATAAATAATAATAATAATAAATAATAATAAATAATAAATAATAAATAATAAATAATAAATAATAAATAATAAATAATAATAATAATAATAAATAATAATAGACAAATAATAAATAATAAATATTAAATAATAATAAATAATAAATAATAAACAATAAATAATAATAAATAATAAATAATAAACAATAAATAATAATAAATAACAATATATAATTAATAATTAATAATTAATAATTAATAATTAATAAAAATAAATAAGAAATGCTAAATAAAAAAATAATAAATAATAAATAACACATAAAAAATAAATTATAATAAATAAATATAAATAATAAATAATAATAATAATAAATAACACATAATAAAAAATTATAAACAAGGAAATAATAAATAATAATAATAAATAATAATAATAATAAATAATAAATAATAAATAATAAATAATAAACAATAAATAATAAACAATAAATAATAAACAATAAATAATAATAAATAATAATAAACAAATAATAAATGATAAATGATAAATAATAATAAATAATAAACAATAAATAATAATAAATAATAAATAATAAACAATAAATAATAATAAATAACACATAATAATTAATAACTAATAATTAATAATTAATAATTAGTAAAAATAAATAATAAATACTAAATAAAAAAATATTAAATATTAAATATTAAATAATAAATAACACATAATAAATAAATTATAATAAATAAATATAAATATTAAATAAAAAACAAAAAACAAAAAACAGTAAATAATAGATAATAAATGATAAAAAATAAATAATAATAATAAATAACACATAATAAATAATTATAAATAAATAAATAATAAATAATAAATAATAAATCATAAATCATAAATGATAAATAATAAATAATAAACAATAAATAATCATAAACAAATAATAAATAATAAATAATAAATAATAAATAATAATACATAATAAATAATAAACAATAAATAATAATAAACAATAAATAATAATAAATAACAAATAATAATTAATAATTAATAATTAATAATAAATAATAAATAATAAATAATAAATAATAAATAATGATAAATAATAAATAATAAACAATAAGTAATAATAAATAATAAATAATAAACAATAAATAATAATAAGTAACAAATAATAATTAATAATTAATAATTAATAATTAATAATTAATAATTAATAAATAATAAATACTAAATAAAAAAATATTAAATATTAAATATTAAATAACACATAATAAATAAATTATAATAAATAAATATAAATAATAAATAAAAAACAAAAAACAGTAAATAATAAATAATAGATGATAAATAATAAATAATAATAGTAATAAATAACACATAATAAATAATTATAAATAAATAAATAATAAATAATAAATAATAATAATAATAATAATAATAATAAATAATAAACAATAAATAATAATAAATAAATAATATATAATATATAATATATAATGTATAATGTATAATATATAATATATAATATATAATATATAATGTATAATATGTAATATATAATATATAATATATAATATATAATATATAATATATAATATATAATATATAATATATAATATATAATATATAATATATAATATATAATATATAATATATAATATATAATAAATATTAAATAAATATAAATATTAAATATTAAATAATAAATATTAAATATTAAATAATAAATAGGAAAAACTAAATAGTAAAAAATACATAATAAATAACCAGTAAGAAAAAATAGATAATAAATAAATTAAAGTATATTATAAATAATAAATGAAACACATGAAAAAGTATGAAAAGACATGATAAGGGATGAAAAATCATGAAAACGCATGAAAACGGATGGAGAAGCATGAAGAAGCCTTAGAAAGCATGAGAACGCATGAAAACTCATGAAAACTCTGGAAAACCCCTTATGAATTCAACATAATCATCATAATAACCCCCAAAAAACCATTGATAAAGATAACAAGTCATAGAAACCCAAATAAACAGTAATAAATAGAACAACCATTAAAACCTGTCAAAACGGTCAGAAAGTGACAAAAACATTGGACTCGCATTAATAAAGATAACTTGTGATATGAGAGTCCATTCCAGATCTGTGATCAGCCAAATCAAAGATCCTCAAATGATCTTCGACCTGATGGGTAAAAGAGACTGAATAGACAGGCGGATCAGAAGTTACGACCGTTTTAAAAAAAAAAGTTGGCGGGGAACAGGTGCTAGAAACCAGGCATCGAAAAACATAACAAACTCAATACCCACTAAAAGGTCATAACTTATGATCTAGGAGTCCATGTGGGCGCCGTGACCAGTCAAACTTAATCTCGTGAAATGAACTACGATCTAGAAGGCAGAGGAGTCTGAACTGACATGCGGATCGAAAGTTAGGTCTGTTTGAAGACAAGTTCGACGGGACACCGGTGACCAAAACACAGTTTAGGAGGCCTTAGGAGGGATTTTTGGGGTCTAAAAACTTGACAAAAGCTTTCTTTTGTCAATTGGTGCATGGCTCTCTTCCTTGGATTCGATTTGATATGTGGTAGATCCCAAACGAACACCCGGAGTGAAAGTTATGATCGTTTGAAGTTGGAGAACTTTTTTCAACTTTCTTATAACTCTCATATCATTTCCACCTTAGACCATCTCAGGGTTTTGATTATACATGCCTCTTGATCTCTTCATGAGCTTTGATTTGACTGGTCGTGGCACTCCAATGGATGTCCGGATCAAAAGTTATGCTCATTTTAGCGATTTCAGGGTTTCTAATGTTTTTTTATTTTTTTTCCTTTCATTACCCAAACCGCCGTAATTTCGCGGCGGTTATTTTAAAAAACCTCTGCTAATCCTCAAAAAAAATTAAAAAATTATAAAAAAAATTAACACATTTCGGGGCGGTTTTTAAACCGCCGCTGAAAAACCACTACAAAATGCCAGTTTTCCTGTAGTGGGGTGAGCTCGGATGATCAGTAAGGGAAAACAATATAGTGTAAGATATCATAAACATAAAAATTAGGCATGGTGAAAAATTAAAAACACATTCCTTTAAAAGTAATAAACTTGAACACACTATTGTAGGAATATGAGTTGAGTAAACATTAACATAATAAAACATAATCATGAGTATTATAATAGTCGAATAACCACATGAACTATGAATTTCAAGATTCATAATGAGAAAAATACATATTCTGGACATTTTGAAACATATCGTCAAGGTCTCAGCCAAGACATTTAAAAAAATGATTAAGGCCTTGACCAAAACCATATCTAAAAATGGGCAAGGCCTCAGCCAAGTCCATATCTATTCGTCTCATTAGACATACCGATGCATCAAGGGGATATAGCGGGACCCAACCAAAAAATAATAAGTCCAATGCATTCCTCATATGATCAGGGATAAACATAAACAACATATACATTCATATTGAAACTAACATATGAAATATAAATAACTTTCCCCAAACATTAAGCATAAACACTAACCATTCGGAGTAAATTAGTGAATGGTTTTAAGATAGAACATCTATAGTCAAACTAACCATAAACCATTCAATTAAATATGTTATATGATATCATAAAATATTAATCCCAAAAATACATAAGAATCAATAATAGTGTTGAAAGAGATGAAGATACTCTTATAAAATCATAGAGTAATTCTTGAGATAAATACTCTTTTACTTTGAAAAGGAGAGTTCTTTTGAAAAAGTATTTGTATAAAACCATAAATTAAGTAAGATATAATTTTCATAATAAAATGAGTGATTTTAAAAAGATAATGTTTTTTAAAAATAGATTATAGAGTTCCCTTGAAAACAGGTAAGAATTTGATAAATTTCCTTGAATCAGGCTTGTATTCGGAAATAATTTTGAAATTTCCTTTTAAAACATGTAACTACCATAAAATAAATAAGGATTATGGTTTTTAAAAATACATAGAACAATCACATAGAATTTATTATGATTAAATAATAATAATTAATAATTTAATTGGGATAAATAGAGATAAAGAGTAACCCAAAAGAAAAGGAGGTTCGGGTTGAAAACCCTTACCTTAAGTCTGAAGGTGTTCCTCACTTGATCTTAATGACTTGAATAATAAAATGTAGGTTAATAAATTAATAATTAAAGAACCTAATATGTATTTAATTTATTTATTATAACTTTATTAGATTCATTCATGGACTTATGATGGGTTAAGAGATTCAATTTCATTGTTTGGGAGCATTTTCTTCCTTGGTTTTCATGATCGGTTCACTTATATTCATGTATGGATAAACATATAGAATAAGAATGGTTATCCAGAATAGAAGTTTTATTTTATTATTTAACAGCCATAATATTACATGGTTATAAAATTTTGGTTATTTTGAGTGAATATGAATCATTATAAAAAACTTTAATGACAATTTTTTGGGTTAATTGGCGGTTTTTGATCACAACAAACACATTTTGATTTATAAATTAATATCATGAATAAAAAAGGATTAAAGAACCTTAAATAAGTTATAATACATATATTATGGTATGGTTCAACCATTAAAATGGTTTCATGACCAAAATTGAAGATGATAATAGAAATTGAAAACCCGTCGTCCTTGAATGTGATAAATTAACACAACTCGGATGGTGTTTTCATTTCTAGATAAAAGAAGGGGAAATGAGGGATGATGATGAATTATTACATTATCATAACAAAATTCTAGTACATTTAAGTTACTAGAGTTATCATAACATTTTGATGAAAGTACGTGAGTAAAGAAAATGAAAAGAAAGGGACTTGAAATAAAAGAAATGAGAAGAGGAAAGTACCTCTTAAAGTTATCTTCCTTGAGAGCCTCTTTAAGGTAGAGGTTTTGGTATTTTAATAATAAAAAGGGATTATGGATATGGGGGAGGATATTGGGAGTATATTTGGGTAGAATTTATACAAGACACAAGCCTTGAGATAAGTGAATAGAATACGGAGTGAGGGGGGTTTATAGTGGAAGAGAGGAGTGATTTTTGATTATCTTATTCATTATTTTATTATTTTGCCCAAGACAAGAAATTGTATTGATTATTCTAAACAATAATAGTAATATGTGCATTTTATTTAGAACCAATTTCCATTTACATCATCCATGACTCAAGCATGATGTATAAATTCACTTAATTAGCATTTTTTGTAAATTATCAAATTTCACTATTCACCAAAAATTTGAGTATTTCAGAAAAATCCCAAAAAAATCACCCTAACCATTTTTTGACATGTAGAATTAAAAAATTAACTCTATTTTATTGAAATAATTTTCTAAATAATAAAAATTTAATTTTTAATAAAATCATTATTTACTTGAAAAATACAGATTTAAATTTAAAAGAGATCTTATAATACTTTCAAAAATTAACTAAGGTCTTATTAAATTATCCTAAAATTTTAGGAAATAAAATTATTTATTTAGGAATACATTTTATGAAAATTAATTTTATTTTAAATCCATTTATTAATATAAAATTTTAATTAAATATTTATTACTCACAAAAATACCAACACTTAATTATTAATTTTTAAAAGAATCTATTTCATTTATAAGGTGTCTAAATTTTATTTATAATTTCATGGGTGTGGTTACTATTTGTAAGGGTCAAGTTAATATTCACTAGGGTACGTTTATATTCATAAAGGTATGTTACTATTCACAATGGTCAAGTTACTATTCACCAAAAATATAATTTAATCTTATTAGACCCTAAATATCTTACTGAATGCAACCGTGTATGTCAGTTTTTTGAAATTCAAAACATAGAGGTGGTAAAATTATGTTTAATGGATAGGTTATAAAAAATATTATTTTGTAGAGGCTTAGTGTTTCATGCATTCAATATTAAATTTATTTTCAAAACCTTGGGGTGTTACATTCTCCCCTCCTTACAAAAAAATCGTCCTCAAAATTCACAGAAAGTCACCTCATAAAATGATTTGGGTAGTTCTTAATCAAAAGCTTCTCAGGCTCCCATGTTTCCTCTTCAATTTTATGATTTTTAAAAAGTATCTTTACCAGTCGAGTTGTCTGATTCCTCATCACCTATTCTTTAGTGTTCAGAATCCGGATAGGCTCTTCACAATATGATAAGTTAGGTTCCAATTTTATTCCTTCATAAGTGAGGATATGCATTGGGTCTGGCATGTACTTTCTCAATAATGAGACATGGAACACACTATGTACTTTAGACAGGCTAGGAAGAATAGCCAAATGATATGAAACAACTCCAATTCTCTCTAGTATTTCAAAAGGTCCAATGTACCTAGGGATTAGTTTCCCTTTCTTCCCAAATCATATAACACCCTTCCATACAGATACCTTCAATAAAACATGATCTCCTACTTAAAATTCCAAATTCTTCCTTCGATTATCATCATATCTCTTTTTCCTGCTTTAATCTACTTTGATGTGGGTTTAAATAGTCTTTACCATTGTTGTTGTTTCCTTCATAATCTCTAGGCCCACAAGCTTCCTTTCTCCAACTTTATCCCAAAAAGTTGGTGTATGACATATCTTTTCGTACAATGCTTCATATGGTGCCATTTGAATACTTGAATGGAAACTATTATTGTAATAAAACTCCACTAAAGGTGAATATTGATTCCACGTACCTTAAAAGTCATGTGAACATTATCTCAACATATCATCTAAGGTTCGGATCGTCCTCTTAGTTTTCCCATCAGTTTTAGGGTGATAAGAAGTACTCAATCGAAGCTCAGTATCCAAATATTTCTAAAGACTTTTCTAAAATTTTGATGTAAATCATGGGTCATGATCAGACACAATTGATAGAGGTGATCTATAAAGTCTCACAACTTCATTCATATAGAGTCGTGCAAGGCACTCTAGTGGAAAATACTCCCTTATAGCGAGGAAATGTGCAGATTTCATAAGTCAATCAACAATTACCCATATCACATCATTCTTCCTTAGAGTTTTGGGTAATCCACTGAAACAATACATGGTTATGTCATCCCATTTATATGTAGAAATAGGTATAGGTTGCATGACTCCTCTAGTATGTTGTTGTTCGACCTTCACTTGTTGACAGACTAAATATCTTGATACATAATCAGCAATTTCCCACTTCATGTTGTCCCGCTAGAAATGTTCCTTCAAATATCTATACATTTTAGTGATACCAGGGTGTGTAGATAAATTTGAGCTATGAGAATCATCCAATAACTCCCTTTTAATCTTAGTTATATAGGTAACACATATCCTCTTCCCAAATTTCATAATTCCATCTTCACACACGAAGTCATCCAACTTCCCATCAATCATGCCTTTAATTTTCTTTTGAAGATTATCATCGTCAGACTGAGAAGTTTTAATCCTTTCCAACAAAGATGGTTGGGAAACCAAATGAAAAGGTAGTGATGTTTCACCTCCTTTTATAATTCCCATATCTATCTTTACTATATCCATAAACACAAGATCCCTTTCAATCCTCATTTTGTTTAGGACTCCATAATCCTTCATGTTCAATGCATCAGCTACCTTATTTTCTTTTCCTAGGTGGTAGTGTATGAAACAATCATAATATTTGAGTAGTTCAATCCATCTCATTTGCCTCATATTGAGTTCTTTCTATGAGAATATATATTTCAAGCTCTTATGATCTGTATATATCTTACATATTTCTCCATTGAGATAATGTCGACATATATTCATAGTAAATATTATAACTGCTAACTCAAGATCATGAGTAGGATATTTTTTTCATGACTTTTTAACTGCCTTGATGCATAGTAAATAACTATATCATTCTGTATAAGGACGCAACCAAGTCCTTTCTTTGATACATCACTATAGATCACAAATCCACTATTCCCCGATGGTAGAGTCTGGATCAGAGTATTCACTAATCTCCTCTTCAATTATTCAAAACATTCCTCACATTATTTTTTCCATACAAACTTAACCCATTTACATGTAATCTTAGTCAATTGGTTGTCTAAATAGGGTAATTTCTGAACGAAACTCTGATAATAACCTATTAAACCAATAAAACTATACACCTCAATTATGTTCATTGGAGTAGGCCATTATTACACAGCCTTTGTCTCCATGGGATCAACATATATTCCATCCTTAGAGATAATTTATCCAAGAAAGGAAATTGATTGAATCCAAAATTCATACTTTCTAAACTTCCCATATAATTCATTTATTCTAAGAGTCTTCAAAATAGTGTGCAAGTGATTTTCTTGATCTTCATAGATTTTGGAGTATACCAAGATATCATAAATAAATACCACCATAAAGTCATCAAGATATTCCTTGAAAACTCTATTCATTAGATCCATGAAAATAGAGGGTGCATTATTTAGTCCAAAAGGCATTACTATAAACTCATAATGCCCATACGTGGTTTGAAATTCTATCTTTTGAATGTCTTCCTTCCTTACTTGCAACTGATGATATACATATTGAAGGTCGGTCTTCGAAAAATATTGGGCTCCATGAAGTTGATCAAATAAATCATCAATGTGAGGTATGGGATACTTGTTCTTTATTGTTATAGAATTGATCTCCATGTAGTCAATGCACAACCTCGTATATCCATATTTCTTCTTAATGAAAAGAATAAGGGCTCCCCAAGGAGAAACACTAGGGTGAATAAATCTTTCATCACTCAATTAATCTAGTTGTTTCTTCAATTCTAAAAATTCCACAGTGGTAATTATATAAGGAGTCTTTTATATAGGCCTTGAACCATGAATTAAATCAATATATAATTCAACTTCCCACTCTGGAGGATGTACAGGTAAATCCTCTGGAAAAACATCAATATATTCTTTCAGAATAGGTACATCCTCAATTTGAATATTTATTTCTTCACCCATAGATATTTCATTCTCATCCTTGCTAAGAATTGTATTAAGTAGAGATATTGGGGTGGATATAGATAAGATCCAGATGATGATGTTTCTTCTCTAAAGATAACGGATTCTACATCGTTCTCAAAAATTGTAACCTCATTCTTCTTGTAATAGATTTTCACATCAAGATTCAAAATCCAATACGTACCAAGGTTTATATAAAAGTAAGTCATGGATATAATAATAAAATAAGAATATAAAGCACATTTATATTCCATAATGGGGACTTCCTAACACATCTTTATTGTAATGATACTTCCCTTAGGAGTTTTGACTGACAACTCCCTTATTAAATAAAATTGGAAAAATCTAATTTTCTTAGAAAACTGGGAAGATATTAAAGAATGAGATGATCCAGAATCAAATAAATCATTGGATAAGTTTGAGTAAATGATTAAATTACCTACCACCATGTCATTAGGAACTTCAATATTAGCATTTGTGATCGCATAAGTGTTGGTCATGTATTGTCTCAACAATACTCTATAAATATTATTGATTTTGATGCTCACAAATACCCTTGTTTATTTTAATAATAATCTTATTTTAAGTGTACTTTAGGAATTTTATATTCTTTATAATTCTTATTTTGGAATAATATTCATGTATTTATTCTTGATAAATATTTGATAAAGTGTTTGGAACGCTTTTAAGCATATTCTGGAAACATTGTCCACGACTTGTCGTTTTCTTGAATCACTGTTCATTCCCTACACTAAAGAACGTAACATAAGGATCATACCCTAAATTGGTATTAAATATTATGATAAAGGATCAACATGTATGGTTTATCAACCTTACGTTTGAAAAAACATATGGTTAAATAACATTACATTTGAATGAAACCTTACATTTTTCAAGGAGAAAAAGTTTGGTTAAAGAACTCTATATAAGTATGAAACCCAACGTTTGAGAAGAAAACATATGGATAATCAACCTTACTTTTGTGATCAACCTCACATTTTCAACCTTATGTTCGAATAATGAATGCTATATAGTTGAACCCTACATTTGGTGTTTTTTCATTTTGTGATCAACCTTACATTTGACTTTTCAACATCGGAGATTTGAATTTACGATTTTATTGGAGTTTTCTATAGAAGTCTTTTCAGAATATCAGGGCGATTTAAAGCTCAATTTAAACTGATTCAAATATCATCTTAAATTATTTAAAGGTCCTTTTATAGCAGATATTTTCTCTCCTATTCTTAATGGAAGTTACAATGACTCTAAGCTGTATTTTTTAATTTGAACTCTCTCGATTTATCATGCATCTTTTGTGGGTCTGAAATCTTATTGCAAGATATATCATTATATATATATCTATTTTGTGTTAGATATTTTGGATATCTATCTATATCTCTCTTTTCTATGTTTATAGTTTTTATTCTTCAATTTTTCTTGTGAAAATTAATTTACAGTGCTACAGAGATCAAGAATCTCAGAAAAAAAGGACTACATTTTGGAGATATACATGTTCAAATATAGAAGCACAATACTCTATTTTTGTTATCATTATTAAAATCAAATATCTCTTGTGCAACAGGATCTCTTCAGACATATTTTAATGATTATTATTCTTCTAAAGACGAAGATCCATCTTCTGTCAGTTGCGTGCTGCTGTAATTGTGAAGTTTAAACTGGTTTATCAAATCAATCTCTATTGATTCTTTTGAGTATCGGATTATTGGTTTTAGTCAAGTTGGAGTATCATATTTTCATTCTAAGTTGTGGATATTTTGGTTCTCTGTTTAAAGAACCAAAAGGCTCTATTTTTAGCCTTATTTTTTAGGGATAAAATTATCCGCACTCAGTTATGGATTGGTATTATGAGAAGAGGACCTGACTAATGAAATTCACCAAGCCCATAGAGAGGGTGATTGGTGGAGTGGACTAGGGTATCTTAGTACCCCGAACCACTATAAATTGTTATTCTCTATTTTCTATTTTTCCTCTTCACATACTCTCATACAGAAATTCCTCCAGTTCTATCTACTGTTGATATGAAATGAAGGAATTGTAGAAATTTATAAAAGGTCATAATTCACCCCTCTTGTGTCTTCATTATAGAATTTTCGACCTAACATTTGGTATCATAGTTTGGGCTCTATAGATTGATTTTATTTAGTTTTAACAAACCATAGTTAAAGATTCATATGAAGATCAATGGAAAATCTCAAATAAGGTCAATGTTTCATGCTCCATATTTCAATGGTGAAAAGTATGGATGCTGGAAATAATGTATGATAATCTCTTTGAAAAATATTGGATTTAAAGTATACTCAAAGATCATTACTCCTTACAAAATTCCTAAAAAACTAGAAGCCTGGACTACTGCTATAGAGGCTGAGTATGACATGAATTCTAAAGTTATGAATGTTATCATATGTGGTCTTGGACCAGATGAATTTAACCATGTCTCGCAATTCCATACAGCTTATGAAATGTGGCAGACAATTACAATTTCTTATGAAGGTACGGAAAATTTAAGATAGATGAGGTATGCAACAACAAAGTTAAAATTCGATACATTTAGAATGGTTGATGGAGAAAGAATCACTCAAATGAATAGAAGGCTCACAAAAATTATAAACAACATTGTAGACTTATGTGGACCTATCAAACAAGTTGATCAAGCATTGAAAGTACTGAGAATACTGCATAACCAGTGGAATGGAATTTCATCCGCAATTCGCCAATCAGAACCTATCAAGAATATAATAGTGATAAAATTGATTGGAACTCTAATTATGTATGAAGCTGAAATGCAAGATGAAGTTTAAGATCACAAAGTCCTAATGAAAAAGGATAACACTGATTTAAAGGTTACATCTCAAAAGAGAAATAGAAAAATGAGACAAGAAGTCAGAGAAGAAAGAAATTCAGACTCATCGAATTCTAAAATTGAGCTGGCTCAATTAGCTAGAAAGTTTAGAAAATTTTATAGGAAGAATAGAGGATTCAAAAAACCCTTCAAAAAGGATAAAAAAGAATCAAGGGAAGTTAGATGCTATGAATGAAAAACATTGGGTCATATAATACTTAACTATCCTCAATTAAAAAGGGAAAATAGAAAGATAGAAAAGAAGTTTTAGAAAAATGATGACTATGAAAACAAAGGAAATAGAGCTATGAAGGCTACTTGGAGTGTTTATGAAGACTCCATCAGCTCACCAATCTCTTATTCAGAGAAATAAGAATCGAATATAAAAGATAATATGTTCTTTATGGCTAAAGAAGAGATGGTACAACCCTATTATTCATCTGATTCTGATTATAGTTACTCAAATGATAAAATGAATGCCTATTATACTATACTATAAGAAAGATATAACCCCCTATTAAAGAAACACAAATCTTTAAAGAATATTCATGATTCTATTTTAGGATAAAGGGATAATTTACTCAAACAACATCAAGAGTTAGTTGAGAAATTTATCTCGTCTGCTATAAACTATACTGACCATGAAAATAATATTAAAAAACTACAGGATGAAGTAGAAACTTATAAAAGTAATGATCTTATATTTAAAAAAGGAGAAAATATACTGAATGAAATTCTTGGTAAAATGTAATTAAAAAGGAAATATTTGGTATAGTAAGTAAGGGTGAAAAATCCAAACTATATAAGAATTATTTTATTCCTAATACAAAATCTATTATTTGTTATTTTTATGGAATAGAAGGACATATAATAAAAAACTGTAATTTGAGAAATCCTCAAATAAGTGGGATTAAAAGAGCCTTTATTTCAAAATATTTATCTGAATTAAATGAAATAAATCATGGAAAAATAAAGCATATTTAGATTCCTAAATCCTTTTTAGCTAACACTGTTGGACCCAAAAAGATATAGGTACCAAAACAAATTTCTGTTTAAATTGTCTTTATAGGTAATAGGTCACATAAAAGGAAATTTTATATAGTATATGGATAGTGGCTTCTACAGACACATGAGTGGAAATCCATATAACTTTAATACACTAACACATATTGATGGAGGTCTAGTCACCTTTAGTGACAATGCCAAATGAAATATAATTGGACTTGGAAAAGTTGGAGATCTAAAGTATGTCTTAATCAATAAAGTACTTTATGTACAAGGATTGAAGAATAACCTGATAACTATCTCTCAACTATATGATGATGGATACTATGTTTATTTTTTTAACAATTCATGTTCTGTATTTAAAGATCATTTGATTAAAATTAGAGCACCCAAAATAGATAATGTCTACACCTTGGACTTAAATTCATTATGTAAACAAAAATTTAATTGTTTAACTACTAAGATAAATGAATCTTAGATTTGGAGCATAATACTTGGTCATTGAAATATTTATGCTTTACATAAATTATCTATGAAACAATTAGTTTTAGATGTACCCAGTCTCAAGTTTGACAGTGATAGAATCTATGATGCATTCCAGACTAGAAAGCAATACAAATCTTCCTTCAAATCTGTTAAAATAATTTCATTAATAATTGATTGTGGTGGAGAGTTTGAGAATCAAGAATTAAATTCATTTTTATCAAATATGGGTACTAAACACACCTTTTTTTCACCAAGAACGCCTCAAAAAATGGAATTGTTGAAAGAAGAAATAAAACTATTCAAGAAATGGATTGGACTATACTAAATGAATACAGTCTTCCTACCTATCTATGGGTAGAAGATGTAAGAACATCCTACTACATAATAAATAGATTTTTAATTTGGCCTATTTTTAAAAATAAACCTTATGACCTTTAGAATAACAGAAAGCCTAAGGTAAAGTACTTTAATGTTTTTGGATG
This sequence comes from Viscum album, assembly GCA_963277665.1. Lineage (NCBI taxonomy): Eukaryota > Viridiplantae > Streptophyta > Magnoliopsida > Santalales > Viscaceae > Viscum > Viscum album. The sequence continues at coordinate 1,148,197,922 of OY728142.1, read as the reverse complement.
CAAGGTGTATATCCTGAACACCAAAGATAATCTTGGTAAGTTCGATCCAAAAGCTAGTCAAGGAATATTCTTAGGATATTCTATAACTTCTAAAGCTTATAGAGTATTTAATAAAAATTCAAGGATTGTTTAAGAATTGGTTCATGTAAAGTTTGATGAAACTGACCCTTTTAATAAAGAGAAAGATCAAAATGATGAATCTACTGACTCTTCTGAAAACATGAGACTTGAAAACCTAAAAAATCATTTTGAAAATAAAATTCAGTCCAGTTCAGAAGAACATGATACTAATGAACCTAAAAGTGTTCTACATAGACAGTCTAGAATCATAAAGAATCATCCTTTAGAAACTGTTATAGGAGACCTAGACATTGGAATAAGGACTAGAAGAAATACAGGAAATGTAGTTGAATTCTTTGACTTTCTATCACAACTTAAACCTAAATATTTTGAAGAATCCTTAGAAGATGAAAGTTGGATGCTAGAAATGTAAGAAGAATTGAACTAGTTTAAAAGAAATATGGTTTAGGAATTATTTGAAAGACCATAAAATTATCTAGTTATAGGAACAAAATGGGTATTTAGAAATAAACAAGATGATCAAGGTGTTGGATCTGAATCTACAGATTATACACAAGAGGGGGTGAATTGTGTCTTTTCAAATTTTTCCAATAGCTCTTTTCTTGAATGAGTTCTGTCCTTTATACTTTATCGTATTTGATCATGCAGTGGAAAAAGTAAAAACAAGAACACGAAGATGTATAGTGGTTTGGGGAACAGAAAGCCCCTAGTCCACTCCACCAACGCTCTACTCCACGAGCTTGGTGATTTTCACTATCTGGTCCTCTTTTCCACAAACCGATCCACAACTGAGTATAGGCAGTTGACACCTTTACAATTTAAGGAAAAACAAAGCCTTCTGGTTCCAACACGAACCTACACAGCTTAGAATGAGAAGCTGTTTATTCAAGAATAAAAAATTTCCGAAAGAAATTTCCAGTTGATCTTCACAATTGCAACAGAATGCAATTGACAGCAGATGGATCAAAGACTCTAGAAATATTGATCTTCAAGATGAAGTAGTTCTGAGTTGATCTAGTTGTAGTAGATATAGAGATATAGTTCACAACCTCAGCAGTAGTAGATCCACAGTAGATATTCGATGTAGAACAGGTGAATCTTCTATCGAGTTCCTTCTTCTTGAACAAACAGATCTTTTACGCTCCTGTTGAATCAGTAGATCAATCATGAATAGTTGCAATCTCTATTTTCCACCTTTTTAATAATAAAAGATCGATCACCTCATCATCCATTTTTTCATTTCAGAGAGAGCATAAATAATAATACATATCTTCTTCACGTTTAGATCCATAAAATTCGCCTTCTGATTCGCGATATTCAAAAATTTGAATTTACAGAGAAGTCGTAACTTCCCTTAAGACTCAGCATAAAAAGATCCTTTTAATTCGATCTTAAATCCATTAATAAAACGGATTTGAATCAGTCAAAGTTGTAATTTAAAAATGACTTTAAATCCGGCTTGAAATCCGCCCAGAAATCAGCTTACTGATCGTTGTACATAAAAACCGTCCGCCGAAAATTCTGACGCCAAACGTAAGGTTGATGATGTGGCTTCCAAACGTAGGGTTAATAACAAACGTAGGGTTGATCACAAATGTAGGGTTGATCACAAACTAAATTTTTCTTCATCATTCAAATGAATGGTAAAAGATCCATACTTTTACTTGATCCATACTTTTCCAAGAACGTATGGTTGTTTACAAAAGTAAGGTTAATGAACCATACTTTTGAGAAACAAACGTATCACTTAGAATTTACGTATGGTTCACCTTTCATACTTTGCTGATAACAAAACATAAGCTTCCTTCCAAACGTAAGGTTCTCCTTCCATACTTTGCTGAAAAACGTATGGTTGTTTAACCATACTTTTCTCGTACTTCAAAAAGTATACACGCTTTTCATCCTTACGCTACGTTTATCCACATAGGGTATGAACAGTGATTCTAGAACATGCTAAAACAGATTCCGCGCTATATTTATCTACGTAAGATGTGAACAGTGTTTTCAGAACACGCTAAAACAGATTCCGCGCTAAGTAATAAATTCTCGTTATTTCAAAAGTAAAATAAATTAATAATCTCCTACAAAATACTAAGTGAAATCATTAGAAAATAACTAAGGGTATTTGTGAGCATCAAAATTATCATAAAGAGACAGAGTATTATTTTCAATAATCTCCCCCTTTAAATAACATTAATAAGCATTGTTTAAAACAATACTTTTCTCAACAATCTCCCCCTTTTTGATGATCACAAAACCCATAAAACAAAACCCATAAATTAATTAAAAGTATTTAAACAAAACAAAATTAACTTTAAAAATTCGTTATAAAGTTATAAATAAAATCTTTCCACCAAAAAGATAATTATAAATCCAAATGTCCCATCTAATTTTCTCCCTCAATAAAATGAACTCCCCCTAAATATTGATGTTTTGTTTATCAAAAATTATCCCCCTTTTTGTGATATCAAAAAGAATGAAAAAATTATGGATTTTAACACGTTTAATATTGAATTGAACTGTTAGTAAATGCTTTTACGAACTGTATATCAATAATTAAATCTAGAGTACTGGCATATTAAAAATAAAATTAGTAAAAAAAATAAGGAAATAGACAAATAAATAATGAAGAAAAATTTTCATTCAAAAACAGTAGTATATACATGACAATGATATACACAGGAATCAAGGTTTTGGTAAGATAGGAAACATGGTCTATCTCCTCTGAATTGCAGACTTGATTTCTGTAAACTGCTCCCAAATTCTCTTCATCATCCCATCTCCAAGCTTAAAAATTAGCTCTCTGTTCTCTTGAGTCATATGAATATCCTCAATTAAATTGACTCTGAAAAACTCATGCATCCTTTCCTCCTTTTCAACAAATACTGACAGCTTCTCTGAGAATTGATTTAATAGAATTCTTATTGATGGCTCACTAGATGTCAGTTGATCCACTAAGAATTTCTGATTGTCCAGCAGCACTGACAGAGGAGCACTGTTACATTGAAGATCTTGAATCATGTCATTCATGTTGCTCATTACAGTTGTGATATCCTGAAACCTTTTGATTAAGTCTGGTAATGTACCTGAACCACTAACTGCATTATTTGCAACTGATGCAAATTGATTCTCCATAAACAAATTCAGATCTGATAAATCTGACTTCATAACCATTTCAGATTTTAATTGAGTAACAACAGTCAGCATATCCTCTTTAAACATTTCAACTTCTTGCCTTGAAACTGTACACTCCTTCAGCTTTTGAAACTTCAAATGGTCTAAGTCTAAAGCATTTCTAAGAGAATCATTCTCAGATTACAACTGAGATACTTTTCTGTACAGTTCATCAACTTCTTCTTTCCTTGAATCAGATGCACCCTGTGCTTGATTCACATTCTCAGGTTGATGCAGCAATATCAAAGGCAATGATTTAGCATCAGATTTCTCCTTTTCTTTGTCCTGATGGTCCACAGATTTTTCTTTAGAGTTTTCAAACTCCTCCACAGAAAAATCCTCTTGAAGTACCTCTGTTTGAGCTTCAAAAACATGCTCATCACAAACATCATCACAAACATCAGCATATATTCCTTCTATTGGATTTTAAAGAATAATATTTGCAGAAGTTTCCTGAGGTCTGGCCTCTTCTTCACCAGGCACTGCCTCCATCTCTTGTTCCTGTTGAAGTGAAACTTCAACATCAGCAACAATCTGTTCCTGATTGTCCCTTTGAGCTTCTTCTTGATCTCCTGATTTCTCTACCGGAGTCTTTCTCTCAGTAACATCTTTCATGGTTTTATCAGCAACAGCTTCTCTCACAAAATAATAAGAAATTAAAGGTTCTGGTGGAGTTTCTAAAATAGTGGAAGTAACTTCCTCATTTACCGGTCTTCTTCTTCTTGAATAAAGTCCCTCTTGGCTTCTGTCTTCCTCAACATCTGTCACTTCAAAGCGAATCCTTCTTACTACATTGCTGACTATGGATTTAGCTTGTCCCTCTTGGACTTAGCAGGTTAAGCTTGAGCACTCTCTGAGTCTTCCTCAGCTCCTACTGGAAAAATATTTCCTTTAATTGTGCTCCAGAAATATCCAACTTTCCTCAAAGTTCTAGCATTAAATGTATTACTGTGATGACAGTTAACTCTAGCTTCCACTAATCTCACCATGTCTTTCTTAAACAACAACTTGGAAATAAATCTACCAAAGGGATAGAAATTCATCCTGGCCTCACTTTGACAGCAATAACTGAGATACCTTATCATGTATCTTGGAAAGTTTAACCTAATATCACTTAGCAAGAGAAACATTATATACATATCAGGGTACAAAATCTTCTCCATTTCTGCCATCCGTGGAGCTATTCTAGTCTGAATAAATTTTATCAAAATCTTCTGATCAGGCTCCAAATCCTTAACAAACATTTTCTTTATTGTCTTGGTACCAAAAAGAAAAGACATAATGTCTTCATATTTATGCACAGAATCTCCTATATTCTTTAAGTCAAAATGAAAAACTCCCTCATGAGGACAGTTGAGAATCTGACTAATCTCTATTGAAGAAATTGAGAAATCCATATCCTCTATTTTAGCCAACATACTGTCTTCGGTATCTCCCAGACTAAACTGTATAGATTTGTAGAAGTATATAAGTTCATCTTCATATAGAAATTCCGTATTTTCACTGTTGAACATCTGTTCAAGATTCTGGAACGACAACGCTTGCTTTAACAAAATATTTGTCTGAAACAACCAATCGAGATCGATTACCTTTCCTTGTAAGATTTTTCTTCCCTCAGTGCATTGTCTCTTGGCATTGCTCGGCTCAGCCTCACTGGATCTTTTAGTCCTTACCATTGTTGCGAGAGTCTCTGAAGGTTTGAAGGTTAGGTTTTTAGAAGTTCGAAGGTTAGGGTTTCAGAATAGGAAGTGCGATTTTTGGATTTTGAAAGGGTTTCGATAGAAGTGAAAGGGTTTAGAAGTCGAAAAGACTCTGACAGCCTTGATTCCCGTTTAATCACTCATCATTACATATATTTAAAAAATAAATAAATTTTTCATATGACGAAAGAAATAAATACTTAGACAGTATTCAATAAACAAAATAAAATTTACAAAAACAAAAAAAAAAGAAAAAAGAAAATTATTTAAAATTAAATAAACCTAGCTCCCCCTTAATAAAATCAAACCTTACAGTGGGAAGAGGTTTAGTAAAAATATCTGGTAATTGAATTTCAGTATTTATAAATTCTAAAAATATATCCTTTTTAATAACATGATCTCTTAAAAATTGATGCCTTATATCAATGTGCTTAGTTCTAGAATGACTAATAGTATTTTTCGAAATATTAATTGCACTCGTATTATCACATAAAATAGGTATACTATTAAAATTAAATCCAAAGTCCATAAGAGTGTTTTTCATCCACAGCACTTGTGCACAGTAACTGCCAGTAGAAACATATTCTACCTCAACTGTTGAAAGGGAAACTGAATGTTGTTTCTTACTAGACCATGATACTAAGGATTTTCCTAAAAAGTGGCATGTACCTGATGTACTTTTTCTATCTAATCTACAACTTCCAAAGTCAGCATCTGAATATGAAATCAAATTAAAATCAGAAGTTTTAGGATAAAGAAGAGATTGAAAAACATTTCCTTTTAAATATCTAAAAATTCTTTTAACAGCAGTTAGATGGGATTCTTTAGGATTTGATTGAAATCTAGCACAAATACATACTGAATACATTATATCTGGTCTGCTAGTAGTAAGATATAACAAGCTACCAATAATACCTCTATATAGCTTGTTGTCAACTAATTTCCCAGTTTCATCCAAATCAAGTTTTATATTAGTACACATAGGAGTTGTAAATGTCTTTCTGTTCTCAAGTCCAAATTTCTTAAGTAAATCAATAATGTATTTGCTTTGATTTAAAACATTTCCAAAATCTTTTTGAAATATTTGAAGACCCAAAAAGAAATTTAATTCTCCCATCATACTCATTTCAAATTCTTCTTGCGTTAATTTTGAAAATTCATGAAAAAGAGTTTTATTATTTGATCCAAAGATTACATCATCAACATAAATTTGAACCAATAAAACATTATTTTTCACAATTTTCTTAAATAGTGTTGGATTTGCCATACCAACAGTAAAATTATTTTTCAAAAGAAAAGAACTTAATCTTTCATACCAAGCTCTAGGTGCTTGTTTAAGGCCATAAAGAGCTTTAGTAAGTTTAAAAACATTATCAGGTTTTTGAGAGTTTTCAAAACCCAGAGGTTGCTCAACATAAACTTCCTCCATTAAATATCCATTTAAAAAGGTAGATTTGACATCCATCTGAAATAATTTAAAATTCATATAAGATGCATAGGCTAAAAGGATTCTAATGGATTCTAACCTAGATACAGGTGCAAAATTCTCATCATAATCTATTCCCTCTTCTTGATTATATCCTTTAGCTACTAATATTGCTTTATTTCTAGTTATTGTGCCTTGGTCATCCTGTTTATTTCTAAAAACCCATTTGGTTCCTATTACAGGATAATTCTTAGGTCTTTCCACTAAAACCCAAACTTCATTTCTTTTAAACTGGTTTAATTCATCTTTCATTTATATTACCCAGCTTTCATCATCTAAAGCTTCTTCTATAGTCTTGGTTTCTTGTTGAGATAGGAAGGCAGAAAATTCCACTAGGTTTCCTAAGTTTCTTCTAGTTTGAACACTAGTTTCTAAGTTACCTATTACAGTTTCTAAAGGATGATTATTTAGGGTTATAGATTGTCTAGGTAAAATATTTAAAGGTTCTTCAGTATCATGTTCCTCTAAACTGGACTGAATTTCTTTTATATCATTTTCAAAATCATTCTTTAAATTCTCAAGTCTCATGTTATCATTATAGTCAAGTTCATCCATTTGTTCTGTCCTTTTCTCAAAAGGATCAGATTCATCAAATTTCACATGAACTGATTCTTCAACAATCATTGACTTCTTATTATAAACTCTATAATATTTGGAGGTAGCAGAATATCCTAACAAAATACCTTCATCAGATTTTGGATCGAACTTACCAAGATTATCCTTGGTGTTTAAGATATAAACCTTGCATCTAAAAACTTTAAAGTAATTTACTTTAGGTTTTATGTTATTCCATAGTTCATAGGGTGTCTTTTTCAAAATCGGTCTAATTAAAACTCTATTAATTATATAACAAGTTGTATTCACAGCTTCTGCCCAGAAATATATAGGTAGGCTATATTAATTTAACATAGTTCTAGCCATTTCTTGAATTGTTTTATTTCTTCTTTCTACAATCCCATTTTGTTGAGGTGTTCTGGGTGCAGATTAGGTGTGTTTAATACCCATATTTGAGCAAAAGGAATTAAATTCCAGATTCTCAAATTCTCGACCATGATCACTTCTTAATGAGATTATATTGAAACCTTTTTCATTTTGAACAGATTTGCATAAATTTTCAAATAAAGTAAAAGGTTCATTTTTAAATTTCAAAAAGAAAATGCATGTAAATCGTGAATAGTCATAAACTAAAACATATACATATGATTTACCAGCTAATCTTGCGACTCTTGAAGGTCCAAAAAAATCCATATGAATAAGTTCTAGAGGTTTAGATGTAGCAACCTTATTAACAGATTTGAAGGATGATTTGTGTTGCTTTCCAAGTTGACATGCATCACAAAATCTGTCACTATCAAATTTGAGATAAGGTAAATCTAAAACTAAATGTTTCTTAGATAACTTATGTAAAACATATACATTTCAATGACCAAGTATTCTATGCCAGATCCAGGATTCACTTACTTTAGCAGTTAAGAAGTTTACTTGTTGTTTACACAAGAAATTTAAATCCAAAGTATAGACATTTTCAGTTCTTGGTGCTTTAAATTTAAATAGTTTATCTTTAAAAACAGTACAGCAATTGTTAGTAAAATCAACAGTATATCCATCATCACAAAGTTGAGAGATACTTATCAGATTGTGTTTTAGTCCTTTTACATAAAGTACTTTGTTGATTGAGACTGTTTTTGGATCTCCAACTGTTCCAATGCCAATGATTTTTCCTTTAGCATTATCACCAAATGTGAAAAGTCCTCCTTCCTTTTGAGTGAGTGAAAAAAAAATCAATGAGTTTCCACTCATATGTCTTGAGCATCCACTGTCCATGTACCATATATCTTTTCTTCTCTGGTGACCTGCTACCTGCAAAGACATTCAAACAAATTGCTTTGGTACCCATATTTTGTTGGGTACAGGAGTGTTAGCTAGCAATAATATGGGTATCCAGATTTGCTTTGTTCTTTTAAAATTAGCTGAATCATATAAGTCTTTTGAAATATTGGCTTTCTTAATACCAAAAATTTGAGGTTTTCTTAAGAAACAGTTTTTAGCTACATGTCCCTTTGCCCCACAAAAATTACAATTAAGCTTTTTAGAGCTAGGAACAAAATAATTTTTATATATCTTTGGTTTTTCTCCTTTACTTCCAATTCCAAATCTCTCCTTTTTAATGACAGCTTTTCCAAGAATTTCATTTAATGAATTCTCTCCTTTTGTAAAAACCAATGCAGCATGTTTGTAAGATTCTACTTCACCCTGTAGTGTTTTTATTCTTGATTCAAAATTAATGTAGTTAGTGTTAATCGAATTGTATTTATCAGTTAATTCTTTATGTTGTTTCAGCATTGTATCTATTTCATCTGAAACTACTTTATGTATATTTTTTAGTGACTTATGTTTTTTAAATAGTGATTCATATCTTTCTTCAAGCATATTGCAGTAGGCTGCTAGTTTTTTATTTGCGTAGCTTGATTCAGAATGTGATTCAGAGGAGTAATATGAGTGTACCTCATCGGTTTCTGCCATGAAACACATGTTTTCCTTTAGATTGACTTCTTCTTTCTCTGAGCTTGATTCAGAAGAGCTACTAGAGTCGTCAGATACACTCCAAGTGGCTTCCATAGCTTTCTTATCTTTCTGCTCAAAGTCATTTCTTTTGAAGAATTTCTTTTTCTTTTCATCCTTCAGTTGTGGGAAATCTGGTATGATATGTCCCATATTTTTGCATTCATAACATCTCACATTATTATTATCTCCATTAAAGGATTTTTTGAAGCCTCTTTTCTTGCTGTATAATTTTCTAAATTTTCTGGTTAGTTGAGCCAGTTCTTCATCTAAGTTGGATGAGTCAGAGCTTTCTGATTTGTCTTTGACTTCTTTGCTCTTCATCTTTCTATTCTTTTGAAGTGAAGTTACCCTCAAGGAAGTATCTTCTCTTTTGATAAGCACTTTATGTTCATTAGCTTCATCTTGCATTTCAGCTTCATACATCATCAGTGTACCAATCAGCTCTCTCATAGTTAGATCTTTGATAGGTGTTGATTGTATTATTGCAGCAGAGATACCATTCCATCTAGTAGGAAGTACTCTCAATACTTTTAATGCTTGATCATCCTGCTTAATAGGTTCTCCTAGAGCAGTTATGTTATTGACAATTTCTGTCAATCTCCCATTCATTTGGGTAATTCTCTCACCTTCAATCATTCTAAAAGTATCAAATTTCACTTTTGTAGTTGCATATCTCATTTTCCTTACATTATCTGTTCCTTCATATGCCACAGCTATTGTTTGCCACATCTCATATATTGTCAGGCACTGAGATACTCTGTTAAATTCATCTGGTCCTAGACCGCAGATAATTGCATTCATATCCTTCAAGTTCATATCGTACTCTGCCTCTATATTAGCACTCCATGCCTCAGTATTTTCAGGAATTTCATAAGGAGTCAGAATCTTTGAATAGCCTCTATATCCGAGGTTTTTTAGATATATTATCATACGCGATTTCCAGAAACCATAGTTTTCTCCATTAAAATATGGTGTTCTAACCATCGACATCCCTTCTCTTTTATCAATCATAATGCTCTGTTGAATAATCCTTAAATGCTTCTATCTTTCTAAGGCTCTGTCAGAAGCTCCTCCTCTGATACCAATTGTTGGATCTGAATTGACAGATTATACACAAGAGGGGGGTGAATTGTGTCTTTTGCAATTTTTCCAATAGCTCTTTTCTTGAATGAGTTCTATCCTTTATACTTTATTAGATTTGATCATGCAGTAGAAAAACTAAAAACAAGAACACGAAGATGTATAGTGGTTCGGGGAACAGAAAGCCCCTAGTCCACTCCACCAACGCTCTACTCCACGAGCTTGGTGATTTTCACTATCTGGTCCTCTTTTCCACAGACCGATCCACAACTGAGTACAGGTAGTTGACACCTTTACAATTTAAGGCAAAACAAATCCTTCTGGTTCAAACACGAACCTACACATCTTAGAACGAGAAGCTGGTTATTCAAGAATAAAAAATTTCAGAAAGAAATTTCCAGTTGATCTTCACAATTGCAACAGAATGCAATTGACAGCAGATAGATCAAAGACTCTAGAAATATTAATCTTCAAGATGAAGCAGTTCTGATTTGATCCATTTGTAGTAGATATAGAGATATAGTTCACAACCTCATCAGTAGTAGATCCACAGTAGATATTCGATTTAGAACAGGTGAATCTTCTATCGAGTTCCTTCTTCTTGAACAAACAGAGCTTTTACGCTTCTTTTGAATCAGTAGATCAATCGTGAATAGTTTAAATCTCTGTTTTCCACCTTTTTAATAATAAAAGATCGATCACCTCATCATCCATTTTTTTTTGCGTTTCAGAGAGAGCATAAATAATAATACATATCTCCTGCACGTTTAGATCCATAAAAGTCGCCTTCTGATTCGCGATATTCAAAAATTTGAATTTACAGAGAAGAAGTAACTTCCCTTAAGACTCACCATAAAAAGCTCCTTTTAATTCGATCTTAAATCCATTAATAAAACGGATTTGAATCAGTCAAAGTCATAATTTAAAAATGACTTTAAATCCGACTTGAAATCCGCCCAGAAATCAGCTTACTGATCGTTGTACATAAAAATTGTCTGCCGAAAATTCCGACGCCAAACGTAAGGTTGATGACGTGGCTTCCAAATGTAGGGTTAATAACAAACGTAGGGTTGATCACAAACGTAGGGTTGATCAAAAACGAACTTTTTCTTCATCATTCAAATGTATGGTAAAAGATCCATACTTTTACTTGATCCATACTTTTCCAAGAACGTATGGTTGTTTACAAAAGTAAGGTTAATGAACCATACTTTTGAGAAACAAACGTATCACTTAGAATTTACATACGGTTCACCTTCCATACTTTTCTGATAACAAAACGTAAGGTTCCTTCCAAACGTAAGGTTCTCCTTCCATAATTTGCTGAAAAACGTATGGTTGTTTAACCATACTTTTCTCATACTTCAAAAAGTATACAAGCTTTTCATCCTTATGCTACATTTATCCACGTAGGGTATGAACAGTGATTCCAGAATGCGCTAAAACGGATTTCGCGCTATATTCATCTACGTAAGATGTGAGCAGTGTTTCCAAAACACACTAAAACAGATTCCACGCTAAGTAATAAATTCTCGTTATTTCAAGAGTAAAATAAATTAAAAATATCCTGCAAAATACTAAGTGAAATCATTAGAAAATAACTAAGGGTATTTGTGAGCATCAAAATTATCATAAAGAGATAGAGTATTATTTTCAATAATCTCCCCCTTTAAATGACATTAATATGCATTGTTTAAAACAATACTTTGCTCAACACAAGGGACTATAACTAGAAATAAATCTATATTAGTAGCTAAATGATATAATCAGGAAGAAGGTATAGATTATGATGAAACCTTTTCCCCAGTATCTAGATTAGAAGCTATTAGAATCCTTTTAACATATGCATCTCATGTGAATTTTAAATTATATCATATGGATGTTAAATCTACCTTTTTAAATGGTTATTTAATGGAAGAAGTTTATGTTGAGCAACCTCTTGGTTTTGAAAAATTCTCAAAACCCAGATTTTGTTTTTAAACTTACTAAAGATCTTTATGGCCTTAAGCAAGCACCCAGAGCTTGGTATGAAATATTAAGTTCTTATCTTTTAAAAAATGGTCTTACTATTGGTTTGGAAGATACAACCCTTTTTAAGAAAATAGTTTGTTCTAATTTATTATTAGTTCAAATCTATGTTGATGATGTTATTTTTGGATCAATAAATAAAAAACTTTTTAATGATTTTTTGGAACTCATGCAAAAATAATTTGAGATGAGCATGATGGGAGAATTAAATTTATTTTTAGGACTTAAAATTTATCAAAAATATTATATAAATGTATTAAACCAAATAAAATATATTACTAATCTATTGAAAAAATTTGGTCTTGAAAACAGTAAGACATATTCAACTCCGATGTGTACTAATAATAAACTTGATTTGGATGAAGATGGAAAACCATTGGACAACAATTTTTATAGAGGTATGATTGGTAGTTTATTATATCTTACTTCTAGAATACCTGATATTATGTTTTTAGTACGTTTATGTGCCATATTTCAAACAAATCCTAAAGAATCACATCTTATTGTTGTCAAAAGGATTTTTAGATATTTAAAAGAAACTATTTTTCAATATCTTATTTATCAAAAAACTTATGATTTTAATTTATTATTGTATTCAGATACAGATTTTGGAGGTTTTAGAATAGATAGAAAAAAAACTTTAGGAACCTTTCACTTCTTAGGAAAATCATTAGTGTCATGGTCAAGTAAGAAGCAATACTCAATTACCTTATCAACATCCAAAGAAGAATATGTGTTTGTAGGCAGTTGTTGTGCACAAGTTTTGTGGATGAAAAACACACTGATGGACTTTGGACTTAATTTTAATAGTACACCTATCTTATGTGATAATACAAGTTCTATAAATATTTCAAAAAATCCAATAAGTCATTCTAGAACTAAGCATATTTATATTAGACATTGTTTTCTAAGAGATCATGTTCTTAAAAAAGATATATCTTTAGAATTTTTTAACACTAAATATAAATTAGTTGATATTTTCACTAAACCACTTCCCACTGCAAGTTTTGATTTTATTAAGGGGGAGCTAGGTTTATTTAATTTTAAATAAGTTTTTTTATTTATTTTCTTTTATTTTATTCTATTTTATTTTTATGTTTATTACTGTAAATCTAATTTATGTTTTGTATTTTTATCTTACTATATTTTAGTTAGTTGATTGTATTTTAAATTTATTTATACCACATAATCATTAAAAAAAATTATTATAATTACTCTGTGACTCAGAAAACAAGGATATGCATCACCTTTCAGAAACCCTTCATCTTCCAAACCCTTCGTTTACCAAAATCATTTTATTCTAAACTGAAACCCTCATTTTTCCTTCCAAACCCTAGAAGCTAAAAACCTCGGACTTTCAGATTTTTGATATGATGAAAACCAAGCGAGTCAAAGAAGGAGACACAAGTGATCCGAAGCGACAGCATGTTACAGGAAGAAAAATACTTTAAGGAAACATGGTTGATCTTGATTGGTTATATCAGATGAATCTGCTCTTAAAACAGGCATTGGAATTTTAAGGGTTGGAGACTGCTTTCAATGAAATCAATTCATAATTTATTTACGTGGTATAACTAAAATATTTTTATAAGAGTGTACAATTCATTTTTGGTGAAACTAAGGATATGATGCTTGCAAGTATTGAAGTTAAGGATTTTTTGATTTCTTCAACTGAAGTTTTGAAAATCTTAGACTATCCTCATGAAGGAGTTTTTCACTTCAATCTTCGATCGATTGGAGACAAGAATCATTCTTCCAAAGACATTATGTCTTTTCTGTTTAACTCAATGCACATCAAGAATATGTTTGTTAAGGATCTCGAGGCAGATCATAAGATCTTGGTTAAGTTCATTCAGATCGGTATTGCACCAAGGATGGAAGAGATGGAGAAAGTTTTGTACCCTGATATGTACATCATGTTTTTATTTCTGAGTGACATTAAGATGAATTTTTCGTGATATATGTTTATATATTTTCATTAATACTATCAATTGGATGATAGGATGAATTTCTATCCGTATGGAAGAATAATCTATAGAATTTTGTTTAAAAAGGATATGATTCTATTGGTAGATTTTAGGCTGAAGTGTCATCATAGTAATGTTTTAAATGTTGGAACTCTGCAGAAATTGGGGTTTTTCTAGAGTATAGTAAAATGAAAGATTTTTTCAGTTGGTGCTGAAGAAGAACAGAGCTCAAGAGATTTTTCTCAGGGAGAGCAAGGAGCTGTTCGAAAGGAGGGCATAGCTGAATCTATAACAGATGCAATTTCTCAACCGACTTGGAGGAGGCTTAGGTTTAATACCAAAGTAGAAGAAGTTGAGGAATAACAAATTCAAGAGGGACTTGTAATGAAACCAAGAAACATATATGTTCAACAAGTTGAAGAGAAAGTGTTGGGTTCTAGAAAAGCAACCTTCTCAGTTCATCTAGATGAACCAATTCTTGAAGAATAACTACTAGTGGATAGTCAAGATAGAGAACTTCTTATTGTACCTATGATCAGTGATCAATTATAAGTGAATATTAAAGAGAAAGTGAATATTCAAGAAGAAATTGTTCAGAAAGAAGCTAATCAAGAAGATCAAATTATACAGAAATCAATAACTGAAGTTACATATGTGGTTGTGAATCAGAATATAGATCAGTCAGGTCATGTTTCTAGAGATCATACTGAAGTGCTTGAAAATTATTCTTTTTCAACTAAAAATTTTGTGGAGAGATCAGTGGAAAATTTTTTGCCTGATGTTTTTTATCAGACACTAAATACAGATGAAGGGAAATTTGATTCATTATCTCATTAAGTCAAATAAATTATGATTAAATTTTATAAGTCTCAGAAAGAAAATGCTACTCTACGTAAGGATCTTGAAAGTGAAAATAAAGAGATCCATGAACATAATAAGAATACTATTTCTAGAAGGGATTTTGATGACTTTAAGAGATACATGTTAAATGAGATTGGAAGGATCAGATCTGAAGTTGTTTCAAAGAAATATTTTGTGTAAGAGTTGGTCTCCTAGAACAAAATGGTTGTATTTTGATTATATGGACATTTAATTTATTTAAATGTTAAACATATTATTAAATATTGTCCATTGTTCTACATGACTATGATGTAATAATGTCCTGGAGTATTTTTTGTATTGAAAAATTCATGGAAGTTCCCGTCTATGATGAGAACCTTTAAATACTGTAATAATATTCTTAAATATAGTTCTATTTTTGGATGACATACTATGATAGTACACATAGCATGAAGACCGTTAGGTGTGATTACTCGTAATCAGATGATACTTCCTCTCATGAAGTTTGCACTTGGTAATCTCCAAGACAGGAGATTATGAGAATAGACTCACCAGTAGGAATTCTGCATGTTTTGTTGTCATCAAATATTTCTATATGTGAGTGTGTGTAATTATCATTAGACATTAATATTATCATTAATACAAGTCATGACTCGCGCACTTTGATTTACTAATGAAAATCATCACGCAGACAGTTGGTGGGAAGTAGGGTACGTTGGGTGTGTCATGAGTGGCATGTTATTAATGGATAAGTTGGGGAAGGATTTGTCCCTTCTATTTAGGAAAGTTGATATCTCATCCCTTTGATTGAAATAGAACCTTCGTGTGAAATTCCATGGCCATGGTGTAATGATGAGTTTATTTTAGGTAGTCAAAGAACGATGTCTCAAGCATAAAAGTTGATGACACTATCATGAAACCTTCTTGATGAGATATTGCGACAAAGGGATTATATTACACAGTGAGAGTTCATATGTGGATGTCATTGTTTCGACTTTAAGTTCTTTCTCTTGGGTGCCTTGACCCGTTGCTAGACAGTACTCTTGGACTTTAGGCAAGCCTACCTAATTCCAATGAGAAAGAATCCTAGAGGGTCACACACTAAGTGTTTCTGGTGGTCTCGATTAAATTCTATTTGAATTTAATTAATAAATATTATTCTCAAGATAGTGGAATAATTTTATTCAAGTTAAAATTATTTCATAAATTAAATAAATATTTATTCACCGGATTGTGGGTAAAATATAATTTTTTTGAACATTTAATAAATATTCATTTACTAGTTTGTAAATAAAATATTTATTTAAGAGAATAAATTATTTATTTATTTATTCAAGTGTTTAATAAATGGAAGTGGAGTTAGAGCATACCAAGGCCAGTCCATTAGTAAAATAATTATTTTCAAGATGATAAATAATTATTTAACTAGTTAGCACAAATTAAAATAACACTGCTATTATTTTGTGATGCGGAATTTTATTTATAATTTTGTTTTGCGCAAGTTGGAACACCATAAATAATGACGCATTGTTATTATTAATATCATGGGTTTTCTATAATGTTATGAATTTATTTAATTGTTGTTATGAAATTAAATATTATAACTAAAGCCCCATGTCAATAAATAGACACATACGTCTATTGTGCCATGTACCAAACCGCACACCCAGTGAATTGAAAATTGTTGAGCTAAACAATTTCTCTCTCGAATCCTCTTCTCACCCCTCTCAATAACAAGAGACATTCTTCAAGGCCAAATAACAAGCGATCAAGAACGACAGACACAAGACACTCGCTTTTCCGTGCTAGCACCCGAAGAATGAGCGATGTCGATCGGAGGCCATCAGAGCACGTGTGGATCACCACTAGAGGGATTCTAGTTTGTATCCTTTTAAGCGCAATAAGATAATATTTAAGGGTCATTCCAGATGATCGATATAATCAATAAATAAAATACCAAAGATCCAGGTATCATTTTCTTTATTAAATTAATTATAAACATGATGTGAAAGATCCTCTCTAAAGGTTTCAGGCCTCTTCCTTCTATATCTAAATCTTTGATTCTATTCCATGGAGACTGGATTTCATCATCGTATTGATCCTAGAATAATCATTGATCATGGTAAAAATCACAGTTGGGTTTCGTCCCAACCACGCTTCTGCTGCACCTGGAACCTTCAAGTGGTATCAAAGGGGTTACATCATAGTTTATAATTATTTAAATATTTCGTTGATGATTTACGCATTTAATAATTTAGTTGTTTCAATTTAAGTTAATTGTTCTACAAATTTGAATCTTGAGATCTGTTTCTCCTCTTTAGTTTCTCATTTACCTTATAGAAATGATCATTTATTTTAATTTTGATTAAAATAAAACAAAGGATCCCATCTAGAGGTGAAAAGGTTCCTGTTCGTACAACACAAGAACACATGACATGTATTCGGAAGTACACCTCATGTATCCAAGGTTCAATGCACCGGGTATGGTCCTCCAAACCAAGCTGTATCATTGGAGTTTGTCTAAGACTTAATGACTCCGTGTGTTGACCAAGAATAGGTGGCACGCAGTTTTCGGATTACATGTTGTGTGGCCCTATGGACACGATGTGTAGTCCCTTCAAGTTATTGTTGGATCATGTACCCCATACACGACTTTCCCGGCTGGAGACCATGTAATGAGGAACTACACAGGTTGTGTCCTACTGGACACATCGTGTACTCCGAAGATTTCCAAAGTACACTCACACGTCGTTTCCCCAGGCATGTACTTCAGATGGACGGTGAAAAATAGTGCACGCCATGTAGTTGGAACTACATGTCGTGTACTCATCCAAATTACACAAATTTATTAAAAATTATTATTATATTATACAAACCCTTGAGATGTGTACCATCGTGAAGGCGTAAAGGTGAGTCACAACACGTGATAGGTGTTTTATATATATGTGTTTAATTTAACATCTGTGTAATGTTTATTTCTACTCATTGGTTGGTTATGAATAGGAATTCACCAGGTTGACTCCAAGGTACAAGTTACGTACAAAGATAATTTTAAATGAATTTATTTGTTTAAAATTATGATGGATGATAATCTCAAGGAAATTCATAAAAGGTTTTAAGATAAAAGGATTGATTAATTAAAGATGATAATTAATTTATTCGAGTGTAATTTATCTTAAAAAAGAATGATTAAAGAATTGAATGTTGGTTTTATTTATGCGTAAATATTTTTGCATGTATGGATGATCATGAGCTAGACCAAGACCTTTGTATGTGGGTGGTTTCTTTTAATTTATTTATTTAAATTAAATTTGTTGGCCTGTGAGCCTTCTCTCCATTAATATATAGGGTCTGCGTGCCCAAGGTTTATTTTATATAAAACCCCTTTTTACCCCTCACCTACATGTGAATTAAAAAAAGCATATGTAATGGATGGAATTCCCAAGATAGTGGAGGCGGTTCAAGCTAGAGCTGAGACGAAACCAATCCCAGGAGATACAGAGGTGGACAGGTGGAAAGATGTAAACATGAACCCAAAAGGTTCAAGATGTTTCTCCCTTAGGTCAGGGTCAGTTTATCAACCACTAGATAAACTAACCATTAGAAAAACTCATGATCATTCTCTTTATTTTATTTATGTCAGTTTCATGGTTTATCATTATGGATGTTTTGTCACGATCACATAATTAATTAATTAAACAATCATGCAAGATAGAACTAAAATAAACCATACTTATGCGTAAATATTATCAAGACATGTTTAATCACTTAAGTAAGTTCCACTTAATATTAACAATCATTTGATAATGATAATAATAAATTAACTCATAAGAGATAAAAACCCCTCAAATAAAATATTAATTCATACCAAGCCTTATGTTACTTGATTAAGGGAAAAACTCAATAAAACTATGTGTTTGACCAACCCTTGTTGGGACACTTACTTTTATAAAAGAATCTCTTATGAAAGGTTTCAGGTTGACTTAACCATATTACATCAAGAGGGGTAGCCCTTGCTAGAAATGGTGTAATATTGGAATCAAGATTTGAGAAAATCCAAAGTCATGATTTTAGGATTGGGGATTCCACTCAACAGATCAAGGAGTTGTAACCTCATAGTTGGCAAAGACCTGCCTACCTAAATACCTTCTAATAGCTTGACCAACACTTGTTGGGGTTATGAGAAGGGGAATATGGATCCTTGACACAAGAATGTCATGGCAGCTGGACATTTCAAGTTCAATGGTGAGGGTCATTTGGACTTGATAAAATAGTGGGAGACTTAATAAAAATTTATTATTTCTCATAAAATGTAATTAATAAAGTACTAATGATCTTCTCTTTTAATTGTAGAATAAAAATTACAAGCTCATAAACCACACTATCCCTGTGATCAATTCTAGATAAAGACAACATCCTCACCAACAGTAACTTCCAGGAATGGTTTAGATGCCTTCGAGTTATCCTACGCCATGAACAAAAGTCTTATGTGTTGGAGTCAGCATTACCTGATCTGCCTACCAAAGAGGCAAGTGATGAGGATTTCCTATTCTATGAGAAACATATGAACGACACGGTCAATGTTCAATGTTTGATGCTATCATCAATGTCTAGTGAGCTCATGAAGTCTCATGAAAAAATAGATTCTTATAGCATGATCAAGCACCTCTGTGATCTTTACTAAGAGAGAGCAAGACATGAAAGGTTTGAGATCTCTAAGGCACTCTTTCAGAGTAATCTTGGAGAAGGTTCCCCAACTAGGCCTCATGTAGTCAAGCTCATTGGATACATTGAGCACCTAGAGGTTCTAGGGTTTAAACTCCTTGAAGAACTGGGCACCGATCTCATTCTCACATCACTCCATCAGAGATTCTCTATTTTTTTATCAATTTCAATATGAACAACATTGATAATTCTATATCTGATTTTCTTATCCTCATTCTCCAAGTGGACAAAGATATGAATCACAAAAAACCTTCTGTCCTTATGTTGAATAAGAGGAAAGGGAAGGTGAAGAGATTTAATCCCAAAGATTCTTTACAATATTCCAAGAAAAGGAAGATCAAAGGGGAGGCAGGGGAACAAGAGGTTGTTCGTTTCGCATGTGGTAAGAAGGGCCATTGGAAGAAGAACTTCACCCATCCTAAGAAGAAAGGGGAAGCTTCAGGTGCATTTGTTATCGAATGTAATCTATCTGTTTCTAAAAATTGGATATTAGATACAGATTGTGGTGATCATATATGTATCCTAATACAGGAACCAAGTAAATTCAGGAAGATTGACCGAGGGGAGGTATATCTACAAGCAGCCAATAGAGCCAGACTTGCTGTTGTAGCTGTCGGGGACTACCACCTCACATTGTCAATTGGGATGATCTTGGTGTTAAAGGGTTGTTATTATGTGTCGTCTATTACTAAAAACATTATTTTTGTATCCAGATTAGATACATATGTATTTTTTTCAAGTTTGGAAATGAATGTTTCTTCTTTTAAAAAGATATAATTTGTTTTGGTATGGAACCTTTATACAACGGTCTTTACATGTTGGATTACACAAACCAAGTAATGGAAATCGATAACAAAGATATTTCACATAACTCATACCACACCCAACTTTGGCATCACTGGATAGGACATGTAAATGAGAAATGATTTACAAAACTACATTAAGATGGATATTTAGATTCTTTCGAACTAAAACCACTTGGTGTGTATCATGCATGTTTACAATGAAAAATGACCAAATCCCCATTTAGTGAGAAAGGTTAAAGGGCTAAATAACTTCTTGAATTGGTTCATACCGATGTGTGTGGAACCATTTCTAGTTGAAGCTAGGGGGTACTCATACTTTATAAATTTTACTGATGATTTTAGTATATATGGATATATCTACTTTATGAGGTATAAGTTGGATTCTTTTGATATGTTCAAAGAATACAAGAATGAAGTTGAGAACCAGCTTGGTAAGAAGATTAAGAAACTCCGCTCAGACCGAGGTGGACAATATCTTAATCAAGACTTCATTGATTATTTACGGGAGTTTGGGATCCTATCCCAACTCACTCCTCCATACACGCCCCAGTGGAATAGTGTGAGAGAAAGGAGGAACCGCACCCTATTAAACATGGTTAGATCAATGATGAGTCATGTGAGTCTTCCATTATCCTTTTGGGGATATGTGTTTCAAACAGCAGTGCACATAATAAACCAAGTACCAACTAAATCGATAAATGGTATTCTATATGAGTTGTGGAGTAGAAAGAAATCCATATTATCGAATTTACATGTGTGGGGAAGCGATGTGTTTGTTAAGTCATATTCAGGTAACAAACTTTCACCCCGAGGCACAAAGTATACCTTTATATGATACCCAAATGAAACAAGGGGATATTACCTATACAACCCCTCAGAAAAAAAGGTTATAGTGGAAAGTCATGACATGTTCCTTGAGAAGGAGAACATCTCTAAAAGATATAGTGGGGGCGAGATATACTTTGATGAAGTTGAGGCTCAAGGTACACACGAGTTGGTACAAGAACATATTTCAAAAAGCCTCATGGGAGAAAGAACTGTTCCAGAGACACAAGATCTGTGTAGGAGTACAAGAGAGTTTAGAGAACCGAAATGGTATAGTTTTCTAGTTACCGAGGATGGTGACTCATTATTAGTTGATAATAATGATCCTATAACCTACAAGGAAGTATTAAGTGGCACAGATGTTGCCAAGTGGCAAGAATCCATGAATTCTGAAATGGATTCCATGTACTAAAACCAATTATGGATTTTGGTA
This sequence comes from Viscum album, assembly GCA_963277665.1. Lineage (NCBI taxonomy): Eukaryota > Viridiplantae > Streptophyta > Magnoliopsida > Santalales > Viscaceae > Viscum > Viscum album. Next base: position 1,148,176,212 of record OY728142.1, on the reverse strand, counting down.
GATCCTATAGTTGATGTAAAGCCTGTTGGTTGAAAATGGGTATTCAAGAAGAAACTGGACATGGAAGGACAGGTCAACACCTATAAGGCAAGACTTATTTCAAAATGGTTCAAACAGCGTCAAGGCATTAAGTACGATGAAACCTTTTCACTGGTTGAAATATTGAAATACATCATAATTCTATTGGCCATTGCCACTTACCATGATTATGAGATTTGGAAAATGGATTTCAAAATAGCCTTATTTAATAAGAACCTTCTGGAAGATGTCTACATGACACAACTTGAAGGTTTTATGACTCTAAAGGATTCCAATAAGGTATTCAAGTTGCAGAAATTCATTTATGGATTAAAGAAAGCATCCGAGTCATGGAACATTTGTTTTGATGAAGCCATAATGAAATTTGGTTTTATCAATAATGAATGTGATCCTTGTGTCTACAAACAGTTTAGTGGGAGTGAATTTGTTTTCCTAATAGTATATGTTGATGACATATTACTTATTGGAAACGAGATACCAGTATTACAGTCTATTAAGGCATGGTTTAATCAATACTTCTCTATAAAGGGCTTGGGTGAGGCGGCATATGTTCTTGGGATCAAGATCCATCGTGATAGATCCAAGAGATTGTTGGGCCTAAGTAAAAGTGCATACATTGATAAGATACTGAAGAGATTTGGTATGAAACAATCCAAGAGGGTATTGTTTCTAGCATCACATGGCATTCAAATTTCCAAGAAAATGTGTCCTCAAACACATGAGGAAAGAAAGATAATGGAAAGGACTCCATACACATCAGTGATTGGGCCAGTTATGTATGACATGCTATGTACTAGGATGGATTTCACCTACACATTGAGTGTGGTATGTAGATATCAAGTTGACCTAGGTGATCTCCATTGGATGGCATTCAAGACTATCATAAAGTATCTGAGGTGTACTAAGGATATGTTCCTGGTTTATGGAGGAGATGAAGAACTAGTCATCAGAGGATATGCATATGCTAGTTTCCATATTGATCAAGAGAACATGAAGTCGCAAACAAGATACATATTTACTTTGAATGGAGGTGCAGTGAGCTAGAAGAGATCAAAGTAGTGTGTAGTCACAGATTCTACAGTAGAGTTTGAGTATATCACAGCTTCTGAGGCATCTAAATAAGCAGTTTCGATGTGAAGCTTCATCTAGGAGTTGATACCTAGCTGTAAAGATCTCATCACACTGTACTATGATAATATTGTAGTGGTGGCTCTCACAAAAGAGACAAGGTCACATCAGCGGACAGATCACATACATTGAAAGTATCATCTCTTGAGGGATTTTTCTCAGAGAGGTGAAGTTTTAGTGAGCAGTATTTACACCAAAGAAAATGTGGAAGACCCCTTGACTAAATCCTTGACTCAGCAGAAACATGATCACCATGTGAGGTCTAGTAGACTAAAAGTCGTAGGTAGTTGGCTCTAGTCCAAGTGGGAGTTTGTAAGAGTTGGCTTCCTAGAACCAACTGGTTGTACTTTTATTACATGGACATTTAATGTATTTAAATGTTAAACATGTTATTATATATTGTTAATTGTTTTTTATAACTATGATGTAATAATGTTCTAAAGTATTTGTTGCATTGATAAGGTCATGGTAGTTCCCCACTATGAAAAGAACCTTGAAATGTTATAAAAATATTCTTAAATATAGTTATAAGGTTAGATGACATACTATTATGGGACACATAGCATGCAGACCATCAGGTGTGAGTACTCGTAAGAAGATGAGACTTCCTCTCATGAAGTTTGCACTTGGTAATATCCAAGATAGGAGATTATGAGAACAGACCCATCAGTAGGAATTCTGAATGTTTTAGTGTCATTGTATATTTCTATATGAGAGCATGTGTAATGATCCTTAGACTTTAAGATTATCATTAATACATGTCACAACTTTCACACATTGATTTACTGATGAAAACCATCATGCAGACAGTTGGCGGGAAGTAGGGTACGTTGGGTGCATCATGAGTGGCATGTTATTAATGGATAAGTCGAGGAATGATTTAACCCTTCTATTTATGGAAGTTGATATCTCATCCCTTTGATTGAAATAGAACCGTCGCATGAAATTCTATGGACATGGTGTAACGATGAGTTTATTTCAGGTAGTTAAAGAATTATGTATCAAGCATAAAAGTTGATGATACTATCATGAAACCATCTTGATGAGATATTGTGACAAAGTGATTATATTACACAGTGAGTGTTCATATGTGGATTTCATTGTTGCGACTTTAAGTTCTTTCTCTTGGGTACCTTGACTCATTTCTAGATAGTACTCTTGGACTTTAGGAAAGTCTATCTAATGCCAACAAGAAAGAATCCTATAGGGTCACACACTAAGTGTTTCTGATGGTCTTGGTTAAATTATATTTGAATTTAATTAATAAATATTATTATCAACATATTGGAACAATTTTATTCAATTTAAAATGATTTCATAAATTAAATAAATATTTATTCATCGAATTGTGGGTAAAATATATTTATTTATTTATTTATTGACCATTTAATAAATATTTATTTACTATTTTTTAAATAATATATTTATTTAAGAGAATAAATTATTTATTTATTTATTTGGGTGTTCAATAAATGGAAGTGAAGTTTGAGCGGACCAAGGTTGTTCTGGTAGTAAAATAATTATTTTTAAGACGATTAATAATTATTTAACTAGTTGGCACAAATTAAAATAACGCTTCTATTATTTTGTGATGCGGAATTTTATTTATAATTCTATTTTGCATAAGTAGAATGGGTTTTATTTAAGGTTAGGAATGTATTTAATTGTTGTTACACAATCAAATATTGTAACTGAAGACCTATGCTAATAAATAGAAACATATGTCTATTTTGTCACGTACCTAACCACACACCTGGTGAATTGAAAATTGTTGATCTAAAAAATTTCTCTCTCAAATCCTCTTCCTGCCTCTCTCAAGAATGAGAGATTTTCTTCAAGTCTGAAGAACAAGCTATCAAGAACGACTGACACAAGACACTATCTTATCCGCGTTAGAACCCGAAGAATTGGCAGTGTTGATCGGAGGCCATTGGAACACGTGTGAATCACTGCTAGAGGGATTATAGTTTGGATCCTTGCAAGCACAACAATATAATCTATATGGGTCATTCCAGATGATCAACATCATCAATGAAGAAAATACTAAATATCCTGGTATCATTTTCTTTATGAAATTAATTAATTTAATTATAAACATGATGTGAAATATCCTCTCTAAATGTTTCAGGCCTATTTTTTCTTTATCTAAATATTTGATTCTATTCCATGTAGACTGGTGTTCATCGTCGTATTGATCCCGAAATAATCATTGGTTATGGTAAAAATCGCAGTTGGGTTCCATCCCAACCATGCTTTCACTGTGCCCAGAACCTTAATTTTTTAGATTTAAAGTGGTACTTGGGAAGTCATTTTGAATCAATGAAAAGTCCAGTGAATCAGGCTAGTGTATTTACTTCTACCCCTGTAACCAGTCCAAATTTGATTAGATGATTTTAGGCCATTACATCTGTTATGGTAGACATGAATGCTCGCCTTCAGGACCTTCAATGCAATAGTTCTCATTTGTCAGTTTTATTGGACAATCAGAAATTTCTTGTTGATTAGTTGACTCAAAATGAACCTAGTATCAGACTTCTACTGAATCAGTTTACAGAAAAGTTGGAAAAATTCATGAAGTAAGATGAGATCTTACATTAATTTTTTAAATTCAATCTTGTGAAGTAATTTCATGTTAATCATGATTCCAGACTTATAATAATGCAGTTGGGTGATATTTTGATAAAGAAGTTGTGGTTTTAGATGGATGAATTGAAGTATTTGTTTGAAGCTACTCAAAATCCTTAGAACCTTAACTGAGCCAACTTCTACCCAATTCTTTTGTACCCAAACCAAAATTTTATTATGAAAATGACCATTTTGTTTCTAAGTCACATCCTTGATGTATTTTTCCATTTTCTAATTAATAAAATTGTCTTCATTTCTATTTTTCTATACTTTGTTTTTATATTATTTTATATTTTTGTCTACAAGCCAAAAATTTGTTCTACATTATCTTTATTAGTTAATTAATCAATTCACTTACTAATCTATCCAACATTAACCATGTGTTTTAATCTATTTATTTACTTTATTTTTTATCTCACAAAAATGGAGAAAATTTTGGATAAACATGAAATTTATTTTTAATTTTGAAATATTTTGTGAGAAATTTGGATAAAAACAAACATTCCTTTTTATCAAAATAATTTTGTCAAATCGAATTTATTTCACTCTATGTTTATGAAATTCTAAATTATGTTACTAGATTTATAGTTTTAATTTATGGGGTTTTTATCATCAAAAAGGGGGAGAATGTTGGGCATGTATTGTCTCAACAATACTCTATAAATATTATTGATTTTGATGCTCACAAATACCCATGTTTGTTTTAATAATGATCTTATTTTAAGTGTATTTCAGGAAGTTTATATTCTTTATAATTATTATCTTTTAATAATATTCAAGTATTTATTCGTGAGAAATATTTGATAAAGTGTTCGGAACACTTTTAAGTGTATTCTGGAAACACTGTTCATGGTTTGTTGTTTTCTGGAATCACTGTTCATTCCCTACATTGAAGAACGTAACATAAGGATCATACCATACATTTTTATTAAATAATATGATAAAGGGTCATCATGTATGTTTTATCAACTTTACATTTGAAAAAATATATGGTTAAAGAACATTACATTTGAATGAAACCTCATGTTTGTCAAGAAGAGAAAGTATGGTTAAAGAACCCTACGTAAGTATGGAACCCGAAGTTTGAGAAGCAAATGTATGGATCATCAACCATACTATTGTGATCAACCTTACATTTTCAACCTTACATTCAAAGAATGAATGCTACGTAGTTGGACCCTACGTTTGGTTTTTTTTTTGTGATCAACCATACGTTTGAATTTTCAATGCTGGAGATTTGAATTTACGACTTTATTGGAGTTTTCTGTAATATTCTTTGTGAAATATTAGGGTGATTTAAATATTGATTTAGACTGATTAAAAACTCATCTTAAATTATTTAAAGATACATTTACAATGGAGATTTTCTCTCTTATGCTTAAGGGAAGTTATGATGACTCTGAGCTGTATTTTTGAATTTTAATTCTCTCGATTTATCAGGCATCTTTTGCGGATCTGAAATCTTGCTGCAAGATATATCGTTATATATATATATATATATATATATATATATATATTGTATTGGATGTTTTTTATATCTATTTATCTCTCTCTTGGCTGTGTTGATAGTTTTTATTCTTCAATTTTTCTTATGCAAATTAATTTATAGTGCTACAATGATCAAGCATCTCAGAAACAAGGACTACATTTTGGTGATATACATGTTCAAATCTGGAAGCGTGATGCTCTGTTTTTGTTTTTGTTCTTAAAATCTAATATCTCTTGTGCAACAGGATCTCTTCAGACATATTTCAAAGATTATTATTCTTCTAAAGATGATGATTTATCTTAGGTTAGTTGAATTTTTCTTCAACTTTGAAGATTAAACTATGGTATCAAATCAATCTCTATTGATTATTTTGATTATCAGCTACTCAGTTTTAGTCACGGTGGAGTATCAGCTTCTCATGCTAAGATGTGGATATTTAGGTTCTCTATTTAAAGAACCAAAAGGATCTGTTTTAATCCTTTTTTGTAAGGGTGATAACTACCTTCACTCAGTTGTGGATTAGTCTTATGAGAAGAGGACCTGACTAGTGAAATTCACCAAGCCCATAGAGAGGGCGATTGGTGGAGTGGACCAAGGGATCTTTGTGCCCCGAACCACTATAAATTGATGTGCTCTATTTTCTATTTTTCCGCTGCACATACTATCATATAGAAACACCACCAATTCAATCTACTGTTGATATAAAATGACATAATTGTGGAAATTTTTAAAATGACACAATTCACTCCCCCTCTTGTGTCTTCATTATAGACTTTTCAACCTAACAATAATCTTGTCTCTGCTCCCTTTTCCTTTTCTATGGAACGTTTCCTTGACACTTTGTACAATCATTATCATATTGTCCCATCTCCCAATAATTATATCATTGAGCATTAATATATTCTTTATTCTCCTTGTAATCACCAGCTTTATGGCCTTTATATCCACACTTGTAGCACACCCTTTTTCCTTTAAAGCAGGCACTAGGGTCTTTCCTTCCACAATTATCATAGGGTGGAAACTCAACACTTATTCCCCATTTCCTTATTTCATTTTCCAGATTTTTTAGAAGCCCCCTTCTTCTCTTTCTTTTCTTAAAATTCATAAGACTTAGAGAACTCCTTTTCCATCTTAATAACACATGAGACTATGTCTTTGTATGATGAGAACGTTTGGAAAACAAATTACCATCATAGGAATGGCTTCGTGCCATCAAAAAATTGATCAATATTGATCCTTGGATTACTTATATAGTCCATAACATTCCTCTCTATCCTTGTAAAGTTAGATTTATACTTTACAACATTATTATCTTCCTTTTGCCTCAAATTCAGAAACTGTCTTTCCATGTCCACTCGTTGTTCATGAGGAAAGTATTTATATAATAAAAGTTCTTTAAATTCACTCCATTCCATGTTTTCTATTTCTTTCTCCTCATTTTTGTTTTGAATTAGTTACCACCATTGATCAACATCTTCTGATAAAAGATAAAATGCCATGATAACCTTCTCCCTTTTGTTACTTCCCAAGGTGAGAAATATCTTCTCTGAGGAACTTATCAATTATTCTTCTAGGAATGGGTTTGTAGTCCCATTAAATGATGGAGGTTGTTGTTGCATAAAGTGATCTAATATAGCTCCTCCACATTGTGGATCTGGATGCTCCATATGGGTAAGGTTATTATTCATAACCTAATAAAGTTGTCTCAGTATAGTTATTAGTTGCTCCGCACCAGTCGCAGCTCCAGAGCCAACATCTTATCTTGCATAAGAGGGAAATCCCTACATGGGATACGCGCGTTCATGCAATTTTCATTCCTTCCACTAGGCATGATTTATAAATAATGGCATATGCTAGATTAGGTTATGAATCATAATGTATTATCTCAACTTAGAAAAATAATTAACATAAATTGAAATCCTATGCGTGGCTAATCCCATAATAAAAAAATAACTTTCAGACCATAAATGTGGTTTCTTTGAGGAAAAATATATATTTAAATCCTTAGTAATGTCTTGTAATGAAAATGTCAATTATCCTAAGAATATACCCTAGAAGTGTCGAACCAGGTGTGCAGTAAGTCTCATTTTCATGTACAAGGATACCCTAGGTCAAGCCTGAAACTCCTTATCGGAGTTTTCACTCTTAGGTACATCTGTTTCAGAACCACATCCACTTGTAGTATCCAGACAGGGATGTATTTTCTATAAATATACACATAATATATTCCTTACCAAAATTCTAGGATACTATTTTATACTTATCCTCATATACTATATTAGAGTTTTGTTTTCTAATCTATGTTTTCCAAATCTATTTTCCAATTTTTTTACTAAACTTCCTCTGATACCCACTGTAAAGACCCGACCCCAGTTGCTCAGAGCCAGTGCCTTATTACATTACATTGGCATGATTACAAGAAATTCACATCTAGAAGGAATGAATAGTTTAGTATATTTTGAAATCTAGATACATACATAAGTTCAACATTACAACTTTAAATGAAAAACAACATAAAATTTATATTGGTAACATCCACCACTCTAACATTATCCCTACAAGTCAATCATAATATTCCTCTTCTTGTCCTAGTAAAAATAAAACATAAGAAGGGATGAGATCAGATGCTCAGTAAGGGTAAACAATGCAGCATAAGATATCATAAACATAAACATTAGGCATGATGGATAATTTAAAACACATGACTTTAAAAATAATAAACTTGAACATATTATGAAAGGAATATGAGCTAAGTAAACATTTCCATAATAAAACATAATCATGGGTATTCTACTAGTCGAATAACCACATGAACTATGAATTTATAGCTTTATAATGGGGTAAATGAATATTCCAGACATTATGAAACATATCTTCAAGGCCTCAGCCAAGACATCTAAAAAATGATCAAGGCCTCATCCAAAACCATATCTAAAAATGGACAAGGCCTCATCTAAGTCCATATCTATTCGTCTCATGAGACCTACCGATGCATCGAGGGGTTATAGCGGTCCACACACGTAACATAATAAGTCCAATTCATTCCTCATATTAATGGTGATAAACAAAAACAACATATAAATTCATATTGAAACTGACATATGAAATGTAAATAACTTTCCCCGAACATTAAGCATAAACACTAACCATTTGGAGTAAATTGGTGAATGGTTTTAAGATAGAACATCCAAAGTAAAACTAACCATAAACCATTAAATTAAATATTATATATTATATCATAAAATATTAATCTCAATAATACATAATAATCCACAAGAGTGTTGAAACAGATGAATATACTCTTATAAAATCATCGAGTAATTCTTGAGATAAATACTCTTTTACTTTGAAAAGAAGAGTTGTTTTGGAAAGTATTTGTATAAAACCAGAAATAAATTAAGATATAATTTTTATAATAAAATGAGTTATTTTATAAAGATAATGTTTTATAAAAACATATTATAGAGTGCCCTTGAAAAATAGGTAAGAATTTGAGAAATTCTCTTAAATCGGGCTTGTATTTCAGAAATAATTTTGGAAGTTCCTTTTAAAACATGTAACTCCCATAAAATAAAGAAGGATTATGGTTTGTAAACATACATATAACATTCACATAGAATTTATGAGGAGTAAATAATAATAATTAATAATTTAATTGGTATAAAGAGAGACAAAGAGTAACCCGAAAGAAAATGGATGTTCGGGTAGGAAACCCTTACCATAAGTCCAAAGGTGTTCTTCACTTGATCTTAATGACCTGAATAATAAAATTTAGGTTCATAAATTAATAATTCCAGAACCTACTATATATTTAATTGATTTATTATAATCTTATTAGGTTCATTCATGGACTTCTGATGGGTTAAGAGATTCAATTTGATTGTTTGGGAGCGTTTTCTTCCTTGGTTTTAATGATCGGTTTACTTATATTCATGTACGGATAAACATATATAATGAGAATGTTTTTCCATAATATAATTTTATGATATTAGTGAAAAACCATAATGTTACATGTTTATAAAAATCATTTGGTTATTTGGAGTGAATATGAATCATTATATAAAACTTAAATGAAAATTGTTTGGGTTAATTGGCGGTTTTTGATCGCAACGAACTCATTTTGATTTATAAATTAATATCGTGTGTACAAAAGGATTATGGAACCTTAAATAAGTTTTAATACATATATTATGGTTTTTTTCAACCATAACAATGGTTTCATGGACATAATTGAATATGGAAATAGAAATTGTAAACCCATCGTCCTTGAATGTGATAAATTAACACATCTCGGATAGTGTTTTTATTTCTAGTATAAAAGAAGGGGAAAGAAGAGATGATGATGAATTATTCCATTATCATAAAAAATTACAGTAAATTTAAGCTAATGGAGATATCATAACATTTAGATTAAAGTAGGTTAGTAAAGAAAAATAAAAGAAAGGGACTTGAAATAAAAGAAATGAGAAGAGGAATTTACCTCTTGAAGTCGTCTTCCTTGAGAGATTCTTTAGGGTAGAGGTTTTGGTTATTTTATGAGACCAAGGGATTCTAGACATGGGGAAGGATAATATGAGGATATTTGGTTAGAATTTAGATAATTCACAAGGCTTTATAGGAGTGAAGAGAAGAGGGAGTGAGGGGGGGTTATAGTGGAGGAGAGGAGTGATTTTTTATTATCTTATTTGTTATTTTATTATTTTTCCCAGGACAAGCAATGGTATTGATTCTTGTGACCAAGAATAGTAATATGTGCATGTGAGTTCAAAAAAATGGAAATTTACATCATCCATGACTCAAGCATTATGTAGAAATTCACTTAATTAGCATTTTTCATAAATTATCAAATTTCACTATTCACCAAAAATTTGAGTATTTCAGAAAAATCCCAAAAATTCACCCTAAATTTTTTTTGATGTGTATAATTAAAAAATAAACTCCATTTTATAGAAATAAGTTTCTAAATTAGAGAAATTTAATTTTTAATAAAATCATTATTTACTTGAAAAATACATTTTTAAATTTAAAACTGATTTTATAATACTTTCAAAAATTAACTGAGGTCTTATTAAATTATCATGAAATTATAAGACAAAAAAAGATTTATTTAGGAATAAATTTTATGAAAATTAATTTTCTTTTAAATCCATTTATTAATATAAAATTGTAATTAAATATTTATTACTCACAAAAATACCAACACTAAATTATTAATTTCTAAAATACTCTATGTCATTTATAAGGTGTGTAAATTTTATTTATACTTTTATGGTTGTGGTTAGTATTCATAAGGGTCAAGTTACTATTCACCAGGGTACATTACTATTCATAAGTTCATGTTACTATTCATAAGGGTCAAGTTACTATTCACCAAAAAAGTAAGTTGATCTTATTAGACTCTTAATATTTTACTGAACGCAACCGTGTATGTCAGTTTTTCAATATTCAAAACATATAGGTGGTAAAATTATGTTTACTGGCTAGGTTATAATAGAGTGGTGTTTTTTAGAGACTTAGTGTTTCATACATTCAATATAAAATTTATTTTCAAAACCATGGGTTGTTACACCTGGGATCAGGATCATATCCCCATTTTGTCTGAGGATCACCAATTGAGAGTGGCACATTCCTCGAGAGAGGCTCATATTTCTAGAAAAAAATACTTTTGGCATACTCTAAAGGCTTAGGATTGGGATCATTTCTCCATTCTGACCAGGTCTCACCAAGTTATAATGTCACATACCTCAAGGAAGGATCATATTCCTATCATTGAATCCACCTGGAATATTCTAGTAGATCAGAAGATCTAGGCTCATATCCCTGCTTCCATCGATGAACGAATGCACCATTATCCTTATGAGGTTATACAGGAGGAGGTTCATATCCCTTTATCCATTCTAGAGCTCTTTTCCCATATTCTGACAAAGAATTCATATTCAGATTGGGCTCATATTCCCATTCCAACTGGGGATCACCAATTGAGAATAGAACATGCTTCGGGACAAGATTGTATCCTATTAAAAAAGACTAGTGTCATACTCTGAAGGATTAGGATTATACTTTATCCCCATTATATCTTAGGCCCACCAAGTGAGAGTGAAACATGTCTTGGGGTGGGCTCATATTACTACCAATAATAAAGAATTGCATTGGAATGCTCCATTAGCTTATCAAAAGTGGTATCATATTCCTGAAGCAATAGACAATTATCAATATATTTCTACAATCGTCAAATAGCAGGCTCATATCCCTTTAGAATTTTAAAAGGTAGGTCACTATATTCTTTCAGCAACATAAAATGATGCTAATGTTCTTAACCTACTCAATTTCAGTGTTCTTGAGGTTTTTAGAGACACATTTTCAACTTCCTAAGGGTCTATCAACTCTTAAACCAAAGTATAAGGATATCATTGCCACAATTTTCCTCCTCGTTGTAGTGTGGAGATGGATCGCAGGGACTCTACTCCTGATAGCCATCGTGGTCAACCTCTCCATGGTGATATCTTTCATGAATAAGGAACTCCTCCCCATTTCCATACACCTTCATATAGATAGGTTTTCAAAACTTGGATGACTTCAAATGGAGAGGTGCTTGAAACATTGGGGTTAACTACATATAGTTCCCCATAAAATTATAGAAACACTCCACTTCAGTCAGCATGCTACCCTAAAAAGAACCTTTTGTGGTCTAAACAGATGGAGTCTTGTAAGTATAATGAGGAGGAGGTCGACATTGACATATAGAGAGAGTTAGTTAGAAACAATTTACACACCATGTCCTAGCCCCTTGTTACTTCTGACTATGCCATACCTATACCAAAATATATGGTAAAATCATCAGCGATTGAAGGCCAGACACCTCCTTTATCTAGGATATGAGGGTCACCTTTAGACCATCAAGATACTATATTGTTATCTATACCTGGTTGTTATCTCTGTAGACCTGGACCCAAAAAAAGAAAATCACAACACTAATCTACATCATGCTTGGAATCATTGAATCACAACTCTCTGGTAACTAGTCATTGAAGCCTCATCATACGTCCATATTCAAGGATGTGGAATGTATGGGTCATTTCACATTACCTTGCACCTGGAACCATAGATCACCATAGATACAACATCTTGTAATCTCATAGCATATGGAAAAATTAGGGGATCGGGTAATGTGTGATCCAATTGTTCACTACAAAGAATTTCCCAACTTCAATGGTGCCAATAAATCATGAACGGAGGAAGAGGATGGAAAACCAATCATCTAACTAGGCATCTCAAAACATTGGGAACACATTTTAGACACGTAAGCCAAAGTTTTAATGAACCAAACAACTTCCCATAAAGAGTAACTTTCATAGTGGGCTTCCATTACACCCATCTCCTACATAAGCACAATTGCACCATATCAAAAAGTCACAATAGTAGCTTCTATAATAGTCATCCAAGAGGGAACCCAGCTCACAAGACCAGGGGAATATCTACCTCCACCTCCACCCCTCAGGTCATCAATCCCTAAGAGGGTCTAGGAAATGATAGCAGCAACTATAAAAAAACCCATCCCACTGGCCTTGGGGAATTTATATATCAATTTCCATCCTAGGAATCATCAAATCCTCAACTTTAATTGTTGAATCCTCAACAATATGATCAATCAATGCCAATTGTGGCCCCAGATAGTCCCTAACCTGTAGGGATGGGGAAGTTTCATCATCATCACCGTAGAGAGAATCAATCTTCTCCAGGTTGGGAGGTAAATATGGACAGTTAGCATATCATTTGTTCCTCCCACCACAAGAAAAAACCTATACTATTTAGGGCACGTTCGACAATCATGATCAGAAACCCCTTCAAGTTCACTATTCATAGGATGAGACATGAGGAAAATATAGTGAAGTTAATTAAACCCTACTGAGGTTGAAAGACAAAATGGCCCAATATAGCCAAGGGTTTGAGAAACAACCATAAATGGGGCAGTGTAGAATCATCCTGTTGTGTTGAGAGTAATGGGAAAACTATCATTTCTTGATACACCTCTTTGAATTTCTTCATCATCAACACAACTAATAATTTGGATCAAGATGTCAATGCATAGATGTGAAATGTGAAAAATAAACCCCGAGATGAGGATCTAGATGCACCCATTGAGGATCCAAGTACCTGGAACCAGAGAAGGCCCCAAAACTAAAACCTATGGATATAGAGATGTCACATATATAGTGGAACACTGCCAAAGATAAAGGGAAAGTTGTGGATACAACCCAATCACTATTTAGAAGAACTGAAATTTCTTATATAGAGGAATAGTTAGAACAATATGAGAATGTGATACAAACTCTCAGACAACTCAATGAGGAGCCACTTATCATTTTTAGACCAAGATGAATATTCTCCCTTCTAGATATGATCCGGATATAAGAGAATCTTTTGAGAATCAGATTGGATCTGGATCTAGAAAATCAGTCTATATAAATGAGGAAGATGAAAATGATCATGAATTCCCTCCATTAAAGTGAAATCCTCTCCCTATCCAAAGTGGTCATTTTGTTTTTTAACAAATCAATGATCTATAGGAGATGAAAACAAGGACGCATATCTATGCCTCTCCTAATCCCTATAGATAATAGGTGGATCAGACAACAGTAACTTCAGAATTTCTTAACGCCTTATATCCCTAGACTACTTGAATGGAATCCATGGAAGAAAAACATGAACCAGTGTAGACTGAGAATAATCCATTCCCTGAATGGGTAGATGACACCTTTCCCCCACCAAATTTTGTAAATTCTACCTTCCCCACCTTCGATGGCATGGGAAACCCAGAACAACATCTGACACACTTCATGTCCCGATACGGTTCAATGATGGGCCCTTGAGATCAATAGGATACAACCAAGATGAGTTGTTTTTTATAGAATCTGATAGGTTCATCCTTTATTTGGTACAATAGTATTCTAGTAGGATCTGTTTCTAGATGGGAAGACTTTCATTGTCAATTACTCAAATAATTCATCTCAACACTGAGGAATACAACAATTATATTCTTGAGTAACTACAATAAACATAAAAATGAGAGGGTGTTGGGATTCATATCTATATAGAAAGGTATAACCTATTTACTTAGAATACCTCTCTCATATGAGAAATTACTTGATCTATGTGCTGAAAATATCCGGGATGAGTTGAAAACACCACTGATCCCAATGAAATATCTAGGTGGATTCTATGAGTTTAAAGAAATGGAAGAATTCCTAGAATATTCCATTCACCGGACCAAATCTAAGTCTTGACTCTTTCCCTCAGCATAGGGAAAAAGGATTGGAAAATTATAAACTTTCATTGTTACCCTAAAACCAGTAGTGGTCCCTATTCAAGAAACTAGGCAGGTCCATAACCACCCAATTCCTCCTATCAAGCAGCAACAACAACAAAATCTCCCTCATTGGAAAGAAAAAATAGATCAAGGTTGCCTAGGAATTTAGGAATGGAATAATAAATCATACTCATTCCAAAATTAATAAGTCCCCTGATTATTTCCTTACAACCATAGACAATAACTTGCTCAAGCTACCATGGCCTAGGAAGCCCAATGAGTTCAACCTCACCGACCTTCCTTACTACTTCCCTTTCCCTAGGAGGATGGGTCAAAACATCTAGGATTTATTCACCTTCAAAGACATCCTCCAAATAATAGTTGATTCTAAAGAGGTGGTGTTAGATAAATATTTAGATTCATGGTTTGCATAACTATTTCCCATCCAAAAGATGAAGTTGATTGGAAAATAGTTCCAACTAGGTGTGGGGGAAGTTCAATAACTAGATGACTCAAAATATAGTTGACTGAGCTCATGCCACCCTAAGAGCACAATATAGAAGCCCCATAATGGTCCCATAACCTAGGTAAGTGACATCAGATACACATCACATAGGTTTATGCAACTACTGGACACAGGAAGAGATAGAAGATGATGATTCATTTCAAGTCCAACACAAGCTATGACACTTGCATATTTCTTTAATACAAAATCTAAATTATAGGTACTACCCCACTAAATAGAACCCCCATCATATGAAGATCTCGTATTTGGTTCAGTTAATGTGATACACTTGGAATAACTCTTATCCGATGATGAATATACCGCCGAATATGAGTTCCGTATACATGAATGGGGAGCTATAGCTCAAAGGCGCAGGATCCAAGGGTACATAGGACAATAGAAGCATGGTCAGACCTGGTATTTTGGTCATGTCCCTACAAAAGGAATATATGAAGCTGATAACCATGGGAAAGCACTCTAGTAGGACCAAAAGAGAGACGGAGGTGTCCCATCACCCTATAGAGGCCACCCATGACCGGTCTTCATACATGAATGCCTAGAGGGGGTGTGATTACATGATCATCCAAGACAACGGGGAATTACAGTGTAATCTATGCCACTGGCAGTGGGCACTCCCTCAATCTCTGCACAAGAACCAATCTTGTCAACCACACATGACATGTCTCCTGAACCATATAATAAGAAGTATCCCCACCTTGGGTAGTATTGAACTATGGCACAAAATTATAATATTTATAAAATAGATGGTGGGTTTCCCAACCAAACTCTCAATCCAGGACACGCTCAATATTTTGAAAGAACTTGGGGAGGTTCTAATTTAAGCCCTCCAAAGCCCACATGAGTTTGAGATAGAAGACGCTATAGACAAGGTTTATCGAGTGAAGACTATGCCATCAGAGTGCCATGTTGAAATCTTGTTCACAGACCAGGATCTGGAAGATGTCATCCATGGACACATGAGGCCCCTATATGTTTTCTAAAGACTTGATAATGTTGATATACAAATGGCCCTGATTGAAAATGGTTCTTGGATCAACCTCATTCCGATTTCAACCCTTTTAATTTTGGGATATAGAGACAGATATTTATCTCCCATAATATTGAATAATCAATGGTATGATAAGTGTGAGAAAATACCTCATGGGAAGATCAAGCTCAAATATCAATTTGGGTACCTCACATCTAATGTTGAGTTTATGATCATCCAACAAGTCACTGTATACAATTTTCTGCTCAGGAGTCCCGGACTCCACAACCACACGGTGGTACCTTGAAAATTCCATCAGTGTTTGAAATTCCCCATTAATGGAAAGGTTGGAATACTACATAGTCACAATTCCCCCTTAGATACATGTAAATCCACATATGTTGAGGTAGGTTTCTATAAAATGGGATCCAAATAACCAATGGTGAAAGAAAATATACTAGTTGTAGCTCCCAGCACCTTGGGGCCACCCCTGAAAATCCCTACAAGTATGGTTGACAATGATTATGTACTACCAATAAATCTAGTTGAGGTAGTAGACTCAATCCAAGATGTCTAGGATCATTCTCTCCCAAATGATAGTGTAAAATAAAATCAGTTCTGAAATCTCTCTACAATGAATTTGGTAGAAGGGATGACAATATCTCTTCGCATGGCCTCTAATGTGGCTGTATTTTGATACATTTTTGTCACATAACTTCTTTAAATTAATAATGTTTTTGTTTTTATAATAATTTATGAAATAATTAATTTATTTTTATGATAATTTGATGTTAAAAAAATATAACTATTAAAATAATGATTTTATGATAAATTAATGATTCTTTTTATTTTAATTATAATTTTTTAACTTTAAATTTATTATTTACTTTTAAAGTTTTTTTTAAAATATTATTTTAATGTCATTGTTTAATCTTATGTTTTGCTAGTTTAATTTATATTTTCCATTGTTTTTATATTTAGTTAATTATTTATAGTTTAGCATAAGATTTAATTTCTTTAAATAATTTAATAAGTAAAAGCATTGTATTTTAATTCATGTATTTAATAAATTTTATAATTATTTATTTAGTTAATTAATTAATCAGTTAATTTTTTTTTAGCAATTTGTTTTTAATTTAACAAAATAATTAGTTTATATTTTATTTAATCTAAATATTTATTTTTGATAATATTTAATTAACAAAATAAATTTTATTTTAATTTAATTTTCTATTACTTATTTTTGTTTGAAAATTATAAAAATTTAACATACGGTTTAAACTTATTAATTAATATTATTATGTATTTCATTTTAATTTCTTTTATTCTGCATGACATGATATTATTTTGTAGTAATAGTGGAGCTGCGTGTATGAAAAAAATTTGTTGTAAAGGTGTCATGCATAGTAGTTTTTTACATTATAGAATTTATGTTGGTGCAAAAGATACATCGTAAGACAATTAGAATTTTTGTAACGACCCAAACTTTTATCAATGAAATTTATCCCTTCTTATAGTAACGTCATATAGTATAAATCACATAAAATAACTTATAGACAATAATAAAAACTTTATAAATGAAAAATTGATGAAATAAGAAGTATTTCTAGAAGTTAAGGAACCAATACCATTGAAATAGTAACTTGACCTTAGGAATAGTAATATGGCCCTTATGAATAGTAAACTGGACAAATGGATAGTAACCTTACACATGAAAGTATAAATAAAATTTAGGCATCTTATAAATGAAAGAATGGTATAATTATATCATAGTCTAAGTAAATAAATGTTTTAAAAATATTAATTATGTGTTGGCATTTTTGTAAGTAATAAATATTTAATTAAAATTTTATGATTAATTTAATAATTAAAAAGAAAATGTATTTTTAAAAAATATATTCATAAATTAATATTTTTATTTCTTATTAATTTAAGATAATTTTATGAGACCATCATTATTTTTTCAAAGTGTTACAAAATCATTTATAATTTTAAAATCTGTATTTTCTAAGTAAATGATGATTTTAATTAAAAATTAAATTACTCATATTTAGAAAATTATTTTCATAAAATAGAGTTCATTTTTTAATTATACACATCAAAAAATGGTTAGTGTGAATTTTTAGGATTTTTATAAAATACTTGATTTTTATGAATAGTAAAATACGATAATTTACGATAAAAGCGAAATACATGAATTATGGAGTCATGGATGATATATGAATGATGTAAGCCCAAAATATAAAACTCTCCTGAATTATGTTAATATATTTAGTGATAATTCTCAAACTATTCATAGTCTTGATCCAAAATACTAAACTAATGAATATAATAATGAGAAAACACCCCTCTCCTCCACTATAAATATCACCCCTCGCCACCTCTTTTACTCACACCTCTCAATCTTTGAACCTTTTCCAATTTCTGCCCAATACTCTTCCCTAGACCCTCCCCAAAATCTAGGAGCTCTTGGTCTCATCAGAAGACCAAAACCATTTCCCTAAGGAGGTTCTCAAGGAGGATAAATTCAAGAGGTAAATTCCTCTTTCTTTTCTTTTAATTTCTTTTCAAGTTCTTTTCTCTTCTTTTTCTCTCATCACCTCCCCTCATACAAATGAAATGATAACTCCAGTACCATACATATACTATAATTATATCATGTTAATTTAAGATCTATCATTAAACCCCTCCCTCCCTCTCTTTTATTATAAAAATGAAATTGTCGCCCGTGATGTGTCAATTTACCAACATAGTGGGCGATGCACTTTTATTTTCCATTAAAGCCTTCAAGTATGTTAATAAAACCATTATAATGGTTGAAAAATATTGTAAAATTTATGTTACATCTCTCTTTATGTTCTAGAACTAACATATATACATAATACTAAATGATAAAACATAACGGGTTCGTTGTGATCGAAAAACCACCAAAATTAACCTAAAACAATCATCATTAACTTGTATCCAATGATTCATTATCATACCATATAAATAAATTATTTATAATATAATTTAAACTTCTATAAGATCATTAATAACATATAATAACAATTCTGGATATTTATTTTCATTTTACACGAACTTCCATTCATGTATACAAGTGAATCAATCATGAAAAATAAGAAAACGAACACTCCTGGATGATGAAATTAAACTCTATAACTCATAGAAAAGCCTATAAATGAACTTAATAAAACCATAATGAATAAAATTCATGTATTAAAAGTTATTTATTTGTTAATTAATGAATCTAATGTTATTAGGCACATGATCCTTAGCCCGACTGGTAAGGACTCCGTAAGTGCATCCGGGAGACCTGGGATCAAATCCAGGCGGAGACATTATTTCCGGGGGGTACCATAGCAGTACTGTAGTAGGTACTATAGAGGGAAATGTAGCAGGTACTATTTGACACTGTAGCAGCTGGGAATATGCCCTCGTTTGGGCCTTCGGGCCACCGATTTAGTCCCTGAATCCTTTAAGGCCTTCGGGCCACCCAGGCCTTCGGGTCAGTAAGGCCTTCGGGCCACCTCAAGGCCTTCAGGACACCTTAAGTAAAGATGCAAACCAGATGACCTATGAGGAACAAGCTCTACAAGGAGGATGAGAAAGGAGCTTTCACCATAGCAGAAGCTAAACAGATTGCAAGAATGAGAGGGTATGACACCTGCCATCGGGACAAGCCAGTGCATGCATGGGAATGCCTAGCCGAACATCCATGCGAAGGTGGAGAGCTGATTTCATGATGAAGATGCTGGGGAGGATCAGTTCCAAGTAGTTAGTCTGGGTTGTATGTAATTTTTGAAGCCTACGGGAAAATGAATTCCTCTATGGCCTATGGGCCATGTAATACTTACGTCTACGGGCCTTGTAAGGGTTCCACCTCACCCCTTGAAAGGTGTATTATCAAAATCAATAAAAAAATGAAGGCCTTCAGGCCATTGGATGGAATCTAATGTTATTATATAGGATATTAAAGTGAAGAAAGAATTCAGAGATAAGGTAATGGGAATTATCGAACCCAACTCTCTTTCTTTGGGTTTTCCCTCTTTCACCTCATTTTCGGTATGGATATTCCTTTAATGTTCCTTATATATAATTTCTTCATCATTATCTTATCTTTTCTGGGATATACATGTTACCAATCTAGTTTTATGAAAAATACAGAGATTTTTTCAAAAGAACTCTTCTATCTAAAAACACATATTTTACTTCTCATGAGATTGTTTCTTCTTCACTAAAAATTGATGATTCTTATACCAAGTATGTTATTCCCTTTTTATTTTGGGAACCCCAAAGTTTATTAATGAATTTAATCTTTATGAAATGAAACTCATTTCTTTCCATGGGTTATTTTATTTCAAAGGTTGATATACATTCTATGTGGAATGCATGATAATGTAAATGTTATGATGTTATGGGTGTACCCAGAATTATATAGCACATGTGAATGATATGATGTGACTAGTGCACCCAGAATTATATAGAGTTAAAATTAATTGGTTAATTTGATGTATCTTGTGAGAAAAGGTGGAATACGCGTGAACATGATGATATCTTTCTTCACAACTATGTGTGGTAGTTAACCACTAAAACATGATGTTACATTTTTATGCATTTCCTCATTCCAAGCCTTTTATTAATGATTACTGTCGTGATTATAATCATATGCCTATGTTATGATGAAAATGATTATGCTCACTCCATGTTATATTGATTTATGTTTTTATCTATCCTCTTACTAGGCTTTTAGCTCACCCCTTTCTTCGATATATATCCTCAGGTGATTACTTATACTAAGGAGAACACGAGGTACAGTAAGAAGCTAGAGAAGAAGAAATTAAATAAATGTTTATGTTTTATTTTATAAATGTTTTGTATGGTCCTAGTTTACCAAATACACTAAACCTTTGGATCCTAGTTGTGTAATGATTTTATGTTGCTTTTCTATAAAATGATGTAATAAGTTATGTAAGAAAAAGCAGGATCGTTATTGTTTTTGACTGGAAGATGCTTTGAGTAGTGAGTAAGATAATCTAAAATTAATAAGCATAAGATATTTTTAGTCATTGGTGTAAGAAAATCTGTCTCTGAGTAAGATAAAATTATTTATTCATAATGGATTCTTAAGTGAAACCTAAGCAGAAACCTGGTTTCTTTTGAAGAGCCACTGAATGAAGCCACAATGTTGAGCTGCTCTGCCTCTTTTCCAAGATTCCCTTAGAAGATTTTAATCTGACATTTATTCTTTCAGTCAACATCATCTCTGATGAATCTGAAGACATGTTGTAGATTTCAACCCGCTCTCTATCGGTATTCATTGAGCGTTGGCCGAAGAACCAAAATTGACCACTGCAAAGAAGGTCCATCAAGGTCACTGCAACACTCTTCTCAGGGATTTAACCTCCTCCATTATTGAAGATAAACCGACACCGCATACGAAGTTGAAGATACTTGAGGTAATCCGAGATTTTGACCTTGTCACCACCCTATTGAGAACCTAAGTTCCGAGATCACATGATTGAATATTGGAGAACCAGATCCCATTGAGATCCGGTCAGAGAACTAGATCTTTACTGTACTGATGCTACCACCATTGTTTCGAAATCGGGTCATCACAAGGTCAAAATTAGAGACCATTGAGAATCCAAATTTGAGATCCAAAATTCGCTAAAGCCTCCCTGCTTTTTGATGAAGGTATAACAATGTTTTTGATATTTGGATTTCCTCATGATCGTTTTTTGTTGATGGAGATGATAGTTAAAGAACACCTGAGACCATTGATTAAAGAATAAACGAGATCTGGACATGATTCATTTTGGTTACAGGTTCTATTAAGAGAATATTTTAGGATTATTGGGCCAATTTTGAGTTTGTTTGGAGATGATCCCTTGATTTTTTCATCATGGTTTGTGGAAGAACACACGAACCCGAACTAAGGCTGGGTTGATGTTTGAAAATTTTTTGTTGTGAAGGTGAAATTGGAATGGGTATTTTTACTCTTGAATTTTATGTCTTCAGCATAGAAGAATAGTGATGGAAAGGTGATCAACATTTTTCTTGTATGAATTAAAGGGGATATGTTGAGGTTGACTCAGGAGACATGGTCGAGTAGTGGTTTTAGTGTGGAGGATGGTTTGCATTAAAATTTGTTTGTGTGTGCTGAAGATTTCATCTTTGAATCTAGGATGGTTTTATAAGGAGGTTATTTTGTTTTTCTAGATGGTATTCAGTTTAGAGTAGGTGTATGCTAATCTAGAAGCTCATGCATGCATTTATTTGTTGTTTTGAGGGAAATTTATTTTCACTTAACAGTCATAAGAAGAAGAGCTGAAGAGTATCAAAGATGATTCCACCTGGGAGAAAGAGCAGTGATCCATTCTAGATGATAGAAAAAATTTCAATAATAAATATAGAAATTAAAATTGGATTGAAAATATTTGGATTTTGAATTAGTTCTAGATTTGTACAATTCCAGACAGTTCATAGAGAGGAAAACAGGCAAACATAAGAAAACGTTTCACGTCAACTGGAGTAGAGCGATGGAGATCAGAGCCCAGTGATCTTTCAGTGAACTCAATGGAGACCTGTTGCCAAGCATGGAGTTAAAGATCAAACACCAATATTATTTCATGGACATGATTGGATAGTTTGTTGTGGTCATGCCTTATGGTTTTCTATGGTGATTTCATTCTGAGCTTTCTCATTTTCTTTCAATCTGTAAATAATTTTTGAAATTGAAACTACTGAATAATCAATTGATGTTTGATAATTGCCTTTCGGTCATTTTGTTTCATTTTATCTTTTATAATTTGATTGATGCATTGAAAATCATCATGTGTTATTCAATGGATGTATACTATTAGATCAATCCAATTAGGAGTTTGTCGATTGAATCTCGTTGTTGAAGCTACTCAATTCTCAATCAAGAATTGTGATCACAATGATTCGATCTTGTTAAAGTGTTTGACGACCATCACTACATTGACCGGATCTTGATGAAATCAGGTCGATGGCTAAGATTCTAGTCGTTGCATTTAATTTATAAAACATACTAAGACGCAAAGTTCGGAATTTTCAGATTGTGTGTTTAGAGAATTTATAGAATGAATCTTTTCAAAGAAATGATGAAGAATAATCAAGTAAAATTACTTGGGAATGCCACAAAGCTTTTTTTACTTCTCTCCGGTTTTCTTTCACTGCTGCATGTTTTCTTTTATCTCCATTTGTTTTCATGACTTTTAGTTTAGTTAATTAGTATAGTTTTAATTTCTATCTTACAAACTCCCATAGAAATATATTAGCTAGTTAATAATAAAAAAATGTGAAAAAGAATCTCATTGGGAGACAAACATGGTTGCTTCTATATTGCAACAGTTAGGAGATAAAGATTATTGAAGAGGGTAAACATGACACAAAACACTTGTTTCAATTGGAGAAATTGTTTGGGAGGATACCTAAGAGTTCTGAAAAAAATAGCAATCTAGAAAACTTAAAAACTAACTTAAAAAAGAAAATTTTGATTTTGACCCAACCTTGGAAGACGCTGTTAAATATTTTTCCTACAAAACCAAGGTGATTTTTTGGACATTGAATGGAGATGAATTTAAAACAATGATAGAAGAACTTAATGAATTTATTTATACACAAGTCCTCAATGCCTTAGTTAAGGAACTACATGAATTTTTATATTTTTTTCCTGAGTTCCATGTAGGAGAGTTTTATTCTCCAATTTGTGATGAATATATCTAAGAGGTTGAGGCCAACCTCTTTGAACATTTACTTCTCAATGCGATAGATATTCCTACGGTCATAAAAGATGAACATGGGCTATCAACCATTTCGCTTCAGGGGGGTTTCAATATTTCTAAACATTCTTGTTTGGATCTTTTTCAACATAATTTTTCAATTGAATCTTCTAGTTGTTGCATTGTATGGAAGGTATCATCTTCACTGATTAAGGATGTTTTTGACCTGTTTTTTTAGAAAGGTTTAATGTATGACGATGTCTATGAGGAGATAAAGTCAGAAATAGAGACAACCTCTATGGAAAAACATTTGAAGCTAAAAATAAAAGAGGAGGTTGTCTGGTAAAGGGAAAAGAAGATAATTTTCCATCTTCTATGGATGTCCCAAAAAAATGCAGAGGGACTAGAGGACAACTGTCCTAGAGAAGTTGAATAAGAGACCCCTTATTTTATTCTTCCACCCTCATCTACAAAATTGCAACACAATTCGAGGGGGGTGGATGCAACATCTTCTTTTAAAGGGGCTGTCTGCAAAGAAGTAATGTTGCACGAATGTGTCAAGGAGAGAATGTGGTGGTTTTTACCACATAAGCCTCATCCACCGATTGATTGGGGATGAACAACAAGTTTTCCAGCCATGGACAATATAAATTAGAGCACATATTGGGGGTTTAACCCAAGATTGTCTTCCCTTTACTTCTTTTTCATTTACTTTCAGTTTTATGTTATTCAATTTTCATAAAATTTTGAATTCCTCTTGTTTATCTTGTAGAAAATAATGTGGACAGCCACCATGTGCATACCTTTCCAATGTTGTCTACCTTATTCTTAGTTCAATTGTTCACTAGTGAAATCCACTTGGGGCCTCTCTCCATCATTTTGGAGTAGATGATTTATGAACCACATTGATTATAAGAATCTACAAGCTGAAGAAACTTGGATTAACACCCACATCCATTTAACTCTAGTTCTATTTTACTTTATGTGAATTTTTGTGGGATCTAATGTTCATCTGTTTAATTTTTTAGGAATTTTCAAGTTTTCCAGAGAAGCATCATCAAATAAAAGATGGGTTGTATTTGAATCTATGAAAATGAGAAATAAATATTCTAATTTTGGGAGTTTTTCAGTTTAAAATTCTGCTCACTTTTTCTTGCTTTTAATAATCTGTTTGCTGCTACAAATTTGGTCTTTAATTGTTTAGAAAAGTTGTATTCTTGAAGGATTTTTGAATGTTGAAACATGATGGTTGCTACCATTAAATGGATTCTTTTGGCATGTGTATTAGTGCTAAAAATTTCTTGACTTTTTTGAAAAAAATTCAGCACACTTCTGGAAAATGCAATATTATACACATTATATTCTTGAGCTGAATTTTTGAAGTGGTAATCAGTAGTGACATCATGTACATGATGTGCAATGTTATTTATTTATTATTATTTATGTTGTGTGGCAGAACACTTCTTTGAGCTTTCATGTAACCCTTTCTAAACACGATTTTAATATGTAGAACAGAAAAATCTATTTGGACTTCAAAAAATGAATAAACATGTTTCTCCCCCTTATACTCAACATTGAGGAAAATTTTGGGCTTTAGTGTGGGGCAAAGGTCTTTCACTGTGCAAATTTGTACCACAATTCAAGTCCATTGAAGACCCCTAATTTTTTTCAAATTTGATTCTTTTTCAAGTTTCAATAAATCTTTTTGACTGATTTTAATTTTTTCTGAAGATTGAATTATAAGTAGCCACTTAAGGAGGATAATTTTATATTACCCCTTGGATATAATTGAGTAATTAATTTTTAACTTCTCTCTTGAAAATCGGTTGTCTTTGATAATGAATTGTGAGAATGTTTTAAAACATTCATTTCCCTTAAATCTTTTAATTTGGATATAAACTTTTAATATATGCATTCAAATGAATTATGAAATGAAAATCCTAATCTAGGATGAACATTTTCTTTTTTTCTTTATTTATTCTCATTTTAATTTATTAAGTTCGCTTATCCAAGCAGAGTGTCTAATTATTTGATTGCTAATTTATGTGAGTCGATTCTCCTTGTGGTAAAGAGATGTTTGGACTTACATTTGAATGCAAATTGAATAGAGTTTAATCTAAATTCAAATTTTCAGGGCCAGTTATTTTTGTAAAACCGGAATTGATTTTTCTCTTAAAGAAAATTCAATTTCTTGAGGGTAATATATTTTGACTATTTGAGGGGGGAAATCATTTTGCAAACCAATTTAGTATGACAACCCAGTTTTTCAAACTTAAGATTCATTTTAATTCATTGAATTTGATAAATTGTTTTCTCGAGGACAAGGAAAACCTTTGTGTGGGGGAATTGATGTGGTTGTATTTTGATACATTTTTTTCCACATAACATCTTTAAATTAACTAGGTTTTTGTTGTTATAATACTATTTTAACTAATTAATTTATTTTGATGAAAATTTGCTGTAAAAGTAATATAACTATTAAAATAATGGTTTTATGGTTAATTAATGATTCTTTTTATTTTAATTATAATTGTTTTAACTTTGAATTTATTATTTAATTTAAATGATGTGTTTAAAATATTATTTTAATGTCTTTGTTTAATCTTATGTTTTGCTAAATAAATTTATATTTTCCATTTTTTTATATTTAGTTAATTAATTAAAGTTGAGCATAAGCTTTAATTTTTTTAAATAATTTAATAATCAAAAGCATTGTATTTTAAATATTGTCTTTAATAAATTTTATAGTTTAATTAATTAATTAATTAATTAATCAGTTAATTATTTTTAGCAATTTGCCTTTAATTTTAAGGGAGTAATATAATTTGAAATTGATAATCATTGAGTTCGAGTAAGTAATATTTATTTCCGCGTAAGATAATTATCTTAATCAGCCAATGGATTATTAAGGAAAACCTAAGTGGGAGCCCGATTTCTGATGAAGATCCACCGAATGAAGCCACAATGTTGATCCGCTCCGCCTCTTTTCCAATCTTCCCATAAAAGCTTTGAAGCGTACATTTATTCTTGTCGCCGTCGTCATCTCTGATGAAGCTGAAGATTCACTCGAGATCGCGGCCTTCTCTCTGTCGGTGTTCGTTGAGCGCCGGCCAGAGAACCAGAACCGACCACTGCCAAGAAGGGGCGCCAAGGTTGCCACAACTCTCTTATCGAGGATTTAGCCGCCTCCGCCGTTGAAGATGAACTGACGCTGCATACGAGGTTGAAGATGCTTGAGGCGATCCGAGATTTTGACCTTGCCGCCGCCCTGTTGAGAATCCGAGTGCCGAGATCGCGCGATTGAATATTAGAGAACCAGATCCCACCGAGATCTGGTTGGAGAACCAGATCTAGACTGTCGACGCCGCCGCCATTGTTTCGAAACCGGGCCGTCGCAAGGTTGAAATCAGAAACCACTGAGAATCCTGATTTGAGATCCTGAGTCTGTTGAAGCCTCCATGCGTTTGGATGAAGGTTTGCCGAAGCTTTTGAGATCCCGGTTGCCTCGGGATTTCTTTTTATCGATGAAGATGAAGAACACCCGAGACCATTGATTGAAGAATAACTGAGATCTGGTCATGCTTCGTTTTGGTTGCCGGTTCTATTAAGATAATATTTGAGGATTATTGGGACGATTTCGAGTTGGGTTGGAGATGATCCCTTGATTTGTTCATCACGGTTTTTGGAACAACACACGAAGCAGAGCCGAGGTCGGGTTGAGGTCCGATGCTTTTTTGCTGTGTAGGTGCAACTGGAATGGGTCTTTTTACTCCTGAATGCTATTTTCTCCAGCATCGAAGAATAGTGATGGAAAGGTGATCAAATCGTTTTCTTGTGAGAATTTAGGAGGAGCTGTTGAGGTTGGCTTTGGAGAACTGGCTGATAAATGGTTTTAGTGTGGAAGCTAGTTTGCTTTGAATTTTTTTTTGGTTGAAGATTTCATATTTGAATTCAGGCTTGTTTTCTAAGGATGTTGAGCTGTGTTTTCTAGAAGGTATTCGGTATGGAGCAGGTGCATGGTGAGCTGGATCAATGTGCGTGCATTATTTGTTGTTTTGAGGGAAATTTATTTTCACTTGGCAGGCACAGGAAGCAGAGCTCAAGAGTGTCAGAGCTTATATCATCTGGAAGAAAGAGTAGTGACCTATTTCAGATGACAGACAAAATATCAATCACAAATAAAGAAATTAAATTAGGATTGAAAGGATGGGGATTCCGAATTAGTTTTAGATTCAGAAAATTCTAGATAGTTTAGAGAGAGAAGTAGACATGCAGCGAAACACATTTCATGTCAACTGGAGCAAATCGATGGAGAATAGATTCAGAAGATAATCCGGAGAAGTTGATGAACACCTGCTTCAAAGCACGGAGTTGAAGATCGAATCAAATTCTGCAGACATGATCGACTAGTTTTCTTGTGGTCGTACCTTGTGGTTTTCTCTGGTGATTTCATTTTGAGCTTTCACATATTCTTTCAATCCGTAAATAATCAATTGTTGTTTGATAATTGTCTTTCTGCCATTTCATTTCATTTTATCTTCCATTCTTTGATAGATACATTTCCAATTGACATGTGTTCTTCAATTGATGCAAACTGTTATGTCAATCTGGTTAGGAGTTTGTGGATCACTCTATTTTTAAGTTACACAATTCTCAGTCAAGAATTGTGAGAACAATGGTTCTATCATGTCAAAGTGTTCGACAAACATTTCTACTTTTACCGTCTCTTGATGAAAGGAGGTCGATGACTGAGATTATAGTCATGGGCTTCAATTTCTCAAACTTAATGCGACACAGTTCAGAAATTTCAGACTATGTGTTGAGAGAATTTATGAAATGAATCTTTTCAAAGCAATGAAGAATGGATAATCCAGCATAATTACTTTGGAAGGTCATTGATCATTTTTGACTTCTCTCCAATTTTCTTTCGTTGCTGTATGTTTTGTTCTGTTTTCTTTTGTTTTCATGACTTTTAGTTTAAATAATTAGGATAGTTTTAATTCCTGCCCAATAGGCGCAACCCAGTGGTTGTGCCCGATGGTGGTTTTATGAGAGGTCTCTGTTTTGAGCATCCCCGTGCGCATTTAGTCAGTATTTTCCTTTGTTTCCCCCTTCCCTGACTGTTGTATAATTAGGATAGTTTTAACCCCCATAGAAATATATTAGCTCGTTAATAATAATAAAAAACATGACAAAGAAGCTCCTTAAATGAAGTCTCATTGGGAGAGAACCCTGGTTGCTGCGATATTGCAGTATACAGAAGATAAAAATTATTGAAGAGGGTGAAAACGACACGAAACCCTTGTTTTTACCTCTCTCATCCCGATGGTTATAGAGATTCCCTTAGATTTCCAACATCATTTGAAAATCCCCCCAAAGTCTCAGAGGTGGAAGAAGAAGAGGATGACCCTAGGAATGCCCCTCCTGCATTTGAGGATGTCATCTTCACCACTGCGGATGAGCTCAAACAGGTGAATATGGGAACAAAAGAAGACATGTGGCCTACATTGATTAGCGTCGTCATGCTTTTCAAGGAGCATGAGATGTACATTACATTTCAAAGGAAATACCAATATGTGTTCATTTAAAACTATACAAAGATTCCCGGATTGAATCCATATGTGGCTACACACCATATTGACTTACCCAATGACCATTGAGGCTTCAAGTAAGCAGTCAGGAGGATGCACACCTCTCGTGCTACTAATGTAGAGGCAGAAGTTAAAAAATTTTCAGAGCCAACTTTGTTCGAGAAGTGCAATACCCAAGATGGATTGCCAACATCACCCTCGTCAAGAAAAAGAATGGGTAGATTAGGGTTTGCATCGATTTCATATAACTGAATCGACACTTCCCAAAGGACAACTTAACATTACCGATCCCAAAATTTTTGATTGATGCAACTGCTGGCTTCCAAAACCTTTCCTTCATGGATGGGTACTCAGGGTGCAATCAGATAAAGATGAACCCTGAAGATGAGGAAGCCACTACCTTCAGAGCACCCCAAGGTATCTTTTTCTACCAGGTCATTCTCTTTGTATTAAAGAACACTGGATCTACTTATCAACATGCCATGCATCATATCTTTAATCACTTCTTGGTTCGAATAGGTTAATGTTATGTTGATTACCTAGTGGTCAAATCCTAGCAGCGATGTGATCACTTCACAGATATTCAAACAATCTTTAACAAGCCGCAACAACACAATCTTCAGATGTATCCGCTGAAATGCACTTTCGGGGTAACATTCGGGAAGTTCCTCAGCTTTGTGGTATGCCATAATGGCATGGAGACCGACCATGAAAAGGCCAATGCAATCATCGCAATGTCACCCCCATGAAATCTCAA
The DNA here is from genome assembly GCA_963277665.1 of Viscum album. Classification (NCBI taxonomy): domain Eukaryota; kingdom Viridiplantae; phylum Streptophyta; class Magnoliopsida; order Santalales; family Viscaceae; genus Viscum; species Viscum album. Next base: position 1,148,146,035 of record OY728142.1, on the reverse strand, counting down.
AGAACTGAGGGGGCTCCAGGGGAACCTCACATACATTTGGAGTTTCATAGCCAACCACATTGGAAAATCTCTCCCCTACACCAAGCTAATGAAGAAGGGAATTCCCTACCAATGGGATGATGACTGCCAATAAGCCTTCGAGTGACTAAAGCAATATATGCTGCACCCGCCAGTCGTAATGCCACCAGTGGAAGGAAATCCACTCATCTTATATGTTGCTGCCATGGAATGATCACTTGACACTCTCCTCATATATAAAAATGATTAATGGAATGAGAAAATCATTTATTACCTCATCCAAATGATTCTGGGTACTGAGACCCAATCCTCGGATGTTGATAAGAACTGCCTCACACTCATCTTTGTAGTGAAAAAGACGAGGCATTACTTGCATCACCATGAAGTCCACACGGTCTCTCATATTGACCTGCTTAAGTAGATCCTTGGTCGTCCCATGCTGACTAGGTGCTTGGCCTGATGGGAAGTCATTCTGCAACAATACAACATCTGGTTCACGCCACAAAATTTAGTGAAAGGGAAAGCCCTGACTAATTTCCTCGTGACATGTCCGGCCTTGGAAAGTACACCTGTAGATACCGAGATTCTTGACAGAGGTTTTCTATGCCCATGACACTCCCCGGACATTGAAGATATATCTTTACGGAGCCTCCAAAATTCCTATCGGCAAGAGACTGGAAAACCAAAGGCTCAATTGGGTTGGCATAGATATTATATTTGTTTCTACAAAACAACAACTTTTCCATACTCTTTATCACTATCTAAAGACTGCAGGAATAATAAAGTCGAATACTAAGACCTCATCATTGGCTTGGAGCTAGCCTTACTGCTACAAATAGCCTACCAAAAATTCAAAGGGGATTCAAAGCCGGTGATAAAGAAGATTAATGGAAAATATGCCATCAAAAGGGAAGAATTGGACCCTCTCATTGGCTATGTTAGGGGACTAATAGAAGAGATCCCTTTTGATTCCTCATTGCATCATATTCCCCAATCATAGAATGCTCGTGCTGACACACTAGTACAAAAAATGTTTTTAACGTCGCCTTTTTTCACGTCGGTTTATTAGAACCGACATGAAAATCTCTGAAAATCGATTTTTCATGTTGGTTATTATATAACCGACGTGAAAATACATTTTCGTTGATTTTTCACGTTGATTATATAAGAACTGACGTGAAAAATCCATTTTATCTGATTTTTCACGTCGGTTATTATATAACCGACGTGAAAAATCAATGTACATCACTTTTCCATGTCGGATATTAAATAACCGACGTGAAAAATCCATTTCCATGAAAAGATATTAAAATTTTCACTTATTTTTCACGTCGGTTATTATAAAACCGATGTGAAAAATTCGATTTTCATGACTTTTTCACGTCAGTTATTTAATAACCGACGTGAAAATTCGATTTTCATGACTTTTTTATGTCAATTATTTAATAACTAGTGTGAAAAAAGTTTACAAACATGTAGTTCATTTCCCAAGATTTAATTTGACAGGTCACGAAGCTCAAACGGAGTTACGGATTAAAAGTTATGCCCTATAAGTTGATCATCTCTAAACGAAGTCTTAGGGAAGACCAACTTCCGAAGGCCATAACTTTTAATCCGTAACTCCGTTTGAGCTCCGTGACCTGTCAAATTAAAGCTTGGGAAATGAACTACATGTTTGTAAACTTTTTTCACATTGGTTATTTAATAACCGACGTGAAAAAATACCTCTTAACGTCGGTTATTAAATAACTGACGTGAAAAAGTCATGAAAATTGATTTTTCACGTCGGTTATTTAATAACCGACGTGAAAAGGTGATGAAGATTGATTTTTCACGTCGGTTTTATCATAACCGACATGAAAAATAAGTGAAAATTTTAATATCTTTTCATGATGCTTATCATAAAACCGACGTGAAAGATAATTTTAATCTCCATCGAACGCGAAATTTCAATTTTTTTTACATCGCGGCATCGAAATTTCGAATTGTCGCCTAAATTTTTTAATATCGCACTTTCTCTTATCATCTCAATTATATGTTTCCATTATACACATCCAAATTTAACAATCATTTATTTCAACCATTATCGTTCCCCCAACTCGACTCGTTTGATCTTCAACGTGAATCAATTATTTCTTCTTTCTGTGATCTCGTCAAGGTATATTTAATCGTTTATCCATGATTTATGGTTTTTATGATTTGTTTTCTTAATTGATATACCATTTGATGATCATTTCATTCAACCATCATCGTTCCACCGACTCAACTTGTTTGATCTTCCACGTGAATCCACTATTTCTTATTTCTGCGATCTCGTCAAGGTATTTGTGATTATTTTCCCATGATTTATATTTTCTATGAGTAGTTTTCTTAATTGATATACCATTTAATGATTATTATTTTCTTATAATGATGGATAATGCTTTATATCATGGTAAAACTACAAATCCTCCTACGGATTCAAAAATTCCTTCTAAGATGAAGCTACAGTTGGCTCATTCAATCTTTCCTCGAAAAAAATATCAAACTTCTGATGGTCATAACTTTTGATCCGTAACTCCGTTTGAGCTCTACGACCTTTCAAACCAAAGCTTAGGAAATTATATACAATATGGTAAAAAAATTTATGTCAGTTATTAAAAACCGACGTTAAAAATTACTTTTAACGTCGGTTTTTAAATAACTTTCGTAAAAACTGACTTTTAATGTCGGTTTTTTCAAAAAACAACGTAAAAAATGGCTTTTTAACGCCATTTCCAGAAGATATTTCACATCAGTTTTTTTAAAACCAACGTCAAAAACCATAAAACCCCATTTTTAATGTCAGTTATTAAATAATCGACGTAAAAAATCATATTTTTAACATTGCTCGCAATAACGTCGCCTAAAAACCAACATTAAAAAGCAAAAAAAAAAAAACCGACGTAAAAAAGGTTATTGTACTAGTGACACATTGGATAATGCAGCCACAGTCTTGGCCGACCCTGATCAAGAGGAAGCAATCTTCTGCATCACTCACCGAAGCATGGTCTCATCGATCATCATTTGTGATATAAAAGAAATCAATTAGGTCAACACCACCCCAGAGCATGATGAATCGATATCCACCCCTGGATGGAGGGAGAGCATAATTAATTATCTCTAAAATTGGACTCTCCTAAGAGATCAAGATAGAATGGAAGAAATTCAAAGGTGAGTAGTGAACTTCACCCTTTGAGATGGGCCAAATGAGCAGAAATCCCTCCACAAGTGAGGCATCGATGGAATCCTCCTCAGATGCATAACAGAAAGAGAGTTTCCTACTGTCTTGGAAGATGTCCATGTAGGCTCTTACGATGCTCATCAGACTGGGACGAGGCTCTCCCTCCAAATCAAGATACTGGGTTACTACTGACAAACCATGATATAGGACTGTGTAGAATTCACCTAGAAATGTCATTCGTACTATGTTCATGCAAACTACATCCATAAACCCCCTGAATTGCGATATACAACTAAATATTCGTGGCCATTTTTCATACGGGGAATGAATGTAGTGGAGCCATATCCCCAAGCCACATCCAAGAAGTTTAAGTACATCCTTACTACCACCGACTTCTTTTCTAAGTGGGATGAGGAAATACCTCTCAAAGAACTCAGGATGAAGAATATCATCAATTTCATGAAATTCCATATCATCATCAGGTTCAGAGTCCCTAACACAATATTGATGAAAAAAGACACCAACTTCTTTTCTGCAGAGTTGAAGAAACTGTACTAGGAGTACAACATCAAGTCTAATCACTCATCCCACTATCATGCATCGGAAAATGGACAGATAGAGGACTTCAATAAGAATCTATCAAATATACTCTATAAAATGGTGAATAATAAAAAATAAGTCTTGGCCGGACAAGCTCCTTCATGCTTTATGGGCCTACCGTACCACCACGTGTACTACTACACAAGCAACTCCATATTCATTGGTGCATGGGACCGAAGCAGTGTTTCCCATAGAAGTCTATCTACCCTCTCTTCGAATATCCATCCGCAGAAAACTCTTGGATGATGAGGAATCACAAAAGCAGTTAGATGAATTAGAGTAGCTTGATGAGAACATGTTGTGCACATTATACTACCTCGAAGTCCATCAGAATCAGATTGCATGGGCCTTCAATAAAAAGATTCACCTTCCTTTGTTCCTTTAAGGAGAACTGGTATTGGCTCTCAAAACCCAATGATACCAGGCAAGAAGATGCCAAAGTTGGAACCCAAATGGGAAGGACCTTATACCATATATAAGGTTTATCACAATGGAGCATACTCATTAGACACAATGCGAGGGGAGCATGTCACACCCCACTCCAATGAAAATTTTCTTAAGAAATACTTTTCATAGCTTCCATCAAGCATCTCTCATCCTAGAAGAATAAAGATAAAATACACAACATCTTTCATCCTAGTAGAAAGACGTTAAACTAAACAATATTTGTTGTCCTAGAAGAAATACGTTAAACTACACTGCATATTTCATCCTAGTAGTAAGATGTTAAATTGTATGGAGTCTCTTTCCCTTACCATAAGACATTAAACTATATGGAAGAAGTCTATGGAGCAAGTCCTTAATCTGTACAACATCTTTTGTCTTTACTACATGGTGTTAAACTGTACGAAAAATTTCCTTACCACATGACATTAAACTAAACGGAAAATGTCCTCACCGCATGTCATTAAACTGCATGTGAATCATCTTCTCACCAACGATTCATCACACACAACCTCGATCTGTGAGAAAAAAAGATGAAATGCCTATGTCCTTATGTGATAGTCAGATCCACATAGGGAATATCTTCATCTAAGAACTATGTGTTGGTTTATTCCTATCATCATGGGATACGTAGTAATGCGCAAACCTCTATTCTTAGGCCCATTTCCAATATACATTTTCTTACACATCGAGTAACCCTCATCCTTACCACAAGACGTTAAACTACATGGCTAATGTCCGCGCTGCATGACACTAAACTGCAAGGTTTCCAAGAACTACATGTGGATTGATTCCTACCATCACATGATACCTAGTGATGCACAAACCTATATTTTTGGGACCAACCACAATATTCCTTTTCTTCCATGTTGGGTGACCCCCGTCCTTACCACAAGACATTAAACTGCACAACTGATATTCTCACCACATGATACTAAACTATATGGTTTCAAAGAACTATTTGTGGATTGATTCCTTCCATCATAGGATATGTAGTGATGCTAAAGACCCCATTGTTGGACCCAGCTACAACATTCCTCTTCATTCACATCAATCCACCCACTTCTTTACCACACAACTTTAAACTGCATGGATAATGTCCTTGTCATACGACGCTAAACTACAAAGGTTTCTAGAACTACACACGGTTTGATTCTCATTTTAATGAGATACATAGGGATGCATGAATCCTATATCTTGGACCAACCACCACATGTTACAAAATTCCCCTATCCATCCTTTAACTTCCTCTAGGTCATGAGAAGAGCCTTATCCATTCCTTGTTTCTCATACCAAACATAGTACACGTGATCTTAGGAATTTTGGTAAGGGATCCCGCTACATGGCTGGGGCTTATCATTTTACGATGGGAACATCATAGTCTATGTTGCAAGATGTTAATAGGGACATCATGAGACCTCACCACATGATGATAAATTGCATGGTTGATGTCCATTATAAGACACAAAACCACACATTACTATGAACCTTGACTAAGAGAACCAATACCCTTAGTGTGAGTCTCCCACCAAACCTCTATTCAAGAACTACATGTGGATTGATTATTGTCATCACAGGATATGTAGTGATGCCTGCATCACCCATCCTAGGATTAACCACAAAAAATAAACATAAAATTCCCCCTCCTTATGTACGATTCAGACATGTGCAGAGAGAATTCGTTCAAGAACTACATGTGTCTTGATTCCTATAATCATAGGATATGTAGTGACACCAAGATATCAGGTCTCAGGTCCATTCACAATATTCCCATTTCATGTCAGGGGGCCTATGTCCTTGACACACGACATTATACTATATGGTTTCTCAAGAACTATGTGTGGATTGATTCTTATCATCACATGATACATAGTAACACCTAGATCACCAATCCTGAGCCCAACTGCAATAATCAATGGGAACAATGCCCCCTCTATGTATGAGATAAACCTACGTAGAGAGTTTCCTATTCAAGAACTATCTATGACTTGATTCCTATAATCATAAGATAATATAGACTCCTAGATATCCAATCCTGGGTTCAGACATTGCATATAAAAGGATAAAAAAATGCACCCCAACTGCATACGGGCCAACCCTATGCAGTGAATGTCATGGTCGCATGACATTAAACTACATGACACATCTTAACCGCATGATGTTAAACTAAAATCCAAATGGCCTGATCGTGTGAAATTAAAACTGCATGACAAATACATCCCCACTACACGACGTTAAAATGTGAAGATCATCAACCATTATCATTCCTTATTAAAGGACCATAGAGCCTGATCCTGGTCAACCAGAGTACAAGGTTCTTCTGTCCTCTTTTAAGCCCCTCGGCCCTAAATCACACTTCGTGTCTTGAACACATCTGTTTATTGGAAACCTTTCATGTCCCCTAGAAAGGAAAATATATCTCCCCGTTTGACCATGATATTGATGCATATGGACTTAGACCTACCAACCAGATACATCTTGGCCCTATATAAAGAGATTTCTTATCCTTGTGAGCCTGACATCACTGCGATAGAACTCAGTGCCTTACAGTATTCTGGGTCATCCCCAGTATGATTATCCCATATCACTACTCATGAACTGAGAACCATGATCCATGATTTATAACATTTTCATCTCTTTCTTATAAGGATGTTGGAGTACTCTTGACCTTGGGTATCCTAATTAGTCTCTTGTGTAATAGTCCCCTCACATTAGGTCCATAAGCATCACGACCATAAACTGACCATAATTTGGTCAAAGCTTTATGACCTTAAACTTTAGCCTTTGATGGTCTAAATTTTAAGACCTTAAACTGCTAGAAAAAGGACACAAAACTTGTCAGGTTGAAAAACCGTAGAGGGAGGCCTAAGAAAAATTTAAGTCTTCACTCGCTAAACTCTTCATCTCCATTGTTTAGGAAAAAATTAGGGTATAAATAGATAAGGCATAAATGTCATAGTGCATACTTCATAGACCTAGTAAAAGCCGAGTCATGCTTGCTGGACCCCCTAGTCAAAAGATAAAGTAATGGTTTGTCACATCGTCTCATCGCGACAATGTGTTCACTATGCAGTGAAAAACCATTTAGGGAACTCAAACCCTTCTTGGATATTACATTTTCCATAAACCACACTTCATGATTTGAGCACCCTGGATCACCAGAAAGCTTCCACTATCCTTGAAAAAAGATAACCAACTTTGAGGGACCCTTTGTTTAACTATGCTTATATGCTTATGGATCTTGCATATCCCCCTATGGTCATCAACCAAATTCATCACTTTTCAAAAAGTGATTTTTGATCCTTGTGATCCCTAACATCACCATGGTAGAACTTAGCACTTCAGAGTGTTCTGGGCCATTCCTGACATGATTGTCCCATGTCATCCTCATGACGTGAGCACTTTCGACCATGATTTACAATCCATGCAACTAAACTATTCAAGAAGATTCGATATCCTCAATGTTACATCATTGTGTTTTATACTCTTTCTCAAAGAAAGATTGAGACACTCTATTCATGAACCTTTTTATGGAACACACCCCATGATTCAATACCACAAGGCATAGGGATTGAGCTTCAAATAAGATCTAAACCGCACTAAGGTGCTAGAACCCTTCTTGGATAACCTTTCCTCCATACCCAACCTCATCATCCAAACACTTGAGTCTTCATAAATATTTCATGGCCTCTGTAAAAGGGTAGGGCACCTCTGTTTGACCATGCTATCAATGCATAAGGGATCTTAACTACCAACTAGAGGTGTATCCTACTTGCAGGAAAGGAACTCCAATCCTTATGATCCCTGGTAACATTGTGGTAGAACCCAACACCTTAGGGTATTATGGGTCATTCCTGACATTTCTACCCCATCCCATGTTCAATGACTCGAATGTTTGGGTTATGAATTACATCACCCACATCCCAACTATCCAGGTGGACTCAGTTTCCCTATTATTTTACCCTCAACCAATGTTACCCCAATAAATCTTCCATGGACATTGGAAAAGAGTGGATAAAACTCGGTTTACAATGCTATTGATGCACAAGGCCTTTAACCTAACAACCATAGGCATATCCTCATTGTAGGAAAGGAAATCCAGTCATTATGAGCTCTGGAAACACCACAGAGGAACTCAAAACCTTAGGGTGTTTTGGGTCACCCATGGAATGTCTGCCACATATTCCATAGTCATCAATAAAGTCTTGGAAGAAAGATTTTAAACTACATAGTATCTCATGATCCGAGCTAAAAGACCCTAAACAATAACAACATAAGGTATGAACTAAAAGACCATAAACTATAGTGATAGAAGGTCCAACCTAAAAGACCCTAAACTACAATGATATAAGGTTTGATCTAAAATACCTAAACAACATTGACATAATGTTTGAGAAAAAAGACCCTAAACTACAACGACAAATGGTCCGAACTAAAATACCATAAACTATAGAGATAGAAGGTATGAGCTAAAAGACCCTAAACTACTATGATAGAAGGTATGAGCTAAAATAACATAAACTAAAGTGATATAAGGTCTAAGATAGAAGACCCTAAACTACACCACAACAACAATTTAGTCTGTAAGAATGGAGAATGCACAGAACTTGTCCGACCAAAAACCTATAAGATGGTGGCCTGAGCAAAAGTTGAGTCCCATTCCACTAAGACTTTCCCTATATGAAGCTTAGGAAAGAATTAGGGAAATATAAAGAAAGTGATACAAAGCATGTGAGGCCCACCAAACAGCCTTAGAAAAAATCAATCTATTATCTCTTAGTCTATTGACTTCAGTAAAAGTTAGAACACTCTCCCTCCAGGACATATAATTTACCCAAATTATCCTTTTGTGAATTGGGTAATCTTAAGATAACTGGAGTAGATACATCAGCTAGGAATCTCATGTTGGAGGTCATTCATGATCATTTCCCGATGAAAATCTATTATGGTTTAAAAATTCCAATCCATACATTTTGGTTTCCTTTATATTATGAAAATGATGGGTATCATTGATGATTCATGCAACATAAAATCAACAAAATTTCATGAACATCACGAATGAAAGAAAACTAGACAACGAAATATAAATTTCAGTATATCCATTCATTGATAGAATATAATAGGAGGAATATCCAAATATCAGAGTCTCTCCCATGAATATAAAATCCAAAAAAAAAGTTTCAAAATTATAAGTCTGTCACAATATTTTCTCAAAGTATTCCATGAGATCTGCAAACCTCTATTCCAGGGAGGTAACAAATTGGTGTAATTGATCAATAGATTTGTTTTCTACCTCCTCAATATGCTGCAACTCCTCCACCCTAGTAAGGGCATCAGTTATAGCCTTCTCTACCATGTCAAGGAGTCTCTATTGCTCTAATATAGTTTTCTATGATATCTGAAGTGCATGTTGAAAGTAGAATAGATATTCTTGAATATGGAAAATTACAATCTTAAGGTGGTCAATTTTAACCTTCCTAACATTGAACACGTCTTGGCGAGTTTATGCCTCCACCACATTCTAGGAAGCTTCATTTATGGCCTCATTCAAATTTTTCCTTACTAAATAGGAATCCTCAATTGCTACTACCCTTAATTTAGGGCCCCTCCTCTTCTCCCTAAAATAAATCACCTCCTTCACCTGATCATGAAGATAGGTATAATCAAATACCTCATAGAGAAGGGCGGTAAATATAAATAGAAGGTGACCCAACCAGTCTTACAGCCCTTCTGAAGGGGTCTCCAAAACCAGGGTCTAGATATCCCTCTATACTTTTGGCCAGTTTGAATGATAAAGCGACACAGACCCAAACCTTAACTTAAGCCCATATTGGGAATATGAACATATCACGAGACTAAGTCACTAAGTGTGAGGTTCATGATCATGGTCTTTAACGAAGTAGTAAGGGAGTCGGCCTCTACGTTGGTCAATTTATTCAGAGGAATCCCCAAGGAAGTAGGGACATGAACCTCCGAGCTTTAGGGTGAAGGCACTACAACAAGGAGCACAAGGATTTATCAGCCAAAGAAAAGAATGATACAATATCACCATGTAACCAACAAATACGACCGATGTTAGAAACATTCCTTTATCAGATGCATCACTGGTGATGTTCGCTGCCCCAACCCCATCCTCTTGTGAAGAGATGACACCCTCCTGCGACAAACAGCTTTATGGAACCTCTGGTGCTTTCCCCAAGGGCGTGTTTTTCTTGCCACCATTGAAGAATACAAGAACAAAAGATATGTTAGGATACATGACACAAGTTATTTCTCCAAGGGTGTGTTTTTCTCGCCACCATTAAGGGATGAAAGAACAAAAGATATGTTGGGATACATGACACAAAGTGAAAAAGTTTCCAATTTCTGAAGATGTATTCACCTTCTCCAAAACTTGCCTCCATTGTGATGAACCATCTTTTCATGAAGGTACGAATCATTTGTTTTTTATTAAATTTCCTTTAAACGACTCTTATAATGTTATCCAATGGAGTTATGGGGTTCATGAGGGTATCCGACACTGGTTCAGATCTCAGAACCTTGTGTTTTTGAAAAAATGATTGGACCACACGGTTAGTAGACATCGTGCCACCCATCCTGTACGGTCTCCACTAACCGTGCAAAAAAAAAAAACAGAGGAGCACACCACATGGTTTGTTTGAAACCATGTGAATCCAGGCGCATGTCCATGAGAAAAACTACAGACAATTAACAAAGGTACTTCTCACGGTTTGCACATAGTTAGGGAAACCCTGCGCCTTAACCATACATGATCTTCCCTTAAGAAGTGGGATGAGCATGGTCTGCACACAGTTTGAAAAAACTGTGAGGCCAAACCGTGTGCCCTGATATTTTGGGGTGAAATTCTTATTTTTACCTTAATTAAACCTTTAAACCTATTTCTCTTCTCCTATCCTATTTTCCTGAGGCTATTTGTGTTTCCTTCTCCCGTGAGCTCCCAAAAATCTCAACCTAGGATTTGAGATAACTCTCGTGTCCGTTGTCCAAATAAAGATCCATCAGAAGCATCAAATCTATCTCGGTATGATCTACAATCCTATCTCTTCTTATTTTAGGTTACCATTGTATATGATATGTTATTTAAGTGAAATCTATTTTCCCGATTTTCATTCCATTGGACCATTTCTTTGATTTTTCTCAATGTACTTCAAATTAGAGGCTTCCATTGGATGAGGAGTCTTCAATGGACCTAAGGCAGGTGGTCTCATCGTTTTCCCCAAGATATTTTGTGTTTTTGTATATTTTCCATCATTTCACATGCTGGCCTTTACCGCACGTCTCCATTTAATAGAGTTATTCATATTAAATTGATCCGTGAACCATGATATATGCCTATTGATCCCTGTTTAATAGATTAGGGGAGGTTAGCCTCAGTTATGGACTCCCCTTGGGTGTGCCAAATTTAATTCCCCTTTTTGGTTAATTGTTTAATTACTTAGAAAACCTTCTAAGCATTTGGATTAAATTTTAAATGGAATTGAATCTATTATAAAATTATTTAATGAACCTAGGGCACCTCTTAAGTGCCTGTACAAACTTATAATTGTAATTTCCCATATAGGTAATTTCTTATTGACCATGGAACCATTCTAAATGACTTTTGATCCTTATAATATGAATTTCCATGTTTATAAAATTAAATGGATTGATTATATGGAATGGTTTATACACGAAGGTTTCCCTTACTTAAATAAATTAAATGGTTTAAATGAAATGACTTATAAAGGGTGTTAAGGCCACACCATTTTTTTATACTTGATAAATGCTCATTTTGATTTGTAATGAATTATTTTAATTTAACTTGGACTTTGAGATACATGAGAAGTGATTCCTGATGTCTTTAATTATAAATACAATTAAGCCTCTGATATATATTATGGTATGATGGTAAGGGGTTTGTTGGGCATGACAGTATCACACTCCCTTACATCGAGTGTTGATCATGATGTCTCACACCATGGAAACTTGTTGGATGGTGGAATTGACATGCCATGTCCCTTTTTTTGAGTATTGACATGATGTCACACTCACTATCTCTTGTGAATAGCATGACGTATCCCACTCACTATGATATGTAGGGCATGTAACCTTTTTCTTGAGCTTATTGGCTCGTTTAGACTGGTCATGGATGTTTAATTTACACCCTGGTTCGTCTAACAACTACTATTCTAGGTATAAACCACTTACGTCTACACATACTTGGTTCATACAAGTATAAGAAATATATAACTATACTATGTATGCACATATATATATATATATATATATTATTACTATATATATAGTTACTGATCATAAATTCATTCTAGACATGAGTTGAAGTAGGTAGATCTAGAAGGTGTCCTTTAGGAACCTGAGCGAGCTGCCATTTATTTATTCCGCATTGTCTATTATTTAATTTATATGAGCACACTATTTATTTATGAGTACAAATTGGATTACTTATAGACATTTTTGGGGGTGGCCTACTGGGATTTTATCTCACACCCTACTCGAGCCACATTTGGTACCTGATTAGATTATTTTTCTATAGGAATTGATAAGGGAAATCGCCCTACTATTGGTTGATGATATGATTTATTTATAGTTAGAGATTATGATAAGAGGACCGAGCATATGCTCGAGATGATAATGGAGCAGTTTTTTCCTTTTTGTTCTTTTTGTAGTTTTTAGCATGTTGTATATGTCTGTCCCCTATTACACTTTTTTATATTAACATTCCATGCATCCATGTATATGACACTCCTTAGCGGATTTTTATTATTATCTAGTTGTTCAGTTATTTGTACTTCTACAGCTTTATTATTCTGTCTTTTTATATATGATTTTTCTATTGTATGGTTATGATTGTATCCTATGTTCTACTTTGATAAGAAGTTATAGTCTCCCCACCATACCACAATTACACACTCATTGCTAGTAGGCAGCCTCTGGCGTATAAGGAGATGTGCTTGCGGCCATGTGACCCACCGGCTCAGGGCCCTAATTAAGAGGGCGCGAGGTCGAGACGTTACATCCATCAAGGATAATTCAATACAAGAATAACTACCTATATCATTCTCCTCTAAAAGTGAATTTTCCCATGTCAGATAAAATGGTGTGACCACTAAAACAAATGTTGTGGGAAACAGGCTTAACTGGGTCATCACATTAGCCATCTCTACTTCTCAATGGGCTAGGCCCGACAATGAAGGTTCTGATAAAGAAATCAAATGCTCACCCAGATCCTTATGGGAATATATATATTTCTCCAAGCTGTATGAATGGGGACCTACACATTTTTGACAAATCATCATGTGTTACCACAATAGTACAAAACAAGGAAAGGGTGAAATGTCACACTTACTTGAGGATTTTGGTGGAGAGGGATTTGAAAACTCATAATGATTTATTTTTCCCATGCCCCTATAGGGTAGGATGTTCAGAAGGTATCAATGTCGAGGGAATCAATGAAGGACCTCTAGAAGATACTGATGTTGAGGTCACTACTCTAGGATTAGTAATCACTGACCTCATTATATCCATTTGGCTCTGGGATCCCTTATCATTGGCCCCTCATTCACTACTCAATTCATCTCCAACAGCCATACCCTAGAAAAAATATATGGGGGACGAAAAGATTGGATGGTCTTTTGCATCCTCTTCCTATATCAATAAAAAGGGGATGTCAGTACAATTTTAGTAGCACCAAAACCCTTTAAACATAGAAATAATCTTATCATTACCACTACCTCAATAATGGGATAACCCTGTTTTCTATAGAAACCTACATTGTGCCTCAGACCACCATCTACTAAACCAATGGGGAATAGTAAACCTGAATCTTGATGCTTTCCAACATTATGTAAAGGTCTCAGAGGAAATCCTTGACCTCTTCAAGTTAGTCATTGAAATTAATTCCCAATGGGGTGGTGACATGAGTGAAACCCTCCAAAGTTAACTATTTCTAGCGTAGTATACCCCAGAGCTCAGCCCGTGAATTCAATGTTCTCCAAAATGTCCACTGTTGAAATGTGACAGGAAATAATAACACTGGAGCGACCTCACTCATAGGATCCATACCTGTTGCGGCTATGCTGGTTGATGCTTTTATTGGTAAGGAGATAAATAATAAATATTTCACCTCCTCATGAGGTTATTTTGGGTTTGTTGGTCCTCTCGGAACCAACTTTTTGTTGGTCCTTGGGTTGTATTTGAGAGCTAGTGGTACTTGGGTAGCTTCACGCACCAGTGTGTATAATTGACCATTGGGATATGAGAGGATCCAAATCTCAGCTTAAATCTGGGATAAACCAATATCTACACCATGGGGAGGGAGGTTAATATTAGCTAGAGTATTTTTCGTGGTAAACATTAGCCAAAATTGGCGAGCAAACATAAGATTCTTCTCATATCAAACATGAATAGGGGGAGGAAATATCATATGAACACATAGGAACTAACAGCTAAAACAGTAAGGTGAGTACCATTCACAGAGGAGGCCCTTGTCAATGCGAGTGAAAAGAATGACCTCACAAAGTGACATCATATAGGCCTAAACCTCAAGTATGACATTTCCCTTATTAACCATATTACCAATGGGAAATGGCCAATAGGGTTTGAATGATAAATGGTCATAATGACCCATGAAGGATCTGACCTCCCAGTCATTTAGTGTAATAAGATTTACCTCACTGATACACTACATTTTTTTGAAATTGATATTGGGGTTGTTCTGGATGTTTAGGTACTCATAACCTCCAAAATTAGCCACCATCCAACCCCATAACACTAGAAAGGGGATATGATATTATATGAGGTAACTTTCCCCTATAAATAGGTCATAAAAGGAAATAAAGTTTATCCAACTTTGGGATTGTTAACTCGATACACCACCCACCTTCCATAGAAGTCACCATCAGAAAATTGGGGACCCTAACACCACCCTTTTCCTTCGTCAGAAGTAAGTACCCACTTAGGTACATAGCAAGGAAACTTGCCAACTGAATGGTCCAGTATACACCAGAGATGAACTCTCATCACTATTAATTAAATTTCCATTATTCAACTGTAGGATAGTAAATTCCCTTCACACCATGAGAGTACTTCATAGGATAGGCCTTGGTATTTTTGACTTCTAGCTCAGAACAAGCCTTCTTGATGAAGTATCTCTCCCATGTCTTGGATGGCATTTCTACTCTAGGAAGTGGATCCTTCGAAAGGGACATTTCAGCTAGCCTGATTAGCTCTCTGGAGAGAGTAGGATTCATATCTATGTTATCCCACATGGACCATGGGAGTAAAAACTCATCACACATCTCTCCTAGTATGGGTAATCCTCATATTTTCTTGATATCCCAGAGACTAATGCCACCATGAATTAGGTGGAATGTGTTTGTGTCAGGACTCCATTGATTGAATAGGTCTAACATCAAGGCCTTGTTATAGTAGGAAAACATTTACAAGATCCATATGGACTAATACATACTGATCTACTTCATCTCCACGAAAATATTAGAGGCAATATATTACACCCAGAAGGGCCAGCCCCAATCTATCCCACAGTTTCCCCTAATCGAAAGTCCCTATTGGGAAACAACAAAAACTTATGAATAGTGGTATAATTACACATTATTTAATGGTATATATAAACATCCTAATTGGGTTTACAACTTTTCCTTTTGAAGCATGTGGGAATGAACGTCAGTATATACCCATTTACGTGCTCCCCCTCTATGAAAAATGGCCATCATGAGAGATGTTCACCTGAAAGGTGTTGTGGGTTTTCAGAATCCAAGTGAGAGGAACGATTGATGACTGAAGTGATGGAATGGGAGTTCCATCATTAATACCAAAAACCACAGAGAGGTAGAAATTATGAAAAGGGATATTTCCTAAGGCTCACACCCATCAGGTATATTAGACTCATCTGAAAAAACCCAACAGCATAGTGGCAAGTAGCATCCACAATTAATACAATAGTATCCCAATGATCCATTGCTTTTTTGTCTATTTCTTTAAAGTATTGTATGAACTATGAAGAGGTATGGAATTCATCTTCATATAATAAATAAATACATGAAAAAAATATATGAAAATCCCATCAAAATAAACCCTGGAAGCATCATGCCATCACATGAATCATAAGGAGATTCATGAACACATAAAAGGCTCATGAATCAACTGGCTCATGGATACTTCATAGACCACATAAACCTGGAGGAGATCACTCAACTGCCTGACACCTCAGAATAATTTCGATTTCATGAACTTGACATGGTCATACAAACCACATAATAGTCTAAATAATCATGTGACCGAGCCAATAGACCTCATGGAAGCATCCAATACGGATGTATGGACAAGTACTTAGGCAAAATTTCAAGAAATAACCCAATATAGATTCATGATTGATTCAAAAAAGTGCATGGACAAAGAAAGTCTTGCGAATCAGTTCTGGAAAAACTCTCTCATGGATGGGTCACACAATTAGTTCTCACGAGAAGGTCATGCGAAGAGTTCACGCAACAAAGGAAGATTGAAAGAGATTTGATAGTTGGAGTGGAGAGTGAATGATCCACCATCCATTCCCCTATTAATATGGTTTTTTGAGGAATACCAAAGGTTAACTGGGAGACCAAGCATCACCCAATACACCTATTGGTGATATAATAAAGACTCAGGTGATCATTTAATTTCCTCAAAACTAAGACCTTGTCCTCATGGACGTCGTTCCTGAGGGTGGGAATTTTTTGATGCCCACCAAAAGAGCATCGGAAAAACTAAAAGGGATGATATACCCAAAACTTGGGTATTATTTTCTCCAAAAAACAAAGGAAGATAAGGTATCCAAGATAATGCAAATCATGTGAACCTCCAAGGAACATGTGGGTAGTGCATAGTACATGACCTGGGAGAGATCATGTAGAGTCCCTTTGACAAGACCTTCTATTCTTGTGAAGGAATTTGAGACATTGGCTAATCACATGGTGGTTTTCAAATGATTTCTTCTGGATCACATGACTTTTTAGTCAGTAGGTGCTTAAAAAACCATCCAAAAATCCTTATAAAATAAGGAGAAGAATATGAAAAAGGTATAAGACTTTTTTATGTCACGAGTCTTCATGAGATATACCCATGTGGTTTTCAAGACACCACATAAGCCTTGGAAACATGTCCACCTTATCACACAAGATCTTGTAGATATTATACCTTCATTATGCGGAGGGTTTTAGACACATCCAACCGATTCTGCACTGCCCCTCAGCTCCATATAAAAACTGAAGGAATTTTTCATGAAAACAATCATGCTTCACCACAATACCCTTTGTTGGTCTTGTGAAGCATCGCCAATGGGGAGAGTGATTATCTTCAAAAACACTTTTACACATTTTTGAGATCCATCGCCCATAAAAAATAAACAAGGACATAAAATTAGAAATGACGAGAGATTATTGTGGAATAATATATGCTGATCATCACACGAAAGGGGTAATTCACCTTGGTCGATCACCATTGATCCTGTAGAGACCCCCTCAATATTTCATCATAGTCCCACAGGTGAACCCAGACAATTATCTCTCGTCTCAAAGAAGGCCCCATACAGGTCATCTCAAATCACGTGAAAGCATTTCAATGGGCATCCTGACCCCGCAAAGACCCCTAGACATGTTTTCCTAACGCTATAAAATCCTCTTGAAATGTACACATGGTTTGGAAATACCCATTTGATTAGAGAAGACTTCTCAGAGTGGCGAATCTCGCAATCAAAAAGGTTTTCTTCCAAGTAAAAATTGGGGAACAACCTGAGGAACACAAAGCATGCATAGGAAATTTGTGTGATCACCTGGGATCCTGCAGAGAACTTGTGTTGTGTTAGTGGGTTTTTTGAATGAGGTCCCACTAATATTGTGGATCACGTGAAACCAAAAAAAGATAACACTAAAAAAATATAAGAAACATATGCAATAAAATATGGAATAAATACTAAAATATATGAGACATATGTGAAGAAAATATACGTTGATCCTCATGCACCTTTTATGACTCATTCAGATCATGAGGTAACATTAGGACATGTCTCCAAGGTCATGTGATGTTATCTCATCATACCATTTGGATCACACAATGTCCTCTAGACATGAAGAGCAAGTCACATGGCACCCTCTAGGCATTCCATTAGAGTCTCATGAATCCCTCTGAGCTCTCCATCGAGATCATTCAATTTTCTCAAACAAGTCACCTAAATTATGTGATGATTCCACTATGTGTTATCTAGGTCTCATTAAGTCCTCCAGACGTACCATCTAGATCACACAACACCCTCCAAGAATGTTAGGAAGGTTTCACAATGATGCTGGGACAAGTCATCCAGATCAGGAAACATCTCTAAGGCATGTCAGCCTGATCATGTTACACTATCCAAGAATGTTAGTTAAGATCATGTGATGGTCTCCAAGACAAGTCATCTAGGTCTTACGATGTATTACATAAAAGTTATCCTTGATCATGCTATGGTATTAAAACATGCCATTCAGGATAAGCGATGTCCCTCAAACAAGTCAATTGGAGCATGTAATTTTATTTCAGATTTGTCTGCAATACAACCCGACATGACCAAACATCCTCTGACATGTCAGGAATACAATCGGGACTTGTTAGGAAGACAATCAAGTAGATATGGAGAATGACCAGGCCGGGTCAAGAAAGCATCCCATGACATGATAACCTTGTCCAGCCCACAAATTAGGGAAATCACAGTATGCAATCCCTGATCAGTGGCATAATATGACTGAATCCATATAAGGGAAATCTTAGTGTGTAATACCCAATAAGTGGAATGATATGAATACCTATATATAAGGGAAACATCATTATGTAAGACCTGATCAATGACATAATAGGATATGTACCACATATTAAAGAAACCTCAATGTGTAAGCCCTGATAAACTGAACTATGAGAACTATGATTCTTATAATAATTAGGATACGTAAGGCACCTTTCTAAGGCCTGATATCAAATGGAAATCCACTTTGATGTAAGTCCCCAATGGCTTTGACATTCCAACTATCGGTGCCCAATCTCTCCCATGTGATGATCATTTTTCCTCATCTATCAGTAGACTGAGAAATCAACTAAAATACAATATCTATGATTCATTTTATACCTAGGATACATAGGATTCCTTCTTAAGGCCCAAATTCCATATAAAACATCCAATGGGTTATCCTAGTACATATGATCCACATCCATATGCAGTGAGACTGATTACTTTTTATCCCTTGTTTATCACACTAAGCACAACTCATGCATTCTTAGGGAATTACAATGATCATACCATTCACATAAAAAATCTACACCAGTAAGGTCAACCTCAGTGTGTAATCCCCAATCAATGGAAGGATATGATCACCCCCATACAAGGTATTATACCTTGGGTTCAGTCTCAATGGTGTGATCGAACTATGATGAATTTGATTCCTACCATAACTAAGATATATAGGATTCCTCTATGAGGCTTGAGATCAGTACCTGGTTCCTAAGTGACCTCATATATGTTCTTTACACATGATGTTAAACTATAAAAGTTTGAAAAACTATGTGGGTTTTGATTCCTATTATAAACAGGAGATGTAGGATGCCACATAGAGTATCGATCCCATCCTTGGAATATTAATCACCTCCTTGGATGACAACAAACCTTGAAGTGCCTGGTTATATGAAATCAACATATATGAAGCTGTCCATCAGTGGGAAATGGATGAATAACATTGGATACATAAAAATAGACTCACTAAAATATTACCCTTAATATATAAAATAGTTTAACCTATGATCATTTTTAGGGAAACTTGTCTCACATTGGGATTAGGAAGAGATTAATGAACATATATAAAACCTATAAGAGAGCCATGGAGTGGGTGACATTTCCCCCCCAAAGGGTGTGATGAGACCAACCTCTCATCCCCTTGACCAATGTGAGTTCCTATGTGCTAGTGGGTCTGAAACCCCAAATGACCACCTACCTTTGGAAAGAAGTTATGCACCCAGTTATGCATGTGAGAACCATTGGGAGTTTCCATTAAGAATGATAATTATGAACCCGACATAAATGGTTATCCAAGACATTGAACCCTCCACAGTCAATTTCCAGGTAAAATAAAATGCACTTTAGTTGTATCTTTCTAGAAAAAATGGTGAATCCTATGTGAACACATTTAATTATGGCATGTTCTTCACAAGATAAAAATGATTGACTGCCCAATTATCGTCAAACAATTTTGTTCCTATCATGAGGGTGCCCCATTGTATCTTTTCCAATGAAATAGATATATATGTATATTATAATTCTAGTATCATATTTTTTCCATACATATCACATATTTTTATTAAAACCATCCTTAATATATTCCATGTAAAGTGTGAATGAATCAAATCACATTACAAGGCGATAGTCCGCCATAAACACAAACGACATTATCGTATTCCCACAAATTGGAAAGATTAAAGGTATGTGTTATATAATAATTACAGAATCATAAAGGAATCATAAATATCATAAATAATATATATATATATATATAGTATTTCCATCATTATTCCAAACCTTTATTGGTGACAATTAAAAAACGAACATCATCAGTTCGCAAGGTGGTAATCCACCATACACACAAACAATCATTTCGTAACACATTTTATGGAAGTATATGAAGTTGAAGGTTATAAAATTGAAATAAAAACATATCAGTATATTGAATATACTTTGGTTAGTATATAAGAATGATATAAAAATAATTGAAGGTGTTTTATAAGGAAATAAAATATAAACGCTTTTAGAAAAACATTACATCTTCTTTAGTTATCCTCCTTAGGTTTACACTAATACCTTCTTATGTTAGATTCCTTAGAAATATAAGTCTTATGGGATGAGGATAGGTAATTTGAGGAGTCATTTGGTTAGGTATTTTCTGAACCAAAGTGGTTTATAGGTGTGAAGAAGGGGAGAGTGAGTTCCCTTTTATAGTAGATGTGGAGTGATATTCTTGTAAATACTCAAACGTATTCACTATTGGGAGGCATCACTTACTTCACATGCATAAAAAATTAAACATAATATATTTTAGGGGATTTATGGTCAATAAAGGCCTCCAAAACACAAAAATAAACACATTTTTACCATTTTCCCTTAACTTAGATGTTTTCCCTACTTTTACCATTTTGGTTTTTATTAAGGTAACTAATTTTCTAACCTAGATATTTTATTCATTAAGACTAAATTAAAGTGAGAATAATTATATAATTTTGACCCTCTGGATAAAAATATGATATATAATTTATAAAATTAAAATCTCATGTGTTGGAAATTAATTTTTACAGAAGCTCATGTAACGCACATAAACACTACTTTGACCTGAACTGTGAAAACAAATTTTTGATGATTTAGAGGTCAATATGTTCAATATAAAATATCAATTGGTCCATGAATGTAACATATTTGAAATTTATTTAAATTTTAAAATCACTTGGCGTAAGATAAGTTTTTTAGAAATTTTAAATCAATTAATAAAATATCATTTATAATAAAATGACATTAATGTCAATTTTGACAATATTTATTTAATTTGAATTTAAAAATATCAATAAAATGTCATAATTAAAATATATTAATTCCATACCATTGTAACATGATTTAATAATATCAAAAATTAATTTAATACAATAATTTATTCAATTTACTTCACTTTTAATATTTTTAGCATCATTTATTTTAGTTAATTATTAACTAAATAATTATTGCATTGGCATTTCTTAATCATATAACGTAATTAATTCATATCTAAAAATTTAAAATAAAATTTAATGATTAAAAAAACTAATTTCTCTTTGAAAAGTATATACATAATTGAACATATGTTATATTTTCCCCTATCCTGAAGCTTTATAGAAATTAAAAATAAGAAAAAAAATCTTTTTTTCTTTTTCTCTGCTTAACTTATTATGTGGGTCACTTTCATGTAATAGTATCCCAATAACTCATAAAAATAAAACCTAAGGTTTTATGGGTATAAATATGTCAATAAATTTGGTGTTGGACAAGTGTTTAGGTCATTTTACACATTTTAATCTATGTTTAACCATTAAGTAAACTCGCTTTTACCTTAATCACTGTAATTAATTTTAATTGATTCCACTAATCACTATGGTAAAAAATTAAGTTGACATTATCAAATAATATAAATTATTATTATTAAAAATATGGAATCTATTTTTCAAAATTCCATTCACAAAAGTGGTGGAATTGAATATAAAATTAATCCCGCAGTCACGATGAGAAAGGATGTTTTTAAAGTTAAAATGTTCAAAAGTTTACTATGTTTTTATATCTAAATGCAATATAAAAACGATTCAAATGACAAAAATTTGATAAATATTTGTACTATTGATATAGTTTCACTTTAAAAACAATATTTAATATAATTTAACACTATTAATCATTTATATGAAAAGTCAGTTTTTAATTAAAATTTTGTATTTTTCACTATTCATCAAAAAATGAAACATATCCAAAAAATACAAAAAATAACCATAAGATAATTTGTAAATTCCAACATCAAAAGTTAATTTTATTTTGTAAAATAAAATTTATAAAAGTATCAAAATTTAGTTTTAAAATAGTTGTGCCATTAAAATGTGGCAAAATTGCCTTTAGAAAAATACATCTTTTTATATATAAAATTGGATTTGGTATTATCTTATACCAGTAAAATATATTAGATAAATGTAAAAAGAAAATATATAGTATATAAATTTAATCAATATAATTCACTAATATTAATTTACTTAATTTATTAGGATAAACCACCTTTGGGCACATAAAAATTGTTTTTATATGAACATTTCTTTTTATATTCAATTGTTTTTATTTTAATTTCTAATTAATTGGTAACCATTTAATTCATTTTATATTTTTTTTAAAAATATATTTTTATAAGATAGTTAATCCTATTAAAAACTTCTATTTTAATGGATTGTAGATAATTGTTATTTTAAATAATAATATTAATAGTATTCAGCAAAGCTCGGTCTTGTGTGATACACAAGCTATCGAAGAAAGTTGTTGTTGCATGTAACATAAGCTAGATCAGTGTTGGATGCATTGAAAGATATATCAAAGATTTAATTTATTTAAAATAGTAAATATATTTTAATGTCTCGGGATGTTATATTCCATTCTACACTTTGTGTTGTGTGTCATACATGCTATCAAATACAATGTCCATATTTTAGAATTTTTGGGTTTTACATTCTCTCCACCTTAAATAAATTTCATCCTGACAATTTAAAATTGATTTTAGTAATAAAGGGTTTTAAATTTTTAAATAACATTTTTGAAAAACCCACATTGTAAAATGGTTAATAAATATCCTCTTCATAAGAGAGAATCATAAGTACAAAGGTCACATGAAATAACATATAACTAGGTTTCTAAATAGGATAACATTAATTGAAATTGAATATATTTACATGGAGGAAAAGCGTAAATAATTATAGGGAGTGATTTATTTCATTGATCACATCAATTTAATGATCAATGGAAATTTGAGGGCCTCAAATCAATAAATCTATAATGATCTAACAGACTATTTGATTCATCATATATGAATATAATAGGATAATTTTTTGTTTCAAGATCATTTTCCTAAAGATGAGGAATTATTTTTCTATCTAAGAATATTAGAAAATACACTTTCCTAAAATATTAATATTTCATAATCATAATTTCATCCTTTAGTTGTGCCTTGAACTATTTCTACTTCATCTCTTTGCACACGTTTCATCATATGGTTAAGTAATAAATTAATCTCTAAAAAATCATCTAAATATGATCAAAAACCATTTCATAAATAGTTATCTTTTCCAAAAGATTGATCCAACACTTTATAAATAAGGTCACTGAATTTTCAAAATGAACATATCATTAATCTTTAATCAACACAAAGTATATTTTTAATAATCACATAACAAACTTTTGAATTCCTTTATCATGTATTCTTTTGAAACATGATAATAACTTTAATTAACATAAAAACTTATTAAAAACATTAATTCTTCCTTATTTAATAAATAAAACATATGTTATAGGATATATTCTTAAAATACAAAAATTGTGTAGACTCCATCAATGATATCATAAATAACTTTTTCTACAAATCATTAATTAGTTTTGAGTTAGTGAGTACTAACAAATTTATATTATCCATATCAATCATCTCTTTATCCCAACATCATTATCCCAACACTAGGAACATTTTAAAAGACTTAAATCATGTGTTTTATAAGATATTCAACTTCCCATTAAAACATTTTTTCCTAGTTATCGTTACTGTTCAACACACACTTTCAAATTCTTAATAAAAAATTACTATAGTACAATCCTTATATATTTGATAATTCTTATAACCATTAAAACATTGATAAAAACACTCAAATGAAATAATTCTTGAATCAAAACATAATAAAAACAATCATTCCTATTCATATGTGGTAATAGAATAATCTTGATCATGATCCCTTAGTTTCTTCTGAGGTATATTACCTTGATGCTTGGAGTATTAATTTGCATAGTGTCCTGTATCTCTATAGTTAAAGAATTATACATTGGAAACTTTTTTATTTCCCTTGAAACCAAAATCATGGTGTCCTTTCTATCCACACTTGTAGAAAACTCCCAATCCTTTTAAGAATGCACTAGAGTGTTTATTTCCACAATTATCACATGCTTAAAAATAATTCTTCCCCTTCTTTCCCTTATCCATTATTTTATTTTCCATCATTTTATTATATTTTGTTCCTTTGAAGCCATAAGAAATGTAAAATTATTTATCTATCTTGATCACAAATAAAACTATTTAATCATATAACAAAAAATTTAAGAGACCAATACCCATTAGATACTTAGATTAAGCCTTTAAAATAAATGGTCAATTGTTCATTCTGTATTGCATATGAAATTTATATCATACCTTTCTAAACTTGTAAAGGTAGATTCATACTTCACAACACTTTCTTCCTCATTTTTCATTTAACTAAGAAAATATCTCTTTATCTCAATTTTTTTCTCAAGAGGGATTTTATTTTTCAAAAAATTTCTCCTTAAAATCTTTCCATTCCATTAGTTCTATTTCTTCTCCCTCCCTAGTATTATAGATTAATGACCACCATTGATCAGAATCACCATTAATATAATACACTAAAAGTGTAACATTTTCCTTTTAAATGCATCCTAAGGCCATAAATATCTTCTCCAGAGACATAATTCATTTATCAAATTTAATTGGATTAGTATTCCCACTAAATGATGGGGGACACTGTCACATAAAGTGATCCACCATCAAATAATCTCACTATGGAATAGGTTAATCCATCCAAGCAAGGTTATATGTAATAGTTTGATTAAGATTCCCTAATATATCCATAAGTTTCTCAATTATAATACCACCTATATCATATTTTGTCGATGAGAAACCTCTATATTGGATATGAGTATTGATGCATTTCTTACATCAAGGTGCCATTTAAAAACAATGGAACTCACTTGATTAAATCATAAAATTATGTGACATAATGTTTAATCCCAAAACTATTTTTATACATATCATAAATTGAAAATTTTATTCACAACTATTATCATAATCATAAACATGATTTCTTTGGGGATATCTTTACTTTAAAATACTTCATAATGGGTTTTAAATATAATGTGAATTATCCTAACCATATCCCCCTAGAGTGTCAAACCAGGTGCACATTAAGGATCATTTTCTTGTATCAGGTTACGCTTGATTCAATCCTAATGCACCCTTTTCATGGTTATTAATCCTAGGTACACCTATGCTAGAAACACGTCAACCTATCATATCTATATAGGGATGTATTAATAGAAAGACCCATATAATATTTACCTTACCTAAATTCTAGGATGATCTTCTATACTTATCCTCAAATTTAATCATAGATTTATATTCCCTAATATATGTTTTCATAAATTTAGTTCACAAGGTTTCTACTAAACTTTCTTTGATATCAACTATAGTGACCCTGGCCCCAATATCCTAGATATGGTGCCTTACTTTATTACATTAACATAGATACAAGATTGAAATCCCAAAGGGTCGAATAGTTTAGCAGTTTTAGAAAACTATAATACCTACATGATACCCATATTAAATCGGTAAAATAAAATAAATCATAAAAAAAGTAAAATCTTATAATACTTGAAACTTGTTCTAAGAATTCATCTTCATATAATAGGAAAATTAAAGAAAAAAAGAAGGGTAAATAACTAAACACACATACCATTTAATCAATAACAGAGAATGAAATTCATCTATAGATTTTTCTCATAGTGAAAATATCATGGATAATAATAACTAAATATTAAATGAAGGAAATTCTTAATTATTGGACATCATGTTTCCCAGGAACATGATACCTTTACCATCAAGTTCTATCATAAAGATAGTTTAAAACATATTGGGTAAAACCCATCTGGTTTAGCCAACTGATCCATCTCACAAGACTACAAATGCATCAAGTGTATTACATTAACAGGTCCCAAACCCATGTATTTAATGTCCAAATAATTCCTCATATATCAAATAATATATTTAATTCATAAACAATATTCCTTTTCAAATATCTGTATTGAGTAAAGGTTATATATTTTTTAATATTTCCCCATTTATTCGAATGTCTTTAAAAGTAAAAACCATATATAAAAATGGTATATAGTTTAAGAAATAATCATATCAATCACACAAGAATGTGTATATTTAATATAAATTTAACGACTAATGAAAAATTATTACAATAAAGTGATTGTTTCAAGAGAAAGTTAATAATCACCAAAGAAAGTGAGATTTCACAATAACATTGAGTACTTGGTAATTTCAAATCAAACACCCTTGGATTAAATAAATAAAATTAAAACTTAATATAAAATGAATAATGAACTATTAATTATATTACATGTCTAATGGGAAGTATATACACCACATAAATGTGAATTGGTTCATAATAACAAATAAGTCTCAATAGAATGTAAATTGAGACAAAATCCTTTAATGCATGATTTCCTTTTGGTTGTGCTTTATTTAAAATCATATACAGTAGTTTTAAACATGTTATTAAATTATAATAGAATAATATTACTATGTATGATATCATATATTATTATTTTATAACATATTATCACCAGTTTTTTTAATAATATTTCATTATTTTCATTGTTTTGTGCGTTAATCACCTTGTTTTTTGAGTATGTTTTGACTTGATATTTTTTTCCTCTTATGTAGATCATGATTTAATCACGTTAATAATGAAAAACATGATTTAAATATAAATTATATTCATTATATATGCATTTATAGTAATCTATAAAATTTAGTGGTAGGAAATGAAATGCACCGTTCATGGAGATGGTGGGCTGTATGTACGCGTAAATGATACTTCCATTTTTTTTTCAAATTAAAGAAAAAAGTAAATGATATATATTTATATAATCATTATAGTATCATATTTATCTCATATATATCAAATATTTTTTATTAAAATTATTCTTAATACATTCCATGTAAAGTTTGAGCGAATCACATCGCTTCATGAGACGGTAGTCCTCTACACACATAAACAATGTTATCGTATTCCCACAAAATGGAAAGCATGAAGGTATGTGTAATATTATAATTCTAGAATCATAAAGAAATAATAAATATCATAAATATAATATATAATAACAATTTCAATTAGTATTCCCAACCTTGATAGGTGGTAATGTAAAAATGAATGACATCAGTTTGCAAGGCAGTAGTCCGCCGTACACACTGATAGAAAATTAAAATTTTATTTCAAAAGAACATTTGAGGAAAAAGTGGGAAAACCGAAATACAATCATACAAGAGTTATCCTAGATAGATACTACTTGGAACTACTACTCCATAACAATTTCATTGATATGCCAAGCCTCCACCTCACATGACCGCTCGGCAAGCTGTCCCACACAGAGTTGCACGAGCTTCGTACTGATGACAAAGTCATACCCTCTCATTCATCCAAATCTGAAAGGTCATTATAGATGAAATATTCCAACTATATATCCTCATATGGATTTTATCCTTGTATATTTATAGTTTATACCATCATTAAACTTCAAAAGAAAACACCAAAATCCAAAATCACCTCAAAATACGTCCATATCAGAAGTCCACCATACACACAAACTATGATTTCGTAACCCATTTGAGGGAAGTGTTTAAAGTTATAGGTTATAAACATAAAATAAAAAAATAATATTATATTGAGTATATTGAGTTCATTATATAGTCATGATATAAAATAAATTGAAGGGGTTCGAGAAGGAAATAAAATAAAAACAGTTTTTTAAAAACATTATCTCTTCCTAAGGTATCCTCCTTATGTTTTCACTAATGCTTTCCTATGATGGATTTAGAAACAATAAAAGGATTATAGTATGAGGTAAAGTAATTTTGGGAGTTATTTGGGCATGGATTTGCTGAGAAAAATTGGTTTGAGAGGTGTGAAGAAGGAGGAGAGTGAGTTCCCTTTTATTGTTGATGAGGAGTGGAATTCTTGTAAATATTCAAAAGTACACACTCTTAGGAGGTCTCCCTTACCTCATGTTACTCAAAAAATAAAAAATAATGGAGTTTAGGGTATTTATGGTCTATAAAAACCTCCAAAACACAAAAAATAAACACATATTTATGATTTTGTTCCTTAACTTCTACGTTTTACCTACTTTTACCATTTTGGTTATTATTAAGGTAACTAATTTTGTAACCAAGGTAATTTATTCATTAAGACTAAATTAAAGTGTGAGTTATTAAAAAATTTCTACCAACTGATTTTAAATATTATATATAATTTATAAAATAAAAATACCTTGTGTGTTGGAAATTAATTTTAATAGAATCACATGAAATGTATAAAAACCTTGGTTTAACTTTAACCGTTCTAACAGAGTTTTAACTATTTAGGGGTCAATATGTTCATTATAAAAGATCAATTGATTTATGAATGGAACATATTTGAAATTTATTAACATTTAAAAAACACTTATAAGAATATATGCTTTTAATAATTTGAAATCATTTAATAAAATATCATTTATAATAAAAAAACATTAACATCAATTTTGACATTATTTATTTAATTTGAATTTAAAAATATAAATAAAATCATGGAATTAAAATATATTATTTAAAAAACTAGTTTAACATTATTTAATCATCTAAAAATATAATTTAAGACAATAATTAATTCAATTTAATTCACTTTTAATTCTTGTAGTATCATTAATTTTAGTAAATTATTAACTAAATAATTACTGCATTGGAATTTCTTACGCATTTAAAGTAAATGATTCAACTATAAAAAATTAAAATAAATTATAATGATATAATAAACTCATTTATAATTAAAAATAATATACACAACTGAACATATGTTATATTTTATCCTATTCCAAATCTTTTTATAAATTAAAAGTAAGAAAAGAATCTTTTTTGTCCTTTTCTTTACATAACTTATTATATGGGAAAATTTAATGTAATAGTATCCAAATAACTCATAAAAATAGTTCATAAGGTGTTAAAGGATGAAATATGTCCATAAAATGTGTGTTAGAAAAGTTTGTAGGTTATTTAACACCTTTTATTCTAAGTTTAACAACTAAGTAACTCACTTTTACCTTAATCACTATAATTAATTTTAATTGCGTTCTCTAATCACTATAGTAAAAA
This sequence comes from Viscum album, assembly GCA_963277665.1. Lineage (NCBI taxonomy): Eukaryota > Viridiplantae > Streptophyta > Magnoliopsida > Santalales > Viscaceae > Viscum > Viscum album. Next base: position 1,148,115,948 of record OY728142.1, on the reverse strand, counting down.
ATTAAGTTGGATTTATTAGATAATATAAAGTATGATTATTCCAAATATGGAATCCATTTTTATAAATTATGTTCATATAAGTTATAGAATTTATTTTAAAATTAATCCCACTGGTGCGATGAGAAATAAGATTTTTAAAGTAAAAATATTCCAATATTTACTATGTTTTTATATCTAAATTCAATATAAAAATGATTTAAATGAACTAAATTGGATTAATAGATGTATTATTGATCTAATTTTACTTATAAACCAATCTAAAATACAATTTAACATTATAAATATAACAACCTCAAGGCTTCAGAAGCCCGAAGTCGGTGCCTTACATTATTACATTGGTATAAGATACATGAAATATCATCCCAAAGGACCGAATAGTTTAGTAGTCTTGTTAAACTAGATATATATTTTATATTCAAATTAAATTTTGGACATAAAACTGAAAAATTATTTTCTTTGAGAACACCATTATTCCCCTTAGCATAACCCAACATATTAATAATAATAAAATTCTTAAGAACCTGGGAAAAATAAAACATATGAACGGGGTGAGCTTAAATACTTATTAAGGGTTTAGTACAACATAAGAAATAATGAATCTATGAGAATAAGTAACATGAAAAGGTATATAACTGAACATTCATGAAATTTAATCAATAAATTGAGAATGAAATTCATCCATAGATAATGTAAACGCAAAAATATCATGGATAATAATAACAATAACTAAATTATCAATGAAGGAAATGCTTAATTATTAGAATCCATTTTTCCTAGGAACATGATACCTTTACCGTCGAGGCCTTTTACAATATGGTTTATCATATTAGGTAGAAACATATATGATTTGGATAACTAATTCATCTCATGAGACTACTGATGTATTGAGGAGCTTACATTAAATGGTGCTCAACCTGTGTCGTACCAGTTCAAAGAATTCTTTATATATCAAATAATCAATTTTAAAAAAATATTTTAAATCAAAGTGTCCAATTACACTTTGAAAAATTTTAATACCATTAATACAATGAGATTCATGATATGATATATCAAAGGGTCTGTATATACACCTCATAAACGAAGGTCGGTGTAAAACATCAAAATATACCTCAATGAAAGGAGATCGAGACAATGCCCATTATAAATGAATCAATTATGTGTATTCACTATAAATTCACATAAAAAAGTGTAAATAAAACATGATATAATAAAAATTCATTTCACACGTAACCTTACCATGACATAACCAATCAAATAGAAGTTCAACCCAATGAATGAAAATTCAGTTAATAAATCCCTTACCACTTGTAATTAGTCAAATCGTATGCCCCCAAAAAGTAATAATTATAAAATGAAACATTTAATACCATGAATATAATGAGATTCCTGATATGATATATCAAATTTAAGTATAAATACACCACACATAATAAGTAAGTGGTTAATGAGGCATATATCTTATAGAAGTAATAGTGAGATGAGAAAATCTTTACCTCACACTTCCCTTTAGTGGTGCGTACTTTAACCATTTGTATAACATTTTAAAGAATATAATTAACTCATTATAGAACCATATTTATATTAAAAATACCTTATTATGATTTTATAACATCTTATGACCCATTAATTAATAATATTTCATTATTTTCATTGTTTTGGGGGCGTTTGTTTCATGGTTTCATGATCAGTTCATTTATGTAAAATTATTGATGTTATTATAAAATGGGATTAAAACTCTAGAATTGGAATGAAATTGTATTAAAGAACTTCCATATGTATTAATGGCCCCATATATAATTTTTTATTATACAAGGATTATTCATTAGATAAAACATTAATGATAAATGTTTAATTTATTTTAGTGGTTTTCCCGAATGCCATGAAATAGTTTCGTTATATTTATTATTATGAGTATATGTTAGTTATAGAATATGTAATAGGTTAAAATATACCTATTAAAATCTTATTTAAACATAAAAATAGTTTTATTACCATCCATGAATGTGGTAATGGAAAATAAAAAAAACAATATTCACAGAGGCGATTAACCGACATAACTTAGACAATAGTTTCATTTAATTGAATAAGAGGAGGTAATAAAAGGTATGGATATAATATATTCCATTATAAAAATAAAATTCCAGTATTTACATGATTATGGAATTATTATAAAGAAAATATAACTGTCTTGAGACAATAAATTTCTCACCTCCTTGAGAGACCTTTGAGGACCATGGATTTGGTTTTTTGGTGTGACCAGTAGAAAAAAGACTTGGGGAGAATTGTGAGGAGATGTTTGGGTATATATTTGAGGATATTCAAGTATTTTTGGTCTAAATTGGGTTGTGAGGGGTGGTATTTATACATGAGGATATGTGAGTTTAAGTGATTAAAATAATGATTATTTTATATTTAAAGACAACAACATTGAAGTGGTATTAATATCCAAAACTTTTTATAGAAATTAATATTTTATATTCTGGTTAGGTTAGAACCATACCTCAACCAGCCATTAAATTTTTCAGTTTCTATGAATTTTAATCCTTTAACTTTTTAACTTTAACCCGTTTAATTTTTTTACCCATACCGCGGTAAATAATTTTTTTACCATGGTAGAGTTTTTATTTATAAAAATGAAAATAAAATTACAACATAATTTTTAACATATTATTCCAAATATGGGATCTATTTTACAAAATTAAATTCAAATAATTAGAAAAAATAGACTTAAATTTAATTTTGCAGACACAACGAAAGAGTGGGTTTTTTAAAAGAAAAGTTCAAAAGTTTGAAATGTTTTTATATCCAATTTTAATATAAAATTGATTCAAATGACCTAAATTGGTTTTATTTATGTATAATTGAACTAATTAGACTTCAAAAAATTTAAAATATAATTAAAATATTTAAATAAATTTGAAGAAAAAGAAATTTTTAATTAAAATTCAATATTTTTCATTATTCATAAAAAAATGAAATTTCTTAGAAAAATAAAACAAATTTACCCTAAGATAATTTTGATATTACTATTTCAAAAATTAACTTTATTTTTTTTCAATTAATACTTTTAAAGGTGTCAAAATTTAGATTTAAAATAGGTGTGCCATCAATAGGTGACAAAATTACCTTTTAGAACCATATAGTTTTTTATGCTTAAAATTGGATTTATTTATTATATTAAGTCTATAAAACTCATTGAATTAATTTAAAAAAAAATTTATTGAACATATATAACATATAAAATTTATTAATATCTTTAACTAATGGTTATTAATTTAGTTTATTAAGATAAAATACCATTTTGGGAATAAAAATAGTTTTTTTTATAAAAACACATCCTTTATGATCAATTGAATTTTACATTCATTTCTAATTAATTATTAAACAATTAATCAATTCTATAAATTTTTGTAAACTATATTTTCATAATTTAGTCAATCTCAGTCATTATCGTCATTCCAATGGCTTGGTTACAACTATCACAATTAAATAATAATATTTAATTATTTTTTAAGATTGGTGTTCTATGTAACGTAAGATACCAAGGAGATTGAATTTTTAAAGTGGCATTCTGTAAAATATTGGGGTATTAAATTCTTCCCTCCTTCGATAAATTGTGTCCTCACAATTTGAAATTGCACCAAGAAAAAAAAGGTTGATACTTTAAAATTCCTTTATGGGGAACCCACAATGTAAATAGGGTTAATAAAACATCCCATTAATTAGAGAGAAAGGGAAATGAGAAGTTCACCACAAAATTAGAATTTTGAATATAATAACATTAATGCAAATTAAAAATTGGGGCATGGAATGTAAAGACCCGGATTTTCTGTGTATTTTTTTTATTTAATGTGGGACTATTCCGAGGCTGCGAAATCTGACAGCATTTAATTCTGATGCCCAGTGTGCTCGGAATGGAATTTTAAAGTTTCTTAAGGTTTGTTTAGTAAACATGTGAGTGAGAAATCCTAAATTTTTAACTAGTTCTTGAAATTTAAATCTGAGGGCACCGTTGAACTCACAACACTGGTATTCACCTAAGGGAGCCTTACCCTCGACCGTAGTGGGTTGAGAAAGGAAGTTAGTTTTTTCAGTTTTTGTGGAGGATTAATAAAATAAATATAATTTATTTTAAACACCCTCCACCTTTATTTTAGGTTTTGGTGGCGAGGACCACAAGGGGTGGTTGGGAATTTAATGAAAGACATTAAATGCCCGGTTACACAAAAATGTGTAACCACCCTACTTGCAATTAAGGAGTTTCATTAATTGCACCAATTAATGAAATCTTTCTTAATTATGTGTTGTAAAAAAATATAACACCCCTCTCCTCTCTCTTTTTAGTTTTTGGTTTTCATTGGAAAAAGGGTGTTGTTTTGGGTGAGGAGGATTTTGGAGGAGCCCTTGATGAAGAACAGATCTATCAAGCAAGAACCGAAGAACATCCTTCAAGAAACATCGTTGGAGGCTTGCTTCGAGACTGACGAACACTGACCCATATTCAAATGCAAGACGCTCTCCAAAAACTCTCGAGGTAGGGTTTTTCTGTGTTTAAATTTCAATAAATTTTGAATCTTTAATCTTCTACCTTGTTAAGATGATAACGCAAAGGGCATGGGCCAAACGAACAAGGCCCGGTCCCTCTGCCACTTGTTTTATCTTTGAGTTCTACGCGGGTGAATTTTTGGGTTGGGAAGAACCCAAATATGAGGGTCAAGAAGCGAAGGAGACGACCCGAAGATTCCATAGGTGCGATTGGATGAAAAAATGGACCACCATAGCTCACCCGGTGGCCCGCAGAAGACCGCTGGTGCGGCACCGGTGACCGACACCAACAGGCGATGGTGGTGGCCGACACTGGCCGACCATGAAGGCGGTGCAGTGCGCCGTCACATGCCACAGAAGGAGGAGGCCACAACATTTTAACCGCGCCGGTTGAGCAGAGCGTCCAACACCAACCAGCCATGGAGGTGGAGCGGCACGCCATTGCGTGCCGCTGGAGGTGGCCGCGGCTCGAAGCTGCGGCGGAGGAGAGACTCGCTTCCTGCGGGTCCCGCAATGACCAGGCGACTCCACATGGCGCTGTTGCTCCAGATCTCGAATGGCTTATCCATTTGAAAGAATGGTGGGAAACACCTCTCCTCATGCCATCTAGGGCGGGCCCCGCGCTCTCTTGCGGGCTGAGGTGCGCCCCCCTGCGATCTGGGTTGGGACCTCCTACGGGCTGGGTGGAACTGCCCTGCAGGCCGGGCCGCGCCGCCCTGCGGGCCCCCCATGGGCCCGGTCTGGCCACCCTACGGGCTGGGCCGCGCCCCCTACAGGCCAGGCCGCACCCTTTTAGTGGGCCGAGCTGGACCGCGGCCCAGCAGGCTGAGCCTGCCGTGGCCCAACCCAACCGGGCCATCCCGGGCCGGTTTGGGCTAGGATGGTTCGGACCCAGGCTGGTTCGGGTCAACCTGAACCGGGTTGGGTTGGACCGGACCCAGACCCATCCGAGCCCAGTTTCTCTTAAAATGTCATAACTTGAAATCTAGACATCCGTTTGACGAACCATCTATGGCGCTGGGTTCCTTGGAGCGAGATGGTACTTTTGGTATACTCCACCCAAAATTTGGAGAAATTTGGAGTACGACTGGGTTGGATCGAACCCGAATCCAACCGGGCCCTTGGTACTAAAATGCTTATAACTCACAGACCGGGCATCCGATTAACGCACCGTCTGTCGCGTTGGAACCCTTACAACATGGAAGTTATTTGGGTTACTAATTTGTAGATCTTAGTGACAGTTTATGTACAACCGATATCTCGTGGAGAGGATACTATGAAACTTGAACGCACCAGGTGCGGGGAACCCTGTGGCTGGATATCTTGGAAGTAGCAACCCTGTGTGGATCAGCATCATAGTGACCCAGTGTGGATCATCATTATAGATACCCAATGAGGACCAGTTTTAGAGCGACCACTCAAAGATTAGTAACTAGCGACCCTGTGTGGATCAACATCGAGCGACCCTATGTGGATCAGCATTCCATCGACCCTATGTGGATCAGCATTTCAGGAACCCTGTGTGGATCAACATTCTAGAGACCCTGTGTGGATCAGTAGTAGCATGACCCGACAAGGACCAAACTTACAGTGGCCCATCATGGAGCAGTGACTTACGTCCAAGAGTGGATCGAAAATAGAACAACTTCTTTTTGGATCAGTTGTGAAACTTCTAAATGGAATAAGATGATAGACCTTAAGACTAATCATCTATAATCCCAATCTCTGAGTTGTATACCTGGTGTGAGATGACCATTGCTTTGTGATTTGTTATTGAGGTATTGGTTTGTGGTTTTTCATTTGTGGAACTCTGGGAGACCTTTGGGGGTCTCGCGGTCCCTACTGAGTATTGTTATACTCACCCCTGCACGGGCTTTGCCCGCACCTTGTTGTGTCTTGTGAAGACAATGAACAGCTTTGACCGAGGTTTGGGAGCTAGGACTAGACGGTGCTCATAGGTGGGCCTTTATACGCGACATGCTGTAGTGACGACCAACTGTGAGCTGTATCTACCCTTCAGGTAGGAACCTTGGTGGATGATTCTGGGAGCTGTTTTTTTGTTGTTTTACTTTTCAGTTGGGCTTGTATTCCGGCCCCTTTACTTACAGTAATCATCCCTTTTTTACTTTCATTACATGTTTTTACTACTACAGTTTTACTACGTGGGTTGTGCTCGTTGTATTCTTGGACTGTGTGTTTGTAGGTTTAAAGGCAATGTATTCTCGTTTTTTAGGGATATGCCTTTCGGTGCTAGTCTCCAACCCCTAGCCTATGGAAGGTGGGCTTGGGGTAGCCACAGCATGAGCCCCAGGGGTCGGATCGTGAAAAAGTGGTATCAAAGGAGTCGGTTCTACCAAAGAACGAGGACTATGATCTTTCTAATGAAGTAATAGTGTTAAGTGTTTTGAGTGTGGTTTTCAGTTCGGGGAGTCCAGTGTTGTTGCGATGACCGACATATCCATACACCAGGATCCTAAATTTTGATTTCCAACTCGGTGAACGAAAACACTAATTTCATGTGTTTTGGATTTTTTTTACTTTGATCTCATTTGAGTCAGCTCACCAGGTATAACTTATTGACCGTGGTGCACCTGTTTCCTTTCAGGATTCCGCCATATAGACATCTATCTAGGATTCCAATGAGAGTTTGCGATGATGGCGCACCGAGTAATGAGGATTCGATGCAGGGCCATCTTACAGTGATAGTACCATCAAGTGGTGTACCATCAGCACCACTACCCATTGGGCAGTCGTTGCCACCAGCCCCACCAGCAGATAGTGCATGCCTACTGAGCGCATTTCACGAGTTTCAGTGGTAGTGGCCTCTGAGGTTTTGAGGCGAGACATATCTGCAGGTGGCTGAGGACTAGCTGGAGGCTATGGCCAGAGTTTTTTACCTGGTTGCAACACCAGCCGACCAGATGGTGATCCTAGCTGCTAGCCTTTTCCAGGGCGCAACAGGAAGATGTTGGAGCCTGGCGCTCTAGATACAAGACAAGGCGACCCTCACCCTGGTAGATTTTGAGGGCCTCTTCAGGGCAGAGTTCATTCCAGTGACTCTACGCTCTGTATGTATACAAGATCTGCTACACTTATAGTAGGAAAACCTGACCATGGAACAATATTTATCGAGGTTCATCGACCTCTCGCGCTCCTCTACCGACATGGTGCGATACCCTTTCTTCAGGGCCCAAACCTTAAATTAGGGACTCTAACAAGAGATCAGATCTTCAATGGTATCTCTCAGCATCCCAACACATGCTGGAGTGCTGGAGAGGGAACTCTTGGTGGAGAGATTCCTTGCATAACAGACACCGACAGTGATACCCACCACCAGGTGACATGTAGATGTGTCATCTGCAGCTGGTAGTAGGAAGATGACACAGAGGTCCAAGAATATTAGACTATCTGGTGGACATCCCTGGGACGCAGGGTCGGAGGTTCAAGGCTCACGAGGTAGATCAGGCTAGCAGAGGAGCAGACTATGCTTCACGTGCGGCGGGTAGGGTCACATGGATTGCGACTACCTAACCAACCACACTTAAAACAAACATACGGTCAAGATACCACCGAGGAAGAGTCATAGATTCGAGCGGGGAGGTTTGTCGGCAGCAGGCAGACGTGGCAGAGGAGCTGGTCGTGCAGTAGGAAGTGGGCGACGATTCGAGGTTCTATCGCCACCACCTCCAGGTGGTCCACCCCGACCATAGGGAGCATGTGGATATAGACAATCTCAGCTCCAGGTAGCTAAGGCCTATGACCACGATGCTCCAAAGATGATTAGAGGTACGATCTGTGTCTACTCCACCTTAGATTCAGTACTTATATACATAGGTACCAATCACTCTTTCATTTCCACAACCCTCATTCGAAGCTCGGAGATTCCAGTGGAGTCGTTGGATCTATCCTTATGGCTAGAGACTCATACGAGAGGGGATTTTACGATTACACACTAGTTCTGGTAGTGTGATATTACTCTGGGAGACGAGAGATTCAGTTGGGATATTCTAGTAGTAGCGTAGAGGCCTTATGACGTCATCTTGGGTATGGATTGGTTATTTACAGTCCATTCTCAGATTGACTGCATTAGGCACAAAGTGCGATGTGTCCATGAGGATGGGACCAAGTTTTCCTTCACCATTGAGAAGGGAAACTTTGCAGCACAGAATGTACTTACCCAGAGTAGGGTTCAACCGATAACACATCAGTTGGATAGCCTTACCCTTGGAGAAATTGATGTTGAGAGTCTAAGCTATTCTATAGTGGTGGACCTGTATGCTGATGTCTTCCCTGATGATGTTCAGGGACTACCTCCTCATAAAGATGTGTAATTTTACATTGAACTGTACCCTAGGACGACACTGATATCTACACCAACATATCAGATGGCTCCCGCGGAGCTTCGTGAGTTACAGGTACAACTGGAGGACTTATAGAGGAAGGGGTTCATAAGGCCCAGTGTTTCTCCATGGGCAGCCTTGATTTTGTTCGCCAAGAAGGTAACTGGGAGTTTTAGGATCTATATGGATTATCAATGCCTGAACTAGGTGACCGTGAAGAACAAGTATCCAATTCAGAGGATTGATGATCTCTTTGATCAACTGAAGGGAGTTTGTTGGTTTTCGAAGATAGACCTCAGATCAGGCTATCATCAGCTCAGGGTATGAGATGAGGATGTGAAAAAGATAGCCTTCATATGTCGGTATGGACACTATGAGTTCTTATTTATGCCATTCGTCATAACCAATGCACCTAAAGTGTTAATGGGAATCATGAATAGGATCTTCCCACCATACCTCGATCACTTTGTGGTGGTATTCATCGACGACATCTTGATATACTCAGCGTCGGAGGAGGAGCATGCCTATCATCTATAGATAGTTCTTGATACACTCCGAGAGCACCAGCTTTTTGGTAATCTCTCGAAGTACCAGTTCTGGATACGGGAGGTCCACTTTCTGGGACACGTTATCTCAGAGGCTAGAGTTGTTGTGAATCCGGTGAAGATAGAGGCAATGATTGATTCGGATCCACCCAGGAGTGTGACTAAGGTGTGGAGTTTACTGGGGTTGTCTAGGTACTACTAGAGATTCATACATGAATTTTCCAGAGTTGCGACACCCTTATCAGCATTAAAGAAGAAGGGGCTACCTTAAAGAAGAAGGGGCTGCCCTTCGTGTGGACGAAGAGACGCCAATAGAGTTTTCAGGAGCTAAGGCAGAGATTGATGAGTTCCCCCATATTTAGGATACCAGAAGAGGGCGTTGGGTATTTAGTCTACTGCGATGTATCAAGGACTAGACTTGGGTGTGTCCTGATATAGGAATGAGCAGTGATCACTTATGGTTCACGATAGTAGAGATAACATGAGAAGAACTATGGTACCCATAACCTAGAGTTAGCAGTAGTGGTCTTTGCACTGAAGATGTGGCAACACTACTTGATGGGTGAACAATTCACTTTTTACTCTAATAACAAGAGTATCAGGTATATCTTCTCATAGAAGGACCTAAACTTGAGACAACGACATTGGCTATAGTTCCTCCAGGACTATGAATTTGAGATAGTCTACACTCTTGGGAAGGGGAACATAGTAGCAGATGCACTCAGTAGGAGGTATGGTCTACAGTTGACGAGTGAAGTGAAAGAGAATCCATCCATGTTTCAGATATCCTTTATGGATAGAGATTGAGCAGCTTACCTCCAGTCTTTTACTGTAACTCCCCCACTTCTTCATCTAGTTCGGGAAGCGCAGTTTGGGGACATTGACTGCGAGGCTCAATGTGCTCAGATATCCTCAGGAAAGGCACCTAATGGATTTTATAAAAGTGGGGAGCATATCATCATCTTCAGAGAATGCCCCATAGTACCGGTGGTGCTACAGAAGGAGGATTTGAGGTAGTTCCATACGTCCCCTCTGGTGGTACATCTTGGTGTGGAGAAGATGTACCAGAACCTTTGACATCAACACTGGTGGCCAGGGATGAAGAAAGTAGTTGCATAATTTGTTTCACAATGCCTCACTTGTCAGCAAGTGAAGGCCAAGCATCAGGTTCTAGCAGGATTAGCACAACCATTAGAGGTACCTAAGTGGAAGTGGGATGTTATTTCCATGGATTTTTTGACAAGACTACAACGTACTTCCAGGGGCCAAAATTCCATCTGGGGGATCGTTGACCGACTCCCCAAGTCGGCCCACTTCTTACCCATCCGAGAGAAGGGATCAGTAGAGAGATTGGGATACCTCTACGTACATGAGATTGTATGGCTTCATGGGGTGCCATTGATGATTGTATCTAACTATGAAACACGTTTTACATCCTGGTTTTGGAAGGGATTACAAAAGGAATTCAGGAATCAGCTACATTTGAGCACCGCCTTTCATCCTTAGATGGATGGTCAGACGGATCAGACCATTCAGACACTCGAGGACATGATTTTTTCTTATGTCCCAGATTTTGGCTATAGTTGGGAGGATCAATTTCCCTTGTTGGAGTTCACATACAACAACAACTATCACTCCACCATTGGTATGACACCATTTGAGGCCTTTTACGGTCAACCATGCAGATCACCTCTATGCTAGAAAGACCCAGGGGACTCAACACTTATGGGTTCAGAGTTGGTACAGGCTACTACTAAGAAGGTGCAGATCATCCATGAGTGGATGAAGATTTCACAAAGCAGGAAGAAGTCTTATGCTGATAAGAGACAAAAACATTTGGAGTTTGAGGAGGGAGACCATGTATTCTTATGGGTCTCACCTCAATGAGGTTTGAAAATATTTGTTTGGGGAAACAAGCTATCTCTGAGGTTCATTAGACCCTTTCAAGTTCTCATCTGAGTTGGTGAGGTGGCGTATCGCATAGCTCTTCCCCCACAAATGCATCGGGTGCATGACGTTTTCCACATGTCACAACTGAGGAAGTACGTGCATGATCCATCACACATTATCGATTGGGGAGAGCTGGAAATTGATGACGGGGCAACATTTATGGAGGTTATAGTGGAGATTGAGGATCAATAGGAGCGGGTCCTTCATGGACAATCAATAACTCTGGTGCACATTTGCTGGTAGCATGAGAACCTCTAGGAGAGAACATGGGAGCCGGAGGATTAGATTTTTTCACAGTACCCCCACTTGTTTCCTTAGTCTATATTGTGGCTTTCAGGGATGAAAATACCTAAGGTGGGGAGAATGTAAAGACCCAAATTTTCCATGTAATTATTTTTATTTAATATGGGACTATTCCGAGGCTGCGAAATCTGACATCGTTTAATTTTGATGCTTAGTGTGCTCGAAACAGAATTTTAAACTTTCTAAAGGTATGTTCAGTAAACGTACGAGCGTGAAATCCTAAATTTTGAACCGGTGCTCAAAATTGAAATCTAAGGTCACCTTTGAACTCACAGTGCCGGGATTCTCTTAAGGGAGCCTTAACCTTGACCACAATGGGTTGAGAGAGGAAGTTGGTTTTTTCAATTTTCATGGGGGATTAATAAAATAAATCTAATTTATTCTAAACACCCTCTAACTTTATTTTAGGTTTTGGTGGCGGTGACCACAAGGGGTGGTCGAGAATTTAATGCAGGATATTAAATTCTCGGTTACACAAAAATGTGTAACCACCCTACATGAAATTAAATAGGTTCATTAATTGCACCAATTAATGAAATCTCTCTTAATTATGTGTTGTAAAAAAATATAACTCCCATCTCCTCTCTCTTTTTAGTTTTTGTTTTTTGTTGGAAACAAGGTGTTTTTTTGGGAGAGGAGGATTTTGGAGGATCCCTTAACGAAGAACGGATCCATAAAGCAAGAACCAAATAATGTTGTTTGAGCGACATCATTGGAGGCTTTCTTTGGGATCAATGAACACTGGCCCATCTTTAAATGCGGGACGCTTTCCAGCAACTCTCGAGGTAGGGTTTTGACTTGTTTAAATTTCAAGATTTGTTGAATATTTTATCTTCTACCTTGTTAAGATGATACCGCGGAGGGCACAGGCTAAAGAAAAAGGCCCGGTCATTCCTCCACTTGTTTTATATTTGCGTTCTACATGGGTGAATTTTCAGGTTTGAAGGAACCCAAATCTGAGGGTCAAGCAGTGAAGGAGATGACCCAGGGAGTCTGTAGGTGCGATCGGATGGAAAAACAGACCACCGGAGCTCACCTGGTGGCTTGCAGAAGACCGCCGGCATGACACCGACGTGACAAAACCTAAGACCGGAACCAGAAGGCGATGGTGGAAGCTGACACCGCCCGACCACGGTGGAGGCATCGCGCCATCGTGCGCTGCAGGAGAAGGCCGCGATGGTCAGCAGCGCGACCGACACTGGCTGGCTGTTGAGGCGGTGCGGGGCATCGTTGTGCAGTGCAGGAGGAGGAGGCCATGGATTTTTAGCTATGGTGGTTGAGCAGGGAAACCGACACTGGCTGACCATAGAGGTGGAGTGGCGAGCCGTCACGCGTCGCTGGAGGTGGTCGAGGCTCGAAGCCACGACGGAGGAAGGACATACTCCCTGCGAGTCCCATGACCACCAGGCGGTGCCACGTGGAAACGCTGCTCCAGATCCCAAATGGATTATCCATTCAAAAGAAAGGGGGGAAATGCCTCCCCCCATGCCAACTAGGGTGGGCCCTATGCCCTCCTGCGGGCTAAGTCGTGCCCCCTGCGGGCCGGGCCGCGCCCCCTGCAGGACGGGCCGCGCCCCCTGCAAGACAGGTCATGCCCTCCCAGTGGGTGGGGCCGGACCACATCCTAGCGGGCCGAGCTCGCTGCGGCCTGGCCTAACCGGGTCGGGTCAGTCCGACCGGGTTGGGCCGGACCCGAACCCACCCAAACCCAGTTTCACTTAAAATGTCATAACTTGAAATCCAGACATCCATTTGATGAAAAATATATGGAACTGAGATCCTTGGAGATAGACGGTCCTTTTGGTATACTCTACTTGAATTTTGGAGAAAGTTGGAGTACAGCTGGGTTGGATCAAACCTGAATCCAACTGGGCCCTCGGTAAACGCTTATAACTCACAGACTGGGCGTCCAATTGATGTGCCTTCTATCGCATTGGAACCCTTATGACATGGTAGTTCTTTGGGTTACTCCATTTTGGAGCTTAGTGGTGGTCGAGGTACGACTGATATCTCATCGAGCAGATACTACGGAACTCGAGCGCACCGGATGCGGGGAACCCTTTGGCTAGCTATCTTGGTAGTAGAAACCTTGTGTGGATCAACATCATAGCAAACCTGTGTGGATTAGCATCATAGTTACTCGATGAGGACCATTTTTAGAGCTTCCCATTGAGGATCAATAACTAGCGACCCCGTGTGGATCAGCATCGAGCGACCTTGTGTGGATCAGCATTCCAGCGACCCTATGTGGATCAAAATTTCAGCAACCCTCTGTGGATCAAAATTCTAGTGAACCTGTGTGGATCAGCAGTAGCATGAACTGACGAGGACCAGCCATACTGTGGCCCGTCATGGATCAACGACTTACATCCAAGATTGGATCAATAATAGAACAACTTATTTTTGGATAAGTTGTGGAACTTCTAAATAGAATAAGATAATATATCTTAAGACTAATCATCTATATTCCTGATCTCTGAGTTTTATACCTAGTGTGAGCTGACTATTGCTTCATGCTTTTTGATTAAGACCTTTCTTTTTGGTTTTTCCTTTGTGAAACTCTGGGTGACCTTCGGGGGTCTCGGGGTCCCTACTGAGTATTGTTATACTCACCCCTACACAGGCTTTGCCCACACCTTGTTGGGTCTTGTGTAGACGACGGACAACTTTGGTCGATGTTTGGGAGCCAGGACTAGACTGTACTCAGAGGTGAACCTTTAGACATGACACGCCACAGTGATGACCGACCGTGAGCTGTATCTACCCTTTAGGTAGAATCCTTGGAAGACGATTCTGGGATTTTTTTTTTCTGTTGTTGTACTTTTCAATTGGTCCTATATTCTGGCCCCCTTTACTTACAGTAACCATCCCTTTTTACTTTTAGTATACTTTTTTACTACTGCAGTTTTACTACATGGGCTGTGCTTGTATTCTTGAATTGTGTGTTTGTAGGTTTAAAGACAATGACTTCCCTTTTTTCATGGATATGCCTTTCGGTGCTAGTCTTCAACCCCTGGCCTAGGGAAGATGGGCTTGGGGTAGTCACAAAATGGGCCTCGAGGGTCAGTTCGTGACATGGAAGATAAATCAATTTATCAAGTTCTGATGGAGAGTGATAGAGAACATGATCATCAGAAATTCTACCATCACAAAACCATAAATCTGTGATGGGTTAAAGAGGTCATTTATTTGTCATTAATAAAAGTAAAAAAATAATTTTTTTCATTAAAAATTACTTTCCTAGAGTTTAGGGATTATTTTAATATCTAGATAATCACTTGAAAAAAAAACATATCTGATTTCATTCAATTTTATAAGCATAATCTTATCCTTTGGTTGTGGTTTAATATATTTCCACTTCTTCTCTTATGCTTGGAAATATATATTCAAGTTGAATTCTTTATAAATGAATCACTTCAATGAATAATGACATCCAAAATTCAATCATTCAACCTTTAAATATTTACTAAAACCAGAATGGTTATATGATATGATAATTCCTAAAAAGAACAAAACTTCATATGAAGAAAGCTACTTTAGTCTCAAAACAATCAATATTAATGCCCAAAATTCAACAAAAACCATTCAATAAATTATTATAATTAAATTTTCACATTATATTCCCACAAAAGATTGAAACCCAAAAGAATTTGATCACATAGTATCCCAAGATAAATTTAATATTTTCTCAAAAAATGTGCATGTCCAAAACATATAATCTTTAAGATATGAAAACTATTTCCATACATAACTTGAATCACAATAAATCCATAATAAAATAATATATTCCTCAAAATAAAATCCATACTTTTTTCCTCCAATAAAATTCCATAATATTATATTTACCTTAATCATATAGGGTTATAAAAATAAACTTTTCCTTTATCGATCAAATCATTTAAAAATCGATACTTATGTGGGTTAGTGGTTGGTGATGCACTGTTTTCGCCCTTCGGTTATGGGTTCAAGCCCCACATACTTTCTAGACATGATGGGTTATCTCTCAACCTATGGGTTTTCATTTTTCTAACACTATATTTATATAATCCTTACAACAGTCCCCCAAAAAAAATAACCTTAATATGTTCAACATTGAATAAATGTTTTAACCTCAAAGGTTACCTCATACATTTAATTTTTCATTTAAAAAAATATGATAGCCCCTAATTACCTTAAAATCAAAGATCATATAAGATCTAATGGTTATCATTACCTTTAAAATTATGTCCCCAAAAGGAAATTCATTCATCCTCAAATAGATCTTTTTTACTTGTTAAACTTAAAGGTTACATGCACCTCAAACACTTATCAAAACTCAATAAATGTCTCCCATAAGTAATCACCATTTACCTACACCACTTATAAAATATATTGATTCTATCTAAAATATGTTTCCAAATTTTGAGAAAAAAATCTATTATAGAATATCTTTTAGGTGTTTCATGATTCTTATGATATTTAGTATGTATCAAAATATCAATGATAAAAACATCCTTTGCTAAACATCCCAACTAAACCTTTAACCATTATTTGTTATTTTATCCTTATATAAATATATATATTTATATTTTCATTATTCATCTATATCATCCAAGAAAAAAGTTTCATAATTATAAGATAATAAATCATACCTTAAATCCATACATCAATGTATTCCTTTATGCTATTGGTATATTTTTTATCTTCCATCATAAAGTCCATATCTCCAGAAAAGAAATAGTCAAGTCCTTGGTGGTATTTATCTTATCTAATGTGATGGATAAATTTAGATTTTGAAATCATATAAAATAAACTCCACGATCCATTATAATTTTAGATAAATGAAAATTTATTGGATAGATAAAATAGTTTCTTACAAGTGATTTGGATGTTCAAGAAACATTCACAATCATTTAGAAAATATTTTTCTATGATAGTGATGATTAAATCATATGGTAGGGATAATAAGGTTGTGTGAGATACTTTCCCTTTAATATTGATAAATGATCTTTAATCTATAGAAATAAGATAATTAAAAAATGAAATGAATTATTACACGTTCGAATTAAAATATTTTATTACCCTTAGAAACTCCATAATTATTTAACCTCTAAAATCATTTATACCTAAATTTATTTCCCTTCTAAATCCAATCTCCAAATCTTTCATTAATCACCTAAAAATCCATCACTTAAAAAAGTTTTTTTAAGAATTTAAACTTATGATCAACATTAAACTCATAAACCCATGATGGTGTCTATAACTCTTATGTTAATGAAAACAATTACTTAGACATTATATGATTCATCTAAAATTAATACCACTAGTTAAATACTTATTCAAATTTTTTTTATTCAACCAATTTCTTCTAGTTCCCACCATTGACTAAAACCAAAATTCAATTTGTAACCATAAAAAAATAATAATTAGAGTGAGCTATCAAATAATTATAAAATATTACTCATTGTATGTCTAAATCATGACACATTCTTTTGAAACTGTGAGTCCTTAGGTTCATACAAGGTTTCCCATGGTCATTAACAAAATTTATTAGATGTTATCTTATAATTGTACTTATCCTCAAAGTCATTCATAGGGTTATGTTCACTAATATATGTTTTTTTTCTAAATATAGTTCCCCAAGTTTCTACTAATTTTTTTTTGATACCAACTATAATGACCCTGAGGCACCAGAAGCTTAGAGCCGGTGCCTTAATTTATAACATTAACATAAGATACTTGAAATTTTATCCTAAAGGACTGAATAGTTTTTTTGTCTTGGTAAACTAGATATATATTTGAAATTAAAATTTCATTTTGGACATAAAACTCAAAATTTATTTTATTTGATAACTCCATTATCCCCCTTAGAGTAACCATACATATTAATCATAATAAACTTCATGGTAACCTATATAAAATAAAACATAAGAAATAGGTGATCTTAAATTCTCAGTAAGGGTTAAGTATATTGGAAGAAGTAATGAATCAATAAGCATAATCAATATGGAAAGGTAGATAACTAAACACACATTACATTTAATCAATAAAATGAGAATGAAATGAATCCATAGACAATTTCAATGAAAAAATATCATGGATAATAATAATAAAAATCATAATTGAATTCTCAATAATGGAAATTCTCAATTATTGGATTCCATGTTTCCTTGGTATATGGTATCTTTACTGTCAAGAACTTTCATAAGATGGTTTAGTATATCGGGCAGAAACCCATCTATTTTGGCCAATTAATTCACTTCATGAGACTAATGATGAATTGAGGGGATTACTTTAAATTATCCCATGTCATACCAGTGAAAATCATTATTCATATATTAAATAGCTAATTTAAAAAAATATTTTAAATCAAAGTATACCATACCAATTTTAAAATTTTTATACCTTGAAGACAATAATATTCATGATATGATATATCAAAGGGACTATATATACACCTCATAAAATAAGGTGGGTGTATAAAATCAAAATATTCATCAATGAAAGGAGATCAAGACAAAGTCCCTTATAAATAAATCTATTATTTGTATTCACTATAAATTCACATAAAACAAGTGTAAATAAAAAATGAGATAATAAAAAGTAATTTGAAAAATAACCTTACCATGACATAACCAATGAAATAGAATTTCAACCCAATGAATGAAAATTGAGTTAAGAAATCCCTTACCACTTGAAATAAGTCAAATTGTATGTCCTATAAAAGTAATAATTATAAAATTAAACATTTAATACCCTGAATATAATGAGATTAATGATATTATATATCGAAAGGTAGTAGAAATACACCACACACAATAAATAAGTGGTGAATAAGGCATATATCTCACTGATGTAAAAATGAGATGATAAAATTCTTACCCCACGCTTCCCGTTAGTGGTGCATACTTTAACCTCATGTATAATGGTTTAAAGAATATTATTAAATCAATATAGAACCATATTCATATATATATATATAATACCTTATGTTATTATTTTATAACATATTATTACCCATTCATTAATAATATTTTATTATTTTCATGGTTTTGGGTGTGTTTGTTTTATGGTTTCCTGATAAGTTTATTTGTGTAAAATTATGGATGTTCTTGTGAAATGGGATTATAACTTCAAAAGTGTAATGGAATTGTATTAATGAACTTAAAAAATTATTAATGTATCAATTATCATTTTTTTCTTACATTAGGATGATTAATTAGATAAAATGTTAATGATAAATATTTAAATATGGATTTGCTGCCTGCCCTTGAGAACACGCCCCACACACCATTATTTTTTTTGAAAAATTTCAACCGTTGCGCCCTCAGCTACCTAGTTGCTGGCTTCCTCAACCCCGACGCCCTTCAATCCCAGCTCTATCCATGCTCCCTCCATCCCCTCAGCTCTGACGGTTCCTCTATGCCCCTTCCCTGGGTCATCCTCCTGGACCTCAATGGTTCCTCTCCCACCCCAACATCTGGCGAGGATCTTGCTCTCAATGATCTCATGGCTC
Source organism: Viscum album (assembly GCA_963277665.1). NCBI lineage: Eukaryota > Viridiplantae > Streptophyta > Magnoliopsida > Santalales > Viscaceae > Viscum > Viscum album. The sequence continues at coordinate 1,148,096,770 of OY728142.1, read as the reverse complement.
CGTCAGATCTCTGATGATCCTCCCTAGGGTCCCTTCCAGCTCCTTCAGGGATGCCCTATGGGCTCACTTCGTGCCCCTCCTCAGCCTTCCTTTCTAGAGGTTTGCTTGTCTCTCCCATAGGCCACAAGGGAAGGATCTCATATTTCCCTAGATATCCCCGAGTCAGCTTTTGTGGAGGTGTCAGATTGCCTTAAGTGGACCCCTATAGCTCGCATTGGGGCCATGAAACCCTCGATCCCAACCTTTCAACACTTCATCAACTCCTGGAGTCTCTGTCACCTGACGTAGATCTCAACGGTCCACAAAAGTTACTTCTGCCCCATTCTCGCTTTGGAAGAGGACATTGTCCATGCATGGTGCAAGGCTACCTGATCCTTCAACCATTGCAGCTTCAGCCTGTCTTGGTGGTCTCTTGATGTACATAGGGGAAAAGAGAGTCTGCTCGCTGCAATCTGGATCTCCCTCCTTGGGATCCCGCTTCCATTCAAGAATGGTGTATTCCTCAAGGTGATCAAAGATTCTATCAGTGTCTTTTTTTGTTCTGATGACAGGACCAGGTGCTGCTCAGATGCATCGGTGTCTCACATTTTCATGGAGATGGAATTATACTCACCCTACTAGAAAAGATCTTATTATGGGTGAAAAATGCCTTCTATTTGAATCAGGATATTAGTTACCCTATCTTCTCTAGGTTCTCTCTCATTTACTACTACAGGGCCATTCATTACAGGTATGTAGAAGATGATTCCATGGTAATAGCTGGCCTCCCCTAAGGTTTCTGGCCTACCTAACCTATCCTTGGTTCTCTTGTAACCTCAAAGGTGATGCCCTAACACCCCGATATCATACCATTGGAGGTTCCCTATGAACTCCCAACACCTAAACCTATGCTGTAATTGGTCCTCTTACTTAGGGGGGGGGGGGGGGGTTCAAAAAAGAACCTAGGTATGTCTCCCTCCTTACCAAGGTTCCTTTCCAACTTTCAGGTTGGCCTTGTTATCCCTCCTCTCCTCTACTACCTACTACCTTAGGGGGTCTGCCTAGGGGAGTGCTTGCAGAGTTACCGGCCCTATCCATCAGGTATACTAGTGCTGCCTCTTCCTCCCACAGTTCACGCAGTCCCTCAAAGGTTCCTGGAGGGTGCCTTGCCTCACCTACCCCTGGTCCTCTCTCGAGTTCGAGAGAAGGATTCACAAATCAAAGGATCAAAGATCTATAATGAGTTAAAATGCCTCTCGGAGGGTGTTAAACATCCTATGCCTCTGGTCCCTCCTTGAGTTCGAGAGAAGGTTTCATACCCCAAGGGACCAAAGAGCTCGATTGAGGCCCTATGTCTCCCTATAGTGACCAGAACCAACACACTGTCTATTCCCAGGAGCCCCTACTCCCTCTACTATGCTACCGTCCATAACCCTTAGAGTGTTCATGCATTCAAGATCTAATAACTTAAAGGGGAACTCATCCTTTCACTTCACCAAGGTGATAAGTTCTAAACCATCCCCATAACTCCATTCTATCAATGAATCCTATCATCATATGGAATGCCTATGTACTGAAAGCCCTGGCTATGGTGGACTTCCTCACCACTGAATTCAGGAAACACAAGGCTACCATAATTTCTGTCCTTGATCCCAATAAAAACACCACAAAACTCATAAAATTCTCCAATAAAGTTATATTTTATGGATTCATGCACACTGAACCCATCAACAAGCATATCTAGATCTTCTGGCACAAGGACTCCAAGGTCGATCTAGTTTAGGCTAGTGATCAATACATCACCACTAAAGTGACTCAAGGTGATCTCTCCTACTTCATGTCCTTCATCTATGGGAGTTGTGACCCTCACCTCATGGAAAATTTATGGAATGAACTCAATGCTTTCAACCCTAGAAGCCATACTTGGATTTTTAGGGGAGGCATAAACATCATTTCTAACTAAGATTAGAAGAAAGGTAGGGGACCTTTCCATAGGAAATCCAGTATGGACTTTGTCCATTTCATGGTTGGGAAAGGTATCACCTACCTCGGCTTCTCAGGTGACTAATTAACCTGGGGAAACAACCAAAAAGGATCTCATCGCTCGTGGAGATGCTTGGATCATTTTCTAGACAATATAAAAGCCATTTACATGTTCTCTAATGAAAAGGTCAACCATTTTTTGGGGTCTATCCGATCACTCTCTCCTCTTGGTTTCATTATCTTACGGGTAGGACCCCCATGCAATATTATTATATTATAATCATTGGCCCAACACACCGGGGTACCAAAAACTAGTTAGGGACCTCTGGGATGAACCCTCTCAGGGGAACACTTGGGTTTCTATGAAAAATAAGCTAATATGCCTAAAGTCCAGGCTCCTGGTGTGGGGAAAAGAGATCCCCTCCAATGACTATGATAATGATTCCACCATAAAGTAGGTGCAGAGACTCGAGAATAACCTAGAAGAGGTCTAGGATGACCAGAATTTTTAGGATCTGTCTAGTAAGAAATATTCCTTGGAAATCATGCTACTCAAACAGGAATGAGAGGAAAGGGATAAATATAGAATCAAATGGATTCATGAGGGAGACATGAACACCCCATTCTTTCATGATTGTATTAAAGAGAGGGAGCTCCCAGTTAATACAAATGTCCTACTATATGAGAGTTCTTATTCAGATGATAGAGACCTTGTGGGAGGCTTGGCCCATTATTTATTGAAGGATATCCTCATTGATCCTAACCCTCGCATGCTTTATGGGTATCCTGAGGGGGACACATGTCTCTTTGATGTGATTCCTAATCAACTCTATATTTAGGAAAATGAGGGTCTAAGTGCTAACCCAGATGAAAAGGATATCCATGAGGATATGTAAAACCTTAATCCTGATAGTACCATAGGTCTAGATGGCTTCTTGGGATCCTTTTATAGGGTCTCATGGGAGGTGGTGAAAGATGATGTTGTCTCTATAATCCATAACTTTTTTAGGGGTGGAATCTTACCATTGGTGTCTTGTGAGACTACCATTGTGCTCCTACCCAAAACTAGGAACTCCTCCTCTATCATGCACTATATACCAATGATCATGTGAAATTTCTTGTATAAAATCCTAGACAACATTATTAACTCCAGGTTGTCTTCCTATCTACCTTGGTGGGTCTCCATGGAGCAATATGGTTTTTTTAAGGTCTGTTCAATCCAAGGTGCAATTTCAATGGAACAAGATATGATCAGAGAAATTAATTTTAAGACTCATGGTTCTAACATAGCCATAAATCTAGACATGAAAAAGGCCTACGAAAAAGTTGAGTGGGGATTCATCTACAGAGTTCTAGAAGGTATTGGCCTTTCCTTCTAGAATATTGATATGATATTCAGATGTTTCAACTCCTCACGGTTGGAAATTACTTTCATGGGGAATACCTATAGCTTCTTCAAGGACACCCTTGGCCTCAAGCAAGGTGATACCATATCTCCGAGTATCTTTATCCTTTACCAAGATGTCCTTATCCGCCTCATTAATAGGAACATGAACAATGGGGAGATCTTGCCCTATCGTAGGAGGATTAGGTACCCCTCCATATCCCACATGATGTTTGCGAATGATACCTTCCTTTTTATGAATTCTAACATAATATAGATCATAGGAATTACCAAAGTGTTGTAGGACTACTGCCACTAGAGTGGCTATGTGATCAACAAGGCCAAGAGAAACTTTTACACCTTCAACAAATGCTCCTCCAGCTGGATCATGACGGTCCAACATAGCCTCGACATGAAAAGGGGGAGATTTCCTCTGGACTACCTAGGTGAACCTATCTCATATGGCAGACTCGACATCTGCGACTTTGATTTTCTCATCACTAAGATCATGGACCAGATACTCAATTGGAAGAATAGATACCTCTCGTTTGGGGGCCATATTACACTGGTTAATAATGTCCTCTTGGCCACCCATGTCTATTCCCCCTAGACTATCAGAGTACCCAAATGCATCATCAATAACATCAACAAGATCATGGAAGGATTCATTTGGTACCCTCTATCCGAGGAGAAATGCCACTGTTCTTCATGGGGTAGGGTGGATAGGTCCATCAGTTAAGGTGGCATCAACGTTCAGAGCCTCGATGACACCCTCCTCTATATGTAATCTAAGTTGGCATGGTAGGTCCTGGAGTGCTACACGTTATGAGGTATAACCATGCATAACTCCCACTACAACAATATTCCCCTGGTGTATGGACAATATTCTCCATTATGGTATGTTATCCCCCCCTTGATCACTCTCCTTCAACCACACTCGTGATGGATCATAGGGAAGGGATACATTTCCTTTTGGAATCAGAACTGGGCTGGGGACATTCTTGGCTTCCCGGGATGCCCCGCCACCTCAATTTTCTTCACAGAGGCTAGTTTTAATCCAATACTAATCAAGGCGGTGTTGGATGAGAACCAACGAGAGAACTTTAACCTCATCAAACTGAGCTCGAATTTTGACAGATGCGTCTTTACTCCTTCATCCTTAGGGGCCTTCTCCTCAAGGGACTTCCGATGCATTAGGGAGGTGCATGTTCATGCAAAAATCTAGGATATAACCCTTTGGTTCAAAGTAATTCCTTTGAAATATAACTTTATTACATGGTAGATAAGGAAAAAGCTGTCCCTATAGATGAGAACATCAAATAGTGTGGCCTCCCAATAATTTCCAGCTTCCCTTTCTGCAACAACCATTAGGAGAAAAGTTTTGGACATATCTTCTTTGAGGGGGACTGGGTGTGTGTTGTGTGGAGTTACTTATGGGAGTTAATTTCCCTCATGATCCTAACATGGATGATCAATCGTTCCTAGATCGGTGGTTCTTCGGTTTGGGAGAAAGGGGTCCCAAGAAGTTGAATTACACTATTTTTTTCCATGTAGGCTGTTGGTGCATTTGGAAAGCCCATAATAAGGCTAGGCATGAAGGGATTCATGCTTCAAGTAGATCTATCATTATAAGAATGAAGAACCTGCTTATTGACCTGGTCAACCTCATCAACAACTGGCATGAGGCCCCCAACCTTCAACAGCTTTAGATGATTTCTCAAGGTACCTAGCCTAGTAAAAATAGTTTCAATGGCCATTGGGTCCATTGTAACCCACCCTACAGGGTCCGTAAACTTAATACAGATGGGTCATGCTCTACAGGGGTCCTTCGTGGAGGAGGGGTAGTCCGAAAATCCTCTGGCTCTGTCATCTTGGTGTTTTCTTCCCGCTTAGGCCAAGGCTACTCACTTTAGGTGGAGGATAAGGCTCCACTTTTTGGTTTAATATTTTTCCACTAGAGGGGGATCAATCTCATGGAGGTAGAAACTGACTCAAAGATCCTCCACAATGCCTTTCATGGCATTGGATTCACTATGGGGTTGATTTACTAACACATAAGGAAGTGTAGTGGAATGATTAATAATAACATCAAAGTTGTTCACACATTACATGATGGAAATCAGGTTGCGGACCACCTTGCTTTAATGGATGTCCCTGTTTTGGATCCCATCTTCCTTCACAATGCTCATAGCTTGAAACCCGAGGGGGTCAATATGATTAGAGGGGATGCCCTTGGTTGTCACTATTTCAGGCCTCCCTAGGTCTTCTTGTTCATTCCCCTATGGCATTTATGCCTTTTTTTCTTTCCCTTTTCCATGAATAAAATTTTAACTGATGATGATGATGATAATAAATGTTTAATTTATTTTTTTTGTTTTTATGAATACTATGAACTAGTTTCATTTTATTTACTATTATGAGTATATATTAGTTCCAGAACATATAATATGTTATAATATAAATATTAAAATCTTATTTAATGTGAAAAATATTTTTATTTCCAACTGTTAATGGGGTAATGTAGAAGGAACAAAAAAATTATTCACTAAGGTGATTAATAAGAATAACTTATACAATAGTTACCTTTCATTGAATAAGAGGAGGTAATAAAAGGGATGGATATAAGATATTAAATTATCAAAATAAAATTATAGTATATACATGATTATGTAATTATTATTCCTTGAAGGGTGAAATATATGAGGAGAATATAGAAGAAGAAGTGAAAATAAGAGATATATTTTGTGAAAACTACCTCATCAATATCCTCTCATTGAGAGACCCTTGAGGACATTGGATTTAGTATTTTGGTGAGAAAAATAGAAATTAGACGTTGGAAGAGTAAGGGGGAGGTTTGGGAAGAAATTTTAGGAGATACAAGGCTTTTGGGTCTAGATGGGGTTGTGAGGGGTGGTATTTATACTTGAGGAGAGGTGGGTTTAAGTGATTAAAATAATGATTATTTTATATTTAAAGCCAACCACATTGAGGTGGCATTAATTTCCAAAATTTTGGCTGGAAATTAATATTTTATAGGATGTTTAGGGTCAATAAATACCACAAAAAACCATTAAAATTTTTATTTTGTAAGTATTTTAATCATATACCTTTTTAACTTGAAACCGTTTAATTGTTTTACCTATACTGTGATAAATATTTTTTTAACCATGGAAACGTTTTCATGTATAAACATGAAAAAGAAAATAAAATATAATTTTTAACTTAGGATTAAAATTGTGATATCTATGTTACCAAATTAAATTCACATAATTAGAAAATTTAGATTTAAAATTAATTCTGTATACACAATGAAAGAGTGGGATTTTAAAGTGAAAAGGTCGAAATATTGAAATGTTTTTATATCCAATTTCAATGAGAAATTGATTCCAATAAACTAAATTGGTTTAATTGATGTATAATTGAAATAATTATACCTTAAACAATTTAAAATATAATTTAACTGTTTAAATAAATTAGATGAAAAATCAGTTTTTAATTAAAATTCAATATTTTTCACTATTCATCAAAAAATGAAACTTCTCTGAAAAATACAAAACTTTTAACCTAAGATAATTTTGATATTAAAATTTCAAAAATGAACTTTATTTTTTCTTTTAAAACTTATAAAATTTTCAAAATTTATATTTAAAATAGGTGCGCCATCAAAAGGCAACAAAATTGTCTTTTATAACAATATATATTTTTATGCTTAAAACTCGATTTATTTCTTATATAAAGACTATAAAAATCATTGAATTATTTTTAAAAACATATGATTGGATATATATAATATATAATTTTAATTAATATATTTCAATAATAGTGATTAATTCATTTGTTTAAGGTAAAATACCATTTTGGACATAAAAACAGTTTTTTATAAAAACACATCATTTATGTTAAAATGTATTTTATTTTAATTTTTAATTAATTAGTAACAAATTAATTAATTTTATAAAAATATTTAAACTATATTTTTATATTTTAGTTAATCTCATTCATTCCCACTATTCCAAGGACTAGGTTATACCTATCACAATTAAATAATAATATTCAATCATTTGTTTAAGATCAGTGTTATGTGTAACAGAATCCATCAAAGAGATTGAATTTAAAAAGAGGAATACATTAAAATATTGGGGTTTTATAATAAATTATATATATGAAATTCCATTTTTCAATTAAAATGTATTATTTTTTCACTATTCATCGAAAAATGAAACTTCTCACAAAAAATAACAAAAATTCACCTTAATCTAATTTTGATATTCCACATTAAAAAATGATGTTTTTTATCATATAAAATTTTAAAAAATTTCATGATTTAATTATAAAACAGGTTCTCCATTAAAAGACGTCAAAATTACCTTTAGAAAAATACAACTTTTTATGCATAAAATTTAATTTGTTATTATAAAATGCGTATCCAATCCATTTGAAGAATCTATTTTTTTTATATAGTATATAAATTTAATCAATAAAATTCACTAATTTTAATTAATTTAATTTATTAGGATATAATTCCTTTGGGTGCATAAAAATAATTTTTAGAGGAATAATTCCTTTATATTCAATTGGATTTTATTTTCATTTATAATTAATTGGTAACCAATGAATTCATTTTGTATTTTTGTAAAACGTATACTTTCATAAGTTAGTTAATCCTATTCATAACAACCATTTTAATGTCTAAGAGACAATTTTCATTTTAAATAATAATATTAATAGTATTCCGTAAAACTCCGTCATACGTGTAACTCAAGCTATCAAAGAAAGTCATTGCATGTAATGAAAGATGACTCATTTTTGGATGCACTGGAAGATATATCATAGATTGAAATCATTTAAAATAGTAAATATATTATAATGTCTCAGAATTTTATATTCCCTTTTATGGTTGTTGTTGCCTTTCATACACGCTATCAAATACAATGTTCATATTTTTGAATTTCGAGGTGTTACACTATCTAAGACTACTTAATATTTAAAGAGATCCTCTAGAAAATGGATGATTTAGTATAGGTGATATTGGGAAAAGACAAAACACTTTTAGCTGATGTGTCCACTATCCAATCAGAGGAAGAAAGTGACTACCCATAAGTCCCAACAAGGTGTGAATGAAATTTAGATGATTAGATTTAATAAAATATAGTTTATTGGGATTATGACATTATTATTTAATAAGTCTGTCAAAATATTGTAGTCCCAACTCCTCCCACATTATCCAAAGGGGTGATGTCATACTCATCCTCTAGTGATAGACGCAACTAGAGGAAACAAATTAATGCTTAGGAATAATAGTCTCATCTAACTCCAAAACTAACCTAGACTCTTACATATATTCCTTATTTATTTGAAGCATGGGTACTTCCAAAAAAATATAATCCTCTCCAAATAAGGACCTAATCATTAGTTTTGTTAACAATATTCACATAACATACTCCTTACCCAATTAAGAATATGCATATGAAGTTGATTTCCTCGTACCTGATCAAGAAACATGAGGTAGAGGTTGTAGATATTGATGAAACATGTAAATAATGAATCATGGATGATCTTAGTTTTCTATTCACATCCCCATAAAAGCCTTATATGAATATGAGACCTATATACAAGAACATCATTGATATAAAAATGGGCATGGAAACACCCTAAAACCCTTGAAGAGTCATCCAAACTCCACTGAATTTGAAGACCAGGTGGTGAGTGTGAAACTTCCTGATGAGTCCAAATGAGTGGGTATAATAGACTGGCTCAAACCATCAGTGATAGACATGTCTTCAACTTCTGATAAAGTACCATATGGTTTTAGTTCAAGTGTATCGTCCTGTAATCCATATACCATGGTACAACCTCGCATTGGAAAGTGTAGACCTCTGGTCTAAAAGTAAGATATTTTTAAATAGTTGGAGGTTGTCCCAACGAAGCTCTTGATTCTGGATTCTCTTCACCTTATAATGGATCTCAGGGTATCTCTTCAAGGGGCCCTCTATAGTCCCCATGATTTTTAAATAGAAGTCTCTACAACTGAGGATTACCGAGTGGAAACTTCTTTAGTAGAATACTGAACAACTCTCTCATTCATAGATCAAGATTGATAGGATTCCATTTAGATGGATATCATATCATTTTTTCTTTTATAAATGTTCAAAAATGTTGAAATTTGATAGGATCTAATCAGAAATGGATTCAAGATTAATCTCATCCCACTCTAGAATCTTCAATATTTGGGATATAGTGAGGTTGAATTATCTCCCTCAAATATTACCATTCAGAGATATGAGATAACATCTTGGATTTTCCATGTATTATTTTTTAGATATTATACGGATTATTTTTGAGACCATACATTGAAATGACGTGTGATTTTAAGGCCAGGTGTGATCAGATTAAAATTTTGAAAAATATTAAAATATTAAATAGCATGTGCGCACGGTTTTTATGAAAACATGGAATAACTCCTAAAGGAGTTCCCATATCAGAAATACGAGGGTATCATTGAATCTAAAATAGAGATTTTAGCCTAGGTGTGACTTAACATTTGTCGGTGTGGGTATTTTGTGATAATGTTTCCTAGGGCGTGAAATTAATAAAATAAATTAATTGAAAGATTTATTTTATTTTTATTAGATGCAACGACTTTCCCCTATATAAATATACAGTTATAGATTTTGTCTCAGGGTTGGACACTAAACCCTAAATACCTAAACACCATTGGAGGATAGTGTTCTTGGTGGATGAAAATAGACCAGGATCAGATCGTGGATCATCATGCCACCAGAGTTGGAGAATCTCATCAATGACGACAACATAACCGTTCCTCATCAACGATTGATCCAAAATCTAGGTAGGGTGTTTTGTTTTTTTAATTTCATACCTTTCTTATTCACGGAAGAACGTGGTTCAATTCAATAGATAAGAATTGATCTACACATCATTGGTATATTTAATTGGATAAAATTATTAATTTTTTTTGTTGATTTTCCTCCTTCGATTATCCTTCTACGATAACAAATCAGGGAAAAATGAAAAATGTTCTAGGTTCATTCCTCACTTTCTTGGTTTATAGATTTATACCCAATTTTTTTTGCACAATCATCATTAACAATCCCTTGTCCAATGGTTCGACAGATACATAGTTCCAGTCATTGCCAACCATTCTTCGACACAACAGATCCAAACTATGGGTATAGAACGTGCAGATGGTTGCGGATCGAGGATTCGACAGTGGTGAAGGGTAGATAGAGGATGAACGATAATGAATATAGGGTTCCATACCTCTCTAGGGCAACATCCGATAGAATAACATCAACACCGAGTTTTACGGTGCGTTTTGAGGCTGGATTCTTGAGAGTTACTGGCGATGAGGCATGGTTGACATAGATCCAGGATCTACATAGTGATTTTAGGCATAAATAAAGGCATAAGAAGCGTGTGAGTAAGAACAAATAAGAAATAAAGATATAGAAAATCCCAAAAAACACAACATTTAACTCAGTACTACACACCGTGTGGGGCCCCTATAGCAACAAATAGGGTTTTGGGAAGGAGATGATGATCACACGGTGTGTGACCCCTATCATACAACATGTGACCCTCATCAGATAACTCGACCTATAATTCATAAGTACACAAACATAGCTTTGAGTACATAGGAATATACATGCCATGTACTCCCACACAGACATGGCTTGGCGTACACAGACTGGTACACGGACATGGATTTGATACACAAACACGGCCTGGAGAAACGGGTAGGAAACCATGTGTTTCTACATGATGTGTACCCATCCTATATGCTGTGTATTTTAAGACTAAAATCCATGTGAGGGTTTCCATATGGGAAAGACTTGGGATAGTTGGACATACAGTATACCCCTGGGACATGTTGTGTAACCCCAGGACACGCCGTGTACTCTCAAAAAGAGTCCTTGAGGCCCTTGTTTTTCCTATTTTGGACCATTATAGGTTGAGTACATTCCCTTGGTCCTTTTCTCTAGGGTACAATACTACATTACTTCCACATACTTGGATTGTAATCCCCTCTAGAGGTCGAGTCTCAGATAGAGTTGCGGTGTCCCTGCATGAGACTGGAGTGCGATCCTCTATCATCCCTAATAGAGTTTATAGAATCAACGCGACCTCCTTGATTTGGATTTTGGTCCTCTATCTAGTGGTCCATATCAATGGGTTTTGTGTAATCATTGGAATATGATCCTCTATATAGAAGGTTAATCTATATTGGGTTCGTGGTGTCCCCTAGCGGTTCTAGGTGTGACCCCCTCTCTGTGCATCATAGTATTATCAGACCAGTACATTCTCTTTGGGTAGGGGCCAAATGAGATTGACCTCTTCATCGAGTGGCTCCAATGATATCATGGATCGAGGAGTGAGTTCTCCCAGAATGAGTGTTTCTTCAAATAGAATCTTATGGCTGGTATTTGGTTAAGACCTCCTAGTGGAGTGGTGTCATTCTTGAGTATGTACAGGTTCTTTTTATCTCTTGTTATTTATTACACATAGATTGTTATATCTTGTGTTGAGATGACTACACTTGGTGCTTTGTTTTTAGTGTTTTCAAGATGTCCTACTAAGAATTGTTATAATCACCCCTACATAGGCCTTTTCCACACGTGTCATGTCTTGTGTTAACAACATCCCTTTTGAAGGTATCCTAGGAGAACCAGGAGTGGGTAGAGAATAACTGGAGATAGAAATACTGAGGTGTTTATCAGGAACATACCTTGACTTAGTCCTTTCCCTTGGAGAAAGTTGGACTTCTTACAGTTTATGTTTGACATGTGTACAGACTCTCTTTATGGTGGGATTGTATTTGTACCTATTTAATTTTCCTTTACTTCCTATCGTACTCTAGTTGTGGGATATTAGTTGTATGCATGCATTCCTTTAGTTTTTTTTACATTTAATAATTTTGTGTCTTGGAGATGTGTGCATGCGTATAAGTACTTTAGGAAAATTCCTCCCATTTGTGGGAAATGACTACTTAGTGCTAGTCACCATCCCCTGGATTACTAGAGGTGGGCTTGGGGTAGTCACAGTACAACCCATCCTAGGAAAGGTCATGAAAGAGTGGTATTAATGTGGTCGTTTCTAATTTATAGTTGGGAGCCTATGAGATTGGTTTGGGGAAACAATATTAAGTGTTTATAGTTCAGATTTCAGGCCATGGACTCCAGTGTTGGTGCGGCAGCTAACATATCCATACACTAGGAATCTGATCACCTACTTTTTAACTCGGTACATGAGAAAACTATTTGCAAGAAAAACAATGGTATATGCATTATATAGGAATAGTTGTGTTTTCTATGTCCTTCTTGAGTCAGATCCCCATATATACTCTATTGACCACGGTACATCTTGTTTTATTTCAAGATGTCTCCACATAGACAACCAGCTAGGATTCCATAGTTTGATCATTAGGATGACCCACCTAGTGATGAGGCATCAATACAGGGGAATGTACCAGAGATATAACCTCTAGGTGGTTTACCAACTATACCACCACCTATTGAGAAACAACTAGTACCAGCACTACCAGTTGAGTATGTACACATTCTGATTGTGTTTCACAAGTTTCATAGGAAGTTACCTCTTAGGTTTTGAGGTGATCCAGAGCCCCATATGGATGAGGATTGGCTAGAGGAAGTCACCTGTGTTTTTTTCCTTGTGAGCATTCTAGAAAACCAGATGGAAGTCCTTGTGGTGAGTCTTCTTTTGGGATCTGTTGGGCGATGGTGGATCTTGGTGACTCAGTCACATGATGAGACATATCTCACTTAGAAATATTTTTAGAATCTCTTCAGGGAGGAGTTCTATCTCACCACATTAAGATTGTTATGCATATAGGAGATCCTGAATCTGCAGTAGGGCAGTATGACCGTGGTAGAGTATTCATTGAAATTTACAGACCCCTCACACTACTCTTTGGATATGGTATGAGACCAGCACTTTAGGGCTAAGACCTTAGATCATGGATTGTACAAGGAAACCGTGGAATTAGTAGTATATCTTAGCATTTATACCCATACTGGGGTACTTGAGTGAGCCCTGTTGGTAGAAAGTTTTCTAGAAGAGCAGACACCAATCGTGGGAGTTAGCAGTGGGAACCCGGTAGCTGAGAACTTAGAACAGGTAGCTGATAGTATTCACAAGGATCATAAGTGGGTCAATTACTCTAGGAGGTGATCCTAGGACTTAGGTACAATGGTTCAGGGCTCCTAGAGTGGTTTGAACTAGCCAAAGGATATGTGTTGTTTCTCTTACAATGGTTAGGGGAATCTAGCATGATATTGCTTGACCCGTCGCACATATGATCAGGAGATGATCGAGGGACCACCAAACTAGAGATAGAGATAGAAGAGGGGTGTTCCATAGGGAAACAAACATGATAGAGGGGTAGACATGACAACATATGGTAGTTAAAGGTTCTACTTATTACCACCACCACCCCTAGGTGGTCCACGCCAGACTCAGGGAGTTGGTGGTTAGGGATGAGGCCATCTACAGGCTATGCAGGCCTATTACCTTGAGGCTATAGGGATGATATATGGTATGATAAGTGTATTGTCCATATTACCGTTAGTTTTGATAGACATAGGTTCTAGTCATTCTTTTCTTACCACGAATCTTATTCGAGACTCGATGATTCCGATTGAACCATTAACTTAACCCTTATGCTTGGAGGCTCCTACTGGAGGAGACTTAATGATCAAACATTGGTGATGATAGTGAAACCTAAATCTTAGAGGTGAGAGTTTAAGTTGGGATCTATTGGTAGCAGTATCGAGGCCTTACAACATCATTCTTGGTATGGACTGGTTATCCACAGTTCATACTTAAATTGACTGTTTTAGGTGAAGATTGCAGTGTGTCCATAGTAATGGTACCAAGTATTCCTTTTTTGGTGAAAATGAAATCTAGGAAGTGCAGGAAGGACTCATTCATAGGAGGGTATAGTCGATTACTCATCATTTGTCCATCCTGGCCCTCAATGCAACAAATTTTATGAGTCCACAGTTTTCTACAATGGTGGAAGAGTATGGGGACATCTTTCCTGAAGATGTTCCATGTTTACCTCCCCACTGGAATATAAAATTCTTCATTAATATACACATCAAGACGAAATTGATATCTAAACCTATATATTGGATGGCACTTGTAGAGCTTCATGATTTGAGGGTGTAGTTGGAAGACTTGCAGAATAAGGGATTCGTGAGACCCAATTTTTCACCCTGGGTGGCCCCAGTTTTGTTCACCATGAAGGCAGATGAGAGCTTGAGTTTATGTCTAGAGTTCCAAATATTTAACCAGGTGACTGTGAAGAAAAAGTATCAAGTACCAATAATCGATGACCTATTTTATCAGTTGAAAAGGGTGCGATGGTTCTCAAAAATTGACCTCAGATCAGGATATCACCAGTTGTGATTAGGGGATGAGGATATACTGAATATGACATTCAGATGCCACTATGGTCATTATGAGTACTTGGTTATGCTGTTTGTCATGATGAATGCCCCAACAGTGTTCATGGGACTCAAGAACCATATCTTTCAACCTTTCTTAGACCAGTTCATGGTAGTCTTTATTGATGACATCCTAGTGTATTTGGCATGTAGGGAGGAGCATGAGAGATACTTAAGGATAATTATGGACACACTCCAAGAGCATCAGCTTTTCAAGAACTATCAATATTCCATTTTTGGATTCAAGAGGTCCATTTTTTGGGACACATCATCTCAGAGGCTGGATTTATAGTGGATCTAGTGAAGGCTGATGCAATGCTTACTTGGGAGCCACCCAAGAGTGTTACTGAGGTGTGGAGTTTCCTTGGATTAGAAGGGTAATATCAGAGGTTTATACCCAAATTATTTAGATTAGTAGCAACCTTAACATCTTTGACACAAAATGGGAAGACTTTTATGTGGACATAAAAGTGCCAGTAGTGCTTTTAGGAGATGTGGAAGAGGATGACGAGCACTCCCATATTGGGGTTACCAGATGAAGGTG
Source organism: Viscum album (assembly GCA_963277665.1). Taxonomy (NCBI): domain Eukaryota; kingdom Viridiplantae; phylum Streptophyta; class Magnoliopsida; order Santalales; family Viscaceae; genus Viscum; species Viscum album. The sequence continues at coordinate 1,148,081,397 of OY728142.1, read as the reverse complement.
TTGAGTACGTGGTATTCTGCAATGCATTAATAACCAAGATTGGTTGTTTCCTAATGAAGATACAAGCAGTGATTGTCTATGGTTCACACCAGTTAGGACTACATGAACAGAACTACAAAACCCATGACCCTGAGCTAGTAGTAGTAGTTTTCGCATTGAAGATATGGAGACACTACCTGATGGGTGAGTGATTCATTATCTACTCTGACCACAAGAGTCTCAAGTATATATTATCCCAGAAATATCTGAACTTGAGATTGAGGCTATGGCTATAGTTCCTCCAAGACTATGAATTTGAGATTTTATATACTCCAAGGAAGGGGAACATGGTGGTAGATTCTCTCAGTTGGAGATCAAGTTCACAGTTTACAAATGAGGTGTCAGAGTAGTTGGCATTAGTTCAGTTGTTTTTTATGGATGGAGATGGATAATATTACCTTTAGTCGATGGTTGTCACCCATCTACTCTTAAAAAGAGTTAGGGAGGCACAAATTGGGGATACAAATTGAGAGACCCTACATGCTCAAATATCCACAGGGCACACTCTTGATGGATATTCCAAAGGTGTAGAGCACATAATTCTTTTTAGAGGGTACATAGTAGTACCAGTGGTATTGCAGGAGGAGGTTCAGAGGGAGTTTCATATGTCCCCTTTTGAGGTACATGAAAATGTGGAAAATATGCACTAGGACCTTCGACGTTAGTTTTGGTGTCTAGGGATGAATAAAGTAGTTGAGTTTGTCTTTGGATGCCTTACTTGTTAGCTAGTGAATGTTGAGCACCAGGTTCCTGTGGGTTTAGCTCAACCCCTTGAGGTGATAGAATGGAAGTGGGAAGATATATCTATGGAATTAGTGACGAGTTTACCACATAAGTCTAGGGGAAATGATTCCATCTAGGAAATCCTTGACCGACTCACCATGTCAGCCCACTTCCAAGATATCTGAGAGAAGAGTTAAGTAGAGATCTTGGGATGACTCTACGTTTAGGCGATAGTTTCACTCTATAGAGTTCCATTGACGACTGTTTCTGTTTGTGATGTTCTCTTTACATCTCAGTTGCGTAAGGGATTATAGGAGGCGTTTGGGACCCATTTATTCTTGATCACAACATTTCACGTACAAAATGGATGACCAGACTAAGTGGACCATTCAGGTTCTAGAGGACATGCTGCGAGATTTCATGTTAGACTTTGTTCATAGTTAGGAGGATCATATACCAATATTGGAGTTTTTATACAAAAATATTTATAATTCTAGAATTAGTATGACACCATTTGAGTATTTTTATGGGCGAACCTATAAGTCACCACTTTGCTGGGATGACCCAAGAGAGTCAGCACTCATGGGTTCGAAGTTGGTGCGAGATACTATAGAGAACGTTTAAGTCATCCAGGAGTGGATAAAGACTTCACAGAGCCATCAAAAGTCTAATAATGATAAGCGATAGAGGTCTTTGGAGTTTTAGGAAGGAGACCATGTGTTCCTTTGGGGTTCACCATGATGTGGATTATGGAGATTTGGCCAGGGAAGTAATCTATCTACAAGGTTCATCGGACCTTTCTAGATAATATGTAGAGTTGGTGAGGTGGCATACCACTTGTATCTACCTACAAAGTTAGATTGGGTACACGACATCTTCCACGTATCAAAATTGAGGAGGTACGTGCATGACCCATTACATGTCATTGAATGGGCCGAGCTAGACACTGAGGATGGAGATACTTTTACTAAGTACCCAGTGGAGATCCAGGATTAGCAGGAGAGGATCATTTATGGGCAATCGATTCCTTTAGTTCATGTTTGGTGGAAACATGATAATCTTTAGGATAGAACATGGGAGTGGGAGGCTCATATTCATTCTAAGTATAATGATTTGTTTGAGTAACCACTGTTTTGGATTTTTGGGGATGTATAGCCCCAAGGTGGGGAGAGTGTAACATCTTAGATTTTTTGTGTATTATTTTTTAGATATTATATGGATTATTTTTGAGACCAGGCGCTAACACATCATGAAATTACAAGGCATGGTGTGTCCAGATCAAATGTTTGAAAAATATTAAAATATTAAATGGCACATGCATACAGTTTTCCTGAAAAAGTAGAATAAATCCAAAACAAGTGCCCAGATCAGAAATATAAGGGCACCGTTGAATACATAATACTAGTTTTAGGCTAAGCACGACTTAAAATTGGTCATTGAAAATATTTTTTGAAATTTTTTTAGGGTCACGAAATTAATAAAATAAATTAATTGAATGATTTATTTTATTTTTCTTGGACTCAAAGACTTTCCCATCTATAAATATATGACTATATATTTTTTCTCAAGTTTGACTGGTAAACCCTGGAGACCTAGAAACCATTGTAGGAGAGCCTTCTTGTTTGAAGATAATAGATTAGGATCAGATCATGGATCATCGCACTGGTGGAGTTAGAGGATTACATCAACGACGACAATATAATCGTTCCTTATCAACGATTAATCCAAAATCTAGGTGGGGTATTTTTGTGTGTGAATATCATCATTTTTTTGATCATGGACAAACTCAGTTCAATTAAAATAATATTAATTGATTGACGCATCATCGGTAGATTTAATTGGATAGAATTTTTAAATTTTGGTTCATTGATTTTCCCTCTTTGATTATCCTTCTATGATAATGAATCAAGGCCAAACGAACAACGACTGAGGTTCATTCCTCAATTTCGTGGTTTATGGATTTCTCCACAATTTTATTCATGTGATCATCATTGGAAATCCATTGGAAAGTGGTTTGATAGATACCCAAGTCTGGATCGTTGCGAAACTGTTCTTCAGCGCAACAGATCCAAACCGCAGGTATAAAACGTGCAGATGGATGCAGATCAAGGATTGGATGGTGGTGATGGGTAGATCAAGGATGAATGGGAACATATATAGGGTTCCATAACCCTTCAAGGTGGCGCGTGGTAGACAAACTTTAAAAATGAGTTTTCCAGTGCATTTTGAGGACAGATTCTGGTGTGTAACCTTTGGAGAGGCACAATCAATGTAGATCTGGGATCTATAGAGAGATTTCAAGTAGAAATTGAGGCAGAAGCAGCATGTGAGGAAGAATAGAGAAGAACTACAGGTCTGGAAAATCCTAATAAACACGGTGTGTTACTCGGTAATACAATCCATGTGGGGCCCCTTCAGCAACGACTAGGGTTCCGAGAAGGAGATAATGATCAAAATGCTGGTGAACCCTGTCACATAACATGTGACCCTCCCTAGATGACTCGACGTGTACTTTAAAAGTACATAAACATGGGTTGGAGTACATGGGAATGGAAACATCATGTACTTCCACATGGAAATGGCTTGGCATTCATAGACTGGTACACAGAAACAACTTCAGTACACAGACATGACCAAGAGACACAAGCAAGAAACTATGTGTCTCTACACATGATGTACCCATCCTGCACACTGTGTATTTTGAGACTACATATAATGGGAAGTTTTATGCACATGCAAGAATTGGGATAGATGGACACACTGTGTACCCCCTGAGACACACCGTGTACTCACTACAAGAGTGCTTGAGGCTCTTCGTTTTCCTAGGTTGGACTAGTATAGGTTGAGTATGTTCCTGTGGTCCTTTCCTCAAGGGTACAATGTAACATTACATCCACAAAACTGGATTGTAATACCCTATATAGGTAGAGTATTATATAGACTTGTTGTGTCCCTCCATGAGGATAGAGTGAGATTATCTATCATCCCTAGTGGAGTTTGTGGAATCAACATGACCTCCCTAAGTAGGACATTGATACTATATCTAGTAGGAAACATCAGTAGGGTTTGTTGAATCATTGGAATACAATCCCCTATATAGAGGGTTGATCCGAATTAGGTTCGTGGTGTCCCCCATTGGTTCTGGGAATGACCCCCTCTTTGTGTATCATAGTCTTCTCAAACCAGTACATTTTCTTTGGGCATGGACCAAATGAGATAGACCTCTTATTTGAGTGTCTTCGATGATATCATGGATCAAGGATTTATTTCTCCTAGAATGATCGTCGCTTAGAGCAAAATCCTATGGCTGGCAGTCAGTTATGACCACCTAGTGGAATGGTGTCATTCCTGAGTATATCTGGGTTATTTTTCTCTCTTGGTATCTGTTACACATTGATTTTTATATCTTGTGATGAGCTGACTACACTTTGTGCTTCATGTTTAGTGTTTTCGAAGTGTCCTAATTAGTATTTTTATACTCACCCCTACACAAGATTTTCCCACATGTGTTGTGTCTTGTGCAGATGATAGACCTTTTGATGGTGTCCTAGGAGGACCAGGAGTGCGTGGAGCATAACTGGAGCTAGGAAGACTGAGTTTTTTACCAAGACTGTACCTTGACTTAGTCCTCACTCTTGGAGTAGGTTGGACTTCTTACAATTTTATTTGGACTTTTGTACAAACTCTCTTTGTGGTGGGATTGTATTTTTCCTTGTTTAATTTTCCTTTAATTCCTATCGTACACTGGTTGTGGGATATTAGTTGTATGAATGCATTCCTTTAGTAGTTTTATATTTCAAAATTTTGTGGCTTGAAGATGTATGCATGTGTATAGGTAATTTAGGCTAATGCCTCCCATTTTTCAAAAATTCCTACTCGGTGCTAGTCACCAGCCCTTAGACTATTAGAGGTAGACTTAGGGTAGTCAGAACACGAGCCCCTCTAGGACGGGTCCTGAAATATGAATAGAGCATGAAAAGGGACCTTAGAAATATCAAACTTAAAGCCTAGTTTGGGGAAAATGTTTTTGATTTTTATTTCATGGTCATCTAGCAGGACACAACATATAATTTTACACTAGTATGAATTTTTCTTCATAGAAATGCAGTAGTGATGTCATCAAACCATCAATTCTTAAATTATGTTAATAATAGAAATGTTGCAGTTCTATGTGGAAATAACTCCCCTTTAAATATTGTGAATCCTAGTACACCAATATGGGTTTCTACAAAATATAAGGAAATAAAATGCTGAGAGATGGTGATATGTGTATTTATTCCCCTAATGGTTTGAGACCACTCCTGCAAACCCATGTATCTTCCTTGAAATTAATATGTAGTTATAATCAATTAGGTTAAGGAAGAAGATCCTTACCCCAGGCAACTATAGTTCATTAGACCATGTCTAAGTAATAACATCCATTCCAGCTGAAGCAGGCCCATACAGGGTGATTAATTCTATTGATAGAAATACTTTGAAAAATGATGACAATTTTACGTCACCATTATTATTAGAGAAATCCCCCAAACCACATAAAAATAGTGAAAATTTCCATATGATGTCTTCTAAATATCAAGTTATCAAATTTTCTTCTACTTTTGATAAAAAAAGAGAAGAAAAAGAGAATACATAGAGGTCTCCCAATCATGGTAAAATTATATAAATTCTCTTAATCCTTAAGAATAACTCCCCACACTCTATGAATGATAGATATGTTACATACTATCCACTAGTATTAAAGAATTTTTTTTAATGTTGAGATGAAAGAAGTGGATTCCATTTGATATTTCCTTCAGTGTTTGAGGTAGTAATCTCTACCACAACCAATGAGCTCAGAGACATAAATATGGGGATAAAAGAGAACCTACAACCCACATTGATCAGTTCCTCTATACCTATATAAGGACAATATTTTTATATATATTTCTTGAAATAGAAATGTTATGTGTTCTCTTGGATTTACATAGATATTTTAGTGTTGGATTCTAATATGGACATCCTTCACCTGGGCCTTCCATATGATCATCTAAGTTTCAAATAGGCATACATGAGAATTAATCCATCACATGATATCAATGTAGAGTCTTATATTGATAATCATGTTGAATTCAAAATCATTTGAGAGGTGAAATTCCTGAAATGAATCACCAACATCAACACTATTATAAAGAATAATGGAGAGATTATTGTATACATAAATTTCAAGGATCACAATAGTAACTCTCCAATGAATGATTTACCATTTACAACTATGAATATTATAACTACTGTGACCACATGATTTTAGGCCCTTTCAATTATTGACATGTACTCAGGGTATAATCAAATCTAGATAACCCTTGAAGATGAGGAAGAAACTGCTGTTAGGGTACACCAAGGGATATTTTTATACATAGTCATTTCCTTAAATTTCAAGAATGCCAACACCACTTACAAAATCACCAAGAATAATATATTTAACCATTTAATGGAAGATTCATGCATTGATGATATTTTCATGAACTCCTAATAGTTTTTTGATCAAATCACCCACCTCCAGAAAATTGTTGGTAAATTATAGAAAGGTGATTATAATTTATTCTATCCTTATATTTTAAGGATTCACTAATAATGAGGAATAATGATTAGATATTATCTCATGCCTAGAACTATCCATACCGCTATAAATAAACCATTTTATTGTTAACAGTGATTCATAGATAGTGATTATATACATCAATGGTTAATATGTCATTATGAAGAAATATTTGGACCATCTCCTTCGCTATGTGAGGGGATTTTTGGAGGAATTACCTTTCTTGATGACATTGAATCACACCTCCCACTCAAAGAATGGTTATGATGATGTAATATCTAATTCACCCACAACCCTATATTACCATGACTAGGGAGATATATTCTTCCATGTTATACATCATAGAGTAGTAATATCAGTCATAATTTGTGAGATGGAGGTGATCAGTTTGACTAGTGTTTCTTAGAGGTGTGATGAGATATCATCCTCATAAATAGATAATATTACTAGATGGATGATTCCCATAATGTATTGACTATAAACTAGATCCATCTATCAGAATGAGCTAAAAAGGGAATGATCTGACACCATTTATCAAACAAATCTGTTTTCGATGGTCTGAATGGATGAAATGGACTCAAAAAATGGAGTTTCTATAGATTACTACTTATATGAATTGAATATGGAGCAACCCTCATAATTATTAAGGATGTCCATACTGAATCTTATTGTGCTCATTGGTTAGGAAGGTGGCTCTCACATAAAATTACGAGGCTTATCTATTTTTGACAATGATTATACAAGACTTCGTGTAATTCACCAGGAAGTTTCATTCATCTCAAATTTATTCCAATTTCATCCATCATCACCTGGAGTTGTTATAATTCCAAATACTCCTAATTATTTTCTTATGGGGAATGGATGTCATGGGAAAATATCCCACAATTACAGCTATAAAATTTAAGTATATCTATACAACCACATAATTCTTTTCAAAATAGGCTAAATCCATACCCCTCAACAAATATTGGAAAAATAAAATCATTAACTTCATAAATTCTAACATCATCACCAGATTTTTTGTCCCCCATAAAATATTAAAAAACAATAGAACCAACTTATATTTTTCATATTCGAACAGTATATTTTAGGATTATAACATCAAGTATAACCATTTTTCCCACTACAATTCAGTGTAAAATGGTTAAATAAGTCCTTTAAACATGTACCTATCAAATAAACTCTATAAAATAGAGGATAAAGACAAGAAATCATGAAAAAAAAAATTCTTTCATGGATTTTGAGACTATCCTACCACAACCCGATCTTCCACACAATTGAAACCATACTTTCTTTTTCTATGTAATAAAGGTGGTACATCCCATTGATCCTAAATTTTCATTACTTAAATTTGATATATGTGGTTAGTTTTAAGAATATTATGAATTATAGAAGAAAATCGATGAGTTCGAATGACTTGATGAGATGATTTCTCATAAATTTCACAATATAGAATCCTATTAGAATCATATTGTGTGATACAGAAATAAAACGAATCATTCTTCTCATTACTTTAGGTAAAAATATTATTAGTTATAAAACCTCTATAATAATTTTAATTAAGTCTCTAAAGATGGAATACAAGTGGGAGGGACCTTACATCTTACACAAGGTCTGTTCCAATGGATCCTAATCCTTGGACATGATGGATGAGAAATGTATCATAACCCTTAATAATGTGAAGTTTATTATGAAATTATTTTTATAATTATCACACTGGTTACATGTCATGGTGGAAATACATTAAACTATATATCACTCAAGTCCTTATCATATGATGTTAAACTTCATGAAATCTAAGTCATGTAAAAAAGATATTACACTTAATAACACCCATTTCCTTACTGTATGATGTTAAAATACAAGTCCATTGTCTTATTTACATGATGTAAAGCTACAAAAAATCATCCAAACTGCGCAAAATTAAAATACTAGGGGGAATACCCCCTTCATCACTCCAAACTACTTAAAGTGGCCCGATCTATGTGACCTCTTTCTCCTTTATATGAGATCCCTATTCATGTAGAATCATTTTCCATTAAATATTCTCATACCTCAAAGAATAAATACCCAAAATTCATTTCATACAAGATATAACACCATGAGATTCTATGAAATATTTCTTTTTTCAAATAAATTTAATTTAATTGATATCTTGTGATACAAAAAACACTGAGTTTTAGTGAACTGCAATATAATTTTTATCTTATTAATTAAAAATGGTTGTTATAACATAGAAACTAAATTGGTCGGTATGTATAGGAATATCTAAAATATGAAAAATATATGGTTTAAAAATGAATAAAATAATTCTATTTATAATCAATTGAATATAAATTAAAGTTAAAAATCATTTGAAAGTAAAATAAGTGTTTTTTTCTGAAAAAATTATTTTTATGCACTAGAAGTGTTTTTATCTTAATGAATTAAATTATTTAATAATAGTGAATGATTTTAAAGAAAATTATATATAATGTAGTCAATTAAATTTATTATTATTCATCTAATATTTTTTATAATCATTTTTAATAATAATTCTAGTTCTATGAATAATTATTTTATTAAAAAATGATTTTTGTCGCTTTATGTGCCTATATTTTAAAACAATTTTTTTATAATTTTAGAAAATTTATTTTAAAAAATTAATTTAATTTTAAAAATAAAAATTTGAAAATAATCTTAGCATGTTTTTTTAAATTTTCTAAAAAGGTTACTTTCTCAATGAATAGTGAAAATACTAATATTTATTAAAAACTACATTTTTGTTTAAAGAATTTATATAGTTCCATTTTGTTTTAAGATTGCTTTAAAAATAAAATTAGTTAAAATAAATTATTATTAATCCATTTAAGGTCATTTAAATCAATTATATGATGAATTTTTATATAGAAACTTCTCATACTTATGAAAATTGTTTCTTTGGAAAACCTCTTTTTTGTTGTGATGGTGGGTTTTATTTTAAATTAAATTATGACACTTATATGAAAGTAATTTTATAAAATATATTCCATATTTAGAATAATAATAATTTATATTATATAATAATGTAAATAAATTATTTTCATAAATAATGTTAAAAACAGTAAATAATTAATTACCGCAGTTAAGGTTAAAATACGGTTGAGCACATTACATATGTATGTGTTAAAATTAATTTTCAACACATATAATATCTTCATTTAAAAAATTGGAATTAAAATATATAAAACATGGGTCCAAATTATCTAATAAGCATAATTTTATTTTTAGTATTAAAGGAAAAATCACCTAAGAAAATAAAAATAGACTAGTTACAGTGTGGAAAACTAAATTGATAAAGGTGAGTAAAAATAAAAGATATGGGAATAACATTTTTAAAACATTTGTATTTTTTGGTGGTGGAAGTGAATTTTGACTGTATAATCCCTAAAATAAATTATTTATCAATTTTTTAGGCATATGGGTTGAGAGTGACTTTCCATTATTGAATAGTTTTGGGTATTTAAAAAATGTTATTCCACCTCAATTATAAAAGGGGATATCCTCCCCTCACTCATTCACACCTCTTAAGAAAATTTCCATCAAAAAACCTAAAAAAAATACATAAAATCCTTATAAATGTTATATATATAATTTTATTCCCAAAAGAACAACCATAGGGTCCTTAATAAGAGATCCAAAGGAGGTTTCTTTAAGTGAAGGTAATTGTCTTCACTAAGCTCTTTCTTTTTTAATTACTCACTTACCACCTCCATTCATGTTTTAATAATTAAAATATAAAAAATATAGTATCTATAATATATTTATATGTTCTTATATTAATTTAATAATGTATATCCATATACTCTTCCATAAAATGGGAAACAAAATTTTTGATTGTATGTATAGTGGGTTGCCACCTCACAAATCGATATAATTTGTTTTCCATCACCACCTATCATGAATGGATATAATAATAAATTTAACATATTTATATGATATATATGAAATAATTAAACTTCTATAATTATGATTCCATCTCTACCTTCTTACATGTTAATCTGATGGAAAATGATAACATCGCTCATGCGTACGTGTGGACTATGACCTCCACAAAGTGATGTGACACGTTTTTTCATTTTATTTTTACATGGATGGTAAAAATGATATAATAAATTAATATATATATATATATATAATATATGATTTAAAAATTGTTTTTTAATGTTTAATTAATATTTAAATCTATTTTTTCATCCATTGAGAAAATAGAAACAACGTTTATACGTACATAAAACCCACTATTTCCATGAACAATGTAATTAATTTTCTATATATAACTTTTATAGATTAATATAAATAAAAAAATAATGAATATATATTATATTTATCCTGTGTTTAAAATTATTGATATTATGGTACCATGATCAAAGTAATTTATTAAAAATACGAAACCAAAACATACATGAAAAACGAAGCAATTATTACCTGAAACATGATTTTAACAAAGAATTGTTAATAAATGGGTAAAAAAGGTCATAAGTAAATCATTTATGATAATATACATGAGTTAGTTTCTTTAATATATTTATTATAATATTATATTTAATATACATGAGTTTTGAATGTCTATGAAGAAAGCTGAGACTTGAGTTTTTGCATTTTCATCTCACTTTTATTTCTATGGGACACATACCATATTAACCACTAATTATTTTTTGTGGTGTATATACTAACCATGAATTAATTTTATGAATATTATCATATTTTTTATATACATATCTATATATTGATATTTATTTTATTGGGTCTTACAATTCAAAAGTTACCAAAGTGTTAAGGGTTTCAACATTACAATCTCATTGTTTATCTAGATTGTTTATGATTATGATTCTAATAATGAAATATTATGATATATCTATAAAAAAATCATTTATTTTCCTATACTATGGTTAATTTTTGAGAATACATATTTTTCTTTCATTTTCATCTCTTTAATAACAAAAGAGACCAAAATAATATTTTTAAGAAAATTCGTCTTTATTTTTCTCCTCAATAGAAAATCATTTCTATTCCATGTACATGTTTTCTAAAAATGTTAAAAAATGTTTTTACTATTAAACAAATATTTTATAAAGTCATTTTTACCCAAGTTTTAATTTTTTGAAAATGGTTTAAAATGGATCTTTTGGTCATTTTCTGAAATGAGGTATTTTTTACATTTTACTAAAAATGTTGAAGAAATATTTATTTTAAAGTGTCTGAAATGAATGGTATTTTACACTATAAAAACCACTCAATGATTTAAATCCTCATCTATATGTTTCCAAATTTATTTTAAAATACAATTTTTTTATCAATATTTTGGAAATTTTATATTTAAAATAATTGATTTCAATGTGAAGAGGATATTTTACTCAATAAATGTTCCAAGTGCTCTTTTAAAATCATTTTACTTATAATATGAAATTATTTTATGTTACATAATCTATAATAGGTATATAATCCAATTATACCATCCTTATTTCTTCTCTATATGATTTAGGATTATGATAAAAAGATGTTTCTGAAACTTGTTCCTTTTCTACATGTTATGTTATAATAAATTGATGAAATTGGTTTTAAAACAATTTATTTTAAATGGGTTATGATTTGAAAAATTAAGGATATGATTAAGAAAACCATTTATTTTCCATGTTATATGCTATGATAAAATGTTTATAAAACTATTTGTTTCATGGGTTCTGATATGATGAAATTTTTATGAATTTGTGGGACACAAATGTATGGATTATGTGACATGTGGGACCTATATCTCCCTATAATGAATTAGGTAATGATCAATGTCATATGAGCTCAAAGGGTACATGGTAGGTTATCCAAATCCTGAATAAGAGGGTACACGAGTGTTTATCATATGCCTAAAATAAAAGGGTACATGGGTGGTTATCCCAATCCTGAAATAAGTGGGTACATAGAAGTTTATCCTAAGCCCAAAAGAGGGTACACATGAGGTTATCACAATCCCAAAGAAGGTATATGGGTAGTTAGCCCAAACCTAACATGTTATGAATGTTTTGTTGGGTAGTGTTGAAGTAAGATTTTCTATTTATAGCTGTATTCTATAAATCTATCTTAAGAAAATTTTATGCTCTATTTGATTATTTTATTTTGTTTATTTATGATTAATTTCTTATGAACTTCCATGATTTATTCCATGACTCATGTTTATGATCTATGATATATATGGATTTATTTTCATATGTTATTCCCATGTTCTCATATCCTTATGCATATTTTATGTTGACATCTCCCTTTTTTACACTTATTGAGAAAAATATCTCACCCTTTATTATGTTTCCTTTCCCCATGTTATGAAGAATTTTTTTAAGTAGGGTTTATCTAAGAATACTACTATGTGGTAAGATATTTGTGGGACATGATTAATATATTTCATAAAATAAGAATATTTTTTATCTAGTCTCCAATCACACAAAACCTTTATGGTCCTCAATCATGTATTTTTGACATGTACAAAATATTCATCTAAAATGATGTTATATATATGTATGAAAAGTTCAGGTCACTATAGATGGAATTAGAGGATAAGTTTAGTCAAACATGAGGTATTATAGTTATAGTAATTTTGTGATAACCTTGGAGACAATTATATGTATAGGATAACATCTTAAAGATTTTTTAAGGAAGTAATTATGTAATTATTAAAGTAATTACATCAATGTTCGAATAATAAATTTGGATGTGGTCTAGAATAGTTGAACATCATGGTAATAAATCCGAAAAGGGCACATTAAGATCTGACTTGATCATCACCTAATGAATGAAAATGGACCTTAATAGACACCTGGTTAACTCACAAGGGATATTGATATCCCTGTGGGTGTCGTTAATTCCTAAAGGGTTACCAAATTTAGAAATTTATAACATGAATCAAAAAAAGCACTAAACTACATGGTAGTATAGGAATTACAAGTCTAAGGTTGAAACCATAGATATTGGGTTGGAGAAATTATTAATTTAATAAAATAAACTAATTTTTTTTATGAAAGAAACCTAAATTATTTAATTAAAAGAAGAGATGATGAATGGTTTAGATTTTAAGAAAATATAAATATGTGATCAAAAATTGTAAATCTGGGTTCATGAATTATTAGGGTATATAATTATGGGAAAGAAATCACATGTTTCAGAACCAAGTTAGTTGAATCCAATGGTCATGGTATACAACCCCAAAACCACTGATGTTCCGTTTTCATAACGATTATGTTACATTTGGTATTCATTGACCTAGTAACTTCAAAACATATTTAAACATAAAAAACAATCCACCCAATGATCATGGTGTATATCATTCTCTGGTCAATGTATTAAAATTATCACCCCTCACCAATCATGAAATGGTCATGAATGATATAGCAAAGAAGAGATTTGAGAAATTATGGTTTTGGGAAAAAACCAAAATTAATTGCATTAAAAAACAAAATACCTAATTAAAATCAATCCCATTTTATTACTGTGGATTTGAAAGAGGTCTACCCCCTTTTGATAACCATGATAGGGATAGAAAATAAGGATCCAATTTGATGCATCATAGTAGTAGCGTTCCTTGATCCCAATGATGAAAACTTAAAATGAATATTGAGTGAAGCCTTGGCCTCTTAATTATATACTTACATTTGGATAGGGTAGAAAATAATTTCATTTAAAAGAAATATAAAAATCTATATAGTGGGTCCCAAGGTAAAATATTTTAGATTATCATTAAAAATATCATCAAAGGCATACAACTTTGTTTTTTGGGACATTACACGATGTGTAATAATTTAAATGATATGTAAATATAAATTCCGTTTTTATTCACTTCATGTAATGCCTCTCTTTCCAAGACTTTCACTGGCATACATCATGTAATGATTACGCGATTTTAATGTCATTTTTATACTCCAGAAGCCTCATTTTCCCTTGGTTCTTCAGTTCTATTCCATATAAGTGATCCATGACCATCCTCCAAAAATGTGATGTCGCACCACGTGATTCACCCATGGTGTGAAGTGTCTGTTTGATCCAATATTCACCTCTTTTAATTCCTTTTTTATTTCTCTATTTTTCATTCCATAAAACAAAAAACAGATCAAATTTTTCACAAATTAGAAAGATTAATCATTTAAGTATATAAATAAATAAATTAAAATACCATAAAATATATTCATGAAATACAACTATTATATATGATTTAGTTAATCTTCATTTTATTTACAAACCATTATGAATAATTTGAATAGATCATGATCATGTTTGACCTATGTTAATCCTATGGTGTCTTAGATTTAAAAGAAGGTGTCATGATTTTTACATCATATAAATGTTTTTTCATAATTATGTGTTTTGACACTATAAATAATATTTCTCAAATACATTTTTAGGTTTTAGTAAATGGGGAGAACCATAAGAAATTGGGTTAACATTGAATATGATATAAAATATCTTGATGAGAAACTAAGTGGGATGATGATTATAGGGAAGGATATTGTGATTATACCTAATCAATTATCATGATATATGATTAAAAACAAGAACCTTAATCAAATACCGGTCTAAAAAATGAAGGTAAGGATAGAGTTCACTGAGAGCTTGGGTAGTGGGGACCATAGAGGAAATAATACTTAGTTACCTATATATTGAGAATGTGGGAACATGTTCTCTAGTGAATGAGTCAAAGGAACGGGAAGATGTTTTACGTGTGGAGAATAATTAAACATAGTATGTGATTTTAGAGGGAAAATGTAATATATATTTTTTATAATGGATGGGAATTATGGTTTCTATAAGGCATCATCAATGGTTAAATTTTTTAAATATATAATGTATGTGAATTATAAAAATCTATGTCCTAGGGGGAAAGCTAATGAATAAGATCAAGAATATTATATGAGTAAAGGATTTTGTGTTGATGATAAAGAGACAAAAAACGACTTATGAAAGGAAGGAGTTTTAAAGGAATATGATAATAAAAGACAGTTAATGGTTTATGAATGAAGTGGAATGAGTGTAGTTTTTATGTTTTGGAACTCAAGAATTATATTAAAAAAATCATGAAATTTATGATGATTTTTTTGCAGAAATTTTTAATAAAGGATTTTCAATAATATGTTTAATGGTATAGATGACCTAAAAGAGTGATTTAATAGAAAGGTTATATTTTATAAAAAACAAATGATTATGGGAAATATAACCCTTAAATTGTTCCTAAGGTCAAGATAATTGAGTTTTAGTTTGGATAAAGATATGCTCAATATAGACAAAGTAAAATGTATAATATTGATGAAATTGGAAATGATTAATGATTTGATGAAAAATTGGGTTATGTTATCATTGATGGAGTTTAAAACATTTTTGGATTTGTGTAATATATTCAATAATATGTGGTTTTATTTTAAGGAACAAGGAATATTGTAATTTTTCATTGAGGTTTTATGATAATTCTGGTTATTACCATGTTTTGAGAGAATATATGACCAAGGTTTTAACATATTTGGTATGTGACAATTAAGATATATTTTAAGATATTTGGATATTAATATTAATTTTACTTTTGTAAATTTAATGATATTATTTATAAATTTATATTTTATAATAATCCTAAGGTTAACCATTTATAGAATGATTTTTTTTGAATTTTGGATAAGGTTTTAGTGATTAATGTATTATTTCACCATATGTTTATTTATACAAACTAGATAACCTACTATAACCATTTTAGTTTTGATGATAACTTGATGTAGAAGGATTGAATTATAATTATTTTATGGATCATGTGATACAATAGTTATTGTGGCATGAAAAATTTATATTCATTTCATTGAGTAAGATATGAAGTGGATATTGATCAAATTACAACCATTAGATGAGATTGTTCTTATGAAATGGAAATAAATAAAGTAAGTCTATTTTCTCATTATCTCTATAATGATAGTAATAATTACATAACCTTTATGAA
This sequence comes from Viscum album, assembly GCA_963277665.1. Taxonomy (NCBI): domain Eukaryota; kingdom Viridiplantae; phylum Streptophyta; class Magnoliopsida; order Santalales; family Viscaceae; genus Viscum; species Viscum album. The sequence goes on along the minus strand of OY728142.1, from coordinate 1,148,065,084 downwards.
AAATGTATCTTGATACAAAAAATTTGTCATATTACTTTCATTTATGATGAATCAATTGTAACATACCATCCCTCCTCATTGGATTGAGTCGAGGAGGAAATGATAATTGGACTTAAGAGACATCCCTAAGACACTAAAGGCTGATAATAAATTCCAAGGTCTTAAATACCATTGGGGGATGATTTTAACTTTTAGAAATAAAACAACTAAAACCAAAAAATCCATAACTAAAACAAAAAAATCCATAACTAAAACCACTACATGATGCATGATAACAATATAAACTAAGTCAAAGTACTAACAATGATATAAAAAACAAACCATAACCAAGTAACACTATTAAATAATACAAATATAAAAGTACACAAAAGAAAACAAAAACAACAAAACCAATAAAACCAAAGGACTCCAAATATAAAATTCATAGCTCCCAATATTCTCCGTGCTCCAACTCCACAAAATAGCCCAAGTATCATAAAACACCACTAAATAATTATAATACATTACCCTTTCCTATTCCATGATAAAAAATATCTGTAAAATCAACAAATTTCAAAAGCATGGGTGAGTGATGAAACTTAGTAGGTTTTCCCCAAATGACTTCCCGACTCAGGACACTAGTATAGAACATGTTAGAAAATTTATATAAAATAATTAATATAAAACACTTTAAAATATTTTATAATAGAATATAAAATAATTTCCATATCAAAACCATTTTCTAACAATATAAATTTTCCAAGGAATTCAACCAAAAAATACTTTAAAACCATTCAAAAAGTTCCATTTTGGCATAACTTATTCCATTCCACATATCCACACATCCAACCATGCATGAAACCTAGACCTCCCTATACTTGTGAGTGGTGAGTCATCCTTTCACTAAGAAATCACTTAATGAACCATTTTTATGGGGGAAAGTCCTAACCCTTATCCATCCTACTAATTATGGGGGAGACTTCATACCCTTATCTGCCCTGAATGCACATGAACACTCACAACCATTATGCCAAAACCCAATGCCAAAACAACCCTTTCAACCATTTCAATAAAACCATACTTATTGAAAACCTTTAAAAAAAAATTTCAATAAAATAAACCTTTTATTGAAACTAATTTTCCATGCATCAAAACAAAAAAAATAATTTTAAAATCATCATTTAAAAATCATGTTTCCAATTTCACTTTCCACAAAACACTTAATTTCCACAATTATATAAACTGTTACCAAATAGGGTTTCCAATAATAAATTACACAAACTTTCACAACAAATTTAATTAAAAACAATCAATTTGAAAATAAACCTTTAATTTATAATAATAGGAGTTGATAGTGAATCAACCCACCTTAGGAATTTATGAATAAAATGAAGAACGACATAAAAACACCCACCAAACCAGGTTGAATCTCCAAAAACCTACATTAGATATCTACCCTTATCATAAAAAAAACAAAATATAACCATGATTGGAATAAAAAAAACTTATATATATCCACTACAGGACTATATCTAAGAAACTGAGATAGGTAGGAAAGTATATATAAGAAAAACTAAGAAACACTACAAAAAATGACGACTTACCAAGGGAATTGGGCTTCAATGCACCAAGAAACGCCTCTAGATAACTTCCAATTCGATGTGGGAATGATTCGACAACCTTTGGGAGGAATAATAATCAAATTATAGTCTATTTGTAGAAAAAATAGTTGTTATAATTTAATCCTGAACTAGATCCACTTTTTAAGGATCTTGTTTTTAATCGTGCATGGTTAGTCACATGGTTAGGAAAACAGTGCACCAACTGTGTGCTAGAATCTTCCTCAATGAGGACCTAAAAAAGTTTGCCCACATGATTTAAAAAAAATATGAATCAACCATGAAAAATTCCACTATCCCACTTTTCATTTTTTCTCTTGGGCAGACACACATCTTGTACAAACCGTACGCTTAATCGTCCGCCTACCCAGAATCCCCTATTTCACCTTGAATAGTTTCCTATAAGAGTTTCACGGTTTTCACTAACTCTGAACCAATATTTAACCTTTATAAAATTTCCAAAACATTCCAAAATTCTTCCAAACCCTACCAAACTTTACCCAAATACTTTACATACTTAAAAATCATAAAGAAATGATTACTTACTTGAAACCAAGGGGTGATACATTCTCTCCACTATTGGCCTTTCCATCCCTAAAAATTATAATACCACTTATATACAAAAATAATTTGGCCCATTACTTAATCATTTACTTCTCCTATTCCCAAGTCTATTCTTGAACTTAACCATGTTTCCACAAAACACGCACTATACTGATGATTTTTCCATGTAAAAATTTCTATTGCCTATCAAAAATATACACTGGAACATGCACCAATAAATCATCCGAATCTCGGTCAATGTGATACCCTTTAAACACAAGGTCAAGATCATGTTGATACCTTTTCAACTGAGATACATAGAACACATTATGCACCGCACTGAACCTTGGTGGTAATGCCAACCGATATACAACTTCTCCAACCATTTTCATTATCTAAAAATGGAATATGTATCGAGATGACAACTTTACCTTCTTCCCAAAATTATGATTCCCAAACCTTGGATAGATCTTAAAGAATACATTATCACTCACCTCTAATAACAATAACCATCTATGATGATCTATATTTGATTTCTAACAACTTTGTGTCATCTCCATCCATTTCCTGATCAGTTGAATATTCCTTATTATCTCTTGGAAAATCCTAAACCAAACTAGTGAAGTCTCACCTATTTCCACCCAAAAAAGTGGAGAATGACAAGGATACCCATATAATGCTTCAAAAAGACCCATATGTATCGAGGATTGATAACTGTTTTTATAATAGAACTCTACCAACGGTACATGATCCTACATAAGACACCAAAATACATTACATATTCCCACATAATGTATTCCAAAGTTTGTATCATCCATTTGGATTATCCATCCATTTAAGGATGATATGCTGCACTCATTTTCAAATGAGTCCCAATGTATTTTTTAAGGATTTATAGAAATGAGATGTAAAACTCAGATCTCTGTCTAACACTGTCGACACTGGTATACCATACTTCTTTACCACTTCTCAGATATATATTTTTGATAATTCTTCACTAGTATGAGATTCATGAATATGGATGAAATGATCCAACTTTTTGAGATAATCCACTATCATCCATATGGAATAGTGTTTTCAAACCATTCTTGTAAGACCTATTACAAAAACCATAGTTATCTTCTCCCATTTCCAAAAGGGATATGTAAATAATATAACATACCTTCTGGTCACTGATACTCTACCTTAACCTATTAAAAAGTTAAGAATCATAAAACAAACTCAGCCACTTTACTTTTCATACCGACCCACCAAAAGTGTTCTTTCAATGACTTATACATCTTTTGTATTATAGGATGAACAATCCATCTCGAATGGTGGTTAGCATGAAGAAGTTTTTCCTGAAAATGAATAGGTAAGACCATCTAATTTCCAAAACCACAAAACTGAACCCCAATATAGTATTCTTACCTTAATGGTCTCCCAACCATTGAGTTTTTTCCTCATAGCCACACATTTTTAATTGGATGTCAGTGCCTCTTTAAACATCTTCACCAAATTAAGAACCAAATAAACTAGAAATAAAAACACAACATCACCTCGTTCTTCACATTCCAAGTTCATTTCATCTATCACAGATATTAACTACCATTTATTTGAAGCCTCTTTTTCCAACTGAGCATATGAATTTATTCTTAATTTATCTTCCACCGTATTGCCTTTACCCGGTGTACACATCAAGTCAAAGTAAAACATTTGGAGATACTCCATCCATATTATTTTTCTCAGGTTCAAATATTGTTGTGAGAAAATATATTTCAAGATCTTATGATCTGTAAACATAATAAATTTCTCACCAAAGAGACAATGAAGCCATGTTTTCAAAGCATGGAATACGACAATTAACTCCAAATCATGTGTTGGGTAGTTATTTTAAATAAAATATAAATATCTTGAGACATAAAAAATAAAATGATCTTCATTCATGAGAACACATCCCAACCCTGATCTTGAAGTATAAAAAAATATAATGTACCCTTGTCCTGATTTTGGAAGTATCAAGATAATTGCTGATGTGAGGATAACTTTATTCTCTTGAAAATACTTCTGGCAGTATCAAGATAATGGCTAATTAAAAAAGATATTTTCCTCATGTAATGTTCCAAGTGATATTTCAAAATCATTTTATTTATATAATGAAATTATTTGATGTTACATAAGATATAATAGGGATATGATCCAATGATACCATCTATATTCTTTCTCTAGATAGTTTATTATTATGATGAAAATATGTTTAGGAAACTATTTACTTTTCAATGGGTTGGGTTATGATTAATTAATGAAAGGATTATTAATCTCATTTATTTTCCATGGGTTATGCTATGATGAATTGAAGAAATGATTATCAAACCCATTTCTTCTCCACGGGATATGCTATGAATAAATGTGTATGAGACCCATTTACTTTTAATGAGTTTTTATATGATGAATGTCTTATGATCTTGTGGCATACAAATTTTTGGATTATGTTATGAGTGAGATTTATATCTTCCTCTAATGTATTGGGTAATGATTAAAGTTCAACGAGCTCAAAGGGTACACTATGATGGTTTCATGTGGAATTGAAGAAGTGAAAGGGATATCCCCTGCTTGGTTTTTTGTCATGATCGATGATTAATCCAAGATTTACATAATGATAAATTCCATAGTCAAAGGAATTGAATCAATGAATATAGAAAATAGAAAAATTATGGAACCAAAGTGTAGGATCATTACATATTATTTATAATTAATATAAGAAATTAAATAATTACATTGTGAGGAATTATTTCTTCATTGATGGATTTGATAATGTCTCTACATCATACCATAATTGTGTTATAGTAATAAAGAATAGATTCCCTCTAGTAGTGATCCATACATGTTCTATGAACCATCGAACGTCATCATAGTAATATTCAGGTGCTAGCATTATTAATACTAAAAATTGAATCATTCAAATTTGATCACCCAAAAATAACTTCAAGGAAGGGTTTTAATTGACATCTCTAGATAGGTGGAGGAGGATCACTCTTTATTCTTGGGGGAATTCTTAGAGAGGGTGCTCTATTGGGGTTTAAGAGGATTCTATCTGAATCTCATTGTGCATAATAAATGAATTGGACCTCTTAAGAAAATAATATAGTTGGGATTATATACATCTTGGTTAAGAAAATAATAATTTCAAATTCTCCCTTATTATTTCCTTAATCCCTACAGAACCCCATGTCTATAACAACAACAACAACAACAACAACAACAACAACAACAATAATAATAATATTTTTTCTTGAAGTGTACTAAAATCAAAAATTAAATTAAATATTATTTATTCAAATAATATTAAATATATATTATTTGTCAATGGACCTTTAAAATATGTCCTCCATTCCCCCACAATATTTATCAGACCTTGAATAATGAATATTTATTTCATAAATAAATATCATTTCATTATTTTCTTATAAATAAATAAATATTATATTCACTAAATAGAAAATAAATATTTATTAAATATTATGCTCACATAATATTCTATCAAATAATTGGTGTTAGAATATATGTGATCAAGAAAACATGAATAATTAATATTTATTCAAAATTTTAAATAATATTTTTATTTAACTAGGATTCAAGATACACTTATTATGTGACTCTCTAGGCTTGTTCCTCAGTGGTATTTGGTGAAAGTTCCAAAACTCTAAAGATAACATTTGGAAACATGCCAAGGAACCCATATAGAATGAATTTAATGTCACAATGAAAAAATACCACATATGAACGCCTATTGTGTCATATAATTCCTTTATCATGATATCCCTAATCAAGTAGGTTGCATGCTGGTTCTATCAACCTATGTGAAAAATATAACTTTCTTTGAATTTTAAGAATTTAAACTTTCTTATAGAACACCATGGTCATGTATTTATTCAAGATATATCATTTCCATTAAAGGTACATTGAAATAAACTTCCATTAAAGAACATAAGGGACAAATATTTTCTCACGTTATTCATTAACAAAATATTAATCATGACACACCCAATATATCCTACCTCACTGTGAACATATGTCATCAAAATTTTCTTCAATACATAAAATTACATGAATTATAATATTCATTAATAATAATATTAAATCCTATGGATAAATATACAGATTCTCATATTGGAACATCCAATGAAATATATAAATATAGATTTCCTACTGGCGAGTCTCATTCTCATAATATCCTACACTGGATATTACCTAGGGTGCACACCATGAGAATATTCCTCAAAGATCTATGAGTTTCCAACCCTAATATCATGTATAATTTTCCGCTCTAATGATTTCATATATCTATAAAAAATATTTTTAAGATTACTTTTGTGACACTTATAGGTTTTCATCATAGCAGGGAACTTTTATGACCTTTCATTGTGAAAAATATTCTTAGGATATTATTAAATTCTATGTTACATATAAGAACAATCTTGATGTGATAAGGAGTATATTAATATTCAAAAAATATTAATAATGTTTTCATAAATACATATAAATTGGTTCGAGGGAACCTACCCCAATAGACTTCTACTTTTGATAGAGAAAACTGCTAAAAACCTTCCGTCTGCTAGATCTCACATGATAATCATTATTCTTCTAGGATATACCTTCAATCAAGGGTTTTTCCATGTTTTATTCTATGGGAAATTTTATTTATACAATTTCACCCCATTAAGAAAAATCCCCAAAGAGGTGATACTTATAGAGTATCTGCATTGTTCATTTGTGTGACCTTGTCTCTTTTTCAAGATATATCACTACAGGATTATCATAATAAAATATGATAGGTTTTTTACTAATAGGTACCCCATTAAGATCCTGTATAAAGTTTCATTTAAAAAGGGATTACTTAACTTCCTGAGAAGTTTCTATATACCTAGACATCACTGTAGAATCGGTGACAACTGGCTAATTTGAACTATTCAAGCTCACTGATCCTCTATTGAGATAGAAAACATATACTTATTATGACTTTAGATCATTATGATCTATTTTAAAACTATCATCTATATAAATTATGATGACCAGCTCTTTGTTTCCTCCATACACCAGGAGAATATCCTTAGTTCTTCACAGATACTTAAGGATATCCATAATAACAGATCAATGTTGTTATCTTGGATTGATTTAAAATCTGCATAACATGATCAATTCATAGACAACATCATTTCTTGTACATAAAATGTCATGCACGATTGATCCCATCACTGAAGCATATGAGATCTTACTCATTCTCCCTTTCTCCTGTTGTGTCTGAGGGAACATTTTCTTAGAATATTGTATACCATGTGACACTAGTACTAATCCCCTATTTGATTGTTCCATACTAAATATATATAGTATCTAGACAATATATGTACTTTGAAATAGTCCAATTATCATCTTAGATATATAAAATGATCTTAATCCCAAGAATATAGGATTTCTTTATGAATTCCATCAACAAACACATGTTTAACTAGTCCTTAATTGACTATAAGACTAGTAGGTCATTTCCAAAAAGTAATATGTCATCATTATATACTACTAGGATAATAAGCTCATTCCCACTAAACCTCTTGTAAACACACAGATCACATTCATTATTAATGAAACCAAATTAATTTATAGCTTCATCAAATCAAATGATCAATAACCTGGATGCTTTCTTAAATACATAAATGGATCTCTACAAGTTTAAAATGTTTTTAGAATCACCTAGAGTCACAAAACCTTTAGATTGTGTCATATAGACATCTTCTTGAAGGTTCCCATTAAGGAAAGCAGTTTTGACTTCCATCTTCTAAATTTCACAGTCATTGTAAGATTTTATAGCATGTATAATTATGATGGATTTAAACATGGCAGCTGATGAAAATGTTTCATTATAGTCAATTACTTGATGTTGTTCAAACCCTTTAGCCAATATCCTTGATTTATAGGTATTTAATTTACCTTCTATGTCTATTTTTATCTTCAATACATATTTTCACCCTAGAGGCCTTACATCAACTAATGCATTGACCAGAACCCAAACTTGGTTCTAATACATGGAGTCCATTTCAAAATTCATAGACTTGTTCCATCTGGTATCATCTAATCTCTTGACTACCTCTTTATAGGAGAGAGGTTCACCATTCTCAACCAATAATGATTCAATATCTTTGGTGACTAGAAAATAATTTCTCTCTAGTTTTCTTACCTCTCTAGTGATCTTATTTAGTACTTGTGTTTTAGGAATTACTTTTTCCATGGGGACCTTTTGAATCTATTCTTATTCCAAATTTTCTATATCTAGATCAAAAAATTTATCAATGTTAATCTTTCTCCCATATAATTTTTTAGGATGTAATCCCTCTCAAGAAATACAACTTTTATGGCAACAACCACTTTCTTATATAAGGTTTTGTATTGGTAGAATCACTTTGTTTTCTTAGGATAACCTATAAAGATACACTTTATGCCTCAATATTCTAGTTTTTATATTGATAAGGATTTAAAAAATTCCATGAAACCACATACATGTGTATGTGATAGAACAAGTTTCTTTCTACTCCATAACTCAAATGGAATTTTATTTTTTAATTGATACTCATTTTAGTGTGTATTCCACAAACTTTAATGTATATCTCCAAAAGGACAATGAAAGATATGAATGAATCAACATCAAACTTAATATGTATAACATAGTACAATTTTTCATTTCTCTAAATCCATTCCACTTTGGTGTGTATGGTGGAGTGTGTTGAGAATGAAACCTAAACTCTTGTACATAGATGAAAATATCTTGGTTAAGTTATTCACCACCTTAATCCGACTGATGCTTCCTTACATTCTTTCCCAGTTGATTATCTAATTCAATCTTGAATTATTTGAATTTCTAAAATGACTTAGACTCATACCTATTCATGTAAACAAATCCATATCTACTCATGTCATTTGTAAAAGTTATGAAATATTAATACGCACGTCTAGATTATACTGAAAATGATCTACACATATTAGTGTGTACCAATCCTAGAATCTCTTTCTCCCTATCAAACGAATGGTGGTTTAGACAAGAATTACATATTTCAAGTGTTTTAGCTCAAAATATTATAAATAACCATCTTTATAGTGCTTTATCAAATTCTTCTTGTTTACATGGGCCATATAGTGATGTCATAGTTGCGTGTTATATGATTCTTGTGAACACGATTCATTATCTATATCCAATACATTGTTTTCATAATTTAATGTATAAATACCATTATTTAATTATTCCATATCATAACATATGTTGTCTGTATAAATAAAACAACTTTTATTTTCAAATTTGGAAATTAAACCATATTTACCTAGGAATGATATAGAAATTATGTTCATTGTAATAGTTGGTACATAAAAAATATATCCTAAAACCAATATCATTCCAGTTGAAAATGAAATGTGGTAGTCTCCAATGGATATAGTACCTAATCATATTGATAGCTAAAAAATCCACCAAACCTTTAGGAATATTTCAGTATCTACTTGGTTCCTGTATTTGTATATATATATGTTATCATGAAAATCAACATTTAATACCCAGTGTGTTGATATTGAAAGATTACACTTGATAACAAATGTACCTTTAGCTTACCCTTTCTTATGGTTGTAGTTCCTCTTCAAGTGGCCTTGTTTTCCACATGAAAAACACATTTCTTTATTTTTTTAAACTACCCACGCATCTTCCTCTTCTTGGAAGGAAGGAAATTTGGAGATTTATAATTTTTATGATTCTTGGTCCCCTTTTCCATGTTATTCCTTTTCTTATTCACCATAAGGATTTTGGTTTTATCCCACCCCATGTCCTTTTCAAATTGAATAATTAGGGTAGTAATTTATAAAAGTATCTTCTCATTATTTCTCATATTATAAATAATTATAGAATTATTGAATGAATTGGATAGTGAGTAAAGTATTATATCTTTTCACAAATCATTTGGGAATTTAATCCCTAAGATTTCTAAGTGTTCAATGTATCAAATTAGCTTGACCACAATAGTCCCAGCTGTCATCGAATCTCCAAGATTAGTTGTAAACATATATTTGGAGATATCATATCTCTCTTGTATAACTTTCTCTTGATAGATATCTTGAAGGTGAGAAAACATGCTATATTCATCCATGTCCTCATGTTTCTTTAGAATCACATTGGTCAAGGATGATAGCATAAAACATTGAACATCTATGGAATCATTCAAATGTTTCTCATAGAGAGATAACTCTTCTTAATTTTCCTATTTACCAGGTGCTTCAGGAATAACTTCTTCCAAAACATGCAATTTCCTTTCATGGCATATGATAAAGAATAATTACCTTTTCCACTCTTGGAAATTTGTGTAGGTGAGAAGGTTATCCCTCTCAAGTACGAATCACAGTGATATTTTTGAAGTCATTTTTATTATCACTTATAAAAAATAATATGATAAGATTTCTAGTCCTTTATCTAATAAAATTGAGGAAAATAAATAAATATTTTATTCATTAATCACCCATTATACTATAGAAACCCAATATCTCTCACTATTAGCTTTCGAATGTCCTATTACTTGTAAATTCTAGTGGAAATGATTCATATTCCCCTTATCATCACCCCAAATTTGGTTGGTAAAGTAATTTTAAGGGTTTTATGTAGACATTACATATTCCAACTACATTAACTCATAGTTCCTTGATCTGTTGAGTGGGCTCCCCAATCCTGAAATTATTAAATTAGATTTCCTCAAACTTTTCCTCTTAGTTAAATAAATTCTTTCTTTTTTAGTAAACCCCTGAATTAAACTAAGTTAATTAACCCCAAAACATTAATCTAGAATTCCTTGAAATTGAATGCACCCAAACTTTGGCTGGTCAAGAACTTTTAACTGTGGTTCTATTTTATCTTAAATAGTAGAAGGCTATAATGACATAATATATATAATTGAGTGATTTTATCATTATACATAAATTGAAAATTATTATCTTTATTACATTCATTTTAATATTAAGTTGCTTTACATAAGTGATTACCCATGTATTAAATATTTTTTTTCACATAAGATAGTTTATTTTAGTTCTCTCTTGAATGATTTTTAATTCTTTAAATCAAGTTATTATAAAAAATATACATAACGAAATTTCCATGAAACTTGACAGAAATAATATAATAAATTGGTATCATCATGATATTTTAATAATGATTTATTTATCTAGTGGATGATAAACTAACCACAAACCTAGGGGGGAAAACACCTTGAACCATTTTATGGTTTATGTTGTTGTTTTCCACTAGTACAACTATGTATCTATCTTGGATTGGTTTCTCCTAGACACTAAACTTGAACCTTATACACTAGTTTGGGAGAACCATCCATTAAATATTATTTTACTCACATGAATATGATGGGAACTAAAGGATTCATAAATTGGATTATATAAAAAAAACCATGGGAACACTTGCTCATACATAATGAGAGGAGGGATGACACACTGAGCATAAATTTAATTTAACAATAAGTTTAAAGTAACCAATCACATATAATGGTTTGGTCTATTCTAATGATCATACACATACATTAAATGAAATATGAATTCATAAAATTGACATTAAGTTATAATCTTTCTTGTTTAAGATAAATCATGGTCAAATCAATTTATCATCTTCTTTAATTAATCAATTATTTTATCTTAATTATCATCCAAATTTTCTTGATATTCTTACCCATTATAATTTTAAACACACTAAATAAATTTATTTAAAATTAACTACATACAAAATTTACCTTAGAGGCAACATAGTGAGTACCCATTCGAACTACCCAATGTGCATTATATTCATATATTGTGTTCTCACATAGAATCTAACATACACGACTTATCATGTAATGTAAAAAAGTTCAATATCAACTAAATAACCACATGGAACACAAGGTATTTATATAGTGTGTAATATTTCAAGAGTAGAGTAATAACTGTATTACGACTTATACACAATATGTAGTCTCAAACATTAAACATAAAATTAATGATACATTTAATACATATAAAACCTATCAATGGAAATGTACTATTAACTGAATGACCACACAGAACACATGTTGATAAGGTTCGAATAATTCAATAAATTATTTTTTAATTCAGTGTAATTTGGTACAATTGCATGTAATTTACATTGAAACTACACATCATTTATTATTCTCACCATCTATCCGCATAACATTCATAGAGACTCCGGATTTAACAATTCCATTGAAAATATTAGAGTACACGGTGTGTAAATGGTATACACGGTGTGTGATATCCAAGTTACCCAATCACCTGTCATTTAGGTCGTGTAAAAAGATACATGACCCATATGTGATGAAAGGACTACACATGGTGTATGAAAGTTACATGGTGTGTACTCTGGATGAACTTGTTTTAGGATATCCCGATCAACAGACGATGTGTAATTAAATTCACTGCATGTAATAAATTCACACATCATTAATTAATTATGAATTAATTTTTGGTTCATTAGGCATTGGTACACGGCATGTACCTCCAGGTTATAGGTGTGTACTCTTGTGTTATCCATCCGGACTCCTTATACCTCCAAATGAGATCTTCAAATTTGTTTCATTCATAAAATTAATCAGTTTCATTATATTTTCATGATACAAAGAGGAAGAAAGTATATTTCTCAATTAAAATTAAATAACTATAAAATGGGAATCAAAAAATAATTAGAAATCCATAAATCAATTAATGATGTTTAAATAATTATAAAAAATTATGCAACCCCTATGCTACCACTTGATGGTTCCAAACGTAGAAGAAGCCGCAGATTAGGCCTGCCCAACTTAGTTTTTTTTCATGATTTCTAATTAATATGATATCTTCATGATTATAAACGTTGTGATTAATGAAATTGAATTAAATAATATATACAAAAAAAACATAGGAACCAAAGCACATGATAATGAAATATTCTTTATAATTAATTTAAGTAATTAAATAATTTACTTGAGAGTAATTATTTATTTATTGATAGATATGATGTCTTTATGTCATACCAACATTTCATTATAGGAATCAAGAACAAATTTTCTCTAGGGGTGATCCACATGTGTTCTATAAACCTCAAAATATCTTCATAGGAATCTCAGGGTGCTAGTATGGTAGATCCCAATGGTTTAATCATTCACCTTTGATCACCCTGATAATCACTTCAAGGAAGGGTTCTCTTTGATCACTCTAAACTTGAGAGTGGAATTGGAGAAGGATCTCTCTCTGTTCTTGAGAGTTTTCTTAGAGAGGGAACACTCTAGGGCTTTGAGTGGATTCACTATGTATCTCGTTATACAAAAATAATGAATTAGGTATCTTAAAAAAAAATATAATTAGGTTTATATACCACTAGAGTTAGAAAATAATAGTTGCACATACACTCTTATTATTTATGTAATCTTTACAGAACCCTATATCTATAATAATAACAATAATATTATTATTATTAATTCTTAACATGCACTAGACTCGTTAATTAAATTAAATATTATTTATTAAAATAATATTCTATATATATTATTTCTCACTAGACCATTAAAATAAGTATTCTATTCCTCAAATATATTTATCAGACCTTTAATAATGACCATTTATTTATTAAATAAATAAAATTTCATTATTTTTTTGTAAATAAATAATTATTTTATTATCTAAATATAAAAAACAATTAATTATTAAATAGTATGCTCACATAATATTCTCGTGAATTACTGGTCACTAAATATATTTGATCAAGAAAATATGAATAATTATTAAACCTCGTGTGATAATAATATTTATTCAACTTACTAAATAATAACATTATTTAACAAGGATTGTGGATACATATAGTGTGTAACCCTCTAAGACTCTTTCTTAGTGGAATTTTTTGAAGAATCCCAAAGTCCAAGGTTAGCTTCTAGAAACATTCCAAGGAATCCATAGAGAATGAAGTAAATTTCAAAACTACATAATACCTCATATGAAATATTACTGTGTAATATAATTAATTTATCATGATATCTCTAATCAATCAGATTGCATGTTGGTTCTATCTACCAATGTGATTAATGCCTCTTTCATTTATGTTATAGAAATCAAAGTTACCTATAGAACACCATGTCCATGGATTTATTTAGGAAACACAGTTTCCAAAAAAGGGTTTGAGATATAAACTTCCATTAAAGAAAAAAAGGGAAAAATCATTTCTTGTATTATTAATTAATGAAATATTACTCATGATGCACCCAACATATCCTACCTTCGGGTGAACATGTTTCTTAATGGTTTTCATAAATACGTCAAAGTAAACGACTTATAGCACTCATTTATAATAATATTAGAGTCTAAGGATCAATACAGACATCTGCAGATAATAACATCTAATGATACATATAAATATGGATGTCCTCCTGGTAGGTATTCTTCTCATTATATCCTACAATGGATATTACCAAGGGAGTACACCATGATAAGGTTCCACAAAGCCCTAAGAGTCTAAATCCATGATAGCCTATTGTGTCTCTCAAAAGGTTTTATCCATCTATAGAACATATATTTAAGAATACAGTCATGGAACTTATGGGTTCTCATCATAATAAAGAACTACTATGACCTTTTAGTACGATAACTAATCTTCTAACATTATCATATACTATGTTATGCAGATGAAAAATCATGATTTGATAAGGTGTTTAATAATATTTAAAACAATGAATAAAGTATATCATAAAGTACACAAAAGTTAGTTCTAGGGTACCAACTCCAACACACAATAGGTTATCTAAATCCCAAAAAATAGGGTACATGGGGGGATATCTGAAGCCTAAAACAAGAGGTTACATAAGATATTATCCCAAGACCGAAACAATAGGGTACATAAAAGGTTATTTGAAGCCCAAAATAGGGTACATGGGTGGTTATTATAGGCCCAAAGTAGGTATATAGGTGGTTACCCAAAGCTTAACATGTTATGAATGTCTTAGTGGGAAATGGTGACATAAGATTTTCTACGCCTAAGTTTATTATGAAAATATTTGTCTTATTCCAATGTTATTCTATCATGGATTATTTTCATTTATTCTTTAATGATTCATGTCATATTAATTTCCATGATTTATTCCATGACAAAATATTATGATATATGATATGTAGGGTATGATTTTTAAATATTATTCTCATGTATTCATAACATTATTCTCATGTTATGTTAATATCTCCCTTGTTTACCCATACTGCAGATCTAAGGTCACTATTTCTTATGTTTCCTTTTCTAAGGACATGAAGTAATGTTTTAAGTAGGGTATGTCTAATAAGATTACTATTTGTTAATATATTTGTGGGATATGTTGAATATCTTTTATAAAATAAGAAGATTGTGTATGTAGTATCCAAATACACTAAATATTTATGGTATTTAGGATGTATTGAATATTCATCTAAAAATATGTGATATCTATGTTTGAAAATCCTCTATATTAACCATATCTATTTAAGTATTATCTCTATCCTTGAAATATATATGTCTTGATTCTTGTGTTTACAGGATAGATAGTGAAACTTAGACTCCTTGTCTTGGGCCCAACTATTAAAAAAATAAAATTTCCTATATAAATGACTATGATCTATACATGGGAAATTCATTAGAATATCTACATATGTCTTGATTCATGTTTGATCAAGATATGTAGTGAAAAATGATTCTTTTATCTGGGGTCTAGCCATAATTTCTAGGAAATAAATGTCATCCCCTGCATACGATTCAGATTTACATAAGGAATTTACCTATGAGAATAACATGATTCTTAATTCCTATGTATATAGGATATGATTTTGTAACACCCCAGGTAAATAAATAATATGACATTTTCATATTTATCCATATTTTTGAATAAAATATTAATATTACTTTAAAGGGAATGCTATACTCGAGGGCATACCCAATACACAACAACGAGTTTCTTTGAAATCTTATGTTGCACTCTAATAATAAAATAATATTATTTTAAAAGGTAGTTAACGCCTAGCCGCTATAATGGCGGGAATGAACAGAACTAACTACAAAATGATTATATATGTTTGTCAAATATTTTTTATTTTTATCCAATAAATGTTGGAGGCTTAAAATGTAAATAAATCCAATTTTTAAGCATAAATCTTCTAATATTATTTAAAAGGTCGATTAACCGCATTTTGATAGAGAACCCTTTTTAAATATACTTTTGACAATTTTATATGTTGTATTTGCCAAAAATAAAATCCTTATTTAGAATCTGGACATCAAAATTTACTTTGTGTAAAATTTTGTTATTTTTCCGATAAAGATAATTTTTATTGAAAATGTTGCATTTTAATTCAAAACCTTCTTTTAATCTGATTTATTTATATGGATAGATTATATTTTTAATTTATATTAAAGTGTATTTTGAATATATTTTTACCATTTAATCTAATGGTGTTCATTGGAATTAATTTCACTTTGAAATTGGACTTAAACTAGTGTCAATCTTTTAATAGATATTGTTTCTTAAAAACACGCTATTTGTTTTGACAGTGGGAATTAATTATTAAATTAATTAATGAAAAATATATGTTTTGAATTTTTTAAAATAGACATCATTTTTGAATTTGGAATATCAAATATAGATTACGGTGAATTTTTTGTATTTTTCTGAAAAACTTCAATTTTTGATGAATAGTGAAACCACTAAGTGGTAGTTTAAAAACTGATTTTTCGTTTAAATGAAACTCTACCACTTCTGTGATTTGAATTTAAAAAATACTACATACATGGTTGTCATTAGAATCTAAAATGTGGTTCAATGGGATTAAAATAATTTTTTGGTGAATAGTAACTTTTAAGTTTTTAATCGCGATTAGGGGTAATTAGTGTAATTTAAGGTAAAAATAATGTTTTAAAATATGAAGTGACCTAGACACATGTCCTACCATCATTTGATGTGTCATGGCCGACCCATAAAATCCATGGGTCAACTTGGGGACCCCATGGAGCCACTTTGGTTGGAAAATGACATAAATAACTTTTTATTTAAAGTTAAAATAAAAATGTCACAAGCATGAGTTGTTTTAATAAAACAATTTTTAAGTGGGGTTATACAAGTCATATTTTTGACTATAAATATTCATTATAAAGATAAAATATTTCCTACATCATGATATTTTTTCTATAATTTTTAGACATTAAATAAATTAAATTATTTATGACATCATGATGATGCAGCGATTACCTCATTAATAAATGATTTAAATAAAATGAAAAGATAATGTTAAAACTATAAATTATACTTGTCAAAGACATATTTTATGAGTATATTTATAGCCCTTACCACCTTATCCTCTAAATACATCAATGTGGGATCTTTAAAATCCGAAACTCATTTGAAAATAAAGTAACATTTTGTAACTTTCTAAGAGTGCCCCTCCTCTCCTCTTATAAAAGGCCCCTACCTCTACCACGTTACCCACACCTCTCAAGCCTTTGGCTCGGCCAAAACCTACTCATTTTTTCTCTCCACATCCCTCTATTACTCCTAGAAGTCTCACTTTGGGCAGAAGTCTTTCCAATGAAGCCTTTGAGCTCAAATCGAAGAGAGATACCCGATTTTAAGGCAATGTCTTCACTTGTGTTCTTTTGTTTTATTTTGCTTCTCCAACCCCCTAAAATCTTTTTATTAATTTCTTTTGTAACAAATAAAGTATCTTAAATATACTAGGATGTTTTTATAAGAAGGATTATAGCTACACTTACACACACGTACATCTAATGGTAAAGAACATACTATTTCTGTGGATGGTGAATTTCTGCCTCACGAAACGATGATTGTTCAATATTATTTTAACACCCTAAAAGGTGGCCATTAGGATGCAAATATATTTATATATGATATATAATATGTTTATGTTTTACTTAAGCTTCTATATTTTTCATTTATGGCATACCTTTATGGTTTCCATTATGGTTAAATGCGATATCTTCATTTTAGGAAGTGCGGACTACCGCCCCCTCAAAGTGATTTGATTCGTTAATACCATATGTGATATGTATAAAGGATAGATTTAATGATATTATATATGATACCATACTGTAATTATTATACTATTATGTATCTTTATGTTTTAATTCCATTAAATAAGAAATATAAATGGAAGTAGCGTTCATGCGTACGTACGGCTTACCGTCTCCATGAACGGTGCATTTCATTTCTTACCTCTAAATGTTATGTAATATTATAAATGCATGTATATAATGGATATATATGATATATATGATATCTACATAATTAATATAATTCTGGATATAATATATATTTTACCACATGAACAACTTTTAATTATAAAGAGTTTATTTTTGACTCAAGTAGCAATGATCTACAAAACGACCATTATTAACTAAAATAATTATATAGTGTTAATAGCATGGTAGTAAGTGATATAAAAGGAATAATTAAATTGAAAAAGTTCTTAATAAATTATAAATTAACTCAAGTTTATTATTCATGAGGTTATAGAACGATCGAGTCAAGTCGGACCCGAGGTAAGGGATCCTACCCCTCTCTTTCTTTTTAAGTACACTCTTTTATGTCATTCCTTTTAAGACCATCTTTATTTTGATTGGGATGTTCTTTTATATTACTCTTACTGTAATTTATATGTTCATATTCTAAGAGACCCT
Source organism: Viscum album (assembly GCA_963277665.1). NCBI lineage: Eukaryota > Viridiplantae > Streptophyta > Magnoliopsida > Santalales > Viscaceae > Viscum > Viscum album. The sequence continues at coordinate 1,148,046,214 of OY728142.1, read as the reverse complement.
ATTTTCTCTCATCAATCCATTTTGGAAGTTTTAATTGGCGCCGTTAGGCTGCCGAAATTTCATAAGGGGCTTTTTATCTCACTTAGTGTTTTCGTGAGATTCATGCTACATTTGACAATATTTCATTTTTAGTGGTGTATGTACTGTCCATTATTTGACTATTTGTGTAACATACTTTCGTTTATGAGTATTTAAATCAATGATGTATAGTCCTTCTTTCATGGTGCGTACGTTTCGAAAGTTACCCAAATCGGTAAGGGAACCTTTCACCCTCCTCTTTTTAAAAGGATTCTTTTGTTATGTCTTTTAATTTACATATTTTTATGTTGGGATATGTTATTATATATCCTTATAGATGTAAATTTTATGTCCAAGTGATGAGATGCCATTTTATCTCTCATAAACTAATTTTATGAATTTTAAAGTGACGCCGTTAGGCTGTCGAATTTTACCAAGGGAACTTCTTAACCCAATTTCGATTTCTTTGGGTTCAATATATAGTTTTTGAATATGTCATCCTTTGAATATGTGTGAATTAACTTTGATTTTTTTACACTTAATATCCACTTATATTGGGTGTATTTATATTTTTCACACATAATTATGAGATTGATTTATCTTTAATTTAAGGATACATTCTTTATAAGGGATTTCATCTCATTTTACATTTGTATTGAGACTTCATTGTTTCTATGCACCAATTCACTTTTATATGGTGTATATAATGTCCCTTAGAATATTATATCATGAATCCATTTATTCTCAAGATATTTTTATTAAATGTTATTCCTCAATTATGGTATTCAAGTGTCTCTCATTTTGTTAAAAACCCTTTAACTAAAATATCGTTTTAAATGTTTTAATGATTTATTCTTATAAATATTTCTCATTAATATCCATGTTTTCAAAATGGTTTTAAGGATGTATTTATATGGATATTAATGGTTTAACATGTTAAAAGCTTCAATGTGGTATGGTACACTTTGATTTCAAAATCTCTTTATTAAATGTTTTAAATGATTTTGAAAATGGTTTTTAGAATGGATTCATTATCTTAAAATGTTATATTGTTATTGCAATGTGGGAATGTTATCTTTCCTTTATGCTTAAGTTATGTTCTATGATTATTTTATGGTTCTTGGGAATTGTTTATGAAGATGGGTGGTTCCATGATAAACTAAGGGCGGGTGAGACCGACATAGCTCTCCAATGCATTGGGTAATGTGAAGGGGTTAAATGTTAAGGTTTCTCCAAAGAGATTTAGGGAATATACTGTGATGGGTATTCCAAACGTAACCAAGAGGGTCACTACCTACGTAAGAATGTTATGAATGACTCAAGTTAACTTTATGTCTTTTGATTTCTATGATTTATTCATGATTTTATGAGGTATATTAAAGTGCTTATGTTTTATGGGTAAAGTATGATTTCATTCTTATGTATATATGTACTCATGTTTCCTTTCCATACTTTTTGTAACCCTTACATATCTTTTTATGTTCATCCCAATTTTTTGAAATGTTTTTCACAGGTTAAGGGAATGGTACATGATATGATGATAGTGTCAACGAAGTGTCAATAAAGAATCCATGTCTTATTTTAAATATGTTTCCGTTGATGGGATAAATGAATACTATCTTTTATATAACCACTTTGTTTAAATGTGGAATGTAATGCAAGTTTTATGATCTAATTCTCTAAAACTCTAAACCTGAAAAGATCCTCAATGTGTAATCTTGTAATAACTCAAGATTAAGTAAGGTTTAAGGTTGGGACCTTATAGTTGGTACCAGAGGTCGGTTTAGATAAATATAGAGGTTAGAGTGTTGTTTAAGAAAAAGTGACAAGTTGTGTATAACCACAATGGTTAGTATATTAGATGGAGTCATCGTTTTTTTGAAAGTTAGAATGATTTTGAGATAACTTGGATAAGTATATCTTGGTGTTTATCTTCCTCTTTTTTATTTGATGATTTTACTGATATACTCACACTGACCTTTTTGGTTTTAGTAAATGGATGGATCTAGCATGCACCAAAGTAACAGTGGATTTGAAGAAAACTGTGATGGTTTTATGAAAGAACAACTGAATGATATGGGAGCTGTAATGAGAACTCTTGTGGTTATCCTCAACCAACTATCTAGAGTCATGATTGACCACCTGAACCTTAGTGATTTTTATAAGGCATCGTATATGTGAGAAATAAATCCCTACAGAAGTTAGGTAATAATCATAAAGGTAAGTATGTTCAAAATCCTATGTGTCAAATATGTGGAAAGAAACACATAGGAAAATATTTTAAAGGGACATAAAGATGCTATAGATGTGGAAATGAAGGTCATAAAGCAAGAACCTGCCATGGAAAAAGGAAGCATCTAGTTGACTCTAGGAAAGGGAAAGAAGTTCTTTATGAAGGATCAATTGAATGTTTTAAATATGGTGTGCATGGTCATTATGAAAAAACATGTCCTACGAAGAAGTTTCGGGAATGGGATCACCAAGATCGTACAAATATTCATTTACCAATACCTAATGCCATTCTGATTGAGGATGAAGAAACTGACAATGAAGAATGAAAGGTATGGATTATTTCTTAACATATGTTTTCCTATTATTGGAATCTTAGGATATGATTCATGATTTTGTTTGTAGGAAATAAGTATTTCAGAATAAGTTGAAAAGGAATGGATAATGGATCATGAATAATGTTGAATGAGTAAGAAGTAATCATATAAGGGATTCAAGAGTTATGGTAGATTTTAGGATGGTGAAATTATTAGATTTATTAAGTCTCTTTTGATGATGGGGTTACATTAGAAGACTTTTTTATAGTAACCCTGATGTTTGATATATGAAAATTTTATTCAAGGAATAATTATCCTTTCTTTTGTGGATATAGTTATAAAGAACCATTTGGGTTTATATGATCCTTGAATTTGAGGCAATTACTGGTTAATACATTTTGGGTTGCAAAATGGAAGTTATCAGATAAAATTTGTGGTTAAAATATGTTATGGTTATTTTTGATGAATTTATCTATTTTTGAGGAATTTTATAAAAATTATATAGTTTTTGAAATGGGACAACACACAGACCGTGTGACAACCCATCGCGTCGGACGAAGCTGTGAGAATCGAACCCACAACCAAAGTGCAACTGGTATTTATCACCTACTACTGGACTACGTGAAGTACCCGGTTAGTTTGAATGATTCTTTTTAGTTAGATGATTTTATGAATTAAGAGTAAGTTGATTTTTTTGTTATTAATAGAAATGATTATCCTATCATGGAGGATATGTGATTAGGTTAATTACTTTTCAGTATGATACTGTAAGAGTAATTGATGTTATTTTGGAGAAAAATGTTAAAATTTATCTTAGGAGACTATGTGATTAAATCCTTCAAAGAATTGGGTTTTAATCTTAGTTTGGTTTAATTTGTAGAATTTTATGGATAAATGTTTATTGAATGGTCTTTTTTGAACTTTGGGTTTTGTTTGAAAATTTTTGGAGATTAAGAATAGATTTTTTTATAAAGGATTATCCTTTTTGGGTATTATCGGATCTCATACTAAGATTTTTGGTTTTAGTTTTGGTTAAGGTCTAAAGACATGGGAAGTATATATCTCTCTTTTGTTGATTAGGTGATTCTCTAGAAGTTGACTACAGCTCTCTTAATGTGAACAAGTCATCCTAAATACTCATCTTTTGTAGAAAACATGAGTTCGTGTAAGAAATATAGTAAAAGTTGAAAGTCAACATGACAATTAAGTATTCTTAATTATGTTTTAGTTAAGCTCATAAATAAATTCCTCAATTAAAAGTAACTTAAAACAAAAATGTTGTCTGTTAATTTTTCCTACTGGGGAATCAAATACCATTTAACCCATCACAAGTTTGTGATTTTCTTGTTGTTAACTTTCTCCTACACATGTTTACTATCACTCTCCATCAGAACATGACCCTTTGTTTTTTCATCCATATCCATATTTTCATACTTGTAATCCTAGTATGGGTTAACTTGGGTGACATTTGTACTTCTCTCCCATTATTTTAAAGTGATAGTTTTACTGACTCTTGTTCCGATGTGGGATTTTCAATGAAGCTTCCAAGCCCAATTTTAAAATTGCGAGGACGCAATTCCCAAAAGGGTGGGAAGGATGTAACACCCCAAGTAAATAAAGAATATAAAATTTTCATATTTATCCATATTTTTGAATAAAATATTAATATTACTTTGAAGGGAATGCTATGCTCGAGGGAATACCCAATACAAAAAAACGAGTTTCTTTGAAATCTTACGTTGCACTCTAATAATAAAATAATATTATTTTAAAAGGTAGTTAACGCCTAGCCGTTGTAATGTCAGGAATGAACAGAACTAACTACAAAATGATTATATATGTTTGTCAAATATTTTTACTTTTATCCAATAAATGTTGGAGGCTTAAAATGTAAATGAATCCAATTTTTAAGCATAAATCTTCTAATATTCTTTAAAAGGTCGATTAACCGCCTTTTGATGGAGAACCCTTTTTAAATATACTTTTGACAATTTTATATGTTTTATTTTCCAAAAAAAAAATTCTTCTTTAGAATATGGACATCAAAATTTACTTTGTGTAAAATTTTGTTATTTTTCCGATAAAGATCATTTTTATTGAAAATGTTGCATTTTAATTCAAAACCTCCTTTTAATATGATTTATTTATATGGATAGATTATATTTTTAATTTATATTAAAGTGTATTTAGAATATATTTTTACCATTTAATCTAATGGTGGTCATAGGAATTAATTTCACTTTGAAATTAGACTTAAACTAGTGTCAATCTTTTAATAGATATTGTTTCTTAAAAACATGCTATTTTTTTTGACAGCGGGAATTAATTATTAAATTAATTAATGCAAAATATATGTTTTTAATTTTTTAAAATAGATATCATTTTTGAATTCAGAATATCAAATATATCTTAGGGTGAATTTTTGGTATTTTTCTGAAAAACTTCAATTTTTGATGAATAGTGAAACCACTAAGTGGTAGTTTAAAAACTGATTTTTCATTTAAATGAAACTTTACCACTTCTGTGATTTGAATTTCAAAAATCCTATGTATATGGTTGTCATTAGTATTTAAAATGTAGTTCAATGGTATTAAAATTATTTTTTGGTGAATAGTAACTTTTAAGTTTTTAATCGCGATTAGGGGTAATTAGTGTAATTTAAGGTAAAAATAATGCTTTAAAAATATGAAGTGACCTAGACACATGTCCTACCATCATTGGATGTGTCATGGCCGACCAAGAAAATCCATGGGTCAACTTGGGGACCCCATGGATCCACTTTGGTTGGAAAATGACATAAATAATTTTATATTTAAAGTTAAAATAAAAATGTCACAAGCATGAGTTGTTTTACTAAAATTTTTTTTTAAATGGGGTTATACAAGTCATATTTTTGACTATAAATATTCATTATAAATATAAAAAGATTTCCTACATCATGATATTTTTTCTATAATTTTTATACATTAAATAAATTAAATTATTTATGACATCATGATGATCCAGCGATTACCTCATTAATAAAGGATTTAAATAAAATGAAAATATAATGTTAAAACTATAACTTAAACTTGTAAAAGACATATTTTATGAGTATATTTATAACCCTCAAAACCTTATCCTCTAAATAAATCAATGTGGGACCTTTAAAATCCGAAACTCATTTGAAAATAAAGTAACATTTTGTAACTTTCCAAGAGTGCCCCTCCTCTCCTCTAATAAAAGGCCCCCACCTCTACCACCTTACCCACACCTCTCAAGCCTTTGGCTCAGACAAAACATGATCATTTTGTCTCTACACATCCCTATATTACTCCTAGAAGTCTCACTTTTGGCAGAAGTCTTCCCAATGAATCCTTTGAGCTCAAATCAAAGAGAGATACCCGATTTTAAGGTAATGTCTTCACTTGTGTTCTTTTGTTTTATTTTGCTTCTCCAACTCCCTAAACTCTTTTTATTAATTTTTTTGTAACTAATACAGTATATTCAATATACTAGGATGTTTTTATAAGAAGTATTCGAGCTACACTTACACACACCTACATCTAATGGTTAAAGAACATACTGTTTCTGTGGATGGTGAATTTCTGCCTCACGAAACGATGATTGTTCAATATTATTTTAACACCCTCAAAGGTGGACATTAGGATTTCACTATATTTATATATGATATATAATATGTTTATGTTTTACTTATGCTTATGTATTTTTCATTTATGGTATACCTTTATGGTTTCCATTATGGTTAAACGCGATATCTTCATTTTAGGAAGTGCGGACTACCCCCCCCTCAAAGTGATTTGATTCGTTAATACCATATGTGGTATGTATAAAGGATATATTTAATGATATTATATATTATAACATACTGTAATTATTATAATATTATGTATCATTATGTTTTAATTCAATTAAATAAGAAATAGAAATGGAAGTAGCGTTCATGCGTACGTACGGCTTACCGTCTCCATGAACGGTGCATTTTATTTCTTACCTCTAAATGTTATGTAATATTATAAATGCATGTATATAATGGATATATATTATATATATGATATCTACATAATGAATGTAATTCTGGATATAATATATATTTTACCACATGAACAACTTGTAATTATAAAGAGTTTATTTTTGACTCAAGTAGCAATGATCTACAAAACGACCATTATTAACTTAAATAATTACATAGTATTCATAGCATGGTAGTAAGTGATCTAAAAGGAATAATAAACTTGAAAAAGGTTCTTAAGAAAGTATAAATTAACTCAAGTTTATTATTCAGGAGGTTAATGAACGATCGAGTCAAGTCGGACCCGAGGTAAGGGATCCTACCCCTCTCTTTCTTTTTAAGTACACTCTTTTATGTCATTCCTTTTATGCTCATCTTTCTTATGATTGGAATGTTATTTTATATTACTATTACTGTAATTTATATGTTCATATTATTAGAGAACCTATTTTCTCTCATCAATCCATTTTTAAAGTTTTAATTGGCGCCGTTAGGCTACCGAAATTTCGTAAGGGGCTTTTTATCTCACTTTGTGTTTTCGTGAGATTCATGCTACATTTGCCAATATTTCCTTTTGAGTGGTGTATGTACTATCCATTATTCGACTCTTTGTGTAACATACTTTCTTTTATGAGTATTTACATCAATGTTTTATAGTCCTTCTTTCATGGGGTGTACGTTTCAAAAGTTACCCAAATCGGTAAGGGAACCTTTCACCCTCCTCTTTTTAAAAGACTTCTTTTGTTATGTCTTTTAATTTACATATTTTTATGTTGGGATATGTTATTAAATATCCTTATAGATTTAAATTTTATTTCCAAGTGATGAGATAACATTTTATTTCTCATCAACTAATTTTATGAATTTTAAAGTGACGCCGTTAGGCTGTCGAATTTTAGCAAGGGAACTTCTTAACCCAGTTTTGATTTCTTTGGGTTCAACATGTAGTTATTGAATATGTCATCCTTTGAATATGTGTGAATGACCTTTGATTGTTTTACACTTAATATCCAATTATACTGGGTGTATTTATATTTTTCACACATAATTATGAGATTGATTTATCTTTAATTTAAGGATACATTCTTTATAAGGGATTTCATCTCATTTTACATTTCTATTGAGACTTCATTGTTTCTATGCACCAATTCACACTTATATGGTGTATATACTATCCATTGGAATATTATATCATGAATCCATTTATTCTCATGATATTTTTATTAAATGTTATTCCTCAATTATGGTATTCAAGTGTCTCTCATTTTGTTAAAAACCCTTTAACTAAAATATCGTTTTAAATGTTTTAATGATTTATTCTTATAAATATTTCTCATTAATATCCATGTTTTCAAAATGGTTTTAAGGATTTATTTATATGGATATTAATGTTTTAAAATGTTAAAATCTTCAATGTGGTATGTGACACTTTGATTTCAAAATCTCTTTATTAAATTTTTTAAATGATTTTGAAAATGGTTTTTAGAATGGATTCATTATCTTAAAATTTTATATTGTTATTACAATGTGGGAATGTTATCTTTCCTTTATGCTTAAGTTATGTTCTATGATTATGTTATGGTTCTTGGGCATTGTTTTTGAAGACGGGTGGTTCCGTGATAAACTAAGGGCGGGTGAGCCCCATATAGCTCTCCAATGCATTGGGTAACGCGAAGGGGTTAAACGTTAAGGTTTCTACGAAGAGATTTAGGGAATATACTGTGATGGGTATTCCAAACGTAACCAAGAGGGTTACTCCATACGTAAGAATGTTATGAATGCCTCAAGTTACCTTTATGTCTTGTGATTTATATGATTTATTCATGATTTTATGAGGTATGTTAAAGTGATTATGTTTTATGGGTAAAGTATGATTTCATTCTTATGTATATATGTACTCATGTTTCCTTTCCATACTTTTTATAACCCTTACTGAGCTTTTTATTCTCATCCCAAGTTTTTGAAATGCTTTTCACAGGTCAAGGGAATGGTACATGATATGATGATAGTGTCAAGGAAGTGTCAATAAATAATCCATGTCTTATTTTAAATATGTTTCCGTTGATGGGATAAATGAATACTATCTTTTATGTAACCACTTTGTTTAAATGGGGAATGTAATGCAAGTTTTATGATCTAATTCTCTAAAACTATAAACCTGAAAAGATCCTCAATGTGTAATATTGTAATAACTCAAGATTAAGTAAGGTTTAAGGTTGGGGCCTTATAGATTTGATGTCTGGATCTCCTATCATGGACCAGCTATAAATTTCATCAATGATAGTATCCCTCAACCCTGTGTAAGAGCTTATTCTATATAGAGAGAAACACTATAAGAAATACTTGTGGCATGATTCTTGTCCTTGTAGGATCTATAGTGATGCCTAGAATTTTTAAACTCGGTCCATCCATAATGGAAAAAATTACCCCACCTTACATTGGTTCATGCTTAGATCACTATTATTTCACAACTGATCATGTTCCTTTTTCTACACTATGATGAGTTTCTTTTATTTCACGAAAAAATTATATCTGTGAAAAAATAGAAGTTTAAATATCAGATGCTATGTATGTGGTAGGTCTAAATATGATTTTTTAGCATGGGATCCCTCATTTAGGGACCCATGATTAAAAAAACCAAATTCCTCTATATACAATTCAGGTTTATGAAGTGGTATACAATATAATAACTATATGTGGATTTATTCTTGTCCTCATAGGATATTAAGTGATTACCATATCCTCTTTCTTAGGACCAGACATAAATTTCAAAACAATTCTCCATTTCCACTACATAAATTTCAGATCTGTTTAAGTAACCTTCACTTTAAAAACTACATAATCATTGATTCCTATGAGCACATTATACATAGTGACACTATGATCCTTTTTCTTGGTCTCGTCCACAAATTCAAAAAACACCCTATTTCCCCTGAATATGTGTTAGATCTGTTCATGAGATAACTTACTAAAAAATGTCACATGAATTTATTTTTATCCCCATATGGTATATAGTGACACCCGGATATCTTGTACTAGTACTAACTATAATTACTAAGGTAATAATTCCTGACCTCTGTATACAAGCCTGATCTGGACAGGGGACCATTCTATTAAGAACCATGTTTGGATTGATTTTTTTTAACATAGTATATATAGTGACGTCAGAACCCTAAACCCTATGACCAGATGAAATATAAAAAAAATTCAAATTTTCACCATATTATTTTGGATCTACCTACAACACTTCCATTTTTTGGATAGTCTTCACTAAGGAGAAACCTAGATTTCATCTCTTTGGTATGATCCCAATATGTGTAGGAGAAGATAAAAACAATTTCCCCTCTCTGATGTATTAACCTGCTCAATGTAGGATTTTTCACTGTTGATTTTTTGTTCATGAACTTATATTGGAAATGTTTTTCCCATTAAAGAGCTTGATATTTACATAGAACAATATAAGATAAACTTCTAGCTTGATTCATGTTATCAAAGGATATGTTCTGATTCCTAGATCATATATTCATGTAATTTTTTTAATCAAAATTCCCTCATCCCTTGTTTATAGGAGATTTCAGTGGAGACCCATTTACTAAAATATTTTGAGGAATGAGATAACATGGACATTTCCTAATTTTATCATTGGTCGCATAACCATATAAATTTTCTATGATAAAATTTCACCCATTTCATATAACTCCTCATTTCATGGTGTTAAATTTCATGACATATCAGTCCATATCACATGACATTAAACATCATGACATCAATGTCCTAATCATGTGACCTTACACAACATTTCATCTATGTACACATCACATGACTTTAAACTACATGAAATCAAAGTCATTATCACATGATGTTAAAATGAATGAAATCTAAGTCCTCTTCACATGATGTTAAATAATAAAAAATCTAAATTCTATTCACATGATGTTAAACTACACTATATCAAAGTTATTTTCACATGATGTTTAATTACACAAAATCTAATTCCTCATCTCATGATGTTAAACTACATGACATATAAGACCTTATTGCATGAAAATAAACTATACGACATCTAAGTCCTTATTTCATGATGTAAAACTACATGACATATCAGTCATTGTCACATCATTTTTAACCACATGACATCTAAGTCCTCTTCACACGAAGTTAAACAGTATAAAATCTATGTTCTTTCTATATGAAGTTAAACTACCCGACATTTAAGTCCTCAATGCATATAATTATAATGAATGATAGATTTTTCCCTGTTTAATGATGTTAAACTTCACATACCATCATCCATAAAGATTTTATGTCTATAAATAACACTTCATATCTTGAGGGCCTAGGGTTTCCAAAAACCATTTTTTTTTCAATCAGTAACAAGTGTATCCGTCATCAAGGGACTCCACTATTTGGTTATTACTATATTTTCCAATCTGGATCCTATATATGTGCCCCTGATCTAGCCTTCTAACCAGAATATTTTTCTTCCTAATGGGAGGTATCTTGAATCTCTATATGCCATGAAAACATCACAATGGATTCCATCCTTCAAATATGATAAAAAAACATCCCTTAAGTGTATATACCATACCATTTCTCATGATTTTAGAAGATCGAGCATTGATTTGGGATATCCTCATTCTATATTAAAAAATGTGTAAGATTAATATTTATATGTACTAATTGGGTGATTTGGTCACACATTCCACTTTCCTTGGACTATGCATCATGACTAAAAAATATGCGTACTTTGGTCTACACATCATGACCTTAAACTGTGTGTACTTCAATACCTACATCAATACCCAAAAATAAACATGCTTTGGTCTATGCATCAAACCTTATATTGATTTAACTTAAGTTCACACTTCATGAACTTAAAATGTTCATACCCTGGTTCATGTATTATAACATTATATTGTTTTTATCCTAGTCAAAGTTTTCTAACCTTAATCTATATCCTATGATGGTCCATATCACTATACCCTAAACATATAAAAAATAGCAACAAAATATTTCACTATAAAAGGGTATCCTAAATTTTTTTTTGTCTCTACTCGATAATATTTAATCATAAGAAGCATAGTAAAATGTTAGAGTATAAATAAAAGAGGCACAAATCTCATAGAGACCATATTATATCCCTATAAAAAATTGAGTTAAGGAAACTTGATCCATAAATCAATAAAAGAGTTAGAGAAATTTTTTCTCATATCCTCTCAAACTCATAATGTCATTAGTACACTATGATAAAACATTTAGGGATCCAAAACCCTCTTTGAATAGTATTTTCTCTATAACACACTTCATTTATCAATAGTTTTATCCTTCACAATCCTATCATGGTTATCATTAATGAGTAAATAAATATTCAAGGGAAACCACTCTTTGGATATGCATATATGTCATAATTTGTCTCCAAAATATCTTCCACCAATGTGGACTACTAACAAGAGGCATTTTTTTGAGGGGAGGGAACTCTATTCTCGATACACCCTGAAAGCATCATATTAGAATCTTTCATTTGAATTTTTCCAGCAGTCACTATTTTTATACATGTCCTATTTCATCATATTTGGTTCTAACTCATTGAGATATGATTTAAAAAACCAACAATTCAAATACTCTAGTGGAATTGATATCCTCAACATTATGCAACCATATATCATACCCATTATAATAGAAATCATATGGTAACTCATTCTTAAAACTTTTGACAGTCCTAGTCATGTGACCAAAAACCACACGACATGTTGGTCTAACTTGAAGAACATAAACATTCCATAGAAAATGTAAAAACACATGTAAGTCAAAGAACATTTAATGGGAGGTTTGTGAAAAATTAAAGACCTTACCTGTTATCCCATCATTATATAATGACTTAAAAAAAGTGAGGGTAATAAAACAAGACAACCTAATTCTTGTGGGACTCCCTAAAATCTATCAAAAAATAGTCAAATTATTCTCACAGGACTCTTCCATAGAAAAAAGTTAGAGTGTCCCATTTACATTTTATACTACCCAAAATCATTCCTTTGTGTCGAACCCCAATTTCTGAAAGAAAAGTTTATAGTGCATCAGAGATGGCTTTTATACCTATATCTATCTATGAGCCATGCCCATGAGGAATTAACCATAAATTTTAAAATAGAATAACTCAAGTGCATCAGTGATGATGATTATACATATACTCATCCATGACCCATTCCTAGGATGATTTCATTATCAATTTCTGAATGGATTTTTTTAGGGAATCAGTGATGGTATTTATACCTATTTCTATCCACGAGCCACACCCAGGAGGAATTCATTATCAATTAAAAAAAGGAACATCTCTAGTGAATTGGTGATCGAGTTTATAACTATATCCTCCTGTGAGCCATTCCTAGGATGAATTTGTCATCAATTTCATAATAATACAGATCTAGTGAATTAGTTATGATGTTTATAAATATATCAATATGTGATACATTCCAAAGAGTAATTCATCATCAATTTCTGAATGGATAAGATCCAATGCATTATTTATGGGGTTTATAACTATATCTATCTGCGATCCATACCTAAGAGGAATTTATAATCAATTTATGAATGGTCCATCTATATTTCATAGGTGATAGATCCATGACCTAGATGAATTCATCATAAATTTAAGAATGGAACAAATTTATTACATTGATAATTTTTTTATACCTATATGTATCTATGATCCAGGACTTAGAGGAACTCATTATGGTTAAAGTATTCCAAATTTTATTTAGTCTTGTTTTTAATTGGGAGAGCATAACTTTTCTTGGTGAATTAAAAGATATTTGGTCATCATGATAGTATGAGTAATAAAATATCAACAATGAAATAGTGAATGAAAGTGACATAATTTATTGATAAATCAAATAGGAGGGTGTGACCTCCACATTTAAGAGTCTCTCTTATGTTTCCCTATATAATAAGAGCCTAATGTTACAATGCTATGATATAATATAATCAAAATAATTCTAATGATCGAACATATTATACCCCAATTTGGTTATGGATTTTAATAGTTTATTTACCACTCTAGTTTATACATCCATAATAGATTGCAGTGATGCCTCTATCACAATAGTACCATCTCATCCTTTTTGGTTTCCTTGATAAGTAATTATTCTTCCTCCATAGTATTTTTAGTGACATTGATCATGTAAGTATGGATGGACAATTAATGCTGAAACCTATACATTATAGGCCACATATTATTCATTATGCCCTGATGCATTACTTCGATCACCATATTCCAGAATGATTTTTTGAGGGTTTCATTACGATGATTCATGATAGATAGAGAGGCCTCTACTGATGCTAGCTCTATTTTGAATGACCTTCTCTGCTCCCAGATTTTGATAACCTATTTCACCCTAGTGTGGAGTGAACTATAATCATATATGATATAACCGAGAGTGATGAACAAGTACTTTATGTTACCCAATTTTCTTTTAAACTTATCTAATATAACCTCAGTTTTCATGGTTCATATGTCTTTCTGCACTTTTCACCAAAACTATTGTTGGAATTTTATATGTTCTGAGCTTAGAACTAAACCTAGTATAGGGATAGAGAAGTATTTTGGTACCAAGTCTCTAAGAATGGATTTTTCATTCACACATCCTATAATACTTGGGTTTATACCATCTACCACCTTAGAAATTTTCATTTTATAAGACCTAGAATCAGTTGAATCTAGAATTTAAAAATCCTTGGAAGCATGTAACGTCCCAATTTCGAGTGCCAACCAAGGTGCCCCATACCTGGTTGGCCACATGGATTCAAGTGAATTTACCCAAACACCAGAGTATGCCAACTAGTATTGAGGTCCTTGGGTGTGATAGTGGGGAAATTATGCCCTCATTGTCAGAGTAAGGTAGTATAATAATAATAATATACAATAGGGGAAGCAGTAATACCGCACAACAAACAAACATCAGAAGAATGAAAGTAAATAAACAACTAGAAAACAAATATAAATGATGCATGTCACATAGGTTTAGGAAAGAATCCAAACAAGTCAAAATTCTAGAAATACAGTGTAAACCAAAGTACGAAGAAAACAAGTAAACTCCAACAGCATCACAAGCCTCAGCTTAGTCCCATGCTCTTTGTCTCCACTGCACTCAAGTACTTGAAGTAGAAGGGTGATTTACCATATCTATACCTACAACAATATATTCTATTTGGGACCTAAATAATGACCCAAATAGGGTGTGAGACAAATCCTAGTAGGAAACCACCAAAAGATCTGTGCCAAACTATCAGCGAATATATATAAAGTAGGAAATATGAAAAAAGAAGTAATAAATAAGGAAGTAATAAAAAGTAAAAAATCCTACAGTTTCAACTACATTAATTTACATTTATTAATCAATAAACCAATCATTCACAAGAAAGCCTCTTGGAATGATCATATATCCTAACCCCTCTAGTTTCACAATACAAAGACTCTCTGAGGAAACACTCATTGTCAATTCCCCCTGTGGTCTTTTAACGATAACTACAGACTCTATAAGGAAGCACTCAACATACATTTCCCTTGTGGTCTCATAATGGTATACTGTAGAAACTATGAGGTAACACTCAATGTCCATCCCCCCTATGGTCTCACAATGTAAAAAGTATAACAGATACTCTGGGGAAGCTCTCAACATCAATTCCCCCTAGGGTCTAACTACACCAGGTTCCCACAACCCTATGTAATACAAATGTGCACCACGATATCTAGAAACCAAAGTAAATCTCAAAATACTACTTGGGTAAACAACTAAAAAGCATATAAAAGGCATGCCATATGAACAACTCCATCCTAACAGTACTAGGAATAGAAAACATAACAGCCTAACAGGCAGTTTTAGACCCAACGACCAATATCAATCAAACATGGGAAAACACATCCATAACAAGGCAATAAACCGTATTCATGATCAAACACCCTTAATAAATCAAACAAAGCATAGAAGGCATTAACACGGTTAAATTTCTAAAACACACAATACCCTAAACTATGGTATTGATCACTTTTTTCACATATAAATTAAACAACATCTACGGAAAGGCACAAACCACATACCTTGATGTTGTACGATCGATATAGTTGAACCTCATCCTTTGAATTGACCTATAATGAGGTATATCTACAAAAATGTCAAAAAAATTCAACCTTGAATAACTGAAGAAAGAGTAGAAATCAAGAGGAGAGGATCTATAAGAAGGAAGAACTCACCATGGTGATTCCAACACAATAGACGATGTTTGATTCGGAGAACAGATGACCAAACATGGACTTAGAGAAGAATCAACGATATTCGTTGCCCCTAGAGGAGATGATACTAGAAGAAGATGGTTATGTCGATGAGACGTGACCTCAATCCAATATAACAATTAAAAATAAAAATGCATTGTGTGTTCCCCAATGATACACGATGTGTATAGGCTTTTACTAGGCCCCTTTTTAGGCAGTCTCTAGGTCACCTCACACGGCCATGTACTCGGCCGTTACACGGCCAGTACACAACTACCCGTGGGGACCAAGTACACAATGTGCACTCCTAAGTACACAATGTGTAGTTATGAAATTTAAAAAATCTCCTATTTTTCTAAAAAACACCTGAAATCAAGATCCATACCTAAAATGAAGATCCAGGTTCTTAAAAACTTCCCCCCTTAAATAAATTTGTCCCCTAATTTCCCTAAGAAGGAGGCACAGAATAATCCTCAAACATCTCTGACCACTTCGATCACACATCAGTCTCCCTCTACCAAGTCTCTTCCTATACTCACCTGTGATTCCATAACACTCATACCATAGGAACTGACCGACCATGGAGAACCTTCACACTTCGATAAATAATCTGGATAGGATTCTCCTCGAACGATGTATCCACCTCCAAATCAACCTCCTCGTGTTGAAAAACATGAGACATGTCTGAGAAGTAATGTCGTAGCTGAGAAACATGGAAGACACCGTACATGGATCGGTACCTGTGAGGTAACTGAAAACGATAGGCAATCAGCAAGACTTTCTCCACAACCTCAAACGGGCCAACGTATATCGGTGAAAGATTTCTCTATCTCCTAATCCTCCTATGTTCCTTCCTCAGTGTGACATGTAGGAAAACCCAATATCCAACCTTGAACTATAGAGGTCGTCACCATTGGTCAGCATAAGACTTATTCCCTGACTGTGTAGTAGCCATTATCTTCTGAATCAACTCCACCTGCTCTGTGGTCTCTTGGAAAAAATGAGGTCCCAATATAGCTACCTATCATGCTTCTAGCCAACATAGGGGTGATCGACATGGCCTACCATACAAAGACTCATAAGGTTCCATATGAATAGTTTTCTGGAAACTATTATTGCAGGTAAACTCCACCAAAGTTATGTGCTTCTACCAAGATCCTCTTAAATTTAGGATGCATTCTCGAAGCATGTCCTCCAGCACCTGAATTGTACGACTAGACTGGCCATCTGCCTGGAGATGGTAAGCAAAACTCAAAATTACTTGTGTACCCAAAGCCCTCTATTGTCCCTACTAGAACTAAGAAGTAAAACGGACGTCCCTGTTGGAAATTATGGAGTGTGAAACCCCATGAAAACGTACAATCTTCCCAGCTCATCAACACTGAAGTTATCCTTGATTGGTAAGAAGTGTGCAACCTTCATGAGGCTGTCAATGACAACCCAAACCACATCATTCCATCGAGATGATCTCAGAAAACCAGTCACAAAGTCCAACATGACATCATTACAATTCTACTCAGGAATAGGTAACTACAACAAAAGCCCTGCTGGTTGCTGATGCTCCGCCTTCACTTGGTGGAAAGTGGAACACCTCTTGACAAAACCAGCGACATCCATCTTCATACCTAGCCACCAATACTGACAGTGTAGATCTCGATACATCTTGGTGACACCAGGATGAACTTCCCAAATTGAAGAATAAAAATCCCACAAAATCTCCTCGCATATGTATGCTGAGACCCATACGTGTCCATGGAAGCGTAAGATCTCATCCTCACCTATGGTACATCTAGGAATAGGGTCCTCTTCTGAAATACTCTCCCATAGAACTAGGATTTCAAAATCTAATAGCTACCTCACTTGAACTCGATCAAGTAGAATATAGGTAACAGGTATAGAGGAAAGAAACATATTCCCCTATCTGTCATGCACCTCCAAATGCATCTCAGAGAACAGATCCATAAGATACCACTCACTACGAGACTCTTGAACTGCCTGCATCTGAGTCCTCCTGATCAACACATCATCCATTGCATTTCCTTTCCCAGGTGTGTAGGCAATGGACTGAAAGTACTCAACCCAACTTCACTGTATCAAATTCAGATCGTGCTGGGTAAAGATATACTTGAGACTTTTGTGGTCGGTGAAAACCAAAAAATTATCTCCCAATAGATAATGTCTCCAACAGCGTAAATCATGAATAACTTCAGCTAACTCAAGATCGTGCGTCAGGTAATTATTTTCATGTGGCCTCAACTGTCAAGACTCGTACGCAACGACTCTTTCCCCATGCATAAGCACTGCTCCCAGCTCGATACCTGATGCATCACAGTAAACATTATAACTCTTACTTAGCTCTAGAAATACTAGTATTGGTGTGGAAGTAAACCTCTCTTTTATCTCCTGAATGACTGAGTCGTAGGAATCTTTCGACAAGTACTTCACACCCTTCTTAGTCAGGCTCATCAGTGGCACCGCTAAGTATGAAAAGTCTTGTATAAAACTTATGTAGTAACTAGTTAGCCCTAGAAAACTCCATACCTCAAAAATGTTCTTCAGATGATCCCATGAAAATAATGCTATCACTTTCTCTTGGTCTACTGATACTCCTGACTCTAAGATAACATGACCCAAGAAGTGAATCTGGTCCATCCAAAAGTGGCATTTTGAGAGCTTAACATATAACTGATTCTCTCTTAGTGTACTAAAAATGATCTCCAGATGGGTATCATGGTCATGATGAGTGTGAGAGTATACCAAGATATCATCCACGAAAACCACCAAAAAGGAGTCCAAGTATGTATAGAACACTCAGTTCATCAGTTCCATAAAAAATGCAGGTGCGTTCATGAGACTGAACGACATAACCACATACTCATATAGACCATACCTGCTCCGAAAGGCTATAAGAAGTTTATATGATTTCCTAAAGCTAAAATGATGATAACTGGACTTCAATTAAATCTTTGAGAACACCTGAGCTCCTTGAAGATGATCAAAGAGATCATCAATCCTCGGTAATGGATATCGGTTCTTAACTGTCAACTGGTTCAGCTTCTGATAATCCACACAATGTCTGAGGGTACCATATGCCTTCTTTACAAAAAGAATAGGTGAAACCCAAGGATAAGTACTAGGTTGGATGAAACCCTTTTCCTGCAACTCCTCCAACTGCTTCTTGATCTCCTATAACTCTGGTGTAGCTATCTTATAAGGAGGAATGGACACTAGTGCCGCTCCTGGAACTAGCTCAATAGATAAATCTACCTATTTCTCTAGAGACAAACCTGAAAATTACTCTGGGAAGACATCTCTGAAATGATCCACCACTATAGGATAGTCTATCTATGAAGTCCCCTAGTCAAGAAGATACATACTAGAAATCTGGGCTGTAACACCTCTCAACCTGTGATGCTCGAGTCTAGTTCTTCTTACTTGGAAATCCCATTGGGACTTACGTAGAAACAATCCGCCCTTTGGTGATGTGAAACTCACCCTACGGTGATAAAAATCAACAACAGCCTAGATGGGAACTAACCAGTCCATTCTATGAATGATGTCATAGCCTGTCATCTCTAAGACATAAGGGTCCCATAAGAAGTGACACCCACCAACCTCAAGAGGGAACTCCTTGCACTGACGTACACTAGCCGTTCTAATCCCCAAAATAGTGTCCAACGTCATAAAATCCTCATAAGTAAAGATGCAGAGCCCAAGGATCTACACAAAAATAATAGATTTGAAACTATAGGAGGCCCCTGTATCGAAAAGAGAAAAAGCTAAAACTGAGGCAACCAAAATTGTACCTCTAACTATAGAGGGTCTGAGATCCTACTCCTACTGGGTCTGCTCTATCGCAAAATCCTCAACTATGATGCGACCCTGTGAAAATGTATGTGATCCTTCCTGTGGCTGTTGAAAACCATGTGTCTGACCACTGCAGCCACGACCTCCACCTCAGCCTGAACGACCTGAAAAACTCGAGTTTCCTAACTGATGTGGGATTGATGGTCCTGCTCTGGTATGAGGAGTTGAAACAGAACCCCTATCACTAACTATTTGTGAGAAAATCTGAAAAAAATGCTGAAGATGACCCATATTTCTATAATATCGGCACTCAACTGGGTCTCTCGAGCAATGTGTCCTTGTATGCCTGCTCTTTACGCACTGGTAGCATACCACCTGGCTACCTGGAGGAGTATCTTTCCTACTCAGATCTCCGCACATAGACTCCCTATAGTGATTATTACTATAATTTGGAGGGGTACCAATTCTGGGTGTTGATCCTCCCAAGCTCACAGCTTCAGAATCCCTCTGGTTTCACTCTGTGATCAACTCCTAGTTGACGATAGAAGTGAGAGAAGTCAACCTAAATATTTTCACCTGAGATTAGATGTCATTCCTGAGACCATATTCAAACTTCCTCACTAGAAATAACTCATCACCCCCAAGAATGGGTGTGAAGCACTACAGCTCTGTGAAGTGAGAAGAATACTCCATTACTAATAGAGTACCCTACTTCAAACTCATGAACTCTCAGGCTCGGTTGGACCTCAAAGTCTCTGAGTAGAAGTAGTCATAGAAGGTCTACTGGAACTCATCCCAAGCTATAACCTTATGGTTTCCCTCCTATGATATCATGTCCCACCATATCTTGGTGGAATCCTGAAGCATATATGTAGAGAGATTCACCCTCCTCTTTGGAGGTGTCTCCAGATGCTCAAAGATAGACAACATGGATTCTAACCATGACTCTGCAGCTCGAGGTCCTCCATCCCCTGAGAATGTGGGAGGATGCTACTACTGAAAAACCTGAGTCAACTATGCCATTTAAGGGGAAAGGTGCGGTGCTCCTTGGAAGGTATGCATAAACCTCATGAAGCCTTCTCAGAACTGTGCATCATACCTATATCTAGAATGATAGCTGGTTCCAAGACAAGCACGATGGGGGGATCTATTGGTAGTCCCTGATCTACCATGTCTGGTGTCTGATCGTTGCCTTGTATCTGGCGTAAAATCAGAGGAAGTCTTAGTGGTATGACTCTTCAAGGTCAAGATCACACCTTAGTTCAAAATTTTCAAGAACTAAAACTTAGAAGAGTAGGAAAAAAATATGAGAAATAAAACATTCAATTTTCTCAAAACCTGAATACATAGCGTGTATGACCCCTAAATGATGTGTTCCCTTAAGCCTTTACATGGGTGTGTAATTCTACCAACCTTGGTTGTATAACACCCCATACACACGTAATATTATCCTTGAGACACGACATGTAACTGAATCCTTTTCCCCCTGCCCAAGTTCCTCTATAGGGATAAACACACGGTTATTTCCTGGGTAACTCCACATGGCATGTTCACCCTAGACATGGCATGTACCCTCTTAATTTATAACCACCCGTGTTGTTAGTCACATGGTTGGTGATAGGTTCAAATCTACATGACATGAAAGAACGAAACATAGTGTGTACAACCTAGGTTTTATCCAACCATGTCGTTGGTTACACAGTTGGATACACAGCTCTTACAACACAGTGTGTTCCACCAAACATTTCCTAACCCCGTGTCTCTGCCCACACAACCAGTCACACGGTTAAGGACTAAATTGTGTGTACATATAGTACATAGTGTGTACTTAATAAAAGTTTTTCCTTGCCGAACAGAAGGATACATGGTGTGTATTCATCATTAAACATTGTGTATTCTAGGTTCTTCTAGACAGTAAGCCTCAGAAACTACTCCGAAACCCCATAAAAACACTGATAAAAATAGTAAAGTGCCAAATTCTAATCTGTGGGGGCCCATTCACCCTACAAATCAATGTTTTTCATCATATTTATATATATCAAAAGGTATAATAGTGAAATCAATCACATGATCGACCAAATTAAGATCCAAGAGGGCCCATAACACCTCAGGGACCAAAGTTTGGTTCCCATTCAAATGAATCTTTACATATTATCAATACTCTATCAAATAACAGGTATTCTATCAAGGAATTTATCACAACAACATACATATCAAGCAATATATCTATCACAACAACATGAAATTAGTAATGCACCCTAAATGGCATGACACGAATGAATGACATGTGATCTCTAGAAAGTGCCTATATGATGCATGAGATGGAATAAACTCATCTCATTAGGTTGAAAACATCAATGATAATAGTACAGAACATGTGAATCAACCAACAGTGAAATCAAATCAATTGTAACAAATGAAAAACTAGAAAATTTCAATAATTGAGGCATATTGGATTTTATTCTATACAAGGGTTAGCTACTCCAAAGCACAAATTATTACCAACTACCTATTCCTTCCTATCCCTATCTATAGGCTCCAAACAATAAGTCAAGGATAAGAGAATCCCTCTGATACCACTTTGTAATCTTCCAGTTCTGGGTGCCACCCTAGGTTCCCCATACTCGATTGGTCACGTGGCCTCAAGCGCATTTCCCTAAATTTCAGAGGCTTCTGACTAGTAGTGAGGGCCTTGGGTGTGATAGTGAGAAAACTATTCCCTCATTGGAAGATTAACACAGTGGAATAACAATAATATAAAACAAAAAAAGTAGTAATACCACACAACAAGTAAACAACGAAAGAATGAATGTAAATAAGAAACTGGATCACATATATAAATGATGCATGTCACATATGTCTAGGAAAGATCCAAACAAGTCATAATACTAGAAATATAGTGTAAACCAAAGTATGAAGAAAACAAGTAAACTCCAACAGCATCGTAAGCCTCAGCTTGGTCCCATGCTCTCCAGCTCCACACCACTCAAGTACCTGAAGTAGAAGGGAACTTTCCCTTATCTATACCTGCAACAATATAATCTGTTTGGGACTGAAATCATGACCCAAACAAGGTGTGAGATAAATCACATTACAAAACCACCAAAATATCTGTGCCTAACTATCATTGAATGTACATAAAGCAGGAAATATTCAAAAAGAAGTAATAAACAAGTAAATACTCAAAAGTAAACAATCCTACAGTTTCAACTATATTCATTTACATTTATTAATCAATAAAACAATCATTCAAAATCAACCCTCTAGGAAAGTTCTCATAGTCTAACCCCTTTGGTTTCACAAGACAAAGACTCTCTGAGGAAGCACTCACCGTCAATTCCCCCTATGTTCTTTTAATGATAAATACAAACTCTCTGAGGAAGAACTAAACATCCATTCCCCCATGTGGTCTTGTTATGGTATACTATAGACACTCTGAGGGAGCACTCAACATCCATCCCCCTTTTGGTATCACAACGTAAAAAGTACAATAGACACTCTAGGGAAGCCATCAACATCAATTCCCCCTATGGTCTTACTACACCAGGTTCCCACAGCCCTGTGTAATACAAATGTACACCATGATATCCAGTATCCAGAGTAAATATCAAAATACTACTTGTCTAAAAAACTACAATGCATATCAAAAGAATATCATATGAAAAAATCCATCCTAAAAGTACTAGTCATGGAAAACATAACATCCTAACAAGAAATTCTAGACCGAACGACCAATATCAATCAAACATGGGCTAACACATCCATAGTAAGGTAATAAACCCTCTTCATAATCAAACACCCTTACTCAAGCAAACAAAGCATTGCAGGCATTAACAAGGTTAAATTGCTAAAACACACAATACCCTAAACTAGGGTATTGGGAACTTTTTTCACATATAAATTCAACAACATCTACCGAAAGCCCCAAACCACCTACCTAAATGTTGTATGATCGATATAGTTGAACATAAACCTTTGAATCAACCTAAAATGTGGTAGATATACAAAAATTTCAAAAACATTCAACATTTAATAACTCAAAAAAGAGGAGAAATCAAGAGAAGAGGCTCTAAAAGAATGAATAACTCACCGTGGTGATTCCAACCCAATCGACGGTGTTTGATTCAGAGAAGAGACGACAAAATATAGACTTAGAGAAGAATCGACAATATCCGTCACTCCTGGATGATACGATGCTAGAAGAAGATAGTTTTGTCGATGAGACATGACCCTGGTCCAATATAAAAAATAAAAATAAAAATACACAGCATTTTCCTTGAGGACACACGGTGTGTATATGCCTTTATCGGTACCTACTTTTGGTGGTCTCTAGGTCACCTCACATGACCATGTACTCAGTTGTTACACGACCAGTACACAGCTACCCATAGTGACCGATTACACATTATGTACTCCTAAGTACACAACATGTACTTATGAAATTTACAAAATCTCCCCTTTTTCTCAAAAACACCAGAAATCGAGATATATACTTGAAATGAAGATCTAGGTTCTTAACAATAATCTATTGAGATCAAAATTATTTGGTTTGTAAATCAATAGGCACAAAAAATATAGTTTATTTAAGGAAACATAGACACATAATGACATTTGTTGTGGTTAAAAATGCTTATGTTCATATTTCCTAGACATGAGGTATAATCTAAAGATGTTCCACTGACATGATTGTATTACCACTTTGGAGATATTCTAATAAAGAAAGAGCTCATATAATTTAATGTGATATTGAATAAATGTGAAATACCAGAATAGAAACTTTCCCGATTTCAATAATGTGCCAACTCTAGTGAGGTCAAATAAAGAGTAAGTGGTTGTTTTTGGGTCCTCTAGCCGTGCACTTTCATTATTTGGGTTTAAGGGGATGAGATAATTCACTTCAAAACAAGGGAATGGGTCCAACACCACTCAAAAATCATGATTTAGTACTTCTAAAACAACTTATTCTATAGTCAAGAATTATTTGAGTGGTGTTTGATATGGATCTCCAACATCCCTTTATTATGAGTCCTTAGGATAAACTATTGATTCCACTACTTCATTCTCCATAGATATAAGGACCTAACCATAAACATTACATATTATTGTAACTTTAAACTAGAATTCACATTCTTATATTTCTAATGATCTTTTAGGTTTATATTTTTAGAGTTTTATATCATAAATATTACATAACAAAATCATATATTAAAAAGTACATACTTCTATTATGTATACATTTTTCACAAAAAAAAATTAAAAGAAAAATTATTTCATTTATTGGAATATCTTCACAATTTTGATCTTGTCCTCATAGTTTTCTATACTCATCCTTAAAACCCTGAGAAAATCATTTTAATACATGGGATGAGCATAAAAATATCAATAAGGGACATTAAAATAGAGAAACAAACCATTAGTCTATTAATAATAATAAAAAGTTTCCTTTTTAAAATTAATCTTTTCAATAAAAAAATTATTACCTAATAAATCACATTCCTTAATAAATTATTTTCATAAAAAAATTATAATAAATATTAAAGGAAAAATAATACTTATAAAATTCTATTTGAAATAATGAAAAATTATAAAAACTTTATCACAAAGTTAAACTTCTCACCCTTAAAAATTTGCAAATACATTAATTTAAACATAATCTCATTTTATTAACTTGTAAAATCATTTTATTTTTATAAAAAAACCCATAGAAATAATAGATAAATTTTATAGATTAATTGGGACATAATTTTCCATATCACTCTTACAAATGTATTAATAACATGGTCGAATTCTATACCCAATGAATTGGAGGGCTATCATGGACACACCCATCCATATTATATGATGGAACCACCCATCCTTGGTTAATAACATAACCACACATCCTTGGTTTATAATGAAATCACCCATCCTTAGTTTATAACAGAATCTCCCATCATAATAAAAAATTCCCAATAAACATAATATGATCATAGAAAATGGAAGCTTCAATTATCATTATCACACTCATGAAATTATTCTTTTCATTCATAAGAAAACATGTTTTGATATTGAAATATATAATAAATTTTAAATCACTTTTTTAAAATAACCTAAACATAGAGACATAAGATTTTTCTTTGAAGAAAACTTGGAACATTGTAAAGGAATCAAAATATGAAATAATGGTAATGGCAGTGGGAAATGTTATTGTCATTATATACATTAAAATAGAATATTCTTTTTGTATTTTGTAAATAAATAACAAAAATTCCCTATAAAATATAAAAAAAATTCCATTTTAAAACTTTTTAAAAAATTTAAAAGTGATATAAAATTTCATTTGTAATTATTTTATTTCTATATAAATACATCTATAATAAATTTTTAAATATATACATGGAAGAAAACTAGTTTTAAGGAAAACATTAAAAGGGGTTTTTTAAAAGAAAGTATCTTTCCTTGAATATAACTCATCCTGTACATTATTTATAGTTATTTAAAATAAAATCATGATAATTATTTAATTTTATAAGAAATATTTTCATGATAATTATTCATTTTATTTAAATTGTTATAATTTTATATACATTTACACAATCATTTATGTTCATGTTAGATGTTTTGACGATATTCGACTCATATGTACAAAATGAATTTAGTAGGTTAGATATGGTAAAAGGGGTCATTATTAAATCATATATATAATATTAATAATTAAATAATTATCATTTTTATATATAATTTATACTTTAGAAACCAATCATGATATATCATTATGGAAAATGAACTAAGTCACAATCATGGAGAGGGTAATTCGTACATACGCATGAGTAGCGTTTCCATTTTTAAGCAATAATTATGGAAATAAGGTGGGTATTATTTTATATTAAAATAATGATAATAATATAAAAAATACTATACTATTTCTTTAAATCTACCTATATATATAATCCATATGATGTGGTGATGAAAAATAAATCACATCACTTTGTGGAGGTGGTAGTCCACACGTACGCATGAACGACATTATTATTTTTCATTGAATGTAAATATTAGAAATTAAATGAAATATTATATTTTAATATTGATAAATATTTCATTAATATAATATTTATAAATTAAATCCATCATTAAAACCATTTTTGAGAGACGGTGATGGGAAACGAATTACATTGGTTCATGAGGCGGTAGTCCTCCAAACACATGGACGACGATTTCATTTTCCATTTAATGGAAGAGGAGATGGATATAGGTTATGAAATTAAAATTATAGTATCTTATTATGTATAATATACAGTTTTATTTATTTATTCATGGTTTAATAATATTTTAAGGATGTGGAAGAAGAAATATAACAAAAATCTTGGTTAATAATTATTCCACTTCTTCTGAAAACCTCTAAATATTTACATCAAAATCCTTTTTAGGTTAGATTTACGATCAAGAAAAGGCCACTAATATGTGTTGATGGATTTATGTTATTGATTAGGGAAGTGATCAGATGATTAAAAAGGATTATAATGTGTGAATAAATATGAATAAGTGGTTCCCTTTTATAAGAGAGGGGAGGGGCACTCTTGGAATTTATGAAAATAATAAATTAATATAAATGAATTTAGAATTAAAATTGGATCAAAATTGATAATATTATAAATTAATATTAGGATGAGTCGAAACCATCTCATAAACTAAAATTTATACAATCTTTGATCACACATTTAACCTTATTTGTTTGTTTTATCCCTCTATTAACCCTTTTGACAATTAATGTGATATCAATGTTTCTTACTCTTAAGGGGTTAATATAGTTAAAATAAAAGAAAAAATGGACCATAAATGAACCATTAACGATTTAACAAACCATATAACTTTAAATTGTATGAATATAATACTTTTAGAAATTTTAAATCATTTAATATAATATTATTTATTATAAAATATCATTAATGTCCATTTTAGAACTATTCCTTTAAATTGAATTTTAGAACTATAATACAATAATGGAATTAGAATAAAATTAATAATTAAATTTATAATATCTAATTTTTATCTATGAAAAGAATAGAACACAATTATTCATTCAAATCATTTTTTTTTCATTTTTAAAATCATTTATTTTATTTTCAACGTTGCATAATATTTAAAGGTAATTATTTATTCACTAAAAATTTAAAATAAATTATCATGATAAAAATAAAATTTTATATTTAAAATTATTATTTACAACTGAATGTATCCTCATTTTAAAGGAAAGGGTGTGACATTTTTTGTTTTATATTAACACAAATATTACAAAGGTCAAAATCATGTCTAAATGTATAAAAAGGCAATTTATTAGACTTTTGGATGATTAAGGATGATATATAATCATCCCAAAAATATCAAGTCAAGTGTTAGTATCTTTTTTATGTCTTTATCATTATACATTTAACTTTAATTTCTCGATTTTACCTTTACCAAGATAACAAATATTTCTAAGGTTACTATTAATATTGACTGAAAGTAAAATGTATCTATTTAGAAACTTTATACCTCACAATTGAAAATATTAAATCCATTTTTAAAATTCATAACATATATTTTTCACAATTTATATTATAATTAAACTAGAAAAATGTGATGAAAACAATTTTTCATAAAATTTTCCTTTTACGTATAAAATGTTTTTATATTAAATTAAAGTGTAAAATTAATTTTAAAACCCACAATTTGATTATTTTAAATTATAATTAAATAATGAAATTTTAAAAATAATGAAAAATTGAATATTAATTTTTAAATAATTAAAATAAAAATATAGTTTTTGATAAAAATTATAATTTTCATATATTCATTAAAAAATTGATATTTTTAGATAATTCAAAAAAAGCAATCCAAATAAATTTTTTAGATGCTAGATTCAAATATTTATTTCATTATATCAAATTAAAATTATATAATTTGAAAATTATACATTTAAATTAAACCTTATATGAAAGGAGGTTAATTAAACTATTTTCTTTTTGATTTAAAAATTAATTAATTTTTTTATATCGAATATAACTATCTATTTCATGAATAATAATAAATATGAAAATGATTTATTGTATAATTACCTAGGTTTTTAAGTTCTTCCCCTATTTCTAAATTTTATCCTCTCAATTTTATTCACTTATCAAACAAGTGGGGATATATTTTCCTTGTAGGATTTTTATATTCACATATTGTTTCTTCAACCACATGGTTTCTCTAAAAAACCTCAAACTGGTTAATTAACTTGTTCATCAAGAATCATAATAGACTACTCCTCATTAGGAAGGTTCTCTTCCAACGGAACTACTTTAGGGATCAAAACATGAGATGAATTTGACATATATTTTCTTGACATCAAAGAATGAAATATGTTATGAATCTAGGATAAACACAGAGAAAATGCCACTCATTAAAAAAATAATATGACTTTATCTGAGATTTCATATAGTCCAATTAACCATGGAATTATCTTCCCCGTTTTTCCAAAATGCATAACACTTTTCCATGAATCATCTTTAATAAAAACATGATCACCCACCTCAAACTAATGATATTTCCATCAGTTATCTACAATTTTTTTTCTACTATGATTCATACTCATATGATGTTGAATCACTTTAACATTATCATCCATTTCCTATATCAAATATGATCCCATCAACTTTGATTCTACACCTTTATCCCAAGAATGTTAGAGTCCAACACTTCTTTCTATATAATACCTCAAATAGTGTCATCTGTATACTAAAATAAAAATTATTATTATAAGAAAAATCAATTAATAAAATATCTCAATCCAAAATTTCCCTGGTAATCCATTGAAAATACGTGATGAATTTATTATAAGACCCAATTTTTTGACTCAAAATTTCTATTAGATTGATGATGCAAATATGTAATGAGATTTAATTCAGTTCCCAATGACTTCTAAAGTCCACTAAAAAAATTAGAAGTGATTGTGGGATGATATTCAGATACAATAGTGAGAGGAACTCTATGTAAACTAACTATCTCATTGAGTTATAGTTGTGAAAGTTGATATAAATACAAACTATCTTGAATGATATTGAAATGTGCATATTTAGTTGATAAAAAACAACTCAAATCACATTATTTCTTTATGATATCCTTCAAAATCCCCCATGATATCCTCATATATTTTCCCCATTTTCACTCTATGACTAGAAAATGTTGAATCACCCCTTTCAGTAATTTTAATTATTCTTTATCCAACTAAAAATTCAAATATTTCATAGAAAAGATAACAATATCTCTTTTCATTCCATCCCACCAATAACACTCCCAAAGGTCAATTTACATGCTAGTTCTACTATAGTGAATAAAAATGGGAAACTATGAGTTTAAATCAACAATTTTCACTTCAATAGGGAGTCAAACGACACACATAATATGTTTCCAGATCCCAAAACACATTATTTTTCAACATTAATTTCAGTCAATTTACCCTTATTAACCAATTATACCTTTTACTATAATTCACGGTCTTCTATCTGAGCATTTTTAATTATTTATGATAGATATGACTGAACTAAAACCTGAAATAAAAGAGAGGATGTTCTTGTTTGCACTATTTATAGGCCATAATTCATCAAATAAATAAAAAGGGGTCATGTTCCAAATGTAACATGGTTATGATTCTTGATCTTTTCAACTCAAAGTGTTAGCTATGTTGTTTTCTTTTCTTGGATGGTATTGATAGTGGAGTCATAATATATAATCAATTCTTTATATATTCTCTTCCTCATGTTCAACTATTTTGGAGTAAATAAATAATTAAAAAATTTATGATCAACATATATTTCACACTTTACTCCATATACATAATGGCTCCAAATTTTTAAACAATAAAACATAAAAGCTAAATCTAAATAATTTCTAGGTTAATTTAACTCAAGATGTTTTAGTTTTTTTAAATCATGAGAAATTTTTTAATCATTATACCTCAGAACATAACCAAGTACCATCAATTATGTATCTCTGTAGATGAAAAAATCACCATATATAGAGGTAAGGGACAAAATGTGGAATTCTCCAATCTTCTTTTTAGTTACTAAAAATAATCGTCACATTATTTAATTCATATTAATTTATCTCATTTTTTAGTTATCTTAGTCAGTAGGCTATAAAAATAATAAATGTTTTGAAAAAATCACTAGAAGTAACCTGCTAAACCAAGAAGACTAAAAATATCTATAACATTTTTATGTCTTGGCTACTATTCAAAAAAAAGCAGGGTTGAGAGTTATGTAATATTTAGAGAAAATATGTATAGGGAAAATAATTTGTTGCAACCATTATTCACAATTACTAAATTTCCCTTAATGTTTCTTTTCTTTTACTGTATGAATTTTTTTTTGGTGTCTTTCATGTTCCTTGTTACTTTTTCTATATAAAAATATCATCAATAAATACAACCACCAAAAAAATTAATGAACTCATGGAAAAATCTATTCATAAGGACTATAAATACTACTGCTATATTAGATAACCCAAAGGAAAAAACGATATCTCCTAATTCCTATATCTAGTCTAAAAATCCATATTGGGAATATATTTCTCTTTTACCTTCAATTTATGGTACCCTGTCATGAGATTTGTATTGGAAAAAACTATGTTTCCTAGAGATGATCATGGAAATCATCGATATAAGGAAAAGGGTATTTGTTCTTAATAGTGATTTTATTTGAGGATCTATTATCAATTCAATGTCTTATCAAACCAAATTTATTTTTAAAAAATAAATTAGGATAAAACCATGGTAAATTTCTTGGAAGAATGAAACCTTTATCTATCAACTCTTGTAATTAATTTTTCAATTCTAAAATTTCTACTTTAGCTATATGATAAGGGGGTTTTAAATAGGCTTAGCATCTAGTACCAAGTCAAAATTAAACCCATCCCCCTAATTAGGAATATCACTAGTTAAATAATTATGAAAAATATCCATATATTTATTATCTACCATGACATCACTAATATAAAAAATTTCATTTTCCCACAATATGATTTAAGTAACATTCATTGAAATTTATAATAAATTTATATACTTCCTGGAAGGTTATAAAATGTATAAAACTATTGAATAAATCATTCATCGATCTGTAATATTTCATAGAATGATAAGATTAAATCCAACCCACACCTAAAATAATATCAGACAATACTATGGGAAGTTCAACATGATATGTAGAAAATAACATTACACTAATAAATATATAAATATTCCTATAAATATAGATGAGTTTAAAATTCCACCCTGATTTATCATAAAAATATATATCTTACATTTATGAGGTTATACTCCAAACTTGAAAATTTCTTAGAAATGAATGAATGTGAAGATACATAGTCAAATAGGATTTTGGAATGACTCAGAAAACAAGTAATATACCTATCAAAACTTCATTATATGTACAAACATAAACCATGGTAGTATAAAATTATTTTAAGACACCTTTTTTCTTTAGATCTTGATGATTTCTAGCCTGAGTTACAAAATTTAGAAACATGTTATCATAATGCCTGAAAGAAATGCTATTAAATCATCTTACCATTGATTTTTCATTATTTTTCATTTCATTTTCCTTGTAATCATGATCCATTTTTCCAACTTTTCACATCATAATAACATCCCAAACTTCTTAATACATTCCTTAGGGTGATTTTTATCTCATCAATCACAAACTAGAAACATGATTTTCTAACCTTTATATTTTATTGATGTATTTTTCCACATTAACAACCAATTAGAGATTTTATTATGATTTTTTTCATGAAATTAATGAAAATCAATAAAATCTATCTATACCTTTTCATCACATCGATCAAGTTTGTTATAATTTATAAAATCATGGGAATCTAATTGACTTTGATAACTTGGATTCAATCCTATGTAAAACCTATTGATTTTAATATCCAGATCCTATATAAAAATTGGTTCTTACCTTACTAATCATGAGATGTTTTCTTTGTATGAAGACACTGAATCTTCCTCCTTCTATTTCAATTCCAAGAATTTTTTCCCCACCTGAATTTAAATAGCATTTGTAAAATACTTCTCAAGGAAATGATTGTTTAATTTCTCCCATTATAATCTATAAATATCTTTACTTTCTCTAGTATTCTTACCCATTATCCAACATTTATTGACTTCACCTTAAAAATGATAAATATAGAGACTTAATTTTTGATGATTTTAATATCCCATTACATTGAATATATTTTTTAGGGATTTAATTCATCCCTCAACTACCACAAGGTTATAAGATCCACTGAAATCTAGAGGTCATTGTCTCATAAAATTCTCCACTCTGATCATGTTTTTATGTGGATGCTCCTGCTACTCTATAGCACGGATAACACCACCATTTATAACCTACACCAACTGACCCATCACTGAAAAAATTATTTATTCCAATTATAAACATTCCATGTTACTGATTAGGAAGGATACCATCCACTTTATTTCTTCCTACTTCAATTTTACTTATTTATTTTTCAAAAAACCATTATGAATAGACATAGTTTTGAAGAAGAAACATTTTTATCTTCAAATTATCTATAATTTCTACTTATATATAATTTAAAATATTTTAAGGGTATTTTATTAACATTATCCTAACCCCTAATGTTATCTAAAACTTTATTTGATACTAACTATAAGGACCCAACCTAAAATATTACATGTTCTAGTGACTTAAGACTAGAATTCACTTTCTTATATTAATTTTTTTAGCTTTTACCATTTAATAAAGTTAGGTAATAAATCTTACATAAAAAAATCATATATTAAAAATTGGACACTTTTATTTAGTATCCATTTTTTCATAAAAAAAACTTTTAAAAAGAAACATGTTTTATTTTCATGAAACATATTCAAAATTTTAATATTTACATCATAATTGTCTCTAATAATATATAAAACCCTATGAAAAACATTTTAAAATTTGGTATTAGCAGAAAAATATCAGTAAGGTATATAAAAATAGAGAAAGAAATCATTAATGCATGAATATTTTTAAGAATTTTCTTTTTTGAAAATTAAATTTCATCTCAAAATTAATATTTTATTACCCTTTAAACCACCTTATCTTCCCAAATATTTTCATAAAACATTCCATAATAAATATTAATTGAAAAAAATAAACATAAAGGTTTATTTACAATCCTCAAAATTCATAATAATTGTTTCAAAAATTTATACTTTTCACCCATAAAAGAATCATAAAATTTAATTTAAATATAATTTCATTAGATTACCTTGTGATATTATAAGGTTTATGTAAAAAATTATAAAAATCATATATAGTTTATGTTAATAACTTGGGTCATCATTTTCCATGTCACCCATACAAATTAAATAACTACATGGTCGACTTCCAAACCCAATACATTGGAGGGTCATCACGGACCCATCCATTCTTGGTTTATAACATAACCACCCATCCTTGGTTAATAACATAACCACAAATTATTAGTTTATAAGATAACCACCTATACTTAGTTTATAATAGAACCACTCATCATTAAAAAAAATTCCCAATAATCTTAACATAATCATAAAACAAGAAAGCTTTCATTTTCATTACTACACTCATGAAAATATTCTTTACACACATAAGAAAACATTTCTGGATATTGAAATATACATTTAATTTTAAAATAAATTTTGAAAATATCTATAAGATAGGTAAATTGGGTTTCTCTTTTAGGAAAATATGGAATGCTGTAAAGTAATCCAAAGATCAAATAATGGTCATAGTAGTGGGAAAATTCAATATTTCCATATACGTTAAAATAGAAGATTCTTTTTGTCTTTTGATAAGAAAGTAAAAATGTTATTTATAAAATACATAATAATATTCCTTCTGAAAAACTTTGAAATAAAGTTAAAATAGATATAAAATTCCCATTTTAATTATATTATGTTAATATAAATACATCCATAAAATAGTTTTAAGAATATGGACATGGAAGAAAAAGAGTTTTAACAGAAACAATGAAAAAGAATTTTTTAAAAGAATATCACTAACCTTGAGTCCAACTTATCAGGTTTGTTATTTATCATCATAAATAATAAAAATATTTAAATTAAATAGTTTCTTAAGAACGTTTTTCAATTTTATTATTCCTTTTATTTCACTTATTACCATGTTATATACAATTAAAAAATAATTTAATTTCACGTTGGATGTTTTAATGATATTTTGATCATATATCCAAAATGAATTTGGTAGGTTGACTATGGTAAAAGGGATCACTATTTCATAATCTATGTAATAATAATAATGAAATAATTATAATTTTTATATATTAATTATACTATAAAAACAAATCATGATATATTTTTATGAAAAATGAACTGTGTTACAATCATTGAGATAGTAAGTCATATGCACATATGAGAAACATTTTCATTTTTCAACGATCATTATAAAAATAAGTTAAGTAATATTTTATTGTTAAATAATGATTATTATATAATAAATAAAATATTATTTCTTTAAGAATACTTATATATATCATCCATGTGATGTGGTTATGAAGAAAATAGCATCACTTCATAGTGGTGGTAGACCACACGTTTGTAAGGATGATGTAATCATTTTTTAGTGAATGGAAAAGTAAGAGTATAAATGTTATATTATAATGTAATAATGAGAAATAATTCATGATACCAGACACACACACACACACGTTAAATACATAATTAAAACTAGTTATGATAGATGGTGATGGAAACATAATTACACCAGTTTGCAACATGATAGTCTGTCATACTCATGAATGATGGTTTTATTTCCAATTTTATGGAATATGAGAAGGATATAGGTTATAAAATAAACATAAAAAAATAATTATATAAAATATATTTTTGTTATTATTTCATAATGGTTGAAAAATATCTGACAGGGGTGGGAGAATAAATAAAACAAAAACTCTTGATTAAGAACTATGCCCGTTATTTCAGAAACTCCTAAAGGTTTACACCAAAATCCTTCTTAGATTGTTTTTATAATAAAACTAATGACTTTATGATGTTATAGGATATGTAATAAATGTATTTTTTAGATATAGTATGATAAAAAATTATTTTTATTTGTGAATAAAAAATAATAATCAGTTTCTTTTGTAAGAGTGCAGAGGGGTGCTCTTGGAATATATTAAAATATTAAATTAATATAAATTAATTTTGATGTCCATATAGATCAAAATTAATAATATTAAAATATAATTTGAGTATTAGTCTAAAAACTTTCATCAAATAAAATTTGGACGATTTTGGATTGTATTTTTACTCTTATCTTTTTTAACCCTTCATTAACTCTTTTGACATTTACGACGACAACAACGTTTTTTACTCTTAAGGGGTTAATATAGTTATGATAAAAGTACAAAAAGACCATAAATAGACCATGGTTGATTTAATAAACCACATAAAATTAAATTTATGTAAGATATTATTTTTAGGAATTTTATATTATTTAATAAAATATTATTTATTATAAATAATTATAGATGTCAATTTTGGAACTATTCCTTTAATTTGAATTTTAAAACTACAAGAAAATAATGGAATAAGAATCCAATGAATCTATGAATATTTAATATTTAATGTGTATATAAAAAAATTATAGAACACAATTATTCATTCAAAACATATTATTTTTAACATTTTCAAAATCAATTATTTTATTTTTCTATTAATTGAATAATTACTGTATCAACATTGCTTAAGATTTTAAAGAAATTATTTCTTCCTAAAAATCTAAAAATAAATTACCATGATAAAAAACAATTTAAATTAAATATGAATATTTTTAATTAACCATATCCTCTTTTTATGCCGATGTTAAAAATATTCATGTTATTAAGATATAGAGTGTGACATTTTTGGCTTTATATTCACTTAAATATTATAAAGGTAAAAACCATAGAAAATGTCTAAAAGGACATAAATTAATTTTTTATATGATTATGGATGAGATATAATCATTCAATAAAATCAATTCAGGTGTTTGTTTCATTTTTTAGTCATTATCATTTAATTTTAGACTTTAATTACTCGATTTACCATTTATCGTGGTAACAAAAATTACTAAGGTTACTATTCATATTAATAAAAAATAAAAGGGAACTATTTACCAAATTTGGATATCCTAATTTCATATATGGAATTAATTTTTAGAAATTCCCAACAAATATGTGGAAAATTTTAATTTAAAATTAAACAAAAAATTGCGATGGAAAATGGTTTTTAATAAAAATTCCCTTTTTAAGTATAAAATATTTTTATACAAAAATAAAGTATAAAATTAATTTTAAAATTAATAATTGGATTATTTTAAACCAAATTTAACTATTTAAATTTGAAAACAATTCTAAAATATAATATGATGTTTAAAAAAATTGAAAATAATATTAACATTTCAATAAAAATCAGTACTTTTCTCCATTCATTAAAAAATTAATATTTTCATAAAATTCTAAAAAATTAATTCTAAGAAAATTTTAACTTGATTAATTAAAAAATTTAATTCATTTTTTTTCAAATTCTTATTCTATAATTTGAAAATTAAACTTTTAAATAAAACCTTAAAAGAAAATTATTAATAAATCTATTTCATTTTTTATTCCAACTTAATGTTTTTATAATAATTATAACTATCTATATCATTTATAGTAATGAATTTGAAATTGATTTATTCTATCATTACTTGGGTTGTTATATATGGACTCAAATATAAACTTGTACTGGTTGGAATTCTAAGGTAATAAATTACCTCTGATTGTTCCTAAACCCCTACTATCACTGTATCCACCGAGGATCTCGATGAAGGCATTGAAACTATATATCCATTTAAATGGTTACCATTAACCATGGGAATTCATGATTTTCAATTGTATAGTCAAATAAAGTCATGATAAGTTACTAAGGTAATCCATGGGATATTCATGTAAATTCATTACTTATTATTTGACTCAGGATGAACTTGCATCGTTCATGACTTTTATTGTCTTTTCATTAAAAAATATTTGAGAGGAATCCCTTCAGATGGAGCATATACACGAGGCACTAGTCCTGACATTGGTGGAAGCACCGTAATAATCACATTAGGATTAGGATAACCACCTTCACATGCTCTGTCTGACCATATGAGGTTGTTAACCATCCTCTTCATTAACATGTTCACCATCACTAACTATCATCACTTGAGAAGAATATACTAGAGAAGTGATAGGTGAACTAATATTTCTATAACCCTATATTATCCAAAAGGAATATTCTCATAAATTTTAAAAATTTGGAATATTACAGTAATAATGAGATTTATCTCACCCCTTATTTAGAAGCAAGCCCACTTCCATCTTTATCCACAACTACCCTTGGTTATGTGACTATCATCCACTACACCCAATATGTAAAGTAAACATTACCATGATAGGAGTAAATTAAATTATCTATATCTATGATGTAAGCCTAAACCTCTGTATATTTCACTACATATTAGATATCCTTAAGATACATCACATTCCTAAATCTCTCCAATTAAACTTACACTTAGTGGAGGATGTTTCAAACTTCTACAATAGATGTAAGGTTTCTCAATTATTCCCATTGTTGAAATTCCATAAGAAATTACTTTGTGATGGGAGTGGGTGTTAACTATTTAATTTCACTTTTTAGATCCCCACTTTATGGGGGGTTAGTCCTAGTTTTTTGACTTGATTATTGGAAATCTATGGTTCCAATGATTCACTTGAAGTGATTTATTTATCGGGACACTTTCTCACCATTACTGTTTGAGTTTCTTTAACTTTATCCCTTGTTGAAGGTGTAATGTTGATTATTTTCACCAGCATAACTAATTTACCATCAGATTGGGACCAAATAAATATGCCATCATATGATTTTGAAAAACCAATACTAGTGTCAGTCGAAGAAAATCTCATCTGGATCTGGGTCACTTCACTTTTCATCATATACCATAATTGGTGGGAAACTATCAAATGATTTTATACATGAATACTATAAAGAGGAGATTAAGATTTCATTTTAAAAAATCTATAATTTATCCCAAATGGGTAGGATTAATATTTTTCTTAGATGATTAGTCCCCCTACCCAAGCTAAAAAGTAACCCCCAGAAATTTCCACCAAGTAAGTTCACTCTTCAGAACTATCCTTGTTATTTAAAATTATTTTTACAATCATATATAAATAATAAATATATAAAAAAAATTCATGAAAATTGAATATGTACTTTAATTCCCAAAATTTCAATAATCTAGGCTTAGCCCCATTTTTGATTTATAGAAATTGTCTAAACTGGTCACCATGAATTTCTGAAATTTTTTATGAGTTAATAACCAACCATATAGGCTCTCATATATCCCCATAATACAGGGAAGGTGGCTAAAATTATGTACAAGTATTTCCCATTATATATGCGATGGAGTGGGTTTTAAATCTGGGATAGTACTAGTACAAATTTGTTAATTTCCCTACCACTCACTAGTTATGCCACCATTGTGAAGTTAGTCACTCTGACACCACCCTTCTCAAAGTTTGGTAAAAGGTAACCACTAATAAAAAATTTCAAAAAGGATTCCATTTGGATTAGATGATCAGCCTAGTAGACCATTTTTTGAGTTATCCCTCTTCAATCCCATGCCAATAAGAACTATATTTCCCATGAGTATCATGTAACAAAAAATCCTCAGGATTATTCTCTAATGGCTAATCTCTAGTCATTTTGATGAATAATTCTGCCCACTTTTTTTAGGAGACATCCAATCCTATGTGTGGGTCCCATCCATGGATCCCACATACTAAATTTTTTTATAAATATCTACCAATATAGGTGAACCACTGATCTTATCCATATATCAGAGGATTATTTCCACTTATTTGTGCATTAGGCGGTATATATTGGTGTCTAGGATCAACCTGGTTACTAGGTCTAAAATAAGTATTTTTTTACAGGATTCGACATTCAATGAAACCCATATGGCCTCATAAAATACTTCTCTATTTAGGTCTACTTAAAATTCCTTTAATGTGTGCTTCACCTGGATGGGATAACCCAAATCAATACTAGAAGCCCCAACTTATTGGAGTTCCCACTGAGATAACCACCCAATCTTATGTTTTATTATATATTTTTCACTATTTATCTATAAAAAAGATTATTAGGTTAATATTTATGCAATTTTTCCTTGAGGTGCATCACAAAAACATTCAACACATAGCCAATGGAGCGATCGACCTCACACAAGAAATGACATG
This sequence comes from Viscum album, assembly GCA_963277665.1. Taxonomy (NCBI): domain Eukaryota; kingdom Viridiplantae; phylum Streptophyta; class Magnoliopsida; order Santalales; family Viscaceae; genus Viscum; species Viscum album. Next base: position 1,148,006,265 of record OY728142.1, on the reverse strand, counting down.
TATGGGATATATTCACTCAATATTTGTGTTGATTCATAATGATCCAAGAAGGAGGCTCATTCCTTTCTCTATGATGTGAAGTTTCTACATCTTTTCAATGAATGAACCAATAAAATGGGTATCCATTATAATAGAGTTCATTATATAAAGGCCCTCCTTATTTTTATCACAATATGTATATGAATGTACTGCATAATTTAATGTTTTTAAACCTAAAAACTATTGAAAATAGAAGCCTAAAATTCCAAAACCTCTTCAGATTTCTTTGTTGAAGCCATCTGGATCAAGGAAGAACAATTTAGTATAGAAATTAAAGAAATATAAATTAACTGAAATCATGTAACTAATATAGATTAATGTGATCCCATGGTCACTATGAAGATATGTGATTCCATGATTTATCTAGAGTCACCTTATTCTGTGATCATAAAGGAGTAATACACTCACAAGTTTTATTTGGAATTTTTTGGGAGTTACAAATTTGCATAATAGTAATATTTTCTCATAGAACTAGGAATTGATTAATCAAATGGAGAATTAATATTGATAATTGATCACTAGAGTTATGTGAGGATGATTGTATGAATCTATTACACAACTATGATAATGTGATGAAATCACATGATGATCACACGAAACAATCATAGGAAAGTGTTACTTGATACTGACATGTGAGGAAGTTATCTCATAGGTTAAAATAATTTTATCACTCTCTCAAGGGGTCAAATATATGGACCCCATCCCATGACTACCTATATATAGGTGTGTACAAAACATTTTTGGGGTCTATGTGAGGTGTGACCTTCCGTTTCCCCACATTACCACTTTCCAAAGGTGGGCAACTTTCATCACATTCATCGGCGATGTATTATCCTTAATCAAAATAGGATGATGGGATTTAAGGTCATCCTTAAATGGATTACTACTTGGAGATCATTTTCTTGTATCGTTCTACCTAATATATTTGAGTCATGTTTGTGGAACTCATTCCTGGTGACATCTCTATGCAAACTTCGGTTAATTACACTATTTATGTCTTGATAGGGTAGCGACCTTCATGCAATAGAGTACTCAAATTGACCATATCTGGAACTGTCTGGACATTGGGTATATTGGGAACCTATAAATATTTCTCTTGGGAGGGTATGTTATATGAGGAATTTTAGGCATGGAACCCAAGGAATCCTGTGTTGATCACGAGGTAAATGATGCGTTGGGAATAAGTCTTCCAAGGATTTTCACCTTAATCATACCGTGTTTATAATGGGGTATGTGTCATGGATCATGTCACAAGTTCTATGTCCTATGTATATGTATTTTAATGTTCTATTTAGATAGATGAGGGCATGAGTTTAATGTATTGTGGAGACATACATCAGGTTAACATCTTGTGGGGATAAGATAGATTGACCATAACACCCCATGTAGTAGGATCTTGGAGGTGTCTCCCAATGAGGGAAGATGCCACACCTAGATTGTGAATGGATCATAATTCCACATAAAGGAGGATCAGGAGTTGTGGATCAGAATTCCCAGTGGAGGTGGATCTAGGAGGTGTGTCCCTAGGAGGGAATATGTCTCACCTAGGTTTACTGATGTCAGGATTGAACCTCAAGAATGCATCCTATGAACCATCTTTAGAATATTTGGATCATAACCCACATAGTTCGATGCCTCAGTTAAAGGTCATGTGATAGGACTGATCCATGTAGTTTAATGTCATGTAGTAAGAATTATTGTGTCATGAAAGGAACATTGATGAGGGATGGTATGGGGATTACATGTAGAATCATCCCATCATAAGAGGATATATATTTTCATAATGGTGTGGGGATTATGTGTGGAAGATTCTTGGGTGTAGGTGATTCATACCACATGTAGAGAGGATAATTTGAGGCTTATGTGTGTGAGATTCCCATTATGGGTGTCTCATCACTTAGTGATAAAGTATTGTATAGGGGTTATGTTTGGAAGCTTCCCAGGTGTGGAGTTTCATCCCATAGTGGGGGTTATGGTAGAATTACCTGATGATAGTACATGGATAATCCTATGTTTGTTACATAGGTTTATACTATAGTTTTATATCATGTGCTGTGTAAAATGATGTGCAATTTAGCATCGTATGACTAGGACTTGGAACTTGGTAGTTTTACATCATGAAGCTTTTACATTTTCAGACTTACTCATTGAGGGAGACTATGTCAAGGGTAGAGGAAGATATAGAATTAGTCATCTCCTATAAGAAATATGTGTAGTTTCCCCTAAAGATGCCACACCTAGGGATTATGTGACCACCGATCATGCACCTTTGGGTGGGGCATGGTATTGAAAATACAATAGAGAAATGGTTAATCATGAGGTAGATTTTAGGGTTCATATGCTTAGAAGAAATCAAAATTTGGGTAACTATTCATAAAAAAAACAGGTTGGATGGGGTCCCAAACCACACTTGAAGTGAAGTGGAAATACACAGGAGTGGTTTGTACTAATCAAGTAGGGACACAAGGTGTGACTAAACTGGTTCTGAATTGTTATGGGGGACCTGGGCACTCGACCTTTGTGAATAGGTGTTAGTAGAGTGGATGTACCATGAAGATGCACATGGATTGTGTTTCATGAATTTTGGGGAATCATGGAGGGATATCTCATTTTTATTAGGTGACTCATAGATGTCAGGGTTTCTATGAAGGAGTATTCTTTGCGAAATAGGGTGACCCTACCTCTGAGTGAAGTCTTAGTTCCCATAGGTTTGGCTTCGCAAAGGATAAATGCCTCATAAAGCCCTAGTTTCCACAAAAGACTTTCTTCTTATGTGAAGGGAATGTGGATTTGTGAAAGGAATCTCCACATTAGGTGGAGCATCTTAAGAACCCAAGGGAAGAGGTTTATTGATGTTTGAATGCCTTGGGAATTCCATTTTCTCTCTCACTCAATAATCTTGGGTGGTTCATGAACATGGAGTGATCTTCAGATGTCGAAAGGTTTTCATCCCCTAAAAAGTTGGAATGAAGGGGGTATTTATAGAAATTGGAGTTTCATGAATATAGGACTCCTTCAAGAAGCTTTAGGAGCATCATGAGTAGGTGGGGATCTATAAATCCAAATGTTTCCATGAAAATATTACCATTAGGCCTCTGCGTGGTTGCAATGGAACTCCATATATTGGGTTTGATGTTCCATGTATATTACCATCATCTCTCCAATTGTATGGGGCCTTCAAAAGATTCACCCATTCACATACTGAGATCTTCACAAAACGAACCCCTTAGATGGATTTTGTGCCATTTTTCATTGATTTTTCCTTGAACTGGACAAGAATTCCTTGACTTATCCTGGGGAACATGTATTTTAGTTCCAATAAATAACCCCTCATAATGGGAGACAACGGGGAAAAGGAGGGTCATAATATGAGGGAGAACCATCGATTATTGGTAATCAAATCCCATTAGTGAAGTTCATTTGTGGAGCCAGTTCATGATTCATACTTCATGAAGACCCTCATGAATCTGTAGGTGGTAGTATGCCTATAAATAGTAAGGAGACCTATAGAGAGACCACCAATCTTTCATGAAGTGAAATTTCTGCACTCTCTTTTTGTGAAGCTCCCACCCTTTGAGGATGTTCATCGATTTTAATCCTTATCACTGTGAAGATCACTCTCTCTACAACCTAATTTCCATGAACCATTCTCCGAGATCTATGCTTCATGAATCAAAACTTTTCAAAAAAAAACCCCCTATGAACACCATCATTTTCAACTGATCTCTACAAGAATGGATTTGAGAACCAGACCCAAAAAAATCTATAAGTGTTGAATGAAATGGACACTAGAAGAGCTAATACTAATGACTCTCATCAAGGAGAAATGGTTGGGAATATAATTGTAACATCCCACCCCACCTTATTGGCTTGCATCAAGTGAAAATTACTTCTTAGCCTAAGGTGACACCACCAAGATTCTAAAGGATAGAAATAAATTCCAAGGGAATAAATATAATTGGGGGATGATTTTCCATTCAAAAATAAAAATGAACACAACCATTAATACCATAAAAAACCACTATATGATGTATGATAAAAACTTAATACAACTCAAAGTAACAAAAAAAGACAATAGTACCAAACTAAACAATGACCAATATCAGAGTACAAAAGAAAAATACTAAACCACAAAGCTCAAAGACTTCAAATATGTAACTCCATTTCTCCCATCATGCTCCATGCTCTAAATCCACAATACAACCTAAAGTATCATGATGAATCACTAAATAAATGAGATATTTTTCCTTTACCTATGTCTTGATAAAAGATATATATAAAACCACCAAAGTTCTAAAGAAGGGGGTGAGTAATGAAACTTAGTAGTTTTTCCCCAGATGACTTCCCTACTCACTCTACTAGGTTAGAACAAGTTATAATATTTTTATAAAACAATTTATATAAAACACTTTAAAAAATTTTATATCATAATGTAAAAAAATTTCCATACCATCCCAGTTTTCAAGGAAAGCAACCAAACAAATCTTTAAAACATTTATCAAACTTCTATTTTAGTATACACATTCCATTCCAAATCTCCACATATCCACACATAAAAGACCATGTTATAGTACCATACTCACGATCATTTTCTCATTGATCTATCAAGTCATAACAAGGTAACCATATATGAATTCCAAAATGGCACACACCACTTACATAAGGTCATTTCAATGCAAATGAATACACACCAACCAATTATGCCAAAACCATGCCAAAAAAATTATTCTAAATCATTTCAATAAGACAAATTTTTCATTGAAAACATTTCCACAAAAACATTTTTCATAAATCAAACCGAACAACCAATTAATAAATCATCATTTTAAAATCATTCAATAATTCACTTTGCACAATAATTCCACAATTTCACAAATCCAAAATCCATAACTAAAGAGGGTTTCTACCATTATTTTCACACCATTTTCACAATAAATTTCAATCAATTCAAACTATTTGAAGCTAAACCTTAAATTTATAATAAGAGGAGTCAAGAGTGAAGAAAAATACCTTGGAAACTATGAAAAAAATGAATAATGACATGTAATCTTTAACAAAACTGTGTTGAATATCCAAAAATACACCTTAGATCTTATTCCCTAACATCTGAACAACCATATATCATCATGATTGATATAAATTATCATTGATATATCCCCAAAGGACTAGATATATGAATCTAAGAGAGGGAAAAAGAGTAGATATATGGAAAACCATCAAGAATAGATATATACCAAGAAATACCACCTTTAATGCACCAAGATCTTCCAATAGATTGCTTACGGATTGAAGGGTAGAGTGTCCACAACCTTTTAGAGGAGTAAAAATCAAGTTAGTGTTGTAAAAAAGACAGAAGAGTGTATTAGAGGTAAATATTAATGTGATCCACCTTTTAGGATCTAAAATTTAACCGTGCATGGTTGGATCACACGGTTAGGAAAACCATATACCAACTGTGCGCTGACCACTACTTCCAAACAACCTTTACACAGTTGGATCACATGGTTAGAAAAACCGTGTTCCAATCATATTTTCCCTCTATTACACTTTACATGGTTACTCCAAGGTGGCCTCATAGTATTTTCATACCATGCACATACATTTAGATCAATTCCTTACTTTTTAGAGTTTCTTAAAGGTATTTTGTGGTTTCTTCTAACTGTGGTCAAAACTTTCATCGCTAGAACGTTCCCAAAAACATTTTAAATTAATCTAAAACCTCCCAAACTTCAACAAAAAACTTTATATACTTAAAATACATAATTAAAGGGTTAATTACATGAAATATGTGTTCTACATTCTCCCCACCATTGGCCTTTTTGTCCTCAGGAAGTAAAAAACCAGTTTTTCCTAAAAGAGTTCGCTCCATTTCTCGAACATTTCTTTCTCTTATCCCAAAGGATCATCTTAAATCTGAACATGTTTCCATAAAACCCAAAATAGATCGATGTTTTTTACTTCATAATAATTTCTCTTTTATATCCACAATTCATAGCAGGATGCGAACCAACAAAGCATCTGGGTCTTGGTCAATGTGATCCCATCAAATCAAATGGTTAATATCAGCCTGATACTTTTTCAACTAAGATACATGAAAAATTTATTGTATTGAACTAAACCATGGTTGAAAATATAATTGATATTCCACCTCACCAACTCATTCATGTATCTTAAAATGGCCTCAGTATCGAGGATATAATGTTCCCTATTAAAAAAACAACTTCTAACCTTGGATAGATTCTCAAGAATACAAGATCACTCACCTTGAACAACAACAACCATCAATTATGTACCACATACAATTTATAAAGACTTTGAGCCATCTCCATTCTCTTCCTGATCAACTAAGCATGTATTGAAATGTTTATATCATCTTTTTGGATTGTTCATCCATCTGATAATGATACACCGTACTCATAGTCAACCGAATCCCAAGGTATTGTTGTAAGGATTTCCAAAAATGAGATGTAAAACTCATATATCTATTGGGAACTATTGAAATTAGTATGCCATGTATCTTTATGACTTCTCAGATATAGATTTTAAACAATTCCTCCACCATATGAGATTAACTAATAGGGATGAAATGGTGATAATTTTTGATTTGATCCAATATAACTGATATTTCATCATGTTTCTAAACCATTATTAGGAGACCTGCTACAAAATCATTGGATATCTGATCCCGTTTCCAAATAGGAATAGGTAAAGACTAAAACATACCTACTGGTCACTGATGTTCTTACTTAACTTATAAGTTAGCCATCTCAAAACAAAAATAATCCACCTTTCTTCTCATGAAAACCCACAGAAACTTTTATTTAAACACCTTATACATATTTTTTATTCTAGGATGAATAGACCATCTCAATGATGGTAAGAATAAATACATTGTTCTTGATAATCCATAGGTACGGCCATATAATTTTGAAACAAAAAAACTGAACTCCCATCTAGATTCCATCCCTAAATGGTCTCCCCACCATTGAGTTTTGACCTCATAGAAACACATTATAAATTTGATCTCTAGGCCTCTTTAACTATTTCAAAAAATTTTGGAACAAATGAAAGTGGAAAGAAAACCATAACAATACCCCATTCATCACATTCCATGTCCATTTCACCTATCACTGAAATCAAAATCCATTAATTAGAAGTTTATTTTTCCAAATGATTATATGAATTTATTCTAAATTAATCTACATATGAATTGATTTTACCTTATGTATACATAAAGTCAAATTCAAAGTCAAATATTTGGATATACTCCATCTAAATTATTTTTCTCATGTTCAAATCCCTTTGTGAGAAAATATGTTTCAAAATATTATGATATGTAAACACTGTAAATTTCTCACTAAAGAGGTAATTGCTCTATGTATTAAAATCATAGAATAGGGTAGATAACTACAAATCAGGTTTTGGGTAGTTATTATCACGAAAACCTAACTACCGTGAGCCATAAGTAACAACACAATCTCCCTGAAAGAGGATAAATCCCAACCCATATCCAAAATAATCACAATACACCACATACCCTTTTGCTAATTCTGAAAAATTAAAGATTAGTGCTGATGTAAGGTGAAAATTAATCTCTATAAAAGACTTATGACAATCATCATTCTTTTGTAATGGAACACTTTCCCTTGTGAATGTTTTCATAGGTTAATTTAGTCATAAATAATAATGTAAAAAACATATTTAATAGCCATCAAGACCAAGGAAACTGCATATCTCAAATACATCATTTTGCAGTTTCGAAGGGATAACAACTTATATGTTTTAAGGATCCATAGAAACACCTATTTTAGAGATTACATAGCCAATAAAATGGACCTATTGTATCAAAAAATAACACTTTGATAATTTGTATTATAGATTATGATCTTGAAAAATTTCCAACACTGTCGCTAAGTGTTTCTCATGCTCTGACCTTGTCCATGAAAACACCAATATGTCATCCAAAAAAACCACCAAAAATGAATCCAGATATATTTTAAATATTCGATTCATCAATTTCATAAAAACTACTGGTGAATTCATAAGAACGAAAGGGATAACCACATACTAGTAATATACATATCTATTTTTGAAAGCTATATTTGGAATGTCCTCTTTCTAAACTTTTAATTGGTGATATACTAAACACAATTAAATTTTAGAGAATGAATGGCCTCCAAACAATTGATCAAAAAGATCATTAATTGATGGAAGTTGATACCAATTATTTTTTATAACTTGGTTAATATTATGATAATCCACACACAACCAAAGAGTTCCATCTACCTTTTTGATGAACAAGACTGGTGCTGCCCATGGAGATATGCTAGGCCGAATGAACCTTTTTCTTTCCAACTCTTCCAACTTCACTTTTTATTCCCTTAACTATTTTGGTTTTATCCAATAATATAGAAGGGAAACAAGACTAGTCCTTGTAAGGAGGTAAATCATAAACTTCACTTCTCTTGTGGGTTGAATCATAAAGAAATTTTCAAGAAAAACATCCTGAAAATCATCAACAAATATAAAAAAACCTCTATTCTCAATATTTTATATCGATGAAAAAGTAAAATATTCTTAATAGTATGATATTTTTCCAACTTATGGTGCCAAAAATACCCTTTTACTTTCCTTTTTACTCTAGTCTCCTTTAAAGAGAGGCTCAATGCCATCATCAGTTGTAAAACTAAACCTTCAGGTATAAAAATTGATGTGAGCCTAGAATATAGTCAAATGATCCATATTTTTTATTATGTAATAGGAAACCATCTCAATCCTAGATAAATCCCATATCAACTCAACTACATGAACAATTATAGAACATTCTCTTCACAAAAGGGTTGACATTCTTTTTGGACAAGAGGAGTTTGATGTTTTAAAAAGGAAGGAATTATCTCAACATTTAAACATAGATGATCAACAACATGAGAATAAATAAATGAATGGGACACAATCATATCAAACAAAGATTGCATATGGGAATAATTAAAAAGAATCATACCTTGAACCGTCGATGGTCTAGATTGATCATCCACAATAACTTTCTCATATCTAAATATCTGCTAACTCATTGTACTTTTTTTATTTTTTACTTGGTTGAGATTGAACTACCTAAGGAGTCATGGTATTCCTAGAATCACAATGTCTAACTCGTTTCTACTAACAATATTTATTTTTCTATACTCATCTTGTCAAATCATACAATGTCTATGAAACATGAGAGTTTTCTAGGACACCCAACCTTGGAGCACTATGATAATAGCACTGAAGATGCCCCATCTGGTTCTAATTGCAGCTTGCTCAAGGTGGTGTCATAAAATATAACTTCTTGTGATAAAAATATCCACATTTAAAGAAACCAATTTTACTCTTGGGTTTTGGAAGAATATTCATTGATCCATCCATATTATTATGAGTCATCCCACTACCTTGTAAATAGGTATCCCTCTTTCACTTGTTCCCAACATTATAGTTCCCCCCATTTCCTACAGATATCAACATGTTTCCTCCACCCATAACTATTGATATGTCTCTTTCTACCGCTATATATATATTTACCATATTCTTATAATCTATTATATAGAGCACATTAGTCATTGAGATAATCTCCTACCTCATCCTTGATTCAAAAATTCGTTCCTTCAAGGACGCACTAGCAGAAACTTCAAATGAAAGGAGGACTAAATTCATAAATTTAGCTACATACTCTATCATCAAAAGATTATCTTGATTCATTCTGAAAATTATATCATTATTAAAATCCTACACATATAAGGATATAATTTCTTATTGAACAATTCTTAAAAAATACTCCCATGTAATACCTTGGTCTAATTTATCATGAACTACTAAATCCCACCATTGGTGTGTAAGATCCTCCAACATATACATCTCCAACTTGAATTTTATATCTGTTGGTGTTCCTAGGAAATCAATGATTTTATTCATCCTATTCATTCACACCTCTGACTTCTATGGTTCCTAATCACCCTAAATGATGGGTGGATTATGCTTTTGGAATTGAATAGATTGATCCACTTACCATGCTTTATCCCTTCAGTTTCCTCTATCCACATCCTGAAAGGATTGGATAATACTATGAACTAGAAGTTGGTTCACCTGTGGCTTAGGTGTAACCAAATTCTTAGTATCTCTTCCGGTTGGTTTCTACGATGCCTACTGAGTTCCATTTCTATTACAAAAAAAAACACTATAAGTCTCATTGTATAGGAAATTAAACCCTAGTAGTTTCAAATTAGACCACATCACACATATCACAATAAGTATTTCTAAAATTTAACACTTTTACTCTTCAAACCATTTTTGAGAAATCCACCATGTTTTTTAAAATAAAACCATTTTAAAAACACCACAACCGTGCCCTTTTAAAAATATCTAATTTAAAAAAATTTCAACATTTTTAAAAAATAATCTCTTTTGTACCAAATAAAAAATCATCAATCAAAATGAAATATTCACTCCTACTAAGAAGTCATTTCTATCAATGCATGACATGATCTTCTCATTGTCTAAACCGAAGATAATGAGATAACACTTCTATAAATTTCACCAAAAACCTTATGTACCAAAATCCCTAGTAACTTAAAGTTTAACATAAATAGGTTAGAAATGTCTTTTTATTCTCTACATTTCAAGTCCAAAAAATCCTACTCATTTCTACCATTTCAACTCAAGAAATAAACTGGAATGAATTTAAACTCCAAGATTAACAACTAATACTATTTATAAGACAATGAACAAACAAGATGATACCAATTATGACATCCATCCCCTCCTCACCGGCTTGAGTCGAGGTAAAATTGCTACTTGGTATTGGGTGACATCACCAAGATACCAAAGGATGGAAATAAATGGAATGGGATTTAATACAATTAGGGGATAATTTTTTCCTTTGAAAATAAAAACAACCACAACCAATAATAGCATAACCAAAACCGCTATATGATGCATGATTTCATCATTATACAACTCAAATTAAAACTAGAATTCAATAGTACAAAACTACACCATGGCCAATATTGAAGTACCAAACTGGAAGAATAAAACACAATGCTCAAAGACTCCAAATACAAAACTCCAAATCTCCCAACATCTTACATGATACAACTACACAATACAACCCAAATTATCATGATGAATAATAATATAAATGTGATACTTTGCCTTCACCTGTGTCTCAATAAATGATATCTATAAAATCACCAAATTTCCCAAGTAGGGGGTGAGTAAAGAAAACTAAGTTGGTTTCCCCAAATTAATTTTCTACTCACGCCACCAGGATAAAAAAAGTTATCATATTTATATAAAACAATTTATATAAAATAATTTAAAATAATTAATATCAGAATATAAAACAATTTCTATATCAATCTAATATTAAAGGAAAGAAACCAAACATTTCTTTAAAACCATTTTTCAAACTTTCATTTTGGAATTACCATTCCATTCCACATCTCCAAATATCCACACATGCATTCTTAGGTGTTAGTTTCATACTCATGAGTGGTTTCTTTTTGATCTACCAAGTCATCACAAGGTTACCATATACCAATGACCTAATGAAAGACACCCCTTCCAAATGGTCATGTAAATGATAATGAACACACACCAACAAATTATTCTAAAACCATTACAAAACAAATGTGCCAAAAAATTTCAATAAAAAACATTTTTATTTAAAACCTTCCCAAAAAACATTTTCCATCAAGAAAACCAAACAACCAAGTTAATAATAATCATTTTAAAATCATTGAATAAAGAACATTACACTAAAATTCCACAATTTCACAAATCCTCAAACCATTACTAAAGAGTTTTTTACCACGATTTACACATCAATTCCATAATCAATTTCATTAAATTAAATTTTTTTGAAACTAAGCCTTAATGTTCTAATAAAAGGAGTCAAGAGTAGATCCACCTACCTCAGAAAATATGGAGAAAATGATGATCAAATTAAATTCTTCAACCAATCTGAGTTGAATCTCCAAAAAACCACCTTAGTTATTATTCCCTAACATCCACACATCCATATATCATCCTGATTAGCATTAATTATCATAGATATATCCCCATTGTACTTTATTTATGAATCTAAGAGAGGGAAGAAGAATATAACCGAGGAAAACCATCAAGAACAAAGACTTACAATGAAATACAACCTTCAACACACCAAGATTTGGAAATGGGTCACTTTTAGATAGAATGAGAGTATCCATATCCTTTTGAAGGAGGAAAACATATTTAGGGTCTTAATAGTGGAAAAACTAGTGGATTAAGGGTAAATTGGTGTGATATCCAGTTTTTTAGGATCTAAAATTTAATTGTGCATGGTCAAATCACATGGTTAGAAAAACCGTGTACTCACCATGCACTATTCCCTACCTCTAAACACCCTTTGTGTGGTTGGATCACATGGTTATAAAAACTGTATGCTAACCATTATTTTACAACTTTTCAACTTTTCATGGTTACTCCTTGGTGGATGCACAGTTTGATCAAATTGTTTGCCTAACCATGAACCTACCCAGATCCCACCATCTACCTTTACATGGTTTCCTGAAGGTGTTTCAAAGTTTCTACAAACTGTTATCAAACTTTGAATCTTTAAAGAAGTCCAAGAAACATTCCAAAAGTTATTTAAACCTTACCAAACTTCACCCAAAAAAATTACCTACTTAATATAAAAAATGAAATGGGTGATGACTTGAAACTAGGGGTACTACAATAATGATCAGGGAGATCATTCAGAGTGCCTCAGACAATGGTGTATTTATCCCTAATGTGAGTAGAGATGATCCCACGTACTGGTTCATAAGAACGTCGAGATAGTACTAGTGGTGTATGGATATCTGGGGAAACATTCATAATTACCACACATCACTCCTGGAACACACTCTCTAGAACCACATCAACAAAATTGATGGGGAAAATATGGAGGATGATAAATCACATCCCCCACAAGTATGGGATAATTATCAAGGCATGTTTTAGGGATTTTCTCAAGGTATGGACAGACGAATGAGATTTGCACCAAGGCCACATTTTCATCAATGAATGTGCTTATTATAATTGGGAATGTGAATTTTTCCTTGAATTAAACGTCAAGATCAAACAAGTGGGGATCTATGAGAAAAAATGGGCCTCATTGTTTCATTTCTACCACCACTAGGATATTATGCTAGTATTTCTGAGTAGGTAGTCACCAGAGACCAAAACATTCCATCTATATCACAATAAGGTGGGTATGATCCTACAAAATATTAAATCTATTGTTGGGATCCCAATCTAAGGGGAAATGTATGATGAGTTCCTCCCCATAGAGAATGTGTGGGAGGAGAAAGAGTAGATGTTGGATCATTCAAGGTCGTTGATACATTTTTTTCAAGGGATAGACAAAGAAAAGTCAAGGATTAAGGAAATCCCATTCAAGAAATGGTTCCACTACTTCTTGAATGAGCCAACAGAAAGTCTACCCGGAAGTCCACACACATTTCCTAGAGCATTATAGTGGGGAAAATAGAACTCCTATTGTAGGATTATGGAGGTGATCTAGTGCCAACTATGGGGATATAATATAAATCATAGAGGTCCAATGGCTAGGATAGGGGGTTCATTGATTTACAGGTCTTTGGTTGGATGCTCCCCATGAGGGACGCACATATGGGGGTGCGGCCGAGAACCTTAATCATGGAGGAAATTATGATGATATAGAAGCATGCTAACATGGATATACTGGTATTGGAGAAGCTATATATGATGATCTTCCACATCTTCCAAGGGAAGAATCTACTCCATTTGTGTGTCCCCTATATTTCTTGTATAGCTCAGTTGTGAACATGGAAATATATTAATACCCAAACCCTATCTCCCATCTAATTAAAAACTTCTGACCAGTGATTATAAACATCATAAAGAGTCTCCTACTCAATTTGGGCCTCATGGATGTGCTATAAAGGGCTAGGATAGTAGAGTGATTCATGTTTCACTATTAACCCTTCAAATGAGGACAATGACTGATTATGGTACATAGACCATCAAGTAGTGATCATACCTCCTAGCCTTTTGAGGTGGGGTATTGGAGGTAAGAGTCAATTGTAACATTATTTGTGAGTTGTATAACCTGCATTATTTCACAAAGATGTTTATATTCATGTAGTAAATGATACCCAAGGTATACATGGGGGTGCATCATGAGTGCCATATTGCAATATTGAGGTATATCTGATGCATGTTCACATGTGAGGATGGGAAAAGGAATTATGAGCTATTACTACCTAAAAATACATAAAGACTCACCCATGATTACACACTGAGCTGGGAGAGTGTGTATCCTTGAGATATATTGAGGCAACAAACAACCTAGGTTGATGAAGGAGAGGACCCACAACTGTGAAATTAAGGGATAACATCATTCGTATTGTGCCTTGGAGTTAGGTTTGGGTCAGTGGGAAGAGAGACGTGACATCTGCAGAACCGGTGGTCCTTGGCCCAATGTTGGTGGAAACTAGAGGATGAGGAGTAGCATGAGGCGTACCACTCTGTGTAAGTAGTCATGGGAATAAGGTGATCCCTCTAGGGTGATCTCTATTGTGCATTTACAAGACATAATGAAGAGAATACGTCACCCAAAGATTCCTAATGGTGTCTTTTATTTCCCATTTCTTGGGAGAGTTTGGGGATTCCCAAGAATGACACCACCCCTTAGGGGGTGTGGTAGCATCTCATCACTGATGGGATATTCCTCATCAAATGGTTCACGTGGTAGTAGGCTTCCAAAATCCCCATGCCAAGGTGATGAAATATATTACATATATATAGGGAGTCATTTGATCTTATGGAAACAAACATCATATGACTGACCAAGTAAATGTGTTATTGGTAATGTATTCCCCTTCAGTTTTCTCAGTAGGTCACATGGCTATTGGTGCAGCAGAAGGTGAATGATTGAGAATTTCCTAGGGAAATGACACCTATCATGACTCATCTAGAGATGGACATCATGCCGCCGATCAGGTAAACCCTCATATCCTTTGAAAACATTTTAGACATCACCCAACCATTTAACTTGTCTTCTAACTCCTATTATTATTGTGCAAGAATTGGCTATCACAGAGGTGGGGAGAGGTTCATGAAAAGCCTAAAGTAGAGGGAGAGGGAGCCTCAACCCATTAAGGGGTGAGTGTGGGGTCCCTCCATAACATTTTATCCATATACAACTAATCATCGATTTATGAAACACCCACAACTAAGGTAGCTTCTAATGATGAGATGACCTTTGTAAAGGGATTACCTAAGAATATTCCGAAACTCCTAAATATCCTATATCATTCAGGTAATCCTCCTAATATATTTCACCTTTTTCTATTTAAATTTACCTTTACATGTTTGGTTGACACATATTGAAATGGAAGTTCAAACCATATTTAAGGCTTAACCACCAACATCAACATATAAGTAAGCGGTGCTAGGGGTTGATGAAAAGGCAACGGGTGTGATTCTACTAGTGGAAATGGTCGAGAAATTTGTGACGATCATACTGGCTATAGTGATGCCACTAGAAGGGACTACTGAGACCACACCTTTCATGGATGGGATTGAGATTTTTACCATAATGGGGATAGATGAAGGAGTTATGTTGGAAGAGTCTATCATAGAGGCACCACCAAAGGCATCCATTGAGGCTGAAGTCATCGGGGATTTTGTAGAAATTGTGCTAGAAACTGAGGTGAATGGGGAGGTAGCATTGGACGTGCCTTCCCTGAAATTTTCATCATTGGTTTCTATGGGAGGTGTGGCCAAAATAGGGATACCAAATGAGGAAATTAGAAATTAGGGACAATCTCATCCACCTTAGATGTTCCACTAGGGGTAGAAGAGGCTTCTACTTTAGGTGAATTAGTCTGAGAGGATCCATCCCTAGGGATATATTTCTAACTACTCATGATAGATGATATTACCTTGGATAATTTGGCCATTGATGTGCCTGCGGTCATCCCTCCATATAAGCCTGCACCTCCAGAAGACTTCAAAGATTCTATCTCTGATACTGTCGAGGCGAACTAGGAAATTTATCATAAGGCATGGAGGTATGTGCATAACTTCATCACCTGTAACTAGATAAATGACTTCCACATTGGGTGGGGTCTCTTTACCACTAACTAGTTAAACTAGGGACCTATTGGGTGAAATCCTGCACCCTTCACACATTGGCTCAAGACTTCCTCATTGAACAAGCGTGTTCCAAATAGTATTTACTCAAAATTTCCTAGATGAAGAATAAGGTTAAAGATTCTAAGGAACTTGAGGTAGATTAAGGGGAGGTATCTCTTAAATAAGGGATGAAGTAGGAGTATAAAAATTTTGTTTCTTCCCAAGATTAGGTCATCGACAATATGAAGGCCTGACTGGTAGTAGAAGAGGACAATGTTTCATAGGTGAAATCCTTAGTGGATGAATGACTGGATGTGTATAAAAGAATGTGAATCAAGGCTAAATAATTCTACCATAAATCCAATGAAGTAGAGGTAGACCTAGAGGAGCAGTATCAAACCATATAGGCCACTAACCAGATGATGGATGAGCTTGAATGTATAATCTGTAAGGTCGATCCATATGGGGAATTTTCAAAGTGGAGGATCCAATGTTTTGATGACCATATGAAACATTAGTTGGTTTGTTTAAAATTTATGAACTATTGAACATGTTTTATTCATCGTATTTCTTTATCACACATTAATCACAATTGTGAGTCAACAAAAAACTAATCCCTAATCTCACATGATTCACTCTCAATGTGAGAAATAATGGATGACCACGTTATTGTTCATTTAGATGAGAGTGTTAGACAATCATCACTTGAGGTCGGAATTTACTGATTGACCTCCTGGATTGTTTGGAATGAGAGGGGATATGGATGGATAACAGAGCTCTTTAAAAAGCTTAGTTACTTTCCTAACAAGCACTAGTGCATGAATTGGGTGATTCTGTGGGTGTTTAATTCATACCAAATAAAGGGGGATGGAGAGAATGAATTATAATGCCCAAAAATTGGAACACAACCGGGGTGGCATGGCGATATGAAATAACTACTGACCATGTTTTAAACACAACATACATACTATTTAGCTGAGGATGGGGAAAAAATTGAGGGTCGACCGCTAACCATGTTCGAAAACAGAGTCATTTCTCATAATGTCATCCAAATTCTTCCAGGGTGTTATCCTAAGTTGTCAGGTAATCCATTTTATCTAGGAAAAAATTATATTATGGGGGCCCGTACAAATGTGGAGAAGGATTAGGATCCAAATAAGGGTTACACAAAATGTAGATATGAAGTGATAGAATGTTCCAATGGATTCCAACCCTCATGGAATTACACCATCATGACTTGGAGAAAATTGGTGTTGGAATATCTTTCTGGACAAAGGTCAAAATCATATTCTAAGGAGAGTGTCATATTGGGTTATAAGCGATGGTCGAAGAACATGAATGATGTGGTAGGTTTCCAACACCGAAATAAAGGGATTCTAAAGCAAGGGACAAATAGGCCTTTTAGTTTAATATCCTAAAATGAGGAAGATCGACACATAGTTTAATGTCATATGGTGAGTATTTTGAACATATAGTTTAATTTCATATGGTGAGAACAATGTATAACACAATTTTTACATTATGAGACTGGGATAATGGTTTATGGGGATTAAGCATTAAAATTACCATCATTTATTCCTCATGTCAGGTCAAGAGGGTATCCCATGTCCATTTCACAGGGTCAGATTATAGTTTAACATCACGTGAAAAGATGTGTGTGAATCGACATGAATGAAACCTTCCCATATGCAGTGGTAGAGGGAGTAGGAGGGTAACATGATAGGGTAATTCCCTAGAGGGGCCTATAGAGAAAAGGTAACATGGAGGAATCTAATCTAAGATAAAGTATATAGGGAAAGTTTCATACATTTTAAGATCACAAGGCTTCGACCATAGGGCGAGTTTCCTAAAGAAATATGTGTATCACGACATAGTAATAACCAGACATTAATGAGGGACCTAAGAGGTCCTTACACAAAACAACACACTCTTAAGAGGATTGTAACAAATTTTAATGTCATTATACTTAAACTTGGGATCCTATTTTATGGTCATAAATATTGGACATAAGGAGTGACTCATGTGTCTCATCCTTTCTTGAAGAAAACCTCTTCGAGACTCTTAATCCCGCACGACATGCTCAATGTGAGAAATAAAGAGTGGTATAGAGTTACTAAATCTTGTAAGGGAGAACACAATGAGGGGGATAAATATATCAACAAATCCCATGAGGGTAATATAAATTTTGAGACGTGGATAGTGAGAGAGGAGAATAAATGACATATGGGGAACAACTATTGACCATGTTAAAAAATACAGGTTCCATACCTGCATCGACTAGAGATAGGGATAAGAAATATAGGATCGACCATAGACCATATCTAAAACATGGGATACATTTTTTTCTACCAAGGATCCTTCAGGTCATGATCCTATGATGGTAGGTGAGACAACGTTCCACGATACCATTCCATTAGGGATCCTATTCATATCAAGAGGATGACGATTATACAAATTGGTGAAAGAGAGAAACATAGAGGTTTAAATGGGTCATGTCCTAGAAATAAAACTATGGCCGATATGGTCCTGAGATAACACATCCATGCATCACTATGTATCTCATAAGGATGGAGATCAAGGACCATGTAATTATAGGAAGCAGTGTGGTAGGAATCCATCACCGGTGGGGTGATGTACTCTATAATGAGGTTACAAAATCATCCCATTTTATAATTTTAGGTATCCTAGTTTTATAAATGGTATTTTCTAATATCACATACTTATTACATGAGTCATTCTATGTTTCATTCATATGGTATGGATAAAATTTAACATCATTCAGTGAGGAAATTGGGCTTGGATGATTGATGTTGTATAACACATACTAGGTATGTTATTAGTTTAAAGTTATAGTGCTTAGAATATAGGGGAATAATCTAGTTTAAGGTCACATAACTTCAACCAAATGGGTGAATAGGGGTTGAAAAATGTTTTTTTGGCATAAAAGAGTGATAAATTAATTCATATTGAGGGTTTAAGGGACCATTTACACACAAGAAATGGAAAATCACACCTCAAGTTGACATCATGACATTGGGGAATGAAAGAACCCACAATAAGTTACCAAAGGGGATAGGCCCAAGATGAGATATCTGAGCGTCACTACATATCCCATGAGGATAAGAATAAATCCTCACATAGTTTTGGGACACAACGTAGTAAGATATCGATGTTGGAAGGGGGATTCCCTCTCAAATGAAGACATTTAATCTTATCATATTAAGGCAAGTGGTATCCTAAATTTATATGGGGTAAGATCATCACTCATTAATAGGAATCCCATTTTTACATAGGGTAAGATGATAGTTTGAAATCATGCATTGATGATGTTTTTTCATCCCATATTCATCATATGGGGCATCCCAGTTTGACACAGGTTAAACTTTCTCACATTAAGAGGAATCCCAATTTTATATGGGGTAAGGATATAGTTTAATTTCATATTATGAGGACAGGGTGTGTGGAGATTATGAATTTAGATACCCATTCTTTTCTTCCTCATATTGTGATATGAGGGAATATAAACCCACTAATGGATCAAGGGAAATGAATGGGTCATATACCTAAGAAGGATTCCCAAGTGGGCATTTTGGTGTGATAGCACTGTAGGTAATGAACGGGTTCACAATGAATCTATGGCTTGGACTAGATACATAAATTCTAGGTATTACTACATATCCCATAAATATGAGAATAAATCCATACATAATTCTAGAAAAAAGGGAAGAGTAATTGGCTTGCTAAAAAATCAGGGATGAATAAAACCATGTAAATGAGGGGTGGGTGCACCAAATTTAGGGTCACAGTGCTTATACTGAGGCTCTTAGTTTGAGATAATAGAACTGGGATTGAAAGTAATTATTTTAAGGTCATAATTCTTAGACCATGGGAAGGTGCTCCTAAGATGTTCATGTGGAATGGAAGAGTTAAAACCCAATGTGAATCGATCTATGGAGGCCATTGACCAAAAAACACATTCCAAGGATGACATACACAAAATTTAGAGTCATGATTCCTAGACTTGGAATCCTAGTTTAAGGGAACAGAGTTTGGTTTGTGGGGAGAGGGATTTGGGGATGTTCATGTTGTGATAGAGTTAAAATCTTACATGAATGGGGGCCAAAGAGGCCTAACACCATATGAAGAAATATGGAATCTAGCTGTACATAGTTTATGTTTGTACAACCTGGACTATGGAAAATAGATTAAACTCATGTTTCTCAAACTATGGACAATCAACTTAAAGTCATTACATTTAGAATATGGATGGAATGTTTTTCTAAAGGGTATATTTTTTTGCAAAAAAGCGGTAAAATATGGTGTGAATGGATCCAAATGAGGCTCGAATACCACACAAGTACCCAGAAGAAAACAATATATAGTTTAAGGTCCTAATTCTTGGACTAGGGGAAAGGTGTAAAACTATTTAACATTAGGATTCTTGGACTAGGTAAATGTTGGCCTCAAGGGTATCTTTGTGGAATGAAAGAGGTAAAATGTGATGTGAATAGAGCTAATTGAGGATAATGTTCCACATTATCACCTTGATATGAACATAATATAGTTTAAGTTCATAATTCTTGGACCATGAATGGGGATAAGAGGCTAAATAGTTGATTAATTTGTATTTGGGGCTGAAGAAAAGAAGTTTGGTTGTTGTTACATATCCCATAAGGATGGGAATAAAGTCACACATAATTCAGGGACACGATATAGTTGTATACCAATAACAGTGGTGGGGGAGACCCTCTCTAGTTGGGTAATTGAGGAATCCCCTGGTTTTCATGGGGAATCCCTTGCTTAATATGTGTGGTAAGGCTATAGTTTAACATGATGTTCTTAGGATGTTTTTTTCATCTCATACTATATGAGGTATCCTGATTTCATACAGGGTAATATTTTTTACTATCCCACTCACATAATATGAGAAATATTTATTTTCTGTGAGGTAAACATCTCATAATTACTACATAAAGATTCCCAATCTATGATGTAACCATACCACACATATCACATGAGGTATCCTGATTTATATGGGGTAGGACTGCAGTTTAATGAAATATGATAAGGATGCTAGGATTTGTTGTTTAAAGTCATAGGAATTAGAATATAATGGAGACATAGAGCTTATAGTCTTAATGATTAGACCATTACAAATAGTTTATGGTCATGTTTTAAGGACCATATCTTTCCACAACTTTACCACATTAGTACACACCCTATTGAGAATTCTAAGTTGACGTGAGTCATGTTCGATTTGGGAAATAAGGAGTGGTGGGGATATTTCCCTAACATATGGAAGTACACAGTAGGGGCATGTAATTTATGGGTTGAGAATGTCTCAATGACACTGACCATCCTAATCAATGCACACAGATTCATGGAGGGTTAACATCGAGGGTGTTGGAACTCCACAAGAATATAGGATGATATAAAGGAAGGGTAAATCATGTCTTTATAGATCTATACCATGAAAGGGGTGACCAATGGTCATGGAAAATTGTTAACCATGTTTGAAACATAGGATACAAAAATATATCAATCATGTATGGGGTGATTTGGTATAGAATCAACCATTTTCCATGTTCGAAACATGAGAAATTTCATTCATCACAAGAGATCCATCAAGGAATGTTCCCATGATGGGCGGTGATCCATTTTGGTCAGCAACCATCACCGTTTGGGGGACTATTTGAATTTTAAGGAAGGAGAGGATAAAAATAAATGATGACTTGATGCATGGATAATGGATTGTGGAAATTTCCTTGTGTATCCTAACACTATAGGTTCTACACTTAAATGCATTTGATCACATTAAGGGGGGAATATTAGAATGTGGAATTCTAACCCTTTATCAAGGATAAGTAGGATAAGGACTAGATAGACCCAAGGTAAAAGACCTGGGTGCAGAAAATAGTTTAATTTCATATGGAATGGAACATAGGTGAGTATCTAATGGACATAGTTAATGTGTAAGAGTGAAAATTCCTATGCGAATTGGGGACAAAATAGGCTCAACATCACACAACACATTCATAGTATGACCATCACATAGTTTAAGTTCATGATGCTTGGAACTAGACTCCTGGTTAAAGATCATAGAGTTTATACCATATAGATGTTGTTAGTTTGAGGTTTTGTAGCTTAGACCATGGTTGATACTAGTTTTAAGTCATAGATCTCAGAATATGGATGAATATTTGTTGTATAAGAGAGTGAAAAAACCTAAAATGAATGCAAGGATAAGGAGTTCCAATTCCATACAACACATTTAGAGGAGGCCCAACTATAAATTGTTAAATTTCATGATTCTTGGACTATAGGGAAGAAATTAGTTTATGTTATTAAATCTTAGACCAATCACATAGTTTAATGTCATTTGATTGGGACGTGGAGATATCATTACATGAATTACTTCTTGAGAAACTTGGTGTTGGTGGGTAGTGTGATACACCCTCTTTCTATGACGATCAAAGAATAATCTCCATTGGAATATACCTTATGGATGATGTGATTTCCTTCATAATAGGTCTTCAACTTCAGTAGCTTCTTTTTGGGTATCATCAGTATTTTGAGAGCCAATACGGTGTCACCTTGGAGAATGGAGTAGATGAAAACCTTATTATCTTATGACTATAGTTTTACCTTTGAGGGATTCCAAATCTATATACAGTGTTAGTGGGACCTTGAATCGAATGTTTGAATCTGGAGACATGTCAATTTTCTGATTCCCCAAATGATATTTGTCCCCACATTGAGGAGAAAAGATTCACATCAAGTTCACAATTTCTATTATTGAATCCTGATGTTACAAACTTCTGAATACAATCCTTGACATGACTACCAAGATTATCAGTCTTTATTTTTGAAGAGGAAAAGTTTCACATCGGGTTCACCATTTCTGTTTCTGATGCTTTTTTCGGGGCCCAGGCATAGTGCACCTTTCCATTTCCCCACATTACATCTTTCCAAATGTGGGAATATTTTATCACTTTCATCAGTGATTCTCACTCCTTGATCGAAACAAGATGATGGTATGTTAGTTCTTCATTTCATAGATTCCTCCTTGGAGCTCATTTCCTAGTTTGGGTCTCCCTCATAGATTTGAGTCATGTTCATGTAAGTCATTACCGGTGTTATCTATATGTGGAAACTAGTTAATTATGATACTTCTATCTTGATAGGAAAGAAACCTTCAATTGGGAGAGTATCCACATTGTTCGTCTCAGAACATGTCAAAGAATTGGGTATTTTGGGCACCTGCATATCTTCCTCGTAGGAGGGTATCTCATATAAGGCATATTTGGAATGAAACATAAGGCATATAATTTTGATAATGATGTAATTGACTCCAAGTTCATAAGTATTCCAAGGATTTTTAACTAATTAATCCCATGTTTATCATGGGGTATGTGTTGTGGGTTAGGTAACATGTTCTACATCCCGTGAAGATAGATCAGAATATCCTTTTGAGATGGATCATGGAACAATTTTAACATTTTGCGGATATGGGCACAAGGTTTATGTCTGATGGGTAAAAGATGGATGGATAAGAATTCTCCATAGAGGAGGATAAGGGAGGTTTGTCCCTATTAGGGAATATGTGATAGCTAGGTTGTGAATGGATCAAAATGACCCATGAAGGTAGATTCAGAGTTTGGTATAAGAACTCCTTATATAGGCGGATCTGAGTAGTGCATCCCTTAGAGGGAAGATGTTACATCTGAGTTTACCGATGTTTGGATTGAACCTTAATGAGGTTTTCTTCATACTCCATTTAAAAGATAAGGATCAAAACCCATCTAGTTTGATGCCTTTGTTTAGGTTCATCTGATAGGACTGATCAATGCAGCTTAACATCATACAGTAAGGATGCTCTTGTCATGAAATGAGCATCAACAAGTGATGGAGTGGTGATTATGAATGGAAAGTGACCATAAAAAGAGGATATATCTTGGGGAAATGGTGTGGGGATTACATGTGGTAGATTAATGGGTGTAGGGGATTTATCCCAAATATAGAGTGAAATATTTAGGGTTTAAGTGTAGGAGATTCCTTTTGCGAGTGTCTCATAATCTGGTGAGGAAGGATGGTGTGAGGATTACTTGTAGAAGCTTCCCAAGTGTGGAGTTTCATCCCATGGTGGGGGAGATGGTGGAATCCCATAATGATCATCCATGAGTCATCTTGTGTTTGTTAAATAAGGTAAGACTATAGTTTTATGTCATGTGTTGAGGATGTTGATGCACATTTTAATGTCATATGACTAGGGACATGGAAATAGGAAGTTTTACATCATGTAGATCAAACGTTGGTGGACTCACTCCTCAAGGGGGACCATGTCAAGGTGAGAGAAAGATACAAAATTAGGAATCTTCTCCAAGATAGATGTGTAGTTTCCCTCGAATATTCCACCCTAAGGATTATGTGACCACCTCTCATGCTCCTTTGGGAGGGTCATATTATTAGAACCTCAATGGAGGAGTGGTCAACCATGAGGATGAGGTTAGGGTGCCTATGATTGGAATCAATCATCCTTAGGGTACCTATTATTAGAATCAATAGGTATTATGGGTGAATGAACCGCACTTTAGGTGATGTGGGTGGACACAAGAGTGGGTGGAAATGGTCACATAGGGAATCAAGGTGCAGCTGAACCAATATTAGATTAGTATGGGGTCCCAGGGCACTTGACCTTCACCAAGAGGTAGAAGTACAAGAGAGGTACCATAAAGAGGCCCAAGGAAAGTGTTTCATGAAGACTGAGGCTTCATTGAGGGAAAGATCATGATGATCAAGTTTTTTAGGAGGGTTAGGCGCTTCACGAAGGATTATTATTTGTGAAACAGGGTGACCCTACCACTGAGTGAAGTCCTGATTCCCATATACTCATATTTTTGAAGAATAGATTCCTCACTAATCCCTAGGTTCGATAATGGTCTTTCTTCTTCTGTGAAGGTCATGGTACTTTGTGAATAGAATATACACTTTTGGTGGATGCTCTCTAGAACATGATAGAGGGAATTTCACGAATCATGGATAGATTTTTATTTCTATTTTCTCTATCACTCATGTAGCTCATCTGTTTCATGAATATGGAGAAACCTTCAGAAGTCGAAAGGTTATAATCCCCTAAAAATTTGAACTGAATTCGATATTTAAATAAATTTGGTTTTCATGAATATTATATTCCTTCACGAAGTATTATGATCTTTGTGAGTGGGTGGGGATTTGAAACTCAGAATGTTATTGTGTTGAGATTACCATCATAAGTTTCATAAAGGTGTTGCACATATTGGGGTTGATGTTTCATGGAGATTTATATCAGTTCTCCATGTGTCTGGGGGTTTTAGAAACTTCAAACATTAGCGAAGGGGGATATTCTCAAAACAAACCCCTTAGAAGATTTTTTTCCTTAGATTTTATCCAAACTAGCCATAAATTCCTCAAATTATCCTATGGAACACATATTTCAACACCAAAAATATGGGAGTACACATGAGAGGCTATTATTCTCAGTAAATATCAAGGAAAATAATTAGGATTATATATCATTGGAAATAAGTCATCCCTTTTTAATTTAGACTACAATTAAATGGGGGATTTTTGGGATCCCTACAGATGAGAATGGATGAGAAATTCACTAATGGAATCTATAAAAAGAATATGCTCCTATTGTGTAATTACCTATGGATCACATGAAAATTTGGTGTGACCATGTGAAACCTTTTGGGTCATAAGAAACTCCCTAATTTTTGTGGTAAGAGCCATATAATCTTCAATGATAGAAATTAATGTTCTCACTATTGGTTATGTGACACTAAAGGATAATCAGCTTATGTTAGGATGACACATTATGACTTTCGCTTACAAAACATGGATGAATATAAATTTGATAATGGATATGTATTTATTCTATGTTTTCTAAATGAAAAAATGATATATATGTTGGTTTTCAGAAGGTTTATGTGACATTTTGGACCTAATATGATCACATGATCCTATTATTGTGTTGTCAAACAAATTCATGTGTTGGTCCCAACTCATGTGGTCCTTCTCCACTACCTTTGAATGACACTCATGACCGTCTATAATTGTAAAATTCCAATTATATTAAATCCCCTTACGTATAACTAACTAAGTTTTTTCACTTTATGACACACATATAGGCACCTAATAGGAACAAAGATGGAGATTCGAAGACTCTGATATACCCAATTGGATAATAAATATATAACACTCAAGTAGATGTTTAATACATTGGAAGAAACAGTTCCCAATAACAATAAGAGGGTTGAAAAAGTCAATATATTGTCTTTTGGCATGAATTTAGACTATGTAAACCTTATTCAGTCACAGGACCACTTGACCATTCCTTTATCATGTTTCCATACTGTCACAATTAGTATATGTGTTCACTTAACCCCATTTAGGTCATGTGATTGTTGGACCCATCCTCATTCACTCGACTATATTTTTTGATCGACTAATCATAGAAAATTAACAAAATCACACAAACCCCATTCATTTATGAAACCAACCAAACTTTTTAAAGCTACCCTAAAACCATCAGAACCATATAGTTAGGGTATTTGCACCATCTTACACCCCTTTCAATTTTTAATTCCCTTAATAAAAGGTGTCTACCATGTGCATCCCTCAGTAGATAGAGTACCAACTAGTTTTTCAATCCTACCATACCTTGATAATGGGTCACTAAGTCTAAATACATAAGTGATAATTCTAATAGAACATATAGAAAAACATGGTTGGACTAGGTCTGATTCCGATCGAATGTCTAGCCTAGGAGACACTTGAGTTCACTCGAGGGGTAAGGTGCCCACAATTGGTGTAAGCCCTGTATATTCCCTTACAATACCCTGATTGGGATCAAACATCATGCATGATTCATGAAACATGTGGAATCTATACCATCTACATTCCAATGGATCCTATGAATTAGACGAATAATCCCCAATATTGGCATTATCAAGGATTACTTCCCTGGAGACTTTTCTTCTAAACTACTAAGTTGGGAATATTAGCCTTATATGCGCAAGCCTCATATAATTTTCTTTTATCATATTTATCACAAAAAAATCCTAACAACATGATATTAAACTGCATGGCCTACATCCAAGTTATATGACATTAAACTGCATGAAAATGACATTACTAGATGAATTTAAATTAAATGGTATGGACTTGTTGCATGACCTAAAAATGCATCATTTTAACTATGTGGGATTGGATTAATATTTTTATGGGATATATAGGATCCCTCTCTAAGATTCAAAACGAGCACCAAAAATCTTTTTTCCTTCAACACCAGTGCTATATTTCATTTGGATCATCCTTTTATCAGGATATATTACAAATAAAATCATACTTTCACTCAGAAGGACATAATCCTTCCATGTTTCGCAACATTATTCTCAACAAGACATTTTTATGGAGAGAACAATATTTAAAAATCCATATTCATTATGTTCCTAAACTAGTATTATTATTTAATATACATTACAAGATCAATAGAAATATCCAAAAATTCTTAAGTCCCACACAAACTATTTTTAATAAATATTCATCTAGTCATCCATACCGCATGATGTTAAACTGCATGGATCAAACCTTTTTACATATACTTAAATGGTATGGTGTTCCCCGTTAATGGAACCAAACTACATTTGTTCTAATTCCGTTAACATAGATATATAGGGATCCCCTTCAGCAGTCCAATCCTAAAACCACCAACATCAACTTCCTTCCTAGATAGTGATAAACTCAAGAGCACACATCATTGCACCTTTAAATCATAGTGATTTACATACCAGTATCACTTAGTAAAAATTTAGATATCCTCTAATAAATATAGATGGTGTTACCGATGGAGAACCTATGATACATAGAAATGTTCATGTCAATGAGATTCATTGGATTTATACACACATTCACATAGACACATGAATATAATGGATTTATATTGTTATGGTAACCCATATCATATTGGGACATGGGAATGATTCACTAACATGACTTAAATATATAAGATAATATCATAGTAGAAATAATTACTCTTATTGGTTGTTATGAGACTAAAATCCCATC
Source organism: Viscum album (assembly GCA_963277665.1). Taxonomy (NCBI): domain Eukaryota; kingdom Viridiplantae; phylum Streptophyta; class Magnoliopsida; order Santalales; family Viscaceae; genus Viscum; species Viscum album. The sequence goes on along the minus strand of OY728142.1, from coordinate 1,147,977,945 downwards.
TTCTCATCCAATGCGAGTTCCTAAGCATCTTTAGTGAGAAACCCTAGTGACCATTTTCCTTTGGAAATAAGACCCATAGCATGTTACAGATGTGGGGGTCATTTTGTTTTCTTTTTCCACAAATAAACCTCAATAGAAATAATATTAGATAGAAGTAGTAACCATAAATTAAGGTTTTTTATCCATGATCATCCCCTTATAAACCAAGTGTTGGGCCACCCTGTCCTAACTCAAATGATGTTATTACTCCTATTCTTACCCATTAATCCAATATATTGTCTATAATAGTAAAATTTTAATAATAATGTTGTTATAATATATCATAGTATGTTTAAATATTATTATTTCATGTGTTACACTCTATTGAACATAGTATTCATTTGATTGAAAATAAACTACAATATTTGGGTGTTAGATTCTCCCCCCTTATAGATTTTTCTTCCACATAATTTAAACTCATGTTAAAAAAACCAAAATCAATTCCATGAAGTGGAAGAAAAAAACATATAATTACAAAAGGAAAAACCTCTTTATTATTTAAAATTATCATTTTTTAAAACCCACATCATAAAAATAGATAATAAAACGTCCTTTGGAAAATAGAAAAAGGGAAATACCAAGGTCGCCTAGAATTACACACAATTAAGTTCCTAAATAAGGATATCATTAACAAAAATTGAAAATATGGACATAGAAAATAAAATTTTTCTTAATAAGATGGAAATTATTTTCCATAATGTTTTACTTTTATGAAAAGTAGATAATCAAGAATAACGCTTTGAATTAAAATTTTATTTTTCCTGAAGAGATAAGAGACCATAAGTTTTTCATAAATGTTTATAAATAAAAAAATTCAATTCAATATACATTTTCTAGTGTTTTAGGGGTTATTAAAGAATCCTAAAAAAATATACATAAAAATATACTTAATTAGTTTATTAAAATACATAATTTTAATTTTATCCATTATTTGTGTTTTAAGAAATTTTCTACATTGGATTCATCATATATTCTAAATGATAAATGATTAATTTTTCATACCGAAAGTACTAAAATTAACTTTCAATGGACTACAATATCCCTAAAACAATTAAAATTTATTTCTACTATTTCAATACATTAAATAAAACAAAAACTTGTTAGAATAATTTATGATAAGATTCAATATGTATTGACTTTACTATGAAGAAATTCTATATTAATTTCCAAAAAATTATCAATAACACCCAATTTTTATCTTTAAAAATTCCATAAATAAACAACCATAAATATATTCAAAATATTCTAAACTAAAAATGAAACATAATGATTAAAAATATTTTATCACAAATTCTTTTAAGATAAAATTGTCTTTTATCTCTAAATAACCTCAATCACTTAAAAATTTACATACTAAACATGTATATTACCTAATCATATATTATTTAAAATATGAAAATATTTTTCATAAATAACCAAAATCACCATAAATACATAATAAAATAATATATTCTTACAAAATAAAATTCAACCTTTATTCAAAAAAAATTAAAATTTCAATTTAAATTAAAAATATAATGGTTCAAAAATAGAAAACTTTTTCAAAAATAACATTATTCACTTAGTCATCCATAATATTTCAATCATTTGGTTATCCATATGATAAAACATATATTACAAGAATATAATATTTATTTTATCCCAATTAAAAATAATTACATATATATCAATGATAGTATTAAATCTAAGTGTTATCATTGACTTTCAAAATATTTCCAAAAAATATAACAACATAGTTCCTCAAAAAACCATTTCACTAAATCACATACTAAACCCATTGGTCATATATCCATAAATGTTACCCAAAATACACTTAATCATCTTAAAATCCCAATACAAAAATCCTCAAAGGGATATTTATTCCATATGATGAAAAATGGAATTAATGAACCATGATGGAATCTAAAACTATTACAATATCCTCATAAAAAGCATCATAACCTTTAAAGTTATCTATATCCTTCCTCATATAAATGAAAAATGTATGGAGACTTTATAAACCCACTTATATGAGTTATAAATAATGTATTTAATTTTTTACATTCCCATGATATTTTATGTTTAGTGTTTTAATGAATTAGAAAAACCGTTAAATTATATTCAGAAAACTGAAATATAATTTCAATTTATTTCTATAAAAAATAGGTTTCTTAAATTCACAATCTTGTTTTATTAATTACGTACTTACTTCATTCAATTCCAATTTCATTTATTTGGATTTAGACTTCATAATATGTGCTATTAATCAATAAGCCTAATTAAAAACAATTGAAAACATTAGATGAGAACAAAAATCTTAGTAAGGGATATAAATATAATATAAAATAGTTTGTCTAGTGAAAAATAAGAAAATAGAAGAAAATATTTACCTCTTTACTAAAAAAAATTAAGCAAATAAATGAAACATATCAACATTTTAAAATAAACTATTTCTCAAAGAAATCTTTTGAAACCATTTATAAAGAATAAGAAAACCATGAAGGATTCATTAAGAACATGAGAACTCTTAAAAACAATTCTTTTAAAAGAAAACATTTAACCTTTAAATGTTAATATCATTCACTAGCCTCATGAAATCAAATTATTTATGTATAAAAACGTTTTTTAAGAATAAATCAGTATCTTGGAGAATAATATTCATAACCTATGTCTACTCATGATTATCTTATGTTATAATAACAGATTCCTAATTTATTTTATAGAAATAACCAACCCAATTATCTCTCTCACGTTTTCCTTCAAAGAATAAATCATTTACTAATACATTAGAGAGCTATATAGGGATTAAGAATCACCATGATTTGTATCATTATAAACATGTCATCATCTATAATTATCAAGTATTTTATAATGAAAAAAATTAATATTATACTTTCTCACCATATGTACCTTCAAAGAATAATTTTAAATAATACCGAAGAACCTTCAATTTTTATATAATCATAAGGATAAATATCCTTTTTCTTTGAATACCCATTAAAATGGAAAATTACCAAAATAGGGAAAATAAATTTTCTTTTAAAAACTATTAAAACATGTGTGTAATATTAATAAAAAATAGATATTTCTATGTAAAAATATGTTTATGTAGTATATGTTAAAAAATATTTCATAATTTGGTAAAAATATTCAAAAGTGACCTATACGAAAACATTTAAAAACATACTTTTTAAAACTATTGTAAATAAAGTAAAAAACAACTAAAAATTTAATTTAACAATAGTTTATGTATAAATAATATCATTATTGAAACATTTAAAATACCATGTATATGGAGGGAAAATATTATATCATTTTAAGAAACAATTTAAAGAAAAATATCTTTTGACATTAGAAACCTTTGATTCAAAATAACATTTAATGATAGAATAATAAAATGATATTTAAACCCATTAAATATTATCAAATTAATAAAAAAATACATCCATGTGGATTTATATTCATCCCTAACATAAAACATGTATTGAAAATGGAATTATTCTAAAATAAAGAAATAGATATGGGAAATCCCTTAACCTCATCTCTAGACTTTCCATGCAAATAATTTATATTCCTAAATAATAAAATTGTATTAACTTTATAGTTACTTAAGTATATTTTTTGTTTATAACCTTACTATAATTAATTTTATTTCATTTATTACCTTGTTATATTTATCTATTAAATCCTTTATGTTAAATTTGGATGGTTTGAGGCCATTTAGATCATAATATCGAAAAAAATTTGGTATATTGAGAATAGTCTAAGGGGTCATGGTTCCATCATCACTATAATATTTATGATGAAAAAATTATGATTTTTTATTCATTAAATTCAATTTTAAAACCATCCCTGAATGTAATATAGTAAAAAAAAATCACATCACTTTGTAGAGGTGGTAATCCACCTATACACACGAATGAAATGATAATTTCCTGATAGATTGAAAGATAATTAATAAGTAATATCTTATCATTATATAATAATAATAATTTAATTAATATCTTAAGTAATCATTAAATCAATCATAATAATCATCCTTATGAGTTACTGATGAAAATTTAAACAAATCACTTTCTTGGAGGTGGTATTCAACACATAATCAATATAACAACCCAGTATTAACATACATAGAAATTAAATTTCTTTTTCAGAATACTTACAATATTAAAAAATATATTCCAAAATACCGTATTATTCTAGTGCCTTTAGAAACATGGAAACAGAAATGCTTATATATAAGCGATCTACATTATCTCCCACTAGGTTTTTTCATGACTTTAACCCTTATTAGATGCATCATACTTAAAACATATATTCATAGACTAGGGAAGGGAAATAAAAAAATGGGTGAGATCATATGCTCAGTAAGTGTAAACAAGGGAGAAATCTAAGCATAAACATGATCATAGGGGTATGAGAACGTGATCATAACATTATAAAATCATTCCATTCATATCAAAGATCATAAAAATGAATAATGATATAATGTTTGGTAGTTCATAAGACATGAATTATAAGAAAATAAAGAACATAATCCATGGAATCATATGATTGGAATAAGTCTAGGAATTGTGGTATACATAGACATGTGATATCATTACATATAAGTCAAAACTCATTTATAGAACTTATCAAGGCACATCATGGGAACCACACCTACTGGACGAGGCGCACCACCATCCCCAGTCACAATAATTTCCTTATAAGTGATTGGGTTTCCCCATCTTCCCATAGTGGATCGGTTTTCCCCATATTCCAACTTCATGGTGACTACACCTACTGGGTGGGGCACACCACCATCCCCAGTCATAGTCCATTCCTTGTAAGGGATCTGGTTTCCCCATCTTCCCATAGCGGATCAAGCACATCAACTTGATTCACATCCTTATCTTATGATTTATAAATCTTTACCCAATGTATTGGGAGTAGATATAGGTTGCACCCATCTCATAATAAAATCATTCAAACATGTTTCATATGACAATAAAATTTTCATCATATCAGGACCCATAAAAAGAGATGGGTTTTATAAACAACCAATAATAATCCCATGAAATGAAATTGGTGTCATAAACATGTAATTATATCTTATCCTATCAAAGAAGACATGATTCTTACTCATTTGATCAAATACTAACCTGTGAAAAGAAGCGAGTTTCACAAGAATAAAAACTATGGAAGATGAATGGGTTTCATAAACATAATTCCATCAAAATATAAACCATTCATAGAAAAAATATTAATGGAACCTTTGAATCATTTCCTAGAAGGGAATGAGTAACATCAACGAATGTCATCTTAGATGGAAAATAATTTTGAAATATCATTGAAAAAAATTTATCGAGGAAAATATCATTTATCCTTTGAAAAAGTATCTTCAAAACATATAACCCTTTGAAAAACATTTTCTTAAAAATAAACTTTAAAACTTATAAATATATCATATATTTGAAAACATTTTGAAAAACTTGTTTTTTGAAAAAATATAAAGAGATATAGAAAAAATTTTAAAAACCATTTTAAATGAAAACTTATAGAAGAGGATTAAAAATGTTTTGAAATACATTTCATTGAAAATACTTTAAAAACTTTTAAAAAATTATTTAAAACATTTAAAATAGTTTTTTAAACATATTTTGTAAAACTTTTGTATTTAAAAAATATCTTTGAAAACTTTTAAAGGAAGCATTGATAACCATAGAACATTTTTTGAAAACCTTCTTAGTGAAAACAACTTTAAAGACAATGAATGTCCTGAATATTAAGAAAATAATTTTTTTCATTAAAAATAAATATGTAAACTTATAATGTAATATTCAAGGAAATGACGATCATGATGGTGGGTATTTCCGTACATTCCGAACATTCTTTTTTACCTTAAAAGATTAAAAAAGTGTATTAATCATAAAAATAATAATATTCCTTCTAAAAATGTTTTTAAAAGGTAAAACATGGGTAAAAATTTCCATTAACATCATAGGATAAAATTAAAAAAAATTTGAAATCATTTTTAGAAATCATTCTTTATAAAGAACACAAATTTCCAACCGAAAGGAAATATATAACCACCTTAAAAAACATTTTCTTAATTATCTTAAGTACTAAGGAGTTGAAAAATGGTACCATTACAAGGATATAACACGCATATCCAAAGGGTAAGAAAATTCATGAGATTTATTGAGATATAGATCATATTATTTCATCAATGGAAGCATAATCATAAACAATATCGATAAATGATGAGATTGTTTCAATAAACATCTTATCACTTGGTAACTTTGAACAATAATACTCATGTATGAAAATTAAATTTCATGAATATAAAAATATCATTAAAGGAATGATATTCATGATATAAAATTTCAAATAAACCTTGAAAAAAATAATTTAGGTTTATAAAAAAACATGTTTCTCAAAGAAATAAAATTGAGAAAAAACTATCTTACCTACTTGGTAACTTTTGAAACATAAACCCCATGAAAGAATGATGATATAATGGATATGTAAATAACCATAAATTTTAGAATAAGAGTCATATAATACATCCATGGGAATTATACACACCACACAAACTAAATGAGTGGTGATTAAGTCATATATCTCATGAAAATACAGATTGAGATGAAATCCACATACCGTGTGTCTTTACTCTCATCGTACTCATTCAAGCCTCATATATAATAAATATAAGTTGATTAAAAATTTACCATAGAACCATATTATTATATATAATACCATATATAGTTTTATTATGAATTTTTATTTCCCACTTATTAATATTTCTATGTTAAGGTTTCACTTCAGGTAATATTAGATTTTTTTTTGCACGTGTCTTAATTTGTTGGTTCTTTGGTCCTTATACATACATCACAATTTCCAGAATGTAAAATATGATATAAATATTATTTATATAAATTATATATGTATTATAATAATATATATGATATATAATTATGAAAATGGAAAACACTGTTCATGGAGAGGGTACGTTATACATGCACATGAACATTGTTTCCATTTTATTGTCGTACTTAAAGAAAGAATAAAATTGACATATATGTATATATGTATATAATAACATTATAGTAGCATTATTATGTCATATATATCATATAATTTCACTAAACACATCCTTAATATATTCCAAGTAGTGTGTGAATGAATCACATCACTTTGAGAGGGCGGTAGTCCACACTTCCTCAAACGAAATTATCGTATTTATGCACGATGAAAAGCATAAAGGTATGTTCTAAATAAAAAGTACAGAAACATAAATACATTATAAATATAATATATATCATATATAAATATAGTTTTCATCATAATGTCCACCATGATATGCGGTAATGAAAAAATGAACAATCATCATTTCATGAGGTGGTAGTTCGTTGTACACATAAAAAGTATGATTATTTCCAATTAGATGGTGGTGTGTGTAAGTTTATGTAGAAAAATTAAAATAACAAAATCCTGGTATATTTAGGGTACTTTTTTTTGTTATAAAATCATGTAATAAAAAGAGTTTTGGGAGTGGATAATTGAAAATAAAAGAAAGGAGCTTGATGAGGGATGTTAGCTCTTATTTGGGTAGCTCCAATTGGTTTTGACCAAAGGGATTCCTTGGATTAATTTCTTCCTAAAGGGAGGATTCAAGGAGGAAGGGAGGGATTTTGGGAATTTTATTAGGTAGATATTGACCAAACCTAAGTGATTTAAGAGGTTCGAATAGGAGGGATAGGTGGTGTCCTTTTATAGGGAAGGGAGGGGATACACATGGAATTTCTGAAAACAAGTTAGGTGTACCCACATTTTTGCCTAAAAAAGTCACCCCAAATAAAAAAAATCAATAATTGAAGGTTTATAGATTAAATAGTGACATAAAATGGATTTTTGACAAGTTTTGTGGTCATTTAGGCCCTTAAGTTTAAGGTTTAGTCCCTCATTCAGATTAATTTTTTATTAATCGATGTAATTAATTTTAATTAATTTCACTAATATTTTAATCAAAAAATAATTTGACCTTATTAGAAATTAAAAATTATTCTGATTCTGAATATGGAATCCATTGTTTCAAATTTATATATCATAAGTGGAATAAATTAATTTTAATTTAATCCCAGAGATGGGATGACAAAGCGAGTTTTTAAAGTAAAAGCCTCCAAAAGTTTACTTTGTTTTTATAGTCAATTTCAAAGTGAAATTGATTACTATGTTTTTATAGTCAATTTCAAAGTGAAATTGAGTCTAATGACCTAAATTGGATTAAATGATAAAAATATTATCTAATTAAAAATTAAAAATAATTTAAAATATAATTTAACCTTATAAATAAATTAGATGAAAAACTGTTTTGAATTAAATTTCACTATTTTCACTATTCATTAAAAAATGAAACTTCATAGAAAATTCCAAAAATTTACCCTAAACTAATTTTTATTTTTATATTTCAAATATGAATTTTATTTATACAAATATAATACATAAAATTTCCAAATATTGGATTAAAAATAGGTTCTTCATTAAAAGGTGATAAAAATGGCTTAATAAAAATACAGTATTTTAGGAATAAAATTAGGTTTGTTTTTATATTAATCCTATAAAATCTATTGGATGGATATAAAAAATATTTGATTTAATATATAATATTTATATCACATTAATATCACTCACTAATTGTAATTAATTTAATTTATTAAGGTAAAACAGCTTTGTGGGCATAAAAATAATAACATTTTTCTTTATATTGAATTAGTTATCATAATAATTTATAATTCATTTGTAACCAATGAATTTATTTTATATTTTTTTAAAACATATATTTTCATAAGTTATTCAAACCTTTTTAATAACTACTAATTTAACAGATATATTATGTTAAATAATATTTTAATAATATATCATTATCGTTATTTAGTCTTGCGTGTTGCACAAGCTATTGAGGAAAATCATTATTATGTGTAACAAAAACTATTCTTAGTGTTCCATGTAGAGAAAGATAAAATTTATATTTCATGTAGTGAATGATTAACATTGTTTTGAGTATAAATCAAGCCAAACTTATAGAATAAACTATTTTCAGTGTTGTGTGAAATGAAAAATATCAAAAAGATTAAATTAATTTGAAAATAATAGTTCAAAAAATCTCAAGGTGTTACATTCTACCCCTATTAAAATGAATTTTACCCTCAAAATTCACCCACTTTATCAAAAGTTTAATACTTTAAAGTTTCATTCATAAAAACCTACATCTTAAAAATGAATGCTAAAACTTCCCTTAAAAAGGGAAAGTTGGAACCACAATGGTTACCCAAAGTATTATATAACTAGGTTTCCACATAGGAGAACATAGGTTAAGAGTGAAGATTGGACATGGAGGAAAAGTGTAAATATTTATAGGTATTGATTGAGGTCATCAATATCAAACAATTTAATGATAAAAGAAAAGTTGAGGGCCTCAAATTCATACATTTATGATGATTTAAAAGGCCATATATTGAATAAGAAATTAAGGTATTAGGACAACCCATTTTTTTGATCATTATCCTATATTTGAGTAATTATTTTATTGAACAATAATATAATAAAATATACTTACTTGATATATTTTTATAAACAAAATTTTATCCTATGGTTGTGCTTTTATATATTTCTAATTCATTCATTACTTCACGAAATAGATGTCTAAAAATTATCTTTGATTTCTAGAGCACTAAAATACTCTTTTAGAGGATCTTAAGTCCCATAAAGGAATGAAATTTATAACTATTTATCTATATCTATCCTTAAACAAAAATATGGTTAATACATTATTTTCTAAGAATAAAAAGTAATACTACTGTTTCATCATAAATATTTATTCATAAAAAATTATTATACATTAACCAGGACATTGCGCAGGCCAGTGATAGACGTTAAACCCCTGTCATCCTTTGGTCATGATTTCAAGACCCGTGGCCTTACTAAACTTGATTGGCTGTCAACTGACATACATGATGTCCTTTTCTAAAACCTCACTAATATAATATCCAAAATAAATATGATGTATATGCTTAAAATAAGTTTAATCACTAAATATCTTTTTAACCAATGTTTTTAATACAATATCAATATATAAATACTTCATCCAAAGTTTAATATAAAATGTTCATGAATTTTTAACCTTATAACACTTTTGAAAATTAAAATACAAATTTTTTAAATGAAATTCACGAAATCAACTTAACATTGATTCCAAAAATATCACAATGCACCACTTGGTTGTCATATTCTAGACATGTGAGTAAACTCATAAAATATTTCCTTAAAACATGGTAATAACCTGAATTACCTTAAATACTTTTTTAAAACATGCATGCTTTCTTATTACAATGATTACTAGATACATTCATTAAATCTAAGAAGTTGTAAACTTCATCCTTGGTTACATAGACCACTTTTTCAATAATCAATTCTAGGGTAATCCGTGCCTTTCAATTTACTTATTCATATCCAACATATATCTATCCAAACATCATTATCTCAATGTCAATAAATAATTAAGGGTTACCTTACCCTAATAAAAATATCAATTTCTTATTTCTTCATCTCCATTAAGTATGTCCTTTTAAATACTTAATGAAAACTTAAAAAGAAAATAATTATATATTTCATGATTTATATAACATAACATTTTAATTCCAAAACATAAATACATTAATTCAATATTATTCTTAAACCGTTACTCATTCTTTGTCAACTTTTTCTTTGATACCTATTTCCTGAAATATTAAATGTGAATCATGTTTTAAGGTTCCTCAATATTAATCTATTTAATCTTTTTATTATTAATTTAAATAATACTGGAAGAACACAACATATGTTTCACATGTCATTTTTAGTCTCTTTATCTTCAAAAGTATAACCAATACTCATACCATCTTCCTGATTCTCTTTATAAGATTTCCACTTAGAAAACATATTTTTATAATGCCCATAATTTCCACACCTGAAACCTTAAATGTTAATCATGTTCCTTCTAGATCTCTCCAATGACTATAACCATAAAGAACAGGGTGAGAAATATATATCATAGAATAAAAACACAAAATCATGAAAAATAATTACTTATAGGATGTCTAAATCATGACACCTAATTTTTTAATCAATGTAAGCTTAGGTTTATCCTTGGTTATTCATAGTCATCCTCTATGTAAATCGTTCATGATGGTTTATAAAGAGCTTGTGAATTCCCAAAGAATATCTCCCAAGAGTGTCAAACCAGGTGTGCAATAAGGCTTATTGTCATATACCAGGTTACATTGAGTTAGGCCCGACACACCTTGTCGAAGTTGTTATCACTATGTGTATTTGTGCTAGAGCCACATCCACCTGTATTATACAAAAATAGATGCATTTCTAGGAAACCACTCACTCTATCCTTTACCAATATTTCAGGAAATTTTCCTAAATGTTAACTCATCCTTATAATTATCCTTATATACATATATAGAAATATCCTTAGGCATATACCTAGGGAACTCACTAAAGTTTTCTCATCCTAGTTTCCAAAGTTTAACTAAACCATTAATCTAATACCAACTAAAACAAACTAGTATTAATATACATATACATTATATTACTTTTTCAGAATACTTAAAACATTAAACAAATAGATTCATGAAGACCATATTAGTCTAGTGTCTTTAGAAATATGGAAACATAAACACTAGTACATAAGCAGCTGCATTATCTCCCACTTGGTTCTTCATTACTAGAACCATTGTTCGACACATCATACTTAATAAATATCTTCATAACCTGAGGAAGGATACATAAAAAAGGGGAGATCTCAGATGCTTTGTAATGGAAAACAAGGAAGACATGTAAACATAAACATGATCATAGGGGTATGAGAATGTGATCATAACATTAGAAGATAATACCCTACATATCAATGATAATAAACATGAATAATGGAATAATGATTGAAATTTCACAAGACATGAATAATAAGGAAAGAAAGAATATAAGGCATGAAATCATATTATAGGAATAAGACATGGAATTCTGGAATACATAGATATGTGATATCATTCCATATAATTCAAGACTCAGTGCTATAATTTATCATGTCACTTCAAGGGAACCACACCTTATAGGTGGGACACACAACCATACCTAGTCATAGTATTTTACTTTTAAGGGATTAAGTTTACTATCTTCCTATATTGGATCGGGTTTCCATGTATTTCAACTTCATAGTGACTACACCTAGTGGGTAGGACACACTACTATCCCTAATCATAGTATTTTCTTTATAAGGGATCAAGTTTCCCCGTCATCCCATAGTGGATCAAGCCTATCAACTTGATTCACATCATTATCTCAAGACATATAAATCATTACCCAAATAATTAGAGGGATATATAGGTCCCACCCATATCATAATAAAATCATTCATACATGTTCCACAAGATAAAAAAACTTTCCTCATATCATGACCCATAAAAAGAGATGGGTTTTATAAACATCCAATTATAATCCCATGAAATGAAATGAGGTTCATAAACATATAATTATATCTTAACCAGTGTAATAATATAGGTTTCATAATTATTTCATTAAATTATAACTTGTGAAAAGTAGTAGGTTTCATAAGAATAAAACTTTTTGAAGAGGAACAAGTTTTATAAACATCATTATATAAAAATTAAAACTATTCAGATAAATAATATGAATGGAACATTTTAATCATTTACCAAAAGGTCATGAGTAATATCAAAAGTTTCATGTTAGATGGAAAATAATTATGAAATATATTTTAAAAATATTTCTTGAGAAAATATCTTTTCTTATTTGAAAAAGGATATTTAAAACATAAAACCTTTTGAAATAATTTTATTCAAAATAAAATTTAAAAATTATAAATAAATATTTTGAATTTTTTTTGGAAGCCTTTTTATTTGAAAACATATAAAGAGATGTTGAAAATGTTTTAAAAACCATTTTCATTGAAAAATTATAAAATTGTCTTCAAATTTATTTAAAAACAATTTATTTGAAAATACTTTGAAAAATTATAAATAATTATTTAAAACATTTAAAATAATTTTTTAAACATAATTTTTTAAACCCCTTGTTTTAAAAAATAGATTTGAAAACTTTTAAAGGAAGCATTGATAAGGACAAAACATTTTTTGAAAACCTTTTACAGTGAAAACCAATTTAAAGACAATGAATGTAAATAATATTAATAATAACATTTTACCCTTAAAAATAAACATGTAAAATTCTAATGGAATCTTCAAGTAAATGATTATCATGATGGTGGGTATGTCCCTACATGTCAAACATTCCTTTTTTTACTTAAATGTTCAGAAAATTGTTTTGATCAGAAAATGATAAGAAGATTTATTCTAAAACTATTTTTTAAAAGGTGAAATATGGGTAAAAATTTCCTTTAACACCATAAGATAACATTTAAACATTTTTGAAATCATTTTTATAAATCACGGTTTTGAATGGATACATATTTCTGACCAAAAGGAAAGATATAACCACATTTTCATAAAAACATTTTCTTAATTATCTTAAGTACCAAAGAGTTGAAAAAAGGTACCATTACATGTATAAAACATGAATATACACAGGGAAATAAAATTCATGATATTTCTTGAGATATGGATCATATGATTTCATCAATGGAAGAATAATTATAAACAATCTTGATAAACAAAGAGATTGTTTCAATAAACATCTTATCACTTGGTAACTATCAATCAGAATCCTCATGTAAGAAAATGAAATTTCATGAATCCTAAAATATAATTAAAGGAAATAGATTCATGATATAACATGTCTAATACACCTTGAAAAAAAAATAATGTTGTTGTATAAAAAACATGTTTCTCAAAGAAAGAAAATTGAGACAAAACTATCTTACTGATTTTATAACTTTTGAAACATAAACCCCATGAATGAATGATAATAGAAAGGATATATAAATACCCATAAATATAATAATAAGAGTCATATAATAGATAAAGTTTCATTATATACACCATAAAAATGAAATTAGTGGTTATTAATGCATGTATCTCACGAAAAGAAAAAGTGAGATTTAATCCCCTTACCTTGCGTCTTGAATCTTGTCATACTCATTCAAACCTTAGGTATAATTAATATAAGGTTATTATAAATATATCATAGAAAAATATTCTTATATATAATACCATATATTTTTTATTATGACTTTATATTACCCTCTTATTAACATTTCTATGTTAAGGTTTCACTTCAGGGAATATTCGCTTTGTTTTTCACACGTGTCTTAATTTGTTGTATTGTTGGTCCTGGTAATTATATAAGGGTTTCCATAATTTAAAGAATGATATAAATATTATTTATATTAATTATATATGTATTATAATAATATATATAATATAGAATTATGAAAATGGAATAAATAGTTCATGGATACGGTAGGCCGTACGTACGCATGAACGTTGTTTCTGTTTTATTATCGTATTGAAAGAAAGAAAGAAAATGAATTATATATATATAATAAAATTAAAGTAGAATTATTATGTCATATATATCATATAATGTCACTAAAAACATTCTTAATACATTCTATCTAGTGTGTGAATGAATTACATCACTTTGAGGGGGTGGTAGTCCACACTTCCTCAAACAAAATCATCATATTTACACATGATGGAAAACATAATGTTATGTAATGGATAAGAATTATAGAAGAATAAAAACATTATAAATATAATATATATCATATATAAATATATTTTCCTTCATAATTTCTATCATTATAGGTGTTAAAGTAAAAATGAACAATCATCATTTTGTGAGGCGATAGTTCACTATACACATAAATAGTATGTTCGTTACCCATTAGATGGAAGTGTGTATAAGCGTAGGTCGAACCCTTATCATAAAAACATAATAGTATATTGAGGATAATTGTGTTTTTGTAAATTCATGTCATAGGAATATATGAGGGAGTTAACACTGAAAAATAAAATAAATGAGCTTGAGGAGGGATGTTACCTCTTCTTTGGGTAACTCATTTGGGTTTTCACCAAAGGGATTCCTTGGATTGATTTCTTCCCAAAAGTTTTCTTCAAGGAGTAAGGGAGGTATTTTGGGAAGTGTATCTGGAATATCATGGATAAAACTATTAGTTTGGATATGTGTGAAGAAGATAGAGACGTGGTGGCCCTTTATAGGGAAGGGAGGGGAAACACTTGACATTTTTGAGAAACAAGTTAGGTGTACCCACGTTTTTACCTAAAAATAGTCATTAAAAACTAGAATAACTCAATAATGGAATTTTTATAAACTAAATATGTACATAAAATGGGGTTTTTACTGTTTTATGTGTCTTTTAGGTCCTTAAGTTTAAGGTTTTATCCCTTGTTAAGCTTAATTTTTCCTTAATTGGTGTAATTAATTTTAATTACATTCATTAATATTTTTGGTCAAAAAATAATTTTATCTTATTATAAATTATAAATTATTTCTATTATAAATATTTAATATATTCTTTCAATTTCCAATCATATAATTGGTAGATATTAATTTAAATTTAATCCCACAGACGGGATGGCAAAGCAGGGTTTTAAAGTAAAAACCTCTAAAAGTTTGCTATGTTTTTATAGTCAATTTCAAAGTGAAATTGATTCCAATGACCAAAATTGGATTAATTTATAAAAATATGATATAATTATACTAAAAAAAATTAAAATATAATTTATTCTTATAAATAAATTAGACTAAAAAGTAATTTTGAATTAAATTTTAGTATTTGTCACTATTCATTAAAAAAATGAAACTTCACAGAAAATACCAAAAATTTAACCTAACCTAATTTTTATGTTTAAATTTCAAATATTAAGTTTATTTTGAAATATATTATTCTTAAATATTCCAAAAAACTTATTTAAAATAGGTTCTCCATTGAAGTGCAGTAAAAATGCCTTAATAAAGATATAATATTTTGTATATAAAATTGGGTTTGTTTTTATATTAAGCCAATAAAGTCTATTGGAAGAATTTAAAAAATATTTTATTGAATATAATATATATATATATATATCACATTATCTTTGTGGGAATAAATATAATTATATTTTTCTTTATATTCAATCGATTTTCAGAATAATTTCAAATTCATTTGTAACCAATGAATTCATTTTATATTTTTATAAACCGTATATTTTTTTAAGTTAGTTAACCCTTTTCATAACTAATAATTTAAAATCTAGGTTATATTAAATAATATTTTAATAATATATCATTATAGTTATTTAGTACTGTGTGCTACACAAGCCATTGAGAAAAGTCATTGTTGTGTGTAACACAAGGTATCCTCAGTGTTCTGTGTAGAGCAAGATAAAATTTATGTTATGTTTAGTGCATGATTAACTTAGTTTTATGTTTAAATAAAGAAAAACATATATAATAATTTTTTTAGTGTTGTGGGAAATACAAAATATCAAAATGATTAAATTAATTCGAAAAAAATAATTCACAAAATTTTGGGGTGTTACACTCAAGAGATATATTTTCATTTCCCATTGGACGGAAAATACGATGAAAAAGGGTTGTTACATTAGAATAATAGTATTAAAGTATATGTAATCTAATGAAGTTATCATATCTTCTTGTTTATAGATGCTTTGAATGAGGTGGAAGAAAATACAAACATAATACAATTCGATTAAGTTTTATACATCTTCTTTGGAAAAACTCATTTTGCCTCACTTTAAGCCTTACAGAACATAATTTTGAGGAAACCAGAACCTTTAAGACTTAGGGCAGATTTTAGGAAGGTATTTTTGTTTGGTATTGGTCAATATAAATAGATCAAGAGGTTTTTTGAAGATATGAGAGGATTATCCCTTTTATAATACTCCAAGAAATTAGATTATATTTTCTTTTGAAAGAACATTAGGTTAGATAGTATACACCATATGCAACCCCAAGATTAAATAAACCGAGAAATAATATTATTTAGATATTACAATTATATAATAGTAGTTGTGTTGTTAGGAGTGAATAAGAATAAAATATTTATTAAATATTTATTTTCTTATTACAAATAATGAATTCAATAAAAAAATTCATTTATATAATTTTTGTTACTAGAAAAAATATATGAATAAATTCATTTTAAACAATAAAAATACATCATAAAAATTATTTTTAACTATTTTATGTGTGAATAATTGTATTTAATTTATTATATTTTAAAACATATTATTTTAAAAAATTAAAATCAATTTTTTAAATTAGAATATTAAAATTACCTTAAGGTTAGTTTTTGAAATTTTTTTAAAAATAGTTGAGGTTTGGATAAATAGAGAAAAATACATATTTTACAAAAAAGTGTCACTTTTATGAATTTATAATTTATAAGAATAAATTGATTTTATTGAAAAAAATTTCTAGATAAAATTTATATTTTATAAGTAATTTAATTCATATAAAAATATAATGTAGGTCTTAGAAATATATTCTTAAAATTTTTTAAATCAATGTTATGATTTTGTTTAAATAAAAATTATTTTTAGTTATTTTATCTTAATAAAGTATTTAGAGGGTTACTTTTTGTTTTGGTTTTTACTAAAATATATTTAAGTCTCCTTTATTTAATATAATCTAATTAATTTCATTGAAATCAATATTATACTTTATTTTTATATAAAATTATTTTTATTCATAAAATAAATATATTTGAAAAAACTATTTTTATTACATTCTCTGAAATTATATTAAAAGTAATTTATAAAACTTTTTGTAGTTTAATCATGGATAATTTATTAAATATTTGGAATCATGATAATTTATATTATCTAATACGGTCAAATTATTTTTTTCCCATAATGAATAGTGACCAAATTAAATATTTATCACCTTAGTTAAGGATAAAATGAGTTAAAATAGTTAAAACTAAATGTATAAGGATTCAATATAACAAAAAAATTTAATAAACCAAATTGGATGGTATTATTTAGAACATACCCTTACCATGTTCAATGAAATGATAATTTGGTACTAGTTGCATGTGAAAATGACTTTATATTATTTAAATATTTTAAGTAATTCCTTGTTCATCCCTTCCCCCACTTATAAAAGATCACTTATTCTCCTCCATTTTTCAAAAACATATAACACTCTATATTGAATAATAAAAAAATAAAAAAAAACTTACTAGGTTCATTTTTTTTATTCTTGATCTTCTTTTCTTATCATAATACCATCATATGAAGGCTTGAGGTGTAATCCGAAGGAGGTCACCCAAAGAAGAGGTAATCATCTTACCCAACTCATTCAATGTTTATTTACTATTATACACCCCATAAATCTATTATATATATAAAAAATAATGAATCTAGTATCATAAATATATTGGTATATTATTATTATTATGGTACAACCATTTTCCACCTCCTTTACATCCTATGAAAAATGAAAACATCACTCATCCATACATATTATCTACCATCTCCACATAGAGGTGTAATTAATTTTTAATCACAATTTTCATGGATTTTTATCAATATGGAATTAATTAATATATATGATATTTAAAACATAATTTTTATTCTTTAAATATATGATATAATCCACTTTCTTACCCTTATATTCATTAGAAAATGAAAATGTTTCTCCTTTTTATGTTTGGACTACCACCTTCATGAAGTGATGTGATTTTATTTTCTATTACCATTATGAGTAGTTTAATATAATGTTATATATAATGAATAAAAATGACATTCATGAAATAATTAAATTTTTTGTTATTATGGAACCATTTCATAACATGTTTTAGCTTGAACAATATACCAAAGTAACTTTGGAGAAATTGGTTAAACAACCTTAAGTGGTCGACATTAGAAAGAACAATTCAATGAATGGATTTTAAGTAATTTTAAAAGTAAACGAAAATGTAATATATATGGAAAATGTTCTCAATAAATTATTTAATAAATTTAAATTCATTATACATTATGATCAAACATGTATGACTAAGAGGAGACCCAAGGTAAGGGTAATTTCATCTCATTTTCACTTCAATGAGACATAATTATATTATGACCCTAATTTAATTTATTTATTGTATATACTTCCCATTTGAAATATTATATCAATAATTAATAATTATTCATGATATTTAATATTTCAAATCATGTTTATATTTTTAATAGGTTTTGATTCAAATGCTATTAAATAAGTAATATATTTCTGTTACAATATCTTTTTATTTCAAGATTTTTATGATCAGATTTCCATTGAGAGAATTTTATAATTCTAATATGTTATACCCCTATATTTTTTTATACTCTAGTTTTGTTTATATTTAATTTATTTAAATACAATTTATTCTCTTCCTAGTTCAACAATAGAAAAGTAAGTTATATGTATGGCACTTTTAAAAAAACTTGTTTTAAAGACTTCCTTCAAACTCATTTTCTTCTTTATTAAGCTTCTTTTAAATGTTTAAGAAAAAATATTATTTATGCTTAAAAGGTTTATAAATTTTATTTTCAACTATTTATTACATTCTTCTCAAGGGATTAAAAATTAATCATTTCAATGTTTTCTGAATGGTTTATTTGAATTTTTTTACCAAAGTTTAAAAAGATTTTTTTATAAAATGTTTACAACTTGGACTTCTCTTTCCCACCATCATAGATGTTATAGATTATCAGGATTCCTTTACATGTTTCCATGGGTATTTAAGTAAAATATTTTTCTAAATTTTTTATGATTTTTTATTATAAATTTTATAAAAATAAAGGATTATTATGTTTATAAAGAAATGAAAGCAATTTTTAATGTGATTTATAACTTCATTTATACAAAAATTTAACAGGAATTTATTTATATTTTATTGCTTATATATTGTTTATTCATGGCTTTGTTTTACTAAATTTCATTAATTTATGATTAATGGATTCACTTTATTATTTTTATGGCCTCTATAACTCTCTATTATTCATTATACATCATTTTTCTCTTTCAGGTACACATTTTTAATATCATCAATTAATTCAAAATAATTTCTATTAATTTGATGTTTTTTAACCATATATTATTTATATATACAATATCAGTTGAAGGAAAATTATTTATTAAGTTATTCCATTTTCTGGGGCAATATTGATGATCTATATTCTCGATTCAATATAGAAAATTCTTGAATTATATGGAATTTTGGGAATGATTTTTTTGATCATTAAAAATATTTGGAATGCATAAGATGTGAAACTAATAGCTTGGTCCTAGTTATAGATATCCTCTCGATGCATTGAAATTTATCGTGAGAAAAAAATTATGGTGACATAAAATGGGTAATTATTTTACACTTATCCTTTTATTAGGAATGATGTCTTGGTTCAGATACCTTGATAGTAAGAATCCTAATGACATGACCAAGGCATTGATGAAACGTTTTTGAATGTATAGATTTATGAATTATATTTATTGATAGTTTAGTTTCCATTATCTATGTGATTTTTATATGTTTTACTAGTGTATCTTGATCCTTAGATGTAGTTGGCACAATTTCAGGTAGTCCACACTACACACTAGGATGAAATTGTAGTAGTATCTAATAAGACATTATACTAGTGTAGACTTCAACATGGAATTGTAGTGGTATGGGACTATCGACATAGATAGGTCACTATATCTCCATGAAATTCCATCCAATGGTTACTATTTTATAGAAGAATTATTTTAAATATGGTGGCATAGTTTTATCATCTTCTTTTTGATTTGATTCAAGTTAAGTATCCCATGTTTGTGATACTATGAGATTATACCCTATAATTATTCTACAAAAATATGTGAAGTGTTATGCCTCTCCATGGAGGTAGGGATTAATTACTAAACCAAGTAAATCTCTATACATCCTGATCTTCTTCTTGTTAATTTTATTTTTTCCTTCAAAAATTATTTTGTGAATTTTCAATCATTTATTCCTCTACTTGTTTTTCAAACAACTGGTATCAAAGGATTGTTTGAGAGATCGAGCATCAGTTTTCTCGAATTGAATAATGGCTATTGATGAATGATCACTTTGATGAAAATTATATCAGTTATAATAGGATACATATCAAATATTTTATTTTTTATAAAAAATATGCGGTTAACACTTCTGGGAGAAAAACTAGTGGATATAGATTAGTCACAGTGGGAGCTACAAGATGAAAATATTCTAAGAGGTGTGTGTCATAAGTTAGAAATAAACATAGAGTTTAATGACATAAAATATAATATGATGATGGGGTTGATGAAATATATAATGAATATGTACAAGAATCCTTCATCATGGAATAAAGTGTTGGGACCAAGTTTGATTGATAAGATTTTGTCTTTTATTGTCAAAATAGATAAATTAATTCACATTATAAAAGGTCTTGGAAACCAGAAGATTCATTGCTGATTTTCATTTCCAAAATATCATAAGTTTGGAGAACTTGTGATTCAAGCCTTATGAAGTAAAGGGGGAGTAAAGTTATTTCCAGTCATATCCAGTTTTGATTGGAAGGAAAGATGGTAGTGAAATATAGAGAAGGTTTAGTACTTTCCGTTAAAAATATGACGATGCTAAATGTGTTCGATCAAAGAGTATATATCATGGTATATATTTTTCATGGTAAAATTAGTGTTTTTTTGAATAAGCCAGATTATAATGAAGCAACATTGGTGTTCATACTGAAGTAGATTTTAAGGTGGCACCATTTTCTAGTGTTTGCCAAATTTTTGGGGCTGAAAACCGAGAGATGGAGAAATGTGATTTTGGCAATGAATTTTGTGTGTAATTTTGAATATGGATTGATATGTTTCACTTAATAGGATTTCCAAGATTGGAACATAAAAATCTTCCAAAGTAAATATTCACGTGAAAGATTGGTTTTTTCATGAAAGATTGAAGGGAGTTTGGAATGTTGTAAGCAAGGCATGATTCAAGGTCAAAACATCAAAAAACGGAAAACTCATGAAGTGCACAAAAGATTCATGAAGTGAACGAAAGATGAGGTTTGTGAAAAAGATACTTAAGCTCTCAATGTAACATCAAATGATTTTTTTTTCACAACACGTTAGGATATTCTGCGACGTGTTAGGGTTTTTTCGTGTGGGGGTTGAGGATGCCTTTAAAAAAGAGGTGACCCCGTATCATTTGTGTATCTCGACACTTAGACAAATCCCGAGCTCTGAAGCATGAATTTTTTTTTAAGTAAATGAAGTTTCATAGAAAAAATATAGTTGCGCATAAGGAGAAGTTTCACACAAGAATAGATTTGCATGTAAGATTAAAGTTGAATGAAAAGGTATTTTGTGAAAAAGTAAAATCTTGCGTGAGAGGAAAAAAGTTGTGCACAAGACACTTAAATGGGTGCGTGAAATATTTGAGTTCAGCACAAGTAGTAAGTTTTATTCTAGGTAGTTCTTACTAGATTCTAGGTAGGAAAGAGAAGAATTATTTTGAAATATAAAATTGTAAAAGATGATTAAGAAGCACTTAAACTTTTTTTCCCTATTTCTGCGAAGAGAGTGCACACACACCATTGGATTTTTTTTCAAAGTTCTACATGAGTGTAAGGAAATATCCTATTCATTTTATTCCAAATTAAAGGATTGTTTTCTTGTGGATTGTGTGGTACATGATTTTTTCTTTACCATACCAAGGATGTATCTACTCTTATTGAGTAGTGAACCTTGTAAATATTGTGTTCCAATGGTTGTGCGTGTTCAACAGGGAAGGATATCTTTAACATGAGGTGAAGGTTGTTTCAAAATGAAGGAAACATAAAAAGAAAAAGATATCACTAATTCAACACCTCCCCCTATCGGTGATACTCAGATCCTGACTGGGAACTTTATTAAGTGTACTAGATGTGATGATTATTCAATTTGAAGATGGTTAATGAGAAATCATTTCTGATCACATCAATAAATTCAACAACATCTCAAGTAAATTATCTTTGGTGGGAATTAAATTGGATGATGAGGTATGTTATCTTGTTTTGTTTTCTTCATTACTTTACAATTTCAAATTGATTGTTACATCAATGAGAAGTTATTTGGGGAATACAATGTTTGTTCTAAAGTATGTACTAGACTTGACATTTAGAGAGGATATTTATAGAATTGAATCAATAAGATTTTCCAGTTCTATATGGAACTTGGAAAAAATAACTAGATACGTATAGTGATATTATCATAGAGGTTGATTAAAATAAAGGGGAATGATCTAAGATAAGGAAAATGGGGCTGGTACTACCTACTAGATTTGTGGGAAGAAAGGTCATGTCCAAAAAGAAGGTAGAAAAAAAGGATTGTTCCTGAAAACAGTACAGAAATTCAAAAGATAATGGAATGGATGATGTATTTCTAATGAGAATTTATATCCATATAGATTATTAGATTTTAGAATTTGTGTAATATTTCAATTCCATATTGAACAATGGTTTCCTAAAATATTATTTTTCTTGAAATTTAGGTAATGTGTATTTTGATGACGATGAAACTTTTCAGATTTTTGGGAAGGGAGGTGGATGGATTAAAACAAACAGCGGGAGGTTTCTTATTTTTGAGATTATATGCAATATCCCTAGAATGAGAATAAATCTTATTTCTGTTTAGTATCTTTATGATACATGATTTAGTACCATGATTACTAGTGGTTCATGGAGGATAACTAAAGGAGATATGGAAATAGCTCATGGAGAAAATAATGTTACCCTATAAAACATGATAGAAACATTCATGTACATTCTTGCATCAATAAATTCTATCAGGGATTAATAATTGTTTATTTATAGGCTAAGCCACTTGAGTGAGAAGGGGATGAATGTGATGGAAGTAAAAGAAATATAATAGAAGATGAATATGGTGGGAATTTTCTTATGTGAAGATTGAATATTTGAAAAGAAGAATGTATCATTTGAAAAAGGTGGCATAACCCTAAAGTATAATATACTAGTAATGGTAAAACCTGATGTTAAATGGTCTTCACCAGTACGTTACTTTAAAGGGATGCTGTATTATGTTATATTTATCAATGAATTAATAATAAAGGTATGAATTTACTTTCTAAAATGAAAATTTGATTTATTTATGGTGTTTTAGAAGTGTAATACTAAAGTGAAGAATATTCCAGGATCAAGTCTATAATTACTGAGTGTAGATAATGGAGGAGGGTAAGACAATAAGGATTTTAAGTAATTCTTTACTAATAATGGAATTTGGTGAGAGAATAATATTTTGAGGAAGAACAAAACAAAATGGTGTGGCTAATAGGATGAATAGAAATTTGAATTAATTTGAAAAAATTATGAGACTACACTCTGGGTTACCAAAAACATTCTGGGTATAAGAAGTGAATATAGAAGATTATCTCATCAACATGACTCCATTTTTATCATTAGGAGAATTAATATTGGAGTATATCTCATCAGGAAAGAAGGTAAGAATCTATATTTTAAGTGTACTTGGATATTTTTCATATGTACAGATAGATGGTGATGTGAGGTATATTCTTGATTCTAAATACAAACCTTGTTTATTTATTTTCTACAATGTTGGGGAGTTTTTTATCTTTATTGGGATGATAATAAAAATGTGTTCATCACAATACATAATTTTATTTTTAATGGAGGTATCATTTATAAGAATCATCAAGATACAGAATCTAAATGTGGGAAAAAATCAAGATACTATGAAAATAAGTAAATTTTAGGTGTACCTAGGTAGATGACACCAACAAAATACAGAGTCTACTCCTCAAGTGGATATAAGTAGATAAATAAAAGTGATAATTCTTCTTTAGATATATCCATCATGCTTAAAATATTATTATTGACTCATGGTGGATACCTAGACTGTTTGGAGGAGGAAATTTGGTTAAAGTGGTTCAAAAAGTGGGAATTGTCTTTGAAGGAGGAGATTTATTCATTACATAAAAACAATTCTTGGGAGTTGTCACCTCTTGCACAAGGAAGAAAATAATTGTAGAAAAAATGGGTATATTAGTTCGAGGAAGAACATGATGGTAATAGAAGGTGTAAGTAAAGGGAGATGGTGAATCAATTTCAACCTGAATAATGTATATATTTTACTTAAATATTATCATCTATCTTGATTCTTACCACCATCTAGGTGGTTCTAATTTTTAGTTCATTAGAATACTTACACATTGTGTAGCTTGATTTCAAGATTTATTTCCTTCATAGAGAATGGGGAGAGTAAATATATATACTAAAGATAGGGGGATATGTTGAGTCATGAAAGTTGTAACTATTTTGAGAACTCTTAAATATATTACAAGGGGTTAAAGTAGGCACCTAGTTAGTAGAATAAAAAGTTCGATGCCTTTATGAGTAAAAAATGCATAAAACATTGTGTAATGGGTCAATGTTTTTACATGATTTATTTTAGTGATGGATTCATTATATTTCTTCTATATGTGGATGAAATTATCATTGCATGATCATGTATGTTGAATAATGGGGAGATGAAATGGAAGATGGATAATTATTTGGATATGAAAGGTCTTGGAGTGGGCGAAAAGATTTTGGGGATGAAGATCAAAGGTGAATGTATAGATAGAACCTTGATGTCATCACATGCCGACTACATTGGAAAGGTTCATAGTAGATTTAGTATGCTAGAATCAAGATCTATTTCTATTCCCCAAGAAATCAATTTCAAATTTTCAACTAAACAAGCACCAAAGATAACAAAATATGTTTATTATATAAAAAAAGTTCCATATTAATTATCTATTTGAAACCTAATTTTTTTCATGGTCTATACTCGACCTGATACTTATCATATAGTTGGAATTCTTAGAAGATACATGGATAACCCTATGAAACAACATTGGGAAGTTGTGATGTGGATTTTAATGTATCTAAATGAAAAAAAGAAGTATATCTATACTTTGTTAAAGGAATGTCATTACATGGGTATAAGGATGATAACCTTGGTGGTGATGTTAGAAAAAGGAGGACTGCTACAGGTTATGTGCTTACCTATTGAGGGAATATAGTGAGTTGGATATCTCAATTAAAAAAGGTAGTAGAATTATCCACCACAGAGGTAGAATATATTACTGCAACAAAATCCAAGATGGAGATGGTCTTGCTGAATAAATTTATAGATGATATGGGTAGAATGAGAGAGGAAAATTTATCGCAGTGTGATAGTCTGAATTCAATACGTCATATAAAGAACCTAGTGTTTCTTTCCCAAATAAT
Organism: Viscum album; assembly: GCA_963277665.1. Lineage (NCBI taxonomy): Eukaryota > Viridiplantae > Streptophyta > Magnoliopsida > Santalales > Viscaceae > Viscum > Viscum album. The sequence goes on along the minus strand of OY728142.1, from coordinate 1,147,951,657 downwards.
TTATATTCATTATAAGAAAAAAAATTCTGAGGCTTGATACAAGATAGGTTGTTGACATTATAGAAGATTCATGGAACTAATAATCTAGAAGATGTGATTACAAAGATGATTATTATAGAGAAGTTGAGGAATTGTTGGGTATCTATTCATTTTCATTAATGGGTGAAATACGAGAGGCATAATATGGAATAAAACAATAGAATATTATAAAGGGATACCAATTGGTATATCATAAATATTCAATTTGAAATAGTTTTTTAATGGGAAAGTAAACATTGTTGAGTGAAGAAGAGGAAAAACTCAAATTAATTAAGTTTTATAAGCTAGTGAAATCAAAGGATGTTAGCATGTATGATCAGGTTCCAAGTGGGAGATTTATGGACCAGTGTAGCCTGATCTTTTCCTTTTGTTAGGTTATTTTTTGGATCCACATACTTCATAATATGTCATAACTCCATAGATTCAAAATCTATGGTGAGGTAGATGGGGGTTGTAGGGGGTTTTTACCCCTAATCAGGGGTACAGGTGTTGAAGGTCACTGGTCCCAATTTTGGGACACTATTTAAACTCTATCCAAATTTTAGTAGTAAGTGATAGGACACTGTAATAATGTCACTATATGTGAATGTGATTAGTGACACCATTAGGTCACTGTATGTCCAGGGACATCTGTCCATCGGTTACTATAGCACAATGGACTTATTGTGTGGTTGGTGTCATATTTATATCATCTCCATTATGAGATAATTTGAGAAAGTTTTTGTGTCTCTGTTTGATACTCTAAAATTATACCCTTTAATTATTTTCCTAAAAATAGTTAAGCATTCTACCTATCAAGGGACATAGAGATCATTTCCCAAACCATGTAAATATTTATATCTCATGATACTCTTATTGTTATTTTTTCCCTTTTACTCTTTATCTATGAATTTTCAATTATTTATTGATCTATAAATTTCCACAACACTTTATTGATATTATACATGTATTTTTATTAACTAAGTATTTTTATTGAATGTAATATTATTTAATTATATACTAAACCACATTGATTGATATTTATTTACAAATTATAGATTATATTGTACATAAACCTTACTCAGTATTTGAGAACACCCATTATTTATTCTCAAGGATATGAATGTGGAATTATTTAATGGCTTTCATGGATGTAAGAATGGTTTTTCTTTGTTTTTAATTTCCAATATAATTTGGAAGTCAAGTATGTAACTATTTTTCTAAAACTTCTAAGTCGATTGATCTTTGGTGGCATGATCCCTTGTATTTTATACCAATGTAAAACATATCACCCCCTACAGTTTATGAGTGTAAAAACTTTGGTAATGATATAATAAATTATCTTCATATTTATTATTATGAATTAGATAGTTATATTAGTTATAAAATTATCAAGTAATTTTTAATCTAAAAAAAATTATTTTTTCTAAAAACATTTATTATAAAATTTTATTTAGAATATTAATTTGTAAAGTTTAGAATTTTAGTTTAATAAAATGGATATTATTTTTTAAAATAGTATATCAAAATTTACTTTATGTGATATTTTGGAATGTTTCAGTGGATAGGAAAAAATAACGATTTTTTATAAAAAGCATTTTATTTTTAATAAATTATGTAATTTAATAATACAAATATGTTTTTAATATGTTTTAAAGTAACATAATTATTATTTATTCCTCATAATTTCTTTTTAATCAATATTATTTTGGGTTTTTTTATAAGTTTTTATTTGGGTTTAAAAACAAGTTTTTCTAAAAATAGATTTAAAATACATAACGTTTCTACTTTTTAATTAATTAAAATAATCCATAATGGGGAATGTTTTAAATTAAATTTATAGATTATATATTAGTAATTATTAATTTAATTTCATGTAATGATTATTATTATTCATATATTTAATATATAATCATCTTTTTCAAAAACAAATACTATTCTTAAAAACCAGTTGTCTCACCACATAAGCGTGATTAATATTAAATTTATATTTTACACTTATGTATATTGAATTTGAAAAAATGGATTCCATATTTGGAATCATAATAATTTATAATTCATAATAATTCCAAGTTAATTTTTGAACAAAATTATTAGTGAAAAAACTTAAAATTTATTATAGAGATTAAGGTAAAAATGAGTTTACTTAGTGATTAAACATTAATCTTATGGGACCAAATGACCTAAAAACTTGTACAAAACCCATTGAAAGAACATAGGTTAACCTTATCCCTTATTTTATCTATTTTTCACATTATTGGGTCCTGGTAACTTGAAAAAAATGTGTTTTAAAATCTCTCTTTCAAAAATTCACAAGTTTTCCACTCACCCCACTTATAAAAGGCAACCCATATCTTCCTATATTCACACCTATCAAGAAATTTTTATTTGAAATTATAATACTAAATCAGTTATAAAATTTACTACTCTAATACTGGAATCTTTAATTTTTTAATAAAGTCAACCAAGGAAGGCCTTTAGTGCAAACCAAAAAGAGTTACCTGAAGAAGAGGTAACATTCATCAATGTGCATTTTATTTTATTTCTTACTCCACCACCTTAAATTATTCTTAAACCATTTTATATAATATATATAGTATAATAAATATAATGATATGTTTTTTTATGTTAATTTTAGGACCTATACCCACACACACATCAATAAAACATGTTATGAAATCATCATTTGTGGGTACGACGGACTACCGCTTCGTGAAACGATGACAGTCGTTTTTCCATTACAACCTCTCATGGTTGGGAATAATATTAGATATAAAGTTTATATATCATATTTTTAAAATTATTATACCTTTGGGGTCATTATATTATATATATCCTTTTTTATATTCCATTCCTTAAGGGATACGACAACATCACTCGTTTGTATGGAGGACTACTACCTTACGAAGCGATATAAAGTATTTTTCACTAACATGTTACATGGAAGGTAATAAGGGTAAAAATAATGAATATATATGATATAAATGAAATAATTATTAGAATAAAGACATAATAATCTCTCTTTAAAAATAATATATCATTTTCTTTCTTACATATTCACTCACTAAAAAAGTGATAACGTTGTTTGCGGATGTGTGGACTACCACCTCCTCAAAGCGATGTGATTCCTTTTTTCATAACCACATCACAAGAATGATATATATAAGTATATATAATTAAATTATACGTTAATTATGATATAATTATCATTATTTAAAATTGAAACATTAATTACCTTCCTTTTATAATAATCATTGAAAAATAGAAAAGTTTCTCCTGCGTACATACGACCTACTATCTCCATAATCATAAAGTTAGTTAATTTTTCATAACCATACTCCATTATTAGTTTTATGATTATAATTTTTATATAAATATGAAAATTAATTATTATTAATATGTTTAAATAATGGACCATTTTTCCATAGTCGTCCTACCAATGTCATTTTTGACACATAAATTGAATATGGTCAAAAAATCCATCTTAAACATAATTTATTAATTAATTGTATATAACTTGTTAATAAGTAAAAAAAAACTTGAAAATGTTCATCAATAATGTAAATAATTAACATAATTTCATTATTCAGGAATATAAATACACACATGATGAATCAGACTCAAGGTAAGGGACTTCGTCTCAAACTCCTTTCATTGAAGAATATTATGATGTTATACACCTATAATATTTTATATAGTGTATATACAACCCTATTTAAATTTTATATCATTAATTTATTTAATATAATGGTATTTATGGTTTTTTAAATTATATTATCTCTTAGGTATTATGATTCAACTATTTATAAGGTGATATGGTACTTTTCATTAATGGAAAAAATCATCTTTAATGTTTCCATTAAACCTATTCCTTTTCCATGTCCATGTACTGAAAATTATTTTTTGAAAATTTTTATATGGATGTAAAGTATTTATAAATTAATTTATATATATATTTTACTTTATTTAAATTGATTTAAAAATTATTTTTTATGCATTTTATACTGAACATTTTAAAATACGACAAAAGGAATGTTATATTATTAACTTATATAGAAAGAATTATTTTTCCACCAAAATGACTATGATTTGATTTATAGACTCATTTTAAAGCTTTCATGTTTTATTAAAAAAACCCATTTCCCTTTTTTGGGTATTTTGGTATTGAAAATGGGTTTTAAAAAGAAAAGGGAATTTTTATGGGTTTTTAAAAGAAAATAGGATTTTTATATCCAAAATTTATTTGCTTATGATATTAAAATGTTGTTTAAAATGTTTTATGATGGAAAAGTGAAAGAATAATTTTTTTTATTCATGATTTTTTACTTGAAATTTTTACTATGGTCCATTCCAAATAGCTTCGAGTGCGTCCGTCAAAGCTTATAATATGGGGTGACCCATATAGCTCTGGGTGGGCCCATTATAGCTTAAATGATAGGAGCACATAGATATCCCTCCATTTAATTGGGTAATGTTACTTATCATAAATGGTAAGAAGGAGGTAATTACCAAATGAGTCCTTTAGATTTTACAGGGCTCTAGTTACTTTTGACACTGGTTTAAAATGGGTTATGAATGTGATGCTCCAAGTTACCGAGAAGAATTTTTAACTACTTGTTATGGGTTTTAATGATTTTATATGAGAAAAATAGTGTGTGTGATTTTCATGTGAAAATGTTTTATTTCATATACATAAATTACATTGAAGATAAAGTTAATTTTTTTATGAGTTTTCATGCTTTCACCGGATTAACGATTTTCCTTCTTTTGGTATCCCTCACTGTGATTTTTGTACTCATCCCATGTTTGTAAATGTATTTCAAATAATTTAAAGATAGGTAAGGGAAATGAATATATGGAGATGAAATTATTTAATATTTTATGTGAATATAAATCATTATTTATTTTAAATTTTTTATATTATGGGAAAAATGGATACTAATCATAAGTTTCAACTTTTTATTTTATGGTTATGTAATTTATGAGTTATTTCCTAATTATATAAAACTCTAAACCTAAAAAAAATTCTTAAATGTAAGAGAATAAATTATTGACATAAAACTCAATATTATGTAATGTTTAAGGTCATGGATTTATATATGAAATCAAAGAAAATGTTTAGATAAATTTAGAGGTTAGGATAATGTTAAAAACATGCCCATGAAATATTTTACCTTATAGTTAAGTTAAAATGATATATCATTTGAAGATTACCATTTTGTAAAATATAAACTACCTTTGTTCAGAATGGTTTTCCACATTGGAAACATGAAATATCTTTTGGGAGGGCACTAAGAGGAAAATATCATTCCAAATCAATATCTCGAGATAGTTAGAATCGGAATAGAATAGTTTGTTGTAGTGATGGGTCAATTAACACAAGATATAAATGGTGGTGGTCTCCCTGATAGAGTGTAACTCAATATACTTCAAAGGTACATGTACGTTTTGGTTCATTTCATGAGGTAACATCCCTCATCATTTTTTCTATCATCTAGCCTTATTATAGCTGAAGGATGTATAATGACCCAAACTTTTTAATGGTAATTTTTTACTGAAAATGTGTGTTATATTATACTCAAAAAATCATATATCTTTAACAATGATGTGATTATAAATTAAAATTTTCCATAAGGTTTCAACTATTATATTAATGTTGGTAAATATGACTATTGGAAACTTTTAATAATAATTTTAATGTTATAATTAATATTATAAATAGAAATGATAATGGTTAATTAATGTAGAAAGTAGAAACGATGATCTCAACCAGTAGAGTTGTGTCATAAAAAACCCATTTGTCGAAGATTGGGAGGGATTCAGTGTCACTAGGATTCACTCTTGACCAAACCCAATCAGAGCTTCAACATGTTAAGATTGAATGAAATCTCCTATGAGAGAAGTTTAAGTTAGTAGAAATTACCACTCGAATAATGTTATGCGAGCCGCCCCAAGAGTCTATCACCATCGCACACCTTAACCTTAGGTTGTACATGTTACTTAAAAAAGGTTATGTGTAAAGGCCTTAGGTACTTAATGTATAATACACTTTTATAAATAAAATTGTTGTTTTATAAATTTTGTTTTAAGAATAGTTTTTCTTAATAAAATTGAGATATAATTAAATAAATTAATTTTTTAGACAGAAATTTTACATATCAAAAAAGATATAAATATTATAATAAAATAAGATATTATGAATAATACGTATTTTAATGAAATATTATGGTTCAAAAACTCTTATTTAAATATAAATGATAAAATAATTTTATTTTTTTCAAGTGTCATAAATTTCATTATATAATTTTACTATGCATTTTCTATCCACTATTATTTTTAATAAATAAGGATTTTTATATTTAAAATTTATAATTATTATATTTAAATAATTTTTATTATAAAATAAATTTCATTTTTGAAATCTCCACGTCGAAATTAGGTTAGGGTGAATTTATGAGAATTTTCTAAAATACTTTCTTTTTTCGTGAATAATAAAAATACAGTTTGAGTTTTTTGGTATGTTTAATGACATCATAATTATGTAATAAGTAAAATAAAAATATGGTAGACTATTTTGGATTATAATATCATAATAGGTGTCCCAAGTTTCCAATACCATGGGAAAAAGATCATGGGTAAGCCCATGGTTTTGCATTTAACACTACGTATGTGTCCAAAGAAATTAATAAACAAATCCTCCTATTTTTCTATAAATACCCACCCATTTCTCCAATTCATTTGACTTAAAATTAATCCTACACAAAGATATAATAGTTTTATCTCCAAAGTATTCCTCCCAATATGTCCTCAGTCCCCCATGGTCCCGATCCTCATGTTTTAGGAACACTCTTCAAGGTAAGGGACATCTCAACTTCTCTTTTTCTTTCAAGTTTCCTTTTTATGTGGTATGTATTTAAAATTTCCATACTATGTTATTATATCCATTGTATTATATACCTTTAATTTATTAGGATTATATTTATTAATGGTATACCCTTTAAACTTATACTTTTAATATTTTCTAAAACCATGTTTCATACCCGTTATGCTGCCAAATTTCCTTCTCAAATTTTCTCTCTTTTTCTTAAGAAATTATCTTATTTTCTATTGTGAATAGCCAAAATATTTTTTTTTCAATGGGTATTCACCTAGATTTTAAAATGATATGTTTTATTCTAGGATTAAAATACATGAAACAAACATTCCTTTTTCATTTTTTAATAATGACAAAAAGATCTCATCTTTAAGAACTTTTTTAAAACGGCATGGCTTTGATATGAAACCCATTTATTTTATTCTCCATGATTTGTTTCTGAAATGTTTTATTATTATATATTTGTATCAAATTAATTAATACATATGAAGGTTGCTCCCTAATAGTTATCCAATACATTGGGTAAAGAATTTAATCTCTAGAGATGACATGTTTTACAACATCTTGGTGAATAACCTTAGTAAGTTTTATGACGCATCGGTGATAAAACCTTGGTGATATGATTAATAATGACTAAAATAGATTTTTTTATCCACATTTAAATATTATTATTTTTACTATTATATTTCTCTTTTTTTCTTTTTTCATGCCTTTATGATATTCTTTGAGTTCTTATCGATAATTCACATGATCACTTGTAAATTGTTTCCATTGCTTTCCCTTACTAGGACTTATGCTCACCCTTTCTTTTTATTTATGTCCTCATGTTATGATATATAATAATTTTACATAGTTTGAACGAAATAATAATTCATTCAAGTGTATTAAGTGATTTTTTTATCTTTTCTTGTATTATTTACCTATTTTCCAAGAAAATAATCTTTAAAAGATCATAGGTTTGTAAAATTTAATATAAAGTTATGTAATAAAAAGGTAGGATTCCATAGTTGTTATCAAAGGATATTTTAGTTTTTTTGGAAATTAGGATTTTAAAACATTAGGTAGAACCCTAAGGACATGTTTAAATATAAGAAAACATATTGGTATTCTAGTGAAGAATTAAGTAAGTGGTTTCCAAGAAACGAAATCCCTATCTGGATACAAACAAGTGGACGTGGTTCTAGAACAGATGTACCTAGGGGTAAAAACTATGACAAGGTGTGTCAGTCCTGATTTGACATAATCTGGTACATGACAGTGGGCCTTACTACGCATCTGGTTTGAAACTCTTGGGGGATATGTTTGGTGAATCAGAAGATTTTTATGAACTGTTATGAATGATTTATAGAAAATTAAATTATTGTTAAAGAATAACATATTTAAGCATGATTTTTTAAGACATGAAATTCCTTTAGAATGATAATATTATTAAATGAAACTTGTTTCTCACTAAAGTTTTCTTATTTTAGAAAATGGTTGGAAATAGGAGAAACCTCGTAAATGGTTAGTGTGATGGATGAGGAACTAACAACCTTCTGATGAAATCCGGAATGCAAAAATTCATGAGAATGATGAATCAACTTACTTGAGTTATGAGAAATAAATTAAAATAAGAAAATACACCCTATTCACCTCTAAGGTAACAAATTTCCTTTGATTCCTTTATGAATCAATGAACATCTTATTTTAGTGAATCTAGGGACCCATTGATTTCTGAAAAAATGGATAAGATCTATAGAAAATATATTTTTTGTACTCTATTACTTAGAACAATAGAAATTCACCATAGTTATGTACCACATATAGGGATAAGCTGATAAGTGGTGGACATTGGTTTAAAAAATGAATCCAATAGGTTAAATTGATGCAATTGAGTGGGAAGAGTTCAAGGGAACCATTTAAAAAAAATATTCCCCCTGTTCAATGTGAATGAAAATGGAGAAGAAATTCCTAGAGCTGACCAAAAGGAAAATGAATATGTGAGAATATATTTGATGAAAATCACAAGTCTTTCCCATTACATGTATATCTTTTTCATGAATCATAATGGAAATGTTGATAGATCATTTGGTGGATGAAGACTCCATCTATGAAAGAATCTAGCCAACCGATACTATGACAACTATAAACAGATCTTGAGGAGTTATATGAAAGTTTAACTAGAGTTAAAAGAGACATAGTGGTCCCATAGATTGAATGAAAATAAGAGATATTTAGAGCCAAACTTGGGGAGTATATTTTATCAAGGAAGAATATAAATGAAAGTGAAACTTCCCATGTGAAAAAAATGCAGTAATAAGTATTCAGGTAACTGCTTTCTTGGGATTAAGGAAATTTTAAAATTGTGTAAGAGATGGACATATTTCTCAAAACTATCATAGTAAGGCGAAGTCTAAACTTATCAAAACTAATAACAAATAGAAGTTGGTGAAGGCCCAACATGAAGTTCAATGCTTTAAGTGTAGAAAAATTGGGAACTTTTCTAATCACTATCAAAATCCAATGTTAATGGAGGGGAAACACCATCACCGTCAGTATAGGCCAAGGGAGTAAGGTTGTTATTTTTCTATCATGATAGCTGAAGTTGATGCTATAAATGATTTGGTGGTAGGTACTCTCATTGTTCTCTCAAAGCTATCAAGTACTTCTATTTGATTTTGGTTATACACATTCCTTTATTTCCTCTAGGTTTAAAAAAATATAGAATCCGTCCTTGAACTTATAGAAGTATAACTACTATTCAAGAATTCTGGAGGGATTATTCAAGAATAAAAAGTGTGTAGAAACTCTAGTATTTACTTTAGTGAGCATGATATTATCGTAAATATAGTAGTAATTACTATAATGGTATGGAATTAAAAATTATAATAGGGATGTACTGTCTCTCAAAGTATAATGATAAAATCAACTATAAAAGAAAGGAAATCTCAGTAGTCTTAAATGGAAAACCTATAGTTTTTTTCAAAGGTGAGATATATCGACCTAAGCTTTGTCTAGAAGCACCTCCTATAGCCTTCTTTATGAAAATGATTTGGGAATATGAAAAAGTAAATGAAAGTATATGAACAGATAATTTCCTAATAGTTCAGGAATACGTTGATGTATTTCCAGAGGAATTACCTGGATCTACCCTAGAAAGAGATGTAGAGTTATCCATTGAGAACATGCCTGGTTCCAAGATGATTTCAAAGACCCCTTATAGAATAGAAAATGTGGATATAAAGGAATTAAAGAAACAACTCCAAGATCTTTTTAAGAATGGATTTATCTGACCAAGTGTGTCTCCTTAGGGATAACTTGTTCTATTTGTGAAAAAGAAGGATGGATCAATCCATCTATGCATTTATTATAGAGAACTTAATGAGATCACAGTGAAGAACATGTACCCTCTTCAATGAATTGATGATTTATTTGACCAGCTTCTTTTGATCAATTATTCTCCAAGAATGATCATTGATCTGGTTATCATCAATTAAGGGTGAATATATTCCAAAGACTACCTTCTGATTAATATATAGGCATTATGAGTTTGTTGTTATTACCTTCAGCTTAACTAATTCTCCTATTATTTTTATATATTTTATGAATAAATTTTTTAAGGACTACCTTGATAACTTTTTGGTTGTTTTCATTGGTGGTATTATGATATATTCCAAAAGTTGCGAGGATTATGAAGATCATATAAGGGTTATATTAAAAACTCTGTTGAAGGAGTGACTATTTGGAAGGTTTAGAAAATGTGAATTTTGGTTATAATAAGTTTCTTTATTAGGGAACATTATAACTAATAAAGGAATCTCATTTTATCCTTCGAGGACAATGGTTGTGGAGGAGTGGCCTCATCCTATAATAGTAACCGATATTCATAGTTTCCTTGGATTAACGAGATATTATAGGAGGTTTGTTGAAAAACATTCACGGATTTCTAATCCACTAACCATTTTAACTTAAAAATGGGTGAAGTTCATCTGAAAAAATGAGCAAGGAGAATGTTTCCAAGAGCTGAAAAAGATATTAGTTACTTCACCCATGTTAAATCTACCCTCTATCAAATAAGGATTCACTATTTATAGTGATGCATCTCTGAAAGGGTTTTAGTGCTTCCAAATGAAAAATGAAAATGTGATTGCTTATGAATCTTGATAGTTGAAGCCTTATGAGGAGAAATATCCTACACATGCCTTGGAGCTGGAAGTGGTTGTTTTTTGCTCTGAATATATGGAGACACTATCTTTATGGGGATAAATGTGACATAAACACAGACCATAAAAGTTTGAAGTATATTTTCATGAAAAATGAATTTAATATGAGATAGATGATATGGTTATAACTTCTTAAAGACTATTATTTTTCAATTCATTATCACATCGGTAGAGAAAACAAAGTCACTAATGAATTAAATAACATAGACACTATTGTGTTGGTAATGACGAGGATTCAAGGAGATCCTTTGATCAAAGACATATTCAAATTGGACATGGGAATAATAAAGGAAGGGACATTATCAACCCAATTCCAAATTATTTCTCAACCATAATTACTAGTAAAGATCATGAAATTTCAAATAGATGATCCTTTTTTGTAAAAAATAGTGGCTATGAAGAATGTGATTTTTCCTAAGTTCAATAATGATCAAGAAGGTGTACTGAAATTTCATACAAGACTATGTGTTCCATCTATTCTAGAAATAAAGGAGCCGATGGAAGAATATCATATATCTACTTAATTTATACATCCTAGAAGTATGAAAAAGTATAGGGACCTTTGTGATCATTATTATTGGGATAACATGAAAATGAATATTGTCGACTACACTAAAAGGTGTCTAGTTTGTCAACAAGTGAAGGTAGAGTGATAAATTCCTAAAGGGGTATTACAACCACTACCCATACTAGCAAGGAAGTGAGAAAGATCGCTATGGAATTTGTCACTAGACTCCTGAAAACATCCAAAGGAAACAATGTGATATGGGTTATAGTAGACCATCTCACCAAGAATTCCTATTTTATATCTATTCAAGATGATTTCTCTCTTGAGTAACTTTCCAAGATATACATGAACGAAGTGGTAAGGATGAATGAAGTTACACTATCTATTGTATATTATTGTGATCCAAGGATCACATAAAAATTATGGAGAATTCTTCAAAATGATCTAAATAATGAATTGAATTTCGGTATGGCCTATCAAACTCAAATAGATATCCAATCTAAAAGGGCTATTCAAATGCTCAAGGAAATGATGAGAACATGGTCAATGGAATTTAAAGGTGTATGGGATCAACATATCCAATTAGTTGAGTTCTCATACAAAAATAACTTCCATTTGAGTATTCAAATGGCACCCTATGAAGATCTATATAGAAAATTATGTAGATTTCTTACTAGTTGGGATGGAGCTGGTGAGAGAAAGTTTATTAGTCGTGATATTGTATAGGAGATGACAGAAAAGGATCATTCCATTCAACAACACATAAAGGATGCTCAGATTTGGTAGAAGATCTATGCTAAGAACCATTGAAGGGACTTGGAGTTTGATGTTGGAAACAAATTATTCCTTTAAATTTAACCTTGGAAGAGAGTCTTACTATTTGGGAAGAAATGGAAGCTCATCCCCAGGTATATTGGCCTTTATGAAATCCTTGATTGCATAGAAGCAGTGGCATATTGGTTTGAACTTCCTCAAAATATATCTAAAATTCAGGATGTTTTCCATGTATCTCTCTTGAGGAAGTAAATATCTGACCCATTATATGTATTGAAACCTGAGGTGGTACAATTGGAACATGACCTCTTTTATGAGGAGAGACCAGTGAGATCTTGGACCGTAGAGACAAGGTTCTACGCAAAAAGGCTACCCACCTCGTTAAAGTGTGATGGAGGAACCAAAAATATAAATAATCCATGTCGGAACAAGAGGAAATAATGAGGTAGAAGTACCCACACCTTATCTCAATCAAGGGAATGAAATGAAAATTCAAGGATGAAATTTCTTAAGGGGGGAAGAATGTAACAATTTTTTTTTGAATGATAGTTCTTTTCTAAAAATGTGTGTTATATTATACTCAAAAAAATTATATCTCTTTAATAATTATGTGAGTATAAATTGAATTGTGACCATTGGGTTTCGACCATTATATTACCATTGGTCAATATAACTATTATAAACTCTTAATAATAATTCTAACATTATAATTAGTGTTATAAATATAAATGATAATGGTTAATTAATGAAAAAACGAGAAAAAATGGCCTCAATCAGTAGAGTTGTGTCGTACAAAGCCCATTTGTTGGAGTTTTGGAGGGAGCTAGAATCAATAGGCTTTAATCTGGACCAATCCCAATCCTTGCTTCAACATGTTAATCTTGAACGAAATCGCTTATGGGAGAAGTTCATGTTACCAGAATTTACCACTTTAGCGATGTTATCTAAGCTACCCCAAGAGTCTATCAACATCGCACACCTTACACTTAGGTTGTATGTGGGTTTTATAATAGGTTATCTATCATGAACTAAGATACTTAATTTATAATCCTTTTTTATAAATAAAATTTTTGTTCTATCAATTATGTTTTAAGAATAGTTTTATTTAATAAAATTAATGTATAATTTAAAAAATTGATCTTTCAGATAGAAATTGTACTTTTCAAAAAAGTTATAAATATTATAATAAACTAATATATTATTATTAATTCTTATTTTAATGAAATAATATTTTTAAAACACTCCTATTTAAATAGAAATAATGATTTTTTTTCAAGTGTCATAATTTCACTACGAAATTTCCCAATGCTTTTTTTATCCACTATTATTTTTAATAAATAATTATTTTTTAATTTAAAAGTTAAACTTATCATATTCATATAGTTATTATGATAAAATAAATATCAATTTTTAAATCAACATGTCAAAATTAGGTTAGGGTGAATATATAAATTTTTTCTAAAATACTTTATTTTTTTTGTGAATAGTAGAAATATAGTTTGAGTTTTTTGGTATGTTTAATGACATAAAAATGATGTAATAAGTAATATAAAATTCTGGTATATTATTTTGGATTTAAATATAATAATAGGATTCACAAGTGTCAAATTCTATGGGAAAATACCCCTGGAAAGCAGATGGTTTTGCATTTTCCATTACCTAGGTGTCTAAGGAAATTAATAATCAAATCTTCTTCTTTTGCAATAAAACCCCACCCATTTATCCATTTCATTTCACTTAAAATTCATCCTCTACGAATCTATGATAGTTTTACCTCCAAAGGAGTCCTTCAAAAATTTCCTCAAACCCACAAGGTCTCGATCCTCATGTTTGAGGAAGACTCTTCAAGGTGAGGGAAATCTCAACTTCTCTTTTCCCTTCAAGTTTCCTTGTTATGTGTATGTATTTAAAATTTTCATACTATTTTATATTGTCCATATTATTATATATCTTTTTTTAAGATTTATTTATGAATGGTATTCCCTTATCCCCTCTATTTTTAATGTTTCTTAAAACCATGTGTCACACCCGTTATGCTACCGGATTTTATTCTCAATTTTTTTCTCGTTTTCTCAAGAAATTATTTTATTTTATTTTGTGAATACCCAAACCTATTTTTTTCCAAGGGAATTAACCTATATGTAAAAATTATCTATTTTATTTTGGTATTAATATATATGAAACACACCTTCTTTTTTCTTGGGTTAATAATGACCTAAAGATATTGTCTTTAAGAACTTTTTTAAATCATCATGATTTTGATATGGAACCCATTTATTTTATTCTCCACAAGTTATTTCTAAAATGTTTTATTATGATATATGTTCCTCAAATTAATTAATATATATGAAGGGTGCTCTCTGATAGTTCTGCAATGCATTGAGTAAAGAATTTAATCTTTAGAGATGACATGTTTTGAGATACCTTAGTGAATAACCTTGGTAATTTTTATGACACCTCGACGATAAAACTTGGTGATATGAATATAAATGACTCAATTAAATGTTCTATCCACACTTCCATGTTATTATTTATGTAATTTTTTAATGATATGTCTCTTTATCTAATTCTCATACCTTTACTATATTCGTCGATTTCTTATCGATAATTCTTACGATCACTTATAATATGTTTCCATTATTTTAGTTAATAGGACTTATGCTCACCATTTACTATGATGTAGTTCCCCAGGTTATGATATGAAATAATTTTACATATTTTTAACCAAATAAAAATCTATTCAAGTGGATTAAATGAATGCTTTATGTTTTCATGTATTATGTACCTTTTTTCTAAGAAATTAAACATTAAAGATCCAATGTTTATAAAATGTAATGTAAAGTTATGTAATAAAAATGTGGGATGAAATAGGATGGATCAATGTTCTAGATAATATATTTGAATTAATGGGATGTTTATAACCTCAAAATACAACTCTTTTCAATTATCATTTTGAAGGTGAAGTTGATCGATGGTGGTCTTTGGTTAAGAATACCAAATAAAAAATGATCCCGATCCCATAAAACGGGAACCATTAAAGGGTATTTTCCTTGGGAAATATTTTCCAAAGGTTGTTCAACTTTAGATGGAAAAACAATTCTTGGAATTGATATAGATAGATAATTATTTTTCAGATACATGTGAATAATATTCACAAGATTTTTCAGGTATGTGTCGGATTTTATCTGGGATACTAATTGTAAAATTATTAGATTTTAATCAGGCTTGAAACCAAGCTTATGAAGATATTTGACTACACAATAATTTACAATTTATGAGAATATGTTAGTTTTATTAAGAAATATGAGTTGGAGTTTTCTAAAATGTATGTTCCTCAAGATGAAAAAAATTAGTAAAGGACAAAGTGGTAGGAAATGTAGAAAAAAACAGCTAATAATTTTGGAGGTAGGGCCAAAAAATGTTTAAAGTGTGGAAAAATAAAATTCAAGGATTGTTTTAAGAGATCTTGGAATTGGTTATGGAGTATTTAGTATGTTCACAGGGCTCGTGATTGTAAATAAAAGAGTCTCGAAAAACCAAAGAATGGAGTAAATGATAGAAATCCAATGGTGAGGTGTTTTAGTTTCAACGAGTTGTTTCATTATGTTAATTCATTCTCAAAGTTAGTTTCACAAGATAGAAATCATCATGATCGGAAACATAAATGTGTATCCAAGTAATTTTTTACTACTATAAATTATTTTGGGTCATTAAATGAAGTGGTGATGAGTTTTTTACTTGTGTATTCAAATTATGCCAATACCCTATTTGACTTTTGATCGTCATATGATATGATTTATGATAAATTTGAATGTGAATTTGGAATATAACCTCAGGAAAGTAAGATATAATTTTTGGTGAAAACTCTGGTTAGATGTATTAAAGTTACTAATATTTATAGGAATCTTCCTGTTGTTATCAATGGGATAGTCCTTTATAGAAATCAAATTGAACAAGCCAAAATATAGTTTGATATCATTCTTAGTATGGATTGGATTTCAGTTTATCATGATAAGATAGATTGTAAAGCTAAGAAAGATGTGATCAATGATTTATTAACTTTGATAACATACCAAGAAGTTGAGAAATTGATTAGAGATGATAGTGAACGTTACCAAGCTCATATTTTTGAAAATAATGAAAATGGTCAAATTAGTGATTTTCTAGTAGTAAATGAATACAAGCATGTTTTTTTGGTTGATTTTCTTGTTTTTATTCTTGATTGGGTAGTTGAGTTTACTGTTGACTTAGTACCTGATGTTAAGTCTATTTATAAACCCCCTTATTAAATGGGTAAAGTGGAGATTTTATAATTGAAAAACCAATTGTAGGAGTTATTAGATAAAGGTTTCATTTGACCTAGAACTTAACCATGAGGTGATCTTGTTTTTTTTAAAAATAAATATGGTTCAATGAGAATTTTAATTGATTATAAAGCCTGGAATGACATCATTTTTATGAACAATTATCATTTGACTCATATTAATGAGTTTTTTGATCAGTTCAAGGGAGATCGATATATTTCGAATCTTGACCTAAGTTTGGGGTACCATCAGTTGAAAGTGAAGGAAGCATACATTCCAAAGACTATATTTTAAACTACATATGGGAATTATGAGTTTGTAGTTTTTTTATTTAGGTTATCCAATGCATCATATATATTTATAGACCTTATGAATAGAATTTTTCCTGAGTTCTTTTAATTTTTTTTGCTGTGTTTATTGAGGAAATTTTGATATATTCTAAAATTAAATAGGAACAGGAAAGAAACCTAAGGATTGTTTTTCAAAATTTAAAAGAAAATAAACTATATAAAAAATTTATCAGTTTTTAGTTATGGATGCAATAAATTTTATTCCTTTGACATATTACTTCTAATGATGGCATAACCGTTGACCCTGCTAAATAAAAAGTTTTTGAAGAATGTCCAAGACCCAAAAATTTCATAGAGATTCATAATTTTTTTATATTAGCGAGTTACTACTGGAAGTTTTTTGAAAAAATTGCTCTGCTATCTATCGCATTAGTAAATTTAACTTGGAAAGGTGTTAAATTCAGTTGGAAAAAAGAATGTTATGATTATTTTCCGGAACTAAAAATAAGATTAGCGAGTGATCTAGTTTTGGACTTGCATTCTAAAAATAGAGAATTCATCATCTATAGTAATGCTTCAATGAATGTACATGGTTTCATTATAATGAAAAATGATCAGGTAATTTCTTATGTTTCACGTCAGTTGAAAACTCATGAGTCAAATTACCCAAAACATTATTTGGATTTATCTTTTGTATTTTTTGATTTAAAATTTTTTATCCATATTTTGAATAGAGTAATCTATGAAATATATATCGATCTCAAAAGTTTGGAGTATATATTAACTCAGAAATAATTGAACATGAGATGGAGAAGATGGCTAGAATTGATCAAGGATTATGATTTCATTATTCATTATCATACAAGAATAAAAAACAAAGTGGTTGATACTTTTAGTCAAACAATTAATTCTATATAAACCATATTATGCTTGGAACGTGACAATTTGGTTAATGATTTGATATACTTTGGCATAGAATTTGTGCATTTAGGGACATGATCTATTTCTCTTAGGTTTCAGTATAGTTAAATTTGAAATAAATAATTAAGAGAGCTCATAAGGAGGATAAATATTTATAAGAAAAGTTATGATCCATTAATAATGGTGTGTTTCATGATTTTAATATTTATGAAGATGATTTTTTAAAATATGAAAAAATATTATGTGTGTCTTTTGATTCCCATTTGAGGAAATAGTTGTTGAATAAATCTCATAGTTGTATATTTTCTATTCATATTAGCATCAAAAACAAGTATTTATATATTCATGGGTATTATTAGTGGGATGGAATAAAAAGAGATACAACTGAGTTTCCCATGATGTGTTTGAATTGTTATCAGGTTAAAGTAGAACGATAGTTACTGGAGGGGATGCTTCAAATTTTGATAGGTCTAGTGTGTAAATGGGAGAATGTATCAGTGGATTTCATGGTAGTATTTCCAAGGACATTGAGAGTTAATAATGCGATATGAGTTATTATTGATTGATTAAATAAACTTTCACATTTCATTCAAATTCAAGATACAATGTATTTATATTAGATCTCATAGATTTATCTAAAGGTGATTTTTAGGATACATGGAGTTCCACTCTCCATTTTATCAAACTGTGATCCCAGGTTCACATCTATTTTCGAAAGAAATTCAGAAGTCATTGTGTCCTCAATTAAATTTCAATATAAATTTTCATCCTCAATCTGATGGATAGTCCAAGAAGACGACTCATACCTTGGAATATATGCTTCTTTTTTTCTTAATGGAATACCCAGGAAGTTGGTATCAACATCTTTATTTGGTTGAGCTTTCATATAATCATATTTTTCATTCCAGTATAATGATGTAACCATTTGAGGCATTATATGGAAAGTGGTGTGAGACACAATATTTTTTGGGATGAAGTATAATAAAGAAAGTTTATGGGACCTGAGTTGGTAGAAGAAATGGATAATAAGATTCATTTATTAATGTTGGAATCCTCATGTATTAATCATGTTTTAATGATCACAAATCCTATTCAATCTATAAACCATGTTAACTCTATGTAATCTATCTCACATCAAATGCACAGTTGTTTAGTAAAATCCATCCAAAGATCTTAAGTTCTATACACTAAGTTTGGTTACTATACACTATCTTTTGATTCAATTTATAATGATTTCTCTGAAAAATGATTGAGTTTAATCCATTCCATAAATATCACTACTTAAGTCTGAATACAGATATTTGCCTAAGTCTGAGACACCATGAACAACCGGACACTGTGACATCCAGACACCGTGAACAAGCAGACACCGTGACATCTAGACACCGTGAACAAGCAGACACCGTGACATCCAGACACCATGAACTACCAAACACCATGACATCCAGACACCGTGAACAACCAGACACCATGACATTGAGACACTGTGACAACTAGACACTATGAACAAGACATTGTGAACCAGAAATCGTGAATGAGACATTGTTTCCATGACATACTGTGACACCATTTCTTAATATGTTTTGTTCTCTTTATATTTAATCTCTAATGGTAATATTTGAAGATTTTAAATAAAATGACATAATTAATATTTCTTTGTAGACATGTCATCTGAAAGTACAAGGTACGAGGTGCAGAATACATGCAACCTGTCGGCTCAAACACACGCATTCCAAGATAAAAGAGTAATGCTGCCCAAAAAAACATGGGTTGAATGATACTAAAAATTGAAACAAGTGGGTGGGAATGAGCACAACAACGAAGAATACACTTAGAGAATTTTTGAAGAAATAATTTCCTCATGAAACTCAACGCTACTGAATAATTAACAAAGCATACTTGAATTATGTAATAGAGAACATCTTCACACTGTCAAACATCACGAAGAACAAAATCCAGATCTGTCTAACTTGTGAGACTCTATTTTCCATACTAGGACTTGATTTCTGCATCTGCTTCATCTCAGCAGTCCAGAGCTGCAAAGACTAACATTCAGAGCATTTCTAAACCTATCTCAATATTTTTTCTCTCTTGTGTATCATTTTACTATCTTTTGAGCAGTGTGTGTATCTGTATAACAACACACTCTATCTTCTGCATTAAACTAAAAGATACAAGATATCCTTACTCAAAAATATTTTTACACTTGTGTATACCCACAGATAAGTGTGGAGGAGGTCCTTGTGTGGCCTGGTTGTTTGTACCCACGAAGAACTATGGAAGAGGTCCCTGTGTGACCTGGACAGTTCTGTGTACTGTTGTTAACCCCGATCCAGGGTGTGGATCAAGTTTATTTATTTAAAATTCTTGGTGGTAGGTGATCACGAAGTGAAGTGGATTAGGTGTCGACTTGAGACTGAACCACTAGTTTCATATCCACTATGCTGCTTAATTTAGTCATCTCTATTTTATTGTATTACTATATAATTCAGATATCACTAAATTCGCATTGATAGTTAATCTTGGAAAGAAGTTATAATTTTATTTTCTTAGTAGAATAACTTCAAAAGTAATATTAATAAATGATATTAAGATTACTTAGAACTAATCAATATTCTAAGAAGTTATTTAAACAGTTAAACTCTTATAACAATATAACCATGATTAACTGGGCTATATTTAACCTTTTGGGGAAACCTTTTAATAATAAATTTTAACCAGAAATTTTTATAGTTACTCAATTCACCCCCCTTGAGTAATCTACTCCAACCAACATTTGGTATTAGATGATGTTTATTAAGACTTTGTTTAACCTTATTCAACTGTGATTGTAGTTGTATTATGAAGATCTATAAATTTCTATTAATTCTAAATTTCTAGTTTTTTCAAAGTATCTCTGTATTATGGATAATAGATTGAAAGGTGCTGCAACCTACATACCACCATTATTTAATTGAACCAACTATGCTTAATGGAAAATTAAAATGAAAATGCATTTAGAGAGTATGGGTTTTGAAATTTGGTCTTGTATTATAGATGAATATAAGATTAGTACTACTAATAAAATCACATGGGATGAACCTGTAAAAATTTCATACAATGACAATTGAAAAGCTATGAATGCTTTATACTACTCCTTAGGAGATGAGAAATTCAATAGAATTTATGCGCGTAAAACTGCCCATGAAATTTGGGATACCCTGTCTATCTCACATGAAGGAACATCTAGTGTAATGGAAATGAGACTTAATACTTATACTATTAAATATTATAACTTTTAAATGAAACTTTACGAGACTATATATTACATGTATCATAGGTTCAATGAGATTTTCAACACATTGGTTTCTCTTGGAAGAGAAGTTACTTCCAAGGAACAGATCATGAGAATTCTCAGATGTCCACCTGACAGATGGAGAGGAACCTCTATCTCTATTATAGAATCATGAGACATCAGTAATCTACCTATAAAAGAACTCATTGGAAAACTGATGATGTATGAAGAAGAGATGAAAGTCAACAAGAAAGAGGAGGTTGAACCAAAAAGGAAATCTGTTGCATTCAAGACCACCACCTCTAAACACAAAGACAAAGGGAAATTGGAAGATTATATAGAAAGTTCCAGTAGTGAACAATCATCACATAACATTGATGATGAGATGGATCAATTATCCAGAAGACTCAAGAAATTTTACAAGAAAAAGAACTTTTTCCGAAAACCTAACTTCAAGTTCAAATATGACCAAAAAGTAATTTGGAAGAAGGATTGGAAAAGAAGTGACAAGACTGATGATATTGTATGTTATGAATGTAATTGAAAAGGACATATCAAGGCTGACTGTACAAATCTCAAGTGAAAAAAGACATATGAAGACAAGGATAGGAAGTATAAAAAGGCAATTAAAGGAATCTGGAGTTCTTCTGGGGACAGTTCAAGTGACTCAAAAACATCACATGATGAAAAACCTAACAAATAAAATATGTGTTTTATGAAAAACACATCTAATGTAACACTGGACTCTCCTATACATAATTCATACTATTTTAGAGATGAGAGTGACTCTAAAAATATGAATAATGAATAAATGTTTGAATAATGTAACATGCTTGAAGAAACATGAAATGAACTAAAATAAAAATATAAATCATTGAAGAAACATTATGATCTTACTGTGACTATTAAATCTGATCTCACAACTAAAAAAGAGAAAAATGATCAACTGCTCAAAGGGAACAAAAAATTCAAAATGCCTAATGAGCAATTAAAGAATGACCTAGAAAAGTTTACCAATGGGAAAATACCCTTACTCAAATACTAGGAAAACAAATTACCCCTATATACAACACTAGAATTGGTTATCAACTAGGAATAAGAAATATTGGTATAATAAACTTTGTTTCTAAATCTAGGGCATATAGTTTTACTCCAAGTTCTGGACCTAAATCAACTAATTCAATTTATGATAAACTTTATACTCTTTCTAGTTTTTTCTGGACCAAATAGAGTTTATTTTTCAAATACTTTACATAATTCTTATAGGAAACTTATATGGAAAATATGGGTTCCTAAATCACTTATTACTAATATTACTAGACCTAAACAAGTATGGGTACCCAAATCTATTTTTGCTTAATCATTTTGTAGGAAAGATGCTTAAAGAGTTCCTATAAAAGTTCATGGTACTTGGACAATGGATGTTCAAGACACGTGATAGGAGACTACTCATGCTTCAAGAACCTAATAAAAATAGATGGAGGATATGTCACATTTAGTGACAATGTCAAAGGAAATATTATTAGCCTCCCCTAAATCGGTAACTATAACTCAGTTTTAATTTCTAAAGTACTGTTTGTTGATGGATTAAAATATATTATGCTTAGTATCTCACAATTATGTGATGATGAATTCCATGTTATATTTGAAAATGATGCTTGAAATGTCTTTAATTCTAAATAATAATTTTTATTTTCTACATTAAGAAATGAAAATGTTTAATCTATTAACTTAGATTCCTTAACTTCTCAAAATGCTTCATGTTTAAGTGTATTTCATAAAGATTCTTGGCTCTAGTATAGGAGACTAGGACACTGTAATATTAAATCCCTTATAAATCTAACTAGAAAAATCTTAGTTAAAGATATACCCAAACTTGAGTTTCCAAATGACAAAGTGTGTAATCCCTATCAAAAGGGAAAACAACACAAAATTTCCTTCAAACCAAATAAATAAGTGTCAACTTATCAACCTCTTGAACTGATTCACATGGATTTGTTTGGACCATCTAGATTTTCTAGTTTAAATGGGAAGCACTATGTTTATGTTCCTATACATGACATTTCTAGATATATTTGGACCTTCTTTATGGCTCAAAAAAGTGAACTCTACTCTTATTTTACTAAATATTCCAAGTCTGTGGAAAATCATAGTGGACTTAGAATTAAATCCTTAAGAAGTGATCATGGCCGTGAGTTTGAAAATAAAGATTTTGAATCATTTTTATCACAAAATGGTTATAGTCACAATTTATCTTCCCCTAGAACACCTCAAAAAAATGGAGTTGTAGAAAGAAAAAATAGAACCCTGTAAGAGATTACTAGAACGATGCTTAGTGAATATGACCTACCTATTTATTGTTGGACTGAATCTGTCAATACAACATGATACATAATCAATAGAGTGTTGATCATACATATTCTTAAAAGGACTCCTTATGAGTTATGGAAAAATCAAAAACCCAAGTTTAATTACTTAAAAGTTTTTGGTTGCAAAGTCTATATTCTTAAAAATAAGGAAAATATTGAAAAATTTTCATCCAAGAGTGATGAAGGTATCTTTTTAGGATATTCCATGTCTAGTAAAGCCTATAGAGTTTTCAATAAAAGAACTAAATGTGTGGAAGAATATATCCATGTAAAATTCGATGAAACAGATCCAAATGAGCCTAAAACCATTCTAGAAAACCTGGAGGATGATGTATCAAATCTAAACATTAATTCAAAATCCAAAAACCGTTCTATAAAAGAATCTCTATAAACTTCCAGTTCTAGAAATTCCTTATACTCCAGTCACAATGAACCTGAACTTGTTGATGAACATGAAATCACTAGTCCCTCCTTTTCTAGAGCTGTTAGAACTCTTAAGAACCATCCTTTAGATGCTTTTGTAGGAGACCTAGACAAGGAAACTCATACTAGAGATTCTCTTAGAAATCATGTTAAATATCAAGTCTTCTTGTCACAACGTGAACCAAAAAACATTAATGATGCTATCAATGATGAATTTTATGTCATGGATATGCAAGAAGAACTTAATCAGTTTTAAAGGAAAAAATTTTGAAAACTTGTTGAAATACCCAAGGACACATTCACCTTATGAACTAAATGGGTGTTGAGAAATAAGGTAGATGAAGCTGGTAACATAGTTAGAAATAAGGCTAGATTGGTTGCACAAGGCTGTATTCAAGAAGAAGTAATTGACTATGAGGAGACCTTTGCACCATTATCTAGACTTGAAGCCATCAGAATCTTTCTTTCTTATGCTGCACATCTGAATTTCAAACTATATCAAAAGGATATTTAGAGTGCATTATTAAATGGGTATATAGATGAGGATGTCTTTTTTGAACAACCCCCTAGTTTTACAAACCCCCATTTTCCAAATCATATTTTTAAATTATCAAAAGCTTTATATGGTTTAAAAAAATCTCCAAGATCCTGGTATGATTTGGTTGACCACTTTTCTTATTTCTAAAGGTTTTAAAAAAGGAATAACTGATCCTACCTTGTTTATAAAATGAATTTATAATGATTTTTTAGTTGTTCAAATCTATGTATATGACATTATCTCTGGATCTTCAAGAAATTATTTATGTATTGATTTTTCTAAAATGATGAAAAATGAATTTGAGATGAGTTTAATGGGTGAACTAAAATTCCTTCTCAGATTTCAAATCCTTCAAAATAATGATGGTATTTTTTTAACTCAAAGTAAATATACTAGAGATCTTATAAAACATTTTTTATTGGATAACACTAAAAGAAGTGACACTCCCATGAGTACCACTTGTAAGTTGGATCTAGATGAAGATGGAAAATATGTTGATCAAACCACTTATAGAGGAATGATTGGAAGTTTACTCTACTTAACTTCTAGTCGACCTGACATTATGTTTAGTGTGTGTATGAGTTCCCATTTTCAAGAAAATTCTAAGAAATATCATTTAAATGTTGTAAAGAGTATTTTCAAATACCTCAAGAATACACCCAATCTCGAACTATTCTATCCTAGAGGAAGATCATTTGAAATAGTTAGTTATTCTAATACTGACTTTAGTGGATGTAAGTTAGATAGAAAAAGAACCTCTAGAACATGTCACTTTTTAAGAAATTCACTAGTATCATGGTGTATTAAGAAACAAAATTCTATTGCATTATCTACTGGATAAGCTTAATATATAGCTGCTGGCCGTTGTTGTGCACAAATCTTATGGTTGAAACACATATTAGTAGACTATCGATATCAATTCAGGCATGAACCAATAAATTGTGACAACAAAAGTGCTATTAAAATCTCAAAAAATCTTGTTTCACATTATAGGACAAAGCATATTGATTTAAGACATCACTTTTTGAGAGATCATTATCAAAAAGTTGATATCACTTTGGAATTCATTGGTACTAGTTATCGACTTGCTGATATATTTACCAAACCATTAAATTCTAAAAGAATAGACTACATTATACATGAACCAGGTTACTATAACAGTATTGTAGTAGCGACGGTACTATAGATCGGCGGGTACTATAGCGGCGACAGGGCACTGTAGTAGCGGCGGTACTATATGGGTACTATAGCAAGCAGGTTACTATTCATAGAATGGGCATTGGGCCAAAAATTTGGGCCTATGGGCTATGTAATGGGCTACAAGCCCACTGGGCCTTCGAGCTATGTAATGGGTCTCCCTCTACTCAGTTAAAATAGGTCTTTGATTTGATTTAATAATAAAATAAGGCTTCGACCCCAACCTTTTAAAAAAAAGTCACTATCTCACTGTAAGGATCATTCACTGTCTCACCGTAATGTCCAGTCACTGTCTCACCATAAGGATCAGTCACTGTCTCACCATAAAATTCATTCACTGTCTCACTGTAAAGACCTGATATGGTCTCACCATAAAGATTATTTATGATTTTTATTTACAAAGTAAAAACTGTATCGCGGTAATTATTCATTTCACCTTTTTATTTTCCCACACTTTTACTTTTGCGACGTTTGGTATTCTAAAATGATAAAATAAAGGAATTGTCACTTGTCCTTCACTCAAGATTTCTTCTATTCACTCAAATTTTAACCCTTATTGAATCCTTCAAACCTTCTCTCTCTTGAACCTATAGTGAATTTTCAGGATGAAACACCCTTCATCATCGACTCCTGAGAAACGTAGCTCAAAGAAGACGAAGATCACACCCAAGCTAGCACCCGGAGGTCATCTAAATCCAAATATAGTGAAATGAGTATTAGTTCCTGAGAAAGAGATATTCCCTAAGTGGATTCTGTTGAGTAAGCATCTAGTTTTGAAATTTTTAAAAGAGTAAGGATGGTTAGAATGTTTTTCAAAGAAAGATAGACCTATCTACCCTAAGGTAGGGGCTCAATTTTATCAGTATGTTTAGTTCTCCTTTGATTCTGAAGATGGTTATGTTGTGAGAATCTAGATAAATGGCCAAAAATGCTCATTCTCTTCGAGGTTATGGGTTTCATTCCTTAAGATACCTCATCAAGGAATATGTGAGGACTATCAGAGAGGACCTCCACCTTCTAGTGAATTATTTGTTTTGGAAAATGCTTTGAAAAGATTAACCGAAAATGGAACCAAGAGGAGAGCCATTGTTGCCGAACTGGATGGAGAATCTAGACTTCTGTTTAAGTTTATAGGGAAATTTATTTTCCTCAAAAAAGGTGATTTTGTTGTACTAAAATATCATGATGTGTTTCAAATTCATCTTATGAAAAAATGGGAATAAAATAAAGCTTTTTAAGTATTTCATACAACATATGTGTAAGTTGATCAAAACCACATCCAAGTCAACCTCCCTATTTTATTCTCAGCTTATCTCAGCCAGGCTTCATTCCAAAGGCATGGTTGGACCTAATGAAGAAGATATCAAGGATTGTGAGTTCTTCCTTTCAAATGTGATTATAAAGAGGATGAAAATCATTTGGAATCCTTGAAAAAAGGCATGGGTGGAAGACAATGATAGGATTTATGAAAATTTCAATCTAGTGGAACATCCCTCAAGACCAAAAGATATTTCTGATCCTGGTTTGGAACCAAATAAAGTTGTTGAGTATTTTGAAGAAGAAGAAGAAGTGGTTGCTGTGCCTCCTAGGGAAACTATTTTTGATAAGACAATACTTCTGTCCCTCATGTAGGAAGTGAAAAAAATTCCCTAATTATAAAGATGTTATTAGTCTGGAAGATCAACCTGAAGTCAAAATAGAATCTATTATCAAAGAAATTGAGAAGAATTCTATAGAAGATCATATAGAATAAGAATTACCTATTATGGAAGAAGCTAACCTTGAGGAACTCCCAGTGTAACAATCTGTTCCTGAAGTCATTCCTTCAGGTGAGGAAAGGCTGGAGCTGGCTTTTTAGTTGGCTTGACAGGAAATGAGAGAGGAACTAAGAGATTCAATCATGGAAATAGTTCAAGACCATAATACTCTTAGTCTTGAGAAGGATGCAACTTTTGAGGGGGAGTAACCCCCAAATCTGGAATCTATTTAAGTACCAAACCCGATTGATCCAAGCCCTGTAGACACTCGGTATAAGTTCCCCATATTTTATGATGTGAATGACTCTCATGAAGTCTTAGTAAAAGGCCTTGAACTTTCTACTATGTTCCAATTGAAATCTATCTCTAATATTTCCCCTGAAAAAGAACCTGAGCCCATATCAGTCCCTATCTCTGAACCTTCACCAGAACAACCATCCTTGGTGAGTAAAGCAGATCTGAAAGAAATTGGAGCTACCATTTTGGATGGAGTTAAAAAACTCCTGAATACTCAACCATCTTTTTGTAACAAATCTAAGTGAGAGAGATGCCTCTCTGTTGTTAGAAAAAATTATTTGGAATATTCAACCCAAAATTATTCATGAGATTCAGGAAGTCAGAGTTGAAAATAGATTTATTAGTGATGAAGTGATGAATCTAAGAGGTATTATTGAAGAAATGTAGAAAGTGATGCATTCGAGATCATAGATTGCTTCTCTTCCTATGGAGACTGTTGTTCCTCAAACCCCATAGAATTTGGCCTCACAGTTTCAAACTCATTTAGCTTCTTTAGCTGAAAAGGTCACAGAAAGAAACAAACTGATTGTGAAATAAATGAGAGAGCTTGTTGCTAAACTTAACAAGCTCACTGATGAGTATACATTGTGCCTTCAAAAAGTACTAAATCAACTGAAATCTCTTACCTCAGCTGTCACTGCTTCTAAGGCATCAAGATAATCATCTCAATCTTCCTTAGACAACGACCTGTTTAGAACAATGGTCAAAGAAGAACTTCAGACTATGCTTAGTTGTTTCAATAAATATTCTCTATCTGAAGTTATCTAGAATAGTGACAGAGTTCTTAATCTAGTCCAAATCCATTCAAAAATTGCTAATGATGCAGGGAAAGAAATTTCCAAGAAAGTGGATTTCTACTTTAACCGAATCTTCTCAAAGACTGATATGACCAATCAATTTAAATATCTTGTAGAAAATCTGAGGATTCCTCATGTTACTCAATATTTCAAGACTCAATTCCAAATTATCACAGAGTTCACTCATATGTTGGATAAGTTTATGGAAAACAAGGATGAATTTGAGAAAGCTATGCAGTATGGTGGAGAGATAATTGTGGATTTTATCGAGCTTTTGAGGCCCTATCTTCATGTACAGAGTACAACCATTGTTGTTCCTGTGGCTGCACCTCTGATACCTAGTTTGCCTACATTCTCCTCTTCCCTAGCCTCCACTTCTATGTCTATTAGTTAGGCACTAAGTCAGATCAGTTCTTTTTTTTTGATCCACAACTCCCTCGGTCTTCTACTGCACCTACTCTGGATCCCTCTATCTTTGAAGGTCTTCCTTTACCTTCTCTATCAACTAGCTCACTCCCTTATTCTACCTCAACCTCTGATCCTATGGCTTACTCTTCTGCTACTGCTACTAAGTGAAAAGATAAGACCATCCAGTAAAGAAGGACAATTCTTACTCTCTTTTTTGATAGGAATCTTGTTACATTTGTTTTACTTTTTGTAATGCCCCTCTTTTTATCTAATACATTATTCCCTTTTATTGTCTATTTTTTCTTTCTTTTTCTTGCTACTTTTGATAATCCCAAAAGGGGGATAAATATAGGATAAAATATAGGAGAAGAGAACACTCACTCTATATATGTTATATGCACATTCGAACTATGTTGTTAGGACAAATATACACTCTAAATATACATGATTTGTGATCATCAAAAAGGGGGAGATTGTTGGACTCCTCATGTATTAATCATATTTTGGTGATCACAAATCCTATTTAGTCTATAAACCACATTAAATCAATGTAATATATCTCACATCAAATGCACATTTGTTTAGTAAGAGCTATTCAAAGCTCTTAAGTGCTATACACTCAGTTTGGTTACTATAAACTATATTTTGATTCACTTTATAATGATTTCTCTAAAAAATGATTGTGTTTAATCCATTCCATAAATATCACTACTTAAGTATGAATAAAGATATTTGATTAAGTCTGAGACACCACTAACAACCAAGCACCGTGACATCCAGACAACGTGAACAAGAAGACACCCTGACATCCAGATACAATGAACAAGCAGACACCGTGACATCCAGACACTGTGAACAACCAGACATCGTGACATCCAGACACCGTGAAAAACCAGACATCGTGACATTGAGACACCATGACAACCAGACACTGTGAACAAGACAACGTGAACCAAACACAATGAACCAAACACCATGAACCAAACACCATGAACCGGACACCATAAACCAGACACCGTGAACCAAACACCTTGAACGAGACACCATTTCCATGACATAATGTGACACCGTTTCTTAATATGTTTTTTAATCTTCCAATTTAATATCCAATGGTCATATTTGAAGATTTTAAATGCACTGACATATTTAATATTTCTTTTTAGACATGTCATCTGACAGTACGAGGTACGAGGTGCAGAATACATTCAACCTATTGGCTCAAACACATGCACTCCAAGATAAAAGAGTAATGCAGCCTAAAAAAAACAAGGGTGGAATGATACTAAACATAGAAACAGGCGGGTGGGCATGACCACGACAACAAAGAATACACTTATAGATTTTTTGAAGAAAGAATTTTCTCATGAAACTTAATGCTGATGATGAATACATGAAGCATACTTGAATTCTAAAATCAAGAACATCTTCAAACTATCAAACATCAAGAAGAACACAAGATGGATCTGTCTGACTTGATAGAATCTATTTCACATACGAGGACTTGATTTCCACATCCTCTTTATCTCAAAAGTCTATAGATGCAAATACTAACATTCATAGAATTTCTAAACCTATCTCAATATTTTGGCTCTATTGTGTATCATTTTACTATATTTCGAGTAGAGTGTGTATCTTTATAACAAAACACTCGGTCTCGTGCATTAAACTGAAGGATACATGATATGCTTACTCAAACATCTTTTTACACTTTTGTATACCCACAGATAAGTGTGGAAGAGGTCCCTGTATGGGCTGGTTTTTGTACCCACAAAGAACTGTGGAAGAGGTCCCTGTGTGACCTGGGTAGTCTTGTGTACTATTGTTAACCCCGATCCAGGGTATGGATCATGTTTATTTATATAAACTGCTTGGTGGTAGGTGATCACCAAGTGTAGTGGATTAGGTCATGGATTGAGACTGAACCACTTGTTTCATATCTACTGTGCTGCTTAATTTAGACTTCTCTGTTTTACTACTTTACTATATAATTCAGATATCACTAAATTTTATTTGATAGTTAATATTGGAAAGAATTTATAATTGTATTGTCTTAGTAGAATAGCTTCCAAGTAATATTAATAACTTATGTTAATATTACTTAGAACTAATCAATATTCTAAGAAGTTATTTAAATAGTCAAACACTTATAACAATATAACCTTAATTAAATGGGAAATATTTAACCTTTTAAGGAAACCTTTTAAGAATAATTTTTAACCAGAAATTTTTATAGTTACTCAATTCACCCCCCTGAGTAATATACTCCGACCAAAAATTAAAAAACACATGATGAAAGCACATAATAGTTAGAAAATTTATGTGGATAATCTGAGGAACAATATTTCTTTTGAGGTAGGTGATAAGGTCTTTCTCTGAGTTTATCGATGGAAAAGTGTGATGTGTTTTTCTTAGAAGGGTAAGTTGATTCCATGGGTTTTTAGAATACATGAAATCCTAGAGAAATTTAGATCAGTTACCTAATGAGTGTCTTTTCCTCTGAGTTTATCGCATTTATACTATGTATTTCATGTTTCACTGTGAAGTAAATATGTGTCATATTGTTTTTCACATTATAATCCACAAAGTAGTTCAGTTGGAATAAATCCTTTCTTATATAGAACAACTAGTTCATATTTTTGAATATAGAGAGAAATTTTTACAGAATATGCTGATTCACTATGTTAAGGTTTTCTAGAATCTCCATATAGTTGAAAAATTAACTTGAGAATATGAAAATGCTATGAGGGAAATATATCCCCACTTGTTTAGTAAGTGAATAAAATTATGAGGATGCAATTTATAAAAGTGTGGAAGGATGTAACATCCCAAGTAATGATAGAATAAATAATTTTCAAACATATTAATATGAATTAGAAAGTTTTATTAGTTATAAAAATACCAAGTAATTTTTAATCAAAAATGAATTTATTTTAATTAAATGCTTTTATTATAAGGATTTATTTGAGATATAAATTTATAAATTATATAATTTATATTTAATAAAATTAATATCATTTTTTAAATCATAATACAAAAATTTAATTTGGGATATATTTTTTGATTTTTCGAAAATATTGACTTTTCAATGAGTAGTGAAAAATGCAATCTTTTATAAAAAATATCTTATTTTTAATAAATTAAGTAATTTAAGAGTACCAATATGTCTTGAATATGTTTTAAAGTAATAAATTTATATTTTTTTTCTACATAATTACTTTTTAATCAAATTTATTTTGGGTTTTAGTATAATATTTTTTTTGGGTTTAAAAACGGGTTTCTCTAAAAACTGTTTTGAAATGAATAATGTTTCTCCTTTTTAATTAATTAAAATAATCCCCAGTGGGGAATGTTTTAAATTAAATTTATAGATTATATATCATTAATTATTAATTTATTTACACTTCATGATTATTATTAGTCATTTATTTAATATAGAATCATCTTTTTCTAAAAAAATACTTTTCTTGAAAACCCATTGTCACTCTGCATCTACGAGACTAATATTAAATTAAAATTTTACACTTATCTAAATTTAATTTAGAAAAATTTATTCTATGTTTGTAATCATAATAATTTAAAATTTATAAAAATTATAACTTAATTTTTTACCAAATTGATAAGTGGAAACAATTAAAATTAATTACAGTGATTAAGGTAAAAATGAGTTTAGTTGGTTGTAAAAAATTAATCTTTAGGGGCCAAATGACCTATAAATTTTTCAATAATGCATTTTATGGATATATTAAAAACTTATAACTTCTATTAAAGAGTTTTTTCATTATTTTAGACACTTGAAATGGAAAAAATGTGGGTGAAATTCACTCTTTCAAAAAATTACAAGAGTGTCACCCACCTCTCCAATTAATGTCCACCGTCTCTACTCCTATATTGACACATATCAATACCATTGGATCAACCATTAACTATCTAAATAACTTTTTCAATTCCATAATCTCATCCTAAAATACCTAATTTTGTCATAAATCCAATGAATTAAGGCCTTTAGAGAAAAAAAGGAGTTACCCGAAGAAGAGGTAATGTTCATCAATGATAATTTTTGTTTTATTTCTTTATCCACACACTTAAATTTTTATTATACCATTATTATAAAATAAAATAAGTATCCTAAATATAATAAGACGTTTTTATCTTAATTTAATAACCTGAACCCTCACAAACTTCAATCAAATAGGTTACACAATCGTCATTCATGTGTACGGAGAACTACCACCTAACAAAATGTTGTCGTTCGTTTTTTCATTACCACCTCTCACATTTGGGAATAATGATAGATATGAAGTTTATATATAATATTTATAAAAATATTCTAACATTTGATTAATTATATAATGTATACCCTTTTTATATTCAATTCCATTAGGGATGTGATAACATTGTTCGTGTGTATGGCGGACTACCGCATCACAAAGCGATATGAAGCGTTTTTCAACAACATTTTACATGGAAGGTAATAAGGGTAAAGATAATGAATATATATTATTTAAATAACATAATTATTATATTTTTTAAATAACTATATTTCATTAAATATAACATATCATTTTTTTCTCACCTTTTGACACTGAAAAAGTTATAATATCATTCGTGGACGTGCGGACTACCGCCTCCTCAAAGCAATGTGATTCCTTTTTTCATAACCAAATCCCAAGAATGATATATATAAGTATATATAATTAAATATTATGTTATTTATTATATAATTATCATTATGAAAAAATGAAACATTAATTACCTTCTTTCCATAATGATAATCGAAAAATGGAAATGTTACTCATGTGTACGTATGACCTATCATCTCCATGATCATAATTTTAGTTCATTTTTCATAACCATATTCATTTATTTTTTTTAAAAGTTTAATTGATGTAAAAATATGATAATTATTTCATTATTATTATGTATATGTTTAAATAATGACCTCTTTGACTATAGTCGACCTACCAAAGTTGTTTTTGACACATAAACCGAATATGGTCAAAACATCCAACTTAAACTTAATGGATTAAGTAATTGTACCTAAATTTTCAATAAGTGAAAAAAGAAATAATAAAAAATAAAAAGGTTCTCAAAAAATTAAATAATAAATATAAGTCTATTACTCAAAAATATAAAGACACATGTGACGAATCAGACTCAAGGTAAGTGAATGCATCTCAATCTCCTTTCATTGAGACATATTTTGATGTTATACACCATTAATCTTTTATGAGGTGTATATATAGACAATTTTACATTTTATATATTGAATTTTTTCACTATCATGGTATTAATTATATTTTTAATTATATTCTCTCATGGGTCATATGATTCAAATATTTCCAAGGTGATAAGGGACTTTTTATTAAAAGAAAAAACATATTTATTGTTTTCCATCCAACTATTCCTTTTCCTTGTCCATGTATTTAAAATTATTTTATGGATGTAAATTATTTATAATTTACTATATATTTTTTAATTTATTTAAATGGTTTTCAAAAGTAATATTTTTACATGTTTTATACATAATTTTTTGAAAAGTGACAAAAGGATTGATATATTCTTAACATACATGACAACATTGAATATTACACCATCATGACCATTATTTGATTTATGGATTCCTTTGAAATAATTCATTTTTTTATTAAAAGAAAACCCTTATTCATTTTTTTGGGTATTTTGGTATTGAATGTTTTTCAAAATAAAATGGTATTTTTATTTTTTTCTCAAATAAAAGTGAATTTTGATATCCGAGAGTGATTTTATTATGAGATTAAAATATTTTTTAAAATATTTTATGATGAAAAATTTCAAGAATAAAAATATTTTATTCATGATATGGTACATGATAATTATATAATGGGGTGGCCCAGATAGCGCTGGGTGATCTCATTAGCATCAAGTGATCCTGTTATATCTTAAATGATGGGTGTTCCCAGATAACACTACAATTAATTGGGTAATGTGACTTGTGTTAAAAGGAATGAATCAGAGAGTTAACAAAGGGGTTATCCTATGGATTTAACTGGGATCTATTTACTTCTAATATGTGTTTAAAATGGGTTATCAATGTGTTGATCTAAATTACTGAGATGGGGTTTTATTTACTTGTTACAGGTTTGAATGATATTATTTGTGAAAAAATATGTGTTTGTTTTTAATATGATTTTTTATTTCATATGTTCATAAAAAATTAAATACAAAGGTAAATTTTATATGAGTTTTCCTTTTTCACTGGATTAACCATTTTTTTTACTTTTTAACCCTTACTGAGCCTTTTATGCTCATCCCACATTTTTAATTATTTTTCACAGGGATTAAGTATGGGTAAGGGAAATGAATAAGTCTAGTTTACAATCATGAATATTTTCTATTAAAATAAATTCCGATTTATTTTAAAAGTTTTATATTATGGGAATAATGAATACTATTTGGAAGTGTCCACATTGTATTATATGGTTTTGTAATGTATGAGTTATGAAATTATTCTCTAAAACTCTAATCCAAAAAAATACTCAAATGTAAGAGAATGAATTCTTGACTTAAAACATAAGAATATGTAATGTTTATGGTCAGGGCCTTATAATGAGAGTTAGAGTTGTTACAATTAGTATCAAATAATGTTTATTAATAATCTAAGGAAAACTATTTTAGATCAACATGGCTAACAAGAGAATTATTACAATCCATTATAGTAGTTGAGATTTTTTTTGGATTTTTTATTCCATGGATCAATATTCATGATAAATTTATTCTAACTAATTGAGTAAAATTGTTTCGAGATGGATCATAGATAAAGGATGTGAATCAAAACCTATGGTAAAAGTTAGTATTTGGTTAATGAGAAAGCCAATACATAAGTTTTTCAAGTTAATAAGATCATTGAAATATTAGGGAAACTATGTGACATCTGGGACCCACACTCTCAGATCTTTCTCTCAATGACATATAATTTACATATATTCTTTGATACAAACTTTAAAATACTACATATGACCATCCATAATTACAAATCAATTTTGATTATTTTATATCTAACATTTGAAGTATCTTTCTAGGTTTTGAGATTTATGAATTATAACACAACATAAACTAATAAATAATATGTTTATTGTATCCAATGGAAAATTTAACCATTATATATGAAATAATTTAATTCATAAAAATTCTTCAATGTCTCCCACATCTTGTTTCACATGTGTCATTCTTTTAAACATGTAAAGTGTACTACTTTAATCCATAACTAAGAAAAATGTAAATATAAGAAGGGGTGAGCTCAAAAAATAATTAAAGGAAATATATAACTTAAGTAATCATGGATTAAACATGTCATAAACATTATTGAAGGAATAGGTAAACAATATGAATCCATGATCAACATGAAACTGAAATCATTCTATATCTAAGAAAAAAATTGAAAACATGGATATCAATAATAATAATCTCATATTTACCGAATGCATAATGTCAAATGTTAAAAACCTCATATCAAGGCCTTGTTCCAAGAAACACTACTTCTTACTGAGACTATAGTTAGGAAATATTTCAGAATCAGGAAAGCATACACACAATACCAAAAAATATTTTTTTACGAGGAGACCTATGGATACATCGAAAGGATGTATAATTTCATGTCCCACCCATCACATGATTATGGCCAATGCATTCACTATAACAGTCAACAATATATTTTAAACAATTACCTAGGTATCCCCTTACTCAAATAAACATGACTATATTTATAATGAGAAATAGAGAAATCAAATATATATTCAGTCTACATTAGTAGTCAATAATAATAAAAAATTTCCAATTTTTCCCCATGTTAATAAAAAGCATACAATAATAATAAAACATCAATAAAAAGAAGTTTTATGGTGAAAAATTACATAGTTAACTTTCCACTAATCAACCATATTGGAATAACAACATAAATAATTCCAACTCATTTCCTTGTTTTAATAAAAGGTATAACATGATCATAACCAATTCATACGTATAAGATGGATGGTTAAAAATTACATTTTAAAATTGAAAATAAGAATCCACATTGTAATGAAAACATATTTAATTACAATACTTTCCCCCATGTAAACATAATAACATTCATTCTAGCTGAACATCATAAAATAAAAATTATTTAAAATGTGATGTTCACACCGTATAGTGGAATGGGTATATAGATAATTTAATACATGAAAAAATTATCATAAGTCATCCATGGGAAGGAGGTTGATGGTTTGAAAAGAACCTATCCCTTTTGTAACAAAGGAAACCAAGAAGTATTAAAATATCGATGAAAAACATCCGCAAAAATTAATATTTGAAAGATACCACCCAAGAGGGGATGATAAATTGTATTGTTTCATATTGTGAGTTAATATAAACCCATATAATAACATACATAAATTAGCGAATAAATAATAAAACAAAAACTATATTAGGGAAATAACTTTTTAAAATGGAAAGGGAAATGGAAGTGAAAAAATAAAATAACTATTTGAAATAATTTTTTAACTTTGATGTAAGGGACGATGTTATAGGTCACTTCCAAAAGACTTTCAAAACATGAGGTGAAAACTTATTAAAAAAATTTAATATTAAAAGAATATATCATAATATATCCTAGAAAATGAAATAAAGTTTTCTTTTATAAATGTGAATCTAAAACATTTGATCATGATAGGGACATTTTAGAAACATGAAATTACCATTTTTGAATACACAAATTTTAGAAATTATAATAAGACATTATCTTATTAATTTTTTTTATAAAACCAGACTAAAAAATTCCATAAAATATTAGGGTGGGAGAACCCAATCACGGATGAAAAATGTTCATAATAGAACATTATAACTTAAGTAAGGAGATTTAAGTTACAAAAATACTTACTATTAGGGAAACAACTATTCCAATATCTATATTAATAAGGGAAACTTTTTTTAGTTAATCACATGAAATATTAAGAGTATTTATATAAATATAACCATTTTATGTGAATACACCATACAAAGGAAACCAGATGCTTAACATGTTCCGTGTATCAAAGAATCAAATTTGTGACTAAGAAAAATATTACTACTTGAGTAACACTTTAAACAAAAAATATTGAATTATTTAGATAAAAATTAAAGTTGAAATAGTAGTATTAAAATATAATTAATGATTTGGTAACTCAAATTATTAATATATACATGATATAAATTAAAATAGATTTATAATATCAAACATGTCTCAAAGAGGGGAATTTGAGACCAAAATTATTATTTCTTAACCTGAATTATACAAACACACTTTAACATCTTATATCAC
Source organism: Viscum album (assembly GCA_963277665.1). Lineage (NCBI taxonomy): Eukaryota > Viridiplantae > Streptophyta > Magnoliopsida > Santalales > Viscaceae > Viscum > Viscum album. The sequence goes on along the minus strand of OY728142.1, from coordinate 1,147,913,393 downwards.
AAACATAGATATATTAATAAATTAAATAATAATTATCCTTATATATATTTTAATTTATAAAATTCATAAATATTCATTATCTATATCAATTCTCTTGATTTCCCACATCGAGAGTTTATAGTTTTGTTTGTTTGTTCTAGTTTCATAATAGTGAAATCCATGTTTATTATTATTTAAAATATCACCATTACTAGATCATTAAATATATATTAGGGATGATTTATAATTATTTATGATGTTTTAAAATTCCATTAATGTTCATTTTACTCTTTATCTTTGATGATGAAATCCAAAATAAGCTTGTTTCAGTGATTCTTGACAATCGAAGGGTGTTCCATTAATTAATGAATTAAATATTGATATAATACCCCAAAAACGAAATCAAATCATTATTTACACATTTATATCATATTATACCATTGAATTTGTTTCTTGTAGTCTTTTATGAAATAAATTCATCGTATCATCCAATTAGGTTTTTAAATTGACCCAAACATGAACATACCCAAATTAAATTAATGATTATATAGAGGGTTTGATATAATATAATTATAATATGATAATAATTATGTTAATTAGTGTTTATTTTTGTGATAAATTAGAAGTATGAGGATGTATAAGAATATGTAATGGACATTAAAATATAAAACAATTTGAATAAACTATTATCTTCTTAGTACAATTATTTTAAATTACTAATTTAAAAATGATTGTTTATTGATCGTAACATTAATTGGTTCTCTAATATGTAATACTAAAAACTTAATGATACATAAAAATAGTATTTATCCTTCAATTCCATCCTTATATACATCATTTTGAGGTACTGATGGAAAACAAAGCATGCACTACTATAGATCCGGGCAAGGGATGTTCTAGATTTTATCAATGCTAACAAAATGAACTAATAAAAAGGGAGAGTTTATCAGTGATTGCTAAAAATTATGATAAATATACCCATTATCAGTGCTAAATAAAGCACTGATAAAGGCATACCCTTTATCAGTTCTATTTTCAATGGTGATAAAGGGTAGATTTATCAGTGCTATTTTTAGCACTAATAAAAGTTGTTAATAAAAAGTATTATTAATTTATATAATTTTTTTATTTATATTCAAAAATAACATTTATTTGTATACATTAAATAAAAAAATGTCTATAATTAATATATATATTAAATAATTATAATATATATATAATAAATTTCATTAAATAATAAATATATTTATTATATATATATATATTGAAAATATTGGGGCTCGAAAACCCCTTTTTTTTAAATAAAAATCACAAGAGGGGTAACATACAAAACATACAAGTTTCACAGACAACATAAAAAAAAGAGAACAAAACTCAATGTGCCTAAGATATGGTACTCATGATATGATGTGGGACACACCCACCCCAACCACATTGATGTCTCCCCCTTCTCCAAGTTTTGACCTGCATCCACAACCCACCTCCCTCGTCTGAATCTCCTCATCACTGATCACCATATTTGGTTTAGGTATAAGGAAATGGTCATTATATGAGACTTCCTCTTCACTACATCCAAAGGAAAGTGGTTAAAAGGAGTTTTTTGTACTCATGATTAAAACACTAGTAGTGTCAATTAAAGAATAATTTACATGTTTTCTGATAGAGTCAACATTGTGTTTTTCCCTCTTCTCACTTGGAAGAGGTGATGCATCATCCATAATTCTAAGCTCCTAATTCTGGGTTGGTTCTGAAACCATATCAGATATCTTCTTTCCAATATTGGATTTAAAATAAGTACCTACAATATCTTCGTCCAATGGGGAGGAACCAAAAATATTTTAAGATTTTTCCAACGCATGAATTAGAGTCAAAAGAGTCAAAAAATGTGTGGTTTTATTCTTGGTGTTTCCCTATTGTGATGGACCTATCTTTCTCAAATTAAGAGAGTCAGTTTCTACATATCCAAAATTCACTACATCCCCTTCAATAGATGTCAAGGGGGGATGAGTTCCATGTTTAGACTGTCCAACACCTACATGAATTATAGAGGATGTGACTACAGAACTTCCTACCTTTACTACTACTTTGAAACAGTGTTGTACATTCAAACAACAACTTAAACCATGGGTAGCATCTATAAGAGTTTTTCTGGAGAAACTCGCCAACTCACTCACTGGTTACTGATGCCCAATATTTTTCTAGATCATCTGATTCACATCATGAAAAGGCTGGGAGGGAGGAACCGAGACCTCTTTGTTGCTACTCATAGACAAGGCATAGATCTTTTTCAATTTCCCAAGGATGAACGTCTCATGTTTATCCTAAACTTTTAGAGACCTGTAGTCCATGATTATTTGATCCTTATATTGGCTATAATCTACATCTACTTGTAGAAAAATATCCTTATCTGATTGACCATCGTCAGATTCCATTACCTCATGGTCATTAGAAATTCCATGAGATAACGACTCTTTATATGAGGCATGGGAATACAAGTGAAATTCCTATACCATGTTAGACTAGGATTCATTGGGATTAGAAAATTCCATTTGGGAAATGGGGAAGTCCCAGTATCATTCATTGGAGGATGATCAGAAGTAGCTATTGTGTTCTGATTTTCATGGAAAGGACCTGTAGAGTCAATAACATTTAAAATCTAAGAATATTCATCAATATCTATATGATTCTGATCATCAATATGTTTTAAACATCCTCTAAATGAGACTTGTGCATCATTGTTTTGAGTAGGCTCATCTATTTGGTCTCCAGAATTTTAAATAGTTCTAATTCTTTACTTCTTATGATAGTGGAGTAGTTTGTGACCACTTAAATGATAATTGGAGAAAACTATGTGAGCTCTACATATAGATTTCATATGCCCAATGATTTTACAAGATTCACAAAATGGGGGGGGGGTCTTTCGTACTTTATTATAGGATGGATATCATCTTGCAGAGTAGACAGAGTAATTTTATCAATCAAGATGGAGTTAAAATCTACTTTTACCGGAACCCGAGCGAAATGGCCAAATGTGGCCATTTCAGTGGGTTATCCATTATAATAGGTATACTAATAGCTGAAGCAATGTGAAAGATAATTTCTAGATGCCAAAATACACAGATTAATCTATGAATCTTCACCCATACCTACACACTAGTTCCTCTGAATCCATTAAGGTTAAAGTTCAAGTTCCACTCATGGACCCTAAGGATGCCCGGTCTTAAATTGATCGATCCTATACTCCAAGCCCTACTTTTTAAATATATATATATATATATATATAATTTTCAAATATGTATAGAAATACTTTTTAATTATGTATATAAATAATTTTTAAATATGTATACTTATAACTATATTAAATATGTATATTTATAATTATATATATGTATATGTTTTCCAATGATTTTCTCAATTGATGCGTGAATATAATTGATATTCATATGTTATGTATTCATCATGAATGTTCATTTATATATTACACCCTCATTACTATTCATGTTGGCCATATATATGATGAACCTTTTATTTATGATAAATATATTTATTATATTTATAATTTTATATAATTTTTTTATAAAATTAGAATAAATACATTTATTATAATTTTATAATTATATATATTTATATATTAATATATATATATACGTATAAATATATTTTTATTTATATAAAAATATTTATAAAAATATTTATTTATAATTATAATTATAAATAATATATATATATATATATATATATTTAAATAATTATAAAATTATAATAAATATATTTATAATAATTATAATTTCATAAATATATTTATAAATTCAAAAAAATATTTATACATATATAAAAATATTTATATTTATAATTTTATTTCTAAAATTATATATATTTATAAAATTATAATTATTATAAATATATTTATTATAATTTTCTAATTATTTAAATAAATATATATATATATAAATTTATTAATATTTATGATTATAATTAAAATATATATGCAATAAATATATATTTATAATAAATATATATATATATTAAATATATATTTATATTAAATTTATATTTATTTCATAATTATTTCATAATTATTTAAAAAATATATACTTATATTTAAATAGGTATAAAATTATATTAAATATATTAATTATGTATATTTATAGAATTATAAATATAATAAATATTTTTTTTATAATTTTATAAATATTGAAATAAATAAATAAATAAATATATATGATCATAAATATAACTAAATATATATTTATTATAACAATAAATACATATATATAAATTTATAGTTAATAAATAATTATAAAATTATAATAAATATGTAAAAATATTTGCAATTATAATTCTAAATAAATATAGATATATTTAAATAATTATAAAATTATAATAAAGATATTAATTATAAATAAATTTAAATATAATAAATATATTTATTATAAATCTATAGTTATAAATAAATATATATTTACTATATATATAAACATAAATAAATATTTATTTATTTATAGTTATTATTATAAATAAATAAATATATATCTATTACACATATAAATATATAAATATATATAAAAATATAAATAATTTATTATCATTATAGTTTTATCAGCACTTTTTTAGCACACTGATAAAGATAAGCATTTATCATCACTAAAAAAGAACTGATAAATGCATGTTTTATCAGCACGTTCTATTTTAGCATTGACAGAACAAACCTTTATTAGTTCTTTTTAGCTAGTGCTAATAAAAGGTTTACCCACTTTTATAAATAATCCTTAAAAGTATCCTCTTCCTCTCACATGCCTCAATCTCTCACAGAAGCCGAACCCTGCCTCTTCCTCCTCTTCTGCTACCGACTCCTCCTCCCCCTCCTCCACTGTCGCCTCCTCCTCCTCGTCCGCTGCTGCCACTGCTGACTCCTTCTCCTCCTCCATTGTAGACTCCTCTTTCTTCTCCTCCACTGCCACTACCGACTCCTCATACTCCTCCTCTGCTACCTCCTCCACCACCACTACCACTGCCACCACCTCCTCCTCCTCCTCCTCCGCTACTGACTCCTCCTTCACCGCTGCCAACTCCTCCTCCTCCACTGTCGAATCCTCATCCCCTGGCTCTCATACACAAGTTTTATGCTCCACATTAATTTTAGGTCTAGTGTTCATGATTTTTACTTATATATAATTCATTTTCAGTGTAATATAGTATTCCACATTGGTGTTGTGGTAGCTTATACCCCTTGTAATTATTTCTTTGATTAGTGGATGTTTTTGAGGTTTGAGAATCTAGACTCAGATGTTTGGTTTTATTAAAGATATTAACTATTTTTATCAGTTTCACTGTCTAATTTATATATATGAATATGAGATAACCATTTTGGAATCATTATATTATAGATTATTTTGATTCTAGAATTCAATAATTTTCCCCCATAGTAATTCTTTTAAAGGAGGGGATCATTCCATCTTTCTTTTCTAAATTAATTAAGGTATTATAAAGGATCATCATGGGTATTGAAGTTTGTTTTATAATTCCTATTCCCTATTTTTTCGTGAATTTGTAAATAGTTGAAAATATTTGTCTTATGTGTGGATATTTTATCTACATGATGAATGATTTGATTCTAATTGTTATATTTATAGTCACTCGAGTTTTTTAGGTGTTATTTAGATGTCTATAGCCTATAGTGTATGATTATCTAAATTATCATGATTTTCTTCTTGAAATTACGGTTGATTGGGTAACCAATAATATTTGGGTATGTTGTATAATATTTTGATTATTTTGAAATTATTTCATGGTACGATCATAGGTTTATTTCATATGAAGATATCATATCACAACTAGGAGAATTTTAACAATTTATGTAAACATTAAGTTTTTGCGTTTCTCAATAAAGGTGTGTTCTATAATGTTATCTTTGATGGCACCCTTCATTATGTGACAATATAAGGATGATGGTTATGGTTATTAGTTTTCTTATTAATATTTGGATTGATGATCAATTTTTATAAAGATAATTGGTGTCTAATTAGGGTATAATCTACATGACATGAGCTTACACTATTTTCTCTATCCCTACCATAATTAGAATGTGTATAGAAATTACTATGAGGAGCTGAAAATATCTATCCCTAGTAGTAAGATATAATTTACCCCTATTAGTATAGATATTACATGGCTTAATGATTGGTAATATGTAGCGGCTTATATTTTTCAAAAGTAAGAGATAATGTATTTTTTATTTTTGTAGGTCTTGTTCCATTATGTTTGTAAAATTGTAAATTTACTCTCATGGATGACCTTATAAGATGTAGTGGCATAAATTTTTTGATTCTCATTATGATAAGAGCCTCTATCATCAGTATTAATACCACCCCTAGTATAGATACCCATACTTACATATATATAACATCTTAAAAGATATCCTAGATATATTTACCAAGAAATTGTCTTGGTTACCACCTAAGGGATTGGCTGCATTTATGATTGTGTTCTTACTAGGTGTGGATCATATATCAATTCCACTATATAAGATGAATCCTTTAGATCTATGAGAGAATAAGGCTCAATTTAATGACTTCGAGGTGAAGGGGTTCATATGAATGATTATGTTTCCTTGGAGTGCCTTAGTTTTTTTTCAATAAAAATTCAAATGGACCACTGATAATATCTTTAGACTATTATAGGTTATGATAAGTGGTATAAATTAATTTATATCCACTAATATGTATTTATGGAATATTTTATCAACTTATAGGTGCTAAAGTGTTCTCTAATATTGATTTCATATCGTAGGGTGAACCGAGATTCTTCCTAATTGGAAGCTCTAAGAAGGCCTTAACAAAAAATGTGGTATGGTTTCTTTACTTAGATTTTCATGAGAGATACTTCTAAGATATTAATTATAGATTGATTAAAACACCAATCCTAACCACAAATGATTTGGTTAATTATTATGGATTATATTGTGGTGTATCAGAATTCATGATTTGAATATTTCCAGTCCATGATGGTCAAGTGGTTGCTTATGGTTCCAGATAGTTAAGGAAACATAAGAGAAACTTCCAAAATCCTTTCTTAGATTTGGAAATAGTGGTTATTTCCATGAGGTGTTATTGGTATTATATTTATTGAGTTTCTCTCTTGGGATTTATTTCTTTGTAAAAATGCCTAAGTGGGTCTCTTAAAAGGAATCGAGTGTTTTGAAGTATTTCTTAAAAAAAATATATGTGTTCAACATACCATTTTTTGGTTTTAAATATATTTAAAATGAATTTAAAAAAAGGAATTGGGGTTTTGAGAAAGTGTGTTTGGAACCAATTGGTTTATTTTAAAAAGGAAGTGTTATTTTAAAGAAGAATTTTTGTAAATGGTTGTTTTTTTAATGGGATTTCAACTGTGATTTTATAAATAGTTTTCAAGGAGACTTAAATTCTATAAATTTTTTTATCCTTGTTTAATTTTTATATAGAGTTTTTTTAATTTATTTTGTTAAATATTAATATTACCAAATAAAATAGGATGGATATGAATAAATAATTGATGGATGCCAATCGTCTAACAAAAGAGTATGAATATGGAGTGAAAGAGTTCATCATGTTTTCAAAAGATCATGCATGTAACCCTTCTCAAATCCTTTTTCCATGTTTATGCTATTTTTATTCAAGAAAAATTATTCTAGAGGAGTTTGAAGAACACTTTATCTATCACGAAATAGATCGAAGTTACAAATGTTGGAACAAACATGAAGAAAAGGTTAATATAGCTAGTGGATGGGATAACACTACATTTTAAGGATTATATAATATGATTACAAGTGTGGAAAATGAAGAAGACTGTATGGGGAATGTCATTATAGATGTGAATGATGATAAAGATCATATTGAAAAAATGACTAGGATAGTTGAAGATGAACTTTGTGATTGCCAAAAATTGCTTGACAAGTTAAATAGTTGTGAAAAGACATCATTTTATAGTGGTTGCACTAAATATAAATCATTGTCAGCTATACTGAAGCTATATAATTTGAAAGTAGACAATAGATAGGGTGATTCCAGTTTTATGGAATTACTTGCTCTCTTGAATGACATGCTCCCAGAAGATAATAATCTCCCAAGTGAAACATACAATGCCAAAGGAATCCTACGCTCAATGGGTATGTTCTCCGAAAGAATACATGCATTCCCGAATCACTGTATAGTGTTTCTCAAGGACCAAAAATCACTTAAATAACTCCCAAATTGTGGTGCTTCTTGATATAACAAAGATGAATTTGGTCCTATGAAAGTTTTATTATACTTTCCAATCATTCCATGGTTTTGGAACCTATATGGAAGTGAGGTGGTTATAGGGAATTTGATGTGGCATGTAGAGACAAGAGAAAAATATGGGAAACTATATCACCTGGAAGAATCTCCTTAGTGAAAGAGAATTGATCATGAGCATCCTGAATTTGGAAACAAGCTGATAAACCTTCTTCTTGCATTATCTACATATGGAGCGAATCTTTTTTTTCAAAGCAGCACTCAGAGTACATGGATGGTTATTTTGGAAAATTATTAGTTGCCACTATGGTTATTCTTAAAATGAAAATACATTATGTTATCTATTAATATATAAGGATCAAAACAACTATGTAATGATATTGATGTTTATATGTCTCTATTGATCAAGTATTTGAAATTATTTTAGGATATATGTGTTACATTATATGATGCTTACAGAAATGAAGATTTCATTTTTAGAGAAGTGTTGTATAGTACGATAAATGAATTTTCTACTTATGGAAAATTTTCAAGATACAACATTAATAGAACTCTAGGGTGTCCTTTCTACAAACAACATATATAGTCAATTAGGATGAAAGATTCTTCAAAAACCATGTTTCTAGGACATCATTAATTTCTACCCCAACGACATAAGTAATTATCTTGGACGACATCATTTGATGGATGTTTAAAAGAACATACAACACCATATATACTAATAGGTGATCAACTGTTTGAGAATGTAAAAGATGTGAACACTACTTTTGGTAAACTATTTCCAGAAAACCTTATGAAAACTAGTTTGTAAAAAGTGGTCAGTTTTTTTTGAATTTCCATAATGGAATAGTCTGTACGTCATGAATTTTCTTGATGTTATTCCTGTTGAAAAAAATTCATGTGATAGTGTCATTGGAACGTTTCTAAATTCACCTTAAAAAATAAAGGATGGAATTAAGTCTAGGTTGGACATGGTTGACATGTGAATACAAGAAGAGTTGGTGCTAATGAAGGGTGAAAAATGAAATTTTCTTCCTCCAGCTACTTACACTCCTTTCAAGAAGGAGAGATATCGATTTTGAAACTTCTTGAATGACATAAATGTTCCATAAGAGTATTCATCGAATATCATGAACATCATGTCAATGACCAGTTTAAAGTTAAAGGGTCTGAAATCACATGAATACCTTGTTTTAATGCAAGATCTATTGCCTATATCTTTATGTTGAATTTTTATCAAAAAATTACATCATACATTAACCAAGATCTGTTTCTTCTTCAAATATATATGTATAAAAGTTATTGACCTGGATAAATTGCCAACTATGGAAAGATAAATTTTCCTTCATACTATATGAATTGGAATTGTTTTCCCACCAACATTCATCGACATGATAGTTCATTTGATGATTCACTTGATGAGAGAGATTCGACTATGTTGTTCTATAAAATATAGATGGATATACCATATTGAATGTTATATGAAGATTTTAAAAGTTTATGTAAAACATCAAAGTTGACCAGAGGTTTATATTTCATAGCGATATATTGTTGAGGAAGTCATTGAATTCTATAACGAATACCTTTCCGGTGTGGAAAGCCTTGGTCTAATGCAATCTCGTCATACTGGGTGGATTGTGGGTGAAGGAATTTATAGAAGATATGTTGTCACAATCAATATTATAGATCAGGAGTAGTCCCACATTTACATTTTTTATAATAGTTTGGAGGTTTCCCCATATATTGAAACCCACAATGAAATTATTAGGCATTTGAATTAGTCAAGGGCTGAAAGATGGATATCAAATACAAATAATCAATAGTTTATAGGATGGTTTTAGGACTGTATTTTTAAGGAGTCAGATGAAAATCAGGATTTAATTTTAGAACAACTTCGATGGCTAGCTAGAGGACCAAGTTTGTATGTATTATCTTACAATGGTTATGTAATTAATGGTTATACATTCTATATAGATGAGCATGATAAAAACAGTAACATGTAAAATAGTGGAGTTACACTCATAGCTGAAGCGATGCATGTTTTTTTGTACTATGTAAGGAAATACAATTTATGTGAATATATCATACTTTGACATTATCAAAAAAATCTAGGAGTTGGATTATACATCATTAAAAGGGAAAATTTTTAAATGCAAGTAGGTTGATAATAGGAGTAATAATAAAATTGATTAATTGGGATTAGTGATATTTGATTTTAGTAAGGAAGGGTATAAATATGAACAATTTATAATGAAATCACTGGTTGTAAAATTATTTTATGTTAAAGATATTGTAAATTGAAAGTGGTAAATTATTCTATTATCGACCAAAATCACTGAAGTTTCAGACAAAAATTCAACTGAGGATGACCCTTTCATTGGGATTTCATAATTATTTCACAGTGGTCCCAATGTAGGCAATTTTTTTTATATCATAAGAGACCATAATGAAGGGATTTGGATCATCGATAGAGGGGTCAAATCCCTCCATCCTTTCAAAAAGAAAAAATATATTCCAATAATTAGGTTACATTTTTTTGTAATATATATTGTGTTACCTTAGGTTATTATCCATTTTATAATAAATTTATGTACTCTAAATTAAATGTTAAACCAATTCTGCAAATAATGACTATCGCACGTTCTGCTACTCCCAATCCCAAGAAACAACATGTCTCTTAACTTGCTGCTGCTTACAGTGTAGAGGAATGACCTTCTATATGTGAAGGTTCTCCCATTCCTGAAGAACAATAGGTTTCTCAACCTGCTACTACTCCCAGTGAAGAGGTACAATGACCATTTACATATTCTGATGCTACCACTCCATAGGAACATATTGACAATGTAGATTCCTAGGAAATGGTAGGTGATGAAGGATCAATGTTACAAAAAAACAAGAGCATTGTAGTTTGATGGTGTTATCAAAAATCATTAAGGAAAAAAATTCAAAGTCATCAAATTATAGGTGGGATGGAATGCGCGGGGTCATCATATTAGCCCTAACAAGGCCATGTTCAGCCGTTATTTTGGAATCATCACTCGACAACATGTGTCGATTGGTGTATATTCATGACACCATGTTGTGCCTGGGATGAAGAAACTGATGTGATATGATATTATAGTAACATTATGATATCAATTATTTATATTAATAAAATAATAAAATAATGAAATATTGGCTTACTATTCATCATCTATTATAGAGTGCATTTATAGTAGATGACTCCCATAAGAAGTATGTATTAATTATTTCTGGAAGGATTCACATAGGATTTCTCACGATTATAACAAGACATAATCTTAAAGATACTGAAGGGAAAATAAACCCAAACCCACCAGTTATCTATGAAAACCTGATAACCCAAGAAGCATGAGATACATTTACCTAATGTCGTGTATATGTGTATTTTCAGGTACATTGTGGCTAGTAATACGTTGTTTGATGATACATGTATTCATTACTTTGATTGAAATTTTTTATTTATGAAACAACAAATGGGTGATAGAAAGAAGGACCAAGCAGAAAAACCAACACACCCCTACTATAAAGCAAGGATAGTGTACACTACACTTGAAAAAAATGGTACATATTTTAAATAAACCGTAATACTTTTATGTGACATGAAACAACACCATAATTATGTTCCTATTTTTATATATATATTGATGACTTGAAATAAAAATCCACTTCCATCACATGCCATGTGATATGGAAGGAGGAACATATAAATAAATATGGGATAATAATAGATGAAAACACACAAAAAGGGTCGAAAACATGTGTAAGTATTACATAATAATTTTTTTCTTTAAATTCCTATTACATAACATTGATCACTTATTTTTCAATAATTTCTATCCAATATAGTCACAAGAATCAAAAAAACCTATTCCAGATGAACACAAACTATCAGTGGCCTTGAAGTGGCCGGAACAGTATGGTCAAGCTAGAGGTGAAGGTTTTGGGGTGACACCCCAAACATATTTTGAGAAAAAGAAACAAGAGGACGATCAAAGTGAATTAATAAAACAGATTATAGAAAGAATATAAACCCTTGAAGGAAAATTACAATGATAGAGAGAGATTATGAAAACTTTAATGGGGACAGGTAAAGAGAACAAGCAACTCATGAATATCCACCATGTAGAGATCCCACCCCACCCCCACCATCTATGAGGCTTGATATTCCCCACCAAGAGATGTCTTAGTAGAGGTAATAAATGTTCTAATAAATGTTTCTATGAAATATGAATCAAACAGACACTGATATCTTTCCTGTATTGATATTCTACAGGGTGATAATGAATTTAATTTATATTTAGCAACACCCACCCATCGCCTTTTGGCGAGGGCTATGGTGTTCAATATTTAAAAGGACATGCTACACACTGGACCACTTCCAAAAGGTCTTGTGCAAGTGTCAATCATCATTTCCCATGAGCTGAGCATAGATCTACATGTTCCCATTCATGAGGATGATATTAATATGGTCAAAAAATCTATTGGATCATTCATTTCATGTCCATAAAATCTTGTAAAAAAACATGTTGGCAAGAAGGTATTCATTTCTTATTTAATTTTGAAGCTAAAATATTAACAATTAATGAAAATGGTCTATAATGATCAATGTTATTATATAAAGACAAAGATAATGGGATGATATGAAATACTCTCTTAAAACCATTGAAAATATCAACCAACAAATCAAAAATATCTACCAAAATCACCATTACCCCTCTCGTTATATATACACATTTACTATTATTGAAGGGTCCTGTGGATACAAAGTTAAAAGATGGTCATAATCACATACTTTATTTTGAAGAAAATATTTATGGAGAGAAATATCAATACTTCATTGGTGTTGAGAGTGAAACTAAAATCCTTGAATATGAATGGCTATATAGCTCAGTTGTAAATGTATACATGAGATAAGTTTTCATGATTTTATTTTCCAAAATCTGATATACCATGTTAATTATGACTAAATACATTTCATATTTCTGGAAGGCCTATATATGAAATATAATTGACGAGATTTTCCCATGAAAAAAATCTGGACTCGTTAGTCCTCATATCACCTCTATAGAATAAAAATAAATAGATAGTAAGAAAAGGGGTGAAATAGTGGTAGGTTTGATCAAGTAATTTCAAAGAAAAATTTCAGATGACAGACTCTATTTAATACCAATGATGCATAAGTAAGACTCTATAATTAATTATATCAAATATATTAGCAATTATTTGATTAATTATTCCATTTTGTGTTTTTAGGCAGCATTTGATGATCATTGCATTAAATTTGGATACTCCAAAGATTTCTTTCATGGATTCAATGCATGGATATCCAATAAACCATCAAAAAATGATGGTGTTTTTCAATTTGTAATACACTACATCCAATTTTTTAAAACTAAACATCAAGTTATATAATTTATATTATCTTTCAATGAGGATTCTCTTATGATAGGGTGATGCATCACTATCCTAAAAAACATGGAATGAGGCCAAGGGATAAGCAAAAGGACGAATATAAGTTCTACGAATGGATAAGTATCAGGGTATATATAATATTATTTCACTATCAAAACACATATTAAAACAAATTACTAATTCTAATCAATGTTTCTGCAGTGTTTGAAATAATCCAATGGAAAAGATTGCAGTTATTATGTTTTTAAATTTATGAGAGAGATTATATTCCTTGAACAAACTACCATCCTTGAAGAGGTATTTTCAAAGATAATTACTATTTCATTTAAAATATTTATCAATCCTTTGTGTATTTATATTTTTCCAGTATTTCTATGACTTTTGAGAAAAATCAAATTCCCAAGATGATATAGATGTGCTGAGAAACGAATGGGTAACATACTAGATGGAAGAATGTATACAAATAAAATTAAGATGTGAGTTCCATAGTGGTAGTGGATTATTTCATATTTTTGATTAATTTACTTATTTTTAATATTACTCACCTCATAATTGTTTTCTTATATTGGTGGATTCCTTTGTTCAAGTCGGGGCGGTTTATTCAATGATGCTTATGCTCCTGAGAGATTGGACTTCGAGGATGAAACTGAGATAATGATAACAAGGAAATGGGTCAAGAATGTATAATTTTGAATCCTGACTAATTATTTATTTAATTATTTTTTCATCTTTTTATAAACTATTTTTATGTTAATTTCCTTATCTTTTTTATGTAATACTTATTTAATTTTTTACAGATCTTTTAAGAAGTCATATTTTCCTTTCAACTATCTGAAACAATCCATAAAAGAGAGAACATGTGGAATGAAAACTATGAATTCTCAGTAGTTGAATGCAATGTATTAATTCCCAAAATATCTATCATGAATAGTTTTTCTGAACAATTTACTAATCAACCACATCTTAATCGGACAAACCTCAATCTGATACACAGTGTGCTCATTATGAATCGAAGTGTATATTTTTATTTTATAATATTATTTAATATTTTAAGATTCATGTCTTTTAAACTACCATTATTTGATCCATGACTCTTGATTATGATATATGATATGAAGTGTATGAATTTATAATGTTAATATCACCTTCTAACATCTTTATACACATGTTATCCTTATATGATCATTGATATCTACCTTGTCTACACTTATTGATCGTCTATGATCACCATTTCTTATTTTTAATATCCTTAGGTTATTAAGAGTGGTTTTAGAAATGATATGTTCAAGAAGGTTTTTAGTAAAGAATAACTTTTTGAGAGACTCTTATAAACTAGTTCTTTATTTCTTCATGTTTCCAAAAGCACTAGACCTAAACTATTTTGGAATAGATCATTATGTTATGTAATGAACATTAATATAATTAGATATGATATCTACGTATGAAATATCTGGTTCAATATAGTTGGTATGAGAGTGACTGACCTACTCCTAATTGATCAAAAATAACAAGTGGCCAGTATCACTGAAAGCATGCCTTTTTTATTTAAAATTGACATTACTTTTAGTAAAAAGAACATGTGGAATACTAAAACTAAGAAAACACATTTGTATTTTTTTGATATTCTAGAAAAATGATTGAAGAGTCATTTGTGATGTGTAAAAATCAATTTCACCTCAATATGATGCATGGTGGGGCAAGTATGACTTTAAGTGTGTATTTTTATATTAAATTGACATAAAATTGAGCAAAAAGAACAAGTGACATACTAAAAACCATGAAAAATTATTTGGATTGTTTTGATACTTTAGTATAATGAGCCATGCATCAATTTTTATGTGTATAAACCAGGAAAAACTTAATTTGATGCACGGTGGGACTGATATGACTAAAAGTTTCCATTATTAGTTAAAATTGACGTTTTAGTTCAAAACGTGTCACTCACTAAAAACCAATCAAACATGCTCCAATTGTCTTGATTATTTAGGAAAAAAATTCATAATTCATTTTGGATGTGTTTGAAGTAGTCTCACATCAAACTAACACACAATGTGACCAATATGACTCCTAATGCATGTTTCTAGTTTGAAATGATATTTTAGTAGAAAAACACAACTGAAATACTAAAAACTGAGAAAAAATATTTAATTTTTTGGATACTCTATAAAAACAATATATAAGTCATTTTGGATGTATAGAAATTATTCCCACTTCAATACAATGCATGTTGTGGCTGATATAACAAAAGTGTCTCAATTTATTTAAAATTGACATCAATTTAACTGAAAACAACAAGTGACATACTGAAAACTGAGTAAACATATTTGGATTGTTTTTATATTTTAGAGAAATTATCAATGAGTCATTTTTGAAATGTAGGAGTCAAATTAACCTCAATAAGACACACAGTGTGACCGATATAACTCCAAGTGTGTCTTTTTATTTAAAATTGACATTAATTTATGTAAAAAGAATAAGTGACATACTGAAAAGTGATAAAATACATAAATATTGTTTTGATACATTAGTAAAATAATTCTTGAGTCATTTTAGTTGTCTAGGACTTAGCCAAACCTCAATATGATGCACAGTGTGTCCAGTATTACTCAAAGTGACTCTTTTTATTTAAAATTAGCATGAATTTAAGTAAAAACAACAAGTGACATACTGAAAAATAAGAAAACACATTCATATTATTTTAATATTTTATAATAATGAATTATTAGTAATTTTTTTACCTATATTAATTATTTACACCTCAATACGACACATGGTGTTGCTAGTATCACTCAATGTGTTCTTTTTATTTAAAATTGACATTAATTTAAGTAAAAACCACAAGTGACATACTAGAAACCAAGAAAAAACATTTTGATTGTTTTGATATTTTGGGAAAATGATCTATTATTTATTTTTGATGTGTATGGATCAGCCGCATCTCAATAAAATGCATGGTGTGGTCAATATAACTCAAAGTGCCTCTTTTTATTTAAAATTTACATTAATTTAAGTAAAAAAACATAGTGAAAACTGAGAAAACGCATTTGGATTATTATTTTTATATTCTAGTAAAACAATATATTATTTATTTTTTATTTTTAGGATTTATCTGAACCTAAATACTATGCACAATGTGGATGGTATCATTCAAAGTGTCTATTTTTATTTAATTCTGATAATAATTTAAGTAAAAACAATAAGCAGCATACTGAAAACTAAGAAAACACATTCAAATTGTTTCTTATATTTTAGGAAAACAATATATAGTCACTTTTTATGTTTAAAATCATCTGCACTACAATATGATTCATGGTGTGGCTGGTATCACTCAAAGTGTCTATTTTTATTTAAAATTGACATTAATTTAAGTAAAAACTACAAGTGACATACTAAAAACTAATAAAACACATTAGGATTGTTTTTAAATTTTAAGAAAGAGATATATTAGTCATTTATTAAATGTAGGGATCAACCAAACCTTAATATGACACATGGTGTGGCTGGAATAACTCAAATTGTCTCTTTTTATTTAAAATGGGCATTAATTTAAGTTAAAACAACAAGTGAAAAACTGAATACAGAGAAAAAACATTTGAATTGTTTTTATATTTTAGTAAATTAATATATTAGTCATTTTTGATGTGTAGGAATTATCCTAACCTCAATAAGATACATGGTTTGGCCAATATCACTCAAAGTGTCTCTTTTTATTTAAATTGACATTAATTTAAGTTAAAACAACAAGTGACATGTTGAAAACCGAGTAAAAAAATTTGGATTTTTTTGATATATTAGGAAAAATATACATTAGTCATTTTTATATGTAAGGATCAGTCACACCTAAATATGATGCAGGATGTGGCCAGTATCACTCAAAGTGCCTATTTTTTATTTTAAATTGACATTAATTGATGTAAGAAAACAAGTGACATACTGAAAACTGAGAAAATGAATTCAGATTGTTTTTATATTTTTTTAAAAATGATATATTAGTCATTTTGGATGTGTATGAATAAGCCGAATCTCAATATGATGCATGGTGTGTCCAGTATCACTCAAAGTGTCTCTTTTTATTTAAAATTGACATGAATTCTAGTAAAAGTAATATGTGACAAACTTAAAACTGAAAAAACACATTAGGATTATTTGGATATTTTAGTAAAAAGATATATTAGTAATTTTTGATGTGTAGGGATCATTCATACCTCAATACAACACATGTTGTGGCCGGTATCATTGAAAATGTCTCTTTTTATTTAAAATTGACATGAATTTAAGAAAAAACAACAAGTGACATACCGAAATCCGATCAAACAGATTCAAATTGTTTTTATATATTTTTCTTAAAAATGATATATTAGTCATTTGTGATGTGTAGGGATTAAGCACACCACAATACAATTCACAATGTGACTAATATAACTCAAAGTGTCGATTTTTAGTTAAAATTGACATTAATTTAAGTAAAAACTACAAGTGACATACTAAAAACTAAGAAAACACATTAGGATTGTTTTTATACTTTATTAAAATGATAAATGAGTCATTTTTGACATATAGGAGTAAACCACACCTCAATTTTATACACATTGTGATCGGTATAACTAAAGTTTCCGTTATCAGTTTAAAATTAATATTTTAGCTCAAAACGTGTCACTCACTAAAAACCAAGAAAACACGCTTTGATTATCTTGATAATTTAGAACGTAAATTTATAAATCATTTTGACGCATATTAAGTAGTCTCACGTAAAACTGATGTATGATGAAATTGGTATGTCTCAATATGCATGTTTCCAGTTTGAAACGACATTTTAGTAAAAAAACACAACTGATATACTGAAAACGGATAAAATGCATTCAGATTGTTTTGATACTTTAGGAAAACGATCCATCAGTAATTTTTGATAAGTAAGAATCAGCTTCACCTCAATACGACACACAATGTGGCTGGTATAACTCCAAATGTTTCATTATTTAAAATTGAAATTAATTTTAGTAAAAGAATAAGTGACATACTCAAAACTAATAAAATACATTCGTATTATTTTGATATTTTAGGACAATGATCCATAACTCATTTTTAATGTATAGGAATCAACCCCACCTCAATAGAATGCTTTATGTGACTGTTATAACTCCAAATGTGTCATTTTTATTATATATTGACATTTTATTAATGTGTTCTTTCTTATTAAAGTTTAAATTATCTTTTTATAGTATTACAAACATAATATTTTTTTCTTATATACGTGGAATATTTTTCTTGGATTTAGATGATTTGTTCGAAAACTGATACCATGGGTGGAAATTTTTGAGAGGGGATCACATGCATCAAAAGATGAAATATTAATGCTTTGGAATATTTGTTAGAGAATTGTAAATCTAATTATATATATTTTTTTCTTTGAAATGTAAATCGCAGTGTTTTTTGTATATACTATGGGTGGAAATTTTTGTATTCATGATGCTAATTAAATGTATATATAATTGTTTGAAATTATAGATTGTTTGTATATATAATTTGAAATAGTTTTTTTCATTTGGAATTGCTGGTTGGTTGGTTTTTATAGGTTGGTTGTATTTGTAGGTTTTTTGGGCGTGCTGTTATATTAACAATACACTGTAGGCATTTAGGCCTTTATTAGCACTAAAAGCGCACTAATAAAGGGGATCATTTATCAACACCTTTTTTAGCACGGATAAAGGACCCCCTTTATCAATGTTTTTTAGTGCTGATATAGGAGACCCCCGTTTATCATCGCTACGATTAAAAATGCTTTTTAGTGCTATTAAAAGACGATTTGCACGCTATTAAAGGAAATTTGTATAGTAGTGACATTATGTCATTGAGGCAGTAGTCTTCACATCACACAAACAATAGTTTTATTTTTTAATTGATGGGGTATATGAATCAATATTTAAAATAGCCTTAATATAGTAACATTAAAATATATAAATTATATTAATATTATAAAATTTTTGTGGATATAATAATTTTTTAAGAATATAATTAAGAAGAAAACATGTAATGGATAATTATTATATCATAGAATTGAATCTTCCTTTTAAGTATCAATGGAAATGAAGGTCTTATGGTAACTAGGGTGAATAGAATTTTTTGAACATAGAAGAGTGTTCAATTTGGAAAAATAAGGACGAGTTTCATGGAAAAATTCCAGGGGTAAGTGAATCTTTAATTGGTGATGATGTTACCCATTTATAAGTTAATAGAATATTAGTTTTAGAAATACCCATTGAATTTCAATAATTTAATTTCACTATTAAATAGTCATGGGATTAAAAAAGTAACAAATGAGGGAAATGGTGGGGTTAGGTTGAGACACACCTCAAATATCTATTTATAAACATTTCTTTAACATGTTTTGTCCTTTCCCCTTAGTAAAATAACTTTTACCATTTTTACTTTTATAGGGGTAACAAATTTTTCACATTTATTATTAATTTTAATGACCGTAATTGAAATTGACCTGATTACCAAACCTGAAAATTCAGATTTTATTTCTAAAAACCGTTTTCTCAAACAAAATGTTAGCAATTATGAAATGATATTTTTAAATTATAGACACTTAAATGAGTAAAACTATTTTTATAGAAATAAAGTTTTAAGCATTAAATTAATATATATGGTAAAATTATCTTAGATAGATATTATATAGACCTAAATTGAATTATTATAAAACAAATAATGGTTACAAATCTTACAAGGAAAGTCAAAACAATATCTTCCATGAAAAATACTTGATTCGTTGAAAAGATCCAAAATAATTTTAATATTAAAGTGAAATTTTCATTAGTTATAAAAATATTTCTACCAGTTTTATAACTTCAGAGAATATTTTAAAATGATTAATTTTTTTCATAAAATTTATATTTAATTACTTAAAAGTATTATAAATATCTAGGTCATTTTATATATCCATAACATCATGAAAATTACAGGTTTTTTGAAAACCTAGTAGATGAGCGAGATGGTTTCCACCCTTTCTGAGAATGCACCACATGCACTGCTTTCTCCTCCCCCACTTCCTTCCCATATATATTCACATTTTAAGGTCATGCTTGCGACTCTTCAAAATTTTATCTAGCACTCTTTATTCCTTAACCATAGTTCACTTCAGGGTCACCTCCTAATAGGTATGGAACTTTGAAGTTGGCCTCCTTCAAGGAAGTTATTTTAGGTATTTCTCCATCAGCCTTCTCTCTCTTTCTTCCTTGTATTTTGTCTATCACTATGGATCCCATGTGCATAGATCAAGTTGATGGTTGTCTAATGGTGGACCTATTATAGTTTTATCTTGATGTAGCTATGGGTTTCTGACATTGGTCATTGGTAGTAAATTTTGGGTGTGAAAAGCCTCTACTCCCCTTATTTTGTTATTTTTTGCTTCATGGGGTCTCAACCAGGTGTTCATGGAGGTTTCTAAAGATGTCTCAATAGTCCTTTGGCCTTTATCGAGTATGTTTTGGTTGGATTATTCATATATATTTTATCCTTTTTCTAACGCTCCCTCTTCAGCAAAGGGACCTGGATTCCATAATGGTCCAAAGTATTATTCGACTTCTAAATGAGTTACTAGTTCTAAGTATTCATCTTTCTCAATGCATGGTGCTTAAATTTCTTGTGAAAATTTCAGAGAGGTGCCCTGTTCCAAATCAGCTTCCAAATCAATCAAATATGGTGGCCTCAAGTCCTATTCTATCATTTTTAATTCATAACATTATTATCTAGAATTTCCAAAGTTTTGGGGATCTTGTAAAATTTGATTTTTTTAATGAATCTCATAACCTTAACAACCCCTGCACGAGATTGGGGTGGCAGGGGGGAGGGGTTTGGGGTGCAGGTCATGGGGTCGAGTCCGTGAGCCTGTTTATTTCACAGATTATTTGTACGCATTTTGTTCTTCCATTGGTATCTGTAACCCACGTTTTAATCTCATCACCCTCACACTTCATTGGTGTTGGTTATGGAATAAAAGCAACATGAAAAGCTAATTAGTTCATTTGATTGATGTATGGTTTTTCAAAATTTTCAACTTGGTTCTCTATGTAATAAATTTTTCATATTTTTCGTAATAACGACTTAATAGTGGAATGCATAAAAACCTCTTATCAACAAATTTCTATGAAGGTTACAACTAGGGAATAGTATTTTTATTGTTGTTTCTCTATGGGAGGTGTGTTGTTTCTAGAAGAATGTATCTATGGCAGTATCTATCTCTTTTCCAATAAGGTAACCTAGCCTAGTTTTTAGTGGTTATTTTATCAATTTTGTAAAGGCTTTTAAAAAAAGGTGGTAGGGAGTTCTCTAGTATGAATATGTAGGATTTTATAGAATTCCAATCCTTTAATGGTCTCTTGGATTTGGATTTTTAGGGAATTAATTTTACACTATGAAATGACTGGAGAGGAAACCAAATAATATAGAGTATGCTAGATCACTGTCTTTCAAACAATTAGAGTTCTGATTTGTTTCCCTAGGTTTCTATTACTCACCTTAACCATTCACTTTTGGACCATTCTCCCTTACTAGTTCACCTTGAGAGGGTATATTAGATACTTATTGTATTCTTTTATTCGAGTAAATTGATCCATCTTGATGGTTTTCTTTAAGAGGTTAAGAGATAATGGTATCATCTAACTTGAGGTTCCTCATGGGAAATGTGACACCCTGGACCCATATGTCACTTAATAGGTGCCCTAAGCCTGGTGAGACACATGAACCCAAGCATATCTCCCCAAATTACAGTGGCTATAATCTAGTATTGAGGGCATAGGGTGTGCCCATGGAGTGACTATACCCTCATTACCAAACTGTAGCACAATAGATAAATATAAACTGGGGTAAATTACATAAAAAATATAAGTAAACAGAAGGTACAATATAATTAGGGACAAAAGTGACAATAACTAAAACAACTAGAATAACTAATGATGATATGTCATGTCACTATAAAACTGGAAAACATGGATATAAGATAGTAGGCATAACATATTCCACAAAAGTAAAACAAAAATCAAATAACTATCCCAAGAATCCCAAGCTCTATCTTGGTCATCTTCTATCAAGAATTATCCTAACAGAAAGCAATCAAGTGTTCTAAGATGTATGATTCCCTTTCTCAACACATAAATAAATGTAATCTACACTGGGTACCAAATAGTGCCCAAATAGGGTGTGAGATAAATCTTAGTGGGCCACTACCAATAGTGTCTATAACATCCAGCCCTTATAATGGAAATGTAACGGTGTGTAGGAATGATTATATAATGTAAATCAGTACAATGTAACTAAATACACAAGTACTTTCTTCATCCCTCAGATGGTATCTGAACATATAACCAATTCATTATTTTATTTTACCAATTTATAAATAAGTTACACATTATTAATGGTAAAGGTTCTAAGATTTAACAAGACTACCATAATTTATAGTTAATAAGAAGTGGTTCTATTGTATTCACCAAGGAAAACTAGACCTTAGGGGTCACTAACTCAGTATTAACTGAGTTTAGCTAAGGGTAAGAGTGAAATATAAAATAATAGTCCAAGGACTTCCACAATAAGATGCCTAATGAATCCTAGGTGATCATACAAGGTAAAATGGGACTAAGAAGTTATTGGTCCCTATGGGCTTTAACCAAGGAAACTACCTATCAATGTTGGATCCAAGGAGTGTATCCCTGGAATCCTTCAATACTATGTGAGGGATCCTACGGTGTCATATCGGGCATCAAAGAATAGACAAGGATTGGGATCTAGGTGGGTATCAACCTAAGGAAGCCGCATCCTTGAATAAAACTGGGATTCCGTATGCTCAAGGAATTCCTTGATAAGAATCCAAGGCAATCTCGAGTTAGGGAACTCCTATTTAATAATGAAGTATTGTATAATTTCAAATGGTAGAAGCCTTACCTTTGATTAGTTTTACAAATAAAAGTAGCATGTAACCTTTATTAAATCCATTTAAGGTGTATTCAATAACTAAGGTCCATTCTGTTACCTTCCATTAACGTGGTAAGGGGTACTACACATCCTATTATTCTTTTTACATTTAATCCATTCAAGTCATATACTTAGTATACTTTTCAATTTCCATTTCTCATTTAATTATCAATTGAAGCACTTATCTTAGGTAGGTCAAGTGGTGAACATACATGGTACTTTAAATTATTCAATTCACAATATAAATTGAGCCATTTAATATAGAAAATCTTACCCATAGAAGGGTCAACCCAAGTCACACCCGAATAGTGGCTCAAACATGTCAAATACTAAAAACCCAATTAGGGAATAACATCCTACATGGTATGGATGGATTTGTGGGTTTAAACACAAAAAATTAATCACATATTTGGAAATATAATAACCACACAGTTCTAATGAATATAATAATGGAATATAAATTCAATAAATGACACTCAATGAAAATGGTGGGCCCCACATGATTATTCCAAAATCAATGAACTTGATGGACGAGTTATAGAATACCCACATTAGGATTATATGACTCTCCTCCTATGGTATTAATCCTTGTTTTGTATTAGATTAGAGTAGATCTATGAAAAGAGGAAAAATGCTCACACCTCAATAAATAGGTCGAGAGAAAGAGAGACAAAGAACGACTCAAGAGGACTCAAGTACTTACCGTTTCACATACAACATGATGAACAGAAGCTCGATCAGATCTCGAATTAATGAGATATTTCAATACCTAACTTATGACTTCAATGAAATAAGAAATGAGAGAAAAATAGTTTAATACTGTAGGGATTCAGATTAGGAGGAAGGAAAATTAATTAGATTATTAATGGAAAATAGTAAAATTACCCAGAATTTAGCCTATGCATGGTTTGAAAAACTGTGCACAAACCATGCATAGGTACCTAGGGTATAAGGGAACTAGAATGTTTAGGATATATGGTTTGGGTAAACATACACCAAATGTATGGTAAGGGTCTTTCCGAAAAGGCACCACCAGAATAATTTGATCTAACTGTGCGGACTTCCTGCACTGTTTACTGCAAACCATGCGCTTGACCTAGTTTTCCAAAAAATCTCTGTTTTGGGATCTGAACAAGCCCCAGATTCCCTTAGAACCTTCACTAACTAATTTATAATCCATATTAGATTCCAAATAATTAATTAGACAAAAATTTAGAAGATCCATACCTGAGTGAAAAAACCAGGTTCTTATAATATCCCCCCTTAAAAGAACTCATCCTTGAGTTCACCTTCAATGGGTGGAGGAACACTATCTGAGAACAATTCTATACATTAGGAATGTACGTCGGCCTCTTGTACCAATGTCTCATTCTACATGTGGTTATGCTGCCATAACACCTATACTAGAGAGACAAACCAGCCTCAGAGAGCCTTTGTCCTCCGGTAAAAAATTCATACGAGATAATACTCAAAAGAAACTTATAAATATAACTCAATTTACCAAGGATGAAAGGTATGAGTGGGTCGGCATGATATTGGTGATGCTGTGAAACATGGAAGACATCATGTATGGCATGGAACCTCTGTGGTAGTAGCAACTGATGGGCTACTGGCCTAACTCTCTCTAGAATTCCAAACAAACCAAAATAACGAGATGATAGCTTACATTAATTCTATAACCATCTATGCCCTAGCCTGAGTGATAACCAAATTAAAACATGATTCCCAATCTTGAACTCTAGAGTTCATCGATAGCGATCAACATATGATTTATGTCTAGACTGAGCAATAGTCATATACTTTCTGATTAGTTGAATCTACTATAAAGTCTTCTAAAAGAGATGAGGACCTAGTAGGGCTACCTCACCTACCTCCTACCATCACAGAGGTAAAACACACAACTTACCATATAGGGCCACAAAATGATCCATTTGAATTGTCTCCTGAAAGCTATTATTATAGGTGAAATTAATGGGATGGATATGCTTCTCACATGAAATTTCTAAATCAAGTACACGTGCTTGGAGTATATCCTCTAGAACCTATATTGTCCATTCTGATTGTCCATCGGTCTGAGGGTAAAATGTTGTGCTTAGAAGCACCTGTGTTCCCATAGCCTTCTATAATCTCTACAAGAATCATGATTTGAAACAATAATCCCTATCTGAAACAATAATACGAGGGAACCCATGTAGTCATATTATTTCACTAACATATAGTCTTCCAAACTCATTAGCTAAGAAAGTATCCTAAATAGAAATGAAGTGGGATGATTTTGTTAGTCGGTTAACAACTACCCA
This sequence comes from Viscum album, assembly GCA_963277665.1. Taxonomy (NCBI): domain Eukaryota; kingdom Viridiplantae; phylum Streptophyta; class Magnoliopsida; order Santalales; family Viscaceae; genus Viscum; species Viscum album. Next base: position 1,147,887,457 of record OY728142.1, on the reverse strand, counting down.
TACAATTTCATAACCCCTATGCAACCTAGGTAGGCTGACTACAAGTCCATAGTAACATCTTACCATTTCTATTCTGGTACTGGAAACGGCTGAAAAAATCCCACATCTATCTGGCATTCTACCTTCACTTGATGAAAGATGGAACACCCAGTGATAAATCCTGTAATCAGACATTTCATTCCAAGCCACCAATACCAGTGTCACATGTCTCAATAAATATTTGAGACGACTGGATGAACAACCCCCTGAGAAGCATGGTACTCCTGCATCAACTACTCTATCAAATCTATAGGAACCCATATACATCCATAAATACACAAGATGTATTATTTGTCTACAAATCAATATATAGTTAGGTTATCTCCTGATATACTCTCCTAAAGAACCAATCCCTTAGGATCTAAAAACTGTCTACTCTTCAACTTCTCAAGGAGGGAAGAGGTAACTGCCAAAGATGAGAGATAATACTAGTTACAACTATCATGAAACTCTAGATGTAGCTCAGATAATGGGCCATTAACTTCCATTCATCACTTGCTTCCTATATGTCTTGTGTTTGAGTTTTATAACTCAGTGTATTTTCTACCACATTGCCCTTCCTAGGTGTACTTGCAATCTCAAAATCAAAGGATTAAAGATATTTGAACTATCTTTGCTGTATGAGGTTCAATTAATAATGAGTTAAGATATATTTTAGTTTCTTGTGGTTCATTTACACCACAAAGAGATAACCTAACAGATAGTGTCTCCATTAATTTAAGGTATGGACAACCGCTTCTAGCTCAAGGTCATGTATTGGGTAATTTCTATCATGAGGCCTCAATTACCAAGATCCGTACAGAATGACTCTATCCTCCTACATCATCATTGCTCCAAAACTAATTCCTCATGCATCAAATTACACTTTATAATCTACACATGGCTCTGGAAGAATTAGAATAGGTGCTGATACAATCTTCCCTTTAATCTCCTAAAAGGATTTCTCGTTTGCTTCAGACCATAAGAAATTGACACCCTTATTTGTAAGACTTTTAAGAGGTGAATAAATGTAAGAAAAGTACTATATGAAATGAATATAATATCTATCCATCCCTAAGAAACTTTTTATTTCAAAAATGTTCTTGGGATGATCCCAAGAAACTAAAACACTAACCTTCTCAGGGTCAACAGATACACCCGATTATATTATTATATGACCTAATAAGTGAACTTCTTCGATTCAAAAGTGTCACTTGGAAATCCTAGAATAAATATTATTCTCTCTTAGTGTACTACAAATGATCTTAAGATATTTAGCATGGCCATTATGAGTATAATAATACACCAAGATTTCATCCACAAAGACCATGAAAAAATATTTGAGAAAGGGATGAAAAAATCTATTCATTAGAGCCATGAAAATGGTGGGAATGTTTGTAAGACTGAAAAACATAATAAGGTAATCATACAGACCATACCTCATATAGAAATCTATATGAGGTATGTATGATGGCCTTACTCACACCTAAAGATAACCCTATCTTAGGTCGATCATAGATAAGATCCTAGATCATTGGAGTTGGTGAAAGAGATCATCTATTCAAGGTAGTGGATACCGATTCTTGACCATATGATGGTTCAAATTTATGTAACCCACACATGGATGTAAGGTTCTATCCTCTTTCTTAGTTAAAAGCATAGGAAAACCCTTAGAGGGTGTACTATGCTTTGTAAATACTTTTGCACTAAATCATCTAACCACCAATTGAGATCTTGAAGATCTATAGGTTCTATATTGTAAGGAGGAATGGAAACTAGAACTAATCCTCGAGCAAGATCGATTGTAAAATCTATCTCTCTCTGAGGATGTAAGCCAAAAAATAATCAGGAAAGACATCCCTGAAAAGATCCCCCACTGGAGAGAAATTATCTTGTCGTAAAACCTGATCCTCTATGAAGACATTTTCAATTTGGGCGGTCACTCCACCTATCCCATGATGCTTTAGTCCCTCTCTACCAATCTAGACAACCCACTCACACTTATGTAGATAACTACTACCCTTTGGTGATGAAAATTATACCCTATAGTGATAACAGTCCAAAAAGGCATGATACAGATTCAACCAATCCATACTCAGAATGACATAGAAGCCTTTCATCTTAAGAACAAAGACGTCCCATAATAAAGGTAATTGGCTACCTTAAGGGGAAAATACCTACAATAGAATATTCCCTCTAACTGTATCCCTAACTGTGTATCTAGGGTCATTACACCATAGTAATACTATATCTCCAGTACGATACTTTCAATGATAATTATAGAGATAAAAGAGTTAGAAGCACCTACATAAAATAAAGAAGATACTATAGTATATTCCACTACAATAGTACCTCATACTTTAGATGGTCCAACAATCTAATCCTTGGGTATCGATTGTAGTGCATGCAATTGACCTGATCCATAGCCCTATGCAACAGATGGACTACTACGATCATAACTGCTCTATTGTTACTTCTGGAGATCAGGGGCCTAGCTACCATGGCCAAAACCACCTCATCTACCAGTCCTTCTAATACTACTCCAACTCCCCTCCTGATGTAGCACAATAGAACCCACTAATGAAGGTGGAGATGGTACAGATCCTCTTCCACTCGAAGCTGGTGGAAAGGTCCTGCAGAACCTCTGAAGATGCCCCGTACGGCCACAAGCCCATCACGAAAATATTTATCTATCATAATGGGGATTCATGTGACCCCATCACTGACACTGATGACACACTATAGAGATATCGAAATAAGAACTTTGTTTTTCACTACCCTGACGAGAAACCTCAAGGGAACATTTCCTACCACTGGGAGAACTAGTTTCATACCGCATCACTAATCCTATAAGCTTGGTTATATTGACATACCTCTTGCTCTGTTCAGTGATAAGAGCCTGATTGACAATTATAGAAAAATTTGGTAGGTGAAATACATTCACCTGCGTATAGATGGCGTACTTGAGTCCATCCTCAAAATTTCTCGCACACGAAATCTCATCACTGGCTAGAAGTAGTGCAAAGCGCTGAAACTTCATGAAACGTACTGAATATTCTATAACTAACATAGAACCATAATTGAGATGCATGAACTCTCAGGCTCTATTAGCTCTTAGAGTTTGAGGAAATAACTGATCATAGAAGGCTATATGGAAATCAACCCATAAGAGGCCCTAATGTAACACCCCAAGATTTCATAGTACGTTATTTCTTCAAAGTAATTCAATAACTTGAACTACACGCAACACCGAGTTCAAACACACCACAACTTACCAAACTAGCCATTAAAAAGTGGTTATGAATAATATTAACTGAATTTTGAACTTTATATAATCCTCATAATTTTAGAATCCATATTATGAGTTTCTTATACATAATGTAAGAACAAATTCATTTTTTTAGATAAAAGAAGTATTTTTCAAAAAATGCAATTTTACTGCCTTTTAATGGAAAACCCTTTTTAAATCCAATATTTGAAACTTTTATATATTTAATTTGACAAAATAAACTTATTATTTAGAATTGGGACATAATAATTTAGTTTCAATAAATTTTTGGTGTTTTTCTGATAACTTTCATATTTGGGTGAATAGTGAAATATACTATATTTTAACTGAAAACAACTTTTTTAATCAAAATAATTTATAGTGTTAAATTGTACATTTTAATGTTTTAAAATTATAAATTGATTATATTTTTTCCATTTAATCCAATTATGGTCATTTTAAGTAATTTTACTTTGAAATTGGACATAAACAAGTGTCAATCTTTTGATAGTTGTTATTTCTTAAAAATATGCCTTTTGGTTTTGACAATGAGAATTAATTTTAAATTAATTAATAAAACTTCTATGTTTTGAAATTGGTAAAATAGAATTCATTTTTAAATTCTGAATATCAAAATTATCTTAGTGTGAATTCTTGGTATTTTTCTTAAAACTTTCAATTTTTGATGAATAGTGAAAACACTAGTTAAAACTCACTTTTTATTTAAATAATTAATTATTTTATTTAAATTTATTTTAAGTCAAAATAGATACATAATAAAAATATTAGTTCAATGTAATTCATTGTATTTTTTTTATAATAAAATTAGATGTATAAAATTTGATTGAACTTTTTACCATCTTTTACCCACCTTCATAGAGCATTTGAAAATTTGTATAAAACTTAATTTTACCGCTTCTGTGAGTTGAATTTAAAAAATATGAGAGACACGGTTAACCTCATTAAGTAAAATGTGGTTCAATAAGGACAAAATAATTTTTGGTGAATAGTAACTTTTGACTTTTATTTACCACATTTAAAAGTAAATAGGGTAATTAGGGGTAAAAATGATATTATAATTACCTTAACACATGTCCTAATTCTATTTTATAATTGTAATGCGACCAAAAACAACCTTATGAATAAAATATGATCCTTTAGGTCTAATTGGATTAGATTAGGACATTTATTATTATTTAATTTAAAGAAGAGTTAAAAGTGTTAAATTCAAGTTTTCATAACTAAGATATTTTAATATAAGGCTATACATAAGATAAATTCGACTATAAATAATCATTAGAAAGATAAAAATATTTCCTACATAATTTTATTTTATTTATAATTTTTAGACATTAAAAAATTAAATTTATTAATGACACAATGATGATGTAGTAATTACCTTATTAATGAAATATTAAAATAATTGATATTATAAATATCCAAATAAATGTCATATGATACTTTTGATAAATTATAAAAATTTTCCATGTTAATATGACATTTTAGGGTTTATTAGATAATTTTTTTGAAGTGATAAGGTTGTTATGAATTTCACAAAAACAAAATACCAAATAGTGTCAAAATTGAAATAAATTAATTTTTAAAAAAAATACTATATTATTGGTTGATATAATATTCCTAAAAATATAATTTTAGGCCAAATGTCTTAAATAATATTATATATGTAATTAATTAACCACTTGAGGTTCTTTTGGATGTTTATATTAAGTTTATTAACCATATAGTGCAAGAATACAAGAAGACATGGTAAAAGATAAATTATTTAAATTATAGTTAAATCTAAAAGATAAGGTTAAAATGGTAACCTAAACTTGTATAAAACCTATTGGTTGAGAGTATTTATAACCAAAACCACTTTAGATTCTAAATAAATCAATTTTTAGCCATTATAAACCGATTATGATTTTTTTATAAAATAATATTTCAATCTTTTCCTAAGGTACCCCTCACCCCTCTTATAAAAGGGCACTCCCCCTTCTCTCAAATTCAGACCTTCAAAGCCGTTTGTCTCAGCCAAAAAATGCCCAAATATCCTCTATACTTTCATAAATTAATCATAGAGGCCTTACTTTAGTCAGAAATCCAACATAAGGATCCCTTTTGATCAAATCAAAAGGAAGAACCTGAAGAAGAGGTAAATATTTCATCACCTCTTTCAAATTCTTTTCTTCTTCCACTTCTTATTTCTTTATTGTTTAATTATAAAATAATAACTCTAGTATAATCTATATACTTTTATGTTATTATAAATATGTTACAACCATATTCATTATTCTATCCATCCTTTGAATGACAGGTCACCATACATGCATACATACGACTTACCGTCTCCACGTCATGGTGTAGTTGTTATTGAATACATTATTATTTGGATGGGTATAATAATGATGTATAATTGATGTAAATAATAAATATAACATGATAATGATTTTTTATATATGATATACCATCCAATTATATGTGATTTTAATATCAAAATAATGATATTGTCACTCGTGCGTACGTAGAGATTACCGTCTCCACAAACACGATGAGATTCATTCCCCATCGTAACCATTCAAGAATAATTTTAATTTAATGATTAAAAATAATGTTTAAAGAGTTGATTTCATTATGTATATGAATAAGAAACATCCCATCCATGACAAAAATTACTCACATAACAAATAGTATAAAAGAAAACGAATCAGTTAACACCCGAAACGACAATAATACTAAGATACCATTAACAAAGCATTATTAGAAGATCATATATGATATCATAATTATGTATATGGTTTCTATATAATTTAATGACAATGATTTAACTATTATACAGGAGTTTAACATACCCTCTACCAAGTAAAAGAACAAGGTAAGGCTTAATTCTACAATCTCTTCATTATCTGAGGTTGTTTATATGTAATTATCTACTGGGATCTCTTTATCATCCACATTCATGTTTCTTAAAATGCATTTAAAAACATTTTTACTATTTAGTAGATAATGGGTTAAAGTCATTTATACCCTTATTTGACCTTATATGTTTTTTAAAGGAATCATTACATCGTTTTCCAAACAAGGTACTTTATAACCTTTTCGACAAAATTATGGTAAAAATGTATTTTTTAACTTATACAGTGGGTGAAACTATTTTCCACTGTTATAACATCGTCATATCTTCCCTTACAAGCTTATAAGAATATTTTCAAAATAAATATTTTCTTTATAATTATGTGAATCTTAAATGATTTCAAAATAGAAAGAGGTATTTCTCTAAAATAGTTTTGATTTCAATTATGTCAATATCCTTTGATTAATTTTACACTTGTTTGAAGTTGAATTATTATGATACAAATATTCCATATTGTATTAAAATTTTTGTGATATGTTTGATTGTGGATGAGTTATTTTTAGGCCATTAATGGTTTATGGTTAAAGTACTGAAACTTCCTATGCTAGTTTTAATATGAATGATTATGTTTTATTTCAACCTTTTCTTAAGATGAATGTATTAGAATAGTATGTTCTGGGCTGGGGACTAGTAAAAGTAAGCCCTCCGGGTTGGAGTCCGGTTACAGTAGACCCTCTGGGTTGGAGTTCAGTTACATAGGCTCTCTGGGTTGGAGTTCGGTTACAGAGTCTCTCCGGGTTAGAGTCTGATTACAGAGGCTCTCCAGGTTGGGGTCCGGTTATAGTTATCCACTAGGTCCTAGCATGAGACCTTGACACAGAAATTAAAGTCCGGTACTATACATTCCCTCATTAAGAAATTAGTTATTACATGTGATTATTCGACTAGTAGAATATCCATGTGCATATTTATATTGTAATGTTTGATTTATTTTGGCCATATTATGTTCAAGTTTATGTTTAAAAGGTTATTGTTTTTATTACACATCTTGCCTTAAAAGTTTATATATTCCACTAAATTATTTACCCTTACCTAGAATCTGAGATCATCTCTTTATTATGTTTTATTTTTCTAGGATCCCTAGAAGTGTTTTATGTTTGAGATACAGGGTTAAGATAAGGGAACAATGGAATTCTCAAAGAATGTTTTGTGTGTTGTATGTTAGAAAGTGTATTGTAAAGTTCATGTATGTAATCTATTTTCCAAGACAGCTAAAGTGATCGATATTTCAGTAATTGATTCCTTGTAATCTTTCCAACGTATTAAAATAATGCACCGACTCTGGGATTCTAGGGTCGAGGCGTTACAGTTGGTATCAGAGGAATATTAGAAATAAATTTGGAAACAAGATTTAGATAAACTCTGATTAGAGCACATTACCATAAGATAGACTTTGAGGATTAGTATAGAATAACTTCCTAGAATTTTGGTAATGTAGAGATTTTGTGAGTTTTCCAAGAAAATAAATCCATGTCTGGATACGAGAAGGTAGAGGCGGCTCTGGTAGAGATGTACCTAGGGGTAAAACCCAAAAACACTACTTTGAGCTAGACTCAAACAGAAACTGGTGCATGACAATGGCCCTTACTACACTTTTGGTTACGACACTCTCGGGGGATATGATTAGGATAATTCTCATTTTATTTACAAATCATTATGAAGGATTTATGAGTATATACCTCCTCAAAGAAAATATTTTTATGATTACATATTATATCGATAAACTGTTCAATTTACGTTAGGTATTTTTCAAGTGTAGAGTTATTCATTGCGATTCATAAACTGACTTAGTGTATTCCATTATATAGAAATGGAACCCTATAGAAGGAATGATAACTCCAGTAATACGTATGATCCAAAGAGTAAGAAGGATCATATCATTCATGGTATTATGCCAACATTTAGAAGGGAAATAGTCTCCCATATATTCTCAACATATGAATAAATAATATCAAGTGTTAATAAGATAAGTAAAGAACTATCTGAGTCCTATGTCTTTGAAGGGAAGCAAGAGAAGAAAAGGATGGTAGAGATAAATTTGGATAAAGGGAAGAGGGGAAAGAAGGATTTTCTCATATGTGATAAATGTGGAAATAATCACCTTGGTAAATGATTTAAGGGAATGAGAGTTTGTTATAAGTGTGAAGAAAAAGGACACCAAGTACATGATTTTAGGGTAAGAAAAAGGTTTCGAATGAAAAATTATTCATCTACAAGGTGTTGGGACACTACACGAATTAATGTCCCGATCATCAGAGTATACCACAAATGAAGCTATTGGATAATAATCAAGTTATGATACTAACTTATATGAAGAGGAATGACTAGTGTTCTTATGTTGTTATTATAGAATTATTTCATTTGAGTATTGTATCAACAATATACTGGTTATATGAATTATGGATATAAATAAAGATTGTACTACATTACTATTTTATTGAGGATTTGAGATTATATGGTTCTAAGACAAGTGACTTAATAGTAAGATACACTTCTTGGAAAATACATGGTTAAAGGAAAGTTAATCCTTAATACAGTCCTGATAATGAGGTAGTGATTTTGGAATAAGAGATGGTTGATTTGGATAAAATATATTGGATATTCTTGACTTCCATGGAACTGATTAATAGTTTGTTTATTTCATCATTGTTGAAATATTCAAAAATTTTGTATATAAGGAATATATCCAGTATTATATAAAGGATGAGGGAGCATGAATGTAATCAATAAGGTTTTATGGTAATTCATGGTGTTACCATGTTTTAAAATAATACATGATGAAGGTGTTCACATGTTATTACATGGAAAAAAGGATCTTCATTGTGTTTAAATTCCTTTTAAATTTTGGACTGTGAGTTTAGATAGAAGTATTTTGGATAAGTCTAAATATTGGAATGGATTAAGTTTGAAATTGGATACTATTTTTAAGGTTATTTTTGTATTTTTATAAAAAGGACAACACAAAGACTGTGTGACAATCCATCGCGTCGGACAAATCTGCAGGAATCTAACCCACAACCATAGTGAGATTGGGATTTATCGCCTACCACTAAACTATGTGAAGTCCCTGGATTGTATAATATAGTTTTTTAAAGGGAATGATAGGTGAATTATAAATTCATTATTTTTGGAACCCTATAAGATTCAGATAAATAGAATATTTTTTTAAATCTTTTGAAGTGAAAGATGAGTTTGTGGTAGGAATTTGTTGAAGGATGAAACTCTACATGTTAAGTATATATATATATAAATTTTTTTCTTTTATTCTGTGGGTAAATTAATTCTTACACTTTAGGGAAGGGATCTTAAAACCAAAAATGTGTTATCCTAATATCTTATGTTTTGTTGAACCGATGGTATTTTAAATCATGATAGATTTGATGGATTTGAGGCCCTCAATTTTACACTTGTTTGTGATTGATGACCTCAATCACTCCTTATAAATATTTACGTTTTCCCTCCAATTATGTGTCTCTAATTTGCACCAATTCTCTCCTAATCGAGATCATAATTTTGTGGTGACCCTTTCATTTCCCTTTTCCTCTTATTAAGACTAAATTTTATTAACCCAATTTCCGATGGGGGTTTTCCCACAAAGATATTTTCTATTTCCAACCATTTATTTTTGAAGAACAATTTCAAATTGCGAGGACACAATTTATTGAATTAGGGATGAATGTAACACCTCAAGATTTCATAGTACATTATTTCTTCAAAGTAATTCAATAACTTTCACTACACGCAACACTGAGTTCAAGCACACCACAACTTACGAAACTAGCCGTTCAAAAGCAGTTATGAATAGTATTAACTGAATTTTGAACTTTATATAATCCTTATAATTTTAGAATCCATATTATGAGTTTCTTAGACATAATGTAAGAACAAATTCATTTTTTTTCAGATAAAAGAAGTATTTTTAAAAAAACGAAATTTTACCGCCTTTTAATGGAAAATCATTTTAAATAAAATATTTGAAACTTTTATATATTAAATTTGAAAAAATAAACTTCTTCTTTATAATCGGGACATAAGAATTTAGTTTCAATAAATTTTTGGTGTTTTCTGATAACTTTTATATTTGGGTGAATAGCGAAAAATACTATATTTTAACTAAAAACAACTTTTTTTAATCAAAATAATTTATAATGTTAAATTATAAATTTTAATATTTTTGAAGTATAAATAGATTATATTTTTACTATTTAATCCAATGCTGGTCATTGTATGTAATTTCACTTTGAAATTGGACATAAACAAGTGTCAAACTTTTGTTAGTTATTATTTCTTAAAAATACCCCTTTTGGTTTTGAAAACGGGAATTAATTTTTAATTAATTAATGAAACTTCTATGTTTTAAAATTAATAAAATATAATTCATTATTTAATTATAAATATAAAAATTATCTTAGGGTGAATTTTTGGTATTTTTCTGAAAATTTTCAATTTTTGATTAATAGTGAAATACACTGCATTATTGTTTAAAACCCACTTTTTATTTAATTAATTCATTATTTTATTTAAATTTATTTTAAGTCAATATAGATACATATGAACAATATTAGTTCAATTTAATTCATTGTAATTTTTTTATAATAAAATTAGATGTATAAAATTTTGTTGAACTTTTTACCGTCTTTTACCCACCTTCTAGGAGCATTTGGAAATTCGTTTAAAACCTAATTTTACTGCTTCTTTGAGTTGAATTGAAAAATTCTGAGAGACACAGTTAATCTTAGTAAGTAAAATGTGATTGAATAAGATGAAAATAATTTTTGATAAATAATATGTTTTGACTTTAATTTACCACAATTAAAAGTAAATAGGGTAATTAAGGGTAAAAGTGATATTATAATTACCATAAAACATGTGATAATTCTATTGGATAAGTTTAATTCAACAAAAAAAAACCTTAGGAATAAAATATGACCCTTTAGGTCCACTTGGATTAGATTAGGACATTTATTATTTTTTTAATTTAAAGAACAATTTAATGTCTTAAATTGAAGTTTCCATAACTAAAACATTTTAATATAGGGTTATACGTAAGATAAATTGGACTATAAATATTAATTATAAATATAAAAATATTTCCTACATAATTATATTTTATTTATAATTTTTAAACCTTAAATAATTTAAATTATTTATGACACAATGATGACGCAGTAATTACCTTATTAATGAGAGATTAAAATAATTGATATTATAAATATCCAAATAAATGTAATTTGAGAATTTTGATGAATTAATATAATTTTCTAGGTTAATATGAACTGTTAGGGTTTATTTGATAATTTTTTTCGAAGTGATAAGGTTGTTATGACTTTCACAAAAACAAAATACCAAATAGGGTCAAAATTGATATAAATTAATTTTTAAAACAAATACTATATTATTGGTTGATATAATATTCCTTAAAATCTAAGGTTCATCAAAAGGGATTAAATAATATTATATATGTCATTAATAAACCACTTTTGGTTCTTTTGGATGTTTATTGTACTTTATTAACCATATAGTGTAAAAATACAAGAAGACACGGTAAAAGTTAAATTATTTAACTTATAGTTAAATCTAAAATATTGGGTTAAAATGGTAACCTAAACTTGTATAAAACCTATTGGTTGAGAGGATTTAGACACATCCCCAATTTATCTTGAAAATAAATCAATTTTGAGCCATTATAAACCGAATATGATTTTATTATAAAATAATATTCCAATCTTTTCCTAAGGTGCCCCTCACCCCTCTTATAAAAGAGCACTCCCCCTTCTCTCAAATTCACACCTTTAAAGCCATTTGGCTCAGCCAAAACCTGCCCAAATATCCTATCAGCTGCCTATATTCATCCTATAGGCCTTCCTTTATTCATAAAACCAACCTAAGGATCCCTTTTGATCAAATCAAAAGGAAGAACCCGAAGAAGAGGTAAATATTTAATCACCTCTTTCAAGTTATTTTCCTCTTCCACTTCTTCTTTCCTTGTTTCTTCCATTATAAAATTATAAATCCAGTATCTTCTATATATTGTGATGTTTTTATAAATACGGTACAACCATATTCATTATTCTGTCTATCCTTTGAATGACATGTCATCATACGTGCATATGTACGGCTTACTATCTCCACGTCGTGGTGTAGTTGTTATTCAATACATTATTATTTGTATTGGTATAATAATGATGTATAATTGATGTAAATATTAAATATAACATGATAATGATTCTGTATATATGATATAACATCCAATTATATATGATTTTAATATCAAAATAATGATATTGTCGCTCGTGCGTACATACGGATTACCGTCTCCACGAATGCGATGAGATTCATTCCTCATCGTAACCATTCAAGACTAATTTTCATTTGATGATTAAAAATAATGTTTAAAGACTTGATATCATTGTGGATATGAATAAGAAACATACCATCCATAACAAACATGACTCACATAACAAATAATATAAAGGAAAATGAATGAGTTAACACCCGAAACGACGATAATACTAAAATACCATTAACAAAGAATTATTAGAAGATCATATATGATATCATAATTATGTATATGGTTTTTTTATAATTTAGTAGCAATTATTTAAATATTATACAGGATGTTAATTTACCCTCGACCAAGGAAAAGTACAAGGTAAGGGTTAATTCTACAATCTCTTCATTATCTGAGGTTGTTTATACGTGATTATCTACTGGGACCTATTTATCATCCGCATCCATGTTTTTTAAAATGAATATCAAAACATTTATACTATTTACTATAAAAAGGGTTAAAGTCATTTATACCCTTATTTTACCTTATATTTTTTTGAAAGGAATCTTTCCATTGTTTTTCAAACAAGGTACTTTATAACCTTTTCGATAAAATTAAGGTAAGAAAGTCTTTTTTAACTTATATGGCAGGTGCAGCTATTTTACATTGTTATAACATCATTGAATCTTCCCATATAAGCTTATAAGAATATTTTCAAAATAAATTTATTCTTTATAATTATGTTACTCTTAAATTATTTCAAAATATGAAGAGATATTTCTCTCAAATAGTTTTGATTTCATCTATGTCAATATCCTTTGATAAATTTTATGATTGATTGAAGTTTATTTTTTATGATACAAATATTCCATATTGTATTGAGGTTTTTGTGATATTTTTTATTGTGGATGAGTTATTTTTAGGCCATTCATGGTTTATGGTTAAAGAATTGACATTTCGTATGCTAGTTTTAATACGAATGTTTATGTTATATTTCAACCTTTTATTAAGATGAATGTATTGGACTAGTATGTTCCGGGTTGGGGACCAGTAAAAGTATGCTCTCCAGGTTGGGGTCTGGTTATAGCAGACCCTCCGGGTTGGAGTCCGGTTACAGAGGATCTCTGGGTTGGATTCTGGTTACATAGGCTCTCCAGGTTGGAGTCTGGTTATAGAGGCTATCCGGGTTGGAGTCTGGTTACAGAGGCTCTTCGGGTTGGGTTCCGGTTATAGTTATCCCCTAGGTCCTGGAACGAGGCCTTAACACATAAATTAAAGTCCAGTACTATACATTACCTCATTATGAAATTAGTTATTACATGTGATTATTCGACTAGTAGAATATCCATGTTCATTTTCATATGGTAATGTTTGATTTATTTTTTCCACATTATGTTCATGTTTATGTTTAAAAGGCTACTGTTTTTATTACACATCTTGCCTTAAAAGTTTATAGCTTTCACTAAATTATTTACCCTTACTGAGCATCTTATCTCACCCCTTTATTATGTTTTATTTTCCCAGGATCTCAAGAAGTGTTTTATATTTTAGATGCAAGGTTAAGTGAAGGGAACAATGGAATTATTAAAGGTTTTTGTGTGTTTTATGTTAGAAAGTGTAATGTAACGTTCATGTATGTAATCTATTTTCCAAGACTACTAAACTGATCGGTATTTCGGGACTTTATTCCTTGTAATCATTCCAATGTATTAAAATAATGCATTGACTCCAGGCTTCTGGGGTCGGGGCATTACACCTGATGACGAGCAACATGGGTAATCACGTCCTACCCATGCTTGGTTGAATCCTGAATCATATATGTGTAAAGTTTGTCCCTCCTGTCTAGAGTAGTTTCCAAATGATCAAATATAGATAGTTTGGATTTTATCTAAACTCAACTGCCTGTGGACCTCAATCCCCTGAGAAAGTAAGAGGATGCTACTACTAGAACTCATGATTCAGATCATCCATCGTAGGAGTAACCCATGGAGCACCCTGAATGGACTGCATCAGACGTTGGAAACTTTAAAAAAACTTGCGAATCAGTGACCATATCATGTACATAATGTAGTTCCTCAAGTGGTACTTTTTCAGGTAAGACTGGTGGCTTAGGACCCACCATGTTTGAAGAATGTTCATCACCACCTTCCTGGTGTATGATACGAGTACGCCATGGGGACATTGGTCTACAAATGCTAAGAAAACCCCTCAAAACAATATTTAAGAAGAAAGATAACACCACTTGCAGAATCTGAATGCAATAAATATCACTACCCAAGGAATACTACCCCAACTACCCACTTAGATGGCTAGGTATCAGTATGTTCTTGAGTACAAGTTTCATTTTATTTTACATTTAACTACAAGGTTCACTCCTTTACCTTTCATAAACATGACAATGTAGGATAATGATGTGAAAACATTTCATTTTAGATGTCATGTTTCACAATATAATGGATATCTATTACCATTGAATCAATGCCCATACACTGCATCAATGAAAATGACACCCATTTATTTATTGCATAATGGATTGACTTAGTAAATTACTCATCCCAACCCACAAGGTCCCATACACCTCATGAATCGAGACATACAATAACTCAATAAAAATCAAGAATAATACAAACATAGTCTAAATATCACAACATCACCCATAAATCATTGAAAAATCAAGCAATACAAAGTAGTGAAATTCACCTATATGGCATGACACTATCCATGACATGTGAATTCTAGGTGCCTATATAATGCATGTAATGATGATCCTTTCCCTCATATGATTGGGCCATTGATAAAATAGAATCTTAATCATAATAATAATCAAAAAACACCACACAACATGTGCATCACCCAAAAGTAAAATAATGTAAACTATAATAGGAAAAACATAACAACAATTATATTTTTAGGTAACTTACCTTTTACACCACACCGGGTTTCGGGATGCCCAAGCATGAATTATGACCAAGTCCCAAGCATTCCTATTCTCTAATATATTGTATCCAAATAGTAAATCAAGAAAATAACCCCCTACGATACCACATTGTTAATTCCTGAACCTATATTCCACTTAATAGATGCCCAAATCCCGGTGGGCCACATAGACTCAAATGAATCTACCAAAATGCAAGAGGTTATTGATTGAAAGTGAGGTCCTAGGGTGTGTTAGTGGGGATACTATGCCCACATTACCAAAGTGTAGAATTTTAGATAAATATAAATTGGGGTAAATAGTGTAAGAAATATTAGTAAATAGAAGGCACATTGGAAATAGGAGAAACATTAACAATAACTACAACAACTATAATAATTGATGATGATATGTCATGTCACTAGAAAACTTGAAAACATGGATATAAGATAGCAGGCATAACATGTTCCATGAATGTATAATAGAAATAAAATAACTATCCCAAGCATCCCAAACTCTAGCTTGGTCATATAATATCAAGCTTCATCCTAACAGTAAAAAATCAAGTGTTTGAAGTTATATTCTTCCCTTTTTCAACACCTATATACATGTAATCTTCCCCAGGTACCAAATGAAACCTGAAGAAGTTGTGAGTTAAATCTTAGTAGGCCACCACCAATGGTGTCTATAACATCTAACCCATGTGATGGAAATGTAACGGTGTGTAGACATGCATATATAAAGTAAATAAATACAATGTAACTAAATACACAAGTACCTGCTTTATCTATTGATTGCTGTTTGAACATATAACCAATTAATTATTTGATTATACCAATTTATAAATAAGTTCAACAATATCAATAGTTAAGGATCCAATATGTAACAAGGAAACCATAATTAATAGTTAATAAGAAGTGGTTCTATGGTATTCAAAAAGGAAACCTAGACCATAGGGGTCACTAAATCAGTAATAACTAGGTATTGCTAAGGATAAGATTGTAATCCAAGGAGCATAGTCCAAGGATTTCCAAAATAAGATACCTACCAAATATAAGGTGATAGTCCAAGATAATATAATTCTAAGCAGTGATAGGTCCCTATGGGCTTTAACCATGGAACCTACCTATCAATGTTAGATCTAAGGAGTATATACCAGGTATACTTTAATACTATGGGAGGGATCCTACAGTGTCATACTGAGCATCCAAGAATAGACAAGTACAAAGATCTATATGGGTATCAATCTAAGCAAGCCACATACTTTAATCAGAATGGGATTCCCAAGTTCTCAAGGCATTCCTTGATAAGAATACAAGGTGAAATCAATTCAGGGAACTCCTATTTAATAATGAAGCCATGTATAGATTCAATTGATTCAATCCATGCATTTAATTAGTGTAACATGTCCACATAGCTTGAAAACTTTATTAAATCCATTTATTGAATATTAAATAGTTAAGGTCCATTCCTCTACCTTAAATTAATGTGGTAAGGGGTGATATGGACCTGCAACCTACTATTTATTTACATTTAATCCAGTCAAGTCATATACATAGTATACTTTCCAATTTCTATTTCACATTTAATTATCAATTGAAGCACTTACCTTAGGTGGTTCAAGTGGTGATAAAACATGTTACTTTCCATTATGAAATTCAAAATATAAATCAATCCATTTAATATAGAAAAGATTACCCATAGAAGGTTCAATTCAAGTCACACCCGAACGGTGGCTCAAATGTGTCAAATACTAAAAACCCAATTATGGAAGAACATACTACATGGGATGGATATAGTTGCGGGCATAACCACCAACGATTAATCACGTATTTTTAAAGATCTTAACCATATGGTTCTAATGAATATAATCATGGAATATAAATTTAATAAACGACACTTGATGAAATCGGTGGACCCCAAATGACAATTCCAAAATCATAGAACATGAGGGATGAGTTATAAACCACCCACCATAGGCGTATACGACTCTCCTAATTAGGTATCATCCCTTGGATTGGCTTAGATCATTGTAGATCTAAGAAAATATGAAAAATTCTTACACATCGATTAATAGGTTGAGAGAGAGAGAGAGATGAATAATGGTTCAAAAGGACTCGAGTACTTTCCATTTCACATCCAACATGATGAACAGAAGCTCAGTCGGATCTTGGATGAAGGAGATATTTTAATCCCTACCTTAGGCCGTCAAATAAATCCAAAATGGGAGAAAAATAGGTTAATCCTATTGAAATTTTTATTAGGATGAAGGAGGTGTTTTAATTAGATCATTAAGGGTAAAATTTTAAAATTACCCATAATTTAGCTTATGCATGGTTTGTCCACATGGTTTGAAAAAGTGTATGCAAACCATGCATGGGTACCTGGGAAAGTGGGGAACTATCATGGTTAAGCCACATGATTAGGGAAACTATGTTCCAACCATGATGTAAGGCTCTATACAAAAAGGCACCACCTGCATGGTTTGATCTAACTGTGAGGCCTTCCCACATGGTTTACTAAAAACCATGAACCATGCCTAGTTTTCCAAAAAAAAAACTATGTTCTGATCTCCGAATAAGCCCAAAACACTCACAGAAACTTTACTAACTGATTTAGAATCCATATAAGGTGAAAAATAAAGAATTATATAGAAATTTAAAAGGATCCATATGAGAGTGAAAAACTGGGTTCTTATAGGAAGGACTGTCAAACCGTACCTAATGCCTAAAAAAGTTATCCGACATTATATCTTGAATAGACCATCCACCCAATGTTTGGAGGATTTAAAGGATAAAATCAGGAAGATGTAAGAGAGTATTCAAGATAGCTACGATGGCGATGCATTCCTTCTCCTAGTGAAAAAGTAATAATTTATGGATACAAAACTACTATAAGTTGAAAGGGTAAGCATAGTTAAGTCTCTAGCTGTTTGGATAAGAGAGGGAGATATGAAAATGACATTTTTTAGGCATGTCTAAAGGAGAGGAATTTCTTTATCTAGATCAACATTAGACTTGAGGATGTGCTATTTACAAATGATATTGATTTCATGGGAAATAAAATGGTGGATCACTTAAAGAATATATTGGTGGGTCAGTCTGCTCTAATGATGGGAGGATTTTTGGTGTATTTGGAGATGATGGTTTTCTAAATAGAATTCATATTATGATATTGGATGGTGATAATGATACCTTGTATTCCATTCCAGGACAATAAGAGATCAAACAGGCTATGCTCAGTATGAATCCTGAAGGTTCTCCTAGTCCTTCTGGATTTCCAACAACTTTTTATGTTAATTCATGATACATCATCAGGGAATAGGTGGTTGAAGTGGATCATGATTTTATCAAGGTTGGGGCTCTCACCAGGATAGTTTCTACCCTAATAATGTTTTTTATTCCAATGGTTCAAGACACTTATACTCTCAACCAATATAGGCGCATTTGTATATGCAATTTCAACTACAAAATTATTAACTTCCTTCCAAATAGAAGACTTGGGAATCGTCTTCCAAGGCTCATTTTTGTGTAACAACACATCTTTCTTCATGGGCGTAACATAGAAGGGGTCATCAATATCATAAAAGAGATGGTTTCTGAAAACACCAAGAGGAATATTAGATCAAATATCATTATTAAAGTGGATATGGATAGATATTATGACCAATTTAAGTTGATATTTATTATCAAGGTCCTGAGAGACATTATATTTTTTGGATTTTGATTTGGATTTAATTTTTAGAAGCCACACTTCTTTATGGGTATTTATTTATATTGCTGGGAAGGTGTTCAGTTTATTTAAAATCATTGAGAGGCCTTAGAAAAGGTGATTCTATGTCACCCTTCCTTTTTATCTTGGATCATGAGGCCATTTAAGGGAACATATAATGTGGAATGAAATAAGGGACTATCATCCCCTTTAGAAATATGTGTAGGAACAAAATGATATCTCGTTCAATGTTTACTAATGATATTTTTATTTTTATAAACGAAATACATTGGTTTATTGAAGTTTTCAACTTCATTTTTGTGTATTATATCTTGGGGAATGGGAATCAGATCAATAAGTAAAAATTCAGCGTGTTCTTATATAAAACTTTTCTAGAAGGAATGCCAAAATCATTCAATACAATCTTGGAATTCAGAAGCACTCTCTACCAATGGAGTACCTAGAAGAACCTACCTTAGACGATAGTATTTATAAGGTTATGATTAATGGAATTATTAATAAGATAACTGGATGTGTTCTTAACTAGAAATATCATTTATTATCTTTTGGAGGGAGGTTCACACTAGTTAATAGTGTCCCCACATCTACTCATATGCATGTTATTTTAATCATTAAGATAGAAAAGGGAACCATTGAAAAGATATAGAAAATAATTTTGGCCTTTATATAGGATTCTAATCAAGATATAACATTCCATTGGGACTTATGGATGATTTTTTTGAAGCTGATCAAGCCTAGGGGGATCAATTTATGTAGAATTTCTGATTCTATACAAGACACGCATTTTAATATTTCTTGGGATATCCTTGAAGGAATTTCTCTTTGAGATAGATTCACGTGAAAGAGATATGGAGTAGATTGGATAGATTAGGCTAAGGGGCCTAGGAATATATCTAATTTATCCACTTGTATGCTTGATCAGATTGAACCACTAAAGGATAAGGAGTTATGGGTGGTGGGTTGCATTGACCTCAACTATTTGAATGAAAACTGGGCAGGTCATGATTCTCTCTTTTCCATGGGTGTCCAATGCCTGAAATTAAATTCAGAGATGAAAGCCACTATCTTATTTTCATCAAATATAAGATTAACAAGGACCAAAAGTCTTTGAACGTGAGTATCCAACTGGTTAATGAACCTAAAAGGTACAAATTTTCAAACTCATCATCCAATCATTTCTATAGAAAGTCCTTTAATGTGAGGATGTATGATGATATTGAAACTGATGAGTTAGAATCCATTATTTGGTGGAAGAAAATCATTGTGAAATTCAACTTCATCATTTAGAATTTTAGGAATAGTGCTATTCCTATGGATGAAATTATTCAAAAGTGAGGGTCTAGTTAGCCTCATGTTGTCTATGTTGTGCTTCTCCTAGTTCAAAAATAGATTGGAATCTCTTCTTTTGAAGTGATTGGGATTTTTTGTGTGGAGTTTCAGCATCCCATTCATGGGGATCACACCTCAAGGGGAGTACATATTTTAGTTTTATTCTTTTTGGTTATAGGGAACTATTCAGAATGGTTGGGAAATGAATATTCGAGGAGTGGTCTTCATAGTGGTGTGATGGACCATATAAGATGATAAGACTCACCGAGTAATGGTCAAAGGCCATCATTTTAGGTATTTAGGTCTGTGTTAAAAATATGTTAGAGGATTTGGTTCCCTCATTGATGACGTATAGTCATTAGTAACTTTAATAGGAATCCTACCATGGACTTCACTTCCTTTGACGGGAAGAGACATCTCGAATTAGGGGATATGGGTTAAATGGACACCTAAAAGTTTAGGTCTTATGCTGAACATGGATGGATCTTGCATTCACGGGGTTATGAGAGGGGTCGGTATTGTGTGTGATAATAGGGGATTTTGATTCTTGGTTTTTTCATTTTGTATGGACCATGTAATTAAATCAGAGTTTAGTAAAGGTCTATGTATAGTGGTCTAATGCTTTGTGATCTTTACAACCATAATATCTCCATGGTCAAATCAGACTCTTATATTCTAGTCAGGATAATATGAAACAACTATTATGTACCCTGGGACTATCCTTACTTTATTATAGATTTAAAAATGATAATTAATCAAAGTATTGATATTAGGTACACCTTGAGAAAATGAAACTTTGTAGGGAATTCCTTGGCTAGCCACGAGAGACCAATTGAAAACATTAGTATTTTCCATTTCCTCAAATACATCACTTATGGCTATAATAAAATTTTTCTTGGTGATTACCTTGGCCTCCAACACTTTCACCACTAGATTTCCCTCTCCTCCTTTTTTATTTTAATAAAATTTGAAGTTTTAGTTAGAAAGTAAAAACTGTATTTTTCAACTAAAAAATGACATTTTCAGAAAATTTTAAAAATCCATAATAATTAAACTTTTATATGATGAAATGTAAAATGAATTTCATAGTTTTTAATTTTAAAATTTTTGAATTTATAAATTCATTTTTTGAATAAAATCATAAAACATTATTAGAAAACCTTTTTAATTGGAAAATTACATTTTCAAATATTAATCATAATAATTTTTCTTTTGTATGACATAAACAATAAATCAGAGTGAGGTAATTATTAGTATAAAAAATTATAATTATTCATGTGTTTCATTAAATATAAATTTGTATCAGATAAAAAACAATTTTTTAGAAATATACTTTTCTAAAAAAACAATTATTTTAAAAAATAATTTAATAAATAGTAAATTATATTATTAGCCATTTTAGGTAAAATAATTTAATTAAACTCATATTAAATGTTTCATTTATTTTCTATCAACATATTATTCATAAATTGGCTTCCCATATCCATTACCTCTAATTCAATGACTACATTTTTTATGGTTATATTTAAATATTTATCTTTTGTTAAAATATATCATGATTTATTTTAAGTTTGGTATTGAATGTGGAGGAAACTATCAAAAACATTTACTTTTTTGAGTAAATATATATTATAATTTCAAAGTGTTACATTCCCCCTAAATAAACTATGACCTCATAATTTGACTCATAATATCAGTGTAACTTCTAAAAGAAACTCAAAATTAACCACAAATCATTAATTGGTCATGTTTTTATTTAGGATGAGGAATTATATTTATCTATATAAGAGATCCTTAAAAGTGATTTATAAAGATATATAACCCATTCTTAGTTTCACAATGAATTCTATTATGTTCTTTATCCCTTAGGAATGATTTCCCCCAAAACCTGGAAATGATTTATATGATAAACATATCACTAGGGGTTTGTATGTATACATCAATATCCAGTAGATGGTGAAAATATAAATGATATATGTATATTGAAAATATATATTAAAAACTCACTATCTCATTAATTAGCAGTATATTCATTATCTTTACCTTGTTTTTATTTTTTTGGTGACTATCTCTATCATTGGATCTTGGATTGGGATATTGAGTTATGAAATGGCCAACTATATCATAATAAAATAAATGAATTTTTGTATATTAACCCTTTTTCTTACACTTCTGAGTCTGATAACTTTCATATCTTCACATATAGAATTTATCCATTCCTTTAAGGAAATTTGAACCATGATTATTCCAAAATTTTTAACAAATAGGAAATTGAGTCATCTTTCATTCATCGTATTCATCGATTGTTCTTTTATGAGACTCTATATTTTTATTTCTTGGTGTGTTTGGGACTTTAACTATGATCACATTATTAATAATATTTCATGACATCGAATTCGCATAATCATAATTTTTTACACTTCAGCTCTCATTCTGATGGGTTCTTCAATTAGGTGATGTTTGCATTACCCCTCGCACCCATGGTTCCTTCTAGTTGCATCCATTACAAAAAATAAAAGATTTATCATGAGTGATGATCATTATAACTTAATTATTATAAATAAACATAAGAAAGTTTTACATCATGATGTCTCACTTTATAACACTATCAGGCTGGCCTATAGTTTAACAACTCAAATTGTATCAGACATGGTTCAATATATACTAGTCTCATATATCATTCTTGGTTAAACCCATGTTAATTTAAGTTTTTTTCTCTCAAATTTATTTACCAAATACTTAAAATAGATATTCTATATTACTATGAAATTTATTAAAATTTTGTAAACTAAAATATCATTAATATCTATGTTCTCAAAATCCTACTTATCCTTGATAAAAAAAATAATCATTCATTTAATCATATGCATATATATTTATATACCCTAAACATATACTATCAATAAATCACCTTAAAAAAACCTATTTGAACCTTCAAGAGATTAAACCGCAATGATATTATATATTCATAACAAATTAAATCTATATTTAACCCTCAAGTGGTTCAAACCACTAGTTCAGACACTAGTCTCTATATATCATAATGATAAAAATAATATTTACTTATAAAAAAATATATAAATAAGTTATAAATTCCAAGGTTAAAAATACTATCTAACATACTTTTTAAAAATAAAACCACCATTTATTATCCTATTATCATGTGTATATAAACATAAGTGTTATCCATATATCAATCATTTGTTCTCCAATAGTCACCCCAAAATTATAACCAATTAATGATATTTATTTTAAAGGTTATTAATTAATTTTTATTAATTTCACTATACCATTAATGTAAATTTACTGAAGAATAATACTTACATGTATCACATAATCCTTATAACTTCTCAAAATATGATACAATATCAGTGATAAATATCCCAAAAAATAATAAAAACAACTACGATTTTTTTAAAAATCAATCTCACTACCTTAGGTAAGAATATGAATCTCACGTTTTCCATTATAAAATGCATATAATAATATTATTTAACATTTTAGTATTATACATTATTCATTTTATTGAAATATTGGTTTAATGTATATACCTTTCCCATATTAAATTTATTGATCCCTTTTCAACCAAATAATAAACCCAAAATGGTTATGATAATATCCAAAATTTTTATATGAAAATATTAATCCAAATGGTTAATTCATTATGAAATAACTATTTTTAACATATGATACTTTCTGATTAACCTATTACCCTATTTGTTTAATTCATGGTTTTCCATGGTAATTTTACTATTAGGTTCTCTAACAAAATTTGTTAACATCCCTATTAAATCATTCATAATTGTTGGTAAATAGAATGAAATTAAACAAATAATATCCCACATGTGTGACTTTATAGGTTTGAAGTCTTAGACCACACATCATGGATCATAGTGATGAATGAGTTAATGACCAACTAACCATTTTCAGCATGATTACCCCAAGGTGCATGCATGCAGTAGTCACATACATTTTCTAGTATCTTTACAAGGTTGTATTTCTTGGAAAAAAAATCTATACTTAAAAAAACATCAGGATGTTATCCAATACTTGGAATTAGGTCAAGGGGTTTCACTGATGTTTTCATGTACTAATACCTAAATAAAATATTCATGATTTCCTTAACATTAAATCATATACAATTCCAAGGGTTTTCTATAATCTTAAAATTTTCATTATCCTTATATTATCAATCCATAAATTATCCTCAATAAGAACCATATTCTCTAAAGTTGTCTAAACTATTCTTTTGACACCAACTATGACACCCCATACCCATATTCTAGGATCCAGTTCTCATAGATACCTAATTTACATACTTTCCTTGATTTCCAAATATAAATTCCTTGATATAACCATCCATAATTAATAATCAAAAATGATTATTTCATCTCTTGTATATGAAGTATCTTTTTAGGTTTGGATATTTTCACGAATAGAAGATAATGTAAACTGATAAATCTCATGTTCTCTGTATCAAATGGAAAATTTTCCCATTATATATTAAACTACTTAATTCATTCCCAATCTTCAATATATCCCAAAAATTAATTCACATGTGTTACCCATATAAACCTGTCACATGTATAAGATTTGTCCATAACCTTGGTAAGTGGAAACATAAGAAGGGGTTAGCATAAATGATCAGTAAGAGAATCATAAAACTGAATTAACCATGGAGTATATTTTTTAACATGAATTTTTAAACAACATGAAGCCATAAACAACTTAAATCTGAAAGAATAATAAATCCATGAAAATAAATAAAAACATGGATACAATTAATACTGGTCTCATACATATGAAATTCATAATATTAGATGTCAAAAACCTAATATCAAGGCCTCATTAAAAAATAGTTTACTTATCATCAAGACCATAGTAAAAATATCTTGTTTTATTGGGTATGAATACACCAAACACCCAATCCTATTTTTTATCCTGGGACGCATCGAGGCATTGTGGGGATATAAAATTATAGCCCCCACCCATCACCTCATTATGTATAATGAATTCACCATAAGATCCATCAAGAAATTTCAAACAATTACCCGAGGAAAATCTTACTCAATAAAACATATCCATCCATATTATGATAAATTGGAAAATCAAATACATTATCAACCTACTTTAGTAGCCAGTATTCATCACGAATTCCAATAAATTACCCCAGGTAAATAAAGGTGATAACATGATCGTATCCTTTCCTGATAAATAAGTTGGTTAGTCAAATATATTATAGTTAACTTTATACTGATTATCTTTATTAGAATAAGAACTTATGGAATGGAAATACCATGCCTCACATAAAAAAATGGATAACATGATCACAACCCATCTGAAGGAAGTGGGTGGATGGTTAAAAATTACTTAGTAAATAATCCAATAGTCATCCATATTTGAATAAAATCATAAATAATTCCAATAATTTTATTTATGTCAATAGAATAAAATTCATTCTATGTAAACATCATCAAATTATAATTATGAAAAACATGATTTTCACACCACATAGATAAATGAGTATACATCTAATTCAATTATTAAAAAACATGATCATAAAAAAATCATGGGAATGATGCATATGGTTTCAAAATAATTTTTTTTGTGTAATAATGGAAACTTTTAAGGATATCGATAATTATATAAAACATCCTCACATAATAATTCTTTAAGGATACCACCCAAGAAGGGATTATGAATTCAATTGTTTGGAATCATGATTTCATTTACTACATATGATAAAATATATAAATTTTAGGGTAAATCATGAAATTAAACCATATTAACTAAAAAACTTTTAAATATGAAATGGAAATAGAAGTGAAAACATAAAATATATTTTTGAAAATATTTTTTATCATTGATGTAAGAGAGGAAGTTACATGTCACTTCAAAAAGAAATTTTAAAAACATGAAGTGAAAAATAATTGAAAACCATTAATATTACAATAATATCCAATAATGGATCCTTCAAAATAAAATAATTTTTTAATAAGAAATATGGATCCAAAAAATTTGATTATGAAATAGACATTTTAAATACATGAAATAATCTTTTTTGAAAACCCAAATTGTAAAAAGTGTAATAAAAAAATATTTGTATTAAAACATAAAATTACTAAATATGATTATAAAATACCATAAATTATTATGGTGGGATAAACCAAGCATGAAAATACAATCTTCAAGATAAAACATTATAACTAAAAAAAGGGAATGTGAGTAACCAAAAATCATTTCTAATAGAGAAATAGATGTATCAATAGAAACATGAATAAGGGAACATGTGTTTCCTAGTTAATACCATGAAATAAAATGAGTATTTATATTAACATAAAAATGGGTAGTGAATACACCATACAATGGAAACATAGTGTTTAACATGTAACATGCCTCGAAGAATCATATTTGAGACCAAGGAATAAAATGATTTTAGAGTAACACAGAAATCAAAACCAATTGAAAAATTAAGCTTTTAATTGAACATAAATTACCATGTTTAAAATATAATTCAATATATTATATCTCATATAGGTAGTACATAATAAAAATAGATGAAATTAGGTTCAAAATATCAAACATGTCTCAAAGAGTGGAATTTGAGGTGAAAACCATTAAGTCTTATCATAAAATCCACAAACGCATGTTAAAATCCTATATCACAAAAATATATACATATATATATTTATCACTTAATTAAAAACCATGGATACATCTATTTTCCTTTATACTCTTCTTAAATAGAAATTTTAAACATTAATTCATCTGATTTTCCATATTGGGTTTTTATCATTTTGATCATTTGTACTAGCTTCATAATGTGTCAATGTTTATCTTTTTTTTAACATTAAATATTATTATATCATTAAAGTTATATATAGGGATGATTTATAATTATTTATTAGGTATCAAATTCTTTTCATGATCATTTTTGTATTTATCATAAAATATGAATTTGATAATAAGCATATTTTGGTGATTCTTTACAATTGAAGGGTTTTTTCTTAATTAAAGAATTAAAAATTAATACTGCATCTATAAAAAATATTATTTTCAAATTTATATTATATTATAAAATTAATTATTTTTCAATACTCATTCATGATATAAATTCATATTATTGTTCAGTTAGGTGGTTAAACCTCCCCGAACTTGAATATTCCCCAATTTAATGAATGATTATAAGGTGTTTTTGTTGTAACATCATTATACCAAGATTATAATGATAATATTTAGTGCTTATTATTATCTTACATTAGTATTCTAATGAGGTAAAAGAATATCTGATGGACATAAAGATATTATACAATTCCAATAAACATTCATCCTCTAAGAATGCTTACCTGGAATGAGTAAATTAATGATGATCATTTTTTGATCATATAATGAATTGGTTATATAATTTATAATAGAATAATATTAATGATATCATAAAAATAATATTTATCCTTTAATACCATTCTTATATGTATCCTTGAATGTAGTTAAGATAAATGAAACATGGTACGTTGTGGACGACATAGTCTATACAACATGGGAATA
The DNA here is from genome assembly GCA_963277665.1 of Viscum album. Taxonomy (NCBI): domain Eukaryota; kingdom Viridiplantae; phylum Streptophyta; class Magnoliopsida; order Santalales; family Viscaceae; genus Viscum; species Viscum album. The sequence goes on along the minus strand of OY728142.1, from coordinate 1,147,859,466 downwards.
ATAGTTTTGTTTTTTAAATGGATTGGGTATACGAATAAATAATGATAATACCCTTAATATAGTAACATTACTATATATAAGTGAAATTAATATCATTATATTATTTTTATTGGAATAAATTTGAATGATGATAACTAAGAATAAAAGTAGGTAATTTGTAATACTCAAGTTGGGGACTTGAATTTTAAATGGAATTCTCCTTTGAAATTAAGGAAATATGTTAACTAATGGTAAAAAAATAATTTTAATGTTTTAAAGGGTTATAGGAGGAGTTAAAATTAACATTTTATTAAAGTTTTTCAAAGGATATTTGAGTATTGGTATGCTGATGATGTTACCCTTGTTTATGCGAAGAGAATGGATGTTTTGGAAATATCCAATGAATATCAATAATTTAATTTCATAATTAAATGGTAAAGGGTATCAAAAAGGGAATAAACAAGGAAATAGGGTGAGTTTTGTTCAAACCAAACCTCAAAAATATTTTTGGAAACATGTTTTTTACATGTTCTTGCCTTTCCCCATTAGTATAAAACCTTTTATTATTTTTACTCTTTACTATGGTAACTAATTTTTAACCATAGTAATTAATTTTAATGACCAAAATTTAAATTAAACTGATCAAATATCTTGAACTATATGATTTTAATTTTAAAAAACATCTTATGAAACAAAATTTCTATTTTTGAGAAATTTTATTTTTAAAATACAAACACTTAAACATGCAATACCATTTTTAGAGAAATAAAATTTTAATGATTTAAAATTATCTGTATGTCAAATTCTACGTGATATTGATTATATTAAAATAAAATGTATTATTATAAAAGGAAAAGGACCATGAGGCCTCCAATTCAATCCAAACTTAAATCTCCATTGAAAAGTACATAATTGAAGGAAAAGTCCAAAAAAATAAATTTAAGTAACATTATAATTGGTTATAAAAAATGTTTTACATTGATTTTATATGTATATAAAATATTTTAAAATTAATAATTCAATTTTATAAATTCATATTTTATTAAATGAAAGGTTTTATAAATTTAATGTCATTTTTTTATAAAGATGAAGTTATACAGATTAAAAGTTTTTTGAAAACCGTATTTTTTAACTAAAAATTGACATTTTCTGAAAAAGCTCAAAATTTCATACTAATTTAATTTTGATATCATTAGTTTAAAAATGAAGTTCATATTATGTTAATTTCAAATTTAAAATATTTAAAATCTAGTGTTTTAATAATATCATAAAATATAATTGAAAACAAAATTAATTGGAAAATGAAATTATCAAATGTTTATGTCACGACCCGACCCTACCCGGGCTCGAGCCGCAACTACCCCAAGCCCGCCTCCATAGGCCAGGGGTTGGAAACTAGTTCCGAAGGCACAAAAAATCAGGGAGGCCTTTGACTAAGTACCTGTACACACACACACAACACACTCAATGCAATAGTGCAGAGTAAAAGAAAAGACAAGTAAAGAAAATGGCAACTGCTAAATACATACCACAAAGTGCATCGACCTCTATACAGTACAAGTAAAGTGATGAAAAGGAAAATGGGGCAAAACACGCGCCCAACCAGAAAAGGTGACACAACCCAGAAATAGGTAAACAAAAAGAAACAGCTGACGGGTCTCCCACCTGGAACCCGGCTACGACCACCGCACGCGGTCCAAGCTCCCGAACTCCTAAGCTTCTTTGAATTCATGACCAACCTGTCCATCGTCTGCAAGGGCACACCAAGTGCGGGAAAATCCCAAGCAGGGGTGAGTATAAAAATTTTCAGTAGTATACCCCGAAGGCTTGAAGGAGCAACAAAGGAGGTACCAAAGGGTGAGCAGTAGATCGAATAGGGGAAAGCAAAGGGTGTACAACAGAGAGTCCATCTCAACCCAATAAGAGGAAAGAAGGTAGACTCATCCAGGAACAAGGAGCTAGAAACAGTGAGAAGATGAACTTCCCATTGAGTCTTCGCTACCTATAGCAGGAGAGTAGACTCGTCCAACCACGAGAAGCTAGACACAGAAATCACGTGGCATACCCTGCACATCTTTGCCTCTCCTGGAATGAGAGTAACCAAACCCAGGAAGTGGGTAATGGAAACAAGGTATATACATATCTATATGCTCAACAAGAATCTCAAACATGATCTTAAGGGGATCTTCATACCGTAGCTCAGCCCAAGAAAGTGAGTCACCAACAGTCCCAGAAGTAAACACCATCATCAATGCCCAACATCCCGCACATCTTCCCCGAAATACAAGTCAAGGGGCTCAAACCACCACACCTCGACACTATCCACTTTGGGTGGCACTGACTTGCCCACACAGTTTTATGTCGCATCACAATGACGCATCTCAGTGGGGTAAAGCGCCCCTCATAGTTGAGAGTTCTGGGTTAAGTCAAACTATGCCTCGTCACTGCCCCACAGTCGAGAGGTCTCCTCAAAGCCAAGGCTGTCACATCACTGACCCGTACAAACAAGGGTCCCGCTCCGGTAGTCACGGAGGAAAGCCATAGACTAGCCTAGTAGAAAGGACTGAGTCTGAAATACCAACAGGTGACCCACTACCCAGCCCTGCTGGAGGGTAATTCATAATAAGATATTGGGTGACCCACTGCCCAACCCTGCTAGAGGGTAAACCCTAATACATCATCACGCGACCCACTGCCCAGCCCTGCTGGAGGGTAAACCTGGAATAAGTCGTCAGGCGACCCACTACCCAGCCTTGCGGGAGGGTAGAACTGGAAGAAGTCGACGACTGACCCACTGCCCAGCCCTGCTAATCTAAACCATCAAGCACAGAGCCGGGGGGAAAACTCAACATCACTGGTCAACAAACGAGAACCGAGGGACCCTCTACATCGCGAGAGGTCAAAGTATGCAAATAGGAATATGAAACGCACATGGGGCCCACATGACGTGTGGCCCCACGTCAAACCTAACCAAGCACACAAACATTCTCAGGTACAAACCACATGTACCTCCAAGCGCTCTCGTAAACTCCCAGAGTATACCACGTCTCCAGCCCTAAGGCTATCGTGCACACGACACCCCATCGTCAATGCGAAGGGCGTAAGCGTAACTTTTACAACTTCCCACCTCATCGGATTAGGTACAGTCATCCACATCTCTCCAAGAATTTACATCACCCGTACGGGAGTGCACGCGACCACATGCCAGGGGCCCGCTAAAATCATAGTAGAAGGACCACCATCGGGGAACCTTTCATATTTCCCCATTTAATAAGATCGCATAAGAGGCTCCGTTCACCTGAATAGATTACACTGTTGTAATCCTCACGAAAAAACATGCAAAATCGACTACTTACTAGCCTCAAACGGATATACGACGGAAAATTCACTAACACCACCTTATGCCCGAACGGCATCCCGTGATCCCGAGCCTCGGCCCCGAAAACAGTCAGGCACATCGCACCATTGTGATCCCCTCGGGAAAACACGTCAAAAAGACTGCTCACTTGAGTGGAATGGATACCCGGAGAAACAAAAAGATGCATTCATGAGCACCGCACACGAGTGGTGCCCCATGGGACCCGCAACCCGGTCCTGAAACACAATGAACGGATCACACCGTTGCGATCCTCTTGAAAAAGCACACAAGATTGACTATTCACTTGTCCAAAACGGTCACCCGACGATAAAGATAGAAAATAACCATCGACGCCCAAACGGCCCTCGTGGGCCCTGCACCATCATGCTGAATTAGAGCGGGATAACTGCACCATTGCAATCCCATCGGAAAAACACCCAAAAACGACTGCTCGCACGCCCCGAACGGACGTCCGATGAAAAAGTCGTGAAACGCTGCACGCAGCTCAAAAGACAGGACGTGGGGCCCGCGCCTTAACTTCGGCCTCAACGCCTGGAACCACCCTGGAAAGCTATGCCTCGGTTTCAGGGTCCCAACGCCACTGACGACGCTTAAAACGGACGTCAGACGCGTCCGTGTCGTCCAAAACAAGATTCCTTGGAAAAACGTCAATTCACTTTAATACATGTAGCACCTCCGAGGCCCCTCATTTGGGGAATTAAAAATCCCCAAAACCATCTCAAAACATTCCCCTTGATGCTAGGTCCGCGCTGTTGCTGACGGCACGCAAAACGGATGCCTGTAGCGGAAAATACGGGCGTCCGAAACCTGAGGGACAAGGCCCCTTGGGCTGGACCGGCCTGGGCCGGCCGGTCCGCCCGGTCTGGGCCGGCCAGCGCTGGCTGGCCCGGCTCGCCACGTCTGGCCCGCGGCTTGGCTGCGCAGGCCGGCGGTGGACCTGGTCCATTCCTTGGCTGACCGGCTGAGGCCGGTTGCCGCGCGACGACCCGCGCTACGCGGGTCGTGCTCCCTGCGCGGGGTCGCATGCCCTGACCCCGGTCCGCCGCGGGCGTCCGCTGCCTGCCGCCTAAAGCACGACCGTCACGCTGCCGAGGAGCCCACCACATAGCCGAGGTACCCGCTGCCTGCCGAGGAGGTCGCTGCCGCCTGGAACCACTGCACGCCGCCGCCTGGGCCTCGCCGGACCGCCGGAAAACCCTCAAAACTCCCGAAATTCTCGCAAACTTCGGTGAATGTTTGCGAACTTCTCCAAACTCCGATTTAAAAACCAAAAATTGCGTTGTGAATGGAAGAATTAATACTACACTACCATGGGCTTTTCTCTAGGATCAATCAACGAATTGATGCATATAAACGATCTCAAAGTCGGTGCGGGAAAGAAAAACGCAATAAAACCCTACCTCGATGGGCTTCGCCCAAAGGTTCTCCGCGATCCGTCGGAGCCGCGCCTCGCCAGAGCTGTCTTGCCGGAGGTTCCTCGCCAGAGGAGGAGAGGGAATAGGGAGGAGGGGGATCTTGCGCCAGGGAAAACCACCTAGATGGGGGGAGAAGTGTTTAAAAACAAAACACTTAAACTCCCGCCCGTGGGCCTCATACCCGAACCCTCAGCAGGGTCGAGGTTAAGCCTCCCCTAGGGTAAACACCACCTCCCGAGCACAACGGAGGTCTCGGAATTTTAATCTCAGACCCCGTTCAAAAGTTATTAAACTTAGCGCCCGAGGCCGCCAAATTACGAAAACGCCCCTTGGGCCATTTTTCACAAACAGCCCGCGCCCGCGAAACTGACACCCCTCCTAGGGTAAATGGCATGCTCCGAACTCAACGGTGCCCTTGGTTTTCCAATCCGAGAAACCGTTTAAGAGATACTTGAATTTCACCATTAAAAGAATAAATTAATTAATTAATTTATTCGTTTGACGTTCCGAAAGCGAGTGAGGGGTCCAAACGTCCCACGATGACATGTTTTATGTCGTTCCTAGGGTAAACACCCCATTCCGGACCCATCCGTACACTCAGATATCTTATCTAAAACACCGTTTAGGAGTTATCCCATTTATTTGTAATGTCCAGTGTGAACGCGCTGAAAATTTAATTCCGGCCACTCTGGGGCTCGGAATTGCACGCCGTCTGAAGGCGTTGCTCTGGAATATCAACAAAAATATTCCAAAGTCCTTTTAGCCAAATACAGAGTTCTTAAAATTTACTATTAATATTTTAATTTCATATCATCTACCAACTAAATTGGTGTTAAATAATTATTCATAAAAAATTATCATTATTCCTATGTTTCTTGAAATATAAATATTCATTACATAAAAAATATCATAGAAAAAATATTTTTCTAAACAATAAATGATCTTATTACTCATTTTAGGTAAACTCATTTAAGTTTGTTCATATTAAAAGTAACATTTATTTTATATATTCATGTTATTTAGAAATATGTTACCACAATTCATTAAAACTAATTCAATATCTTGGTTTTTAATGTTTTTACTTAAACAGTTATATTCTATCTTAATATATAATAGTTTCATTTAAGTGTGGTGTTGCGGGGGGGGGGGGGGGGATAAAGATATCAAACACATTGACTTATTTAAAGGTAATCATATAATTTAATATCAAGATGTTCCAAAATGAAATAGTATATTATTGATAACCTTTCCCATTTGTAGAAGGCAAACATGAGGCAATCTTTGGTGAAGGATATTATGATTAATCCTAACCAACTTTCCTGAGTTTTGAGAGACAATATGAACCACACTAAATTTCCTAAAAATAAGTTAAAAATAGAGTTTCATGAATATTTAGTTGATAAAGCCGATGGAAGGAAAATTATTGAACGTCCCATGTGTCAATAATATGGGAATAATCACTTGAGTAAAGGATTAAAGGTAGTGGTAGTTTATTTCATGTGTGAAGAAAACGGACATAATGTTCATAATTATAATAGAATAAAATAATCTATTAATTTATAGTGATTTAACTATATTGAGATGAGGAATTATGTAAAACAATTCCCCAATAATCAAGGATGGACCCGATAATTTTATTATTAGTGATATCTTTAAAATACTCTTACAATTATAAAGATAATTAGAATATATTGAGAATTATTCATAAAATTGTTAGGGAAAAGAGTTATATGAGAAATTTAGTAAGTGTAAATGCTTATTTTAAGAAGTTTATTTAATTAGAAATATTATATCCATCGATATAATATCTATTGATATTATTATGAATAAAGGAAATCAAAGAGTTGTCATCATGGTTGAATTTAAACTTTATGGATTAAAATTCAGGGTAATTATGGTTAAATTGGAGAATATATTATTATAAGGGGGTTGTAATTAGAAATGGTATTTTGGTGTAAATATTTATATAAAAAACACATGGATCATTATAATAATATTCACACATATGGGAGGCCTTATCCTAAAGTACATGCACACACAAAGACATCTCCATACACCAGTATAATGAAAAAGGTAAGAAACTCATATTATAAATGAATACTTAACATCCATCCCACATAAGAGTTCAACAAGAAGTACATAGAATGTAACAAGGCCACATACAGTCCCAAAAAGACTATAAACAACCCAAATTTATCACAACATGGCGAAACTACCCAAAAGTAGATCTAGGGTCTATCTAAGCTCTATCTAGTACAACTAAGCTCAAATAAGCCCCACCTACTCTTCTTGGTCCACTGAGGACTCCAATGATAATATTTTCATTTATAGAAGGAACATAATGTGTGTAAGGATCCCAATAAGGGGTGAGTATAACAATACCTAGTAGAACACCCCAAAATCACAAAACATAAAACATCAATGGAGTTGTAAACTCATCACGATGAAGGTATGTTAGTTATGACATGATATATAATAATATATAACTATAAAGATAATCCATATATGCTGAAGATAGGCACTAAGTTCAAAGATAGGTCACATCCTCACTACACGACTAGGATTCAAAAAAAGGATTCAAAGGTATACTCATATGGGAGAACTCATTCCATGAGATTTTGCATCCCTGATGGAACAAATTTGATAGGTATCTCTCATTGGGTCTTACTATACTGGTGCCACCCATCTGAGATATAATTCTCATAGGGTCTTTCCATGAAGAAACATGAATGAAACTAAGAGGGATCATCCAAGATACACACTTGATCAAACTACACCACATCATAATAAAATTGATGTCGATATAGAGATAGGAGATCACACAGAGAACCTATGGGTATACCTGAACCTAAGTAGAACTTTGAAGAAATTGATACAAGGATAGGGGATCTCAACCATGACATATGGGGTATACCATGCCATACCTAGAATGACCCACTAAGTAGGGTATCATACAAAAGCGTAAGTTGGCCATAAGGATTCATAAACCCCACCTAAGGAAAAAATAATTAATTATAGAGTATCAAACCCCTGGTCACATAGAGGGATTCCTAAACTCTATCCAATAAAAATTTAATATAGGTCATTACAATCATATTCTAAAGATTCAATTCCTCGCAATAACTTTATAGGGATGGACCAAAGGAATGCACCCAATTGAAAATGATCCATTATGAAGAGATATAAGGCCTCAAACTTCCCTATAGAAAGTACTTGGTGTTTACTAGGAGTACACAATGTTTCTTTCTATGTATGGAACTTCCTATGTGTCGCTATCCCTCATGACATGTATTTACCTAAAAAAACTATTTTTCCTTTAAGATACATGGAATATAGAGATTATTATTGAACTTGTTATGCCATATTGTCTCACCTATATACATTATTATTTTCCTGTGTACTCAAGTCATGTCTCTATACATGGGCTATATATGAGTACTTTATGAAGTACATAGGGTGCATTTCACACCACACAACATGTTGGGGATAGGATGAAACTCTCTATGATCCATATTACCATTCACATATACCTTCGAAAGAACACAACATGTTACCCACCATACATTTCATGTGGAGCCACATGGTCTCCTAAGCATGTACTCCCTATACACTCCAAGACATCATCCAATGTGTAAATAACATGCGATTCGATACAAACAGTGTGTAGTACCACATGGATTATTGGTCATGTACTCCCTATAAAAAACAATCCATCCTATAATTTTCACATGATGTGTGGAATCACCATCTGATTTTTGATATTTAACTCCATATGGAACCCTAGTCCCCACAAAGAGGGTACTTACATGATGTGTCTTCCAAGAGTACACCCTGTGTAGTAGGAATTTTTCCATAACAATGGGTTCTTGAACTGTTTTTCTCATACTTCTTCCACCATGGAATCCACCTTGATTATAACCCTGAATTACATATTTGGGTTTTCATTCTTTTCTCATTACTCATGTACATATTATAGCCATCCCATCCGCTAAAGAAATTATCCTTGTCACATTGTACTATTTTTTCCACACCAAAACATGAACCATAGGTCTTCAATATAAACCTCAATCACTCATGGTTAGTGCCACTCCTTAATCATATCATTAATCCCAATCTTCAAACCACAATGGCAATATGTTGTGTGAAATATTGATTGTGAAAAAGTTGTCCAACAGTATTTTTTTTGAACTGTTGGCCCAATGGAATGCTGACAATGAAAAAACAATTAAATATGGGATAAAACATAGAAAACACAATAGGAATGAACCTGGGCTATTATTTTGGGTTTTATGGATATGTTTAAATTAAAAATGAAGAACTATGAACCAATAATCAAGATAACAATTGTCATAAATTTTTAACCAAGGTAGATACACCCGAACACATAAATCAATGGTCAACCCACTAATCAAAAAGATAGGATATTTGATTCATGTTTTACATGGGATATAATAATAGGGAAAATCCACACACAAAAACTCCCTACCTAGAGTTTGGATCAATCACTGATGAGGAACAATTACACATAACTATCATTGGTGGGATCCACAACTTTTTCGATGATGATGATCCTCACTATTCTCCAATTATTGATCAACGATCCAACTACCATCCACCAACACACTCCCCGCCAAGGATATCCATCCATTCACTACTTGAATCCCTATTGTTATGTGGCTAACCCTTGGATTTTACCATATCCAGGTTTCAATTTTAGAATATTAGGTCATGGTGTTTAAATATATAATAAGTTAAATTAATTTATTTATTTAATTATCATCGACCCATGATTGAACTTTAACAAAATTCCCAAAACCAATGAAACTTATGCCTATATTGTGGTAAAATCCATGTTTCATGATTAATAGTGCTCATAGATCTATAATCTAAGACTCTATTCAAGATTTATCGCATTAATTTTAAAAAACTACCCACACATGATATAATATATTTAATATTTTTAATATCACAACACTAAGGCTCTCCCAACATGTAATTTTTGTGTTAACTCAGAACAATTCTAGGAAAATAATACATAAAATATTAAAATGTATTACATGGTAAAAATACACATTAAATTATCCCCAAATTTATGGAATCATGAATTAAAAATATAAAAACTACTCATAAGTGAGGGTAGCGAGATCTCGACTTGGTTTCCCACTCCCATAAGCTCTTCTGATGGTACTTGTGGTTTCATAAAACACACAACCAAGGAGAAATACTACACATAAAGGGTATTCTCCAATTAGTTCTAAAAAACAACTAGCATCTTCAAAGACCTCAAAAAAGTAACTTTGAGCTCAATTAGTCATGCACATATCTCCTCAGCTACAACATGTAAAATACATTGACCACCCAGTTTAACTGTGGTAATTGGTTCATGCAGTACACCACCTTCATAAACTAAAATAATATCTAGAAAAAGAATCCTAGGATCCTTGAAGATATCCTGATGTCACTACCAAATCCATATAATCCTTGACAAGGTGAGATATCTTATAACATATGATCTTCTCATAGAACCCCAAATTTGAACGTCCTTGGTCCACGAAGGAATCCTGAAATTTTATAGTTTTACTCATCTACCATTTAGTGAATTTCACTTTTTAAAACCATCACTAGCACCTACTCTAGGAACATAAATATTGCCTCTCACTAGGTATGACTAGTACATCAATGACCTGTGAGTTCTCCCATACATGGCCTTAAATGGTACTACACTAATGGTGGAGCTGTAACTGTTGCACTACTAGAATGGGAGTCTAGACCAATTCCCCTGTGCCAACTTTTTTAAAAAACCCTTTACATAGGTGGTCATATCCCAATAGTTCAACAAAATAGTTGGGATAGGCCATTTTATACAAGTCTATCCCAATGGTTTTAAAAAACCATTGGGATAATACATTTTATTTAAGGCTTTCTCAATGGTTTAAAAAAATATTTGGGAGAGTTTCCCCAAATATCCTAACATGACCAGCCCTCCTCATTTTCAAATCAATCCATATCTTCCATATAAAGTGATCCTCTTCTTCCTAACCAATGATCCATCCTTGGTTTATGTCATTTGGTTTCTTCTACATAAAATCAGTGAGTTCAAAATGAGTTATATCTTATACCTGGATTTATTTTTATTTTTTTATCTATGACATTTAATTTCAATCTCCATCCACTATAATCTCTCATTATTTAAGCTTTTCATTTGACTATTCTTGAAAAATAAATTGGCATGTTTTAAATACATCATATCTTCTAAGGGTGGGGTATCTATATAGAGTTTTTGGAAATAAATATAACCATTCTACTGAATCCATAAAGGTTTTTTGGGCAAGTTTGTGGAGTGAGTTTCTAGCTATCACTGTCACATATAATTGACTATTATTTCTTATATGAACATATACACTAATTATTTACAAAATATAGTATGTGTGTGTTAGAAAAGAGAATGAGTCATCCAGGGTGTTATGAAATATTTTTGGTTGAGTGAGGTGTTGGTATATTTATAGCCAGAGGGAGGAATAGATTCAGATCATGTATCGAGATTTGGTGACCAATGTTGTTCACAAGAGATGTATGTGAATAATGAAGGTTCCGGGTGCAGCAGAAGCTCGTGGGTGGATGTGCCCACTTGGATTTTTTTCATTAACAATGATCAATCTGAGATTGATATGACAATAAATGCCAGACTCCGTAGATCAAATCACAGAAATAGACAAATAAGAAAAAACGTCCCAGAACCAAAAGGAAAGATCCTCACAGGTTGATTAAAATTAATTTAATTAATTGACAAGAAGTACCTTTTTTGGAATTCTTTCATCATTGATATTTATGATCACGTTCCTATGTGATTCGTCGTTGTGTCATAAAAACCAAGTGTATACTTCCTCTAGTGGTGATCCACTCATGCACCATGTATCTCTGGATGTCGCCAAAAGAATCTCTTGGTACTAGCATGGAGAAGCCTTTGCTTATGTTGTCCGCCTTAGATCACCTTGATCTGGTGGAGGTGGATCTCTCTTGGTCTTGAGAGCGTTCTTGGAGGACATATTTCTTTCGGTCTTGAGAGAATTATCTAGAATTTTTGTACACAATGATTCTTACAAAAAGAGTTGGGGTTGTGAGGATATTTATAATCGGGTTTGAGGTTATAGAGTTATGACAATAAATAAACGCGTTATGCATTTTATTTATTTCATTAACTCTTATTAAAAACACCCATTTCAAATAATTAATTCCTTGACATGCGTCCATGCTGATTATAATAAATATCATTTAATAAAACAATATTATATCCTCAAAATCCCGACTGAAAAAACTACACGATGTGTAATCATTAATACGAGGTGTGTACTTGTTTTTAATTGAAAACTACACAACGTGTACATTAAATGTACACGGTGTGTATATCTTGATTTCATCTTTCATTTAATTTCCAAAATGAAAACTACATGGTGTGTAATCATTAATACACAGTGTGTACTTTTTTTCAAAATAAAAACTACATGGTGTGTAATCATTAATACACAACATGTACTTATTTTCATTTTATTCTTCCTCCAACATTAAAACAATTTAGGATTCCTTGAATAATTATTAAACCACATATGAGAATAATCTTTATTCAACTTGAGATACTTGAATAAACTTAGTGTGTGACCCTCTAGGCCTCTTTCTCGTTGGCATTAGGCAGGCTTGCCTAAAGTCCAAGATTACTGTCTAGCAATGGGTCAAGGCACCCAAGAGAAAGAAGTTAATGTTACATTGATGTGTCACCTCGTATGAATGCTTACTGTGTAATTTAACCGCTTTATCTCAATATCTCATCAAGTAGGTTTCATGGCAGTGTCATAGACCTATATGCTTGATCTTCCATTATTTGACTTCTAGAAATAAACTCGTCCTATCACCATGGCCATGGAATTTTTTCAACAGTTCAATTTCAATCAAAGGACCCGAGATATATACTTCCATACATATGGAAGGGACAAATAATTCATCGACTTATCAATTGACAATATGTCATTCGTGACGCACCCAACATACCCTACTTCCCACCAACTGTATTCGTGACGGTTTTCATCAGAAAATCTAAGTGCACGAGCCATGACATGAGTTAATGATAATCTTCCAGTCTAAGGACCATTACACATGCTCATAGATGGTAATTTCTGATGACACAAAGACATATAGAATTACTAATGGCAGGTCTGTTCTCATAATCTCCCATCTTTGAGATTACCATGTTCGAACTCCATGAGAGATAGTCTCGTCTTCTTACGAGTAATCACGCATGACAGTCTGTATACTATGTGTCCTATCATAGTATGTCATCCAACCATAGAACATTATTTAAGAATATTGTTATAGCATTTCAAGGTTCTCATCATAGTGGGGATCTGTCATGACCTTATCAATGCAACAAATATTCCAAGACATTATTATATTATAGTCATGCAGAACAATGAACAATATATAATAAGTGTACATTCATGTAATCAAAGTACAAAATAGTTGGTTCTCAGGACACCAACCCTTAAAAACTCCCACTTGGACTAGAGACAACTGCCTATGACTTTTAGTCTTCTAGAACTCACATGATGATCATGTTTTTGTATATTGAAGGCTTTAGTAAAGGGGTCTACCACGTTGTCTTCCATGGAAATACTGCTCACTACAGCTTCACCTCTCCGAGAAAAACCCCTCAAGAGATGATACTTCCAAAGTACGTGCTTTGTACGTTGATGTGACCTTATCTATTTTTCAAGTTACACTGCTGCAGTATTATCACAATAGAGTGTGATAGGATATTTACTGCTAGGTACTACATCCATCTCTTGGATGAAGCTTCAAATCTATACTGGTTCTTTAGCTTCCTGAGAAGCTGCGATATACTCGGACTCTGCTGTAGAATCTGCAACCACACTTTGGTTTGAGCTCTTCAAGATCAATGCACCTCTATTAAAACTGAAGATGTATCCAATCTGAGACTTCATGTCATATTGATCAGTATGGAAACTAGCATCTACATGTCCTCTGATGACTAGTTCCTCATCTCATCCATACAACATGAACATATCCTTAATACATCTCAGATACTTAAGGATAGTCTTGACTGCCATTCAATGGCAGTCTCCTAGATCAGCTTGATATCTACCTACTACACTTAATGCGTAATAAAAATCTAGCCTTGAATATAGCATAACATACATGACTGACCCAATCGCGGATGCATAAGGGATCCTTTCCATTTTCTTTCTTTCCTCATGTATCTGAGGACACATTGTATTGTAAAGATGAATGCCATGTGAAACTGGAAACAATACCCTCTTTGACTATTCCATACTAAATCTCATCAGTATCTTGTCAATGTAGGCACTTTGAATTAGGCCCACCATTCTCTTGGATATATCACAATGGATCTTGATCCTAAGAATATATGTTGCCTCACCAAGTCTTTCATAGAGAAGCATTTATCCAACCATGAATTAACTGACTTTAAGACATGTACTTCATTTCCAATTAGTAATATGTCATCAACATATACTATTAGGAAAATGACTGGACTCCCAATAAACCTTTTGTAGACACAAGGATCACATTCGTTCTTAATAAATCAAAATTCCGTTATGGATTCATCAAAATGAATGTTCCATGACCTTGATTCTTTCTTTAACCCATAAATGGATTTTGGCAACTTGCATACCCTGTTGGCATCCTTTGGAGTCACAAAACCTTCAGGTTGTGTCAGGTAGACATCTTCATGGAGGTTCCCGTTAAGGAATGCTATTTTGACATCCATTTTCCAAATTTCATAGTCATGGTAAGTGGCAATAACCAATAGGATTCTGATGGATTTCAGCATCACAACTGGTGAAAAGGTTTCATCATAGTCAATTCCTTGATGCTGTATAAAACCTTTTGCAACCAGTCATGCCTTATAGGTGCTGACATGCCCCTCCATGTATATTTTCTTCTTGAATACCCATTTATTACCAACATGCTTTACATCAACTGGAGGATCAACCAAAATCTAGAATTGGATTTGGTACATGGAATCCATTTCAAAATTCAGGGCTTCTTACCACTTGGCAGAATCTATGCCTTCAACTTCTTCCTTTTAGGTAAGAGGATCATCATTGTCAACCAATAATGAGTCACCATCCTCAGTGACAAGAAAACCATATCATTCTAGTTCTCTCACCTCTCTCGTTATCCTACGCAGTTCTTGTGTATTTGGAATAGATTTTTCTTTCATGGGTCTTTGTGGAATCTTTTCTTGTACCAACTCTTGTGTATATTGAGCCTCGACTTCATTGAATTATATCTTGCTCCCACTATCACTTTTGGAGACGTACTCCCTCTCAAGGAATATGGTGTGTCTTTCCACTGTTACCTTTTTATCTGAGGGGTTTCATAGGTAATATCCCTTTGTTTTATTAGGATATCCTATAAAGGTACAATTTGTGCCTTAGGGTACCTGAAGATTCCTTAACAAATGCTTTCAACTCCACACATGTAAATTTGATAACATGGCTTTGCGTCCACTCTATAACTCATATGGAATAACATTTATCGATTTAGTTGGTACTTGGTTTAGTATGTGTGCTACTGTTTCCAATGCGTATCCCCAAAAGGATAATGGAAGAATCACATGACTCATCATTGATATCACCATGTCCAACAGGGTGCAGTTCCTCCTTTCACTTATGCCATTCCACTGAGGTGTTTAAGGAGGAATGAGTTGAGATAGAATCCCAAACTCCCGTAAGAAATCAATGAAGTCATGATTAAGATATTCTCCTCCTCTGTCTGAGCAGAGTTTCTTAATATTCTTACTAAGATGGTTCTCAACTTCATTCTTGTATTCTTTGAACCAATCAAAAGAATCTGAATTATACCTCATTAAGTAAATATATCCATATCTACTAAAATCATCAGTAAAAGTTATGAAGTACAAGAACCCACCCCTTTATTCAACTGGAAATGGTCCACACACATATGTCTGAACTAATTTTAGAATCTCTTTAGCCCTTTCACCATTCCCACTAAATGGGGCTTTGGTCATTTTTCCTTGTAGACACACATGACATACACCAAGTTGTTTTAGTTCGAAAGAATCTAAATACCCATCTTGATGTAATTTTTTCAAACATTTCTCATTGACATGACCTAGCTGGTGATTCCAAAGTTGGGTGTGGTACGAGTCATGTGAATTAACTTTTTCATTGATTTCCATTACTTGGTTTGTGTAGTCTAACACATAAAGGACATTATATAAATGTTCCCTACCAAAACAAATTCTATATTTATAAAAGTTGCAACATTCATTTACAAACATGAAGATGAATCCATAAGTATCTAATATGGACACTGAAATAATGTTTTTGGTGATAGAGGGTACATAATAACATCCTTTTAACACCAAGACCATCCCAATAGGCAATGTGAGGTGGTAGTCTCTGACAGCTACAGTAATGAGTCTGGCTCTGTTGGCTACTCGCAGATCCACCTCACCTCGGTCAATCTTTCTGAATCTACTTGGTTACTATATTTGGATACATATGTAAGAACCATAAGAAGCATCCAATACCCAATTGGTACAAATAGATAGATTTCATTTTATAACAAATGCACCTGAAGATTCCCCTTGCTTCCTTGGTTGGGTGCAGTTTTTCTTCTAGTGGCCTTTCTTGCCACATGCGAAACAAACAGCCTCTTGTTCTCTTGCCACCCCTTTTATCTTCCTTTTCTTGGAAGGCCTTGAAGAAGATTTGGGATTAAAGCTCTTCGCCTTCCCTTTCATTTTATTAACCATAAGGACCAAAGGCTTTTCACGCTTTATATCATTGTCCACTTGGAGAATGAGGATAAGAAGATCAGATAGAGACTGCTCAATGTTGTCCATGTTGAAATTTACAACAAAGTTAGAGAAGCTCTGGGGGAGTGATGCGAGAATGAGATAGATACCCAGTTCTTCGGGGAGTTTAAACCCTAGAACCTCCAAGCGCTCAATGTAGCCAATGATTTTGACTACATGAGGCCCATATAGGGAACCCTCACCAAGCTTGCTATGAAACAGAGTCTTGGAGATCTCAAACCTTTCCTATATTTCTCTCTCCTGGTATAGACCATGGAGGTGCTCGACCATGCTATAGGCATCCATGTCTTCATGAGACTTCATGAGATCACTAGACATCGATGATAACATCAAACATTGAATGTCAATTGAATCGTTCAAATATTGATCATAGATCAGGAAATCTTGATCACTCACCCCTTGGGCAGGAGAATCAAGAAGTGAGGACTCCAGCACGTAAAACTTTCATTCATGGAATAGGATAACCCAAAGGCGCCTAAACCATTCCAGAAAGTTACTTCCGGTGAGGATATTGTCTTTTTCCAGAATTGATAGAAGAGAAAATGTGGTTGATGAGCTTTTCATATTGATTCTAAAAATTAAAAGAGCATATTTATCAGTACCTTTTGATTACATTTTATGAAAAGTAATAAATGAATTTATTAATTCTCCCACTATTTTATCATGTCCCAATGGACCTCACCATTGAACTTGGAATGTCTAGTTTCTTTGACATTCTAGTGGAAATGATCCATATTCCCCTTTGCATAACCCCAACAAGGGTTGGTCATGCTATTTGAAGGTATTTTGGTAGGCAGGTCGTTGCCAACTGTGAGCTTACAATTCCTTAATCTGTTGAGTGGACTACCCAATCTTGAAATCCTAACATGGATTTCCTCAACACTTGAATCAATTTTACAACAAGTCTAGCAAGGGATACTCCTCTTGATGTAAAATGTTTAAGTCAACCCAAAACATTCATAAGATCTTCCTTTATAAAAGTAAGTGTCCCAACAAGGGTTGGTCAAACAAATAGTTTTATTGAGTCTTTCTCTTAATCAAGTAACGAAAGGCTTGGTCTGACTTAATATGTTATTTGAGTGATTTTATTCTTTATGCTTAGTTTTTCCTTATCACATAATTGTTAATATTAAGTGATGCTTGCTTAAGTGATCAACCATGTTCTGATAATGTTTACGCACAATATGGTTTTTATTTTATTCCATATTTGCATGTTTATTTATTTCATTAATTATGTGAATGTGACAACACATACAAAATAAATAAACCATGAAATCATATATAAATAAAATAAGATTTCATGATCACGATCTTCTATTGGTTATCTTATCTAGTGGTTTTGATAAGCTAACCCTGGCCTAGGGGAAACACCTTGAACCCAATGGTTCATGTTTTGCATCTCCCATTTGTCCACCTTTGCATCTTTTATGGTTGGTTTCGCCTCATCTTTGGATTTTTTTAACCATCTCCACTGGCTTGGGAGATCCTCCATTACATGGGGTTTACATTAAAAAAATCATGGGCATGCATGCCCTACATTTTATTAGAAGAAGGCTCACAGGACAAAGAATTTAAATTAAAAAAATTTAAATGAAACCATACACACATGCAAAGGGTCTTTGTTCTAGATCATGATCATACATAGCATGCAATGACATTTACACATATTTAGAATTCAAATTCTTTTAATCATTCTTTTATTCAAGATAATTCACACTTGAATTCAATTAATTATGATCTTATAATTAATAAATTATTTATCTTAAATTCCTTTCTGAATTTCCTTGGTATCCTTATCATCCATATTCCTTGTACAGGTCTTTCTACTTTTGGAGGAAACCTGGTAAAATTCCATTTCTGGAAAGTACACGGTGTGTAGGCTATATTACATGGCGTGTATTTTTCACCCATTACCCAAAGTACACATTGGGGGATTTGGCATGTTTTCTCTACTTTGGAAATTTTTGAGTACACTGTATGTAGATTAATCTAAAATAGCGTGTACTTCCTTGTTATGTGGTTACCAGCCTAGAAATCCCATGTACGTGGAACATGGGTTCTCATTGTACACGGTTTCACCTAGGACAGATCGGACTACACGGCATGTTGATTCAACATACACGCTGTGTATTCTGGTTCCCACGCACCATTCAGTTCTGGTCAACACATTGTAATAAATACTTAGGCATGATTAATTCACACGACGTGGTTTGGCGGATCAGTACTGGTTCATTAAACCTAAGTACACGACATGTAGTTTTCACTACATGTCGTGTATTCTTGTGTTGTACAGACAGAAAGAGCGGCTCTTCCGGATGAGTTCCTCGTTTTTATTTTAATCAAAATTAAAATTAAAAGGTCATTTCTGTGATGTGAATTGAGAAACGGAGGAAGAACAGATCTCATTACTTCAGTTTTATAGAACAATTTACCTTGAATTGAATCAAATATAAATGCGTAAATTGTCAACAAAAATTAAATAACTATAATCAATGTTGTGACTCCCTTTGATACCACTTGAAGATTCTGGGCACAACGGAAGGTCGTGGGTGGATTTTCCCACTTGGATTTTTTTCATTAACAATGATCATTCCATGATCAATATGATGATAAATGCCAAACTCCATAGATCTAATCACAGAAATAGAAAAAGAAGAAGAAAATTCCTAGAACCACAAAGGAAAGATCATCACAGGTTGATTATAATTAATTTAATTAATTGACAAGAAGTGTCTTTTATGGCTTTCTTTCTTCATTGATATTTCTGATCACGTTCCGATGTGATTCGTCATTGCGTCATTGAATCCATTTATATACTTCCTATAGCAGGGATCCACATGTGCACCATGTATCTCTGGACGTCGCCAAAGGAATCTCTGGGTGATAGCATGGACAATCCTTAGCTTGCATTGTCCACCTTAGATCGCCTTGATCCGGTGAAGGTGGATCTCTCTCGGTATTGAGAGTGTTCTTGGATGATGGAGTTCTTTTAGTCTTGAGATAATTCTCCATAATTGGTGTGCACAATGATTCTTAGGAAAAGAGTTGGGGTTGTGAGGATATTTATAATCGGGTTTGAGGTTATAGAGTTATGACAATAAATAAATGCATTATGCGTTTTATTTATTTCATTAACTCTTATTGAAAACCCCCCATGTCGAATAATTAATTCCATGACATGCGTCCATGCTGATTATAATAAATATCATTTAATAAAGCAATATTATATCCTCAAAATCCCGACTAGAAAAACTACACGGTGTGTAATCATTAATACACAGTGTGTACTTGTTTTTCCTTGAAAACTACACGGCATGTACATTCAATGTACACGACGTGTATATCTTGTTTTCATCTTTCATTTTCTTTCCAAAATGAAAACTACACAACTTGTAATTATTAATACATGGCATGTATTTTTTTTCAAAATAAAAACTACACGGTGTGTAATCATTAATATATGACGTGTACTTGTTTTCATTTTATTCTTCCTCCAACATTAAAATGATTTAGGCTTCCTTGAATAATTATTAAACCACGTACGGGAATAATCTTTATTCTACTTGAGATACTTGAATACACATAGTGTGTGACCCTATAGGCCTCTTTCTCGTTGGAATTAGGCTGGCTTGCCTAAAGTCCAAAATTACTATTTAGCAACGGGTCAAGGCACCCAAGAGAAAGAATTTGACGCCGCATTGACGTGTAACCTCATACGAATTCTTACCGTGTAATTTAATCCCTTTTTCTCAATATCTCATCAAACAGGTTTTATGGTAGTGTCATAAACCTATATGCTTGATCTGTCATTCTTTAAATTCAGAAATAAACTCCTCGGGTCACCATGGACATGGAATTTGTTCGATAGTTTGATTTCAATCAAAGGGATCGAGATATCTACTTCCATAAACATGGAAGGGAAAAATCCTTCCTCGAATTATCCATTAACAACATGTTATTTGTGACACACCCAACGAACCCTACTTCCTTCCAACTTTCTTCGTGACGGGTTTCGTCAGAAAATCTAAATGCGCAAGTCATGACATGAGTTAATGATAATATTCCAGCCTAAGGACCATTAAACATTCTCGTAGATAGTAATGTATGATGACTCCAAGACATGCAAAATTACTACTGGCAGGTCTTTTCTCATAATATCCCATCTTGGAGATTACCAAGTGCGAACTCCATGAGAGAGAGTCTCGTCTTCTTAAAAGTACTTGCACATGACGGTCTGTATACTATGTGTCCTATCACAGTATGTCATCCAACCGTAGAAATTTATTTAAGAATATTGTTATATAATTTCAAGGTTCTCATCATAGTGGGGATCTTCCATGACCTTATCAATGCAACAAATATTCTAGGACATTATTATATTATAGTCATGCAAAACAATGAACAATATATAATAAGTGTATATTAATGTAATCAAAGTACAAAACAGTTGGATCTCAAGACACTAACCCTAACAAATACTTCTAGATGTTGATAAATGTTATGGATATGAGGTTATAACAATAGAAAAATGTGTGTATTTTTATAATCTAAGAAATAAATATTTTTAGGATCTTTATATAATTATTCCCAATGCATTTAATGATTTATACATGCTTTATGATTATTTGAATAAATATTTAATATGTATGGATGTATAATACATGATAAATCATGGTAATATTATTTTTCATACATGTTATTACATTTTGGGTTTTATTTTGAAATGATTGTGAAAAAATATAGTGTTAGTATGGTATGTTTCATAGCTAGTATCTAAAGATATCATCCACCAAAATGGTGTTTTTTCTTGATTCCCTGGCCATTAGAGACACTATACACCATTACCTCATCTACACTCACTTCATAAATATTTTATTAAATATTTAAAAATTTAATATAACATGATGAGGTGATGTAAAATTATTTTATATTCTTATAATGTTAATTAAAATTACCCTTTTTGATAAAAAATAATTATATATCATGTCAGAATATTAAATAATTCTTATCTATTATAAAAATCCACTGGAAAGGGTATTTTATTGTCTATTGTATAAGCCTCTATTTTTGGAGAGTATATTAAGAGGGAATGTAATTAAATAGTCTTGAATATTAGAGTTTATAACAATTTGTAAATCCTAATAAAATTATTGGATAAGACTTCATAGTTAATGAATATCCATCCAAGGGTAATCTTATCATATCTTATAATATTTTATAGATTATCATAATATTCATGTATATAGGAATTGAAACTCAAATAGAATCCTATATAAAACCATATGAGTCCCATGAAATTTATTAACAATCAATAGAATAAAAATTGATAAATAATAATCAATAAAAAAATTATTTTTCTTAGATGACTATCTTAAAAGAAACACACCTTATAGAAAATATCAACTTCAATGGTGTATCAATTATTTAACATATACACCTTATTGTGATAAGATGTTTATCATAAAAATATCCTACTATGAAATCATTGATCACCAATAATACAATTTTGATTCCATACACTAAACAAATATATTTACTTGAGGGTTTCCATTGATAAGAAATATCATTAATTATACAATATAATAATCTCTATAAATTCAGAATTAATCCCAAACATTTTCTCATAATTATCCTAGAGAGATGTTTATTTATAAAATGATTTTACAACACATCCACCATGTTTCATATAATCCCCAAATTTATTACTTATTATGATGACACACTAAATAAAATAATTTGAAATGAATTGTTTAGACCCTAAGAAAAACTAAAATTTACCAAACCAACCTATTTAGGCTTAAAAATAAATGAACTGAACCTGTCATTCCATTACACAATGAAACCTAGATGAAATAATAAATCCAATATATATCATAACTAAACTTCCTTGACCAAACCAACTTAATTGAATTTAAATAACTAGATCTAACCCAAGTAGACATGAGTACACCTGAACTACATGAAACTACATCAAACCAAAAATAATAATAAGTGAACTAAATTAAACCTAACTAAAATAAATTATATAGTAATGATAAAAAATGAACTAACTTGAACAATATAAAATAAAAAACTAATAGGCATGCAATAACACAATCCAAATAAAAAAACCAAACCCAATCAAACTAAATCAACCAGAATAAACTAATCATAAATAAAAAGAAATTACCAAAACCGTTCTGAATCAAATTGAATATGGTTACCTAGTAGTCATCATTTATACATGGATTTATTGAATATGTATTACATTATTCAAAAATGGAATACAATAAGAGAAAAAATAAAAACATTAATTATAAAAAAAATTGTTTAGAATTATATATAGTTATTTATCAATGATATAATTGAAGTCAATATCATGGTTTTATATTTAAATTATTTTATTGTATATATAGTATTTTTTATCTTTTATATTATGATTCTCATATAGAATAATGTGTGAGTTATGGTTTTATATAAAGTGAAAAGTTCTCATTTCCTTAAATTTATTTTTGATTAAACTTAAATTTTATTTAATTGATTTTACGAAATGACATATAACATTTTTTTACAGAATGGATAGAAGTTGGATGTATGAAACCAATCATATTTCAAGATATTTTCAAAACAAGTTGGATAAAGTTTTAGATTTTTCATTTAACAATGCTTTAGATAGTGGACACACACACTTACCATGTTATCATTATGTTTAAAGACCTTGGTTGAGTTGTGAATAGGTTAGCCACCATGTAAAAAAATATGTATTTCAAAAAAACTACTATGTGTGGTATCACAATGAGTAGAAAATGAAATCTCAAAATGATCATGATCCAAATAAGAGGAATACATTGGATAATTTGTTATATGATCAGTCTATGTTTATTCATCATCATGAGAAGGAAAGGATTTCAACCTTAGAAGACTTGGATATGAGCAGACATAATGAATGTAATGGAAATGATGATGTTAAAGTGTGAAAAAATTGAATGATGCTGCCATGACTCCTGTATATGAGTAATGTGGTAAGATGAGGTTGCTGTAATTTTTAATTTGACTATTTCATGGGAAAACAATGAATGAGATTTATAGTACTTCCATTGATTACATTCTTAAAATTTTGAGGGAATTTCTTCTTGATGATGAAAATATTTCCTTAAACCATTATATAGCATGGAAGTTAGTTGAGAGACTTGGATTTTCAAAAAAATCATGCTTGCCAAAAATATTTCTGCCTATTTAGGGAGGGAACTACTGAACAGAATGATTTTATAAAATGTAGCACATCATGATGGAATCCAAGAGATGATGGAACACCATCCCATTTTCCATATAAAGTAATGTGTCACTTTCCAATGACCCGTGGTCTCTAGAACAATTTCATGTATGAAGAAATTTCAATAAAATTGTGATTTCATGCTACTGAGAGAAAGAATAATAATGATAAGTTGGTTCACCCTATAGATATATTTTTTGGAAATACATTTGATTTTCATTATTCTAATTTTGTAGCTGATGTGTGTAATGTGAGGTTAGTTATTTCATGTGATAGTTTTAATCCATTTGGGAAGATTCTTACTTCACACATCACATGGATAGTTTTCATTCAAATTTATAACCTTCCTACATGTATGTGTATGAAAACACCTTTCCATTTCATGATTATACTCATATCTGGACCTTCTGATCCGATCCATGATATATATGTATACATTAAACCATTAATAAAATAGTTTGAGCATATTTGAAATGTGGGTGTGTGCACATATGATTCATGTTCGAAAGTCATATTTCATATGAGTTTTGTGCTTATATGGATGATCAATTATTTTATTTCTTATGCAATGATCTCTGGATGGGACACTATGGGAAAACAATCATGTCCTATTTTTATTAAGAATACATGATCCAAAAGACTGAAATATTTCCATAGTTTTAGTTTAATGGGACATTTATGACTCGGTCCAACATATCATCTACATAGGAATAATTTTCGAAGATTTGACAAAACCATGAATAATGAAAATCTATCTCAATGTATGTATGGAAGTGATGTGAAAAATTAATTTCAATATTTCATTTTTTCATTCAAGAAGGGTCAGATGAAATCTATAAATATGAAGAATGTTTCCACTGAAACCTGTTACAATTGAAATAACGTAAGTATCTTTTTTGCGTTGCCTTATTGGTTAACCAATTTGGTATTTCATTTCTTAGAGGTAATGAACATTGAAAAGAATATATATGGAATATTTCTTTCAATTATTCTAAATATCAAGGGAAATACAAACTATGATTTAAGATCTCGAAATGACTTGGTGGATTGGGGAATCAGACAATAATTGCAACTTGTGTGTACCTGTGAAAATAAATGGAATGTTATGTATAATTCTTATGTGATTACACATACATAGAAAAATAAATTTTTAGAAGTACTAGAGAATATTAAATTTCTTGATGTCTATTCAAGATAAATATCCAAATGGGTCAGCATAAAAGATTTGAAGTTGAAATCTTGGAAGACTTTTTATTATCATATCCTTATGCATGAGTTTATTCCAATAGAAATCTGTTATCTTATGTCAAATAATTTAAGGGTATCAATTGTTGGGTCATGTCATTTTTTTATAGATTATTATGCTATGAATTTTTCAAAGTATTTCTTGTAAAAAATATTCGAAAAGGAACCATTAATTTTTTGTGAGAGAAAATATTTCTTCCATTATTTGTTACATGCATGGTGCATCTAATTATCCATATTTCAATTGAAATATATCTTGGAGGGACTGTATCTTTTCATCAGATGTATCCAATTGAAATAATCATGTTCACATTGAAATCTTATATTCACAATAGAAATTATATTGAAGATTAAATCATGAATGGTTACTTGGTGCAAAAATGTATGAATTCCTATTAAATTTATTTGTCTAATCTTACTATGAGATTGAACATACCTATGAGAAATGAAGAAGAACAATATGATAAAATTTAACCCAATTTTCCATCACTTACCCAAATAGGGGTAATTCTTAGATCATATACATTAACCACATTAAGCCTTGAAGAGCGGGAGATGGCACATTACACATTTTTGTTTAAATGTGATTTTTTTGATGAATACATCAAGTAATTAAATTGAACATATATATCTTATGTCATTTCATGTAATTTTACATATTTATTAAACCATTTATATTATTTTGGTAGGGAACCTAGAAAATTGATTTATAAAAATCATCGTTCATTATCTTTGAGAAGGATAAAGACTTTTTGTAGTAAAGAGTATTCTTCTTGGTCGAAATTGAAGGTATAAATATTATTACAATAAATTAATAAAAATATATATTTAATTAAGTTTAATCTTCATTTATATTTAAGGTATTAAGTTTTCTTGATGAATCTATCTCTGAGGAAATGATAGATTTAGATTTTGGTCCTAATATCGTGGTTCGGGAATGAAAATCAATTGTGATCAATGGGTATAAATTTATTATCACTAAACGAGAAAATAACATGAGAACTTAAAATTATGTTGTTATGGAAACTGGCAGAGCATTCTATTCTTCTAGTAAATTATATAATAGGCCTCAATTTGAAAAAATATCTTATTATTGAGTCATTCAGAAAATACTAATATTGGATTACTACTCTCATGGTTAAGTCACTATGATGAAATGACATTGATTTGATTCAATGATGAGGCATGGGACATTTATTGATGATTCTGGATTTCGAGTTATTGACTTGACACACACTCATACTAATGATGAACCATATGTATTGGCATCAATGGAAAACAAGTTTTTAATGTCATCGATCATCTTCGACCTGAATTTGGGGTCATTATTTAAGTAATCCCAAGAAATATTTTTTATGATGGTGATGATTAAATTGACACCATCCTTGCTCCCATTGGTCCTGATCCATTTATTATTTATGTTGATTCCAATAATTTAATTTTCAGAGTTTATTATGAACCTGAAGTTATGGTGGGAAATATATAGAATCATCCATCAGTGTTCTTAGTTATTTTGGTTTAGTTTGGCTTGTGTTGTTGAGGTTGGTGCTGTAAAAATTGATTTACTATTGTTTACAAATATTTTTTATCCAACTCGACCTTCATGTGCATTTTCAATATTTACCAGTTGTAGTTTTCTTTGAGTTGAATTTTCTAATATTTAATTTATCTATATTCAAACCTATCAAACCAAAATAAATTGAAAAAATTAAATTGAAACAAAAACAAGATAAATTTAATTGGATATATAAAACTAATTGATATGAAAATAAAAAACAATGAAAATAATGACATAACTAAAAAAATGTAAAAATAACCTACCCAAAAATATGAACCAAATGAACTAAGAAAAATAAAAATAAATAAATGACCTAATCAATGGGAAAAAATGAACCAAAGGACTTTACACAAATAAAAATGAAAAAATAACCAAATAAATTTACAAGAATGAACCAAATAACCTAACCAAATTTTAATTGGAATGAATTGAAAATAAAAGAAAATCATATCATACCTGTGTTAAACAAGCTGATTTAAACATATTGTTTTTTTCTCTGACATGTATTATGTTTTTATATACTTATCACTAGATATAATTTTTTTATATCACTACGTATCTTGTATTTGGTTTAACAAGTTTTATTCCTTAATTAAATCATGTATCATCTTCTTTCTTATTTGGGTTACACATTAGATATAGATTTATAATTAATTTCATTTTTTTTTCAAATTCAGGAAATGAAAAACCTTGAGAAAATACAAGGAAACGGATAAAATAAAACAATCACTCAAGGAGTGAGATAGACATCCCTTCATTAGTTTTCATTGTGAGTATTTTATTTCTAAAATATATATAAATAACATATAATTTCATGTGATTAATTTTTTTAAAATTTTAATCAGGATCTACCACCTAGGTTCTAGTTATTCAATGACCATCCTAGTGGCTTCAGTGATCGGGTTGGCGATACGAGGGGGTGGTTCAATAGCTAGGCTCTCCAGTCGGCATACCTAATCACACCCTTTCCCTCCCCCAGATGTACCATATACCACACCTTATGATCCCATAGTGTCATTACAAACACCTATGATACTTAAGCCTCTTATGTTTTCACCATAATTTTTATCTGATACTCCTCCCAAATATTTCTCGTATTAGATGATGATTTCCACTCCTCATTCATATTACTCATTTTCATGGAAATATATGAAATATTTGTCCTTATACTTCCTTTTCACTAAGATTCTACATTCCTATTTCTTTGACTCCTACACTGAAAATTTCTGATCTTGCAGAGAAAACACTGGTTGCACTCTACATGTACAGCTTGATGCCACTTCAGTTCCTGGGGATTCGATGATAGACACTGATCAAACTAGATTAAGTATATTTATATAACCATAGTAAATCTATTTTACCACAATTTAGTTTCATTATTGTTGGACTCACCTATTTTAGTAATACCAAATCATGTTTAAATATTGATCATGATATATTAAGTCAGTTAATAATTATTTTTTTAAATCTGTATTTATAAGTATTTTATCCTGAACAATGTATACTCTTAGTCTCAGGAATTTTTTTGCATCAGCTTACATTTTACATTTCTCTAAGTATAAGTTCACTGTTAAAGGCTACTGGTAAGATTATTCTGTTCAAGGTCACCGTTATAGCTCACTGTCACTCTAAGTCACGGATACAAGAAGATCACCATTGAATATCTACAGTCACTGTTGGAAGCTACCGGTACAAGGTTACTGTCACAAGTATACCGATGATCTGCTTATCAAAGGTCACAGACAAAGAGTCACCGTCACAAGGTCACTACTATGACAAGGCTTCTGTTAGAAGTTCACTGTCAGACTCTTTCTCAAGTCTTTTATTGAGAAATTCACTGTTCAAGTCTATAGTTGGACATGTCTACCATTAGTATAAGGCTACCTCTAGAAAATACCTACTGTCGAGATAGTCGACTGTTGTTCAAAGTCTACTGATGGACATACACCACAGTTAATGAAATTACCTGTTGAGATAAGTCTACCATTGGAAAGGTCTACTGTTAAGCCTACCGATGAAGTTCACTGATAAGGAGCTATTGTTACACAGAGTAACAGCTACCGTTACAAGACCACAGACAGAAATCCTACCGATGAAGCTCACAGTTGAATAGCTTACCGATAAAGTCTACAGTTGGAGAGAATACCATTGAAGTCTACCTGTGACATGAATCTACTACCAATCTAATGATATTATATTCTTTCCTTTACAAATTTTATTAATACTATTATAACGGTCATGTCTGGACAAATTAATGCACTTGAAATTATTTAATGTTATTTGTAGGAATATCAGAAAACAGTACGATGTACAAGGAAGACCACATGTGGTTGAAACTTTTTCCTTTTAGCCCCTGCTAAACCAAACGAGAAAAAGCACAGCTGGAAAAGTGTACATATATATGTGTATATACAGTCAACAAAGAAGAGAAGTGTCATGGACATATTGAATATACACACATAAGAGAGAAACATGAACAATCTGAATAAGAACACTCAAGCACTCATTCTGAAGAATAGAGAGCTTCACGTTGATCCATTGAAAGAACCTTTTTCAAGATGTAGTGGTGCACTACAAAGAGCTTCAAACCCAAGAAGCAGATAATCTCTACATCTGGAAGTCAAAACCTGGAAGTTACGACACTCTGTTTTGGAGTCAACTTGCAGAGAAGGACCAAAACTGCATATCCTTCATTCCAATGAGTCCAGAGCTGATCTTCCTACACAATGGAGCATTCTAAACTTATCCCTACTATATTTATCTCTACTGTGTTTGAATACTTTACATTTGTGAGTAGTTTGTATGTGTTACACACACTGAATCTTGTTTTTAAACTGAGGGATACTAAAAATCCCCATTCCAAACTCTCTTTACATTTGTTTCCCACGTATAAATGTGGAAGAAGCCTGGTGTGGATTGGTAGTTATAATTTTCTCCCATGTATAACTGTGGAAGAGGTTGAAAAACCTGGACAATTTGTGAAAACTGTTGTAAAGCCAGATACAGGCTGTGTATCACTCTTTAATATAATTGCTTGGTGGCAGGTGATCACCAAGTAGAGAGGACTAGGTCTTGACTTAAGTCTGAAACTCTTGTTTAAATTGTTGTGTTTATCTTTCCATTACTCAATTTTACATTTATCCGTTGTGATTATATTTTGAAAGACAGAAATTTGTTTTTACATTCACTCTGATAGTTAGTTCTGGTTAGTGTGTATATATGACTTGTTTAGTAAACTTGTTTCAAAAGTCGAATTAGTTCTCATACTGATTCAACAGAGGAGTAATCAACCTTTGAGAAACCTGTTGAACAATAAGTCACTTATATCTCTACTACCTTAATTGACTGGGCTATTTTAATTTGGGGGATTTTAATCCTAAAAGTTTTTAACAGATTTTTTAATTGGAACTCAATTCACCTCCATCTTAAGTATCCACTCCGACCAACATATGGTATCAAAGGATACATTGTTATTTATAAAAATTTTCAAACCCTCTGTTTTTTAAACTATGATTTTAGTTTTATCCTAAAGATCTTAAATTTATGTTAGTTCTAAATTTTATCTCTTTAATATATTTTCTAAAATATTGTTATGGACAATATACTAGAAGGTGCTTCTACTAACAGGACACCTTTCTTTAATGGTGTAAATTATGCTCAATGGAAAATGAAAATGAAAATTCATTTGGAAAGTATTGGTTTTGACATTTGGTCTGCTATAGAATCAGAATATGAGATCCCCAAAACTGCTAGATCTACCTGGGATGATGCTACAAAGTCTGAATATAACAATAACTGTAAAGCTATGAATTCCCTTTACTAATCTTTAAGAGATGAGGAATTTAACTGAATTTCTTCATGTAAAATAGCTCATGAAATCTGGGACACCTTGGCTGTTTCTCATGAAGGAACAACCAACGTGAAGGAAATGAGATTAAATACTTATACTATTAAATATGATAATTTTAAGATGTGACCTGATGAACCCATTTCTGACATGTACCTTAGGTTTAATGAGATTGTCAACACCATGAGTTCACTGGGAAAAGATGTTCCAGAGAAGGAGCAGATCATGAGAATATTGAGATGTTTGCCAGACAGATGGAGAGGCACTTCTGTGTCTAACCAAAAGTCACGTGACATCAGAAAGCTACCTGTTAAGGAGTTTATGTTTAAACTAATTATGTATGAAGAAGAACTGAAAGGTAAAAATATAAGAAGATGATGAAGCCAAGAAAAAAATCTTTGACATTAAAGTATACTAATTCAAAGAGAAAAGACAAGGAGAAAATACATATACATACTGAAAGTTCAACTAGTGAAGATTCAGGTTCAGACAGTGTTGAAGAAATGGATCAAATAGCCAGGAGATTTAAGAAGTTCTATAGGAAGAAGACGTTTTTCAGAAAACCAAACTAGAAGGGTAAGTATGATCAACAAGGTAAGTGGAAGAAGGATTGGAAGAAATCTGATAAGGAAGATGATATAGTCTACTATGAATACAAGAGGAAACAACACATCAAGATTGACTGTCTGAAGTTAAAATTAAAAAAGAAATATGATTATAAGGACAAGAAGTACAAGAAATAAATGAAAGTAACCTGGAGTGCTTCAGAAGATAGCACAAGTGAATCAGAGGCTACTGATTCTGAAAAGAATCATTCCAATAGGTGCTTCATGACTAACATATCTGAGGTACCTATTTCCCATGTTTTAAATGATTATTATTCTAGAAATAATAGTGATTCAGATAATGATGAAAATATTTCTAAGGATGAACTGTTTGAATATTTCAATATGTTGGAAGATACCTACAATGAACTAAAAGATAAATATTAATCTTTAAAGAAACAACATGCCTTGACTAGTAATATTAAAACAGATCTAATTGTAGAAAAATAAAATAATGCTCAATTGTTGAAAGAGAACACTCAACTAAAATTATCTAATGAAAAATTAAGAAAGGATATTGAGAAGTTTACTACTGGTAGGGATACCTTGACATAGTTTCTAGGAAAACATATTGCTCCAAAATATAAAACTGGTCTAGGATATTAGCCTAAACAGAGACAAATTAGAAAAACTAAATTTGTTCCAAAATCTGGACAGTTCACTGCTAGATCTGGACCATCTTTTGAGAAACAATTTTCTAAAGGACCTAACAAAGTATTTATGTCTCAAAATATGTTTGTTGATTTTAGAAAATCTATAAAGCAAATATGGGTTCCCAAAGTTTTATTGGCTAACCTTTCTGGACCCAAGAATATCTGGGTACCAAAATTATCCCATGTTTAATCTGTTTTGCAGGGAAGTTGCTTAAAGAGTTCCTATAAGACCCTATGGTACTTGGACAGTGGATGTTCAAGACATATGATAGGAGACTATTCTTTCTTTAAGATTCTAATTAAATTTGATGGTGGGAATGTCACCTTTGGTGACAATACAAAAGGGAAAATCATTGGCTTAGGCCAGATTGGTAACCCTAATACAATATTAATTTCTAAAGTACTTTTTATTGATGGATTAAAATACAATTTACTTAGAATATCTCAGTTATGTGATGATGACTTTAATGTTAAGTTTGAAAATGATGCATTCTATGTTTTTAATTCAAAAAATGATTTAGTTTTCACTTCATGTAGAAATGAGAATGTATATGCTCTTGATTTAAATTCCTTATCCAAACAAAATGTTTCCTGCTTAAATGCTTTTCATAAAGAGTCTTGGTTGTGGCATAGAAGATTAGAACACTGTAATGTGCACTCACTTAGGAAGCTATCTAAGAAATGTTTAGTTATAGACCTACCTAAATTAGAATTCCCAATTGATAAAGTGTGTAATCCCTATCAAAAGGGAAAACAACACAAAGATTCTTTCAAACCAAAGAAAGAAGTTTCAAATTCTCAACCACTTGAGTTGGTTCAAATGGATTTGTTTGGACCATTAAGAGTTTCAAGTTTAAATGAGAAGAAATATGTTTATGTTCTTGTAGATGACTTTTCTAGGTATAATTGGGTATAATTTCTAGCTCACAAAAGTGAAGCTTTTTCCTATTTTGTCAAATATTCTAAGTCTGTAGAAAACCTTAGTGGACTTAAGATTAAGACCCTGAGAAGTGATCATGGTCGAGAGTTTGAGAATCATGAGTTTGAATATTACTGCTCACACAATGGCTATATTCACAAATTTTCTACCCCTAGGACACCTCTGCAAAATGGAGTTGTAAAAAGGAGAAATAGGACCCTTCAAGAAATTGCAAGGACTATGCTTAATGAGTATGACTTACCTGTTTATTTTTGGGCTGAAGCTATAAATACAGCTTGTTATGTTATCAATAGAGTTTTAATTAGAACTATTCTAAAAATTACTCCTTATGAACTTTTTAATAATAGGAAGCCTAAGGTTAATTATTTTATAGTTTTTGGTTGCAAAGTATTTATTCTTAATACTAAAGATAATCTTGACAAATTTGCTCCCAAAAGTGATGAAGGAATTTTCCTGGGTTACTCTATTTCATGTAAGGCCTATAGAGTGTTCAATAAGAAAACCAAATGTGTGGAAGAATCAATTCATATCAAATTTGATGAGACTGATCCACATGATCCTAAAACCTCTCTTGGAAATCTTGAGGAAGATTTGTCAAATATAAACTTTAATGATAAGATTAGTGAATCCCCTATAAAAGTATCCTATTCTGGAAATTTTACAGAATATGCACCTGCCGATTCTGAACCAATAGACAACAATGAGGAATCTAGTTCAACCCTTTCTAGAGGTATTAGGACTCTCAAGAATCATCCTCTAGATGCTGTTGTAGGAGATTTAAATAGAGGAACACAAACTAGAGCTTTTCTAAGAAACCAGGTTGAACATCAAGCTTTTCTTTCACATCTTGAACCCAAAAATATTAATGATTCTATCAATGATGAATTTTGGGTAATGTCTATGAAAGAAGAACAAAATAAATTCAAAAGAAACAAAGTTTGAGAATTAGTGGAAAGACACAAGGACACATTGACCATAGGCACTAAATGGGTGTTTAGGAACAAATTAGATGAGTCTAGGAATATAGTTAGAAATAAAGCTAGGCTAGTTGCACAAGGATATAGTCAAGAGGAAGGAATAGAATATGAGGATACCTTTTTACCTGTAGCCATATTAGAATCCATTAGGATACTACTTGCCTATGAATCTCATCTGAATTTCAAACTTTATCAAATGGATGTTAAAAGTGCTTTTTTAAATGGGTATATTGTTGAGGATGTATTTCTTGAACAACCTCATGGTTTTACAAATCCCCATTTTTCCAATCATGTTTTTAAACTATATAAAGCTTTATATGGCTTAAAACAAGCTACAAGAGCATGGTATGATAGGATCAGCTCTTTCCATATTTAAAAAGGTTTTACCAAAGGAATAGCGGATCCTACTTTTTTCATTAAATGGATTTCTAAAGATGTTTTGATAGTACAAATTTATGTGGATGATATTACTTTTGTATCTTCTAAAAATTCATTATGTGTTGAATTTTCAAAAATGATGCAAAATGAGTTTGAAATGAGTTTAATGGGAGAACTCAAATTTTTCCTTGGATTTCATATCTTTCAAAATAAAAATGGCATTGTTTTGAATCAAAGTAAATATATTAAGGATCTTTAAAAATAAATTTCTTTGGATGGTAGTAAAGTTAGTGACACACCGATGAGTACAACTTGTAAGTTGGATGCTGATGAAACTGGAGAACCAGTGGATCAAACCAACTACAGAGGTATCATTGGAAGTCTACTCTATCTTATAGCTTGTAGACCTGACATCATTTTTAGTGTATTCATGTGTACTCGCTTTCAAGACAATCCAAAAGTGTCTCATTTAACTACTGTTAAAAGGATTTTTAAATATCTCAAACATACTCCCAACTTAGGATTATTTTATCCAAAAGGACAATCATTTGATTTGTTGAGTTATTCTGATGCTGATTTTGCCGGTTGAAAGTTAGATAGAAAAATCACCTCTGGGACATGTCACATTTTAGGCAAGTCACTAGTATCTTGGTGTTGTAAGAAGCAAAACACTGTTGCATTATCTACTACTGAAGCTGAGTACATAGCTGCTGGTAGTTGTTGTGCTCAAATTCTGTGGATGAAGCACACTTTAATAGACTATGGATATCAGTTCAAACATGTCTCTATAAAGTACGACAATACAAGTTCTATTAACATTTCCAAAAATCCAGTATCTCATGCTAGGACAAAGCATATTGATGTGAGACATTACTTTTTGAGGTATCATTATCTAAAGAGTGATATCAATCTTGAATTCATTGACACTGAATATCAATTGGATGATATATTCATAAAGCCCTTGAATTATGAGAGGTTAAATTACATCAAACATGAGTTAGGTATGATTAACTTTAGCATAGGAGACCTCACAGTTAGACCTCACAGTCGGACCTCACAATTAGAACTCACAGTAGGACCTCACAGTTAGACCTCACAGTCGGACCTCATAGTTAGAACTCACAGTCGGACCTCACTGTTATACCTCACCGTTTCACCTCATCGGTGTACCTCACTGGTACATCTCACTGTTGGATACCTCACTTTTTGTCTTTATTTTTGTGGGAATTCAAACCATTTCTATTCCTATTTATTATTTCTATTTTATTTTGTTTTAATCCCTAAATGATAAAACCAAAGGAGAGAACATATCTCAATCCACCTTCTTCTCTCAATCTCGAACCTTGCTCTTGAAATTCCTAAACCATAACCCTTCATTTGAACACTCGAACCTCCTTCAATCTCCATGGCAAGAACCAAGTGACCCCTGACTGTTAATGAGGATGCACCAAGGCCAAATAGGACTCGATCCAAATCCAGTGGCACCATTAATACCCCAACGGGACCTTTCAACCCGCATCTGACCAAGAGAGAAATATTTGCTGAGAAGGAGTTAAGTGAAGAATGGCTTCTGTCAAGAAAGTCATTAGTGCTAGAAGCACTAGATGCCCAAGGATGGACCGAATGTTTTTCCAATAACAAAGGACCATACTACCCGAAGATTTTGAAGGAATTATTTGAATATCTGAAGTTCGAAGAGGAAGATGATGTGCATAAGATAATATCCAGAGTCAATGGAAATGAAGTCAGTTTCTCATCTGCTGAGTAGGATGCCTGTTTGAGAGTTCCTCATGAAGGAGTATATGATTACTACTCTGGAGTGGCTCCTCCATAAAGTGCTATTTTGGAATATGAAAAAGCTCTGGAAGAACTGATATGAGATGGAAAATCAAGGAGGATCATTGCAGCTGAGATGAATGGAGAAGATATGCTTGTATTCAAATTTATTCATCATGTAATTAGTCCTAGGAGAGGAGACTTTGCAGTGCTGAAGTAACAGGACATATTCCTGATGTACTTAATGATGCATGGAAAGAATATTAACCTATGTAGGTTACTGATGGCACAACTGGAGGATATGACTAAGGCAAGCTCAAAGTTCAATGCCATGTTCCATGCCAAGCTTATTTAAGTAATGCTAAAGGTAAAGGGTGTGGTTGGAAATCAAGAAGAGATGATAGTGGCCAAGAATAGTGTTTGTATCTCCAAGGTTATTTGCAAATTCATGAAAATTAGCTGGAATCCCTGGAAGAAGGAATGGGTGAATGATGAAGGAAATGTATATGAAACGTTTGACCCTACTACACATCCATATAGGCCAAAAGACAAGAGAGATCTAGGCCTGAAGCCTGATGAGCCAGAACAGGCTTATTTAGATGAGGAGGAGGCTGAAGGAGCTATGGACCCTGAAAGGGAGAACACCCCCATTGATGATGGGAGTGATCCTGATTTGCCTCACAGTCCTGTAAGGACAGTAGCTTTAGGAGCAACTATCCCTCCAAAAGAACTGTAAAGACCTGTAAAATTCAAGGAAACTTTTTCCTTAATTTTCTTGGAAATTTTACAAGAACGCAATTTCTAACGGCACCTAATTCCGAGGCCCAGTGTGACCGGAATCATTTTCCGAAGTTTGTCTCGGGTACGTTCAGTGAACGAACGAGCGGGTTTTTCTAACTCTTGAACTGGTGCTTGGAATCGAATTTCAAGGGCACCGATGGAACCGTAGCGCCAGTAATTTCTTTGAAACACCATTTCCAGAGTTGCGTTTACACGAGAGAAGTTGTTAAATTTTTGTGGAAGGTAAAAATAAAATTATGCATCAATTTTATTTTTACTCTAAGTGGATTAAGCTTTGGGTGGAAGTTGGGGAAAACAACCCAACTTCCATTTGGAGGTTATGAAGGTGGTGGGGCCCACACGAACCCTACCCCTTCACCTTCTCTAACCTTCCATAACCTTTCATTAATTTTGAAAACTTGTGATAATTAATTATGTGGTTTAATTCAAACTTTTGATTTTTCAAACTCAAGTTGTGTTAATAAAATAAGTAAGGGACTTATTTAATTTTTGTTGGAGTCTTGTTGCTTTGAGAGTCTTTGGGAGAAAAGATAAGAGCTTGAAGAACTTCTTCCTCTTCGATGAAGAACGTGAAGAACGTCGGATTCCTCGGAGATCGACGACGCGACGCCGTCCCCGCGACGCGACTCTCTTTTTCCGCGACGTCTTCTTCTGCGACGGTTATTTCCGCGATGAACCTCCGTTCAAGCTACGCTCAAGGTAGGGAATTTATTTATTTTGTTCGTGATTACTACCTTGACGTTCTTCGTGAAATATGACCAATTTCTATCGATTAACGAGAGGGGGCCGGACCGTACAAACACGGCCGACCCTCCTCCCTTATCCATGTTGTCGTTTTTAATATGGATTAAAATGGGAATGGCGCGGTGTCATCGCACCACGTGGGATCATATGGAAAGGAATGCGCGGCGCCGTCACGCCGCGCCGTGAAACCGAACAAGGTCATGATGCCATCGCACCGTGTCGGAGAAAACCGAAGACACTTCGGCCGGAGTGGGGCCGCAGCGAAGGGGCGCGGCGCTGACACGCCGCGCCGGACGAACCAAGGCCGTGGCCGGTTCCGGGCCGTGGCGGAGCAGGGAGACCGGCGGCCGGTTCCGGGCCGCCGATGTTGGAGCAGGGGGGGGGGGGGGACCGGCCATCACCGGTCCCGTGGCGGCGGAAGCCGGCCGGCCAAGCGGGCCGGCCGGTCAAGGAGAAGCCAGGGGTTACGAACCCCCGGTGGCCAGCTCAACGGCCCCCCTTAATGGGGGCCGTGATTACAAAGTCAGGGGGGCAGCCCCCCCCCCCCCTCAAACGGCTCGGCCGTTTGGCTGAGCGCCTGGCCAGCGCGCCTAGCGCGCCGCGCCTAGGTCGGGCCACGCCCAAGCAGTCCGGACCCGGAAACGGTTCGGGTCAACCTGGTTCGGGCCGACCCTGGGGGTATCGGGCTGGGTCGGACCGGGCCCGAACCCCTTAATACCGAATCTCTTCCGGTCGGATGCCCATAACTTGTGCTACGGGCCTCCGATCGATGCACTGTCAGTTGTGATGTGATCCTTGGATTGAGACGGTTGTTTCGGTATATTGCACTCATGGATTCAGAATACTTTGGGTTCGGCCGAGTTGGTTCGTACACGAAACCAACCGGGCCCTCGGAGCGGAAACACTCATAACTTGAGCTCCGGACGTCCGATTGACGTGCCGTCGACTTTGTTGGATTTCTATTAGTGAAACGGATCTTTTGGCTTACTCTGCCCGAGGTTTGGACACAGGTGGAGTGCGGTCAGGTTGGTTTTGACTTAAAAACCAACCGGGCCCCTGGGACGAAAAAGCCAATAACTTCCAGACCGAGCATCCGATTGACGCGCCGTCTATGACGCTGAGTTCCTGTTGACAATATGGAACTTTTGGATACATCAACTCCAGACTTGTGTTAGTTGATGTATCAGCATCTCGGCTCGTGGAGCGGACCCTCCTGAACGAGCTAGTTGTGTGCGGGAACCCTAGAGTTGGCTGCATTTGCGACTGTGATGACGACGACGACTGTACAGAGATCCTCAGTGGATTCGATGGTGATGACTACAGCACTCAGCGATCCTACCTGGATCAGTGCTTCCAATCCTGTGTGGGTCCAATCCTGTGTGGGTCAGTGCTCAACGGTTCTGTGTGAGCCAGCTCCTACAGATCCTATGTTGGTCCGATCCTATATGGGTCTTTGCAGTGGTTAGTTACCTATCGATCTTTTGTGGGTTAGATCCTATGTGAGTCATTGCGGGGGTTAATACCTATTGATCTTTTGTGGGTCCGACGACTTAGATGAATCAGTGGAAATATCTGATCATCTCTATTGTCAGACGAAGATGTATACCTATGTGATCTGAATCCTGTTTTTCTTTTCTATGTGGATTGTGTTGTTCTATCCTGTGTGGATTTATGTTTTGCTTTCCTATGTGGACTGGGTTGTACTGGGGCTCGGATGTTGGAGCTAAACGAGAATTGATGACTTAGGTATATGTTTGGGCATATAACTAAGCGGTGTCGAATGTTACTTCGTGATTGTATCATTCCTTTGTGGATTCTGGGAGACCTTCGGGGGTCTTGGGGTCCCTA
Organism: Viscum album; assembly: GCA_963277665.1. Taxonomy (NCBI): domain Eukaryota; kingdom Viridiplantae; phylum Streptophyta; class Magnoliopsida; order Santalales; family Viscaceae; genus Viscum; species Viscum album. Next base: position 1,147,820,191 of record OY728142.1, on the reverse strand, counting down.
CTGAGTAGCTTATACTCACCCCTGCACGGGCTATGCCCGCATTACGTTGTGTTGGTTGCAGACAACGGACAATGCTAATCATGGTTGAGGCTTGCGGAGCAGGATGGTACCTGGAGGTGGACCACTGGGCGGGACGTACTCAGAGCGGTCGGCTAGACCCGAGGAGCAGTGGAGGCTATCTGTACCCACCCTTCAGGTGGGAGTTCCAGTGTACAGCTCGACGTTGCGACTTTACTTTTCAGTTGCTGTTTTCCCTTCCAGTTGTACTTTACTTTCAGTTTGGGTTTGTATACTGGCCCACTTACTTTTCCTCACTTACTGTTGTACTCAGATTTTACTTAGTGTTTACTTCTACTGCTTACTTGCTCTGTGGTGTTTGTTTACTTTACAAAGGCAATGCCTTCCCTTTTAACCGGGATTTAGTCCTTGGTGCTAGTCGCCATCCCCTGGCCTATGGAAGGCGGGCTTGGGGTAGTCACGACACGGGCCCCGAGGATAGGTCGTGACAAATTGGTATCAGAGGAGTTTGGTTCTACCGCAAAACTCAGGACTCTGATCTTTTTCTATGTGAAGCAATAGTGTTAAGAGTATTTGGTGGGGTTATCAGTCTAGGGAGTCCAGTGTTTGTGCGGCGGCCGACGTATCCGTACACCAGGACCCTGACTTCTGATTTCTGACTTAATGCATGAAAACATTGATTGCATGTGTGTTTCAAGTTTTCTTTGTGATTACTTTATGTTATCTCACCAGGTATACTATTTGACCGTGGTGCACCTATTTCTTTTCAGGATGGACCCATGATGGCAGCCAGCTAGGGTCCCGAGAGTTGTGCGTGACGATAGACCACCGAGCGATAAGGCCTCGGTACAGGGCCCTTTGACAGCTGAGGCACCGGCAATACCTTTACCCGCCGAGCCACCGATGCTACCAGCCACAACCGCTGACGATGCACGTCGCCTTAGTGCACTTCACGAGTTTCAGCACCAGCGACCGCCTAGGTTCCACGGGGAGATGAACCCCCAGGCAGCCGAGGACTGGCTGGAGACAGTGGTACGAGTTTTCAGGTTACTGAGGACACCAGCAGACCTCATGGTGATCCTCGCAGTGATCCTACTGCACGCGGCAGCGGGCCGATGGTGGATCTTGATGCTCCAGGTGCACGACGAGGCATCTCTCCTCTAGAAAGACTTTGAGAGCCTCTTCAGCTTGGAGTTCATCCCAGCCACCATCCGTGCGGTGCACATCTAGGAGCTTCTTTAGCTACGGCAGGGCAGCTTGACAGTTTCCCAGTACTCGATGAGATTTACAGATCTCTCGCGCTACTCGATAGACATGGTACATGACACATTCTTCTGGGCGAATACCTTTGAGCAGGGATTAAGGCATGAGATCAGGGCATCGCTGATCTCCCTCAGCATTCTGACCCAGGCAGGAGTACTGGAGCGAGCCCTTTTGATCGAGAGCTTCCTTGCTGATCCTTCTTCAGCAGCGAGACCTACCGCAGGGCGGCAGGTAACAGAGTCTTCTACAGCAGGCAGTCGACGGATGACTCATGGGTCCAGGAAAACCAGACCCTTAGGCAGACGACCTTAGGACACTGGCTCAGCAGTGCGGGGCACACAGCGCGGAGCCAGTCTTTCGAGAGGTAGGCAGTGCTACTCATGCGGCGGGCAGGGCCACATGGCTCGTGACTACCCGACCCTCCATGCAGAGGAGCAGCAGACGGTTGAGGAACCACCCAGGCAGAGGCAGAGGTTCAAACGTGGCGGTTCGCAGGGAGCAGGTGGACAAGTTCGAGGAGCTGGTCGAGCGGCAGGTGGTGGACGACGTTTTGAGGCTCTTCCACCACCACCACCAGGAGGTCCACCCCAACCTCAGGGGAGAGCACAGCTTCAGGAAACTGAAGCTTATGATCATGGAGCTCCGGAAGTGGGTGCACAAGTGCAGGACTCGCTCCAGGCATAGATGCCTTTTCCCATAATGCCTCTAGCTTCGTAGTTTGTGTTTCCTTGTGTCCTTGTACTTTGAATTGAAGAAATAAAAGACACTTACAATGGTGACATTTTCTTTATTGTATTTTGTATGTTAATACTAAGAGGTGCTGGTTAAAAACTATTGACTTGACCCTCACTTGCGAGATTCTTACTGGAGGAGACCCAGTAACCACACACTGATGCCAACAGAGTGACTCAACCCTTGGAGGCGAGAGTAACGGTTGGATATCTTGGTATCAGCGTCGAGGCCTTACGACGTCATCCATGGCATGAATTAACAGACCATGATGGGATTGACTGTATTAGGAAAGGAACGTGGTTCATCCAGGGGATGAAACCAGATTTCCCTTTTCGGAAAAGGAGAAATCTTTGCAGCTTTGCATAACGTTAAGGAGGAAGGGGAAACCCTTCGTGTGGTCAGACAGATGTCAACAGAGCTTCTAGGAACTGAGACAGATATTGACCATTGCCCCTATCTTGAGGTTTCCAGAGGAGGGAGTAGGGTACGTATTCTACTGCGAAGCATCAGGGACCGGACTCGGATGTGTCCTGATGTAGGAGCGGGTAGTGATCGCCTATGGATCACGTCAGTTGAGGCCGCATGAGCAGAACTATGCTACCCATGACCTGGAGTTAGCAGTAGTGGTCTTCGCTCTGAAGACATGGTGACACTACCTGATGGGCGAGCACTTTACAGTCTTTTCTGACTATCAGAGTCTCAGGTACATCTTCTCTCAGAAGGACCTGAACCCGAGACAACGGCGATGGCTCGAGTTCCTCCAGGACTATGACTTTGAGATAGTCTATACTCCTAGAAAGGGGAACGTGGTAGCCGATGCTCTCAGCAGGAGGACGGGCATTCAACTACTTGGGGAGGAGACAGAGCAGCTAGCCTCTTAGTAGATATCCTTCGTGGATAGAGATGGAGCAGCCTTCCTTCAGTCTCTCATAGTCACCCCTCCACTACTGCAGTGGGTCAGAGAGGCACAACATGGGGACGCTGACTGTGAGACGTGGAGTGCATAGATATCCTCAGGTCAGGCACCTGATGGTTTCTCCTTTGGAGCAGAGCACGTCGTCCTTTTCATAGGACGTACCTTAGTACTAGTTTCTTTACGGGATGAGGTGATGAGAGAGTTTCACACTTCTCCTTTGGCGGTAAATCCTGGAGTGGCGAAGATGTACTAGGATCTCAGACGACAGCACTGGTGGCCAGGCATGAAGAAGGATGTGGCAGATTTCATTTCTCAATGCCTCACCTACCAGCCGGTGAAGGTAGAGTACCAGGTACCAGTAGGCTTGGTACATCCCTTGGAGGTCCTGGAGTGGAAGTGGGACGGGATATCTATGGACTTCGTGACTGGACTTCCACACACTTCCAGAGGTCACGACTCCATTTGGGTGATTGTCGACCGACTCACCAAGTCGGCACACTTATTACCCATCAGAGAGCAGGGCTCAGTGGAGAGCTTGGGGCTCCTCTATGTTCAGGAGATTTTACGGCTTCACGGTGTTCCATCATCTATCGTCTCCGATCGAGATGCTCAATTTACTTCCCGGCTTTGGAAGGGGTTTCAGGAGGTGTTCAGGACGCATCTACGTCTGAGCACAGCCTTTCACCCTCAGACGGATGGTCAGACGGAGAGGACCATTTAGACTCTCGAGGACATGCTCCGCACATGTGTCCTCGACTTTGGTCGCAGTTGGGAGGACCACCTACCCTTGGTGGAGTTTGCGTACAACAACAGCTACCACTCCACCATCGGGATGGCACCATACGGGGTGGTGTACAACCGACCTTACATATCTCCTTTGTGCTGGACAGACCCTAGGGAGTCAGCACTTGTGGGACCAGAGATGGTCCAGGCCACGACAGAGAAGGTCCAGGTCATCCAGGAGTGGATGAGTACAGCTTAGATCCGGCAGAAGTCTTATACTGATAGGAGGCGGAGGACACTAGAGTTCGAGGATGGCGACCACGTCTTCTTGTGTGTCTCACCTCGACGTGGATTACGGAGATTTGTCCGAGGCAGAAAGTTGTCTCCATGCTTCATTGGACCATTCCAGGTCCTCAGCAGGATTGGCGAGGTGGCTTATCGCATGGATCTACCACCTCAGTTGCACCGGGTGCACGATGTCTTCCACATATCTCAGCTAAGGAGATACGTGCACGACCCGTCGCATATCATTGACCATGTGGAGCTGGATGTTGATGATGGGGTGACTATTACGGAGATCCCAGTGGAGATCGAGGATTGACAAGAGAGGGTCCTACGTGGACGGTTGATTCCTCTAGTTGTCATCAGATGGCAGCACGGGAGTCTCCAGGAGAGAACTTGGGAGCAGGAGGCTCATATGCGTGCTCAGTACCCACTTTTGTTTCCCTAGTTTTCGATGTATCTTTACGGGGACGTAAAGACCTGAGGTGGGAGTTATGTAAAGACCCGTAAAATTCAAGGAATTTTTTTTCTTAATTTTCTTTGGAATTTTACAGGAACACAGTTTCTGACGTCACCTGATTCTGAGGTCCGGTGTGCCTGGAATCATTTTCCGATGTTTGGCTCGAGTACGTTCAGTGAACGAACTAGCGGGTTTTTCTAACTCTTGAACCGGTGCTCGGAATAGAATTCTGAGGGCACCGATGGAACCATAGCACCAGTAATTTCTTAGAAACACCATTTTCATAGTTTCGTTTACACGAGAGAAGTTGTTAAATTTTTGTGGAAGGTAAAAATAAAATTATGCATCAATTTTATTTTTACTCTAAGTGGATTAAGCTTTGGGTGGACGTTGGGGAAAACCACCCAACTTCCATTTAGGGGTTATGAAAGAGGTGGGTCCCACACTAACCCTACCCCTTCACCTTCTCTAACCTTCTATAAACTTTCATGAATTTTGACAACTTGTGATAATTAATTATGTGGATTAATTCAAACTTTTGATTTTTCAAACTCAAGTTGTGTTAATAAAAAAAGTAAGGGACTTATTTTATTTTTGTTGGAGTCTTGTTGCTTTGAGAGTCTTTGGGAGAAAAGCTAAGAGCTTGAAGAACTTCTTCCTCTTCGACGAAGAATGCGAAGAACGTGAAGAACACCGGATTCCTCGGAGATCGACGACGTGACGCCGTCCCCGCGACGCGACTCTCTTTTCCCGCGACGTCTTCTTCCGTGACGGTTATTTCCACGATGAACCTCTGTTCAAGCTACGCTCAAGGTAGGGAATTTATTTATTTTGTTCATGATTAATACCTTGAAGTTCTTCGTGAAATATGACCAATTGCTATCGATTAACGAGAGGGGGCTGGACCGCACAAACACGGCCGACCCTCCTCCCTTATCCATGTTGTCATTTTTAATATGGTTTGAAACAGGAATGGCGCAGTGTCGTCGTACCGCGTGGGATCATATGGCAAGGAATGCGCGGCGCCGTCGCGTGGCGCCGTGAAACCGAACAAGGTCGTGACGTCGTCGCGCCGCGTCGGAGAAACCCGAAGACACCGCGGACGGAGCGGGGCCGCGGTTAAGGGGTGCGGCGCCGACGCCCCATGCCGGACGAACCAATGTCGCGGCTGGTTCTGGGCCGCGGCGGATCAGGGAGACCGGAAGTCGGTTCCGGGCCGCCGATGTCGGAGCAGGGGGGGACAGGCCCTCGCCGGTCCTGTGGCGGCGGAAGCCAGCCGGCCAACCGGGACGGCCAGTCAAGGAGAATCCTGGGGTTACGAACCCCCGACGGCCAGCTCAACGGCCCCCCTTAATGGGGGCCATTGTTACAAAGTCAGGGGGGAAGGCGCCCCCCCCCCCCCTTCAAACGGCTCGGCCGTTTGGCCGAGCGCCTGACCAGCGCGCCCAGGCCGGGCCGGGCCGGGCCGCGCCCAGGCCGGGCCGTGCCGCACCAGTCAGGCTAGGCCGCGCCCAAACGGGCTGAACCAGGACCCGGTTTGGGTCGACCCGGTTCGGGCCGACCCTGGGGGTATCGGGCCGGGTCGGACCGGGCCCGAACCCCTTAATACCAAATCTCTTCCGGTCGGACGCCCATAAATTGTGCTACGGGCCTCCGATCAATGAAACCTCAGTTGCGATGCGATCCTTGGATTGAGACGGTCGTTTTGGTATATCGCACTCAAGGTTTCGGAATACTTTCGGTTCGGCCGAGTTGGTTCGTACACGAAACCAATCGGGCCCTCGGAGCGAAAACGCTCGTAACTTGAGCTCCGGAAGTCTGATTGACGTGCCGTCGACATTGATGGATTCCTCTTAGTGAGAAGGATCTTTTGGCTTACTCCGCCCGAGGTTTGGACGCAGGTGGAGTACGGTCGGGTTGGTTTTGACTTAAAAACCAACCGGGCCCCTGGGATGAAAAAGCCAATAACTTCTAGATCGGGCGTCCAATTGACACGCCGTCTGTGACGCTGAGTTCTTTTTGAAGATACAGAACTTTTGGATACATCAACTCCAGACTTGTGTCAGCTGATGCATCAGCCTCTCGGCTCGTTGAGAGGACCCTCCCGAATGAGCTAGGTGTGTGCGGGAACCCTAGAGCTGGCTGGGTTTGCGATTGTGACGACGACGACGACTGTACAGAGATCCTTAGTGGATTCGACGGCGACGAATACATCACTCAGCGATCCTACGTGGATCAGTACTACCGATCCTGTGTGGGTCCGATCCTATGTGGGTCAACGCTCAGTGGTTCTGTGTGAGCCAGCGCCTACAGATCCTGTGTGGGTCTGATCCTTTGTGGGTCTTTGCGGGGGTTAGTTACCTATCGATCCTTTTTGGGTCAGATCCTATGTAGGTCATTGCGGGGGTTAGTACCTATCGAACCTTTGCGGGTCCAACGACTTAGATGAATCAGTGGAAATATCTGATCATCTCTATCTTCATACAAAGATGTATACCTGTGTGAGCTGAATCCTGTTTTGCTTTCCTATGTGGATTGTGTTGTGCTATCCTGTGTGGATTTACGTTTTGCCTTCCTATGTGGACTGACTTGTACTTGGGCTCGGATGTTGGAGCCGAACGAGAATTGACGAATTAGGTATATGTATGGGCATTTACCTAAGCAGTGTTGAATGTTACTTCGTGATTGTATCATTCCATTGTGGATTATCCTTTGTGGATTCTGGGAGACCTTCTGGGGTCTCAGGGTCCCTACTGAGTAGCTTATACTCACCCTTGCACGGGCTATTCCCGCACTACATTGTGTTGGTTGCAGACGACGGACATCGCTGATCGTAGTTGAGGCTTGCGGAGAAGGACGGTACCTGGAGGCGGACCACTGGGCGGGACGTACTCGGAGCGGTCGGCTGGACCCGGGGAGCAGTGGAGGCTATCTGTACCCACCCTTCAGTTGGGACTTCCAGTGGATAGCTCAACGTTGCGAATTTACTTTTCAGTTGTTGTTTTCCCTTCCAGTTGTACTTTACTTTCAGTTTGGGTTTGTATACTGGCACACTTACTTTTCCACACTTACTATTGTACTCAGATTTTACTTAGTGTTTACTTCTACTTCTTGCCTGCTCTGTGGTGTTTGTTTACTTTACAAAGGCAATGCCTTCCCTTTTTACTGGGATTTACGCCTTGGTGCTAGTCGCCAGCCCCTGGCCTATGGAAGGCGGGCTTGGGGTAGTCACGACACAGGCCCCAAGGACGGGTCGTGACAAGAACTGCCAAGAAGAGAGACTATTCTGAAGGACAGTGATACTGAGACCACTGAAGAAGAAGAAGTATATCAGAATATTGTCAAGGACACCTCGGAAGAGGATGAGATTACCCAGTCAGATCATTTTTCTCATGAGGAAAAGGAGGCTTGTAATAATGATGAAGGAAAGGAGACTGTTTCTGAAGCTGATGATGAGGACAATAAAGAAAAAGAGCTCAGTTTGATCCCTCTGATAGATAATACAGACAAGTTAGTGTCTGGTCAGGAAGCAGGAGTGGCATCTACTACCATTGATATGGAAGTCATTGATGACTCAGAGATGGATAAAACTCACCCCACTGGTGAACCAAAAGAGCAAACTGTTGTTGAATATGCTGGAGTTGCAGAGGAAGCTGTGGAGTTACCTAGAGCAGAACAAGTAGAGGAGAATACTCAGGAGAGGGCTCTAAGTGAGGGGAGCATCATGGTTCAGTTTATGTGCTGTATAACATAGAAGGTTGGTTATAAGATCCAGGGTACATGGTACTTGGACTCAACTATGGAAATTCTAATGAGGAAGACCAGCCTCAAAGGGATTCTGTTATCCTACATGAAATTATTCCAGTAATTATGGCTGAAAATTTGGCAACCAAGGAGGACCTTGAGTCCTTAAAGTCTGAAATGAAAGAGGCAGTGAGAGAATTAGCGGATGGTTTGAAGAAAAGCCTTTTTGAAGAGCTGAGGAGTGTAGATAAATCCTTGGAGCTATCTCTAGTATGTGTTGTGTCTAGTCCAATGAAAGAAATGATGAATGAGATTAAAGTTTTCCATACTCAAATTGAAATTTGGACAGGAGCTGTGGTTGCTCTGAGATAATCAGTTGCTTCATTAACTTTAATGAGAAGTTCTCAAAACCAAGTGAATGCTGAGATTCGATATATCAAAGAAGTAGTCAAGAAGTTTTTGGAAGTTTTTGAGGCTTTTAAGAAATCAGTCAAAGAACATATGAACAATTAGGAGGCACTTGTTCAGAAGGTGATTGGTAACTTGACTCAGTCTTTCAAAGAGACAGTAACTTTCTCGGTCAAACCCCTTCCCTCATCTAGCTCCTCTGTGAACATTGACCATATCAGAACTGTGATCCAGGAAGATCTTGCTAAGGCCAGTACCAGTGGCACCTCTGATTCTCAGGTACTTTCTACCACTAGGGAAGTCGGCAGTTATGTTCTTGAACACTTTCAATAAGCTACTACTACTCAGGAATCCATTAAGAATAAGGTAGATTCTTACTTTGAGAAGGTCTATACCAAGCATAAAATGACCAACCACTTCAAGCTTTTGATAGAGAATATGAAGCTGCCTCCAGTAAATTAGGCATTTAGGGAGCAGGTCAGCAAGCTGAGAGAATTGACCCCTACTTTGGATAAGTTTTTGGATAATAAAGATGATTTTTTATCTTCTATGGAAAGAGGAGGAAGCATTATTATGCACTTTAGAAACCTACTTCTACCCTTTCTCCATGTGGACTACACCCCTGTCATCGTCCCTCTTGCCTTACCTGCATCTCAACCCAGTGGTTCTTCTACGATGTATCCTGCTGAAGCTATCATAATCCTTACTCCACTGATACCTCAACGAGCTACCCACTATATACCCACAGGATCTTTTGTTGCTGCCCCTCCATTCATTCCTACAATAGTTCCTAAACCAACTGATCCACCAACTCCTCCTTCATCTTTTTCTTCCAAAGGGAAAGACCCCTTACCTACGAATTCAATGGATTGAGTCTGTTTATGTATTTTGATAGGGACTATTTTTCTTTTTGGGTCATGTATTGTACTGTTTATTAATACAAGATTTCTCTGTTCTCTCTATTTGTGTTTCTTTTTACTAGTCACATAGGGGGAGAAATAATGTGCTAATTCTAGACTAATCATGTGATTGGGGAGAAATGTGCTAATATGATCCTATGTTGAATCTTTCCTGTCTTTCTCTCTAATACCATATACCAATATTTTCTAGTTTTACAATCTTATTAATCTCTGATACTAGAGACATTTTTTATCCTTGTTTAATAAATATATTATTTATGACATCTATATTTAATATGTACTAACATAATTTGTGATTATAAAAAAGGGGAAGATTATTGGACTCACCTGTTTTGATAATCCAAAATCATGTTTAAATATTGATCATGATATATTAATTCAGTTACTAATTCTTTATTTTAATCTATATTTATAAGTATTTAATCCTGAACAATGTATACTCTTAGTCTCATGACTTTGTTTGCATCAGCTTACAGTTTACATTTCTCTAAGTATAAGTTCACTGTTAAAGGCTACTGGTAAGAGTCTTCTATTCAAGGTCACCATTATAGCTCACTATCACTCTAAGTCACTAATGCAATAAGATCACCGTTGAAGATATACAGTCAATGTTGGAAGCTACCAGTACAAGGTTACTGTCACAAGTCTACCGATGATCTGCTTATCAAAGCTCACAGACAAAGAGTCACTGTCACAAGGTCACTACTGTGACAAGGCTTCTGTTAGAAGTTCACTGTTAGAATCTTTCTCAAGTCTTCTATTGAGAAATTCACTGTTCAAGTCTATAGTTAGACATGTATACCGTTAGTATAAGGCTACTGCTAGAAAATACTTACTGTCGAGATAGTCGACTGTTTTTCAAAGTCTACTGATGGGCATACTCCATCGTTAATGAAATTACCTGTTGAGATAATTCTACCGTTGTAAAGGTCTAATGTTAAGCCTACCGATGAAGTTCACTGATAAAGAGATATTATTACATCGAGTAACAGCTACCGTTACAAGCCTACAGACAGAAATCCTACCTATGAAGCTCACAGTTGAATAGCCTACCGATAAAGTCCACAGTTGGAGAGAATACCATTGAAGTCTACCTGTGACATTCATCTTCTACCATTCTAATGATATTATATTCTTTCCTTTACCAATTTTATTAATACTATTATAATGGTCATGTCTGGACAAATTAATGAATTTGACATTATTTAATGTTATTTGTAGGCATATCAGGAAACTGTACGATGTACAAGGAAGACAACACGTGGTTGAAACTTTTTCCTTTCGGCCCCTACTGAAGCAAATGAGAAAAAGAACAGCTAGAAAAGTGTACATATATATATGTGTAGATACAATCAACAAAGAAGAGAGGTGGCATAGACATATTGAATATATACACATAACATAGAAACATAAACAATCTGAAGAAGAACACTCAAGCACTCATTCTGAAGAACAGAGAGCTTCATGTAGATCCATTGAAAGAACCTTTTTCATGATGTAGTGGTGTGCTGCAAAGAGCTTCAAACCCAAGAAGAAAATCATCTCTACATCTGGATGTCAGAACTTGGAAGTTACGACACTCTGTTTTGGAGTCAACTTGCAGAGAAGGACCAAAACTGTATATCCTTCATTCCAACGAGTCTAGAGATGATCTGACTACACAACAGAACATTCTAAACTTATCCCTACTATCTTTAGCTCTACTATGTTTGAATACTTTACATTTGTGAGCAGTGTGTATGTGTTACACACACTGACTCTTATTCTTAAACTGGGGGACACTAAAAGTTCCCATTCCAAACTCTCTTTACATTTGTTTCCCACCTATAAATGTGGAAGAAGCCTGGTGTGGCTTGGTAGTTATAATTTTCTCCCACGTATAACTGTGGCAGAGGTTGCAAAACATTGACAGTTTCTGAAAACTGTTGTAAAGCCAAATACCTGCTGTGTATCACTCTTTAATATAATTGCTTTGTGGCACGTGATCACCAAGTAGAGAGGACTAGGTCTTGAATTAAGACTTAACCTCTTGTTTAAGTTGTTGTGTTCATATTTCCATTAATCTGTTTTACATTTATCCGCTGTTCTTATATTTTCAAAGATAGAAATCTGTTTTTACATTCACTTTGATAGTTAGTTCTGGTTAGTGTGTATATCTGACTTGTTTAGTAAATTTTTTTCAAAAGTCTAATTAGTTCTCATACTAATTCAACTGAGGAGTAATCAACCTTTAAGAAACATGTTGAACAATAAGTCACTTATATCTCTACTGCCTTAATTGACTGGGCTATTTTAATTTGGGTGATTTTAATCCTAAAAGTTTTTAACAGAAATTTTAATTGGAACTCAATTCACCCCCCTCTTGAGTGTCCACTCCGACAAAAAATTATAATATGTATTGATATAATATATTTTTATTCTTTAATAGCCAGATCTTTCAATAAGTGGTGTGTGTGTACATGCATTCATGTAGTGTGAAATCACCACATGAAAATGATGGTGGAGTATAATGAATACAACCAAATGATTGAAAAATAGGGAGGGAATGTAGAATTATTTTGGAAATTCTTTCCAAATAATCTGACATCATTCCTATCAGTCCACTCTCTTGTTGACACTATCCAAATAAAGTAAAGGATCCCACTTGGGGACAAATATGGGTAAAATAATTTATTAGATTTAATGTTATATTATTATTGTATTTATATGAATTAATATTTTGGTTCCAGATTCATTTTAATTTTCCCAATGGTGGGGCTGCGAGGACATCATGGATTATGGAATTAGGTGAGCTATGGAGTGGCAATAATAATGAGTTGTATAGTGGGTAGCATGCCAGATTTGGCATAGATTTAGAGGCCACACCTATCATGGATGATTGTCTGGTAGAATATTTTAAAGAAATGATTACTCATTGGACGAGTACCGAGTTCAAGGTATTAATAAAATTTTATGTTTTTAAATGAGAATTACCATGATTTTCATTAATAATTTATTTTTGTAATTGAAAATTATTTTTTAGTAATTGTCAGGAAGAAATAAAAAAACAAAGATTCTATGAAATAAATCCACACTTTGGGGTGGACTACAATGTTAGACCATTAGAGGAAGCAGGTACGATAGTCATTTATAATTTTTCTTTATGTATTGTAATTTATTTTGTTTCTTCTATATTTCATTACATTTATAATTGGGAAAGATAAATGATTATCTATTCTTTTGTTTATTATTGAAATTATTTAGTGTGCACTAAAATTTCATGATTAGTATTGTCATGTTTGTGAGAATGTCATGAACCTATCCAACCACTGACCATTTTATTAAATGTAGATTAATTTAATAGGAAAGAGCACTGTAATATTAGGACCACTCCCCTTTAAAATGTTTAGGGACAAAATAATTAATACCTTAGGGTATGAAACAAAATTCATGAAAATATACAAACAAATTATATAAAATATAATGTAAAAAAATTACAAAATAGAATGATACTTAGTAATAAAAAGTGATAATAACTTAAAAAAATCATACATTAAATCAACCACATGATTTTTGAAACAACCATTAGGTTTATGAGAAACATTATAATTAATAAACAAAAAAAATATTTAGTAGAAGATTTAGAACTAAAATATCTATCCACCTTAATCAGTTCCAATCACACCATGTTATCTCATTACATTGAAACCATGATCTATGTGGTGTAGACCAATTGGAACATGAAATTGGTCATATGTTATTATAAAGAACTAAATTTCACACTTGAATATATGATCATTTAAAAAACTATACTTAAAACACTATATATTTTATTGATATAAATAAAAAATATACATAAATCACTTCCCATGGTAATAATCCTATATACCCAATACCAATTGTAGAGGAACACTCATCCCACACACTAATAATCATTGAAAGATTCTATAAAGTAAATCAAGCTTCTATATAGACCAACCCTTGAAAAAATTATAAATATCTGATTGAGATCATTATTTTGAAGTAATTATTTAGTATGTTATAATTTTTTTAAAGAGAAACATTATATTAATTATTCTTTAGATATTTAGAATTAAAAAATTAGAAAAATACATGAAAAAACATTATTTTAGTCATGTTTTGGATCATATTAATAGAATGAGGGGATCGAAAGGACACTAGGACCACATTTGATGGAGAAACAAAATTTTAACTTCTATAATTAAATAAAAACAACATAATTAATACATTTTAAATCTAGAAATGATCATTTTGGGAATGTTACATGTATTATTAAATCATACCAAAACATAATTCCTTTATGTAATAGTCATGGTTAGAGTTTTGATACCCCATTCTTGCATATTCATTTATGTTGTAGTAGTATATGTTCATCTTTTCATTAATTATGATGATCACAAAACCACATTGTTATTGATTACTGTGATATCCTATTCACTTATATATATGTAATATCGATTGAAAAATCATTAATTAATACTAAGTTATAATTCATCTACCATATGTTTTTTATTCATCTTCATTTAGAATAAATATACATTTGATTTTAGTTATGAAATTTATTATTAGTAACCTATTTTAAATTATGGTTTTTTATATTTAATATCATTATAGATGGAGGTTTTGGATATTGAAGTACATGTGCGTCTAGAAAAACTGTTTTTCTCAAGCAGAAATAAAAAAGATGGAAGTGTGGTAAACGAACTGACATAACTACAAATTGTAAGTTTTACTATGTTGTTTTTAAATATCAATAACTATTTTATAACTTAATAGTTTATTTATATTTTTAACAGTCTTCTTTGGAGGCCCTTTATTCCTAGAAAAGTGAAAAAATTGGTCCAAATGGTCAAATACTTCATGTTTTGTGAGATGAGAACCATGGAAGAGTACACTATTGACTAGGGAAGAGAATTTTCCGGATGAGGTATTGGGCCACTTCAGGTTCTATTTATATTATCACTGAGTTAGAAAAAGCTAATACAGGGGAAGAACTGGCTGAGGCTAGGGAAGAAAAGGCCAAAAAAGTCTATACAGGTGGAAGAACAGAATCCAAGGGAAATGCTAAATTTTTAAAACTGATGGAAGTTTAATGTCTATAACTTTCACCATAGACCATCATAGATTGTGATTAATATATATTGATGATGAGTGCATCATATAATGAACTAATCAATAGTCCTAGTGTTTGTTGGGATGATGAAATTCCTGTAAATGGAGATGGAAAGGATAACAATGAGGAAGAGGGTGGTGATGGTGGTGGGGAAGAGTTCAAGTATAATGACGATGAAGATGGAGAGGATGGGACTGAGGATAAGGATGAGTCTGAGGAAAAGTATGAGGCTAAGGATGATGATTACTATAGTGATGGTGATTAGGTACCAATTGATTCTTTACATTTTTATAGATATTTATGACATTTGATGTTTGATGATTTCTTCTGAAAGAATATATGTGATGTTCTGTATGTTTTTATCACTGGTTAAATGAATCAATTTATTTCTTGAACTATCATTATTTGTGTATGGATTTGTGGATATTTGAAAATGCTATATTGGTTTCATTATAGTTTCAATTTTTTTGGAGGTTCTGTTTATTTTGTTTGTAGGTTCTGTTTATTACATTGAATGTTTTTCTTGTTTCTAGGTTCTGTTTCATGTACTATTTGTAGGTTTTGTATTATATGGTAGGGTGGGGTTGCTTCTAGATGTGGAATTGGGGGAGGGAGGGTATATACCAATGGTTTTATAACAATTGTTATAACCTTTAACTAATGGTTAATAATGAATCATTGGGATAGGCCTATCAGAATAGTTCCGATCTATTAGGATAACCATATACCAATGATTTGAACCATTGGTATACGTTAATAACAATGGTTCAGAAAAGTTAGGATACCCCTATACTAATGTTTCACTATGAACCGTTGGTTAAAATTAATTTTAGAACACCCTATACCAATGTTTCACTAAGAACCGTTGGTATAGACCTTTCCTAATAGCACTATAACCAATGATTTAGATAGCTGTTGGTATAAGTTATACCAACAGTTCTCTAGCCTATACCAATGTTTTTGAACCATTGGTATAGCCTCCCATTCTAGTAGTATTGTGATATGAAAACTCCATGGATGGTAGGTGATACTACCAGTTATGTCCATAAACTAGCATGAAAACCTGAAGCATGTTTACCCAAGCCCAAGTTATCTTCTTAACCTAGCCATCTATCTACGGTGGAAACACTAGGGTTAACTAACACAAAGTCCCAAAGGCCTCCTATATCCTCCCCATAATTATTATGTTAAGTAATAATCATGGCCTGAAATTATCATAAAGGGAATTCCAGGAAGTTGAACTACCTCCTATAAACACAACCGTCCCATATTCTCTACTATGCTCTACCCTTTCATGGTTAGGAATTGATCCAACTTGGTGATTTGGCCAAAAATCATGCAGATAGTTTTGTGACCTATCACTGATCATGAAAGACCCCTCAGAAGAACCTCAATGATACCATACCATTTTCACTTATATATGACGCATTAGGCTTAACCTACTGATAGGTGAGACATTAAGAGTTTAACTCCATAACATGCTACTACATCGATGGCCACCCAAATATATGAAAAATGATCTATTATTATCCTAAAACATCCTAGATGTACTTCTATGGGAAATCATGAAACATTATCAGAACCTCAGATCACAAAAAACCGGTTTCATCTCCCCTGCTCAAACAAGGATTATGTGCTCTTCACCTTCATAAAAAACAATCATAAAAATGTCCAGTGGATATCTAGTCACACAAGATCTCATAATTCATATCCCCTATATTCAAATCCTTTATTCACTAAAGAATGTGTTGGGTAACAACCACTGAATGGAGATATACTACACCATCCTACCCTCAAGGTCTATCTGCGAAGAGTTCAACCAATTCATCACCTTGACCAACAAAAGATAATATAAAACCTCATTATGGGAATCTTTTACCATGTTCGCACCCTTGGGTGTATCAAAAGATAACAGTAACTCAAACTTTTCTTGGTTCCACTATCATTCCCATTACAAAAAACACATATCAAAAGAAGTGGACCTCATGAATCCAAAAAAATTACATCAAGAGAATCCTAAAAAGATGGTAATCATAGAGCTTGTCCAGAACCATCGTCATGTGTCTCATATGCTCGACCTCTGAAACTGAGTACTGTACGATGTCATCGGATATGACTACCATGAAATAATCCTATAAGGATTTGAATGACCAAGTTCATAAGTCTAATAAACTTGACTAGGGAATATAGCACACCAAAAGGTTTCACCATGAACTCAACAAAACCGTAGTTGCTTTAGAAATCCACCTTCAGTATAACCTCCTCTCAAACCTAGATCTGGGGATAACCTATTATCAAGTCAAAACATTGAGAACCAATTAACCCCTAACTACTGGTTGAGTAATTTTTCAATTCATGAGGATAGATACTCATATCTAATAGTCACTTGGATTAGGTTATGTCAATACAAGCCTAGCCTCAAACTCTCATATTCCTTCTAGGGGAACAACACAAGGCTACCCAAGTGAACAAACTAGGTCTAATAAAGACCATGTATTGTAGATTTTTTCCACCACATCTTCATCCCTCTAGAAACTTCTAGTTATCAGATATGATAATATATATCGATTCATTACTAGGTTCATGACCACATAGGAACCAAACTTCCATTGTGGAGGTAATCCTGGTAAATGCTCAGGGAAGATGTACTCATACTCTTCCAACCCAAAAAAAACTGAAATATCATAGTATCCACTAATCCAAGGGTCATACTAGAAAACTTATATGAAATTATATGTATCCTCTTACATAACATCTCATCCTGTAGTTCCTGTGATTTCTTTTTCCAATGAAAGAAAATTCAATTAAACTACCTCGGGTACACTACAACACTACTCATAACACTCAATTGATAATGGATGGTAAATAAATATACAAAGTAAAACATTGTAGGGTCCCACTACCTCTATTTAAATAATCCAAATGAGTGACTTTCACCTCCAAGAGTTTGGTCACACTATCGGAAAAAACGATTGATCACTGATCCACTATTTACGATCCTTTAAACACTAGGGTGAAGCAAAAAAACTCTACTAGTATCATGGGGTATTGAATATGGGATATGTTTATGGAAATTTGGCTTGTGTATTTGTGCTAAAACTATATCTAGTGTAGTGAAGACACATGTCATACCTCGAACAATACTCTATACTTTCAGTAACAATCTCTTATTACCTAAATCTATCCTTTTGATTTCCCAAATTTTCACCACAACTAGAGCTTGCTCCGAAACCTTATAACATTACAAGGACCTCAATCATACATGTTAATGGAAGTCATCCAACACATATAGTGACTCATAATTTTATACATAGATATTAAATATTAATATATGAATATTAATTTCACTATACAATGAATGTAGGAGGACCATAAAGGATTATTTTATTTGAAAACTTATATACATATAAAAATAGTTCATATGTGAACTAAATTATCTACCACTATGTTATTCATAACTAGAACCCTTATTATCCATATCATGCATAAAAAATTTCTTCTTAACATACAGAAAGAAAACATAAGAAATTAGTGATCTCAAATGATTAGTAAGGGTCAAAAGGGAGATATCAACATGACATTGATATAAGGTTATGAGAACATGATAATAACAATCAGTACCCATACCATTCATATCATGAATCATAAAATAGATTCATGCAATAAACATCATATTTTCATAAGATATAAATCATAACAGAATCAAAGAACACTAGCCTTCAGGGAAAATTAGTATCATAATACATAGAAGTGTAGAATACAGATAAGCATAAAAAATGATAGGCCACAGATATCTACCATGATATATATTACATGTTAGTGTTGGTATAACCACCCATTCACCAACATCAGGTTTGGGATAACTTACCATGTACCCTCCCTTGGTTTTGGGATAACCTCTTGTGTACCTTATTTTAGGATTGGGATAACATCCCACATACCCTCTTTCAGGATTTGGATAACATCCCATGTACCCTCTTTTGTGAATGGGATAACCTACCATATAACCTTTAAGATCATAAAACATTAATTATTACCCAATGTGTTGGAGGGATATATATGTCACACCCATCACATGATCATATCATAATTGATGAAAAATAAGCGGTTTTCATAAGATTTTCAGCATTGTATAACTCATGAAAAGAAATGAGTTTCATGAAAATTTCATCAATTCATCATATCATGATTCATTGAAATGGAAAGGGTTTTGTAAACATATTTTCATCATAATAAAAAACATAAACCTTCTAAATAATGAATAATGATGGTACCATTATATTACATCCCTAGTAAAACATAATCAACACTAAAGGTTATTTTTATTGATGATTAGAAAATCAAAAAAATCATCAATAAATTCTTGAGGAAAATATACATTATATTTAAAATCACTTATTTAGAGATAAAAAATTCCCCAAATATTAAGAAAGACATTTTATTTTAAAATAAACTTGAAAAACAATTAAATATTGGTCAAATATATAGCATCATTGACCAAAATAACTATTGGAATAGTGCTATCAGTCTCGGTTCCACTAGCCTTAGGTGGACCTCCCTAAACCACAATGGTTTCTGACTAATAGTGAGGGTGTAAACAGTTATAGTGGGGAGGATATACCCTTTTTGAAAGATAATATACTAGTTCAAGTAATAATATAAATCATGCAGCGGAAAAATAATACTCAACAGAATCGAACCAGACTAGCCAATGGTGGAAGCACAATCAATAACAAGCAATATCAAAAGAAGAAAACATTCCAAACCCACCACTTAAAACAACTAAACAGAAAAATAATTCATATCCAAAGAGTTCATACATACAATATCTAAAATAATGGTATCCCAAGGGAGAAACTGCAGTATATAACATACATAAACAAAATAGCATGCTGATACAAGACATAATAAAAATAAACTAAATAGAATCTCTAACTCAACAAGAACTTAGGGTCACATGCCAATATCTATGAAAATAAAAACTAAGGTCCTGTTCTAGAAGACGATAACTTACCTAAAATTAAATTCATAAAGTCTACATGCATTCAGAAGGACACATGTAGGGAGTGAGAACAAGTCTCAGTAGAATACAACCCAAATATGCGTTCATTGCATATGGTTTAAGATGATGTGAATAATATAATAAATAAATAAGTATGATGTAATAAACAAACAAGGATTCTTTGGTGCTCAAATCGCACTAGAAAGCCATCACCTACCTTAGCCAACACTGAAATCCCAACATGGAAGATGGTCCTTGGCCCATGGCCCAAGGCACCTCTAACGTCATAACCCAGGTGAACCCTCAAGTTCCAACTCAATCATGTAGCCCTAAACCTTGTTCCTAATGACACCTCATGCCTTAATAAGTACTAAAATCATGAAAAAACTCCCAAGCATTTAGTAACTGATCCCTTGGACCCCTTCCTAAAAGAACATGTCAGAACACGGCCTGATAACTGGAGAACAATGAAATCTATCCAAAAATAATATCCACCATTGGCTCAAAGCACAACATCCAGAGGAACAAATATGTCCATCCTAAAATATAAATTAGGGACCAAGATCCCAAGCACTAAGATCCTTAGCCCCCAATGGATAGCCACATCACTACCAACTGAAGTCTCCTCAACGTCCATGTGGCTTTCTATGGAAAGCACCCCCCAAAAATTCCTAACATGCACTATCGTGGGCCTCTACCCACTCAATTGGTCAAAACCACCACCTCAACGGAGTCAACCTCTGTTCACACGACTCAATTTGGAACTTCAGCCAACACTAGTGGGAAAAAATAACCAATATCCCCTAAGCCACATCAATCGGCACCTCGTGCCCCTGCGACCATGTCGCTCAAATCTGATGGCTATGTCATCTAGTATCATAGGTAATTCCTAACTTGAAGGCGTCACCACCTCCAACAGTGTCCTTAACACCCAATCATGTGGTCTAACCACTCAAGCAATCCAGCCCAAGCTCAACCAGTGATAAACACCACTCAATCCTGATGTCCAAGACACCTCAATTTGAGGATGACCCCATCAAGACACATTGGGTCTCAGTAGTTTATCATAAGTAATTAAATATAAAAAAACACTTTAAACAATCTAGTAATTCAATGAAATTGAGTTTCAAATCTCAATTTCATTATAAACATAAACTTCAATTTTATACGATTGAATTGAATCATCAATATAAACATAACCATTCAGTAAGAATGTATTGAATTCCACATAATCAAAAAAATAAATCAATTCAATGTAATTGAATTGGATAATGTCAATTAAAACAAACAATTCAATTTATTCCAAAAACACACCTCGACATAACCCCCAAAGTGGTCGACGACCTCTAAACCCACCTCGAACCTATGAAAAAGGATAGGTCATGCATAGGGGAATCCCATATGGTATGATGATCATTTTAATATGAACCATGGAGGATCTTTCTCAATTTCCCAAATGTGTGCTAAAATGAGTGCCCCAAAAATGGCTGAAAAAACACAAATCAAGCTATGCACCACCAACCTTTGACCCTTAGATATAGGCAATTCCAATATCGAGCTCAAAATCCAAGTGATTTGGATTATATCTATCTTTATATCAACAAACCTGAAAATAGGGTAAAATGGATCAGACGGATTTAGCACTCCATGAGGAAAAAACAAAGGGAAGAGGACTTATGGATGGGTTTATCCTTACTGAGGTGGTTCTATATCCTCCAAAGAATCGATGAACAGATGAACAAGGAAGAATACAGATCAAAATACATGGGAGGAAGAAAGGGAGGGATATCCTCCTACTGTGTGTGATAAGGAAGAAGAAAGGGGTGATGGAAAAGAAAGAAAATGGGGAAAATAGTTAGGTGAAAAGCTTTAAATTCCAACCCTTTCTGGGTCGCATGGTTTACCCGCATAGTTTTCCAAACCCTGCGGTAACCGTGCGACCTACAGTGTTGAGGTGTTGTCCAAGTGGTGATACCCGTGTGGTCTATTGCATGGTTTGCACTAACCCTGAAAAACCATGCAGTAGTCTCTAAAAAAACTAAAAATCCACCCTCACATCCATGCTTCATGCTCAATAAATTTACTAAAACCATGATTAGTTTAAAAAGGGGCTACAAGATTATCTACAAAGGGTCAGATAGTTTATCTTAAACCATGCACCCTTTGACTACAACCCAAAACAAGACATTGGGCCTCCCATGCCCCCAATACCAAACTGAAATCACCTAAGGCACACTTCAATCCTCTAGACTAACCCAATACCATCATATAATTCTAATGGAACTCTCAAATTTGAGTTTGGATCAATGAATTTTTTTTAGCATAACTACTAATTGAGAAGTTCAAATTAGGAGTGGTTTTCTCGACCTGACTAAAAAACCCAGGATGTTACCATCTACCCCTATTAACATAGATCATCCCCAAGCTATAAAATAAATCACATATATGGTACCAAACATAACTAACCTATTATAAAAAAACCCAGACTACCCTAGTCTGAAGGGTATAGGTAAATTCTCCCCAAGGGGGCTCCCCACCTTAGTAATTTTCTTACTTGGTCACATATAACCAAAAAATCAAATCACACAAACGTCCAACTACAAATTCTCAGAACCATGGTCCTCTTGTGACACATCGTCACTCCCACACCTCACTAGGTGCTTCAATGCCATTTCAAACACCAAATCACATCATTCACTGCATCAGTGCCTGCCTTGAGCCCATGTCAAAAATGGAACTATGAGGTCCCACATATCAACAGATACTAAAGTCAATCCTGGTGCCTCACACCTGATTCAAGTATCACACCGTATCGGTGCCCATATGCCCTGCACCTCAAATAAGTCTCGTATACTCGATGCACAGTTGCCAAAGCGCCTAAGAAACTCACATCCATCGATGCTCATGATTCCAAGAATATAAGGACCCGACCTTAAACATTACATAATCTTGAATTAAATGAATAATTCACATTGAGGATCTTTTCTAGTTTATATTTATAGAGAATTAGGTCATAACTATTACATTACATCTCAAAAATTACAAAGTATACACTTCTACTCAGTTCCCATTTTTTTTAGAAAATAGAAACTCTTAAAAAAAGCGTCATGTCTAGTTCCATGTTTTAGACAAAATGACTTTTCCTTGGTCCCATCCTTGACCCTATTCATCTTTAAGTCCTGTTCAAAACATTTCAAAACTTGGAATGAGCATAAAGAGATCAGTAAGGGTTATAATACAAAGAAATAAAACATTAGTTCGTCATTACATACATAACATAAGCTCTTTAACATACCTCATGAAATCATAAGATTTATGTATCACACATAGAAAACATAAATTATAAAGGTAAATTGTGGCATCCATATCATATTTACATTATAGCTATCACAACTATGTAAGGAGTTACATTTGGAATACCCATCACAATATATTCCCAAAATCTCTTAGGAGAAACATTCATGTTTTCCTCTGTCACTTTACCCAATGCATTGGAGAGCTATCTCGGGCTCACCCACCCTAGGTTTATCACAGAACCACCCATATACATAACAATTCCTAAGAAACATAACATATTCATAACACATAAAAAATATAAAGGAAAGATAAAATTTACATATTTAAATCAAAATATATAATTTAAATATATTGACATAAAAAATCCATTATCAAAAACATTTTCAATACCAAAATACATAAACAAGTATATGGTATTTATTTTACATTTAAAAACATTACATTTTGTTAAGGAAGCCGATCAAATAATACTCGCGATGGCGGAAAAAGTTGTTGTCACCACTTACATTAAAAGAAACATTATTTTTTTCATTTAGAGAAAAGATTCGTAGAAAAATATTCCCTTTGAATGAAATGAAAGTTAAAAGGTGTTTATACAGAGTATAAAAGAAAGTCATGTATTAAAACAAAATATGCCTCAATGAAAGGAGATTGAGACAAAGTCTCTTACCTCATGTCTGACTTGACTCGATTGTTATTTAATCTCCTAAATAATAAACAAAATTTAATTTTTACTTGCTTAAGAACCGTTTTCAAGTTTATCATTCCTTTTAAATCACTTATTACTATGTTATAAACATTATGTAATCATTTAAGTTAATAACTCTCGTTTTTTTGATATTTGGTACTTGAGTCAAAAATGGACTTCTTATAATTACAAGTTGTTCATGTGGTCAAAATTTCATTATATCAAGAATTATATTCATGATTTAGATATAATATATATCATATATATCCAGTATATACATGTATTAATAATAGTACATAACATTTGGAGGTAAGAAATTAAATGCACCGTTCATGGAGACGGTATGTCGTACGTACACATGAACACTACTTTCATTTATATTTCATATTTAATGGGATGAAAACATAATTATAAATAGGTATATTATAATTATAGTATAATATGATATATAATATCATTAACTCCATCCTTTATACATCTCACATATGGAATTAAGGAGTCATATCACTTTGAGGGGGCGGTAGTCCGTACTTCCTAAAATGAAATTAGCATGTTTACCCATTATGGAAACCATAAAGGTATGATATAAATGAAATATACATAGGAATAAGGAAAAAATAATCATAATATATATCATATATAAATACAGTTCTATCTTAATTTCCACCATGAGAGGCAGTAGGAGATAATTGAACAATCATCGTTTTGTGAGGCGTTAGTTTGTCATCCATAGAAATAGTAAGTTCTTTACCCATTATATGGAGGTGTGTGTAAGTGTAGTTATAATACTTCTCATAAAAATGTCCTAGTATATTAATAATACTAGTGTTTTTATAAAAAAAGTAATAAAAAGTGTTTAGGGGTTGGAGAAGTAAAATAAAAGAAAAGAACTTAAAAGAAGACATTACCTTTAAATCGGGTAACTCCCTTTGGTTTGAACCAAAAGGGTTTCTTGAAGTGACTTATGCCTAAGGTAAGGCTTCTAGGAGGAACAAAGTTATCTTGAGAGATTATTCAGGTAGAGTTTGGATGAGCCAATGGGCTTGAGAGGTGTGAGTAATGGGTTAGAGGTGAGGGCTTTTTATAAGGGGGAGGAAGGGCTCTTTAAGAAAGTGTGAAAATATTATTGTATTATATAATGATTTTCAATTTCTAACAATCCAAAACTTATTAAAGTCAAAGATAAGATGACTCTTGGTAAAAATAAAATCATCCAATAATAATTGGATGTGTTTTGGATATTATTTTAATCTTTATAATCTTATTTATTTAAATAAATTGTTAATGAGGTAAACACTGTATCATTATTTTATCATAAATAATTTTATTTATTTGATGTCTAAAAATTATAAAAATTAACATGATGTAGGAAATAATTTTAGGTTTATAATTAATATTTATAGTCAAAAATATAACTTATATAACCTTATGAAAAAATTATTTTACTAAAAGATATTTTTTATGTCATTTTTGCCTTTACTTTAAGTTAATTAAAATAAAGTTTCATTATCACTCTTGAGTGGCTCCATGGGGTCCCAAAATAGACCCAAGGATAATCATGGTCTGCCATGACACATACAATAATGTTACGACAAGTGTTAAGGTAATTTTTTATTAATATGATATTCTTTTTACTTTGAATTACACTATTTACCTTTAACCGTGGTAAATAAAAGTCAAAAGTTACTATTCAAGAAAAATTATTTTCATCTTATTAGACCTAATTTTACTTAATAATAAAAACCCTGTATTTCAGATTTTATAAATTAAATTCACATAATTAGTAAAATTTCATTTAAATGAAAATTCATATTTTTAATTACTACTTAGTGGTTTCACTATTCATCAAAAATTTATGTTTTTCAAAAAAAATACCAAAAAATTAACCTAAGCTATATTTAATATTAAGAATTAAAAAATGATGTCTTTTTTACCAAATTGAAACATATAATTTGGATTAATTAATTTAAAATTAATAATCTATGTCAAAACAAAAAGCGCGTTTTTAAGAAATTTTAACTATCAAAAGATTGACACTTGTTTATATCCAATTTCAATGTGAAATTAATTACAATGGACAAAATTGGATTAAATGGTAAAAATAGAATCTAATTACACATTAAAACCAATTAAAAATATAATCTAACCATATAAATAGATTAGATTAAAAATCAGTTTTTTATTAAAATACATTATTTTCCACTATTAATCAAAAATTGAATTTTATCAGAAAAATACCAAAATTTTACCCAAAGTGAATTTTGATGTCCTGATTCTAAATAATAATTTTATTTGGGAAAATAGAACATATAAAAGTGGCCAAAACTATATTTAAAGAGGGTTAGCCATTAAAAGGCGGTAAATAAACCTTTTAAAGTAAATTGTGCTTAAAATTAGATTCATTCACATTTTAAGCCTCTAA
This sequence comes from Viscum album, assembly GCA_963277665.1. Classification (NCBI taxonomy): domain Eukaryota; kingdom Viridiplantae; phylum Streptophyta; class Magnoliopsida; order Santalales; family Viscaceae; genus Viscum; species Viscum album. The sequence continues at coordinate 1,147,794,203 of OY728142.1, read as the reverse complement.
CTTTTATTGGATAAATGTAAAAACATTTAACAAACATGTATAATCATATTTTAGTTAGTTATGTTCATTCCTGCTTATACAATGTCTAGGCGTTAACTACCATTTAAAATAATAATATTTTATTATTATTGTGCAACGTAAGATTTCAAAGAAACTCATTGCATATCAGGTACGCAATCAAACATAGAAACCCATTTAAAGTATAATTAATATTTAATTCACAAATATTAATAACTATGAAAATGTATTATTCTTTATTTACCTATGATGTTACAAAGAACAACAAAATCCCACTCCCTTGGTGCTCAAACATAAAACCTAGAGCCTTGAACCTCATATATAGATATAACATGAATCCAATATGATTCCAACCTACTAACCAGTTTCTGGTTAGTCCATATAAAACCCATGATCCTCGTTCATCCATTAAAACATACCTCAACATGCCATGGAAAAAAATATAAAAGTAACCATGGCCACACCCATGGAGTAGCTCCGACCTTCGTCGACTCACCATCCCACTCATCCCCTAGAAGTTTCACGATGTACACCTGACTTGATGTATGACTTCCTGAAGCCTAACCATACTATAGTACTGCTCTAGCCACCAACCACTAACCCCAGTGCTGGGTCCCACTATCTTTGACATGAACACTGTGTGTAGATGGACCTTGGCCACCCTCACCTAGTATCGATTCTGAAATGACACTAGATGCATGAGTCTTCCCTAGTCTCTGATTGTCAAATGTCTGAGAAGACTTCCTATAGAACCTCTTGAGATTTCCAACCTGTCCATATGCCCTAAACTCTTTTAGAGGCTACTCAAATTGATTCCATACATTTCATGGCTGCCCATAGTGAAATAAAATTTTATAATAACCCCTATGAGGTGGTATAGACGAGTCTTTATTCTGAACGGTCTTCTGGAACTTGTCCCGAACTTATTTTATACCACCTGAATCAACACCACATAAATCACCTAAAGCCACTTCCAGGCTTGAGTATGATCTATTATACAGGTTTCTCTCAACTATGAACACCTAGTTCACTACCTCAAAGAATTATACCAACCTAAAGGTGTTTACCTACACCCTAATGGTGTGTCGTAAACCATCCTCAATGTGCCTCACCCTGGAGGTGTTATCACTAACCATACTAAGTGAAGAGTAAGACAACTCAATGAATGTTGTTGAATAGTCCATGATAGACATGCTGCACTGTTGAGGGATTAAGAACTTCTGATCCCTTTAATCCCTTAGAATCTCTGAGAGGAAATTCTCAAATAATCTATCCAAAAAATACTTTCAGGACAAACCCTCATGTCTACCAGCCTACACCGACATGTCCCACCATCGTTTAGTTATCCCTCTAAGCATGTACATCGCCAGCTTCATCCTTTGCCTTGGAGGAATATCGATCTAATCAAAGATCATCTGCATGCTCTCAATGTAGTTCTTCACCACCTCTAGACCACCCTCACCTAGGAAGAGTGATGGGTTTTTTGACTGAAACTCACACATCAGATAGGCTGTCAATGGATCTTCTCATTGAACACCACTATCAATACCCAGAATAACCTGTACTAGTATCAACCAAAGCTTCTCATCTTGACATGACCCAAAATTATTTAAATATGGATTATTTCTTACCTACACTAGAACCTCTACCTGAACATGATTCTATCTCTACCCCTAACCCTTTACCTGAGAATATTGTTGCACTGAACAACCCTCAGTTTTCTGAACCTACTCGTGCTTTAATAGAACCTTGTCATCACATACCTGATGCTCCATCCGAGACATCAAGGTAGAAGCCTACTGAATATCATAAAATAGGCAGATATCCCATATTATATATATATATATATATCACAAATATTTAAATAAGTAAAAGGTAGTGTAATCTCACTACCCTTACCCTTCCCTATTACAACCATTCCCTGTGGCATCCCGACCTCATAGCCTCCTTACCCACCCTCAACAGAGCCAAGTATCAATATAATCCCCTGACCTCACCTGTCCTGAAAACCATCATTGCCTCAATCTGATGACTGTGTCACCTAACATGGTGATCAAAATCACCCTATTCCATGATATCTACCTACTCTTGTAAGATCCAGGCCAATTTTCCACATAACATGACATTATATATATATATATACATGGTACATCACATTGAATATATCAATGAATTCCAATCATGGAATTTCACATTTTTACATGGAACTTCTTATTTATCACATGGTTTAAACACTTACACATCATGGAATATAACATTTATCAAGGAATTTGATTTTTAACATGTGGTATAATCATTTTACAAAGCATACATGCATTTATAAATTTTAAATACACTAAAATGTTCCTATCAAAAGCCAAACAAGAAAGAAACACACCTTTCCTCACTGGACCATGGTCCATATCTCATCCTTGCCTCACTAGGGAAAGGATCACATTTCACAACCAATTACAAACACATTATAATTAATCCAATAAGGTGGAAATCATATAAATTGTAATCTTAGAAAAATAGAATGGTAATTCCCTATCATGGTAACTTGATTCATCCCTCATACATGAGGATGCAGGTACCCAATAATGAGTTCTAAACCCAGTTCTGACATCACATATTCTTCAATATTTGATTACCCAAATAGTAATACCAAGAAAAGAGGTAAAATAAACTCATTTGATACCAGTTGTAGTTTCCTTGAATCGAATAGTCATCCAAACAGTGATATCAGGCCAGGTTCCACTAGAATTAGGCGCACCTCCCTGAATGTTAAAGGTTTTAGACTAGAAGCGAGGGTGTAAAAAGTTATAGTGAATAGGATATACCATATAGGAAAGATAATATAATAGTATGAGTAATAATATATTTCATGTATTAGAAAGATAAGACTCAACAGACTCGAAACAGAACCTCCAATGGAGGAAGCATAGTTAATAACAAGCAAAAGTGAAAGTAATAAATACAGAAGATGTAGAAAGTAAATAAACAATCCAACATGCCAAACACACAATTTAAATCAACTAAATAGAACATGCATGAATATCTGAAAGGTCATACATACAATATCCAAAAGAAGGGTTGCCTGAGGGTTTGACCATTGCCTAGTATATACGCATACAAAACAACACGATGACATAATACATAATGAAAGGAAACTAAATAGAAGCTCTAAATAGGCATGGACTTAAGGCCTCGTGGAAATATCCATGAAAATATCTAATGAGTTCCTAGTCCATAATCTGATACCTTAACTAAACATAAATTCATAAAGTCTACACATGACCTAAAGGAACCATGTAGGATGTGAGAACAAGTCTCAGTAGGATACCACCCAATGGTGCATACCTAAAATATGTTTTTAAGTAGGCCTACATAATATAAAAAATAAAGAATTATGATGAAATAAACAAATAAGGCATCCCTAGTGCTCAACGACCACTAGGAAGCCATCACATACCTCAACCAATGTCGGAATCCAAAAATAGAAGAAAGTCCTTAGCCCATGGTCCAAGGAACCTCTAACATCATAACCCAGGTAAAAAATCAGGTTCCACCTCAACCAAGTAACTCGTAACCTCATGCCTCCTGACACCTCGTGCCTAAATAAGTACTGAAGTCTCGAAGCCACACCCAATCATTTAGAAACCATTTCCTGAAACCCCTACATGGAACCACACATCATCCCAGGGGATGAAAACTAGAGGAACAAGGACATATGTCCTCAAATAATATCCATTGTTTCCTAAAAGTACATCATCTGGAGGAATGTTGATTCCTACCATTAAATATAAATGCAAGACCATGGGATCAAGAACGATGAGCCTCAACCCCCAAACGATAGCCGCATCACAATAACATGATGGTTCTTCACCTTCCAGGTGGATTTCTTGACAAGCACCCCCAAAAAATTCCAAATCCACAATACCAGGGGCCTCTTCCCACTCAAGTGGTTAAAACCACTTCATCAATGGAGTCAATATATGTGCACACGAACCAATTCATCACTTTGGCCATCACAGGTGAGCGACAATCACAGAAAAAGTCTCTAACCCACATAAACTGAAACCTCAAGCCCATGAAACAATGTTTCTCAAATATGATGGCTATGAAATCTAGTATAACAAGCCATGACCAACCTGGCAGCCTTATCACTTCATAAGACATCCTCAACACCCAATATTGAGGTTAAACCACTCAAGAAATTCATGACAATCTAAACCAGTGATCAACATCACTCAATCCTGAAGGCCAAGCCACTTCAGTTTTGGACCAAGAACATAATTAACCCTTGGGTCTCAATAGTTTATCACAAGAAATTATATATAAAAAACAATTTCAATAATCAATAAATTAAATGAAATTTAAATTCACATCTCAATACCAATCTAAATAGACAATTAAATTTTATACAATTGAATTGGATCATCAATATAAAAATAACCATTATGTAATGAGGTCTTGAATGACCCAGACTCAAAAGAATAAATCAATTCACTATAACTGAATTGAAAATTTTCAATTTAAACAAAAAAATTAATTTAGAATAAAAAAACCCAACATAAACCCCAATGTGGTCTATAACCTTTAACCTAGCATCACCCCTATGAAAAAGTATAAGGAATTTCTAGAGGCATCACCTATGGTATAATGACCAATTTAAAATAAAAAATGGGGGTCTCACTCAATTTCCCAAATGCATGCTAAAATCCATGCCCCCAAAATGGCTATAAAAACAAAAATCATGGTATGAACCACCTAACTTTGACCCGTAGATGTAGGAACATCCAATATCAAGCTCCAAATCCAAGTGGGTTGGAGTCAATATGAGTTTACATAAACTTCCCTAAAAATAGGGTGAAATATATCAAATGGATTTATCACTCCACGAGGCCAAAATAAATAAAAGAGGAAGTATGGATGGAGTTATTCTTATCGAGGGGGTTTTATATCCTCTGACAGATCGAAGAACAGATGACCGAGGAAGAAGGTGGATCAAAATACATGGGAGGAAGAAAGGGAGGGATCTCCTCATATTGTGTTTGACAAGGAAGAAGAAATGGGATAGGGAAAAGAAATAAATAGGAAAAAACATTATAGTAAAACCATAAATTATTTCCCTTACTAGGTTACACTGTTTACCCGCACCATTTTCCAAAATGTGCATCAACCATGCGAGATATAGTGTTAAGGTGCTACCTAAGTGGCATTAACCATGTGGTATACCAATGGTTTTCACTAACCATGCACAAACCATGAATTATCCCCTAAAAAATTGTAGAGTGTCCTGTAGGGCCTTGTGTCACCATCATAGAGTTTACCCAAACCGTGATCAGTTAAAAAAGGGTTTGTACAACCACCAAAAAGGAGCCACAAAATTTACCCTAAACCAAGCACCCTTTTTCTAAAACCCAAAATAGTCCATTTGGCCTCCAATGCTACCAAAACCAAACTGAACTCACCCGAGGCACATTCTATGCCTCTAGACTAACCCAAAACCATCATATAAAGTGGATTTAACTCTCTAAATTGAGTTCTTGTTAACAAAAGAAATTTTTCATAGCTACTAATTTAAAATATGGAGTGGTTTTTTGACCTAATTCAAAAACCTAGGACATTACAAAATAATTTAGTTGTTATGATGGATAAAAATTCCATTCAATCCACACACTTTATAATAAAGGCAAAATTCACATTTCTAGAAAAAAGTGAAAATTAAATCATTCGGAAAAAAATTAAGACTCGTTTTAAACAATTTTTTTAAATATTAAAACATGTTAGAAAATATTTATAAACAATCATTATAGATTTTTAAAACTTTATTTAAATTGTTTTTATAAAATATGAACATGGACGAAAAAGGTTTTTTGACTGAAGAGAGAAATAAATTTGAGTTTTCTTAAAAATGTTCATTTTGTATCTTGAGTTCTCCAGGGAAAGAAAATTAAATGTATTCTCTAGAAATAAACATAGAAGAATAAAATGAAATATTTTATTGAGATTTATATCATAAAATATCACCATCGAATACTAAATCATAAACAATCCCAATAAACAAAGAGATTATCCCAAAAAACATTTACCACTTTGGTAATATTTGAATCATGGTCCCAAAGATATAAAGAACCTTTTAGGGATATTTTTATCCCATAATTTACATGATATGGACGATAAAATACATAAATGGGTAGTATATGTACTATATAAAAGAAAAAAGTGGTGAATATGGCATGTGTACCATGAAAATAAAAGTGAGGTGATAATCAATTACCATATTGGAAAATTTCTAATCAAGATCTAAATTAAATAATAACATCAAATGAAAAATTAAATATAATTAAATGTATTATATTAAAGACATAAAATGTTAAAGGGGAAGTATATACACAACAAAAGGAGAAAGTGGGGAATATGGCATGCATCCTATAGAAATAAAAGTGAGACAAAAATCCATTACTACATTGGTAAATTATGAATCATAATCCACATGAAAGATAAATTCAAATTAAAATTTAATTATCATTAATAAAAACAAATTCATTATATAACATGTTAAATGGGTAGAATATATAACACACAAAATAAACAAGTGGTATTATTGTATGACTCCCACTGAAATAAAAGTAATGTGAAAATCTATTACCACTTTAGAAAATTTTGAATTATATGAAACATTAAATAACAATACAAGATGAAAAATTAAATATCATGAAATGATAGGGATTAATGATATAACATGTAAAAGGTAAATTATGTTCACCACAAAAAATAAATGAGTCATGAATATGGAAAATGTATCCCATAAATAAAAGATAGTCTAGAAATCCCTTACCTCAAGTATGCAATTTCTTCATACATGTATGAAAATAAATTATAATAAATATAGTTTTATGATAAATCTATTCCAAAACCAAAATAATATATATCATACCATATATTATTTAGCTATTACTATTTATGAACTGTTGTTTAAATAATTTTTGTTAAAATCATGGTTTTGGATAATAATTGGTTTGTTTTCATGTATATTTTCGTTTAGTATTTTTTATCCCTGTACTTTGATCATGGTTCCATAATCTCCATAATCATAATCCTAAGACATATATCATATAAATTAATTATGTATTTATTATATTCATTCATAAAATTTTTCGATAGAAAATGATTTACACCATTCACAGAGACAAAAAGTTTTATGTATGCATAAACGTTGTTTCCATTTTTTTAATGGATAGAATGAAAGAAAGGTAAATGTTATATCACCATTACCAAATAATTATTTATCAAATATATAATATGTACTCATTTAGTTATATCCTTATAAAATCCATGTTGAAATAATATGAAAAATTTATCACATCTTCATGGAGGCGGTAGTCCAAACAAACACACAAGTGAGTTTTTCATATTTCAACGGATTGGACGATAATAAAGTAGATTTGATATTATAATTAAAAAAACATAATTATATACTAGATATAATATAAATATTTAATATCCATCATTATATCGAGCCATGATAGGAAATGATAGAAAACAAATTACAACAGTTCGTGATGTTGTTGTCCACCCTACAAATGATCGATGATTTCATTTACCATTTGACAGGACAAGCGATTAATATTGGTCATACCATTAACATAATAAAATAGAAATATATTAAAGATAATTATTTTTTTATATAATCTCTGTTTAAGAATATTTTATAGATTTACATGAATAAATAAAATGAAAACTCATGGTTAATAATAATACCTCTTATTTGGACAACCACCTTTGGATGGCACCTAATGATTTATTAAGAGTGTTAACTAATAATACTAATGCATTTAGGAAATTTGTAGGGAATTAAGGAATGGATTTTTGTAGTTATTACTTAAGAAAAAGTATTTTTAAGTATGAATATGATAGAATAAGTGGTTCCCTTTTATTAGTGGGGGACAAAATATGCTTGAAATTTTTGAAAAGAAAAAGTTATATCCACATTCTACACATTACAAAAGGAACACAAAAGGATCCTTATTGAACCTTAGACGATATAAGACTGAAATATAGATATAAAATATGATTTATACAAAATTTATGTAATTTTTACCCTTATATGTTTAGTTTAACCCCCCTTTAAACCCATTTTAACCTTAACTGATGTATTAAAATTTTCCTTCTTTTACTATTCATTAGGAAAAAATTAAGTTGACCATATTATATAATATTAATTATTGGGATTTTAAATATTGAAATAGATTTTCTAAATTCAATTCAAGGAAGTGGAAGAATGTAATTTAAAACTAAACTAAAATACGTGATGAAAATCGGTTTTCCAAAGGGAAAGGTTTCATAAGTATAAAAAGTTTTCATATCAAGAATAAATATTAAATTGATTAAAATTACTTATACTATATTAATAATAACATTATTGAAATAATTTTAATTTTAATCCATTTTTAAATAAAATAGAACATTGTAAATGATTTAAATTAAATTCAAGTTTTCAATAAAAATTAGTATTTACAGTATTCATTAAAAAATCAAACATTTTAGAAAAATCCAAAAATATTTATATTAAGATATATTTTACATGTTGATTCCAAAAATGAAGTTCATTTTTTAAAATAAATTTTCTAAAAGTTTAATTTTTTTTTTCACAAAAACTAATAAAAAAATTGTTAGATGTTTTTTTCAAAGTATATGAAAACGTGACTAAAAATTAAATACTTATTTTAAAATAAGTTTTATTTATATAAAAATATCATATTTAATTTTTAAAATATTTTATTACTATTTGTACCCCCAAATTTAATGCTTAGGGTATAATGGTCAAGATTAAATAGTATTAAAAATATATTGTAGTTTGTTAAAACTTGATGTTTCATATAATGAAAGCTATTGATGAATTTTTTTTAAAAAAAATCATAAAATATTAGGATGTTCCATCTTACCACCCTTAAAATTATTTCTACCCTTGAAATTCTATTATTTTGATACAAATAAATGAGGATTCTTCAACCTCAACGTATCCTCACGTTCCCATTTAGCTTCCTCAAGCTGGTGGTTATACCCCAAATCTTTAACCAAGTGAGTGGTCTTATTTCATAAAAATTTACCCCTATGATCTAGAATCTATATAGGTTGTTGTTCCTAGGAAATATCAAGACATATTAGTATGAATTCTAACCTCATTACATGTGAAGGATCTGGTATGTACTTTCTAAGGAGAGAAATATAGTACATATTGTGGATGTGAGTGAGTTTTGGTGGGTGTTATATGTGATATTTAACCGTCCCTACCGAAGAGAGAATTTAAAATGGTCCAATATATGTAGGGTTTATATTTCCACTATTTCTGAATCATATAATCTTCTCCCATGGAGAAATTTTTAAAAAAACCTTCTTTCTAAATTCAATATCTAGATCACACCAATGATTGTCAGCATAAGTTTTATATTTAATTTGAGATTCCTTGATGTTCTATTGAATGGATCTGATTTTTATTCTAATATCCTCAGCTAACTCAAGTCCCAATAGATTTCTGTCTCAAAATTCATCTCATCATGTTAGATTTATACACTTATTTCCATAATGGTATTCATAATGAGACATATAATTTCTTGATTGAATGTTATTACTGTATGAAAACATTAATATTGGAAGTTATTGACCCAAAACACCATTAAATTCCATAGAAAAATCTATCATTATATATTATAGGGTCTTTATTTTTCTAATAGGCTAACATTCAACATAAGTATGATGTGCAGTGTTGAAAATCAATTATATACTAATAGCTTGTTAAATACCTCTCCAGAACATCGAGGTAACCCATAGATCCTAATCAGAAATAAAATAATATTGTACTCCATGAAACCTTACCACTTACATAATTTAGATCCTATAAAGGTGATATAAAGATAAATATTATATGATAGAAATGAGGTGTGCTTAATTTTCAATTAGATAAAATATAAAAAATATAGAATTTTTACCTTTAGAAATTTTGGGGTGTTTGATAAAAAAATTGATGGCGTTGTTTTCCCATTTCAATTATGGTACGTGTAATGGTTGTAACATACCCTAAGTTATTTGTCTCTATTTTGGGAAAAAATCCCTCAAGGTAACTTTGCAGTGTTTTTGGGTTGATTTTGTTTGTTTACACAGAATGTTTCCATGGTTAGTTTTATAATTCCAGAGATATTGTTGAAAAGGTATGTTGAAAAATGTCCAAGAAAAAGAAAGGATGCTCCAGAAGTAGTAAAAAAAGAATGTATACATAGTGGCACTGTTTCCCAGTGTTTTCCAAATTTTTGGTGTCCAAAATCTAGAGAATAAGGAAAGGTTTTTTCCATAGGAATTTTCATGAAAGGTTGAAGGTGAATCTGAATATTTTACGCAATTTGAGATTCAATATCAACACATAAAAGTATGGATAAGGTAATAAGTGCGTGAAATATTTAAACATGTGAGAAAGATGAGTTTGCATGACAAAAGTTGAGTTGCATGCGTCCATGAAATAAATATGGTCATTCTACGTAAAAAAATTATGTGCCCAATTCAATGTCAAATAAAGATCTTCTACACTTGGGGAAATATTACTTGCACATAATAATTCACATAAATATTTTTACATGCATGGTAAACCGGGTCTATAAATAAAAATCTACCCCCTCATTTTAGAATCTCAACCCTAGAGATAATTAGAGCCATGAATCTCATAATAAGTGTAAAAAAGGTATTTTCATGTAAAAAGGGAGTTTCGTGGAAAACATGAAGGTTTCATGCAATTTATTTTTCTACTACAAAGTTAAAAATAATTCATTCAAGGTGATAAATTTTCACACAAGGAATTCAAAGGTCATGCGAGAGATTAAGTGTGAACCAAAAATAATTTCCCAAAAAATCCACGGTAAAGTGGTATTAATCATGTAGATGAATGTGGAACATAATGATACAATAAATGAGGTGTAAAAAATATTGATTCAAGTAATCAAAGTAGGATATTGTGAATAAGTGTTGAGAATAATTTAGTTGAGAGAGTAGTGAGCTTTCATACTATGATTGGTTTTTCCACTAGGAGAGATAGTGAGTCCGATAAAAAATTTGTAAGAGAGGTGTGATTTAGTGGATTTGGTTTATGGGAACATTTCCTTTGTATGCTCCTTGGACATAGCCAAATTTGGGCGAACCAAGTAAAATTGTTGTGTCTCATGTATGTATTAATTTCTGTTCATATATTTCTGCATGAAAGGGAGATAAGTTTGTTTTGTTTAATGATGAAACAAAATCAGAGGGGGAATATTTATTAATCTATCATACCCTGATTCACCCTACTCTAGGAGTATTTTACCTAGTTAGCCTAACACTCTCCTAATTAACTTTCCTACACACCAAAAATCTAGATATAAACTCTAAAATATATATCTTCATTCCCTTCCATAGTAAATAATCTTTTTGATCACTATAAATCTTTATACTTCTAGAATTAATAGAGAATAAAGAACTATGGTCTTCCTCAAATAACTCTTTATTATAATCTGGTATGTATGGAACACATACATGATTTATAAAATTTTTCATTCCATAAAAATCAAGGATAAACTCATTAACATTTATGACCTTTTTCTATAACTCTACATCATCCTTCTGCACCTCTTTAATATTAATTTGGATATATGTTTAAACAATCATTTACAAAATATAACATTTCTCTCCTTCATTTAATGTTTCCAGATCTATCCTTTGAAAATTAAAAAATTCTATATATATTATGATCCTCATCATAGATAAGAAAGGATTATCCTTTTAACTCATATCATCATCCACCTTTTTCACTTTTTCAAGGAGGTAATGTATTCAGTATTAAAAATCATTAATCATCTATGGCCATATTCTCTAGTTCATGTTCAACTCCTTCTATGTTAACATATAATTAAAAAATTTATGATAAGCATATATATATATATATATTACCTTTATCCATAATGAAAATGAATCCATTTCTTTAATCTGAAAATTACCATATCTAACCCCAAATAACGAGTTGGGTAATTTTTATCATGAAAAATTACTTGTCAAGAGACATAATCTATAACCATATGATTCACAATGAGAATTCATCCTATTACCTCCTTTGATGAATCAATATAGGTAAAAACCCCTTCTCCTCTAAAGGGTAGTGTAATAATAGGTGAACTAACTAAAATTATCTTTAGTTCACTGAAATATTCCTCAAATTCCTCTATCCAGACAAACATGACCCCCTTTTGAGTAAACATGGAGAGTATATTTGACATATATGAAATATTTCCCATACACAATCAATAATATCTAGCAAAAATTGGAAAACATTGGATCTTATTCACAATGGTTGGTTTATGAAAATGTTAAATAGACTCCATCTTTGATGGATCCCTTGATATACCATCTTCTAAGATTATATGACTAAAAAATGAGAATTTTTGTATCCAAAATTCACACTAATTAATTTTTTCATAAAAATTATCCTTCCTTAGGATATTTAGATCAATCATAATATAATCTTAATGATATTCATTTATCTTTGAATATAAAATAATATCATCAATAAAGGATACCAAAAACTATTCAAAGTAATCTCTTGAGAATCTTTTCATTAAATTAATGAATATAATGGGAGAATTAGTAAGACCAAATGAAATCACTCTATATTAATAATGTCTGTACCCTATAAGGATTGATTTCTTGGGTATATCCTCATTTTTTAAATTTAGTTGATTATACCCAGAATGAAGGTCAATCTTGTAAAAGTATTAATCTCCATGAAATTGATCAAAAAAGTCATTGATACATGGTATAGGATACATGTTCTTGATTTTGATCTTATTCAGTTCCCTGTAATCAATACAGAGACACATCAATATATTTTATTCTTAACAAAAATAATAGGTGCAACCCATGGTGACATACATGGATGAATGAACCCCGTATTAATATTATCCTGGAGCTTCTTCTTCAATTCTAGTAACTTAATAAATGACATTATATAGGGACTCTTTGAAATAGGTGTGTCATCAGGTATGAGTTATATTGATAACTAAATTTAACATTTCTTTTTATGAATAGAAAAGTATTTCAAGAATACATCAACCAACTCCATAATAATAGGAATATCATTGATGCATATTTTCTTCCCAACCCTCTAAGATAAAAACTAGTTTTTCATAGGAATCAAGACCCTTAAAATGGATGCGATATCCATCAGAAGTTCATACCTATCCTCAAACTGATAGAAAACTATAAATTTATTTGGAATACCACACAAGACATACCTTCCTCAATAGTTGATGTGTTATTTATATAGATAAATCTAATCCATGCCTAACATAACATCAAATTAAACTAGAGGGAGAATAACAAGGTTTATAGAATGGAAATTAGCACATAATTAACTAGGATAAGAGTCATATAAATAAGATGTTATCATCAAAAAAATTTAGGTTTATATTGATATTTTAACTTCTAATAATTGATGAGGTATTGTGATATCCTTAAAGAAACTATTCATATATAATAGTTTGGGTAGATCTAGAATCAAATAAGACATTAGTAGTTATATAATAGAAGATATGTGTACCTTTCACCATTTTATTAACATAACCCTCATAAAAATGGTGATAAAAGGATATTTCTCTTTTTTCCATAGGATTAAGAGGTTTTGAATGTTGATAATCACCATTAACCTTCATATTTGATAACTGGTTAGTATAACATCCACAATCTTTCATTGAAATACTAGAGTGTTGTTGGTTCATTCTGTACGATTTCTCTCTATATGCATCAATAACCATCTTCTTCTAATAACTTCAGTATTCAGACAATCCATGACCTTCCTTTCAACACATAAAGCATTTAATATGCCCCTAAATAAATTTTTATCCATGTTTACTTACACACTTTGAGCATGAATACAATTTCATCTTCTTCTCTCCCTATTTTTTAGATTTTCCTTTGAATGATATCTTTCATTTCTTATAAAAATTTTACATTTATGGGTAACTCCAATATCTATTTCCACATTGATAGAACATAAAGAATATCCTTTATAGCTATTGAAGTACCTTCTAGATAACACTTTTTAGATACTTGGTTTTAAGACACTAAAGAATTGATTAAACTTACATTTAGGTATTATGATAATATCAGAATCTTGTAGTTGTGGTTTGGCTTTATGGTAAGAACCCTGTAATCCTACATGAGAAATTGGGGTTCAAAACCCATTGGGTGCAGGACTGGAGACGTACTGTAGCATACTGTAGCAATGGTGTATTGCAGCAATAGAGGGCACTGTAGCGGCATCAGGTCACTGTAGCGGCGGTAGGGGAACTACAGTAGTGGCAGGAACTATGTGGTACTGTAGCATGTTGGTACTGTAGTAGTAATATTCATAGAATGGTTCTTGGGCCAAAAATTTGGGCCTCTGGGCCATGTAATGGGATAAATGCCCACCGGGCCTTAAGGCTATATAATGGGTCTACCTCTACCCAGTTAAAAGAGATATTTTCTTTGCTTTAATAATAAATGAGGGTTCGAACCCAACCTTTATAAAAAATCAAAATCTTACCTCACAAGTATTCTATGATTTTCCTCGCTGATACCAAAAAATTCATAATCCTTTTAGTTATATCAAGTAATTCCTTATCCATTTATTATGAAGAATAAAATTAAATTACATATTAAAAAATATTCTCTTAAACTCATCCTAATCCATGCAGTCAATTTTTTCATATTACCTCATATTCTTAATTATATTTAATCATTGATTTTATTTTACTTACAAATGATAGATAGAAAAAATGAGTTCCTCATGATCCAAACACTAGAGAATTGATAATTTACTTTCAGTGGTTCTAATACATTTATAGAAAACTAGCATATTAGTATAACCACTAAAAGAATCTGGATTTTTCCTCATAAAGGACTCAACAAAACATTGTTCCATTATTTTGTTGTTTATATGTTCATAATTATTAATATATTGAGAATGTTTTGTGAGCATATAAATTATATTTTTAATTATATCTCCCATAACATTTGGTTTCTAAGGCAGAAAATAATTACATTATACATCATATTCAAGATTAACATGATTACTTTAGATTCCATCCACTGAATAAAACCAAAAAACACATTGTAAGAAACAATAATCATATTAGGGAATCAAATAATGATGAAAAATAAATTATATTATGTCTAAACCATGACAGCTTCATTTTAATATATCTTTCCTTAGGATTAACATAGTTAATTTATATTCATTATCTATTCAAATCCTAAATGATAGTTTTTAAATAGTTTTTGAAATTGATAAACATATCCCCTAGGAGTTTGAAATTAGGTGTGTAGAAAAGAACATTATTGTAAACCAATTGATGATCGAGTCAAATACTAATACACCATTTTTTGCAGTTATTACAGCAAGGTACAACTGTTCTAGAGGAACGTCTAATTGGAGATTCTATACATGGATTAAATTTCTTGGATACCAATCACTCTATCCTTGACCAATATTCTAGGATATTTTCCTATACTAAGAATTATCCTTAGGGTTCTCACTAAAGTTTTATCATTCTAGTTTCAATGGATAACTACACATGTCCTTTGACACCAGCTATAGAGACCCATAATTTTCATACATAGATATTACATATTAATATATGAATATTCATTTCATTATATTAATACATACACGAGGAATATAAAGGTTTTATGTATTTTAATGCTTGGATAAAGAAAAAAGGGTTTATAATTGAACTAAAACATCTCCCATAGTGCTCTTTATATCCAGAACTCTTCTTATAAATATCATAAAGAATAAATTTCCTCATAATCTTAGGAAATAAAAAATAATAAAAGGGTGAGATTAGAAAAATTTTAAGGGTAAACAAGGGATATATAAACATAACATGAGCATAAGGGTTTTATAGCATTAGAATAATATTTAAAAATTGTTCCCTATATATCATGAATATTAAAAAGTGCCATTCCATATATCAAGGATTCTCATAATACATGAATCATAAAGGATTCAAATAACATTATCCATGAGAGAACAACATTTTCGTAAGAAATATATTTGTGACATACACATAAGAATAGAAAATATTATGTCAATGCTATCATGAAAGACATTTGTAACATGTTAGGATTTTTACTACCACCGATGTACATATTTAGGTTTGTGATAAGCTATTGTGTACTATACATTGATCTTGGGATAACCTTTCATATATCCTATTTTGGGCTTGGTATAACCTGCTATGTACCTTATTTCATGCTTGGGATAACCTATTATCTATCCTCTATGGATTGGGATTACCACCCATGTACCCTTAGAGATAATAGAACATAATCAATAACCAATGAATCAGAGGAATATATAGGTCCCACCCATCACATGATCCATAAATCTATGTTCCAAAATATCATAAATATTCACCATATCATAAACAATGAAAAGGAATTGGGTTTCATAAATATTTCATCATTTCTTAACCCATGGAAAGAAATAGGTTTGATAAACATTTCATCAATTCATCATATCCATACCTGTGACAAAGGAATGGATTTCATAAACAAAATTCCATCAAAATACTAAGCATAAACCATTCAATGAATAAATAAGAATGGTACCATTGTATCATATCCCTAGTAAAATATAAGTAATACCAAATATTGTTGTTGTTAATTAATATAAATTCTATAAAAATCTTACTAAAATATTCTTAAGAAAAATATCCTTTCTATTCAAAATAATTTCATTAAAATATAAAATTTTCAAAAATATTAGAGAAATAAATTTATTTTAAAATAAAATTTAATACTTTTAAAAGAAGATTTATATAATTTATTGGTCATGATTAAGGAAAATTTCATTCATTTTGAATAAGTTAAAACAAATATTCCTTTCACATTTTTGGTAAAAAGTAAAAACTACCTCATTCAAAAAACAAAAATAAGAATTATTTAAAAAAAATTTTAAAAAATTAAACAGGGTTAAAAATTTATTTAAAATATCATTTCATAATAGTAAAAGTTTCTTTAAAAAAATTAGAAATCACAACCATATAACAAAAAATATTTTTGAATGAAGAGATAAATAAAGTAAATTTTTATTTTAAACATTATTTTAGTCTTATAAGTTATTAAATAGAGGGGAATGAAAGATAAACATGTATTCTCTAAAAATAACCTCTTGATACGAAAATAAATGAGTTTATTTAAAGGTTGATAATAATATTTTTTCATCAGTAACTTAATCATAAAAAATCCTGATAAATAATGTGATTGTAACATAAAACTATTACCAATTTGTTAACATTTTAATTATAAGCCCCATGAGAGATATAACCATATATGTATATTTATATAACATAAATATCTTGAGAATAATCCTAAAATATATTCAATTATATTATATACATCACCAGAAATAAAAACATAGGGAATATGGCATGTGTCCTACATAAATAAATGTGAAACAAAAATGACTTACTACTTTCATATCATTGAAATCATAAGACTAATTTCAGAAAAAATAAAATGAAAATATAAATAAAATTAAAATTATTATATTCATTATTTAACATGTTAAATGGGAAATATATATTCTACACAAAATAAATTAGTGGTAAATATTTCATGTATCCCACAGAAATAAAAGTGAGATGAAAATACCTTACCAGTTTGGTAATTTTTGAATCATAATCTCCCTGAAAGAGAAACATAATAGGTAAAATTAAATATAATGAGTAGATTAAATTAGTCATATAAAATTTCAAAGGTTATGTATATACACCTCATAAAATAAATTAGAGGTGAAAATCACTTCTGTTCCATTGAAATAAGAGTGAGAATAAAATTCCTTACTACTTAGAAATTTTTTGAATTGTAAGCCCCATTAAATAATAAAATCAAATTAAACTTTAAATATATTTTAAAGAATTATATTTATGATATTAAATGTTAAATGGTAAGTATATACACCACACAAAATAAACTATTTGTAAATATGACATATTTCTTCCAGAAATAAAAGAGATACCAGAAATCCCGCACATCAAGTATTTAATTTTTTCGTACACTTTAAAATAGATTGTATAATAATTTTTTACAAATTATATAGTTGATAAAGAAACATACTCCCAAATATAATTACATATATTATTTAATTATACCATTTATTACCTCTTCATTATTATTTCTTGTTAAAATCAATATTTTCTAGTAATAACTACTACGTTTTTAATGTATGTTTTAGTTCGGTCGATTTGGTCCATGAACATTTATCATAGCTTAATAATATCTAAAATGTTTATAATTATATAAATATCATATAAATTCATTATCTAAAAATTTATTTTCATCCATAAAATTTAGATATAGAAAATAAATTACATTATTCATGGATACGACAAGTAGTACATATGCATGAAGGTTGCTTGTATTTTTTCAATGGATATAAAGAAATAAATCTTTAATGTTAATTAAAATTTAAAAAATCATTATTATATCATTGATATCATATATATTCATTTAATATATCTTTATTACCATACAATTCAATATAAAATGAAAAATGTATCGTATCGCTTCATGGAGGTGGTAGTCCACACGTACACATGGGCGACATTATCTTTTTTAAATTTATTGGAAGTTAAGAAGGTATATGTTATATTATAATTTAAAAAATATATTTTTTTTCAAAAATATAATATAAATATTTTAAATAAATCATTATATCTAGCCATGATAGATGATGTTGGAAAAAATACATCGATTCGTGAGACAGTAGTATGTTGTTCTCACAATCAACGATTTTCCCATTTGATAGAAGGGGAGATGTATATTGTTTATTAAATTAAAAAAATAACATCTCGATATATGTTATATACTAAAGATATTATATAATCATGTTTTAATAATATTTCAATGGGTTATAAGAATAAATATTATGAAAATGCATGGTTAAGAATAATTCTTATTCTTCATACGACGTCATTTAGTTGTCACCAAAAGTCTTCATAAGAGATTTTAATATAAAGGGATTGTATTATGTGGTTAGGGATGTAATGGATTTGGTTAGGTGTTTAATTGATAAAAATTCCTTGGAAGTGTGACGAGAATAAGATAAGGGCTTTTATAAGTGGGGGAGATGACACACTTTTAATTTTTCAAAAGAAAAATTTAAACCCACATTTTATACTTGACACAAGGCTCACAAATGGATAATTATAAAAACTTATATGATAGAATGTTTCAATATAGAAACAAATAAGAATTGTAAAACTTTTAGGTCATTTTAACCCCTATATTTTTATATTAACCATGGTAAAACAATTTTAACCTTAAAAATGGTAATTATTTTTTACTATTTTTTACTTTTCATTATGTCAAAAAATTAAGTTAAAATTAATATAATTTATTAATTATATTGATTCTAAATATGTAATCCATTTTTATAAATTAAATTTACACAAGTGAAATTATTTATTTTAAAATTAAACCTGTAGGCATGATGAAAAAATAATTTTCTAAAGATAAAGTTTTGATAAGAATAAAAAAAATTTATGTCATAAATCAACATCAAATTTTTACAAATGATTTAAATTTGATTAATGATAACATAAATGAACTAATTTTACTTTAAAATCATTTTTAAATAAAATATTTCTTTTAAAATTATGTAAACAAAAAAGTAGTTTTCAATAAAAATAAATATTTTTCACTATTCATTAAAAAAATAAAACATTTGAAAAGTATCCTAAAAATCCACCCTATAATAATTTTTACATGTTGATTCTATAGATGATGTTAATTATTTCAAATAAATTTTCTATAAGTGGAACAAATTAATTTTATTATTTTTTTCATAAAAAATCAATGAAAATCATTTATGAGTGAAAAAAATATTTTTGATGAACACGAATACTTTATTAAAAAAAGTGTACTTATTTATATTTTTTTCGTTATATAAAACCACTGTACATTTTTTTTAAATTTTTTTTATTCCTATTAATATAGATTTAATTTCTTTTGTATAATGGTCATGCTTAAATAATATTAAAAATATATTGTGGTTTGTTAAAACTCAGTGTTGCATGTAACACAAGTTATCAAAGAAATTAAACTTATTTGAAAAAAAATTTAATAAAATCTCAGGGTGTAACACTAATACTAAGAAAATATTGTCTTTGGGTGGTACTTACTCACTCACATGATTTTGGATCGTGTTCCAATAACACATCTTAGTGGGAGAAGTTTCTCTCTTCCCTGCACGTTTGAAGCCATATCAAACACCACCAACATAGGGCTCTACTAAAGCCCTTCATCACCATATAGAATTATCCATGCCTAGACCACAATCAAGTAGGGTCCTATCCAAGAGATACATTAACCCCACATGCTAGCATTAGTCCTCTACAACTTGAGGGGGGGGGGGTCTGGATCACCATATATCATGGGTGATCTCTATATCTGAAGCTTGTGAAGTGCATTCAGCACAGGTGCATCCTATGCTAATTCTGCAGAACCAACCACTACTTAATATAATAGAGATAATCCACCTAACCCACTAAGTGTGGGTAAGTATGCTATTAAATGGGTGAAGATATAGAACATTATCCACATGGAGGACCCACTATCTAGATAGGTATACAAAAAATAATCATTGCTTCCAAGAGGATCATAACTACTATTCTGATACTGAATCCAAGTTGGATAACATCATTGAGGCATCCAGAAACTGTTGTGACACAACATAGGGAAAAGAGAATATTTGGGGATATTAATCAAGGAGGATATGAAATTATAACCCATTATTTTGTTATGAATGTACCAATTATTTCCCTATAACCAATGCCTACATGTGTTGATCCAACAACCTAGTCATCAGAGTTCGGGTGAATAGATACGCCAGCTGCTGCACCAAAATTATGATCCCTCGATGGAATGACAAAGCTGATGCACTTTATCACTTTTTTCACAGTACCTAACCAAACCTCATAAGTATACAATCTCATAACTCCATCCTAAAATTATCCTCTGATTCCACTCTATCATGACATTGACCATTTGTTTCTTCTTGGATGGAGGTAATCCTTGTATATCACCACAATTCCACCTATAATATGTTATGGGATGGAAACTAGAATCAAGTAGGAATATAACACACATGGGAGGCCTTTTCAAAAAGTACCAGTACACAGACACACATCTCCATTCACCAATATAATGTAAAAAGGTAAATAAATTATATTATACATTCATGAATAAATTCTATACCACATAACAGTTTTAAAATATGTACAAAAAATGTGACATGGACAAGTAAAAATACCACCAAAGTTGTAAGAAACCCAACCTGGTGACAACAAGGGGGGAACTACCCAAAAAGAACTATTGGATCCATCTATGGTTTGTGTAATACAACTATGATCCAACTAAGTCCCCCTTATTCTTCCTGGTGCACTAAGGTATCTAATAAAAATTCTTTCATCTGCATAATATAGGACATGACTAAAAATATCCCATGCTATGGTGGGTATAAAAACCTCGAGAAAGGCACCCTGAAATCACCTAACATAAAGCATCAAGTGAGTAGTTAGTTCATCACCATGAAGGTATGTCAATCAAGATTTTCCACATAACAATATATAATCATAAATATAACCAATATATTCTCTATATATAAACTAAGTGTTGAGATGAGGCCATTTTTTGTGCATGTTCTTGCATGTATTTTTTTTAAATTTATTATAATATATCCAATGTTTTAATAATATTATCAAATGATAAAATATTTAATTGTTTTCAATTAAAGGTTTTAATATTTATATATAAATATTATATCTTTTAACTGTGTTTTACTTAAATTATAATTATCTTAATCATCTCACAATATATATACATAAAATTTATTTTGATTTCATGTTTTGATTTCTCATGACATGTTCCACAAATTTTATTTTGAGTTTATAAGCTAAATATATCTTTTGGGACCTTGAAATATAATTTATAGATGTTTTATAATGTTCTCATATAGTAAAAACATTGTTCACAAAGTATCTAAATGCATATTCATATAGCCAATTTAAAATTCCCATAGCAGGTTTTGAATCCACGTAACTGACTGTCTAGTTTCAGATACTTTATATATTTTAACTATAACATGATCCACAAAACTCAAACTTGAGAAATTCATTTTTTTTAAATATAATATGGTTTCTTATATTTAATCCTAATACAAAAAACTCTTAATTAGTCTTAGTCATTTCAGAAATTAAATTTAATGTAACTATATATTTTATTTCAAATTTGGCAGTTTTTTAGAAATGTTTGGTAAATATTTTTATGATAACATAAAATATATAGATATTATTAAGGTGATTATTGATTCATTATAAATATATCTAAATGTTATAAATATAATACAAAAATACCCAAATCTAATCAATACATTATCATGGACTTTTTTTAGATCTGAAATTTGAAAAGGAAATCTATTTTTAGTTTTTCGAAATTCCCTTCAGTGAATTTACTACATTAGAAATTTGGATTACTTATTCAAAGAATATCTTATGGGAATAAAAAAATAGGATTTTCTTTATGAGTACCATACAAAATTGACATGAATTGGTTCTCTTATGTAGTAAATCACTTATGTGAGGAATTTGGATATGTTAATCTCTTACAAAGTGAATCACATATGTAATTACCATACGTAAAATTCCTATGTAGTGAATCCCATATTTGATTCTCCTACATGGTAAATTTTTTAATGTAGAGAAAAAATATTATGTGAAAACCTCATATTTTATTTTTTTCTATGTAGCTGAATGAAAATTCAGACTAAAAATAATGTGATATTTTATGTTTCATTTCATATTCTAATTTTCTGCATGTTTATATCATGTATTTAATTTTTTATACTGATATTATAAGTTGATATAAATTATTCATAACTTAGGAAAAATATTTTTCACTGTTTTAAATATATTTTAAAAAATATCAATTTTTTTCGTTTCATGCATGAAACATTCATCTTGAAACTCAAAAAATAATTTTTTTATTTTATGTTTTTTCCTTGATTTAATTCGTTATAAATTAATATTAGATGATATTAAAATAATTTAGGATAGTTTTAAAAATTTTAATGTGCTTTTTTTAAGATTTTAATTTCTTCGCATATTTACAATTTCTATGAAAAAAGACTGTTTTGAATTTCATATTTTTCAAATTCAAACTTTTTATTTTCATGGAATTTATTTTTTACCTATTATTATAGAGACTATTTTAATTTTTTATTGGACGATTTTAAATTTTTTGGAATTTCTATTTATTGTTTTATATTTTGTCCATCAATTTTGTGATTAATATAAAATGATAATATATTTATTTATCTGTCTTAGATAATCTAGTTTTATCATTTTTATTATTATTTGTTATTCTAAATATTTTCTTGAGTGTGTAATCCATATAGATTTTTATTTAAGGGACTCAAGGATTCCAGGAACAAGAACAAAAATATATAAAATTACCACATGAAGAGTTCTTACTACTTAAAGAGAAAAAAATTGTTTATACTCTGTGAATCTTCAAGTGATCTTATACATTGTTTTTACTAATACATGATGATATATGAAGGGATAAACATAAACTTATTAAAATTTTACTTCCTTGAAGAGATGATCTAATCCTACTATCCAGAACCTGAACCTTTGTTTTATTCTTTTCTATCTATTTCTAATGGTTGAGTCTGTAACACTTATTCTTATATTTCACATACACTATATTTTTCTATTTATTCTTTTACATACAAAATCATTTCTTCTTCTATTGTTTGGTTTTTGACTCCTAGATTCTAAAGACAAAACCATTTAGGTTTTCACTACCGTAGTATAAACTCAGTTTTGTAATTTGGCTGTGAATCACCATACAATAGTCAGCTGTCTGATTGTTCTTCCAATAGAAAAATAAGGTTGTAATCAGGTTATTATCCCCCTTTAAAAAGCAGGTAGTGCACAAAAAACCTCTCATTGAGTCGAGTGGTATAAGACTACACCAGGTCCACTTTGTATTGAACTAGTATAAAAATCCTTTAATTTAGTCATTTATTTTACTAATAACTAACACTTATAATTTACTCTACTAATTAACTTTTATAATTAATCCATCTCACAAAAATTTTAATTTGTTCTATTAACCCCTTCCCCTATAGACTTTATTTCATTATTCTGTCCAAACAAAAAATTAGTAACATAGGTTATCCTTTTTAAGGATTTTTTTGGATCAGTTATTATCTTTCCTGATACCAAAAAATTGGTATCAATTTTTGTTACTTTTATAATTAACCAATCTTATGTAATGGCACGGACCTCTCTGGCCCATTCCTTTGTCAAAAAGAAGGTCATGAAGTGTTCTGGAGGGTAAAATGGAATTTTCCCACACTTTCTAGAATTTTGAAACTATACACCGTGTAGTTTGAGTACACGCCGTGTACCCCCCTTTCTGGGTATACCCCGTGTCGCAGACCGTGTCCTCGCCATGTGAAGTAAATTAGTACACGCCATGTAGTGTAACTACACGCCGTGTACCAACTTTGTCGGGTATACCCTGTGTTGAAGTCCATGTCCTTGCTGTGTGGAATAATGGGTGCACACCGTGTGTTTGATACTACACGCCGTGTAGTCCTTCCTCGTGAACGTGTTACCAGTCAACGACCATGTGCCATGCTGGAGCTGTGTCCTTGCCATGTGCAATAAATGGGTACATGCCGTGTGTCTAAACTACACGTCTTGTAGTCCCTCCCCATATATGCGTTACCCTCAAACCGTGTGTTGACCAGTCAACGTCCGCATAGCCGTGTTGGAAATCGCGTGGAGACCATGTGAAATAACCGAGTACACGTCGTGTACCATAAAGTACACACCCTGTACTTTTTCTTTTCTCGCCTATAAAAGTAGGGGTCCCCTCCTCTTTTCAACTCACTCCTCTCCTCCCCTTTCCTCTGAGCAGAGCTCTCCCAAGAGACTCAAAGGCTCCTTTTCTTCCATAACTTCTTCGTCCGAGCTACGATTTACGATCCTTCAGCGGCCATGAGATCGTAACGACGAGGCGGAACTTCCGAGCATGGATCCATTGTCTTTCCTTCGGCCTTTCCTTTCCGACTTCCACCCGAGGAGGTTTTTCCGGGACCCGACAGAAGTGACGGACACCGACAGATGTCTTCTATGGTTGATCCGGGGGAGCGCTGCGATCAGAACCTGTTGAGGTAGGAATGTTACCTTCATCTCTCTAAATTGTGCATCATGCGGGGTGGGTATCCGCTTGTTTTCATGAGAAATAGTTAACCATTAAATGAATATAATAACTGGTTAAAGAATGGGGTTGGGAAGTTTGATATTGTTGTTACTTTATATCATGTGATATTATGTTATGAATTGAACGAGCTTCTGCCTACTAAAAATCACAGTCGTTGGGGGCCTTTTCTTGTGCAATTAAATGTTACCCTATATTTCTAGACCTTTTTGTGGATGGAACTTTGTGGAATGTGGAATCTGGTTAATCACGTAAAGTTGGCTGTTTAAAATCTAGAACACTTGTGTGATCACCCCGGTTAAACAAAAATGGAATAATGAACATGTGGGTGTTGTCTTGGATACGTGGCATGTGATGGGGGTGTTTTGTGGGTTGTTGTGGATAGGGTGAGCAGCGGGGCTGCGGTTGACTTGGTTGTGGGTTGGTGTGAATGTTGTGTTGGTAACGGGCAGCGGGGCTGCGATAAATGGTATTAAAGGGATAATGATGTACGAGTTTCTATGCGGTTGTGGTTATGGTGGTTGGCAGCGGGGCTGCGGGGATGGGTTGAATGTGAACAGACTATGGGTTGTGAATGATAAATAAAAAAGTGAAAGAGTTAATGAATTGTGGGGCTTGGTAACGGAACAACATTAATAATCAATGGGGTTGGTTGGTTAATAATAAGGACTTGGTTGTGCTGCTTGTGTTTTCCTAACTTGATTTGTGGATGGCAGGGATAAGTTTACGAACGGTCGATGTGGTTGGTTGTGGATAGTTTCCCAGTAGTTAAGGAACTAAATAAATTAATTCTCCTGAAACGTGAAAACCTAAATGGGTTTGGGGTTGTTTTTTGTATGAATTCTTCGTAGTAGTAGTGCCGAGACACGTGCTTAGTTTCTCTGTTTAGAAGCCATAGGCTGGGATGTGTGTTTGGTATATATATATATCTGTATCTTTTCTGTTTTATCGCACCCCACCTATGTTGACCACTTAGTGCCGAACACTCCCATTTCATGGGAGAGGGTGTTTTTTTCCTTAGTTACTATATCCTTCCTTCTCCTTCTCCCCTAGGCTGTGATGGCTTGAGGCGACCTTACACCTAAGACTCTTCGGGTAGGTTTCGATTGGGGTGGATTTAGACCAAGACTCTTCGGACAGGTTCTACTCTTTCCCAAGAATCTTCGGGATGAGGCCCAGGTGTGTGCGGGCGGGATACGTTGTTGTGAGGCCCAGGTGTGTGCGAGTGGGATACGTGGTTGTGAGTCCCAGGTGTGTGCGGGCAGGATACATGGTTGTGAGGCCTAGGTGTGTGCGGGCGGGATACGTGGTGGTGAGGCCGAGGTTTGTGCGGGCGGGGAGAGTGTGGCAGCGGCATGAAATTTTCCATTAGAAAGAGAAGCTAACTAAATGGAAATGGTGCAGGGTACCCAATAATCTTGTTCTTATATACTACTACATGTTGTGATTGTGTTTTTGGTGAGTGTGGCTGGTGAGGTTGGCTGGATAGAATTCCTTGCTAGGTTTCTTCTGTTGTTCTCACGGGACATTAGGATGTCTCCCCACTTGTGCATGAGATATTTAGGTTTCCCTACTGAGTATAATTGTATGCTCACCCTATGTTTACTTTCAGGTTTCCAGGAGGACTACTAGGGTCATGCGAGACCCTACTAGTCGGATAGTTGGAGTTGTTGCAGTTGTTGTACACTTGTTTCTTTTGTTATTGTACTTTGAGCTTTCTTGTACTTGCTCCTTGTTATAAAATTTGTTTAAACATGAATGTGGGCTTGGTTTGGGTTTATTTATATAAACTTGTTCTTTTCCTTTTTGGTGGTTGACTTGTCCTATTTCACGATCCTAAATAATAAAAAGTGTAATGCCTCCCATATTTGTGAAAACTCATACCCTTGGTGCTAGTCACCACCCCGGGGCCTACTGGAGGCAGGACTCGGGGAGTCATTATCTCCCTTTCACCATTGCCAGCTCCGGAGGGGAATCTTTGGTGGGAGGGGGTCGTGAAAAAATGGTATCAAAGGTGATGGTTGAGAGATAGGATGGAGTCTGGAGTTAGGAACAGTGAGTATTGCATGGGATGGTAGGGTAATAGTGTTATTTAATCTTGGTACGTGACATGGTCCAGAGAAGATCGGCTAGGACATGGGATTTTAGGGCCCCCCGTGATCCGATGCAAGGACTCTGATCTTACCGAACAACCAAGTGAGACTACATTGATTGCAGGGTAGAGACCCTAGGGAAGGTGCATGCATCATCATGATTGTGTTTTACTTGATTTGGGTGTTCTGGGAATGAAATTGAAATAAAATGAAAAAATAAAACCTTGAGTTTTCTTTACAACTTGTGCTTAGAAGATCCTTGTTTACCATACAGCTATGGCACCTAGACGTCGTCCCCGGGTGGCTCAAATGGCCGAGGCCCAGTAGATTCAGGCAGTCGATCAGTTGAGGATTGAACAAGAGGAGGAAGATAGCCAGTGGCAGAAGAGTCTCCGTTCTTTCCAGTGGCAGACCCTCAAGAAGTATGATGGTAGTACCTCGGATACGGAGACGGAGGGGTGGCTTGAGGAGCTAGGGATTGATTTTACCTTGATCCGTGCTCCGAGGGAGTACTGGTTTCCCCTAGCAGTCAGTCAGCTAAGAGGCACGGCGTGACAGTGGTGGACGCTCTACCTCGGAGAGAGGATAGAGGCAGAGGTTCCATGGGATGACTTTGAGAAGGAATTCCGAGAGGAATTCCTTTCTTCCATGATCAAGGCGGAGAAGCGGCAGGAGTTACTCTCCCTTCAGCAGGGGAGTATGTCAGTACGAGAGCTGGGGATCAAGTTCAAGGACCTCCTGCGCTTTTCTCTGGATCTCTTTCCGGATGAGGAGTCTCGGGCGAGACGTTTGGAGGAGGCGCTTCGTCCTTCGCTCCAGTATGCTGTCACCCCCTTCACCCTTCCGACGTACTTAGAGATACAGAAGAAAAAAGAGGTTGTAGAGAGGATGCACTCGCTGGGAGGTGCACCCCATGAGGGGATCCAGCCAGGTTCGTCGAAAGGGAAATTAGTCAGCAGCAGGTCTCCTACGACGGGACCTTCTAGGTTCAGGCCAGTGGGGAGAAGGCCCTAGAAGTTCCAGTTCAGATCCTCGGTTCCTCATCCCTTTTTCACGAGCCCAGGACCGAAGTGCTTTTCTTGTGGAGGTTTCGGGAATTTTCAGAGTCAGTGCCTGACCCGAGCGCAGTACGGTGGAGGTGGGCAGGTTCAGCGCCCACCTCAGCAGCACCAGTTGCCAGTGAGGCCCTTCCAGCAGCAGCAGGACCATGCTCCTCCGAGGGAAGACTTTGAGGGAGGAGGCCGACCTCAGGGTGCTCCTCAAGGACCTCAACCAGGGCGTGGTCGGGGAGGTGAATGACAGCAGAGAGGCAGAGGAGCTGGGCGTGGATAGTTGCACGTAGCAGCGTTGACAGCTCCAGCAGGACCAGAGGTGGTGCGAGGTATGATTTGTTTGTTCAACACTCTTGTTTCTTCTTTGTTTGATTCGGGAGCTTCGCACTCCTTTGTTTCACCTGGTCTAGCCCATGCTTTGGGACTAGACGTAGAGAGACTTTTCGTACCACTGATGCTGAGTACACCAGTTAGAGGCTAGACTAGCATATCTTTTGTTTGCCGGGGATGTGGGCTGACGTTGGGACAACATAGATCTAGTGGGGACCTTCTTCTGTTACAGATGCAGCCATACGATGTCATCCTAGGCATTGACTGGTTGTTTTCTGTTAGTTCCGTTATCGACTGCTTCCTAAGAAGAGTCGTGTTCTCCGACGTAGATGGGAAGCGTGTGTATTTTGTTGGCGAGAGGAGCTATCAGGAAGGAAGTCGGCGCATGGAGCCTCTCCTTTCCTTGTTAGGCAGGATATTAGTGGTTCCAGCTAATACAGAGATGATGGATATCCCGGAGGTTGTTGGGGAGTTCCTCGATGTTTTTCCTGAGGAGGTTGTGACTCTACCCCCCCCCCCAACGTGTCGTTGAGTTCGGGATAGACTTACATCCTGGGGTCCGTCCAATTTCTATGGCCCCTTATCGGATGGAACCTTCGAAGTTGCAGGATTTGCGGATTCATATTGATGATCTGATGGAGAAGGGTTTTGTTCAACCCAACATATCGCCATGGGGAGCTCCAGTTTTTTTCATGAAGAAGGCAGATGGTGGTCTCAGGCTATGCATAGACTACCGAAGGTTGAACCAGGTAACGGTCAAGAACCATTACCCCCTTCCAAGGATAGATGATCTCTTCGACCAAATGAGGGGAGCAGGTTGGTTTTCCAAGATTGATCTATGATCTGGATATCATCAGCTGAGGGTAAATGATAGTGACATCTCTAAGATAGCTTTCAAGTGCAGGT
Organism: Viscum album; assembly: GCA_963277665.1. NCBI lineage: Eukaryota > Viridiplantae > Streptophyta > Magnoliopsida > Santalales > Viscaceae > Viscum > Viscum album. Next base: position 1,147,764,466 of record OY728142.1, on the reverse strand, counting down.
ATGGGCACTTCGAGTTTGTTGTGATGCTGTTTGGAGTTACGAATGCACTGGATGTGTTCATGAGACTTATGAACTTTGTCTTCCAAGAGTTTTTGGACCGGTTCATCATTGTTTTTATCTATGACATCCAGATCTACTCAAGATCAGAGGAGGAGCACGTTGAGCATCTCAGGGTAGTCTTAGAAGTCCTTCGACACCACCAGAATTATAGTAAATTATCGAAGTGTAAGTTCTTGACGCAAGAAGTACACTTCCTTAGGCACGTAGTGTCTCAGCATGGAGTGTCTGTAGACCCGTCGAAGTTGGAGGCAGCTGTTTCTTGGGCAGCACCCAAGAGCATGGCAGAAGTTCATAGTTTCCTGGGGTAAGTAGGTTACTATCGGAGGTTCATTTCGGACTTCTCTCGAGTTGCTTCTCCATTGACACCTTTGACTAGGAAGAACCAGGTATTCTTATGGAGTGAGCAGTGTCAGAAAACTTTCGACTACCTGAATGAGAAGTTGGTCAGTGCTCCCGTACTCAGGTTGCTAGAGGAAGGGTTATTGTATGAGGTGTTTTGTGATTCTTCTGGCCTTGGTCTGGGGTGCGTGCTGATGCAGAAGAAGGGAGTGATCTGTTATGGGTCTAGGAAGTTATGCCCTCACGAGCGTAACTATTCCACCCATGACCTAGAGATTGAAGCAGTAGTGTTTGCACTGAAGTTGTGGCAACATTACATCTTTGTGGAGCACTTTGTGGTCTTCTCAAATCACAAGAGCCTACGTTATATCTTCTCCCAGCATGAACTGAACCTTCTACTGCGAAGATGGGTCGAGTATCTCCAAGACTATGACTTTGAGATATCTTAAACTGAAGGTAAGGGAAACGTTTTGACTGATGCCCTGAGCAGGAAGTCGCATCAAGAAGTATTTTGAGAATCCACTGATGCTTGGAAGGCAATGGGAGAGTTGGCTGCCTTGCACTTAGATGCCAGGGTAGAAGGTGTTAGAAGCTATTTGTTTCAGATAACGGTGCAGTCCTCCTTGTTTCAGTAGGTGGAAGAGTCTCAGTGGGGGGACTCCGAGGCGGAAGTGATGCGGGATCGTGTCGATCAGGGGAACGCTCCAGAAGGATGGTCAGAGGATAGCCGACATCAGATGCTTTTCTATGGAAGGTTGTTTGTTCTAGAGGCAATGAGTGAGGGAGTTCTCCGTGAGTTCCATAGCTCAGCCTTGGAGGTACATCCAGGAGTTTAAAAAATGTACCAAGGCCTGAGGGAACAGTTTTGGTGGCCCAGGGTGAAACGGGTAGTGGCGGAGTTTGTGGATAAATTCCTAGTGTGTCAGCAAGTGAAGGCTGAACACCATGTTCCCACTGGTTTTTTGCATCCTTTAGATGTCCCTGAGTGGAAGTGGGATGACATCTCAATGGACTTCGTCACAGGACTAACCAGAGCTCAGGGTGGTTATGATGCTATCTGGGTAGTGGTGGATCGACTGACGAAATCAGCTCACTTCTTAGTAATTAAGGAGTCAGGCCCGATGAGTACCTTATCACAGAGGTATGTAGACGAGGTTGTGCGGTTGCATGGAGTCCCGAAGACTATCGTCTCATATTGGGATACTCAGTTTACTTCACAAGTCTGGAGGGGGTTACAACATGCTTTGGTCACCCAGCTACACCTTAGCACGGCTTTCCACCCCCAGACCGATGGGCAGACAGAGCGGACTATCCATACACTGGAGGACATGCTGCAAGCATGCGTTCTGGATTTCAGAGTATCATGGGTATGACACTTACCTTTATTAGAGTTTTCCTACAACAACAGCTTCCACTCTACTATTGGCATGGCACCATTTGAGGCTTTGTATGGAAGGCCATGTCGTTCACCCATTTGCTAGGCAGAGGTTGGTTAGACAGGTGATCTTGGGCCAGAGGTAGTGCAGAGAACCACAGAGAAAGTCTAGCTTGTACGTGAGAGGATGAAAGCGGCTCAGGACCGACATAAGTCTTATTCTGATCATCGGAGGAGGCCCTTGGAGTTCGAGGTGGGAGATCATGTGTTCTTGAAGGTTTCCCCCCGACGGGGGAAGTGGAGGTTTGGGAAAGGGAGCATGCTCTCACCTAGGTTCATCGGACCTTTTGAGGTGCTGAGGTGAGTCGGCGAGGTGGCATATCAGCTGGCCCTGCAACCTCAGTTGGAGAAGGTTCATGATGTCTTCCACGTCTCCTAGCTTCGCCGGTACTTACACGAAGACTCCCATGTTATCAACTGGGGAGAGTTAGATATGGGAGACAACACGACCTTCGAGGAACGACCATTTAAGATTGAGGATCGTAAAGAAAAGGTGCTCCATGGACAAACCATTCTGTTGGTTCGTGTGTTGTGGAGGCATGGCGGCCTCGAGGAGAGCACTTGGGAGTAGGAGACCCAGATGCACGCTCAGTACCCGGAGTTGTGTTTGACATGTGTTTTCCCTTGTTCTTCTGAGCATTGTGTTGATGTTGTACTCTGTACCTTTGATTTTTTTACGGAATTCTTGGCTTTTCGATTGTGAGACCTTTTGTTTCCTTGTTCCCTGGTAATGTATAACATGTCTGGATGCGTGGGAAAGGGAAAAAAACCTGACCCTTAATCGAGACGCATTAATGCGGATGCGATTGAACCCATGCGGGCAAGTCAGTGCTGCCTAAAGCGGATAATATATCGACATAGGAGAAGGAATTTCCCAAACCCATGTGTTCAGGCAGTGTGTTGGTTGTGTGGTGTTGGGGGTAGTGCGAGTTGAAAATCCTAATGTATGAAAGTGGGAAGACCCAATTCTTAATAGAGACGCATTAATGAGGATGCGATTAAACCCGTGCAGGCGAGTCAGTGCTGCCTAAAGCGGATAATATCTCGACATAGGATAAGGAATTCCTAACACATATGATTAGGGTTGTTAGTTGGGTTCCTGTTATAATGAGAACCCTAAGAGGTATCTTGATGGGTTCCTCTGGGTTGGTTTTTGAATTCTCGGGGACGAGAATGTTTTAAGAGGTATCTGATGTAATGGCTCGGACCTCTACGACCCATTCCTTTTTCAAAAATAAGTTCACGAAGTGCTCTGGAGGGTAAAATGGACTTTTCCCACACTTTCCAGAATTTAGAAACTACACGTCGTGTAGTTTGAGTACACGCCATGTACCCCCCTTTCCGAGTATACCTCGTGTCACAGACCGTGTCCTCGTCGTGTGAAGTAAATGAGTACACGTCGTGTAGTGTAACTACACGCCATGTACCCCCCTTTCCGAGTATACCTCGTGTCACAGACCGTGTCCTCATCGTGTGAAGTAAATGAGTACATTCCGTGTAGTGTAACTACACGCCATGTACCACCTTGCCGGGTATACCCCATGTTGAAGGTCGTTTCCTTGCTGTGTGGAATAATGGGTGCACGCCGTGTGTCCGATACTACACGCTGTGTAGTCCTTCCATGGGTACGCGTTACCAGTCAAAGGTTGTGTGCCGTGTTGGAGCTGTGTCCTTGCCGTGTGCAATAAATGGGTAAAGCCATGTGTCTAAACTACACGCCGTGTAGACCCTCCCCACATATGCGTTACCCTCAAACAGTGTGTTGACCAGTCAACGGTCGCGGAGCCGTGTTGGAAGCCGTGTGGAGACCGTGTGAAATAACCGAGTACACGTCATGTATAATAAAGTACACGCCGTGTAATTTTTATTTTCTCGCCTATAAAAGGAGCGTCCCCTCCTCCTTTCAACTCAATCCTCTCCTCCCCTTTCCTCTGAGCAGAGCTCTCCCAAGAGACTCGAAGGCTCCTTTTCTTCCATAACTTCTTCGTCCAAGCTCTGATTTATGATTCGTCAGCGGCCACGGGATCGTAACGACGAGGAGGAACATCCGAGATTGGATCCGTTGTATTTCCTTCAGCCTTTCCTTTCCGACTTCCACCCGAGGAGGTTTTTCCGGGACCCGACAGAAGTGACGGATGCCGACAGACGTCTTCTAAGGTTGATTCGGAGGAGAATTGTGATCGGAACCTGTTGAGGTAGGGATATTACCTTCGTCTCTCTAAATTGTGCATCATGTGGGGTGGGTATCCGCTTGTTTTCATGAGAAATAGTTGAACCATTAAATGAAGATAATAACTGGTTAAAGAACGGGGTTGGGAAGTTTGAGATTGCTGTTACTTTATATCCTGTGATATTATTTTGTGAATTGAATGAGCTTATGCCTACTGAAAATCATGGTTGTTGGGGGCCTTTTCTTGAGCAATTAAATGTTTCCCTATCTTTCTAGACCGTTTTTGTGGATGGAAATTTTTGGAATATGGAATCTGGTTAATCACATAAAGTTGGTTGTTTAAAATCTGAAACCCTTGTGTGATCACCCCGGTTAAAAAAAACGGAATAATGAACATGTGGATGTTGTCTTGGATACATGTCATGTGATGGGGGTGTTTTGTGGGTTGTTGTGAATAGGGTGTGCAGTGGTGCTGCGGTTGACTTGGTTGTGGGTTGGTGTGAATGTTGTGTTGGTAACGGGTAGCGGGGCTGCGATAAATGGTATTAAAGGTGTAATGATGTACGGGTTTCGGTGCGGTTGTGGTTATAGTGGTTGGCAGCGGGGCTGCGGGGATGGGTTGAATGTGAATGGACTATGGGTTGTGAATGATAGATAAAAAAGTGAAAGAGTTAATTAATGGTGGGGCTTGGTAATGGAACAGAATTAATAATCAATGGGGTTGGTTGGTTAATAAGAAGGACTTAGTTGTGCAGCTTGTGTTTTCCTAACTTGATTTGTGGATGGAAGAGATATATTTACGAACGATCGATGTGGTTGGTTGTTGATAGTTTCCCAGTAGTTAAGAAACTAAATAAATTAATTCTGCTGAAACTTGAAAACCTAAATGGGGTTGGGGTAGTTTGTTGTATGCATGCTTCGTAGTAGCAGGGAAGAGGCACATGCTCCGTTTCTCTGTTTAGAAGCCATAGGTTGGGCTGTGTGCTTGGTATATATATATATCTGTATCTTTTGTGTTTTATCGCACCCCACCCATGTTGAGCACTTAGTTCCGAACACTCCCATTTCATGGGAGAGGGTGTTTTTCCCTTAGTTACTAGCTCCTTCCTACTCATTATCCCCTAGGCTGTGATGGCTTGAGGCGACCTTACACCTAAGACTCTTCGGGTAGGTTTAGATTGGGGTGGATTTAGCCCAAGACTCTTCGGGCAGGTTCTACTATTTCCCAAGAATTTTCGGGATGAGGCCCAGGTGTGTGCGGGCGGGATACGTGGTTGTGAGGCCCAGGTGTGTGCAGGCGGGATACGTGGTTGTGAGGCCCAGGTGTGTGCAGGCGGGATAGGTGGTTGTGAGGCCGAGGTGTGTGCGGGCGGGATACGTGGTTTTGAGGCCCAGGTGTGTGCAGGAAGGATACCTGGTGGTGAGGCCCAGGTGTGTGCGGGTGGGGAGAGTGTGGCAGCGTTTGGACGTTTGCCGTTAGGAAGAGAAGCTAACTAAAGGGAAATGGTGTGGGGTACCCAATACTCTTGTTCTTATATAATACTACCTGTTTTGATTGTGTTTTTGGTGAGTGTGGCTGGTGAGGTCGGGTGGACAGAATTCCTTGCTAGGTTTCTTCTGTTGTTCTCATGGGACATTAGGATGTCTCCCCACTTGTGCACGAGAGCTTTAGGTTTCCCTACTGAGTATACTTGTATGATCAGCCTACGTTTACTTTCAGGTTTCCAGGAGGACTACCAGGGACGTGCGGGACCGTACTAGTTGGACAGTTGGAGTTGTTGCAGTTGTTGTACACTTGTTTCTTTTGGTATTGTACTTTGAGGTTTCTTGTACTTGCACCTTGTTATAAAATTTGTTTAAACATGCATGTGGGCTTGGTTTGGGTTTATTTCTATACACTTGTTCTTTTCCTTTTTGGTGGTTGACTTGTCCTATTTCCCGATCCTAAATAATAAAAAGGGTAATGCCTCCCATATTTGTGAAAACTCATACCCTTGGTGCTAGTCGCCACCCCGGGGCCTACTGGAGGCGGGACTCAGGGGTCATTATCTCCCTTTCACCACTGCCAGCTCAGGAGGGGCATCTTTGGTGGGAGGGGGTTGTGACATCTTAATATAGGGTATGTTGTTTATATTTAATTATTCTAACTTCTTCCTAGACCTCACAATGTAAGGGAAATATATTTTAGATGGAAAGAGTGAATAAAAATGATTCCTCGATTCATCAAAAGACACCTCACATTGAGGTAAATTGTTATGGCTAATAGCAATAAAAAAGGGTCATAACTCAAACAATTAAGCATAGAATATTGGTACATCAGGGAAAAATTATACATACTAACAGAAGATGGCCTAGATACTCTTACTATAAACTTAGCTACTAGACATGCTTTAAATTATAAAGTTGTGAATATTTTATACTGTGCGATTAATAGTAGTGTTTTCAGTCATCTGTCTACATGTAATAAAGATCATGAAATATAGAAGATTCTATAAGTCACACACTTTGGCTTAGACAAATTAATTCGAACTAATCATGGAATGCTTAGATGTGAGTACCATGACTTCAAGATGGGCTATGATAAGAGATTAAATCAAATATACCACTATTTCACAAGCATTATGAATGGAATGATTTACCGCTGAGAATACTTAGGAAATAAAATAAACGTTGAATGAGCCCTACGAGAAGTACATAAGAAATTGAATCAATATGGGAAAAACCGATTTTTGCGACGAGTTATTTGTGACGGGAATAAATCTCGTCGCAAATAGTCTGTCCAAGATTTTATTTCCGACGGGGCCATTAGCTCATCGCAAATAATTAGTTATTTGCGACGGGACTAGGCGACCAGTCGCAAAAAACATACACGTGGTTTGGTGCGGTATGCGCACCAAACCATGCGAAAGGGTATTTGCGACGGGTTGGCACCTCCCGTTGCAAATATCGGGAGGCGGTAAACACTGGTTGCGACGAGAGATCCCCCGCCACAAGTAGTTCGTCCGCCGGAGGGTATTTGCGATGGGTCCCGTCGCAAATACCCGATGGTGGTAAAAACCTATTTGCGACGGGATGTTGTCCCATAGAAAATAGTGTGTCGACAGGTTACCTTTAGCGACGGGACCCATCACAAATAATCTTTTAACCGCTGATAGTAATTAATGCGGCTGAAGGTATTTGCGACGGGCCCCGTCTCTAAAAGTATTATTTGCAATGGGAATCCCGTCGCAAATAGTCACGTTGCAACAAATCTAACCTATTTCTACTCCCCATTCATTTTCCTCCTTTCCTCTCAATTCTTACTTTCTCTACTTCTCAAAACTCTAATTTTAGAGTAAATTTCAAAGTCAGTTTTTTACGAAGAAGTTGTGAGGCCGTCTCCAATTACAAGAGAACAAGTTTAAAGGTATTTAGGTTTTATTTAATTTAGTATTTATTTCATTTCTTTATATTATTTTTAATTATTGTTGATTAGTTGTAATTAAGTTAGATATAAATTGATTTGTCAGCAGTATTTATTTGTAATAATAAAATGAAATTATTAGTACTAATTCTTAGTAATTAGTAATAATAAATAATTATTAACGATAATTAGTAATGTATATAAATTATTAGCGGTAATTAGTAATTAGTAGCTATATTTTGCAGTAATTAATAGTAATTAATGCTAATTAGTAATAATTATAAAAAATAGTAATAAATAGTAATAAATTGAAATAAATACTAATAAATAGTAATAAATAGTAATAATTAGTAATAAATACTAATAATTAGTAATAAATACTAATAATTAGTAATATATAGTAATAAATAGTAATAATTTGTAATAAATAGTAATAATTAGTAATAAATAGTAATAATTAGTAATAATTAGTAATAATTAGTAATAATTTGAAATAAATACTAATAAATACTAATAAATACAAATAATTAGTAACAAATACAAATAATTAGTAATAAATACTAATAATTAGTAATAAATACTAATAATTTGTAATAAATACTAATAATCTCTAATAAATACTAATAATTAGTAATAAATATTAATAATAAGTCATAAATACTAATAAATACTAATAATTAGTAATAAATTCTAATAATTAGTAACAAATACTAATAATTAGTAATAAATACTAATAATTAGTAATAAATACTAATAGTTAATATTAAATAATAATAATTAGAAATAAATACTAATAATTAGTAATAAGTACTAATAATTACTAATAATTGGTAATAAAAACTAATAATTAGTAATAAATACTAATAATTAGTAATAATTAGTAATAAATTCTAATAATTAGTAATAATTAGTAATAAATAATAATAATTAGTAATAATTAGTAATATTTAGTAATAAATTCTAATAAATAGTAATAAATAGCAATAATTAGTAATAAATAGTAATAAATAGTAGTAATTAGTAATAATTAGTAATAATTAGTAATAAATAGTAAAATTTGGTAATAAATAGTAATAAATTGTAATAAATACTAATAATTAGTAATAAATAGTAATAATTAGTAATAAATACTAATAATTAGTAATAAATACTAATAATTGAGAATAATTAGTAATAACCAGTACTAAATAGTAATATATAGTAATAAATAGTACTAAATAGTAATAATTAGTACTAAATAGTAATAAATAGTAATAATTAGTAATAAATAGTTATAATTAGTAAAAATAGTAATAATTAGTAATAAATAGTAATAAATAGTAATAATTAGCAATAAATAGTAATAACTAGTAATAAATAGTAATAATTAGTAAAAATTAGTAATGGTTAGTAATAATTAATAATAATTAGTAATAATTAGTAAGAATTAGTAATAAATACTAATAATTATTAATAAATTGATATAAATAGTAATATATATTATTAATTCATAATAAATAGTAATAATTAAAAATAAATAGTAATAAATAGAAATAAATAGTAATAAATAGTAATAAATAGTAATAAATAGTAATAAATACTAATAATTACTAATAATTAGTAATAAATACTAATAATTAGTAATAAATACTAATTTTTAGTAATAAATACTAATAATTAGTAATAAATAATAATAATTATTAATAATTAGTAATAAATACGAATAATTTGTAATAATTAGTAATAAATACCAATAATTAGTAATAAACACTTATAATCATTAAAAAATACTAATAATTAGTAATAAATACTAATAATTACTAATAAATACTATTAATTAGTAATAACTAGTAATAATTAGTAATAAATACTAATAATTAGTAATAAATACTAATAAATAGTAATAAATAGTAATTATTAGTAATAATTTGTAATAATTAGCAATAATTAGTAATAAATAATAATAATTATTAATAAATAGTAATAAATATTAATAAATGGTAATAAATAGTAATCAATACTAATAATTTTTAATAAATACTAATAATTAGTAATAAATACTAATAATTAGTAATAAATAGTAATAAATAATAATAATTAGTAATAAATAATAATAATTAGTAATAATTAGTACTAAATAGTAATAAATAACAATAATTAGAAATAAATAGTACTAAATAGTAATAATTAGTACTAAATAGTAATAACAAGTAATAAATAGTAATAATTTGTAAACAAATAGTAATAATTAGTAATAAATAGTAACAATATGTAATAAATATTAAAAAATAGTAATAAATAGTAATAAATAATAATAAATAGAAAAAATTGTAATAATTAATAATATTTAGTAATAAATACTAATAATTAGTAAAAATTAGTAATAAGTAGTAATAAATAGTAAGAATTAGTAAAAAATAGTAATAATTAGTAATAATTAGTAAAAAATAGTAAAAAAGCAATAAATAGCAATAAATAGCAATAAATAGCAATAAATAGTAATAAATAGTAATAAAAATTAATAATTAGTAATAATTATTAACAATTAGTAATAATTAGTAATAAATTATAATAATTAGTAATAATTAGTAGTAAATAATAGTAAATACCAGTAAATAGTAGTAAATAGTAGTAAATAGTAGTAAATAGCAGTAAATAGCAGTAAATAGCACTAAATAAGAGTAATTGGCACTAAATAGAAGTAATTAGTTTTAATTAGTAGTAATTAGCAATAATTAGAAGTAATTAGCAATAATTAGGAGTAATTAGGAGTAATTAGCAGTAATTAAGATTAATTAGCAGTAATTAGAAATAATTAGTTGTAATTAGAAATAATTTGCAGTAATTAGGAATAATTTGCTGTAATTAGGAATAATTTTCTATAATTATGTATAATTTGCTGTAATTAGGAATAATTAGCAGAAATTAGAAACATTTAGTAGTAATTAGAAATAATTACCACTAATTAAGATTAATTAGAAATAATTAATATTAATTAGCAATAATTAAGATTAATTTGGATTAATTAGGATTAATTAAGATTAAAATCAATTATAATAAATTGTAATAACTTGGCACAATTTCCAGTGGATTGGCGACACTCCTTTTTCTCAATGACTCTTCTCCTGTCAAGTCTCACCGAGTAAAAACATTATGAAAAGTATGCTTCAATGTATGCATATTGAATCTTGTATGAACGAGTTTGAATATGCATTCGTAGGACCAAAATTTTCATAATATTTTCAGGTGGTGATAGTTGCAAGAAGATGATTCATCGATGAAAAGGGGGTTGTTTTGTCCAAAAGCTCATTTACTTTCATCTTTCTCACATTGAAATCACAATGAAGAATCTTCTCAGAGGTATGCTTATACATTCTCGTATGCACGAGAATGGATATGCGTACATCTGAGAAGATTCTTAATTGTGATTTGAGTGTGAGAAATTTGCAAATAAATGAGCCGTCAGACAAAAGAGTAGTTGTCAGTCCATTGGAAATTGTGTCACCTATAATTAATGGTAATTATTAAGTAGTTGTAATTATTTATCCTTTTTTTGGATAGTGTTTTTATAATTTCAAATTATTCAAAAATAGTAATGATTTTATATTTTTTAGAAAATTACGGAACAAGGAAGTCGACAATAGTCATTATTAGATGATCTCCCTTAGATAAATCAGCATAGAAATCGAAACAGTTCTAGTTTAAATCCTATATATATTGAGGGTGTTGAAGATTCCTTATCATTTTTAGCATCAAAACTAGAATTTGTTTTAGAAGGGAAAATTAAGTGTCTTTGTAAAAAAATATTCTTTGAGAAAGATTGACACATTTGAAAAGGTTGGGGGACATCTCTTGCGGTTTGGTTTTCAACCAGATTATGTTTTTTGGTATCAACACGGTGAATATAGTTTTAGAGAAGATACTAATAACTTGATTCTAGATCTGTCAAAGTTTTAAAATTTAGTTCATGATGTTGCAGCTCCATCAGTTCAACAAACTGAATCTCAGTATGATATTGATTTACCTCCTGAGTTGGAACCGTCAGTATTTTATGATTTTTAAGGTCTGTTGAGGATGCATTATATCTTGGTTGCAAGAAAAGAAAATTATAAGCAGTTGCAAAACTTTATGGCTATTAAATCAGATAATTCAATGTTAAACAAGTATTTTGATCAGATATTTTCATTGGTTAAAACATTATTACCTGAAGGAAATGTGTTTTCTGAAAATTACTATTAGTGAAAGAGGTCGGTTCGTAATCCGGGTCTTATTTATCGGAAGATTCATGCATGTGAAAATGATTACAACTTATATTCTGGTGAAAATGAGTCATTGGATAGTTGTCACACATGTGGAAAATCAAGGAATAAATAAGCTCAACCATATAAGTCTGGATCGATTCATGTAAAATAGTTGAGATATTTACCCCTTACACCTAGGTTGTAACATTTATTTATGTCTTAGAACACAATATCAATGATGTCATGGAACAAAACCAAGATTTGAACTGGTAAAAGCTCGAATCATCTATATGATGGTGATTCATAGAAACATTTTGACCAACTACATCTGTCTTTTTCTTTAGAAGTCCGGAACATGCGATTGGGTCTTTCGACTGACGATTTCTGTCCATTTAGTTCTTATAGTAGTTAGTATTCATGTTGGTCTGTCTTTATAACTCCGTACAATTTACCTCTATGGATGTTGATGAAGTATCCCTATATCTTTTTGACCTTATTAATCCTAGGACATCCGAAAAAGAATATTGATGTTTATTTGAAACCATTGATTGATGTGTTAAATTCATTATGGAGTAATGATTTTAGTACATATGATGTTATCGTGAAACAAAATTTCATATTAAAAGATGCATTGATGTGGAAGATTAGTGACTTCTAGGAATACAGACTGTTTTCTAGAATGAGTACACATGGTCCAAAATAACATCCTTACTGTATGAAAGAAAACAAATACTTTATGCTTGTCAATGAAAAAAACATTTCTATTTTTATTATCATTGCAGATTTCTTCCAACCGATCATCCTTTTTGGAGGAACAAATATCATTTCAGAAAAGGCACAATTGAAAGGGATGAAACTCCAAAAATGATCTCATGTAAAGAGTTAAAATCAGTTTTATTTTCATTACCTCCCAACACATTTTGGGCTAACAGTAAACCAATAGAAAATTTATGGCTTTGGGAAAGAACATAATTGGATAAAAGAGAGCATTTTTTAGGATCCTTTATATTGGTCTGATTTGTTGATCTGCCACATGTTGGATGTCATGCATATTGAGAAGAACTATTTTGATAATTTATTTCATACAGTTTTTGATACACCAGGTAAGACCAATGATAATGTAAAGTCGTGATTAGATCATTCCCAAATCTGCAGATGACCAAAACTATAACTGTTTCAAAATTTTGAATCATAGAGGTTAATGAATCCAAAATCATCTTATACACTATCCAAAGAGAGTCACTTATTATTTTTTAGTGGATTGTATATTTGAGACTTCAGAAGACTATATTTCTAATTTGGGCAGATGTGTTAAAAATGGTCATATTACTGGATTAAAAATTCATGATTGTCTTGTTATAATGGAAGGACTTATGCTGATTGTATTCAGAGGTTTGTTGAATTATATTATTTGGGATTCAATAATAGACATATCATATTTTTTTCAAGACATTTGTGTGGTGAAAAAAGACTACGATGCACTGAGAAAATTGAAAGAAGATGTTGTTGTAATTATATGCAAACTGGAAAAAATATTCCTGCCAACTTTATTTGAATCAATGGAACATCAAATATTACATTTTCCACATGAAGCTAAATATGGAGGTCTGGTACAGTTTTAATGGATGTACCCATTTGAGAGATGCATGCATAACTTGAAGAAAAAAGTACGTAACAAAGTATTAGTTGAAGGCTCAATTTTTGATGCTTATTTTCAAGAGAAAATTACTTTTTTATGATCTCATTATTTGAATCTAAATATCCATAAAAACAAAACCTCATGGGATGAAATGGGGAGAATTTTGATAATTAAATGGAAAATCAATTATCAGTTTCTAATCAGTCATTGCTTGGCTTCAGTGGAGTTCATGAATGATTTATTTCAGATGATGAACATCATAGAGATCATACATATGTTCTCCTCAACTATGAAGAAATGAAATAATTTTTATTATGCGTGATTCTATCAATTATTCTATAATTTATGTTACAGTAAGTAATATTATTTTATTTGAAGGTTATATGATAATCATATCAAGAAACAGCTTCTGCAAATTACAGTAACTGCTCTTGAAGAACTCCAGGAAAAAAATTCTCAATGGTTTAAAAAACAGGTAACATAAATTATAAATGGTTTAACATATCAATTCAGTTTAGTTTTTATTATATTGATTACTTTTTTACAAATTTTTATGTGTCTCAACATACAGATAAAATTGATAAGAGGTTGTGTATATAGACTAACCCACAATCCAAAATGGTTAAATCTTATAATTCATATGTGGTGAATGGTTTTCAATTTCATGCCCATGCATATGGGGAATAAAAAAAACAATGAACAATGGAGTTTTATTGAGAGGATCACATCATAGATAAACTGAAGTTGACTTTTACGACATACTAGATGAAATTATTAAACTATGTTATCTAGAGAAAAATTACATAAAAATGTTTAAATGTTAGTGGTTGGATATTGAGAGCATCTTTCATGTTCATACGATTCATGAAATCATTGATATTAAATATAAAAGTTTTCCAACAGAAAATGAACCATTTTTACTGGCTCAACAGGCACATCAAATATATTACGTAAAGTAATGTGCTACTTCAAGAGACCTATGTGATTAGAGAAGAATAATAAAAATGAAATCTTAGGAAAATCAGTTTACTCAAACTGAATATGGTTTTGATGATGTACAAGGAATTTAAAACTTTCAAGAGACTACTCAAAATTCATCTTTTTCACAAAGAGACATGAATATCAATGATGAAACCCCACAATTAAGGGTCGATGGTGACGATGAAGTTAATGATGTTACAAATGAATTTGAAATGGTAAGTGATGATGAAACTGAAACTCATATAGATATTGATGATGCCAATGATGAATATGAAGACATTGAAATCATCAGATATGAAGATGACGATGAAGGTGAACATTGACACAATTAAATGATGTTTATATTCATAACTAATAAATATCAATATGTAATAGTTATTTTCAACTATATGCTAACAATAATAATTATTTGTTTTAGATGGATCCTGATCTACTTTGTGAGTTGTAGGAGGCTGAGCTAAATTTGGATGAGGATTTGGGATCATCTGACCCTCAGCCTATTGGCATTTCAGGGGGTATGTTGAAGGGGCACAGTCTTGCGCGATTGATTAGTCCTGACCATATCCCTGAGCGACGTCTACGTCTTGGCTAAGATCCACGCAGACGGAGGTGTAGAAACCTCTGTATTTTAGTTAGCTTCCATTAATTTTTATATATATTAATTTTTTTATTATTTATTCTTTTTTCACAGTTTTGCGTATGTAGCTGTTGGATAGGGGAGATATATCTTGCACAATTATTTTTTCTAAACCATGGATCACATGGGAATAGATTCCCATTGATGTGTAGCTTGGAATGTTCAATCATTGGCTGATACGTAAATAAATAATATTTATTTTGAAATTTAGTTCATTAATAACATTCTATTATAAATTATTTGTAGGGTTTATGGTATCCCATCAATGACAGAATGTGTGGCGCTATCCACGAGGCATGGGAGGTGTCTATGGATGAGTGTTTTTGTTAGTTTTTGTACAATTTGAGAAGGATATCCATTAAGAAAGCATGGGTGATATTATTTGATGAGTTGTGTAGACCCCAATGGCCAGAGTACATTTCATCCCATGTTTAGGATGAATTATGTTTACACTATTTGAGTGGTAGATTTCAGAGGAGATCTTCATTGGGCTGGCAGAACTAGGGGAGACAGGAGGCGACACATCGAGCTGGTATTCATACATTCAGTACGCATAGAGAGCATCTGGTAAGTGTCCTTTTTGAATATTTTATATAACATTAAACATAAATAGTTTATTTTATATTCATATAGGCATTCGATTATCCCAATATTATAGAGTACAACATTTATCAGAGGAGGTAAAATTACCCAGCAACTGGAGAGATTATAGGTGATCGCCAGTGTCATATTTAGGTTAGTATTATTATTATTTTTTCAGTTTGAAAATTAACTTCATATAATATTTTCAATATTTTAATTTCAAATTGTAACTAAAGGAGTCATATGAGGACATGACCTCTCAGACACGAGTTGAGAGTCAGACCGAGACGACTGATCTGACTAGTAACCACAATTTCGATGAGGCGACATGGATGCAGGTGACCTAGTATGCCTTTGGAAAGGGACGAGTTGTTGGAATCAACTCTCATATGACTCCTAGGACTTATTATGGTACTACTGCGATGTTGGCATCCTACTAGAGGGAATCTCATGGAGAGGCATCACCTTCTGGCTCATAGTATCAAGTGCAGTTGCGAGCACATACTGAGCTTATAGATAGTTTTCAGAAGTAGCACGAAGAGATGAATTTGTAGAAGTAGCAGATGGAGAGAGAGATGCATCAACAGTAGAAGTAGTAGCAGTACGAGGAGAATATGTGCCGATGGCAGTAGCAGTAGCAGCACAATGAGGAGATGCATTGATGACAGCAACAACAACACGAGCAGATGGGTGCCATCTGACTTGTAGTTTTGGGATAAAGTTTCCTCCACCATATCCTTTAGCTCATCCACATCCTCTAGAAGACTACCCCCAATAATTTTTTTTATATTAAAAACATTTTAATTTAACATTTTTTATAATATAAACTATTTACAGTTTTTTTATATTGGCACAAATGTTGCATAATTTAATTTTTTTAATTTTGAATATTTTATTATTTTATTATTTATTATTAGTATTATATATTTTAATGTTTTTAATAATAATAATAATAATAATAATAAATTATGATTTTGTAATATTTTTTTTGAATATTTCAATTTTAATATTTTTATTTTTTTTATTATTTTAATAATATTAATATTATTTTTTCATTAATCATAATTTTATTAATTTTTTTATATTATTATGTATTTGAAACAGGGTCTTTTTCAGTGGGACCTCATCACAAATAGATTATATATATATATATATATATTAAACTTATTTTTGACGGTTTCTTGTACCGTCGCAAATAAGTTTTTGTGACTGGCCCGTCGTAAAAGATTTTGGTATATATAAAATATATAAAATGGAGAACTATTTGCAATGAGATGAAGATCACATCGCAAGTACTTTTTTGCAACGGGCCAGTTGAAATAGGTTTTTATACATATAATGTATTTAATCATAGATCTATTTGCAAAGAGACGGATTCCCATCTCAAGTAGTATTTTTTGTGACGGGCCCGTCGCAAAAAATACTAGTTGCAATGCCATTTTTTTAAAGGGCTATTTGCGATGGGACCCCATCAAGAAAGTGTTTTATGCTAGGATCTCATCGCAAATAGCCCATTTCTAATAGTTAAAATTATAGTAGTGAATGCAAAGAAGGTATCCATTTTTTATAGAAAGAACTTCAAAGAGTACACTATTAATAAATCGATTGGACCACTCCTTTAGTATGAAATAGAACTAAAAAACCTAGAAGAATTGAAAATAAAAATAAAATGTATAATATATAAATTTGTGATGTTTTTTATACTAAATCTTATGATTATAATCTAGAGGATGGTGAAAAAGAATATATGTCTTAGATTTTTACTGGAGTATAAAAATGAATGAAAAAGAAAGGTTTCAAGAATCGATTTAGAAGAATCCCTCGAAACGAAAAGATCAAGGGATTTAATAAAGTTAGTATTAATTATAATACATTATATGTTACTTTTTTTGAGTTTTAGAAGAAATTATATATCTATCATGACTATCCAATGCTAAATAATAAAGATAAATTCAAAAGGAAGGACAAAAAGGCATTGAAAACTAGTTTGTGTTGTAAAGAAGGATCAGATTTCAATTAACAATCTTGAAATGAGATAAAATATGTTTTCCTATCTATCATGGAATCTCTATATAAGGTTAGTAATTTTTTATTTTATTATTTTTGTTATAATACTGATTATTATTTGGATAATCTATATCTTTCTTAATGAAATGAATAAATTTAATGATTGATAAAATATATTTTTAAATCCATTGATTTATATAATAATCATAAAGAAAATAATGAAAATTTTATTTCAAAAAAAATTAATTTTATAGGATAATAAACAATTAAGAAATATATCTTCTTCTTCTCATTCTATCGTTAATGATAACTTGAAATATACTAAATATTTAAATGAAAAATTGAAAAATAAAGTTTATAGTCTTATGAACATATTGTCTTTTTTATTCATGTCCATTAAAAATATCATATGATAATGTCTGTAAATAAAATGAAAAAAATTAAGAATGGAATTGGATATGATGAGTCATTACCTAAAATGTATAATAATAATTTTTTTAAAAGTGAAAATAGATGTACTTCTACTATTATATGTTTTAAATGTGGCATGAATGGTCTCTATAAAAATGACTATTCTCTTAGATTAAAAAAACCTTTGTGATTTAAGAAAAATTATATTTTTAAATATTTATTATCTATAGTAACATACTATAATTGTTTAAGTTCCCTCTGGGTACCTAAAATTTATATTATTAATATGATTAGACCCAACGGAGCTTCGTTAACAAAATTTACATGTATTTTATTTTTGTAGGAAAAACTCCTTGGATGTATCAAGAATGACATATGGTACATAGAAAATGGAAACATTGGACATATGTCCTGATTACCATTAATTTTTACCACATACAACATATGATATGGTTGAATAATTACATTTAGAGATATTTCCAATGGAAAAGTAAAAGTTTTTGGTAATTTTGATATTTTAAATTCCACTTTTATTTCTAAAGTTTAATTTTTTAAAGTATTGAAACATAATTTAATTAGTATATCTCAGTTATTTGATGATGGAATGGACGTTAAATTTCAAAATGATAAGTGTTTAGTTTTCAAGGATAGTTATTTATTATTCTATTATAATCGAAATGAAAATATTTATACTATTGATTTTTTAGAATTGTCTATTCAACATGTTAAGTGTTTGAATGATGTGAAGAATGATAAAATTATTCAGAATCGATGATTACATCATGAAAATTTCATAATGTTACATAAAATCTCTATATATGAGAATGTGATGTAGTTACCAACCTTAAAGAAATAAAAACTTCATGCTTGCGATGCTTGCATTAAATGAAAACAATGAAACGTTTCTTTCATACCTATCAATCAGATAAGTACTAATAGACCTTTATAGTTGTAACATATTTATCTATTTGTTTCTACTCAAAACTCTAGTCTTGGAGTAAAGAAATATACATCAGTTATTATCGACTATTATTTTATATTTACATGAGTTTACTTTCTTTTACATAAAATGATTCTTTATCAAGATTTATTTCGTTCTATAATTTAGTTCAAAATTAAAAATGTTCTATGATTTTTTTATTTATAGTGATAAATCAAGTGAATTTAAACATCAAGAATTTGAAAGGTTTGGTGAATAAAATTCTAATTTTCATAATTTCTATATTACTAGAACACTACATAAACTTGTTTTTTATAATGTAAAAATATAAATCTTATTGAAATGGAAGGAAAAATGTTAAGTGAATATTATTTTCCTAGATATTTTTGGGATAATTATATTTTTTCTTCTTGTTAAATTTAAAATATATTTTTCTTTAGAAATTTATTAAAGAAAACACTTATAAATAATCCAAAATTAAAAATCCTAAAGTTTTTTATTTTTGATTTGTTAGTTGTAATGTTTTTATTTTAAATTAAAAGGATAATTTTTATAAATTTGTTTCCAAAAGTGATGATTGTATTTTTCTTAGTTATTATAATAATAGTAAAGCTTATAGAGTTTATAATAAAATAACTATGGTGACTATATAATATTTTCATGTTATGTTTGATGAAAATAATGTTAAATTAAATTCTAATTATAATATTATTGATGATGAGTTAAGAGATTTTAATTTTGGTGAATGAATACATTAGGATAAATATGAATAAATTTATGGGGAGAATACACCTTCTAAACCTGATCCACGATCATTGAAGATTCATAAATATCAATCATGTTGAAAATTTTATTGTTAATATTTATTATGTTATTAAAACTAAAATTATGTTGTATATTTTTTTGCCAATTATTATTTATTTTCTAATCATGTTCCTGGTATTGTTTCTCATGCTTTAAATAATCTAAATTGGATTAATATAATAGATGATTATATTAACCAATTTTTTATAATTATATTTGGTATTTAGTATTATTTCTTGAAGATTATTATTTAATCAGAACTTAATGGATCTTTATAAACAAGATGGATAAATAAATACAAACTATAAAAAATAAATCCACACCTATTTCCTAGGGATACTCTCAAGGAGGTATAGACTTTAAATATTCTTTAACCTATTTCAGGCTTAGTGGCTGTTAGAATCTTGTTATATTTTTTCTTATTTTCATGGGATTAAACAATATCAAATGGATGTAAAATGGTCTCTCTTAAATTATTTTATAACTAAATTAGTTTAGATTTACCAACCCCATAGTTTTGAAAATAAATTTTTTCCTAATCATGTTTTTAAATTATCTAAATCTTTCACGGTCTAAAACTAGGACCTTTTTCTTGGTATGATAGGTTTTATTTGCTTCTATTGAAGAATAGATTCAAGAAAGGTAATTTTTATCCTACACATTTTATTAAAATAATTAAAATGATATTTTAATTGTACAATTTTATGTAGGTTACATAGTTTTTGGTTCTTCTCGTGAAAATATTTGTAAAAATTTTCAAATTTAATTTATTCATAAATTGACAATATATTAATGGGAGAAATAATGTTATTTCTTGGGAAAAAAATTTATGAAATGAGAGATGGATTTTTTCTTAATCAACCTATGTTTTATAAAGTGTTAGTTAAAATATTTCTTCTCAATTCTTCTAATTTTATGAAAAAACTTATGAGTATTAGTAATAAATTAGATATTGGTACTTCCTGTAAAAATTTTAACATAAAATTTTATAGGGAAAAAACTAATTATATATTCTATTATTATAAGTATATTTTTTTGATTTAATATCAAATTCTGACTCTTATTTTGAATGATGTAAAAATTGATAAAAAAACCAAATCGGGTATGTTTCACTTTCATGGAAACCTTTTAATTTCTATTTCTTCTATGAAAAAATTGTCTATTTATATATACACTATATAAGATGAATATATCTATATTACTAGTTTTTGTGCTCAATTTTTATGGATTAATTAAACTTACTGTGATTTTGGTACTTATCTTAATAAATTTACGATTTATTGTGATAATAATTCTATAATTTCTATTTATAATTATCATTTATATAATTTTATAAAAAAGAATATTGATGTAAGATTTCATTTTATTAGATATGATGTAAATAAGGGTGGTATTGTTTTAGAGGTTACCCCTACTGAAAATCCTCTTGCAGATATCTTTACTAAACCATTATAATTTTCTTAGTTTGAAAAATAACTTTGATCATGGAATGCTATAATATCGATATATTTGTGTATTATTGTTTTTATTGGGAGTTTTATCATGATTATATGCTGAAATTTTCAAATTTATTTTCAATATATGAAAGATGGATTTTTTTTTCAGATTACTTGTATTTAAATTCAAAACATGTTTTTATGCGATTTTTTTAAAAATTATCAAAAATCCAATATCATTTTAACTTTTATTTTTAACATTTAGTTTAAATAAAATTTTATTTTTTAAAATATTTTTCTTTATGTTTTCTCAATCCACTTTTAAGAATTCTTCTCACTAAATTTAATTCTATTTTTTAAAATTAAATGACCTTATCATGGATCATTGTAAAATGTTTATAAAATTTAATTCTTTTTTTATTTAAAAAAATGGGGAGAATAATTTTTTTATTGATTTTTGGTTTTATAACAAACAAAAAGTGAGA
This sequence comes from Viscum album, assembly GCA_963277665.1. NCBI lineage: Eukaryota > Viridiplantae > Streptophyta > Magnoliopsida > Santalales > Viscaceae > Viscum > Viscum album. The sequence continues at coordinate 1,147,742,917 of OY728142.1, read as the reverse complement.
GATATTCTGTTCATGTGCTTGAATGCATTTTTTTATTGATTACAAGTGCTCCTTTTTTTTCTTAATATTATCAAAATCTTAAATTTTTAATTGCGTTAAATTACATATTTTAATATTTATATATATATTATATATTTTAATTATTTTTCTCTAAATGATACATGATATTGATCCTAAAATAATATCTGTATACATAAAATTTATTTTGATTTGATGTATTAAATTTTCAATACATATTCCACAATTTTGATTATTTTCTTGGCTAAAAATGTCTTTTGGGAGATTAAAATATGAATTATAGTTTTTTGATGATTTCATCTTATAGAAAAAAAACTATTCACCATGTATCCAAATGCATATCCACTTATGAAAATGAAAATTCGCATACATGAGTTTGAATCCATGTAACTGATTTTCCACTTTCTAATACTCTATTTATTTAAACCATTACTTGAGATATATAACTTAAATTGAGTGATTCTATTTTTTTATAAATCTAAGATGTTTTCATGAACCTAATTAAAAGACATAAACTTATGAATCAATATATTTCATGTCTAAAATTAGGATTAAAGTCACTGAATATTTTCTATAAAATTTTATAGTTTTAAAGAGATTTTTTTCGACTGTTTTTATAGAAAATTGAGTTATATAGATCTGATTAAGGTGATTATTGATTCTATATAAATTTAATTAATTTTTAAAAATAATTGAAAGGGAACCAAATATAATTTGACCTTTATTGATTCCCTTTTATCTCTTCAGTTTGATAATTCAATCTATTATCAGTTTTTAGGAATTCCCTTACGTGATTTCCTCGTGAGAAATTTAGATATGTAAGAAAATTGCTAATGTGATGGATCTATTACCTGATTCACCTATGTATAATTTACTAGAATAATGATATAAATGATTTTCTTACATTGATTCTCTTACATGATAAATCACAAACCTAAGGAATTTGGATATGTGAATCCCTTACATAGTGAATCTCTTACGTAATTCCCCTATATAAAATGCCTATGCAGGGAATCCTCAACATGATTCGCCTTTGTGTTTAATTTTATTACATAGTGAAATCACCATATTTAAAATACTCATATGTGTTTTTTCTACAAATATTAATGAAAATTTATTTATAAAATAATGCCTTGTTTTACGTTTTATTTTATATTTTGATTTGGTGCATGTTTTTATCATATATTTAATTTGTTTTATTAATTATATAAATTCATATTTATTGTTTGGAATCTATGTGAACTATTTATTACAATTTAAAACATGTTTTTTTTTAAATTTCAATTATTTTTTTAGTTTCACACATGAAACAAACAACTTGCAACTCAAAAATCTGTTTTTATTATTTTAATTTTGTTTCAATGATTTTATTGTTTTATGAATTAACAATAGATGATATTAAAATATTTAAAACATATTTTAGTATTTTTAATGTGGTTTTATTTGTTTTTAATTTCTCTACATATTTACTACTAATCTTAAAACATACTTTTATGAATGTTTATTTTTCAAATTCAAACCTAATATTTTCATTTGACTTATCTTTGACTGATTTTTAGGGATGATATTGTGATTATTTATTAGGTTATTTCAATTTTTTTGAATTAGTTCTTATTATTTTAATTTTTTCCATGATTTTAAAGATTAATATACAATAATAATATCATTTTCCGTCTAACTTTGATATTTCAGTTTTATGGTTTTTATTATTTTTAATTGTTTTAATAGTTTTCTTGAGTGTGTTATCCATATAGATTTTGTATTTGAAAGACTAGATGATTTCTAGAAAAAATAATTAGACATATACCATTATTACATTATGAGTTTATATGATTTAAAGAGATAAAATGTGTTCATACTCTGTGAATCTTTATGTGATCTTGTACATTTTTTTTTCAATTACTGGACAATCTCCTAAGGGATAGAAAAAATTTATTCGACTTATACTTCCTTGAAGAGACAAGTTAATCCTAAAATCAAGAACCAATACCTCTATTTTATTCTTCTTCTATCTATTTCATGAATTTTATTACACACTTAGTTTTTCTATTTATTTATTTTACTTATAAAATATTTTCTTCTTCTCTTCTTCAGGTTGTGACTCCTGTATTCAAAGTTCTGAAGCATTGGGTTGTGACCCCCATAGTCTAATATCAGGTTTTTAATTGGGTTGTGACTCCCCATAGAAAATTTATTTGTCTTTTTATTCTTAAACTATAAAAAACTTTTTAATTTGGTTATGTTTCCCCATTAAAAATCAATTTGTGAACAATGTATATGTTTTTAAGTAAATAGCTATAAGGATGGACTAGGTCAACTTTGGACTGGACCAGTATAAAAATTACTATTCTAATTATTTTATTCTGATACTAACTAACTCTTATAATTAACACTGCTAATTAACTTTGATAATTAATCCATCTCGCTCAAATTTTAATTTGGTCTATTTGACCCCCCACTAGACACATTTCCATCATTTTTCTGACCTATATGTTCTATACTAACTAATAGTCTAGGATTATACTAGATAATTCCAAGGTACACTCATCTAAGAGAACTCACTCCGTAAGCCTTTCCATCCCTGATAGAACTCGCATGATAGTTCTCTCCCATCAATTCATACTATTTTGATGGAACTCATATAAGGTTACACACTCATTGGTTATTTTTATGACAAAGCATGAAGTACATTATGAGGTCTCATCTTAGATACACACTTGATCAAACTACACCATATATAATGAAAACTGATATTGATACAGATATAGGGGATAAAAACCATTGTAACGACCCAATGTTTTTCAATGGAAATTTACCTTCTTATATTTATGTCATAAAATAACATTAAAACACAAAATAATGAACTAATAATTGATAAGTGACCTTTAAACATAAGTTTGTCACTTCGTATGTCTGGAATTTTGAAAATCCGACATACACGGTTGTGTTCAAGATGATTTTTGGAGTCTAATGAAACAAAAATAATTTTTGGTGAATAGTAACGCACCCTTAATAATAGTAACATATCCTTACGAATAGTAATATGACCCTTATGAATAGTAAATCATCCAACATAAGAGTAAAATTACCTATGAATAATAAAATAAAATTTAGACATCTTAGAAAGTGACAATTTTACCTTAATAAACGTTTTGGTATTTTATAAGTCATAAATAAATAATTATAATTAATTAATTAATTGAAAAGAATATTTATTTCCCTAAAATTTATTCATAAATTATTGAATCAACGTCTTATAGTTTTTAGATAATTTTATAAGACCCTACGTAATTTTTGAAATCACTATAAAATCAGTTTTAATCTTAAAAACTGTTTTTTTAAGTAAATTATGATTTCAATTAAATATTAAATTAATAATATTTATAAAATTATTTTTGAAAAATGGACTTCATTTTTGGATTCTATACATCGAAAAATGGTTGGGGTAAATTTCTGGGATTTTTTTGAGATACGTGAATTTTTTATGAATAGTGAAATACCGTAATTTTCAAAAATAAGCTAAATAAGCTAATTATAGGGTCATGTGTGACGTTATGATGATGTAAGACCACATGGTTCGGGATTAAATTATAAAATTAATATTATTGGTTGTTCAAGACTTACTATTCCTTGTCTTTTGGGGAAATAATAAACTAATGAATTTTATATTAAGGAAACCCCTCTCCCCTTCACTATAAAAGCCACGCTTCACACCCTCATTTCCTCACACCTATCAAGCTCCAATACTCCTCTAAATTCTTCCCAAACACCTTCCCTATCCCCTACCCCACATCTATAAGCTTCTGGTCTCATCAAAAGACCAAGCTTTGGCCCTTAAGGAGGTTCTCAAAAGAAGGATTCAAGAGGTAATTTCTCTCCCTCTTCTCCTTTAATTTCCTTTCATGTTCAAGTTCATTTCTTGATCTCTCCCCACATATATTCATCTAAATTGTATTATAACTCCATTATTATACATATACTTTAATTTTATGATTCTAATGGGATATTATATCATCTAACCCTCGTTCCCTCTTCCTTTTATTTTATTAAAGAGAACGTTGTTCGTGAGTTGTTAATTTATCACCTTCAAGAACGACATGCTTTCTTCTTCCATTTCTACCTTAAGATCTGGTCATGAAACCATTTTTATGGTTTAAACAGAATATAGTATGTGTATTATTTTCTATTTAATGTTCTGTAAATAACTTATGGACATATTACTAAGTGATAACTTAAAACAAGTTCGTTGTGATCCAAAAACTGCCCAAATTGACCCAGATAACCATCATTTAATTATTATCTAATGATTCATCCACATGGATCTAATATAATTCATTATAAAATCATTTAATATCCTGTAATATCATCAATGACATTTAATATCATTTCTGTATGTTTAACTCATGTTCTACCCAAACTTCAATTTAAGAATACAAGTGAACTACCCAAGAAAAACCATAAAAATGAACATCCTCGAACAATGTTTTTAAACTCTATAAGTTATCCAAATGACCATAATATGACATAATGAAACCATAATGAACCCTATTAATGTAAACATGGTTCTAGATTTATAATTATTGAATATAATGTCATTATATAGGACATTAAAGAGAAGGAATCATTCGGGTACAAGGTAAGGGGAAATCTCAAACCCAATTTTCTTCCTTCGAGTTCTCCCTCTTTCACTACATTTTTGATATGGTTACTCCTTAAAGATCACTTGTTCATCATTGTCTTTAATTTTATGGGATATAAATGTTTTTCACTGGTTTTTATGTCCAACAAAAATGTTTTCCAAAAGAACTATTCTTTTAAGAACACCGTTTTACTTCTCACTCAAAGTGGACGGTTCTTGTAACATGTATGTTATTCCCTCTTTATTTTGGGAACCCAAAGCTTATGAACGTGTTATTATGAGATGAAACCCATTAATTTCCATGGGTTAGTTATGTACATTTTTTATATGTATTCTATGTGGAAAGCATGATGATGATAATGTTATGATGTGACGAGTGCGCCCGAAATTATATAACGCAATTATGAATGTTTCAAAGTGATAGGTGCGACCAGAATTATATTGCACTCCAATGCATTGGGTAAAGTGATTAATCTCATGATTTAATGTGAAATTACGTGTGAAGAAGATTCTTTATTTGTTTACAAGTATGTGTGGTAGTTAACCACTAAGACATGATGTTTCATTTTTATGCATTGCCACATTTCAAGTATTTTATTTATGCTCCTATCATATTCATGATCTTTTGCCTATGTTTTGATTATTCTCACCCCATGATATATTGTTACTATCTATACTCTTACATGGATTATAGATCAACCCTTTTGATATATATCCTCAGGTGGCTACATGTACTAAGGAGAGGACAAGTTTCAATAAGAAGCTAGGGAAGAAGAAATTAAATAAATGTTTATGCTAGATGTTGTATTTGTTATGTGTAGTCCTAGTTTTCCCAATACACTACGCCTTTGGATTCTCTTTGTGTAATACTAATATGTTGTTTATATTTAAAATGATGTAATAGTAATGTAATAAAAGGCAGGGTCTCTATAGTTGGTATTAGAGGAAAGGTTTAGTTAATTTGGAAATTAGGATTAGTGAACCCTAGAGAGAACCTCTAGTATGACACTAAGTAAAAATATGCACACAAGAATATTTACCTAGGGATACCATATGTTAATTTTTTGGTATAATTTTTTAATTGAATAAGTTATTCATGACTTGTTTACTTATGTTTGGTTCTAACCTTTTCTATTTTAGAAAATAGTGGGAACTAGGAGATATCAGGCCAAAAACTCATGCGAGGGACAATACAACGATTGCCCGAATGACATCCCCAATGATTTGGGAGATGGAGTTCAAAACTTCCTAGAAATGCTTACCCAATTATCTCAGGTTATGAATAATAACCATAATAATGGGGAACATCCTCCTTAACCAAAGAGGGATCAACTGGCTATCGAATGTTTTATGCAGCAACGACCACCAAAGTTTTGTGGATCTTCTGATCCACTAGTTGCAGAACAGTGGGTCAACTCCATGGAGAAGATCTTTTCTATGCTTCATTGTTCCGAGACAAAAAAGGTGACTCTATCCGTTTATCGTCTAGATGGAGAAGCTGATCAGTGGTGGGCTTTGATTAAGAACACCAAGCCAAGGGAGGAAATTGAAGAGATGGAATGGGAAGACTTTAAGATAATGTTTCTTAATAAGTATTTCCCACGAAATCTTCACACGAAGATGGAGAGAGAATTGATAGAGCTCAAGAAAAAGAAGGAGAATCTGTCACAACCTATGAAGCGAATTTCACAAGGCTCACAAGGTATTCTTTGGGTTTTGTTATAAACAATGATATAAAAATTGATATATTCTTTAGTGGATTAAAACCACACCTTCGAATGGCTCTTAGAATTCGAGACTTTGGGAGTTATGAAGAAGTTGTTCAGTGTTCTATAAAAGTGGAGATGGAGTTTAGAGAATGGTCCCATGTCTATGGGGATAAGAAATTAAAGATGGAGTTTCAAGCTAGTGGATCTAGTGACAAAGGTGGGAAGAAAAATCGAAGACCCACATGCCAAAAATGTGGGAAGTTTCACCATGGTAACTACCTCAAAGGGACGGGGAAATGCCTCAAGTGTGGGAAAGAAGGACACCATGCTCAAGAGTGTCTAAAAGACACAAAAAGTAAGGAGAATTTAACCGATGAAAGGAGAGAACCACTCATGGTTCAATGCTACAACTCTAAGGATCTAGGGAACTATGAAAACCAGTGCACTAAACCTCGAGTTCTCGAGGGTAATCAGCATCAGTAGCCACCAAGGCCAAAGGAACAAGGGAAGGATTATTCCATCACTACTGTGGAGGTAGAGCATGATAATGAAGTTATACAAGGTACACTTCCAATTCACTCAAGAATGGAAAAAGTATTATTTGATTCTAGTTCTACGCATTCCTTTATATCTTGCATATTTTCTAGAACTATAGAATTGAATCCCCGAAACCTTGAAGTAGATATATCTGTAAAAACACCAAGTGGTGAAATCATTAAAACCCAAGTGTTTGAATATTCTCCTATTGGTGTATGTGGGAAGATTTTTCCGAAAAATCTCGTAATACTTCCCTTGGTGGAATTTGACGCTATAATGGGAATGGAATGGCTCTCGTTATATAGAGAACATATAAACTGTCAGGAAAAGGAAATATCTTTTCATATTCCAAACCATCCCATGCTCCTCTACAAATGCAAGGAAGATCATGAATCTCCATTGAAAAATCCTTCAATGGTGTGGGTGTTGATTCCCTATAAATAAGCATACCTCGCACAAATGTTTGAGTCGAAGGAAAGTTCCAACCTTGAGGAAATGCCCATCATGAGGGAATACAATGATGTATTTCCCAAAGAGTTACCCGGAATTCCCCTGGATCGTGAGGTAGAGTTCTCAATTGAACTCATACCCGGAGCTACAACAATCTAGAAGTGCCCCTATAGGATGGCACCTATCGAACTGGAGGAGTTAAAGAAGAAGCTACAAGAGCATCTAGACAAAGGGTTCATGCGCCCTAGTGCATCACCTTGGGGTGTGCCAGTGCTCTTTGTGAAGAAGAAGGATGGAACCATGCGGCTGTGTATCGATTATTGGGAACTCAACAAGATCACCATAAAGAACAAGTATCCTCTCCCAAGGATTGATGACTTGTTCGACCAGTTAAGAGGAGATCAATACTTCTCAAAGGCAGATCTTAATTCTGGATATCATCAGGTAAAGGTGAAGAAGGAAGATATTCAGAAGACAGCCTTTTGTACAAGGTATGGGCACTATGAGTTTTTGGTGATTCCCTTTGGACTTACTAATTCCCCTGCAATATTCATGGATTTTATGAATAGATTCTTTATACATTACCTCGAAAATTTTTTGTTAGTGTTTATCGACGATATTCTCATCTACTCCAAGAGAAAGGAGGAACATGAAGAACATCTATGACTTGTGTTGGCGATATTGATAAAGGAGAAGTTGTACGCCAAGTTCACAAAGTGTGACTTTTGTATGATTCAAGTCATGTTCTTGGGACATGTGATCACAAGAGAGGTAATTTTTGTGGATCCTTCAAAGACAAAGGCAATTAAGGAATGGACTAGGCCCTCTAGTGTCATAGAAATCCGTAGTTTTCTTGGATTAGCTGGGTACTACCGACGTTTTGTGAGAAACTTATCATGATTGTAAAGCCCGCTAAATATGTTAACAAGGAAAGGGGTAAAGTATGTCTGGATGGAATAATGTAAGGGAAGCTTCAAGGAGCTAAAGAGAAGGCTAATCACTGCACCTATACTCACACTACTGAAAAGTGGATAAAGTTTTGTGATATACAGTGATGCTTCAAAGAAAGGCTTGGGTTGTGTACTCATTGAAAATGATAATGTGATAGCCTATGCCTCACGACAATTGAAGATCCATGAGCAGAACTACCCGACACAAGATCTAGATCTGGCAGCCGTGATTTTTTCCTTGAAAATATGGCGGCACTACCTTTATAGTGAGAAGTGCGACATATACACCGACCACAAGAGCCTAAAGTACATATTCACACAAAAGGATCTCAACATGCATCAAAGGAGATGGTTAGAGTTAATCAAGGATTACGATTGCTCTATTCACTATCATCCTGGAAATGCGAACAAGGTAGCTGATGATCTAAGTAGAAAAAACATGCTACTCTATCCATGCTGCGGATTGAGAAAGACCCTATCTTCATGGATATGCAAAGAATGGATTTGGAAATCATAATGGCAGGGGATACATCCTACCTTTCCCAAATGATTGTGCAACCATGCATCCAAGAGAAGATTAAGGAAGCACAAAGGGATGATGTGGAGATACAAAAGTGGGTGAATGCAGTAAAGGAAGGGAAGCTTCAAGAGTTCCATATCGACGATGATGGTGTGATTCGGTTTGGAACGAGACTTTGTGTGCCTTCATCAACTGGGATAAAGAAGGATCTATTGGATAATGCACATAGCTCAACTTTCTCTATCCATCCTTGGAGTACCAAGATGTATCATGATCTCAGAGAACACTTCTGGTGGGATAACATGAAGAAGGGGATTGCGAAATATATATCAAGGTGCTTGGTATGTCATCAAGTTAAAGTTGAGAGACAAAAGTCCAAAGGTATGATGTATCCATTGCCTATACCCATGTAGAAATGGGAAAATGTTACTATGGACTTTGTCACAGGTCTCCCGAAGACATCAAAGGGAAATAATGTGATATGGGTTGTGGTTTACCGACTCACCAAGACTACCCATTTTATCGCTATTCGGGAAGACCTCTCACTTGAAGAACTTGTAAAGATATGTGGGAAGGAAGTGGTGAGACTGCACGATGTTCCACTCTCAATTGTCTCTAACCGTGATCCAAGGTTCACATCTAAATTCTGGAGGAGCCTTCAACATGTTTTGAGTATTGAATTAAATTTCAGCATGACCTATCACCCCCAAACTGATGGCCAATATGAAAGGACTATTCAGACGCTTGAAGATATTCTAAGAGCCATCTCTCTTGAATTCAAAGGTGGTTGGGATCAACATCTCCCATTGGTTGAGTTCTCATACAACAATAGCTTCCACTCGAGTATTCAGATGGATCCATATGAAGCTCTGTATGGAAAGCGATGTAGAACTCCAACCTGTTGGGATGAAGTTGGAGAAAGAAAGCTTCTTGGACCCGATCTTGTTCAAGAGATGACAGAGAAGGTTCAAGTCATCCAAAAACACATCAAAGCTACTCAAAGATGGCAAAAGAGCTATGCTGACAACCGTCGAGGGGACTTTGAGTTTGACGTTGGAGATAAAGTCTTCCTTCGAATATCTCCATGGAAGAGATTCATGTGATTCGAGAAGAAAGTGAAGCTAAGCCCAAGGTATATTGGCCCCTTTGAGATCCTTGACCGCATAGGAGTCGTGGCCTATCGTCTTTCACTTACACCGAATATGGCTCAAGTTCATGATGTGTTTCATGTATCACTACTGAGGAAGTATGTACCAGACCCGTCACATGTACTAACCTCAGAGGTGGTGCAGCTGGAAGATGATCTCTCCTATAAAGAGAAACTAGTAAAGATTCTGGATCGGAGAGATAAAGTTCTATGAAACAAGACAACCCCTATTGTCAAATTTTTATGGAGGAACCATAAGTTTGAAGAAGCAACTTGGGAACCAGAAGAGGCAATGAAGGAGAAGTACCCTCACCTGTTTGTGTAAAGTGAAATTTCAGGGGCGAAATTCCTTAAGGGGGGAAGAATGTAACGACCCAATGTTTTTCAATGGAAAATTCCCTTCTTATATTTATGTCATAAAATAACATGAAAACACACATTAATGAGCTACTAAGTGATAAGTGACCTTTAAACATAATTTTTTCACTCCTATGTTTGGAATTTTGAAATTTCAACATACACGGTTGTGTTCAAGAATATTTTTGGAGTCTAATGAAACAAAAATAATTTCTAGTGAATAGTAACATACCCTTAGGAATAGTAACATACCCTAACGAATAGTAATATGACCCTTATGAATAGTAAATCATTCAGCATAATATTAAAATTACCTATGAATAATAAAATAAAATTTAGACATCTTAGAAAGTGACAATTTGACCTTAGTAAACGTTTTGGTATTTTGTAAGTAATAAATAAATAAATATAATTAATTAATTAATTTAAAAGAATATTTGTTTCTGTAAAATGTATTCATAAATTATTGAATCAATGTATTAGAGTTTTTAGATAATTTTATAAGACCCTACGTAATTTTTGAAAGCACTATGAAATCAGTTTTAATCTTAAAAACTGTTTTTTTAAGTAAATTATGATTTTAATTAAATATTAAATTAATAATATTTAAAAAATTATTTTTGAAAAATGGAATACATTTTTGGATTATAAAAGTCAAAAAATGGTTGGGGTAAATATTTGGGATTTTTCTGAGATACTTGAATTTTTGATGAATAGTGAAATACCGTAATTTACAAAATAAGCTAAATAATCTAATTATAGGGTCATGTGTGATGTTCTACTGATATAAGCCTGCTTGGTTCGAAATTACATTATAATAGTACTGTTATTGGTCATTCAAGACTCACTATTCCTTGTCTTTTGGGAAAATAATAAACAAATGAATTTTATATTAAGGAAACCCCTCTCCCCTCCACTATAAAAGCCACCCTTCACACCCTCATTTCCTCACACCTCTCAAGCTCTAAGAATTATCTAAACTCTGCCCAAACACCTTCCCAATCCCCTCCCATATGTCAAATAGATTCTGGTCTCATCAAAAGACAAATCTTAGGCCCTTAAAGAGGTTCTCAAGAGAAGGATTCAAGAGGTAATTTCCCTCCCTCTTATCCTTTAATTTCCTTTCAAGTTCAAGTGAATTTCTTGATCTCTCCCCACATATCATCCTAAAAATTGTATTTTAACTCCAGTATTATACATATACTATAATTTTATTATTTTAATGGGATATTATATCATCCAACCCCCTTTCCCTCTTCCTTTTATTTTATTAAAGAGAACGTTGTTCGTGAGGTGTTAATTTATCACCTTCAAGAACGACATGCTTTCTTCTTCCATTTCTACCTTCAAATATGGTCATGAAACCATTTTTATGGTTCAACGAGAATATTTTATTTGTATTATGTTCTATTTAATGTTCTGGAAATTACATATTTCTAAGTGGTAAGTTAAAACAAGTTCGTTGTGATCCAAAAACCGCCCAAATTGACCCAAATAACCATCATTTAATTCTTATCTAATGATTAATCCACATGGATCTAATATAATTAATTATAAAATCATTAAAGCTCCTGTAATATCATTAATGACATGTAATATAATTTCGGGATGTTTAAGTCATGTTCTACCCAAACTTCAATTTAAGAATACAAATGAACCACCCAAGAAAAACCATAAAAACGAACATCCCCGAACAATGTTTTTAAACTCTATAAGTCATCCAAAGGAACATAATATGGAATAATGAAACCATAATGAACCATATTAATGTAATAATGGTTTTTTATTTCTAATTAATGAATATAATTTCATTGTACCAGACATTTAAGAGAAGGAAGCATTCAGGTACAAGGTAAGGGGAAATCTCGAACCAAATTTTCTTCCTTCGAGTTCTCCCTCTTTCACTCCATTTTTGATATGGTTACTACTTAAATATCACTTGTTAATCATTGTCTTTAGTTATCTGTTATATACATGTTTTTCACTGGTTTTTATTTCCAACAAAAGTTTTTTCCAAAATAACTCTTCTTTTAAGAACACACCTTTTTACTTCTCACTCAAAGTGGACGGTTCTTGTAACATGAATGTTATTCCCTCTTTATTTTGGGAACCCAATGATTATTAATGTGTTATTATGAGATGAAACCCATTCCTTTCCATGGGTTAGTTATTTACATTTTTGATATGTGTTCTATGTGGAAATCATGATGATGATAATGTTATGATGTGACGGGTGCGCCCGGAATTATATAGCACAATTATGAATGTTTCAAAGTGACGAGTGCGCCCAGAATTATACAGCGCTCCAATGAATTGGGTAAAGTGATGAATATCATGATTAAAAGTGAAATGAAGTGTGAACAAGATTCTATCTTGGTTCACAAGTATGTGTGGTAGTTAACCACTAAGACATTATGTTCCATTTTTATGCATTTCCACATTTCAAGTCTTTTATTTATGCTCCTCTCATATTCATGATCTTTTGCCTATGTTATGATTATGCTCACCCCATGATATATTGTTCCTATCTATCCTCTTATTGGGATTCTAGATCACCCATTTTGATGTATATCCTCAGGTGGCTATATGTACTAAGGAGAGGACAAGTGCCACTAAGAATCTAGAGAAGAAGAAATTAAATAAATGTTTATGCTAGATGTTTTATTTGTTATGTGTGGGCCTAGTTCCCCCAATACACTAAGCCTTTTTATCCCCTTTGTGTAATAATACTATGTTTTTTATATTTGAAATGATGTAATAGTAATGTAAGAAAAGGCAGGGATGCTATACCAAGGGCCTATGGGGTATACCTAACCCCAACTAGTGCTCTAAATACATTGATAGTATAAGGACATGGCCATAAAAATTACATAATATTTAGTTTTATGTCAATAATTCATTCAATTAAATTTTTTGGATCTTTTTAGGTTTATAAATTTATAGAATTAAATTTTAAATCATACTTAACAAAACCACATAATACAAAGTGGATAATTTAGGTGCGTTTCCATTTTCCCCCATATAAAACATTAAAAACAAATCATGATTCACTTTCATAAAAAATCTTCATGAATTTCAACTTAACCTCTTTCTTTCCCTTAAAAATCCACAAATCATGTTAAAAACATTTTATGAATGTATTATGAGCACAAAAACCTCAATAAGGGACCAAAAAAAGAAATAAAATCATTAGTCTAGAAAAAAAAACATGAAAATTCAGGAAAAAACATTTCATTAAAATGTAACATTTTACCTAGAATGGGAATTATCATTATTTGAAAAATATATTTTTTCATAACTTTTAAAAAATATTATTTACATGAAGAATTATTATAAAAAATAGAAAATCCATCTAGGTTCCTTGGGACATAATCTCATATAACCCTTACAAAAACCTAACAAATTGGAATAACCATACAACCAAATTCAAATATAATTCTTCAAAATAAATAATCATTACCCAATGCATTGTAGTGAAATATATATGCACACATCATATAATATATAATGACCTCACATGGTTTTATCTAGTGTCACCCATCATAAACAATTTCCAAGGACCATATCATGAATAAAACATTTTAAACTTGCAACTTTTCATCATAAAACCCTTTGAAAAAAGTTTTGAACCCATATAAAAAGTTTTTTGTATATAAAAATACCCTTTTATTTAGAAAATCATTTCAATACCAAAACTCCCATAAAAAGGGAAAAGTGGTTTTTAATTTAATAAAACATTAGATCATGAAAAGGACTCTTGAAAAAAATAACATCCATTGGGGAAGGAAATTCATTATCATCATATACATTAAAAATAAGACATTCCTTTTGTCATTTCTCAAAACATTCCATATAAAACACATAAAAATATTCCTTTTGGAAAATATTGAAATAATGTAAAAATATAAATAAAATTAACTTTATAAATATTTTATTTCCATATTAAACATTCATAAAATCATTTAAAAAATATGGACATGGAAGAGAATGATTTGGATGAAAAAATTTAAAAGATAATTTTTAAGGAAAAGTACTTTATCACTTTGGAAATATTTGAGTCATAAGACCCATGAAAGAATAATATTAAAAAAAATTAATACCTTGAGAATAGATAAATTAATGATATAAAATTTCAAAGAGGCTGTATATACACCTTGTAAAATAAAAAAGGAAATTAGAACAAAATATTCATCAAGAAAATGAAATTGAGAAGACATCTCTTACCTTGGGTTTAATTAACCACACACGTTATTTATAATACTGAATAATAAAATTATATTAATTATTTACATGATTAATATAATTTTAAAATTTTATTTTTTCTTTTATTTCACTTACTATAATGTCATATATGATTACATAATAAATAACTTTTACATCGGATGTTTTGAAAATATTTTCCATATGTGTTGAAAATGACTTTGGTAGGGTGACTATAGAGAAAGAGGTCATTAGTTGAACATATAAAAAATAATTATCTTTAAATAATTATCGTATTTATAAATTAATTTTACTTTTAATACCAATCAGGAAGTATGCTTTTGATAAATGAAATACGTTATTATCATGGAGATGGTGGGTCGTACGTACGCGTGAGCAATGTTTCCATTTTTTGATAATTATTATAGAATGAAGTTATGTAATATTTTATCATTATAAAATAATTATAATAACTTAAATACCATATTATTTTATTATATGTACTTATATATATTTTTATTTTGATTCAATGATGAAAAATAATTGCCTGGCTTTGTGGTGGCGGTAGTCCACATGTCTATGAATGACATTATCATTCTTCTATGAGTTGAAATATAAGAAAGAAGAAGATAAATTATTTATTTATAATAATAAATATTTCATTATTATTATTAATATTTTATTATATTAGATATATTTATTAAATTTATCCTTATTATCTCCCATGAAAATCATTATTGAAAAAATGAATCACATCGCTTCGTGAGGAGGTAGTTCGTCGTACACACGAGCGATGTTATCGTATCTCCCATGTAATGAAAAGTAAAAATAGGTATATATGATATAATGACTAAATAGGTTTAATTATGTTATAAGTATCAAATATATACTTAATATCTATAATCATAACCAATCATGATATGTTTTGATGGAAAACATGCACATCAGTTCGCGAGGCGGTAGTCCGCCGTACACACAAGCGACATTATAGTTTACCACTTGAGGGAAGAGGAAATGGATATAGGTCATGAAAATAACATAATAATATCTTAGTATATTTTATATAATGATTTTATTATATAATTATAAACTAATAATATTTGTAGGAGGTGGAAGAAGAAATAAACAAAAAGACATCGTTAATAATTTTACATCTTTTCGGACAACCTCTTTAATATTTTACCTAAATTATTCCTAAAATAGATTTTTGAATAAGAAAAGCCTTCTTGGATTATGGTATGTACTTTGAGAGGTTATTTTTTAATGTATTTTAGGATTAAAAATGTTTTTATGGTTTGAAGAAGAGAGGATAGGGGGTTTCCTTTTATAAGTGAGGTGAATGACACACTTTTGATTTTTTAAAACAAAAAGTTGTGCCCATATTTTTCACATAAAAAAGGATAAAAAATTGAGTATTCTAAATATATATTCTTTATAATGTAGAAATATGGCTATAAAATAGATTTTATATAGGTTTTTAGGTCATTTTAAACATTTTCATATTAGTTTTACCCCTACCAAACTCATTTTTACCTTTACTATGGTAAATGATTTTGAGTATTTTTACTACACATTTTGGTCAAAAATTATTTTAAAATTATTATATAATATAAATTATTATGATTAAAAATATAGAATCCATTTTATCTAATTAAATTCATACAGGTTGAGAAATTAAATTTAAAACAAAACAAACTGTTGCGACGATAAAGTGGGTTTCCAAGAAGTGTATTTTTCAAGAAAAATATGATTCCATATTAACTATATGATTATTAATAATAATTGTATAAATATAAATTAATATTTAATTATATATTATATATAAATTTTATTTCAAAAATTCTTAATTAGGAATTATTTTAAATAATTAAAATGTATAAACATTATACATTTGAAAATAATATTTAGAAATACCCGTGTTTAAACTGAAAAAAAACTTATACTAAAATACAATATAATGTTAAATAAAAAATATTTAAGTTGATTAAATATAAATAAATAAATATTATCTTACTTTAAATTATATTCAAATAATATTGGGAATTTTAAATTACTTAATTTTATGAAAATAAAATACTTTTTAAAAAATCGGTATTTTTCACAATTCATTGAAAAATAAATATTTTTTGAAAAATTCCAAAATTAAACTGAAACTAAATTTTGATATTATGATTTAAAAAATTATATTAATTTTTTCTAATTCAAATTGAAAAATTTTTAAATTAATTTTTTTAATTAAACCTTATAATATTTTTTTAATTAAAAATATTTCCTTTTCGGGTTAAAAAATATCTTAAAATTTTTATGATGAATAAAATCAATAAAGTTTTTTATTATATAATTAACTAGGTTGTTAAATTATTCCACCATTTTGGAAAAATCTTCCTCACAATTTTATTCACTTATTAAAAAGTTGGTATATCTTTCCCTCAAAGATTTTTCAAATTCAAATGGTGCCTCTTCAACCATAAAATTTTTCCATAGAAACTTAATCTAGTGAATCATGTTATTTTACAAAAATTAATATATATGTTCAATAACATGAAATAGTTATTCCTAATAATAAATATTATTTTTCAATTTTACTATTTTAGGTTTGAAAACATGATATGGATTGAGAATACATTTTCTTAACATCGAAACATGAAATATATTGTGTACCTAAGAGAATCTCATACATAAGACCACTCAGTAGGCAGCTGATCCAATGTTCTATAATATTTCATATGTCCTAATAAAATTTGGACTTATATCCCCTTTGTTACCAAAATATATAACAAATTTCCATAGAGAAACATTGAGAAATATGTGATCATCTACCTCAAAAGAAAGATATTTCTTCCAATTATCCGCATAACTTTTCTGTCTTATCTGATTCATCCCCATTTGTTACTGAATAGACTACACCATTTCAACAATTACTATACTATATATGGTCCCATAAACTTAAAATCTCCTATATCATCCCAAAATGATGGTTTTTAACACCTCTTACCATATAATTCCTCAATGGTGCTATCTGTATATTGGAATGGAATATTTTTTTATAAGAAAACTAAAACAAAGAAATATATTAATCCCAACTTACCTAGTAAACCATTGAACAAGAACTAAAAATATCATCCCTGGTACGAATTATCCACTTAAACTAACCATCAATTTTATAATGAAATGATATACTAAAACTTAATTACATACGCAATGATTTCTAAAGTCCTTTACAAAAATTAGATGTAAACCTAGGATCATTATCTAATACAATATTGAGAGAGGCATTTCAGGTACCCTGACTATCTCTTTTAAATATAGTCAATAAAGCTTATCTAAATACATAATGCTTGAAATGCTAAGTAATTGCATAGATTGTGTTAATCGATCAATAGTAAACCAAATTGAATTCTTACCTTGATAAGTGTTTGTAAATCCCACAAAAAATTACATTGACATATTATCTCATTTCCACTTTGACATTAGAAAAGGTTTAAAAATTCCATTCAGTAATTTTCATTCTAATTTAACCTATTAAAATTCAAATACTTCATCATAAAGTCAACAATATATCTTTCCATACCATACCACCATTAATACTTCCAATGTTTTGTATACATCTAAGTGCTTCTTAGAATAAGGGAAAATGGAGAACTATGAGATTCACTCAACAACTCTTTGTTGAACTGGGAATCATAAGGCCCATATAATATTTATCCAAATTGTAAAACACCTTCTTCACCAATATTAAAATCATGAAAATTTCCCTTATTAATGGATTATACCATTTCATTCAATTATTGATCCACCTTTTGAGATTTCTTATTTGTTTTTGAAAAAGTATAATTCACTAAAACATGAATCAAATTTGAGGATATCCCTATATCCACAACCTCTAGGATAAAATTTATCATTTCAATAACCAAATGGTCTGGTTCTAAATGTAACATGGTGAATGTAGCCTTATTTTTTCAAATGAGAGAATCAACCACTTTTTTTAATTTTCAAGTATAGTAATGAATCATGAAATCATAATCCTTTTTCAGTTCTATCCACCTTATTTTAATCATGCTCAATTTTTTTGAGTGAATATATACTTCAAACTATCATGATAAATATATATTTAATACTTTTATCAATACTAATTATGTCTTTAAATTCTCAATGAAATTTTTTATGTTAATTTAAAATAATGTATATGGTAATGTAACTAATAAAGTTTCAAATGATGTGAATAATATGAAATTACCTAATCATTCTTTATTAGGAAATAACCAAGTCGATTCAAACAAGAATCATTGAACATTAAATATTCTCATTTTTTAAAGGTAATTCAAAAACTGGGGAATTCACCAATATTGGTTATCATTCCTTAAAAAATCATTAAATTATTTTATCCTGATAAATTTAAATCATTTTTGAGTTAAGTTAGTCACTGAGCTAGACAACTGAGAAAAGTATTCAAAATTTTTTGTTAGTAACCCACTGATCCATGGAAACTACTGATATCTATGATATTTTTAGGTTCTTGTACGTTCTTTAAGAATGTTTGTTTTAGAAGGGTCAATAGTTATAACTTTTTTAGAAATAATATTTCCAAATAATGAAATCCTATTAAACCAAAATTCATACATACAAAATATTCTATATATTTTTGTTTCTTTTAAGGTTTGAAAAACAATCCTTACTTGTCTTTCACATTCCTCCTAAATTTTAGAATACTCCAAAATGTCATCAATAACAACTAACAAAATATTGTTTAATGAATCATGAAATACTCCTTTAATAGGGCCCATAAATGAAGTATGTGTGTTGGACTACCCAAAGGGAATAACTAGAAACTCATAGTTCCCCTATCTAGTCCAAAATAAAATTTGGAATTTCATCCTTCTTTACCTTCAGCTGATGCTACCCAAACCATAGGCCAACCTTCAAAAAATGTTGTGCTCCATAAAGCTAATCAAACAAATCATCAATATGAGTCAAGTGATAAATTTTTATAATAGTGATGTTATTTAAGTCTATATAATAAATGAAAAGTATCATTGAACCATATTTATTTAAAAAAAATATGATCACCCCTAGAGAAGTTCTAGGGTGATTGAAACCATTATATAACAAGTCCCATAATTTATTTTTTAATTATAAATGTTTCACTAAATACATTAAATAATGGGGTTTAGAAATAGTATTAGTATCATGAACTAAGTTATTAATAAACTCAAACTCTTGATAAGGAATAACACTAGAAAAGTCATCTTGAAAACATCCATGTATTCATTTACTAATGGTGCTTCACTAATTTTAATAATTTATTTCTTTTCAATAATAGGAGCTTAGTAACTTTCACTACTACCTATAACTAATTTCTCAGCTTATTGGTAAGTTATCAAAGGCATCAAAACATTTAATGAAACATTATTGGATCTAAAATATATCTTAGCCTGATAAACTGAAATCCAATCCATAAAAAAATTATTCAAACTCTATTATGGATAGTTCAAGAAGATTTTGAAGAAAGACCAAAACATTGATAACAATACAAATATTCCAATAAATATTGGTTTCTTTAATACATCTAGATGGAGTTTTCACCCAAAGTTACATCTTAAATTCATGAGGTGATATTAAAAAATTACTTGAAAATTTCTCATAAATGAAATAATGTGATATCTAGAGTCAAATTGGGTATTTTTGTAATTTGAATACACAATTAACATAACTTTCAACACTACATTTGATGGCCCACCATCTACTATAATAGTAGGAAAATATTTTTCCAAACCATTATTCTTATAATCATGATGATTTCTAGCCCGAGTTACTAACAGTGGGCACACATTATCATAATTACCCAACTCATTATAACTAAAAAATATCACCATAGGGTGGATATCAGTTACCCCATTATTTTTTTCTTCAGGATTATTTTAATTGAAATTATAGGGTATATAGCCAATCATTCCACATTGGTAACACTTCCTTGATTTCATAATACATTCTCTATTGTTTTTTATGAAAATAACAATAAGATGGAATATTATTTTCTTACATCCATGTTTCTTTTTTGTACTATTACCCATATTCTTCCATCCCAACTGTTACTTACCTTCATCATTATGAGGCATATAAGTATCAAAAAACCCCATATCGTCTTTTTCATCCCAATACACAAATTTCTCATTATATTAAACTATCATTTAGAAAAATATATTCATATACACAGTTTCAATCCCGAGTAAAATCTATTAATTTTACTATCATTATCCTGAACAAAATCTTTCACATACCTGGATAGTATTGTAAAATTTTCATCATTTGTGGCCCCAAAAACATTATATTTTTTCCTCAATTACGTGATTTTTTATATCCTAAGTCAAGGAACCTTAGAGAAGTATTTATCAAGGAAAATATCATTAAATATTTTCCATACCATGGAATTAGGAGCATCTTTATCTCTAGTATTCTTAACCGAATAACACCATTGATCAGCTTCACCTTCAAAATAATAAATGGAAAGAGTCTCATGACTTCAAATATTTTCTCTATATCATTGATCTATCCATAAGATACAACATGTTTAGATGATCCACTGAACTATGTGATTTTTTTCCTCGTGAAATGCTCTAATATAGACATGTTCCATTATGGTAGATCAGGTTCTTCATTGACATGGATACCACCACCATTTATAGCCTATATCCACTAATAATTTTATAAAAATACAATTTTTTTCTAATTCCAACCATCTCAGGATTTTTATTGGGAGATATATTTTCCTCTTAGTGTATTCCCACTACATCATCCATGTTTTATCTATGAAAAAACATTCTAAACATACATAGTTTAGATGAAGCAACATGGTATTCTTAAAACTGTATATCACATCAAATTAGCCAAAAAGTTAAATATTTCAAGGGCCAATTATCAACATTATACTAACCTCTTAGATTATCTAAATAATACTCTAATACCAACTATAAAGACTCATCCATATATAGTAAAAGATCCTAAGTTTTACATTATGAATTAATTCTCTTACATTTGATGTCCATTTTAGCTTTATATAGATTTATAGAATTAGGTCATAAATAGTATTTACCAAAAAATATAATAAAAAGTGAACACTTAAAATCATTATCAAATTTTATAACCATATAAAACATTTAAAACAAAACATGATTTTTTTCATGATAAATCTTCATGACTTTTGACTTAAACTCTTACTTCTCCTTTACCATCCTCAAATAAAATGAAAAACATTTGAAAAATGTTGGATGAACACAAAATGATCTATAAGAGAAATAAAAAAGTATAAAATTGTTATTCCATGGAAAAATATGAAAACTAATTTCTTAAAAAGACATATTTTTACTCAGAATGAAAATTATCATTCTTTAAAAAATCATTTATCATACATTAAAAAAATGATTTACCTGAAAACTTATTAGAAATCCTACAAACTCCAGGTATATTACTTGTCACATCATCTAATAGAGCACTAATAGAACCATTATATAACCATTAGAAATTGGAATAACCATATATCTAACTTCCAATATAATTCATCAGAAAACAAAATCATTACCCAATGCATTGGAGTATTATCTATGACCACCCATCATATAAGATATAATGAGATCACTTGGAGATATTTGAGCACACCCATAAAAAAACAATTTATAAGTACCATATAATTAATAAAACATTTTAAGAATGTATATTTTAAATATAAAACCCTTTTAACCACACTTTTAAACCCACATTATAAACCTTTATTGATATCAAAATACCGTTTTCGTTTAAAAATCTATTTTCAATACCAAAATATGAAAAAAGTAGAAAAGATGGTTTTTCTTTTAAGAAATCATTAAATATTTCAAGGGAATATATAAATAGAATAATATTCACTATTTTAGTTAAATACATTTTCACTGTATACATTAAAATATTTACATTCCTTTTATTATTTCTCAAAATGTTCCATATGAAACACATACAAATATTTCTTTTGAAAACCTTTGAAATAAAGTAAAAAGATACATAAAATGTACATTATAAATATATTTTCCATATAAAAAACATCATAAAATCATTTTAAGAAATTGAAAAAGTAATATAGATATATTTTTATAGAAAACTTCATAAGAGATTTTTTTAAGAAAATTATTTTGTCAGATTGGAGATATTTGAATCATAAGAACCAAGAAATAATAAGATTAAATAAAAATTTAAATTCAATTAGAATATAGAAATTAATTATATAAAATTTTAATGGGTTTTTATATACATGAATTAAAATAAAATAGGTTCATAACTTCAAAATAGGACACAATGAAATAAAATTTAGATGAAATCCCTTACATCGTGTTCGATTCATCATGTACATTCTTTATATCCATGAATAATAAAATTATGTTAATTTTTTAATTTCTTAATAACATATTTAATGTTTATTTTTTTTATTCTTATTACTATTTTATATATTATTACATAATCAAATAATATTACATAATTTGTTTCAATGATATTTGATTTATGTGTCAAAAATGACTTTGGTAGGTTGACTATGGTCAAAGAGGTCATTATTTAGACATATAAAAAAATAAAAATCAAGAAATAATTTTAAAATTTATAAATATAATATATTTTTAAATAAAATCATGAAATTTGGTTTGTATAAATGATGTATGATATGATCATGGAGACGGTAGGTCATACGTACACATGAGTAACATTTTAATTTTTCAATGATCATTATGAAACAATGTAAGTAATATTTAATAATTAAATAATGAAAATAATATAAAAATACCATATTATTTAATTATAAATACTTATATATATCATTATTGGGATGAATTGATGAAAATAATAATCACATATCTTCAGGGAGGCGGTAGTCCACACATCCGTGAATGAAGTTATCATTTTATAGTGAGTGAAATGTTAAGAAAGAAAATGATATATTATATTTTAATGATTATAAATATTTCATTAATATTATATATATTTCAATATATCACAAAATTCTTTAACTTTATTCATATTTAATTCCTTGTAAAGTGTTCGTAAAAAATGAATTACATCACTTTACCAGGTGGTAGTCTGCCGTACACAGAATCAGTGTTATCATATCCCCTGCGAAATTGAAAGTAAAAAAATGTATATATGATATAATGAAAAAAAGAGGAATAATTATGTCATGAATATAATTTATATAGTTTATACCCATCATCATACCCAACCATTAGAGGTATTTATGGAAAACGTGTCACATCTGTTCATGAGGCGGTAGTCCTCCTACACATCAGTGATGTAATTGTTTCCCATTTGAGGGAAGGGGAGATGAATATAAGTAATTCACTTAACATAATAACATCTTATCATATTGGATAAAATATTTTTATTATATAGGAATAAATTAATATAATTTTAAGGAGGTGGAAGATGAAATAAATTAAAATTGTATAGTTATGAATTTTACCTCTTCTCGGACTACCTCTTTAGGATTATACATAAAGTATTTATATAATAGTTTCATAACCAAAAAATGATTATATGATGAGATAATGGATGTTTTAAAGTGAAATTGTGAGTTATTTTATGATCCAATAGGGTTTCAATGTGTGAATAAGATAGGATAGCGGTAGCCTTTTTTATGTGTGGTGAGTGGCACCATTTAGATTTTCAAAAAGAAAAAGGTATAATATTGTTTTCACATTCCAAAAGGGTAAAAATGGAGTATTATCGAGAATTATACATTATAAGTTCTAAATTTGGATATAAAATATATTTTATTGAATTTTTTAGGTAATTTTAGCATCTATCATTTTAGTTTAACCCCCAATAAACCCATTTCTCCCTTCACCACGGTAGTTAGTTTTAACAGTTTTCAATAATCAGTTTGGTAAAAAATTAAGTTAACTATATATGATAATATAAATTATTATTTTTACAGATATTAATTTTTTTTTACCAAATTAAATTCATGAAATTGGGGAAATTATATTTAAAACAAAACCCATAGATGCGATAAAAATGTGGGTTTTCAAGAAGTATATTTTTTAAGAAAAATATTATTCTATATTAACTCTGTGATTCATAATAATAATTTTATGAATATAAAATAATATGTTTGATATATAATATATAAGTTTAATTTTAAAAATTCCTCATTGGGTATTTTTTTAATTAATTAAAATAGAGAAACATTATTCATTTTAAAACAGTATTTGGAAAACCCTATTTTTAAACCCAAAAACAAACTCATACTAAAATCCAATATAAAGATGATTTAAAATTAATTAATTGGATTAAATATAACTAAATAATAAATATTTTACTTAAAATAATATTCAATAAATATTTGTACTACTTGAAATATTGAAACAAAAATACTTTTTTACAAAAATCGATATTTTTCACTGTTCACAAATATTCATTATTTTCTGAAAAATACCAAATTTTTACCCAAAGTAAAATTTTATATGCTGATTTAAAAAATTAAATTATTTTTTTTTCTAATTCATATTCTAAAATTTATAAATTATTCTTTTAAATAATACCTTGTAATAAAAGTGTTTAATTAAAATTATTTTCCTTTTAATTTTAAAATTTACTTAATATTTTTATAATGAATAAAATCACGAAAGTATTTTATTATTTCATTAACTAGGTTATTAAATAAAAAAATAGGGGATATCAACCAATTGATATGGTTTATACTAAATCATACCAATAATAACTCTCTATATAGGGGATCATAAAACCGCGTAAGTTAGTCAAGATGATTTCTCAAACCCCGCCAAGTGAAAAAGAAGAAATTATGGAGGATCACACCCCGAGTCACACTAAGGGATTATAAAACTCTAGATAAGAAAAATCCCATACATGGGATCACAATACTGTGTTTTGGATGCAATGTGTCACTGTACACTCATTGGGATGGACCAAGAAAACAAACAGAATTGATACTGAATCATACTGAAGATATTAAAGGCGTTAGCCCTCCATGAAGAATGTACATAGTTTGAACTTAGAGTACGTGACATGTATTTCTAATTTTAGAACTATATATGCCTCTATGTAAAACACATAAAAGTTTATAAAAATACATGGAATATTCTTGATGATAAACGAAATATATAGATCAATCAAGAACTTTGGGTGCCATCTGGTTTAGCCCATGCACTTTTCCCTAGGCCTGTGTACTTGGGGTGTGTCCATGTACACTAGTCAAATTTGAGAAAATTATGAAATACATGGGGTGTAATTTACAGCACAATACGTGTAGAGGCTAGACTAGAAATCAATGTGTGTCATATTCTAATACCAATGTACTTTCCAAAGTACATGGTGTATTCCCCTCTATACATGGCGCTTGGGGACACAAACTCTCCCAGGAGTTTACCCGCTTTACATGTAGAGCTATACTCTAAGGTGTACATGGAATGTGATCTGATACACGCATCATGTAGCACCAAATGGATTCCAAAGAATGTACTCCCAATACATTTCCATAAATATTCCATGATTCGCATAATGTGTTGAATCACTATATGGCGTGTGATATTTGACTCAATGTAGAGCCCTTGATACCATAAAAGGGGGACTTACATATCATGTGTTCCATGAATACACATAGGGTAGTTGAAATTTTTATAAAACCTAGTGTTCCTCACACAAATTCCACTTGCACCTCTATTGAACCCCCCATTATTATAACCCTTAATTATACACCATGGTTGACTATTCTAGCCTCATCTCTGATGGCACAATTCCTGTCATTTGATCCAATTAGGAATTGATCCCTATCAAACTTCACTACCATCACTGCACCAAAATTTTAACTATGGGTATATAATATAAAACACAATCTCCACAGTCTTTTTTTCACCTCTAATGTGTTAGAAATCCCAATCCTAAACTCACTATGATGATATATTGTGAAAAATAGTTATTGTGAAATTATTTTCCACTTGGATTGTGTCGAATCACCCACCAAATGGAATGTCAATGATGAAAGAAAGATCAATGGTGGGAGAAAATCATAAAACACACAAGTGGAGTGAACCTTATCCATTGTTTAGGTTGGAATAAATTAATATTCACTAGAATAATGAATCAAGAGTCAAAAGAAAACAACAATTATCATTAATTCCCAACCTAATAAGATAAACCAGAACATGTAAATCAATGGTCGACCCGAAAATCAAAATTTTAAGAGATTTTTTTGAAATCAACATATAATTGAAAAACATGTATAAATATATATAAAAATTTCACTACATAAAGTCTATATTGATCATAGATGAATAAGGATTACATTTAATTGTATTTGGATATATCTATAAACTCATTTAATTAGAAAGATCCTCACGGTACTTTGATCATCGATCCTTGATCCTCTAGCTATCCACTAATGCACTCACCACCAAATATCTCCATCCAAAAAAATTTCCAAATACCTTGGTTTATGTGTATAACTATTGAATTTTACCATTAATGGATTTTAATAGAAGTATACTAGTTCATATAAATTAAATAACTAATAAATTATGTAAATTTATTTATTTAATTTTCATCCACCCATGACAGAAATTTAATAAAAAACATAGCCTCGACAATGAATATGTTTCACCTAGGTTAAAACATATAAGAAATATTTAATGGATGTTTCAAATTTCCAATCTGATAATTAATTCAAGAGTTATCAAATTATTTATAAAAACATACTAATACATGATATAATATATTTAATATTTTTAATATCACCACACAAAGGATTTCCAGCTCCGGATTTCCATAATGAATTTTCTCCAACCTTCAAAAATATTACTTTAAATATTAGAAAGTCATATATAGAAAAAATAGGTAATTAAAAGATAATAAGGTGATATTTTGTGAAGTTTATTTTATTTGTATGTAGTGTATATGGGGAAAATTATATTGTGTAATATGTAATTTAGGAATATACAAAATTTATAGATAAATATTTTTAGGGATGGTAATGAGATTATTTATGAAGAATACGTGATTAAAAAAATTATTTTTGGGTTAAAGTTTAATCAATCATATTTTTGGTGTTTTTAAATGATCTTTAATTACTATTTTCTAGATTAATTTTTATTAATGTTTACTCATATTAAATATTATTTCAACCTTTCTAATAATTTAGAATTTAGATAAGAGAAATTAATTTTTATTTTTTAAAGGATTTTATAGTCAATTGAGAGTTTATTTTAGTGCTTCAAGAATAAAAAATTCTTCATTATTATGATTCATATCAAATGTTGAAATTATTATTAAAGAATATGAATGCATATGTTAAGAAAATTTTATCACGGTATTTATCCCAATGGTAAATGAATTTATCAATCATAAAAAAACTGAAGAAAATCTAACAAGGATTATGTGGAATATAACATTAAAATAACAAGGTACATTTACAAAAACCAATTTTCATGTATTAGTTTTATATAGGTACAGACATGATATATTTTATAGTTAAAACCAAGAAATTATAGTTCATGATGAAATCTATATCTACTTTTATTACTATGTTTAGAAATTTTACAATTGCACGGACACAATTTAAGTATGGAGGGAATAATATAATAACATATCATTTTAAATTATATTTTATTTTGAACTAACACAATTTTCAACAGCACACACCACTAGAGACCTCTAGATTAAATAAACTGTGAAATAATATTATTTATATATGATTATTATAACCTGGTCATTTTTTTGGAATATATGAATAGGTATAATCGAATTATAAAATGTACAGTTAAATTGATTTATTAGTAAAAATTATTTATTTGATAAAAAAAAATCTACTATATATTTTTCTATGAGGAAAATTTCATGAATAAATTAATTTTATAACATAATAATAAATTCTTTATAAAAATAGTTTTAAGGGGTTAATGTGTAAACTATTATAATTAAATACAATAATTTTTATACATTTTATTTTAAAATTTGAACTTAATTTTTGAAATAATTATGTCAAATTTATCTTATAGTGAGTTTTGGGATTTTTTAGAAAAATATTATTTTTGGGAGAAAATGAAAAATAACAATTTTTCAAAAAAAATTACTTTTATGAGATTATAATGATATAAGAATAACTTTAATGTTTTTGAAAATTTTATTCTATAATATATATATATATATATAATAATTAATATATTTGATGTTAAAATATAATGTTAAACTTTTAAATATTTTCTTACCATTTTGGAAATTTAAGTAATGTTTTTGTTTAAATAAAAAAACTCTTTTAGTTATTTTCTCTTAATATAGGATTTTAAGTTTCCTATTGAATTTAATTTTTTTAAAAGAAAAATAATTTTCATTTTATATAACATAATCCTATCAATTCATTTTGAATCAAAATTACACTTTTTTTATTAAATCATTTTTAGGCATAAAACAATGATTTTTTTAAAAGGGGGTTTCATTGTGTTCTATGAATATATATTAAAAGTAATTTCTTCCAATTTTTGAAGATAAATCAATTAAAATGGATTCCATATATATATTCAGGATAGTTAATATTTTTTAATAAGTGAAAGTTAATTTTTATTCATAACTAATAGTAACAACAATAAATATTTACCACCTCATTTAAGGGTAAAATGTGTTAAAAGGGTTGAAAATACCACGATAAGACCTGAAGATAAAAATAAATGATTTATTAATCCTAAATGGTTGGTTGTATTTAAAATATACCCTCATTAGATTTTATTCTTTGACAATTGGTTATATTTTAACAAGAAAATGACTAATAGTATTTAAATATTTTTAATCATTCCATGTGTGTCTCTTCTCTCAATTATAAAAGGGAACCAATTCTCATCCATTATTATAAAATATTTAGCCCTATAACATAGAAAATGCCTACAAAAAATCATCATAGCTTCCATCCCTTTTATCTTGATCACCCGGTCTTACCGTAAGACCATATTAGGAAGGCTTATATTGTAATCCAATGGAAGTCTCTCAAATAAGATGTTATCATCTTACCCAACTCTTTCAACGTTTATTTTTTCTTAGAAATAATATAAATAAACTATATCCAGATAAAATAATGAATATAGTATTTCCAATATAATGATATATTCTTGGGATTTTGGGACAAGCATTTTAACCTTTTTCCCATCCCATGGAAAATGAAATCATTGCTTTTTCGTATATACAACCTACGGTCTCTACGTAGTGGTGTAATTTATTTTTCATAACCATTTTAATTGGATGAATTTTATGATTTTATTAGTGATTATATATGGTATTTATGAAAAAATTATGATTCTATAACTATATTACATCATATACTTTCTTACCAATCATTTTTTGGATAATGATAGCATTGCTCTTGTGTACGTGTGGACTACACCTCCACGAGGCAATATGGTACATTAGCTATTAAAAATATGCATTTATGGTTCTAAAATTATATATAATGAAAAATTATATTTATAAAATTAATAACTTTTTTAAGATGATGGAAAAATTTCATAAAACCATTATCCTTGAACAATATACAGAAGAAATTTTGGATAAATTTTTTGAACAACCTTAAATGGTCGGTGTGAGAAAGAACAATTCAATGAATATATTCCGAATAATTATAAAAAAAACATAAAAAAAGAATATAGATGATTTTTTTAAAATTATTTAATAAATTTTTATTCATTATAAAGGAGGATAAACATGTATAACTACACAGAGACCCAAGGTAAGGGTAATTTAATCTCATTTCCACTTTAATGAGGCGTGTTTATATTATACACATTATTTAATTTATATATTGTATATAAATAACCTTTAACATATTATATCATCATATCCTTTTTCTTCATGTTATGTAAGGTTTTAACTCAGGTTTATTCTTTTATAGGGGTTTATAAAAAATTTATAAATATATAATGGATCTTTGTTACAATTTCATTTCATTTTGGTATTGATATGTATGGATTTACTTTGGGAAAATTATATGATCTGAATATATTATACCATATATATTTTCTTATCCACTTTTTATTTTTATTTTTTGGGATTATGTTTTTATATTCTTTTTATTCTCTTTTTAGATCAATAATCAATAAGAATGTTAATTTTAAGGTACTTTCTACTAAATATATTATTTTAAAGACTTCCTTCCAATCATTTTTCTTCTATATTTAGGTTCTTCTAAATGTTTCAGGAATGTTATTATTTATGATAAAATGGTTGATAAATTTAATTTTCAATTTTTTTTTCATTTTTAAAATTTTATAAAAAATTAATCCTTTCAACTTTTTTCATATTGGTTATTTTTTATTTTTTAGAAAAGTATAAAAATATTTTTTATATATTTTACTTTACAGCCTTTTCCCACCATCATAAATTTTATACATTATCAAGGTTATTTTACATGTTTTATTAGTTTTTTCTCATGGAAAATATTTTTTTCAATATTTGTAGTTTTTTTTTAAAATTTTATCAAATGAAAAGGTAATTATTTTTCAAAGGAAATGAAAATAATTTTCAATGTGACTTACACATATTTTCATATAAAAAGTTACAAGGAAGTTATTTTTAATTTATTTTTCTTTTTTATTTTCTAAAGGATTGGTTTTAGAATGTATCCTTAATTTTTTATGAATAGATGGTATTCTATCATAATTTCCTAATAAAGGATTCACTTTAATGTGTTCATGTTTTACATTACTCTCCATTATTCATTATAATTTAATTTTCTACTTCATGTCCATATTCTAAATATCAGGAATGAATTCATAATCATTTCAGTTTATTTTATGTTGCTACTAATGTATATTATATATATATATATGTTGTATCAGTTGATGGTTTTTTATTTTTTAAGTTATTTAATTTGTTGGTAAAATATTTGGGTTCCCTCTTCTTGATTCAATATGGATAATTTTTTCCTTATTAGGAATTTTAAGAATGAAATGTATTGATCATTCAATATATGATGAATTCATTGTACGTGAAAGTGACAGGTGGGGCCTGATTATAGATATCCACATGAGTGTCTCTTTGTTGGTATCTCAGGTACTAAAGGTTTCTCAAAGGTTGATTCTATTCATAAAGAGTTGAGGGTGACACAATTAGAACTGAAGGTTGATGACATTCTTTTTGGCTTGAGGAATGACTTGAAAGATATCAAATAGAATGTGTTGGTTGTGTGAGAGATAGGGTTCGGCTCCTCCACTAGTTTTGTAATGACCCAAACATTTATAAATAGAATTTATCCCTTATTATAGTAATGTCGTATAGTAAGAATCACATAAAATCACTTATGGACAATAATAAAAACATTATAAATGAACAATTGATGAAATAATTGGTATTTATAGAAATCAAGGAACCAATACCGATGAAATAGTAACCTTACCTTAGGAATAATAATGCGACCCTTTTGAATAGTAAACCAGAAAAATGAATAGTAACCTCACCAATGAAAGTATAAATAAAATTTAGTCATATTATAAATGAAACTATGGTATTATTATATCATAGTCTATATAAATAATTTATTTTAAAATTATTAATTAAGTGTTGGATTTTTTATAATTCATAAATATTTAATTTCAATTTTTTGATTAATTTAATAATTTAAAATTAAATTTACTTTCATAAAATGTGTGCATAAATTAATATTTCTATGTCTTATGATTTTAATATAATTTTATGGTACCATAAGTAAATTTTCAAAGTGTTATAAAATCAATTATTATTTTCAAATTTTTATTTTCCAAGAAAATTATGATTTTAATGAAAAATTAAATTAATCATATTTAGATTTTTTTAAAAAAATAGAGTTAATTTTTTAATTTTACATATCAAAAAATAATAAGGTTGAATTTTTGTACTTTTTTTAAAATACTTGAATTTTCAGTGAATAGTAAAATACAATAATTTACGATATATATACATTATAAGTTAAATAAATTATCCATTGAGTCATCGATTATGTAAGAACCATAATCTCAGACTTCCCATAATTATTTTAATATTTTTTGAGACAATGGTCAAACTATTCATAGTCTTGATCCAAAAATAATAAACTAATGTATAAAATAATGCGGAAACACCCCTCTCCTCCACTATAAATACCACCCTCACCCCTCTTCTTGTCATACCTCTCAAGATTTTATCTTTTCCCAAATTATGAACAATACTCTTTCCTATACCCTATCCTATTTCTAGGAGCCCTTTTCCTCATCAAAATACTAAAACCTTTTCCCTAAGGAGGTTCTGAAGGAGGAAAAATCCAAGAGGTAAAATCCTCGTCCTTTTTCTTTTAATTTATTTTGAATTTTATTTCATTTGTTCTCTTCTACTAACCTTATGTTATAAAAATAGAATCATAACTCCAGTGTGTTTAATATTTTTTTATTCTATCATTTTAATGAAATATCCATCATAAAAATCCATTCTCTCTCTTTTATTTTAAAAATGAAATCATCGCCCGTGATGTGTCAATTTACCAACATCATGGGTAATGGACTATCATTTTACTTTAACACCTTTAAGGCTGTTAATAAAACCATTAAATGGTTGAAAATAGATTTTAATGTGTATGTTATAACCCTTTTTATGTTCTTGAACTAACATATATACATAATAATAGATGATCAAACAAACGAGTTCATTGTGATCAAAAAACCGCCAAAATTAAACCAAATCGATCATCATTAACTTTTAACCAATGATTCATCCTCATTCCATATAAAAAAATTATTTATAAGATAATTTAAACTTATATAATATCATTAATAACATATAATAATATTTTTTTATATTTATCAGCATTTTACATGAACTTCCATTCATGTATAAAAGTGAACTAGTCATGAAATGTAAGAAAACAAACACTCTTGAATGATGAAATTAGACTGTATAAGACCATAAATGAATTTAATAAAACAATAATGAATAAAATTCATCTATAAAGGGTTATGAATTTTTAATTAATGAGTATAATGTGATTATAAAGGATATTAATGTGATGTAATCATTCAGACACAAGGTATGGGGAATTCTTAAACCCAAGTCTCTTTCTTTGTGGTTTCCCTCTTTCACCCCATTTTCTGTATGGATATTCCTTAAATATAATTTCTTCATAATTATATTATCTTTATTGAGGTATACTTGTTTTCTTCTTGAGTTTATGATAAATACAACTTCTTCCAAAAGAACTATTCTTTTAAAAAAACACACCTTTTAATTCATGAGATTGTTTCATCTTCACTCAAGATTGAGGATTTATTTTTCAAGTATGTTATTCCGTATTTCAGTTGGAAATCCAAATTTGATGAATCTATGATTTATGAAATGAAACCCATTCCTTTATATGATTAATTTTATGTCCAATATTGATATATTTTCTATATGGAATACATGATAATTTAAATGTTATGATGTGATAGGTGCACTTAGAATTATATAGCGCAATGTAAAGGTTATGATGTGATGGGTGCACCCAGAATTATATATTGCTCCATGAATTGGGTAATGTGAGGAATATCAGGATAAGAGTCAAATATGTGTGAACATGATGCTAGATTTGTTCAAAACTATGTGTGGTATTTTACCACTAAGGCATGATGTTTCATTTTAATGCATTTCTACATTTCATGCCTTTATCTAATGATTCCTCCCAGGATTGTGATGATGATGTTATGAATATGCTAACCCCATGTTATATTGATTAATGTTCTTATCTAAACTCTTACTTGGATTTTATCCCACCATTTTCTTTGATGTATATCCTCAGGTGACTACTTATACAAAAGGTAATTCAAGGTTCAATAAGAATATAGAGAAGAAGGAATTAAATAAATATCTAATGTTTTATTTTGTAAATGTTATGTATAGTCCCAATTTTACCAAGACACTAAGAATTTGGATCTAGGTTGTGTAATGATTTTATGTTTTTGTCTTTAAAATGATGTTATATGACATTGAAGAAAAAGCAAGGATGCTATTGTTGGTATCAAAGAAGGATTTAGTTAGTTTGGGAATTAGGATTAGAGAACCTTAGTGTAAACCCTTCATGAAAGTCTAAGTATAACTAAGCACCCAAGAATCTTGTTTTAGAAAATATTAAACATAGGGATCCCACAAGATATGACTTTAGACTTAATTTCACAAAGGAATAAATTATTTTTTCATGACTTGTTTACTTATGTTTTGTTCTAACCTTTTCTATTTTAGAATATGATGGGAACCCGGAGAAACCCGAATAACAAACCATGTGAGGGACAATGAAGTGATTGCCCGAATGACATCCCTAATGCCTTGGGAGGGGGAGTTCAAAATGTCATGGTGATTCTTACCCATTTTTCTCACACCACAAATCACTTTTTTGAATTTTCTAAAATCCACCTTTCAGATAAGTGGTAACCGCACAAGATTCAAAATACAACAGGATTTCAACGGTTCACGATTTCAATGATACAGGTTCACGATTTCAAACAAAAAACCCAAACAAGATCCACAAATTCAAAAAACTAAAGCGCACTCAGCTCCTCGATGGCCTCAAGATCACCGCATGGATCGAGGTCAGGTTGTCGGGTCACAGTGTAATCCAAATCGTCGGTGCTATCATTGCATCACCGGCACATCGTCCAATCACCATCGTCCTGATCACTGTTATCCTCTCCAAGAATCGTCAAAACCAACATTGCCAGTCGTCGACCAGAGCAACCGCCATACCACATCATTTAAGAGGGAGAAACTGGTTATCAGGTGTTTTATACGTCATTAACCACTGAATTTTAGCGAATCTTCAGATCCACTAGACATGGAATAGTGGGTAAACTCAATGGAGAAGATCTTTTCTGTGATTAACTATTCTGAGAAAGAAAAGGTGACTCTGAAACTTACCTATTAGATATAAATTCCAATCAATGGTGGTATTTTATTAAGAACACAATGATAAAGTATGAAATTGAAGAGATGGAGTGGGAAGACTTTAAGATACTGTTTTTGGACAAGTATTTCCCGTGAACTCTTAGAACAAAGATAGAGAGAGGATTTATAAATCTGAATAAAAAGGAAGGTGAATCTATCGTTTCCTATGAAGTGAATTTCATATGGCTTGCAAGGTATGCTTTGGGTTTTGTTACTAACAATGATAGAAAAATTGATATATTCTTTAGTTGTTTAAAACTACACCTTAGAAAATTTCATTTAATTTGAGACATTGGGAGTTAGGAAGAAGTTGTTCAATGTGCTCTAAAAGTGGATATGGAGTTTGAATAATGGTTCCATGGATATGGTTATAAGAAAAAATATGGAGTTTCAAGATGGAGGTTCTAATGATATGGGTGGAAGAAAACTCAACCACCCACATTTCAAAAATGTGTGATGAAGAATCATGGGAACTGCATCAAAGGGATGGAGAAATGCTTAAAATACAAGATATAATTCCACCAAGATTATGAATGTTGAAAATACATGAGGAAGTTGAACAATGTGGTGGAGGAAAGAAGAGTACCACCCATAGTCCAGTTCTACAACTATAGGAATCAAGGTCACTATGCAAGACAATGTACTAAACCTCAAGTCCTCAAGGGTAATCAGTGTCAGCAACCACCAAATCCAAAGTAGCAAGGAAAAGCTTAAGCCATCACTACTTCTAAAGTGTAGAATGAAAACAAATTCATACAAGGTACACTTCCTATTTACTCAATAATGGAAAAAGTATTATTTTATTCATGTTCCACTCGTTCTTTTATATCTTGCATGTTTGATAGAACTATTGAATAGAATACCCAAAACCATGAAGCAAAGACATTTATAAAAACACATAGTGGAACAATAATTGAAACCAAAGTGTTTGACTCTTCTCCTATTGGCGTATGTGGAAGGATTATTCCAGTGAATATCATGATACTTCCCTGGGTGGAATTTGACTCTATAATGGGAATCGACTGGCAATCATTATATAGAGCACATATACACTTTCTGGATAAGGAAATACCTTTTTATATTCTGAAAAATCACATGATCCTCTAAAAATTCATGGAAGAAAATGATTCTCCTTTGGAAAATTCTTCAATGGTGTGGGTGTTGATTCCCTATGAAGAAGCATACCTCATTCAAATGGTTGAGTTAAAAGAAGGTATCAAACTGAGGGAAATTCCCATTGTAAGGGAATACAATTATCTATAACCTAAAGAGTTACATATAATTCCCCTGGATCATGAGGGTAGAGTTCTCCATAGAACTCAAACCCAGAACTACTCCTATATCAATGTGTCCCTATAGGATGGATCCTATAGAATTGGAGGAGTTGAAGAATCATTTGAAAGAGAATTTAGACAAAGGTTTCATATGCCCTAGTGCATCACCTTGGGGTGAACCAGTTCTCTTTTCAAGAAGAAGGATGGATCAATGCAGCTGTGTATCAATTATTGGGATCTCAATAAGTTCACCATAAAGAAAAAGTATCCTCTTCCAAGGATTGATGAATTATTTGATCTGCTGTGAGGAGCTCATCACTTTCAAAGGTGGATATTTATTATGAATATCATCAGATAAAAGGTGAAGAAGCAAGATATTTAGAATACTAACTTTAATACAAGGTATAGAAACTATGAGTTTTTGGAGATTCCCTTCAAACTTACTAATTCCCCTACAATATTTATAGATTTTATGAATATATTAATTATAAATTACCTTGAAATATTTGTAGGGGTGTTTATTAATGACATTCTCATCTAATCTAACAGAAAGGAGGAACATTAAAAACATATAAGGCTTGTGTTGTTGACATTAAGGAAGGATAATTTGTACACCAATTTCATAAAGTGTGACTTTTGGATGAATCAAGTCACATTCTTGCGACACATGATCGTAAGTGAGGGAGTTTATGTAGAACCTTTCAAAAAAACAATTGAGGAATGGCCCAGACCCTCTAGTGTCATGGAAATCCATTGTTTTCATGGATTATTTGGGTAATTTCGACATTTTGTGATAAATTTACCTTGATTGTCAAGATGGATAACTAAGTTAACAATGAAAAGGTTAAAGTGTATCTGGACTGCAGATTGTGAGGAAAGCTTCAAGGATCTAAAGAGAACGTTGATCACTGCACCTGTACTCACATTTACTAAAAGTGGAGATTTTTTTTGTGATATATAGTGATTCTTAAAAGAAAGGGTTGAGTTTTTCTCTCATGAAAAATGATAATGTGATAGCCTACACCTCACAAAAATCGAAGATCCATGAGAAGAATTACCTAATGCATGATCCGGAGTTAGTAGTTGTGATTTTTAACTTGAAAATCAAGTGACCCTACCTCTATGTTGAGAAGTGTGACATATATACAGATCACAATATCCTAAAGTATAAATTCACACAAAACAATCTCAACATGAAACTAGGGAGATAGTTAGTGAAAATCAAGGACTACAATTTCTCTATTCCCTATCATATTGGCAAGGAAAACAAGGTATCTGGTGCTCTAAGTAGAAAAGAACATGCTACCTCTATCCATGGTATAAATAGAGAAAGACCCTATATTCATGGATATTCAAAGGATGGATTTAGAAATCATAATGGCAGAGAATACATCATACCTTTCCCAAATGATTTATCAACAATCTATCCAATATAATATTAAGGAGGCACAAAGGGACGATCTGGAGTTACAAAAGAAGGTGAATGATGTAAAGGAAGGAAATATGCAAGAGTTATTTATCAATTATGATTGTGTGATTTTGTTTGGTACAAGGATCTACGTGCCTTTATCACTTGGGATAAAGAAGGAGCTATTGGATAATGCATATAGATCATCTTTCTCTATCTATCATGGGATTACCAAGATATAACATGATCTCTGAGAAAACTTCTAGTGGAAAAACATGAAGAAGTATATTTTTGAGTATATCTCAAGGTGCATAATATGTTAGAAAGTTCAATATAAGGGAAATAATTCCAAATGGATGATAAAAACATTGCTTATACCCATTTGGAAATGGGAGAATATCACCATGGACTTTTTCACAGTTCTACCGAATACATCCCAAGAAAATAATTCGGTATGGGTTATGGGGGACTAACTCACCAAGAATGGACACTTTATCTCTATTCTGGAAGATCTCTCACTTGAAAAAACCTTAAATATATACGTGAAGTAAGTGGTGAGACTACATGTGGTTCCACTCTCGATTTTCTCTAATCATGATTCTAGGTTCACATATAAATTCTAGAGGAGTCATCAATATTCCTTGAGTACTAAATTAAATTTCAGCCTGGCCTATCACACCCAAATTAATGGCCAATATAAAAGGAAAATTTAGATTCCTACATATATTCTTAGAGCCTGATCATTAGAATTAAAATTTTGAAGGGATAAACTTATTTTATTAGTTGCGTTCATAGATAACAATATCTTTCACTCAAGTATTTAGATGAATCCATATGGTGATCTGTTTTAAAGTGATGCGGAACTCCAACCTGTTGGGATAAAGTTGGTGAAAGAATGATACACAGACCTGATATTATACAAGAGATGACAGATAAGGTTCAAGACATCAAACAACATATCAAATCTAATCAGAGATAGAAAAAGGGTTATGCTGACAACCATCAAAGGGACTTGGAGTTCAATGTTGGAGATAAATTCTTCCCTCAAATATCACCATAAAAGAGAGTCATGCAGTTTGGAATGAAATGGAAGTTAAGCCCAAGGTACATTGGCCCCTTTAAGATCCTAGATCGCATAGGATTAGTGTCCTATCGATATTCACTTCCAACGAATATGGATCAATTTCATGATGTGTTCCATGTATCACTCATAAGGAAGTACATACCAGATCCCTCACATGTACTTAACTCATAGATGGTACAACCAGAGGATGATCTCTCATACAAGGAGCATCTAGTAAATATTTTGTTCTGAAGAGATAAGGTTTTACGTAACAAGACTACCCACCTTGTCAAAGTGTTGTGGAGTAACTATATGTATGAAGAATAAACCTGGGAACTAGATGAGGGGATGAAGGATAAGTACCCTCACCTGTTTATGTAAAATGAAATTTTGAGGGTGAAATTTCAAAAGCGAGGAAGAATATAACAACCCAAACTTTTATCATTTAAATTTATCCCTTATTATAGAAATTTCATATAGTATAAATCACATAAAATCACTGATGGACCATAATAAAAGCTTTTTAAGTAAATAATTAATGAAATAAAATTATTTCTATAAGTAATGGAACCAATACCGATGAAATAGTAACTTGGCCTTAGGAATAGTAATATTATCCTTATGAATTATAAACAG
The DNA here is from genome assembly GCA_963277665.1 of Viscum album. Lineage (NCBI taxonomy): Eukaryota > Viridiplantae > Streptophyta > Magnoliopsida > Santalales > Viscaceae > Viscum > Viscum album. The sequence goes on along the minus strand of OY728142.1, from coordinate 1,147,703,081 downwards.
ACCAAATGAATAGTAAACTCACCAATGAAAGTATAAATAAAATTTATTCATATTATAAATGAAATTATGGTTTAATTATATCATTGTCTAAGTAAATTATGTTCTAAAAATTATAAATTAAGTGTTGTTGTTTTTGTAAGTCATAAATATTTAATTACAATTTTATGATTAATTTAATAATTTAAAAGACAATTTATTTACATAAAATGTATCCATAATTTAATATTTTGATGTCTTATGATTTTAGTATAATTTTATGAGACCTTAAGTAATTTTTTAGAGTTTTATAAAATGAGTTATAATTTTAAAATCTATATTTTCTAGGTAAATGATGATTTTAATGAAAAATTAAATTACTCATATTTAAATAATTATTTCCATAAAATGGACTTCATTTTTTAATTCCAAATTTTGAAAAATTATTATTGATAATTTTTATTATTTTTCTAAAATACAAGATTTTTGAGGAATAGTAAAATACAATAATTTACGGTATATATACACTATAAGTTAAATAAACTAATTATTATGTAATTGCTGATTTGAGAACCATAATATATAACTTCCATTAATTATTTTAATATTTTTGGATATAGTTTTTAAAATATTCATGGTCTTGAGCCAAAATAATAAACTGATGTATAAAATAATGTGAAAACACCCCTCTCCTCCACTCTAAATACCACCTCTCGCCCCATATTCTCCTCGCACCTCTAAAGCTTTGTGCCTTGCCCAAATTATAAACCAAAATATTCCCTATAACATCCCCCATTTCTAGTATCTCTTGGTTTCATCAAAAGACCAAAAACGTTTCCCAAAGGAGGTTCTCAAGAAGGATGAATCCAAGAGGTAAAATCCTCTTCCTCCTTTTAATTTCTATTCAATTTCATTTATTTTCTTATCTTCTCCTAACGTTCTATTATCCAAATGGAATGATACCAATATTATATTTTATATAGTTTTATTCCATAATTTTAATTTAATATACATCATAAAACTCCATTCTTTCTATCATTTATTCTAAAAATGAAATCATCGCCCGTGATGTGTAAATTTACCGACATCATGGGCGATGCACATTCATTTTCCTTAAACACCTTCAAGTATGTTAATAAAACCATTAAATGGTTAATGAAATATTTTAATATATATTTTATAACCATATTTATGTTTTGGAACTAACTTATATACATAATACTAGATGATAAAATCAAATGAGTTCATTATGATTGAAAGACCGCCAAAATTAACCTAAAACGATCATCATAATATTTTATCCAATGATTAATCCTCATTCCATATAAAAAAATATTTTATAATATAATTTAAACTTTTTTATTATCATTAATAACATATAATAACAATTCTAGATATTTATCCTCATTTTACATGAACTTTCATTCATGTATAAAAGTGAACTAATCATGAAAACTAAGAAAATGAACACTCCCAAACAATGAAATTAAACTCTATAAGCACATAAATGAACTTAATAAAACTATAATGAACCAAATTCATGTATAAATGGTTATGTATTTTTAATTTATGAATATAATGTGATTATACATGATATTAATATGAATGAAGTTTTCGGACACAAGGTATGGGGAATTCTCGAACCAAACTCTATTTCTTTGGGGTTTCCCTCTTTCAACCCATTTTCAGTATATATAATCCTTAAATATTATATATTAATCATTATCTTATCTTTTATATGATATAAATGTTTTCTAATTGATTTTATGACAAACATAATATCCTCTAAAAGAACTCTTCTTTCAAAAAAACATACCTTTTACTTATCGAGATTGTTTCATCTTTACTTCAGATTGATGATTCATATATCAATTATGTTATTACATATCTCAATTGGGAACCCAAAGTTCCTGAATATATCATTTATTAAATTAAACTCATTCCTTTCCATGGGTTATTTTATTTCCATGTTTGATATACGTTCTATGTGACATGCATGATAATGTAAATGTTATGACATGACAGGTGCACCCAGAATAATATAGCACAATGTAAATGTTATGATGTGATGGGTGCGATAGTATTTATATAGTAATAAAATTGATCATATAAATTGATTAATCTAACAAGTAATGGTTTAGTATGGTCATTATTAATTGGAAAAGGATGTTTTATGGTTCCAACACCTAGGATGATCGAGTGACGAGTTATAAGTAAACATATTCTCTCTTTGTTTCATACGATAAGAATGATATTTTTTCTATGGATAGTGTTAATGTAATGCATGTTAAAGGACTTTATAGTCAAATTATTATGAAGGGGGGTAAGGGAACTAGGTACATGGGTATCTGTATTTTTTATAATGGATATAAATATAAAGGGTTTAAGGATTATCACACTTACCTAAACCCATGGAGACAGTATCCTTCAAAAAGATCAAGGACGAGACACCAAAGTGGGAACACACTACTCATGATCTGTTCAATGAAAATATGGAAGATATTGTTTAGGTTCTTGTAATATTTATGTTTGTTTAAGATTCTAATAGTTTTTCCACTCTAAAATAGTTTAACTCACTAAGAACAGTTGTGTTCCCCAAATATTAGCACCTGCTAATGATCTGAAGTGGGTAGTACAGAATGAGGTAGTTGAAAAAGAAAAATATTTGGAGCTGATTATTCACCCTAAGGAGGAAATAACATAGGATCCTTTATAGATTAATTATTTACATGAGTATTTTAATAGGTTTAATGTGATATTGATTTAATTTTACACTAATGCGGAGAAAAGGTTTCACACAAACAAACAAGATAGTATTTTGACATGAAGATTCAATGAAAGGAAGATCACCATAGATTACTATATTCATACTTGGGAGAAGTTTTCCAATAATTTTGAAGATCATATCAAGGAATAATTGGATATAAAGGTAACTTCACTTTAGTGGAGACTATATTGTTACAATGCTTCTAATTGTCTTAAAATCACTATAAATTATTTTGTGATCTATTATGTTGTTTAATGAACCTGTATTCTAATATTCTGTGGTTTGATACTTTTCCCTCAAAAGTACTTTTTGATCATAAAAAATTATGTTTTATTCAGTCATATCCCAGATAAATAATTTTTAGGATTAATTATTTCATTATAGATGAAAATTTTCATTAAAATATCATTATAATATTTATTGAGGAAAGTATCGTACATTTTTTAAGTCCCATATTTAAAACATAAAAATTTACCAAATATTAAGGTAAAGAGTTTTTATGAACATAACTATAGTACCCCCAATTTTTGGTATGTATCCCTTACTTGATTATTTTTATTTAAGGATGATGTTTGGGATATTTTGGTTAACTTTTAATGGGTTTTGGGGCTAAAGTAGATGTGCATAGGCTGTGCACGCTTTGTCTAAACCATACAAAAATCCTAAGACAAACCCCACACAGTAGTAATTTTGAGGAAGTAGATTTGGAATAGTTTGAGAATAATTAGGGAGACCATGTGAGGATTCCATGAAGATGTTTCCTTAAGGCATTAGCTAACGAACTATTAGCTCATGGTTTGTCTAACAATATAAACTATCCTTGCGCATGGAAAAAGTAAGATCCTATTTTTTGGATCTTACTCATTTTTTTACTTGCCATTTTTTGGTAATAAATGGACATATTTATATATATATATATCTCTATTTAAGGTTTTGGAACATATCACACACATTTTTTAACTGATCCAGAGCCATCCCTTGGTGTCTTCAATCCCGATTCTCATGGTAAGTGATGTTCATCTCTGTTCTTGTCTCGTTTCTTAGATATACTTAGATATAATTATCCTCTCGCATTTATTTTTAATATCTACCAATTTTATGGGAAGAAATATGTTTTATAATTCCATATATGATGTTATTTAGGTTTTTTGATGGTAGAATAAGAGATCAATGGCTATTTTGGGTAGTTTTAACATGGTTGCGTGAGCGTTCTTTGTCTGTTGTCGGTTTTCATCAAAACCTTCGAGGTAAGTGGATTCAATCTCATATACTCTTGGTAAAATTTATTTTGTTAGTTTCAAATTTATTAAATTGAATGAAATTTATTGTGAATTTTTTTTCAATTCATGGAATAAATATTCTTTAGTGATGATTTATTGTTTTTGTAAAATTGTGTAATTTCAGTGATTTGTTGTGATTTTTTTAGTTTCTTGAATTTAAAATAGTTATTTTTATTATGGATTTCCTAGAATTTATAAATTTTTTTATGGAAAATGGGTTTTCAATAAAAATTATGTTTTATTTAAATGGTTCTCCATTGATTTGGATTTGATGTAAATTGTTTTCAATAAAAAGGTGTTTTTATTGAAAGAGATTTTTAGGAATGATCCTTGGGAATATTTGTGTGTGAGATTATATTTCATTTTTTTGGGATTGGATGAAATATGAACTTATGCTCGGTGCCAAAAGTTAACTGGAACATACGATATAATTACCTTGTGATGACATGGTAGATTGATAAGAAACTACAAATGGGTAATGAACTGTCATCACATAGCATGCATGGATGGTTGTGTGGATATGTGGAATGGATTGTGTAAGCCAAAGGAATATTGAGAAATGGTTTTAAATATTTTTTAGTTATTTTCCGGTAAGAATAAATTGATGGAAAATTGGTTTCAATTTCACTTGTATGTTTTTTGTTATAAATGGTTTTGGAAACTTGTTTATATTTAATTATAAACTATTTTCAGAAACTGTTTTATAAGAACTATTTTATGAAAATGTTTCTAACTTTATTATCCTAGTGGAATGAATAGGTAAGTAATTGGAGAAAACCTACTGAGTTTTATACTCACCCCTACTTTGACACTTTGGTGATTTTGCAGATGCTATCTTCTGAGACATGGGTAAAGGTAAAGTATCACATGTTTTTAGTACCACCTCATGATACCTGGGTATTTCGGTGATTGTGGATCTTGGAGATTGAAAATCATGAAGTATTTTAGTCTTTTGGGTGTCTTTAGTTGTCCTTCCATTATTTACATTGATAATTATCCGGTCTTTTAGTGTCACACACTTCAAAGTGGTTTTGATATGAATAAAGTAGTTGTGTTGTCTTTATATTGTTCATGCATCATTTAGTGAATGATTTGGTTATGGTTTTTTGGTTTAGTGGTTTATTTATTTACGGTTAAATAATCCTCCACTTGTATTTGAAACCCTTAAGCATTTATTTCCGACCATTGGAATATTTGGGATGTCACTTAAGGTCGCGTAATGATTCACTGTGTTCTCAAGACAATGGGGATAAGGTGGTCATTACAAATGGTATCATCTTGTTCGATCCTTTCCTAATAATTATTTTTTAGTTTCTTGGTCCTGGAGTTAAATTCATCATGGTCTATTTCTTGGGTTGTGATATTTAAAAGTATTAGGATTATTGAAGCTTGAAATGTATAGCATAAAAATACATAGTTATCCCATTTATGTTGAACTTAAAGTTATTAGGGAGTTGGGTACAAAAGTGTTTTGGAGACACTTATAGGATCTTGGAGTCTTATTGTCATGGGTTTAGCCAATGAGACGAGCATGACATGCATTATCGAGGAATGAATTCCCACTAGGATTTTATATCTCATTATGAGTAATGATTTATGATTTCATGAAAAGATGTATATTTTTGAAAAATACAGATTTTTTTTCAAATGAAGGAATTTGAAAAAAGGCATGATAGATGTATTTTGAAAATGGTTTGATTTTAAAAAGAAAGAATGATATTTTTCAGAAATGGTTAAACAAGGAAAGTATTGTTTTTAAAAAATAGTATTGTTATAGTCGATGTGATAGAATTTTAAATGTTATGCCATCAATTTCTAGGGAGTGAGTCTTACTGAGTTTGTTGTTTGTTTAGAAAATGGAACCCAGTTAGTGTCATAGGAACCAGTTAGAAGAGGCCATTGAGAATATGCTTCCACCTGAGCCACAGGTGAACCAAAAGTTGGTCTGAATATAACATAGGCTTTTCAAACCATTTAGTTGGGGTTGCAATCAGATACTCTCTTTATGATATTTGTCACTACTGAAAATCCAAGTGGAAGAAGTACGATTGTCTTCACTTGAAGAGCTAAGAACTTTAGCACTAACATGAAGAGAAAAAGGGACACCTATTCTCAAGGAGGTGAAACAAAACATAATCTGACCACAAAAAAAACAACCTTCCCCCAAGACTCAAGAGAAATCTTGGATGTTTTCATTGTGGTTAAATGAGTCACATCAAGTGACAATGTAAGACACAACCACATACATTCCATAATTGCTACCATATGGGGAATCTTAAGTGATTTTGTCACAGTGATCTGAGGTTAGGTGCTCAAGACACCTCTCATGAATCAAAAACATAGTATACTTCAACAGAACGAGTGTAATCTCATCAAGGAAAAAAGGAGCAGAGTATAATGGTGAATCAATTGTATAGATTTGAGTAGATAATTTTCGATGATTAGGATGGAACATCTATAATGAGAGGCATAATTATTTTGAATTGTACCTTTTTGAAAGCGTTGTTTGATACTTGTGAATCTCATTCCTTTATTTCTTCTTGTTCTGTTGATTTGATATGTTTAGAACTGGAAATGATGCCTTCTGTGTTAAAACTACAAACTCATCTTGGTGAAAAAGAATGTAGAGCCTTCCTATGTAGAGAATATTCTATAACTATGTATGGAGCTAAGATGAAATGAAATTTCTCAGTTCTATAAATGTATTTCTATGATTAAATACTTAATATAGATTAGTTGACAACATGCAAGGCTCACATCGATTGTTATAGTAGAACAGTTAGTTTCATGACTGGGGATGGCGTTGAGCATCTCTTCATAGGAGAGAAGGCTGTAAAGAAAGGTGTTATGGATTATTTAGAACCAACAATGGAAAAAATATCTTATCAGTTTGTAGCGCTAACCATGGTATTTATGGAAGAGATAAAATAATATATTTTTACAATATTTGAGGATCAATTTCCATATTTCTTTCCCAGGAAGTTCTCAGTGTTACCATATCTAAGGGAAGTGGAGTTTACAATTGATCTCCTTCTGGGGACTAATCTTATTTACCTTCCATCTTATAGGATGGAACCAATAGAATTATGGGAATTGGAATTGCAGTTGGAGGAACTGGAAAGCAAAGTCTTCATTTGTCCAAGTACGTCTCTATGGAAAACTCTTATCTTGTTTGTGGAGAAAGTAGATGGAAACCTTTGGCTGTGCGTTGACTATCATAAGATTAACCAAGTTACGATAAAGAATAGGTATCCAATTCCACACATTGATGAACTTTTTGATCAATTGAGGGTAGCCCAGTGGTTCTCCAAAATTGGATTTCAACCAGGATATCACGAATTGGAAGTTTTGAAGGAAGATATTCCGAAGACAACCTTTAGAAGAAGATATGGCCACTCTGAAGATATAGTAATGCCTTTTGTTCTAATGAATGATCCAATGATCTTCATAGATTTTATGAATTGGATATTTCATGGATATCTGGATACTTTTTTTATTGTGTTTATGGATATCATCTTAGTGTATTCAAATACAAGGGATGAATATGAGCAACATTTGGCAATAGTTTTGGGAATCTTGAGAGACTACTGTTTTTCTGCAAAATTATCTAAGTGTTATTTTTGGATACAAAAGGTACGTTTTCTTGCCCATGTGATTTTTTGAAAAGGGGTCTCATTAGATCCTAAAAATATAGAATATGTTATATCATGGAATCTATTGAATAATGTCTTTGAGAAAAGAAGTTTTCTTGGTGTAGCTGGCTACTACTGATGCTTTATGTGTGACTTATCATGATAAGCATCACCAATGAAAGCACTAAAAAAGAATAATGTTCCATTCAAATGTACTAAGTAATTCTAGAGGTCTTTACAAGAGTTAACAATTTAACTTACATAAACACCCATCATGATTTTTCCAGAATCAAGTTAGGGGTACGTGGTGTACTATGATGCTTCGGGATATGGGTTGAGCTATGTTCTCATGCAAGGAGACCATGTTGTGAATTATGGTTCAAGATAGCTGAGAGTGAATGGGAAGAATTACCCAACACATGATTTATAGTTAGCTATAGTCCTCCATGATTTGAAGACTTGGCGTCACATTCTCTATAATTCCTCGACCCCAGAAGCTCAGAGCCAGTTCATTATTATAATACATTGGCATGATTACAAGGAATCAAGTTCCGATGGACCGATCAGTTTAGTAGTCTTGGAAAATAGATTACATACATGAACGTTACAATACACACTCAAACTTAAAAAACAATACAAATAATCCATTGATAATTCCATTATTCCACTAGCTTAACACTACATATCAAACATAATACACTTCTTGTAATCCAGGGAAAACAAAACAAAAGAAAGGGGGGAGCTTAGATGCTCAGTAAGGGTAAATAATTTAGCAGAAGCTATAAAACATTTTAAGGAAAGATGTTTAATAAAAATAACATAATTTTAAACATAAACCTGAACATAATATGGAGAAAATAAATCAAACATTACCATATAAACATCCACATGGATATTCTAGTAGTTTAATAATCAAATGTAATAATTAATTTCATAATGAGGGAATGCCTAACCCTGGAAATCATTACCACATTGTGAAGGCCTCATTCCAAGACTACAAATAAATTTTTTGTCAAGGCCTTTTTCCAAAACACTAGTTTGTCTCATGATACATACCAATGCATCAATGAGATATAACAGTCTCCACTCATCACTTACTAAGTCCACTGCATTCCTGATATGAAAATGTTGAAACATAACATAAACATTCGTATTAAAACTAGCATACAAAATGTCAATACTTTAACCATAAACCATGAATGGTATAAAAATAGTACACCCACAGTCAAACATATCATAACTCATTCAATACAATATAGAATATTGTATTATAGTAAATCAATCTCAATCAAGAATAATATCCATTAAAGTATGTTGACATAGTTGAAAATGATCAGTAAAACTCTTTGGGAGAAATATCCCATTTTTGTGAAATCATTTAAAAGTCACACATTTATAAATGATGTAATTTAAAAGAGATTTTGGAATCCAAGTTTCCCATACCAATTTCAAACATTTGAAATGAATTATCATTTCAAAACATTTATGTCTATATAAATAAATCCTTAAAACCATTTTGAAAACACAGACATTAATGAGAAAGATTTAGATAAATAAATATTTAAAACATTTAAAATGATGTTTTATTTAATGAGTACCTTAAAAGAATCATTTGGAAATTAATTTTATGATACATGGACATGGATAATAATATGTCCCAGAAAATACTTACACATAAACAACCTCAGATAAAAATGAGATTGAGGAATTAACCCTTACCTTGCACTATCCTTTGGTCAACGGTACATTTAACCACTTGTATAATGACCATAATATATTATTAAATTATAACATAACCATATTAATATTTATTATATAATACATGATTCATTTATGACTTTATACTACCCATTTAATTATGATATCCATGTTAAATTAACATTTCAGGTAATAATCGCTTTCTTTATCATACATGTTTTAACTTGTTATTCTTGATCGTATCATTTAGATCATGATTTAAATACTTCCAGAATATAAAACATGATTTATATATAGTATATATTTAGAATATAAATATTTATAATATATATATATATGAAACGGAAAACATCATTTATGGAGATGGTAGGCTGTACGTAGGCTTAAACGCTGTTTCCGTTTTCATTTCGTATTGAATAGAAGTAAGTGAATAAGATATATGTAAGTATATATATATATATATATATATATCTACAGTAGAATTATTATTTAATATATTACATACTTATTAATAATATATATTTTTATAATCATCGTTGAATGGTGAACTTGGAAATGAATCTCATCGCGTCGTGGAGACAGTAAGTCGTACGTACACACGAGCGACGATATCATTTCTTTAATGATTAAAAGGTGTGGAATTGGATCTTTTATTAATTTTATAGAAAAATTATCAAGTTATTTTCATTTTTTATCTACATATTACTCATCATTATATCAATCTGAATAATACAGTGTTGAATAACAAATTACACCACGACGTGGAGACGATAAGCCGTACATATGCACACATGGTGAAATTATCATTCATAGGATGGATAGAATAATGAGTATGGTTGTACCAAATTTATAATAAAATCACAGTATACAAAAGGTAATGAGTTTATTATTTTGGTAATTAAATAGCAAAGAAAGAGAAAGTGGAAGAAGAAAAGAACTTTGAAAGAGGTGATAAAATAATTACCTCTTCTTTGGGCGTTTCCTTTTGATTTGAACAAAAGGGATCCTTAATTTGGATTTATGCTCAAGGAAAGCCCTCTAGGTTGAAGTGATGGAATTTGGGAGGATATTTGAGCAGGTTTTAGCTGAGCCAAATGGATTTGGATGTGTGATTTTGAGAGAAGGGGAAGTACCCTTTTATAAGAGAGGAGAGGGTCAATTTTGGAAAAGCTTGAAATATTATTTTAATATAAAATAATATTTAGTTTATAATGGCTCCAAATGGATTTACTTCAAGAGTAAGGTGGGTTTGGGTCTAAATACTCTCAACAAATAGCTTTTAGACAAGTTAAGTTCACTATATTAACCTTTTCTTTTAGATTTAACACTTAGTTAAATAGTTTAACATTTACCATATCTCCTTGTATTTTTTATTATATGGTTAATAAACACACTATAAATTTCAAAGAGAACCAAAAGTGGTTTATTAATGACATATATATCATATATTAAGTCATTTTTTAGAACCTTATATTTTTTGGAATATTATATCATTTAATAATATAGTATTTGTTTTAAAAACTCATTTATATCAATTTTGACAGTATTTAGTATTTCATTTTTGTGGAAGTCATAACAACATGATTACTTTGAATAAAATTCATTGAATCAGCCATAACATGTCATATTAATCTAGAAAATTCGTTTATGGAATAAAAATCCTAAATTTAAATTTATTTTTATATTTATAAAATTAATTATTTTAACATTTCATTGATAAAGTAATTACTGCATCATCATTATGTCATAAATAAATTTAATTATTTAATATCTAAAAATTATAAATAAAATACCATTATGTAGGAAATATTTTTAGATTTATAATTAATATTTATAGTCTAACTTATCTTATGTATAACCCTATATTAAAAATGGTTTAGTCATTAAACTTTGAATTTAACACTTTTAACTCTTTTTTAAATAAAATAATAATAAATGTCCTAATCTAATATAAGTGGACCAAAAGGATCATATTTTATTCATAATGTTGGTTTTGGTCAAAATAAACTTATCCAATTGAATTAGGACATGTTTTAGGGTAATTATAATATCATTTTTACCATTAATTACCCTATTTACTTTTAACTATGGTAAATAAAAGTCAAAAGTTACTATTCACAAAAAAATATTTTCATCTTATTGAACCACATTTTACATAATGATGTAAACCGTGTCTCTCGGATTTTTGAAATTCAATTCACAGAACTAGTAAAATTACATTTTATGCAAATATTCAAATTTGTGCCTAGAAGGTGGGTAAAAGACGTTAAAAAGTTCAATAAAATTTTATACATCTAATTTTATTATAAAATGACTCCAATGAATTACATTGAACTTATATAGGTATTATATATCTATTTCGACTTAAAATGAATTTAAACAAAATAAATAATTATTTAAATAAAAAGTCATTTTTAAAAAATAACGCAGTGTTTTTCATTATTCATCAAAAATTGAAAGTTTTCCGAAATGTAGTAAAAATTTATCCAAACTAAATTTTTATGTCCCTATTCTAAAGAAGAATTTAATTTCATTAAATTGAACATATAAAAGTTCCAAATATTGGTTTTAAAAAGGGTTCTCCATTAAAAGGCAGTAAAATTTTATTTTTGAAAAAATACTTCTTTTTTCTGAAAAAATGAATTTGTTCTTATATTATATCTAATAACAAAGAATATGGATTATAATATAATATGGATTATATAAAATTCAAAATTCAGTTAACACTATTCATAACCTCTTTTTGAACGGCTAGTTTGGTAAGTCATGGTGCGCTCAAACTCAGTGTTACATGTAACGCAAGTTATTGAATTACTTTGAAGAGAAAAAGTACTATCAACCTTTTGGGTGTTACATTCTACCCTCCTTCAATAAATTTTTTCCTTGCAATTTGAAAATTTTCTTCAAAAATAGAAGGTTAAAAATAGAAAAATACCTTTGTGGAAAACCCACATTGGAATTTTGGTTAATGAAATTTAGTCTTAATAAGAGGGAAATGGAAATGAAAAAGTCACCACAAAATTATGATCTCTATTAGAAGAACATTGGTAAAGAATAGAGACACATAATTAGAGGTAAACATAAATTTTTACAGGGATTGATTGAGGTCATCAATCAAAAACATGTTTAAAAGTGAGGGCCTCAAAGCCATCAATATATGATGATTTAAAATATCATTGGTTCAACAAAACATAAGATATTGGGATAACACATTTTTGGATTTAGAATCCCTTCCCTAAAGTTTAAGAATTAATTTATTAACAGAATAAGAGGAAAAAAATATACTTGACAAGTAGAGATTAATCCTTCAACTAATTCCTTCCATAAACTCATCTTTCACTCGAAAAGATAAAAGAATTTGAAAATACTCTATTTATCCAAATAGTATTGGGTTCCAAAAATAATGAATTTCTAATTCATTTGTCAAAATATTTTAATAAAACTATATTATAAAAACTAGTACATCCCGCAGGCCAGTGGTAGGTGATGTACACTTGTCGTCCTTCGGTTCCGGGTTCAAGTCTCGCGCCCTTTCCGGACGCGACGAGTTGTCTCCCAACCTCTGGGTTTCCCTTTTTATAACAATCCAAAAATAATCTTAAGAAATGCATTAACCTTAAAAATAATATCCAATGTTAAAAATAATCTATTCCAACATTTAGACATATCCAAAATACTTCTTTCCAAACTCACAGTCCAAAATTTATAAGGTAAACACAATCAAGGTCTTTTTTTTCACGTAATAACATTTGACTACCTTCATCATGTATCCGCTTAAAACACGGTAACACCCAGAATTACCATAAAACCTTATTTATTACATTCATGCTCCATTATTCCTTATAGAATACTAGATATACTCATTATATTAAAAAATGTACTAAACTCCAACAATAATGGAATAAACAAACAATTAATTATTTTCAAAGTATTCAAGTATATCGAATATAATTTATCCAAAACAATAATATCATATTCAAAAATCACTACCTCAGTATTAGAACTATATTAAGGTTTATATTTTCTTCAACCATGTATTTTCCAAAAGGCTTCACATAATATTGAGTCACTTTTCTTAGAATCATATAATCTCAAATTTTTAATGAAATAGTACTGCAGTACAATCCTTATTTATTTCGATAATTCATATAACCCGTACATTATTGATACAACACTAAAATGAAATAATTATTTAATAAAAATTGAATAACACTAGTCATTCTTTTACATGTGTGGTAGTATCATAACATGATTATTATCCAATAGCATCATTTTGGGCATACCCTGATGATTTGGATATTGATTCACGTAGTGTCCCAACTCCTTGTAGATGAAGCATTGTACATTTAAAACCTATTTATTACCATTAAAATCATGTACTTGGTGTCATTTTTCCCCAAACTTATAGCAAACTCCCATTACCTTCAAGAAATTACCAAGGTGATTCTTTCTGTAATTATCAAATATGGGAAAATTATTCTTTCCCCTCTTACATATATCCATATTTCTATCTACCATCCTTTTCTTCTCTTTATTCCCTTCAAAGCCATAGGACTTAGAGAATTATTTACTTATCTTATTAACACATGATACTATTTATCCATATGATGAGAATACGTGGGAGGCTATTTCCCTTCTAAATGTTGTCTTAATACCATGAAAGATATGATTCTTCTTACTCTTGGGATCATACGTATTGCTGGAGTTCTCATTCCTTCTACTGGGTTCCATTTCTAAACAATGGCACAGACTAGGTTAGTTTATGAATAAAAATGCATAATTCCAAACTTTTAAAATACCTAACATAAATTGAAAATATTATAAAAATAATCTATAATCATAAAAAATTCTTTCTTTGAGGAAGTATTTAATACTAAATCCTTCATAATGGCTTGTTAAGAAAATGTGAATTATCCTAAGAATATCTCCCAAGATATTCGTAACCAAGAGTGCAGCAATGCCCGTTGTTGTGTACCGGGATACCCTGAGTCAAGCCCGTAACTCCTTGTTGGAGTTTTCACTCCTAGGTACATCTATGCCAGAGCCCCCTCTACCTGTTCGTATCCATTAAGGGATGTATTTCTTGGAAAATACACAAAATTTATACATTAATTAAATTCTTGAAATTTATTCTATGATAATCCTCAAAGTCTATCTTAGGGTAATGTTCTCTAATCATAGTATTTCTAAATATAGTTTCCAAGGTTTGTACTAAAATTCCTCTGATACCATCTGTATCACCCCGACCCTAGAAGCCCGGAGTCGGTGCATTATTTTAATACATTGTCATGATTACAAGGAATAAAGTCCCAAAGGAATGATCAGTTTAATAGTACTGGAAAATAGATTACAAGGATGAACGTTACATTTCACATTCAAACATAAAACACAACATAAATAATCCATTGAGAATTCCATTATTAACCTAGCTTAACCTTGCATATCAAACATAATGAAGCTCTTGGAATCCTAGGAAAACAAAACATAAGAAAGGGGTGAGCTCAGATGCTCAGTAATGGTAAATAATTTAGAGGAAGCTATAAACATTTAAAGTAAGATGTGTAATAAAAACAACAGCCTTTTAAACATAAACTTGAACATAATATGAATAAAATAAATCAAACATTACCATATAAACATGCACAAGGATATTCTACTAGTGGAATAATCACATGTAATAATTAATTTAATAATGAGTGAATGCCTAATGTTGGACATCATTACAACATAGTCAAGGCCTCGTGCCTAGACTAAAAATAAATTTTTTTCAAGGCCTTATGCCAAGGAACATGTTTGTCTCATGAGACCAACCAATGCATCAAGGATCTATAGTGGGCTCCACCCTTCACATACTTATTCCACTGCATTCCTCATATGAAAATATAGAAACATTACATAAACATTTGTAATAAAACTAGCATACTAAATTTCAAAAACATAACCATAAACCATGAATGGTATAAAAATATAAAATCTAGAGTCAAACATATCATAAATCATTCAATACAATATGGAATATAGTATTACAGTAAATCAATCTCAATGAATAATAATACCCAGTAAAAGATGTCGACATAGTTGAAAATGATTAGTAAAACTCTTTGAGAGAAATAACCCTTTTTGTAAAGTCATTAAGAAGTCCCAAAATTATAAAGGAAGTCATTTAAAAGATATTTTTGAATAAAAGGGTCCCATACTGTAACATCCCAAGTATGTAATGAATAATATATATTTTTATCTATGTTTATTAATGATTAATATAGTGTTATAGAGGCTTAAAATGAAAATAAATACAATCTTAAGCATGTAATACACTAATATACTTAAAAGATTGTTTTACTGCCTTATGATGGGAAACCCTTTTTGAATCTATATTTTGACAATTTTATAAACTATGTTCGTCAAAATAAACTTATCCTTTATGATTGGGACATCAAAATTTACCTTGTGTGAATTTTTGGTATTTTTCTGACAATGTTCATTTTTTAATGAATAGTGAAAAATACTGCATTTTACATCAAAACTGCTTTTTAATCTAATTTATTTATATGATTAGATTATGTTTTGAATTGGTTTTGAAGTGAAATTAGAATATATTTTTACCATTTTGTCTAAGGGTGGTCATTGGATTCAATTTCACTTTGAAATTAGACTTAAACTGGTGTCAATCTTTTGATACTTATTGTTTTGTAAAAACACGCTATTTGCTCTGGCAGCGGGAATTAATTATTAAATTAATTAATGTGACTTATATGATTTGAATTTTGTAAAATAGACTTCATTTTTGAATTCGGAATATCAAATATAGATTAGGGTGAATTTTTGGTAATTTTCTGAAAAACGTCAATTTTTGATGAATAGTGAAACCACTAAGTGGTACTTATAAAGACTGATTTTCCGTTTAAATGAAATTTTGCCATCATTGTGTTTTGAATTTTGAAAATACGACATACATGGTTGTCATTAGTATGTAAAATGTGGTTCAATGAGATTATAATAATTTTTTGGTGAATAGTAACTTATTAAGTTTTTAATCGCGATTAGTGGTAATTAGGGTAGTTTAAGGTATAAATAATACTTTAATAAAATGAAATGACCTAGACACATTTCCCAACCTCATTGGTTGTGTCATGGCCGACCATGAAATTCCATGGGTCAACTTGGGGACCCCATGGATCCACTTTTGTTGGGAAATGACATAAATTACTTTTTATTTAATGTTAAAGTGAAAATGACACAAACATAATATGTTTTACGAAAACAATTTTTAAGTGGGGTTATACAAGTCCAGATTTTGATTATAAATAGTAATTGGAAATATAAAAAGATTTCCTATATCATAGTATTTTTTTATAATTTTTAGACATTAAATAAATTTAATTATTTATGACATAATAATGATGCAGCGATGACATCATTATTTGACGATTTAAATAAAATGGAAAGATAATGTAAAATTTATGAACTACACATGGCCAAAACCAATTGGATGAGTGTATTTCGAACCCTAATCACCTTATCCACGAATTATATCAATGTGGGACCTTTTGAAACCGAAACACATTTTCAAATAAAGTAATATTTCTTTACTTTCCAAAAGTGCCCCTCCTCTCCTCTTATAAAAGGCCCCCACCTCTACCTCATTTCACACACTCTTCAAGCCTTTGGCTCGGCCAAAACCTGCCCATTTGCTCTCTCCACATCCCTCTCCTAATCCTAGAGGATTCCCTTTGGTCAGAATCCTTTCAAAGGAAGCCTTTAGGCTCAAATCAAAAGGAGTTACACTTTTTAAGGTAATTCGTTCTCTCATGTTCATTTGTTTTATTTTGCTTCTCCAACCCCCTAAACTCTTTTTATTTACTTCTTTTGTAACAAAACCAGTATCTTCAATATACTAGGATGTTGTTATATGATTTATTTGAGCTACACTCTCACACAACTACATCAAATGGTTAAAGAACATATGGTTTCCGTGGATGGCGAAATTCTGCCTCCCGAAACGATGATTGTTCAACACTCATTTAACACCTTCAAAGGTGGCCATTATGATGTCACTATTTTTATATATGATATATAATATGTTTATGTTTTTTTTAAGCTTCTGTTTTTTTTATTTTGGTCATACCTTTATGGTTTCCATTACGGGTAAACACGATATCTTCATTTTAGGAAGTGCAGACTACCGCCCCCTAAAAGTGATTTGATTCGTTAATACCATATGTGGGATGTGTAAAGGATAAAGTTAATGATATTATATATGTTATTATACTGGAATTATAATATACTCTTATATCATTATGATTCCATTCCAGAAAATATGAAATAGACATGGAAGTAGCGTTCATGCGTACGTACGGCTTACCGTCTCCATGAACGGTGCATTTCATTTCTTACCTCTAAATTATGTAATATTATAAATGCATGTATGTACTGGATATATATGACATATATGATATCTACATCATGAATACCATTCTGGATATAAAGAAACTTTGACCAAATTAACAACATGTAAGTGTAAGAAGTCTATTTTTGACTTAAGAACCAAATACCGAAAAAATGAACATTATTAACTTAACTGATTACATGATGTTCATAACATGGTATAAAAGGAATAATGAACTTGTTAAAGATTCATAATAAAGTAGAGATTAACTCAAGTTTATTATTCAGGAGATTAAAGAACGGTCGAGTCAAGTCGGATACGAGGTATGGGACTTCGTCTCAATCTCCTTTCGTTGAGGCATATTTTATTTTATACACAACTTTCTTTTATACGGTGTATAAACCCCTTTGACTTTTACGTTTATTCAAAAGGAATCTTTTTTATACGAAGCGTTTACTAAACGACAAAAGGGAATGTTTTTGTCGTACGTATGCGGCGACAACGACTTCTCCGCCGTCGTGACCGTTATTTGAGTTTCGGCTTCCTCTACAAGCCATACCTTCTTTTTTTTAAAAGAAAAATAAATAACATGTTTTACTTTGGTATTGAAAATGGATTTCATAATGTTTTTATTATATCAATGTGTTGTATTGATATCTCGTGATTGAAATGTGGAAATTTTATGTTTCCTTTATACATGTTTTATGTGATATGATTATGTTATGGTTCTTGGGCATTATTATGAAGACGGGTGGTTCCGTGATAAACTAAGGGCGGGTGAGCCCGTTATAGCTCTCCAATGCATTGGGTAACGCGAAGGAGTGAAACGTTAAGGTTTCTCTGAAGATATTTTAGGGAATATACTGTGATGGGTATTCCAAACGTAACCAAGAGGGTTACTCCCTACGTAAGAATGTTATGAATGCCTCAAGTTACCTTTATGTCTTATGATTTCTATGATTTATTCATGATTTTATGAGGTATGTTAAAGTGCCTATGTTTTATGGGTAAAGTATGATTCCATTCTTATGTATATATGAACTCATGTTTCCTTTCCATGTTTTTTTATAACCCATACTGAGTTTTTATGCTCATCCCAAGTTTTTGAAATGTTTTTCACAGGTCAAGGGAAAGGTACATGATAAGATGATAGAGTCAAGGATGTGTCAAGAAATAATCCATGTTTTATTTTAAATGTGTTTCCATTGATGGGAATGAAGAATACTATCTTTATGTAACCACTTTGTTTATATGTGGAATGTAATGCAAGTTTTATGATCTAATTCTCTAAAACTCTAAACCCGAAAATATCCTCAATGTGTAATCTTGTAATAACTCAAGATTAAGTAAGGTTTAAGGCTGGGCCTTATAGTTGGTATCAGTGGTCGGTTTAGATAACTTTAGGAGTTAGAATTCTATTAAATGATTATCCAAAAATATTTTTTTTTGAAATGATATAGCATTTAAAGATTACCATGTTGCTTCATCTAAGGCATGTTTGTTCAGAATGGTTTTCCGCAGAGGAAACAGGGAAGCAGTGCTAGGAAGGCATACAGAAGGAAATAACCTTCCGAATCAGCATCCCGAGCTGGTCGGAATTGGAACCGAACAGTTTGTTGCTGTAATGGCACAGTTGACTCAAGCGATAAATGGTGGTGGTATCCATGCACGAGATCAGGCAGATCAACCGCAGAGGAACATGTCAGTGGTGGAACATTTCATGAGGCAACATCCCCCATCATTCAGAGGATCATCTGACCCTGTACTAGCTGAAGGGTGGATTAAAGCACTAGAGAATATTTTTGATGTCATGGGGTGTTCAGACAATCAAATGGTTAGTCTTGCTATTTACCGTTTGGAGGGTGAAGCAGATCAATGGTGGTCTATGGTTAAAAATATCAGGGATGCCGATGAGATTGATGCTCTTGACTGGGATGAATTCAAAGGTATGTTTCTTGAGAAGTATTTTCCTAAGGCTGTTCGACTTAGGATAGAAAAGCAATTCTTGGAATTGAGGCAAGATGAAGACTCAGTGGCTGCCTATGAAGAAAGGTTCACTCGATTGACAAGGTATGCTCTAAATTTTATTCGAGACCTTGATAGTAAAATCAATCATTTTTACTCAGGATTAAAGCCAAAATATCGAAGGGCATTAGCTTCTCGTGAGTTTAAAAGTTATGAAAAGCTTGTTCGATGTGCTGAGAAGGTGGAAATGGAGTTTGCCGATGACCAAGTTTTCTATAACAACCAGCAGAAGAAGAGACCGAGGTGGTAAGAGAAAGGTAAGAATTCTTCAAAAAAGTCTGATGGTAAGAGAACTAAGTTTTCAGTTTGTGATAAATGTGGCAAAAGGCATGCTGGGGAATGTCTTCTGAATTCTGGAAAGTGCTACCGATGTGGTAAGATGGGACATAAGGCTCATGATTTCACTGAAAAGGATCAAGGTGAAGGTAAGACCAAATTTGATTTACAGTTAGTGAAATGTTATAAGTGCAATAAGATGGAATAACTGTTGATCCTACAAAAACAAAAGTTGTTGAAGAATGGCCAAGACCCACAAATGTAACCGAGATTCGTAGCTTTCTTGGTTTGGCGGGCTATTACCGAAGGTTTGTTAGAAATTTTTCACGGTTATCTAGTCCAATGACTAAGCTAACTCGGAAGGGTGTTAAGTTTATCTAGACAAAAGAATGTGATGATTGTTTTCAGGAATTGAAAATAAGATTGGTGAATGATCCAGTTTTGGCACTACCTTCCAGGGATGGTGAGTTTGTTATATACAGTGATGCTTCATTGAAAGGACATGGTTGCGTCCTAATGCAGAATGATCAGGTAATTGCTTATGCTTCACGACAGTTGAAAACTCATGAGGTAAATTACCCTACACATGATTTGGAACTAGCTGCTGTTGTTTTTTCTTTAAAAATTTGGAGGCATCATTTGTATGGAGTAAAGTGTGAAATATATACCGATCACAAAAGTTTAAAGTATATATTCACTCAGAAAGAGTTAAACATGAGACAAAGCAGATGGCTGGAATTAATCAAAGATTATGATTGTACAATTCATTACCATCCGGGAAAAGCAAATAAAGTGGCTGGTGCTTTGAGTCGAAAAAGTAATGCTTCATTAACAATGTTGCGTTTGGAACATGATCCTTTGGTTAACGATTTGATGAACTTTGGCATAGAAGTTGTTGGTGCAGGAATTCCTTCTGTTTTGTTTCAGGTATCAGTGAGATCTTCTCTATCAGATAGAATCAAGCAAGCACAGAAGCAAGACAGTGAGTTGCAGAAAAAGGTAGAGCTGGTTCAAAAAGGTAAGTTTCCGGAATTCAACATTGATAATGATTGCGTTTTGAGATTTGGGAAGAGATTGTGTGTGCCTTGTGATTCACAGTTGAAGAGAGAGTTGTTATGTGAAGCTCATAGTTCTCTGTTTTCAGTTCATCCGGGCAGTACTAAGATGTATAGAGATCTGCGGGAGTATTACTGGTGGGATGGAATGAAAAGAGACATTGCTGATTTTACTGTGAAGTGTTTGACTTGTCAGCAGGTTAAAGTAGAGAGGCAGTTACCGAAAGGGATGCTTCAGCCTTTACCAGTGCTAGAGTGGAAATGAGAGAATATATCCATGGACTTTGTTGTGGTATTACCGAGGATATCTCGAGGTAATAATGCAATCTGGGTTATTGTTGATCGCTTGACCAAATCTGCTCATTTCCTTGCTATACGAGATACTTTCTCTCTTGATCAACTTTCCCGTTTGTATCTTAAAGAGATAGTCAGGATACATGGAGTTCCTCTCTCCATTGTATCGGATCGTGATCCCTGGTTTACTTCTAACTTTTGGAAAGGCCTTTAGAAGTCTTTGGGTACTGAGATAAATTTTAGTACAGCTTTTCACCCTCAATCAAATGGGCAGTCAGAACGAACAATTCAGACATTGGAGGATATGCTACGAGCTTGTTCTATGGATTATCAGGGAAGTTGGGACCAACATCTTTCTTTGGTTGAGTTTTCATATAATAACAGTTTTCATTCCAGTATACAGATGGCACCATTTCAGGCATTATATGGGAAGTGGTGTCGAACTCCAGCTTTCTGGGATGAAGTGGGTGAAAGGAAGTTGATGGGACCAGAATTGGTAGATGAGATGGCAGAAAAAGTTCAGCTGATTCAGAAACACATGAGAACAGCTCAGAGCAGGCAGAAGAGTTATGTGGATAACCGGAGGAAGGATCTATCTTTCGAGGTAGGTGATCATGTTTTTCTCAAGGTTTCTCCTTGGAAAAGTGTGATGAGATTTGGTAAGAAATGAAAGTTGAGTCCAAGGTTTGTTGGACCATACGAAATTCTGGAGAGAGTTGGATCAGTTTCATACCGAGTGGCTTTACCTCCGAGTTTATCTCAGGTACACAATGTTTTTCACGTTTCGATGTTGAGAAAGTATATGCCGGATCCATCTCATGTTTTGAGTCCAGAGGTAGTTCAGCTGGAAGAGAACCTATCTTATGAGGAACAACCGGTCCAGATTCTTGACCACAGGGAGCAAGTGTTACGGAATAAGGTGATTCATCAGGTAAAGGTTTTGTGGAAAAACCACATGATTGAAGAGGCAACATGGGAATCTGAAAATGCAATGAGGGATAAGTACCCCCATTTATTCGATAAGTAAATAAATTGCGGGGACACAATTTTCTAAAGGGGGGAAGGATGTAACATCCCAAGTAAGTAATGAATAATATATATTTTTATCTATGTTTATTAATGATTAAGATAGTGTTATAGAGGCTTAAAATGAAAATAAATACAATCTTAATCATGTAATACACTAATATACTTAAAAGATTGTTTTACTGCCTTATGATGGGAAACCTTTTTTGAATCTATATTTTGACAATTTTATAAACTATGTTCGTCAAAATAAACTTATCCTTTATGATTGGGATATCAAAAATTACCTTGTGTGAATTTTTGGTATTTTTCTGACTATGTTCATTTTTTAATGAATAGTGAAAAATACTGCATTTTACATCAAAACTGCTTTTTAATCTAATTTATTTATATGCTTAGATTAGTTTTTGAATTGGTTTTGAAGTGAAATTAGAATATATTTTTACCATTTTATCCAATGGTGGTCATTGGAATCAATTTCACTTTGAAATTAGACTTAAACTGGTGTCAATCTTTTGATACTTATTGTTTTGTAAAAACACGCTATTTGCTCTGGAAGCGGGAATTAATTATTAAATTAATTAATGTGACTTATATGATTTGAATTTTGTAAAATAGACTTCATTTTTGAATTCGGAATATCAAATATATCTTAGGGTGAATTTTTGGTAATTTTCTGAAAAACTTCAATTTTTGATGAATAGTGAAACCACTAAGTGGTACTTATAAAGACTGATTTTCCGTTTAAATGAAATTTTGCCATCATTGTGTTTTGAATTTTGAAAATCCGACATACATGGTTGTCATTAGTATGTAAAATGTGGTTCAATGAGATTATAATAATTTTTTGGTGAATAGTAACTTATTAAGTTTTTAATCGCGATTAGTGGTAATTAGGGTAGTTTAAGGTATAAATAATACTTTAATAAAATGAAATGACCTAGACACATGTCCAAACCTCATTGGTTGTGTCATGGCCGACCATGACATGCCATGGGTCATCTTGGGGACCCCATGGATCCACTTTTTTTGGGAAATGACATAAATTACTTTTTATTTAATGTTAAAGTGAAAATGACACAAACATAATATGTTTTAAGAAAACAATTTTTAAGTGGGGTTATACAAGTCCAGATTTTGATTATAAATAGTCATTGGAAATATAAAAATATTTCCTATATCATAGTATTTTTTTATAATTTTTAGACATTAAATAAATTTAATTATTTATGACATAATAATGATGCAGCGATGACATCATTATTTGACGATTTAAATAAAATGGAAAGATAATGTAAAATCTATGAAATACACATGGCCAAAACCAATTGGATGAGTGGATTTCGAACCCTTATCACCTTATCCACGAATTATATCAATGTGGGACCTTTTGAAACCGAAACACATTTTCAAATAAAGTAATATTTCTTTACTTTCCAAAAGTGCCCCTCCTCTCCTCTTATAAAAGGCCCCCACCTCTACCTCATTTCACACACTCTTCAAGCCTTTGGCTCGGCCAACCCCTTCCCATTTTCTCTCTCCAAATCCCTCTACTCATCCTAGAGGATTACCTTTGGGCAGAATCCTTTCAAAGGAAGCCTTTAGGCTCAAATCAAAAGGAGTTATACTTTTTAAGGTAATTCGTTCTCTCATGTTCATTTGTTTTATTTTGCTTCTCCAACCCCCTAAACTCTTTTTATTTACTTCTTTTGTAACAACACCAGTATCTTCAATATACTAGGATGTTGTTATATGATTTATTTGAGCTACACTCTCACAAAACTACATCAAATGGTTAAAGAACATATGGTTTCCGTGGATGGCGAAATTATGCCTCCCGAAACGATGATTGTTAAACACTCATTTAACACCTTAAAAGGTGTCCATTATGATGTCACTATTTTTATATATGATATATAATATGTTTATGTTTTCCTTAATCTTCTGTTTTTTTCATTTTGGGCATACCTTTATGGTTTCCATTATGGGTAAACACGATATCTTCATTTTAGGAAGTGCGGACTACCGCCCCCTAAAAGTGATTTGATTCGTTAATACCATATGTGGGATGTGTAAAGGATAAAGTTAATGATATTATATATGTTATTATACTGGAATTAAATATACTCTTATATCATTATGATTCCATTCCAGAAAATATGAAATAGACATGGAAGTAGCGTTCATGCGTACGTACGGCTTACCGTCTCCATGAACGGTGCATTTCATTTCTTACCTCTAAATTATGTAATATTATAAATGCATTTATGTACTGGATATATATGAAATATATGATATCTACATCATGAATACCATTCTGGATATAATGAACCTTTGACCAAATTAACAACATGTAAGTGTAAGAAGTCTATTTTTGACTTAAGAACAAAATACCGACAAAATGAACATTATTAACTTAACTGATTACATGATGTTCATAACATGGTATAAAAGGAATAATGAACTTGTTAAAGATTCATAATAAAGTAGAGATTAACTCAAGTTTATTATTCAGGAGATTAAAGAACGGTCGAGTCAAGTCGGATACGAGGTATGGGACTTCGTCTCAATCTCCTTTCGTTGAGGCATATTTTATTTTATACACAACTTTCTTTTATACGGTGTATAAACCCCTTTGACTTTTACGTTTATTCAAAAGGAATCTTTTTTATACGAAGCGTTTACTAAACGAAAAATGGAATGTTTTTATCGTACGTATGCGGTGACAACGACTTCTCCGCCGTCGTGACCGTTATTTGAGTTTCAGCTTCCTCTACAAGCCATACCTTCTTTTTTTTAAAAGAAAAATAAATACCATGTTTTACTTTGGTATTGAAAATGGATTTCATAATGTTTTTATTATATCAATGTGTTGTATTGATATCTCATGATTGAAATGTGGAAATTTTATGTTTCTTTTATACATGTTTTATGTGATATGATTATGTTATGGTTCTTGGGAATTATTATGAAGACGGGTGGTTCCGTGATAAACTAAGGGCGGGTGAGCCCGTTATAGCTCTCCAATGCATTGGGTAACGCGAAGGAGTGAAACGTTAAGGTTTCTCCGAAGAGATTTTAGGGAATATACTATGATGGGTATTCCAAACGTAACCAAGAGGGTTACTCCCTACGTAAGAATGTTATGAATGCCTCAAGTTACCTTTATGTCTTATGATTTCTATGATTTATTCATGATTTTATGAGGTATGTTAAAGTGCCTATGTTTTATGGGTAAAGTATGATTCCATTCTTATGTATATATGAACTCATGTTTCCTTTCCATGTTTTTTTTATAACCCATACTGAGTTTTTATGCTCATCCCAAGTTTTTGAAATGTTTTTCACAGGTCAAGGGAAAGGTACATGATAAGATGATAGAGTCAAGGATGTGTCAAGAAATAATCCATGTTTTATTTTAAATGTGTTTCCATTGATGGGAATGAAGAATACTATCTTTATGTAACCACTTTGTTTATATGTGGAATGTAATGCAAGTTTTATGATCTAATTCTCTAAAACTCTAAACCCGAAAAGATCCTCAATGTGTAATCTTGTAATAACTCAAGATTAAGTAAGGTTTAAGGCTGGGGCCTTATACATACCACTTTGAAACTTTTGAAAATAATTATCATTTCAAAGCATTTATGTCCATATAAATATATCCTTAAAACCATTTTGAAAACATGGACATTAATGAAAATATTTAGGAGAATAAATATTTAAAACATTTAAAATGATGTTTTAGTTAAATATTACCTTAAAATAATCATTTGGAAATGTATTTTATGAAACATGTACACGGATAATAATATTTCCCAGAAAATACTTACACATAAACAATCGCGGATAATAATGACGTTGAGGAATTAACCCTTACCTTGCACTTTCATTTGGTCGAGGGTATGTTTAAACTTTTGTATAATGACCATAGTATGTTATTAAATTATATCTGAACCATATTAATATTTATTATATCATAAATTATTTATTTATGACTTTATACTACCCATTTAATAATGATTTCCCTGTTAATTTAACATTTCAGGTAATAATCACTTTCTTTATCGTACGTGTTTTAACTTGTTATTCTTGACAGTGTCATTTAGATCATGATTTAAATACTTCCAGAATATAAAACATGATTTATATATAATATATATTTAGAATATAAATATTTATAATATATAGATATATGAAATTGAAAACACCGTTTATGGAGACAGTAGGCCGTACGTAGGCATAAACTCTGTTTCTGTTTTCAAATCATATTGAACGGAAGTAAGTGAATAAGATATATGTAAGTACATACATACATACATACATACATACAGACACACACACACACACAAACATATCTTCATTAGTATTATTTTGTCATATATTACATATTTATTAATAATATATATTTTTATAATCATTGTTGAATGGTGAACCAAGAAATGAATCTCATCGCGTTGTGGAGACGGTAAGCCGTGCATACACCCGAGTGACGATATCATTTACCTAATGATTTTTAGGTGTGTATTTGGATGTTATATTAATTTTACATATAAATTAGCATGTTATTTTCAATATTTATATACATATTAATCATCATTATATCCATCCAAATAATATAGTGTTGAATAATAAATTATACTAAGACGTGGAGATGGAAAGTTGTACGTACGCACGCATGGTGACATTATTATTCATAGGATGGATAGAATAATGAGTATGGTTGTACCATATTTATAATAACATCACAGTATGAATAAGGTACTGGAGTTATTATTTTGGTATAGAAATAACAAATATAGATATATTGGAAGAAGAAAAGAACTTTGAAAGGGGTGATAAAACAATTACATCTTCTTTGGGTGTTTCTTCATTATTTGAACAAAAGGGATCCATATTTTGGATTTATGATAAAGTGAAAGCCTCTAGGTTGAAGTGAGGGAAGTTGGGAGGATATTTGAGTAGCGTTTGGATGATCCAAATGGCTTTGGACAAGTAATTTTGAGAGAAGGGGAAGTACCCATTTATAAGAGAGGAGAGGGTCACTTTAGGAAAATATTGAAATATTATTTTATTATAAAATCATTTTAAGTTTTTAATGGCTCATAATTGATGTATTTCAAGGATAAGGTGAGTATGGGTCGAAATATTCTCAACTTATAGCTCTTAGATAGGTTTAGGTCACAATATTAACCCTATCTATTAGATTTAACTCTTTGATAAATACTTTAAAATTTACCATGTCTCCTTGTATTTTTATATTATATGGTTAATAAACATACTATAAACTACCAAGATAACCAAAAGTGGTTCATTAATGAAATATTTATCATTATTTAAGTCCTTTTACTGAACCTTAGATTTTTAGTAATATTATATCATTTAATAATATAGTATTTGTTTTAAAAACCCATTTATGTCAATTTTGATACTATTTACTATTTGGTTTTTGTGAAAGTCATAACAGCATGATTACTTTTAAAAAAATTAATTTAATAAACCCTAAAATGTCATATTAATCTATAAAATTCATGGATGGAATCAAAATTCTCAATTTAAACTTATTTTTATATTAAAAATATCAATTATTTTAAACATTAATTGATAAATTAATTACTACATCATCATTTTTTCATAAATAAATTTAACTATTTAATATCTAAAAATTATAAATAAAATAACATTATGTAGGAAATTTTTTTATATTTATTTTTAATATTTATAATAGAGCTTATCTTATGTATTACTCTATATTAAAAATGGTTTAGTTATTAAGCTTTAAATTTAACACTTTTAACTCTTCTTTAATTAAAATAATAATAACTGTCCTAATCTAATCCAAGTGGACCAAAAGGATTTTATTTTATTCTTAAGGTTGTTTTTTGTCAAAATAAACTTATAAAATAGAATTAAGACGTGTTTTAGGGTAATTATAATATCATTTTTACCTTTAATTACCCCATTTATTTTTAACCGTGGTAAAGAAAAGTCAAAAGTTACTATTCACCAAAATTATTTTCATCTTATTGAACAAAAGTTTACATAATTATGTCAACCGTGAATCTATGATTTTTTAAATTCAATTCACCGAAGTGGTAAAATTATATTTTATGCCAATTTTTAAATGTTCTTAGAAGATGGATAAAAGAGTTAAAAAGTTCAATAAAATTTTATACATTTAATTTTATTATAAAATGAATCCAATTAATTACATTGAATTATATAGGTACTATATATCTTTTTAGACTTAATATAAAATTAAATTAAATAAATAATTATTTAAATAAAAAGTCATTTTTAAACAATAATGTAGTGTTTTTCACTATTCATCAAAAATTGAAAGTTTTTAGAAAAGTATCAAAAATTTATCCAAACTAAATTTTAATGTCCCGATTCTAAAAAAGAATTTAATTTCATTAAATTAAACATATAATAGTGTCAAATATTAGTTTTAAAAAGGTTTCTCTATTAAAAGGCGGTAAAATTTCAATTTTTTTAAAAATACTTATTTTTTTCTGAAAAAATTGAATTAGTTCTTATATTATGTCTATAAAGTACATAATATGCATTCTAAAGATATATAGAGTATATAAATTTCAAAATTAGGTTAATACTATTCATAGCCACTTTTTGAACTGCTAGTTTGGTATGTCGTGGTGCGTTCGAACAAAGTGTTGCGTGTAGTGCAAGTTATTGAATTATTTTAAAGAGATAATATACTTTGAGACCATGGGGTGTTACATTCTCCCCTCCTTCAATAAATTGCATACTTGCAATTTGAAATTGTTCTTATAAAATAAAATGTTAAAATATAAAAATACCTTTGTAGAAAAACCCACATCGGAAATTGGGTTAATAAAATTTTGTCTTAATAAGAGGGGAATGGAAATGAAAAAGTCACCCCCATATTATGATCTCGATTAGGAGAACATTGGTGAAAATTAGAGACACATAAATGTAGGTAAAATGAAAATATTTATATGGATTGATTGAGGTCATCAATTAAAAACAAGTGTAAAATTGAGGACCTCAAAGCCGTCAATCTTTGATGATTTGAAATATAATCAGTTCAACAAAACATAAGATATTAGGATAACAAATTTTTTGTTTTAAGATATCTTTCCTAAAGTTTAAGAATTAATTTATTCATATAATAAGAGGAAAAAATATACTTGACAAGTAGAGTTTAATCCTTACACTAATTCTTACCACAAACTCGTCTTTCACTCTAAAAGATAATAGAATTCAAAAATATTCTATTTATCCTAATTGTATAGGGTTACAAAAATAATTAATTTATAATTCATTTGTTAGAATATTTAAAAAAACTACATTATAAAAACCAGGACATCATGTAGGCTAGTGGTAGGTGATGCACACCCTTTTCACCCTTCAGTTGCAGGTTCACGTCTCGCGGCCTTGCCGGACGCGATGGGTTGTCGCCCGACCTCCGGGTTGTCCTTTTTATAACAATCCAAAAAATAATCTTAAGAAATGCATTAACCTTAACAATAGTATCCAATGTTAAACTTAATCCATTCCAATATTTTGACTTATCCAAAATACTTCTATCCAAACTCACAGTCCAAAATTTATAAGGTAAACACAATGAAGATCTTTTTGGCCACGTAATTAGTTGTGAATACCTTCATCATGTATTCTTTTAAAACACGGTAACACCCTGAATAACTATAAAACCTTATTGATTACAATCATGCTCCCTTATTCCTTATATAATTCTGGATATACTTCTTATATCCAAAAATTTTGTAAACTCCATCAATAATGGAATAAACAAACAATTAATTAGTTTCAAAGTAGTCAAGAATATCAAATATAATTTATCCAAAATAATCATATCTAATTCCAAAATCACTACCTTAGTATTAGAACCATATTAAGGTTTATCTTTCCTTAAGCTATGTAATTTCCAAAAAATTTCACTTGATATTGATTCAATTTTCATAGAATCATATAATCTCAAATCCTCAATGAAATAGTAATGCAGTACAATCCTTATTTATTTCCATAATTCATATATCCAGTACATCGTTGATACAACACTCAAATGAAATAATTCTTTAATAAAAATAGAATAACACTAGTCATTCCTCTTCATATTTTTTAGTATCAAAACTTGATTATTATCCAATAGCATCATTTGGGGAATACTCTAATGATTTGGACATTGATTGATGTAGTGTCCCAACTCTTTGCAGATGAAGCATTGTAAATTTTAAACATTTTTCTTACCTTTGTAATCACATACTTGGTGTCCTTTTTCTCCACACTTATAACAAACTCCCATTCCCTTTAATAATTTACTAAGGTGAATCTTTCCACAGTTATCACATTTGGGAATATCCTTCTTCCCCCTCTTCTCTTTATCCATTTTTCTCTCTACCATCTTTTTCTTCTCTTGCTTCTCTTCAAAGTCATAGGACTCAGTGAATTCTATACTTATCTTATTAACACATGATACAATTTATTCATATTATAAGAATATGTGGGAGACTATTTCCCTTCTAAATTTTATCTAAATACTATGAAATAAATGATCGTTATTACTCGTTGGATCATGCGTATTGCTGAAGTTCTCATTCCTTTTACTGGGAACCATTTCTAAATAATGACATACACTAGATTAGTTTATGAATCCCAATGCATAATTCCAAACTTGTAAAATACCTAACTTAAATTGAAAAGATTATTCAAATAATCTATAATTGTAAAAAAATGTTTTCTTTTAGGAAGTATTTACTCCTAAATCCTTCATAATGGCATGTAAAGAAAATGAGAATTATCCTAATCACACCCCCCAGGAGTGTCGTAACCAAGAGTGCATCAAGGCCTGTTGTGGTGTACATGGATACCTCGGGTAAAGCCCAAAACTCTTTGTCGAAGTTTTCACTCCTAGGTACATCTATGCTAGATCCTCCTCAACCTGCTTGTATCCAGATAGGTATATATTTCTTGAAAATACTCAAAATCGCTACATTACCAAAATTATAGTAAGTGCTTCTATACTAATCATCAATGTCTATCTTAGGGTGATGTTCTCTAATCAGAGTGTTTTCTAAATCTAGTTTCCAATGTTTGTACTAAACTTCCTCTGATACCAACTGTAACGCCCCGACCCCAGAATCTCGGAGCCAGTGTATTATTTGAATACATTAACATGATTACAAGGAATCACATCTTGAAGGACCGATCAGTTTAGAAGTCTTGGAAAATATATTACATACATGAACATCACATTACACATTCAAACATAAAACACAACATAAATAATCCATTGAGAAAGCCATTATTCCCTTAGCTTTACCCTGTATATCAAATATAATACACTTCTTGGAATCCTAGGAAAACAAAACATAAGAAAGGGGTGAGCTCAGATGCTCAGTAAGGGTAAATAATTTAGTAAAATCTATAAACTTTTAAGGAAAGATGTGTAATAAAAACAACAGCCTTTTAAACATAAACTTGAATATAATATGGATAAAATAATTCAAACATTACAATATAAACATGCACATGGATATTCTACTAGTTGAATAATCACTTATAATAATAAATTTCATAATGAGGGAATGTCTAACGCCATACATCATTACCACATAGTCAAGGCCTCGTGACAAGACTATAAATAAAATATTTGTGAAGGACTTCTTCCAAGACACTAGTTTGTCTCATGATACCTACTGATGAATCAAGGAGCTATAGTGGGCTCCACCAATCACTTACTAAGTCCCCTGCATTCCTCATATGAAAATGTCGAAACATAACATAAACATGAATATTAAAACTAGTATATAAAAATGTCAATAATTTTACCATAAACCATGAATGGTATAAAAATATAACATCCATAGTCAAACCTATAATAACTCATTCAATACAATATGGAAGATTTTATTGTAGTAAATCAATCTCAATCAAGAATAATATCCAGTAAAGGATGTTGACATAGTTCAAAATGATCAGTAAAAATATTTGAGAGAAATATCCATTTTTATGAAATCGTTTTAAAGTCACACATTTATAAAGAAAGTCATTTAAAAGATATTTTTGAATCAAAGTGTCCCATAACACTTTGAAACTTTATGAAAATAATTATCATTTCAAAACATTTATTCCCATATAAATAAATCCTTAAAACTATTTTGAAAACATGGACATTAATGAGAATGATTTAGGAGAATAAATATTTAAAATATTTAAAATAATATTTTAGTTAAAGTGTACCTTAAAAGAGTCATTTTGAAATTTATTTTATGAAACATGGACATGGATAATAATATGTCCCATAAAATACTTACACATAAACAATCTTGGATAATAATGAAATTGAGGAATTAACCCTTACCTTACACTTTCCTTTAGTCGAGGGTACGTTTAACCCCATGTATAATGACCATAGCATGTTATTAAATTATTCCAGAACCATATTCATATTTATTATCTCATACATGATTCATTTATGACCTTATACTACCCATTTAATAATGATTTCCATGTTAAATTAACATTTCAGGTAATAATCACTTTTTTTATCGTATGTGTTTTAATTTGTTATTCTTGATCGTATCATTTAGACCATGATTTAAAAAATTCCAGAATATAAAACATGATTTATATATAATATATATTTAGAATATAAATATGTATAATATATAAACATATGAAATGGAAAACTCCATTTTTGGAGACGGTAGGTCGTACGTACGCATAAGCGCTCTTTCCGTTTTCATATCTTATTGAATGGAAGTAAGTGAATAAGATATATGTTAGTAAGTAATTAAATAAATAAATATATATATATATCTACAGTATCATTATTATGTCATATATTACATACTTATTAACAATATATATTTTTATAATCATCATTGAATGGTGAACCTGGAAATGAATCTCATAGATTCATGGAGATGGTAAGTCGTACACACACACGAGCAACGATATCATTTCGTTAATGATTAAAAGGTGTGGAATTGGATGGTATATTAATTGTACAGAAAAATTATCATGTTATTTTGATTATTTATATACATATTACTCATCATTATATCGATCCAAATAATATAGTGTTGAATAACAAATTACACCACAACGTGGAGACGATAAGTCATACGTACGCACACATGGTGACATTATCATTTATAGGATGGATAGAATAATGTTTATGGTTGTACCATATTTATAATAAAATCATAATATGTAGAAGTTATTTCAGTTATTATTTTTGTATGGAAATAAAAAAGAAAGAGAATGTGGAGGAACAAAAGAACTTTGAAAGAGGTGATAAAATAATTACCTCGTCTTTGGGTGTTTCCTTTTGATTTGAACAAAACAGATCATTAGGTTGGATTTATGTTCAAGGGAAGGACTCTAGGTTGAATTGGGAGAAGTTGGTAGGATATTTGATCAGGGTTTGGTTGAGGCAAATTGTTTTGGAGGTGTGATTTTGAGGGAAGGGGACATACCCTTTTATAAGAGAGAAGAGGGCCACTTTAGGGAAAGGTTGAAATATTATTTTATTTTAAAATAATTTTATGTTTTTAATGGATAAAAATAGATTTATTTAGAGGATAAGGTGGGTATGGGTATAAATATTCTCAACCAATAGATTTTATACAAGTTCAGGTCACTATATTAACCTTATCTTTTAGATTTAACTCTTAGCTAAATTGTTTAACCTTTACCGTGTCTCATTGTATTTTTATATTATATGGTTAATAAGCTTACTATAAACTACCAAGATAACCAAAAGTGGATCATTAATGACATATATATCATTATTTAAGTTCTTCAGCCAAAAATTATATTTTTAAGAATATTATATCATTTAATAATATTTTATTTATTTAAAAACCCATTTATGTCAATTTTGACACTATTTAGTATTTGGTTTTTGTGGAATTTATAATTTCTTGATTACTTAGAAGAAAATTCATTGAATCAACCCTAACATATAATATTAATCTAGAAAATTATTGTATGGCATCAAAAGACTCAATTTAATTTTAATTTTATTTTTATAATATCACTTATTTTAATCTTTCAATTATAAAGTAATTACCGCATCATCATTTTTTCATAAATAAATTTAATTATTTAATATATATAAATTATAAATAAAATACCATTATGTAGGATATATTTTTATATTTCTAATGAATATTTATAGTCGAACTTATCTTATGTATAACCCTATATTAAAAATGGTTTAGTTATTAAACTTTGAATTTAACACTTTTAACTCTTCTTTAAGTAAAACAATAATAAATGTCATCCAAGTGGACCAAAAGGATCATATTTTATTCCTAATGTTGGTTTTTGTGTAAATAAACTTATCCAATAGAATTAGGACATGTGTTAGGGTAATTATAATATCTTTTTTACCTTTAATTACCCTATTTACTTTTAAACGTGGTAAATAAAAGTCAAAAGTTACTATTCACCAAAAATTATTTTCATCTCATTGAACCACATTTTACTTATTGATGTCAACTGTGTCACTCAGATATTTGAAATTCAATTCACAGAAGCGGTAAAATTACATTTTATGGAAATTTTCAAATGTGCCTAGAAGGTGGGTAAAAGACATTAAAGAGTTCAATAAAATTTTTTACATATAATTTTATTATAAAATGACTCCAATTAATTACATTGAACTTATATAGGTATTATATATTTATTTTGACTTAAATTAAATTTAAATAAAATAAATAATTATTTAAACAAAAATTCGATTTTAAACAATAACAAAGTGTTTTTCACTATTCATCAAAAATTGAAAGTTTTCAGAAAAGTACCAAAAAATTATCCAAACTAAATTATTATGTCCCGCTTCAAAAGAAGAATTTAATTTAATTAAATTGAACATATAAAAGTTTCAAATATTGGTTTTAAAAAGGGTTCTCCATTAGAAGGCTGTAAAATTTCATTTTTAAAAAAATACTTCTTTTATCTGAAAAAAATGAATTTGTTTTTATATTGTGTCTAAGAAACACATAATATAGATTCTAAAATTATATGGAGTATATAAAATTCAAAATTCAGTTAATACTGTTCATAACTACTTTTTGAACGGCTAGTTTGATAAGTTTTGGTGCACTCGAACTTGGGGTTGCATGTAGCTCAAGTTATTGAATTACTTTGAAGAGATAACGTACTATGAAACCTTGGGGTGTTGCCTTCTCCCCTCGTTCAATAAACTGCGTCCACACAATTTGAAATTGTTATTCAAAAATAAAAGGTTAAAAATAGAAAAATACTTTTGTGGAAAACCCAAATCGGAAATTGGGTTAATAAAAATTAGTTTTAGTAAGAGGGAAAGGGAAATGAAAAACACACCACCAAATTATGATCTCGATTAGGAGAACATTGGTGGAAATTACTGACACATAATTTGAGGGAAAACGTAAATATTTATAGGGATTTATTGAGGTCATCAATCACAAAGAAGTATAAAATTGAGGGCCTCAAAGCCATCAATCTATGATGATTTAAAATATCATCGGTTCAAAAAAACATAAGATATTATGATAACACATTTTTGGTTTCAAGATACCTTACCTAAAGTTTAAGAATTAATTTATTCATAGAATAAGAGGAAAAAAATATACTTGACAAGTAGAGTTTAATCCTTCTACTAATTCATACCACAAAATCATCTTTCCCTCCAAAAGATAATAGAATTAAAAAATATTCTATTTATTCTAATTGTATAGGGTTACAAAAATAATGAATTTATAATTCATTAGTTAGACTATTTAAAAAACAACATTATACAAACAAGGACATCACGTATTCCAGTGTTAGGTGATGCATCTTGATCTCCCTTCAGTTGCAGGTTCAAGTCTCATGGCCTTTCAAGACGTGATGGGTTGTCACCAGAACTTTGGGTTTTCCTTTTTATAACATGTGAATACCTTCACCCTGTATTGTTTTAAAAAAAGGTAACACCTTGAATTACCATAAAACCATCTTAATTACATTCATGCTCCCTTAATCCTTATAGAAAACTGGATATACTCTTTATATTCAAAAATGTTGTATACTCCAAAAATAATGGAATAAACAAACAATTAATTAGTTTCAAAGTAGTAAAGAATATCGAATATAATTTATCCAAAACAATCATATCTTTTTTAAAAATCACTACCTCAGTATTAGAACTATATTAATGTTTACCTTTCCTTTAACCATTTATTTTCCAAAATGTATCACTTGCTATTGAGTCACTTTTCATAGAATCATATAATCACAAATCCTCAATGAAATAGTACTGCAGTACAATCCTTATTTATTTAGATAATTCATATAACCAGTACATCGTTGATACAACACTCAAATGAAATAATTATTTAATAAAAATAGAATAACACTAGTCATTCCTCTTCATATGTGGTAGTATCATAACTTGATTATAATCCAATAGCATCATTTGGGGCATACTTTGATGATTTGGACATTAATTCGCGTAGTATCCCAACTCCTTGTAGATAAAGCATTGTACATTTGAAACCTTTTTCTTACCCTTTCAATCACGTCCTTGGGGTCCAATTTCTGCACACTTATAAAAAACTTCCATTACCTTCAAGAATTTACCAGTTTGATTCTTTCCATAGTTATCATATACGGGAAAATACTTCTTTCCTCTATTCTCTTTTTCCATATTTCTCTCTACCATCCTTTTCTTCTTTTCCTTCCCTTCAAATCCATAGGACTCGGATAATTCTTTACCGATATTTATAAAACATGATACTATTTATTCATTTGATGACAATACGTGGGAGACTATTTCACTTATAAATGAAGGATTAATACCATAAGATATATGATCATTTTTACTCTTTGGATCATGTGTATTACTGAAGTTCTCATTCCTTCTACTAGGTTCCATTTCTAAACAATGGCATACACTAGGTTACTTTATGAATCATAATTCAAAATTCCAAACTTGTAAAATACCTAATGTAAATTGAAAAGATTATGCAAATAATCTATAATCATAAAAAATGTTTTCTTTGAGGAAGTATTTACACCTAAATCCTTCATAATGGCTAGTAAATAAAATGTCAATTATCCTAAGCATATCCCCCAGGAGTGTCACAACCAAGAGTGAATCAAGGCATGTTGTTGTGTACTAGGATACCTCGGGTCAAGCCCAAAACTCATTGTCAGAGTTTTCACTCCTAGGTATATCTGTGCCAGAGCCGGCTCTACCTGCTCGTATCCATACATGGATGTATTTCTTGGGAAATACCCAAAATATCTACGTTACCGAAATTCTAGGATGTGCTTCTACACTAATACTCAAAGTCTATCTTAGGGTAATGTTCTCTAATCATAGTTTTTCTAAATCTAGTTTCCAAGGTTTGTACTAAATTTACTTTGATACCAACTATAACATCTCGACCCCAGAAGCCCAAAGTTTGTGCATTATTTTAATACACTGGATTGATTACAAGGAATCAAGTCCCAAAGGACCGATCAGATTAGAAGTCTTGGAAAATAGATTACATACATGAAATTTACATTACAAATTCAAACATAAAACATAAAATAATTAGCCCATTGAGAATTCCATTATTACCCTAGATTAACCCTATATATCAAACATAATACACTTCTTGGAATCTTGGGAAAACAAAACATAAAGAAGGGGTGAGCTCAAATGCTCAGTAAGGGTAAATAATTTAGCAGAAGCTACAAACATTTAATACAAGATGTGTAATAAAAAAACATACTTTTAAACATAAACATGAACATAATTCTAAGAAAATTAAGCAAACATTACCATATAAACATTCACATGGATATTCTACTAGTTGAATAATCACATGTAATAATTAATTTCATAGTGAGGTAATGCCTAATGTTGGATATCATTACCACATAGTCAAGGCCTCATGCCAAGAATACAAATAAAATTTTTTCAAGGCCTTGTGATAAGACATTAGTTTGTCTCATGAGACCTATCGATGCATCTAGGGGCTATAACAAGCTCCACCTTTCACTTACTAATTCCACTTCATTCCTCATATGAAAATGTTGAAACATAAAATAAATATTCATATTAAAACTAACATATGAAATGTATATACTTTAACCATAAACCATGAATGGTATAAAAATATCACATCCACAATCAAACATATCATAACTCATTAAATACAATAAGGAAGATTGTTTTTTAGTAAATCAATCTCAATCAAGAATAATATCTAATAAAGGATGTTGACATAGTTGAAAATGATCAGTTAAAATATTTGAGAGAAATATCCATTTTTGTGAAATCATTTAAAATTGACACATTTATAAAGGAAGTCATTTAAAATATATTTTTGAATCAAAGTGTCCCATACCGCTTTGAAAATTTTGAAAATAATTATCATTTCAAAACATTTATGTCCATATAAATAAATCCTTAAAATCATTTTGAAAACATAGACATTAATGAGAAATATATATGAGAATAAATATTAAAAAAATTTAAAATGATGTTTTAGTTAAATAGTACATTAAAATAATCACATTGAAATTTCTTTTATGAAACATGGACATGGATAATAATATGTCCTCGAAAAAACATACACATAAACAATCGCGAATAATAATGATATTGAGGAATTAACCCTTGCCTTGCACTTTTCTTTAGTCGAGGGTACATTTTACCTATTGTATAATGACAATAGTATGTTATTAAATTATACCATAACCACATTAAAATTTATTATATCATACATGATTCATTTAAGACTTTATAATACCCATTTAATAATGATTTCCATGTTAAATTATCATTTCAGTAAATAATCGTTTTCTTTATCGTACGTGTTTTAACTTGTTATTCTTGATCATATCATTTAGATCGTGATTTAAATACATCGAGAATATATAACATGATTTATATATAATATATTTTTAGAATATAAATATGTATAATATATAGATATATAAAATGGAAATCACCGTTTATAGAGATGGTAGTCCATACGTACGCGTAAATGTTGTTTCCGTTTTCATATCATATTAAACAGAAGTAAGTGAATAAGATATATGTAATTACACACACAGAATTATATATATATATAGTATAATTATTATGTTATATATTACATACTTATTAGTAATATATTTTTATAATCATCGTTGAATGGTGAACCTGGAAATGAATCTCATTGTGTCGTGGAGACGGTTAGCCGTACGTATACACAAGCGACGATATCATTTTATTAATGATTAAAAGGTGTGGAATTGGATGGTATATTAATTGTAAAGATAAATTATCATCTTATTTTAATTATTTATATACATATTACTCATCATTATATCAATCCAAATAATATAGTGTTGAATAACAAATTACACCACGACGTGGAGATGGTAAGCTGTACGTACGCACGCTTGGTGACATTATCATTCATAGGATGGATAGAATAATGAGTATGTTTGTACCATATTTATAATAAAATAATAGTATGTAAAGGTTACTGGAGTTATTATTTTGGTATGGAAATAACAAAGAAATAGATAGTGGAAGAAGAAAAGAACTTTGAAAGAGGTGATAAAATAATTACCTCTTCTTTAGGTATTTCATTTTTATTTGAACAAAAGTTCTCCTTAGGTTGGATTTATGATTAATGGAAGGACTCTATGTTGAATTGAGTTAAGTTGGGAGGATATTTAATAAGGGTTTAGATGAGCCAAATATATTTGGAGGTGTGATTTTGAGAGAAGGGGAAGTACCCTTTTATAAGAGCAGCGAGGGTCACTTTAGGACAAACTTGAAATATTATTTTATTATAAAATCATTTTCAGTTTATAATGGCTCCAAATGGATTTATTTTGAGACTAAGGTATGTATGGGTCTAAATATTCTCAACCAATATCTTTTAGACAAGTTTAGGTCACTATATTAACCTTACCATTTAGATTTAACTCTTAGTAAAATAGTTTAACATTTAACATGTCTCCTTGTATTTTTATATTATATGGTTAATAAAAAAATTTATATTATGTCTAAGAAGCACATAATATGGATTATAAAATTATATGGAGTATATAAAATTCAAAATTTAGTCAATTCTATTCATAACCTCCTTTTGAACGGCTAGTTTGGTAAGTCGTGGTGCGCTCGAACTCGGTGTTGCGTGTAGCACAAGTTATTGAATTACATTGAAGAGATAATGTACTATGAAACCTTGGGGTGTTACATTATATTTGGTGATAAATTTGTTGTGTTCATGGATCATAATATTTTTAAACATATTTTCTCACAACGAGATTTGAATCTGAGGAAAAGGAGATGGATGAAGTATCTCCAGATGTTTGTATTTGACATGATGTATACACCGAGAAAAGGTAATTTTGGTGGTTGATGCATTAAGAAGAAATTAATAAACTTAGTTATAAAAGGAATATTTATATTAATTGCAGTTGATATTGGTCCTAAACAACATGCATATTTAATGTGAATACTGAGGTGATGTGACAGTTTTATTTTCAGTTGTAGTGGTTACTGATTTGATAAGTATGGTTAAAGAGGCACAAACTTCTGATGTATAATTCTTTCTTAAGGGTTCAAAACTCAATGGTGGGGACACTCTTTAGGGATGGAAAATTAATAGGAGTAAAGTTTTGTGTTTCAGAGATCCTATGGTTTCACCTATGGATTTTCAGAAACAAATCATTCATACTTACCACCATTCAAGAAGGGGTGCACATCCAGCCAACCAGAAGATGTATAAGGCATTGAAGTTGTGTTTTTGTGGTGCTGTATGAAAAGGAAGGTGGCTAGGTTTGTATCGCAGTGCATAAATTATCAGCAAGTTAAAGCAGAGAATCATAGACTAGGGGTAATTTGTAGTCTTTACTGATTCCATTGTGGAAATGGGATCGAATAACATTGAATTTTTTTACAGGTCTCCCAAGAATGGTTCAGAAACACGATGCCATATGGGTGATAGTGGATCGTCTTACCAAGTCGGAACATTTCATCCCTATTCGTAAAACTCATACAGTGGAAGATATATTAAAAATATATATCCAAGAAGTGGTAAAGAGACATGCTATACTAGTTTAAATTGTGTTATACAGAGATCCGAGGTTCATATCTCATTTCTATAAATTCTTACAAAAATCCCTTGGGACTCAGTTCACTATGAGCACGACATATCATCCTTATATAAATTGATAGTCTGAGTGAATGACACAAAAATTGGAAGAAATGTTGCGGGATTGTGTAATGGATTTTGGTGGATCATGGTAAGAGCATGTACCCTTTGTAGTGTTCTCCTACAATAACAGATATCAGGCCTTGATACATATGGTTCTGTTTGAACCATTTTATGGGTTTCCTTGTCATTTTCAACTATTTTGGGTAGAAATAGGGGATAATTCACTAGTGGGGCCTTATGTTGTCCAAGAAACAACAAAGATGATTAATTTGATCCAAAAGAGGATGGAGATGTCTCAGAGTCGTTATAAATATTATGCGGATCATCGATGAAGACCGTTGTCTTTCACGATGAGTGATCATGTGTTCTTGAGGATCTCTCCAAGACTTAGACATCGTCATTTTGGGAAATATGGAAAGTTATTTCGTTGATACAATATCCCTTTCAAGATTTTGTAATGGGTTTGAGAGGTGTCATATCAGTTGGCATTTCCACCATGGTTCATTTTGGTGCATATTGTGTTCCATGTATCTCAATTAAAGAAGTATCAACCTGATTCTAACCATGTGATCAGATGAGATCATGATGACCTAGTTCAAGATGGTTCATTGGTACATATACCGGTGCAGCTTGTGGATAGGCAAGAGAAATTCTATCATGGAAAAATCATCATTTTAGTGAGGATTTTATGAAAAACATGGTTAGATTTAGGAAGATACTTTGTAACGTGAGATGGAAATGAAAGAGAAATGGATGGAAGTCTTTCAAGTCTAGGAGGGTTTTCTATATTCTGAGGATGGAAAGACCAATGGTGGGGAGAATTTAGTACCGCCAGGTTTCTATTATGTAACCCTTAATGTATTCTTTATGTAGTGGTGAATGTTTAATGAGTTAGGAAAACATTTAATATGTTTTGGGGGATAAAGTAGATGTGAACGGTCTGCACATTGATTGTCTAAACTCTGTATATATCCTAGGAGAAACCGTGCACAGTTTCTGTTTTAAGGAAGTAACGTCAGAATGGTTTGAGAACGATTATGGAGACCATGCAAAGAGATTGTGCAGGGGTTTCCTTAAAGTAGAATCTAACTCATGGTTAGCAAACAATTTGTGTAATCGTGCAGACTAACCCTGCACATGGAAAAAGTATGATCCTATTTTTGAGGATCATAATCATTTTTTCTCCTACATGATTTTTTTGCCTATAAACAAACCCAATTTTATATTTCTCTCCATATAAGGTTTGGGAACCTCTCCCAAGTGTTTAGGAACTGGTATGGATCCCTCCATTGAGGTTTTCATGACTGATTGCCATGGTAAGTGGTGTTCTTCACCATCATTGTCTTGTTTCTTAGAT
The DNA here is from genome assembly GCA_963277665.1 of Viscum album. NCBI lineage: Eukaryota > Viridiplantae > Streptophyta > Magnoliopsida > Santalales > Viscaceae > Viscum > Viscum album. The sequence continues at coordinate 1,147,660,119 of OY728142.1, read as the reverse complement.
CTACTTAGATATACTTATCCTATCCTATTTTCATTTCATATATTTGACTTTTATGGGTAGATATATGTTTGGGGATGTGAAATATGATGATATTTTGGTTCTTTTATGGTATGATAAGAGGTCTAAGGCTTTTTTGAGGAGTTTCAACCCGATTCCATGAGCTTTCTTTGTCCATTGTCATTTTTCATCAAACCCTTTAATGTAGGTGGATTTACTCTCATATAATCTTTCAAAAATTGATTATATTAGTTTAAAATTGATTATATTGAATGAAATTTATTGTGAAATATTGGTTTAATGCAGGGAATAAATCTTATTTAGTGACGATTTATCTTTTTCATGAAATTGTGTAATTTTAGTGAATTGTTGTGAAAATTGTTTTAGTTTATTAAATTTAAATTGGTCATTTTAAATTATAGATTTTCTAGAATTGATAAATGGTTTTATGGAAAAGGGGTTTTCAATAAAATGAGAGTTTTTTTGAAATGGTTTTGATGGAAATGGTTTTCAATAAAATGTGTTTTTATAGAAAGGGTTTTTGGAATGATCCTTAGGCATATTGGTGTGTGAGTTCATATTGAATTTATGGGTCTTGGTGGAAATATGACCTTATGATTAGTTCCAAAAGTCTACTAGAACATGGGATATAATTACCTTGTGATGACTTGGTATATCGGTGAGAAACCGATCATGAGTATGGAACTGTCATCGCGTAGCATCCATGGTTGGTTGTGTGGATATGTGGAATAAATTGGGTATGCCAAAGGAATATTGAGAAATGGTTTTAAAGAATTATTTAGTTATTTTTAGGGGAAAATTACTTTTTTTAAAATTGGTTTAAATTGAACTTGTATGATATTTGTTATAAATGGTTTTGGAAAATTGGTTATATTTTGTTATAAACTGTTTTGAGAGTATTTTTATATAAATTGTTTTATGAAAATATTGATAACTATTCTATCCTAGTGGCATGACTAGAGATGTCACTATGTAAAACCTACAGAGTGTTATACTCACCATTTCATTCACACTTTGGTGCTTTTATAGATGCTATCATCCAGGGCATCGAGAAAGGTAAAGTATCACAAGTTTTTAGCAACACCTTGTGATACATGGGATGTTCTGTGATTTTAGAGCTTATATATTATGGGTTATTAACTCTTGTGGTATTTTGGGAGTCTTTAGTTGTCATTATTATATTTACTTCTATAATTTTTTGGTCTTTCAGTGTATCACACTTCAGATTAGTTTTGATATGAATAAAGTAGTTGTGTTGTCTTTCTATTGTTCATGAATAATTTAGTGAATGATTTGGTTATGGTTTGTTGGTTTAGTGGTTTTTTTATTTAAGGGTAAATCTTCCCCCACATGTATTTTAAACCCTTCGGCATTTATTTCTAGCCTTTGGCATCTTGGGGATATTTCTTAAGGCCAAGTAATGATCTGTTGTGTTCTCAAGACAATGGGAATAAGAGGGTCATTAACATAACCATGGAAAGCTTTAATGTCAACTTCTAATCATTTAGTGGAAGTAATGGTGTAAAATTCCATCCATGTCATGAAATTTAACACAATGATTCACTTCACATTTATTTTGTAAAAAGTCCAAAGAACCTAATTTAGGAAATGATAAGAATATTTTTTTAATCTATTTTAAAAAACACTAAAAATGTGTAAAAATGGGGTTAAAAAGTCATATTATAAAATTATATATATCTTTAATTGTTTTTTAGAAAATTTAGATTTTGAAGGAAAAATATTTTTAATTGAAAATATAAATAATGTCTATTTTCCATAAAAATGATCATTTAGAGTATTGAGTACTTAAAATGGAGAGAATTAATGAAAAATATGTATTATCATGAAACCAACATAAGGGAATAAAATTAAATTTATTTATTGGGAAATTATTATATAATTTCCTTCAATGGAAATTCATGTATAAATAGTCCCGATTAAAATGATATTGAAATATAAATCCCTTACCTCTTTGATAAATATTGAATCATAATCCCCATAAATGAATAACATCGAATGAAAAATTAATTATCATTATCATAAGTATATACATGATATAACATGTAATAATGTCTCTAAATACACCTCATAATGTAATACATGTGCATAACATAACATTTGTACCATAGAAGACAATTTTAGATGATAAATTGTTACCATAACTTAGAATTTATTTGAAAAACTCTAACCACCTGTATAATAATTATAAATTTTTTATAATTATATAATATACTCATAAAAATAATTATAATATCATATTTTATCCAATTATATCATATCAACAACCATTTATTAACAATAATCATTTTCATGTAATAATTGTTTCATTCTTCATGAGAATTTCGGTTCGGTAGTTTTGATCCTTGAACTTTGATCATGGTTCCACAGTCTTCATAATTTTAATCTTGATATAAATATCATATATAATAATTATTTATATATTTATATTCATCCATAAAATGTAAATATTGAAAAATGAGTTACACTGTTCATGGAGACAGTAGGTCATACAAACACATAAACATTTTCTCACTTTATGATGGATAGAAAAAGGTAAATAATAATAAATAATTTATAAATAATTATTATATTATTTATATTTGATATATATTAATTAAATTAGTCCTTGTTACCATCAATTTAAATAAATAAATTAAAAAACAGATCGTATCACTTCGTCGGGGTGGTAGTCCACACATACACACGAGCGACATTATTGTTTTCCAAAAAATGTGATGGTAAGAATGTGGATATGATAGTTTATTTATAGAATAATAAATATAATATATATTAATTATTTCAATCCTTATAACCATCTAAATAAAATATCAATGACAAAATAATTTCACCACTACAGGGAGATGGTATGTCGTATATACACACGAGCTATTTTTCTCTTTTCATGAAAGTAAATATAAAATGGTATTACCATGATCAAAATAACATATAAATATATTTATGATACCATACATATTATTTTAGGATGGTTAAAATATATTTAGATCAATTATAATAAGAATAATTTTTGAAAATTTGCTGAAGAATATTACCTCTTCATCGGTATACTTTAGATCCCTTTTTAATGACCCTTTGAATGGCATTTTAAGAAGACCGGATCATCTAGATCATAAATAGAGTAGTTAAGAAGATAATTGGGAAGGTTTTGGTCAATATATATTCTTCAAAGTGTGTGATGAAGATAGTATAGGAGGTTACCATTATAATTGTGGAGAGCTTCACTCTTGGAATTAATTAAAGTATAAAAGTAATATATAATAATTTTCTAGATCATGTGGCTCAAAAATGATATATTTAAAATATATGAATCTTATGAGCTTAAATAACTCCTGAAATATATTTTTAAAATGATTTGGTGGTATTTTAACCCTTATCTCTTAGTTTTAACCCCTCTTACCCCTTTTTACAATTACTACAACATAAAAGTTTGGTACTCTTTAAGGGTCATGAATTTTTCCATAAAATGACAAGTGACCCATAAATGGACTTTTAAAAACATCTAACTCATGTAATATGGTTAAAAATGAAATGGATAAAAAAATTATTATATGTTCCTACTATAATTACCCAATCAAAATTTTATAGGTTTTGATATCATTTTAGACTATATATTTTGGATTGATCAATTGGTTAACAAATTTTAACCTCAACTATGGTAATGAATTTTTCAATATTAAATTGTAATAATTTTTCTTATAAGGAACCAATTGGCTCATAAATGACCAAGGGATGAAATTTTAGACCATATATATTCCGAATTTTTATCTTTCAATAATTTTATGAATTTTAAATAATGTAATAAATTATTATTTAACATAAAATACAATTGATTTCATTTTAAGAAATTTTAAAATAATTTTTCATTGAAAACAAAATTAATGTAATATAATTTTATTTTAATCACATAGAACATTTATAATATGTTATATTTATCATAAATATTTTTGGGAAACTTTAAATCCCCCAAAAAATTACCTTTAGTGTTTTATAAATTATTCACTTATTTTTTTAGTGCTTCTAAAAGCACTAAGTCAGCGTTCTACAAGCATTTAAGGTAATTATTTCATCACTAAAAATAAAAAAATTACCATGATAATAGAAAATAATTTATATTTAAAATAATAATTTATAAAATAAAATATGTTATTTTTATATATTTCACCAAATTTTATAGAAATTATAATTTAGATTTCTATTTTTAATTTATATTTAATTAAAATAATATATAAGTAATTTTCAAATAAAAATGGACCACAATTTCCCTAAATTCAAATTTTGGATGATTATTTTCAAAATAAATTCATCCATTTGATTAAATACATGTTATAGGGTTATATTTATTATTTATAATATTATATTTATCTTTAATTACCTAATTTACCCTGATCGGGGTGTCAATATTTACTAAGCTTACTATTCCTAGTGACAAAAAATAATTGGGATATATTTTATAAATTTAAAACTCATGATTATAAATCTAGAACCCATTTCTTATGATTCAAATTCTATTGTTTTTACAAATCATTTTTAATATAAATGGGTAAAATGCAATGAAAACCACTTTTAAAAAATGTGTTTTAAGCCCAAAAATGAACATATACCAAAATCATGAATAATTTTAATTCCTATCTAATTAATTACACAATAACAACTTAATTAATTATTATTTTATTTTAATATCAAATTAAAATAATAATGATTCTTTTAAATGGAAATAAAAGTCATTTTTATAAAAATTGGCTTTTCACTATTCATTGAAAAATCAATATTTTTAGAAAATTCACCAAATTTCAGAACCATGATAATTTTTAGATGATTATTTAAATAATTAATTTCATTTATTAAAACATTTTTTCTAAAATTGGATAAAATTAATTATATTTTTCACGATCAAAATGTAATAAAAAACATTTTTGAGAAAAATAAATTTATGAGGTATAAAATGACTTCACTAAAATCGAGTGATAATTTCCAAAGAATTATTCAGTATATTTTAATTAAGTTGGAATAATATACATATTTTTTTAGTGTAGATATTCATATTCATACCAACAAATTCAATGGATAGGTAATATTTATATAATAATATTTTTATGATATATATAAGTTCACTAAATGCTCAGTGTTGTATGTTAAGAAAGATAACATGATTATTATTATTTTAAAATAATTTTTTTATGTGTTAGATGCATGTGTTTAAATTTTTAATATCAAAATTAATTGCAAATAAAGTTTAATAATTAACCTCTCTAGTGATTAAGTTATCTTTAAACCTAGTTTAGGATATTGTTAGTTTAACCCCTTGAGCATACCAACTCTAACATTATTTATAGAACTACAATAATGTTTATGGTTAATTGAAAAAGAGTTGCAATTCCATGTAATAAAATCAATACCATAATTAATAAAACTATAATTAATAATTAAAAGATAATTCTAATGTTAATTATGGATTTGGAAACCAACAATCCAAGAAATGCCATGTATGGTAAACTTTTCAACTATCTTTCCATCCAAAGACCTTTAAAATAAGCACATATCAACATTATAAAAGTTACCAACAAGGATATAATCAATAAATCTATATGAAGTTCCAAATTAAACAACTTTTGGAGTCTTATAATAGTCAAAAATTTATCTTCAACACCCATGATTCAGGGATGATAGAGCTAAAGGGGTAGTGAGGCCAGATCATCTCCACCCTCACAAATTAGTTTAACCAAAGTTAGGGGAAACTATATGACTAGAAAATTCCTAACAAAGAATTTTAAATTTTAGTTTTATTTTATTAAGGAGTTGTAGGGAGGTGAAGAATAAAAAAAAACACCAACTGTAAGATGGAACTAGAAGTGGAGATCCCAAGTCATAATAAAAATTTAACCCTAAGAAAGAAATGAAAGAATAATTAATTGTGGAGATGTAACTAGTGAATAAGAATAAGTAAGTGGAAAAATATAATACCTAAATCATCACTAACTTACCTTCCCTACAATAATTAAACCACTTAAGATAATTAATTAAGTAGCATTGTAACAAGATATCTTGGAGATATTCAAAATACTGGAGTTCAATATCTCTATACTATAATTCATCCCCCATGTCCCAAAGTATGTAAAATTTAAAAAGGAAATTTACAAAAAAGAAGAAATTACTAGGATAAGAAGTGTTAAGTATATGAATATAATTTTGTTCTATTTTATCCCATAATTACCTAGTAAATTCTATGATCTAGGTACCTTCACTATCCCTTGCCCAATATGAAAATTCACTTTTTCTAGATAATAAATAAATTAAAGTACATGATCATTTTAATCCTCCTTTTAGATAGAATAGATCAAACACACCTGAGTGGTAGTACAATTGAAAAACCGAACCACTGTATAATGAGTTAGAGTTCTATAAGATTTTATGGTAAAGGTAAATTGATTATTGTTCCATATAGACTTCTATATTATAGACATGGAATATAAAAGAGATAAACCTCATCCCACATCATTATAGGTAAGTAATTCCTTTATAATTAAAAAACTATAATAAATGTCAATAAAGAAACAATTTCCATGTATTTTGAAGAGAATACAATGAACTATAATATTTTATACATAATGAAATTTATCCATGATGAAGAATATATTTTTACAATACTTTTTTTGAATTTATTTATTTTTATAAGAGATAAATTGAAACAATTGTTGAAATTATTAAAATTGGGGATTATTTGGAACCACTTTATTCCACTAATGAAACTTTTTTTTAAATGATCTTAATCTGGAATATATTTTGTGTCATGAAAAATTTGAATAAATCAAGGAGGAATATTTTTATGATTTACCAAAACTATCATGGAAAGTTATACCTTACACATGTGGGATACATGTATGGGTAACACTGAGTTGAAAATATTATCAGAGTGCCCCTTGAATTGAAATTGGTGTTACTACCTACAAAATAGAAATATTCTTTTATTGTAGAAAAATTATATACTATTAATCATAATTTCAAACAATTTAAATATTAAATAAAGAAAACTATCTGTTGAACATCTTGGAATAGAACATTAGTGAATGGACATGATCAATAGGAAATCCTAGGTATTATCCCTATAAACTGTTTGCATATAAGTTTTTTGAAAAAAGAGTGAAATATAGTGAGGCAACCACAAATAAGGCATGATCCAAACTTGATGGAAGATATAAAAATAAGTGGAGAAACTTTTAGAATATATAATTATATATCTTATTTCAAAATACCATAGGGTGAGCCTCATTTATTTAGTCCCAAAATGACTAGGTTCACCATTTAGAAAAATTAAAATAACTAGTTAGTTACCATTATGACTCAAAATAGTTGGAGGTTTAGAATTGACTATCAAAAATTGGATCTTGTGGCCTAAAAATAGAATATACTCATTCCCTTTATAGAACAAATTGTAGAGAGTCTAGTTTGAAAGTGTTATTATTGTTTTATTAAGGATTTATTGGGTATTTTTGGGTCTCTATAGCTATAGAATACTATTTAAATACAATATTAATATGACTTTTTGGTGTACTTATAAAAGTTTGCCATTTGGTATTTCCAATGCCTCGTGTACCATTCAAAAACACATGGTAATTATATTTTTATATTGGATTCAAAGTTTTATTTAGGTTTTCCAATATTATTTCATTATTTTTGGAACAAGATTTTATAGTTTTCCTGAAATACAATAAAATGATTTTAAAAAATGAATTGAGAAAAAAATTAGTTTTTTATTTCTGAAAAATGGAACTTCATGGTTGAGAAAGGATTTTTTTTAGAAAATATTTTTTAAATATGAGATTGAAGTGGGTAAGACCAATGATGTTTTCATTTACACACTACCTAACCCCCCCACTATGAAACATATTAGATCATTTTTTTCTTGGATACATTTTATTGAAGGATTATTTGGGACTTTTTAAATATCTATTTTCCCCTAACAAACACCCTAACAAACATACTAAATTTTGGGATTGAATTTGTGTTTGATGATTCATGTAGGATAGATTTTGAAATTATCAAGTAAATCTTGACCACAACACCAAGAATCTTCCCCTAGACTGGAATAGACCATTTTAGATATTATTTGATGCTTAAAACCATATTTGGTACTTGTTGTATCCCAAAAAATTAATGGGAACCCGTAATTTATTTCCTACACCTATGAAGCCCTTGAGACAACAAAAATAAATCACACAACTATAGAACATGAGTTTTTTCCATTTTTCTGAAGTATCAAAGTTTGAGTCTTATTTTTTAGGAAGTATGGTGGTTTTTTTGATGATGGTGAACATAGATATTTGACCAGGATAGTTTAAGAGAAGATATGGTTTTCTATGTGGATGTTTCTTCTATAAGAACTTGACTTAGAGATCAAGTATAATATGTTATAATAAAATATTATATAATACCACCTGATATGGTCACCTCACACAATTAAAGTAGAAAATAAGTTGAACCAAACATCACTGACTCCTTCCTAGGTGAGTATCTACATAAAGTCAAACAAGTTCCCCATTATGTTGATGGGTTCAATTATCTAATAAAATTAAATATAATTACTTTATTTACTAAAAATAAACATTTTAAATTGAAATATAATAAAAAAATTTTATATTTGGGATGATCCTTATTTATTGAAGGTTTCCAATTACAATTTAATTAGGAGACGAATCCTTGAGTAAGAGGTTAATTTTTTATATTCTTTTTTATATACACTTATATATAGAGTCTATTTTGGACCTTAAAGAACTATTAAGAAGGTGTTTTATATTGGTATATTATTTCCCACAATTTATATTACTCTCATCACATTTGTAAATAATATCCAAACTATCAAATTATTGGTGGATTTTCATAATTCATGAAATTCCCCTAACAAACCATGGTTTATTTTTGTGAAATATTTGACGTATCTAGATTGGATTTCATGGGACCATTTTATTTATCAATTTTATTTTCCTATGAATTATTTGTAGTATATTATTTTTTTATGTTAATTGATGAAAAAGAAACCTAAAATGACAATTCCAATGTTTTGATTTAGTTTCTAAAATAAAATAGTTTTTAAAGATTCAGAGTACCAAGATCCATAATCAATGACCAAGGTAGAAACATTTAAAAAATGAACATGAAATCCCTTATAAATAGGTATGATGTATAAAAAAAGACCCAAACTACCTATCACCCCTGAAAAATGGGAAATAATAGGTTTCAAATAGATATATTAAAGCATTCTAGAGTAAACAGTGAAGCCCAATCAGAAGGATTAGAGTAAGAAGATAAAAGATTCATTATGGGTATAAATGTTTACCTTTAAAACCCCTTAGGTATGTCTCCTTAAATAATTTTTTTTGTGAAGTGTATTCAATTAACAATTTAGCTATAGAAAATATACATTTGAGATTTTAAGAGACTTAACCTAGATTTTGGAAAAGTTGAGAGCATAAGAAGCTATAGATAATGAAACCTGATGAGATGCATATGGATGAAAAATAAGAATAACTGACAGAATTCCTTTTCACAAGGACGGTCAAGCTTACATTTATAAAGACCCAAGATATAACACAGTGGCTAACCTCAGGGTCTCTATCAAAAGAAGCAATGCCTAGAGTCTAAGTGGTCTGTTCCGAAAATATTTTTATATTTTTAAATACATTGAAAACATAAAAACACACTCCTAAGGTAACACTAATCAGTGATGAAAATCACAATGTAGAGGGAAACAGTGATGGAAAAGTGCATAAACGCAGAGACACATGACAAAAACCAGGACAAACAAATGACACCAAGACACAGAAGAAGAAAGTCAGTGAGAACAAGGCCAGACCCAGGTTAATTCACCCTCTAATCCCTATCCTAGATCAGCTTAAGTAATTGATCAACAATTCTCAAATTCGCTTAGTGCATGACCGGTGTCTTAGATCACATAACAATATCGCCTACAAATTGAACACTCAAGAATCGAAGTTCTTCAATACTCAAGCGTTCCTCCGAACTGCAAGGTGACTCACCCAGCAAAGTCATTCTGGAAAGAATTTCTCACAATCCAGAATGATTCCACTAAGATCATCACATTGCACAACCAATCTTGATTCTCAGTTTGTGAAATCAATATAGGAAGGGGAGAAGAAATTAAACAAGAAAGTAGCAAATTGTCATAAGCAAGATCTCGCTCGCGCTTAATCTAACTCGCAAACACGATCTACTAAGGCGAATAAAAAGAATGTGATCACGTTGATGTGTGGATATCCAGATCATGTTGGGTTTCATAAACTGGATCTAGCCCCGCAAATTAGATCTCCATTTCTGGAGATTCGAGATCACAATGCGAGATGAGAAAGTAGAAACGACACAAACAATTAAACATAACTAACATCACAATTCAATTAACTAGAAATACAACACTACAAGTGTATTTATAGACTCAACATAGAATACCAAAAACAGAGCAGTGGGAGGATGGATGAAATGGAGGAGCGGGAACCCATCTCTAGGTCAAAGAGGAGTTCTAGTCTGGTGAAAATGGTATGGAATGGTGCACGAATGATGGTGGAGTCTCCTCCACCACTGCTGAATGATTCCCCCCGGGTACTTGTTCCGCGCTTGGCCTCAGAGGATTCGAGGGTCCTCTTATTTAGAGATGAAAATAGAAAAATTCAATTAACGACCTAACAGATAGCAGATCCACATGGTGCACTTTTGAGTGCACGTCACAAGCTCCCGAGTAAACTCCATGTAAGTGCAAACAACCCCCTTGCAACGATCTCGCGACTTCCAACGAACTATTTCCTTTATCTCGTTTCTTCTAGTAACTCCTCCGGTGAGGTAGTCACCATTAGGCTGGGCTGTAGCGGTGAGACATTCACTGTTACAAATGGGTTCAAACGGTGAGACAGTCATAGTTACAAATGGGTTCAAATGGTGAGACAATCACCGTTTAGGAACAGGATCGTGCAACTGCAACACCTACAAACAAACATAACAAAGAAAATTAAATAAATAAAATAATTTAATGAAACTAAAAAAAATAAATCAATTAATAAATTAAATTAAATAGACTGAAATTAAAAACTAAAAATAACAAAGTTAAATAATAAAATATATTATGTTTTAAAATGAATGAATTTATTAGGGTTAAAAATTATAAACAAATTACTTAAAGAACAAATTAACATATTTATAGTAATTGCTTAAATTATTTAACCAATTAATTGAAGAATTAATTAAATTAATAAAAATATTAATTAAATAAGATTAAATTGTTAAAACTAATTAACTTATTAAAATACTAACAACTAAAATGAGTAATTTTTTTAAAATTTAAAGAATAATTAATTAAATTAATAAATTACTAAACTAACTAGAATGAAAAATTGTAAAAACTAAAAGAATAAATAAATAAAAGTCTAATTCGCAAGACTTATATAATTTAAGAATTATTTAAAATGACAACAATGAATATTAAAAAAAATTGATTTAAACTACAATTGATTATTTTACACAGAAAAGTACAAAAACACAACAATTATCAAATATTTACTAAAAACTGTCATTTTGGTATAAAAAAATCAATAAAAATAGAAAAAGGATGTGGAAAAGAGTGTTAAAACACTACCACGTCAAACTCCACCACACTTAAAGCATTGTTTTTCCTCAAAAAAGTACATTATTTTGACTTTAAAATAGTAAGATGATTTGTGAGTTTCAGTTTAAAAGGTGCTTGATTAAACTTTAATATCCAGAGGAGCAGGACCAAACAATGAGTCAGGGTTTTCAAAAGTTGTTCAACAATGATGTCCTGCCAAGCTTCAAAGACTCACTGGAAATCAAAATCCTCACAAACTGATACACTGTAAATTATGTGAGGCCTCCTATATGTGCTCATTAATTGTACTACTTCACCTTCCAATTCAAGTACTAATTCAAAGAGTGTTGACAGGTTAGATGAAGTGGAACTCCAAAATTAACCAAGGGCACCTTCCATTCTCACCTTCCCCCAGGTTCCAAAAATTAAAGTCCATTAATTAGATCACTTTATTGATTCAACTCAAATGAAAATTAGCCAAATCAATTTCTCCCTTCTTCATCTGGGTTCAAAATTCCCCTCACCTTAATGAGTTCATTTTTGACAAGGGAACTTTATTTTAATTTTTCCCAGCCATATTCCATGTGTATAGAACTATGCATAACACTTATTAAAATTGAAATTGGATTTATTTATTCACAGAAACATACCCAATGCACCTTGTCTCAGATACTCACCGTGGGATCCCATTTTATTGTTTTACTCCAGTTACAAATGACTAAATTTATAATCATTCGAATTGACTTCCTAAAGTGATTGAATATTATTTAATAAAAATGTGAGTTCCCTAGGTTCTAGTGAGAACTTCTAGTTACTCCAAGTCATGATCATCATCCCACAAAACCTATCCTTTCATACTCTCATCCTCAGTTCCTAAATAGAACGGTTCATAGAGACAGTGAACAATTGCGCCCAGCAATCATTCATACTTAATAGTTCTTGACTAAGTGCCACTCTCAACATCCAGAAAACAGTTATCCACTAAACAGGACAAAAATGAAGTACCATTGAACCTCCAATTACCATCATGTGATGAAAGAATTTGAAAAAATTTAAAGGAATTTTGGACCATTTTTGTGAAAAAATGAGAAAATTGTCAGTTTTTTTAAACAACCACAAACTTAGGTCCAGGAAGGGGGAATTCGACATGACACTAGAATGACCCCTCTCCCCCACACTTAAAACCCAACATTGTACCCAATGTTGAATTTCAAGGTGGGAGAGAGTTTAAATTCAAAACATATTGATATTTAAGCTGAAAAATGATATGGAGGGGCATCAATTAAGTTCAAAAATTCTCTTTTTCCACACAAAAAGTAACAGAAAATAAAAACCCAAACAAACAAAAAAATAATAACCCAACCCCACCAACCATCACCAGAAACCATGTGTATTTATATTCCTAAAATTTTCATGCTTTAAATCATTGTCAGCAGAAAAAAGATTGTATCAATTTACTTCAAATAGTAGCACAATTAACAGTGACGTGCAACAACATAATGAAATTGAAAGTAGTGGGTGGAAGCATGTTTCAGCAAATCAGCTCAAAATAAATTTTCAACCAATTAGATATTATTAGCTAACACCAAAGCATAAAACATAGTCCAAGAGTTTCAAAAATTAGTGGGAAGACCCCCACACTTAGTTCACATCAGCATCTAATAAAAATGTGAAGAGTAAAACATTTCAACGTAAAACAATACTCCCCTGAATGTGTAGCTTCTTAAATTTAAAAAAGTCTCCCTTTAATTTCCATCTTCATGAACTCTGGCTACTCCAGTTTTTCACCAACATGATGAAACAATGTAACATTAGTGTTCAAGATTTTATGTTCAAATAAAAAGCAATCGCAGAGTATGAGTTAGGGAGTTTTATCCATTAATCCAGCGAGCTGGCCCCCTGAGACTTGGATGATAGTCACATGGAATCTACTGCCTGTTTATTATCCTATGAAAACAACACTCAAATTAAAACAACATGAAATAAGAAACTAAATCATGAAATGAAAAGAGATAATCCTAGGATAACCCCCAGGTGGTGCTGTAGTTGGACTGTCCACAGCTGGACAATCCTCAGATCAACCCCTGTCGAATGGGGGATTTGTCTTCTTGCTCAGGAACTACCAGGTGTGATTCATTCCAAATTCAGTGCTTTTCCATCTTTGGAGTACCCCATGTGCTGCTTCAACCAAATTCCCCTCCTTGGAAATGAATTACTTCATGTTGAATAGTTGAGGGGAGAAAAAGATATAGGGGTACTTCCCCTCTACTTCTACTTTAGGTTGAGTGTGTGTAATTTAGAATGTTGGAAAACTTTGATGTGACTTTTATTCTGGTTCATTCTAATAAATTATTTTATCTTGAGAAAAACAGACTTTGTCATTATCCACTTTTAAACTTGTGCACAACTCAAAAAATTTCTTTTCAAAAATAACTCCCAAACTGGAAGTGTTATCCAGAATTAGGAGTTCTATTAAATCCTCAGCAGATGCTACCAAAACTTCCTCACTATCCAGGAAATCACAAAAGTTAGATGCATCTTCAAAACCTGTATAGGGAGAAACATAATTAAAATCAGCTTCAATGTAATCCAAGTTGAATAAAAATATAGCTTCTTCCATAAAATCGATAACTCCCTTTATCAGTGATGCTTGTTCTTCCTCGTGATGGAATAATGATCCTGGGAGTGGGTCTGGGGTAAGAACGAGGTAGTCAACCTCCTCCAGCCTCTCTTCAAAATGCACCACCTCAATTGCTGAATCTTCCAAGGATAGTGATATTATTTAATGTGCTGGATCCAACTGTTAGAGCATTGGAAACTCATTAAAACATTTATTACAAGAAAAATAATTAGAATGGAAATCATAAAAAATATGATCATCAATGAAATGCCCAGCAACATGAATCATTTAAAGTTCCATCTCCTGCCAGCCCTTGAAAACATCCTCAGAAATTGATTCTGGAATTTCCAGCTTTGACTCCAGGGGAAAATCCATATCAAAGTTGGGAAACTCCAACTTTTTATTTCTTCTATTTATTTTCTCATTCCTTATCAACTGTTTTCCAGAATTTTGGGCTTCAATGGGAGGTGGCAGTACTGCACTATCTTCTTGGTATCCTTTGACCTTATCCATGGCTTGTGGCATCAACTGCATGATCTCATGAGAATAAGCTGTCTCCTTATCAGTATGTTCTTGATGATATCTTTCATGCATCCAACATTTAAACTTAGCAATAGCCTCCTCATGCTCTTGAACTGGGTCAAACAGTGACATTGCATCAGATTCGTTTGAGTTCATCACTGTGTGCGTGTGTGTTTTTTTGATTTAAAATAAAATAAAAATTGTAAAAACCACTGAGACGCTCGTTGCTTCCATGGAAATAAATCCAAAATTTGTTGGAAGTCCTTATCACAAGGACGGTCAAGCTTACATTTATAAAGACCCAAGATATAGCACAGTGGCTAACCTCAGGGTCTCTCTCAAGGAAGTAGTGTCGAGAGCCTAAGTGGTCTGTTCCGAAAATCTTTTTTTTATTTTTAAATACTTTGAAAACATAAAAACACACTCCTAAGGTAACACTAATCAGTGCTGAAAAGCACAGTGGAGAGGGAAACAATGATGGAAAAGTGCTGAAACGCAGAGACACATGACAAAAACTAGGACAAACAAATGACACCAAAAAAACAGAAGAAGAAAGCCAGTGAGAACAAGGCCGGACCCAGGTTAACTCACCCTCTACCCCCTATCCTAGATCACCTTAATTAATTGATCAACAATTCTTGAATTCTCTCAGTGAATGACCGATGTCTCAGGTCGCATACCAATCTCACCTATAAATTGAGCACTCAAGAAACGAAGTTCTTCAATACTCAAGCGTTCCTCTGAACTGCTGGGTGACTCACCCAGCAAAGTCATTCTAGAAATAATTTCTCACAATCCATAATGATTACACTAAGATCGTCACATCGCACAAACAATCGTGATTCTCAGTTCGAGAAATGAAGTCAGGAAGGGGAGAAGAAATTAATCAAGAAAGTAGCAAATCGTCCTACGCAAGATCTCACTCTCGCTTAATCTAACTCGCAAACACGATCTACCATGGAGAATAAAAGGAATGTGATCACATTGATGTGTGGATCTTCATATCGTATTGGGTTTCATAAACTGGATCTATCCCCACAAATTAGATATCTATTTCTGGAGATTCGAGAACACAACGCGAGACGAGAAAGAAGAAACGACACAAACAATTAAACATAACTAATATCACA
This sequence comes from Viscum album, assembly GCA_963277665.1. Classification (NCBI taxonomy): domain Eukaryota; kingdom Viridiplantae; phylum Streptophyta; class Magnoliopsida; order Santalales; family Viscaceae; genus Viscum; species Viscum album. The sequence goes on along the minus strand of OY728142.1, from coordinate 1,147,644,206 downwards.
ATTCAATTAACTAGACATGCAACACTATGAGTGTATCTATAGACTCAACATAGAACACCAAAAATAGAGTAGCGAGAGGAAAGATGAAATGGAGGAGCATGAACCTGTCTTAAGGTCGAAAATGAGTTCTAGTCCGGTTAAAATGGTATGGAATGGTGCGCGAACGGTGGTGGAGTCTCCTCCACCACTGCTGAATGATGCCCCCCTGGTACTTGTTCCGCGCTTGGCCTTAGAGGAGTCGATGGTCCTCTTATTTAGAGATGAAAATAGAAAAATGCGATTAACGACCTAATATACAGCAGATCCACATGGCACACTTTTTAGTGCGCATCACCAGCTCCCAAGTGAACTCTATGTAAGTGAAAACAACCCACTTGAAATGATCTCGCGACATCCCATGAACTATTTCCTTTATCCCAATTTGGCCAGTAACTCCCCCGGTGAGGTAGTCACAGTTTGGCTAGGCTGTAGCGGTGAGATAATCACCTTTACAAATGGGTTCAAACAGTGAGACAGTCGCTGTTTAGGAACAGGACCATGCGACTGCAACACCTGAAAACAAACATAAAAAGAAAAATATATAAATAAAATAATTTAACGAAACTAAAAAAATAAATCAATTAATAAAATAAATTAAATATAATGAAATTAAAAACTAAAAACAATAAAGGTTAATAATACAATAAATTATGTTTTCAAATGAATGAATTTATTCGGGTTAAAAATTATAAACAAATTACTTAAATAACAAATTAACATATTTACAGTAACTTGCTTAAATTATTTAACCAATTAATTAGAGAATTAATTAAATTAATAAAAATATTAATTAAATAAGATTAAATTGTTAAAAATAATTAACTTATTAAAAGACTATCAACTAAAATGAGTTATTTATTTACAATTTAAAGAATATTTAGTTAAATTAATAAATTACTAAACTAAATACAATGAAAAATTATAAAAAATAAAAGAATAAATAAATAAAATTCTAATTCGCAAGACTATATTAATTTAAGAATTATTTAAAATGAAAATAATAAACATTTAAAACAATTGATTTAAACTATAATTGATTATTTTACACAGAAGAGTACAAAAAGACAAAAATTATCAAATATTTACTAAAAACAACCATTTTGGTATAAAAAGTCAATAAAAATACAAAAAAGGATGTGGCAAAGAGTGTTAAAACACTACCACATCAATAACCTCATATATTAGCATGAATAAATCATCATAATAAGTGAATTTCACATTAGAGATGTAGTTATTTTATATTTAATGATGAAACTTTTTTCTTGTCAGCTTCACTCCAAGTGGAATTGACCACACATAGTAACTAACAATTTTCTATTTGGTTGTTGTTGAGATTTAAGGACACGCGTAGAAGTATCAGTTTATGGATAATGGAAAATAGTTTAAGATATTTCCTAAATTATTTTTGAAATATTATAGTGGGTTATTTAGAGATATTCCAAACTAATGATGATTAACGGAACCCCATGTTGTCTCTTTCCTTCACCCTACTATAGATACCTTATAATTTTAAATATTTTTTTCTTGAAAAAGTTCATATGGAAATTGATTGGAATTGTGTATGATATATGTGTGAGGGAGATGGAAAAGTATCTTATGATGTAAATACATTTGTCTATTTTTTTGTCCCTATGCGTTTTTATATCTTGAAAAAAATTGATCATAATGTTTAAAACATATTTACACAGTATATACATAATTTATTTAATATTTTTTTTAAAACATTGAATAAATTTTAGATATTGAAAATAGTATATTTAATGTTTTTACTAGAACAGATACCCTAATAGTATAGAGGATTTATAATGGCTTTGAAATTGTAGAAATTAAATTATTGTTTAGTGAATTTGGTAATTATTTTGAAATATATTTAGTTTTATAACTAAAAAAGGTGTGTGTTCGGAAATATCTTTATATAATTGAAATTATAACTTGTGGACATAATATTTTTTAACTTAATTCATGGTAAATTATAATTTTTGAAAAAAACATCAATGCAAAAAAACTAAAAAAATATTTATATAAGTCCTAAGAAATTTTAGTAAAAAGGAAAATTGGGATCCCACAATGAATCTACGAGACATTAGGCATTGCATGTATGAGTAAATAAAATTCCTCAAAAAATACAATAATTATTTTTCATACACATGGATTTGAAAAATTAAATAAATTACCTAATTATTAAAAATAAATTAATTTAGGTGAGGGGAATACTGAACCTATTGGAAGAAGGGGTAATTACCTTATAAAATTATCATTTGAGTTATATCAAGGATGTAGAAAATGGAACGTTGGTCTAAAGAACTTATAAGAGAGGGATAAATGGAAGTTACACTTGTTAAAATTTTAATTCCACTTATATATTTTTGTTTCACCTATATAATTATAAATTGTTATTGAATTGATGTGAGCATGTGAGATTGATTCAAAGGCGAGGCTTGATAACTCAATAAAATTAATGAATTAGTGATTTTCTTTATTAATGGTATGAGTACTTGTGTTTAGGTAGGGGAAAAAAACTCATATAAATATTATTAATTATATTTCCCTAGAGTGAAAATTTTTAATTGTAGGGGAGTGATGAGAGATAATTTTTACCTAATTTTGAACTACTTTTTGATGGATATTAACCCCTTAATATAAATACAAACAGGTTAAATAATTCATTTTCTTTAATTTTTGAAATTTATATCTCTTTAATGAATTGGGTAAAACATTGATTTAGTTATTATTTCAGCATCTCGATTCAATTGGTAATACATACATTGATTGGGAGAATTGTATTCCACTGTTTAAAGGATTATTAATGTATATTTTTATTTAAATCCTAGAATCAACTTTTTAAATGATGCATTGAGAACTATTGTATTCTCATTATGTGTAGTCTAAGCTGGAAAAAATGTCAAAGGACTAAATTGATTATTCCTATCAACTAACTTTTAGTAGAAAACTGACCATGTGACTCAAGTGACCACATGTTCAATCAATCAACCACAACTGGTAATGCTAGAAAGTATTAAAGAAACTACATGTTAAACCTACATAAAGAGAGTATTATACTAGCCGTGCTATGAGTTAGAAAAAATGATGAAGTAACCACATGTTCATTGTGAACTATTGTGAGGATTTCAATTGACTGCTAGAATAGATTTTGACTGAACATACCTGGATCGACCATGTGGGAATGTAGGCAATTAACCAAAAGTAAAATATATTACACATTGAGCTCAAGTTACCATGCCTCTAAAGAGACCACAAGAATGAGTTCAGGTGGACTATAAGTTTAAGTGACAATTATCATGAAATTTAATTAATATAGTTGATCTATTAAAAATAAGATCTAAATCAACCACATGAACATCCATGCCCCTATATGGACTGCATGTGAAAACCAATTGAACGCATGTGAAAACTAATAGATTTTAACTTCAAATCATGTGGTCAATTGAGAAATTTTCCAAAATTCTGGTTGTGGGGATACAAATACTAAATTCTAAAAAAACTAATAATTATGACCTAAAATTAACAGAAAAATTTATTCTTTATGTTCCACCAAATTATGGAAGATTATTTCATGTAATAAACTTGGAACACATCCAAAGGAAGAAGAAAATCGAGATCATGGGAAAATGTCAATGACATTGGAGGATTTGAGACCCCCAATCGTGAACCTCTAGCTATGTATATGGATAGAATCAAATATAAAGGAATTTAGAACTAAATTTGTGTAATTTCCCAATTAAAATGTGTGATTTTATAGGAAACACATTGAAGGAGGAGCTATTGAAAGAGGGTCCTCATGAATCTCTATAAGAAGAATAACTATGCATTGAATTGGAGGATAAATTGCAACCGCTTGATCAATATAAGTTGTTGTTTCTAAATTTCTTCTATAATTTATTGTAATTATACATTGATAGAAAACTAATACAATAGTGGCTGATCTAATGATATTCCCCTTACCTTGTTATTGAATTTTATTCATCTCTCTGGACTTATTAAAATGTTTTTTTAATTAGGATATTTACATTAATTTTATGAATTTAAAATTTATATTCCTTCCAACTCTAGATTGAAACCACACACTACTTATATTCTATCTTCTACATGTGATCATGAGATGTGGGTTGATCTATGGCTGATTGAAGATTCCTGACTCTAGAAGAGGTGATATTAGATATTGATTTCTTTTTTCATCCCTCTAATTAAGCTCAAACATCTAGGGGAGGGTAGTCAGCTTATTTTTCCATTGAATAGAAATATAACAGAAGAGTAAAAATTGGAATCATGATTTAACATGTTATAAGGGGGATATCCTATTATAGAGCACTATTTTTAAAACTATTCAATAACTAATCCAATTAAAAATTCTACAAAATTCAATCACCACTTTCACACACACCAAATCCTTATACAATAGAAGGAAACACCCATAGTACTACTCTTTAGAGACTATTTGAGTCCTATTACAAATTTATTAAACAGGGGTTTATAAATTCATTTAATAATGGCTCTATGACATGGATCTCATCAACATATCATCATTTTAGGTGAGGTTAGTGTTTTGTTTTTTCACTGTTTAGTTAATAATTATTTTGACACATGAAAAGATATAGTTCATCTCACCTCATTTATTTTGACCAAGATATTAAAATAACTATATTGGAGAGACTAAAAAAATTAAAAATCACTAAATAAAAGAAAATGGAGTTTTTTACTACTCCTTTGAAAAATTCCCCATGATCCTTCACTTCTTTCACTATAGTCATTGTACGTATTGAAAACATGAATGAAAATCTAGCTCAACTAAATGTGACCCCTAGAGAGTTATACACACTTAATTTCAATAATAATAATAATCTTAAAAAACAAAACTAATCTATGGTATATTGTGATATTATAAATAGAATTATTTGATTACTTCAAAAACAGATTAGTTTGTTAGGAGAAGAACCCACCAAACACTTGAGATAATTTAGAAAAGTTTATAATAGCTTTAGGTATAGAGGATTCACCAAAGATTAGATTATCTAGGACTTTCCCTTCTCTATTGAAGGATTTTCCAATGAATATCTTCCCATCTTGTAGCCTAGAGAAGTCACCAAATGGAATGATCTACCAATTTCATTCCCCTAGAAATTCTTCCCGACCTCATGTAGTACCCATATAAGGAATGTGATTTTCAGAATTAAATAAAAAATTGGATAAATAATCTTTGATTTTGTGTAGATATTCGAGTATTTGAAAAAATTATTCGTACATCAGCCTTTATAAGGAAATTATTTCTTGGTAGTATATTACCAAGGATTGGTGGAATATGACTAGAACCTTCTGGATGATTCCCCGAAGGAGCACTAATCGAAAATTCCCTTATTAAATCTAGAGAAATAATTTATGGGATTTACCAAAATTCCCAAATTTTTTTTACAAGAACAATTAAAAGAGGTCTTTAAGAGGTAAAAATTTCCAAATCAACTCTAAATAAAAATATAATTGAAAAACTAACTTATCTTTTGGGATAGATAGATTTGAACAAGGTTCAGGAGACCACACCTTCTACACCCAAATAATTTATACTAACTCTATCATTATTTGGATTACTACACTGATGGATGTCCTCAAGTTAAAGAGAGCTATGATTCCATGATACAGAACCATTATATTTATAAACCAACATTTAATAAAGGATTTAAAGAGTATTCCAACATTAATTATAGATCAATAATCTAATAAGAGAAAAGAAACCCTATCCAGTATAATTTTTAACCATCATTCTAGACATATTATTCTAAAAAATAAATTATCAAATTTATACAATTTTATAACAAATAGAGAATCCATAACCCTCCATAAAGGACTTACTGAAACAACATATGGAGTTTTAGAGTAGTTAATTATATACATCCATTACCCAAGTCATAGAGATAAAAGAGTTTAAGGGGTAGTCTAATTAGATCATCTTGACCCTCACTAATTTGATAAACCAAATTTAAGGTAAAATATTTACCCAATAAATTCTTAATCATAGAGGAAATATCAGTTTTATTTATTTAAGGAGTTGTAATGAGGTTATGAACAAGGTGTAATCAAAACTAGAATCTAGAACCAAAAGTGGAAATCCCAAGGCACAAGAAGAATCTTTCCTTAAGAGTGTACCGGAAGAGGAAATTCCCATGGAGAAGAAATAAAAAAACATGGTTAAGGGAAAGTCCAAAATGAAATACCTATATCAACCCCACACTCCATTCCTTACAAGAATTAAACCACATATGAGAATATGTGATTAAATATTACGAAAAGAGATCTTAGAGTTATTCAAATGAGTAGAGATCACTATCTATTTTTTGGAATCTATTTAATAGATCCAAAATTCTAAAAAATTTCTTATGGAAATGATTATACCTCATAAAAAATATAATAGCATAAAGAGGTAAACATGGTAAGAAACATTTCTTCCCCTGTTACACCACAATTTCTTAAGAAATTCCAAGATCCGTTTACCTTTACTGTCCCTTTCACTATAGGATAAAAAAAATTCAAATGTATTTCGGATTTGGGAGCATCAAAAAATATCATTAATTTCACTATTCATTCTTCCTAATAGATAAGACATCTTATACCAACCAGAGTGGTTATAAAATTGGAAAATCCAATGACTACATACCTAGTTGGTTTTGGAAATACTTAATGGGTTTTGTTCCGTATAGATTTTCGTATTCTTAACATGTAATAAGAGAATGTTAAATCTTATTCCTCCATCATTATAGAAATTTTATAACTTAAGAATAGAAAAAGCATAATAAATTTCAATGAAGGAACACTTTCAAAGGTTTTAGAAAATGGACAATTAATTTTAACATTTTAGACTCTATAAAATATCACCATGATGAAAAACTATGTTTAAATTAACCCTTTACAATTGATTTTTTTATTATAATTAAGAAATTAAAAAGTTATATGATATATTTTTTACTAGAAGAAAATTTGGAATCACTTGATTTCTCTATTGAAACTATTTATGAATGTTTTCCTAATCAAGATTTTTTTTCATTAGAAAACAGTGTGAGGAAATTATTGAGGAATAATTTTATTATTTACTCAAAACTATCACTAATATATCTATCTTACATGTGTATGACATATGTATGGTTAAAACTAATTTGAAAACATCATCAATGTTCTGTAGTAGATTGGAATTGAAGCTACTTCCCTCAAAAAAGAAATATAATTTTCATTAAAAAAATTATGAATTTACTATTATAATTTCAAACTATTAAATGTTTAAAAAATATCACTAACTGTTGAACATATTTAAGTATAACATTAGTTAAATAAATCGTTAATTAATATACATCCTAGGGATTAATCATACAACCTGTGTGCATATTTTTTTTAGAAAATAAGTCAAAACCAGTGAGACTGCCCCAAGGGAGTCATAAACCAACCTTGATGGAATTTGTATATAATTAAGTATAAGGAACATTAGAAGGTAAAATTATATACCCTATTTTAGACTCTTAATGGATGATCCTCATTCAAATCTTCCCCAAAAGACTGGTTCCACAATTTTTCAAAATGTGTATAATGAGTTAGTTGCCTTAATTATTCAAAATAGATGGATGGTCTATATTATATATAAAAAATTGAATAGGGTGATCCACAATGTACACTTAACCATTAAATGTGTAGTTGAAATGTTAGATAGGATGGTTTGGAAGGGTCACTATTCTTTCCTTAAAGGATTTTATAGGTATTTTTATGTCCCTAAGAATTATAAAGACTAGGAAACTAACACCTTCACAAGTCTCTTATATATTTTTTCTTACTGAAAGATTCTATTTTGGATTTTTAATCCCCCAGGCACCATTCAATGATGAATGGTAAGTGTAACACCTTGATATTTTGTGAATCTTTTTTTCGAATTAATTTTATCTTTTTTATTTCACTCAAAATAATATATAGCCTTTTTTATATATATAAATATAAAAGAAATATTATTTTCTTATGTTATATACAACACCAATTTGATCCTGCATTACAAAAAACACTTAGATTGGCTTACGATACATGGAACTCTCAGTTAGTATGCATTACTCCCAGGACTGAGTTTTACCACCTTTTAATGGAGCACCAATGTTAAAAATAATTTTTGAGAACTTTATAATCTTTTGATGTAAAAAATGAATATTTTTAATTTATAATTTCTAAACTATCTTAGGGTGATTTTTTTGTGTTTTTTTGTGAAGTTTCATTTTTTTATGAATAATGAAAAATATTTTATTTTAGTTAAAAAATGACTTTTCTTTTAAATAATATTTAATATTATATTATATTTTAATTTGGATTTTAAAGACAAAATTGACAAATTATGAATATATTGATACAATTTATGTCATTGTAATATTATTTATATTGAAATTGGTTATAAAAACTAATTGAACCTTTGAATGTTTTTACTTTAAAAACACTCTTTCTTGACACGTATGTAGGGTTAGCATTGAACATAATCTGGCCACTTCTGTGATTTGAATTTATAAAAATGGAAATACATGGTTTTAATAAATATGATATTTTTATTTTAATAATTTAAACTTAAATTTTGACCAAAAATATTAGTGAATGTGAATAAATTTAATGAAAGTGATGAAGGAAAAATTAGGCTTAATTAATGGCTAAAACATAAACTTAAGGGACAAAAATGATCTAGACACTTGTCCAAAATCCCTTGGAATCTATTATTTAGACTATATACCTTAAAAGTTCTAATTTTATGATTTAGTGGGATAATATTCAATAAATGTTCCCTATTTCATATGTTAAGTATATAGAAAGACCAAAAGTGAACTTTCCTCACCTTTAACATTTATAAAACTTTGAGATATGGAAAAAACAATATATTCTCAGTAATACATATCAGTTTTAAAATTAAATGATTTATTTTTACCATAACGAATTATCAATTTTTTCTATATATTATTTAATTTCTTGGAATGCTTAAGAAATGAAAGTTTAGTGACTATTTAATTAATAATAAAATAAAATAAATAACACTATAAATATTGAAATTTAAGTAAATTGGATGAATTATTGTCATTAATTATTTTTTTATGTGAATATGTCCGGTTAAAATTTTGTAAACTTAATAAATTTAGATTCAAATATATTTTTGATATTTATTAAATTAATATTAAATAAGTAATGTCAAAATTGACATTAATGTTATTTTACAATAAATGATATATTATTAAATAAATTAAAATTAATAAAAATCATAACTTCTTACAAGTTATTTTTAAGTGTCAATAAATATAAAATATAGTCTATCCATGGATATTAAAATACATTGTTAGTATGGTCCTAGTTAAAGCATTATTTTTTCATGTTACAAGCGCTTGTTTTAAAATTAATTTCCAACACACATGGTATTTTATTTTATAAATTATAAATACTAATTATAATTTAGTGGGTATATTTTTTGTAATATATATCTCTTTAATTCAGTGTTAGTGGTTAAATTACTTATGTTAGAATATCAGATACTTTAATGAAAACCAAAATGATAAATTTGGGTAAATATAGAATTTAAGAAAAAAATTATAAAAGTGCACTTATTTTTGTGTGGTGTAGATTTTTTTCGATGATTATTCACATTTAACCTATTTTTTACATTTTATAATTACATTAGGTGAGGTATACCTCCCATTATTGTATACCTTTGGGTATTTAAAAGAGTTTCACTCCTCATCTACTATAAAAGGCTTGCACTTCTCCCACTTATTCAAACCTATCAAACCACTTAGGTTAATAAAATAACTACACAAATATCCTCCAAAAATCCTCTCTTAATTATTTATGCCTCCCTTTGGGAATAAATCAATACAAGGAATCCCTTTGGTTAAAACCAAAAGGAGTTACCCAAAGAGGAGGAAACATCCTCCCTCAAAATCGTTTATTTTATTTTCATTATCCACCCCATCCACACTCCTTATTCTGTGATTATACAAAAAAATTATCATCAATATACTAAGATGTTGTTATGATGAGGGTTTGACCTAAACTTACACACACTTCCATCTAATGGGAAACGAATATACTATTTATGTGTACGATAAATAACTGCCCCACAAAAAGATGATTGCTCATTCTTCATTTACTGACTCTCATGGCGAGAATTATGATGTAAAATATATTTATATATAATATTTATGATATTTATATTTTACTTAATATTATTTAATTATTTTATGACAAATATCTTTATACTTTCCATTTTGTGTAAATATGATAATTTTTTTGAGGAAGTGATCTTAGGTATGGATAAAAAAATAATGTGCCCATAAGGGGATATTCTTTAGGGTTTCCACCACCCACCACCACCTTCCTCAACCATTAATGATCAGATTATTATAGATGATTAATATTTTCGATCTTGTGATGTTCTACGTCTCTTCTATGGCAGCATCATGTTACTTCGTTGGTGGAATATCTCGATGAAGCTTTCCGATTGCTGGCCTTTTTTACGCCCTCCCCTTCGATTTGGATAAGGATTAAAATTGTGTCATGGTGAGGGTATAATGTTAGAGTTACTAGATGTTTTAGTGGAGGTTACTGTCACATTTTTGAGTTGTATGTGGGTGTGTTGGGAGGGTCTAGTCAACGTAGTGCTTAAAGGCGACGATGGGATTGGCGGTCTTCTTCCAGTTTGTTCTGGCACTCAGGTGAAGGTTTTGGGTGATGATTGTTTATGTTTACTGATTTGTTTGAGTGAGTTTTAGATATTTTTCTGTTTTTGTTTTGGATTTGGTTTCATGTTTTGTTTTTGATATCTCCGGATTTGTGGCAGCGGCTCATTCCCGTAGTGGTGGTGAATTCTGATTGGGGGGTTTTGTGATTCTGATAGTGGTGGGTAGCTTAAATGAAGGCTTTGTTGTTTGATCTGTTTCAATAAGGATTTTTTAGTTTGGATTGTTTTTTCATTTGAGAGGTTAAGGTGGAGGACCATAAATCATTGAACTGGTTTTGAAAAGGTTTTTGTGTGATGTTTTTTCTTTGTGGATTGCTATTTGAGGAAGTGTTTACAGTGTGGACATGTGGTTTGTGTTTAAGGGAATTTCCAACCAGTTCAACTATAAGGGGGTGCACCAAAGTAAGTTCATAGAATAGTTTTTTAACCAGAATTTATATTTGGATTCATACTTTTGAGAGGATATGGCTTTTCCATCAGTTCTAGGCCCATGCAATCATAAATGGGATAACTTGAAAAGCAATGATGAGTAGGTGGAAGCCGATCTTCATGGTTATGATGTAGGGTTGGAGCCTTGATTTGTAGTTTTGAAAGAGTTTTTTTTCATGAAATAAATATGGAGGCTTGGTTTTTGTTTAAGTCATGATGTCATATTAGGTTCCCCCTCATCCCTTAAAATGAGTCCTTTAATAAAAAATAAATTTCACTTGTTTGAGGAAGTGTGGACTACCACCCCCTCAAATAGATGTGATTCATTCACACACAATATAGAATGCATTAAGGATGGGTTTAGTGAAATTATATGATATATATGACATAATAATTCTACTAAAATGATATTATATACATATATACATATATACATATATACATATATTTTATTTTATTTCTTTCAATGCGAAAAAAGGATGGAAACACCGTTCACACGTACGTACAACCCACCATCTCCATGAACAGTGTATTCCATTTAATAATTTTATATTATATAGAATATTATAATATGAATCTAATGAATATAAATTATATTTATATCATGGTTTACATTATGTAAATAATGATATATGTATAAGGACCAAATTTATAACATATTATGACACATGCGAAAAACCAAGCGAATATTACCTAAATCATAACCTTAACATTAAATTGTTAACAAGGGTGTAATATAATGTAAAAATAAATCCATATATGGAATTATATATAAAAATATGGTTATGTGATTGATTTATAATAAACTTATATTTATTATATAGAAATTTTGTACGAGTACGATGAGTGTTAACACATAAGGTAAAAGAATTTCATCTCACTTTTTATTTCTATGTGATACATGCCATGTTCACCACTATTTAATTTTATGTGGTGTATATAAATAAAATTAATTTATTATATTAATATTATAATAATATTTTGTTTTAATTTATAATTCCATTCTATGATATTTCTTTCATGGGGTTTATGTTTCAAAAGTTACCAAATCGGTAAGACCGTTTTGTCTCAATTTTCCTTCATTGAGACACATGTTTTTTATGAACCTAAATTATTTTTTGATTTGTATATCAATCCATATGACATGTTATTTCATGAATATAATTCTTTTATTATATTTTAAACATAATTTTATTTTATTTTCTTACATGGGAATTATGGTTCAAAGTTAACAAGTGTAAAGAATTTATTGAAATAATCTCATTTCTTTTCGAGAATATATATTATTTTGCCCCCTTTATGAAATATTATGATCTATATATTAGGAAATATAATTAATTTTCTACTCAAGTATTTATTCATGATATATTCATTTATTGGTATAATTTTTACACTCTTTGGTACTTAAGATAATTTAGAAATGTTTTATGAAAATATGGCTATATATTTCCTTTTGGTCAGAAATCTATGTTCTTTCAAAAACATTAATTCCAAAAATGTTTTCAAAAATGTTTTACTATTAACATATGATGTTAAAATAAATTTTTACCCAAGTTTTACCTTTTTAAACAAATTGTTTAAAAAAATGGAATCTTATTTTCATTTTACGGTCATGGAACTATTCTAAAATTTTAACAGTGAAAAATCAATGTTCGAAATGTATGAATTTACATACCTTCATGACCTTCATTACATTAAAGCTTCCTTTACTCGAATAAAAAGTTATTTTTTATAGAATTTTTTAAATAATTTTTTATAAATTGTTTGTTTTAAAGTAGTTTTCAATAAAATGGCTTTCAAATTTTGTTTAAGATTATTTTATATGTTTCAAGATAAAAAAGAATTTTCAAAACATTTTTAAGATTAATTTAAAAGTTTTATAATTATTTTCAATGAAATTATTTTCAAAACCATTTCAAGATTTCATTTAATGTTTTGAAGATGTTTTAAACGGAAAAAATATTTAAAATTTTTTCAATGCTTCCTTCATAATTCTTTTATGTTTATTTTCCTGAAAATAGTTTTCAAAATGTTTTATGTTTTAAAAACAAGTTTTCAAAAAAATAAAGATTATTTTTCTCAAGAAATTTTTCATAATGATATTTCAAAATTATTTCCCATATAAGATGACATATGTTTGTGTAACTCATGTATTTATAGAGAAACAATTTAATGTTTCAATCCATATTATTTAACTCAATTATTTAAGTTTTGAAGGAATGATATTTACAAAACCCATTTCTCTTTCATGGGTTTTATGATTTTGAAAACAATTTATTTTCATGGGTTACAGTTTTGATGAAATGATTATGAAACCTGTATCCTTTTCCATAAGTTATGGTATGATTACATGTTTATTATAACCATTTCATTTCAATGGTAATGATATGATTGTTTATGATCTTTTTTTCTCATTAATGTATGATTTCATTATAATATGGGAGGTATTTATATCTCCCTATAATGAATTGGGTACAGATTTATATATTATGAGACAAACTAAGATGGTTTTGGTAGTGAACCTTGACTACTAAGATGGACATGGGAGTGAACCATGACTACCAAGATTGTATAAAGAGTGAACTCATGCTACTAATATATTTTTGGGAGTAAACCATCACTATTAATATGGTATAGGGAGTGAACCCATACTATAAAGATTCCCTTGGATGAAATGCCTTTACTACTATGGAAATACTATTTTATGCTTTTGTGTTTTACATAATTCCATGTTTTATTCGTATGTTATGATTTCATGTCTTATGTTATTCATTTCATTATTATTTGTGTCTTATGAACTTCCGAGATTTATTCCATGATTCATGTTTATGACTTTTAACCAGAAGGGTATGATATTATAATGTTATGATTAGTTTTGCATACCCATATTCTTATATTTATTCTTAAATGTCTCTATTTTTTACACCTACTGAGAATCTGAGCCCACACTTTTTTATATTTCCTTCCCCAGGTTATCAAGATATGTATTATGTATGGTATGTCTAAGAAGGTTTCTAGTCATGAAGAACCTAGTGGTAGATAATTTATCTCACTCATGTTCCAGTGATTATGTTTCCATGTTTTCGAAGTCACTAAACTAATGCGGTCTTTGGGTGTCTATTTGTATAATGTTTTAGGTAGTCTGAAAATGTAATGTATGTTTTATGTATGTTAAGACTGGGTTATTATAGTTGGTTTAAAGTTTAAGGTTTATTCAACCTTTAAAAGCTAGGAAAATAAAATTTTAGTGATATCCCAAGGTATTTTTCTAAGGATATGTCTAGGGATGTCTCTAAGGATAAGTAAAATGATGAGTTAACATTTATAAAAATGTACTATAATTTTGTTAAGTGATAGAGTGAGTGGTTTACAAGAAATATATCCCTTTTTGGATAATACAAGTAGAAGTGGTTATGGAATAGATATACCTCGAAGTAAAAAACACTAACATGGTGTATTGAGCTTGACTCGGTGTAACCTGGTACATGACAATGATCCTTATTGTGCACATGATTTGAAAATAATAGGGGATATTATTTGGGAATTCACAAACTCTTTATGAACCATCATGATGGATTAAAATATAATTTGGATATGAATAACATGGGATATACCCAAGGTTTCATTGTCTAATGATGGTTTCATAATTCATACATCCTATAAGTAATTCTTTTTCATGATTACGTGGTTTTCCACTATGATAAGTGTTGATCACTCTATGATTTCTGGTTTTAGTGAATGGAAGGAACCAGAAGGAACTGAGGTAATGTTGAATGTGATGAACAATTTATTAATAAGAAGTCAAATGTTATTATGAATGGAGGAAGGATGTTTTGATATTTCCTAGTGATTTTTCATGAAACATGATTAACAACATGTACTTTAACCAACTTCTGGACACACTAAGGAAGAGAAGGAATAAGTTCATTGGAATTTCAGATAATGGATACCATGTAATAAATAATATTCAATTTACTTTGTGTCAAGAATTTGGAAATAATCACCTATGTGAATGTCTTAAAGGAACAAGAAGGTGTTTTGACAATAGAAAAGAAGGACATAAAATAAGTGACTACAAAGGGGAAATTAAGAGTTTTGTTAATGAAATGGATGGTGATATTAGCCTCCCTAAGACATCATAAAAGTTAAAATTATTTAAATATGGAATAAATGATTATTATTTAAATAGATGTCTTAAGGGGGAATCTCCCAAATAGAATCAACAAGGTGGTGTGAGTAATGGTTATATTGCTAATGATGATGAGACTATTACTGAAATGTGAAAGGAAATTGGTACTAAGTAATATGATGAGGTATCCTTCTTATGGATTATGGGTGAAGTGGAATAATTTAATTTTTTATGTATTTGGATTCAACAATTAAGTTACATTAATGATAAAATATACAAAGATTGTTCAAAATAAGTTTTTTTCACTAAGGATTTACAAGATTATGTTGAACATTTCTAAAAGAATGGAAAAGTGATTTAATAAAAAGGTGATATTTTTGCTATAGGAAGATAAAACATAATATTTACCTTATATTAATATAGTGTTGTTTTTAAAATGATATGTTAGATATGAAGAAGTAAATTGGGTGGTATTGATTACCATGGAAGTAAGTAAGGACTAGTTGATAGGTTGTTTATGCTATCATTGATGAAGTTTACAATATTTTTGGATTTGAAGAATTGATCCAATATACATTGGAATAATGAAACATGCATGTTTTCAATAATGATTTATGATAATTCAGGTCATTACCATTTTTCATGACAATATATGGTGATGATATTCACAAGTTTGGAATGTAACAACCAAGAGATACTTTGTGATATATGGGGGATGAATGTTAAGTTGATTCCATGACCTTCTTTCTAAGATTTTTGATTTTCAACTTTCATAAGGCTTATAAGGATAAAAATTCATGAAAAGTTTAATTTAAACTTCATAGGAAGTATTTATGTATTTAGATCACATTGAAACCCTTGTTTAAAAGGATATTTAGTGATTAAACGTATTTTAAGGATGTCTATCATATTTATTTTTGAAATTATACCGGTGTGGTTTTAAAAAAGTACATCATGCAGGGCGGGTGACAACCAATAATGTTTGGCTAGGTTGTGGGTCTTGAACCCATGATTGAAGGATGATATGGGTTCCATGCCTACCCGTGACCTACGTGATGTCATTGTTAATGTGTAATTATTTTTTGATGAATAAATAATAATAATAAACCAGTAGAGTTATATTGTATGTTTAGAGATTAATTTATTAATCATATTGACTTTGAATAATTTTTAGAGACAAATAGTTATACTTTTCATTCTTTTTTGGGCCTTAAGATCTTATAAAAAGTGTATTTTAGTACTCCAGGCATCAAAGTTATTTTCTAGATGTACATTTCTTAATATAATAGATGAATTATAAATTGATACGAGCGCAAACAAATAATGATTTTTTATAGAAATATATCAAGTTGTATATTTTCTTATATTATTGGTTAATAAAAGAATTACTCAATGTTAGAAAAAGGACCAATTTGTTTGCGTCTTAATACTTTAATTTTTGTTAAACCAGTGGCCTTTTAAATCATTATAGATTTATGAATTTGTGTCCCTCAAATTTTTATTGATAATTCAAATAATTGTGATTGATTACCTCAATCACTCCCTACGAATATTTAATCTTTTCCTCTAAGTACATGTTTTCACTTTCCACATATTTGTTCTTATATGGAAAAGTAGTTATATGTTAATTTGGGTAACTGTTATGTTTCAAACATTACATTTTTAAAATAAGTTTAAGGATTAATTTTTATGATGTGGGTTTCTATGAAAGTAACTTTCAAGTATTAAAAATTTGATAACCAAGACAAATTTTGAGTGTGAAATTCATTTTATGGGGGGTAAAATGTAACGACGTGAGATTTCATGAATTTGTTTCAAATTTATTTAATATTTTTCATTTAAAACAACAAAATATGTAGTATTTTTTTAATATATATATATAAGGAATAATTATTTTTTTCATTATATGAAACACCAAGTTGATATATTATTACACAAGAAACATAGATTGACTTGTAGTACTTGAAACACTAAGTTGACCTGTGTTACATGAAAGACCGAGTTTTACCACATTTTAATGGCCCACCTTTGTTAAAAATAATTTTTGAGAAATTTATAAATTTTTTATTTTCAAAATAAACATATTTTTTGAATTAAAAATGTATAAATAAGTTTAAGGTGCATTTTTTATTTTTCTGAGAAGTTTTTTTATAAATAGTGAAAAATATTGTATTTTAGTTAAAAACTACCTTTTCATTTAATAATAATTAAAATTAATTTATATTTTAATTTTTTTTTAATTTTTAAATAGATCAATTATACATATATTAATCTAATGTATATCATTGGAATATTTTTATATTTAAATTGGTTATAAAAACTTATTGAACTTTTGAAAATTTTTAAAGTAAAAAACCAGCATTATAGACACGTCTATAGGATTAGTGTTGAAGGGTAATATAGAAAATTATGTGATTTAAATTTATAAAAATGGACATACATGGTTTTAATCAGTATGATATTTTTATTATAATAAGGTCAACTTAATTTTTGAGTAATCATAATGATTAAGGTAAAATTAAGCTTAAATAGAGTTTAAACCTAAAAATTAATGGACAAAATGACCTAGATACTTTTCCAAAATCCATTGGATACCCATATTTATACTGTTTGAATTAATGGTTCGTATTTTTTGAGTTATTGGGTTAATATTTAATAAAATTTCCCTATTTTATAAGTTAATTATGGAAAAAGACAAACATGAAACTTGTATCATCTTTAACATTTATAAAACATTGAGATATGGAAAAAACAAAATATTTTCAGTAATACATATCATTTTGAAAAGTAAATGAGTTATTTTATCATAATTAATTATTAATAATTTTTAGATATGATTTAGTTACTTACAATGATTAATAGATACCGGCATAGTGATTATTTAGTTAATAATTAACTAAAATAAATAATACTATAAATATTAAAAGTGATGTAAATTGGTTGAATTATTATCATTAAATATTTTTTAGATTAATATATAATTTTAAAAAGTTTTAAACGTAATAATTTTGGAGTCCAATTTTGTTTTGATATTTATTAAATAAAAATTAAATAAATAGTGTCAAAATTTAGATTAATGTTATTTTACAATAAATGATATATTATAAAAGGTTTTAAATTAAAAAAAATCCAAAATTCTTCCAAGTTATTTTTAAGTGTTATTAAATATAAAATATGGTCCATTAATGGACCAACTTATATTTTATAATTTACATATTTACCCAGAGGTAGTAAAAACATTTTTAGCATGGTCTTAGTTAAAGTAATGTTTTTATGCATTACATGCACTTATTTTAAAATTAATTTCCAACACAAATGGTAATTTTATTTTGAAAAATAGAAATAATAATTATAATAATTATAATTTAGTGGTTATTTGTTTTCTAATTTATCTCATTTCAATTTATTTTAAATGGTTAAATTACTTATGTTAGAATACTAGATACTTTAATAAAAACAAAAATAATAAAATTAGGGAAACTTAGAAGTAAACGAACAAAATTATAAAAATAAACTTATTTATGTGTTATGTAGATATATTTAGACCATTATTAGACTATATAAATTATTTTTAAATTATTATTAACACTATTTAAGGGATACCTCCCATTATTTCATACCTTTTGGTATTTACAAGAGCGCAACTCCTCCCCCACTATAAAGGCCTCCACTCCTCCAACTTCATAACACCTCTAAAACCACTTATATTCAGTAAATATAAGCTCAAAATTCATCCCAAAATACCTCCCTTACAACTTTAAGAATCAATTTTTTAATAAATAAATCCAAGGAATCCCATTGGTGAAAACAAAAAGAAGTTACCCAAAGAAGAGGCAACATCCTCCCTCAAGATCATTTATCTAATTTACATTCTCCACCCCCTCCAATATACTTATTACATGATTATAAAAAAAATAGTATACTAAATATATTGAGATGTTTTAATTATAAGGGTTATACCTAAACTTAAACACACTTACATTTAATGGGTAAAAAACATACTATTTATGTGTACGATGACCTACCGCCTCACGAAACAATGATTATTCGTTCTTCCTTTACTACCTCTCATAGTGGGAATTATGAAATACACTAAATTTATATATAATATATATGAAATTTATAATTATTTAACATTATTTTATTATTTTATGACATATATCTTTCGGATTTCCATTTTGTGAAAATACTATAATTTCTTTTGAGGAAGTATGGACTACCGCCCCTCAAATCAATGTGATTCATTCAAACAATAAATGAAATGTATTAAGAATGGGTTTAGTGAAATTATATGGTATAAATGAAATAATAATTCTAAATTAATTATATTATATACATATATACATATAAGACATTTTATTTTCTTCATTCAATACAACAATAAGACATAAACAATGTTCATGCATATGTACGACCTACCGTCTTCACAAATGGTGCATTCCATTTCATTCTTGTATATTATATAGATTATTATAATACATATATAATGAATATAAATGTTATTTATATCATATTTTAAATTCTATAAATCATGAGATATTTATAAGGACCAAATATATAACAAAATTAAGACACTTGCAAAAACAAAGTGAATATTACCTGAATCATAACCTTAACATGAAATTGTTAACAAGAGATTAATATAAAGTCATAATAAATACATATTTGGTATTATATATAATAATATTTTTAAATAAAATATTTATAATAAACCTATATATACTATAAATGATTTTTTATGAGTATGACGAGAGTCGATACAGAAGGTAAAGGGATTTCATCTCACTTTTAATTTTTATGAGGTATATGCCATGTTAAAAAATAATTTATTTTGGATTGTGTATATACAGATAATGAATGTATTTTATGATGATTATTATTAAATTTATGTTTATTTACATATCCATTGAATTATATTTCTTTTATGGGGTTTATATTTCAAAATTTACAAAATCGGTAAGATAGTTTCGTCTCAATTTGTCTTCTTTGAGACACTTGTTTTGTTATCCACCTAAATTATTTTTTGAGATGTATATACTTCCATTTGAATTTTTTTCTCACAAATATACTTATTTTCATGATATTTTAAGCTTCATTTAATTTCATTTTATTACATGTTTAGTATAGTTCAATGTTACCAAATGGTAGGATTTTATTGAATAAATCTCATCTCTTTTTGACATTATTTATGATTATGATTCCTTTGATGAAATGTTATGATCAATATATTATGATATCTCATGATTTTTCTTATCCAACATTTATTAATTATGTATTAATTTATTGGTACCATTTTCCCACTTTTTCTACATAAGATAATTAAGAAAATGTCTTCATGAATGTATGGCTATGATTTTCCTTTAGGTCATAAAACTATGTTCCTTATAATTTTTTTCTAAAAATCTTTTAAAAAATGTTTTAATATTATACTATGACATTAAAAAAATTCTTACCCTTGTTTTACCTTTTATAAAAAGGCGTTTTAAAAAGGGAATCTTCTTTTCATTTTATAGTCGTCACACATTTCTAAACTTTAACAGAGAAAAAGGACTGTTCAACATGTACATATTTACCTACAGTCATGACCATCACTCTATTTAAACTTAATTTACAGGATTAAGAAGTTATTTTTTTGATAAAATATTTTCCTAATATTCTTTAAATAATTTATTTTAAACTAGTTTTCAATAAAATGGTTTTACAAATATTTTCATGATTATTTTATAAGTTTCAAGGGAAAGGGGGTTTTCAAAATGTTTTCAAGATTTCTTTATAAAATTTTAAAGTCTTTTTAATGAAATTATTTTAAAAATGTTTTCAAGATTTTATTTTATCTTTTCAAAAAGTTTTTAAAAGAAAAGGTTTACAAAATGTTTTCAAATCTTCCTTTATATGTATTCATGTCATTTTTTCATAAAAATGGTTTTCAAAAGGATTTATGTTTTAAAAAGACATTTTAAAAATAGGAAATAATATTTTCCTCAAGAAATATTTTCAAAATATCATTCAAAATTACTTTCCATCTAACATGATATCTGTTGGTGTTACTTGTCCCTTTATGAAGAAATGATTCATTGATTACATTCATATTATTTCTCTAAATGGTTTATGTTTTGATGGAATGATGTTTATGAAACTTGTTTCTCTTTCATTAGTTATATGATTTTGAAACCCGTTTCTTTTCACAATTTATGTTTTTGATGCAATGATTATGAAACCTATATCTTTTTCCATAAGTTATAATATGATTACATGTTTATGATACCCATTTCATTTCATAGGAAATGATATAACTGTTTAGGATTTTTTGGCATATGTATGTAAGATTTCATTATGAGTTGGTTGGGACCTATATCTCCATCAAATGGACTGGGTAAATATTTATATCTCTTGATATAGACTAATATGGTATTGGGAATTAACCTCGACTACTAAGATAGACATTAGTGTTAACTATGGCTACCAATATTGTATGATGAGTGAACCTATGCTACTAAGATGGACATGGGAGTGAACCATGACTACCAAGATGGCATGGGGAGTGAACCCATACTAATAAGATGACCTTGGCAGTGATTACTTGACTAATATGAAAAGAATATTGTATACTTATTTGTTTTCCATAATTCCATGATTTATTCCTTTGTTATGATTTCATGGATTATGTGTAATGACCTAGTTTTTTATCAATGAAATCCCCTTATTATAATTATGACTTATAGTATAATCATATACGATTACATAATAATAAAAACTTTATAAATGAATAACGAGTAAAATAAAAGGTATCTCTAGAAGTTAAGGAATGTATACCGATGAAATAGTAACTTGACCTGTGGAATAGTAATGTGACCCCTATGAATAGTAAATCGACAAATTTAATAGTAAACTCAAAAATGAAATTATAAATAAAATTTACCCGTATTATAAGAAACAATATGATATAAATATATCATAGTATAAGAAAGTAAATATTTTAAAAATTACTAATTATGTGTTTGTATTTTTGTAAGTCATGTATATTTAATTACAATTTTTCGAATAATTTAATAATTTAGAAGAAAATTTATTTTCATAAAATATAGTCATAAATAATTATTTTGATGAATTGTTATTATAAGATAATTTTATGAGACCATAATTAATTTTTCAAAGTGTTAGAAAAGCAGTTTTAATTTTAAAATTTGTATTTTTCAAGTAAATTATGTTTTTAATTAAAAATTAAATTTTTCATATTTAAAAAATTATTTTCATAAAATATATTTCATTATTGAACTCTACATGTTGAATAATGCTTGGGGTGAATTTTTGGGATTTTTCTAAAAAAATGAATTTTTAGTGAATAGTAAAATACCATGATTTACGATAAATGCTAAATAAATGAATTTCTACATCATGCTTGAGTCGTGGATAATGTAAATAACCATTGGTTCGAACTAAAATTCTTTTTTTACTATTTTTGTCACAATAATAAAGACTATTCATAGTCTTGGGAAAAAATATTAAACTAATGATTAAAATAATAGAAACCCCTACTCTCCTCTAAAATAAATACCACCCATTTACCTCCCCTACTCACACCGCTCAATCTTTGAGACTTGTCTAAATTATACTCAAATATATCCCTAAGACTCTTTCCCACGTCTAGTATCTCTTGGTCTCATAAAAATACCAAAACATCTACCTTAAAGAGGCTCTCAAGGAAGATAAATTCAAGAGGTAAATTTCTCTATTGTATTCTTTTATTTTCTTTTCATGTTCCTTTGTTTTCATTTTTATCCTCACCTATTCTCATCAAAATGGTGTAATAACTCCTATAACTTACCTGTACTGGAATTTTTTTATTCTAATGGAATAATTCATCATCATCTCTCCTTTCCCCTCTTTTTATACTAGAAATCAAAGATACAATATTAGATGTGTTAATTCATCACATTCAAGGATGACAGGTTTTTAAAATTTCATTTACTGTCTTCAATTCTAGTCATTTAACCTTTTAATGGTTTAAAAATATTATGATTTATTTATTATTCCTAATGTAAGGTTTTGCAATCTTTTTTATACATGATATTAATTTATAAAGCAAAACGTCTTCATTGTGATCACAAACTGCCAATTAACCAAAACAGTTATCATTAAAGATTTATATAATGATTCATATTAACTCTAAAAAAGGAAAAGAATTTTATAACCATGTAATCTTATAGATATTATCTAATAAAATATAACTCCAATTCTGGACAACCATTCTCTCCTTACATGTTTATCCTTACATGTATATAAGTAAACAAATCATGAAAACCAAGGAAACAAACACTCCCAAAAAAATAAAATTGAACATCTTAACCCAGAAAAAAGGTTATGAATAAACATAATAAGGTTATAATAAATAAATTAAATGTATAAGAGGTTTTAGAAATATTAATTAATGAATGCTATCTAGGACATTAAAATCAATTGAATGACACCATCATACTTAAGGTAAGGGATTATACCAAAACCTCTATTATTCATTCGGGTTGTTCTATCCTTATTTTTACCCAAATGAAGTTATCTATTATTTTAAGGAAAATATTATAAATTTTTTTTATATTCTCCAAAATAATGTATCAATATCCATTCATCATTCTCATTTGGTGATATAAATGTTTTTAAATGACTCCCTAATTAATTATTCCCAATAAGCAAGCAAGTTTTAAGGGAACTTTTCAAATTCTTACCCATTTTCAAGCACACTATATAATATTTTTTAAAACAAAATCATTTTTATAAAACCAATATTTTTATTATGAAAACATTCTTGTTTCACTATTGTGTTTATATAAAATATTATCCCCTTTTATGTTATAAATGACGTTTGATATTTTCCTTTAATCACACTAAAATGTTTTAATTATAATGTTTCTTAATTACTCTTTTTTACATGTTATTACTTCAAATTCACATCACCTTTCATGATATATTCCTATTATACCTTATGATTTTCCATAAAATATATAATTCCTTTCCTTCATAGAAATTCTTATGATTCTCCCATTTGTTATACTTTATGACATGATTATGATATTTAATCCTTACCATGGGTAACCCTTATGTTTATGTATGATTGATTATGTATGATTCAAAATATGGAAACAGTCTTTATGAACATGTTATGGTGGGTTCACCTAGATATCACTCTATTGCCTTGGTTAAAGTTTATTCTCATGATACGTTATGTGTAATGGTCTTGGCGGTCATCCTTGACACGTGCTACCAAGTGAAAGAGTCTTGGTGGTTGACCTTGACTTGTGCTCCACTATGTAAAATGAACCTTGAATCCTTCTGATTTTAAGTTTTATGTTGCAGAAACATTACTATGACTACATGTTTATATGATCCCATGTATATATATTATGAATTCATATGTTCCATGCCTTTTTATATCATTATTTCATGCCTTATAACCCATGTGACAAATCATTATTCTTATGTTTATTCCCTTTCTAGTATTTTTATCTCATCCATTATTTCATGTTATCCAAAGTTTATCTAATGAATATGTATGAGAACAATTGAATTTTGGAGCTCATTGTGAATATTAAATAAAGAAATGTTTTATTTAGTCCCATGTTTTTAGTTTTTTACCTAGTCTTCTAAGACACTAGACTATATAATCATTTTCTTGTAATATGAAACTTTATTATTCTTAAAATTATGTAATGATATGTGTAAAAGTATGGGGTAACTATAGATGGTATCAGAGGATGGTCTAGTTATTTTTTATATTAGGAATAAATCACTTTAGTAAGAACCTTAGGGATAAAACTAAGTATAAGAAAACAACCGTAAATTTTGGTATGTATAGATTCAATGGTTTATCAAGAAAAGAAATACCTATATGGATAAAAACAAGTATATGTGGCTTTGGAATATATTTATATTTGGGTAAAACCTGAAATCACTACTTTGAGATAGACTTTAATGGAAACTGGTGCACAAAATGGGCCATGCTACACTCCTAGTTTGACACTCCCTGAGGATATGATTTGGTAAATTCATAAGATTAGTATAAAACCAAAATTATGGGAAGAAAAAATAAGAATCCCATAAGAATAAATGTGGGGAAATTTATCATGGATAACCTAGATTGAAACCTATGGAATCAATAGTTTAGAAATACTTTTCCTTTAATAGTTTATCCATTTATATTTAAAGTTTATTTTTTTATGCTTATTAGCTTGGTATTAAAGACCGCAAATTATATGTTCTTTTTCTTAGTTAATTGTGGGAAATAGAAGAACACGTTCCAAAAATCAATGTGATTGAAAATATAATGATTTCTCTAATGATATACCTGATATGATGGAAAAGGGTGCTCAAAACATTATGAAAGTATTTTATCAACTAGATCAAGATATGAATAATAACATGATCATATGGACCGACCTCATCCTCCAAGGAAAGAGCATGTTGTTGTCTAACCCTTCATGCGGTAAATGCCTCCCACGTTTTGTGTATCTTATGATCCCCTCCTCATGAATCAGTGGATTAACTCCATTGAAAAGATATTTTGTATCATCCAGTGCTCAGAAGAATAGAAAGACATATTTATGGTCTATCATTTTGAAGGAGAAGCTAGTCAGTGGTAGATACTGGTCAATAATTTGAAGTCCCTAATGGAAATTAATTCCATGTATTGGGATGAATTTAAGAAAATATTTTTCTCAATAAAAATTTCCCCAAACCCTCTATCTCAAGATGGAAAAAGAGTTACTGAGACTTAATTAAAATGAAGATGAGTCTATCAGGGCATATGAAGAAAACTTCAAAAGGCTTTCAAGATACCCTTATGCTTTGTCGTGAACTCTGAAATTAAGGTGGATCGCTTCTTTAGCAGACTAAATCTAAGTCTATGAAAAGTGTTGGTGATTCGAGACTTCAACAGTTGTGAGGATATTGTCTGTTGTTCCCTCAATGTTGAAATATAGATTGGGGAATCTCAATGTTATCATGGGTCTAGTGAAAAAATGTATAAAATGGAGTCTAATATGGGTGGTTAGACAAATAAATCCCATTATGGGAAGAAGATCGAACATCCCATGTGTCAAAATTGTGGGAAGAAGTATCCTGGGAATTGTCTAAAGGGAACCAGGAATTGCTTCAAATATAGAAGAATGAGACATATGGCTAAGAACTTCCATACGGATATGAATAATCCCACTAGCACAGATGAATAAAATAAGGTTTATATAAACACTCAACTTGTAGTGTAGTGTTACAACTACAAGGAACATGGGAATTATGTGATCAATTTCCCTAAGCTAAGTGTTGTCAGATGAAATCAACAACAACCTCCATGGAAACAAGGAAGGTCTTATACTATCACTACTGCTGAGGTGGAGCTGGACAATGATGTGGTGACATGTACACTATTTATTCATTCAATAATAGAGAACATACTCTTTGATTCTGGTTCTACATGTTCTTTCATATCTTTTAAGTTTACTAGAACTATTCAAACACCACCTCAAAATTTGGAGGTTAAGTTATCTATGAGAACTGCTAATGGGGAAATTGTTGTGTCCAAGGTTTATAACTCCACACCAGTAATTTTTTTTTGACTAAACCTCTCAAAAAATCTTGTCAAACTTCCATTTTGGGAAATCGATTCTATTTTGGGCATGGATTGGCAATCTTTATACAAATCTAACATTAACTATTGAGAAAGGGAGATCACTCTTCACATCCTAGAATATCCTCCAATCCTGTACAAGTGTAAGTAGGAAGATGAATCTTCTTCAGAATCATCATATCAAGTGTTTATAATGTTGCCTTTTTAGGAATGATATCTTTATTAAATGATTGATATAAAGGAGACGATACTTCTCAAAGATATACCCATCGGGGGGGATTACAATGATGTATTCCCTGAAGAATTTCATGGTCTTATTCCTTATTGAGAGGTTGATTTCTCAATTGAACATATTCTTGTCTCCCTACCTATATCAATGAAACCTTATAGAATGACCACTATTGATCTGGAATAGCTTAGGAAGAAGTTATATAATAATCTAGAGAAGGGTTTTATATGCCTGAGTGCTTCACCATGGGGTACACCAGCCCTTTTTGTTAAGAATAAGGATGAATCAATGTATCTCTATATTTGGTTATCACGAGCTTAATAAAATCAGGATAAATAACATGTATTCCCTGTATCAGATAGATGACTGGTTTTATCAGCTATGTGGGGCTAGTTATTTCTCTAAGGTGGACCTTCAGTCGGGATATCACCAATTAAAGGTGAGTAAGTAAGATATTCCAAAAACTACATTTCGAACGTGGTATGGACACTATGAGTTCATAGTGATTAGATTAGGACTCCCTAATGATCTTTTAATATTCATGGATTTAATGAATAGAGTCTTTAGATATTAGCTCAATTTTTTATTATTGTCTTTTTTGATGATATTCTGACATACCCCAAGAGAAAGGAGGAACGTTTGGATCATTTGAATATTGTGCTGATGAATTTGTGAAGGGTGAAACTGTTCGAAAATATAGTAAATGTGAGTTCTGGATAGAGGTAGTATCATTCTTGGGGAATGTTATCACTAGAAAAGGAATATCTATGGACCCTTCCATGACAAAGGCAATTGAAGAGTGGCCAAGGCCAACATCTGTAATGGATATCAGTAGCTTTATAGGTATAGCTAGGTATTATTGATGATTTTTGAAGAAATTATCCTGATTTTAAAACCCAATGAAGAAGCTTACATGTAAGGGATTGAAGTTTTTATGGACTCCATAATGTGAGGAAAGAATTAAGGAGATTAAAAAGAAACTTATCATTGCACCAGTACTCACACTCCCGGTAAGTGGAGAAATATTTATGGTGAACAATGATTATACAAATAATGTATTAGGATGTGTGATAATGAAAAATGAAAAATTTATAGTGTATTCCTCAAGGTAGTAGAAAATACATGAGAAAAAATATCCCACACATGATCTGGAGTTTCTAGTTGTGATCTTTTTTTTGAAAATAGGTCGTCACTGTCTCTATAGAGAGAAGTGTGAGATACACAATGATCAAAAGAGTCTCAAATATATAGTCACATAGAAAGATATTAATATGTTCTAGGGAAGATGGTTATATCCCATCATGGATTATGATTACTCAATCCACTACCATCTCGGTAAGGCAAATATGGTGGCAGATGATCTAAGTTGAAAGGATACCACATATTTATTAATGATGAGAATTAAAAAGAATCCAATCGTATTATATTTACAAAGTATGGTCAAGGCAGTCATTAAGGGTGTAACATCATCAATCCTTTCCCAAGTGTTTACTCAACCGTACCACTTGGAGAAAACAAAGGATGATCAATGAAATGATGTGTAAATTCAGAAAAGGGTGGAATATTTCAGCAATGGGAATTCCTATGAGTTAAGATTGATAAGGATAGTGTCATAATATTTGGGTCAAGATTATGTGTACCATATGTTCCATATATAAAGAAGGATATTTTGAATGATGAACATGGCTAAAACATCTCTATTTCACCAAGGAGCACAAAGACATATCAAGATCTATAGGAGAATTATTGGTGGGACAATATGAAGAAGAAGATTGTTGAGTATACATCAAAATTCCTTGTATGTTAGGAAGTGATGGAAGAAAGGTACAAGTATAAGGGGATGATGAAACCACTACCCATACCAACATGGAAGTGGGAGAACATCACTATGGAATTTGTCACTTGACTTCCAAGGACATCTATAGGAAACAATTCTATATGGTTCATTATGGATTATCTTACAAAGACAGATCACTTTATAAAAATTTGAGATGACTTCTCATTGGATCAACTTGCATGGATATATATATAAAAGAGGTGGTAAGGTTGCATGAATTACCACTATATATTGTATTAAATAGAGATATGAGATTCACCTCGAGGTTCTAGAAAAGTCTCCCACATTCTCTACACACTGAATTGAACTTTAGTACAACCTATCATCCTCAAACTGATGGAAAATCAAAGTGAAATATTCATAAACTAAAAGATATTTTGAGAAAGTGTGATATGGACTTCAAAGGAGGATGGGAACAATATCTGACACTGGTTAAATTATCTTATAATAATAGTTTCAACTCGAGCATTCGAATGGAACCATCTAAAGCCCTATATGGTAAAATGTGCATAACACCAGCATGCTAGGTTGAAGTCAGTGAGCGTAAGCTGTTAGGACCTAAAATGGTCGAAGAATCTACATGAAAGGTGAAAACCATTAAGCAACACATCAAGGCATCCCAAAGTCAACAAAAGATCTATGCATACCATCATTGATGAGACATTGAGTTCAATGTTGGATACAAGGTATTCCATCACATATCTCTATGGAATATGGTCTTAAGATTTGGGAAGAAAGGAAAGTTAAACCCCAGGTACATCAACCCATTTTAGATTCTTGATCATTTCTGAGCTATGGAATATCGACTAGAACTTCCCTCTACCATGTATAAAGTACATGACGTCTTCCACGTATCCCTCTTAAGGAAGTATATACCTTACCCTTCACATGTACCATATTCAGAGGTGGTACAGTTGTAGAATTATATTTCTTACAAGGAGCATCCAATGAAGATCTTGGACCATAGAGATAAAGTTCTACATAAAAATACTACTAAATTGGTCAAATTACTATGTCAGATCCATAAGTATGAATAGGAAACATGGGAACTTGTGTAATAATGGAAGGAAAAGTACCCACATTTTTTCATCTTAGAATGTAAAATTAAATTTTGAGGGTGAAATTTTTTAAGGGAGGAAGAATGTAATTACCCAATGTTTTATCAATGAAATTACCTTATTATAATTATGTCTTATTGTATAATCATATAAGATTATATAACAATACAAACCTTATAAATGAAAATTAGGTAAAATAAAAGTTATCTCTTGAAGTTAAGGAACATATACCGATGAAATAGAAACTTAACCTTTGGAATAGTAATGCAGCCCTTATGAATAGTAAACCGACCAATTGAATAGTAACCTCAAAAATGAAAGTATAAATAAAATTTATCTATATTATATATGACAATATTGTATAAATATATCATAGTATCAGTAAGTAAATATTTTAAAAATTATTAATTAATTGTTGGTATTTATTATGTCATGTAAATCTAATTACAATTTTATGATTAATTTAATAATTTAAAAGAAAATTTATTTTCATAAAATGTTTTCAAAAATAATTAATTTTATGACTTACGATTATAATATAATTTTAATATCCCTTAATTAATCTTTCAATGTGTTAGAAAAATAGTTTTAATTTTTTAATTTTTAATTTTTCAATTAAATTATGAATTTAATTAAAAATTAAATTTCTCATATTTAGAAAATTATTTTCATTAAATGTATTCTATTTTTGTATTTTACACATTAAAAAATGGATGGGGTGAATTTTGGGGTTTTTTCTAAAATACTTGAATTTTTGGTGAATAGTAAAATATGATAATTTATGATAAATGCTAAATAAATGAATTTATGAATCATGCTTGGGTCATGGATGAAGTAAATGTTCTTTTTTTGAACTCACATACTATATTTACTGTTTTTGGTGACAATAATAAATACTATTCATAATCTTGATAAAAAATATTAAACTAATGATTAAAATAATGGGAAACCCCTCCTCTCCTCCACTATAAATACCACCCATATTTACCACCTCTAATCACACCTCTCAAGCCTTTTAAATAGTCCAAATTATACTCAAATATCTCCCTAATCCCCTATCTCATGTCTAGGAGATATTGGGCCCATAAAAAAACCAAAACCTCTCCCCTAAAGAGGCTCCCAAGGATGATATATTTAATAGGTAAATTCCCCTTTCTTTTATTTTCTTTTCATGTTCCTTTGTTTTCATTTATATCTTCAACTATACTCATAAAAATGTTGTGATAACTCTAGTCACTTACATTAACTAAATCTTTTTATTCTAATGGAATAATTCATCATCATATTTTCTTTCCCCCTCCCTTTATACGAGAAATGAAAACACCATCCCATATGTGTTAATTCATCACATTCAAGGATGAAAAGTTTTCAATTTCTTTTTCCATCTTCAATTATGGTCATGAAACCAGTTTTATGGTTTAAACATACTATAATATATGTATAATTTCTAATATAAGGTTTTTAATATTTTGTACATATTATATTAAATTATAAATAAAAATGTGTTCGTTGTGATCGAAAACCGCTAATTAACCAAAATAGTTATCTTTAAAGTTTTATATAATGATTCATATAAAGTCCCAATAATCAAATTAATTTTATAACCATGTAATATTCAGGATGTTAACTAATAACATATAACTCCAATTCTGTACATCCATTATCAACTTACATGTTTATCTTAAAATGTATATAAATAAACCAATCATGAAAACCAAGGAAACCAACGCTCCAAAAACAATGAAATTGAACATCTTAACCAACCAAAAATTTCATGAAAGAAATTAATAAGTTTAAAATAAATAAATTAAATATAGAATAGGTTTTTTAAATATTAATAAATTAATGTAATTTGGCTATCCAGGACATTACGATCAAGTGAAGGACACAATTGTACTTAAGGTAATAGATTCTACTTGAACCTGCATTATTCCTTCAGGTTGTTTTATATTTCTTTTGACCCAAATAAATTTATCTATTACTTTTATTCACATATTCTAAATCATGGGTATATGATACAAAATCATGTATCATGATCCATTCATCATTTTCTTTCTGGGATATATATGTTTTTAAATGATTCCCTCCTCAATTATTCTCAATAAGAAAACCCGTTTTAAGGGATCATTCTGAATTCTTACTGATTTTCATGTAAACTATATAATCTATTTTAAGCCGCTATTATTTTTATAAAACCACAATTTTTATTATGAAAACCTTCTTGGTTCACTTCTATTTTTATATAAATGACTATTTCCTTTTATGTTTTAAATGTCCTTTGATATTTTCCTTTAACCGCACAAAAATGTTTTACTTCTAAAGTTTCTTAAGTACTGTTTTTACATTTTATTAGTTAAATTTGACATCAAAATTCATGATATAAGACTATTATACTCTATGATTGTCCAATAATTATCTAATTCCCTTAATTCATGGAAATGTTTATGAAACACTCATTTGTTATGATTTAGGACATGATTATGATACCCAATCCGTAAAATGGGTAACCCTTATGTTTATGTATGATTAATTATGTATGATTATATATGTGGAAAGCATATTCATGAACATGTAAGATGGGTTATCCCATATAGATATCCAATTAATTGGGTTAAATAATGTTTCATGAGACTTTATGTGAAATGGTCTTGGTTGTTAGCCTTGAGTCATGCTACCATGTGCAACAACCTTAGTGGATAATGTTTACTTGTGCCCCTTTATGTGAAACAAGCCTTGAATTGTTCTAATTTCAGGTTTTATGTTGCTGCCACATTACTATGACTCCATTTTTATTTGATCCCATGTTTTTTATAAATCCATATGTTCCATTACTTTTTATATCATTATGTCACACCTTCTTATCAATGTGCTGAAGCTTTATTCATTTGTTTATTCCCATATTGGGATTTTTAGCTCATCCATTTGTTCATGTTATCCTCAGGTTATCCTTTGAATATGTATGATAAAAATGGAAGTTAGGATATTTTTTCTAATATTAAATAATGAAATTTTTTATTTTGCCCCATGTTTTTAGTTTTATGTACTTAGTCTTCCAAGACACTAGACAGTACGATCCTAGGCCAGTAATATGATGCTTTATTATGCTTAATATGATGTAATGATATGTGTAAAAGGACACGGGTTCTATATTATGTTCCTTATTTTATTATGATTCTTGTATTATGAACTACTAATATTTATTCCATGATTCATTTTTATGAATTTTTACATGAGAGGTACAATCTTCTAATGTTATGATCACTTTCTCATACCCCTTATTATCATGTTTATTCTTACATGTCTCCTCGGTTTACCCTTACTGAGCTTTTGGACTCAACTCTTCTTATGTTTCCATCCCCAAGTTATGAAGATATGTATTAAGTATGATTTTAATAAGGGTTATAGTCATGAAGAACCTAGTGGGAGATAATATATCTCATGCATGTACCCGTGTTTATGTTTCAATGTTCCAAAGGCACAAAACTAATATGGTCTTTGCGTGTCTGTTTGTATAATGTTTTAAGTATTCTAAAAATGTTATGTAATGTATATGTAGGTTAATATTGGGTTGTTCTATTAAGTATACATTTAGATATTATTTATAGATTCATAGAGGTATTCCTTTATTATTATACTATTTATGGAACATGTTTTCATTGTTGTGTTGAATTTTTAGAAAAAGTATTCCAAAATAAACTGAGAAAAAATATGTTTTTTTATTTTTAAAAGTGAAATTTCATAGGAGAGAAAGGAAATGTTTGGGGACACATATTTCCTAAATATGGTATTTGGGTGTACATGGTCATAGGTGATTTCATTTCCTTAATGTCTTACCCCTCCATAATGAAACATAGTAGGTAATGTTTTCTCCATTCAAGATTTTAAAGAATGTTTATTAGGGACAATAACAAGCTAAAATTTCCCCTAACTAACCTACTAAAAAAATTGACTAATTTTTTTATGATTTATGTATGATATCTTTTGACATGCTCAAGTAATTCATAACCACAACTCTTATAATCCCCCTTGAACAAAAACAAACCATATAGATACTATGTGATGCCTTAAACAAAAATGTGAGAGCTATGTTGTCCCAGAAGATTGATGAAAACCCAGAAGAGATAGAACACATTTCTCAAACCCTTGAAAGAACCCAAATAAATTTTAAAAATAGAAAATGATCTTTTAATTTGTTCTTGTTTTGTATTTGAAAATATTTTTTCTAATTTTTTTGAGAGTGAAGAGACTATTTTCTCCGGCCAAGATTCACTTAGGTATTTGATAAACAAAGATGAAGCTAAGCCAAGGTTAGTGATGTTGTTGTTTTTACTGTTGTAATTTGACTTATAAATCAAGGGAATAATGGGATATGAAAATATAGTTTAAGAAAACATAATAAGGTTACCTGAAATTGTTTAGGTAGAACTAACAACATAACCAAGCCTCGAGGACAACATCCCTAGTGAGTAGTTATACAGAGTTAATCAAGTTCCCATGTATACTGATTTGGTCAATTCTCAACTCACATCAAACACACCAACCTTCATTACTAAACATTAAAATTTTAAATTTAAATATTATTAAACATTTTATGTGTGGGAGGATCCTAATTTATATAAAATTTTCAATGAAAAAGTAATTTTGAGTTCCATCACGGAGGAAGAGTTTAAGTCAAGGATTTTATTTTTTCATACACTTACATATAGAGTCTATTTTAGAACTCATAGAAATTATAAGAAGCTGTTATAAGCTGGTTTAATCTTCCTCTCATTATTTAAGGAATACCTTAATATTTTTAAAGAATTTATGAATGGTTAACGTACTTTTGGAGTTTTTAGAAGGCATGAAATACTGCAAAACCCATTAATTTTTTTATAATATTTGATGCATGGGGATTGGAAATTCATGGTACCATTTAATATATCCATTGGATTTTCCTCTATACTATAAGTAGTATATTAATTTTACAATGGGATTAATGTAAAATTAATCTGAATTTGTGATTATAAGTTTTTTAAGGAGTTTTTAAAATAAGGCATTTTATGTAGATTTGTTGTACCTAGAGCCAAATTCAAAATCCAAGGAACACACTTTGAAAAAAAGAACATAAAATTACTTATGAAGAGTTATGTAGTGCAGCAAAATACCATAACTACCTATAAACCATAGAAAAATGGACAATAAGAGGCTTCCAATAGATAGATTAAGAGGATTCCAAATAAGATAGTAAAGGCCACTCAAAAGGACTGAATTAAGAAGTTGAAAGCTACATTGTGGGAATAGATTATTACTTTTAACCCCCACCTAAAAAATATATCCTGATATTTAAATCACTACCAGTTGTGGGTAATTATAAATTGAAAATATAATTGGGTTTTCCAAAGAGTTAACATGAATTTTGGAAAAGCCGGAGAGTTGATAATGGAAAAGAAAATGTAACTTGAGGAGTTGAGGAGGGAGGCATGTGAGAAAACCTTTTTTCAAGGAAAATAATAGATATATTCATTAAAAACTCATCCACAGAAGATTTATTGTCCTTATTTCTACATAGTAAGACTTTGAAATGTATTAAGAAATATTTTTGGATCTTGGAGATGACACAAATTGAAATTCCAAGGCCTGGTTAGCCCAGAATTGATATTATATTAAAATTAAATAATTAATAGCACACACAGGCATTTTTTGAGATATGTTGGGTTATCTTTAAAATTAAGTATTATATTAGAAATACGAGGCCATGTTCGAGTATAACACCTGGGGTTTACCTTAGGTGCAGCATAAGGATGGTCGGCACCAGACATCCGATTCAGACAGTCATTAGAGGTGTGTTTAATTAAAATTTATAATTAAATTTATTTATTTTATTTTAAACACACATGACCTTAAACCCACTATAAATACCCTCTTATGATGATTTTACAAGAGAAAGTTGTGTAAATATTGTGAGGTCTGAGGAGAGGTTCAGAGTTTGCCTCATTGGAGAATCAGAGTCAGACAATGAATGATGATCCGAATGAGGTGGATTAAGAGGCAGTAGATGAATCAGGTCTACTTATTTGTTGGTGAACACATTCATAAACAAATATCATCACATATTTGAGGAAGGGATCCTAATTTTTGGATTTACACCATTTTGATTAAGTGATCGATCATTTATTGTATCTTCTATTATTGATTTGTGTTATCACATGCATTTCCTGAGTCCGTCTGAAACATTAAATTATTTATTCATTTATTTATCAACATGTATAATTTATCAGCTTAGATATCTATGATCTATTATTTTTTCCCAATAATTCTTGTCCTTTGATGTTTTCACCATTTTTTATTAAGCCTTTTAGAAATCCTTTCATCATGTTCATCATCATCGAACAATGGGGTCATGGTTTGGATTTATCTAGGAATGTTCGAGTGTGATTAAACCCCCAGATTTATTGTGACATCATGAGCTATAAATAGATAAATGGATTATGTAAGAATAAAGGAACAACATAGTATATGGGTTATAATCCATGTATATAGGATCTGGAAGGGAAATAGGGTCTAACTACATGCAACCAGAGGGTGGTGCATTTCATTGTTGGCTTTGAGTGGATCACCATATTCCAATTTACTATCACAAAAGGACCAAAATCAATAATTAGAGGCAATTCCAATTATTTTTGGGTGTTATTTAGTAAGGATACATAGAATTGGGACTAGATCTATAATATGTGTGAATATTTCTCCAATTTCTATGAAAATCCTGACTACGTGAAATTTAGCACAGAATAACACATCGTGTGTCCCCCCCCCCCCGAGCTGTGATGTTAGGTTTTTAGGTGAAGTTAAATATCACCCACTATGTAGGTAGGCCTACATGTAATGTGACCATGCCCAGGTGGACAAGACTTGTGCATTCTATAAATTCCTAAGGCCCTGGGTTGACGTACACATCATGTAATAGATTACATGGGAGGGAGAAGGAATACACAACAATGGATTGGATGCATGGCCAGGACCCCAGGTTTCCATACAAGTCATGTATCCCATAATAAATTCCATGTAAAGAGACAAGTATTCCTATGCCATGTATAGGGAGAACACAACCTAGAAGTGGAGTGGGGTCACACACTATGTAGACTATATACACATCATCTACTTCTATGTAAATATTATTCCACTCATATATCCTTTTTTTTACTTAGATTTTGGACCGTGATTTTCCTATTGTTAGTTTTTTCCATTTTGAATGTGATTGTGGCCTTCATAGTGGTTTATGAGATAATATGAATGATGTTCGAAGAATTATAATTATTAAACCCATTATTGATGATGGTAGTGATTAGGCGGGATCATCAAATAGATTACGTGGTCAGAATGCCTTTGCTACACCTTGGTGTAGGATTTACACTATATTAGAGAGATTATAGGGTTACTCCAACCATGTTACACTAGTTCATAGGCTCCCCATGGTACCATATAAATGATGGGGTTAGTAATCTACTATTAAATCAGAGGGTGGGTTTCTCAGACTATCCAATAGATATTCGACTACGTACCCCCCCAACGACACTAGATCAAGGCTTCCCTATTTCTTTATATAGGTAGGGTAAGTAATCCACTTACTACAGGGACTGGTTTCTCCACCTTTGGGGCATTACTCACACATCTTTGAGCTATGGAGGGGTGTGGGTCCACCGTAAAAGATGCGTTCTCCCTCGTATATGGTGTATAGTTGTGAGGTGTTGGCCACACTACTCATATTATAGGGAGACTTTGTTTGATACTGGGCATATGTGATAGACTTTTAGAGTGTCATTCTTGCTCATTGACATTATTTTAGCATTGAGATCGAACCCCCCTTACTTTCTTCACCTGGTTTTCATTATGTGTGTGTATATATATATATATATATATCTAATGGGTTTCATTTTACTCTTTATTTTGTATGAGATGACTTTTATTGTATATCTCTTTCACTTATTTTCAGTTTTGGGGAATCTTAATAGGTATGTATATACTCACCTCTTCATGGGATTTGTATAGATATGTCATTTATTATGCAGATGATAGATAGATTGACGATAGTTATTGTGAAGTAAAGTGATACTTAAGTGCATTGACCACGTATGGTTTTCAAGCTTAGAGATAAAAATCATAGATCTCCCATCTTCATTTATTTGTAGTTTATTTCAATTTGAGAATCCATTTCTTGTTGGGAGTGTATTTCTCCACTTTACACTTTGGTTTTATTCTTTTGTATTCACTAGAGTTTATTTCATGCATGGTTTATCTCTTTATGTTAAAGTCTTTAATTTATATTCATTTCCATTATTACATGGAGATGTTTGTGTGTGTGTGTAGAGGTACATAGGAAAATGCCCTCATTTTAGTTATTAATTATTGGAATCCATCATCATCACCTATACTTTAGAGTAAGACTTGGGGTTATGATGGCCCAACCTTCTTCTAACTTGGCAGGCCTTTGTGGTTTGGGTCATTACAAAGTGGTATCAGAGTAGTTTATTCATTGGAATAGAGTTTGGTGTTTCCCCTTATGAGGATTGGTTAGGAATTAGGGAATTTATTTAAAAATCTCTTTAGTGTGTCTTTCAGGCCTTGGAACCATGTTTTGGTGTGGCGGCCAATATATCCATACATGAGAACTCAAACTAACTATTTGTTGACTCAACATACTTAGACATTGGATGCATGAAAAAATGGTACATTCGTCATATTGCATTTATTACTTTTAATATACTTCTTAATTCAACTGTGTATATATATATATATATATATAGATACACACACACACACACAGATATATATATTCATATGACCGTGGTGTGTCTTGATTACTTTGAGGATGCCTCTATGAAGAGAGATAGCTAGGTTACTGATTTAGGATCATGAAGATATTATAATGAGTGATAGGGACTCATTTCAAGGGGCTTCCCATGACATTTTTCATATAGCTGGGAAGGTAGAATCACCCCATCCTGTCAAGTAATAGTTATTACCAGTAGTCTGGGTCGAGGATGCATGCAGGCTTAGTGCAATCTATGAGTTACAATGCCAGATGATGTTGGGGTTCCATTGTGTGCCATATCCTTAGGGAGAGGAGGATTGAATTGAGTTGATAGTTTGATTGATTTGGTTAATTCATACCACTATAGATTAGATGGTTGAACATGAAGGAAATATTTTCTAGGGAGAAGTTGGGAATAGGTGGAGTTTGGTTATACATACCCATGGTAGGAGGATACTCTCATGGTATTACATCTAGTGGCTATTTTTTGAGGATTATTACACATAATGCTTGAAATCAGTTCATATTTAGGAGATTATGGTTTTAAACATTTTAGTATATTAGTATCTGAGTATTCTATAAGGTGCATTGACCTTACACGATACTTCCGCGACATGGTTTGAGGTGACATATTCTAGGTGAGGATGTTAAGAAGGGTCTCTGCATAGACATTTGAGTCAATGTTATATTCCTATTCCTACACACTTATATTGGTGTACTAGATCTGGCTCTAGTGACTGAGATCATCCAAGTGGAGGTGCATCAGGAAATTGGAGTTAGTGTTGGGAATCAAGAGGCTATGTCATCTATAATAGGTAATATGAAAAAACCATTAAGATCTGAATAGAGTATGCATCATAAGGCTCCAAATAATGGGTCTGTGGTTTATGGATCATGTAGAGGATATAGTCAAACTAGAGAGAGATTATGTTATTCTTGAAATGGGTGTGGTCACTTGGCTCGTGATTTCCCAACCCATCGTTCTGAGTAGGACTGGCAGACCATGGATAAACCCCATGGAAGAGGGAGAATTGTGATTTGGGATTTCCTAGGCATGGATAGAGAGGTACTTAGGGAGGTGGTTCTATAAGAGTAGTAGGAGAAGATCTATAAGGAGGACCAATTAGTGTAGGATGAAATTATGATCTCCTACCCCCACCTGGTGCCCCATGGCAAGATCGGGGAGAGAGCGGTCTGTTCTTTGGAAAATAAAAGGCCATAAGGGTCTACAACAAGCCTATATAATAGATGATACATAATATCATCTATCTTTATTCTACTCTTTCCTCAGTACTAGTAGACAATGGTGTGATTCATTCCTTCATATCCTTATTCCTGGTGTGATAATCAGAGATTCTATTTGGGACATTATCCCAACAACTATGGATAGATGCTCTTAGAGGGAGAGATTCCTTGATATCTCATATTTTCTAGTAGTACAATATTTTTATTAGTAGAGAGCATTTCATGTAGGAATTAAATGTTATCACGATGAATCCTTATGATTTCATATTGGGTATGGATTGGTTTTATGTGGTTCAAGCCTAGATTTATTATTATAGTAGAGGAGTTTAATGACTATCGGTGGATGGGATGCGAGTATCCTTTAGGGAAGAGGGAGATATCATTGTGGAGTGAGCGGGCCTTTCCTGAAAGATGCTGTAGACTATCACCCAATGATAGGGGAGTTTATCACTTGGTTCAGTTGTACCTTCAAGAATCTTGATTTCTTCGGTAGTGGAGGAATATATAGACATATTATTTAGGATATTTAATAACTACCTCTAATGTGGTTGATGGATTTTTGTTTTGAATTGTAGAACAGTACCACACTGGTATCTTATGCAACATATCAGATTCCTCGAACAGATATATGAGAGCTGATGGTGGAGTTGGAGGACCTTCTAGGGAATAGTTTTATCAGGCCTAGTTTTCCCCCTTGGAATATCTTGTTTTGTGCATGAAAAAGTTTGATGAGATATTAAAGATTTTTGTTGATTATTTTCACCTAAAATAGGACACCATAAATAAAAATTACCCCTTTAGAGGATTCATGACCTCTATAATAGGTTTATAGGTATGAGTTGTATCTTGAAGATTGATCTTAGATATGGCTATCGTTAGTTGAGATATTTAAAGGTTTATATTCAAGAGTTTGAATTATGATGACACTAAAGACACTATGAGTTACAGGTGATGCCTTTAGGTATGGAGAATCCCCCCTCCATGTTTATAAAATTAGTGAACCAAATCTTTCATCCACACTTGGATCAATTTTTGGTTATCTTCATTGAAGACATACACATCTACTCAGTGTCAGGGGAGGAGAATGCAGAAAAATTATGGATGGTCCTAGACATTATTTGGGAGAATCATATTTATATAAATCTCTCTAAGTGACAGTTTTAGATTTTTTAGGTTCACTTTTTGGGGAATGTCATTTCTGAGTAGGTATTAGCTATGGACCCAATTAATATTTATATGGAACTTTCATTGTATCCACCCAAGAGCAAATCATAGTTGAGGTGTTTCCCTAGACTTACATGGTATTAAAGAGGGTTCATGGGGGTATTCTCAATGGGTTTAATCCCCCTTGACTACCCTTATATGAAATGGTAGTAATTTAACTAGAATTAGTAGTATTAGAGAGGCTTTAAGGAGTTGAGGTTGAGGCTAACTAGTGCTCATATTTTAATAATATCAAAATAAGTTGTTGAGTATATAGTGTATTTTTATGCCTCCAGATTTTGGATCAAATGTGTATTAATGAATTAGAAGGTAGTGAACACAAATGGTTCAAGGTAGTTGACACAACATGTGCATAATAATGTGACCCCTGACCTAGATTTGGAGGCAACTGTATTCACTCTATAGATATGGAGTCACTATCTTCTAAGAGATAATTTTTTTGTTTACTCAGACCATTACAAACTCAAGTATATATTAATACATATATTTATGGTCCTAATAAATATCTACAGGTTGGATTTACTATTGTAATATGACTTTGATATTTTCTATACATCTAGGAAGGGAAACATGGTGGTAGATTATATTACTAAGAAGTCATATTCCCATTTACTCAAAGAGGAATCTGAACAGTTGGCCTTTTTTTAGTTGTCCCTCTTGGAGTAGAGGAGTATATCTTATCTTTAGTTGATTCTATCAACTCATTTGCTTCTCCAATGTTTTAGGGATCCTCATTTGAGAGATATAAACTGTGTGGTTCCCTATGACCATATATCATCATGATATTAACTATTTTTAGTTTATAAAGGAGGATTATAAGTCATACTTTTGCATGGATGGATAGTGGTTTAGGATGAGATGTAGAAGGAGGTGATGATGGAGTTTCAATCTCCACCATTTTTAATGCATCCCAATGTAGGTTATATGTACAGATAAATTTAAGGGCTATTTTGGTTGGATTTCATGAGGTGGAGTGTTGTTGAGTTTGTCTCTTGGTGCATAAAAAATAAGCAGGTGAAGACTGAACACTAGGTTCTGACAGGTTTGATACAACCTCCTAGGATATTAGAGTAAAAATGGTATATGATATCCATATATTTTGTGATAACTATTCCATGGACAGTTTGAGGCAACGATTCTGTCTAGGTGATTATTGAACAACTCCTGAATTTGGAACACTCCATCCTTAGTAGGAAGTAGAGCTTGGTGAAGAGTTTTCAATAATTATACATGTGGTTTATCTTCTGACATTATGGGGGTACAAATGATGATTGCCTATAACTATGATGTGTGGTTTATTTCATGGATATAGAGAGGCTTGCATGAGGGATTTGGATCCCAGTTTTAGAAGAGTATGAAATTTCACCTATAAACTGATGGGAAAACTGAGCACATTGTATAGGTGTTGGAAGATATTCAAAGATCCTATGTTTTGGAATTCATCCAGATATAGGAGGACCAATTTACATTGGTAGAGTTTTATTATAATAATATATATCACTCAATGATGGACATAGAACCTTTAGA
Organism: Viscum album; assembly: GCA_963277665.1. Lineage (NCBI taxonomy): Eukaryota > Viridiplantae > Streptophyta > Magnoliopsida > Santalales > Viscaceae > Viscum > Viscum album. The sequence continues at coordinate 1,147,601,340 of OY728142.1, read as the reverse complement.
GACCTTATATAGGGTACCCTGCATGTCACCCTTGTGGTGAACAAATATTGGAAAGGAATATATAGTCAGGTGAGAGTTGGTGGACATGATAATGAATAAAGATCATGTGATCCATGAGCATATGATGAAAACCTAGTTTTAATAGAAATATTACAAATATCAATATCAAAGTCACTTAGAGTTTGAGTATGGAGGACACGTTTTATCAAGAGTCTCCCCTCATTGAGGATTATGGAGGTTTGGATGGAGAGGATAGTTATCCTCTAGTTTCACCAGCTAATTTGAGATCCTATAGAGGGATGGAAAGGTTTATTACTACATATCATTACCCCTATTTATGAGAGAGTTTATGAAGTTTTCCATGTGTCACATGTGAGGAGATATGTGCATGATCCTATTTATTTTTTTAACATGGGAGAGATAGAAATTGAAGATGGATCCATAAATATAGAGTACCCAGTGGAAATCGATGATTAGTAGGAGATGATGTTGTGAGAATGGACCATCCCCTTGGTTCTTGTTCTTTGGTAATATGGGAGCTTGTAGGATAACTCATGTTAGTAGGAGATCTAGATGTAGGATTAGTATCCCCAACTTTTTATTTAGATTTTAAATTTAGAGGATGGGAATAATTGAAGCGTGGAATAATGCAGTGACTTTTTTTATTTCGTATACTTTGAAATATAGTAACAAATATTTTCAGAACCAGGTGTTGAGATGGAATGAGATTTAGAGGCCAAGTGAGCCTGGAATTGATATTATAAAAATATTAAATATATAAATATCATGCACATTTTGTCCTTCCAAAATAACAGTAAATTTCTCAAATGTAGTATTAAATAAAAAAATTGATTCCACATTTGAGTCTAGAACATGGGTTTCACCATTGGCATGACCTAATGAGGGTCGATGGTTGATGTCAGTTGAGGTATTCATTTTTAGTGCATTTAATTAAAATAAATCACTAAATTTATTTATTTTATTTTAAACACCCAAAAAATAAATAAAATCAATAAATAAACTCTTCTTTTGAAATTAAAAGGGTTAGTTGTATCACAATTATTAGATCTGAGAGGAGTTTCAAAGAATTACTCATAGGTGAATCAAAATTGAATGATGAACAACGATTGTATTTGTGGTGGATCAAGAGGAAGTGGATGCAGAAGGACTTATTATTCACTAGTGAATGTGTTATTCACCAATGATGTATCCTTCTCAATGGTAGGGGTCATCAATTGTGCATTTATATCCTTTTAATTATAAAAATATTTATCATTTATTGTATATTCTTTTCTTGATCTTCATTATTTCACCCTTCATATGAGCTCATCTAATGGATTAAATTATATATTCAATTATTTATTGATTTATTCCATTTTATCACCCCATATATCATTAATCTAGGTTCATTGTCCATGAACTCTTTTACAACGATGTTTTCACCTAAGTTATTTTGTTTTCCCCATCTCGGTTCATCACGTTCTTCACCATTGGGCTATGGAGTTTTTGTTCGACTTTTCGGATGGCGAGTTTATGTGCGATCAAACCTTCAGATTAATTATGGTAGCACAAGTGACACCTGTATCTAATGTATAAATATATATATTGAAGAAAAATGCAATATATGGGTGATAATCTATGTATTAAAGATCTGAAGGGACAATGAGCTCATGGGGCAGGTGACTAAAGGGCAATATAGGGTGTTGCGTGCATTGAGGGGATTTCCAGATTCTTATTTTTGGCCACTACAAATCCAGAATCAATGTCCATTAGTAATTTCAACTGGTTTTGGGTGGTCTTTCAGCATTATCCATGGTGTGAAGAGTATATCTAGAATAAAAATAAAACCTTCTCCATTTTCTATGAAAATACCAACTAAAAGATGTGTAATATAAAATATAACATGGTGTGTAGCCCCTGGATGTGGATCTTGCATTTTTGTGAAATTTAAATATCAAAATCCATATACATAAGCCTATACACTATGTGAACTTGGATAGGTGGATATTTTGTGTGCAAGTGACACATGTCTAGGGCCCCATATAGGCAGACATGTCATGTACTGGAGTCGATAGGAATATGGAAAGGATATATGGGAAGGGTTTGAAATTCACGTTCATGACCCTAAGTGGTCATACATGATGTGTATTGTGGAGGAAATTATATTTTTAGAGACATAGATTTCTAATCCATGTCCAGGGAGAACAAAACTTGGTAGTCGAGTGAGTTCACACATTTTGTGGACCCTATACATGCTATTTTCACCAATGTAAGTCTCTTTCCAATCTTATCTCATTCTTTTTGACTCATATTTTTAGCCAATGATTATCTTATGCCCAGTGTTTTTTCACATAGAATTATATGGTGGCCTTCATAGAGGATTTTGAGATATGATGTGAAATGTTATAAGTGTGACGCTTATTACAATGATGCTTGATGATGATGGTGATCATGAGGGATATTCATATAGATGTTGGGGTCAATACTCCCCTGATACACCAGGGTGGGGGTTCTCCAATCTATTAGAGAGTTTATGGGGATAGTACTCCTTTTATTATCAAGGGAATAGGTTTATTATGTAACCAAATAAATGTTAGTGTCAATAAACCCCTATCAAATAAGGGTGTGGGTTCATCAGGATATTACAGAGAATCGAGGTCAACACTCCACTGTCACACAAGGGTGTGAGTTCCCCTTCTATTTATATAGGTAGTGTTAATAGTTCACTTATTACAAGGTATATGTTATATACCTACAGAGAGGTAATACCTCATTGTTGAGTTTCAGTGGGGTGTGGTACCTCTACAGAATATGTGTGCTCCCTCAACTATAGATAACAATTGTGAGGTGAAGTCCCCTCTACTCATATTCTGGTGAAGTTGCATTTGAAGTCGTGACTCAGTGATAGAATTCTTTAACTGGGGGCTTAATTATCGACTTTAGATGGGCTGCGAGATAGATTTCCATTTTCTCTCTCACTTGGGGGTTTTTATGAGAATATATATTAATATATATATATCTTATGGGTTTCATTTCCCTATTGTTTTGTGTTCATATATATATTGTTGTATCTATCCATCACTCCCTTTCAGTTTTGGGGTGTCCTACTAGGAATGTATATACCCACTCCTACATGGGATTTTACCTAATGTATTGTTTATTATAAAGATGAAATACATATCACTAGTGGTTATATTGCAGAATAATGATACATTGGTGAATTAACCATGCATGGTGGTTAGGCTAAGAGATCAGAAGCAGGAATCTCTCATCTTTCCTTATTTCTATTTTTTTTCAGGTTGAGAGTTCATTTCTAGTTAGTTGTTTATTTCTCCCTTTAAAATTGGTTATATTCTATTGTATTCTTTAGAATTTATGGAATTTCTTGTTTATCTCTAGATATCATAGTCTTTAATTTATATTCCCATAAATATTGCATGGATATGGTTGGGTGAATACATATAGGTACATTACAAAAAGGCCTCCCATTTTAGTTATTCTTTATTGTCCCTTATAGATAGCCCTTGGCCGATGGAAGCAGGCTCTGGGTTTTTATACCATCCTTCTATTGTCCATGTGGGCCTTGGTAGGTCGGGTAATCATAGAAGATAATTTCGTAATAGAGATATTTTTTTATTTTTCTTATCATGGATGATGATCATGATTGGTAATATTTATTCTATATATATAGGACCATACATAGTAACAAATACTTTTCAACTTAGGGTAGTTGAGATTAATGAAGTCTAATGAGATAATCCATTTAAGGTGAATGGGAAATGACATAAGATTTTTCAATATTTTTTTAGAAGGATACAATAGTGTATTTCAAGATCCCTTTTTTATCTATTGGATAAAGAAACCTCATTTTATCTCTTCCATTCATACTATACTAGATACCTTATTATTTTAAATTTAGATTTCCTAAAAAAATACATGTATAAATTCATTGGAATTTTGTATAAGATGAGTGTGGTTGGGGTTACATATTAAGTTGAAATTTACTTTATCTATTATATTTTTTATCTATAATTTTTTGTATTGAATAAAATAATCCACAATATCCAAAACGTATTTACAGAGTCTACATATTTATTCTTTCTTATATTTTTAAAATAAAATATCATTTTTAGATAATTAAACATGATCCCCAATGTTTTATTTCTAGGAATAAATAACATGCTAGTATGCATGGAATCCCCTGACTTTTAATTTTTTTAAATTAAATTATTTCTAGGTGAATTTGGTTACATATTTCTAGGAACTTTTGTTTTAGAACTAGGAAAATTAGTGCAAGTGAAGATATATTTCTAAAATGGAAATTCTAATATGAGGATAATGGGTTTTTGAACTTAATTCAATGTAAAATATCCTTTGTGAAATAGAAAATCTAAAAGATCTAGCCTAAAAATAAATTTATATAAGTCCTTTGAAATTTATTTTAAATGAGTGGTTAGTATCCCACAATGAAGCTCTAATACATTAACCAATCACTGTATGAGTAAATGAAATTCCTCTAAAAATACATTATGTTATTTTTAAAATCATGAATGTGAAAAATTTATTAATTTTATAAATTATCATAAATGGATTCATTTAAGTGAGGGGAATATTGTAAAAAGTGATTTTTTTTTAAAATTTACCTATAAAAATATAATTGGATATTTTATCAAGGAAGTGGGAACTAAAACTTTTGTTTAAGGAATATAAGAAAGAGGAATAAATGGTAGTTCCACCTTTTGAAATTTTATATAAAAAAATACACTATTTACACTTCTGGACATAGAAAATTTTCTTAAACAAAAAGGGAGGTAGTTAGATTGATTCGTAGAGGAAGTGAGATAACTAAAAAAGTGAATGAATTTTTGATCTTCATACCCACTAGTTTGAATACATGATTTTAGGTGGGAAAAATATCTCTCAATAAATTGAATTCATTATATTTACTTATAGTGAACAAGTGTTAGTGTGGTGAAGTGATGAGATCCAATTTTACCCTTATATTTACCAACTTTTTTGGGGAATTAACCCCCCTAATTATGATATAAATTATGTAAATAATTCATTTTTAATACTTTTTTGAGATCTATAATCTATTTATATGTTGCTTTAAACATGGTTTTTAATAATTTATTAAATTTCTATATTTAATGGATAATTTATAAATTGATAAGGAGAATTATATTTCATTGTTTATAAGTTATTTAATCCAAATTAAATTCTATTTTTCAATCTAGGAAAGAACTAGACAAAGCCTACATTTAGGACAATTTTATTCTCACATTGTGTAGGTAGAAACTAGAAAAAATATCAAAGGACTAAATTGATGAGGAATCTAAACTAACCATTGAATATGATTGAATGTGGAACTTAAAAAACAACATGTTCAATCAACCGATCCTAAGTGGAAATGTTAAAAATTATTGAATCAAACACAAGATTAACCTACCGTAAGTGAAGATTCAACTGAATGTTCTCAAAATTATGTAAAGGGAAGAAGTGGACACACATTCAATCTGACCTACTGTGAGTCTCTCAATTTGCCTCAAGTAAATATTTTGACTGATCATTATTAGATCAACCATGAATACATATATAAAATTTACCATGGGTCCTTATTTTTTCATGTTTAACTCAAGAGACCATACATCTGAAGTGATTTCAAGAGGTAACTTGTATTACTCATAAGTATAGAGGATAATCGACCTTGGATTCTTTTTTTTTGTGGTTTATCCACTGAGGTGAAGAGCTCAATCAATCTTATGAGCAACTATACCCTTGGATTGACCACATATTCAAACTGATTGACTGCATGTAAAAACTAAACAACCATGACTTCCCTTCATTAGGTCAATTAAAAACTTATCCAAAATTCTATTTTTAAGGAAAAAAATTGAAAATTACCAAAACTAGAAGTTAAAAAAAAAATCAATATAAAACATAATTCTCATTATTCCTCTGCACTAGGGAATAATATTTCAAGTTATCCATGTGGTTTACATCAAATTAATGATGAAAATAATTATTGTGGGAAAATTTATAGGAATATAAAATATTTTAGATTCTATACTGTGGCCATTATATATGCATGTGATGAAAAAAAGGGAATTTAGAACGAAATTTGATGAAATTTTCAACGAAAAAAGTAGTCTATGTGAATCATTTGGAAAGAGGACCTATTGAAAGTGAGGCCCTAAAAATCTCTATAAGAAAAGGAATTGTTCACTAAATATGGTGATACATCACAACTACTCAATCGATCTGAGATGAATCCATTTCTTTTTTTATTTTATATTTTTTTATTACCTATTAATGGTTCTATAAGAAATTTGTGAATGGGTTGAGGATATTCCCCATTCCCTGTTAATAAATTTTTTATTTTAATTTATAATCACTTCTATTCATTTGCCTATAATTATTTGAGTGGTTTATGAATTATGAGATCTCCTTCCATTATATGAGTTTAAAATACTTATTTCCTATTTCATTATATTATACACATAAGACAATTAGGTTATCTGCTCTTCTATTTATCATGAGTAGTGGTTTTATCTGATGGTTATTGGAGATTCCTGATCAATTTTCTAGGTGAAATTATAGATTACAATGATTATTGAATCTTTCTAATTATGTAGAAACTTTTAGGTGAGGGTGATTAGTTGTGGTTTCCACTTATTACATAGAGGAAAAAATAGTAAATTTTTGAATTAGGATTTTATAGGTAAGAAAGGGGATATACATGGTTAAGAAACTATGTTTAAAATTGATTCTAAAACGAATCCATTTGAAAATTCAACCCAATTAAATCGCTATTTTCACACACACTAAACCCATAAACAAGTGAGTTACACACCCATGATACTCTCCTCTATGAAGACAACATAAGTACTACCATTTCTATATTAATATTCTTAATAAATTAATTTTTTAGACCACATGACACAACACTCATTATTTAGTTTTATTACTAATATTATATTTGTTTTCTACTCTAACAAGTAAGAATTAGAGCTCAGAATCATGATCCATCTATATCAGTGATTTCATATATATGAAATAAAGGTAAAACCTTAAAATATTTTATCTATTCTTGTTGATTTTGTTTCACTGTGGCATGATAGGTAGTTTTTAGGGTTCACAATTAATTTTTTCAAATCTGACTAGATCATGAAAATTAAACTTAATAAAATCAACATGTGGACTATGATTAATGAAAAAACTATTTGTTCCTTATCAGTTATGGGGGTTTATACATTATGTGTGAGTTTATGTGTGAGGTAGAAATAGGAATAGACATAGGTGACACAAACATGTGTATTTTTTGTATATAATTTTCAAATACTAATTAATGTAAAAGATATGGAATGATTTATTTTCACTTGAACTCTTAGAGTTCAAAGAAATTTGGGATAATTAAATGGTGATGTGGTGACTAAAATGGTTATTTAACCACTAATAAAGAGTGATTATAGTGATCAAGGAAAAATACCACTCAATATAATCGCATATGAATTTTTAGAAAATTGAGATAAAATAATTAAGTAGTAGATTCTGGTGATACAGGTGGCAGATAATGAGATATGTGTTGTGGTCATGAATGCTAGGAGGAGGAAACATGGTTTATCTCCTATGTATTCATGATACCCTAATTTCTTTTTTAACTAGTAAGTGATATATGTTTGGTTCTACGAGATGTTTTATGTGGTTAGTTACATTATATGTGATATATATTTGGGGTCAAGTGACATGATATATAATTATTTCATTTATTATAATGTATGGGTGAAACAAATGTCTTATAATTTTGTGAGAGTGGTAAATCAATCAGAAAGTGGTTGCAAGAAACCATTAGGATCATTCTTATAATACTACTTTAATACTCTTGGATTTCTATTTAGTGAGGTAGAATTAGTGAGGGTGGGAGAAAACTACTTGATTTGAGTATGCATTGATTAGTTCTGGGTTTTGTTTATCGGGGCATCTGAATTCACTGTTAACTTTTTTATAAGAAACCTTAGGTATGGTACTACTAAGTATACATGTTATGCTCAACCTATGTATATATAAACTATTTATCAAGTTTACAGGAGGTCTTTGGCTATCAAAATGGCCAGTACTAGCTTGAAGCATGGGTTATTCTAGTTGTTTCCATAAGGTTTACTTTTGGAATAATTTTTTATTTAGATATTTTTATATCTATTTTATATTCATGCATTTGGGATATTTCATATATGGGATTTTTGGTTTATTAATCTTATTGTATGTTGTATTGGTTAGTGATTTATGCTATGATCCCATGATATTAATGGAAATTCCTATCACTTGAGTCTTTTACACACTCAATGCTAGTTTCTATCATAGGGCCAACTGGATATGAGACTTGAGGTTCACTCCTTGTCATCACAGTCTGACTAGGAGTGGTACTAGTGGATGGGGTTGTGATAAGATATGATAATTAAGATTTATTCAAAGTTGATAGAAAAGGGAGAGTAGAGATATAATCTCAATAAAATATAATAATAATGTAGTATTACTAGAAACAATAGAAAGAAAGAAAAATAAAAAATATTTCTTAATCCATGTGTTACTTCACATGAAAATCCTGTTTTAAAGTCCCCAATAAGGCTGTCATAGAAAAATAACTATAGTGACTAAGAGGATGTGGTTTATCATATTTAAACCAATATATATTTTTCATTTTTTTTGAAGTGAAAAAGTGGTAACATGGGATTATACAATACTATGATAACAAACGACCCCTTCTAGTTGAAAATATCCTTTCAAAACACCACTTTATAGAGTTGAAAAGCATGTTGTCGACTTACTGAATTGTTCTGAAATTCATGCATTTCTAATTTTTTTAATATAAAATAATGTTTTGGATGTTTACATAAGTATATAATAATCCTCAAATCTCTATTTATCATTCTAAAACTCAAAAATTAAAAAGTAACTCATGTATGATTTTGAAAAAGAAACATCAGAAAGTGGTTTTTAGAAATGCTATAATTTTAATATATTTAGGAATAAATATTAAATCCTATTATAATTTTTTTTCAGCTCCCATGGGACTTTTAACACCCAAAATAGCTAAAGAAAACATTTAAAAAAAGAGAATAATTATTTTTTTTTCATCATAAAAAAAATTGAAACTTCAGTTTCATTAAATAATGATTTTCTTCTCAAAAATATTGAAAAGTAAAAAAAGAAATCAAATAGTCACTACTTGATAAATAATGGGTCTAAAAAGTTAAAATAGTGCATTATAAGTCAAAAAATTAGGTTTAACTTCTATTAATTCATCCCATAATAAAAAAAAATATTTCTTTGGGCTTTCTATGCCAAAAAATTTCAAAGAGAAACCCTTTTCATTTCATTCAAAAATAAATCATGAAATTTTGAATTTTATGTTAGAAATTTATAGTTGTTTAACATTATCATCTGAATCAACATTGAATTTAAAAATTTACCCACCTTCCGTAATGGTGTTAAGGAATAAACGATCATTAATATGTTTAAGTTAAAAATTCATTTTCACTTCCCCTTCATCAAAATCATTTGAAAAATTATTAAGTTAAATATTTTAAAATATGGAAGATTACTATCATGAATAGTTTCTAAAATTTTAGAATTAATTTCTTTTAAATTAATTTTATTTTCCTCCTGATTCCAAACATCAAACTCAGAAATCATTTATCAAAATTTCAAAAAGGTTGGATGAAATTTTTTTAACATTAAATTTTTCTTTATTCAATTTATCATCAAATCAAGATTCCATTTAAAAAAAACTCTTAAATATTTATTTTTTTGGGTGGTATTTTAATAATGGGACATTGATCTACTTCCACGTTTACCTTTGAAACTTATTTAATGTATTTATTTACTCTTTTTTTTTCTGGAAAATGTCATCATTATTATGTTCAATTCCACTGGTTTGGTCATATTCCTTCTTTTCCATTTCACACTTATTTTCATTGTTAATCAACTAATTTTCTTCATCACATAATTAAATTTCTTATTGATTCTAAAAAATTTAGTCATAATTCCCAAAATTTATTTTTTAACATTTGAATAATCATATAGTCTTAATAATGCTTATATCTAATCTCTATTAATCATTGTTTTAGGTTTGATTGGTTGATAATTTTTGGATCATAACAATTATTATTTTCTTCTTGTTGTTGAGACTGGTGGGGATGGATATAGACACACTACCCAAAAGTGTTCCCACATCCTCTATAAAAAATAAAAAAATACCTGGTTCCCTTGATACCAACCTTAAGTTGGATATATTTTTAACAAACTACAAGAAAATATTCACATAAATAGTATCTTATAACATTACAAATAGTAGAAATATTAGTGAAAATATTTTCAATAATCAAGAACAATTATTTCCAAAAAAAGTTATCGCTAATAATAAATAAAAATTTTAAGCTCAAGAACACATGTAAAGACCTAAAATTTTGAATATTATTTTGTTTTCGAAAAATGTATGTCTTACTATGTCATAATAAATAAAAAATATATAAGTATAAATGTAATGTGACCTTTGGGTTTTGACCATTATATGACCATCAATCAATATAACCCTTGGAAATAATAATAATTTTCAACATTATAATTGTTGTTTAAAATAGAAATAATAATGTGTGATTAATTCAGAAAGAAGAGTCGATGGCCTCATCTAGTAGACTCATCCCATATGATTCCCATCTATCAAAGATTGAGAATTAGGTAGCATCACTAGTGTTTGCTCTAGAACAAGCCCATGTCTAGCTTCCACATGTTTATCTTGAACGTAATCATATACGGGAGAAGTTCAAGTTGATGGAAATCACCACCCGAGCAATGTTGTCCGAGTCACCCCAAGATTCTATAACCATTTCAAACATTACTCTTAGGTCTTATGTAGGTGTTATAAGGGGCTATGTATTGAGGCTATAGTTACATTGGGTAATCCTTTTGTATAAATAACATTTTTATTTATTGTTATGGTAAAATAACTATGTTTTTTTAATTTCACATGTCAAAATAAATATATGATGAATTTTTAGAATTTTTTCCAAGAAGTTTTATATTATTAATGAATATTGAAAAAAGTGTATTTAGAAATATTTTTTAACTTTAAATAATTAAAAATGTGAATTTTTTTTTCAGAAAACAGACATATACAGTTGTAATAAGTAAAAAATTTAGAGTGTGATAAGTTCAACATAATTTTTGGTGAATAGTAAATTTTGAATAGTAATTTAACGTTTTTGAATAGTAACATGATCAATGGAATTGTAAACTAACTTATGTAAGTATTAATATAATTTAAGAATCTTGAATTGGAATGAGATATAATATTATAAGTAAATAATTGTTTTAGAAATTATTAGTTAAGCATTAGTATTTTTTTGGAAAATAGTGATTTTACTTAAAAATTAAATTTATCATATTTAGAAAATTATTTTCATAAAATTAATATCATTTTTTAATTTAGAACATCGATATTATATTTGTGTGAATTTATGATATTTTTATTAAATGTTTTGTTTTTTGGTGAATAGTAAAAATATAGTTTTCGAGTATTCAGTGTGTCTGATGAAATAATAATGATTTAATATGTAATTTAAAATATTTTTAGACTCATTTGGATTGAAATATTATATTAGGTGTCCCAAGTGGCTAAAAATATGGGCAAATACCATGAGAAAGCCCATGGTTTTGCAAATACCATCGATGAGGGGTCCATGAAAATAAAAAAAACTCCCTCTCTTTTACTATAAATACAAAGAAATTACTTCATATTACTTCATTTAGAATTCATTACCCTAGAATTTATGATTGTTTTACCTCCCAAGGAGTCCTCACAAAGTTTCCCCAAGTCCTCAAGGTCCTGATCCTAGAGTTTTTGATGTTACTCGTCAAGGTAAGGGAATTCCCAACTTCTCTTTTCCTTTCATGTTCTCTTTTATGTAGTATGCCTTTAAAATTTCCATTCCATATTCTTATTTTAATTTTATTCCATCCCTATATTTTATTATGAGTATTTTATTAATGGGTAACCCCAATCCCCTCTCTTTTTAGTATTTTTTAAATCCATGTTTCATACCCGTTATGTTGTAGATTTTCGTCTCAAAATCTATCTCTTTTTCTCAAGAAATTATTTTATTTTATTTATGCGAATAAGAAATTATATTTCATTTATATGGTTATTCATGAATACATAAAAATTATATATTTTATTCTGAGATTTATATACATAAAAACCTTACTCCCTTTCCGTGGGTTATAAAGGACATAATGATCATGTTTTTTTAAACACCAAGATTTTCATATGAAACCCATAACTTTTATTATCTTTTGGTTATTTATAAAAGGTTTGATTATGATATATGTGGATCACATGAAAATAAATAAATATTAAGGGTGCACCCTGATATCACTCTAATGCATTGGGTAAATAAAATAATCTCTAGAGATGACAAGTTTTACGATACCTTGGTGAATAATCTTGGTAATATTTATAACACCTTGGGGATGGACCTTGGTGATGTGATTATTAATGCCTCAATTAAATTTTTTAGCCACATTTTCAAGATATTATTTATTTTATTATTATCATTATATGTCTATTTTCATTCAATTAGGATGTTTCCTTATGTTGTTGTTGTATTCTCTCAAGTTCACATGTAAAATGTTTTTCCAATTTTCCCTTACTAGGCCTTATGCTCACACTTTCTTTTAATGTATGACCCCAATTTATGAGATATAGTAATTGTTCTTAAGATTAAATTTTAAATAATCCTTAAAAGAGCATTAAAATAATTTTATATGTTTTCATGTATTACGTACCTTTTCTCCAAGACACTAGACTTTAAATATCCCTTTTTTGTAAAATGTAATGAAAAGTTATGTAATAAAAATGTGGGATGCCATAATACAGGAAGTAGTATAGCATTTGAAATTCATCACAATAGAATAAATATATATTTTTAGTAAACATTTATATATATTTTATTATTTATTTTTTTATTTTATATTTATTCAGTTTTATAACCCAATGTAACTCAACATGCATCTTCTTCATAAATGGTTCCAAATTTTAGTGAGATTTCATTTAACTCTTGTAAAAATACAATTTATAATTTTCTACCTCCCTAGTATAAGGTGAGAATGGTCAATACCAATGGAAAAGGGTGATTTGGTCTAAGGTAATATTATAAACCCAATATACCATGAGAAGTAAAAATATAAGGCACTAATGAATAAAATATGGAGTGAAGTTTAATAAATATGATCTGGATGGTTGAAAATTTCAATGGGAGTTTGAATATTATCTATTTGAAGAATATTAATTTTAAAATATGACAATAAGAATAATTTTCTTGAAATTTTAAAATCCAAAGGTGAATTTTTTTTATGTGTCTTATGTTTTGGTAGATGTTTCAAGGGTTTATATAAGGACCCGACCTTAAACATTTCATATTATTGAATTATGTTAATAATTCACATTAAGGATTTTTTCAGGTTTATAGCTTAATAGAATAAGGTCATAACATATACATAACAACTTGAAAATTACATGCATACATATCTACCCAATTTCCATTTTTTAAACGAAATAAAAATTCTTGAAAAAAAGAGTCATTTCTAGATCCATGTTTTAGACAGCATGACTTTTCCTTGATCCCATCCTTGACCCTATTCCACTTTATGTCCTGTGAAATGATTTTCAAAAACTTGGGATGAGCATAAAAGGCACAGTAAGGGATACACAAAAAAGGAAAACTGTTAGTTTTTAAAAAAAAAACATGTAAACCATGAATACTTTATAATAAGTAATAATTTTCACCTTTATGAAGTATTAAATACTCTTCACTGAATAAAAGATCATTGATTACCCATTTTTTAACCAAAATATTACAATAAAACCCATATAAAGAACTTGTAACATATAAATTTAACTTGTGAAATAAACATACTTAAATGGAATAATCATAAGGTCGAATTCCACACATATCACTAAATAGAATAGTCATACAACCGACTTCCATAACCAATTAATTTGAGGTTATAATGTAACCACCCGTCCAAGTTTATCATGGCACCACCCGTCATTTGGTTTATCACGTAACCAGCCGTCAAATTTCTATGTACATTATAAAATCATAACACATACAAAAAATATAAAGGAAAGAAAAAATTTCCACATTTCAATCTCAATATATCACTTAAATATATTGACATAACAAATCCATTATCAAATCCATTTTCAATACCAAAATACATAAAGGAGTATATGGTATTTATTTTCCTTTTAAAAACATTACGGATTGTTAAGGAAGAAAAAGTGAAAATATTACTTTTGGCGAAGTAAAGGTTGTTGTCACCACTTACATTAAAAGAAACATACCTTTTTATCGTTTAGTAAAATTCTTCATAGAAAAGGATTCACTTAAAATGAAATGAAATTTCCAAGGTTTTTATACAGCGTATAAAATAAAGCTGTGTATTAAAACAAAATATGCCTCAATGAAAAGAGATTGAGACGAAGTCCCTTACCTCATGTCCGAATTGACCCGTTCGGTCTTTAATATCCAAAATAATAAACTAAAGTTAATTTCTACTTGATTAAGAACCTTTTTAAAGTTTATTATTCCTTTTATATGAATTAATTCCATGTTGTAAACATTATTTAATCATTTAAGTTAATAATGGTCATTTTGTCGATATTTGGTACTTGAGTCAAAAATGGACTACATATAATTACAAGTTGTTCATGTAGTCAAAATTTCATTATATCCATAATGATATTCATGATTTAGATATCATATATATGATATATATCCAGTATTTACATGTATTTATAATAGTATATAACATTTTGATATAAAAATAAAATGCACCGTTCATTGAGATGGTAAGTCGTACATACGCATGAACGCTACTTCCATTTCTATTTTCTATTGTAATGGAATGAAAAATTAATAATACAAAAGTATATTATAACTAAAGTATAATATAATATATAATTTCATTAACTCCACCCTTTATAAATTTCTCATAATGCAAGAATGATTCATATCATTTTGACGGGGCGGTAGTCCGTACTTCCTCAAATTAGACTATCGTATTTTCCCACTATGGAAACCATAAAGGTATCCTATAAATGAGAAATACAGAATCATAGAAAGAATATAAATATAATATATATAATATATAAATATAGATCCATCGTAATGGCCACCAAGATAGGTAGTTGGAGATATTTGAATAATCATCGTTTCGTGAGGCAGTAGTTCGTCGTCCACAGAAACAATATGTTCTTTACCAATTTGATAGAGGTGTGTGTAAGTTTAGTAAGAATAATTATCATAAAAAGTACCTAGTATATTTAAGATAATTTTTTTGTTATAAAATAAAGTAATAAAAATTGTTTAGGGGGTTAGAGAAGTAAAATAAAACAAAATAAAACAAAAGAATTTAAGACAAACCATTACCTTTAATTCAGGTAACTCCCTTTGTTTTGAACCCAAAGAACTTCTTGAAGTGCCTTCTACCTAATTTAAGGCTTATAAGTGGAATAGATGGATCTTGAGAGCTTATTTGGGCAGGGGTTGGATGATCCAAGGGTCTTGTGAAGTGTGAGTAATGGGTTAGAGGTGAGGGATTATTATAAGTGGGGGGATGGGCTATTTAAGAAAGTGTGAAAATATTATATTATTATATAATTATTTTCGGTTTATAATGGTCCAAAACTAATTAAAGTATAATATAAGATGACTCATGGTCGAAATAAAGTCATCCAAAAATAATTGGACAGGTTTTGGATATTATTTTATTCTTTATAATCTTATTTATTTAAATCATTTATTAATGAGGTAAACACTACATCATTATTGTTTCATATATAATTTATTTTATATGGTGTCTAAAAATTTTAAAACAAATACCATGATATAAGAAATATTTTTAGATTTCCAATTAATATTTATAGTCAAAAAGATAACTTATATAGCCATATGTAAAAATTAATTTACTAAAAGATATTTGTTTACGTATTTTTTTTCATTACTTTAAGTTAATTAAAATAGAGTGTCATTATCACTCTTAAGTGGCTTAATTGGGTCCAAAAAAAGACCCCAGGATTACCATGGTAGGCCCTAAATCATCCAATAAGGTTAGTACAAGTGTTAAGGTAATTTTGTATTATTATGATATTCTTTTTAACTTGAATTTCCCTATTTATCTTTAATTGCGGTAAATAAAAGTCAAAAGTTACTATTTACCAAAAAATATTTTAATCTTATTGAACCAAATTTTACTTACTAGTAATAACCATGTTTGTCGGATTTTTAAAATTCAATTCACAGAAGTGGTAAAATTTCATTTAAGTGAAAAAGTTAGCTTTTTAACTACTACTTAGTGTTATCACTATTCATCAAAAATTGATGTTGTTCAAAAAAATACCAAAAATTCAGCCTAAGATATATTTGATATTCCGAATTCAAAAATGATGTCTATTTTACCAAATTCAAAACATATAATTTGGATTAATTAATTTAAAATTAATTCCCATTGTCAAAACAAAAGGCGTGTTTTTACGAAATATTAATTATCAAAAGATTGATACTTGTTTATGTCCAATTTCAAAATGAAATTAATTTAAATGAGAAAAATTTGATTAAATGGTAAAAATATAATCTAATTATACTTTAAAACTAATTAAAAATATAATCTAACCATATAAATAAATTATATTAAAAGGTAATTTTTAATTAACATACAGTGTTTTTCACTATTCATTAAAAAATGAATTTTATCCAAAAAATACAAAAAAATTACCCAAAGTAAATTTTTATGTCTCAATTCTAAATAAGAATTTTATTTTGGTTGAATAGAACATATAAAAGTGACCAAAACTATATTTAAAGAGGGTTCTCCATCAAAAGGAGTCAAATCAACCTTTTAATGTAAATTATGCTTAAAATAAGATCCATTCACATTTTGAGCCTCTAAATTTTATTGGATAAATGTAAAAACTTTTAACAAACATGTATAATCCTATTTTAGTTAGTTCTATTCATTCCCACCAATACAATGGCTAGGCGTTAACTACCATTTAAAATAATAATATTAAATTATTAGTGTGCAACGTAAGATTTCAAAGAAACTTGTTCTTGCGTATCGGGTATGCCATCGATCATAAATTCCCCTTTAAAGTAAAATTAATATTTAATTAAAAAATATTCATAAATATGAAAATTCCATATTTCTTTATTAACCTAGGATGTTGCAGTTCAACTGAATACCAGAATAAGAAATGTTGGATTAGACTAATAAAAAAGGGTGATGGAAGTCCTAAATATAATTCCTAATATGAATCAGGTTTTTTGGTACATCAATGTAGGTTAAGACATAAAAAATAGGAAAAAGTGTCTGGTTCAAGGAATTCACAGTGTAAAACTATGTTTAAAACCATAAAAAATGTTGTCTAGGCCATGTGAATACATTTTTTCAAGGAATTCAAGATGTGAAATCCCTTTTACATCCTCAATTCTTCCTAGGGTGTTTGAAGAGGGATCTAAGGTTATATGATTTTATAGAAGCCTTATATATTCCATTCCCCCAAACCCATTATGTGGAAACCGATGGGAATGGCGGTTTTGGATTCTATGAGTATCTTTGATCTCATCCCTCCATTGATTTAAGCATCATTCGTTGAGATACAATCCACTTCGAGAGTCCAAGCCTTTGTGATTCATGGATATTTTATAATTCTCCTCAAAATATCCTTCACGAATTGGTTAATGATTAATTTTTAATGAGAAGTCAGATGGTGAATATACCAGATCTTGAAGGATTCATCAAATGATGATTAGACCTAAAATCTATAAGGAGAAAGGGTATCCTGTGTTGATGAACAAACATCATTGAAGGTAAATCCATTAAAGGTACTTCGTTGGTTTTCTATTTTCATGGTTTCCATTTTTATTTTAATAAATCAATTGTTTCTACTTTATCGTTTTATAATTTTTTTTCTTAGAGTGGTGTCAGAAGTGTGTTGTGGACCACCAATGGATGGTTGGGCATTTTTTAGCTAATAGTTGATATGAGTATTTCAGATTTATTATAATTCATTTTTGGGAGAGATTTTCCTCTCTATAATTTAATTATTTATAATTAAGTTCAATTTAATTAATTGGAAAACTGAAATTTGTCATCTGAAACTCATGGAGTTATGGAAGGATGAATAAAATTTCACAATCTGAGCAATGTTTTTAGACTGTGATTTTCTAGAGGTTAACTTCATTGAGTTAAATTTTAAATAATAACTCCCAATTTACTTTTTCATTTTTATAGTATACACAATATGGTGATCGCACTAGCATTCCATTCATGTGACCCACATAAATTGGTATCCATTGTATTGATGAAACTTTATACATAGACCTCCTTTGGACCCCATTGGATCCTTGGAGTCGAGACCAAAATTTTCACCACCCAAGAGGTGTTCCTACCCCTAAACATGTATTGAATTTAGAATCATTATATTGTGAATTAATATGACATGTGATTTATAAAAAAAAGGAAACTTGGAAAAAATGAATAAATGGATTATAAATTAGTAACAAAATGAATTTATCTTTATGTATTTATTATGAATAGTTATCTTATAATTACCACTGGTGATTAAACCTGATATAGGATAATATACCTGTTGTTTGAGTCTTATAATTACTTGATTTTCACCTTTAGTGATTTATCATAATTAGGGGAATCTTCTAAATGAGAATGAATACATTTCCTTTTGGGTAACTTTATAAATTGACCGACTTGGATTAATATTTGGTTTCTTATAAATCTTAACCTACCATGATTTGATATTGGGGATTTAGATTAATATAAGAGAATACACCTTTTTTAATGAATGATTGGTAAATTTATAATGGGATAATTTTCCCAGTTGAAAGTAGAATGATATATTTGACATGTTTGATTCTTGTATACATGGATGGTTTAATTTTATATTGTTGACATGATGGTTGAGTGCTTCATTAATAACTTATTTGATGTCAAACTAGTGATTCTTCCTACTTTAGAAGATTCCACCACATGATATGAGAGGAGATCCTCACCTTATGACATGCACATGGAAAGACATAAGAGACTCTGGAATGGGTAATTATCATAGATCATAGAATGATATGATATCCACCCCTTAGTAATGTGAGCCTTAGGAAGATGTAAGAGACTCTAGAATGGTAATTCACATGGATCCCATTGGGATACATGTGATTTGATACTGATGATTCATCCTGTTATAGGAGTATCATCCAGTGGTTTCTTGATTTGTTCTAACATGGGAGGATTCTTCACTTGAAAAAGATATATAACATGGTTTCAAACCATGTTTGGATAGAATTTATTGTCGACCTAGATCTTGTGGGCTGAAAGGGTTATTTCTATGTGTAGTATTAATTTTATTAAATTAATACACATACTCACCACTTTAGTGCATGAACAATATAAATGAACTAGATTTCTTTAAACACTGTTGGTGGTGGAATACTCAGTTTTACTCACACCCTACTAGGGTTCCAGTTGCACTTGGTTACCCGATCTGATGCCCACTTAATTTTAGTCATAGGTTGGGATGAGGCATAGGATGTAATGGTGATGCCTAATAGCTTGTATGGTGATAGGAAAATGGATGAGGTTCAGCTAAGTAATACAGTTGAGCCTTTAGTTTTTATTATATATTTTATTCTTTCATGTATCTATGACATTCCCAATGGGTGGATTTTTTTATGTTTCAATGTGGTTGTTTGGGTTTTATGACTTTTATATATTTTTTATATAAGTTAATTAATTTATGCATACTCTGATTTTTTATTTCCATGGATATTTTTTGGTTATATATTATTTAATATGAATTCTAAATGGGGGTCCATTCTCCCTACCATACCATATTACACCCCACTGCTTGAAATCACCTTTTACATATAGGATGGCACATCTGAGGTCATGTTGTGAAATGGTATAATCACTAGTTATATAGTGAGATGAGGAGGAATGTTAAAATTTGGTATCATAGTATTCCTTTTCATTTGTCTTACGATTTTATCATATGGTAGAATGGATATTTAAGAATGTGTCTGATCCTATGATGGAAATCAGGTTGGTTTATTCAGAACAAATTTTCTAATAGGATGTCTATGTTACCAGGCTCTGGGAATGTTTTTCTCACCTTGGGTGACACACATGTGGTTTGGTTTTTTTGATTTATGAAGGTGTCTAGCACCTATCCCTCTTGTAGGAATCTAGGGAGTTTTTTAACTCTTATCCTACTACGGAAAGATGCATATCATGCATCATATTATGAATGTATGATTCACATGAAACATAATCTTGAAAATGCGTTATTTCATTAATGGCTGGGGGATATTTCTTATGCTATTAACAAATGCTCCAAGGGAATTCCCACAAATAATTACTTCGTGTAATTATACTTTGTTTTTTAAACTTTTATATAGATTCTTTCTGATTTTAGGTCTTTTGAATCTATAGTGGGACGTTTTATGAGGAGGATGAGGATGACACAACCCTTATACAAAATGGTTGAAATGATCCCAATGGGATAGTTAGGAATGTGTGTAAAACTTATAGACCCCTTGTGGGTGGTTTTTGTTTAGTTTTAGTTATGAGACCCTGATGATGGACTTCTTGAGATGTTTATGTCAGGTCACATTGGGATGGTATTGTGACTAATGTCCCATGAGTTGTAAATTTTGAGAGGTTTACTTATGGACATGGTGGTCATACATAATGTATTTATTGAGACTTTATTGGTTGATCTAGGAGGGATACATAGAGGCCTTTATTTTTTAATCAAACCATAGTGAGTCAGTGTTGGGTTTTATCAAGGCTAAGACTAATGCACTGGACTACTCAGGGTATTGGTAATGAGTTCCTTTTGTGTTGGTGATTCAGGAATCAAAATATTCTCTTGATGAAATGAATAGAGTGATGTTTGTACATTTGTCTTGAGTAAACTTTAGCACCATAGTCATAGAACTGGTGTATGACCATGTCTGGAATGACATCCTTAGGTGGGTGGTCAAGTGAGTATTCATAGCTTGGGATGTGATACAATTCTTGGAGAGGAATTTGAAGAGATCAATTAGTGTGTAGGGGATAATAGTCTTAGAGTCATGGTAAGATGATTGAATGGTAATTTTATCCCTTTTCTTATGATGAAATGCTCAAGTATTTTTAGTAAGTATTAATAAATGGTTGTAGGAAAGTAAGTTGCCTAGGGTTTCTTGTGAATCCAATATGGAAGGTACACGTTGTATATGTTTGATAAAACATGGATATGTGAATGGATGGATCGAGAGTATGAACCTATTTTAGCAAATAAATCAAGGTGAAGTATCCCTATTATGGTGAGACCAATGTTTTGGATTGGTATAAGGGATCAGTTGGGTTTTGTTTGAAAATAATTCAGATTAAGGAAGAAGAAGTCAAGTAGTGAGATGGTGATAGTGTCACAAAAAATTTAATTCATGGATAATTGGAAGAGTGTCATGAAGAATAAGTGATTTTGGATAACAAGTTCATCTTGAATTATAGAAGATGGGAGTTCATGAGATTCTTGTGGACAAGGAGGCCCAAGACCTTTGAATAGGTTTGACATGTCCCTACAGTAAGAGGTGACATCACAAATGGTCGAGCTTTTAGTGGTAACCATTAACATATTAGTATACTAATAGTTTAGAGATAGTCATGGCCAATATGTTGACATCACCCTCGATATAATGAGAGAGAATTAGCTATATGACTAGATACATAAATTTCTTTGTGGTCAGATGAAGGGCCTCCTTGGGGTTTCACACATTGAGCGATGTATAGAAAAACAAATGGTCGGGAGATCATCATAGGATATTGGAGGATGATCCTTATGTGGGAAGTGTCTTTTCCTTAGTTGAATCGGCCTTTTTATTTTCATGGTTGAATTTATGCACTAGAAAGAAATTATGTCTAAATTTTATGGTTGATGAAAACACTAGATTTCGAATCTAGATGAGACACTGATTAGAGTTAGTGCATTGGCATCAAGCTTAGAATATTATTGTGTGGTTATAGGGAAATTCATGGGGTGACCCCTTTTGATTACATGATTCATGGAATGATACACTATTCATGACATGTTTGGTGGTGTGTTCCATGATTCATGACTTGGTTTAGGGGTGTGCCTATTTTTTCTCTTGCTTGAAGGGGTGAATCCCTATTTTGTGACATGTTTTACCGGGTGTGAAACATAAATTGAAAATTTATAAGGGTGTAGTTTTTGGGAAAATAAAAAGAAATTATTGGGATGTTGCATCAGAAACATCATTTTGGGTATAAAAGGAGTGTTATGAGGTTTTTTCAAGACCTTATAATGAGAATTTATCTTATATGGTCCCAGTGTGTGGGAAATTAATACTCATCCATTCATCTCAGAATCGATGAAAGGATATGGTACCATCTTTGGAAGGTGGTTTTTTGTGCTTGCGAATGGTGGGATGGATGTCATGTCAATAGGGGTGTTGGTCCTCTGAGAATGTGTTTTGATATTTCACCCTCATGGTAGGGAATATTGTGGGTTAGAAGTGGTAATGGAAAGTTGTTTAATATGTTGGAAGGCACCCTAAATCTTCTGGTGACACATACTGTGAAACTATTATTTTTTGAAATAGATAGGCATCTAGAAGCAATATCTATTGCTTTGATGATGTTTGAGAGTGGTGGCTCGGGTTTTAGTGACTTATGTGCCTCATCTATGGAGTCATGTAGTAGACGATATTTTAGATTTCCAAAGTAAAACATGGTAAGTTTAGCATAGTTTACAAATCAATATAGGTCAGGATTATTTTGTAAATTCCATTTAAGGCTTCTGAGGGATGAGAAATTTTATGCTAGGGAGACTATAAGAACCCACATTGGAATAATATAGAATTTTAGTGGGAGATTTAATTTTTATCCATTAGTGGATGGGGATATTTTATATCCATAAATATGAATGTGAATTAAGGAATTTTATTATCCAAACATGATCATTTCATATGTGTATTATGTTTGGATGGATGTTTCGGGGGTTAGGGGGAATACCAAAGGAGGAATGAGTGGCTTGTGTTGTGGGAAAAGGTTAATTGTCATCCTAAATATAATTCAGGACATGAATCTGGTCTATAGAGTGTTTTAACGGGAGTTAGGATGTAAAAAAAGTTCAAAAGTGGATAGGTCAATGAATTCACTCTATAAAACTATATTTCATGACATGAAACTATATTTCACAATGTGAAACTTGTTTTCCAGGGATAGTGACGGCCCTTTCCCAAGGAATTCAAAATGTGAAATCCATTTTCACATCCACAATTCCTCCTTGGCTATTTATAGAGGGATTTAAGGTTATGGTATTTTCCAAAAAAAACCATGGAATGTCCATTCCATCGAACCCATTATACAAAAACTGATGGGAATGAATGTTTTTGACTATGGGTGCACCTATGATCTCATACCTCCACCGATTAAAGTATTGTTCATTGCCATAGATTCATCTCAGTGATTCTTAAGCTTTTAAATCCATGAAAATTACAAAATCTTCTAGAAGCCTCCTTCATCAATTGGTCAGTGAATGATTTTGATTGAGAAAATAGATGGAAAATCATCCACATTCTGTAGGATTCATAAAAGGATTATGTGATCTTGGTTCTTCAAGGAAAATGGGTTTCCTATATTTATGAATACTCAACACAGAAGGGATATCCATTAGAGGTGTATAATTGGGTTTCTCTATTCAAGTTTTCAATTTTAATTTTATTAAATTGTTTAATACTGAATTTTTTCTCAAAATGGATTTTTCCTGGAGTGGAGTTGGAAGCATGTTTCCGACCACCCTAAGATAGTTTTTCAATGTTATGACTATATGATGTTATCCAATGTGCCTTTTATCGTGTTATTATTTCACTATTTTGTTTCATGTTCCTTTATATAATTTAATTAATTATAATTTAGTTATAATTAATTAAGTGGATAGATTTGGTATGTTATAAAATATTCATGGAGTTATGGAAGGTACAATGTACTTGGGAAATTTGAAAAATATTATTAAACCTTAATTGGCTTGGGGTTAACTTCATTAAGGTTCATGGTCTATAAAAACTCCCTCTTTTATATTTCATTATTTTATATTATACGCAATATGTGAAATCATATCATCATGTAATGTGTATGAAAAAATTAAATTGGTAATAATTACATTGATGTAAGTTCATGTAGATACCTCAGTTGGACCACATCAGATTCATGGAATCGAGACTAAACTTAAGGGCACCTAAGAGGTGTGCCTAACCCTAAACATGTAATGGATTTAGAATCTAAATAAATTGAATTGGAATAAAGTCAACTTTATGATAAAAGTGTAAGTTTTCTAAAATGAATAAATAACTTATAAATTAATAGTTGGATGAATTGATATTTATGTCTTTTATGTGACTATTTACCTAATGATTTCCAATGGTGATTCATCCTTTTATATGAAAAATATACTAGTTGGATGAGGTGTCTAGTTACTTGATTTTTACATTTGATGGTTCTTCCAAGGTTAGTGAATTAACCAAATCATAATAAATGCCTTGTTTTTAGGTAACTGAAAAAATTGACCAACATGGATTAATTTGTGATTTGTGATAAATAGTATCCAGAAAAGATTTTATTTTGGTGATTCATCATGATGTATAATAATAAACTTTTTTAGAACGAAAGATTAGTTAATTGGTAATGGGAAATTTGACCTATTGATATTATAATGATATATTTGACATGGTTGATGGTTTTATACATGGATGATTTAATTTTATATAGTTGATATGATACTCAAGGGATTGATTAATGACTAATGAGAAATGGAATGAGTGATATGTCCTAGGATAATAAAATCCACCATATGATATTAGCTGATATTCTCCCCTTGTGATGTGTACATGGGATGATGTAAGAGACTCCACCATGGGAAATTTTCATAATATATAATATTGTATATGATCCCCCATTTGGTATGTTAAACTTAGGATGATGTAAGATACTCCAACAGAATAATTTCCATGTATCCTAGAGGGAAACATGAGACATGATACTGGTGATTCATCCTGACATAAGAGTATCAACCAATGGTTTTTTGATCTTTTCTGACAAGAGATGATCCATCACATGACAGAGATATACAACATGGATCCAATGAAGTATTGGTTGGAATTTGATGTCTAACTTGAGCTCAAGGATCCACATGGTTATTTTTAAGTGTAATATTAATTTTATTAAATTGATTCCCATGATTATTACTTTATTTCTTGAAATATATTCCCATACTAGATTTTTTTGGACACCTTCAATGGAGGCCTACTAGGTTCTCTAACATATTTATTGGGCCTATACTACACTTGGGTACCTGATAAGATACTCTCTTGATTGAAACCATGGGTTGAAATATGTCTCGAGATTGCATGGTCGAGTAGGCTAACTCTGATTGTATCAGGATACTAGATGGGGTTGATCTCAGTGATGCAGTTGATACTTTATTTTCATTTATTTATTTAATTCTATCATGTATATATGATTGGACGTACTGGTGTATTTTTTTATGTTTCAGTATGGTTTTTAGGCCTTATCACATTTCATGTATTGTTACTAGATGTTTATTTATTTATGAAGACTCAGATTCTTTCTTTCCGTTGACGATTTTTGGTTATTTATTTGTTATTATGCACTCTAAAAAATGGGATATATTTTCCCCATAATATCACCTTACACCTCATGTTTCTAGTTAGTATCCTATATCATATAGGGAGGAATGATTGAGTGAATGTGGAGAATCAGTCTGGCCACAAGTTATAGAGTGATATGGGGCGGTATATTACATTATAAATTAATAATAACGAATAATAAGTGGTGTTATGTGTTAGAAATGTTATATCATAGAATTAATTATTATGTTATATGACCAGATCTAAATATATTCTAGATAGAGTGTAACTAAAGAATCAACTGAATGAATGATATTCTAGGAAAATTTTTTCAAAATAAGAGTTTCCCAAGAATGAAATTTTCATTTGATCTAAAATTTTCATTCACTCTACTATCAATTGTTCAACCAATCTGCTTGTTCTAGTGGGTAAAATGACTCTAATAACTCTATAGTTGATTTATTTTATCTAATTCATCAACCAAAATAATCAATTATGTTAAAATATGGTATGAACATGAGAAATAAATTTAATTATTAAGAATAGAAATCAAAAACATATATTGAAAAAATACCATAAAAATTACATTTCACTCATCTATTTTAGTTACAGTGCATGATTAAAATAATGAAAACAAAGTAAAAATGATGAAAAATTAAGAAACAAAAAGAATGTGGAAGATATGAATATTTTCTACTTAGTAAGGACATCACTACCTAGTTACACTTAATATTTCACTGTCCTTGAAGAGTATCCCATGCCTCCTAGAATTCTCTCACCCCTATCCTATGAAGATAATAGTCACAAAATCCATCTCCATAATTCCATATTTAACCACCCAATAATTAGCCTCTTTGAATTTTCTACCACCCCAATTTTTAAGAGATAATTTATTCCATATAATTATTTATTTAATTTAGATGTCTTTTTATCATCAAAATTGATTAAAGGGAATATTTTTTTTACCTTTAGTCACTACAGTTGAAACCATTGAAAAATTCCAAATACCTTCCGTCCACTTTCACTGACTTTTTAATTTCTCCATTTTTCACTCCATCATCATGAAATAATCCATAATTAACCTCAATCAATTAAAACTCCTTCATACAGGCTTGCTTCTTAGGTCAAAACATTAGTGTACTGCCTCTTTGTGAAACCCATATATTGTTTTTAAAAATAAAACTATGTTCTATATAATATAATTCCATTACTGATCCAATGTGGATCAATCCATAAATACCCCAAGACCACCTCCATAGACAAGGGAATGTAAAAAAGAACCGAAATTCATATATAAGTTTAGAAGTAATTTCTTAAGTACCTGTAAACAGACACACAAACATATCCATGTATATGTGTATATGAATAATAACAATGATGCAACATTTATAGAATATACCATGCATGTAAAACCTCTAGGGAGAAGAAGAGTACAATAACATAAACTAAAATGTAAAAGTTAAAAATACACACTCAATATAAAGATATCCCAACATGAAAAAAATTGTGGTAGTAAAGTATTGAGAGATCTCGAATCCAAATCTCCAATACCTTACCACCATATGTGGTCAAATTCACCAAGGGTTCCCTATAATCCTCTATAATCATTATCCACCTATCCATAATATGTAGAAGACACTAATCATGAAGGAAAATCCCATGAAGGGGTGATTTTATTAATTAACCAATAGGATTTCATGAATGTTGATGGGGTAGGAGTAAAAATTCCATAGGAATAGACAACTCAAACCATAGTAAGAAATTAAATCCAACAATGAGGATACACATATATAAGATCATAAAAGAAACCCAGTCAAGAGAAAAAGGGATCTCCATCTCGTAACACATGTTTGGAAAGGATTCTTCCATCAATTCCAAGGGTTTATCATCGCTGCCCATAATATCGCATGTTTGTCTAAAATAAGCATCCATGTCAAGACACACCTTAATACTGTGCCACACAGCTAAGGGGAAATAATATCTAAGTAGAGGACCCATTCCATAGCGCAATAGGAGGGTGTCAGCCACTAGGTAGTGAACCCTTACCCATAATCTGTAAGAGGGTGACACTCAGAATGTAGATAGAGTACCCATGACCTGTCCCAACAGGGGGTTTCTACTCCAACAGTAGATTGCAGACTCATTCCTTAACCTTGTGAGAGGGTAACATTTATATTGATTGATAGAGGACCAATTCCATACCCTAGAATAAGGGTGACACTATAAAAGTTGATAACCCATACCTGATACTCTAGGTGGCCCCCCCTCTAATAGTCGATTGAGGACCCATTCCCCGACCTAGTAGGAGGGTGTCACTTAGATAGATAGATGGAAGAACCATACCATGTACCAGTAGGAGGGTGTTTCTATAAGGGACAAGGGCCCATGCCTTAATACTATAGTAGGTTTCCACTATGATATATAGATAGAATACATATTCTATATCCCAACATAAGGGTTCCACTCTATTGGGTATATAAAGGACCCATGCATTTTCCTAGCAGGAGGGTGCCACTCCAATGACTCTGATGAACCTACCTAATAACTGTTGTCATTGAGAATTTCCTAAATATGTTCCACACTCAGAACATATTTCATTGTATATCATAAGTCACTATGAATAAATCTATCACATTATATGTGAAAAAAATTAGGATAGGCTACACATGGTCCAAAATCTACGTACAAATGATAGAGATACAAGATGTAGAGATTTCTATAAAAAAGGAGGTTACAAGACGTGTAAGGGGACCCAAAGGGCATGTGGTCCCACCATATTTCTTGACCTTTTCCATGAAAGTACATTACCTACTACCCATGTAGACCTATGTGATGTGTATAGGTACTACATGGTGTTCCTAAACCACTTGGGGTCTTTTCCATGCTCTTGGCCGTGTCCATGAAAATTTACATGTGCCCGTGTACTCCAATACATGAAATGTCCTCTAGCATAAGGTTTTTCTTGTGTCCTTTATGATTTATCTATGTACCCTAACCATGTGCATATACACTATATAAGTACGAATATTCCCATATCTGTGTACTCCCAGATTACATGTTGGGTCACTATCATTAGGTTATCGGGTGTGTGGGGTTCCCACATCATGTGTTATATTTAACTCACCTGGAAACCCTATTCACCATAGCTAGGGGACTACACGACATGTTTTTATCAGCTTACATGTCCTATATTCAGGTTTTTAATAGAAATTTTAATTTTTTTAGTGCATTCAAAATCTATGGCCATCACTGTGAATCATGTCATTTGACCACCCGGTATTAGTTGAAACCATCTCTAATCGAAATTTATGTTAATATTTTGGCCACTAAATTGACCTCTTTCCTCCCACATGAACCCTTTATGCTTCCGTCACTCCTCCCATTGTCATTATTTGGTACTGGATCCCAAATACATGGAAAAAATCACCCAAATCCCATAATGCATCCTGATCTATCCTCAAATCATTTATACATTCAACTCATGGGAATCTGCCACAAATTTAAGAGTCTGATCATGCTCAGTCTTACCTAGAAATAGTCAACTTTTGACCCTGTGGTCAAATGATGAATAAAATAATGAACGTTGGGGAGAAATCAAATAAAAAAAGGGTGAAAAAATAATTTTCCAAGTGTTCTTGATAAAATTATTATTAGGAATATCTATATTGATTAACAATGCACAATGTTGATTAATCAAATATAATAAATATATCTAATACATGAGTGCATGAAAATTCATATAATGTATTAAGATCAATGAAAAGGAATTGATCATGATAAAACATTTAATCATAAGAGATTAAATCCATATATGACGAGTCCTAACTTATTTCAGATCATCCGTTGTTGAAGTTTTTTATCTCCAATGAAGGAGGAAGATTTGTTTCTTTCACTACACCTCAATTCACCTTGATGTAGTTTCTCATCATTGTTTGATCGGATCCTCCAATAAATAATATGGAATCTTACATTTAACAATCTTAGGGTTATGTGGATAATAATAGATATATTTTATAACTACGTATTTATTGTGGAAAAATAGGTTCATGTGATTTAATGAATTAAACAATTAGTTGATTAATTAATCCACTGAACATTCCTACCAACTTCCATTTTATTCAGATACCCTGATCTGATAAATTTTCAGTTATGCCTAGGGTAAAACTCATGTTTATGATTTAATAGTGGTATAATATTTTCTATCTAGGAATTCATTTAAATTTTATCATATTTTCATTCATAAAATTTTTTCACAGTATATAAAATATATTGAATATTTTTTTAAAATTAATTTCAGAGATACCACGCCTCATAATCATGTGATGTCTTAGTTTCTGGCTCCAAAATTATTACTTGATATACATTCCACATTATTATAAGGTAAAAATAGTTTCTTTAAATTTTTATCTCCATCAATATTTTGATCATTAAAAATAAAAACTAAGAAAAAAATTTGGGATACTAAGACCATATCTTGCTCTTTCGCTCCTAGGATCCCCTCTAAATGCTCTTATTCTACCACAGTACATGAAAATGGTTATGTTCCATCCACATAGGGTCATCTATTACTGATCCTCAATCTTCACTGAGTTATCCAAAAATGTGTCTCCATCCATGATATACACCTCACTCAAGTCAATAAAGTGTGTGGGGTCATGCACATATCTCCTCATCTATGATATGTTGAAGACTCCATCACTAGATCCAACTAAGATGGTAGGGTGATCTGGTATACATGCTCTCCAACCCAATGACACATCTTGAATGACCCGATAAACCTCAGGGATAGATTGCCTCTCAGGATAAATCAACACAATAATTATTATGGAGATAATCTCCGGGAAAGAAGGTATCAGTACTAGAACACCAAGGGCCGATGTCACTAATCTAGATAACAATTCTACCTTCTCTAGGCTAGCCACATAGGTACCCCTAGAACAACATTGGTGTGTAAGGTGACCTAGGCATCCAATGGAGTTCCACAGGTGCAGATGGTCAGGTCACCCTGTCGTGCCGTGCCGGACACACCCATGCATTTTCTTGTGAGATATACATGTATGAGTTATCCTCTTCACCAAGGGTCCCATAATTTATTATAAATAGGACCATGTGGGTCCTAATTTGAGATTATGTAAAATCATAAAGAACTATCAAATCTCTTCTCACCCTAGTTTTTCTCTTAGGCCCTCAGAAACCTTCCTAGTATCCCTCCAAAACCTGGGAGAATAAGAAATTGAGGGGGTAGTGGAATTAAAGTTCTTATATAGTCTAAAACACATAACACCTATGCAAGGAACCCTTTACCCCATATTTGAAATGAACTAGAACGAGTCCCCCTTCACAATCCTAGGGCCTATGTGAGATCCTCATAGGA
The DNA here is from genome assembly GCA_963277665.1 of Viscum album. Classification (NCBI taxonomy): domain Eukaryota; kingdom Viridiplantae; phylum Streptophyta; class Magnoliopsida; order Santalales; family Viscaceae; genus Viscum; species Viscum album. The sequence continues at coordinate 1,147,570,185 of OY728142.1, read as the reverse complement.
ATAGCTAAGGATACCCATGGATCCTATATAAAAGTATCATACATGTGATTATTTCCCTGGTATTCCATCTCCTATACACTTCTAGTTTGTATAGACCTACCTATATGAATCCATTCCATTCTGACCAGGTCTACCCAATGCGAGACCTCCTTGTCTTACTTATCTTCTACCCTATATGAGGCACCTCTCAAGATCTATTTTAATTCCGCAATGATAAGTCCCTTATTTATTTATATCCATAGTTTTATGGGGGCCAAATTTAATCCTAAATTCTTAAAAAACCTAGTATAGTGGCACAAAATTGTGTCCCCCATTTGGATATGCATTCCTTCAGTTAGACGTGTCCTGCACAAGTCCGACCGGACATGTAGGGTCCTTGAGGTGCATGTTGATATGAATTCCTTCAGTCATGAGGACCCAAACCTTGGGGTGGTGTCAAGGATATCCCAGTCTCAGATGCGAGGGATAATGCCATGTCCTTACCTTATCATTTCTATGTCTAGAGACCTCTTTTTTAGGAGTGGAGGGTTAAGATCACTCATTATTTTCTATTTGACGATTAGTGTGTTATTCTCCTCTCTTCACCAAGAACCATTTTGGGAATCTCTCCTGGAGTAAGCCCCTATAATTTCATGTAGCACCTATCATGCTTCATTCCTCTATTCTTATATACACCCATGTGTTGTATCTAGATTGATAATTAGACATGACTATCCAGGGTACAATGACGGGAGGAGTCGTGGACATCACAACTCCATATTCTTATCCCATCTCCCCAACCTCTTCCACCAATGGGATAAAGATGGTTTGGTTTTCCAAATATTATGCTTCCTATTATTTCTAACATTCAAGCATAAATCAGGTGGGATTATAGGTTAGCTATAATCATGACATATTTATGGTCATATGCATGCTTTGGAAGAGAATATCCTTCTAGATATTCTTCTCACCTTCTTTCATAGGGCCTCTATAGTTTTGGGTCCATAAAGACATGTATCCAACTAAGGGAATCCCTCAAAGAGTAATCCCCTTTTATTTCTAGTAGGATGTGGAGGTGTTTCTCCTCTTCTCATTCCTATGTCATAGTTGGATTGTTCGTTAAATGTGACTATCCTGGTTACCAAAATAAAATTGGATACATACATATTAAATCTATTTATCTTTCCCTTCGGGATCCCACATTCTTCCACTAGTGGATAATGGATACTGTGTGGTTTCTAGAATCTACCCCTTCCAATTGTTTTTCACACTGATCAAAACTCATGTGGTATTGGAGGTTAATGGTGATCATGATATCCGCTCGATATGAAACCACCAAGGAATCCTGTTGTACAGTGTAAGCCCCAAAACCCAGCCATGTGGGAATCATTTCAAGTGTAATACCTGAGTCAATCCTCTCAAAGTACTACACTCCCATATGATACAAACCTATATAAATCCTTCATAGGAATAATCCCTCACACATGAACTATATGGGATTTGATTCTCGTCCAAATGGGATACGTAGGAAGGCTCACTAAGGTACAAACCAAACACCCCAAATCAACCCTAATTCCCTCTATGTAACATTCCCAGTATTTTCTTATCCATCCCGAGAGACCATATCCATTCCAGGCCTCCAGGGATTCTTCAAAATAATTACAACACCAATCTTCGAATATGAACCTTTATCTTTGATGTCCTTGATGCATAATGATAAATTATAGGGTTTGGTCCTTATCACATGACCTTAAATTGTATGATGTATCCCAGTAAGTGGCACTGAACTACATGAGTTCTAATTCCTTTCATAAGGATACATAGGAATCCCATCTAATAGGTCTGATCCTGACACCAAAACAACTCTTTTATCTCTTGATAATGATACATTGTATATCATCCCATTGTAAACTCAAAAACATCATTTTAATAATAATTAAAAAATACTCTCTAATCAATACAAAATAAGGTACCATTTATAGAGAACCATAGATACATACAGATATCTCCATTGATGAATAACATCAGATATAAATATATATGATTATAAATTCCATACATGTTCATAATGGGTTTTTTATTTAGGGGTGACCAAAATCATACTTGGTAATTAAATAATGATTCATGAACATATCTTAAATCAATAAGAGATTTCGGAGTAAGAAATAATTCCTCCGAAAAGAGTGTGATGAGCCCGAACTACCGTCCTATCGACCAATGTTAGTTATTATGTTTTGTATGCCAAGTTCTCCAATGAGAACTTTCATTTGGAAAGAAGGTACCTAAGTCATCATGGTTATATGACCAATGGGTATTTTCATATCCATGAATAAACCACATTAGAAACTTTATGGAAGAGATATGGATATGTGTTTTTCATAAATTTTCTCCCACTAACACCAAAAACACCATTCAATATCCATGTGGAATTCATGGGAAAAACAAAAATGGTGAACCCAACATAAATCCTTAAACAATATAATGGTGTCACTAACTTGTTAGGACCCTTTTACTTTAAAATGAAAGAGGGTAGAAAAGAAAATAAATTTTTCATGTTTTCATTTATTGAGATGTTGCTTGGATGGGGTTTTCTTGTCTGTGTTTTCTCCTATATTTTAGTCACTTTCAACAAGATATCCCATTAATCAAAATGATGTCATACCAAATCTCACAGATGTATTCCCTGGATATTCATGATGGGTCCCCATTTAAGTAGACGATGTTGTAGCCAACCCAACTTCTTCTATGGTGAGTCTCAAACACACTAGTTTGAGAGAACCACTAGAATTGTACTATACTGACCTTGTTGGACACCCAATGGGCCCTCCATCTTCAGATCCCCACCATTCATCCATTCTTCCATGGTTGATAGCCCAGATTAATAACACACCTATTACCATCTCCATCTAATTTGAGGTTTTATCCCTAGAATACAATAATCAATTTTTCCATTACCTTAGGGTGGTGGATTAATAGGCCATAAATGTACTCACCCAAAAGACATATGGCTCATTTTAAATCCTTCCAGTAATATCCACCACCAATATTGCACGGTAATGGAACCTCAATATAAGGAGGGTGTAGTCCTCAAGGATTTTCCCAGGTCATCCATACCATGGCACACAGATGACCCTATGAGGTTAGAGACCAACCTATAGGGAATAGGTCCACACCTATGCCCCCTCCAAATAACCCCACCAATAAAATTTGGTGAAAAAATGAGAGAAAATGAAAACAACTTACCACACCAATCATGCTGGCCAAACGACTCATTTGGACACATCCAACTATTCTCGCCAACAAAATATGGTGGCAAAATGAAGGTAGAAAGAAACACCTGCCTTCACCAACCAAACCTTCATGTAGCCTCATCTAGAAGTGTCTAAGGAAGTCTTCCAGTCAAATCTGGGGAAACCCCATGAGTGGGAGCACACACCTACCTAGCTTTTTCAATCTTATAACCAGTCTCATCTGGAAACATATGGATAATACATTCATAAATTCATGATGAAAAAATGATCTTACCAAAATATCTTCCCCTATAGCTGAGTACTTTCAGTATCCTCTGGTAGGAAACAGAGGACAGGAGATTGTACATAACCCTACTCCAGACAAGGAATGAGAATATTTCACTATTCTTATGACTAAAATCTCCAAGAATATTCTAAAAATGGTGCAAGGGTAGAAGTAAATTCTTTCCCACATCCTACGGGCCTTTCAAGATATCATAACAATAACGACAGTGGTAGAGGGGTGTATAAAAGTTCCATGCCCTCAATTGGGGTGACTCATCATCATGCCACTTTAGAAAAGACACACACCCCATCTTCTGTCTAGGAGGGTCCTTGTGAAAATTCCCCCATAATATACAGACAACCGGATTAGTTCCCTATTCCCGATCCACATCGAGGTAATTGGACTATTTCATGGGCCACTCTAAGGAAGGCACAAAACCTTGGAAAAATTTTATAATCCTACCAGAAAATTTCTATAGTGACATGGGACGTAGTCAAACAAGATTTCATACTTGAAAACTACTTTCCCTAGAAAGTGTCCCTATTCATTGAAATGAAGGAATCCACAAATAAACTTCAATAGAGACACCTGTAAAATGAAGAGCCAATCTATAATACCACTCTACATAATGTTACATTTCGTGAATGCATTATGCATTTATTTGTGGAATCTTAGGATCCTTGTCTTCCATTACCATGTTAAAGGGATAGTAGAAATAATTATTATCTCCTCCCCAAACACTTCACCATGAATGCATGATTCATTTCCATAGTATGATTGATCTTTAGAGTCCATATTCTGATGGGAGTCATGGTATCCATTTGCATAGATAGATGATCAAATAGTATGAAGGTATTCCCTTTATATCACCCACCCAAAAGGCACTCCCATCGGTATATGATATAGGAATTCTCCTAGTACTCAGATGTAAATCCATAATGATAGTCCTCCCCATACTTTCATTATCTAATTTTCTCTCTCCTGTAGTGTTTTACTTCATCAAATGGGTTCTCCCCATGGAGATTTAATGATGAAAAAGTACTCCTACCACATGGCACTTGGGAAAATAAGGCCAGTCATGTCTGATTCCTTGATATTAAAAAGTGAAATTTTTTCTCAGTAGGAAGACAAAAAAAGGTGATGATCATTCTCCAATCCACACATAGATCTTTTTCCCTCCAGCATGATAGAGAAAGTCCCTACCAATCTTCTCAATTATGATAAAGAAGTAGAGAAGCATCTTATTTGGTTAAACCAGGTTGAGTAACCTCTAAGAAATGAAGAAGAATGTATGCTAAACATGAGGAAATAGATGTCTAAAAATGACTCAGTAGTCATGTTCTGGACTTTAGACACTCCCTAATATAGTATTCTAGAGGGGTTGTTGGAATATTGTGTTCATGAAATCTACATCAATATGTAGAACACTATTCATAACTTAAGTGAAAAGTTATTAATCTATGATGAGTATCAAAGCCACATCATAATAATAGAAGGGATTAAATTCCAAATCAACATTGTGTCTCTCTTGGATGCTTGATATCCAAAATTCATTAAGGATACATTCATCACACATGCCTCAGTGTGTTAAAAGAATCCCATTAGATGATCAAAGATACCCCATAAGGTGTTTATATCATAGGATGAGGAGAACATCGAGCATTACATTTCATCATAATCTCTAACCTAAAAATCCTACCAAATGTGGTATCATGAAATTTAATAGCTTCATTCCATCTTCAAAAAATGGACAATATTCATGACCAATTATATGATCAACAAAAACAAGCACCGACTAAATCTAACCAATGATGGGCCATAAGAGATAAAGTTATTGAAAGGATATTTCATAATTCCTCTAAAAATATTGTGAAGGCCTCCAGCTTATGGGAAGTCAATATTTATATAGCCCAAATATCATAGATAACGCAAAATTCTTCAAAATTAAGTGATTTAGTTGCAACCCAAATGATGTAATAAGCCCATGTCTGACCCCAAATCTATAAAATCTAGAAAGTAGTTGTGGTAATAGTATCCTTTGAAATATAGGAGAAACACCATCTCACATGACTATGGCCTTTTCTAACACAACCATTAAGTTAAGAAAACCATGTCTGAAGAGTTATGAAAGTGGAATGGGTGTAGCCTCAACCCTCAGGGATGTGGGATTTTTTCCTCAAAACCTCCTCTTTGTTAGAAGTAATTCTTCTCCCAATTAGGATAAAAACCGTAGAATGAATCCTCCCAGTTTATCCCATCCCATGATTTGGTACCCTCATTAGGGTTGTATGTGACCAAACTGTCTGGATATTCCCTTCATATTTTTTTTCGAGCAAACGGATCCTGGAGAACCAGAAAAACGGAGGACAAGGCCTCATAGAGGGAATAAGAAAATATTGTCTTGAAAATACACTAATGAAATGCCTGAAATTCATTACACATTATGGAATTTAATAAACAAATCCTATATACCCTATGGAATAAGAGTCAAATTATTTGGAGTTGGAGGAGGAAGTTTTGGTTCATAATGTGGACTAGACTGAAACAGTTGAAGGAGGTGTGGATACATGGAATCAAAGTATTTCCATAAATTTGGGTATCCCCTAACCGCTTTATCATTACCTATTTAAAGAGTGTGTACTTAGGCAAAGGGTAAAGGTAAGACTATACTTCACCCAACTCATAGAGGGGTTTAATCCCTTACACTCGAAGAAAGGCATGCAGGACAAGAGGGAGAGATGAAGGAATTGGGATGAATCAATGAAAATCTACTCTAAGGAATCCTTCATATTGAATATATTATACAATAAGATCCTCAACTTGCACTCACAATTTGCACACCTCAATAAAGAGGGCTCTTAATAGATATTGAAATGGATCTGAAACATCCACTAAACATGGGATACTGACCACTAATATACTTTGATCTCATAGTAGTAGATCATGATTTACCTTTATTGGGTACACAAATAGAACTGGGTCACGTGCATCCTTGTAGACCATCCGCTATAGGTTACCATAGTAGATATAGTAGGGCCTCTTAGTTGTCCCTACCAGCTACTACCACTATTCTATCACCTATTCTTCCAGATATACCTTAGGAGATCATCAATAGTTTTGAGTTACTAATAGATCTATTAGAATCCATTGTAGAATAAAATATGAAAGTATGTACAAAAATAAATCCTTTCCTCATATTGGTTGATCTGAATCTTCTCATTCCAAACATTGAGAACCCTTCATTTTCAATTTTCATTGGATTAGGGGACCCATAGCAACATTTGACACATTTTGTGTCCTGCTGTGATCCCATGATGGGGACCCATGAACAAAAGGATGCAGTCAAACTCAAGAGATTCATTAATATGTTATAGGATGCCAACCTTTGTGTGGTATTCTATCTTGTCGGATCAATCAATTATATGGTTGGATTATCTTCATCATAAGTTTCTTCTCCAATTCAACTCTACATTATAGAAGACTACGGTCCTTGAACTCTCAAATTGAAAACATAAGTATATTGAGAGGGTCCCAGATTTCATTTCTTAGTAGATGATGTTGACATAATTATTAAAACTAAAGCTTCTTCAGGAATATTTATTATCTATATGTATATATATTCTTCACAATATTGAATAAAAAAATAATCCTTTTGAAATAAAATGGGGGGGTTTCATGACCATTAAATGATTATTCAAATATTTTAAGACTCGATTATTTGACCAAGGTAATGTCCCAATTAATTCAATAATCCAATAGAAATAGAATGGGAAAAGGATAGGCCATGACTGATATACTCTAGTAGGTCCTTACACCCACTCTATCTCTAAAAACCACACCATATCATGTAGTTCCACATCCTATGGGTCAATAACAAAACCCACCTCATCAGGATGATAAAAGGGAGATTATTAAAAATAGTTTTATTAGATAAAACATAAATTTTATTCTTTATAAAATGATCGAGTCCTTGGTTACATCATTTTTCCATTAGAAGAAAATTTATCATGTTTCCAAATCATAATAATCCCTACCAGGTTGGTGATAAAGCTCTCCTAAAATCTTCCCCGTTTCATTCAGAATTGGGTCACAACATCTGAGAATGAAATTTTTTTTAAGACATTATGTAGATGATGGGTGGAATATAGGAAAGTGATGCCGGGAAAGACACATGCACATGTAGCGTGAGATTCTTCCTTCAATATCAAGGAGGAAAATAAATGCCCGGAAGTAAATAGAAAGGGTAAAAAGAGGTTCAGTGATTTGACTGTTGGAATGATGATCAAAATTAATCATTCTATCCTTCGAGCAAAGTTGAAACATCCAACTATTCCCCTTATCACTTCTACTATGGAACAATCGACTTATTTAGTGCCAAATCCTCCAAAGGGAAACCTTCAAAAAAGGACATTTATGAATGAATTGGAACAAAACACAATAGGATGAACCTATACCAGATCCAATGTTGGATTTAACATTATTTAACTTCATGAATACTATTTCAGATGTATAGGAACCATCCCACCGAATGATAAATTAAGATTCAAACCTCTAGATGGAATCTTCATGAGATGAATGGTTGATATTCATTCCCATTAATGTTATTCAAATAATTGATCCCTTATCAAATAATGAGTGAAACTATGAACCCAAATTCTCTTAATATTATTTGGGATGTAATGCCCCATCCCCAGTTACCCAGAGTCGGTGCATTATTACGTAGCAATTGCATGATCACAAAAGATCAAGTCTCGAAAGACCGATTAGTTTAGTAGCATTGGAAACAATAGATACATTCATAAAAGTTAAATTACATCATAAAGTGAAAAACTAAAATAACATGGTCTCCATAGACCACACTCATATCCCCTTCTGACTATCCCTGCAGGTCATTCATAAAATATTTCTTCACATCCTGGAAAAATTAAAACATTGAAAGGGGTGAGCTCATATGCTCAGTAAGGATAACAATATTGCAGAAGCTTTCATAAATAAACATAAACATTTAAGGAAATGTATAACTAAAACAAAAGCCTTTTAAACATGAACTTTATCATAATATGGAAAAAGTAAAATGAAATAATTCCATTTACTTATTCACATGGATATTCTATAGGTCCATTAATCACATGCAATATCAATAACCACTTTCATAATGATGGAATGCATAATGCCAGACTATCATAACCATGTAGCCAAGGCCTCGTGCCAAGAATACAAATAAGGTTTTTTCAAGGCCTCGTTCCAAGACACTAGTTTCTATCATGATACCTACTGATGCATCGAGGAGCTATAGCGGGCTCCACCCGTCACTTATTAAGTCCAATGCATTCCTTATATGAAAAGGTTTAAACATATCATAAACCATAACATAATTGTATCACATAAAACATTAAAAAAGGAAACATAACATTTCCCCATTTCAATCACAAGATATCAATACATCACATTGATATAATAAAAACATTATCAAAACCATTTGCAAAGAATATTAAAACTTGGTATTTATTTTTAAAAACAAGTTATGGCTTATAGAGGAAGCCAAAACTCAAATAATGGTCACGGCGAAGGAGAAGTCATTGTCGCCACATACATAAGACAAAACATTCATTTTTTTGTTTAGTAAAAACACTTCGTATAAAAATATTCTTTTTGAATAAAAGTCAAAGTCAAAGGGGTTTATACATCATATAAAAGAAAGTTGTGTATAAAACAAAATATGCCTCAATGAAAGGAGATTAAGACGAAGTCCCTTACCAAGATCATTTTTTAAATAAAATATATCTATTATGTGTATTCAATATAATTACACATAAATAAAGTACAAATACAATATAATACATAATAATATCAAGACATAATTTGAAAGTAGGGGATTAACCCAAGAACGGAAATTGGGTTAAGAAGTTCCCTTACCTCGTGTCCGACTTCACTCGACCGTTCTTTAATCTCATGAATAATAAACTAGAGTTAGTCTCTACTTGATTAAGAACATTTTTCAACTTCATTATCCCTTTTATATCACTTATTACAATGTTACGAAAATTATGTAGTCATTTAAGTTAATAACGGTCATTTTGTCTATCTTTGGTACTTGAGTCAACAATAAACTTCTTATAATTACAAGTTGTTTATGTGGTAGAATATCCATTATCACCAAAATTATATTCATGATGAATATATCATATATATCATATATATTCATTATATACATTCATTCATAATATTACGTAACATTTATAGGTAAGAAATGAAGTACACCGTTCATGGAGACGGTAAGACGTACGTACGCATGAACGCTAATTTCATTTCTATTTCGTATTTAATGGAATGAAATCATAATGATATAAAGGTATATTATAATTCCAGTATATTATCATATATAATATCATTTACTCCATCCTTTATACATCCCACATATGACATTAACGATTCAGATCACTTTGAGGGGGCGGTAGTCCGCACTTCCTAAAATGAAATTATCGCATTTACCTATAATGGAAATCATAAAGGTATTCCATAAATGAGAAATAAAGAAGCGTAAGGAAAACATAAACATAATATATAACATATATAAATATAGTGAAATATTAATGGCCACCATGAGAGGTGTTAAAAGAAGATTGAACAATCATCGTGTCGTGAGGCATAAATTCGCCAACAACAAAAACAGTATGTTCATTAACCATTAGACGAAGGTGTATGTAAGTGTAAATCAAATAATTCTCATAAAAGAATTGTCGTATATCTAATATATTGGTTTTGTTACAAAATAATGTAATAAAAAGAGTCTAAGGTGTTGGAGAAGCAAAATAAAACAAAATAACATAAGAGAAGACATTACCTTAAAATCGGATAACTCTTTTTTGATTTGAGCCAAAGGCTTCCTTGGGAAGAATTATGCCCAAAGTGAGGCTTATAGGAGTAATATAGGGAAGTTGAGAGAGTATTTGGGCAGAGTTTGGCCAAGCCAAATGGCTTGACGGTGTGAATAAGGTGGTAGTGGTGGGGGCCTTTTATAAGAGGAGAAGAGGGACACTCTTGGAAAGTAATGAAATGTTACATTATTATGAAGTACTTTTCGGAGTTCAAAGGTCCCAAAATTATATATTTCTAGTATAAGATGATAAGGTTTCTAAATATACCCATCCAATAGGTTTTTGACAAGTTTAAGTCTTAGATTTTACATTATCTTTTAATTTTATTTAAATCGTTAATTAATGAGGTAATCGCTGCATCATCATGGTGTCTTAAAATTTTTAATTTATTTAATGTCTAAAAATTATATAAAAAATATCATGATGTAGGAAATATTTTTATCTTTCCAATTAATATTTATAGTCTAAAAGTTAACTTATATAACTCCATGTAATAATTGTTTTTGTAAAACAACACATGTTTGTGACAATTTTATTTTTTACTTTAAATAAAAAGTTATTAATGTAATATTCTTACCCAAGTGGCTCCATGAGGTCCTCAAGTTGACCCATGGATTTTTGTAGTCATCCATGAATCATACAATAAGGGTAGGACAAGTGTCAAGATATTTTCATATTTTTATAATATTATTTTTAACTTAAATTTCACTAATTACCTTTAATCGCGATTAATAGAACTTAAAAGTTACTATTCACCAAAAAATATTTTAATCCCATTGATCCACATTTTACTTCCTAATAACAATGATTTATGTAAGATTTTGGAAATTCCAATCACAGAGGTGGTAAAATTTTATTTCAACAAAAAATCAGTTTTTTTAACTGCCACTTAGTGGTTTCAATATTCATCAAAAATCGAAGTTTTTCAGAACAACACCAAAAATTAACCCTAAGCTATATTTGATATTCCTAATTAAAAAATTATGTCTATTTTAAAAAAATCAAAACATATAAGTTTAATTAATTAATTTAATAATTAATTCCCGCTATCACAACAAATAGCATGTTTTTAAGAAAGAATATCAATCAAAAGATTGACAATTGTTTATGTCGAATTTCAAAGTGAAATTAATGCTAATGACCACAATTGGATAAAATGGTAAAAATATATTATAATTACACTTTATAACCACTCAATTGTATAATTTATCACTCTAAATTAGTTTTATTAAAAAAAAATTTAAGTATTTTTCACTATTCATCAAAAATTTGAAGTTCTCAGAAAAATACCAAAAATTGGAAGTTCTCCAAAAAATAACAAAAATTCAACATAGGATAATTTCGATATTCCTAATCCAAAAATGAAGTCCATTTTGAAATATAAAATTTATATAATTTCAAAAAGTGGGTATTACTATTCATAACTGCTACTTTTATTGGTCGCGGTGTTTTAGAACTCGAGGTTGCGTACAACACACGCTGGTCTATTCTTCAAAGAGGAGTGTACCATGGAAGCTTGGGGTGTTACATTCTCCCCTCATTCAATAAATTGAATCATCGCAATTTAAAATTTTTCTTTGAAAATAAAAGGTTGAAAATAGAAAATACCTTTGTGGAAAACCCACATCGAAAATAGGGTTAATAGAAATATAACTTTAAAAGAAAGAAAGAGAAGTACAAAGGTCACTCGAGATAGCCCATACTAGGATTCTATGAATATATGAATATGGAGGAAAAAAAATCACCAAGGTCTGATGGAGAGTTGTATAAAACAAGATTAGGAGAAAGTTAACTACAAGAAAATCACAAACCTGTGATTGGTTAAATAGTTATTGATTCCCCATTTGGAAAAGAAAACAGACAACATTTTTGTTTTAAGTTACCTTTCATAAAGTTGAGGAATTTATTTAGGAGATTTACTAAGAACGTAAGGAAATATACTTACTTGTCATGTAGACTTTCATTTTTTAATAAATTTTTACCACAAACCCATCTTTCACTCCAAAAGGTAATAGAACTCAAAAATATTCTATTTATGATAATTGTATAAGGTTCCAAATATTAACACATACCATTTAGATTAGGAAAACTTTTTGTAATAACCAGGTACTCCTTGTAGGCTAGTGGTAGGTAATAAAGGCATGTCGCACTATGATTTTGGGTTTGATTCCTACAGCTTTTTCCGATGTGACGGGTTATCCCCCAACCTGCAGGTTTTCCTTTTCCTAAAAATATAGTATTATAATATTCCAAAAATAATCTTCATAAATGTTTTAAACTTAAAAAATACTATCCAAAGTTCAACTTAATCCATTCCAACCTTTATAGTTATCCCAAATACCTCTGTCCAGAATTTCTCTAAAAAGTCTCTAAATTCCAAAATCAATTGTATCATCAGATTCCTCAAACAGAGTAAAGTTTCTCTTATTTTCATATACTAAAATATGATTACCTTCATCATATTAAAAACTTAATGAAAACAACAAGTACTGTAGTACAATCCTTATATATATCCCATTATTCTTATAACAAGAATATAATCCTTGAGTCCAAAAGCACCAATACATTAATTATTCCACTTCAACTGTAGTATCAGCATAAGATTTTCCTTGATCCCTTGGCCTTTTCTGAGGTAAGGTCTCTGATGATTAAGACATTCATTTGCATAATTCCCCATTTCCCTACAATTATAGCATTCAACATTAATAGCCTCTTTCATTCCCTTGAAATCACGAGCCTGGTGACCTTATTCTCCACATTTATAACAAACTCCCATTCTTTTTAGGCAAGTACCGGGTTGATTCATCAAAAAATTATCGCATAATGGAAAATCCTTCTTTCCCTTTTTCCCTTTATCTGTCTCTTATTCCACCGTTCTCTTATTCTCTTGCTTTACTTTGTTGTCATAAGACCTAGAGAATTCCTTTTCTATCTTGATAGCACACGAGACTATATCTTCGTATATTGAGAAAGATTGTGATACTAAAGCTCGATGGAGAAATGGTTTTAACCCATCAATGAAACGATCAATCTTACTTCTTTGGTTACATATATAATCTACAGAATGCCTCGCTAACCTTGTAAAGTTAGCCTCATATTTTCCGACATTCTCATCCTCCTTCTGCCTCAGACTCAGAAATTTCTTTTCCATATCTGCTTGATGGTCATGTGGAAAGTATTTTTCTAAGAAAATTTCCTTAAACTCCCTCCATTACATACTTTATACTTCTTCATCTTCCTTTGTGTTTTGAATCAGCGACAACCATTGATCGGCATCTCTATTGAGGTGGTAAACTGCCATGACAACCTTCTCCCTTTAGCTACTCCCCAAGGCGTGGAATATTTTCTCTAAGGAGTTTATCCATTTCTCAGCTACTAATGGATATGTACCCCCATTAAATATTGGCGGTTGTTACCTCATGAAGCGGTATAACATTGATCCTCCACGTTGCGGATCAGGGTGCTCTATACAAGTAAGGTTATTATTCATAACCTGAGTGAGTTGTCCCTGTATGGTAATAAGTTGATTAGCACCAGTTTTATCTCCAACTCCACAATAATTATCTTGAACCGGAGGGAAATCCCTACATGGAGTGCGTGCATTGATACAGTTTCCATTCCTTCCACTAGGCGCCATTTCTAAACAATGGCATAAATTAGATCAGTTTATGAATAAACATACATAATTCCATACTTGTAAAACACTTAACACAAATCTAACTATTTATGGATATAATCCATAATCATAAAAATGTTTTCTTTGAAGAAGTATATACTCATAAACCCTTCGTAATGGTTTGTAAAGAAAATGAGAATTATCCTAAGCATATCCCCCGGGAGTGTCATAACCAAGAGTGCAGCAAGGCCTGTTGTCGTACACCAGTTCCCGTTCGAGTCTAGCTCTAAGCGGTGTTTTCAGGTTTTACCCCTAGGTACATCTGTTCTAGAGCTGCCTCTACTTGCTCGTATCCAGACATGGATGTATTTCTCGGAAAACTCACAAAATCTCTATAATACCAAAATTCTAGGAAGTTATTCTATACTAATCCTCAAATTTTATCTTAGGTCTATGTGCTCTAATTAGAGTTTATCTAAATATAGCTTTCAAGGTTAGTACTAAACTGCCTCTGATACCAACTGTAACGCCTCATCCCCAGTTACCCAGAGTTGGTGCATTATTATGTAGCATTGGAATGATCAAAAAAGATCAAGTCTCAAAAGATTGATTAGTTTAGTAGCCTTGGAAATACTAGATACATTCATAAAAGTTACATTACATCATAAAGTGAAAATATACAATAACATGGTCTCCATAGACCACACTCATATCCCCTTCTGACTATCCCAGCAGGTCATTCATAAAATACTTCTTCACATCCTGGAAAAATTAAAACATTGAAAGGGGTGAGCTCAGATGCTCAGTAAGGATAACAATATTGCGGAAGCTTTCTTAAATAAACATAAACATTTAAGGCAATGTATAACTAAAAAAAGCCTTTTAAACATGAAATTGAGCATGATCTGGAAAAATTAAAATGAAATAATGCCATTTACTTATTCACATGGATATTCTACTGGTCGAATAATCACATGAAATATCAATAACCACTATCGTAATGATGGAATGCATAATTTCAGACTATCATAACCACGTAGCCAAGGCCTTGTGCCAATACTAAAAATAATATTTTGTCAAGGCCTCGTGCCAAGACACTAGTTTGTCTCATGAGACCTACCGATGCATCGAGGAGCTATAGCGGGCTCCACCCGTCACTTATTAAGTCCAATTCATTCCCTATATGAAAAGGTTTAAACATATCATAAACCATAATAGAATTGTATCACATAAAACATGAAAAAAAGAAACATAACATTTCCCCATTTCAATCACAAGATATCAATACATCACATTGATATAATAAAAACATTATCAAAACCATTTGAAAAGAATATTAAAACTTGGTATTTATTTTTAAAAACAAGTTATGGCTTGTAGGGGAAGTCGAAACTCAAATAATGGTCATGACGGTGGAGAATTCGTTGTCGCCACATACGTAAGACAAAAAATTCTTTTTGTCATTTAGTAAAAATGATTCGTTTAAAAAGATTCTTTTTGAATAAAAGTAAAAGTCAAAGGGGTTTATACACCGTATAAAAGAAAGTTGTGTATAAAACAAAATATCCCTCAATGAAAGAAGATTGAGACGAAGTCCCTTACCAAGATTGTTTTTTAAATAAAATATATCTATTATTTGTATTCACTATATGTACACATAAATAAAGTACAAATACAAGATAATACAAAATAATATCAAGACATAATTTGAAAGTAGGGGATTAACCCAAGGAACGGAAATTGGGTTAAGAGGTTCCCTTACCTCGTGTCCGACTTCACTCGACCGTTCTTTAATCTCCTGAATAATAAACTAGAGTTAGTCTATACTTTCTTAGGAACCTTTTTCATGTTCATTATCCCTTTTATATCACTTATTACAATGTTACGAAAATTATTTAGTCATTTAAGTTAATAACAGCCGTTTTGTCGATCTTTGGTACTTGAGTCAACAATAAACTTCTTATAATTACAAGTTGTTTATGTGGTAGAATATACATTATATCAAGAATTATATTCATGATTTAGATATCATATATATCATATATATTCAGTATATACATTCATTCATAATATTACATAACATTTAGAGGTAAGAAATGAAATGCACCGTTCATGGAGACGGTAAGCCGTACGTACGCATGAACGCTACTTTCATTTCTATTTTGTATTTAATGGAATGAAATCATAATGATAAAAGTTATATTATAATTCCAGTAAAATATCATATATAATATCATTTACTCCATCCTTTATACATCCCACATATGGCATTAATGATTGAAATCACTTTGAGGGGGCGATAGTCTGCACTTCCTAAAATGAAATTATCGCGTTTACCCATAATGGAAATCATAAAGGTATGCCATAAATAAAAAATAAAGAAGCATAAGGAAAACATAAACATAATATATATCATATATAAATATAGTGACATCTTAATTGCCACCATGATAGGTGTTAAAATAAGATTGAACAATCATCGTTTCGTGAGGCAAAAATTCGCCAACAACAGAAACAGTATGTTCTTTAACCATTAGACGAAGGAGTGTGTAATTGTAAATCAAATACTTCTCATAAAAACATCCTCGTATATTGAAGATACTGGTTTTGTTACAAAATAATGTAATAAATAGAGTTTAAGGGGTTGGAGAAGAAAAATAAAACAAAATAACATAAGAGAATAATTTACCTTAAAATCAGGTAACTCTTTTTTGATTTTAGCCAAAGGCTTCATTGGGAATAATTCTGCCCAAAGTGAGGCTTATATGAGTAATAGATGGAAGTTGAGAGAGTATTTTTTCAGAGGTTGGCCGAGCCAAATGGCTTGAAGGTGTGAATAAGGTGGTAGTGGTGGGGGCCGTTTATAAGAGGAGAAGAGGGAACTCTTGGAAAGTAATGAAATGTTACATTATTATGAAGTACTTTTCGGATTTCAAAGGTCCACCAATTATATATTTCTAGGATAAGGTGATAAGGGTTATAAATATACCCATACAATAGTTTTTTGACAAGTGTAAGTCTTATATTTTACATTATATTTTCATTTTATTTAATTTGTTAATTAATGAGGTAATCGCTGCATCATCATGGTGTCATAAATATTTTAATTAATTTAATGTATAAAAATTATATAAAAAATATCATGATGTAGGAAATCTTTTTAGATTTCCAATTAATATTTATAGTTTAAAGGTTAACTTATATAACCCCATGTAATAATTATTTTAGTAAAACAACACATGTTTGTGACAATTTTATTTTTACTTTAAATAAAAAGTTATTAATGTCATTTTATTACCCAAGTGGCTCCATGGGGTCCCCAAGTCGACCCATGGATTACCTTTATTGTCCATTACTCATCCAATAAGGGTAGGAAAAGTGTAAATATATTTTCATATTTTTATAACATCCTTTTTACCTTAAATTTCACTAATTACCTTTAATCGCGATTAATAGAACTTAAAAGTTACTATTCACCAAAAATTATTTTAATCCAATTTATCCACATTTTACTTCCTAATGACAATGATGTATGTATAATTTTGGAAATTCAAACCACGGAGGTGGTAAAATTTCATTTAAACGTAAAATCAGTTTTTTTAACTACCACTTAGTGGTTTCACTATTCATCAAAAATCGAAGTTTTTCAGAACTACACCAAAAATTAACCCTAAGCTATATTTGATATTCCTAATTAAAAAATGATGTATATTTTAAAAAATTAAAAACATATAAGTTGAATTAATTAATTTAATAATTAATTTCCGTTTTCACAACAAATAGCATGTTTTTAAGAAAGAATATCAATCAAAAGATTGACAATTGTTTATGTCCAATTTCAAAGTGAAATTAATTCTAATGACCACCATTGGATAAAATAGTAAAAATATATTCTAATTAAGCTTTATAACCACTCAATTTTATAATTTATCACTATAAATTATTTTTATTAAAAAAGTTGTTTTTAAGTATTTTTCACTATTCATCAGAAATTGGAAGTTCTCAGAAAATACCAAAAATTCAGCATAGGCTAATTTCGATATTCTGAATCCAAAAATGAAGTCCATTTTGAAATATAAAATTTATATAATTTCCAAAAGTGGGTATTACTATTCATAAATGCTACTTTTATTGGTCGCGGTGTGTAAGAACTCGAGGTTGCGTACAACACACACTGCTCTATTATTCAAAGAGGAGTTTACCATGGAAGCTTGGGGTGTTACATGGGAATTAGGGGAAGAGGTTTTCAAAGTCAAGGATACAAGGTAAGATACAGTCTTACAAGGATTCACTACTCTAACTGTGTCTCCCCTCAAACTATTTACATGGATGAAACTTGTGGGAGAGCTATCCTACGAGATTATGTGGAAAAATAAATTTCCCCAAAATATGTCAGGGTTATCCCGGACATGATATTACAAGAATATTTACTAGAGTTTATTTCATCACCTAATCATCCTTGGCATGAAGATAGAGATAGTCTTCCTAATCTACCAAGGGAAAAAGCACCTTTAAATCAGACTCCATTGGCTAATCTATCAATATCAAATGCTTTGATTCATAAATTTCCTACAAAAGAGAATCACCAAGCCAAAAGGTGAATTCATGTAGACTAAATGTATGAAATCTTGAAAAAAAATCCATGGTATCGAACAAGTTTTCAATATTGAATTCCTTGAGTCTATGAAATGACCTTTCGGAAGCACTCTTAGAGGCCTTGTCAGACCCTCATGAATTTGAAGTTGATGTTGCTGCTATCGAGGTATATCGTGCGTAGAATGATTTAGATGTATTCAAAATGATCATCTCTCTTATAGACCGTGTCGAGGAGGCCATAGTACAGTGACATGTTGGACCCTTTTATATATTTGGTTGAATAAATGGAAATTATATCCAATGAGATTTCATTGGCAGCGACTCAGGAGTCAGCCTCATTCTGATCTGAACTCTTTTTCAACTGGGTTTCAATGAATCTCACTTTTCCCCCTAATAGGGTTATGAAAATAATGATTAGAAGACTCTCAAATATATCAAACTCAATACTCAGTTCAGGGATCTTGTGTTTGACTCCGAAGTGATGGTTATTTATCAAGATATGAACTTCGACATTCTCCTTGGATGGATTTGGTTACATCAGCCTGTGGTTATTCCCCCATCATACCACAAATGCCTCACATATTGTATCTATGGAAAATTGGGACATTTTATGGTGAAAAAAGAAAATTCAGATCTTTTGTATCACTGTACATTGATTCATGATTATACTAGAGGGAATGAAAATATCCCATGACTAACGATGTCTCCTGAATCAAGGCCCCACATTTCCTAGAGATGATTCTGTCTAATCCTTTCAAGTAGCTCAATGTATAGTATGTGATTACCAACAATAAAATAGAATATTTGGGTCTAAATTCCAGAACACATTTTGTAAATTCCATGATGTCATTCATGACAATTGAACCTGGAAGCACCAGAGAAGGTTTCAACTCTCCGAGAAGTAATGAGAGAGTGGATGAAAATGTCTTAATTCCATCCCCCAAGCTTCAAAAAGTAATTGTCCTATTGGATAGGCCATAATAAGTTTTCATATCATTGGGATAAAATAAATATGTTCATTATTAGTCCCTCATCTTTCATTCAAAGCTTCAAAAGGCCTTGCATTATCAGTCAAGTCAGAAGCATTTGTTTCACCTTCTAAATATTGAAATGTTGAAACCTCCCCTAACTATGAGAAATTTTCTTCATCACCTAATTTTAGCAAGTGGAAGAAGAGGTAAATAGTGAGGAAAAGGAAGAGGATGAGAACCTCAAGGATTACCCTCTAGCATTTGAGGAATAATTCTACCATAATTATATAACTTAAAGAAATAAATCTAGGTACAACAAAAGATCAAAAACCCACTTCAATCAGTGTTTCCATGATTTTTAAAGAGAAGTAGGTATATAAATCATTCCTAAATAAAAACTAGGATTCTTTTCCTATAATTACATATAGATTCCATGCCTCAATCCTTAGGTAGTCACCCATAACTGGGGATTTTCATAGGAACACCAAGGATATAAACAAGAAGATATAATGAAACACCTAACTCACACATCCAAATTTGAAGATAAAGTAGACCATCTCATTAAGGTCTAATTAATCCAAGAAGTTCTTTATCCAAAGCTTCTAGACAAAATCTTCTAAGTAAAGAAAAATAATGGGTGAATCAAAGTCTACACTAACTTCAGAGATCTTAACCGACACTCTCTGAAAGTTGACTTCCATGTTTTGATCACAGAGTTAAGGATTGATGAAATTTTTGGTTATCAATCCCTCTCTTTCATGTATGGATATTAATGGTACAATAAAATTTTTATGGATGCATAATATTAAAAATCCACCAACTTGAGGTCCCCTAGTGAGTATTTTTCTATCATGTATTTCCCTTTGGCTTACTGAATTTCGGTGCTACGTACCAATATTCCATGCATCGCATCTTTAAACCATTCATGGGAAAAAGTTTCCGGTTCTACACTAATGATCTTTCAGTTATATCATAACAATTTTCTAACCACCCTGAGGATCTTGATACCATATTCAAAAAACTATGGTAGCATAACCTAAAGATGAACCCCTTGAATATTTAGTTCGAGGTCTCCTCAGAATAGTTTCTTGAAATTTTCATATGAGAATGTGGAATTTAATTTTACCCTAATAATACAAAGAATATCCCTATCGTGTCACCTCCTCAAAACCTCGAAGAGTTGAGAGGAATTAAATAACACTTCACCTACATCTAGTTATTTATATTTAACATTTAAGCTAATTGTTTTCCCTTCACCAAATTGATGATGAAGGGGGAATATATTAATGGACCACTGAATGTTAGGAAGAATTTAAAAACCTCAAGAAATATATTTTGAGATCTCTAGTGCTAATTCCACCCCTTGAGGGGAAGATGTTCATTCTATATGTGATAGACCTAGAGTGATCACTGTGTGTTTTTATTACAAAAAAAAAATCATCAATAAAAACAAAATTTATTATCTTAGTTGAACCATGATCTTTTTTGAGACGCGTTATTCATATATTTAGAATAATTGCTTTGTTTTAATATTTTTGGTTCAAAAACAAGTGACTACATGTAGCTTTACAAGGACCATATGGTCCCTCAAAATAACCTACTCAAATATATCCTCAACTGTTCTATGTTGACAAGTTGTTTGTCATGGTAAGAGATTATTATTTAGAATATTTATATATAGTTTTTTCCTTAGAAATTAGTAAAAGGCCAGGTCTTGGAATATTTGTTTTTTGAAAAACACCTGTTTTTAGAAGCAACATCGTTAAATAATGAATTTATGAATAAAGAGATATTTTTTATTCAAGTAAACCCCTAGAAATGGGAAATAAATTTTGATGGCGCATCCTAAAGACCAATGGGGAAGAGAATTAAATTCCCCAAGCTCAAAAAAGTCAAGTTAGGTGTTATACTAATCTCTCCAACAAAGATAGTTTTTTCTTACCCCTTATTGTCATAAGGTTTTAATAACAATGAGGTGAAATACTAGGCCCTCATTTCAATCCTAGAACTGGAACTCCAAATACCATTGGACCATTTGGAGGTGAAATTTAATTTAGAGTTGGTAATAAAACATATAAATTGGGATTATTCTATTAGAAAAATACCATCTAAAACCCCTACTTCACTAAGTTTGAATATTAAAGGAAGAATTACCTTTATATCCATCATTGACTCACATCCCATGATCATAAAATTCCCTGGAAGTTGTATTAGAAAATGAATCTATGTCATTGGAAGATAAAAACTAGGATGAAATGATCTTATGCATTCCACATATCTGAATGGTCTCACCTTTTGTTCATGTCATAATAGAATACATTAAAAAAATAAGTCTTTGCCCAAAACATATCATCTTACAACTGGGTGGATGATTCCCATTATGGACTACAATTAAAATGGATTACAACCATTGGATAGGGCTGGGAAAGATAAAATTTGATGGAGAGAAACAAACTTCCTTATTTATAATAGTCAAAATCACCAGAATGTCCCATATAAGTGAGTATTTGATGGAGTCCTTATCATATGTTTCAATGGATAAGTGACTTACCATCATAAAATAAGTAAACTAAGGAGCATATGGTTCCCACCAATCCAGATTCAATATTTGTTATCAAATACCAAGTCATGGGCATTACTGGCCCACTATGACACATGATTGCACCAAATTCAATATGAAATGTAATTCCATAAATTTGTATGCCAACTTCATCCCTCAACCCCCAATGTTTTTACATACATCCAAACAATTTTGTTCATTTGACATATGGGGAATTCATGTTGTGGGGTCATACCCTCCAAATATGACCAAATAGTTCAAATACATCTTAACTAATACTGATTTCTTCTCCAAATGGGATGAGGCAATACCCCTAAAAGAATTTGGGGCCAAAAGCATAGTCAAATTCATGAAGGCCAACATGATTTCTAAATTTGGTGTCCCTCATAAAATACTAAAATACAATGACACAAACTTCTATTTTGATGATTTGAAGAATTTATATCAGTAGTATAATACCAAATCCAACCACTCTCCCCACTATCATGAAGTGGCTAATGGGGGGATATAGTGATTCAATAATACCCATTCAAACATACTCTATACGATTGCGAAAAAATATAAAATTTATTGGTCGGATAAGATCATACTTTCCTTATAGGATCATTATATTATGACCCACACCACCACACAGGTAAACCCATACGCATTGGTATATGAGAAAGAGGTTGTTTTGTCCATTCATGCCAAGTTTCCATCCCTCGGTGTTTCCATCCGTGATTAGCTATCCCTAGATGAGAAATTATAGAAAAAATTGGATGGATTTGAGAGACTCGATGAGAAAATATTTCACACCATGTATCACATTTAAGTACATCAAAATTCGATAACATGATCTTTTAACAATAAGGTCTATCTTTATTCATTTTTCCACAGAGAACCAATATTGGTCTTTAGGACTCCAATGATATCAAGAAAGAAGCTTCCAAATATAGAGACAAAGTTGGAGAGACCTTAATCCATACAAAAATTACACTCTAATGGAACTTATTATTTAATATCAATGGATGTAGAGATCATTATGACCCCAACAAATGTAATGTTCCTAAAAAAATATGTCTTTTAATACTGCAACACTCAAACTAGAAGTAGTTCGTTAAATTGTTAAACACGATATAGTCCAACCTATAAGAATATAAATACTGTATCATGTCATCCTGACTGTATGATGTTAAACTTCATGGTATATATGCTAACTTTATGATGTTTAACCTTGTAGTTGGTCTTTTTCTCATGACTGTAAAATTCATGGCTTGTTATCCACGTTGCAAGACAATAAACTTCATGAAACCAAACATCTGATTCGTAATTTATTAAACTATATGAAAAATTCCTAGTTGCAAGATGTAAAATTATATGGTTCACATCCTTGATACATGACATAAAATCAAATTTCATTTTGATATTCAAATGAGTTGGTCATAATTTTTTGTGTTGGTTTCATACCACACCTTCATTCCCAAACTACGTATGGTCAGATTTTCATTCCAAAGAGATACATAGTGAAACCTAGACATCTAATCCTGGGTCCATATAAAATACTTCTTCTCTTCCATGTCGGGTGACCCACTTCCTTACCGCATGACATTAAACTAAACATCTAACATCCTCATCAAATGATAATAAATTACAAAATCTCCTCAAGAACTACATGTTGATTGATTCTCATTCTAACGAGATACATAGTGATGAAAAGATCTCCAATCCTTAGACCATCTGTAAAAAAATATGAAAACGCTCCCCTCCCTATGTATGGGATATATCTCTATAGGAATCCTTTAAAGTAATACATATGACTTGATTCTCACTCGAATGATATACATAGTGATGTCGAGATCATACACCCTGGTCCAACCATCAACAAATATAAATCACCATATCGTTCGTTTGTATCACCTTTATATGGTGGAAAAAACCATCTATAATAATTATTTCTCACTCTAAGCATAGATCACATAGGCTTGGGGGTTTTTTTCAGGATGTTCCTTATATAAGTAAGGAATATCAATTCACATCTGGATTATCATGGTCTTGATTGAAAGACCTTAAAAGGCACACCATATGTCCTTATAACATGACTTTAAATAGTATGGGTTATTTAATAACATTTATGGATTGATTCTCATTCATATGAGATATGTAGTGACACCCAAATACTACATCCTGGTCTAGACACAATATGGTAAATTCCTCCACACTCCGATGAATG
Organism: Viscum album; assembly: GCA_963277665.1. Classification (NCBI taxonomy): domain Eukaryota; kingdom Viridiplantae; phylum Streptophyta; class Magnoliopsida; order Santalales; family Viscaceae; genus Viscum; species Viscum album. The sequence continues at coordinate 1,147,545,860 of OY728142.1, read as the reverse complement.
AGTCGTATCTATATGAGAGAATCCAATATGGGTTCTCAACCCAAGTGTGAGACCATATTCCAAAAAATCCCATTTCCTTACTCATTAATTAAATTAGTATCTAGGATATTCTTTAAGAAGAATGTGTGACTTGATTATTGATCTTAAAAGATACACAATTATTCATGAGTCCAATACCCTATTCTAGTCACAATATTCATTTTTCATGTCGTGTCACTATCATCTTTACCACATGACGTTAAACTGCATGAATAATTTCATTACCGCATGACATTAAACTACATAGGTTCCCTGAGAACTATGTGAAGCTTGATTCTCAGTCCAATGAGATACATAGTGATTTTCATACCTCATGTACTAGTCTAAACCGCATGGTAAAGAAAAATTACCCCTCTCTTTCATAAAATGAATGATCTATACGATATATCTTAATTTGGATCACCTAATTCATGGGTACACCAAGGAAATTGAGATGTCCCATTCCTATATATGGATCATCTCTATAAAAGGGATTCTACAATTTATGGCCAATAATAGGCTAACCATTTCCTTGATGCTTGAACATATTCATTCCACAAATTATACTCCTAATCTGGGACACTTTCATATCTTCATAATCATTATCCAGCTACCAGTAATAGAATGCATGATACCTGGGAAATACTTTGTATAACTATACAATAACATGCCCCCTATTGGATTCATGTATGTTTCCCAAAAAAGTTCCCTTAGCTAGTGGATATCACAATTTGACTATGCAGAAACATGGCCCAATTGGATATGTATAGATTTTCTCATAGAACATGTTTTTCAACAAGTGGTACATTTTTTCTTCATAAGAATCTACTTCTATCTCTTTAATCCTCAAATACATTAAGTTGGAGAACATGATTCAAATTTGACCTACTTTCATCCCACAAATCTTTTTTCTCATATCATTTATCCTAATCAGAGAACCCCCAAGATTATGGATTATAACCCCTTCCCTCGTGTCTAATGTATGACAAAAAAACTGTGGCTGGGTAAAACACATATTACCTATCATTTCTATAATACCATGGCCATTTTCAGAAGACCCAAAACTAAAAGACACAATATTTTCCTTACATCATGATGTTAAAATGCACAATAAGTCTGAATAGAAATACTTTAATCTACCCATATTTTTAGAACTATATATGTATTGATTCTCATTTAAATGAGATTTGTAGCGCTGAATGAGCCTAGTGTTTTGGGCCCATCCTAAAACCCCCTTGATTTTCTATGTTTGGTTCCGACCTGCATAGGAAATTCTTTTCCCCACACTTGGGTAATTTTTACTAGAAATGATCCTCCAATATTTAGGAACCTTCCCTCTACAAACTAAACTCTCTGTTTGGGGAAATACAAATCTCCATAAACTACCTCCATATATTAATGATATAATGATGAAATTTATAAGAAATGATTTTTCTAACTATGAAGTAACAAACCATATTTTTTTATAATTCAACCAAATAATGGTCTTGTTAGTTCGAGGATTCTTCTATTTTACTATGTTGTAACACACCCTAGTTGGATTTGTAAAAATCCCCAAAAAATAGGTTTTTCAAGCAGCAGTAATTTCTTCCTCAGGAGAGACCTCCAATATCATCATAAGGCCTTTTTCCCCATACCACTTTCTAATATAGATAACCACAAAGTTTTAGATTACATCCTTCTCCATTCATACCTAAATGTGGTAGCACATTCCTGGAAGGATTACCAAGAATGGGAAAATCATCAATCTTTTGTTTTGAGATAAATGACATTAAATTATATCCTTGAATGTCCATGTTGTATGACATTAAACTATATAAAATAATATCCTATTCATAAGATGTTAAACTATACTACAACTTCCTTGTCGTAAGATGTTAAACCACATTGTTCATGTCCTGATCGATCAATATTAAACTGCATGATGCTTTAATTATTTTCAAGAAGGGGCTTCCCCTATAACATTATTCACTTTTTAGAATGTTACCCTCTTTACACAAGACAAATTTTTATTGGATAGGTTTTCCATTAAAGGGAAAATCTAGTATGAATGAACCTTTCATTATCATAGATATTCCCTTGGAAAGACCAACATTTATGGTGTTGAGAAATCCAAATCCTCATAAACATCATGACCATAGGTAGTATAATTTAAGAATTACTGAGGATAAATTTGTCTTACTATGAAATAACACACCCTAGTTGGCATTGCATATGTTTCCCATGATATTTAAGCATATTTCATCTAGAGGGTTCCACAAATTGATTTTACAGTAACATATCCTAGTTGGATTTTGATAAATTCACCCACCAAATGGTTTTGGTAATGGATAACATATTTTTTCTTAGGAGATACCTCCTCTATTCCCCTAATCCTTAACAATGTTAATTAAGAAACCTCCTTTAGAACTTGATATGTGGATATTACTAAAATATAGTCCTTAGATCATATTTTATATTTGGAAACTATTAATTGTCACTCAAAATTCCCCTTTTGGTATTCAAATAATGTTCAAAAATTATTTTCCAAAAATCCTTGTTTGGGTCAACATTTTAAAATTATTGTCAAAGTTGTTCGATGTAAAACACTAGTCACATTAGTTTGGATTTTATGAATTTAAAATACCACTAAAAAGGGACACATTACTATCCAAAATAAAAACCCAAAAAGGGAACTCTAGATAAAATTCATGTCTCATCTTTCTAGACTAGAACTCTATATGGTCTAGGAAATAATTGAGAAATGAAAAAAAGGAACATAAATTGTTAGGCAGAAAACCTGTAAAGGGTGGCCTAAGAAATACCCAAGTCTCGATCAACAGATATTCTTCATATTAACTTAGGAAAAAACAGCTTAATGACACAAAATAACCCAAGATGATAGGGTTTTCCATATGAATGCATAAATAGTTGAACTATGATCACTAGTCCCTATGTATTAGGAGAAAATTAGAGAAACTATCCATTTATACCACTATAGTTATGGATTATTGACACAAAGAAATATTAAAATTAAAAATTTCATCATTTTTATTTTATAATCACAAAGGGAAAATAGGGATGAATAATTTGATGGTTAGGAGGAAAATTATTTCCATTTATGAGGGGGGAAATGTTGGTGGAACATCAACAAGTCAGAGTCTCTCTATCATAATTTACAAAAGACCGCCAAGATAACTCTTAATTTTTGGATTAGACACCCAAACCCCATTAGCATCATGTCAAAGCTCGGTGAGTTGAACATCCTTGGTCTCCAATCCTGACGAAGTTACTCCACTATGGTCACAATAATTTTTGACCCCTCAATTTGAGATCCTTCTAGAAAATAATGAAATTCTATGATCTCCCCTTGTGAAAAATAAATTTCTTATTGAAGGAGAAATATTTTAATGACCTTATCATTTATCCATTTCCTACATTTTTCCAATTTCATGTCATGGTTGGCCTCCTATTGGGATAATATAGCTCAAATATCATCAGTGTTAACAAGTTTCTTTTCTTTCATGAGGTGTTATTATAGCTCATGTTATCACTCTCATCGATGAATTATATCCTTCAAGATGGTATGAACATAAGGAAATTGAATATTCCATACCCCAGAATGCCAAATAGGAATTCAAGTTGATGGAGTTCTGAGGGTAAACCTTCAATATGAGACTCAAAGATTATCTTCTAGAAGTTCTGCCAAGCATTATAGCGTGTGATACGAAGGTTAATTTTTGTATCCAAATTTAACTTGGATTCATTGTAAAAGGGATGAATTTATTTGAGAATTATTACACTCAATAAGGCACCATGCTTGGTCCCTCTAAGGTAGTTTTGGAATATCTTTCTGATATGGGATGAATTTCCATTGAAGCTCTACCCTCAGGCATGGACGTAGAGGTTGATGGAACTGAATACTGGGTAAGACTCATTGTTACCATCCAAAGGATAGAATATGTAATAATAAGGGAATGAATAATTTATTTGGTTGAAATCACCAATTGATGGGTCAAAATATTGATTGGATTCTTACCTAGCATCCCTGACCTCAGTAGTTTGGGATGGAATCATCAGATGAGGGATATTCTCCCCAGTCTATCCAGAGCTCACCAAGAGAGGATCATAAAGAATCCCCACTTCAGGACCCCATTCATTCGATGCTCCCTCATCAGTGGGAGTGGTATGGACATCAATGACTTTTTGATGTATCACTATTGTAACATTATCCATATATAAATCTGCACAATTCAAGAAGTCATGGTAAAAAAAAGGGGCATAAAAAATTGTTTTTATGAAAATAAAGACTCACATCTATCCAATTCCTTGTTAAATTCATCAAAATCTTCTAAATTGGTGGGGAGATTAATATGTTATAGAATTTACTCAAATTTAATGTCATGATATTTCATGGAAAGTATTAATGTCCCAAGACATGTGGAAGTCCCTCCCATGGGGATGTCTGAATCATTGGGATTGGGACCCTACAAAATATCCTCCAATGATGACCTGGGACCCTGAAAATCATCCTCAGAGATAACTATAGGGTCAACCCTAGTTGTTGTAGGGTCCCCCATTGAGTGGGACAAATCTTAAATATCATAAAGAATAATGTTCATCAATCAATGTTTGACAACTTATGATGTACAATTAGTAGTACCAGAGTCCTCCTCCCTCTCTACAATGGAGATAGATGATAATGTGTTCTTATCCCTTGATACTTCTTCTATCAAGGGATCCAACTATCTAGAATAGATCCAAATTTTGTTTGGAGCAACCTATTCATTTCATGGAGGCCAATTTCCATGCACCATTAGAGAGGATATATAAGTATATTCTATGACCGCATACATGATCAAACATTTATTCTTGATAAAGAAGAATAGAATGATGTCCTGAGGACTTACCATCATTCAAGAGTCTCTTATAAAGCAATTAATTCTCCATCACTATTTAATTTTTGATAGAGGGAGGATAGAAATACCCCTCTTCAAAGATATGTATTGGAGGTGGAAGTAGATATTCTACCTCTAGTTCATCCTCCATTATTTGCTTGCTAGAGGATATCTCTCTGGGTCCATGATTCGATCCATCTGCACTAATAGGGGTTCCAATATTTCCTTACATCAACGATATGACCTGAAACTATTTCCACATCATTTTCTACAATCCCCCATCACCTTCCCCTCATTAAAGACACTTTTTTCAGAATGAAATAAAGGAAGGATGAAATAAGAAACAAGATAAGGAAAAATAACATCCCATGGATCGACATAATCATTAAACTCTTCAGAATATGTGTGGTCAACCCCTTTAGCATATTCCCATTTTAACATATCCTCCACCCATCTCTTGGAAGTAATATTGTTGTGAGTTTTATAAATAAGAATATCTAATTCCAAGAAATACATTTCCAACCTATCAGGATCTTCCTCAAAACTAATATTGGTAGGTGCTCAAACATTTCCAAGTTTTGGAATCTAGACCCCAAAACGAAGAAGTAACGACGTGACCTCAACAAAAAAAGGAATGTCCTAATGAAATTAGAATACCTATGGTTTTATGTATTCTATGGTTGTTCTACCCTACCATGAATCTGATCTACTGATTTTTGTTTTCATGAGCTTCCCGACCCTCTTAGTCATGGTTGTAGGATGAGAAAAAGGATTCTAGGTCTCTGATTAACAATGATGACTTGACCGCATGGGCTCAAAATTATTTGGAATTTCACTTTTGAAGTTGAATGGTGGACTATAATGTTTATGGGGTCATTTGGGTGAACTTGGGACCTCTCCATATATATCTCCTAGAGGAGATGAAATGCCTTATAGATGGGGTGTAGACATTCTACCTATATTCTCATGCTCGACAGTTGTCAAAACCCCAAATCAAGGGATGAATTATATCAACTATCCATGGGTATATGATGAAATCCATGCATTATCATACCCAGAGGTCAACCTAGTAGACCCCCTAGAGGTTGGTTGATTATCACTCAAGTAATATCCATTGCTGGAAGAATATATGGGTGTTTGGATACCATTATGTTCCTCTCTAATCAAATATATACTAGAGAAGATACCCTTATTTTCTATAGGGATGTGAACTAGTATGAAAATGCATATAGCTCATAGGCCTCTCACATAACATCACCATAAATTATGGTCTCTATCACACCATTTCTGAAGGAAATCATATATGATCTCCATTCGTCACCTTTGACACCATCATTAAATGTCTAGATAGGTGGATATTCATATGGGAAGAAGTTAAACTCTATGAATAGATTCATTCCATTCAAGGTATCATTAGGATTTAGGGATATGGTATGAAAACCATAAATATTATAAAAACATTTTCTGAACCAGACACTCAGTAATTCAACTCCACTTAACATGGAGTAGGAGATTAATTGGGTTCTAATCCATCCTGAAAATACATGTAATTCCCATACAATTCTAAATGGGGGCTTCCCCATGTTGATATTAAGCAATAATTAGTGAATCTTCACCCCCCCCGAATGCCCCGAAGGCTTCCATTTTTATTGATTTTTTATAACCCCTCTTTTCAATGGATAAGGAGGAACCCTTACAAGGCCCATAGGCTCAAAGATTACATGGCCTGTAGGCTTAAGAGATTACATGACCCAATGGTCTTAGTAAATTCAACCATACTTCTACAAGGAACTTCCCCTCCCCAGCATTTGCATCATGATAGTATCTCTCCACCTTTTCATGGCCATCTGGCTAGGCTTCCCATGCAAGCACGGGCTGGTCCCGATTGCATATCCATACCGTCTCATTCTGACAAATCCATTTGGCTCCACTCTGGTGAGTGCACATGCTCTGAATCCTCTTCTGGGGCTGCTCTTTTTTTTTAGTGTGTCTAGGGAAACTGCATGTGATTCCCCTATGGTAGCTTGGTTGCAATGAAAAATGTATCTAAACTCACACCATTTTTGGATTCTTAGATAGGAAGGATGCAAACAATTAGATATATGGATAAGAATCTTTAAAGACATGAATTTCAAAGTAAATCATAGTTGGTTTTGTATTCTCATTGGTTGTACTCCCCCTTTTCTAGCATCAACTAAAATTTAGTAGGAATCTCCCATTTTTTGCATTTTGGGACACCCCATAGGTCATTTTTAAGTGGGTTCATCCGCCTCTAGATCCAAAAAACTATTTATCCATGTTTGAGGATGGATATCCCCCCTTAATAAATGGTCTTCATTTTTAACATCTTGAGTTATCTTCAATATATCATGATCCTAAATTAGAATCCTTTCAGTGTCTCCCCACATCACACTCAGTGTAATAAATTCATCATACATCTCACTAAGGATTGGATCCCCTTAGATCATGTAGACTTCCCATAGACTGATATTGATTTTTTATGCACTTGGTGGAAATAATTCATTTTTGGGATTCATTGGCTTAGCAGATCGGGAATGAAGTTGGTATTCTTATATACATATTTAAGAGAAATCCATAAAGATTCATAAATTCCCATCACACTCATATTGGTTTAAAAGTCAGAAAATATCTGGTGCACCCAGTACGCCCACATCCACTTAGGTCTGAAACCCCCTCCTATGCGGACGTACTAATCTTCCCACCAACCCTTTGACTAGTATTTCATGGAATCATTATAGATTGATGAGAAATAGTTTGGATTAAATTCAAGATTGTGAGACATAAAATTTGGGGAACATTGGTTATGATGCATGACATTGGCCTTAGATGATGTCCATATATTAAGATATGTGTCCTTTCCTGAGATGTTGGAAATAGTGAAGTTACAATATTCATGAAAATAAGAAAGAGGTGTATAATTATTCAACTCTATAATTAATACCTCCTTTACATGCCCATGGTTATAGAGTGGGAAATAGTTTTTCTCAAGATACTCATAATGATATTTATTCAGATGCATTTCCATGTCTGGTAGAGTAGTGTTGCGTATATTTCAATAGTCTAGCCCAATGATTTTTACCATCTCCTTGATTTGATTACTATATTTTTTTCGTAAGAAACAACACTCTTTTGTGTTTCCATTGAACCTACAAGGAAGCACCAAGGTTTTCATTAAAAAATTCTTAGTTTTCAAAAACAAATTCAGAAATGTATAAATTTTGAAAATTCATGGACTCACGCCAGTCACTCTCCTAAGTGAACATGCATGGGTAACTCACCCAAAGTGACCTTGCATTGGTTAATTTACTAAGAGAACTTACAAAAGATAGTCTCCCAGACATGGTGGTCATGCGGGAAGGTGCATACCTAATCCTTATGAATGAAGCTTTAGAAAATTAAGCTTAAGCATAATGCTTGTACGAGATACTAGTGTGATGAGAGAACTAGTATGAAAGAGAGAAATGAATTCACTGAGATAAGTGGAACTATTTATAAAAACAATATCCCATGTTCACGGATCGCGTGCATTCCCCACTTATGCATCTAAACCGCATGGATGGCCTGTGCAGATGACCTAATTGGATTACCTTCACGACTCCCAGGACCTTTTCATCCATACCTCAGGACCACACCCTCTTTTATAGATCAGATCCACTCCTAAGGGGGGGGGGGGTGGGGATTTCTGGACACTCTATTTTAACACAGGGTAAACATGTATTAAAATGAAATTCCTTAAATAGATGAAAATAAGAGAAGAAAATATTTACGAGGGTCGCACATCCCACTAAAGCCAAGTTATACATGTACCCTAAGAATAACATTGGTGAATAGGGTAACATGTGTATCTAGTAGTGTTGTGTAGGTATTTATAGATGGGTCACCCAATAGTACTGTGCATGACACACCTATATATTGGCATGTGTTATATACCTATACATGACATATTCTTCACCCAAGGTCTCATATTTTCTTATATATAGGACCATGTGGCCTCTCATTTGAGATAATGGAAAATAATTAAGAACTATTGAAGATATGATTTCCCTAGTCCTTGTCCCAGGCCCCCAAAAACCTTCAACGTAGTCCTCCAAAACCTTAGATAAGATTTTACTAAGGGGGTAGTGGAAATAAAGTCCATACAGGGTCTAAAACACATAACACCTTCACGATGAACCCTTTCCCTCACAGTTGACATGTAATAGCACAAGGCCGCCTTTCCAAAACTAGGGCCTACATGATTTTCTTATGGGAAAAGCTAAGAAGACCCTTGGATCCTAGAAAAAATTCCATTACCCAGTGATTGTTTCCCAGGTGGTTTGTCTCCAAAACACTTCAAGTTCATGTAGTCTTGCCTACATGAATCCCTTCCAATCCACCCAAGGTCCACCCTACATGAGACCTCATTGGATCTCATAGATTATAACTAGGTCAAAAATGCTCTCAAGCCCTATTTCAAACCACCAATGTTAAGACCATTATTTATTTGGATCTCTCTTATAAGGGGGACCAAATAGAAACCTCCACTAAATCCTCCCGACATGAAAACACATGAAAAGTGGAACTCTAACATGACTCCCACTTGGATATGAATTATTTATATCAAAGGTTTCCCTCACTTTTCCCACATTATGGGTAGGGTCATCGAGGTGCATGTGGATATGCATTCTTTTTTCCATGAGGAACCTAAACCTGGAGGGTATGTCTGGAATATCCAAGTATTATATTTTGGGTATTGGACAGTGACCATCCCTCATCGTCTCTAAGAAAAAGGACCTATGAGTTTAGGTAGGGAGTGTGAAGATCATACTTTCTTTTCCATTTTAGGATTAGTGGTTTACCCTCCTATATTTTTTAGCAACAAGTTTGGGAATCCCTCCTAGAGTAATCCCTTGACCATTATTTTATGAACTCTATTAAATCATTCCTTACTCCTTCTATAAACCCATGGAATAAATCCACAGAGAGATTTATATGTGACTACATATGGTAAATTGACGAGAGGATAGTGGAACATCAAAAACCCTTCTTATTCGCCAGTCGCGCACCCTCTTCCACCATTAGGGGAATGCTAATGAAATTTATTAGAACATATGATTCCTATTATTTCTCTTATTCAAGAATGAATTATGTGGGATTATTGGTTAGTTATGATCATGAAATTTGTAGGGTCAGATTCATTATTTAGATAAGAACCATCTTTTGGATCTTCCCCTCACCTTCCTTCGGAGGTACTCTATAGGCATGGGTTCTAAAGGACATGTATCCAGCTCTGGGAATCACTCTTGGTGTAATCCTCTAGTCTTTATTATCAGAGGTTTAACTCCTAATATTCTTCTTCTTGAGTCATAGCTAAATAGATCATCAAATGTGACTATCCCAGTAACCAAAACAAAGGAGGAGATATGCACATTCAATGACCTTTAAGATTCTCTATGGGCTAAATCTTTCTTCCACTAAAAGGATAAAATGACTGTGAAGTTTCTCAGATTTTCTAATTCCCATTATTTATCAAACTGATCATGACCTATGTGGTCTTATAGGTTGATGGTGATCATGATATTTTCCTGATCCCAGCCCACTAGGGAATCCTCCTCTTATATAGTGTAATACCCAAAACCCAACCATGTGGGAATCATTTCATGTGTAATCCCTAACTCAATCCTCCTAAATGTCCATACTCTGTTATGATACAAACCTCTATAGTTCCTTCATATGTGCAGGTCCTCAAAACCAAACTACATGAGCATTGATTCCCATTCAAATGGGATACGTAGGAAGCCTCTCTGAGGCTGAAACACAACTCTCCAAATCAACCCAAATTCTCAATGGGTCAAATTCCCAGTATGTTGTTATCCATCCTAGGATCTTATGTCCCTTTCAAGTATCTCAGGATTCTTTTACATAAGTACCACAATAATATTTGACTAGGAACCTTTCGAATAGATGTCCTTGCTGCATGATGCTAAACTACATGGTTTGGTACTTATCACAGGACCCTAAAATGTGTGATCTGTACCGTTAAGTGGCACCACACTGTGTGGTTTCTGATTCCTTTAAAAAAGATATGTATGAATCATAAAACATTGGTCTAATCCCGATATCAAAACAACTCTCATATCCTTGGATGATGATACACTCCAGTGCACCATAATATGTGGCTCAAAACCATCATCATGATAATAACGAAAAAAGAATCTCTAATTAGTACATAAGAGGGTACCATTTATGGAGATCCTCAAATAAATATAGTTGTCACCATAAATGGAGAAACTTAGATACATATAGATAATTATAAATTCAAAAAACATTAATAATTGGTTGTAAATTTATGGGAAACCCACATCATAATTTGGAATCAATGAAGGATTTGGGAACATATCTTAAATCTATAAGAGAGTCATGAAGTAGGTAACAATTCCCCTATAAAATGATATGATGATCCCAAACTCCCATCATCTAGACCGATGCGAGTTCTTAAGTTCCATTGGAAAGTTCCATTATGTGAATCTTCCATTGGAAATCAGGTCCCTGAGTCCTCACTAATATAGAGTTGTTGGGTGTTTCTGGCTCCATGAAGAAACCCTGTTGGAAACCACCCGAAATGGATGTGGATATTTTTTTGACACAAAGGTTGTTCCACTAACACATAAAAATTTCATTCCAATGCCATGTGGAATTCGGGGATGAAACGTAATCTTATCATCAATTGATTCTTTTCTTATAATATATTGGTACCAGTGAATGTATAATTCCAATAGCCAATTTTTTTTATTTAATGATAACAGGGTATAACCCAAGAAGAATCCTTTAGATTGGTTTTCTATGATATATGTCCTCTTAGACAAGCTATTTTCTTGAGGTGCATGATTGTAATTGTTTTTCCTTTAAAGGGGTTGATTTTTGTGGTTGAAAATAGGACTACGATCAGAAGATAGTAGTCCAAATCCATAAAGGGTTAGTCTATCAGAGATATGATAATCCTAGAAGCATGTACCTATGAGAATTGATAGAAAATGATGGTTTTATTGAATTTTATATTTTTTACCATCATCATCACACATGATCATGGAATGTATCCTCTCATATACAATGTGGAAGGCTTATAAGAGATCTATTTTATCTTCATACATGAAAAAAGTGTTATTCAAGGGAATTAATTTAGAAAATCCAAATATTATACATATTATATTAGGTTATATTTGAATCACATTATATGCCACACAGACCTCATAGTGACTATATTCATATGATATATATTATATTTGATGTGAGGAGATAATTTTTATTACAATGAGTGGAATTTATCTTAGGAAACATAATAGTTTAAGGATTCTAATGGTTAGTATATGGAATAGGTTGACAATAAAGAGATATTTCTATATAGATAGAACATTAATTCAAAAGCATTAAGCTGGCTGCAAGGTGTCTGTTTAATCTACATGAAAAATGAGTTTTCCTCACACCCTTTATATAGGGTGGTCCATCCTCTTATTCCATTTATGCGTTATGAAGTACTCAATGGGGCTAGGTTCCTTTCTTGTAATTGGATCATCTTCATTATGTACAAACCCCATTTTTGGGGGAAATTTTTTTGGGCCCGAAATGTTTTTAAAGAATCTAAGATAACTAGAGAGAGAATTTAAGACGTTAGAAACCTGAACAACAAAATGAGAATGTTAAAAAAATTCCAAGGAAGTCAAACCACATATAATATAGTATTTTTCTCATAGAACATAAATCATGTCATGTATAATATTATCCTTCACCTAGAATCCCAAAAAATTTAATATGTAGCTCAAGTAAGTCACTCGACGCCCCCAAAAAATATTTTTTTGTAGTGTGAGGTGGTTACTAAAATCCCCCCAAAAATTAAATTCATTAGTGTTTTGGGGTGCTCACTTGATATCCAAAAAAATGTAATTTTTTTGCGGAATGAAGCGGTCTTTCTATTCCCCTGAAAGAAAAATTCATCGGTTGTGTGACGATGTTTCTCTGTAACCCCCCCCCCCCCCCACAATAAAAATTCAATTGTGGATGAGGTGTTGATTATTTCCCACTTTATAGTGTCAGATATGTTATTCCATTAGACAATTTAGGAAAGTGGTTTATCTTGTAGAACCTATGAATAAATAATTTTTCCCATTAAGAAAAACATAAATGGATATATAAGAGAGCATGTACATACTTATAAAGAAAGATCATATAAGGAGAAAAGGAGAATGACCAAGATGAAAATTTCTGTTATGGGAAGCTCCCCGCAAACTATAAGTAAATTAGTCATCATAAATGAAATAAGACTCCCTATATATGATTTATTGACAAAATACCCTTTAACACTGAGTTTATCCTTTTCCAAAAGGGAGACACACCTAATTTAACAAAAAATTATACCTTCCTTCCCAAATCATGCCTCCTTCATGAAGGAACGACCATGGAAGAAGATCCTTCTTTGTGATATCATCATCCCTAATAGTGAGACATTGTGTGAAATGGGTTATCCTTAGGGTATTTACCTATCCAAACTCAATAATATCTATCCACATATCGCTTTACTTCATCTTAACGCCTAAATGAAGTATTTAAATGGTTCTATTTTAACAAAACCAAGACTAGTGGTAATCGACCTATTTAATAAGGTTATCAGACACACTATCATGTCACAACTCAAAAAATGGGCTACTACCGATATAGCCACAATTTTTTTTAAAACAATTTCCATAACCAATTTTAGAGACTATTTACTTGATTTTATAGAAATATGGAAATAGGATACACCTATAGCCACAATTTATCAAAACCATGGCTATAAGTCTCCCACACTTCTACAGAAGAAAAATTTACCTGCCAAAAAAAGAGTTTAAATCTCTATTTCTACAGTTTATAGGATATTTACATGGTTTTCATAATATATTTTACATAATATATATGTATATATATATATATCTACCTGAAGTCCTATATGGTGTAGTGGTTAGGCGGCTGAATCATAAAGGTAAGGTGTAAGGATTGAATATGGCCACATACACATTTTTTTGGCTATAACCATAGTTTACTGAGGCTATTTCCATGGTTTTCCACCATGAAAATAGAACCTATGGCCATAGTTTAAACTGTGGCTATAGGTCAACTTCCATAGTTTGTAAATTCTGGGCCTATTTCCATGATTAAAACTATTGAAATAGGTCAGAACCTATTTCCCTAGAGATATCACCCATGGTTTGAAAAAACCACAGTCGTAAGTTACGACCACAGTTTTGGGCCATATTCCCATAGTTTTCAACAATGGAAATACCACATTTTCTAGTTGTGTGTCCCCATTTAGATCATGCACTCCCTTTTTAAACAATTTCCCCACTTATCCTCTAAAGTATTTTGGTTCCACAATATCTTCACAATCCTGACTTACCTTGGTAATGAGGATCCCATCCATGGATATAGTGATGGGAAACTCCTTGATTCATGCATATGTATTCATCACATTCATGATGAAAAAAATTTGATGTTAACTAGGAGGCATCCATATATATTATGTTTAAATCAGTAGATGTATATCCCTAATACTAGATTTAAAAACACACAAGAAGATAGATTTTTATTGGAATCACTTCTATAGTAATCCCCTAGTCATTCTTCCTGGATACCCCACCATAGTCTCACCCCCATATATTATTGGATAAGGTGTTTATATGGGAATACCTTTTGGAGTAACCCCTATACCTTATTTTATGATTTCATTAGTATCATTCCCTCCATATGTCCTCACTCAATCATTAGCAGATGAGGAAGGATGTTCAATCATGGTATTCAAATTCAGGTGTTAGTCTCATATGAAACTAGTAACCAAATAATATTTGTATGATTTGAAATATATCTAAAAATATATTATTTCTCACACTAAGCATGAATCAAATGGTCTTAGGGATATGTGAAAATCATGCCACTATATTAATCAAAATTTATCCTTCGGGTCTCCTCTTTAGTTGTACGCCACAACCCGAATCTGAACTAGGTCAGATTTTATTCTCATCCCAAGAGGATATGTAGGATTCATCCTTGAGGTTAAAACCTAAAATCATTAAAACATTTTGATATTTATTGGTCCATATTCGTATAAAGATCATTCCCCCAACCAAAAGGCTACTTTTCTTCCAGTTCCTAATCTCCTCATACTCATCTAAACATATTTATTGTGAGATCTATCTTTAAAGGGACATATTCTTTGTAAGATAAATATGATATTTCAAGGACATACTACCTATGGGATTACCATAATGGTTCACTCATGTGTAATATCTATACCAACTTTGTTTGGGAACTGTTCTCTTAGATGTACTTATTCCATGAAGATAAACCACTTGGTTTAGTCCTTGTCTCATTACCATAAAAGGTATGACTTGTCCCATTATGGGGTATAAATCTATAATGGATTTTGATTCCTTTCATGAGGATATATATGAAGACCCATTAGTGTCCCAATCCTAACATCAAAACAAAAAAAAAATCCTCCCTATATGACAATTAATTGAAGAGTGCCTAGCTACATTGATAAAAAACATCATCACAAAATAATAAAATGAAAAAATAGATAACCAATTATATATATTGATGGATATATTGATAAAGAACCTATGATACATACACATGGATATATTGATGAAGAACGTCTAACACACACACACACACATATAACCATTAATTGAGAACCACTGATATATACATATGTCCACATCCGCATGTTTAATTGACTGGTTGTAAATGTTAAGGGTGTGACCAGCCTTATATTGGAATTTTCAAAAGATTAATGAACATGAAATAAATCATTAATATATTCTTAAAGTATACAAAAATTTCTTTCAAAAGGGAATGAGGACCCGATATCCCATACTCTCTAATAATGTGAGATATTAAGTGTCATTGGAAAAATATTCCAATGACCACCAGCCTTTGGAAAGAAAGTATGTAGCCTATTACAGATATGTGAAAATTTGGTTGTTTCTAGTTCCATGAAACCCCCACTGGATATTTCTTAATGAGTACATATAATTTACAATATATGAATAAATTTATGACCCCATATAGTTGATAAATGATGTTATTTATTTATTGGTACCTCTTTAACTACCAATTGATTTGATGGATTAATATTTTTATTGGACGAACCCTCTTTTATTTAAATTGTTCTTTTCTTTATAAAATATAGTTCCACCAATATTTCATGAATTATATAGGATTGAAATATTTTATTGTTTTATGAACTATCCACTCACTGAGGATTAATTGAGATAGATGAAATTCAATATATAGAGGTTAGTATTCGAGGTGGATAGTAAAGATGACATAAAATGATTGGGAATCATTGGAGTGAATAATTTTTAATTAATGATATCTACCTAACTAGATATGTGGGTTTTCACCTTATCAAGGTATGAGTTGGATTCATTATTAACAAGACTTGTGTTGGCTTATAGGACAAAGTTCCAATGTGATTGGATTTTATTTTTCTCCAAGGTAGTGGGCCAGTATGATAGAGTTGAGAATTTATAAAATCATAGACCTAGTTTGAGGAGATTTTTTTACCAAGGAATAAAGTTGCCATGAATTTTTTTTAAATAGGTTAACTATTATTACATTAATCCCACTAGTAATATTATACATTTTGACTACTATACCATAAATCCCATAAATCATATTATATGAGTCGGAAGCAATGCCACTGATCCCACTAGTTATATTATATAGGTTGGTTACAATATCAAATATACCTTCAATTATATTATATAGGTTGGATTATATGTTTTTGATAAACTAATTATATTATATGGTATGGTTACTATTATTTATTGTAATATCATAATATTTTAAAACAATACAATATCTGATAATGTAGAAGATATGCAACACTTGGCATAAACAAACTGTGAAATATTATTATTAAAATATGATCATTATAACATATTCAATGAGTTGATAGGTATTAAAAGGATTAAAAAAATTATGATATATATATAAATTTCCTACTCAGTACAAATATATTAAATAATTCTTTAGAAACAATTACATAATTTTTAGTAAATTCGTTTTATTCTTCAAAACTACATTTTCTTCATAATTGGGTTTTATTGATTTTTTGAAAGAATATTGTAATTAATATTTCGAACCTTTATAAATTATATTTGATAAAAAAATATATCATTTTCTAAATCAGCATGTCAAAAATTATTATAGAATCTTTTTTGATAACTTTCTGAAATTATTTATTTTTCAATAAATAAGGAAAATGTTGCTTTTTATTATAAAATTTATTTTTTTTGTTTAAAGAATTTAAATAGTCCCATTTTGGTTTAAAATAGTTTATAGAAAATTATTTATATTATGAATAAACTAATGAATTTATTGGAATTAATTTTGTATGGATTTTGGTATAAAAAAATTTGTATTTAAGAAAATGTTATTTTTTCCAAGAAACCATTTTCAACGGGTTTAGTAGGTTCATTTTATAATAATTTATAACCCTTAGAGAGATTTATTATTTAATTTTTAATACCATATTTTGAATTATTATTTTATGATTTGGTAAGTAAGACTAATTTATTTTTAATCATTATGAATAGGAATCATATTAAATGTTATCACCTCGGTAAATGGTAAATGGGTTGATTACGGTCAACAATAACAAGATAAAGATGAAAATTAATTGAAAAGATTGAATTTATTTCAATAGATGATTATATGTTATCTATAACCATCCATAATTAAAAAATATGTTCTTTTTTCCATTTAAATTTGATTTTTACCTCTTTAATATTTATGTAAAATATAAGGTAAAAAATGCAACCTTCTTGTTTTTTGATATTTATTATATTCTTTTGATAGGTATAAAATAAATTTATTATGTTATAAATGGATATTAGAAATATTAATAATTTTTTATTTTTATTTTAATTTATTTTAAATTTTTTTGGATAATTAACTTAAATTCTTACACAATACTAGCATAATGGTTGTGCATGTAGTAGAAAAAATAAAGAAAACTTTTTTAAAAACAATTAAAGTAATATTTTTTAGGTGAGTCATTGTGTCCCACAAATAATATATATAAATATAGAATATTATAGAATTTTTAATGGTTTATATTATAATTTAATATTACTTTGATGTTTTTAAAGTCAAATCAAATTAATAGTGTCAAAAATGATATTAATAATATTTTTTGAAACCAATATTTTTTAGAATTAATTTAAAATCATAAAATCATAAAAATGGACAAGGGGGATAATATATGATCTAAAATTTCACCCAGTTTCTATTTATTATCCAATTTTCACATTATAAGTACACTTATAACCCCTTAATATTGAAATAGTTGTTCTCAAGGTTAAGGTTAAAACTAGTTAACCAAGGGGTTATGCAAAAATACCAGGTTTAAAATGATATATAAACCTGTATAAATTTTATTTGGTATGTATAATATTAACACATTCTAATTATATTCTATTAAATTTCAATTTGAATAATTTTATATGATATAGACAGATATTATAATATAATATTTCATGTATTTCCATGAAAATACATTAATGATATTTTATAAAAAAAATTTCATATTAAATGATTTAAAATTAATAAAAATTATATCATCAGAAAAAATGAACAATATATGGTTCGAGAATATGAACCATTTTCCATTTATTGTAACTTTAGATTTTATATTAACTTTCTTGAACCCTAATGATTAAAAAAAATTGATATGATGATAATTTTCAGAAGGGTTAATGAAGGTCAAAACTAAGAGATAATTGTAAAAAAAATATGTCCAAAAGTTTTTCTGAGATTAATTTGACTTATAATTATATTATATTGGAATTATGTCAATTTTTATCCATTTTTAAATTAAATATAATTTATATAAATTTATTAATTTATATAATTATAACAGTGCCCCTCCCCTCACTCATAAATGGATGCCCATTCCCTCATTTATTTTCCCCAATTTGATAGATATACATTGACCAAACAAGATTAAATTTTATTCTAAACATCTATAGAAATAAATTATTAGTATTTTTAATCATAAAATATATTCCAAGGGTTTGTAAGAATGGATCTAAATAAATTCTACTGATGAAGAGGTAATTTCCATTTCTAGCTCTTTCAGGTTTATTTCATCTTAAAATTCTTATAAATCTATTGAAAATATCATAAAATAATAAATATTCTACCATAAATATACTAATATATTATTAAAACAAGGGATAAATATTCCCACCTCTTTTCCATCCCACAAAAAGAAAAAAACTTTGCCCGTGTGTATGTATGACTTACCCTATCCACGTAGGGGTTTAATTAATTTTTCATCAGCTTATTAATTTTTGGTTATTAATATAAAAATAATAAATATATTTTATATCTATGAAATAATTATTCTTATAAAATTTTAATATCCCATCTACCTTTTTACCTTACAATCTGTTGGAAAATGATAAATTCGCTGATGCGTACATGTATACTACCACCTCCACGATGGGGTCTGATTTGTTTTTTGTTTTTTATTTTCATGGTTGGTAATATGGATTCATATTATAATTATATAATATTTTTATGATATAAAAATTATTTTGGTAATGTTATTTATCAATTACCTTTTTTTTCATCTACCAAAAAGTGAAAATAGTGTGCATGGATACATACTATCTACCATCTCATTGAGCAGTGTAATTTATTTTTCTATCTCTACCATTTATGAATGACTCTCTCTCTCTCTCTCCACATATATATATATAGGATATATATTATATTTATATAATGAATAAAATTATAGAAATTTAGGAACCATGAAATAGATTCAGGGTATTAAACTACGGAATTTAAACATATATGAAAAAATGGTGTCAACATCTAAAATATTGATAATAATAAAATATTTTTAACAAATGGGTAATAAAATTTTCTAAATAGATTATATATGATATAATATATATTTATTTTGTTCTGTTATGTAATTATAATATATCAAAATTTATTATATTGTTGTATAAAATAACTTACGAGGCAAGTCAAAGTTGAAGTAAGGGATTATTAAACTCAATTTCCATTCATTAGGATAAATCAATTATTCATTAATTATTTTTTTCCAAGTTTATGTGAGATGTAACCATTAATTTATATATGTTTTATTTCCACCTATATTATGTGGATTTACATTTTTTACACAAAATTACTTCATTGATTAATTTTCACACCAATGGTAAGATCATTGTAAGGGATTTCATCATAATTTCCACTCCATTAAGACATATTTGGTATTATGAAACAATTTATTTTTATGTGGTTCATATACTTATTCAATGATGTATTTAAACATAATATATATTTATCTATGACTCTAAATGTTTCAATTAGTTATTAATATTTCATGGAGTTAGAATATAACCATTATCAAAGTGGTATGATTTTATTTTTCAATCACATTTTTCTGGGATTACATTTTTTTGTTGAATGAATCTTATAATAAATCCTTTATAAATATGATATATATTATTATAATTTATATATTTATGGATTTTCCATATTTTCTTCCACATTTTTCTCTTTTTTTCACTTGAATTATGAAAAAAAATATTTAATAGAAAAGATGGTCTTTTTTCTATTTTGATAATATATATTTTTCTTTCTTGTCCATATTTTTTAAATTGTTTTAAATAATTAATTTTTATTTTATTAAATGAATTTTGAAGGAAAATTTTTATTATTCATGAATTTTTAGAAGGTTTGAAAATATTCTTTTAATGATTTTATAAAGGATTATTTTCGACATTCTTTATAAAAAATATAAATTAATGTTTCTTTTAAACGTATACAATGTTAATGAATTTTCCCTACATCATAATCGTTCTACTATTTTTTGACTATTCTACATGTTTTCAATTATTTTAGAAATAAAACTATTAAATGAAAATTTATTTTAATGTTTTACTTCCATTTTATTTTATTCTCCAAAACACATGAATTTATTACAAAACACATATTTTTTGCTAAATTAATGGAGATCCATTATCTCTTATCAATTTTTTGGTCATAAAATTTATCTTAAAACATTATCTTTTTTATGATCATATTTAATTTAAAATTGAATTTTCCTTATGTATCTTTATTCTTTGTATCATTGATATTATTTTTTCCTAAAATATATACCATTTCAATATACAGTGCTTCGCTATAAAATATATTTGATTAACTGAGGAAATCATAATATCTCATATTATTTACTTAATATGGATATTTATTAATAATGAATACTTTTTATGAATTTAATTTAACATTTAATATATAAGGAATTAATTGGACATGCAATTATGGGTGGAGCCTGGTTATAGATGCCCCCTCAATTTATTGATTGGTCTCATGAGAAAAATCAACTGGTTAGCCTTATTAAATGGGGTTTTTTGTATACAAACCCATCAATTAAACCATATTTTCAAAATTCTTTTATAGTAATGATATCCTGATGTCTGAGATCATGATTTCCAATACTAATCATTTTCATCAATGAGAATTAATTTATTATTATCTATGAGATTACTGTATAGATATTATCCATGGATTAATTTTTATGATCAAGTTATAGATTAAATGGAATATGTTTTTCAGTTATTTAACTTTACATTTTAATTATTCCTTATTTAATCAAGATATCTTCTGATAAACATAACCCTTACAGAGCATCTCTTTAAGGATCTGACCGTAAACATCGCATAATAGTGTGTCTATATACTAGAATTAACATTCTTTCACTCTAAAAATTATTTTATCTTTATAGTTTTAGATAATTAGGATGAACACTAAAATAGTAAACCCATACATTATAAGTGTATGCTTAAACTCAGTATCCATTTTTTATAAAACAAAACTCATTAAAATAAATCATTATTTATTTTTCCAGAAGAAATGTTATCAAATTCAAATTGACTTATTCTATTATCTTATCAATCCTTAAAACCTAATAAAACATTTTAAAAGTAGATGATGTGGATAAAAATATCATTAATTGGACTAAAATAAGAAATTTTTTAGTCTAGAGAAAAACATAAAAACCCATGAAAAACCTTTTCATAAAAAAATACCATATCTTCCAAAAAGATATTCATTTTCTGTTTAAAAAAAACATGATGTTACCTTTTGAAGTCAAATGATTTCCATGAAATCTTATTAGAATGAATAGAAAATTCACATTGGTATATTGGGATATCATCATCATTGAACCCTTATAGAACCCTTACTTGAACCCTTGCAAATTTAAATAACCATACGACCAACTTTCAATATAATTCTCTAGAGAATAAAGTTATTACCCAATAAATTAGAGAAATATCTAGGATAAACCACCATATAATATATAAAAGGCTCACCCATGACATATAATAGGGATCAACCAATCATTAATAATTTCCAATAGGATATCATGAATAAAACCCATGAAATCCATTTTAAACCCATTTTCAAAACACATTTAGATATCAAAATATACTTTTTTATTAAAAATCACATTTAAAAACAAAAATCTGTGCACATAATAGTGAAACCATTTTATTGAAAAAAAAACTATGAAAATATATAAAATAAATTTTAAATCATTAAATCATCATGATAGTTTGAAAATATTCTCATTCCTTATAATTTTGAAAACACTCCTTCTATATTTTGGTTAGAAAAGTAACAAAGTATCTCATTTAGAGATGAAAAAAATATTCTGGTCCAAATTTTTTGAAAAAATAGTCAAACATTAGTAAAATTAATTTATAAAATAATATAATAATAATAATAATAAATAATTTAAACAATTTTTATAAAACAATCATATGTATATAGAATAAAAATAGAGTTTTATGGGATACTTTAAAGAATATTTTTCAAATAGAGTCTGTTACCTTGAGTCTGACTCATCATGTATAGCATTTATATTTAAGAATATTAAATTTAGGTTACTTTTAACCTATATTACGTACCTTTTAATGTTAATTTTTCTTTTTAAATCACGTATTACAATGTTATATACAATTAATTGATCATTTAGGTTTACATTGGTTGTTTTGACGCTATTCGGTTCATAAGTCCAAAATGACAAAAATATGTTAACAATGGTAAATTTTTTCATTACTCTACCATATTCATAATAATATTAATGAAATAATTATAATTTTCAGACATAAATTATATTTTAAAAATATCATTAATGATATTCATGAAAATTGAACTATGTTACAATCAAGGAGATGGTAGGTCGTATGTATACATGAGTAACATTTCCATTTTTCAATAATCACTATGAAAAGAAGATATATATTTTATCATTTTATATAATGGAATTAATATCATATATATCATAATAATTATTTAAATATACTTATATATATATATATCATCTATTTGATGTGGAGATTAAAAAATTAATCACATCACTTCATGGAGGGGGAAGTCCACACATACACACAAACGTCATTATAATTTATAATTACCTAGAAAGGTAAAAAGTTAAATGATATATATTTTTTAATAATGAAAAATATTTAATTAATATAATATAAAAACATTAATATAATAATTATAATCCATTCATGTTAGACAGTGATGAAAAAAATACCTCAGTTTGCGAGGCGGTAGTCTGTTGTACACACGAATGAAGGTTAGTTTCCCATTTGAAAGAACATGAAATTTGTATAGATGTTACATTAAAATAAAAACAAATAAATATATTTAAAATAATGGTGTTATTATTTTATCACATTTTAATAATATTTTAACGAGGCAGAAGAAGAAATAAAATAGAAATACTCGATTAAAAATGATACCTCTTCTTGGGAAACCCTTCTTTTCTTAAAACCATAAGACCACTAAAGTTAGTCTTATTTCGAAAAAAATAACTCTATAAAAAGGATAGTTATTTGATTAAGGTATTTGTCTAGATATTGTAAAAATAATTTTTTTTCATGTGTCAATGATTGATAATAATAGGTTCTCTTTACTACCAAAAAACCCACCTATAACAGCGCTGAGCTTTATCAGAACTCAAAATATTCACTGATAAAGTGCATATTTATCAGTGATAAAATAATCATTGATAAAGGAATCCCTTTATCAACACTAAAAAAAGTTCTGATAAAATGAACCCTTTATTAGAACATCTTGTTTAACACCGATAAAAGGTAATCTTCATCAGTGCTTTATTTTAGCACTGATAAAGGAAACCGGTATTAGTGATTTATTTATAGTGCTGATAAAAGGTATCCTTTATCATCACTTCTTTAGTAATGATAATATTTTCCTTTTATTAGCAAAGTTTTTGCACTGATAATGATCCAAAATAAAATTAAAAATTAAAAAAATTAAAAAAAAATGAGTTAATTAAGAAAAATATAAAACATTATATTAAATAAATAATTATTAATAAAAATGAATAAATTTCATATACATATATAAATATTATAAATATTAATAAATAGTATATATTAAATATATATATATATAATGAATAAGTATATTATATATACTGTTAACTAAAGACATATTAATGTTTTATTCATTTTTCATATTATTTGATTTTCAATTTAACCTATATTAAATGTCGTATGTTTCATTTATTTCACAAACACACAAACACACACACACACACACACGCACATATATATATATATATATGTTAAGGTATTTTTATACACAAATTTACAAACAAATATATTACGCAATATATAGAAACACATACACCTAATATTTATATAATTTATTCAAATTTTAGTATATTTTAGAATGTAATTATAACATGATACATTTAATATACATTATGTCTTTAATATGTCTATTTTATTTGTATGTTCTTAATATTCTATAGTTAGGGTATTAATTTTTAATGTTTTTAATTTTTTATTTTGTTGCTGAATTTGATCATTTTTTATTATTTATTTACTTATATTTATTTACTATGTTTTTGTATTTTCAATGTGTATACATCCACTACAATATATATATATCCATATTTTTTTAATAAATTATATTTAATCAATACAAATTATCCATTTTTTCAGTATTTTTAATGGGTACTCATTTTGAATTATTCAATTTCACGGATTTTAAAATGCATAAAATTAAGATTATATAGCCATTAATAATTCTAAAAATATATTTGTAAATAAATATTTAAAAATAAATATATCTATAAATGCATATTTAATCTATTAATAATTATTATAAATAATTAATTATAATAAAAAAATAATTATTATTTTTAAATAAGTATTTATATAATTATAAATAAATAATTATATATATTTAAATATGTATAAAATAATAATAAATTTATGTAAATAATTATATATTCAAAACTTTTAACATCATTTTTTAGTACAGATAAAGATCAATCCTTATTAGCCCTGATAAAGGTCCGTTAAAAGATATATTTATCAGAGCTAAAAAATTAGCACTGATAAATATTTATTTTATTAGCACTGATAAATTTAGAACTAATTAAAGGTATCTTTATCAGCACTTTCTAGAAATCACTGTTAAAAGTGTCCCCAATATATTTAAAAAATCCCTAACCATGACTCAGTCACTCGCGATTCTCAAGCTATCTCAGATCTCATCTGTTATCGATGCCACTCCTCAATGTTCCCTCAGAATAATCAAGTGTAGAATCCATTGTAAGTTATTTCCAACTTTTCCTCTATCACTTTTTCATGTTTTGGATTTCACCTTTTTTTTTATTTTTCTTAAACATGAAGAACCCTTCATCTCTTCTCGTCACAACTGAAAGACAACTAGTGTGGTTCTATTTCTTCTTATCCTTTCTTATGTATTTGGGTGCCCAACCCATTTTTCCCTAGAGACACACAAAGATTGTTTACTATACTCTATACATTAACAAGTAGAACTCTCACCCCCTCGGGTTTCTCTTCATTTGAATAATTTAGGGTTCTAAAATCTCAGTAGTTTATCAATTTTAATTCATATTATATACTTGATTATATATTCTAATGGGTTATTTGTGAGGGTTATTTAGGATTAGAGGATACCAATTTGTGTCCCTAATTTATGGGTGATGAACATATATAGACCAAGGTAAGTTCATGTAAATACCCGTAAAATTCAAGGGAAATTTTTTCTTAATTTTATTTGGGATTTTACAAGAACGTGGTTTCTGACGGAACTTGATTCTGACGCCCAGTGTGCCCGAAATTTCTATCCGATGTTTAGCTAGGGTACGTTCAGTGAACGAACGAGTGGGTTTTCCTAACTTTTTAACCTGTGGTCGGAATAGAATTCTGAGGGCACCGTTGGATTCTCAGCGCCAATAATTGCTTAGGAACACTTTTTCCGGAGTTGCGTTTTCACGAGAGAAGTTGTTAAAAATTTGTGGAAGGTAAAATAAAATTGAGCATCAATTTTATTTTTCTCTAAGTGTTTAGCCTTTGAGGGGAAGTTGGGGTAACCACCCAACTTCCCATGGGAGGTTATGAGAGTGGTGGGGCCCACACGAACCCTACCCCTTCATCTTCCCTAACCTTCCATAACCCTCCATTAATATGACTTAGGTTATATTAATTTGAATTTAAAACTTAAGACTTGTGTAATAAAATAAGTGGTAGCTTATTTTATTATTTTTGGGGTTTTGTTGTGTTGAGACTTTGGGTGAAAGAGAGAGGTCTGGAAGATCTTCATCTTCTTCATCGAAGAATGCGAAGAACATGAAGAATGCACCGATCTCCGATGAAGAACGCCAAATCCTCGGAGGTTGACTACACGACACCATGTACCGCGACGTCTACGACCCTCTCCTTACACGATGTGCAATTCCGTGATGAACCTCTGTTCGAATACGCTCGAGGTAGGGGAATTATTGTTTCATTTGTTCCTGATTACTTATTCATTGGCTTATCGTCTATTTGGGGCCGCCTGTTATCGCAATAACGGGAGGAGGTCGGACCGCACGAACACAGCCGAGTCTCCTCCCCTTTTGGTTGTTTGATATTGTTGCGGCACGAGTAAGGAAACCTAGTGCCGAAGCACCGTGCTGGAATTATTAAGGAAATGGGGAGAAGCGCAGCGCCATCGCGCCACGCCGTTGAAGACGAACCAAAGACGTGGCACCGTCGCGCCACGCCGGAGAACGAAAAAGCACCGCGGCCGGAGCGAGGCCGCGGCGGTGGGGCGCAGCGCCGTCGCGCCGCGTCGGACTGACCAAGGCCGCGGCAAGTTCTGGGCCGCGGCGGAGCAGGGGGACCGGTGGCCGGTTCCGAGCCACCGGTGTCGAAACAGAGGGTCCGGCCCTTGCCGGTCCCGGGCCGGCAGCAGCCGGCCGGCTGGAGCAGGCCGACCAGACAGGGGAGAAGCCGGGGGTCGAAACCCCCAGCTGGCCGGACAGTAGCACCCCCCCCCACGTGGGGGCCGGGTTAATTGAGACAGCGGGGGACAGCGTGCCCCCCTGCACCCCTCGATCGCTCGACAGTTTCGATCTAGCCACCTGGCCGCCGGCCGCGCCAGCGCGCCGGGCCGGGCCGCGCCAGCCTGTCCGAGCCACGCCAGCCGGGCTGGTCCATGCCCAAACGGGCCGGACCTGGACCCGGGTCGGGTCGATCTGGTTCGGGCCGACCCAGGGGGTCTCAGTTCGGGTCGGTCCGGGCCTGAAACCCCCACTTTCGGACCTCTTTTGGTCTTTTCCCATAACTTGGGTTGCAGACCTCCGATCGATGCACCGTCAGCGGCGATGCGATCCTTGGAATGAGATGGTCGTTTCGATATATTACACTCAAGGTTTTGGAGTACCTTGGGTTCGGCCGGATTGGTTTGAGCACAAAACCAACCGGGCCCACGGAGCAAAAACGCTTATAACTTAAGCTCCGGACGTCCGATTGACGTGCCGTCGACTTTGATGGATTTCTATAAGTGAGACGGACCTTTGGGGCTTACTAAGCTCAAGGTTTGGATGTAGTTGGAGTATGGTCGGGTTGGTTTTGACTTAAAAACCAACCGGGCCCCTTGGACGAAAAATCCAATACCTCTCAGACCGGGCGTCCGATTGACGCGCCGTCTGTGACGTTGAGTTTTTGTTGATGATACATAACTTTTGGACACATCAACTCCAGAATATGTGTTAGTTGATGTATCAGACCTTCAGCTCATGGAGCGGACCCTCCCGAACGAGCTTGTTGTGTGAGGAAACCCTAGAGCTGGCTGTGACTACGACGATGATGTTGACTGTGCAGAAATCCTCCGTGGATTCGACGGCGATGACTACAACACTCAGAGATCCTACGTGGATCAGTGCTACCGATCCTGTGTGGGTCAGATCCTATGTGGGTCAGCGCTCAGTGGTCCTATGTGGGCCAGTGCCTACAGATCCTGTGTGGGTCTGATCCTGTGTGGGTCATTGCGGGGGTTAGTTACCTATCAATCCTTTTTGGGTCATTGTGGGGGTTAGTTACCTATCGATCCTTTGTGGTCCATTGCAGGGGTTAGTACCTATCGATCTTGTGTGGGTCCGACAGCTTAGATGAATCAGTGACTACATCTGATCATATCTATCGTCTTACGAAGAAGTATACCTGTGTGAGCTGAATCTTGACTTTCAATCCTTATCTTCGATAATATTGACTTGATATCCTGTGTGTATTACGTTATGCTTTCTTGTGTGGATTGGGTTGTGATTTTTCCTTTGTGTACTGGGTTGTACTTGAACTCGGATGTTGGAGCCGATCGAGAATTGTTGACTTAGGTATATGTATGGGCATATACCTAAGAAGTGTCGGATGTTACTTCATGATTGTATCTTTCCTTTTTGCATTATCCTTTGTGGATTCTGGGAGACCTTTGGGGGTCTCGGGGTCCCTACTGAGTAGCTTATACTCACCCCTGCACAGGCTATTCCCGCACTACGTTGTGTTGGTTGCAGAGGACGGACATCGCTGATTGTAGTAGAGGCGCAATGAGCAGGTTGGTACCCAGAGGTGGACCACTAGGCAGGGCGTACTCGGAGAGGACGACTAGACCCGAGGAGCTGTGGTGGCTATCTGTACCCACCCTTCAGGTGGGAATTCCAGTGGACAGCTCGAGGCTGTGGATTTACTTTCAGTTGCTATTTTCCCTTTCCAGTTGTACTTTACTTTCAATTTGGGTTTGTATACTGGCCCACTTACTTTTCCGCACTTACTTTTGTACCCAGTTTTTATTTAGTGTTTACTTCTGCTTGCTTGCTCTGTGGTTTTTGTTTAATTTAGAAAGGAAATGCCTTCCCTTTTTACCGAGAATTATGCCTTGGTGCTAGTTTCCAGCCCCTGGCCTATGGAAGGCGGGTTTGGGGTAGTCACGGCACGGGCCCCGAGGACGGGTCGTGAAAAATTGGTATCAGAAGAGTTCGGTTCTACCGTAGAACCCATGACTCTGATCTTTTCTATGTGAAGCAATAGTGTTAAGAGTATTGAGTGTGGTTCTCATTCCAGGGAGTCCAGTGTTGGTGCAGCGGCCGACGTATCCGTACACCAGGACCCTAACTTCGGATTTCCAACTTAATGAACGAAAACATTGATTGCATGTGTGATTCAAGTTTTCTTTGTGATTACTTTGTGTCAACTCACCAGGTATACAGTTTGACCATGGCGCACCTGTTTCTTTACAGGATGGCCTCACGACGGCAGCCATCTAGGGTTCGAAGTGTTTTGTGTAACGACAGCCCACTGAGCGACGAGACCTCGGTACATGGCCCTTTGATAGGAGAGGCACCAGCGGTACCACTACCCGCCGAGCCACCGATGCTACCAGCCCCAGCCGCTGACGATGCACGTCGTCTTAGTGCATTGCACGAGTTTCAGCGTCAGTGACCACCCAGGTTCCGCGAGGATACGAACTCTCAGGCAACCGAGGATTGGCTAGAGGAAGTTGTACGATTTTTCAGGTTAGTGAGGACACCAGCAGACCTCATTGTGATCCTCACAGAGAGCCTCCTGCACGAGGTAGCAGGAAGATGGTGGAGCTTGATGCTCCAGGTGCACGACGAGGCATCACTCCTCTGGACTGACTTTGAGAGCCTCTTCTGCTCAGAGTTCGTCCCAGCCACCCTCCATGCGGTGTACATCTAGGAGCTTCTTCAGCTGCGGCAGGGTAGCTTGATGGTCGCCCAGTACTCGGTGAGGTTTACAGACCTCTCGCGCTATTTGACGGACATGGTACGGGACCCATTCTTCCGGGCCCGGACCCTCGAGTAGGGATTGAGGCATGAGATCAGGGAATCACTGATATCCCTCAGCATTCCAACATAGGAAAGGGCACTGAAGCGAGCCCTTTTCATTGATAGCTTTTTGATGAGCCTACACCAGCAGCGAGACCTACCGTAGGGCGGCACATAGCGGAGTCTTCTACAGCCGGTAGTAGACAGATGTCGCAGAGGTCCAAGAGGACCCGGACATCGGGCGGATGACCACAGGATACTGGCTCGGAGGTGCGGGGCACACGCAGCAGAGCCAGTCTTACGAGTGGAAGCCAATGCTATGCATGCGGCGGGCAGGGCGACTTGGCCCATGACTGCCCGACCAGCCATGCAGAGGAGCAGCAGATGGTTGAGGAACCACCCAGGCAGAGGCAGAGGTTCGACCGTGGCGGTCCGCAGGGAGCAGGCAGACGAGGTCGAGGAGCTGGTCGAGCGGAAAACGCTTTGAGGCTCTACCACCACCACCACCACCAGGAGGTCCACCCCGACCACATGGAAGAGCACAACTTCAGGCAGCTGAAGCTTACGATCTTAGAGCTCCGGAAGCGGGTGGACAAGTGCGGGACTAGCTCCAGGCATAAAGGCCCTTGACCATAATGCCTCTAGCTGCTTTGTTTGTGTTGCCTTGTGTCCTTGTACTTTGAGTTGAAGTAATAAAAGACACATTCGTTGGTGATGTTTTCTTTCTTGTCTTTTGTATGTTAATACTAAGAGATACCGGTTAAAAAACTGTTGACTTGACCCTCACTTACGATATTCTTACTGGAAAAGACCCAGTGACCACACACTGATGCCGACAGTGAGAATAAACCCTTGGAGGTGAGAGTAACAGTTGTATCTCTTGGTAGCAGCGTCGAGGCCTTACGACATCATCCATGGCATGAATTAACTAATCATGACGGGACTGACAGTATTAGTCAAGGAACGTGGTTCATCCAGGGGATGAGACCGGATTTCCATTTTCAGAAAAGGAGAAATCATTGCAGCTTGCAAAACGTTAAGGAGGAAGGGAAAACCCTTCGTGTGGTCAGATAGATGTCATCAGAGCTTCCAGGAGCTGAGACAGAGTTTGACCAGCGCACCTTTCATGAGGCTACCGGGGGAGGGAGTAGGGTACGTAGTTTACGTAGTTTACTGCGATGCATCAGGGACCAGACTCGGATGTGTCCTGATTTAGAAGCGGGCCATGATCGCCTATAGATCACGTTAGTTGAGGAATCATGAGAAGAACTATGCTACCCATGACCTGGAGTTAGCAGTAGTGGTCTTCGCTCTGAATATGTGGCGACATTATCTAATGGGCGAGCACTTTTCAGTCTATTCCTATGGAAGAGTTCGTTTCTCGATGCCTCACCTGCCAGTAGGTGACGGCAGAGCACCAGGTACCAGCAGGCTTGGTACATCCCTTGGAGGTCCCGGAGTGGAAGTGGGACGACATATCAATGGACTTCATGACTGGACTTCCACGAAATTCCAGAGGTCACGACTCCATTTGGGTGACTATCGACCGACTCACCAAGTCGGATCACTTCTTACCCATCAGAGAGTAGGGCACAATGGAGATCTTGGGACACCTCTACGTTTAGGAGATTGTACAGCTTCATGGTGTGCCATCATCTATCTTCTCCGATAGAGATGCTCGCTTTACTTCCCGGCTTTGGAAGGGGTTGCAGGAGGCATTCGGGACGCAGCTACGTCTGAGCACCACCTTTCACCCTCAGACAGATGGTCAGACGGAGAGGACCGTACAGACTCTTGAGGACATGCTTCGTGCATGTGTCCTAGACTTTGGTCGCAGCTGGGAGGACCACTTACCCTTGGTTGAGTTCGCGTACAACAACAACCACCACTCCACCATCGGGATGGAACCATACGAGGCGTTGTATGGCCGACCTTACAGATCACCTCTGTGATGGATAGACCCTGGGGAGTCAGCACTTGTGGGACTGGAGATGGTCCAGGACATGATAGAGAAGGTCCAGATCATCCATGAGAAGATGAGGACAGCTCAGAGCCGGCAGAAGTCTTATGCTGACAGGAGGCGGAGGCCATTGGAGTTCGATGATGGCGACCGCGTCTTCTTGCGGGTCTCACCTCGACGTGGTATATGGAGATTTGGCTGTGGTGGAAAGTTGTCTCCACGCTTCATCGGACCATTCCAGGTCCTTAGCAGGATTGGCGAGGTGGTTTATCGCCTGGCTCTACCACCTCAGTTGCACCGAGTGCACGACATCTTCCACGTATCTCAACTGAGGAGATATGTGCATGACCCGACGCATATCATTGACCATGGGGAGTTAGACATTGATGATGGGGAGAATTTTTCAAAGGTCCCAGTGAAGATCGAGGATCGACAGGAGAAGGTCCTATGTGGATGGTCGAATCCTCTAGTGCGCATCATATGGCAGCACGAGAACCTCTAGGAGAGCACTTGGGAGCGGGAGGCTGAGATGCGTGCGGAGTAACCACATTTGTTCACCTAGTTTTTGATGTATCTTTATGGGGACGTAAAGCCCTGTGGTGGGAGTAATGTAAAGACCCGTAAAATTCAAGGGAAATTTTTTCTTAATTTTCTTTGGGATTTTACAAGAATGCGGTTTCTGACGGGACTTGATTCCGAGGCCCGGTGTGCCCGGAATTTCTATCTGAAGTTTATCTCGGGTACGTTCAGTGAACGAACGAGCTGGTTTTCCTAACTTTTGAACCGGGTCTCGGAATCGAATTCCGAGGGCACCGATGGATTCATAGCGCCGGTAATTGCTTAGTAACACCTTTTCCAGAGTTGCATTTTCACGAGAGAAGTTGTTAAAAATTTGTGGAATGTAAAATAAAATTGAGCATCAATTTTATTTTTCTCTAAGTGTTTAGCCTTTGAGGGGAAGTTGGGGTAACCACCCAACTTCCCATGGGAGTTTATGAGATTGGTGGGTCCCACATGAACCCCACCCCTTCATCTTCCCTAACCATCCATAACCATGCATTAATATGACTTAGGTTATATTATTTTTAATTTCAAACTTAAGACTTGTGTAATAAAATAAGTGGTAGCTTATTTTATTATTGTTGGGGTTTTGTTCTGTTGAGACTTTGGGTGAAAGAGAGAGGTCTGGAAGATCTTCATCTTCTTTGTCGAAGAATGCGAAGAACATGAAGAACGTGCCAATCTCCGACGAAGAACGCCGAATCCTCAGAGGTCGACTACGCGACGTCGTGTACCGCGATGTCTACGACCCTCTCCTTCCGCGACGTGCAATTCTGCGATGAACCTCCATTCAAATATGCTCGAGGTAGGGGAATTATTATTTCGTCTGTTCCTGATTACTTCATCTTTGGCTTATCGTCTATTTGTAGCCGCCTGTTATCGCAATAACGGGAGGCGGTCAGACCTCACAAACACGGCCGACTCTCCTCCCCTTTTGGTTGTTTGATATTGTTGCGGCACGAGAAAGGAAACGCGGTGCCGAAGCACAGCACGCGAATTATTAAAGAAAGGGGGAGAAGCGCAGCGCCGTCACGCCACGCCGTTGAAGACGAACCAAAGATGCGGCGCCGTCATGCCGCGCCGCGCCGGAGAACCACAAAGCACCGCGGCTGGAGCGGGGCCGCAGCCAGTTCCGGGCTGTGGCAGAGTAGGGGGACCGGCGGCCGGTTCCGGGCCACCGGCGTCGAAACAGAGGGACCGGCCCTTGCCGGTCCCGTGGAGGCAGCAGTCGGCCGGCCAGAGCGGGCCGACCGGACAGGGGAGGAGCCTGGAGACGAAACCCCCAGCTGGCAGGACAGTAGTGCCCCCCCCCCCACGTGCGGGCCGCGTTAATTGAAACAGTGGGGGGCAGCGTGCCCCCCCGCACCCCTCGACCGCTCGGCTGTTTCGGCCGAGCCACCTGGCCGCTGGCCGCGCCAGCACGCCAGGTCAGTCCAGGCCCATGCCAAGTCGCTCCCAAGCGGGCCGGACCCGGAACTGGGTCGGGTCGAACCGGTTCGGGCCGAACCAGGGGGTCTCGGGCCGGGTCGGTCCGGGCCCGAAACCCCCACTTTCGGACCTCTTTCGGTCTTTTTCCCATAACATGGGTTGCGGACCTCTGATCGATGCACCGTCAGCGGAGATGCGATCCTTGGAACGAGACGGTCGTTTTGATATATTACACTCCAGGTTTCGGAGTACCTTGGGTTCGGCCGGGTTGGTTCGAGCACGAAACCAACCGGGCCCTCGGAGCGGAAACGCTTATAACTTGAGCTCCAAACGTCCAATTGATGTGCCGTTGACTTTGATGGATTCCTCTAAGTGAGACAGACCTTTTGGGATTACTCTGCTCAAGGTTTGGATGCAGTTGGAGTATGTTCGGGTTGGTTTTGACTTAAACACCAATCGGGCCCCTGGGACGAAAAAGCCAATAACTCTCAGACCGGGCGTCCGATTGACGCGCCGTCTGTGACGTTGAGTTCCTGTTGACGATACAGAACTTTTGGATACATCAACTCCTGACTATGTTTCAGTTGATGTATCAGCCCTTCGACTCGTGGAGCGGACCCTCCCGAACGATCATGCTGTGTGCGGAAACCCTAGAGCTGGCTGCGACTGCGACGACGATGGCGACTGTGCAGAAATCCTCCATGGATTCGACGACGACGACTACAACACTCAGCGATCCTACATGGATCAGTGCTACCGATCCTATGTGGGTTAGATATTATGTGGGTCAGTGCTCAGTGGTCCTGTGTGGGCCAGCTCCTACAGATCCGGTGTGGGTCTGATCCTATGTGGGTCATTACGGGGGTTAGTTACCTATCGATCCGTTGTGGGTCATTGAGGGGGTTAGTTACCTATCGATCCTTTGTGGGTCATTGCGGGGGTTAGTACCTATCGATCCTGTGTGGGTCCGATGGCTTAGATGAATCAGTGACTATATCTGATCATCTCTATCGTCTTACGAAGAAGTATACCTGTGTGAGATGAATCTTGACTTTCAATCCTTATCTTCGATAGGATTGACTTGATATCCTGTGTGGATTACGTTATGCTTTCTTGTGTGGATTGGGTTGTGATTTTTCTTGTGTGGACTGGGTTTTACTTGAACTCGGATGTTGGAGCCGATTGAGAATTGTTGACTTAGGTATATGTATGGGCATATACCTAAGTAGTGTCGGATGTTACTTCGTGATTGTATCTTTCCTTTGTGGATTATCCTTTGTGGATTCTGGGAGACCTTCGGGGGTGTCAGGGTCTCTACTGAGTAGCTTATACTCACCCCTGCACAGGCTATGCCCGCACTACGTTGTGTTGGTTGCAGATGACGGACAGCGCTGATCGTGGTAGAGGCACGAGGAGCAGGTCAGTACCCGGAGGTGGACCACTGGGAGGGACGTACTCAGAGCGGACGGCTAGACCCGAGGAGCTGTGGAGGCTATCTGTACCCACCCTTCAGGTGGGACTTCCAGTGGATGGCTCGAGGCCGCAACTTTACTTTCAGTTGCTGTTTTCCCTTTCCAGTTGTACTTTACTTTCAGTTTGGGTTTGTATACTGGCTCACTTACTTTTCTGCACTTACTTTTTTACCCAGTTTTTACTTAGTGTTTACTTCTGCTTGCTTTCTCTGTGGTGTTTGTTTATTTTACAAAGGCAATGCCTTCCCTTTTTACCGGGAATTACACCTCGGTGCTAGTTGCCAACCCCTAGCCTATGGAAGGTGGGCTTGGGGTAGTCATGGCACGGGCCCCGAGGATGGGTCGTGACAGTGAAAAAATCAATGAAACCTATTTTGTGTATTTTTGTTATTCATGTAAATTGTTAATCTATGAAATGGGTAATTTAGATTTATGATTTTGATGAATAATTTTTTATTGAATTCAAAAAAATATTGAATTAATTAGTCATGTTCAAATCATTATTTTAGTGATACATGTTCGTAGAGTTTTTTTAATCAATTCAAGATTATTATTAAACTATAACCAGTCATGGAGTAAGATTAAAGTTTCATCATAGAATATGATTGAGTTATGGGGTATCTCTATCTAATATTGTATTCTGCAACTGATAATATCACTATCAGTCCTAAAATAGGAATTTCTTAGAGGTAATTTTAGATCTACTTCAATTTATGTGGTATAATATTCAATGACAGGAAGTATCTATGGTTCCTCTCTATTATTTTATGGTAATATATCATAATAATAAATTTATGATTTCATTGAATAAATTAATTTCATTTATAATAGTAAACAAATTCTTGATCAATACTGAGCATAAGTTAAAAAATCTACCCTTTAAAGGGATGAATGTTATTGGGGTGACCTTATGGTGGATTAAAAAAATATCCAAAATTGGAAGGTGAGGAATCCTTGAGTTGAAAAAAGTGATGTCTAATCTAGGTGAGGTGAGATTAATTTGTTCTAGACCATTAGAGTGGAGGTATTCCAATTCCCCTTCAATTGAGGAGACTTTTTGAGTGATTCCATTAGTGTAGGTTCCTAAGACACTTTAATCCTTATATTACTGATTGTCTTCTATCTCTTGATGATGGATTGGACTCCCTCTTTCAAACTAGCTTTCCTACCATCATTTTAGTTCCAAAGTTCATTGATGACATACCTCCCAAACAGTGATGGTAGGAAGACTAGTTTTAAATGGAGAATGAGTAGCCTCAAATCCATTATTAAGAGATGGAAGACAATCAAGCATCTAATGATGGATTAAATAAAAGTAGTGAAGGTTAGTATTATAGTAGTATTGAAGTATTATATCTTTGTTCAATAAAGTAACAATTTTCTTGTAAGATGGAGAAATTGTGGACTTTTATGCACGGAGTGTGTTACATTGTTGTTATTTAAGAGAAATTAAATGTTTGACGACTCATGAAGACAACGCCTTCTGAAAATGATGATGTTTCCAATCCTGAGCAAGAAAAAACTGTTAATGATGAAACAACAGAATTATTACATGATCAACAAAATGTCTATGAAAGAAAGAAAAAAAACATGAACTAATCAATATCACAATTTTGAATAAAATTATCAAAGAAAGAAGTCAGGGTATAAAATTTGAGGTTGGTTGGAATCAGCACGACCAACCTATTGACCCCAACTAGTCAACATTCATCAGCAATCGTAGGGTCACAAACAAGATTGATGTGCCAATTCATAATGAATCATGGTGCCATGTACAACCTATAATGAAGGAAATTATTTGGAACGATATAACAATA
Organism: Viscum album; assembly: GCA_963277665.1. Classification (NCBI taxonomy): domain Eukaryota; kingdom Viridiplantae; phylum Streptophyta; class Magnoliopsida; order Santalales; family Viscaceae; genus Viscum; species Viscum album. The sequence continues at coordinate 1,147,508,496 of OY728142.1, read as the reverse complement.
ATGTTAAAATATACTTTCTCTATTTTAGTAAAAAATTATATAACCAAATATTGATTTAGTTATCATTATTCATTGAATCATTTGTTTATTTTAGAATATTTCTAATAGAAATTTGTCTTAATGGCCATCGAAAAACCCATAGAGGCTTCTGGACTCCTCTGATGAAGTTACATCTTATTTATGTTGAGGGGAAAATAAATCCCCACCCACCAATTTGTTATAAACACACTATAAAGTAGGAAACATGGACTGATTTCAAAAATCATCTCAATGAGAAATAATTACAGGAAAATTGAGATTGATAATATATTATATGACATTATATATTTTATGCAATTGATTCAAAATTGTTAATTGATGAAATAAAAAAAGAGTGCTGAAAATAAAGAACGCGCCTCAAAACCAATGTACCAATATCACAAAGGAATAATGGGGTACGCTTCATTAGATAAGAAATTGGTATGTATTTCAAATAAATAATAAAAGTTTAATTATGTGATTTTAATTAAAATATGTTCCGTAGTTTATATGTATATTTATGAATCAAAATTTAAAGCCACTTCCATCCCACATCATGTGCTATGGAAGGAGGATCGTGTAAATAAGGATGATTTATTAGTTGATGAAAAGAAAAAAGAAGTATGGGAAGCATGTGTAAGTAAGAAATAAATGTAATTCATTATGATTTATAACAATATTACATGAAATAAATATGTTCATATTTCCTATATGGTTTAGACACAAGAATTGTAAATGGACTTACCAGAAGAAAAGAAACTTTGAGTAGCTTTGAAGTGTCCTCAATAATATGGTCGTGTTAGAGGATTAGGTTTTGGAGTCTCTCCATGAACTTATTTTGCGAAGATAAAATCACATGAATATACATATAATATAACAAGATGAATGAGGACACCAATAGAATCACTGCAAGATATTATTTTGAGGTCTCATTTGGTAGACCAATGTATAATAAAATATCAAAGCGAACCAATGGTAGAGTAAAGATCCACACATGATCTAAATGGCCCACCAACTTTGATAATAGTCATTCCCCCCAAACCTTACCCAAGGTAATCAATTTGTTCATTATTGTTTTTTCCTAAATGTGAATCAAACAACTTCCGATAACTTTATATTACTAAAATTCTTCAGGGTGTAGTTATATGTGATTTTTATTTATCAACACCCACGTACCGCCGTGTTATGTGGGGTAAAATCTATAATATCTCAGGAGACCAGATACACAATCAACCCCTTCAAAAAGATCACATGAGAGTGGAGATTGAGTTAGATTATGAGCCGACAACCGAGTTACCTATTCCACTTGATGATCTAGATATTATAATGGTCCAAGCTACTATTGGAGCTTTCATTGCATGGATGTATAATCTTATAAATATACATGATGTACATATTTAACAAAATTTATCACATGAAAAACATGTAATAGTTTATGATAAAAGGTTTGCAGTGAGGTATGATATTATAGATAGATAAAGAGGTGGATAAACGAAAGGTCGAATCAAGAAAATATACTGAATTGATCAATAAAATAAAACGAAACTTTGAAAGTACCTTCTCTCCACTATTTTTAGAGAACATTTATTAACATTACAACTTCATGTAGGGAACACATTTAAATATTAAACTATATCTTTTATTCACCATAAAGAATAAATATTTAGAGTCTTCATTATGGACATAATTTATCTTGAGACTCTAAATGAGATTCTCAAGCATGAATGGTTGGGCATAACAGTTTTGAATAGACACATATGGTATATTTTCATAATACGTCTATAAAAATAGTCACTTACATATGTTTATTAAAGTTAATGAATTTTCATATTTTGTATAGGTGTTTATATTACAACTATATAGAGGGAAGATCACCCGAAGCACAATTTGGATTAATTAATCCATGTATCATTTATACAACAAAAATTACATTGGATAAGGAAGAAATAGATAAGAAAAGAGACAAGTTACTCCAAGTGTTTAACAAAAAAGTACCAGGCGACAAACTATTTTTGATTCCTACAATTCTAGGGTAAAACATTACGATCTAATCATAACAAATATATTTTTATTTTTTCATTACTTAAATGTTTTTGTTTCTTTAAGAAGCACTGGATGCTGATAGAAATGAACATAGACACCTCAAATATTTATTTTTTGGATTCAATGCAAGGACTTCCAACTAACTAAACACACATTATGTGTATTGTGAATATGTGATACACTATAATCAACATTTTATTGAAAAACATATAATTATATATTCAGTCTATTTTTTAATAAGAATTTTGTTATGATTGTGTGATCTATAAATACAAGATAAATCATGAAAAGAGGCTAGAATCTGAAAATATAAAGCCTGTGGATTACTAATAATGGAAACAAATTAAGGTATATATAGTAATATTTAACTATAAAAAAAATTTCAAAACAATTTACTTATTTTGGCCAATGTTTCTGCAGTGTCTGAAAAAAGGATAATGAAATCAATTATATGTATTATATTTAAAATTTTATGAGAGAAATCATACAACATGAAAAAACCATCATCCCCCAACAGGTAATTTTCAAAGGTAATTTTAATTTCATTAAATATATTTCATAATAATTTGTTTGTTTAAATTTTCTCATTACTATAAATATTGTCGAAAAAAGATTTATTCAAATGAAGAAATCAATTTGTTTAGAGAAGATTGGGCAATATACTTTTTTGTTAGAATGTGTGAAGACAACAAATTTAGATGATTACATGCTATGTTTGTGATCTACTATGAGTTATGACTATCAAAAAATGTCTGGGGTTTGAAGTATTAGTGTTATAATTCTTATATATTATTCTTTATCTCCTTATAAAAGAGTAGATTAATGGAGGGAATTAATTTTTTAGAGGTGATGACCTATAAAAAATATTTTTTTTTTGGAATACATGGAGGTAGAGATGGATGTGGAGGTGAAGGCAGAGGCAGAGGTGAAGGAAAAGGCGGATTCAAAGTTGGATTTAGAGACCAACATGGATAAAGAGGCAGAGGCGAAGACTGGGGTGGAGACTGAGGCAGAGGAGGATAAGAAGCGTTGGCTTGCAAATAATAAAAATTTTCGGAAATGAAGTTGAATAAAGATCATACTATAATTGTATTTGAGAAAAAAAATTTAAATTACACACAACACATGTCACTTAAGATAATATCTATTATGCATCTTTCTGGTTAAAAATGGCATTTTTGTAAAATACATACATGGTGTAATAAAAAATAAGCAAACACATAGGTTTGGTACTTTAGGACAATGATCTATATGTAATTTTTGATGTAAAAAGATCATCCAAACCTTAATCTAACACATGGTGTGACCAGTATGACTCTAAGTGAGTCCTTTTTATTCTAAAGTGACATTCATTTTAATAAAAAACAATGAAATACTCAAATATAATAAAACACATTCCAATTCTTTTGATACTTTAGGACAATAATCCATGAGTCATTTAGGACGTGTAGAATTTAGATTCACCTCAATCTGATGCACAATGTAACTGGTATGAATCCAAGTGCATCTTTATTATTCAAAACTAACATTAATGTTAATAAAAAACAACCAAAAAAATAAAAACTAAGAAAACACATTCATATTTTTTTGGTACTTTAGGAAAATGATCCATATTTTATTTTTTACATGTAAGGATCAATTTCACCTCAATCTGATGCAAGATGTAATAGTTATGACTCCAAGTGTGACTTTTTTATTCAAAAGTGATATTCATTTCAATCAAAAAAACTGACATACTCAAAATTGAGAAAATGCATTCCGATTGTTTTGATACATTAGGAAAATGATCCACGATTCATTTGGGAAATGTAACATTCATCATGAACCTCAATCCAACATACAGTGTGAGCCGTATGACTGAAAATGCATTTTTTTATTCAAGACTGACATTAATATGAATAAAAAAACTAACAGACTCAAAGTTGATAAAATGTATTCATATTATTTTGGTACTTTAGGTAAACAATACATATTTCAATTTTGATGTGTAGGGATCATCCAGACATCAATATGATGCATGGTGTAACTGTTATTACTCCAATTGTGTCATTTTTATTCAAAAGTTACAATCATTTTAATAAAAAAACAAATAACATACTCAATACCTAGAAAATTCTTTCTGATTGTTTTGATACTTTAGTAAAAGGATCCATGAGTCATTTGTGATGTGTAGATTCCAGACACACCTCAATCTGATGCACTGTGTGATCGGTATGACTCAATGTGCATATTTTTTATTTAAAACTTGTTGGAACCAAGCATGTAGTGGAACCCCAAATAGGTGGGTTTTTAAAATTTCCCACCGATGATCAATGTAAACTTTTTGACGTTGGTGGAGAGAAGCCCAATCAAAGCCGAGGATCTCACATGAAGGGTTTTAAGCACAAAAATAAACCGTCAAATGCCTGGTTTTAATCTGAAGCTATGAATGATGTCTACTCGTTGTTGGTGATCGATGCTTAAAGAATCCAAAATCTAATTCCTCTAGATCAACCACAAATGCTTCAAGAAATCTGTGGGAGAACCATTCGTCATAATCCAGGTGCTAGCATAGAATTGCGACAACGCCTTCGATACTCCAACGATCACCGCATCACATTGCTAGCGATGCCTGAGAGAGTGATCGATTCATGCCTCTTGGATCTAGAGTTTCTCTCTCTAGATCAAGGGAGAGAGGATAATAGAGAGAAGTTCCATGAATATTATCTAGTAATATCCTCTCCTCTTATATTTATAATGTCATTTAATTACCCAAAAATATCAACCCGGACTTCGAATAATCAAGGCACTATAAATGACATATTATGACAACTTATCTGAGATGTAAATATTATTATCACTCACTTTTAATATATTAAAATATATTATGTTATAAAAATTGAGCCATTAAATCAACTCATCACTTCCCTAAATATTAATTGAAACTTGAATAATTTAATATTCATCAATTAATATTTTCATGTATTTACTTAAAACTAGTAAATACATTTAATAAATAAATATAATACTCCATATTCTAAACTTGAATATTATAAATTTATTTATTGCACTGGTGGTCTTTTAACCTTAGAAAAATCCAGAAAACCAGTGGTGGATGCCACAGTGTCCAAAAATCCTATTCAAATAAATAAATAAGATTCTTGAATACGCTATTGTGTGCGACCCTCTAGGACCTTATCTAGACAGTAGTGAATAGTATTCACAGACCTAGAGCTGGACCTAGAAACCCATCATGGCCCCTGAAGAGATAAGGATCATCACAGTAGCGACAACCAACCTACGAACACATACTATGTAATATAATCTCTTTGTTTATAATATCTCATAATGCAGGATGCATTCACATGTAATCACCCTTTTTCTTTCTTTTTTATTTGTTTATTTAACTGGATGGATTTAACCTCGACTGCCATGGCCATGGTCTTATAAAGGTACTGCCATCTATATCCACTTGGCCTGAGATATATTACTTTCAAAACCTGAAAGCGACAAATCCTTTCTTGACCATTCAACCAATGACATGCCACCAATGACACACCAAACACAAACTACCATGGCAAGACTTCATTGACATGGGTTTCATCTTGCATCAAAGTACATAATCAAATTACATACATTAGTAATGATCTCAATTCAGGAGACCATTACACATGATCATAGATAGGAACATACAATGACACCGGAAATATGTTGTGTTTCTATTGGCGGGTCTATCCTCATGATCTCAATACCACAGATCACCAAGTGTGAACTTAATTAGAAGAAGTCTCACTGCTTATGATCCCCCAACACCTGATAGTCAAAAATCTACAATGTCTAATCAGTGAGATATATCTAGACCATAGAACATATATTTAATATTAGTGTCATAGTATATCGAGGTTATCATTATAGTATGGGAACTGCTACAACCTATTGATATGACAATTAACCTTTGGACATTACCATTTCAATAGTGGAGGCAGGAAATTCTTCACTATAATGGTTAGATGAAATCATATATGGCGAATTGTATAAACAATATGGTAGTAAAAAGCACTGAATAGTTGGGTCCAGGGCACCCACTATATCAACACTCCCACTTTCACTAGAGCCAACTTTCTAACCAAAATTGTTAGCTACTCACTTGATGAAAATCATGTTTATTCTGAGTAACGACTTTAGCTACTGGGTCTTCAACGGTTCCTCCATTTGGATATTCTACTATGGAAACCCCATATCCTTGAGTAAAACATCTCAAGAGATGGTATCCATAGTATATCCCACTTTTCCATTGTCATAGCTTGACATCTTGGCTAGAAATAATATCATAATTTACATCATGATAATACTTTTCTTAATAGATAAGATTCCATGAATTGGAACAAATCATTGTGTTTATCTGCTTCTTAGCTGCCTCAGAAGCTGCAACGTGCTCAGTCTTTGTAGGTATGAATACCACTAGATTATAAGATATTGAATCACTCATCATCTTTATCCTAATTATGATTGTAGATCACATTGATCTATAGAAGACTATTCTGTATCCCCAAAAACTAGTATCCTTTCTTCTCCACTTACTAGGTACATATCTTTTGTACTTACTGAAGTACAATTAGATACTCTTGACTACATCCCTTACAGTGCTCATGGATATAACTGATACTCACCTACTATAAAATATACTTTAGAAATATCGGTTCTTGTACATATCATGACTTACATGATTGATCCATTGCTTCGACGTATGAATTTAACTTATCATGTTTATCTCTTCTCATGTCCCAGACCTGAAAAACTGAAGATATTTTCCCTATGACATAGGAAAAAATTCATCTCTTGAATTTTTGAAACTTTTATTTTCAAATACAACGTCACTATATGTAAAATTGACTAGGACCACAAAAACTATAGATCTACCTCAATAGATCTTGTTCCCTAAAACTTATGTTGCTACTTTAAGTCAATCACTATAGAATAAATTTCATTTTGGTCTTAAATAATTGTAAGACCATCTGTTTTTGATATGTTGTCGAACATAATTTTCTTTGAAAACCTTAGATCTCCCACTCACCTCTCGTAGACACGTGGAAAACTTATTTTTTTCAAATTTATATTCTATGACCTTGTTGATTACTTTAATCATAAACTATATTTCAGTAACATGAAATGTTTAATAGAATTCTGTGATGTGACCATACCTTTCTAGTTGTGTCATATAGACACCATCCATGATTGGTGGTCATGACATCCAATGTTAAATAAGTTGATCATAGATATTAGCTATGACAATTAAAATTCTAACAAATTTAGGCATAACAACTAGGTGAAACCAATCAAACCTTATTGGTACTACGCTTGTACCACCCATGTATCAACTCACTTGAATACCTACTATAGTATTCAATATAATAATCCCCCTTTTCACTTTTATACATGAAATCCATTAATTTAATTTTAGTTGTCCTTATAAATTTCAGCAAATTATCATACACTACTTACTTGCAGGAAATATTATTCATATTGAATAATAGATTACCGACAATGATGAATATAAAAACCATAACCATGGTTTTATCCTTCAAATGCAGTATGTGTCTCTGGAATATACTATGTTCCACATGCACTTGGGGAACTAGTTCTTATTCCGTCATATTTGTATCTTGAGCATTGACTAAACACAAATTAGTATAGCTCCCACTATCTCTAATAGGGATTTTTACCCTTTCATAAATGTAGTCTATCACTTGACTATAAATTTTCTATCTTTATGGGTTTATATAATATTCTAATAAACCATTAGGATAAGTGTATTAGATGCACAATGTGTTCATCCTGATGCAAGTTTGTTTGTATCCGAACAAACTATTTTAATCCAAACACATGTACTTATGAAATAATGGATTTACATCATACTATGACTCGAATGTTTTCCATTTTTCACTAAAGTTGGAATATGGTTGTGGCATATCACTATTATTTGTGAAGCATTTCATGAAATATAATACAAGTTTCTATGAGTGGTAACATTGATATTACTTACATCAAAATTTTGATGTATAACATATGTGTTTAGAAATTACTCCACGCTACATGTTTTTTGATCAATTTTGAAATATAAGACTTCATCATCAATACTCTTCAATAACATCAATGTCATGACATCGATAAGGTAATGTGTGTTTAGGATTTACTCCACACTACATGTTTGTTTATCAATATGGATATGTAAGACTTCATCATCAATCCTCCCCATTAACCTCAATGTCATGATGTCGATAAGGTAATGTGCATTTAGGAATTATTCCATGCTACATGTTTGTTGATCAATGTTGATATGTAAGACTTCATCATCAATTATCCTCATTAACATCAATGTCGTGATGTCGGTAAGGTTGTGTGCGTTTAGTAATTACTCCATGATACATTATGATGATTGATGAATGCTTGGTCGAGATATTCATCAATATCTCAACCCCAAGAAACTAAAATCTTCTGACCATGAATATAATTTACTTTATTATTCCTTAATTACTTAAAGGAATCTTATGAAGTATATATAACTCTAGCATATACAGGGAATAGTTCATGTTTACTTGTAGAACTAAAATTCTTTATGACATACCTTTATTTTTAAAGTATCCTTTGTCCAAACCAAAGACGTCGATAATACTAAAAGTATTTAGCTATGCCAAGCCTAAATACTTTACTTGGTATATTCATGACATCCACTTTTAGTATTACTTGACAAAGAATTATCTTGTCACAATTGGGTATAAGTCTTACATTTATATTCATCACTAATTTCCTTTGATTCAAGTATTATTGAAATAGTGACTGATTTTACCGAAACAAATTTCTTTCCAAAACCTGAAAGAATGTATCCTTGCACCCAAGGACACATGGGATTCATGTTTTTAGTTATACTCAATAATAGTTCAACATGAATTTTTTTACATGGCAATTAAAGAAGTTGTTTACTTCTCATCACTAGCCTAGATATCACCCTTCCTCATCCACATGGAGAATACTCCTGAAGTCTAGTAAGGTTTCTATAGTAACATGGTTATCGTATTTGAATACACATATGTCACAAGAATATTGTATTTAATACCCAAGTAGTAAAAATAAAATATTACAATTGATGAACAAGTCTGATGTTGAAGCGGGAGATTGCTTCTTTAAAATAGTTTTTCTTTTAAACTTATATTATTTTATTTTATAATATGTAAATAAAAATAACCTTTGTTAATAAATCATTCATTGAAGGACGTCGTGAATGTTCTATTGGCATTACTTTCTTTTTGGCTTTTTCACGTTGTCTTTCAATTTATTCGCCATAATAATTAAACATAAAATTATCTTTGATATTTTTATTCAATTACTGAACCTTTCCTGGATAGGTAATGAAGATTTTACTCAATAATTGTTCATTTTATAACTTAAAACAAGACTTGAGTAAAGGGGTGAAGATTATATAATAAAGAGATACATTTAAAGATTATGATCGATCTTTTACTTTACACATGTTGGAGTAACATCGCCTTATTTATATCATTGCTTCGCTTTCTCCTTTCAAACATCTCAAAGAAGAGACTTCATATTATATCATCCATGTACTGGTGTAGCAACCATAACTAACACCAGACATTAATGAAAACATAATGATATAACTGTCATATGTTTTATACATTAGTCTAATGTAAGAAATTTCACTCTCGCTACTTGAGGTAGTTTAACAGCGTTGGGGTCACTGGAACCTTGAGTTTTCTATATCATAGTACTATGTGAATGCATCTGTTCTATTCATGGATACTCATGCTAGAGTAGTCATTTACTTTTTCCAATAATATTATGGTTTAATCTTGTGGTATAACTTTCTATTTTTTTCTAAAAAAAATTATTTTCTGCAGATGAGTGCCTTTTATTTGGATTACTGGTTTAGACATTTGGATTAATTACATAAAACATTTAATGTATCCCACTATTTTATCAAATTCTAGGAACCATCTATGCTAGAATCAGAATACTCTGTCATTTGAGTATTCTAGTGGAAAGGATCCAAGAACCACCACTCATAGTCTACAAGGTATGGCTACACCGCTACTTAGAGGGTTTGAGGTAGGCATTTGGCTGGCCGACCTCTTTAACTTGTGGTTCCTTGATATATTGAGTGAAGTCCCATATTCTTAAAATCAGAACTTGATTTACTCAACGCTTGCCTTTGAAATTACAACAAGCTAGTTATGGCTATTTATTTGCTATAATTTTAGTTAAGTCAACCAATCATTCTTATAAGGATTCCTAGGTAGTTAGATGCACCCTCGGATATGGCTTGATCGACACCTCAAATAGTCGGTTTTTTCTAAACATGAATGATGGAAGGCAGTTATGACTTAATATATCTTTGAGGGTTTTATTAATTTTCAAGTGATGAAGGAAGTCATTTTCTATTTTTATAAGCACATACTACGTTATCTCACTCACAACTGACAATGCATGAAAAAGAAAAACAATCACTTTAGATGTTCATTTTATCTTGCATGATTTTTTATTATTACTTTATGTGACCACGTTCAATCTACACATTAAAAAAATAATAAACCATGCAGAAAAAATGAGAGGCCTAGTCATGAGCTGATTCTAATGGTTGATCCGTTGAGCGAATAACAGACCTATCGAAACCCTAGGGTTAAGTACCTTTAGTCGTGTGGTGTGCAACTTGAATAGAAACATCTGCTCATCCAATGTGTCCAACTCCTATCCAGTGCATCACCGTCACTTGGCACAAAGTACATCATACCTCGTCTCGTCATTATACAACTATACTCGCACGTAGGCGAGGGGGTATCAGGGTATAAAATACAACTCTGAGAATGGGCGCACAAGCCCTTATACATATAATGACACTCGAGAAAACAAACAGATCGTCTTTTATTTAATTAAACTAATTATTACAAACCGGCATGAAATAATTAAACAAATAAAATAAATAACCACCAGACATGAATTATTAGGTCTTCAGTTCATGATCATTCATATATGCATTAAACCTGTGTATATTAAATAAATGCAGAATAAAAATTAATCTCATAATAAAAATAATCTTGAGGGAAATAAATTGAATAAAAAATTTCACTTTAATTTTTAATTCAATAAATAGGTCGTTCGATACCAATTAATTAATTTAATTAATTAAGTTGCAAAGCCTCGCAAAGGGTCGGTCCACCGGAGGTGAAGGATGGCATAGAGCTTGCTCACTGGACAGGTCCTGGACCGTAGTGGGGACTATAGGGAGGAGGCCCGACTGGGGGTGGATGGGCTGGCCAGTTGTGCGTGGCTCCGCAACAGGAGGAGACGCGGCCCGGGGCTGGGTCAAGCCTGCTGGGTACAGGGCTGTGTCAGTGATGCGTCGGCCTACCTGATGTAGGAGCACATGCATCATGAGGAGGCAGCCCAGACTAGAACTGGGAGGTGGGATGGATGACTTGGATGGGTGTGGTGTGCTGAAGGCGCTGCTGCTAGGTGGTAGCGGCTTTCTGGGTGCCGAACTGGTGTGATGCTCTGTTGTGGCTCCCTGCTTCGTGGGAGGGATGAAAATTGGGACCATAGGAGGATTTTTCTAGGGCTATGTGGAAGAGTGGAGCTGGTCTGGTGTGATGCGCAGTGCAACGCGGGGAGGAAGACCAGCAGGAGGGGCCTCGGTGCTGGACTGTAGTGGCTGAGCGGGGTGGGAGGGAGGTCGTAGCAGGTGGTGGTGTCCGGAGAGGATGTTGGTTCTCCTGCTGCACTAGAGGGAGGTATCGTAGTATTGGCTATACAAGCCGAGAAATATGAGAGGAATAATGGAAGAGGTAGAAAAATTGGCACACAACACAAAGAAGCTTTCAAGATTTTCACAATTTCACACAACTTCACAATTTTTCACAATTTTTCACTATTGAAATTTCAGGCTACAATTACATCAATTTATAGACCCACAACATTAAATGCCTAGCATTTATGTTGGTACAAAAAAAGACCAAAACATAAAATACAGAGAATCTATGACGGTAAAAGGAAAGACCAAAATACTAAATGCAGAGCATTTATGATGGTACAAAGATATACCAAATATTTAAATGCAAAGCATTTAAATTTATTCAAAGAAAATAAATGGAGGTTGACCCATGGAAGAAAAAAAAATGTGCAAGTAATAAATGACGCCGCAGGAAGCTTTGACTCATATTTTTTGGTTTTCAATTCCAACACTCCCCTTCAAACCAAAACCGGCTTCATTCCGAGCATCGTTCTGAGTCTTTTGAATGCATCTGACGGTAATTCCTTTGTGAAAATATCAGCCACCTGCTCCGTAGTATGACAATATTCCAATTTTATCATTTTCTGCTTCACATGATCTCGCAAAAAATGGAATCAGGTATCAATATGTTTTCTTCTTCCATGCTGCACTGGATTTTTGGCAAGTTCAATTGCCGACTTGTTATCCACATATATCACTGTGGATCCATCCTGTGGATGCTGCAACTCCTTTAGCAGATTTCTCAACCAGATTCCTTCACAAACAGTGGATGATGCTGCCACGTACTCTGCTTCACATTTAGACAAGGCGACCACACTTTGTTTCGTTGAATTCCACGTAAAAGCAGTCGATCCAAGAAAAAATACATACCCAGTGGTGCTTTTTCTTTCATCTTGGTCGCCTCCCCAGTCACTGTCTGAGTATCCATGCAGATTTTCTTCTTCATTATATGGATAAAAAAGACCAAAATCCATTGTTCCTTTAACGTACCTGAGGATACGTTTTTCCGCTAACCAGTGTGACTCTTTTGGTGCTTCCATGTACCTGCTTAGAAGCCCAACACTATAGACAATATCAGGCCTTGTGATTGTGAGATACCTCAGGCTTCCAATTAGACTCTTGAAGAGAGTCGAGTCAACACTTATTCCTTCTCCATCTTTTTTCAGTTTTAAGCTCATTTCCACAGGTGTGTTTACAGCATTGCAATTAGCCATGTTGAATTTTTCAAGCAACTCCTTAGCATACCTCTTCTGAGAAATATAGATGCCTACATGTTGTTGCTTTAATTATATGCCCAGAAAGAAGGACATGAGACCTCCGTTGGTCATCTCGAACTCCTTGAACATATCCTTCTTGAAATCATTGAACATATGTCGACTATTCCCTGTAAACAGCAAATCATCAACATACAAGCATGCAATGATTATATCGCCACGATCATTCTTCTTGATGTAAACTGCATGCTCATATGGACATTTGGTGAATCCGTTCTCTTGAAGATAGCTTTCAATGCGTGCATTCCAAGCACAAGGAGCCTGCTTCAACCCATAAAGATCTTTCTTCAGTCGATACACTTTGTCTTCCTCCCCTTTCATAACAAAGCCTTCAGGCTGGTCTACATAGACCTCTTCCTCTAGAATTCCATTCAGGAATGCAGAATTCACATCCAATTGGTAGATCATCCAACTATGATGAACAGCAAGAGAGATAATCATTCTCACATTGTCAAGGCGAGCAACCGGAGCGAAGACTTCTTCATAGTCCACCCCATTCTTCTATTTGTACCCTTTTGCTACGAGCCTTTCCTTGTAGCGATCGATTTCACCATCAGCATTTCACTTGATCTTGTACACCCATTTGACACCAATGGATTTCTGGATATTAGGAAGTGTGGTCAACTCCCATGTGTCATTTTTCTCTATGGCGCAAATTTCTTCTGCCATAGCCATTATCCAACATTCTTCCCTTGTGGCTTCCTGAAATGTCAGAGGCTCATGATCTGCATACAGGAAAAAAAGATTTACCTCTTCATTTTGTTCATAAATGTCGCTTAAGATTTTCATCTTTGCGGGTTCCATGGGTGAGGATGAGCTCGCCAAATTTTGACTTGATGGAGTCCTTTCAGGAGTGATGGAATGTCCTCCTGGACTCCTGTGTACTGATGATGTGCCCGGGGAAAGTGTTGCTGGCGTTTGCTCCTGATGATCACGCCTTTCTTCAGGATCTTCTGTTTCGACTGGAATCTCTTTGTTTGGTTCTTCATCATTCCACTTCCAAGATTCTTCCTCATGAAAGTCCACATCTCTACTCACCACTAATTTATTGGTTAGTGGATTGTAGATCTTATAGGCTTTAGACTCTTCACTGTAGCCGATGAAGATGCACTATTCACCACGATCATCAAGCTTCCTTCTTCTCGCTTCTGGAACTTGAGCGTAGGCAACACACCCAAAGATTCTTAGGTGTGCTACGCTCAGTTTGTAGCAACTCCATGCCTCTTGTGGTGTCATGTTTTTGATGCTCTTGGTTGGACACCGATTGAGCAGATAGGCAGTACATGCCACTGCTTCCGCCCAGAAGTTCTTTGGCAAGCCTTTCTCCTTCAGCATGGTCCTCGTCATGTTGAGGATGGTGTAGTTCTTCCTTTATGCAATGACATTCTGTTGTGGCGTGTAGGCTGCAGTGTATTGTTGTTTGATGCCATGTTCCTTACAGAAATCTTGAAATGCATTTGAGGTGTATTCTCCACCTCTGTCAGATCTGAGTACTTTGATTCTGTGGCCACTTTCAGTTTCAACATGAGCTTTAAAAGTTTTAAAGACAGTGAAAGCGGAATATTTTTCTTTGATGCAATACACCCACAACTTTCTGCTGAAATCATCAATAAGGGTAATAAAATATCTATTACCTCCAAGTGACAGTGTTTCATGTGGTCCGCAGATATCGGTGTGAACCAACTGAAGTGGTTCCATTTCTCTTCTAGACACTCCACTTGGAAATGAGTTCCTTTGTTGCTTGTCGAGTGTACACGCCTCACACACATGATTTTGAGCTTCAATCGTTGGCAAGCCACGCACCATGATTGATGAGGATAGAAGTTTAAGCGCACTAAAATGCAGATGTCCAAATCGCAGATGCCCTCTCCATGAGTCATTCTTCATGAGCCCAAAGAGACACTCCTCGGCCTTTGTGTTGATATGCAGTGGAAACATGCGATTCTTCTCCATTTGGACTCGAGCGACAAGTCTCCTGTGAGCATCTCTTATAGACAAAAGATAATTTTCCAAGTGTATGACATACCCCTTCTCAAGAAGTTGGCCGAGACTGATGATATTATTTTTCATACTTGGTACGTAATATACATTAGAAATGTAATTCGACTCTCCATTATTCAGATATATTTTGATCTTACCTTTCCCTCTCACGGGTACCTTGGATGAGTCGCCAAAACTCACGTTGCCACGAACTTCTTCGGTGAGTTCCTCGAACAGTTGTTTGTTACCACTCATATGGTTGCTTGCACCCGTGTCGAGATACCACACATCGGGGCGTTCACATGCTTTTTCTTGTGCAAAGAGGAGTGTGGTACCTTCTTCTTCATGATGAGATGCTTCAGCATAGTTGGATCGTTCATCATGATCCACTTTTCCCCAACAATCAGACGCATAATGGCCAAATTTCTTACAGTTGTGGCATTGAATGTTCTTTGCGTTTCCACGACCACGCGTGAATCGTCCTCCACCATTCCCTCTTCCATGAAAGCTGGTAGGATTTTGTTGCTTTTGTTGATGGCTTGGATAATATCCACGCCCTCTTCCTCTACCACGATGACCGCCTCATTGCGTGTGGCCATTCTTTTGTTCTTGTAGAGTCAACTTGGACTCCAAGGCATGCTCTATTGTTGAACCGGTATTCTTTTGCATCCGTTGTTCATGCACTTGGAACGACCCCATCAGTTCTTCAATTGTCAGTTTCTCCAAATCCTTTGATTCTTCGATTTCCACAACCACATGCTCAAACTTGGTTGTGAGAGATCGAAGTGATTTTTTGATAACTCGAATGTCCTCCATTTTTTCACCATTCCTTTTCAAATTGTTAAAAATAACAATTAATCTTGAGAAATAATCAGAGATTCTCTCACCTTCTTCCATGTGCGCCGCTTCAAATTCCGCTCTTAATGTTTGAAGACGTACCCGCTTCACTCGATAAACACCTATGAAGATGGTGGCAAGGATATCCCAAGATTGCTTGCTTGATGTCGCTTCGACAATCTTTTCGAACGTTGATTCATCCAACCCTTGATAGAGGAGGAACAACGCCTTGTTGTCTTTCTTTCTTTGATTTTTGAGGGTTGCCTTTTCTTCACTCATGAAGGCAGCTTCTCCCTCCATAGTGGGTACAAAATACCCATCGGTAACGATCTCCCATAATTCTTATGACCCGAATAACGCCTTCATTTGGATGCACCATCTTTCGTAGTTGTCCTTAGACAGCTTCGGAACTTGCGGCTGGATTGCAGCCATCTTAAACAAATTGGAGGATCTTGGTAACTTGGCCTCTGATACTAGTTTGTTGGCTATACAAGCTGAGAAATATGAGAGGAAGAATGGAAGAGGTAGAAAAATTGGCACACATCACAAAGAAGCTTTCAAGCTTTTCACAATTTCACACAACTTCACAATTTTTCACAATTTTTCACTATTGAAATTTCAGGCTACAATTACATCAATTTATAGACCCACAACATTAAATGCCTAGCATTTATGTTGGTACAAAGAAATTCCAAAACATAAAATACAGAGAATCTATGACGGTACAAGGAAAGACCAAAATACTAAATGCAGTGCATTTATGACGGTACAAAGATATACCAAATCTTTAAATGCAAAGCATTTAAATTTATTCAAAGAAAATAAATGGAGGTTGACCCATGGAAGAAAAAAAAAGTGCAAGTAATAAATGACGCCGCAGGCAACTTTGACTCATATTTTTTGGTTTGCAATTCCAACACGTAGGGCTCCGCAGGGAGGAGAGGCACTTGGTCCGCGACCTGGTGTGCTGTTGTGCGCAGCTCAGCGCGACACCATCTTTGCAGGGAAGAGGAGGAGGCGGCCCTCAGGGCCGCTCCGCATGGGAGACCGGGGGCCTCTTGACCCCCCAAAACAAAAAACTATTATTTTGTTCTTTCTTTCCCAGGATCCACCCTCCTTTTCCCTTTTTCCCCATTTTTTTTTATAATTGACCAGATATTTTCTTGCAGTTCTCCCCACACCCCTTTTTTTGAAATTCTAAAACCTATATATGACACCTGAAAAATAATAATATTTTTAAATAAAATTTTTATAAGTATATATTTAGACTAGAAAATTTAAAACATTATAATAATAAAATATTATTATAATAAAATTATTATTATTATTAAAAAATTATTATTATAATTAAAAAATTATTATTATAACAATAAAAATTAACATTCCTCATCATAAAATACTACTTCAGTGTAAACTGATTTATATAAAAAATTGTTCATCAATTTAGAACCTTGTTAAACTACCAATTTTAATCTGAACTTAAAACTTCGGATGACCACAGAATGGTCATCCGATATCGAATTAAAATGTGGTCTACGAAGTTGGGACCATATTGATGCCCTCTTCATAACATGATGAAAATTTGATTTTTCTTGTCTTAAAATCGACACACGAACCCTCTGATATCACTTGTTGGAACCAATCGTGTAGAGAACGCCCTAAATAAGTGGTTTTTTTTAAAACATTTCCACTGATAATCAACGTAAATTTGTCAACGTCGGTGAACAGAAGCCTAGTCAAAGCCGAAGATCTCACGTGAAGGGCTTTATTCACAAAAATAAATTGTAAAATGCCTGGTTTAAATATGAAACCACACACAACGTCTGCTCATCGTTGAGGATCATTGCTCGATGAATCCAAAGTCAAATTCTTCTAGATCATCCACACACACTTCAAGGAATCTGTGAGAGATCCATTCATCATAATCTGGGTGCTAACGCGAAATTGCGACGACGCATTCGACACTCCAATGATCACTGCATCGCTTCGCTAGCGATGCCTGAGATAGTGCTCAGTCCGTGCCCCTTGGATCCAGAGCCTCTCTCTCTAGATCATGGTAGAGGGAGAGAAGAGAGAGAAGCTTCATTAATAGTATCTAGTAATCTCCTCTTCTATTATATTTATTGTGTCATTTAATTACCAGAAAATGGTAACCCAGCCCCTGAATAATCAACGCACTACTAACGACATATTATGACTACTTATCTGAGTTATAAATATTATTATCACTCACTTTTAATATATTAAAATATATTATGTTATAATAATTGATTCATTAACTTGGCTCGTCACTCCCATAAATATTAATTGAACATTGAATAATTTAATATTCATCAATTAATATTTTTCATGTATTTACATAAAACTCTTAAATACATTTAATAAACAAATTCAATACTCATTATTATAAAATTTAATAATATGAATTTATTTATTTAATTGGTGATTGTTTAACCTCGGACAAATCCCGAACCCCAGTGGTGGGTCCCACATTGTCCAAAACTCCCATTCAACTGAATATGCTAGATTCTTGAATAAACTATTGTGTGTGACGCTCGAGGCCCTTATCTTGACAGCAATGAACAATATTCACAGACCAAGAGCGGGATATAGAAACCCATCATGGCCCCTGGAGATATTAGGATTGTCACAACTGCGACAACCAACCTATGAACACATAATGTTTAATATAATCTCTTTGTATGTAATATCTCATAGAGCAGGACACACTCATGTGTCATCACCCTTTTTCTTGCTTTATTGTTTGTAGATTTAACCAGAAAGATTTACCCTTGACTGCCAAGGCCATGGTCTTATAATGGTACTTCCATACATATCAACATGTCATAAGATATATTACTTCCATAACCCAGAAGAGACAAATCCTTTGTTGACCATTCAACCAATGACATGCCACCAATGACACATCCAACACAAACTACCTCGCTAGAATTCATTGCCATGTTTTTTGTATTGCATCAAAGTACGTAATCAAAGGACATACAATGGTAATGACCTCAAGTCAGGATACCATTACACGTGATCGCAGATAGGAACATCCAATGACACTTGAAACATGGGGTGTTCTTATTGGCAGGTTTATCCTCATGATCTCACTATCATGTATCACCAAGGGAGAACTTCATGAGAAGAAGTCTCACTACTTATGAGCCCCCAACAACTAATATTCAAACATCTACTCTATCTTGTCAGTTAGGTGTATCTAGTCCATAGAACATATATTTAATATTAATGTTATAGTATCTTCAGGTTCTCATTATAGCCTGGGAACTGCTACAACCTCATGATATGATAATTAACCTTTAGATATTACCATTTCAATAGTGGACACAAAAAAGTCTAAAAAATAATGGTAAGATGACGTCATGTAGAGATAAATGTATACACAATATAGTAATCAAAAGCATTGAATAGTTGGGTCTAGGGAACCCACTATTTCAACAAAACCGATATTAATGTTATGAAAAAACAACTAATATACTCAAATTCTATAAAAAAAACATTCTGATAATTTTAGTAATTTAGGAAAACAATCCAGATGTCATTTGTGACATGTAGGGATTGGACTCACCTGAATCTCATGCATGGTGTGACAGATATGACTCCAAGTGTAACTTTTTTATTCAAATGTAAATTTAATTTTAATAAAAAAACAATTGACATACTCAAAACTGATCAAACACATTTTTATTATTTTGATACTTTAGGAAAATTATCCACAAGTCATTTGGGATGTGTAAAATTTAGATGCACCTCTATCCAATGCACGATGTGACCGTTATGACTCCAAGTGTATCTTTTTATTCAAAACTAACATTATTGTTAATAAAAGAACAACTAACATACTCAAAACTAACAAAACACATTCATATTGTTTTTTTTACTTTAGGAAAATGATCCATACATCATTTGTGATGTGTAGGTATCAGCTGCACCTCAATCTATCTCATGGTGTGACTGGTATGACACCAAGTGTATCATTTTATACAAAAGAGACATTCATTTTAATGAAAAAAATAACTGACATATTCAAAACCTAGAAAATGAATTAAAATTGATTTTATGATTTAGGAAAGAAATCCACGAGTCATTTGGGACGTGTATCATTCAGACACACCTCAATCTGATGCATGGTGTGACCAGTGTGACTCCAAGTGTGACTTTTTTATTCAAAACTGACATTAATGTTAATAAAAAACAATAGACATCCTCAAAACTGATAAAAGGCATTCATATGGTTTTGGTATGTTAGAAAAATGAACCATACATCATTTTTGATGTATAGGGATCATCCTCACCTCGATCTGACACATGATGTGACCGGTATGACTCCAAGTGTGTATTTTTTATTCAAAAGTGACATTCATTTTAATAAAAAAGCTAGAATACTCTATAATAATGTTTCATTTTTCTTGTATTTGTGTTAGACATTTTATTTCATTTAAATTAATTTTTTGTATCTTATTTTGGTGATTATTGTTGTTGTTTATGCTGATGCAGTGTGTTGCAGCACATTGCACCTATTTCTGGTGATGCAGTGTGATGCTGCATCACACTGTAATTTTCACCTTTATCTGTTATATTAACTATAATGATAAATATTCCCTTTACCAGCACATTTATAAGTTCTAATAAAGTAATCCTTTATCGGCTCTTATAAATGCACCGGTAAATTCTATTTATATCAGCACATTCGAAAGCACTGATAAGTCATACTTTTATCAGTGCTAAAAAAGAACTAATAAATCTCACTTTTTTCAATGCTTTTAAAGTGCTGAAAAAGGTTTTGTTTATTAGTTCTAAATTAAAGTGGTGATAAATGTGGTCTTTTATCAACACTTTGAAAAGTGCTTATAAATAGTACATTTATCAGCTCTTTTATATGTGCTTTTAAATCTGCCTTTCATCAGCTCTTCTTTAGCACTGATAAAAGTCATGGACTTTTAACTATACAAAGGTCATCAACGCATCTCTAGCATTGATAAAATCCAATTCTAGAATTGTTAAAAGACTCTTTTGTAGTAATTATTTTATAAAAAATGGTTTGGCACTCATATAATTGCTCAAAATATTAAATTAATATTAATAAATATTTTTTTATAAAGGGATCCAAACTCATATAATTAAAATGATGGATGATTACGGGTCAATCTAATCTAATTAAATAATTTTTTGAAATGTTTTAGTCAAGTTTTTACCCTTATAATTTTGTTTTAATCCCTTGTTAACCCTTTTAATACTTACAATGACAATAAGGATTTTTATCCTTTGAGGGTCTATACAGTTATTATAAATGAAAAAAGGTCACTTAAATAGACCATGGATGATATTATAAACCATATCCTAATCACTTTTACAATTATAATATTTGTAATAATGTTACATCATTTAATAATTTTTTTTTATTTTAAAACATCAATATTTTCAATTTTTTGAAATATTAATCTCTTTTACTACAATATTAACATGAAAAAAACATAATATCTAAAAAATATATTTTTAAAAAATCCCTAATACTTCAAATGAATTTGTTAAATTCTCGTATTACATTAATTATATCAATTTATAATACTATTAATATTTTTATATCATTTATTTTATTTTTCCATTAATTGAATAATTACTGCATCAATATTGTGTACGAATTTAATGTAATTATTTATTTACTAAAAATTAAAAATAAATTTCCATGATGCATATAAAACATATATATCTAAAAATAATATTTATATTCAAACATATCCACTGGATATCCCCATATTAAAAATATTATAGTTATTAAAAACAAGAGTAAAATGTTTGAATTTTATTGAAATAAAATACTATAAAGGGAATAGTCTCATCCAAATGGCATTAATATACCATATTACCGAATATTGTATGATTATGGATTAAATTTATTAATAAAACAAAATAAATTCAATTGTTAGGGTCAATTTATAATCCTTATCATTTTATTATTAATATTAATTACCCTATTTACCCTTTACTATGGTAACATAAATTTTATGGATACTATTCATATTGGAAAAAAATAAATTAGAACTATTTAATAAATTTTGACGCAATAATTCAAAATATGGAATCTATTTTTAAAAATTCAAAATTCATAAGTAGTGGAATTAATTTTTTAAATTAATCCTGCCAAATACAACGAACAATTGTTTTCTTGAAAAATGCGTTTTAATCTCAAAAATGTACTTTTATCAAAATATGGTATAAGGATGCATATTATTTATTTAATTATATTATATATAACTAAATTTTACTTAATATAATTAATCAATACATTATCAATGATTAAGACCACTATATATTTCAAAAGTTTTTTAATATAATTTATTCCCTCTAATTTAACGGTTATTTTATAACTTTAAAATTTAAAAAATTAATTTTTATTGTTCGTTTAAGCTCGGTGTTGCGTATCTTGTATGTTATCAAACATAGTATTTCAATTTAAAATTCTGAGATATTACACCCACCCCAAAAAAACTTTATCCTACCAATTTTAACTCCGTTTTTGTAAGTAAGGTTCTGAAATTTCAAAATACCTTTGTTGAAATGTCACATCCTAAGAAGTGTCAATAAAAGTTTTACTTAAGAAGAGTGAAAGGGAAGTACAAAGGATAATTGGAATAACACATAAATAGGTTTACAAATATTGGAACATTTGTGTGAAGTGAATAAATTTACCTAGAATATAAAACAATCTCCCAATGGTTGATATAGTGTGACGGAGTACATGGTCGGGAGAATGTAACCCATCACAAAACTATAAATCCATGGTGGGTTAAAAGACCACTCATTTCTAAGCAATAAAAGTAAAACTTAATTTTGTCCAAAATCCTTTTCCTATAGTTTTGTAATTCTTTTACTACCTATAGTATAAACATATGTAAATAAACATTCTTTAAAAGTTGCGTTTCATCCTTTAAAAAAATTCCACCATAATCTCATATTTTTTTCCCGAAAATATGAGCATTTAAGATGAAATTTTCATGTCTGAAGCAATAGAATCAACTTATAATGAATCAAATAAATGGAAAAAATGATTGAAAACTATTCTTCTTCTCTATATAAATTAACCTAAACTAATTTTTTTTGGAAAAGATTAGATAATTCCTTAAAATTAGTTAACCTTTATACTAATAAAATCTACTTTAATCTCCAAAATTCAACATTAATAGCCAAGGTTCAACATAGATCAATCCACAAAAAACAATAATTAAAATTAATAAAACAATTTCATACTAATATTGAAACCCAAATATAATAATTAATCAACCATATGGTGTTCCAAGATTAATTTTAACATTTATCTCCAAATGACATTAATTATACTTCAAGTTTCGTACCAAAATGTGCTAACCCAAAACATATAATCTCTAAGATAAGCACACCATTTACATAAATAATATGAAACAAAAAAAAAACCAAAATAAAATCACATTTTCTTCAAAAATATAGTTCAACATTTATTCCCCTAGTAATATCCCATAATTTCATGTAAGGTTCCCAAAATAGTGAGCTTCTTCCAAAAAAAACCACTTAACCACCAAATCAATTTCCAAACCCATGGTTATCTATAAAATAAAACATCTGTTCCAAAAAATTAAATTAATTTTTTTTATCATTTAAATACTGGAAAAATATTATACTAACTGGGATATCACGTAGGTCATTGGAATGTGATGCACCCTTACATCCCTTTTGTTGTGGGTCCAAACATCACAACCTTTCTGAATTCTATGGGTTATCACCCAACTAGCATTTATCCATTTTCAAAAAGTATAATCCTTATAAAATTCCTAGAAATATGAGAAACATTCTTAAAATAACCTTAATATATTAATTATGAGTAAAATGTTTTATCCTAAGAGGTAATCTCATACCTTTCATTTTGCATCCCAATATGTAATAACACATAATTACCTCAAATTCTTAATTCATAAAGTCTTATATATCCCATAATTTAACATTTAATCTCCCTATGATTTAAATAAATCTATTCCAAGACAAAAATAAAATTATATTATACCTTGATCATGGTTTCCACCTGATTTCATTGTCATTTTGTTTATGTAGATAGAAATTACAAGCATTGAAACAATGTTTTTGAGCTTTTTCATATTTTATTTCTTCCATTGTAAAAAAATCAACTCATTAAATTTGGGTTGTATGAATATTCGTAGAGAAATAGTTTTTAAGAACCTTTTTTTACATATAATTTAAATACAACCAATACAAATTGATTTTTATAAATAATTCATACCGAGTTTGTTTTGAATCTTTAAATCAAGGGTCCTTTTAAAATTCCATAACTAGGATCCAAAATACTATAAGTTTATATCAAATATAAATAGGTTGAATGAGTCTCTATATCATTTTTATCTATACTAAAATCATATTATTCTACCAATTCCTGTGATATGTTTAAATATTTAAAAATTCCTTAATAATATTTCATTTGATAGAAAATATGAGAAAATTAAGAATTTAGTATTTGATTAAAAAATCCAAGAAAAATGGGGGTATCAAGGTATAGAGTAGGTGGCTGATATTTCATTCAACTTTTTACAAGAAAGTTTTATGTTAGAAAAAGTTTCAAAATTAGAAGGACTTGACGATGAAAATATTTATTTCATGAAAGTCATCAAAAAGAGATAGAATTATTGTTTGGGATTCTCCTCCTACTATTTGTAACTTATCTACATTGATCTAAAGAAGTAAAAAAATAAGGATTTAATTAAAATAACATTCCATGAAACATAACCTATTTTTATCCAATTATCATAATATCCAATGTTATCTAAACACTTCTGTGAAACCAACAATAAGGACCTGGCCTTAAACGACACATAATATAGTTTTCTTTATACCATAATTCTTTTTATTTCATTCCAAAATATATTTTATTTTTATAGTTTTATGGAATCACAAAAAAACTGTTAAATAGTAAATCCATTAATTAAAATTGGACACTTATACTCAGTATCCATTTTTTACACAAAAAATATCATTGAAATTAAACATTATATATTTTACTTAGAAAGAATTACGACTTACTCTTTTTTTACCTTTGCTTAAAAACTATTTAAACATTTTCAAAAGGGGGTATAAGCACAAAAGTTTAAGAAAGGGAAATAAACTAAAAAATATGTTAGTCTAGGGTAACACATAAAACCCCATTTCCTCAAAACAACCCTTTTTTTTCGGAAATTTGAATCATGTTTCCTTCAAAAAGATCATTATATTACCTTTTGAAATAAAAAAAATTCCATGAATACTGAATATAAAGTATAGAAAATCCTTATATGTTACATGGTATATAATAATCATAAAACCCTTACAT
Organism: Viscum album; assembly: GCA_963277665.1. Taxonomy (NCBI): domain Eukaryota; kingdom Viridiplantae; phylum Streptophyta; class Magnoliopsida; order Santalales; family Viscaceae; genus Viscum; species Viscum album. The sequence continues at coordinate 1,147,483,193 of OY728142.1, read as the reverse complement.
AACCATTAAAATAACCCTTAGAAATTGGAATCACCATACAACCGACTTCCAATATATTTCTCGAGAGAAAAAAAATCATTACCCAATGTATTGGAGCACTATCTAGGAAAACCCATAGTATAAGATATAAAGGGAACACCTATGATCTATAAGAGGGATCAAACCATTTTAAATAATTTCCAAAAACCATATCTATCATGACCCGTCCCCCGGGGCCCATGTCGTAACTACCCCAAGTCTGCCTTCCATAGGCCAGGGGCTGGTGACTAGCACCAAAGGCGTAAATCCCTATATCTGGGAAGGAATTTCCTTTATGAAACGTAAAGTCACATGACCAGAGTACAAGCGGAAGAAAACACTAAGTAAAAAATGTATAACAAAAGATGTGATGGAAAGTAAAAGGGTCCATAAATACAAATCCAACAGTAAAGTACAAGGAAAAGACAAACAGCTGGAAGGTGTCTAGCAGCTCATTGATTGTCCACCACGAATCCTACCTGAAGGGTAGGTATAGATAGCATCCTCAGCGCTCTGTATCTGTCCATCTCCTCCAGGTACATCTTGTCGTGAGGTCCACCTCTGGGTACCGTCCAGTCCTCGCACACTCCACCTCGGTCAGCACTGTCCGTCGTCTGCATCCAACACAACGAGGTGTGGGCATAGCCTGTGTAGGGGTGAGTATAATGATACTCAGTAGGGACCCTGAGACCCTCAAGGTATCACAAAATCCAACAACTTTAAACCACAAAGTAAGATTTCAACGGATAACCATTACTTAGGTATATGCCCATACATATACCTAAGTTATCAAGTAACCCATATCAATCATGAGGAAAAAAAAGGTCATTGACTTAGCTCAAACCAGGATTTTTCATTATAAAAAAAATGGCTGCCGGAGAACTCCTACTCTGTCGTGTACAGTGGGCCTGTCATGACCCCGAGGCGCTTCTCACTAACCTTAGACTGCTGAGGTACTCCTCCTGTCAAGTACCGCATGTCTGCTGCCAAACCAGGCGCTCCGTCCGCTGTGGGTCTGCCGCCAAGCTGGGTGCTCCCCCTATAGCCTAGAGAGTTACTCCTCCTGTCGAGTACCACATGTCTGTTTCCAAACCAGGCGCTTCTTCCTCCATGGGTCTGCCGCCAAACCGGGTGCTCCACACTGGGCTAGTCAAATCACTCTAAGTCGAATCAGTCATCCAGTCGTCATGTCTATCAGCTACTAGGTATCCTCTGTCTATCTTGTCATCTCTAGGAGGATCCGCTCCATGAACTACTGGTTGATACTCCAAGTGTCATTAAGTCTCATGGGAAAGTATCACAAAAGACTTCCATGTCATAGGGGTCTCAACGCAACAGACGGTGCGTCAATCAGACGCCTGGACTATGAATTATTAGCATTTTAGTTTCGAGGACCCGAATGGATTCGAGTACGAACCAACCTGACCATAACTGAACTATACCCTGAACTCCAGTAGGGTATACTCAAAGGGATGACTATGCTCCATGAATACCGGTGCCGCTGACAGTTCGTCAAACGGACATTCGGTGCCAAAGATATGGCCCAAGAAGGTAATGGGCTAGTAATGGGCTCGGGTATGGTCCAACCCGGTCTGGGTCGACCCGGTCAGACTCACTGGGTCTGAACTGATGCATTGGCTGGGTCAGCCTGCTAAGTTTTGACCTGGTCCACTCGGCCCGGCTCAGCGGACCATCAGGGCTGTTCGGCTCGATAGTCGCCACGTCGGCAGCTTGGTAACTCGACCCAGGAGACCGAGCCGGTTCGGCTAGCGACACCGTGGGGGACGCCACAGGTCGGCTAAGGAGGTCGATGGCTGGGAGGCCAGCAGGCATACCGCGCGGGGTGCGGGCAGGCTGACTGGTCACCGACAGGTGGCGGGTGCACCGGGTAGGGCGCGAGTGCGCCGGGTAGGGTACGTGGGTGCCGGGACGCCGAGCAGGGCGCCGGGCAAGCCACAACAGGGTTGCCGAGCAGCGCGCGTGGGTACCGAGCAGTAGCGCGAGGGCACTAGGAAGCATTCCGTGCAGTACACCAGGGCGCCCGGCAGGGGCACGGGGTGCCGAGCATCGACGAGGGGGCACCGAGCAGCGGCGCAGGGCCACCGGGCAACGGCACGGGTGTTCCATGCAGTGGCGTGGGGGCGCTGGGAAGCACGCCAGGGTGACGGGCAATAGCGTGGGGCCGCCGGGCAGGGGCAGCGGGGCGGGGGAGCTGGACAGCGGCGTAGGATGCGGTGGTGTGCGAAGGCCACAGCTAGCGCGACCTTTTATCTTCGTCTTTGTCGCGGTCGCCGCGTGTACTGCCTCCGTTGTCAATAATCAAGAACAAGCCAAGGGGAAAGGGTCGGGCCGTGTTCGTGCAACCCAAACCCTCCTCGTTATGGAGATATAATTTGGCAATGAAGTGCTCAACAAACGATGAAGAATGGAGGTTTAAACTCATACATAAATTAACTCAAAAATCCCCCTACCTCGCTTGTCTTTCGTCATTGACGGAGTTGCGGGACACAGGCGTCGTTCCGTTCACGTCGGAGGAAGAAGTTCTCTAAGTAGATGAGTCGAGATGACGTCGTCGGTGTTCTTTGTTGGTGGAAGTTCTACCCTTTCTTTCCCCGGTTGAAGAAGGATGAAGACGTCATTCATTGTTCTTCATTCTTTGTGGGCGACGATTCTTCGTTGGATGAATAATTCTCCAAGGGTTGGGTGTCACGTCTCTTTGCCAGTGTATCGCTGCTTGAAAAATCCATCCCAAAACCATTCCCCAAGCTTCCTTTATATAGGAGAAGGGGATAGGTAAGTAACCATCATGGAATTTATGACGGTTCATTTATTAGGAACCTTTCTAATTTCCAACGATGCAGTTACTTAATTTGAAAAGGGAGAACAAATTAATTGGCTCCACTAAAAAAATTGCATGATAGGTGGCGCACTTAATTTGGAGGATGTTAAGAGGCTCCCTATAGTTAATTTATGCGCGTTGGCGAAATTAATTGGAAAGTGCATTGGCACAATTAATTGGCATGTGCATTGGCACAATTAATTACGTATAGGAGGTCAAGATGTCCTCCATCATTAATGAGGGGTTATGTATCTTAGGTGGTCCCCATGTCATAACCCCTCGCGGGAGGTTATGCTCGGGTGGACCTCACCACCATAACCTCTCATATAAGGTTAGGGTGTGGCGGTTCCACCCCCAACTCATAAGGGGAGGTCCCATCTAACCGCACACACATGGCAACTGGAATAAAATAAAGTGTGGCTAGACATTATTTTTTTATCTTTTTTAAATCCAAAAACTAACTTTTAAAATCGACAGAACGCAAGTGCGGTGAAGGTATCACTAAGCAATTACCGATGCTGTGAGTTCAACGGTACCCTTAGATTTCAATTCCAAGAACTGGTTCAAAAGTTATAAAAAACCACTCTTACGTTTACTGAACATACCCGAACAAATTTCAAAAATTCATTTCAGACAAACCGGGTCTCAGAATCAAGTGCCATCAGAAACTGTGGACTCATAAAATTCCCATGTATTTAAAAAAAAATTCATGGTAATTCAGGGTCTTTACATTCTTCCACCTATGGGATGTATGTCCCCGTAAGCTACAACTCGAACTAAGAGAACAAATGGGGGCACTGAGCACGCATCTGAGCCTCCCGCTCCCATGTGTTCTCCTGGAGGTTCTCGTGCAGCCAGCGAACGCACACCAGAGGTATCGACCATCCACGTAGGAACCGCTCTTGTCGATCCTCAATCTCCACTTGAACCTCTGTCAATGTCTCCCTGTCATCGATGTCCAGCTCCCCATGATCGATGATGTGGGATGGGTTGTGCACGTATCTCCTCAGCTAGGATATGTGGAAGACGTCGTGCACCCAGTGAAACTGATGTGGAAGAGCAAAGCGGTAATTCACCTCGCCTACTCTACTAAGGACCTGGAAAGGTCCGATGAATCTTGGAGATAACTTGCCGCCTCGGACAAATCTCCGTAGACCTCGTCGAGGTGAGGCCCGTAAGAAGATGTGGTCGGCATCCTCGAACTCCAGAGGCCTCCGTCTCCTATCAGCATACGACTTCTACCTATTCTATGCAGTCTTCATCTACTCCTGGATGATCTACACCTTCTCTGTGGTAGCCCATACCATCTCTAGTCCCATTAGTGCTCACTCCCCTGGGTTTGTCCAGCACTGTGGCGATCTGCAAGGTTGTCCGTACAACACCTCGAAAGGTGACATCCCTATGGTGGAGTGAAAGCTATTATTGTAGGAAAACTCCACCAAAGGCAAGTGATCCTCTTAGCTATGACCGAAGTCGAGGACACATGCATGGAACATGTCCTCGAGGGTCTGGATGGTCCTCTCGGTCTAACCATTTGTCTGAGGATGGAAGGCGGTGCTCAAGCGAAGCTGTATCCCGAAAGCCTCATTAAACCCCTTCCATAGATGGGAATTGAATCTCGTGTCACGGTCGGAGACTATAGAAGTAGGTACACCATGATAACACACAATCTTATACACATAGAGGCGTCCCTAGATCTCTACTGAGCCCTACTCTCTGATCGGTAGGAAGTGGGCTGACTTGGTGAGTTGGTCGACGATCACCCAATTCGAGTCATGACCCCTTGATGTACATGGAAGACCCATCACAAATTCCAGGGATATGCCATCCCACTTACACTCTGGGACCTTTAAGGGCTGAACCAAGACTGATGGTACCAGGTGTTCTGCCTTCACTTGATGACAAATAAGGCACCGTGAGACAAACTCCACTACTGACTTCTTCATACCAGGACACCAGTGCTATCATCGAAGGTCTTGGTACATCTTCGCCACTCATGGATGTACCTCTAGATAAGATGTGTGGACCTCCCTCAGCACTTCCCCATGATGTGCAACTAGATCCATCGTGCGTCCTCTGAAGAGGATGATGTGATCCCCACCTTCATAAAATCCATCAAGTGCCTGCCCTATGGATATCTGAGCACGTAACGTCTCGAAGTCAATGTCCCCATGTTTCTCCTCCCTTACTCACTGAAGAAGTGGAGGAGTGACTATAAGAGACTGTAGATAGGGTGCACCATCTCAATTTACAAAGGATTTATGTAAGGCATCCAGCTGCTCTGTCGCCTCTCCTAGCAGCTGAATACTAGTCCTCCTACTGAGCAAATCCACAACAAAGTTCCCCTTCCAAGGAGTATAGACTATCTCAAAGTCATAGTCCAGGAATGACTCAAGTCATCACCGCTATCTTAGGTTCAGGTCCTTCTGAGAGAAGACACACCCGAGACTATTGAGATTAGAGTAAACCGTAAACCGTTCGCTCAACGAACTATGGGTGAGACTAGCCAATCGTAATAACTCGACTTCACCCTTCTTCACCTACGTTCTACAAGATTTGCTAAGATTTCTCCTTTACCGAAAAGTGAAAGACAGTATCATTCCATGGATGAACCACATCCTTTTCCTAAGACAATCAATCCTGACATGAATGGTACTAATTCATTCCATGGACGACATTGTAAGGCATCGACGCTACTACTAAGAGATCCAACCGTTACTCTCACCTTGAAGGGTTGAGTCACACTGTCAGCATCAGTGTGTGTTCACTGGGTCTCCACCAATAGGAATCTCGAATGTGAGGGTTAAGTCAATGGTTTTAACTGGAACCTATTAGTATTAAACACAAAAAAGGTAGGAAATAAAATGTCATAAGGATAAGTGTCTTTTATTACTGCAACTCAAAGTACCAAGACACAAATCAACCACAAACAACAACATCAATGAAGATAGAAGCATCATGAAAAAACGCCTCTATGCCTAGAAGTAGTCCCCCTCCTGTCTACCTGGTTCTGAAGCTCCATCGTTGTATGCTTCAGCTGCCTAAAGCTGTGATCTCCCCTATCCACCCATTCCCTACGGTCGGGGTGTACCTCCTGGTGGTGGTGGTGGAAACACCTCGAAGTGTCATCCTCTACCAGCTGCACGACCAGCTCCTCTTCCACAGTCACTTTCTCCTTGCAGTCCGCCTCAATCGAACCTCTGCCTCTTCCTGGGAGGTCCCTCAACTGTCTTCTGATCATCTGAGCGGCGGTTCGGACAGTCACGAGCCATGAGACCAAGCCCACCATAGGAGTAACACTCTCTGAACCTTGTATGACTAGCTCTGTCTCCACCATGGGTGACCCTCACAACCAATCCTGAGTCGTGCAGTCATCCACATGTGGGTCTGGTCCTCTTAGACCTCTGCATCATCTGTCTACTGCCAGATGTAGAAGACTCCGCTGCATGTCGGCTAATGGTGGGTCTTGCTGCTAGAGACTGATCATGAAGGAAACTCTCCCCTAGGAGGGATCTCTCCAACAACCCCGTCTGCATCGAGATGCTATGGGAGACAACTAAAGCTCTAATATTTCGCCTGAGTCCCTACTCAAAGGTCCAGGCCATGAAGAATGGGTCCCGTACCATATCAGTGGAGTAGTGTGAGAGGTCGGTGAACCTCGCTGAGTACTACGCCACCGTCATTCTACCCTGATGTAGATGAATTATCTCCTATATCCTCACCACTCGAAGGGTGGGTGGTACAAACTCATCCCAGAAGAATATCTCAATGTTTTCCCATAGAAGTGTCGCCTCATCATGCTTCTGGAGCATCAGGCTCCACCATCTGCATGCTGTTGGCTGAAGAAGGCTCGCAACAAGGATCATCATAAAGTCTGATGGTGTCCTACCAGTCTGAAGACTCTCACCACAACCTCCAGCCAATCCTTAGTTGCATGCGGGTCTATATCTCCCCTGAACCTCAGTGGCCTGTGGTTCTAGAACTCATGCAGCACGCTCAAGCGACATGCACTCTCTGCTGCTGGGGCTGGTGGCATCGGTTGCCCCATAGGGAGTAGTACCACTGGTCCCTCTGCGAGTGCCTCAGCTGGAAGAGGGCCCTTTACTGAGGCCTCATCGCTCAACTGGCTGTCAGTACGTATGACTCTCGGGGCTCTAACTGGACGTCTGTGAGGAGGCATCCAAAAAGAAACAGATGAAACATGGTCAATAGACTATACCTAGTGAGTTGACCTGGTTGATCTGACTTAATGAAAAACTTTTGTAAACACACACGCAATCAGTGTTTTCGTGCACTGAGTCTGAAATCAGAAGTCAGGGTCCTGGTGTATGGATACGTCGGCCGCCCACACCTACACTAGACTCCATGAACTGAAAAAAACACTTAGTACCATTAACAATATTTCTTCATAGAAATAAATATCAGAGTCCTAAGTTCTGCGGTAGAACCGATGTCCTTTGATACCAATTTGTCAAGAACCGTCCCCCGGGGCCCGTGTTGTAACTACCACAAGCCCACTTTCTATAGGCTAGGGGCTGGAAACTATCACCAAATGTGTAAATCTCTATATCTGGTAAGGCCTTGACTTTATGAAACATAAAAACACACAACCATAGTACAAGCGGAAGCAAACACTAAATAAAAATGGTATAACAAAATATGTGCTGGAAAGTAAAAGGGTCCGAAAATATAATCCCAACAGTAAAGTACAAGGAAAAGGAAAACATATGGAAGGTGTCTAGCAGCTCTTGGATCGTCCACCACAGATCCTACTTGAAGGGTAGGTACAAATATCCCCCTCAACACTCTGCATCCGTCCATATTCTTAGGGTACGTCTCATCGAGAGGTCCACCTCTAGGTACCGTCCAGTCCTCACACACTCCACCTTGGTCAGTACTATCCGTCTTCTGCATCCAACACAACGAGGTGCGGGCATTGCCTGTGCAGGGGTGGGTATAACGATACTCAGTAGGGACCTCGAGACCATCAAGGTATCAAAAAATCCAACAAGGATAAAACAAAAAGTAATATTTCAATGGATTACCATTACTTAGGTATATGCCCATACTTATACCTAAGTTATCAAGTAACCCATCTAAATTAACAAGAAAACACAAAGGTCATTGACTCAGCTCAAACCAGTATTTTTCATTATTGAAACCACAGCTGCTGGTGAACTCCTCCTCTGTCATGTACAGTGGGCTTGTCATGACACCAAGGCGCTTCTCACTAACCATAGACTAATGAGGTACTCCTACTGTCGAGTATCGTGGGTCATCTACCAAAATGGGCACTCCGTCTGCTGTGGGTCTGCCGCCAAACCGGGCGCTCCCCCTATAGCCAACAAAGGTACTCCTCATGTCGAGTAACATGGGTTTACTGCCAAACTAGGCGCTACGTCCTCCATGGGTCTACCACCAAACCGGGCGCTCCCCACTGGGCTAGTCGAATCACTCCGAGTAGAATCGGTCAAGCAGTCGTCATGTTTGCCAGCTACTAGGTCTTCGCACTCTATCTGCTCGTCTCCAAGAGGATCCGCTCCACAAGCTACTGGTCGATACTCTATGTGTCATGAAATCTCACAGGGAAGTATCTCAAAGGACTACCACGTCGTATGGGTCTCAACGCAACAGACGACGTGTCAATCAGACACCCGGTCTGTGATTTATTGGCATTTTAGTCCCAGGGGCCTGGTTGGATTCGTGTACAAACCAACCTGACTGTAACTCAACTATACCATGAACTTCAGTGGGGTATACTCAAAGGGACGACTATGCTCCAAGAATATCGGCGTCGTTGACGGTTCGTCAAACGAACGTCTGGTGCCAAAGATATGGTCTAAGAAGGTAATGGGTCAGTAATGGGCCCAGGTCCGGTCCAACCTGGTCTGGGTCGACCCGATCAAACTCATTGGGTCAGACCTGACCCATTGGGCGGGTCAGCCTTCTAGGTTTTGACCTGGTCCGTTGGGCCCGACCCAGCAGACCGTGAGGGCGGCTCGGCCCGATAGTTGACACGTAGGCGGCTTGGTAACTCGGTCCGGGAGACCGGGACGGTTTGGCCAGCGACATCACGGGGGACGCCGCGGGTCGGCTTGGGAGGCTGGTGGCTGGGAGGCCAATAGGTAGGCCGCGCGGGGCACGAGCAGGTCGGATGGTCATCGATAGGCCACGAGTGAACTGAGTAAGGCACGGGTGCGCCGGTCATGGCGCGTGGGTGCCAGGTACGGTTCCGGGACGTTGGGCAGGGCGCCTGGGCGCCGGGCAAGCCATGACAGGGGCGTCGGGCAGCGGCGCGGGGGCACAGGGCAGTGGCCCGGGGGCACTGGGCAGTGACGCGGGGGTGTCGGGCAGCAGTGCGCCGGTGCCGGGCAGCGCGCCGGGGGTCCGGGCAGTGCGTCGGTGTATCGGGCCGTGGCGCGGGGGTCCTGGGCTACGGTGCGAGGGCGCCGAGCAGTAGCACAGTGCTCAGAATCCACGAGTTGCATGACCTTTTATCTCCGTCTTCGTCGCCATTGCGGCGTGTATCGCCTCCATCATCATCCATCAAGAACAAGCAAAGGAGAGAGGGTCAGGCCATGTTCGTGCGGCCCAAACCCTCCTCGTTACGGAGATTGAATTTGGAAACAAATTTCTCAACAAACGATGATGAACAGAGGTCTAAACCCATACATAAATTAACTCAAAAATCCCTCTACCTCGCTTTTCGTTCATCATTGACGAAGTCCTGGGAAGCGGGCGTCGTTCCATTGACTGTGGGGGAAGAAGAGCTCGAAGAAGATGAGTCGAGATGAAGTCGTTGGTGTTCTTTGTGGGAAGCAGTGCTTCCTTTTCTTTCCCCGGTTGAAGAAGTATGAAGACAAAGTTCGTTGTTCTTCATTCTTTGTGGGCGATGGTTCTTTGTTGGAGGAATAATTCTCCAAGGGTTGGGCGTCGCGTCTCATTGCCAGAGTTTCGCCACTTGAAGAAGCCATCCCAAAACCTTTCCCCAATCATCCTTTATATAAGAGTGGGGGATAGGTAAGTAACCATCAAGGAATTTATGACGGTTCATTTATTAGGAACATTTATAATTTTCAACAATGCGGTTAATTAATTTTAAAAGGGAGAACAAATTAATTGGCTCCACTAAAAAAATTTCACGAGAGGTGGCGCACTTAATTTGAAGGATGTTAAGAGGCTCCCTATAGATAATTTACACGCATTGGAGAAATTAATTTGTACGTGCATTGGCACAATTAATTGGGATGTGCATTGGCACAATTAATTGCGTAGAGGAGGTCAAGAGGCCGTATCTCAATAATGAGGGTTTATGCATCTCGGGTGTTCCCCACGTTGTAACCCCTCACATGATGTTATGATCGGGTGGACTACACCACAATAATCTCTCATGGGAGGTTAGGGTGTGGTGGTCCCACCCCCAACTCCCAAGGGGAGGTCCCAACTAACCGGACACACGTGGCGGCTGGAATAAAATTAAGTGTGGCTACACTTTATTTTATTATTTTTTTAAAAATCCAAAAACTAACTTTTAAAAAAGGCAGAATGCAACTGCGGTGAAGGTCTCACTAAGAAAGTATCGATGATAAAAGTTCAAATGTGCCCTCAGATTTCCATTCCGAGCACCGGTTCAAAAGTTATAAAAACCCACTGGTACGTTTACTGAACGTACCCGAAAAAAACTTCAAAATTTGATTCCAGACACACTAGGCCTCAGAATCAAGCGCTGTCAGAAACTGCAGACTCATAAAATTCACATGTATTTGAAAAAAAAAATCACAGGAATTCTGGGTCTTTACAATATCATTAATTAAACCCTTAAAAATCTTTTAACCTATGTTCAAAACACTTTTGTATATCAAAATGCTATTTTTTCTTAAAAATCACTTTTAAAATCTAAATACCACACACAAAATAAATAAATTGTTTTCATTGAAAAAATGGAAAAAATATAATGTATACTTCAAATCATAAAATAATCATTATGTAATGAAAAAACATTATAATTCTATATATGTTAAAAAAAAAGATTACTTCCGTATTTTTTTTCAAAAAAAGTCACAAAGTACATCCTTTTGAAATCGATAAAAAGATACATTTAAAACAATTTTTGAAAAAAAATTTAAACAAGGGTAAAAATTAAATTAAACAATTATATAATAAAAAACATTCTTTAAATAATTTTTATAAAATAATATTACTTATATGGAAGAAAGATAGAGTCTTTACAGAATGTTTAATTAATATTATTAAAATAGAGTCTCTTACCATGAGTCCATCTCATAAAATAAGTTATATGTATTCCTAAATAATAAAATTATGTTATATTTATATTTTTATTAATAACCTTTTTCAAGTTTATTATTAATTTTATATCAATAATTTACATGTTATATAAAAAATACTTAATCGCTTAGGTTTACATTGGACATTTTGATGACATTCGATTCATATGTCCAAAATAGCTTAGGTATGTTTACTATAGTCAAAATTATCATTACTACACCATATCAAGAATAATATTCATGACATAATTATCATTTTTATACATAAATTATACTTTTAAAACTAATAAAAAATTACAGTCATGAAAAATTAACTACATTACAACCATGGAGATAGTAGTATGTACGTACACATGAGTAACTTTTCCATTTTTCCATGACATTATAGAAAAAATCTAAGTATTAATTTAATTTTATTGAATGATAGTAATATAATATATATCATATGGAGTATTTAAATATACCTATATATATCTTAATGGAGATGTGTAACCCAAAAAGGGATGTTTGTTGAATATAAGGTTTTTATAGGTTTTTTTTGTTTTTTTCATATGGTTTAGGTTTGTGAGTCCTTGGTCTCCCTATTATAGGTGGTTTTCATCAAAGGTGGTGAGGTTGGAACCATTTTATGAGTAGGTGTATTTATTTTAATGGTGTTTTCCATGTCTTACTTTAAATTTCTAAACACCTTTGGTTTGTGTTATTTAAATATCCATTTAAATGATTTATGATTGATGTTTTTTTCCTGTTGGATGTGATTCATCGTTTTTTCTAGAAATTGGGTGCTTAAAGAAGGTATTCCAAATGGGTGATTCATTTGTTCACACTATGTGATTGTTAAAATGGGTTAACGAAATTTTGAGGTTTAAAATGGATTTATAAGATGGATTTAGAAAAGTTTTTACCTTGTAAAAAGGTTTTTAATTTATATATTTTTTGTAAATATTTATTGAGAATTACCTTTTCTTGGATGGGATTTTTTTTTGTTATGTTCACATGAAGTATCACATGGGTCAATCGGGGTGTCAGTGATGGGCTGTTCGAGGGATCGTATGAGCCTTCATAAGTAAGATCAGGTGAGCTTACATTTTTTATTACAAGGTACAATGAAATCTATTGAGTAAGAAGACTAGGGTATCTTCAATTTTTGGTTTCTGAGACACCGTGAGATCTCTTAGAGTTGGGACTCGTGAAGATCAAGAGAGCTTCTATTATTGTTTATCCAGCTAGTAGACATGTTTATATCACTCATGATTGGCATGACGGTTAGATCCCCAAGTGAATATTACTTATTAGGGATTAGTATATATTATTTATACATTTTATTAGTTCTATTTTGATGTGATGATATATATTATTCTCATTTCTTTTTATATGGTTATTTTATAATTATGTTATGATTTAGCTTTTATGTTGGGTGTTTTGAGCATGTTGTGCCTTGAGAGATGTTTCTTTATTTTGAGAAATTATAGATTTATTTTTGAATACCAGTTTTGTTTGAAATGGGAAACCAAATTGATTTCAAATATTTATTATAAAATTGTTTTCTTTCAAATAGGTTTAGTTTTGAAAAGTATTTTCAAACTAGCTTATGGGTTTTCATGGGTAAAGGACTAAAGTGTATTCACGGTGACATCATACTAGGATTTTTGCCCGATGCTATATATATTCCTTTGGAAATATATAGAGTTTCTTATGTAGGGAACTTATACTGTAAAGGGAACCATGAAAAAGGGTTTCTCTACTTGATTATCGCCATTCGTGTTTGTGGATGAGATATAGTCTCATGGAGTTGGATCATGTAGAGTCAATTTGAGATTCTAAAATCACAGTGTGTGTAGGTCTAGGAATTACTTGGTCTTATTCCCATTCATTTTGTTTTTTGGATTTGGACTTCAGACACCATTTATATGTCTAGTTATGAAATATTTTGTATATGATGTATGATGTGGTTATGATTTCTAACTAGTAAATATTACTTAAATCTAGGTGTTATTTTTTATTTTCTTCACTCTGATGATGTACATGCGGTTTTCCCATTTTATGGATGGGTCATTCTAGTTTACCCTGGGAGAAACCTTTTCCAAGATATTGTTGGTTACGTCTAGTTATTGTTGTCACCTAGGGGTTATCGGGAATGGACAAGGGTTGTCTCGTGTGGAAAATAAGGTGACAGGTTGGGTTGTCCTGGTATTTTCATTAAAAAATGGATGTATGTCATGAATTAATTTTCAATTCAATAGATGAATAGTGGTTGTACCATCATTACATGGGAGGTAGAAACATATGAGTTCTTGGTAATCTCTACTCTATGTCAAACCTCGAGTTTCGACGTGTATTCTAGGACTTTTTGTTATGTTTTAGCCTGATTATGGATTTTTATGATTTTGGGAGGTATTTCCCTATCAATGTTGATTCATGGGGTAAGCTTAGTGGTTACTTAAATATTTTGGGTGAAATGAGGAATTTTGGAGGAGGTGCATAGTTACATGAATTTATTACTTACCATGCACATCCTGTGTGAACTTTCCTTCCAAATCCAATAAAACCTACATGGTTGATACAAGGTTTTGTTAAATTTGTGGCCAACCATTAACAATGGAAAAAATTTCAATTTTTTGATGTTTTTTTCTCCTTTTTGGTTGGATTTTTCTAGTGTTTCTTATTGTTACCCATTACTGGGGGTTCTTTTTGATCTTTTGATGCATATTGATATTGATTAGTGCATGATGAATATAATGTTTACTATATTATAGATGTTTCCACATAGAATAACCTCAACCACACATACAGAGGGGGTTTTGTAGAACACCTCGTATGAAAAAAACCCTTATATTGTGAATCTTATGGGGTTTGTGATTCCTATGATCTAATCATTTGGTTGATTGGGTTGGTGGTAGAAGTGATTGATAGTGGATAATTCATAGGATTTTACGAGAAAAAATCCATTAGTGTTCTATGGTTATAATGTACCTAAGGATCTTAGGGACTAGCTAGATTATATTGAGTTTATCTTTGAGTTCTTTAAGACCCCTGAGAAATCTAAGGTGGGCTTCACCATGCACATGCTAGAAGGGTTGGGTAGGATGCGGTGTGAGTTTATAGTTCTATCAAGGAGTCTTGGGGGTCTCTCATATGTCACATTTAAATTTTATTTTAATCAACATCTCTACCAAGATACCTTTATGGTGGAGAAGTCCTACGAGTTCTTAAATTCAGAGAAATGGGATCTTTTAATGATGGATTATTCCACCCAGTTTACTAAGTTGGTACAAGTATCTCTAGATTTTATCATTAATAGTTACATTAAGGCTCCTCATTTTGAGATGGTATTTTGGTTATATAAAAGGTATATACTCATAATTGTTTTTGGATATCCTATTTAGAGGTTTTTTATAATGAATCCATGGTAGAATCAAATTTTATTGGAAACAAAGGTATCAATTTTTTACCTTTTCTTGTTGGAAACCACAGTTTTTTTAGGAAATAGTTAAAGTAGGATGAGCCTCATCATATAAGTAGAAAGTGTGTCCATCATTATTCTAGTTCATCTCCAATGGATTCTTCAAGGTGTAATCCCATTATTTTTATTAGTTTTGGAACTCTAGACACACCAGTCCACATAGCTCAAATAATCCAAGTATATGCCATTGGTGTGGGAAATAAAATCATCTCCAATGGGTTTTTTCAGTTTCCTTCATATGGGAGTAGTGTGGGATCCACCTTCTCAAAATTCTCTCAAGTGTATTAAGAGGCTTCAAAGGGTGTATGATCTCACGCTTAAGGTAAGGGGAATTCTTACCATGGGAAGAATATGTGGGGAAGGACTGATCCATGGTGTCTACAAGCTGTAGAGGTTATTCTTGAGGACTCGAATTCTGGGCCAGCTACAATGAGAGGTACAATGTTTATTGCTTCTTTCATGACATATGCTTTATTTGAAACCAGCACATACCGTTACTTAATTTTACTTAAAGTTTGGATGATTTCAGTTTATGAGATGTGCTGATTCCATAGGTTATGGATTTTATGAACTAATTGAGTAGATGGAAGGAGGAAGGTTTCAATATCTGTGAGTGTCTTTTTTTGATAACTAGTGTCGAAGTAATTTGGTATTTATTGGTTTTAAACCTAGAACATTTCTTCCTTATAATATGAATGCATTGGTTGATCATATCCAAGGCGCAAGTAAATTCATATCAGTGTAGATTCCAATCCCTTACTCCTGATGGTAGAATTCACATATTTTAGGGTGAGTGGGATTTACGATCTGGGAGGGTGGGACTAGTTTCTTCAAATTTGTGGTTGATCTCTTGTTTTTTTCTAGGTTTTTCTCTATGTATTCTAGTATAATTCATTAGGATAACTACCGGTGGTTGTTGATTAGTACCGATAAATATATCTGGATGGTATTTTATCCCTAGTAGGTGGGAAATTTCACTATCGATTTGGTCATTAATAAGATCTTGATTTCTAATTTATCTTATCAGATGGATCCAACCTATCATAAAGTGAAAAACATTTAGTAATAGTATCTAAATTAAAATAGTTTTATCCATCATAGTGCGTATATATGCGCTTCACCTATTATATTTTCAAAGAAGGTTTATGGAAGCTTCTATCATTACATGGACTATCATTTCATAACTAGGTGACCATGATTAATAAATACTTGTTTCCTAGGATTGATGACCCTTTTGATCAGTTAAAGGGATCCTATTTGTTTTCAAAAATTTATTTGAGATCCAGCTACCACCGGTTGAGGTTATAGTAAAAGGATGTTTCAAATATATCCTTTTAAAGTTGGTATAGAAATTCTTCATATCTAGTTATGCCATTTGGCCTTACCAATGCTTTGATAGTATTTATGGAATTGAGGAACTAGATATTTCACAACTTTAGAGACTCCTATATGGTTATATTTTTGGATGAAATATTGGTGTATTTTAAGATTAGGTAGGGGCATGTTGACTATCTAGAATCTATTTTGGTGTCTTAAGAGAGAACTATCTATATGAAAAAGAGTATAGGTTCCAGTTATGGATTTCTAATGTAATGTTTTTAGGGAACATGATTTTTGCGGTAGGAGTTTATGTGGACCCATATAAAGTATGAGCATTCATATCATGGGAGTATCCAAGAAAGTGTTTGAGATCTCTCTTGTTTTCCCCTAGATATGTATTACAGATGCTTCATCCAAAGCATCTCCATTCCAGCTTCTCCCTTGGAATATTTGACCAAAAAATTGGGGATGTTTGTGTGGGATGAGAAGTGATAGAGTTCTTTTGACCAATTTCAAATCCATCTAGCATTTGTACTTGTTTTGATTATTTTTGAACCTAGAAGAGATTATGTCATGTATCATAATGCTTATAGAGTGATTTTTGGTTGTGTGTTGATACATGATGACCATGTGGTGGCCTATGGATCATAGAAGGTATTCCCACATGTGTGGAATTGTCCCACCCATGACTTGAAATTGGTAGTAGTAATGCATGTGCTAAATATGTGGCAGAATTACCTCTTTACGGATAATTTTATAGTCTAACTAGATCATAAGATCCTGAATTATATATTCACCTATTAGGACCTGGAATTTATTAATATATTTTGGGTAAAGTATCTATAGAATTTTTGTGATATTTTGTATACACCTAGAAAGGGGAATTTGGTCATGGATGTGTTGAATATGAAGGTTATAGTGAAGAGTATTTGAGAATCAATAGATAAGTGGGGTATAAAGATTTTCTTTTTTAATATCATATTATAAGTTCAAAAAGATGTAGGGAAGGTTTTCTTGTCTAGTGTGCAAGTTACACTATCTCATATTGATTGATTTAGGACGGATCAAGTATTAGAACCAGATTTTCCATATATTAGCAGTGTTTTAAATTGTGGGGAGACCTAGAGTGATTGTTCTTGGCATCCTAATATTTCTCTCCTTTTAATAAGACTGATAATAATTCATTTTATATTTAGGTATGAGATGATTATTGGGAACATCATTCTAGTTGGTTCCTTCAACCAAGGAGAAAAATTGTTTTATACCATGATACACCGGTATTGGTGTCCCGTTATGAGATTTACAATGGGAGACTTTGCTTATAGACACTGGACCTTCCAGAAGATCAAATCAAAACATAAGAGTCCAGCAGGGTCATTTTATCCGCATACCATTCAATGTGGAATTCAGATGAGATATTTATAGATTTTTTTATCCAACAACCTCATACTCTGAGTGGGAATTATTCCATATAATTGATTGTTGATCATCTAAGGAAATAACCCCATTTCTTTCCCATTAAGGAGTCAACAAAGGTAGAGGAACTTGGATGATTGTATGTTTGAGATATAGTTCAGCTTCATAGAGTACCCTAAGTAGTAGTTTCATACTAGGATTCTCATGTTACTTTCTTTTTTTGGAAGGCACTTTGGGAGGTGTTTGGAATTTAGATGAAGTTGAGAACTGCATATCACCCATAGATGGATGTTTTGTCTGAGAAGACCATTAAAACTATCTGAGATATGTTTCTAGGATGTGTGCTTGATTTAAGGGGTTTATGGGAAATGAACATTTCATTGTCCATGCTTTCTTATAATACTAGTTACTAGGCCTCAATCAGAATGACTCTTTTTGAGGAATTGTATGGATGTTTGTGAAAATTTACATTGTGATGGGTTGAAGTGGGTGATCATTCATTATTTGAAAAAAGTCATATCCAAAATATTATTGAGAAATTTCAACTTATTATTTTAAGGTTATCCATATCTTTAAGTCTCTATAAGTCATATTATGACTATCTTCATCACCTCTCTGAGTTTTAGGTTGGTGATTAGTGTTTCTGTGGGTATCAGTTCAATTGGAACATAGTCCATCAAGAGATCTGGAAAAGTTGGAACCATGTTATGTAGGTTTATTCCATGTTGTGGAGTATCTCATGAAGGCATTATATCAATTGGAGTATCCACCATAGCTTCCCTTGACCCATGAAATCTTCTACATTTCCCATTTTAATCAATACCATTTGAAACCATCTCATGTGTAAGAGTGGAATGATTCAGAGTTTGATCCTGATATCACTATTATAGAGAAACTAGTTAATATATTTTATTATCATAAGAAATCAATTCATTTTAGTACAATACCATTGGTTTGTAAGCTTTGAAGCATTTAATTTATATCCATGATATGTGGGAGTAGGATGCTTTTGTGAGTGAGTAGTGGACTTTCCTATTCTCTTCCGAGGATACCTGAGGAATTTTTTACCGTAGAAAGTGGAATGGTGGGGAGTTATTTTTACCCCCCTCAAGTAAATGATATGTATATTTTTTTTACATTCATGTTCATTATTTAATTTACATGTTTCCAAGGGTCGGAAACATGTGTATTCGGGAAGGTAGGCCAAGGTGTATGGTTTGCACACAGTATCTCTAACCATGCTTATAAATATGTGAGGGTGTTATAATGGGTAATAGTGAGGCCTTTCCCTGATATTTATCCATGAAAAACCCAAGATTAACCATGAAGCTTTATTTTTAGGGATACATTATCCCTGCATAGTTGGTTTCTGATTTTTCTAATCTGCATTCAAAACATGCAGCCCTTCTATGTCACTTAAAAATTGATAATTTATCATTTTCCCTAATAAATTTTATAATTTATTGGCCCTCAATTCTTCATCCCATATTGTGACCCCCCTACATCTAGGTGTTGTAACATCCCCTATTCTTTTGTGTTGGATTTATCTTCTATTCTTCATGGTTTGGCTTGTGGTAAGTCCAAATATGTATGTTTTGTTCTTCCTTTCCCTTCCTCAATCTTGTTATTCCATTTTCATGGACATTTGTAACCCTAGAAGATGTGTTAGTGGAATCTTGCATGTTTTATGGGTTTTTCAATTTCATGTGGTTTAGGTATGTGAGCCCTTTACTATTTCGTGTGTTTTTTATCACATATGATGATGTTGGAACCATTTTATAAGTAGGTGTTTATATTAAATGAGGCTTTCCATGTACTACATTTAAATTTTAATTTCCTTTGTTTCTCTTTGTTTAAATTTCAATTGATATGATTTAGGCTTGATTTTTATTCCCAAATTGAATTGTTTCATGGTTTTTTTAACAATTGGGTTCTTAAAGAGGGGTTTCAAAATGGGTGTGGCTTGTTTTCACAAAGTGTTTTTTATAGTAGATCAAATATGTTATTTTGGTTTAAAATGGATTTCTAAAATGATTTTATAAATTGTTTTACATTTTAAATGTGTTTTTAACAAAATTGGGAATGATTTTTTTAAAATTTTCTTTGGAATTATTCTTTTTTAAATGAAAACATATTTTTGATTGTATTGGAATCGAGTAGCATATGGGTAAACTATACTGTGAGTGTGTGGTTGTTCGAGGGACCATGTGAACCTTCTGAATGAAGACTGTGTGAGCTGAAATTTTGGTTTCAAAGGGAATATGAGAGCCATTGGTATAGAAAATAATGACAAATTCCATTTTTGGTTGTGTAGAGACAAGGAAAGCTCTTGGATTTAGGCCTAGGGAAGACTAATAGAGCTTCCATTTTTTTAGTCTAGCATGAAGATTTGATGAGACTCACTCATGATAGGTCTGATGGTTGGTTCCCTAGGTGCGAATTACACATGTTGTATCTTTAATATAATTTGTGAATTTTATTAGTTCTATTTTGATGAGATGAGATATATGATGACAATTTCTATTTATATGGTTACTTGATGATGATGTTATGATTACCCTTGTTTGTTGGGTATTTTGAGTATGTTGTTCCCTAGGTCTTGTTTCCTTATTTTGATCCATGGTGGTTTTTTTTGAAAATTGATTTTTTTAATTAAAAATCAATGGAATTTAAAATATTTATTTGAAAATATTAGGTTTAAAAAGTGGTTTGGTTTTGGAAAAAAAATTTAAACTAGTTTATGGGTTTTCATTCGTAAACGCCTTAAAAATATTTATAGTGGTATCATATTGGGATTTGTGCTAAAACTTACATATGCCTATGGGTGTATATAGATTTGTTTTCAAAAAACATCAAAAGGAAAAGAAACCATTGACCCAGGTGACATTACTTGATTTATATCATCCATTTTTGTGGAGGAGACATGGTTTCATGGAGTTGGCTCCTGTGGAGTAATTTTGGGATTATGTACCTATAGGGATGTTTATGGAGACCATTTTTTTCGTAGTCCCATTATTTTGGGTTTTATGATTTTTAATTAATATACCATGTATATGTACATTTATGGAATATTTTTTACATGTTTTATATTAATATTATAGTATCTTTTTAGTCATTGTTACTTACTCAGGATGTTTTATTTTATTCTCTTGACTCCGATGATATTTGTGTAGTCATCACATTTTATGGATCAGTCATTCTAGTATTCCATGGGTGAAATAATTTGTAACTTCTATGTCCTGGGAGCCACCTAAAGGATGCCCCAAGAAGGGTTGGCCACATAACCTCAAGTGCATATCCCCAAATGCCAAAGGCTACTGACAAGCAGCAAGAGCGTTTTCTACATTTTCGGGGGAGACTATGACCTCATATGTAATATTTATTATCATAGTGGAAGTAAACAACAATAAATAATAAATAGCAGAATAATATAAATGAATAAACTATAGAAAAATAAATATGAATAATCCAACTGAATAATAATAAAAATCAGAAGCTCAAAAAACAAAGTCATGCTATTATGTCTATCCAAACTGAAAGTAAAAAAAAATAAAAACCCAAGCCTACCGTCAAATAAAATAAATGAAAAAATTACAAAAAACGCGTCACGAGAAAGGCTCGATCCTCTACCCTAGTCTCCATCCTAAGAATAAAGAAACAATCAAGCATTAGAAGTGGCACACTCCCCTTTGTCAATACCTATAGGAATGTAATCTACTCAGGTGTCAATGATGTCCGAGAAAGGTTTGAGATAAAATATCAGTAGGTTGGAACCCACATTGTATATTCCTTTCTATTTCATGCAGTAATAAAATCCAATATGACATTATATAACAAATAAAGATAATTAATGAAGTACATTAAAGTAAATAACTTGACCTGGGTTCCCAATGGTACCCGTCCCTAATCACATGCTTTGGACTAAGCCCAATGTCTAAAAGGAGTAGCTGTAATAAGAAGGATGGACATATGTATATATTTATCAAGAAAATAAAGGTAAAACAAGGAATTGGAATAAACCCAAGCTTATTCTTTAACTGGGGGTATAAATCATGGGTCATCCAAGTGTTCTTCAACATACTAGAAAAATATCACAATTCTCCAGAGACTCAAAGTGGAATTAACAAAAACCTTCAGTGCATCATTATTTATGGTCAAGTTGAGAGATGAAGTCCTTGCCCGTCTCAAAGGTATCGCTATGGTACATCCCTCAAATTAACCAATAACATCAAGCCCATCCATGGAAATATTGCGAAAGACCAAGTATCACTCGAGGAATGGAATTACCATGAGTCCATATTGTTCTCGCAAAAAAGGTTTGAGAATCATCTGCTGCTGGCTTGGACACATTTCCAATGGATCCATCCTCAATGGGCCTTTTTTGGAACCGGTTTCACTCATAAGTATTATAAATCCTTGGGAAGTCTCAGTCTGGAAATGCCTAAGACACTGCCCCCTGACGTGTAGTGGTAACCGGTCAGGAATGGAGGTTCTAAGCATGACCCTTAATATAAGACCCACCTTCTTTCCCCACCATGAATTTAATCATAATTTCATAGCAGAAGATATGACATAAAATGCATATGTAAAGGCAGTTTTAAATCTAAGCTGATATAGCCATGAAACACATGATATTAATTTAATATTGAAGCATAACAACCTAATGTGGCAAGATATCATATTAGTACAAGTATATAAATTCAATTTTAAATAAATAAATAAATTAGAACAAACAAGTACCGAAGATCTAACAATTCATGATCCATAATTAATCTAAATTAATTATTTAAATTAAACACACAAAAAATGGGTTGTGCAACACATGAAATTAATTAAATTAAAAGTCTGGGATAACGGAATTTATAACAGCCATGTCTAAACACCCAAAGGGGTGTCCGACCATGTTGAAACAATTTAAACAATTTATTTTATGATAAATAGGGCTTAAAAAATTAAACAAACCAATTAAATTAAAAAGTTTGGATGAAATTGCACAAAGTCAGTAGGCATTGAAGAACAACACAACCATGCATTTTTATAAATCGCAAAGAAATAGAAGGAAAGAGAATAGAAACCCTACCTTATCGTCACAGATGATTCTATGATCTGTGGTATGCTTTGATTTGACCTAAAACAGAAGAAAATAAATAATTTTAGAAAAACCTCAAAATAAGGTAAAATCCTTTCATGGTAAACTACATGAAGGATACCCAATGAAACTCTAAGATTCCAAATTCCCAAGGTTAGAATTTAAATAAGGTTTGTAGCACACCTAATAGAAAAGAAAACAAATTAAAAACGGAGGTCCGATGGTATTCTGAAGAAGGAGTAGGGGGTATTCCACCTAGGGAGATGGGGAGGTGCGACGTGAGCAAGAGGAGGAGTGGAAGATAGGAGAAAAAAAGATAGAATGAAAAGAAATAAAAAGAAAAGAAAAAATAAGAGAAAAATAAAAGAAAATAAAAAGAGAAAAGAAAATGAAAAATATAATATAATAAAAAGGATGGAAAATGAAATAAGATAAAAATAATAAAAAATAGTAATCTCCAATTTTAATTGTTTTTAATTTTTCAGTAACTGCCTTTCTATTTTATTTATAAATTTCCTTTTATCCCTTATTTCTTTCTTTTAAATTTTTATTAAATATATTATTATTTCTTTTCAATCCTTAATTAATTATTTTAATCCCAAACACCACACTATGGTGTGAAAGAACATTTTTCATAAATCCCCTAAAGTCATTTAATTAATTTAAATGGATTCCCGGGACCCACAGTGGGGTGCGTAGGCGCGCACCCTGGGTTCCTTTTATGATTTAGAAAAAAAGAATTTACGGTCTGTACCTGATTAAATCTAGGAGGTTACATAATTCACAATTGATTTTTTGGTTATTCCTGATGTTTTTCTATAGCTCATGGAAATCATGAACTCACTTTGGGTTGTGTGGTCGACCAGCACAGGTGGCGGGTTGGGTCATTCCAGGTTAGTTTGTTACAAATATCATAAATAGTGATGTATAGTAGGTAATTGTTTGTTCAAGTCACAAGAAACAATCAAAACCCATGATATAGTATTTTCTTTCTTTTACAGCTTACAACATATGATCATCATAAAAATGACACGATGAAAAATATTTTTTTTCAATTCTTTAATTATGGATTAAATTATATAATTTATAAAATGTTTATAATTAAATAAAAAATGTATTTTTAGATATTTACTAAATTTATAAAGGGATTATAATTAATTAATATGGTTTATTGAACATTTAATAAATAAATATCCATAATTTTTTTTAATATTAAATTTCCTTTGATTTATATAGAAATAGTTATAATTTTTATATGATGATTTTATATAGAAATTATAAGGTAATTTATACAATATTTATAAATTACAAAATGTTTACATAAAATATTAGGAATATAATTTCTTATACTTCATTTAATATTATATATTTTAGTAAATATCATTTAATGGACAATATGAAGGTCTTCATATTAGAACTAAATATAAAAGTTTTTTATATTTATTTGATAATGTAATATCTACAATTTATAGATAAATTATAAAGTCTTTATAAATTATTTATTTATGAATTGTTCATAAATGGTTATCTCATGTCTATATTTATGAATTTTCCATTTATATTGTTTATTATATATTTTATTCATAAATATGAATTGTTTGTACAACTAGTATAATTTTTCATTAGTTTAAATTATTTAATGGATTCTATAAATTTACATACATACATTTAAAGATTTTTCTGTTAGGTATAATAATTTATTTAATATTCTTCTTCCTCATATTTGACGTATTTTAGGTTATGATTTTTAATTATAAATTTAATTATAGTTTTTCATATTAGGTGTTATAATTGTTCTAAATAAAATTCCAACTTGGGTAAAGATCCATGTGTTGATGGAATTTGGGTTGGACTACTCACTGGAGTGGGATCTCATGCTCCTTCTAAAAAAGTGGGGTTGACTACCTACTGGAACATATTTACTCTTGTATGGATTAATGATTTCATATATATTTTTTAAAATTTAATTTAAATAATTTTATGTATCGTACAAGTGGGATGAATTTCTATATGTGTAAATATAAGTTGAATTTTAATTTTGTTAAGTAACAAAATTTATGAGTTATATATCAATATGGTTTGAACATATCGATTTGGTAGAAATAATGAATATTTGAAACTAAATCATTAAAAGCATGCATACATGTAAATGGTATACACGAGATAAAATTTTGTGATTTTTAAAACCCCTTAAGAATACTAAGTGTTGGATTCCTTAAAAAGTGAACACATTCAAAGACCTTGATTATCCAACTAAGTACGTTCATGCCAAATTATGGTGCCCATGGATTATTTAGTGTATGGAATGATGAAAATTTATAACACTAAGTGTATGGTATCATAATATTGTTATAAAATTTTAGAAACTGTTAATTTGGAAATATTAAGGGTTCAGATATTATAGAAATATAGTAGAGTGGATCTATATGTTGGATTTGCATAAGGATTAATCAGATCAACTATCAAAAAGTCTTACCTGATATAATTAACATGATTATATACTTATAAAGCTAATGTGATGAGAGAAATTCCAAAGTGAACAGATTACATTGTGAAATATAGATCTTGAATCACTAACTAATATATTTAAAGTTAAACTGGGGATCATCATTTTAGTAGGAACATGTTTAGTAAATGTAATTATTAAATAATTTTTAAACATGATACCAATCTGATAAGAGATTCTGATATAAATAAAATGACATCATCATCATCAATTGGTAATTTGAGATCAATCGTTGAGAAGGAAAATTTTAATGGAAGAAACTTTGTATACTGGTATAGATACTTAAGAATTGTTCGTGAGAAAGAAGTAAAATTCTATGTGTTAGAGAACCCATTCTGGAGAATCAGTTTGTTTAATTTGTTAAATAATAAAATCTAGATAATTATGATAATCATAGATGAATCATATTAATGTTTTAAAGGTATGGTTCAAATACAAGTGTAGTTAAGTAACATTAGTCTCTACTAATATACTCATTATGATTGGGTATATTAATTAGTTAGAGAGTTTGATGGTTTAATTTAATACCCAATTGTTTTGGACTTATTTGGCAGTTATTACTAGAAATTATTCTATAATGTGAATGATTACAATAAAAGTTTACCTGATTTCCTTAATTTTTAGAGGATATATAAACTGGTCATGAGATCTCTAGGTTCTGGTATTTTATTGGAAGTATAAATGGATAATGTTTTAAGCTAGAAAAGAATAATGGATAGTCTAACTATAACATGAGTAATTAAAACCTAATAAAGGTGTCATGAAAAGGGGTAAATATTTCAAATAGATGAAATTATTTGGGATACCTGAAGGGTTTTGAGAAACTCTTTGGGGATTCTATATCGAGTATCAATGTTATAGAAATCATTTATTAAATTCTAATGCAATATAATACCAATGGTATGTTTTATTATTATTATAAATATAATATAATTCAAAAAATTGATGTAAATTTGATGTTTATTTCATAAAGTATGATTTCATATAATAGATTAATATTTTCAACGTCAAATATTTGATTCAAAATTTTACATTAAATATTTGAGGGATAAAGTATAAATATTGTGTATTTTTTGTTTTTTTATCTTATATAATAAGATATATTAATAAATAATTGTTGTTCTATGAATACTTCAATATAAGTGATTCAATACACATGGTTTGGATTAGATCTTGTTATATATAAAGGGTTTAAAAGGAGACAAGGGAAGACAATTATCCAGGATAAAAGTGTTTTATCCATAAAATTTATTGTAACATAAGGGAAGATATCGCACCACCCATATGTGGTATTACATTATAGAATAAATTATTTTTAAAAAAAATTACTCTAACCAAATATCATACCACATATGATGTGGTTGGGAATATTTTATTTGATAAATATTCCATTAAGTGGTAATATGTGTTATTTCCTAAACACACATTTTTTTTTATTTTCATGATATTTTGATGAGAATATCATTTTTAGGAGGCTAGTGTGAGTATGTTTAGACATATATAAGATAAATAAAAAAAATAAAAAAAATATACAAATCAAAATTTAAATTTATTCTCACTTTATATCCTAAATTAATTTTGGGTTTGTTGGTAAAATTTAAATAATTTAAAGAGTTAGATATTTTTTACCATAATGATCTCAGATTAATAGTTTGAAATGAAATTTTCTAAGATAATGTTGTTATACTAATAATGAGTTATAATTTTCTAAAAAATATTTTTAACATCATAAAATTGAATATTTTTAAGTGATATAGTTTTAGTTATGATAAAATGTATAAAATGAGGACTATGATTCCTAATCTCGTCATTATTTATACTAGATTTATTTATAGATCATACCCATTAAAGACTATATGGTTATGATTTTATCAAATGGTCATATAAATTTTTGACAATAATTACATATATTTTAAAAAACATAAAATGTATAAAGCATAACGTAGTCAAGGAATCATTAATATGAGATATGAGACAATAAATTTTTTCTGGTTCTGTTAGTATATTCAAAAAGAGTTTTAAAATATACGAAAAAATATAATGTTATATGAATCCAGCCCTACATTATCATTCATTCATGGTAGTTACATCCTACATATAAAGTGAAATGATAGTTAACCTCTCAATGTGTAAATTTGAGTTTTTCCTAACTGATATTCAACATAGAGTACTATAGGTTGTGAAAAAAAAGAAAAGTTTATCATGAGTGGAATTTTCTATGTGAATATGTTATATACCAACAAACATAAAATGAGTTCTATAAAATATATTTTTTGTAACACTCTATAAAATTTACACCATTAGATACAAGTGTTTCATATGATGATATGTGTTATGGAAGAATGTACTTAGATATTAAACGAAAATAAAAAAGGGGTTTCATATATTGTAACCACATTCTTTAAATAAACATTATATAATGTTTGAGTAAATTATTGGAAGGATCAGGGATCATCCTATAGGTTTATAATAATAGATTCACATAATTGAGTTAGGGTCCAAGCCTTCTTTCAATTCTCCTCAATGTTATATTCTCATCCTTTTGTCATCACCAAGAAGGTACTAACATTCTATGTTTATAATGAGAATCTTATACAAAAATTTGGTTACTCATCATCCTTTGGATATACCTTGGATGATTGAAATAATTGGTCATATCTCCATGATCTTCGACAAACACATGTTTTAAGAAAAATTATTTGGATATTTATAATGTAAAGTACACACATTTTCTCTATTTTCTATTATTCATGTTTTTAATTTTGTAACATATAGATCATATTTTGTGGATTCTTATTGTAATCTACTTCCTCGATAATTTTTACTCAATAATAATAAAACATTAAAATTTAATAAATAAATAAAATTATATAGATAAGTTTTCTAGAAGATTCAACATGGTCAATGAAACACTAATTATTATTCCTCTTGAAAGTCACTTCAAGATATCAAATGAGAAATCACTGAAGTATGATGATAAATGAGGGTACATGGTAAATATTTATTATTACTCTATAGTAATGTGTTTGAAATATTCCATGGTTTTCAATTTCCTTGACATAGGGAATGTAGTGGGATTTGTTTGCATGTATACGGAAAATATTGAATGATATCACAGGGAGACTGTAAAGTAGATGATGAGATAATTGAATACACTAAAGGATGTGATATTTTATCTAAAGCTGGTATATATTGATATTAAATTAGTTGCTGATATTGATTATAAAATAATTACATAAGGTTATTTTGTTATTATGGTGGAACAACTATGATTTTGGTGTCACAATTATAGTAAATAGTGACATCTTCTATTATTAAGGCTAAATATGATGTTGTTATAGTCCAAGTGAAGAGATGATATGGATTATTATTTAAAAAAAACAGTTAAAAAAGGTGTTTCATTGGAAATATTTGGCGATACATGAGAATCCCAATGGAATATAATTTTTAACTTCCCATATTGTGGTGAATTTTAGGATGTTTAATTTGTGAGAATTCAGGGGAAATGTTTCATGTTTTAAGTAAATTCCCAGACTCCATTAGCCCATAGACTTTGGTTAATTTATTATATTGGAATTAAATAAATGAAATCATATCTCAATGTACTGAATAGTTTTGCAGTCTTGGTAAACTAGATATATAATTGAATCTTATATTACATTTTAAAACAAAAAAAATAAAACATAGTAAAAGTAAATATTATGCATCATTGATATCATTAAAATATTCCTTATTTATATCCTGGGGAAAGGAAAAAAATAAGGGTTGAGACCAAATTCTTGGTAATGGTTATGTATAGTGATATCTATCATGAGTAAATAATACATAATAAATATTCCAAGATAAATAACTATAAAATCATTATATTTAATCTATTACATGAGCACAAACAATAGTATAATAGAAATTGATGATTATAAGAAAATGATATATAAATTGTCACATGAGATTGAATATTATCCATAGATATAATAAATAATAAAATATTTACATGGACATCAATAACTGAAATCATAATGATGGAATTCATAATTCCAGACATCATAAACATACCATCAAGGCCTCGTTCAAAGACATCTTATATAAATGGGTTAGTCTTTGACCAAATACCCAAACTAGTTTTCCTTTTTAGACATATCAATGCATCTAGGGTAATAATAGGACCCGCCCATCAATTACTATGTCCAATGTATTCATCATATGAAATGAGAGAATAAAAATTAAATAAATTATAAACAAAAACATTCATATTGGAAAACTAGCATATGAAATGTTAATATTTTCCCGGTTAAATTGATCATAAACCATAAAAAATAAGAATAATAATAGAATCATTACAATATATCCCCACTAGATAATAAGTAAAATAAATTTTGGTTTTCATTGATAAATATAAATTCCAAAATACTATCATTAAAATCATTCTTTAGTAAAATATCATTTTCACTTTGAAAATCAATTTTAAAAAATAAATATTTTTAGAACATTAGGAAAATAAATTTCTTAGAAAAAAATTATATAACCCGTAAATTTAAAAAATAGAAACTTTTTTGATAGTGTATGCGACATGAAACACCGATATTAAACAACCCTTGGAATATATTTCATTAAATTTAATCACTTCAATATCTTGTGGAATACACAACCCAGAGTGGAAATGAACCATAATATAGTATAATGTTATAACTTAAAAGTTAAATTAGTATGTATTAATAAAAATAGATAAATTATAAATAAATTTATTTTAAGAAATTATATTTTTTATCTATTTATTATAAATAAAAATAACAATATTTTTGAAGAAAAATAAATGTTTTCTAAAAAAAATTATTTTCTTAAAATGCGGTTTAGTCATGATTCAAAAACATAATTTGAATTTAATTTTTATCAATTTTAGAAAATTTATTTTATAAAATGAAATTAATTTTTTAAATTATGATATCAAAATTATCTTATGGTGAATTTTTGGATTTTTCCCAAATGTTTCATTTTTTAATGAATAGTAAAAAAATAATAAATTTTAATTGAAAACAACATTTTCGTTTAAATTACCTATAAAAGTAAGTTATATTTTAAAACTTTTTAATGTAAAATAAGTTAAATTATATATCTATTAATCCAATTTAGGTAATTTGAATCATTTTTATATTGAATTTGGATATAATTTTTTTAGAACATTTGAACATTTTGTCACTGAAAACCAGCATTGTCATCGAGTCTATGGGATTAATTTTAAATTAAAATTTTACACTTAAGTGAATGTAATTTTGATAAATGGATTAAATATTTTGAATTATTATAATTTATATTATATAATAAGTTTATATTAATATTTTACCAAAATTAATATTAAAAACAGTAAAATTATTTACCACTGTTAGAGTAAAAACTAATTAACAAAGGGTTAAAATAAAAAGATAAGGGTTTAATTAACCTAAAAAATTATATAAGATATATTTTATGTCCCCATTTAAAACTTAAAATAAAAAATTATCACCAATACTCTATTTTAACACCTTTTAATGAAAAAATTGTAGGCACACCTTTTTATTTTCAAATATTTCAAGTCGGTCTCTCACTAGACTTATAAAAGGTAACCCACTATAATCACTTCTAAACACATTAACCCTTTAGGATCAAATAATAAATATCAAAATAACTTCTCAATTTTCATACCCTCATACTAGAACCCTTTTTTGGCCATAAGTATATTCTAGGAATAATTTTGGTATAATCCTAATGAGGTGGTCAGAAAAAAGGTAAAATTATAAACTATGTGTTTTTGTTTTATTTATTTTTCACCCTCCTTAAAATATTATTCATTAATTATTATATAATGAAAATATTATATCCCATATAAAAATATTTAATTTTGTTAACATAATTACCTATACCCATATCCACTTCTATCAAATTTGAAATAATAACATCGCTCATGTGTGCAGAAAACTAGAGCCTTGCGAACTGATGTGAAACATTTTCCATCAACTCCACTAACGGTTAGTTATGATGATGGATATAAATTATATAAATTATGTTTATAAAATATTTATAAATATATATTAATTATATTATATATACAATTTTACATTTCTTTCCACAGTGGATATGATTACATAGCTTGTCTGTACGACGAACTACCGCCACACTAAATGACGTGATTCGTCTTTCACTAAAGCATTACATAGAATGAGATAATTATAAGTTTAATGATTATATGTGATGTAAATTACATAACTAAGATATTTATGTAAAATTTTACATTATAAAAAGATAATATATCATTTTATTTCTTACCTTTTCACTCACTTAAATATGATTACGTCATTTGTGTATATGTTGACTATTGCCTTCATGAAGCGATGTGACTCTAATTTCATCACTAAACCAAATGGATGAGATATATAAGTATATTTAATTAAATAATATGGTGTATATGATATTATGATCATTATTTAAGGATATAATATTAAATAACTTCTTTCTAAAATGATCATTGGAAAATGGAATCTTTACTTATGTGTACGTATGGCCTACTGTCTCCATGTTTGGGATATAGTTCATTTTTCATAACCATATTTTATGATTGGATTTAAAAATATAATTTATGTTGAAATATTATTATTTTTTCTTGATTATTATTATTGGATAAGTTTAAATGATGACCTATTTTACCAGAGTCAACATACTGAATTCATTTCTGACACATAATTCAAATATCACCGAAACATCCGATGTAAACTTATATGATTAATTAATCATATATAACATGGTAATTAGTGAAAAAAATAATAATAAACATGAAAAAGGTTATTAATAAAGTAAATATATAGAATATTTTTATCAATCATAATGATAAATAATGTTCATGATGAGTTAGAGTCAAGGTAAGGGTTTCTCATCTCACTTTTACTTCAATGAGACATACACCCTGTTCACCACTTATTTATTTTGTGTGGTCTATATACTTACCTTTATGTATGATATATCATGAATTAACTTATATTAATCGTATTTAATGATTAATTCAATTTTATTTCCATCATGGGGATTATGATAAAATATTTACCAAATAGGTAAGGGTTTATTTTACAATCTCATCATTATTCAAGATTGTTTTTAAGTATCCATTGGGTGAATTATTAGATATTTATATCATAAAATAATTAAATTTTCTTCAAATATATTTATTCAAAAATATTTTCAAGTAATAGTACCATTTTCCTCTCTTTGGTAACAAAAATTATTAACAAAATGTTTTTAAGAAAAAACAAATTTATTTATCTCTTTGATAAAAAATATTTTTATTTCAAAAAAATGTTTTAAAAAAATGTTTTACCATTATACAAGTGATTTAATAAAAAAAATTATAACCATGTTTAAACTTTTACAAAATGATTTTAAAGGACTCTTCTTGTCACTTTCCAGACAAGTCACTTTTCTAAACTTTTTACAATGACAATGAAATATTATTTTAAACAGATAAGGATTGTAAGGAATTACAAACTATCATGATCATCATTTCTTTAAATATTCCTTTGAAATTTTTTAAGGGTAATTGTAAAGAAAATTTTTTCTTGCTATTTTTTAAATTATTAGTTTTAAAGTTTATTTTCAATAAAAATAATTTTCACAATATTTTAGGACTTTTTTAGTTTTAAAACAAAAAGGGTTATTTTTAAAAAAAGGTTATTTTACTCAAGGATTGTTCTATGTGATCTTTTAAAATAATTTTCTATATAAGAAGAAATCCTACTATGTTACTTATTCTTTGATGGGGGATATAATCCAATTATTCCACCCATTCAATTATCTTGGATTGTTTATCGGCATTTTGATTGGGGATATACTATATTGATACTATTCACATTACTTTATATTGTTTATGATTAGTTTTATTGATTTGGGAAAGTATTTACATTTTTAATTCTAGAGTAAATACAAATTTTTATGTAGGTTATGTTTCACCCCTTTCATATGAGGAATTCATTGGACTTAATAAGTGATGGTAGGCACCCACTACATCCCCTCGATAAACTGAGGGGTCTCATTAGACTATATAGATTGGGGTTGGCTGAGGAATTTCCCATATATATATATATATATCTGGTAATAAGTTTCTAACTATATTAGATGTCTTTACATAAGATCTCTATAGTATGTTTTATATTTCCAGCATTATAAATTTAGTTTTTTTTGATATTCCATGTGATTATTTGACTATTTATAATATCAATGGTTATTTTTCATTCTCATGTTATTACTTATATGGAATTATTTGATCATAATTTATTCCATACACATTTTTATTAAGTTATTAATTTAGTGAATTTTTTTTAGTTATTTACCATTCAATATTGACTATTCCTTATTTATTCATAGATTTTGTTGTATGCGTACTCTTATTGAGTATCTACGATATCCCCTTTCTTATGTTTTATTTTTCCCAAGTTATGGAGAAGTGTTTTGTGGTTGATATGAAGGGATACACTAAGGGGAATAATGAAATTCACAAAGATTTTTTTTATATTTTAAAATGTAATGGAAATATTAATTATGTATCTAGTTTACTAAGACTACTAAAATATTCAATTTGTGAGGATGTGATTCCTTATACATTATTAAAATGTAATAATTTATACACTGAATCCATTCTTCTAGGATCAAGGTTTATGTAGTTGTTATCTGAGAATTTTTTTAGAAACCCAAGGAACTAGATTTAGGAAAATATATATTAGGGAACACAATCCTATTATTGTATTTGGGTATAATTACATAAGAACATCCTAAGGTTTTGGTGAGAAATAGAAAATATAGGTATTTTTAGAAATAGTTCTATTTATTTATATTATAAGAATACATTGTTCTAGCATAGATGTAACTATCGGTATAACACCAAAAATGGCGTATTAGGATTGAGGAGATCATAACTTAGTTCAAGGAAAAGTGCCTTATTGTACACCATGTTTTGACACTACCTTGGTATATGATTAAGATAATTCAAATTTTTTACAAATAATTATGAAAGATTTAAAAATAAATATATCCCTAAGGAAACTATATATGTGATTATGATATTAGTTATGCATAAATTATTAAATTTATCTTATGTAATTCACTAATTTTGGATTATACATTATGTTTCATAATTATATGATGTAAAATATTGTATTACATTATTTAAAAATGGATCCTAGATGAAGTAATGGGAACCATATGAATACACATAATCCAAAGGGTAATAATGATAGTTTCTTTGATGGAAATAATCCAATATTTCGAAGGGAACTAGTCTTCCAAAAATTCTCATCATATGAGGACATATTATCATGTTCTAACATGAAATAAGTATAAATTGTTATATATTATTTTTTAAGGGAAGTATGAGAAGAAGATCATGAAAGAAAAGAAATACGGATAAAAGTAAGAAGGTATAAAAGGATTTTCCAACAAATAATTATTGTGGAAAGAAACACCATACTACTTTAATAAAGGGAATGAGAGTTTTCATTAGGTGTAGAAAGAATATACACCATGATTGTGATTAAAAGGGAAAGAAAAAGGATTCCAATGTTCAATAGTTCTTTTATAAGGAGATGGGGAACTATGTAAACAAATTCCCGAGGTACCAAAAGAATATACCTCAAAATTAGAAAATTGATCATGGTCAAGATTATTCTATTACTGTAGTCGAAGTGGACAGATTAATGTGTGTAATTACCTGAATTTTCATAAAGGTACATCTCATTTTTTCAATTTTAATCATTTTTTTTTTCTATGGGTAAATGTCATCTATGGCCTAAGGAAGGTTCTATGAGTGTATGGGGATTATTATGATACTAGAGTGCATGAAAATGGACTAATATAGCGAGTTTCATGGTTTTTACATGGTTAGTACTAACCATGAAACTTAACCATGGGGGGTAATTTTATTGAGTGGGGGGAACATGGTTTATATGGCACTGTGTGAGCCGAGGTGCATGTCTGTGAAATAATTTTAGACATCATGAAAGATCTAAATCAAACAATTTGCAGAATGTTTGTCAAAATGTAAGCATAATCTGTAAAGGGTCCATCCTTATATAATGTGATGCACACTGTTGGTGTATGGTTTGTAAATCCATGTGCATAAACTGTGTAACCCTAATTTTGATGGTTAAATTAATTTTTTACCCTTGATAAACTTAAAACTGATTCTACTCTTTTTTCTCTCTTTCTCAGTGGATAACTTCCTCCTTTTATCGTATGATATCCCTCTCTATATAACATATAAATTTTGATGACCCTCTCTCCTAAAATCATAATCAAGTGTCGTTGGAAGCATTGGGTCCACATCGGTAAGATCTCAAATCCTCTAGCTTCCTCTTTTAATTAATTTTCATATCTCTTTCACTATATTAGAGTGATCTCATTCACCATATTTTTAGGTTGTTTGACCATTATTTGTTTTTATTTCAATCTGGATTAAATATAAAGTTGATATAGGATATTTATTCATTTATGTCTTTAAGGTAGGTAGTCAATTTTTACCCCTAATTTTCTTGGTGTTTTTATTGATTTTATTTTGTGTTACATTCATTCCATTTAAACATATTACCCTTAAATGTTTTTATCATTTTTAAAAAATTATATGCATTTTTTTACTTTTGTGGACCATTGATAAGTATTTAGAGGATGTTGAGCTCAATCATATCCAAACCATGGGTGTGATAAATGAATTTCACTATTTATATTAATTTTTTTAAAATTCACAAACACCACCTAAGTGTTTATCTTGTCTTGGAAATGGAATTTTTCCCTTTAATATAATTTTTTAATGGACTGGAACACTTTCAACGTATTCACCTTGACCATGATTATGAATTTACATGATTTGATTAACTAAATTGAATTTTTATATTTACTAGGAATGGGTTTCAAGGCGACACCTCTTGTTATAAAATAATAATATGTGAATTGTATGATATTTGACACCCTTGGTTATGTTGGTCTTGATGATATTGATGCATTAGAGGTTACCGATAGTGTTGATTATTATAATTGTTATTAGGATTATGCAATTGATAGTGGATGTGGAATGAGGGTTAAGGGACTTATTGAGCATGATGATTCACACTCCATTACAACAGGTGGTGAGAACGACATCTCTCACAGTTATAATTGTATCTAGATGATGCACAAAGATCTCCATATTCCCTTATTATAGTTTGTTGGAATAAAAATATTGACCCGCCTATCTTGAGTGTTGAGAATGATGTATCACATACACCATTTCATTCAGGGAATGTACCCTTTGTTGAGCCTATTACTCATTAGAATAGTTGTGGATTATTGAGTTTTGACTCGGGTCCATCTAGAACCTAGTATCCATGTATATTCTTAATTACGTCCTCATGTACTTATTGGATATCAGTTTATACAACATATAACTATACTATATTTCTGTTATTGCTATAATATGGTTACTGATCATACCCTTACATCGGCCTATACCGAAGCTGATAAAGCCAGCCTGGTGTCTTGTAAAAACCTAAGATGACTCTTATTTATTTACGAATATTTTTTTTATTAAAATACCTTCACACATCATTTACTATATATATGTTAAAGATTATTTCTATACAACGTTGTTGGTGTCCTACTAGGATTTTATCTCACACACTACTTGATTCGTATTTGATACCAGAGTAGATTACTTATTTTCATGTTTGGAAACCTTTCTACAAATTATTGATTCAATTTACTCTTGGTATAGATCACAGGATAAGAGGAATGAGTATATGCTTGTGATGGTAGTAGAGATATCTTTTTGGATTTTGGTAGTTTTGTACATCATGTTTTATATGTCTGTCCCCTATTTCCCCTTTTTGTATATCATCATGCCATGACATCATTGTATATGACTCACCTCCTTTGTATTTTTATAATATTTTAGTTTCTTGGTAATTTACACTTCCATAGTTGTTTATCATATTGGTTTCTTTTATTCCATTATATTATATCATACTTTTTCAAAAATGGGTTAGTAGTAATGTTATTACAGTTCTTGTTTATATATGATTATATTGTTGTCTGATTATTTATGGTATCTATTTTTCCACTCCAATAATAGGGTGTAGTCTCCCCCGCTATACCTTATACTCTCACCACTAGCTAACCAACTCTAATATATGGGGAGGTGTTCTTGAGGCCATGTGACCCATTATCTCGAGACACGGGTTAAGAGGATCCTGGGTTTGGATGTTACAAAGTGGTATCAGAGAATCCTTATTCCTTTGTCTTTTGGTTTTTGTATTAGGCAAGGGATTATGAGGTAATAGAATCTGGTAACGAATCTGTTCCTGAGCATTGATATCCCACTAATTGGGAAAATCCAAATTACGTAGGATGGGTTAATTGTATTATTTTTTATGATTGTTATGGTTGATATGACTTCAACGTCTGGTGGAACACATGTCTTATGGTTTTATTATTATTGGTATTATTTCATTGAGATTTATTTCACCTTTTCTTGATGAAATGTGGGTATGAAATTTCATGCTTCATTATAGGAACATTAGGACTAATATTTAATGAATTTTTCCATGTCACATCTTTTTTTGTGTGAATTTTCATGCTTCATATAGTCAGTGCCTGAATTTTAGATATTTAAATGTGATGAAATTTTTTGTTGAGAGAATATAATTAGAATTATTAATGTTACTACATCAATATAAATGGTGTGTCACACATAGATTAGTTATGGAACCTTAATTATGCAATTATACCACGTTGTGGGTTCTGGAGCTGCTGATCTTAGACCACAATATATGTATATATCTATATAAAGACTAAGAACACATATGAACTTAAATATTCACAAGTGAAATGGTTACTGCTAAATACGATACCAATCACAAACTAAAGGTTATTTTCCTCTATACCTTTAAATTGACACTTTATATACTAGAACCTATATTATGTGATATGTGGCATATACCCGAACCCAGACTCAATAATGGGAAGATGAGAGTGTCAATTAACTCCTCATAGCCTGATATGGGTTTCTTTATCACCTATAACTGGATTTTAGAGCATGTTGAGTGGTGTGATATTTTATTATAGGATGGTTTATACATGTCCAAGATATATATCTGTGATTCTTTCAACTATTGGTTTCTCTTTTGAGATGTTCATTTTATATTTCATAATCATTTCACAATGACAACCTCAAGTCTTATGCCCATAAGGTGATAAAGACCATGCACCCGAGGTTGAGGCCCCAGAGCCTCCAATGATTCCTCATATAGTTCCACATATGGAACAACCTTCAATTCCTGATATGAGAACCAATTACCTATTCTTAGAGGGTTTCTTATGCATGATAAAAAAATATGCATGGTGTCTCTCAACATATCTTGAATATGGAGGACTTTAATTGGGAGTTACAATAGTAGCATCCTCCCACATTTTTAGGGGACAGAAGACCACATGTTGTCGGGTCTAGAATGGAGTCCATTATTTCTATAATTGATCATCTGTAGATGCCCCTATAGTAGAGGGTCAATATTGTTCATTATATGCAATGTTATTCTGCAAAGCGATGGTGGGATGTTATTACCTAGGAATACCGACATCATGATATGGTCTCAGAAAACTTCCACATGATCTTTTTTTACTAATTATTTCCACAAACACATAGGGATAATCGTTAAAGAGAGTTTACGAACCTAAAATATGGATACATGTATGTCACAGAGTATTCTGGTTTTTTTTACAGCCCTGTAACAGTTCATGCGGAGTCAATCTGGTGATGATCTTATGACTATGAAGAAATTCATGGATGGTCTAATATACACAATCTAATCACACGCCAATGTTTTCAGGATGAGTACAATTTACGAGATAGTAAACTTAGCCCTCATTACTGATAGAAATATGAGTTATGCTGATGGTGGGAACCAGGGTGGTTCAACACCCAAACCTGATTATGCTTCTTCTAGTAGAGGAAACCTATATTTAAAGGTTTCTCATGGGGTTAATAGATATAAAATAGTTTGTACTAACAACTTCTTGATATTTCACCAATGATAAAAGTCAGTACATACAAAACTCCAATGTTTACAAGATCCATTGGAATACAACGTCTATGGCAGGATTCATCACATCTTTCAATTCTGAAGGATTTTTCAATTAGTGACTAAAGAGAAGGGATATATACTTTCCCCACCTTTCGATGTAAGAAAAATAGTATCTCACTAGTAAGGATGTTGGAATACCACCAACTAATCAGGATGATGTGTCAGTTGAGGAAGAGGTAATCAAAATGAGGTTTTTTTGCTCCAGTAGATCAAGATTGATTAGGGTTGTCAGGATGTGAATCAAGGAAAGGTAAAATCTAGTTACATGCAGTTCAACCAATATCAAAAGAGAAGAGTACCGAACCATATTCTATTAAAGGTACTATTAGATTAGCCTCTACATTAGTTTCATGTTTATTTTTCATTGGAATGTCCCGATCATTTATATATAAAGAAATTATGGAGATTCTAAGCCTCGAGATATAACACATTTTTGGTGTGATGACACTTGATACCCAGTTAGGAATCTTATTTGAAATCATTTACCATTTCCAATAATTTCCCCTTGAGATAAGAAGATATATATTTTTATGGAGTTTTTTTATTAACATGGTAAGATTCAATGTAATAATCATGATAGATTGGTTAGTTCCCTATAAATACCATATTGAATATTATCATCATATATTGATGATTACATCACAAGAGGGAGGTTGACACCTGTATAAGATAGAATGGGATATAAAGACTTCTCAACCAGGACCAGAGAAGTAGAGGCTTTGTAGAGTAATATCCCATATTCTAAGTCTCTTCATAGATGATCAGGGGTAACGACCCACTATTTTTCTTCCTTTTGTTGATCATTGAAGGGGTGAATTTAGTAATGAATTCTATGGAATACCTACAGTGATAGAGGGAGAATTTACCAATGAGGTAGTTATAGGAGTAGCATGAGTTTATATTCCTCTTTATAGGATGGTACCTATAAAGATTTTGGATCTCAAAAAATAGTTGGAGGATATAGGCTAATGGATTTATATGCCCCAACACGTCTCAACGGGGTTCACCAATCATTTTTCCAATAAGTCATATATTAATATTAGACCATTCATGAATTAACAATTGTTAAAACATATTTTGGTAATGAATCTGAATCCATTACCTTGAATAGATGACGTATTTGATCATATTCAAGTACTGAGAGTGGTTTTAATGATTTATTTCTGGTTAGAATATGATCGGGTGAATTTTAGGCCTTCAGAATTACATCACACAACATTCAAGAGCATGTTTTGTCTTTATAAATACCTAGTTATGTCGTTCGGTCTAAAAAACACACCTATTATCTTCGTGGATTT
The DNA here is from genome assembly GCA_963277665.1 of Viscum album. Taxonomy (NCBI): domain Eukaryota; kingdom Viridiplantae; phylum Streptophyta; class Magnoliopsida; order Santalales; family Viscaceae; genus Viscum; species Viscum album. The sequence continues at coordinate 1,147,442,839 of OY728142.1, read as the reverse complement.
GATGAATCAGGTTTTCAACCTATATCTAGATTCATTCATCCCAGTCTTTGTGGTTGACATCATAGTGTATTCATAATGTTGACACGATAATTCCAACCATCTTGATATTGTGATGAATATTCTGAGAGACCGTTATCTATATGAAGATATCATAAAATACCAATTATAGATAAAAAAATCCCACTTCTTGGGTTATATAAACTCATAGTTAGGAGTTTTAGTAGACATAGAGAAAGTGAGAGTTGTGGTTTTATAAGAGCATCCATGGATTGTCTTTGATATCCTGAGTTTCTTGGGGATATCTAGGTATTATATACACATCATATAATATTTATCACTCCTAGAAGATTTTCATACATGATTGAATTAAAAGGTTATGAAATTAATATGGTTTGAATCTTGTGGAGCATCATTTTAGGAGATTAAGGTCATATTGACTTCAATGTCGATCCTGATTCTTTCATAGCCTGGAAGAAGCTATGATGTTTACTATGATGCATCAGGTATCAGACTAGGAGTTTTTTTGATCTAGTATGATTGAGTCATCACATATTGGCCTTGTTAATTGAGTCCTCATGAGTATAATTACCTGATGCATGACCTCAAGTTAGCTACGTTTACACATTCTTTATGCGGTTGGAGATGCTATTTACTTAGAGAGAGTCTTATGGTATTCATGGATTAAAAAACAATAAGTACATATTTGAAATGTTTTATTTGAATCTCCTAAAGTTTATTTGGGTTGAGTACATTCAATCCTTTGATTTTGATCTTTCTTAAATGTATGAAAATGAAAATGTTGTAGCTAATGATCTAATCCAGAAGACCAAAACACATGTGGTTTAGGAGGTTAGTGGAGAGTGGCATCACATGGTCTTTTTTTGTAGATATTCACATAGTAGTTCTAGAGGAACATGGATAAACTATCCTATCATATCTACATGTGACCTATATTCAATTGTATTTGTCACTTGGTGTTCCACATGTCAGTGGGTGAAGGTAGAACATAAATGACCGATAAGGGTTTTACAACCATTTTCCATTCCCATTTAGAATTAGGATGAAGTCTCTATGGATTTTGTATCTATCTTACTAAGATAACCTCATGGAAAAGATATAGTTTTGGAATTCATTAATCATTTGTAAAAGTTTTCACATTTATTACCTACTCGAGAGACCTTCTAAGTAGATGAGTTATGAAGGTTATATGTCAGGGAGGACATATATATCCATGGATCACTATGATCTATCATTTCATATAGGTATACTTATTTCACATCTCAATTTAAGAAGTGTTTTTATAATTCCTTGGGTAAATAGGTTCTTTTCTATCATGACCTATCACCATCGGACTGACAAACATATAGAGAGTATGATTCAGTTGTTAGAGGACATGCTTTGTCCGTGTGTCCTTTACTTCAGGGTTTCTTGCATGAAACACATACCCCATGTTCAGTTTTATTATAATAATATAGTTCATGCTACAATCAAGATTCCTCCTTATGAATCCTTATATGTCGAGCCTTGATGTTTACCTCTCTGTTGGTTAGAGGTAATGGAGGTAGCTCTTCTTGGACATCATATCATCCGAGAGACATTAGATTAGGTCCAGTTGATCAAAAATTTCATGTTGATAGCTCAGTATAGACAATAGTCATATTCTAACCGTCAATGATAACCTCTTGAGTTTGTGGTTAGATATTTGGTTTTCTTTAGAGTTTCTCCTAGGTTGGGCCATTGAAGAATTCCCATATAGGGTAAGATTTCTACAGGATTTATTAGACCCTTTGAGGTTTTGAAACGAATTGGACTAGTAGAATACCAGATAAAACATAATAATAGATTCTATTATATGTATGGTGTCATTCACATATCTCAGTTACCATTGTATTATCCAAACCTATTTCACGTATTCTAATCTAATGAGCTTTTATTTAGAGATGCATTCTTACTTTGAGGATTATCATATGTGTATCATGGATCAGAGCATCAATTCACTCTGAGGTAGATTAGTGCCTTTAGTATGGGTGCTATGGTTACATATACAAGTATAATACAAGACCTTGGAGAAAGAGGCTGATATACAAGTTTATTGGTTAGAGATTTTCTCTGACAATACCTCTTTACCCTCATATGTCCAACTCAGGGATGCATTCCTTTGAAGAAAGGAGGTTATAACAACCTAAATTTTCACAAAGGTTTGGGTCATTTTTTTCAATTTTAATCATTTTTTTCTCTTATAAAACATGAACTATCGCTGAAGGAATGTTTTAGAAGTGTATGGGGATTATTAAGAGTGTAGAGTTCTGAGAAATAGACTAAAAGAGTGGTCCTCATGGGTTGTTCATGGTTAGTCCTAACTATATGGATTAATTTTGTTGGGAAATTTTGTTTAGTAGAAGGTTTTATGGATTCTATACAATCATGTGAGTTGATACACATTCCCATGTAAGAATTTCAGACATATTGATAAATCCAAATCACATGGTTTGCACTTAGTTTCAAAAATGATTCACATAAACCATGTGGGGTCAGTCCTTGGATAGTGAGGTGCACACAGTTCTTGAATGGTTTGGAAAACCATGTACATAAACTATGGGACTCCAATTTTGAGGGTGAGAATAATTTTCACCCTTAATGAAAATAAAATCTCATTCTTCTATTTTTTACTCTCTTTCCAAATGGACGTCCTCTTCCTCTTCGCCAGTGATCTCTCCATCCATATAACATTGGTATTTTGTTAACTCTCTCACATGGACTCCAAATTAAGTGCCATCAGAAGTGTTGGATCCAAATAGATAGGATCTATAATCCTATTAATTACATTCAAAATTTCTCTAAAAATATATTATATTATTTTCTTGTGAGCTCATTTACCCTATTCTTATGGATTTGGTCTGTTTGTTTTTTTCTTCTAATCTACTTCTAATATAAAGCTAATATTTAACAAGGAGTCTTCTACAACCTTAAGGTAAGTGGTTTAGTTATTTTTTCTAATTGTTGTTGTTTTTTAATAGTTGCATAATTGTTCCACACATTCACCATTGCATCACATTTACCTTAAATGTCTTTATCCTATCAAAACAATTATACGCTTGTTGTTATAATCCTGTAGACCATTGAAAAGTGTTTAGAGGATGTTGAACACAATCATAACCACCCCTTAGGTATGCTGAATGAATTTACCTCTTTATATTAAATTATTTAAATAGAAAAACATAGATGAATTTTTAATATTTTCTTGAAAATATAATTTACCATCTTTATATAATTTTCAAAGGACTACTACACCTTTTAAGTGTTCAATTAGACCCTGATTATGAATTTGAAAAATGTGATTAATTAAATAGATTGTATATATTTAATGGAAATGGGATCCAAGGCCACACATTTTGATATATGATTTGGAAATTAGAATTTTATGATATGTGATACCCTTGGTTGGGTTAGGATTAATGATCCTGTTGCATTAAAGGTGAACCATCATGTTTATTATTATTATTATTATTTTGAATAAGCCCTTAGTATTGGATATGGAATTATGGTTAATGAACTCATTGATTATATCAATTCACTCTCCATTACATAGGTTGTTGAGCATGATGTCCCTCACAATTATACTTATATCTGGATGGTGGCCATGGTTCCCTAAGATCGCTTATTATGAGTGTTGTGAATCAAGTATCACCCCATCTATCTCAAGTGTTGAGAATGATGTCTCACATTCATCATGAGTTTCAGGGAATGTAACCTTTCTTGAGTTTACAACCTGTTAGAATAGTTATAGGCACCAAAGTTATGCCGGAGGTCCATCTAGCACCTAGTATCCTTGAATATTCCTACTTACGTAATATAATAGTTAGTTTATATATGTGTATAGATTATATAACTATACTATATATATCATTAATATATATATATGATTACAAATCAGACACTTACACCATCATATGTCGAAGCAGTTTGATCCTTCCTAGTGTCTTGTTGGAACTTGAATCGATTATTTTTTATTTATCAGCTTTTTTTATTCTTATACCTTCATAGTATTATTTCTATGTATAAAAGATGGATTATTTCTAAACACTATTGGTGTTAGCCTAGTGGGATTTTATATGAAACCATACTCGTCCCACCTTTGTCACTTGATTAAATTACTTGTAGATAGGTATGGGTAAGGGAAATATCCCTGCAACCATTCTTGATTCATTTTAATCTTAGTATAGTTAATGGTAGTAGAGGAATGAGCATATGATCATGATGATAGGGAAGTTGTCTTTTAGGTTTTTTAGTTTTTTATAGCATGTTGTATATGCTTATCCCATGTTTATTTTTTTCATATCATCATTCCATGACATTATTGTATATGAATCAACAACTTTAGATTTTGATTATATTTTAGTTGATTGATTATTTATGATTTTTTTGTTGTTCCTCATATTTTTTATGCTATGCCATTCTCTTATATATTGTTTCTACTATGGAGGGTTACTGGTTCTATAGTTATAGTGATATTTATATATACATCCATTTTTTTCTAATTATTTATTATATCCATTGTTCTCCTATGATATGTAGATATAATCTCCGCATTATACCACCATAGACCCTCGTTTCTAGTCGAAATCCTCTAGCATACGAGAAGGTGCACCTAAGGCCAAATGACCCACCAGCTCGGGGCATAGGTTAAGTGGTTCTTGAGTTGAGAAATTCAATGTTCTTATGTTTAGATTCATGAATTATGTTATTTTATTATTTAATCAATGATATCCAAGTTATAAGAATTGTGAAATGTATAAGGATTGTACTATAGTACTTTTTTATTCAGGATCTAAAAGCGTATATTGAACAGTACTGATGAACATGAAAAATGATTCTGTGGATTTTTGAACTTTTTAAGAAACACATGAATAAAGTAAATATAACCCTTAATATGTTCCTAATTTTTAGATTATGATTATGGGATAAATAAATGATTGATATGGATAATTTAAGTTGTATAGTATTGACTACCAGGGAACTGATTAATGATTTTTTGAGAAAGTGGTTTATTATATCATTTATGGATCTAAAAACCCTTTTGGAATTATATAATATATCCAATAATGTATTTTTTATTTAACAAATATGGAATAATTCATGTTTTCAATAATATTTTATGGTAATTTTGGTTATTACCAAATTTTAAGATAATAAATGATGATGGTATTCACATATTTTATATGTGATGATTATGATATAATTCATGTTTTTTGAGGGATTAATGATAATTTCATTTTTGAAATTAAGTGACACTATTTATAATGTTTTGGATCATAATATTTGGTATGTCTCTTATGGTTTACCATTTATGTAATGGTTTAAGTTAAACAATGGAGATGGTTTTAGAGATTAATGTATTAATTAACTATATGAACTTTTCTTCATATTGGAAAATATGTACTAAAAATTTAATCATATTAAATACTAGAGAATGAATGAATAACTTATCATTCAATTATGGTTCTTAATATCCATTAAAAGTGAATTTTAGTGATTCAGGCGTTAATTGTTTTTGGATATTTTTTTCTTTGAGTAAGTCATGAATTGTAAACTTATCAAATCATATCCAAATGATGAAATTGTGATTATGAAAAAAATCTATCATGTGAGTATATTTCTTTATATCCTTATATATTAAAATAATTTATCTACTTTAGGAAATGTATCTTGGAATTATATTTCTATTCTATTACCATCATATTTGATGAATCATATGGTCTTTTAAATCACCATAGACTTATGGTTCTTATGTACTCAACTTACAATTAATCATTAAAATTATTTTGATAAATGACTTCTATAATTATCTATAATTATTTGTGATTTTCCTCCATGTCCATAACATCGATTTCCACAAATTTTATTGTACTTATAAACCTAGTTGTGTGTTATTACATATGACCTTTTTAACTTCCCATTCTCTCTTATTAAGTTGATATTTTATTATCCATTTTGTGATATAGGTTTTTCAATAATGTTATTTCCAAATTCCAATCACTTAATTAAAGATATAAATTTTATATTGTGAGGATGTGATTTAATTATGGTGAGAATAATGTAACACCCATATATTTTAAAATAATAACATCATTTTTTATAGCATATGTGACCTGCAACATGTAGCTTAAACAATCATGAAATATATTTCATTAAATTTAATCTCTTTGATATATTGTTAAAAAATCAACACTATTTGTAAATTAATTCTAATATAGTATAATGTAATATCCTAATCATTAATTTTTTTTCTTAAATAGTGAAAAATGTTGATTTTTAATTGAAAACTCCATATTTGTTTAAATTATTTATAAAGTTAAATATTTTTTAAAATTAATTTTAAATTAAATCAATTAAATTATATATTTTTTAATAATATTTCGGTAAATTTTATCATTTTAATTTTAAATTTTTATATAAAACATTATAATATTTTTTAATATTTTCATATTGAAACCCCATTTTCTCGCTACATTTGTGGGATTAATTTAAAATTAAATATTGAAAATTTTATGAATGTAATTTGTTAAAATGGATTCCATATTTCTACACCAAATAATTTATATTATCCAACAAGTGTATATTAAATTTCAACCACAACGACAAATACAATTAGTAAAATCATTTACCGTGGTTATGGTAAAACTAATTTATCAGGGATTAAACAAAAAAGGTAAGGACTGAAATAACCAAAATATTTTTCTAAAATCTATATTATGGTAATATTTAGACCTTATAATGTCTAAATATTAAAAATAGTCATTTTTTGACCATTGTTTCATGTGAAAAAATTGGGTACACAATTTTATTTTAAAAAATTTCAAGTGTACCACCCACCTCACTTATAAAAGGCCACCATATATCCTCTATTATGAACACAATAAAAACCTTTTTTCAGACAATAACCTTAAAAATAACATACCAAATTGTATAGCCTCATCCTAGATACCTTTTTTGTTAATAAATCACTTCTATGAATACTTTAGGTATAATCCTAATGAGGTGGTCCCATAAGAGGTAAAATTCCAAACTACATGTTTTTGTTTTATTTCTTCTTCCTCCTACTTCGAATATTATCCATTTATACTTATATGATAAAAATAGTATGTAACATATAATTAGAAGTTATTATTTTATATTAATGACCTATACCCATCTCCTCTTCCCTCTAATGGGAAACTATAACGTCGCTCATGTGTATGGTGGACTACCACCTCACAAACCGATGTGACACTTCATCCATCAAAACCACTCCAGATTGGGTGTGATTATGGATATAAAGTATATATATTATATTTATAACATAATTATACCCCTTTATTCTTTATATTAAATATATCTTTTTACTTTTTATTCTATTGGGGATATGATTAACTCACTCATGTGTACGACAGACCACCGCCTTACAAAGCGATTTGATTCGTCTTTCACTAACACTTTACATAGATAGTTATGAGAATCAGATTAAGGATTATATAAACAATAAAAGAAATAATTATAATAATTATAATATTTTTATCATTATTATATTATAATATATTATTTTCTTTCTTCCCTTTTCACTCACTGAAAGACATTAATGTCATTCTTGTATGTGTGGACTATCGCCTTCATGAAGTGATGTGAAAATACTTTCATCACAAAACATCATATTATATATATATAAGTCAATTATAGTAAATAATATCGTATATGTCATTTTATTTCATTCTATAATGATAAAAATTACTTAACTACATTTCATAATGATTATTGAAAAATGAGAATATTACTCATGCGTATGTACAACCTAACTTCACCATGATAATAATGTAGTTCATTTTTCATAACTATATATCATGTTTGGTTTTAAAAGAATTATTTATGTATAAATATGATAATTATTTCCTCTTATTATTATGTATATTTTTAAATAATGACTCCTTTGACCATAGTGAACCAACCAACGCCATTTTTGATACATAAGCCAAACATCATCGAAACATCCGACGTAAATTTCATTGATAAATTAATAATATATAACATAGTAATAAGTAGAATAAAATGAATAATTAAAATTTAAAAGGTTGTTAAAAAATTAAATAATAAACATAAGTTTATTATTAAGGTTGATAAAGAATTTATTGGATGAGTTGGACTTATGGTAAAAGTTTCTCGTCTCACTTTTACTTCCATAAGACATAAACAATAATCAAAACTTTTTTTATAGTATATATACTTAAAGTTTTGTATATTATATCATAAATTATATATAATTTATTTATTTTAATGTAACATTTAAATTTATTCCTTTCATGGGTATTAAGATACAACATATACCAAAGTGGTATGGGTTTATTTCACAATATCGTCATTATATAGGATTTTTCTTATTTAAGTATCCCTTGAGAAATTAATTAAAATTTATATCTTAAAATAAATCTATTTTACTATCCTACATTTATTTATAGACTTTTCTGTTTAATAGTACAATTTTTTTTTCTGTGGTACTTATAATTTTTAAGAAAATTAATTTAATAAAATATGACTTTATTTCTTTATATGGTCGAAAATAATTGTTTTTTCAAACCCTGTTTTCTAAAAATGTTTTCAATTTTTTTAACATTAAAAAAACGAATTATTAAAAAATTATATCCCTATTTTAATTTTTTATAAAATTGTTTGAAATGAATATTCTTATCATTTTCTAGACAAGTAACTTTTATGACATTTATAAAGTGAAAAAGGAAAGTTTATTTTAACTTATATGGAATATATAGAATAACCTACCATGATAGCTATAATATTTTTAAATCTTCTTTTGTATGTTTATGAGTTTATTTTTAAATAAAATGGTTTTACTACTAATCTTGACATTCTTAGTTTTTAAAACTGATTTTAAAATAAAAGGGTATTGACAATATTTTATGAATTTTAATGTTTTAAAATTAAAATGGTGGTTTTGAAAGAATGTTTATATTCCTAAATTAATGATCAATGAAAACTTTAAAAAAAATTACTTATAATAAAACATCATTTTATTCTACTTATGCTTTAATAGGGATATACTCTAATAATATCATCCTTATTATTTATCAGAATGATTTATGCTCATTTTGTCTAGGGATATACTATGTTGATAACATTATCTTTACTAATGATGGATTATGATTATGTTTATTAAGTTGGAAGATTATTTAAATTTGATATTCTAGATCAAATATAAATATTTATCTACATTATGTTTCACCCCTTTAACGTAAATAATTAATTAGACTTAGTAAGTGACAGACATGGCCCATTATAGCCTCTCGATGCATCGATAGATCTCATGAGACAAACTAGATTGGGATTTGGTTGTGTCCTTAAAAATTTATATAGATGTCTTGTAAAAAGGCCCCAATGGCATTATATTTCATGGAATATGGAATCAATGGTAAGTTTTAGATGTCCATAATTATGAATTCCATCAATTTGAATTCAGTTATTGATATTCCATGTGATTTTTTGATTAGTTAGAATATACATGGTTAAATTTCAACATCATGTGATTATTTATATAGAATTATTTAATCATCATTTTTATATCCATATTATGCTAATGTAATTAATTAAATGTAATTTTATTCTGTTATTTATATTTCTAAATTGATTATGTCTTATTTATTCATAGATTTGATTTATACTTACCCTTACTGAGTATTTGAACTCTCCCCTATCGAATGTTAAATTTTCACCAAGATACAAGGAAGTTTTTGGTGGTTGATATGTAGGTAAAAACTAAAAGAATAATGGAATTATCAAATAAAATTATTTGGGTGTTTTATATTTTAAATTTTATTGTGAATTTCAAGTATGTTTCTAGTTTACCATGTTTACTAAACATTTCAGTCTTTCAGGATGTGATTAATTATATGATATTCCAATGTAATAAAGAAGACACTGGATCCGAGTAACTTGGTTTGGGTCCTCTATAAGAATAATTGAAACATTTAAATTAATATTTAAATCACTGAGTGGTCATTATGATGCAAAATTTTGTTCATATTGAATGAGTTAATTGAAAAAATTCCTTTCACTCTTTCGGGATAAAAGAGAAAAGGTAACTCATTTGAAAAATGATAGGAAGATTCAGTTTAAACCATTTTTTAATTTTAAAAAATGGGTAAAAATATCTTTAATATTTAATTGAAGAATATCAAAAACATTCTTTAAATAATCTTATAGAAAATATGTATACATATGAAAAATATTCCTAACTGACTATAAAAACAATGTCGGTTTTACAAAAAAAACATGATTTTAGTATATTGAGTGTTTAAGGAGTGTAAAATGAAAGGAAAACATATAATTTCATTATATAACTTTATTAGACTAAAATATATTCTTTCTAGATAAAATATCATTTAATTCCCCAAGTAGATACTTAAACATAAACAATCATTAATAAAAATGAAATTTGGAGATAAAACTTTTACTTTGGTTGCATTTAAAGAATAATCTCCCTGAAATAAATAACTTCAAATGAATCATTAGAGAACATTAAAATAAATATTATCATGATATATCTTATAAAAGACTTCGTAGATACCTCTCATAAAATAATATAGGATCATAACATAACAAATGTCCTAAATAATAAAATTTGAGATAAAGAACCCTTACAATGATCATAATTTTGAAGTGATAATTAATCAATCAAGTGATTATGTGTAAAAAAATTAAAGCCCAAAAAAACAACAGGAAATAAAATATAAATAAAAAAAATTACATTTCACACATAATCTTGATATAATATAACCAACGGAGAAGTGATATAACACAAGGAAACAAAATGAGTTATGAAACACTTACGACATAGTAACATTCAACTAAAATCCCCATAGATGAAATAATTTAAATTGAAACTTAAAATACCATGTATTATGAAGGATTTAGGATATAATAAGTAAACATGAAGTATGTACACTATATAAAATAAATTAAGTGCATAAAAATAAAACATGAATTGATAATGGAAAATTGAGATGAAATCCCCTATCTCAAGTCCCAATCATCATGTACGTTTTTTGAATTCCTAAATAGTAAAATTATGTTAATTATTTATTTTATTAAGATAATTTTTCATCTTAAGTATTCCTTTAATTTTATATAATTCCATTCTTTATTTAATTATGTAATTAAATAATTTTATGTCAGATGTTTTAACGATATTCAATTCATATGTCAAAAATAACATCAATATCTTGGATAGGGTAAAATATGTAATTATTCTATAAAATATTAAATTATAATAATGAAATAACTATAATTTTTTATAAATAAATTATATGTTTTAACCAACCACAAAATATTGTTATATAAAATTAACTATGTTACAATTATGGAGATAGTAAGTCATATGTACACATGAGTAAAATTTCCATTTTTCAATGATTGTGATGAATTGAAGATAAAAATTATTTTAATTTTAAAAAACATTCATTGTAACATAAATATCATATTATTTATTTAAATACTCTTATATATACCATTCATGTGATTTGGTTATGATAAATGAATCATATCTCTTCTTAGAGGTGGCAATCCACACGTATCCACAAACGACATTATCATTTTTTTAAATTAATGTAAAAGTAAGAAATTATATGATATATTATCTTTAAATAATTATAAATATTTCTAGAATATTATATATATATATATATATTATCCATCATTAAAATAATTCTTGATCAGTGGTGATGGAAAATGAATTACATCAGTTTGTAAAGCTGTAGTCTACTATACACATGAACGACGATTTTGTTTCCCATTTGATGGAAGAGAAGATGGAAATAAGGAATGAAATTAACATTAAAGAATATAAATATTTTGGAGATAATTTATTATTTCATCGTGGTTTAATAATATTTTAAGGTTATAGAAGAAGAAATAAAATAAAAAACACTCTGTTAAGAAGGATACCTCTTCTTTGGAAATCCTCTTTATATTTACAACAAAAGCTTCCCTTTGATGGTTTTTGTTCAAAAAAATTACTCTAGAAAAAGTATAGGGATTTAAGGAATGTATTTTTTATTTTATTTTTGCATCCAAAAGGAATTTTAAATATAAATAAAATTGGATAGTTAGTTTGATTTTATATGATAGGGAGTAGCACTCTTGGAATTTCTTATAGAATAAAATTTATATAAATTAATTTTAATCTTAATGTGGATCCCAATTAATAATATTTTAATATAATATGAATTTGCGTTTAAATAATCTCATCATATTATATTTTGGTATGTTTATGTGATTTTTTTACCCTTTTATGTTTGTTTTAACCCTTTTGAACAATTAATGCAGTATTTATGTTTTTACAATTTAATGGCCAAAAAATTTATTATAAAAGAAAATAAGGTTCCATAAATAGACCATATTTTTTTATCAAAATACATATCCCATTTACTTTATTGATGATAAAATTTATATAAATTTTAAATTATTTAATAAAAAACTAATTATTATAAAATATCATTAATGTCAACTTTAAGGATATTCATTTAATTTGATCTAAAAAACATAAATAAAAATATAGAATTTGAATATATACCTTAAAAAATTCTTAAAATGTTATAAATATATAAATAAAATTTAAAATGTAATAATTTATTCATGTTATATTACTTTATTATTTTTATAATCATTTATTTTATTTTCCTTTCAATTAGATAATAAATGGTTATGCATTACGTAATCATTTAAGGTAATTATTTCATCCTAAAAATTAGAAATAAATTACCATGAAAAGTAAAAATTATTTATCCTTAAAATTTATATTTATAATCAAATATTCATCTTATTCATCCCTATTTGAACACATATTATATTTTTAAAAGGGAGTAATATTTAATCCTTTTCTTTACTCAAAATATTTCAAAGGTCATAATCATGGTCATATGGAAACATAGTTCATATATTAGAATCATGGAGTATTAAATATGAAATTTACTCATCCAATAAAAATTAATTAGTGTATTATGGTTAATTTTTAGTCCTTAACCATTATTTTTAACCTTAATTAACACATTTTACCTTTATCGTGGTAACAAATATTTGCTGCTATTACTATTCATAATCATAAACAAAGACCAATTAAATAATATTTATTATTATGATTCCAAATATAGAATACATTTTACCCAATTTATTCACTTTAATTGGAAAAAAATAATTTTATAAATATCCTGTATTGCATGACAAAAAAAACGTTTTCTGAAGAAAAAAAATTCATTTTTCAAGGAAAAGATGATTTTATATTTACTTTATGACCAGTAATATTCATTATATGAATTTATATATCATATATATAGATATATTATCAATTCATTTTAAATAAATAATCGTTATGGGTTATATTAGTTAGTTAAAATGAGATATTATTATGTACATCAGACAAGTTTTCTAAAAAATTCATTATATGTATAAAAATAAACTTATCAGAAAATCGTAAAAATTACTAACACAAATAAAATGAATTGGGTAATTATAAAAAATGTATAATATTTAAATTTAATACAAAATCCAAAATATAATTGGGCTTTTAAATAAATTGATTTAAGAAAAATAAATGACAGTGTTTGAAAAAATCAGTAATATTCATTATTTACTAAAAATACAACCAATTTAGATAAGTCCCAAAAATCCACCCTAAGATAATTTTGATATGAATATTTCAAAAATAAAATTAATATTATCTAATAAATTTTCTAAAATTTCTATAAATTAGTTATAATATTCATTCACAAGGACAAATCAAAATATTTTTTTGAAGAAAACAATTTTTTTGAAAAATATAATGTATTCATTAAAATTTGAGTTCTTATTTCCTAATAATTTATCAATATATTTCTATAAACTGTGATATTTACATATATTAAATAAATTAGTTAATATTAATAATAACCACCAATTTAATGGATATTTTATAACTGTCATATTTAAATAATTATATTTTAAGGTTTGTTTAAGCTCAGTGTTGCGTATTACGTACACTATAAAAAATTATTTCCCTTATTAAACTATATGTGTGTCACCTTATACCCCCATAAATAAATTCCATCCTAAAATTCTGACATAAATATGATATTCAAAGTATTTAAATTTTTGAATACATTTGATGAAAATCCACATCGAAAAAGGATCAATAAAAATTCCTCTTAAAAGAGGGAATGGAAAATACAATGTTACATAACTATATTTACAATTAGAATTAAATTGGTTGGAAGTTAAAATATAGAAACAAAAGAGAAATTAAATTCCTAAATATATATTTATAGTGATATAAAACATTGATCACAAGAAATTGAATGATCACGAGTAAGTTAATAACGATAAAACTGTAAACCTAAGAGATGGGGAAAAGACCATTGATTAAAAAAATGAACTTGCTGGGATAATGTTCATGTTTCAAGATCATTTTCCTATATATAAGTAATTAATTTACCATCTTGACTTTAGAAATAAGGAAATACACATACTTGACTTCTATAATTTCATCCATTAATCAATTACCAATACAATGTCGCCTTTTTATGCAAGTGATGAGTATTGAATATGATTTTTATGCATAAATCACTGAAATCAACTTCTAATGGATCAAATAATCCAAAAAATGATAAAAATATATTCCTACTATATTTAATAAAACCAAAATTGATAGAAAAATGTAATATAATACTAAAAATTAATACACCTTTATACAAATAAATAATACATTAATCTCTAAAATTCAATAATAAAACCAAAGGTTTAACATTGATCATTCTTTAAATAAATAACTTTGTATCTCAAATAACACAAATAACCACAACATTAAATAAATTTTTAACATAAAATTTCATCTCATACCCTTTATCATACATCTCTAAAAACATAATATTATTCTTCCAAAAAAATCCTTTATACAGAACTTAATGTTTACATATACCTCAACCAAATATAACATATCTAAAAATATTATTATAAACCTCAAAATCAAAAAGAATAAATAATATTTGATCCTATAATCAATTTAATATTTATTTCTCAATTCATTTAAGAAAAAAAAGGTCATACTAACGAGGAAATCACTTAGGCCAATTGTCAGAATTGTAACCTTGTTGCCCATCATTTGTGGGTTCAATACCCAAGACCTTGAAAAATATGATAGGCTATACCCCAACATGAGGGATATCCTTTTTATAAAACTGTATTAATATAATTCATATAATTTTCAAAAAAAAAATGATGAATATTTTCAAAAATAACATTAGTTGTCAAATATATTTTAACCACTATTGTTTTCTATACAACTTTTAAAAGAAATAAAACAATCCTAATAGACTATGGTTACATGAACATCCAATATAAGATAAACACTAAAGGTTACCAATACGTTCAAACTTATTTCCACAAAATGTAAAGGCATTCTTCCTGAAATAACATTTTCACAAACACCCATACTAAGCCCAAGTGTTATATTGCAATAAATATCTCCCAAAATAGTCTTAATCATCTTAGAATTCCATCACATAAATCCCAAAACGGGTATCTATGATTTTAAACAGATGGTTATCCTTAGGTATATAATCCAATGACACTTTAGGTTAAACATATATAACTATATAATATCATAGTTTTCTATAAGTTATTTTATTTAATTGAATATAGTTGTTTGTAATTAAAAATTGAATTAACACAAGAATATACTCGAGAGTGTCAAACAAGGTGAGAATAATGTAACACACACTGAGAACCATAATTATGTGTGATATATACTTGACCAAATATTTTTATCATTATTACCCCTATATACATGTATTTTAAAACCACATCCACTTTTAGTATCTAGATAGGTATGTTTTACTAGTAAAACTACATTAGCTCTACATAACAAATATTTGATGTTGTTATCATATACTTAGACTTATCCAAAAAGTCATTCATATGGTTATTTTATATAATCTAAGTTTCCAAAAATGTATGTCCCAATTTTCTATGAGGCTTTCTTTGATACCAACTGTAAAGACCCATACTTCAGTAGCCCAGATTCAGTGGTTATGTTATTAGATTTGCACCAAATACATGGAATCATATCCCGATGAACCAAATAATTTTTTTTGTCCTGGTAAATTATATATATACTTAAATAAAACATTGTATTTGAAAACATAAAAATACAACATAGTGAATGTAAATATTCTCCATCTTGAACTTATTCAAATATTACCTCTTCAAATATTAGAAAAAGGAAAAAAATAAAGTATGAGCTCAAATGATCAATAAGTGTTACGTATAAGAGAAGCTATTATTATAAAATAATACATAATCAATATGTAAAGGTAAATATCTGATAACACAAGTCTTTAAATAAATAAAATGCTCAAAAAATTAATATGTAAGGAATAAAGGATGATAAAATAATTCCATATAAATAATCACAAGATATTTAAGCTTATCTATGGATATAATTACTAAAAAATAATCACATGGGCATCATTAATTAATATCATAATGATGGAATGCATAATTATAGATATCATAAACATATCATCATGGCCTTATGCAGAGAAATCTTATATAAATGGGTAAGGTCCTGGCCAAACACCCAAACTAGTTTTTCTTATTATACCTACTGATGCATCGAGTGAAAAAATTGGGACCCACCCATCACTTATTAAGTAAAATGAATTCATAATATGAAAGGGGAGAATACAAATTTAATCTATATTAAACACAAACTTTCATATTAGAAAATTATCTTATGACATGTTAATATTACCCCAGTCAAACTGATCATAAACCATCTAGAGAAGGAAGAATAAATTTATTAATATAACATATCCCCAATGTAGTATAAGTAAAATAATGTGTTGTTTTTTTTATGAAAATAAATTCCAAAAAGATATCATTAAAAACATTCATGATGAAAAAAACATTTTCACTTTGAAAATCACTTTTTAAAAGTAAAAATTACTATAATTTTTGGAAAATGTCATTGAAATAAATCATGGAAACTTGTAAATGAAGCTTAATGTAATTGATCATTCATGAAGGTAGAAGATATTATTCATGCTGAATAATTTTAATGAAAATGATCCTTTCACACTATCATAAAAAAAATCAAAAAAGCACCCGAGTATGAAAATAAATTTAAGATTTTTCTTAAACCATTTTGTAAAAGTGAAACATGGGTAAAAATGAATTTAATAAATCATTTTAGAATTATCAAAATATTATTTAACTAATATTAAAGAAAATATAAATTTGGAAGAAAAATATTCCCAACTGAGTAAAGAAAAATTGGTTTTCCTTAAAAACATGATTGTATAATATTGAGTATTTAAGGTGTATAAAATGAAAGGAAAACATATAATTTCCTAAAATAACCCTTTGAGATGAAATTATATTTTTTTAAGATAAAAATATCATATTAATATCCCTATAGAGATATAAACATAAACAGTCTAGAATAATGATGATCTTGTGAGATAAACCCATACCGCTTTGGTAACTTTTAAATCATAATTCCCATAAAATAAATGACTTCAAATAAATAATTAAATACCATGAATAAAAATGTCATAATTTTATATCCTATAAAATGGTTAAGAGTTAGGGCTCGTAAAATAAAATAGTTTTATAACCTAACAAATGTCCCAAAGAAGAAAATTTGAGATAAATAACATTTCAATGATCATAATGTTGATGTCGGAATAAATAAATTAAATGATTATGTGTCAAAAAAATTAAATCAAAAAAATAAATTTGGAATAAAAAATAAATAAAAGAAATTCCATTTCACAAATTATCTTCAGATAATATAATCAATGCCCAAGCTATATAACCCAATGACAGAAAATCAAGTTATGAAACAGTAACCACTTCGTAACATTTTTTTCAAATACACTTGGTTAAAATAATATCAAGTGAATATTAAAATAAAATTATTTATGATGTATTCATTATTTAACATAAAAAAATGATATATATAAACCAAATAAAATTAATTAGGTTCATAACAATTAAATATGCCTCAACGAAGGAAAATTTAGATGAAATACTTTACCCTAGTTTTGAATCATCATATACATTCTTTATCTTCCTAAATGATAAAATTATATTAATTATGTTAATTATTTAATTTAATTTTTTTTATTTATTATTCTTTTTATTAAATTTAATACCATATTATATTTAATCTCATAATCAATTAATTTTACGTTAGATATTTTGATTATATTTATTTATATATCCAAAATGACTTCGATAGTTTGACTATGGTAAAATATGTCTATGTTATATCATATATAGAATATTAATAATGGAATAATTATCATTTTTATCCCTAAATTATAATTTTTAAACCAACCGTGATAAATTATTATGAAAAATTAACTATGTTACAGTCATAGAGACGACCAGTTATATATAAGTATGAGTAACGTTTCTATTTCATAATGATCATGATAGAAAGACAATATGTTTTATTATATAATTAAATAATGATAATTATAACATAAATATCATATAATTTATTTAAATACCCTTATATATAGTATTCATGTGATGTGTTTTTGAAAAACAAATCCCACCTTTTCATGGTGGTGGTAATCCACATGTATGCATGAATGACATTATTTTTAAAAAAATGAAAGGTAATAAATAAAATGGTATATTATATTAAAATAATGATAAATATATAATTAATATCATATATATATATATATAGTAAATTTTTATTTAAAACCATTTATGACTAGTGGTGATATAAAATGAATTACATTACTTCGTTAGGTAGTAGCTCACCATACACAAGAAAGATGGTTTCATTTCCCATTCGATGGAAGAGGAGATGTATATCGGGTATTATATTAAAATAAAAGCATATTATTTTATGGTATATATTGATGTTATTATACCATCATGTTTTAATAATTTTTTAATGATGTGGAAGAATAAATAAAACAAAAAACAGTCAGTTAAGAACAATACATATTTTTTGCAGTACCTCGTTAGGTTTACACCAAAATCTTCCCTAGGATTATTTTCAGATAAAAAAAGGCCTCCATGAAATTTTTGGTGGTTTGAGGAATGTATTTTTATATTTATTGATGGAAAAAAGTGCCTCTTGTGTTTTATGATAATAGGAAAAGAGGTTCCCTTTTACAGTAGAGAGGAGGGGCACTCATGGAATTTCTTAAAATATTAAATTGATATAAATTAATTTTCATATCTAAATGGATCTATATAGGTAATATATGAATTTAAGATTATTTGGGGTCTAAATTATTTCATAAAATAAAATTTTTCCACGTTTAGATGATTTTTTCACCCTTATCCTTTTTTTCCTATTTTAATCCTTTTTGATAATCACCACGAACTAATGTTTCTACACTTTATTGGTCAATAAAGTAACTATAAGATGAAAAAATAGGAGATAAATGATACATGGTCAGTATAATCAAGAATATCCAATTTACATGGATTGGTAGATGATTTTTAGAAGTTTTAAATCATTTAATAAAATATTATTTGTTATAAAATATAATTAATGTCAATTTTGACACTATTCATTTAATTTGATTTTAAAAACATCAAGAAAAATATTGAATTTGGATATAGAATTTTAAAACATTACTAAATTTTTATTTTTATCTAAAAAATTAGTTTAACATAATAATTTTAAAAAATGTATCAACTTTAATATTTTTAATTTCATTTATATTATTTCCATTTAAAGTAATTAATTACTTTGTCTTTGTTACATAATCATTTATGGTAATTATTCTGTCGCAAAAAATTAAAAATAATTTACCATGTTAAATAAACATTATTTATTACTAAAATGAATATTTATAACTGAAAAAACCTCAAGTTATACCTATTTGAACATATAATAGTTTTTTTAAAAAAGAGGGTATCATGTTTTCCTTTTCTTTACAGAAATTATTATATATTTCATAATCTTGTCCATATTCCAAAAAATGTAACATATTTTAATATTGGATGATTATGGATAAAATTTTATTATATAATAAAAGTTATGGAATGTGGTAGGGTTAGTTTTTATTTGTTATCATATTATTTTTATCATTAATGAACCCATTTTACATTTACTGTGGTAACAAATATTCAATATGGTTAGTATTCATAATGAAAAAAATGAAAATGATCCTATTAAATAAAATTAATTCTTATTATTATAAAAAAAATCCATTTTTCCAAATTAAATCTCTATAAGTTTTGGAAATTAATTTTATTAGTACCCTACAAAGTGCGGCGAAAAGCAGTTTTTCAATAAATGAATTTCATGGAAATAATGATTTTATATCAATTCTATGACTAGTAGTAATCATTATATTCATTTCAATTCACAAATATAGAAAAATAATATATAAATTTAATTTAAATTATTATTCATTTCGGTCTATTTTAATTAATTAAAATAAAAAAACATTATTCACTTAAAAATGGTTTTCATAAAAATGTGTTTTTAGGCATAAAAATATACTTATATAAAAATGATGGAATTTTCATATTATCTAGAAATTAATTATATTATTCTAAATAAAATGGATAATATATTACTTAAATACCATTTGAAAAATAAAATTGGTCTTTTAAATTAATTTATTTAATGAAAATAAATGGAATTATTTTAAAAATTAGTAAATTTCACTATTCACTAATAAATGAATCATTTTAGAGAAATACAAAAATTTCAACCTAAATTAATATTGCAACGTTGATTTGAAAAATGAAGTTAATTTAATCTAATAGAGTTTTTAAATGCAACAAAAATTAATCATAATATTCACTCAAACAAATTAATGAAAAATATTTTTTAAGAAAACATGTTTTTCTTAAGAATAAAATGTCTTCATTAAAAATTATGTTTTTATTAACTAAGAATTTAACAATAAATATATATTTTTAGAGTATTTATATATATTTAAAAAATTATCATATAATTTTAAAACCTGCTAATTTAATTTCTACTTTATATTATTTATCTTTAAATAATAATATTTCATGGTTCGTTTAAACTCGATGTTGCGTGTCATATACGCTATCGAACATTGTATTCCATTTTAAAATATCATGGAGCTAAATTTTAAATATAATTGGGAATTCATTTTGATATTACTTCCTCTACCAAAACTATAGTGGATGTTTGTTATGAGATCAATGTGTGGGGAAGTGGAACAAAGACACTACCACTATAATTCTGGGTTTATGACGATGCTGGGTGTTGATAAAATGTCTCTTGGAAAAGCAGAGGCATGGATCAATGAACCCAGGTAAATGATTAAGACCAATACAGAATATTTAGAATATTAAATCGTTTGGGTTTGATATGTCTATAATGAAGTGGATGTTAGTGAGTGTGGTTGGGCATGTAAATGGGGATAATGCCTAGGGAGGTTGGGTGTGAACAAGACAATGCTAGGCATAACAGGTTCAACAAAAAGAATATCAGATGATGTTGGTTGGTGTGAATGACCAACAAGTGTGTCAAGGAATGATCTAATAAGCATTTACAATGGGGAGATAATTTTTTTCTAATAGTTAATGAAATTTCAAAAAAAAATCAACATTCTTGATATATTGAAACATGCGTGGAGTTTACAAATGGTTATATATTTTTACATCTTTAAAGTATTAATCTGAGAAAAAAACAACTCATATTAACAAGAAATAAGTTTTTATATTCCAAAAATCAATCCATATTTTATTTCTTATGATTTTTTGATAATCATTGATTTTTTTTGGTTTTGACCCCCACACCACATGTTTCCATAAATTATTAAATCTTTAAAAACTCATTCTTCCATCAATTTGGGCACAGTGAAAATTGGATTGATGTTTATTCTACTCATACACATAATAAAAAAATAAAATACATTTTTATATAATTTCATATCAATTTGATCAAATTTTCTATGTTTTTAACTATGAAAAACACATTTCAATATTCTAAAACCCCCAAAAGGTTCTTTCAGTCATATTAAGAGAGAAAACACATATTTTTTCTTTATTAGTTCCATCATTTTAAAAATAAATCTACAATTGTTTCCAATAATTTTATGACAAATTAAGGTTTTTCTCATCATTTTTTAGCCAATGATGCATAATTTTAAATAATGTTATTTTTTTAGAACTTATTTGACCATTATAGGCACACCACAGATAAAATTGATTTATAATTTACTGATACACATAAAAAATATATAATATAAATGTTTCCTATGATTTCACATAAATATGAAGTTTTTTCTCTGTGATTTTACTATTGGATGCATGTTTTGGTGTTTTAGAACATGAAATAGGAATTTTAATCCTTTCCGGTCAAACAATTACTCTATTTGTAATGATATTAGTTCTAAAATTTATTAATGTAATCTACTATCTCCCCCCTATGATCTCCCGATAATCAAAGCCTATTTTCTTTGTTTTGACCCCATACCACTATTTTAAATACTATAATATCTTCAAAATAGAATATTCAGTCACTCTGATCACACTTCATTCCATATTGACATGTAATCAACTCATACACATGAAAAAAAATCAAAGGAATATTTCCTTTAATTTCATGTCAGTCCAAGGATGTTTTCTATGGGTTTGACCATTAGATGCATAATTTAGTGTTTTATAAAACTAAAATCTGTTTTCTCATCCTAATAAAATGAAAACCTATATTGGAACAGTGTCAATTACTTTATTTTAAAAGTAAATATTTAGTCATTGTTTTATGATTTCATGATAATCAGAGGTCATTTTCTTGGTTTTATCACCCGAAGCACAATTTAAAAAAAATTAATATTTTTTTATTCAGTCAGTTTGAGAACACCACACATTAGATTAACAGTTTTTATTCTCATACACATCAAGAATAAATCAAAAGAATTTTTTCTGACTATACTCAATTTAAGATAGTTATTTATTATTTTGACTATGACATGCATGTTTTAGAGTTTTAAAATGCTAAAAATTCACTTTCAGTCATCTGATGTAAATGAAAAATCATATTAGCACTATGTCGGTTCCTATATTTAAAAAATAATTATATGATTTTTAACCTTTGATTTCACAATAATAATAGGCCATCTAATTGGTATTCCCAATAACATGAATTTCAAATTATTGTTAAATGTTTTAAAACTGTATATTCAGTTAGTTTGAGCATGCCACACATCAGATAGATGTTCCATATTCTCGTACATATCAAAAATATAACAAGGTAAAAATTACAATGATTTCATATATATTCGAGGTTTTTTTCAATTTTTTTATCTTTAGACACATGATTTAGTGTTAGAGAACATTAAAAATTAATTTTTGGTCATCTTTAGAAAAACATAAATGATATTAGCATGATATTAGTTTATATATTTTAAAAATCAATTTATTATTGTTATCCTATGATTTAAAAACAATTGGAATTAATTTTATAGGTATTAACCCCCTCACACATGTTTTAATAAATGATAAATCATTAAAAATTTCTTATTCAATATGTCTAAGAACATTATATATAGGATTGACGTGTTTTCTACTCAAACACTTCAAAAAATTAATTTCAATATTCCTATGAATATATATCAATTAGAGTTCCTTAATATGGTTTTGAAAATTAGACACGTTTTTTAGTGTTTAAAAATAGTAAAAATTTATTTTGAGTCATCCTAACAAAATGAGATGTCTAATTGGTGTGATGTAATTTTTTTCATTTCATAATTCAATTAATGTTTTCTTTTATATGATTTTATGAAATATAAAATGTAATTTTCATATATTTTATCCAATGATGCACATTTTTAAAGACTATATAATCTTTAAAATTTATATATACTTTCATTAAAATCATACAACACATCTAATTGAATTTTGGTTACTATTACACATCAAAATTAAATTAAATAGATTTTCTATGATTTGAAAATAATCCAAGGCCGTTTTATATGATATTTTATAGTTACACGAATGTTTTAATATTTTAAAACATTAAAAAGGTGATTTTTTTATCCCAAGAAAAAATAATTCTGATAAGAAAAGGTTACGTTTCCACATTTCAGAAATCAATATATCATAAGTTTCCTTTGATTTCACTCAAATTGGAGATCATTTTCTTGGTTTTAACCATCAAATACATGTTTTTAAAAACTTTCAAATATTTAAAAAATTAATATTCGATCGATCTCATAACACCGCACATCAGATTGAAATTTATTCTAATCAAACACATTAAAAATAATTCAAATATTTTTTCCAATGATTTTACATCAATATAAGGTTTTTATACTTTTAACTATGACACACTTGTTTTAACATTTTAAAAAACATAAAAAATCAGTCATACTAAGAAAAATACAACTCAGATTAGTGTGGATCCATTTCATACATTTAAAAATATCTTATGATTTCATATAAATCAATCAATTCCTTCATCATTTTTACCTCCTATGCAAATTTTAAAAGACTATCAAATCATTAAAGTGTTCTTATTTTACTAGAATGAGTACACAACACATAATATTAACATATCATCTACTCATACATGTCAAAAATAAATTGAAGTCATTTTTATGGTTTCACAAAAATTTGAGGTCGTTTTTTACTTTTCTTACTATTAGATGCATGATTTAGTGTTTTAGAACACCCAAAAGGATTTTTTTATAATCCTAAGAAAATGAAAACGTAAATTTCTATGATGTCATTTCATATATTTGAAAACTAAATTTAATGTTTTTCATTAAGATTTCCTGATAATTGGTGGTCATTTTGTTGGTTTTTTTCATGATGCACATTTTTAATGACTATCAAATCTTTAAAAACCACATATTATGCTAGTTCAAGAACACCACACATTGGATTGATGTGTCATATTCTCATACATGACAAAAATATTTATAAGATCGTTTTCTTATGATTTCATGAAATTATGAGGTTGTTTTCAATGGTTTAGACTATTAAACATATGTTTAAGTATTTTAAAGTACTTAAAATGAAATTATGGTCATCATGAACAAATGAAAATGTGGATTGGAATGGTGTTCGTTACTATATTGTAAAAAAAAATTATTGTCTTGTTCTTATTATTTTATTCCAATTGAATGTTTTTATAGATTTTGACCTCATAGATGCCTATTTTTAAAGACTGAAAAGTCTTTAAATTTTTTTATTATTTTAAAACACTAAAAAATTATTTTGGTCATTCTAAACAAATGAAAAATTATATCTTCATGGTATAAGTTCTTGTATTTCATAATTCAATATATTGTTGATTTACTATGATATTATGGAAATAATATGCTATTTTATTGGTTTTGACCTCATGATTGATGTTTTTAAAAACTTTCAAATATTTTATAACATCTTATTCAGTATGTTTATGCATACTATATGTTATATTTTTTTATTTATCTACTCATACACATTACAGATAAATCATAGACTAATTTTCATGGATTTCATGTCAATATGAGGTCATTTTCTTTAGGTTGGACTATTAGATGCATGTTTTAGAGTTTTAAAATGCTTAAAGGAATTTTCTATCATTTTGATGAAATGCAATTTTGGATAAATGCAAATCATGATTAAATACTTTAAAAATCAATCTACAGCTCCTATTTTATGATTTCAAGACTATTGGAGGTTATTTTGTTGGGGTTTTCCATATCACACACATTTATAATGTTTTTTAAATATTATAAAATTTTATATATAGTAATTTTAATCATTCATAACTTCACATTAATGTGTCTTCTACACATACAAGTCTAAAATATATCAAATATAGTTCTTTAATGATTAAATATATATTTGAGGTCATTTTCTACGGTTTAGATTGTGATAAAAATGTTTTAGTTTTTTTAAAACTCAAAAAACCGATTTTTGATCACCCTTATAATATTAAATCTCAGATTGGTTTGAATTCTGTTATAGTATCATCCAGAGTTTTTAGAAGAGAACACTATGTATGATACACCACATCAAGCTTAAATGAAAAACTAAAAATTATTATTTAAATTTTACCATTTAAATGGATTTTAGAATGATTGAAATGAACAAAATTAATTGAATTTTGAAAATATAGATTACACACATATATATTATTAATTATTTGGTGAACAAATAATTGTAAATGAATGTAAGAAAATTTTTAAAATAAAAGGAAATGTTTTTCAGGAAAACTATTTAAATATACAGAAGTGTGTTTTATTCCAATAAGTTAATTAATCACACTTTTTGGATTATATTAACAAAAAATATAAGAAATATATATAATTTTTTTGTTTAAAATTGACCTTATGTGTTTTCTTGACATGATATAAGAATAAATACAATATTAGGCGTAAAAGAAGTATTTTCCATAAAAGATAGCTTTTCCTTCTTTTGATATTGAACCTATTTAAATTCTATTTTTTGAAACTTTTATAATTTATATTTAAAAAAAATATTATTATTTGAATGGGATTATCAAAATTTACTTTAATTTAATTTTTGTATTTTTCTAATAAAATTCATTTTTTGATGAAAAATAAAAAATACAACATTTTAATTGAAAAATCATTTTTCATTAAGTTTATTGATTATGTTAAATTATATATTTGAATGGTTTTAAGGTATAATTAAGTCATTTTTTATCATTTAATATTATTTAGGAAATTATAATCAATTTTATTTTGAAATTGAATATATAAACTTTGTTAACTTTCGAATGTTTTTACTTTGAATACTCGCTTTCTCTTTCCATCAATTGGATTAATTTTCAATTAATTTCCTCCAATTATGTTTTTTGAATTTAAGAAAATTTATTCAATATTTGGAATAATAAGGTAAAATTTTATTAAACTGGTCCCTTTTATTTTTGGACATTATAGATAGTAACATCAATAATTTTTTACGACCACTATTATGGGTAAATCGTGTAATTAAGGGTAAAAATAATATTATAACTAAAATAAAATTACCTGAACACTTTCAATAATTCTATTATATGAGTTTTTTTTGTCTAAAATCATATTTTGGTGAATTTTATAACCTTTGGAAGCCACTTGGCTGTGAGTATGATATTTTTAATATTTTATTTAAAGTAATGTCAAAGAGGTCATACTCATGTTTCTCATAACTATAAAAATTTTAATGTAAATTTATATAGGTGATATGTTTGACTATAAATATTAATTATAAATATAAAATAATTATCTTCATCATGGTAATTTATTTATATTTTTTAGTAATAATATAATTTCATTAGATGCTGCATAAATGATGATGCAGTAATTATTTAATTAATTTCATTAAAAAATTTAAAATAAATAAAATGTGAGTGAAATATTTTCATCCTTGAATTATATGGATAAATTTAATATGTTATTGGTTAGTTAATTAGGGGTTTTTAAATTTATCTTGTTGTTAGGATATTTTTAAAAATCCAATTAATGAATAGTGTCAAAATTGACATTATTGATATTTTAAAATAAATAATATTATATTTAATGATATAAAATTTATAGAAAAAATAATTTAAGAAAAATGATTGGGTTAATTTATAAAATTTCATCAATTACTCATTTAGTGGTCATTTTTCATTTTTTATTAATTATATTAAGGCTCAAAGTGTAAATTATAGAATATCAAGTTAAGAATTAATAAGGGTTAAACCAAAAAGATAAGGACTAAAAAATAGTAAAAACTAATCTAATTTTAATTTTATGAAGTTAATTATACCAAAAACCATTATATATTATAAATAAGTCACTTTGTTCCCATTTTAAATATAAAATTAATTTATATTAATTTAATATTTTGAATAATTCCAAGGGTGCCCATCCCCTCTCCTATAAATGGGCACCCATTCTTTCCATTTCCTCATAGTTCAAAACCTTATTGGTTCAAACAATATCTTCCCAAATACCTTCCTATAATCACTCCCCACATTCTATAGGCCTTATATTAGGCATAACACCCTTCTTATAAATTTTAAAGTGTTAATCGAAGGAGATCGTCCGAAGAAGAGGTATCATTTTTAATTAAGTGTTTTTGTTTTATTTCTTCTTCCACATCCTTCAAAAATTCTTCAACCATAATAAGATAATAAATATAGTATCTATTATATATTAAGATTTTATTTTTCTAATATCATCCCCAATATCCGTCTTCACTTCCATAAAATGGTAAATGAATTAATCATTTGTGTGTACGTGTGAACTATCACCTCCACAAACCGATATAATTTATTTTCCATTACTATCTCTCAAGACTGGTTATAATGATTGAATTAATATTTATATATTATATAAATAACATATTTATCATTATAATATAACAATATATCAATTATTTTCTTACCTTTTATTCACATAAAAATGATAACGTCGTTTGTACGTACGTGTGAACTATCACCTCCACAAAGCGATGTGATTCATTTTTCATCGCCAAATCCCATGAATGATATATATAAGTATATTTAAATTATTAATATAATATTAATTATATTATTATAATTATTTAAAGATAAATAATACTTACATTATTTCTATAATGATTGTTTAAAATTTCAATTGTTACTCATGCGTATGTATAGGTTATCGTCTCTTTGATCATAACATATTTTATTTTTCATATCAAAATTATATGGATGTATTTAAAGGTATAATATTTATTTAAAATTGATTTAAAATTTCATGAAAATCATTTTTGAGATGATGTACTTATGTCCACTTTGACTATAGAAATCATACCCAATTCATTTTGTATTGAAGTACCGAATATCGAAAAATTATCTGACATGAACTTAAATAATTAAATACATATTATAACATGATAATAAGTGATATAAAGGTAATAATAAAATGTAAAAAATCTCATCAAAAAATTTCATAATTAACCTACATTTATAGTTCAAGAATATAACGATTGTGGCTGACAATTCAGATCCAAGATAAGGTAATATTTAACTAAAACATCAATTTAAATATTTTAAAGATTTTTTATTATTAATATTTATCATAATTTCCATGTTTTAAAAATGTTTTTATGGATTTATTGATATAAAAATTAATTTTTTAAAATGTTAATTGATTTCAAATGTTTCAATGTGTAATTGGACACTTTGATTCAAAACTCAATTTTTTAAATGTTTTAAAATGGATTTTAAAAATGGACTAATAATTTCAATAACATGGACACTATTTATACAACATGAATAAAATTTTATATTTTCTTGATGATTTAACTATTTAATGTTTCCTTTATAATTTTTCATAGTTCTTTTTAATGAAATTAGTTTCTTTATTATGTGTGAGGTTTTTATATTTTAAAGTGATTTTTTTGTGAAAAGGGTATATTGATATTTGGAAGTGTTTTACAGATGAATGTAAAATATTTTCAAGGGTATTATTCATGATATATTCCTTTTAAATTACTTATTATGGTTTGATCAAAATATAGATCAATATATAATGGGTTGAGATACATTATAACATACGATATGTCGGTTTAAGACCAATATAACTCAAGATATGATGGGTGAGACCTGTTATTACTCTCCAATGTATTGGGTACTCTAGAGGTGGAAGTCGACCATATGGTTATTACATCTATAAGGGTGAATTTAATAGTGATACGGTAATTATTTCCCAAAGAACATATGTGATTTTTATTTTCATTCTAATGAGTTTTTAAGAAAAACATTTTAATAGGTTTTCATGTTTTCACTGGACTAATGACTCTCTTTCTTATTTACCTTATTAATATTTTTATGCACATCAAAAGTATTAAATTTTTATCATAGTTCTTAATATTGGAAAGGGATAATAATATTTCATGATAAAATAATTGAATATGTTTCTAAAAAGGAAGTCATGTTTTATTTTATAAGGGTTTCCTTTGATGAAAAAATGGATACTGAATATAAGTGTCCACAGGTAATGTATGGGTGTACTTTGTAAGAGTTAATCCTAATTCTCTAGACCTCTAAAATGAAAACATACTTGAATCTAAATTCATGTTATAAAACACTGGAGTAGGTTATCTTTATTGTCAGGCCCTTACAGTTAGTATCAAATAATGGTTTAGTCTGCTTTAGAGATTATGATGTTTTATTAAGAGTTTGGGATATCATCAAGGGTTTATTATTTTAGGTTTATCATATGTTTAATGTCTCAGAATCCACTTTGAGTCTTTATTCTATGAAATTTTAATGTGATTAACTGTATTTTTAGAGACATTAAGTTTTTAGGTAATTATGGGTTATTACTTTTTTGGGAAGAAAAATGAATGGAATGAGAAATCATTGAGTTTAAAACATGATATGGTTATTTATGAAGACATTTTCATATTTGGGTAATGTTATAAGAATTAAATAGTTTTGGAAAAATTGAAACCTACATGATGGGTGACAACCCATTGCGTCTTGCAAGGGTTTTAAACCCACAACTAAAGAGTGATAAGGGAGAATTGAATACCACTAGACTACGCGATATATTGGTTATTATAACTTTTTATTTTTTGTTAAATAATTTTATGGAATAATAATAAGTTGATTTTGGGAAAAATATTTTGATCATAATGGAAAAGTTATTTAGGGATTAATTGATAAATGTTATTTTAGAAGACAGTCACTATTTTTGGAATCCTATATGATTAAGGTAAATGGAATACTATGGGATTTAATTTGAGAAGTAAAAGTTGAATTATATTTTGTGAGAATATATTATTTTATTGTGGTATTATGGTTATTTAGGCTATTTATATAAATGGTTGGTATATCATAAAGATTAATAGGGAAATTACATTTTAGTATGACACTTCATGAGTACTTGATGTTATTTAGAGATAATTCTTAAAAATTATCTTTGAAGACTATTTGATCAAATAATTATGATTTTTTCAGTTTTAATATTAGTTATAATATTTTTGAGGAATTTTTACGGATAATTATTCATTGAATTATCTATGTTGAACTTCAGGTATTTCTGTTGAACTTTGTAGATTAATGTAGTTTTAAATCATATAAGGGATTATTATATTTGGGGAATTATCTTTTCTTATATTGACCATTTTTGTTTTGGTTAATGGTTCATGATTATATAAATAGATATTTAATTTTTTTAGATTATGTGATTATCTCGAATTTGATTCTAGTGTTTCAGGAATGAAACAATTTATCTTAAACACTCATCGTTTGGAGAAAAAGATGATTTAGGAAAGAAATTTAATAAATGTATGAAACCCTAATTATCAAGTAAATATATTTACTTATGTTTCCAGTCTAAGTAGTAAAATAAATTATCAAATCTATGAAAATTATTTTGAAATAAAAACATTATATATTTACTTTTCTTGCTAAGAAATAAATAACCTTTTAACCATTCATAGATTTATGATTTTGTGATTGTTAAATTTATCATGACCATTTTTTCCATCACTATATATCTATGAATTATGGTTATTTTTCCCTTACATATCCCAATTTTCAATTATGGACCAATAATATGTGTTATCTCATGTTACCATCACACATCCCTTTCTTTTTTTTAAAGTGTAAGTCTTATTAATCCTTTCTCTGATGTCAGAATTCAATAAAAGTAATTTGAAAAGTCAAACCTTTATTACCGATCCTGAATTAAAAATTGTGAAAAAGAAATTTCCAAAATGGGGAATAATGTAACACCCCAAGTTTTTAAAAGGAAACACTATGTACGGTAGCATAAATGACATACCACATCAAGCTTAATGGGAAAACTAAATATTATTATTTAAATATTACCATTAAACTATAATTTAGAATGGCAGGAATGAATTTAAATAACTAAATTATAAATATATATTTTACACATGTATATATAATTAATTATTTGGTATCTAAGAAATTATATATCAAGGTAACCCCCTTTAAAATCAAAGGAAATGTTTTTTTGAAGACTATTTAAGTATACACAAGTGTGTTTTATACCAATAAGTTAATAGATCCCTCCAATTGAATTATATTAATGAAATATATATGATATATATTTATTTTAATGTTTACAATTCATTTTATGTGCTTTATATACATAACATAAAAACAAATCAAATTTTAGGCACAAAAGAAGTATTTTTCAGAAAAGGCAGTTTTGATGCCTTTTGATGGAACACCAATTTTAAAACTAGTTTTTAACACTTTTATAATATACATTTGAAAAAATAATATTCCTTTTTGAAATATTATTTTCATAATTTATTTTGGTTTTATTTTGTTATTTTTTCTAAAATGATTCATTTTCGGATGAATAGTGAAAAAATGTTGCATTTTAATTGAAAACTGCTTTTTCATAAAATTTATTTATTATTTTTAATTATATTTTAGAATGATTTTAATGAATAATCATATAATTTATTTATCATTTAATTCAATTTAGGTATTATAATCAATTTGAAATTGAAATTGGATATAAAAACCATATGAACTTTTAAACATTTTTACTTTAAATGCCTTCTTTCTCGTTCGGTCAACAAAATTATTTTTTAATTATTTTCTTACAATTATGTGATTTGAATTAGGAAAACTGGATTCCATATTTTTAATAAGAATTTAAAAGTTTATTAAATACGTCACTTTTATTTACGGACATAATGAATAATAACATTAGTAAATTTTTTATTACCACATTTATGGGTAAATCAGATAATTAATGGTAAAAATAATATTTTAACTAAAATAAAATTACCTTAAAACCTATAATAATTTTATTTTATCAGTTATTTATTCAAAAAACATATTTGGGTGGAATTTATATCATTTTAAAGACACTTGGGTGTGAGTGTGGCATTTTTGATATTTTTATTTAAAGTAAAGTCAAAGATCTCAGAGTCATGTTTCACATAACTATAAAAACATTAATATGGAGTTATATAGGTGATATGTTCGTCTATAAATAGTTATTTTAAATATAAAATAATTAATTTTTAGTGATGAAATAATTTACTTACATGTGGGCACAATGATGATGCAGTAATTGTATAATTATTGGAGGAATCAAATTAATGATATAAAAAATATTAAATTAAAAATATTTTGAATGAATTAATGTCATTCACTAATTTTTTTAGATTAATTTGACTTGTTATTGGTGATTCAAGATAGTTGTCTCTAATTTATCTTGGTTTTAAGATATTTTTTAAAAGTCACGTAATTAATAGTGTCAAAATTGACATTATTGATATTTTAAAATAAATAAGATTTTATTTAATGATATAAAATTTATATAAAATAAAAAATTCATAAAAAATATTTTATAAGTCCTAAAAGTACAACAATGACTCTTTTAGTGGTATTTTTTCATTTTTTAGTAAATATATTAACTCTCAAAGTGTAAATTACATTATATCAAGATAAGAATTAATAAGGCTTAAAACAAAAACATAAGGATTAAAAAAATAATCAAAACCTATAAAATTTTAAATATATGAAGTGTACTAGACAAAAAAATATCATATATTTTAAATAAGTCACTTTTTACCCATTTTTAAAATAAAACTAATTTATATTAATTTTATATACTGAAGAATTCCTAGAGTTCCCATCCCATCTTTTCTAAAAGGGAACTCATTATTCTCACTTTCCTCAAACATAAAAAACTATTTTGTTTGGTCATGATCTACCCAAATAGCTTCCTAGAATCTCTACCCACATTATAGATGTTTAAATAAGGCATAATACCCTCCTTAGATGAGTTAAGGTGTTAATAAAAGGAGGTTTTCTGTAGAAGAGGAATAATTTTTAATTCTGTATTTCTATTTTATATATTCTTCCACTTCATTCAAATATTAATCAACCATGTTGACATAATTCCTCCATTATAACAAATATAATTAGATTTTATTATGTTAATATATTACCCTAAATCCATATCCACTTCTATCAAATGGAAAATGAATTAATCGTTTCTGCGTACGTGCGAACTATCACCTCCACAAACCGATATAATTTGGTTTCTATTACCACCTATCAAGACTGGTTATAGTGATTGAATTAATTTTTATATGTGATATTTATTAGATTATTATAATTATAATAGGATAATATATCAATTATTTTCTTACCTTCAATGAACGTAAAAATGATAATGTTGTTCATGCATACGTGTGAACTATCACCTCTATGAAGTGATATGATTCGTTTTTTCATTACCACATCACATGAATTATATATATAAGTATATTTATATTATTAATATAATATGAATTATATTATGATAATTTTTGAAATATAAATAATACTTACATTGTTTCCATAATGATTTTTTTAAAATTATCATGTTACTCAATCGTACGTATGTCTTACCATCTCTATGACTGCAACGTAGTTTATTTTTCATGTCAATATTTAATAGATGGATTTAAATGAATAATTTAGTTAAAAACATGATTATTATGTCATGAATATTATTCTAGAGATGATGAACTTATTACCACTATGACTATTTACATCATACCCAATTCATTTTGAACTCAATAACCTAATATTGACAAAACATATGACATGAACTTATATAATTATGTAAATTTTATAACATGAAAATAAGTGACATAAATGGAATAATAAACATTAAAAAAGTATATCACGAAATAAAATAATTAAAATAAATTTATTATTCTGTATTATAAGGATTTTATGTGATGATTCGGACTCAAGGTAAGGGACTCTTTAACTTAAACATTGCTTTAAATGTTTTAAATATTTATTATTCTTAATATTTCTCATTCATTTCCAAGTTTTCAAAATGGTCTTATGGATTTACTTATATAGACATGAATGTTTTAAAATAATAATTTCTTTCAAATTTTTAAAATGGAATGGGATAATTTTATTAAAAAATATCTATTTTAAATGTTTTAAAATTGTTTTTAAAAATGGAATGATTATTTAAATAAATTCGAATTCTTTTATGTAGTATGACTGAAATTTTCTGTTTTCATGATGCTTTAATTATTTAATGATTACATTGTAATTTTTTTTATTCCTTTCCAAATTATGTATTTTCTTTATTATGTGTGTGTATTTTAGAGTTTAATGTGATTTTTACGTGAAAAGGGTATTTTGATACGTGGATGTGTTTTACCCATGGATTTAAAAGAGTTTTCAAGGGATTTATTCATGACATGTTCCTTGGAAAATGTTTATTATGGTTTGATCCCCTTATTTCTAAATATATTATGGTTTTATCTCATTTATATCTCATGATATTTTGGGTGGAGCCTAATATAGATCAAGATATGATGGGTGAGCCCCATTATTGCACTCCAATGCATTGGGTACTCCAGTGGCAGAAGTTGACCATATGGTTATTCCATTTGTAAGGGTGAATATAAGAGTGATATGGTAATGATGTCCCAAGGAACCTATTTTATTTTTCTATTATTTTCTAAGTAATATTTAGAAAAAGTTTTTTAATGGGGTTTTGTGTTTTCACATGACTAATGATTCTCTTTTTTTGTCCCTTACTATGCTTTTTGTTCTCATCCAATGTATTAAATTTTTTTTCACAACTCATAAGATAGATAAGGGAAAATAAGATGTCATTATGAAAGAATAAAATATTTTTATTTGAAAAGAAGTCATATTTTATTTTAAAAGGATTTCCATCCATTAAAAAATGGATACTGAGTATAAGTGTCCATGTGTAATTAATGGGTTTAAGTTTTAAGAGTTTATCCTAATTCTCAAAAAATATAAACTGAAAAGATCCTCAAATATAAATTCTATTTCAAAAACACTATAATAAGTTATGTATATGGATGAGACCATACATTTAATAAATTTAAAAAAGAAATCTATGTTTAATTTCCTATGATTTTACAACAATTGTAAGTTGTTTTCATGGTTTTGACCCTCTGACGCGTGTTTTCAAAGACTATAAAAATTTTAGCAACTATATATAAATTTAATTCAACAAAACCAAATTTCATATCTAAATTTAATCATATATTACACCTAAAAAATAAATATAATAATTTTTCCTTATTATTTCACATCAATTTGTGGTTTTTTCAATAGTTTTGACCTGTAGAAAAGAATTTTAGTGTTTTTAAAAACCCAAAATCTATTTTCAATCATCCTGAGAAGATGATAAATTGTATTTTAATATTGTAAAATCATAAATTAAAATATAAATCTAAGATTTTTGATCAATTATTCCACAAAAATTAGAGTCCATTTAATTAGTTTTTACCGATAGAGGCACATTTTTATTGAATATCAAATCTTTAAAAACTAGCTATTCTTTTATTCTGATCACACCATATAGCAGATTAAAATCTTTTGTAATCATATAAATAAAAAATAAAACATATACATTTTTCCTATAATTTCATATCAATTGGGGGTTTTTAGTTTATTTTTTACCATAATCATCACATTTAGTGTTTTACAACACTATAATAGAATTTTTGTTCATCTGAAGAAAATAATGACTTGGACTGAAAAAACTAAAATTCCTACATTTAAAAAAATATGATTTTAATTTTCTTTTATATGATTAAAATTAGAGGTTTTTACTTGGTTTTTATTTCTTGACTCATTTTTTAAAAGAATATTAATTTTTTGGAAACTACCTATTTGGTCAGTTTGAGCACAACGAACTTTTAGTTGAGGTGTTGTCTACTTGTAGACATAAAATATAATTCAATGATATTTTTACTATGTTATTAAAATAAAATGAAGTTTTTTATATGATGTAAACTATTACACATATGTTTTAGTGTTTTCAATCACTAAAAAATAATTTTTGTTTATCTTGAGATAACGATAACTCGTATTGGAATGGTATCAGTTCCTATAGTTCAAAAATTAATATATGATTTTTTTCATATGATTTCACAGAAACATTAGTTTTTTTTTGTTTTTGGACCTTTGTAGGATGCTTTTTAATATTTCTAAATCATTAAAAAAATTAATTTGGTCATTTTGAACACATAGAACATTATATTGACATTTCGTCTCTATGTACATGTTAAATATTATTAAAATATTATTTTCCTATTATTTCATATCAATAAAAGGAATTTTTTTATGGTTTTAACCAAGTCACTTGTGTTTTAGTGTTTAAAACACTAAATATAAATTTATGCTCATCCGAGGAAAATGAAAACTAATATTGGCATTGTAACACCCCGAGATTTTATGAATAATATTCTTTATAATTTCATTAATGTCTTGTGTCATACTCTACACCAAAAGGTGCCTTCACAACACACATCACTGACCTGGCTTGAATTACACGCAATTGCGACCTTCCATGATAGCGTGTGTTGTACGCAACACCAAGTTTCGCTAAACAACGATATGCTATTAAAATATTATTAAAACTAGACGTTATGAATAGTAATAACCACTTTTTGAAATTTTTTAATTTCTATTTTTCTAAATGGACTTCATTTTTGGATTCAGAATATCGAAATTATCTTAGGGTGAAATTTTGGTAATTTTCGGATAACTTTCATATTTTGATGAATAGTGAAAATTACTAAATTTTAATTAAAAACAACTTTTTCAATTGAAATAATTAATAGTGATAAATTATTAATTTGAGTGATTTTAAAGTATATTTAGAATATATTTTTACAATTCAATACAATGTTGGTCATTGGATGTAATTTCACATTTAAACCAGACATAAACAAGTGTCAATCTTTTGATAGTTATTATTTCTTAAGAACACGCTATTTGTTTTGACGACTGGAATTAATTTTTAAACTAATTAATGCAACTGATATGTTTTGAATTTGGTAAAATATAAATCATTTTTGAGTTCATAATATCAAATATAGCTTAGGCCTAATTTTTGGTATTTTTCTGAAAACTTTCAATTTTTGATGAATAGTGAAACCACTAAGTGGTAGTTAAAAAAAACTAAATTGTTCATAAAACTTAATTTTACTGCTTCTGTGAGTGGAATTTTAAAAATCCGAGAGACATGGTTGATGTCAGTAAGTAAAATGTGGTTCAATGAGATGAAAATAATTTTTTGGTGAATAGTAACTTTTTACTTTTTTTACCACAGTTCAAAGTAAATAGGGTAATTAAGGGTAGAAATGATATTATTATTACCCTAACACATGTCCTAATTCTATTGGACAAGTGTAATTCAACGAAAAACAAACTTAGGAATAAAATATGACCATTTAGGCCCACTTGGATTAGATTCGGACATTTATTATTAATTTATTTAAAGAAGGGTTAAAAGAGTTAAAATCAATGTTTATTTACTAAAACATTTTTAGTATGGGGTTATACATAAGATAAATTCGACTATAAATATTAATTAGAAATATAAAAAGATTTCCTACATAATTGTATTTTATTTGTAATTTTTAGACATTAAATAAGTTAATTTATTTATTACACAACGATGATGCAGTAATTATCTTATTAATGAAATATTGACATAATTGATGTTATAAATACCCAAATAAATATAATTTGAGACTTTTTATGAATTCCACTAATTTTATAGGTTAATATGACATGTTATTATTGATTTAATTATATTTTTTAGAACTTATTATTCTGTTATGATTTTCACAAAAATCAATTACTAAATAGTGTCAAAATTGACATAAAATAGTTTTTAAAACAAATATTATATTATTAATTGTTATTTTATTCCTAAAAATCTAAGGATCGGAAAAATGACTTAGATAAGGTTATATATATTAATAATAAACAATTTGGGGTTCGTTTGGCTTCTTATAGTAAGTTTATTAACCTTATAGTGTAAGAACACAAGAAGACACGGTAAAAGTAAAATTATTTAACTTAATGTTAAATCTAAATGATAAGGTTAAAATAGGAACCTAAACTTGTCTAAATTCTATTGGATGAGAGGATTTAGACCCATCCCACCTTAGTCTCGAAATAAATCAATTTGGAGCTATTTAAAACCGAACTTGACTTTATAATAAAATAATATTTTTAGTTATTCCAAAGGTTCCCCTCTCCTCCCTTATAAAAGGACACCTCCTCCCTCTCTTCCTCACACAACTTTGAGCCTTCAAGCTCGGCCAACCCCTGCCAAAATCTCTTCTACACTTCCCTAGAAACATCCTAAAGGTTCTGGTCTTCCTCAAAGACCAATTTTAGTGCCCTAAGAGGAGGTCTCAAAGAGGCTCTTCAAAGAAGAGGTAATTTCTGTTACCAATTATTTCACCTTTATTTCTTCTTCCACTTCTTCTTCTTAGTTTGTTTCATTATGAAGTAATAACATCAGTATCACTCATATAATGATATGTTATTATACGTATGAAACAATCCTAATTCACCATCTATCCATCCTATGGAAAACGAAATCACCACGCGTGCGTACGTACGGAATACCGTCTCCATGCCGTGGTGTAATCTGTTTTTCCACCAACACCTTAAATGGATGGAGATTATGGTGTAAAGAATAACTATACATATTTATTATAACATCATAATGATTCTGATATATTGTATCATCCACTCCAATTCAATTCAATAATTATGGAAATGATATCATCGCTCGTGCGTACGTACGGACTGCCGTCTCCACGACGCGATGAGATTCATTCTCCATGTTAACCATTTAAGAATGATTATAAAGTATATATAAGCAATAATAATGAAATATAAGACATTATAAAGCTACTGGATTTATGTGTATATATATTTATGTCATCTACTTAATTCCACAAAATTCAATAAGGAAACGAAAACAGCGTTCATGCGTACGTACGACATATCGTCTCCATGAATGGTGTATTTCTTTCAATTTATCGATCCATTATATATATGTATATTCTGAATATATATTATATATAAATCATGTTTTATATTCTATAATTAAGTAATAATGATCTAAGTAATCATATGAATAATTACAAGTTAAAACACGAACGACAAGTGAGATGATTTTACCCAAAACGCTACTTTAACATGATTTTAGAAAAGAACGGGTAATATAAAGTCATAAGTGAACCATATATGATATAATAACAATGAATATGATTCTTTAATAAGTCAATGACATCATTTAAATCATTATACATGAGGTTCAGACACTTACGAAGCAAATCGGACCTAAGGTAAGGGAAATATCACAATCTCATTTTTATTCGAGATTGTTTATACTTTGGTATTTACTGGGGTGTATTTTATCATCCACATCCATGTTTCCACAATATGTAATATTATGTCCATCCACCTACAATTGTTTAAATCCAATTTTACCCTTCGGTGAATTTTTAGTAAAAGATATGAAAGGAATCTTTTGTCGTTTTTCGTACGATGTACTTTTTGACTTTTCTGACAAAAGTACGAAGAATGTTTTTTTACTTATACGGCATGAATGGATTTTTAAAACATTATTTCCAAAAAGTTTCCTTTACAAGTTTTCAAGTTTATTTTTAATCAACTTCTTTTAGTTTAAAATTGTATGACATGTTTAGAAAGGAAAAGTGTTTTTGAAGTAGAAAGGATATTTTCCTCAAGAATGAAGTTCAAGTGTTTTATCAAAATTATTTTACTTCTAAGATAATAAAGGGTTATGTTTTTATACCTAGTATTACATTGATTTGATTATTTTGTGATGGAAATATTTTTATGAATTCCTTTATCTTATATGAATTTTCTTATGATGTCTTTTTGTTTAAGAATCCCATTTTTATTACATGGGTTATGCAATGATGTATGATTTATGAATTTGTGGCACACATAAGAATGATATCATTATGAGATGGGTGGGACCTATATCTCTCTCCAATGCATTGGGTAAAGATTTTATATCTCATGATATAGACATGGCTGGAATGGTAGGTTATACCGGTTCAGTGAAACAGGACTGGAACGAGGGTGACTCGGTTCAGAAAGGGACTTTGTCCACTAAGATAGTCTTGGCAATGAGTCTTGACTAATAAGAAATGATTCTATATGATTATTTGTGTATGCCACAAAGTTTCATGTTTTATGTTATGATTATTGTGATTACATTTCACTGCCATGTTTTATCCCATGTTATGAAATTATGATCTCTTTTGCAGGTTAAGATTTCAAAAAGTTATGTTCTTATGAATATGATGTGATTGATATTTCTTTTGTTTACCCTTACTGGGCATTTGATCTCACCCTTTTATGTTTTATTTTTCCCAGGATATAAAGAAAGGTTTTAGGTAAAAAAAGGGAATATCTTTATGGGAGATGTTGAAGATC
The DNA here is from genome assembly GCA_963277665.1 of Viscum album. Classification (NCBI taxonomy): domain Eukaryota; kingdom Viridiplantae; phylum Streptophyta; class Magnoliopsida; order Santalales; family Viscaceae; genus Viscum; species Viscum album. The sequence goes on along the minus strand of OY728142.1, from coordinate 1,147,401,582 downwards.
TTTCACCAGGATTAGAAGATTATATTCCGAGTTTCCAAAGACACTAAACTATTAAGATCCTTGTGTGTGTGTTTTTGTTATGTACTAAGTATTCTGCAAATGTAATGTAATGTCCATGTACGATAAGCTTCGGGTCTCTACATTTGGTATCAGAGGAAAGGTTTAGTCAAACTTTGGAAACTAGGACGCGAAAACGTTAGTGAGATCCCTAGAGATATTTCTAAGGTATGTCTAGGGATGTCCCTAAGGATAGGTATACATATAGAATATAGACCTAGCACTACAGTAACGATCTTATAATTTAACCTAAGATGTTAGATATTGAAGTTACTCCACATTTATTATGATTTTTTCATCTCACACTATTCTTTTTGGGTTTTAGAAAATGGTTGGAAACAAGATGATTCACGATAATGGTGGATATGATGGAAAATGGAATGATATTCTTCATAAGCAATCAAATGAAATGGGATTTGGAAGTCCAAACATCATTATTATGCCGAATCAACAATCTCATTATATGATCAATAAAGTAAAATTTGGTATGTTTCCTGACTCGGCTAATAAGAGAAAGATGGAGTATCATGATGATCATAGAGTAAAGAAAGTTCAATTCCCCTATGTAAATCATGTGGGAAGAGGCATCAAGAAGAATGTTTCAAAGGAACTGGAAGATGATTTGGGTGTGGAAAAGAAGGACACAAAGCCAGTAAGTGCAATGGAAAAGTTTCAGTTAACACCATGGATGAGGTTAATGGTGTTGCTACGACATCAACAATGGTTAAATGTTTTAAATGTGGAATGTACGGGCATTATGCAAACCAATGCCCTAAGGGAATGTCTCATGAAGAGAATTGGTATGGTCGTATGGGTAGTAATTTTGTTGATGATGATGAAGAGACTACAAATGATATGTGAGATGAAAGAATTGTTGAAGCTCGGTCAATGGTTTAAGAAGGTAGTGGAATGATTACATGTTTATCAAGTGTAATGTTGTTCTATAGAATAAAAAGACATCTAAGGATTGTTACACTGTTGTCTTTCCTTAAGTTTTGAATGTTTATGATGAATGGTATGAGTAACAATGAAAGGTTATTCAGATATTTTTTGGAAGGTGGATGATATGCGCATAATGAAGTGATAAAGAAAAAAATGAAATGTTTGACAGTATTCATGAGCTCATGATTGATATAAAGACTAAGTTATATCATGGTTTGAGTATATAGAATTTTTGGATTTTTGTATGTGGAAAGAGTTAACTTTTGACAGCATTCATGTTTTCACTAAGGTTTAATTGGTATTCATTTTTCAAGAGAATACATGATTAAGGTATTCACATGATTGGAATGTGACCAACAAGACATATCTTATGATATATGGGGATCAACGATGGTATTAAATCTCTGGTAATTGTTTTTACTATATTATGAGAGTGGACTGCAGTATTATGGATAAGCCTAAATATTGGAATGGATTATGTTGGACATAATATAGTATTGTTTAAGGATAATAGTTTTTCGATATTATTGATGGGATGTTATAGTAATATAGTTTTAGAAAAAGGACAACTTGCAGGACGGGCGACAGCCCATCGCGTCAGAAAAGGCTGTGGGAATCGAACCCACAATCGAAGTGCGACTGGCCTTTATCGCCTACCACTGGCCCACAGGAAGTCCCTGTTTAGTAGAAACTAGTTTTATTATATTAAGAAGTATGATATATGAAGTATAGGTCCATTTTAGGAACCATATATGATTAATATCACTATAGAATGACATATTAATAACTTTTGCTAACCTTTTGTTTGAGATAGATGGAATGACACATCATTCTATCACATGATCTGCTAACACTTCACGAATAACAAATTAAACTTCATTTATTTAAGAGATGAAGTGGAAATTGTTCAAGGAACGAACAACAGTGAGATTGTACCAAAATAAAGTAAGTATTTATTCTAATTCAGATTCTTCAACTTTTGGGAAACGATCTTGAAAACCAAAAATGTTGTCCTAGTGGTCTTATATCTGATTAATCAGATGGTACCTTAGATCGTCACAAATTTATGGATTTGTGATTGTTGGCTTTTCCATAGCCATGTTCTCTACCACTCTCCATCAGAACATCATGGTTAGATTTTTCTTCCATATCCATATTTTCACCTGTGGAAACCCAGTGATTAGTTTATTCGGGTAACCATTACGTTTCATACTTTCATTTTTAAAGATTTGTTTTGGTATTCCTTTTTACGACGTGGGTTTCTATTAAAGAAACTTTTGAATAGTAAACCATTTATAACCCCGACGAATTTCGGGGGCGAAATTCCTTTTAAGGGGGGTAGAATGTAACACCCCGAGATTTTATGAAAAATATTCTTTTTAATTTCATTAATGTCTTGTGTCATACGCTACACCAAAAGGAGCTTTCACAACACACATCACTGACCTGGCTTGAATTACACGCAATCGCGACCTTCCACGATAGCGTGTGTTGTACGCAACACCATGTTTCGCTAAACAACGATATGCTATTAAAATATTATTAAAACTAGACGTTATGAATAGTAATAACCACTTTTTGAAATTTTTTAATGTCTATTTTTCAAAATGGACTTCATTTTTGGATTCGGAATATCGAAATTAGCTTAGGGTGAAATTTTGGTAATTTTCGGATAAATTTCATATGTTGATAAATAGTGAAAATTACTAAATTTTAATTAAAAACAACTTTTTCAATCGAAATAATTAATAGTGATAAATTATTAATTTGAGTGTTTTTAAAGTATATTTAGAATATATTTTTACAATTCAATACAATGTTGGTCATTGGATGTAATTTCACATTTAAACCAGACATAAACAAGTGTCAATGTTTTGATAGTTATTATTTCTTAAGAACACGCTATTGGTTTTGACGACTGGAATTAATTTTTAAACTAATTAATGCAACTAATATGTTTTGAATTTGGTAAAATAGAAATCATTTTTGAGTTCATAATATCAAATATAGCTTAGGCCTAATTTTTGGTATTTTTCTGAAAACTTTCAATTTTTGATAAATAGTGAAACCACTAAGTGGCAGTTAAAAAAAACTAAATTGTTCATAAAACATAATTTTACCGCTTCTGTGAGTGGAATTTCAAAAATCTGAGAGACACGATTGATGTCAGTAAGTAAAATGTGGTTCAATGAGATGAAAATAATTTTTTGGTGAATAGTAACTTTTTACTTTTTTTACCACGGTTAAAAGTAAATAGGGTAATTAAGGGTAGAAATGATATTATTATTACCCTAACACATGTCCTAATTCTATTGGAAAAGTGTAATTCTACCAAAAAAAACTTAGGAATAAAATATGACCATTTAGGCCCACTTGGATTAGATTAGGACATTTATTATTAATTTATTTAAAGAAGGGTTAAAAGAGTTAAAATCAATATTTATTTACTAAAACATTTTTAGTATGTGATTATAAATAAGATAAATTCGACTATAAATATTAATTAGAAAGCTAAAACGATTTCCTACATAATTGTATTTTATTTTTAATTTTTAGACATTAAATAAGTTAATTTATTTATGACACAACGATGATGAAGTAATTATCTTATTAATGAAATATTGACATAATTGATGTTATAAATACCCAAATAAATATAATTTGAGACTTTTTATGAATTCCACTAATTTTCTAGGTTACTATGACATGTTAGTATTGATTTAATTAACTTTCATAGAACTTATCATTCTGTTATGATTTTCACAAAAATAAATTACTAAATAGTGTCAAAATTGACATAAAATAGTTTTTAAAACAAATATTATATTATTAATTGTTATTTTATTCCTAAAAATATAAGGTTAGGCCAAATGACTTAGATAAGGTTATATATATTAATAATAAACAATTTGGGGTTCGTTTGGCTTATTATAGTAAGTTTATTAACCTTATAGTGTAAGAACACAAGAAGACACGGTAAAAGTAAAATTATTTAACTTAATGTTAAATCTAAATGATAAGGTTAAAATAGGAACCTAAACTTGTCTAAATTCTATTGGATGAGAGGATTTAGACCCATACCACCTTATCCTCGAAATAAATCAATTTGGAGCTATTTAAAACCGAACTTGACTTTATAATAAAATAATATTTTTTGTTATTTCAAAGGTGCCCCTCTCCTCCCTTATAAAAGGACACCTCCTCCCTCTCTTCCTCACACAACTTTGAGCCTTCAAGATCAGACACACCCTACCAAAATCTCTTCTCCACATCCCTAGAAACATCCTAGAGGTTCTGGTCTTCCTCAAAGACCAATTTTAGTGCCCTAAGAGGAGGTCTCAAAGAGGCGCTTCAAAGAAGAGGTAATTTCCGTTACCAATTATTTCACCTTTATTTCTTCTTCCACTTCTTCTTCTTAGGTTGTTTCAATATGAAGTAATAACATCAGTATCACTCATATACTGATATGTTATTATAAGTATGAAACAATCCTAATTCACCATCTATCCATCCTACGGAAAACGAAATCACCGCGCGTGCGTACGTACGGAATACCGTCTCCACGCCGTGGTGTAATCTATTTTTCCACCATCACCTTACATGGATGGGTATTATGGTGTAAAGAATAACTATACATAGTTATTATAACATCATAATGATTCTGATATATTGTATCATCCACTCCAATTCAATTCAATAATTATGGAAATGATATCATTGCTCATGCATACGTACGGACTACCGTCTCCACGACGCGATGAGATTCATTCTCCATGTTAACCATTTAAGAATGATTATAAAGTATATATAAGAAATAATAATGAAATATATTACATTATAAAGCTACTAGATTTATGTTTATATATATTTATGTCATCTACTTAATTCCACTCAATTCAATAAGGAAACGAAAACAGCGTTCATGTGTACGTACGGCCTACCATCTCCATGAACGGTGTATTTCTTTCCATTTATCGATCCATTATATATATGTATATTCTGAATATATATTATATATAAACCATGTTTTATATTCTATAATTAAGTAATAATGATCTAAGTAATCATATGAATAACTACAAGTTAAAACACGAATGAAAAATGAGACGATTTTACCCAAAACGCTACTTTAACATGAATTTACAAAAGAACGGGTAATATAAAGTCATAAGTGAACCATATATGATATAATAACAATGAATATGATTCTGTAATAAGTCAATGACTTCATTTAAATCATTATGCAGGAGGTTCGGACACTTACGAAGCAAATCGGACCTAAGGTAAGGGAAATATCACAATCTCATTTTTATCCGAGATTGTTTATACATTGGTATTTACTGGGGTGTATTTTATCATCCACATCCATGTTTCCTCAATATGTAATATTATGTCCATCCACCTACAATTTTTTAAATCCAATTTTACCCTTCGGTGAAGTTTTAGTAAAAGATATGAAAGGAATCTTTTGTCGTTTTTCATACGATGTACTTTTTGACTTTTCCAACAAAAGTACGAAGAATGTTTTTTTAACTTATACGGCATGAATGGATTTTTAAAACATTATTTCCAAAAAGTTTCCTTTACAAGTTTTCAAGTTTATTTTTAATCAACTTCTTTTAGTTTAAAATTGTATGACATGTTTAGAAAGGAAAAGTGTTTTTGAAGTAGAAAGGATATTTTCCTCAAGAATGAAGTTCAAGTGTTTTATCAAAATTATTTTCCATCTAAGATAATAATGGGTTTTGTTTTTATCCCTATTATTACATTGATTTGATTATGTTGTGATGGAAATATTTTTATGAATTCCTTTATCTTATAGGAATTTTCTTATGATGTCATGTTGTTTAAGAATCCCATTTTTATTACATGGGTTATGCAATGATGTATGATTTATGAATTTGTGGCACACATAAGAATGGTATCATTATGAGATGGGTGGGACCTATATCTCCCTCCAATTCATTGGGTAAAGATTTTATATCTCATGAGATAGACATGGCTGGAATGGTAGGTTATACCGGTTCAGTGAAACAGGACTGGAACGAGGGTGACTCGGTTCAGAAAGGGACTTTGTCCACTAAGATAGTCTTGGAAATGAGTCTTGACTAATAAGAAATGATTCTATATGATTATGTGTGTATGCCACAAAGTTTCATGTTTTAAGTTATGATTATTGTGATTACATTTCACTTCCATGTTTTATCCCATGTTATAAAATTATGATCTCTTTTGCAGGTTAAGATTTCCAAAAGTTATGTTCTTATGAATATGACGTGATTGATATTTCTTTTGTTTACCCTTACTGAGCATTTGAGATCACCCTTTTATGTTTTATTTTCCCCAGGATATAAAGAAATGTTTTAGGTAAAAAAAAGGGAAGATCTTTATGGGAGATATTGAAGATCTTTCACCAGGATTAGAAGATTATATTCCGAGTTTCCAAAGACACTAAACTATTACGATCCTTGTGTGTGTGTTTTTGTTATGTACTAAGTATTCCGCAAATGTAATGTAATGTCCATGTACGATAAGCTTTGGGTCTGTACAGGCATTGTATGAGCACATACATTTTTGAAATTAATATATAGTTATTTTTCTACGATTTAATAACAATCAGAGGATTTTTTGGTTGGTTTTAAACACATGACACACATTTTTAAAGACTATAAAATCTCTAAAAACTACTTATTTGGTTATTCTGGTCGCACTAAAATTTTGATTTTTGTTATTTATACTTTAACATGTTATTACTAAATCAAAGATAGTTTCCCTATGATTTCACATCAATCTGAGGTCATTTTTTATTTTTTTCACAATTAGATATACATTTAAGTGTTCTAAAACACTCAAAAGGATTTTTTTCATCTTGGGATAATGATAACACATATTGAAATGATGTCAATTCATAAATTTCAAAAATAAATAAATGGTTGTTTTTCTTTCATTTTATGAACATTGGATGACATTTACTTTGTTTTGACCCCATGATGCACATTTTTAAAGAATAAAAAATATTTAAAAATGATTATTAGGTATATCCAACCATACATAATATCATATTGGGGTTTTATATTCTTGTTCATATCATAAATAATTCAAATACCATTTCCTATATTTTATTGTTAATATGTCATCATTTTCCATGGTTTTGATCATTACATGCATGTATTACTATTCAAAAAACCGTTAAATGGATTTTTTGTTCATCCTTTGAAAATAAAAACTCATATTAGTGTGATGTCAAGTCCACAATTTCACAAATCAATATATGGTAGGTATTTTATAGTTTCACACTAATTATAGGTTGTTTTGTTGGTTATAACCCTATAACAAATGTTTTTGAGGAATGCAAACTCATTAAAACTACTTTTTCGGTTAGTCCGAGAAAAACACATATTGGATTGATAGGTTGTTTGGTTATACACATCTAAAATAAAAGAACAAATGTTTTATTAGTATTTAATTTCAATTCAAGTTCATTTTTTAATGTTTTGACCAATATACACACATTTTAGTATTTTAAAACACTAAAAAGGAATTTTTATTCATCTCAAGAAAATGAATACTCAGATCAGTATGGTGTCAATTCAAATGTTTTATTAATATATATATATTTCTTATGATTTAATGGAAGTCAGGGATCATTTTCTTGGTTTTTACCCCCTAATAAACTTTTAAAAGGCTATTAAATCATTAAAAACTATTTATTGACCAGTAAGAGTATACCACACATCATATTGACATAAACTTTTCACATAAAAATAAAAAATAATTCAAGAGAATTTTTAAAATTCTTTTATGTAAATTAATCCCATTTGATATTTTTATGACCATGACATGCACATTTTAGTGTTTTCAAACACTTATAGGGAATTTTAAATCCTCTAAAACTAAAAAAGCTAATATCATCATGGTTTCGGTAAATACATTTCAAAAATAAATTTATGGTTATTTTCTTATAATGTTATGGAAATCATAGGGAGTTTTCTTGTTTTTAACCCCCTAACATATATTTTTTATAGATTTTCAAATCCTCTAAAAAACTACTTATTCTATCCGTTTAAGAATGCTACACATAGAATTTTTGTTCTATCTAACCATACACATAAAAAATAACATATTTTTTCATTATTTCATGTTAATTAAATATTATTTGTTTTAAGTTTGACCGTAAAATTAGTGTTTTAGTATTTTAAAACATTGAAAAGGTGTTTTTAATCTTATTGAGAAAGAAAAACTTCATATTAACTTGATGTCGGTTCATATATTTCGAAAATAAATTTATGGTTATTTTCCTATTATTTTATAACAATTGGATTTTGTGTGATTATTTTTGACCCCCTGACGCATGTTTCTGAATATCGTTAAATCTGTAAAAACAACTTATTTGTTTAGTCTAAGCACATAACATGTAAAAATTATGCGATGTATACTTGTGAATATCTCAATAAAATCAATGAATTTTTTTAATGATTTTACAAATTTTTTAGGGTGTTTTCTAATTTTTGACCATTAGACACACATTTTGGTGCTTTAAAACAATAAATTTTTTTTAGTCATCTCAATTAAATGATAACGCAGTTGGGAATTCTGTTAATTTGTATATTTTTTAAATCAATGGTTCTTATATTCTAATGATTTTACAACAATTTGAAGTCATTTCATTGTTTTAACCCCCTCACATATGTTTTTAAAGGCATTCAAATATTTTAAAATTTCTTATTCAATTATTCTAAGACCTTCTTATGTTAAATTGATGTTTTTACACTCATACATGTCAAAAAAAATTAATGAAAGTTTTCTTATGGTTCTATATTAACAAATGTCCTTTTATATGGCTTTGATTGTTAGATGCATGTTTTAGTGTCTTTAAACACTAAAATGATTTTCTATTCATCCAAAGAAAATGATAACTGAAATTGATGTGATTTTCTTTTTTACGTTTCAAAAACCAATCGTCGGTTGTTCTAATATTAATTCATAAAAATTATATGTTGTTTGTTTGGTTTTACCCCTCCACACATGTTTTTAAAGACAATAAAATCTTTGAAAATTAATTATTTGTTTTTTCTAAGAATAGAACACATTTTACTGAAGTGTCACAAGCTTGATAAAATTAAAAATAATATAAATAGAATTTTTATTTTATTTCATAACAATCTATGGTCATTTTAATCGTTTTTTTACTATTGCATACACATTTCAGTGATTTGAAACACTAAAAAGGCATTTTCACTCTTCCTGAGAAAAAAAAGTTGGATTGGCCCATAATCAGTTTCTATATACAAATAATCAATATATCATAATTATCCTATAAATTTATAGCTTGAAATCATTTTCCTGGTTTTGACCCCCAAAAGCATCTTTCTTAAAGACTGCCGAAACATTAAAAAATTTTATTCAATCATTCTGAGCACACCACAAGTTAAAATAACATGTAATCTTTTATTAAAAGTCAACAATAATTCAAATATTATTTTTTTAATTTTTTTTATATAAATCATAGGTTGGTCATTTTTGTTTTGACAGTGAATTGCATGTTTTTTGTAGTTTTAATGCACTTAAAATTTATTTTTGGTAATCCCAAGATACTGAAAAATCAAATTAGCATGATATTGATTTCTACATTTCAATAATAAATGTAGGTTTGTTTTATTATGATTTCATGTAAATCAATGGCTGCTTTCTTGGGTTTCACCCCTACCACATGCTTTTTAAGACTGTCAAATCTTTAGAAACTACTTATCTGGTTAGCCTAGGCACATATCACATCAGATTTATGTGTTGTCTACTAATACATATAAAAAATCAATAAAATGTAGTTTTATATGACTTGAAATAAATTTGACATCATTGTATATGTTTTTTACCATTAGATGCATGTTTTAGTATTTTTGAAACACCAGAAAGGTATTTTTTAGCCATATTGAGAAAACGACAACTCAGATGGGTGTAATATCATTTTATACATTTAAAAAATAAATATTTGGTTTTTCCTAATATTTCATGTCAATTGAAGGTAATTTTCTTAGTCGTATACCATGAAGAACATTTTCCAAGACTTTCAAATCATTAAAAACTACATATTAGAAAATTATGATTACACCATATGTTGGAATTATGTGTGATCTTCTCATACACATCAAAAAAAATTAGGATGTATTTACTACGATTTCATGAAAATATGTAGTCATTTTCTATGTTTTTTACTATTATAGATACATTTTAGTATTTTAAATCACTAAAATGGTGACTTTGGTCTTCTTGAGAAAATGAAAACTTGGATTGGAATGGAATAAGATCCAAAATTTAAAAAATAAATTCATTTTATTTTTAGAATTCTATGCAAATGGGTGGTTGTTTTATAGTTTTTGAACCTATGAAATATGTTTTTAAAGACTATAAACTATTTAAAAATGACATATTCTGTTAGTTAGAGAACACCGCACATTATATTGATGTTTTATGGACTCATACACATAAAAAATAAATCAATGTTAGTTTATCAATGATTTTACATCAATCTGAGGTCTTTTTATAAGTTTTTGACCATTACACACACATTGTAGTATTTTAAAATAGTAAAAACATGTTTTTTATCATCCTATAAAAGTGAAAACATGGATTTTCATTCTGTCAATACATATATTTTGTCAATAAATTTAATGTTGTTTTCTATGATTTCATGGAAATATGAGGTTGTTTTCATGGTTTTGGCCCCTACTATAAGTTTATAAAGACTGTGAATTGTTTTATAACATCTTATTCATCCATTTCCATCACACCATATTTCGTTTTGACATTCCATCTACTCATACATAAAAAATAAATCAAAGTCAGGTTTTGTCTGATTTCATGTAAATATGATGTCAGTTTCTAGGTGTTTGACCATAAGATTCATACTTTAGTGTTTACAAACACTTAAATGGTATTTTTAATAATTTCGATGAAATAAAAATTTGTATATATATATATTCATTTCCTATATTTTAAAAATAAATGTACGACTTTTTTTCTATGATTTCACAAAATTTGGTGGTAGTTTTCTTGGTTTTGATCCACAACCTCATGTTTTTAAAGATAATTAAATTTTTAAAAACTATTTATCTAGTAATTATGAGCATTCTGTACATCGTATTAATGTTTCATATACTCATAAATGTCACAAATAAATCAATGATTGTTTTGTTAAGATTTTATGTTGATTTGAGATCATTTATATTATTTTTAATTTGACGAACATCTTTTATTATTTTAAAACACTAAAAAGGATTTTATAGCCGTCCCAAGAAAATGAAAACATTTATTTTTGTGATGTAACTTACTATATTTTAAAAAAATTATATATGGCTGTTTTCATATGTTTTCACATTAATAAAATTCCATTTTCATGGTTTTGACCCTCTGACACATGTTTTTAAATACTATAATGTTTTTAAAAACAACTTATTTGGTTAATCTGAACACACTAAATGTAATATCAATGTTTTTATACTAATACACATAGTAAAAAATCAAATACATTCTTCATATTCTTTAATATAAATATTAGGTTATTTTTCTTTTTCAAAAGATTATACAAATGTTTTAGTATTTTAAAACACATAAAAAGAATTTTTAGTCATCTCAAGAAAATGATAACTCAGATTGGAACAATGTCAAATATAAAATTTAAAAAATAATTATAAGATTTTTTATCTATGATATCAGAATAATTAAGGATTTTTACTTAGTTTTTACCCCCTTGAATACATTTTTAGTGATTTTCAAATCTCTAAAAACGTATTTTTTATCATCAAGTGTAAAGATAACTCTGAATGACATAACATCAATTCTCTAATTTCAAAAATAAACTTATTTTTTCTTTCCTACAATTTCATGACAATCAAAGTTCATTTACATGGTTTCAATCCCCTGAAATATGTTATAAAAGACTATGAAAATTTTTAAAATCTACTTATTTAGTCATTTTGAGCACACCACACAACATATAAAGGTGTTATCAAATTTTACAAATCAAAAATAATACAATGTTATTTTTTTATGATTTCACAACAAGATGAGGTCGTCTTATTTGTTTTTTACGATTAAATGAAAATTTTAGCGTTCTAAATCACTAAAAATGAATTTTAGTCATCTTAAAAAAATGATAACTCATATTGAAAAGGCGTATCTTCCTATATTTTACAAATCAATATACTATTGTTTTCCTATGATTTAACTATAACTGGAGATTAATTTTTTTGGTTTTGACCTCATAAAGGATGTTCCTAAAGGTTGCCAAATCTTAAAATATTGTTTATTCTATTTCCCTATGCACACTTTATGTCATATTGACATGTTTTTTATCCATAATAATCACAATTAATTCAGAGATAATTTTAATGTTAATTCACATCAATCCAAGGTTATTTTATTAGGTTTTCACTCTAACACTCATCTTTTATTGTTTTAAAACATATAAAACACATTTTTGTTATACCTAATAAAATGACAACTTAAATTGGTATGGTGTAAGTTATTATATTTGAATAATTAATATAATGTTATTTTCCTATTATTTCATATAAATCATATGTTGTTTTCTTGTTTTTGAACCTTTATCGTGCATTTTTAATGTATATCAATACTTTATAAACTGAACATTTAGTTAGTCTGAGCACAGAAAATGTCAAAATTATGTGATATCTTCTTAGAAAAAATAAAAAATGAATCAAATATATTTTTCCTATGATTACAAATCAATATTGGGTCATTTTATATGGTTTTGATTATTAGATTCTTATTTTAATGTTTTAAAACAATTATATATAGTTGTTGGACATCCTGAAAAAAATAATAACTCAAATTGTAATGATGTCAGTTCTTACATTTTAACAGAAAGTATATGGGGTTTCCTTTTATTTCATGACTAAATACTGTCTTTTTATTTGTTTTGACCCCATGATGCACATTTGTAAAGATTTTCTAATCTTTTAAAACATATTATTTGGTTATTAAGATCACACTACACATCATATTGATTCTATTTATGCTCATTCAAATAATAAATAATTATAATAATAGTTTCTCAGGATTTCATGTGAATACACAGTCATTTTCTATGGTTTTTACTGTTACATGCATGTCTTTGTTTTTAAATACACTTCAATTGATTTTTCAATCATCCTAGGAGAAAAAAATCTCATATTGATTTGACATTAGGTACTATATTTTGAAAATAAATCTATAGTTGTTTTTTATGATTTAATACCAATTGGAGGTCATTTTATTGGTCATAACCCCTTGATGCACATTTTTATGACTTTTAACTAATTTTAAACTTATTTTTCTGTCGATCTAAACATAATTAATATAGTATTAACATAATTCTTTTTCATACACATCCAATGTAAATCAGAGACAAATTTCATATGATTTCACATCAATTTGATGTTGTTTTCTATTTTTTCACCAGTACATGCATGTTTTAATGTTTCAAAACACTAACAAAATAATTTTTATTCATCCAATTAAAACCGAAACATGGATTAGAACTATGTTATTTCAAATATTTTTTAATTAAATATGTTTTTTTCTATGATTTCATGAAAATAGATGGACCTTTTTTTGTTCTATCCCCCTAGAACACTTTAAGAATGATTATCAAGTATTTAAAAACTACTTATTCGATCAGTCCAAGCATATAACACATCATATTGGCATTATGATTATTCATACACATCATAAATAAGCAACAAGATATTTTCTTAGAATATCAAATTAATTTAGGACGTTTTTGTGGTTTGGACCATAAACACATGTTTTAGTGTTTTGAAACACTTAAATTAATTTTTGATCATATAAAACTAATAATAAATCATATCAATGTGGTTATATTTCATACATTTAAAAATAAATATATGGTTATTATATAATGATTTTATAATAATGAGTGGTCATTTTCCTAGTTTTGACCCCATTACACACAATTTTAACGAGTTTCAAATATCAAAAAACAACTTATTTAGTCAGTAAAAGCACACCACACATAGGAATGATGCTTCATTTACCCATACAAGTCAAAAAAATATAAAATATTTCTTTTCATGATTTCATAGTAATTTGAGATATTTTGCCCTAGTTTTGATGTTTAAATGTGTTTTTTAGTATTTTAAATAATAAAAAATAAGTTTCTAGATGTCTTGAAAAAAAAGACATTTTGGATTCACATGATATCAATTTTTACAATTCCAAAATAAATCCGCAATTATTTTAATGCGATTTCATGATTGTTAGATGTCGTTTTCATTGTTTTGACCCCCTAGGAATTTTTATAATGATTATTACGTCATTAAAAACCAATTAATTTTTCAATCTCAGCACACCATGTATTGTATTAATATGTATCCTACTCGTGCACATCCAAAAAATATCAAAGCCAATTTTATTATCTCTTCACTTAATCTATGACCTTTTTCAAGGGTTTTTACCATGACAGACATGTTTTTATTTTTTTATAACCTTAAAGATATTTTTCAGTCTTATAAAGGAAATGATAACTCAGATGGGTGATACATCAGTTTTTTTATTTTAGAAATCAATATATTTTTTTTCTAATTATTTTATGATAATTTAATGTCATTTTCATGGTTTACCCCCCCCCCCCAAGAACATTTTTTAAGATTGAAAATTTTTAAAATTTTTTATCCATTAAATATAAGCACACCGCAAATCGGATTGATGTGTTGTATACTCATACGAATCACCAATAAATGAAAGAAAATTTTACAATTATTTCATGTCAATATAAGTCCATATTATAATGTTTTGGTCATTAGAAATGTGTTTTAGTGTTTTAAAACACTCATAACTCTTTTTCAATCATCTTAGTCAAAAGATAAATTATATTTACATGACCTGAATTACCATATTCTAAAAATAACTATGGTTTTTTTGTTATAATTTTACTACAATTAGATGACATATAATTGGATTTAACCCTTATACATATAATTTTTTAAGACTAAAAAATCTTTAAAATATTTTTATTTAGTAAACTGAACACACCACATATTAGATATATCTTTTTTCTACTTTTAAAATTAAAAAAAGAAATCCAAATTTCGTATCCTATGGTTTGACGTCAATATATGGGGTTTTCCATGGTTTTGACTGTTAGACGCACATTTTAGTGTTTTATAACATTAAAATGGTGTTTTTAGTCATTATATGGAAACAAGAAATTGGATTGAAATGACGTCAGTTCTTATATTTTTAAAAAAACTTTATGGTTTTATTTTGATGATTTTATTATAATCATATGTCATTTTATTGGTTTTGATCTATTGATGCATGTTTTTGAAGATGGTTATATCTTTTAAAATTTCTTAATTGGTCATCTTGATCACACAAAACATCATATTGACATTTTTTTGGATCATACATGTCACAAATAGTTGAACAAGATTTTTCTTGTGATTTCATGAAAATATGAGGCCATTTTTGAGGTTCTTACCATTACATGCATGTTTTTATGTTTCAAAATACTAAAAATGTGTTTTTGGTATTCTAGAGAAAATAATGACTCCAATTGGAATAGTGTAAGTTCCTATATTTTAAAAATAAAAATATCGTTGTTTAATATGACTTCATGTTAATTAAAGGTAATTTTATTTGTTTTGGCCCCAAGGGGAATGTTTTTAAAGACTACTAAATCTTCAAAAAATACTTATTCAACATGTCTAATAATAACACATATCATATTAACATGGTGTCTACCAATACATATCACAAATAATTCAAAGAATTTTTCCTATTATTTTCCAATAATCTGAGGATTGTTTCAATGTTTTTGACCATGGCAAGAAAATCTAGTTTTTAAAAGCATTAAAAATATTTTTTGGATAATTTTAGACAAATTAAAACTCAGATTGATGAGAATTCAGTTCCTATATTTAAAAAATAAATATAAAAAATGTTTCATATGATTTAATGGAAATATTAGTTCGTTTTTGACCCATAATGCATGTTTTTAAAGGGTACTATATCTTTAAAAACTACTTATTCATTCAGTTTGATCATAACTCATTCCATATTGATGTGATATAGAGACCTATTATTTTTACACATAGTATTACATAAATTTATACTTAAAAATACATTAATTATAATAAAAAATTGTGATACCATGTGTTTTTGGAGGATTAGATAAATAAAACATCAAAAGAAACTAAAACATAACATATTTATTTTTATTCTCCTTAGTGAACTCATAAATCTATTTAAGATCTTAAAACTACATAATATAAATTGGGGAATACATAAAATAAAGGGTTAAAATAAAAACCCATTAAAAGAATAAACCTGGTAAGGAAGCATAATATGTGAGTCAAAGAAAAAAATTATATCCTAAAATATAATTTTCATGAGTAATCACATGGAATCATAACACAAAAAATGTTATCATAATATCATAACATCATAGTAAATGAGGTTGTGACATATAACATTAAATAAACATGATTCATGGATAAAAACAAATATAATATCACATGGTGGAAAAGGTCACTTAATGGATTATGTTTTCTCACAAATCCCATAAATAATGTCCTATGAGACAAAAAACATTATCATTTTCATCAGAGTGGTATAAGGGTTCACCCATCATAATATTTTAATGATTATATGTTCCAAAAAAATTAAATCAATCATAATTTAAAAACATAAGAATTTCCTGTGGAAAGAAAATTAGATTCAAAATCTGGGATCATGTCAAAATCAAAGGAGATTTTCTAAATAATGAATTTGATAAATAGATCTATGTTGTGTATTACCTCATCAAATAAAGGATGAATAATCTTAGTATATATTTTGTAGAAATATATATATAACTTAAAATAAATCCATAATATCAAGTGTTATTTTTAATGATGAAAACCTCTTTAAAATATAACATGGATTAATTCTTGAGAAAAATACCATTTTCACTTTGAAAAATATTTTAAAACAAATATATTTACCAAATATTATAGAAATTTTATTTTTATAAAAGAACCCTAGTAAATTTTAAAGGAATATTCAAATAATTTATTAGATCTAATAGTAAGAAATTCCATTCAGGCTGTATAATTTAAAAAAACATTCCTAACACACTTTTGTAAAAAAATTCTAAAAATACCTTGTTTGAAAAATGATAGAAATATCCATTTTAAAACATTTTATAAAAATAAAACATGGGTAAGAATATATTTAATAAATCATTAAATAATATTAAAACAATATTTCAAGTATTTTAAATAAAATATAAACATGGAAGAGAATATTCATGATATAAAATAATATAAAAGACTTATATTATTTATAAACAACTTTCTTAATGTTTTTTATTTAAGAAGTGGAAAAATTGGAAAACAATCATATGAACCACCTTCATGAACAGAGGAGATTAAAAACTGATTTGGTTCAAGAAAATAATTTTATATTATTTCCCCCATAATAAATGTGAACATAAACGATCTTTAAAAGAGTAGATACTGAAACATAAATCTTTTAACACTTGGGTAACATTATAATTAAATCTACTTGGATGAAGTAAAATGACCTGTAACTTAAAAACAGCGATATATGATGGATTCATGATATAAAATGAAAAAGTGTTCGCATATAAATCATATAAAATAAAAATGGTGCATAATATTAAAATATTTATCAATGACTTGAAATTTAATTGGAATCCATTACAAATATCATATCATTGATGTGATAATTAATCAATGGAGTGACTATGTTTAACAAATGAAAATACAAGAAAAGTGTAAATAAAAAATAATGTAATTATAGCTTATTTCACACATAATTATAGAATAACATAGTCAATTAAGTATAATTATAACCCAATGAATTAAAATTAATTTAATTAAACCCTTACCTCGAGTTTGAATCCTAACATATGTACATTATCTTCCTGAATAATTAATTTATGTTAACTATTTACCTGATTAGGAAATTTTTTAACTTTTATTATTAATTTTTTTATTTATTAATATGTTATTTTTAATTAATTAATCAATTAATTTCACCTCAGAACTTTTGAAAATATTTTCTCCAAATTTCTAAAAGGACTTTAGTAGGTTTACTGCGGTAAAAAAAGTCATTATTCCATCATTTCCAGCAAATAATAATAATGAAATAATTATAAGTTTTAAATTATCATGATGTAAATAAGGTATATTTTATATAATCTACAAATAATGACAATTATATGAAAAATAACCTATTTTTTCTTTAAATACACTTATATATACCATCCATGTGAGGTGCTGATGATAAATGAATCGCATCATTTCATGTAGGTGGTTGTCCACACGTACCAAAGAACAACATTATCATTTTTTAGTGAATAGAATGGTACTAAAATATATGATATATTTATTTTTAAAAATTATAAATATGTAATTAATATCCTATATATGCATTAAATACATCGTAAAAAATATTAATGATGGAAAATGAATTGCATTGGTTCACGAGGTAGTATTTCACCTTACACAAGAACAATATTTTTGTTTCTTATTTCATAGAAGAGGAGATGGATTTAGGTTTTAGCTTAACATAATAACATCTCAGTATATGGTAAATATATTTTTTATTATATCATTAGCGTTCAATAATATTTTAAATATGTGGAAGAAGAAATAGATCAAAATGATCGGTTAAGAAAGAGGCCTCTTCTTCAGACAACATCTTTATGTTTGCAAAAGAATCCTTACAATGATGGTTTTATAATAAAAATAACACTATAAGATTTTTTAATATAATTAATGAAGTTATTTAGGAAGTTATTTTCCAAACTTTTTTATTTTATGTGTCGAGAGTAGGGGATAGGAGGTTCCCATTTATTAGTGATAAGGTGTGACATTTCTATAAATATCCAAAATTATTCAATAATGGGAAGTCACTCTCAAGACATGCACCTAAAAAATTTATACATTATGCAGTGGATATAATATAATGTTTATCAATACCATCACCATTAATATGATTTTTTTTAAACATGTTATTCTTTTTTTCCATTTTGGTTACTAACTTTTACAACTTTCGTTTTCACCATGGTAACAAAATTTTTACAAAGATAATTTTTCCATTAAGCCTCAAAATAAAATATGATTTATTAAATACATTGGAAAAACTAATTATAAATTTGAAAAAAAAATTATCAAATAACAAAACTTTGTGTGTTGAAAATTAATTTTGACCCAAGTTCATGTAACAGACAAAACTTTGTTTTAACTTTAATCTTGATAATTATTTTTTTTGTTTTTATTATTTATTATGAAAAAAATTAAATTAAACCTATTAAATAATATTAATTATTATTATTTAGAATAATAAATTAATTTTATCAAACTAAATTCACATAACTTAGAGAATTTAATATAAAATTAAACCCACAAAACGCGACAAAAAGTGGGTTTTTAAGAAAATCGACTTTTCAGGCAATAATTGAAATTATATTAACTCTATGAATAGAGATCATCCTTATATGGATTTAAATTCAAATAAATATACATATAATATATAAATTAATATAAAATATTTACCTTATAAAGTTTATTTTATTTAGTTAAAATGGATAAACTTTATGCACTTAAAAACATTTTAAAGAAAACTACATTTTATAAGAATAAAATAAAACTTATAAAAAATCACGAAAATTGATTATTAATATGAAATTATTTATACTATTACAAATATAATGGTTCCTAAAATTTCACCATAAGTTAATTTTTATATTATTAATTATAAAATTAATTTCATTTTATCAAATACATTTCAAAAAATTTATATAATTTAATTATAATATTTTTTTAAAAATAATTAAAATCATTTTTGAAGAAAACCTAAATTTCAAAGAATATTTTTTTAAAAGGTCTGGGTCGAAGCCTAATTTTTAATATTAAATAAAAGACCTATTTCTGTCTTGGTAGAAAGAGACCCATTATATATCCTGAATCCCCAAGACCAAGTGGCCTGAATACAAGGCTTGAAGGCCCTTTTTTAGCCCAAAGGCCCCTCGGTGAATAGTAGTGCTACAGTACCAGGCTACTATTGTACCAACTAGAGTACCACTACGGCTAAAGTCATGATAAAGTACCACTTCCACTATAGTTTCACTATTTATATAGTACATCTGCTTCTACAATACTACTACAGTGCCCACTAAAGTGTTGTTACAATACTCGGGAATTCCACACATATCCAGATTTGATCCTAGGTCTTTTGAAGAATAAAATGTCTTCATTTGAAATTGTGTTCTTATTATATTAGAAAATAAAAATATTTTTTTTAAGTAGGATATTTATATATATTTCATAAATAATATAATTTTATTCATACCACCAATGTAATGACTTGTTTATAACAATCATATTTAAACAAAAATATTTCATAGTTTAATTATACTAGGTATTGTGTGTCGTATATACTATCTAATATTATTTTTTTAAATATAGGGTTGTTAAATTCACACCATTTGATAAATTGTGTCATCTCAATTTTAAATTGAAGTCGGTAATCAATTGTTTGAAATTTTAAAAAATCTTATTTGAAATCCCACATCATTAATAGGATTAATAAATCTTCTTCTTCAAATGAAGAAAAAAGAAATACGAGGTCATCCCATAACTAGGATTCAACATATAAAAACATTATGGGTAATTGTATGGACATGGATATAAGATATAATTTTCAAATAATAATTGAGAGTGATAGAGAAAATTGATCATACACTAATGGAATCTTAACCTATACCCACGGTTAAAAACCATGGGTATAGCTCCGAAAACCAGGACATAGGCTATAACCATGATTCAATGAATTTAGGGTTTTTTAGTTGTTGGTATAACCCAATTCCTATGGTTTCTATATAAATCATGGGTATAGGCTATAAAGATTTCGTAAAATATGCGGTTCACTTGAAACTGTGGGTGTAGACTATAACCATGTTTTCATGAATCATGGGTAAATGTGGTTGTATAGAAATCATGTATACCTAATATTATGTGAACTGTGAGTATAGAGACATGTTACCATGGCACAATAATAATGCTATCTAGCACCTCTCATAGAACCTGTAGATGACATTGATTAGTATAATACTGCATTTTCTAATAATATGAAAGTGATAAACCTATAATGGATTAAAATAGTTCTATTTCGAAGAAAAATATAAAATGAAGGAGCATATAAATATAAATTTATTGAAAAATTTAATACTACTTACGTAACATAAACAATACATACTAATTAGTATGCTAAAACTTATTATGATAAAGGTTCTTCTTGTAAGATCATTTTAGTCAAATTATATTTGTGTTACATTATTTGGTTATTTGGTCTCTTGGTAATTTTGATTATTTGATCATTAGGTTCAATTTTTAGTCTGGTTGTTTGGTCCTTTGGTCATTTTTCCATTTTTCCAATTGCCTGATTGTCTATTTGACCACCAATTGACAATTTGGACATTATTCCATTAAGCCATTATGGACGTTATGGATAATGTTTCCAGTTTTTCCAATCTTCCCAATTAGTCTATTAGTCCATTAATCTATTATCCCATTAGGCCATTAGAATAATTTTTCCAATTTGGCTAATTTTGGTAATTTTTACATTAGAAAATTATTCCATTTGTCCATTTAGATATTTAGCTATTTTCTAATTTGGATATTTGGTCATTGGTCTATTAGACCAATTGCCCAATAGGATAATGGGGAATTAGGGCATTAGTCCATTATGCCAATATAAAATTATGAATTTAGTCCATTAGTCCATCAGTCTATTTTGTCATTTTCCAATTAGTCTATTAAACCATTTGGACATTAGGTTATCTGGAAATTTGGCCATTATTCCATTAGTCTATTTGACCATTTGAAAAATTGGTCATTTTTAATTTTATCAAATTGTCCATTTTGGAATTAGGACATTAGGTCATTAGACCATTAATCCAATTAGCCATTTTTCCATTAGGCCATTGGAACATTTGTCTGTTAGGATAATTGACCAATTCACTATTAGGACATTAGTCCATTTGTCAATTTATCCTAATTTCCAACTATTCATTAGGCAATTCGACCGTTAAGACATTATTCCATTGGGGCATTGGCCATTTGGCCCCTTGTCCATTAAACCCTTTGGCCATTGGGCCCTTTGGCCATTTGGCTATTTTTCAATTTGGACATTTGGTCATTTGACCATTTGGCCATTAGTTCATTAGGCCATTTGAATATTAGGCCATTTTTTAATTTTTTCCATTTGGCCATTTGGACATTTTACATTTGGTTATTTAGTATTTGAAAATTTATCCATTTGGTCAATGGTCTATATGGACATTTTTAATTAGTTCATTTAAGAATTATTCCATTAGGCCATTAGGTTATTATCCCATTAGTCCATTTGTAAATTTGTTCATTTAGAAATTTGTACACAAGTCTATTTGACCATTAAGACATTAAGTCATTTGTCCAATTATCCCAAAACCCATTATTCCATTATGACCATTATGTAAAATTGGGAAAATTATGAAAATTAACCCAATTGGTCCAATTAATATATTCTGAAATTAGGCCCTTAGTTCATTAGTCGATTAGGGAAGTAATCTATTATTCCATTATTCGATCATGCCATTAGGCCAATTTTTCCATTAGTGGATTAGGCCATTAGGCCATTTGTCTGTTACGCCATTACACCATTAGAAATATTTGAACATTTTTAAGAATTTTGGAAATTTTTTCAATTTTTCTATTAGTCCAATAATTCATTAATCCATTTGGAAATATTTTCATTTGACTGTTTGGAAATTTGATCATTTGGATATTTTTTCGTTTGGACATTAGGGAATTTGGTCATTGTGTCATTTCTCTATTTGAACAATTGGATAATTGGACATTATGACATTAGACCAATATTCCATTAGGCTATTAGTACATTGGTACATTAGGCCGTTAGGAAATTTGGTCGTTTGGAAATTCGTTCATTAGAACATTTGGCTATTTGCATATTTTTACATTTGGTCATTAGGCTATTCTTCCATTTTTATGGTTTCTATTTCTCCATTTAGACATTTAGACATTTGTCCATTTTTCAATTTGTCCATTTTTTCAATTTTCAATTTTTAAATTATTCCATTAGGAAATATTTTCATTAGGCTATTAGTACAATAATCTATTAGGGAATTAAGGCATTAGGAAATTTGGAAATTTTTCTATTTTGAAGTTTGGCCATTTGGTCATTTGACCATTTGGTTATAAGGCCATTTGGCTGTTAGGTAATTAAGCTGTTAGACAATTTTTCCATTAGGACAATTTGTTCTTAGGCCATTAGGTTAATATTACACTAGTCCATTAGTCCATTAGGCCATTAGTCCATTAGTACATTATTCCATTAGGTAATCAGGACATTAGACCATTATTCCATTAGGCAATTTGGCCACTGGTCCATTTGGACATTACAAATTTTTTCCAATTTACCAATAGGTCATTAGTCCCTTAGGTTATTAGCGAATTAGGTCAATAGAAAGTTAGGCCATTATGTCCTTAGTTTATTAGGTCATCAGTACATTTGGCCATCAAGTCGTTAGTCAATTAGGTAACTAGGACAATTTCATCAATTTGACCTATTTGGTCAATTTTTCCATTAGTCCATTATGTCATTAGGTCAATTTAGACAATTTGACCATTTTTTCATTAGTCCATTAGTCCTTTAGTCCACTAGGCCGTTAGTACACTAGGACATTATGCCACTAGGCCATTAGGACAGTAGGCCATTAGGCCACTAGACCACTAGGCCACTAGGCCACTAGTCCACTAGGCCATTAGGCCATTTGGACACTAGACCAAAAGGATATTAGGTCATTTTTCCATTAGAAAATTATGCCAATTTTTTCAAATTGTCCACATTTTTCAATAGGCCATTTTGCCATTAGGTCATTAGGCCTTCTGGCCATTTGGCCATTCCTATATTTGGATTTTTATAAATTTTTCCAATTAGTTAATTATCCATTAGGACATTATAAAACTAGGTCGTTAGAGCATTATGCAGTTAGACAATTAGTTCCTTAGGACATTAGGGCATTAGGGCACTGATCTATTTGGACATTAGTTAATTAGGCCATAATTATATTTATCCATTTGTCTATTGGAACATTAGGAAATATTTCCATTTATATATTTGGCCATTTCTCCATTAATTCATTTAGAAATTTGTCCATTTGTCCATTTTTTCATTTTTCCATTATTCCATTTGGCCATTTGGATAGTTGTCCAATTGTCCATTATTCTATTTAGGCATTAGAACATTATTCCATTAGGCCAATGGGCCCTTTGACCATTAGGAAATTAGGCCATTAGGTCGTTAGGCCATTAGGCCAATTTTGTCATTAGACCAATTTTTTCATCAGACCATTATTCCCTTAGATCATCAGTCTATTTGGCTATTAGGACATTAGGTCATTAGGGCATTAGTCCATTAGGTCATTATCCAATTTGGCTATTAGTCAATTTGGAAATTTGGCCTTTTTTCGTTACTTAATTTTTACATTTGGCCCTTTTATATGTTTTATAATAGGGATAAAATGAAAATGTCTACTAAATTGATTATAATTCGAAAATTATATAAAAATTCAAAGGAAAATTAAAATTACTGTCTATAGGGAGTTATAGAATAGTAATAGGAAACCAAATTGAATATAGTGAATGAAAAAAGTGACCATTATAGAATAATACAATCCATCTGAAGAAAGAATAAGGAATATGACAACTAAAAACAAAGTCATACTCATAAAAATAAAAACAAGATGTATGTATTAGAATAAATAAAAACTAAGGAATACTAATAGAAACATGTTTATTTCTTAACCAATGATCATAAATTTTTTCAAATTAGGAATGAAAAATTTATAACAAATTAAAATTCATTAATTAAATCACATAACTCATGGATAACAAAAACCAACATTAACCCCTTCAGTTAACATAAATATGCTCCCAATAATGAATTTATTTAATCCCTAAAATATTAAACTAAAATAATCTCAAATATATGTTAATTTTATAAGAACCCTTATTCTAGTTAACAAAATGAACAAATTGTGATTAAAAAAGTACGAATAAAAAAATAATAGACTATATTTGATCTCTATTAGACTAGAAATTATAAAACATGATGATAAAAGATGATTCCAACATGTTTTATTATAATCACATACATAGATAAAATTAAAAATAATAGTCAAGAGAAGAGAAGAAGGATTTGGAACTCACTAATATAATTTTAAAGAAGACCAGAATCTAAAAATCCTTAAATTAGGGGAAGAGAACATTAGAGGAGAATATGATTCAGACACTAGATCAGAAGAGTGGGATACTAAGGATCATGAATGAGGAGAGTAGGTGGAGCCTATGGCTTATGTTAAGCCTCTATACCGATGGTTTTTAAAAAATTGTTGTTATATCTCAACCTATACCAACAGTTTTTTAAATGTCACGGGTATAGAATTGTTTAGAAACTCTATACCACTGGTTTAGTAAAATAGTTGCTATAGATGTGTGGGGATAACCCCAATTTCTAGTATTTATATAAAGTTTAATGGTTGTGAGGATGTTAAGGACCAAAATTCCAAAAACTCAAGAGTTGTGAAAAAGACTACTGATTCATTGCAAATTAAGGTAATGGGATAAAATTTTAATTTCAAGAATATTTTTCTATGGTTTAGGAGCTCCTTACCTTATAGAATAAGAACATAAATAAATTATTCTAACATGATAAGTATAATTTAATCATTTAATAAATTTCCCCCATAATCTCATATTTTTATCCTAAAGGTGTGTATTCAAGATGATCTTTTTATTCATAAAGCACTAAAATCACCTTCAGGTGGATCAAATAATTCTAAAAATGGATAAAAATCTATTACTCGTGTATTTAGACATTAAAAAAAGAAAAAATGTTAAGAAAAATATATGATAATTCCAAAAATGAATAAACCATCATACGATGAAATACAAAATTAATCTCTATAGCCTCAACAACAGCACCCAAAGTTCAATATAGATCATTTGATAAATAAATAACCTTAAATTTTTTTAAAATAAAATTATTAAGGTTCAAATAAGAATATTTGAATAACTTTATCACATATTCTTTATAGATAAATTTAAAATTTATCTTCAAATAAAATCAATCACTCCTAAATTATCATACAAAATGTATATGAAAATAATTTCTATAAATAAATTGAATCACTATAAAGTAATAGAAAATAATATATTCATCCATAAATCAACACAAACCTTATATGTTTCATGATTCCTATAACCAAAACACCATTGATAAAAATACTTATAAAACATTATTCATGATTCCCAATATGTAGATAATTTTTCCTTAATGATTAGTATACCATAGGTCCTTCCTTAGTCTATTATTTAACCTTTAAAAGAGGAAATTGACTCAAATAATTCATAGGTTCCCCACATTTAAGATGAATAACTATAAATTGATATATAGGATGAAATTTATTTATCTCTATTGAACTCTTCATTTTTCACTATAATTCATTGGTTTATGCTCTTATTTTCCACACATAAGATATTTTATAATTCCTTTGAGACATTATCCTAGGTGTCTCTTCCCAAATTTCTGACATGATTTAAATTTTGTCTTCTATCTTCTATGTTCTCCTCCACTTGAGATCTTAGTGAACTCCATAATTATCTTATTTGGAGAGTCTAATAGATGGTTATGGTACTGAATATTAATCGTTTACATGAAAACTTATTAGGAATAATGAAAATATAATTTCATTCAGTCATCATCACATTTGTTGGCTCAGAATCACTGCATTTTCTATCACATTTACCATTAAAATAATTTCAACTTATTCCATCCGTTGACAAAAAACAAAATCAATATGTGAGAAATAATAATAATAATAATAATCATGAAAAATAATTTATGTGATTTCTAAATCATGAAACCTACTTTTTGACATATTACACATAACTTAGTCCATCCAAGAATGTTATCTATTCAAATAATTTGTGATAGTTCATAATAAAAATGTAAATTAACCCAAGCATATCCCCCAAGAGTTTCAAACTAGGTATGTAGTGAGAGAACACTCACCATGAAATAGAATGAGGGTTGAGATATACTCAACCAACTCTCTTTCAGATTATTACCCCTATATTTATATATTTCCAAAGCACATCCACTTATAGTATCCAGATAGGGATTTATTGCTTGGAAAATCATATAATCGTATCCTTACCAAAACCTTATGATGTTATCCTATACGTAGACTTATCCCCACTATTTTTAATAATGTTATATAATCCTAATATCCAAAAATAACAAGCAATTTCATTGATACCAACTATAGTGACTAAAGCCTTTTACACATATTATTACCTGTTTTTTAACTTAGATATCTATTAATTATATCCAAATGAACATGGGCATAGTTTCTTTGTAAGACTAGGTATATAAAACATCAAAAGAAACTAAAAAATAACATCATAATTTTTATTCTTCTTATTTTACTCTGAAATATATTTTAGATCTTAAAACTCTATAGGATAAATAGGGGAATACATAAAATAAAGGGGTGACCTAAAAATAACAGTAAATAAATAAACATGATAATGTAACACAACATCGAGACAAAGGTATAACATGATATCATAAAAGATAAGACTCATAAGTAGTCACATGGAATAATAAAATAAATAACATGATATCATAAAATTATAACATTACAATAAATGTAGAAGCAATATATAAAATAAAATAAGTATAATTCAAATCTAAATTCCAAGATAATATCACTTGGAAGAAACTGTCTTATAATAAATTAGGCTCACTCTCTAATCCAAAACATAATTTCTCATGAGATAAAAAAGAATTACCCAATGAATTGGAGTGATATCTAGGCCACCCATCATAACATTTTAAAAGTTATGTATCATCATAACATTTTCAAAGTCATGTGGGCCACAAAATGGAAATCATTCATAAGGAAAAGGTATAACAATTACCTATAGAAACAAATGGGTATCATAATCTTTCCTCATGTCATAATCAAATGAGATTTAATAAATAATTGATTGGATAAATTAACATAAGAGATGTATTAACCCACCAAAGAAGGAGGAGTAAGATAAGTATATAAGTGAGAGAAATATATAGAAAACATAGAAGTAATATATAATATATAAGGTTATAATATTTAAGAAAACACTTTTAAAATATCACATGGAATATTTCTTGAGGAAAATGACCTTTCCACTTTGAAATCATTTATTTCAAATAAAAAAAATACAAAATATTATAGAAAACACTTTCATTGAAAATAACCATAGAAAATCATAATTTAATCTTCAACCCATTTAGTTGTAATGATGGTTTTAAATTATATTCATACCATATAAGTTAAAATAAAACATTCCTCTTCCACTATTGTAAAGAAAAAGTCAAAAAGTACATTATTTTGAAAATGCAATAAATATTCCTTTTAAACCATTTTTAAAAAGTAAAACATGGTTTAATATTTATTTAATAAATTATTATAAGATATTAAAAACATTATTTAAAATATTTTAAGGAAAATGTAGACATGGAAGAGAATGATTAATGATCTAATAGAAGATACAGGATCACTATTACATTGAAAAAAAAATTCTTGATGTTTCTTTAATCAATATGGGAGGAAAAGGAAACTGAAAATTTCAAATACATTCTTGAAAAAAAGAGAATAAATGATTTGGGGTTCAATAAAATAATTTCATATCATTTCCATCATTGTATACTTGAACATAAAC
Organism: Viscum album; assembly: GCA_963277665.1. Classification (NCBI taxonomy): domain Eukaryota; kingdom Viridiplantae; phylum Streptophyta; class Magnoliopsida; order Santalales; family Viscaceae; genus Viscum; species Viscum album. Next base: position 1,147,372,726 of record OY728142.1, on the reverse strand, counting down.
AATCTATAAAAGAAAATATATTTTAACACGAATCATTTACCATTTTGTAACTTTCGAATAAAATCCCCTTGGATGAAGTACAATAAATTTTAACATAAAATACCATGATGTAGGAATGAAAAATGATATAATATGTCAATTGTTTTTTTATAAACACCATATAACTTAAAAAACATTCATAAAATTAAAATATGTCTCAATGAAGGTAAATTGAGATGAAATCCCTACAAAGATCATATCTTTGAAGTGAAAATTAATAATTGTATTGATTATAACAACCCTATCTTGATGTACATGGAAATTTCCTCACTTGTTTAGATTACTTAAAATTTTAAAAAAACACACCTAAAGACCATGTTAGTTTAGTGCCTTTGAAAACATGGAACAAGTTCTTCTAATTTGGTGAAATATCTTCAACATCTCCTATAATGATCTTACACTTTAGTTCCCCTAACTAACAACTTTCATTATAACCTGGAAAAAGTAAAAAAAATATAAAAAAATGGTGATATCAGATGCTTATTAAGGGTAAAAAAAAGAAACATGTCAACATAATCATGAGCATAATGGTATGAGAACATGATCATGAAAATAGAAGATCATACCCTGCATATCGAAGATCACAAACATGAATCATGGCATAAAGATTAGAATTCTATAAAACATAAATCATATATAAATAAAGAACATGAGCCATGGAAGCATATTAGAGAATAAAAACATCCATTTTATAGATAGATAGTAATATAATAATTATATCCATAGTAGTCAAGGCATTATTTCCAAGACCATATTTGTAGTATGGGTACACTTCCCAAACCATCTTGGTATACATGGTTTACACCCATAACCATCTTTCTAGTCATGGTTCACTCCAATAACCATCTTAGAAAATAGGCTCATTTATTTCTATCTCAAGAGAAATAAATATTTACCCAACGAATCAGTGAGGGATATAGTTTCCACCCACCTCATAATGAAATAATTATTACATATTCCACAATATTATAAGAAATAATATCATAAATCATACCTTCAAAACATAAACCAATTAGAGAAATAAAATAAATGGTATTCTTGAACTATAAAAAATTACATTATTGTAGATGGGTAAAGATTTTGAAAGATAACTTAAGATTTTAAAATGAATTTTTAAAATAAAAAACATTTTCAAAACCCATTTTATTTTAAACAAAATTGAAAATAAATAAAGGAAACATGAAAAATAACGTAAATGGTTCTTGAGGAAAATATCCTTTCTTCTTTGAAATAGTTTTATTTTTGTAAAATTCCATTAAATTTTATACAAAATAATTTTATTTGAAGGTAACCTTGTAATATTGTAGGAGAATATTCCTGGAAATAAGGATTCATGAAAATATAAAAATATATTCAATCCATATAAGTTAAACAATATCCATCTCATACTTTTGTTGTAAAATTTAAAAATTACATTGTTTGGGAAATGAAATAAAGATTCTTTTAAACCAAGTAGTAAAAAGGAAAGACGGGTAAAATTACTTTAAATATCTATAGGAGAATAATATAACATTTTATAAAAACATTTTTGTAAACATTTACATGGTTAACAAATATTACCCAACAGAGACTTAAAAAGAAATAATCTGAAATATATAAGTGATTGGAAAGTCAATATTAATCACTATATAATCAGTAGAATTGTATTCCCCATGAAAAAAAATAAAATTTTAAATATATTTAAATAGAATATTTTTTTATAAGACATATAAAATAAACTTAGGGGTCGTATATACAACACTTGGAAAAAACAAGTAGTGTATAAGACATGTGTCACACAGAAATAATAGTAAGACATAAATCCCTAACCTTACGTCAAATTTCATTCGTACATGGATACAACTACTGTATATAGGTTTTAAACATATTATTAACTCATAAAATAATAATAATAATATTTATGATAACATATATGATTCATTTAAGACTTTATATTACCTATTTATTAATAACTTCTATGTTAATGAAACATTTAGGGTAATAATCGCTTTGTTTATCATATGTGTTTCCAATTGTTATTCTAGATATTATTACTTAGATAATGATTTAATTGCTTCCAGAATGTAAACCATTATTTATATATCTTATATATTCATTATATAAATATATATAAATATAATAGATAGATAAATGCAATGGAATACACCATTCATGGTGATGTTAGGTCATACATACGCATGAATTTTGTTTCTGTTTTCTTATCATATTGAATGGAAGCAAGTAAATGAAACACACACACACATAGATATATATATATATATAATTTAAATAGAACAATTATGTCATATATTTCATTATTATTTATTATATATACTTTGTAATCAATCTTGAATGGTTAGCGTGGAGAATGAATCTCATCGCGTTGTGGAGACGATAAGTCATACGTATTCACGAGCGACGATATCATTACTTTAATGGTTAAATTGTAGATTATTTTATGGTATATTAATTATAAAGAATAATTATAAGGTCATATTCATTATTTAAATCCTTTATATTCATCTTTATACACATAAAATTAAGGGATAAATGAAAAATAGTTTACACCACAGCGTGCAAAGGGTAAGTCGTACATACGTATGCATAGTGATGATGTTTTTCATAAGAGGGGTAAAAAGATGAATATGGTTGTATCATAACCATAAAAATTCTTTGAATATATTTTATACTTTATTTATTACTTTAGTATGGAAAAAACATAGGAAAAAGATGTATAAAAAGAAAAGAACTTTGAAAGAGTTGGTAAAACAATTACCTCATCTTCAAGTGTTTCCTTTTGATTTGCACAAAAGGACTCATTAGGTTATCCTTATACCCAAATTATGGCATCTAGGATTAATTTAGGTAATTTTTAGTATAAATGGGTAGGTATTGGAAAATTAAAACTACTTTATAGGTGTTAATAAAAGAGTAGGATAAATACCCTTTTATAAGAGGGTGGAGGGGCTCTTTAGAAAACTCCAAAACTATTAATTTATTATAAATTTATTTTCTATTTCAAATAGAAACAAAGTGTGTTATTTATAATTTTATATTATCATGTCTTTAAATCCCAATATCCAATGAATTTTATACATGATTAGGTCACAAAATTGACCTTTTCTTTTGGATTTAACCCTTAATTAAACATTTTAACTCTTACCATGACATCTTGTCTTTTTACACTATATGGTTTATATAGTTACTATAAAATTAAAAAAGAACACCAATGGGATCATTTATGAAATTTTTAACATTATCCTAGTTATTTGGATGAAATATAGATTTTTATTAGTTCTTTATCATTTAATAAAATATTATTTATTATAAAATCTCATTTATGTCAATTATGAAATTATTTATCACTTGACTTTTTAAAAAATCATAAAAAAATTTATTCCTTAAAAAAACTAAATTAACTCATCCTTAAAAATACATAGTAATCCAAAAAAAAATTTATGTCATGAAATATCTAAAATGTTATTTATTTTAATATTATTAGTATCATTTATTTGATTCTTCTTTTAATAAATCTATTACTACATCATCATTGTGTCACAATTAAATTAAATTATTTAATATATAAAAATTATAAATAAATTATCATGATTTAGAAAAAATAATTCTAATGACTATTTACAATCAACCAATTCACTTATATAACCTCATATTAAAAATGATATAGTTATTAAAATTTGAATATGACATTTTCAACTCACTTTTAAATATAATATAAGAAAGTTCCTAATCTAACACAAGTGGATTAAAAAGGGTAATATTTTAGACTGAAGGTTTATTTTATTTTAAAAAACTTATCCAATTAAATTAGGGAATGTTTTAGGTTAAATTTATATAACTATAATATAATTTTTACCTTTAATAACCCTATTTACGTTTAACTGTGGTAAATACTATTAAAAAGGTATTATTCACAAAAAAAAAATATTTTGATCTTATTAGTCCACATTTTCCATAACAATTAATACCATGTATGTTCTTTTCTTCAAATTAAATTAACCAAATCAGTAAAATTATGTTTAATGTTAATCCCACAAATGAGGCTAGAAAAGCGAGTAAAAAGAGACGTTCAAAAGTTGAATAATTTTTTATATCTAATTCTATTATAAGAATTATAAAAATATACTACATTTGATTAATATATGTATTATTTAGGTATTGTTACTCTAATATGAATTTAAATTAAAATAATTATTTAAATGAAAATGTCGTTTTTTAACAATATTGAAGTAATTTTCACTATTCATCAAAAAAATAAAACATCACAGAAAAAATTAAAAAAAACATCGTAAGTTAATTTTTTCATTATGAATTAAAAATAATTTTTATTTTATTAAAATAAATTTCTATGAGTGTAAAAAAATAATTTTGATTTTTTTCATATAAAGTCATGAAAAGCAGTTCATTTCAAAAAATAGTAGTTTTAAACATATAAAGACTATAACAACAATTATAAATGATATTTGAAATGTAGATATTACTATTAACATTACAATATTAATTTCTAGGTTATTAAAATAATATTTAAATAATTATAATAATAGAGTGTTGTTTCATAGAAACTGGGTGTTGCGTGAAACGCAAGTCAAGTCAGTATCACGTGTAGTTTAAGCTTCCTCTGGTGTTGCATATAACATAATCCAAACATAGTTCTATTACATTGTACAAAAAATCTATATTCAGTATTTTTCTAAGTTAAAATATCAAAATATTAAATTAATTAGAAAAAAATAAATTCACAATATCTCAGGCTGTTACATTACACCCTTTTTAAAATGATTTTTCTCACCAAATTCATCTAGGTTATCAATGGTTTAATACTTGATTGTTCATTTCATAAAAACCCACCTCATAAAAATGAATTCTAAAACTTCATTTTAAAAATGAAAATACGGAATATAATAGTTACCCAAAGTATCTAATAATTAGGTTTCCACATAAGTGAACATACATGAAGATTTTGGCATGGAGGAAAATCATAAATATTCCTAGAGATTGATAAAGAACACTGATCACAAGAAGGTGGGTGATCCATATAAATTCATCAATCACCAAACCATAAACTAAAGAAGTATGAAATAAGACATTTATATTATAAAAAATGATGAAAATAATACACCCTTTTTCCTCATGATTATTTTCCTAATGTTGAATAATTTGAATGAGAAGATATTCTTACTTTATTTCAGCAGAATCTCCACACTATTCTTTCCTTGAACACTTTCCACTCCACCAATAATTAAAAGAAATAAAGATGAATTTATCATTCCTAAAGTGTTTTCAGATCATGTGATCCATAAATAATAATGAGAGGTCAATAAATCTACCTTTATCACAAAAAAAGGATATAAAAAATAATCAAATATCTATAAGTTCACATATAGTGAGATTTTACTTTAATCTAACATAAATCATCTAGAGTTTAACTTATATTATCCTTAAATTGTTAAACTTACAATCCTTCAGATATCTTAAAATCTAAAATTTTAGAAAAAGGTTCACTAACTCAGCTTAACATTTATCCTCCATAAATTATAAGGTATCTCTTGTAGGGAGCATTCCAAACATGTGAACACCTTTATCACGTATTCTCTTGAGTCATGGTAATAACCTGGATTACCATATATCATTATTGAAAACATTCATGTTTCCTTATTCCAAAGCTTATTAGATATGTTCCTTAGGTCCCAGAGATTTTTATACTTTATCAATAATTACATAACCCCCATGAAAATAAATCCATATTTAGTTCTCAAGAAACTATCATCAACCAAACTACTTATTCATATCCAATATATTTTTATCTAAATAATCATTATCTCAACATTATTTTCATATTAAGGGTTATCTATCCATTAATCATGTGTTTTCCAAATATATCACCTTATTACCTCAATCAATTTTAATGGTTATCATTATCATTAACCATATTCTCTTAAATCCTTAATTAAAAACTATAGTAGACCAATATAAATGCATTTAATTATCCTTTAATACCACAAAACTAATTTTATAACAATATTTTTGAATTCTTATACATAAACACTGAATCATTCAACAACTTCATTATCATACACCACATCACGAATAGTGATCACATGATATTTCTCCTTGTCCCTTGACTTAAGAGGTTGTTGATGTTGATCATTATCACTAGACCTTGGGTTTCGACACTGGATAACATAATGCCCACTTTCACTGCACTTAGAGTACTGATGCAAGATATGTGGATTCTGTATGGATTTCTCTCCATTTTCATTGTTAGTTAACTTATTCCCATCACTTCATCACTAAAATTCATGATGATATTCCTTTCCAAAATTAAAACATTTATTCTTCCCCTTAATACAATTTTCTCCATGTGTCCTTCCACACTTTCAGCATAATGAAAATATAATCTTCTTTTCTCCATAGTTTGTAGAGTTTCCTTGGTATTATATCCTTATTTTCTTATCAAAACCATGAGATATATGGGTAACATCAATATCCATTTTTTAAGAATATTAAAAGGAATGAAAATACTGAAAATAAGTTCTTGAAATCATCGCAATCCATAGAGTCAATATTATCTTTTTCCTCGTATTCATGAGAAATCTCCACCATATTTTCCCTTTACCTTCCAAGCGATATGTGCCCACCATAAATTTTTCATGTTCTGAACAATGGAGAATGAAAAATATCTTTTCAATTTTACTTATACATTTCTCAAAAACTATTGGATAGGTCATTCCACTAAAAGATGGTGGGTGTCTCTTTAAAGAAGGATTTAAGAGAACTTTGTTCCCTCCTTTGGTCATTTAGAATCCTAGTAGGATTCATGGATTGATAAGGTTTTGTGGTCATGGAAAAAAGATTATATATTTAATCTCATATAACATTCGACTGGTCGAGAAAACAATAATTTCATTTCCCATCACATCCAACACTAATGCGGTTCCTTTTGGTTCCAACCTTTGACTAAAACCAAATTCATCAGGTAAGAAATGGCTATCCTAATTAGAAACCACATAATCATGAAAAGTCACTTATAGGATTTCCAAATTATTAAACATTTCATTATCAATGACACATAATCTTCATCCTAGGTTATTTATAAGAAACATATAATTAAATCCTTAATAATGGTTCATGAAGATTTTGTGAATTCCCAATGAATTTCCTCTAGGAGTGTCAACCCAAGTGTGTAGTAAGGCCTTTTGTTATTTACCATGTTACAATTGAGTCATTATAGAAAAAAATGGTAAGATTTTTTACTCATAGGTAAATTTGTACATGAGACACATATACTTATAATATCCAAATAGAGATATTATTCTAGAAAACCACATAATCAATCATTTAAAAAAATTCAAAGACATTTTCCTAAACATTAACTCACCCATAGACTTATCCTTAAGTACATCCCTAGACATATCCTTAAAAATATCTCTATGGATCTTACTAAAGTTTTCACATCCTAGTTTTTAATGGTTAACTTACCCTTCTATATGATACCAACTATAATGACCCTCACTTGATGTACATGGACATTACATCACTTATTCAGAATACTTAAAATATTACAAAAACACGTGGCTAAAGACCGTGTTAGTTTAGTACATTCAGAAACTTAGAAGATATTATTATAATTTTGTGAAATATCTTCAAAATTTACCACAATGATCTTACCCTTTAGTATCCCTAACTAAAACCTTTCATTATAACCTAGGTAAATGAAAACATAAGAAAAAGGGTGAGATTAGATGCTCAGTATGGGTAAAAAATGGATATGGGTAAAAAATGGATATATGTAAACATAATCATGAGAATAATGATAATAGAAATGATCATGAAAATACAAGATCACACCCAGCATATCGAAGATCATAAACACAAATCATGGAATAAATATTGACGGTTCATAAAACATGAATGATGAGGAAATAAATAACATGTTCCATGGAAGCATAACATAGTAATAAAACATAAACTTGTGACATAAACGTAAACATATTATAATGATTTATAAAGTAGTCAAGGCATTGCTTCCAAGGTCATCTTGGTAGTATAGTTCACCTCCCATACCATCTTAGTAGTCATGGTTCACACCCATAACCATCATGGTAGTCATGGTTCACTCCCATAAGTATCTTAGAAGACAAGGTTCTCCATGTCTCTCTCATGAGAAATAAATCTTTACCCCATGAATCAGAGGTAGATATAGGTCCCACCCATCTCAAAATAAAATCATGCATACATGTGCCACAATATCATAAACAAACATATAGTAACTCGTGAATTGAAATAATCAAAATGAACATGTAATCATAGAATAACATGTGGAAAAGTTATAGGTATCATAATAATTTCATTCAGATGATAACCTATGAAAATAAGTGGGTTTCTTAAACATCATACCAGCAAAACATAAACCATTCAGAAAAATAATATGAATTGTATTGTTAAACTATAAAAATATAAATTATCATCAATGGGGAATGATTTTGAAAGATCACTTGAATCATGAAAATAATTTTTTTAAACAAAACACATTTTCAAAACCACATTTTTTGGAAACCACTTTGAAAATATATAAAGGAATCAAAATAATAATTTAAAATGGTTCTTGAGAAAAAGATAAATTCTTATTTGAAATAGTTTAATTTTCTAAAATGATGTGCAATTTTTAAAGAAAAATTTTCATTTGAAAATAACCTTGTAAGCTTGTAGGGGATGCTTCACGGCAATAAGGTGTCAAGAATTCATAAAAATTCACTCATTTCTTATAATTTAAAAAAACATTTTTCTCAATACTCTTGTTGAAAATGTCAAAAAGTACTTTGTTTGGGAAATAAAAGAAATATTACTTTCAGACCATGTAATAAAATATATAAAATTGGTAAAAGTAACTTTAAACATCCACATGAGAATAATAAAACATTTTATGAAACCATTTTTAAAAAATGTGGACATGGATGATAAATATTACCTAATAGATACTTCAAAAGAAACAATCATAAATATAGAATATATTATGAAATCAATACTCATCACTATGTAATCAAAAAAATTGTATTCCCCATTAAAAAAATAAGATTATAATAATATAGAAATATCAGAATATTTTTTTATAAAAATAATAAAATACATTTATTTTCAGTATATACACCACTTTGAAGATATAAGTAGTGTATAAGACATGTGTCACACCGAAATAAAGGTGATACATAAATCCCTAACCTTAGGTCCAATTTCTTCTATACATGTCCAAAACTCTTGTATAATAGTTCTATATATATTATTAACTTTTAATAGAATCATAATAATATTTATGATATCATATATAATTCCTTTATGACTTTATATTACCGGATTATTAGTATATTCCATGTTAAGGAAAAAATTTGGGTAACAATCACTTTGTTTATCGTATGTGTTTTGAATTATTATTCTTGATCTAATTAATTAGATCATGATTTATTTACTTCATGAATGTAAAGAATTATTTAAATATCATATATATTATGTATATAGATATATATATATTATTGATAAATGGAAGATATTACAAAGTTCATGGAGATGGTAGGACATATGTACGCATGTGCGTTGTTTCTATTTTCTTATCATATTTAATTTAAGCAAGTAAATGACAAAACACACACACACACACACACACACACACATATATATATATATATATAATTCTAGTATAATAATTATTTCATATATTTCATTTTTATTTATTATATATACTTTAAACCCATTCTTGAATGGATAGGGTGGATAATGAATCTCATCGCATCGTGGAGATGGTAAGCCGTATGTACGCACGAGCGATGATATTATTCCATTACAGGTAAAATGGTATGTAATTAGATGGTATATTAATTATATAGAATCATTATAATTTCATATTCATTATTTAAATCTTTTATATTCATCATCATATCCATATAAATAAAGTATACAATAAAAATGGTTTAAACCACTGCGTGAAGATGGCAAGCCATACACACACACACATGGAGATTTTATTTTTTATACGATTGGTAAAAGGATGAATATTGTTATAAAATAATAATAAAAACTTATAATAATATATTATATTCTATTTTTATAACATTATTATGAATATGACTTACTAAAAGGAAGTATAAGAAGAAAATAACTTGGAATGAGTTGGTAAAACAATTACCTCATCTTCGAATGTCTCCTTTGGATTTGAAAAAAATGACTCCTTAGGCTGAAATTATGAAAAAATTATGTCCTCTAAGATAATTTTATTAGTGTTGGGAGGAGATATTTTTAGGTTTTGTGGATCAAAAAGGTTTTATAGGTGTGTCAAAAAGTGAAGGGGTAGTGACCATTTATAAGAGGGGAAAGGGGCACTTTAAAAAACTCCAAAACTGTTAATTTATTCTAAATTTATTTTCAATTTCAAATAGCTCTAAAGTGACTTATTTAGAATTTTAGATGGATATTGGTCTAAATAACATCAAACAATTAATTTTATACATGTTTAGGTCGTAAAATTAACCATATCTTTTGGAATTAACACTTAATTAAAAAATTTAACTCTTCCCATGACAACTTTTCTTTTTTACACTACAAGGATAATATAGTTACTATAAAATGGAAAAAGAACCCAAATTGGATCATTTATGACATATTTTACTTTATATTAGTTATTTTTCTAAAATATACATTTTTATTAATTTTTTTTCATTTAATAAGATATTATTTATTTTAAAAATTCATTTATGCCAATTTTAGAACTATTTATCACATGACTTTTTAAAAAATAATAACAACATTATTCCATCAAAACAACTTGATTAAATCATAAATAAAATTTTTATAGTCATCTAAAAAATTTGTGCATGGCATCAAATATCTCAGATAATATTTATTTAAATATTTTTAATATCATGTATTTGATTCATCCTTCAATAAATCAATTACTACATCATCATTGTATCATAATTAAATTTAATTATTTAATGTATAAAATTTATAAATAAATTATCATGATGTAAAAAAATATTTTATCTTTATAATGAATAATTATAGTCTAGCATATATCTTATATAACCTCATATTAAAAATTATATAGTTATGAAAATTTTAATGTGACATTTTCAACTCTCTTTTGAATAAAATATAAGAAATGTTCTAATCTGACACAAGTGGATTATTAATGATCATATTTTAGAAATAAGGTTTATTTTAAAAAAAACACTTCTCCAATTAATTTAGGACAAGTGTTAGGGTAATTTTATATTATTATAATATTATTTTTTACATTTAGTTACCCTATTTACCTTTAACCATGGTAAATAAAAATTAAATTTTACTATTCACAAAAAAAAATTATTTTGATCATATTAGACCTTATTTTTCTTAATTATTACAACCATGTATATATGTTTTTTTTGAAATTAAATTCACTGAAGTGATAGAATTACGTTTAATGCTAATCTCACAAATGTGGCCTGAAGGCAGGTAAAAGCGGCGTTCAAAAGTTCAATAAATTTTTCTATAAAATCATATTATAAAAATGATTCCAATTAACTAAATTGGATTATTATATTTATTATTTATCGATTGTGACTTTTAAATAAGTTTAAATTTTAATAATTATTTAAATGAATAATTGCGTTTTTAACAACATTGAAGTATTCTTCATTATTCACCAAAAAATGAAACTTCACAGAAAAATTCCAAAAATTCACCCTAAGTTAACTTTTTTATTATGAATTTTAAAATAATATTTATTTTATTCAAAACAATTTTTGTAAAATTATTATTATTTTTATTATATTTTATATTGGGACAAGAAAAGTAGTTCATTTGAGAAAATAGTCATTTTAAATACATAAAGACCATCAAAAACATTATAAATGATATTTTAAAATTAGTTATTACTATTAATATTACATGTTTAATGACTAGTTTATAACTATGATATTTAAATAATTATAATAATAATTTGTTGTTTCGTAGAAACTCAGTGTTGCGTGTAACGTAAGCCAAGACAGTGTTCCGTATAGTGAAAGCTTCCCTTGGTGATTCATATAACATAATGTAAACTTATTTACATTATATTCCAAAAAAATATATATTCAATGTTGTGTGAAGTGAAAATATAAAAAAATTAATTCGGAAAACAAAATTCACAAAATCTTGCAGTGTTTCATTCTACCCCCTTTAAAATGAATTTTTCCCTCAAAATTTATCTTGGTTATCAAAGGTTTAATACTTCAATATTTCATTCATAGAAATCCACATAAAAAAAATGATTTCTAAAACATACTTTTAAAAACTAAAAATCGAAAAATAAAAATTACAAAAATTGACTCAAAACTAGGTTTCCACATAAGAGAACATAGGTAAATATTTGGGCATATAGTAAAATCCTAAATAATCATAGATATTGATATGTATCATTTATCACAAGAAATTAGGTGATCTATAGAAAGTTAATAATAAAAAAACCATAAACTAAAGAAGCATGAAAGAGGTCCTTGACATCATAAAAAATGAAGATAATAGAAAACCCTTTTACCTCATGATTATTTTCTTACTATTGAATAATTTGTATAAGAAGTTATATATTACTTGATTTCATCATAATATCACTATTTTTCATGCCATGAACACTTTCCACTTCACCTCTAATTCAAAGAAATGACATTGAATTTATCATTCATTAAGCATTAGCAGATCATACGATCTATAAATAGAATGATAAGTCATTCTATTTGCCATTATCACAAGAAAAACGTTAGCACACATTATCAAATATTCATAATCACAACTATAGTTATATAATACATAAATCTCAGAAAAATCATTTTATGTTTAATATATACTATCCATAAATGGATAACCATACAATCCTTTTGAAAGTTGAAAATCCAAAACATTAGAAAAAGGTTCAAAATTCAACTTAAAATTTATCCCCCATATATCACAAGGTATGTATTACTAGTAACATTTAAAAAATGTGAACACCTCAATCATGTATTCTCTTGAGTCATGGTAATTACCTTAATTACCATATATCCTTATTGAAAACATGCAAGTTTCTGTATTCCAAATATTATTGGATATATTCCTTAAGTCCCAAAAGGTTGTTTACTTCAACCATAATAGAAAGACCCCCTTGAAAATAAATATATAATTAGTTCCCATGAAACTAGTATCAACCAATTTACTTATTCATATCCAAATTTTTTTTATCTAAATATAATTTTCTCAATATCATGTCCATATTAAGGGTTATCAATCCCTTAATCACGTGATTTGCAAAAACATCACCTTATTACCTCAATCGCTTTTTAGGATTAGCAGTATCATCCAGCATATGCTCTTAAATCCTTAATTAAAAACTACAATGGACCAATATATATGTGTTTCATCATCCATTAATACCATAAAATTATTCTATAACATTATTCTTCAATTCCATTATATAAACACTCAATCATTCCACAACTATGTTTTTATACTTTACATCACCAATAGTGATCACAAAAGATTTCCCCTTATCCCTCGAATTAATAGGTTGATGACATAGATCATTATCACCATACCTTGGGTTTTGAAACTGGTTAAAATAATGCTCATTTTCTTTGAACTTGTAGCACTAATGTGAGGGAGGTTTATTCTGTGCATCTTTCTCTCCATTCGCGTTGTTATCTAACTTCTTCCCACCAGTTTAGAAAAAAAATCCTGATTACCTTCCACTCCACACTTAAAACATTTATTAAACTGCTTAATATAATTTCTTCCACGAGTCCTTCCACACATTGATCATAAAGAAAATATAATATTTCGTTCTCTATAGTTTGTAGAGTTTCCTTTGTATTTTATCCTTCTTTTCTTATCATAACTCTGAGATAGATGGGTAGATTCAATATCCATATTTTAAGAATAATATTTGGAATATACATACCGAAAATATGTTCTTGATATCATCCAAATACATGGAGTCAATATTATCTTATTTCCTTATATTCTTGATAAATTTCCAGCAGAGTTCTGCTTTACCTTCCACGAGATATGTTCCCAACTTAACTTTCTCACATTTTGAATAGTGGAGAATAAAAAACATCCTCTCAATAATATAGATCTATTTCTCAGAAACTAGTGGATCATTTGTTCTATTAAAAGAGTGTGGATGTCTCCTTAAGAAGGATTAAAGAGAATGTCATTCACTCCTTTGGTCATTTAGAATCCTAACAGGATTCATAGCTTCATAAGGTTTTGTGGCCATGGAAACAAGATTATGTATTCAAGATCCCATAATATCCAGCTTCTTGGTAGGAAAATCATTTCATTTCCCATCGCATCTTGAATTAATGTGGTTCCCTTGGGTTCCAACCATTGACTGAAAGCAAATTCATAGAGTGAGAAACAATTATTGTAATTGGAAATTGCATAATATTTAAAAGTCACTTATAGTATGTCTAACTAATGAAACCTTTCATAATCTATGTCACCAAAAGTTATTCCTAGGTTATTTATAGGAAAAATATATTTAAATCCTTCATAATAGTTCATGAAGAGTTTGTGAATTGTGAAATCATATCCCCATGGATTTTCAAACAAGGTGTTTAGTAAAGCCTATTTTTGTGATCTATGCTATGATCATGTCATGCCTGACACACCATGTCAGAGTTGTTACTCCTGGGTACATCTATTCTAGAGAAAAATCACTTGTATTATCAAAATAAGGATGTAAGTATAGGAAATCACTTACTCTATCATTTACCAAAATTCCAAGTCATTTTCTTAAACATTAACTCATCCTTTTACTTATCCTTAGGGATATATCTAGACATATCCTTAGAAATATCTCTTGGGACCTCATTAAAATATTCACATTATAGTTTCCAAGGGTTAATAAAACCTTCGTTCTAATACCAACTAAAATTACCCTAACTTGATTTACATGGACATTACATCACTTTTTTAATACATAATACAATACAAAAACACATGCCCAAAGACCATGTTAGTTTACTGTATTCAGAAAATTTGTACACATTCTTATAATATGGTGAATGATCTTCAACATCTCCCATAATGATCTTCCCCTTTAGTTCCCCTAACGAAAACCTTTCTTTATAACATATGGAATGGAAAACATGAGAAAAAGGGTGAGCTCAGATTCTGGGTAAGGGTAAAATATGAAGACATGTAAACATAATAATGATAATAAGGGTATGAAAACATGATCATGAAAATAGATGATCCAACCCTGTATATCAAAGATCATAAACATGAATCGTGGAATACATATTGGAGGTTTATAAAACAAGAATCATTATGAAATAAAGAACACAATCCATGTAATCATAACATAGAAATAAAAAATTAACTTGGGGAAGACACATAATCATATAATAATGATTTCCCTAGTAGTCAAGCATTACTTCCAAGGCCATCTTGGTAGTATGGGTTCACTTCCCATATGATCTTGGTAGTCATGGTTCACTCCCATAACCATCTTGGTTGTCATCGTTCACTCCTATGACCATCTCGGTGGACAAGGTCCTTTATTTATCACTCATGAGATATAAATCTTTACCCTATGCATCAGAGGTAGATATAGGTCCTTCCAATCTCATAATTAAATTATGTATACATGTTCCACAAGATCATAAACAATCATATCATAACTCATTAAATTTAAATGATAATAATAAACATGTATGGAAATAATAACCAATGGAAAAGATACAAGTCTCATAATCATTTCATCAAAATCATAACCTGTAAAAACATGTGGGTTTATTAAACATCATACCATCAAAATATAAACCATTCATAGAAATAATATGAATGGTATTATTGAACTAAAACAAAGTACATTATCATAAATAGGGGAGGAATTTGAAAGACCACTTGATACATGAATGTAATTTTTTTTAAAAACATTTTATAAACCCTTTTTCATTGAAAACACTTTGAAAACATATAAAATAATCTTGAAAAATAATTTAAAATATTTTTTAATGAAAATATCCTTTGTCCTTTGAAATATTTCACTTTCCTTAAATTTATATTAAATTTTATAAAAAAATGTTTTATTTTAAATTAATCTTGTAATATTATAGTTTAATCTTTAAATCAATAAGGTTTCATGAAACCATAAAAATATATTCATGCCATATATGTTAAAAATATTCTTCTCATAATTTTTTTGGAAAAGTCAAAAAGTACATCATTTGGGAAATAAAATAAAGACTCATATCCAACAATGTAATAAAAAGGAAAAACTGGTAAAAAATGACATTAAACATCCAAAGAAAAATAATAAAACATTTTATGAAAACATTTTTAGGAAACATAGACATAGATGATACATATTACCCAACTGAAACTTTAAAAGAAACAATCCCCAAAATAGAAGATATTTTTAAATCAATATCGATCACTATATAATCAATAGAATCGTATTCCTCATGTTAAAAAAATAAAATTATAAGAATATGTAAATATCATAATATTATTGATAAGACACATAAAATAAATTTATGGTTAGTATATACACCACATAGAAGAAACATGTAATGTATAAGATGTGTGTCAGAAAATAAATAAAGGTGAGATATAAATCTCGTACCTTAGGTCTGATTTCATGTGTGTGTTATTGAAACTCAAATATTGTAGAGACCCGAAGCTTGACGTACATTGACATTACATTACATTTGTGGAATACTTAGTACATAACAAAAACACACACACAAGGATGGTAATAGTTTAGTGTCTTTGGAAACTCAGAATATAATCTTCTAATCCTGGTGAAAGATCTTCAACATATCCCATAAAGATCTTCCTTTTTTATACCTAAAACCTTTCTTTATATCCAGGGGAAAAGTAAACATAAAAGGGTGAGCTCAAATTCTCAGTAAGGGTAAACAAAAGAAATATCAATCACATCATATACATAAGCACATAACTTTTGGAAATCTTAACCTATAAAAGAGATCATAATTTCATAACCTGGGATAACTCATGGCAGTAAAATGTAATCACAATAATCATAACATAAAACATTAAACTTTGTGGCATACACACATAATCATAGAGAATAATTTCTTATTAGTCAAGACTCATTTCTAAGATTATCTTAGTGGACAAAGTCCCTTTCTGAACCGAGTCACCCTCGTTTCAGTCCTGTTTCACTAAACCGGTATAACCTACCATTCCAGCCATGTCTATCTCATGATATATAAAATCTTTACCCAATGCATTGGAGGGAGATATAGGTCCCACCCATCTCATAATAATACCATTCTTATGTGTGCCACAAAATCATAAACCATACATCATTGCATAACCCATGTAATAAAAAATGGGAATCTTAAACATCGTGACATCATAAAAAAATTCATATAAGATAAAGGAATTCATAAAAATATTTCCATCACAACATAATCAAATCAATGTAATAATAGGGATAAAAACAGAACCCTTTATTATCTTAGATGGAAAATAATTTTGATAAAACACTTGAACTTCATTCTTGAGGAAAATATACTTTTTACTTAAAAAAACTTTTCCTTTCTTAACATTTTGTACAAAAAGAAGTTGATTAAAGATAAACTCGAAAACTTGTAAAATAAGATTCATGGAAATAATGTTTTAAAAATCCATTCAAGCCATATAAGTTAAAAAAACATTCTTCATACTTTTTTCAGAATAGTCAAAAAGTACCTCGTATGAAAAATGACAAAAGATTCCTTTCATATCTTTTACTAAAAACTCACTGAAGGGTAAAATTGGATTTAAACTATTGTAAGTGGATGGAATCAATATTACATATTGAGGGAACATGGATGTGGATGATAAAATACACCCCAGTAAATTTCAAAGTATAAACAATCTCGGATAAAAATGAGATTGTGATATTTCCCTTACCTCAGGTCCGATTTGCTTTGTAAGTGTCCGAACCTCCTGTATAATGATTTAAATAATGTCATTGACTTATTCCAGAATCATACTCATTATTACGATATCATATATGGTTCACTTATGACATTATATTAACCGTTCTTTTGTAAATTCCATGTTAAAGAGTGTTTTGGGTAAAATCGTTTCATTTGTCGTCCGTGTTTTGACTTGTAATTATTCATATGATTACTTAGATCATGATTACATAATTCCAGAATATAAAACATGATTTATATATATATATATATTCATAATATACATATATATAATAAATCAGTAAATGGAAATAAACACACCGTTCATGGAGACGGTACGCCGTACATACGCATGAACGATGTTTTCGTTTCCTTATTGAGTTGAGCGGAATTAAGTGGATGACATACATACATATACACATAAATCCAGTATCATTATTATGTAATATATTTCATGATTACTTATTATATATACTTTATAATCATTCATGAATGGTTAAAGTGGAGAATGAATCTCACCGCGTCGTGGAGACGGTAGTCCGTACGTACGCACGAGCGATGATATCATTCTCATGATCGTGGGACTGTATTGGAGTGTATGTATACTATTTCAGAATCAATATAACTTTAAAATAATAATATATAGTTATTATTTACACCATTATACCCATCCAAGTAAGGTGGTGGTGGAAAATAGATTTCACCACGGCGTGGAGACGGTATTCCGTACGTACGCATGCGCGGTGATTTTGTTTTCCGTAGGATGGATAGATGGGGAAATAGGATTGTTTCATACTTATAATAACATATCAGTATATGAGTGATACTGATGTTATTACTTTATAATGAAACAACCTAATAAGAATATGTGGAAGAAGAAATAAAGGTGAAATAATTGGTAACAGAAATTATCTATTCTTTGAAGCGCCTCTTTGAGACCTCCTCTTAGGGCACTAAAATTGGTCTTTTAGGAAGACCAGAACCTCTAGGATGTTTATAGGGAAGTGGAGAAGATAATTTGGCAGGGGTTGGACGATCTTGAAGGCTCAAAGTTGTGTGAGGAAGAGAGGGAGGAGGTTCCCTTTTATAAGGGAGGAGAGGGGCACCTTTGGAATAACTAAATATATTATTTTATTATAAAGTCAAGTTCGGTTTTAAATAGATCCAAATTGATATATTTCTAAGATAAGGTGGGTAGGGGTCTAAATCATCTCATACAATAGAATTTAGACAAGTTTAGGTTCCTATTTTAACCTTACCATTTATATTTAACTTTAAGTTAGATAATTTTACTTTTACCATGTCTTCTTGTTTTCTTACACTATAAGGTTAATAACCTTACTATATCAAGCCAAAAGAACCCTCAAGTTGTTTATTATAAATATATATAACCTTATCTAAGTAATTTTGCCAAACCTTAGATTTTTAGGAATAAAATAAAAATTAATAATATAATATTTGTTTTAAAAACTATTTTATATCAATTTTGACACTATTTAGTAATTGGTTTTTTTGAAAATCATAAAAGAATGATTAGTTAGAAAAAAGTTAATTAAATCTATACTAACCTGTCATATTAACCTATAAAATTATTGGAATTCATAAAAAGTCACAAATTATATTTATTTTGGTATTTATAATATCAATTATTCTAATTTTTCACTATTATGGTAATTACTGCATCATCATTGTGTCATAAATAAATTAAATTATTTAATGTCTAAAAATTATAAATAAAATATTATTATGTAGGAAACATTATTTTATTTCTAATAAATATTTAAAATCGAATTTATCTTATGTATAACCCTATATTATAAATGTTTTAGTAAATAAACTTTGATTTTAACTCTTTTAACTCTTCTTTGAATTAAATAATAATAAATGTCCTAATCTAATCCAAGTGTGCCTAAATGGTCATATTTTATTCCTAAAGTTGTTTTTGGTCGAATTAAACTTGTCCAATAGAATTAGGACATGTGTTAGGGTAATAATAATATCATTTTTACCCTTAATTACCCTATTTACATTTAACCGTGGTAAACAAAAGTAAAAAGATACTCTTCACCAAAAATTATTTTCATCTCATTGAAGCACATTTTAGTCCTTGATATTAACCGTGTCTCTCGGATTTTCGAAATTCCACTCACAGAAGCGGTAAAATTATGTTTTATGAACAATTCAGTTTTTTTAACTACCACATAGTGGTTTCACTATTCATCAAAAATCGAAAGTTTTCAGAAAAATACCAAATATTAGGCCTAAGCTATATTTGATATTATGAACTCCAAAATGATGTCTATTTTACCAAATTAAAAACATATCAGTTGCATTAACTAATTTAAAAATTAATTCCCGTCGTCAAAACAAATAGCGTGTTTTTAAGAGATAATAACTATCAAAAGTTTGAAACTTGTTTATAACTGGTTTAAATGTGAAATTACATCCAATGACCATAATTGTATTAAATTGTAAAAATATATTCTAAATATACTTTAAAACCAATCAAATTAA
This sequence comes from Viscum album, assembly GCA_963277665.1. NCBI lineage: Eukaryota > Viridiplantae > Streptophyta > Magnoliopsida > Santalales > Viscaceae > Viscum > Viscum album. The sequence goes on along the minus strand of OY728142.1, from coordinate 1,147,352,255 downwards.
TAATTTATCACTATTAATTATTTTGATTAAAAAATTTGTTTTTAATTAAAATTTAGTAATTTTCACTATTCATCAGAATATGAAAGTTATCCGAAAAGTACCAAAATTTCAACCTAAGCTAATTTAGATATTACGAATCCAAAAATGAAGTCCATTTTGAAAAATAAAATTTACAAAATTTTAAAAAGTGGTTATTACTATTCATAAAGGCTAGTTTTAATAATATTTTAATAGCATATCGTTGTTTAGTGAAACTCGGTATTGCGTAATACACACACTATCGAGGAAGGTCGCGATTTCGTGTAATGAAAGGCGAGTCAAGGATGCATGTTGTGCAAGCTCCTTTTGGTGTAGCGTACAACACAAGACATTAATGAAATTAAAATGAATATTTTTCATAAAATCTCGGGGTGTTACATTCTACCCCCCTTAAAATGAATTTCGCCCTCGAAATTCGTCGGGGTTATAAATGGTTTACTATTCAAAAGTTTCTTTAATCGAAACCCACATCGTAAAAAGGAATACCAAAACCAATCTTTAAAAACAAAAGTATGAAACGTAATGGTTACCTAAATAAACTAATCACTGGGTTTCCACATAGGTGAAAATATGGATATGGAAGAGAAATCTAACCATCATGTTCTGATGGAGAGTGGTAGAGAACATAGATATGGAAAATCCAACAATCACAAATCCATAAATTTGTGACGATCTAAGGTACCATCTGATTAATCAGATATAAGAGAACTAGGACAACATTTTTGGTGTTCAAGATCGTTTCCCTAAAGTTGAAGAATTTGAATTAGAATAAATACTTACTTTATTTTGGTACAATCTCACTATTGTTCATGCCTTGAACAATTTCCACTTCATCTATTAAATAAATGAAGTTGAATTTGTTATTCGTGAAGTGTTAGCAGATCATGTGACAGAATGACAGGTCATTCCATCTGTCTCAAACAAAAGGTTAGCAAAAGTTATTAAATATACATAAGTAATTCTATAGTGAGATTAATCATATATGGTTCCTAAAATGGACCCATACTTCATATATCATACTGCTTAATATAATAAAACTAGTTTCTACTAAACAGGGACTTCCTGTAGGCCAGTGGTGGGCGATAAAGGCCAGTCGCACTTCGGTTGTGGGTTCGATTCCCACAGCCTTGTCCGATGCGATGGGTTGTCGCCCGTCCTTCAGGTTGTCCTTTTTCTAAAACTACATTGCTATAACATCACATAAATAATATCGAAAAAACTTCTATCCTTAAACAATACTAACTTATGTCCAACATAGTCCATTCCAATCTTTAGGCTTATCCATAATACTGCAGTCCACTCTCATAATATAGTGAAAACGATTACCAGAGATTTAATACCATCATTGGTCCCTATATATCATAAGATGTGTCTTGTTGGTCACATTACAAACATGTGAATACCTTAATCATGTATTCTCTTGAAGAATTAATACCCATTGAACCTTAGTGAAAACATGAATGCAGTTAAAAGTTAACACTTTCCACATACCAAAATCCTCAAAATTCTATATACTCAAACCATGATATCACTTAGTCCTTATATCAATCATGAGCTCATGAATACTATTAAACATTTCATTTTCTCGTTTTCCCTTCATTATGCATATATCATCTTATTTCCAAAAATATCTCAATCACTTTGAATACCACATTAGACCAATACATAAATATTTAAATACTCCATGATACAACATTATTTTGGATTCCCATTACATAAACACTTAATCATTCCACCACATCATTGTCATATTCAACATTGCCAATAGTGATCACATGTGACTTCCCTTTATCCTTTTCCTTAAGTGGTTTCTCATGTCGATCATCACTAACCCTTGGATTAGGGCATTTATTAGCATAAGGCCCCCATTTACTTGCACTTGAAGCATTGATGTGTTGGTGGTGCATTCTCTGTAGTGTTTACTTTATTCACATTATTAGAAACCCTTTTTCCATTACTTCGACACTCAGCTGCTCGATGACCTTCATTTCCACACTTAAAACATTTTTTAGTCCCTTTAAGACAATCTCCACCATGCTTCTTTCCACACTTTTAGCATAAGGAAACATTCATCTTCTTTTCACCATTATTCTGAGATTTCTCCTTGAACTCCATCTTTTGTTTTTTGTCAAAACCATGAGATGGATATGTAACACCAACATCCATTTCTACCTTGATATCACAACGCACAATTTCTTCATAGCTACTGAAGTCTCTTATAGCTAATGCCCTTCGATGACTTGGTTTTAAGCCCCTGAAAAATCAATCAACTTTACTTTCAGGTTGGATGATAATGCCAGATGCATACCTTGCAAGTCTTGTAAAATTCGCTTCGTATATACCAACAGATTCATCATCCTTCTGCTTCAGCTCAAGAAACTCCTTTTCCATCTTTGTTCGAAGAATACAAGGGAAGTAATTACTGGAAAACAAGTTCTTGAAATCGTCCCATTCCATGGACTCAATTTCATCTCTTGGCCTCGTATTCTTGATAAGATTCCACCATTGATCAGCTTCACCTTCAAAACGATATACTGCTAAGATGACTTTATCATGTTCAGAACATTGAAGAACTGAAAATATCTTTTCAGTGGTACTGATCCATTGTTCAACAACAAGTGGATCAGAAGTCCCACTGAAAAAAGGTGGACGTTGCCTCATGAAGGAATCAATAGAATATTGTTCCCTTCTCTGCTCATTTGGAAGTCCAGAATGATTCATAGCTTGTGTAAGTATAGCAATAAGATTTTGCACTCCATCTCCTATAACATTTGTTTGTTCAGGAGGGAAATCATTGCATTGTCCATTTCATTGATCAACACAGTTCCTTCGGGTTCCATCCATCGTCTAAAACCCAAAAAGAATAGTGTGAGAGGCAAAAATCATGCTAGGGAAAACAACATAATAAAGGGGGAGTAACCTCAATATCTAACATCTTAGGTTAAATTCTAAGAATGTTAGCGCAATTCTAGGACTATAACCTATACGTATACTTATACTTAGAGACATCCCTAGACATACCTTAGAAATATCTCTAGGGATCTCACTAAAGTTCTCGCATCCTAGTTTCCAAAGGTTGACTAAACCTTTCCTCTGATACCAACTGTAGAGACTCGAAGCTTGACGTACATTGACATTACATTACATTTGCGGAATACTTAGTACCTAACAAAAACACACACACAAGGATCGTAATAGTTTAGTGTCTTTGGAAACTCGGAATATAATCTTCTAATCCTGGTGAAACATCTTCAACATCTCCCATAAAGATCTTCTTTTTTTTAATACCTAAAACCTTTCTTTATATCCTGGGGAAAAGTAAACATAAAAGGGTGAGCTCAAATTCTCAGTAAGGGTAAAAAAAATAAATATCAATCAAATCATATACATAAGCACATAACTTTTGAAAATCTTAACCTGTAAAAGAGATCATAATTTCATAACCTGGGATAACTCATGGAAGTGAAATGTAATCACAATAATCATAACTTAAAACATTAAACATTGTGGCATACACACATAATCATAGAGAATCATTTCTTGTTAGTCAAGACTCATTTCCAAGACTATCTTAGTGGACAAAGTCCCTTTCTGAACCGAGTCACCCACGTTTCAGTCCTGTTTCACTGAACCGGTATAACCTACCATTCCAGCCATGTCTATTTCATGAGATATAAAATCTTTACCCAATGCATTGGAGGGAGATATAGTTCTCACCCATCTCATAATGATACCATTCTTATGTGTGCCACAAAATCATAAACCATACATCATTGCATAACCCATGTAATAAAAAATGGGAATCATAAACATCGTGACATCATAAAAAACTTCATATAAGATAAAGGAATTCAGAAAAATATTTCCATCACAACATAATAAAATCAATGTAATAATAGGGATAAAAACAGAACCCTTTATTATCTTAGATGGAAAATAATTTTGATAAAACACTTGAACATCATTCTTGAGGAAAATATCCTTTCTACTTCAAAAAAACTTTTCCTTTCTTAAAATTTCGTAAAAAAAGATGTTGATTAAAAATAAACTCGAAAACTTCTAAAGGAAGCTTCTTGGAAATAATGTTTTAAAAATCCATTCATGCCGTATAAGTTAAAAAAACATTCTTCGTACTTTTGTCGGAATAGTCAAAAAGTACCTCGTACGAAAAATGACAAAAGATTACTTTCATATCTTTTACTAAAAACTCACCAAAGGGTAAAATTGTATTTAAACTATTGTAAGTGGATGGAAACAATATTACATATTGAGGGAACATGGATGTGGATGATAAAATACACCCCAGTAAATTTCAAAGTATAAACAATCTCGGATAAAAATGAGATTGTGATATTTCCCTTACCTTAGGTCCGATTTGCTTTGTAAGTGTCCGAACCTCCTGTATAATGACTTAAATAATGTCATTGACTTATTCCAGAATCATACTCATTATTATGATATCATATATGGTTCACTTATGACTTTATATTAACCGTTCTTTTGTAAATTCCATGTTAAAGAGTGTTTTGGGTAAAATCGTTTCATTTGTCGTCCGTGTTTTGACTTGTAATTATTCATATGATTAATTAGATCATGATTACTTAATTCCAGAATATAAAACATGATTTTTATATATATATATTCAGAATATACATATATATAATAAATCAGTAAATGGAAAGATATACACCGTTCATGGAGACGGTAGGCCGTACGTACGCATGAACGCTGTTTTCGTTTCCTTATTGAGTTGAGCGGAATTAAATGGATGACATACATATATATACACATAAATCCAGTATCATTATTATGTCATATATTTCATGATTACTTATTATATATACTTTATAATCATTCTTGAATGGTTAAAGTGGAGAATGAATCTCATCGCGTCGTGGAGACGGTAGTCCGTACGTACGCACGAGCGATGATATCGTTCTAATGATCGTGGGACTATATTGGAGTGTATGTATACTATTTCAGAATCAATATAACTTTAAAATAATAATATATAGTTATTATTTACACCATTATACCCATCCAAGTAAGGTGGTGGTGGAAAATATATTTCACCATGGCGTGGAGACGGTATTCCGTACGTACGCACGCGCGATGATTTCGTTTTCCGTAGAATGGATAGATGGTGAAATAGGATTGTTTCATACTTATAATAACATATCAGTATATTAGTGATACTGATGTTATTACTTCATAATGAAACAACCTAAGAAGAAGAAGTGGAAGAAGAAATAAAGGTGAAAGAATTGGTAACGGAAATTACCTCTTCTTTGAAGCGCCTCTTTGAGACCTCCTCTTAGGGCACTAAAATTGGTCTTTGAGGAAGACCAGAAACTCTAGGATGTTTCTAGGGAAGTGGAGAAGATAATTTGGCAGGGTTTGGCCGAGCTTGAAGGCTCAAAGTTGTGTGAGGAAGAGAGGGAGGAGGTGCCCTTTTATAAGGGAGGAGAGGGGCACCTTTGGAATAACTAAAAATATTATTTTATTATAAAGTCAAGTTCGGTTTTAAATAGCTCCAAATTGATATATTTCGAAGATAAGGTGGGTAGGAGTCGAAATCCTCTCATCAAATAGAATTTAGACAAGTTTAGGTTCCTATTTTAACCTTATCATTTATATTTACCTTTATGTTAGATAATTTTACTTTTATTGTGTCTTCTTGTTTTCATACACTATAAGGTTAATAAACTTACTATATCAAGCCAAAAGAACCCCAGGTTGTTTATTATTAATATATATAACCTTATATAAATCATTTGGCCAAACCTTACATTTTTATGAATAAAATAATAATTAATAATATAATATTTGTTTTAAAAACTATTTTATATCAATTTTGACACTATTTAGTAATTGATTTTTGTGAAAATCCTAACAGAATGATTAGTTCTAACAAAGTTAATTAAATCTATAATAACATGTCATATTAACCTATAAAATTAGTGGAATTCATAAAAAGTCTCAAATTATATTTATTTGGGTATTTATAATATCAATTATTCTAATTTTTTACTATTATGGTAATTACTGCATCATCATTGTGTCATAAATAAATTAAATTATTTAATGTCTATAAATTATAAATAAAATATCATTATCTATTAAATATTATTATCTTTCTAATGAATATTTACAATCGAATTTATCTTATTTATAACCCTATATTATAAATGTTTTAGTAAATAAACTTTGATTTTAACTCTTTTAACTCTTCTTTGAATTAAATAATAATAAATGTCCTAATCTAATCCAAGTGGGCCTAAATGGTCATATTTTATTCCTAAGGTTGTTTTTGGTCGAATTACACTTGTCCAATAGAATTAGGACATGTGTTAGGGTAATAATAATATCATTTTTACCCTTAATTACCCTATTTACTTTTAACCGTGGTAAAAAAAGTAAAAAGTTACTATTCACCAAAAATTATTTTCATCTCATTGAACCACATTTTAGTCCTTGATATTAACTGTGTCTCTCGGATTTTCGAAATTCCACTCAAAGAAGTGGTAAAATTAAGTTTTATGAACAATTCAGTTTTTTTAACTACCACTTAGTGGTTTCACTATTCATCAAAAATTGAAAGTTTTCAGAAAAATACCAAAAATTAGGCCTAAGCTATATTTGATATTAGGAACTCAAAAATGATGTCTATTTTACCAAATTAAAAACATATCAGTTGCATTAACTAATTTAAAAATTAATTCCCGTCGTCAAAACAAATAGCGTGTTTTTAAAAGATAATAACTATCAAAAGATTGAAACTTGTTTATAACTGGTTTAAATGTGAAATTACATCCAATGACCATCATTGTATTAAATTGTAAAAATATATTCTAAATATACTTTAAAACCAATCAAATTAATAATTTATCACTATTAATTATTTTGATTAAAAAATTTGTTTTTAATTAAAATTTAGTAATTTTCACTATTTATCAGAATATGAAAGTTATCCGAAAAGTACCAAAATTTCACCCTAAGCTAATTTCGATATTACGAATCCAAAAATGAAGTCCATTTTGAAAAATAAAATTTACAAGATTTCAAAAAGTGGTTATTACTATTCATAACGGCTAGTTTAAATAATATTTTAATAGCATATCGTTGTTTATTGAAACTCGGTATTGCGTACTACACACACTATCGAGGAAGGCCGTGATTGTGTGTAATGAAAGGCGAGTCAAGGATGTGTGTTGTGCAAGATCCTTTTGGTGTAGCGTACAACACAATACATTAATGAAATTAAAAAGAATATTTTTCATAAAATCTCTGGGTGTTACAAATATAGTGATTTTAAAAATATTATTTAAGTTTAATAAAATCATAATAAAATTAATGATATCATATATTATTCATTTATGAATTTATATTACCCGTTTATTAATAACATCCAAGTTAAAACAACATTTCAAGTAATAATTTCTTTGAGTATCGTATGGGTGTTGACTTGTTATTCTTGATCTTATTAAATATATCATGATTTTATTACTTCCATAATGTAAATCATGATTTATATATCATATATATTCAATATATAAATATATATAATAGATATATAAATGGAATGTAGGACACCATTCATGGAGATGGTTGGTCGTACGTACGCATGAATGTTGTTTATGTTTTCTTATCATATTGAATATAAGAAAGTAAATGACACACACAAACACACACACACACACATACATATATATAATTATATTAGAATAATTATGTCATATTTTTCATTATTATTTATTACATATGCATTATAACCATTCTTGAATGGTTGGTGTAGAGAATGAATCTCATCGCGTCGGGGAGACGGTATGCCTTACGTACGGACAAGTGACAATATCATTCCATTAATGGATAAATGGTATGTAAATGGATGGTATATTAATTATATAGAATAATTATTATGTCATATTATTTATTTACATACTTTATATTCACCATTATACCCATATAAATAATATATAGATGAAAATCAGTTCACACTACGACATGGAGATGGTAAGTCATATATACGCATCCATGGTGATATTATATTTCATATGATGAGTGAAAGGATGAATATGTTTGTACAATAATCATAAAAATATCTCATAATATAGTATATGTTTTAGTTATTACTTTATTATGGAAACAACTTAGGAAAAGTAATTATAAGAAAAAAATAACTTTGAAAGAGTTGGTAAAACAATTGTCTTGTCTTCAAGTATCTCCTTTTGATTTTCACAAAAGGACTCCTTATGTTGGATTTCTACCCAAATTATGGATTCTAATATCAATTTAGGGAATTTGGGGGTGGTTATCTAGGTTTCGGATGATACATAATGATTTAGAGTTGTGAATAAAAGATAAGGGGAGGTTCCATTTTATAAGAGGGGGAGGGGAACTTTAGGAAACACCAAAACTATTAATTTATTATAAAATGATTTTCATATTAAAATATCTAAAAAGTGAGTTATTTAGAATTTCATATGTGTATGGGTCAAAGTAACCTCAACAAATTAATTTTAGACATATTTAGGTCAAAAAATTAACCTTATCTTTTGGCTTTAACCCTTATTTAAACAATATAACTCTTTCTATGAAAACTTTTCTTTTTACACTATAGGGTTAATATAGTTACTATTAAATTACAAGAGAACCAAAATTGGATCATTTATGAAATATTTAATATTATCCTAGTTAGTTGGATGGAATATATATTTTTATGAATTTTTATAATTTAATAAAATATTATTTATTTTAAAATATCATTTATGTCAATTTTGACATTATTCTTCACATGACGTTTTAAAAAATAATAACAACTAGATTACTTTAGAAAAAATACAATAATTTATCCCCAAAATTTCATAATCAACCATAATTTTTTTTGATGGCATCAAATATCTCAAATGGTATTTATTTTAATATTATTAATATCATTTATTTGATTATTCCTTTAATAAATATATTACTACATTCTCATTGTGTCCCAATTAAATTTTATTATTTAATATATAAAATTTATAAATAAATTTTCTTGAAATTGAAAAATATTTAAATTTTATAATGACTATTTACGGTCAACCATATCACTTATATAACCTCATATTAAAATTGATATAGTTATTATAATTTGAATATGACATTTTCATCTCTACTTTAAATAAAATATAAAATTATTTTGATTCTATTAGTCTAAATTTTTCCAAATGATTACAACCATGTATGTCCATTTTTTTGAAATTCAATTCATATAAGTGGTAAAATTATGTTTAATTCCAATCTTGTAAATGTGGTTTGAATACGGGTAAAAGAGATGTTCAAAAGTTCAATAATGTTTTATATCTAATTATATTATAAGAATTATTCCAATGAAATCAATTAGAATAATATATTAATTATTTATCTAGTAAAAGTTTAGAATCAATTTAAATTGAAATAAATATTTAAATGAAATGTTGGCTTTTAACAACAATAAAGCATTTTTCACGATTCATCAAGAAATGAAAATTCACAGAAAAATACTAAAAATTCACCCTAAGGTAATTTTTTCATTCTTAATTAAAAGATTATGTTTATTTTATAAAAACCGATTTCTATGAGTGTCTAAAAATAATTTTATTATTTTCATAAAAGGACATGAAAATCAGTTCATTTGAGAAAATATTAGTTTTAAACATATAAAGACTATCAAAACCATTATAAATGATATTTGAAAAGTAATTATTATTATCCATATTACAATTTTAATGGATTGGTTATAACTATATTATTTAAATTATTATAAAAATAAACTGTTGTTTCATAGAAACTCAGTGTTTCATGTAACATAAGAATAGTCTTTGTTTTTTATAGTGCAAGCTTCCCTTAGTGTTGCACATAAAATAATACGAACTTAGTGGTATAATAAACTAAAAAATATATATTATGTTTTGTGTGAAGTGGAAATTTTAAAATATTAAAATAATTTGAAAAAAAATAAATTCAGAAAATCTCTAGGTGTTGTAGTGATTATGTGTTACAAATGTAAATCCTTTAAAAAAATCTGGAGATACAACATAATAAAATGAGATTTCATTTCATAAATAATCATGGAATACGATATCAAATGAATTATAAGTGAAACCAAAAGGGAAATTGAGAAAGAAACCACTAACCTAAAGTTCTAATCTTCAAAAACAAAATTTACCTTCCTAAATAATAACCTTAAGTTAATTATTTACTTGTTTAAGAACCTTTCCAGGTTTATTGTTGCTTTAATTTTATTTATTTCAATGTTATATTTATTTACTTAATCAACTAATTTTATGTCAAATGTTTTGATGATATTAAATTCTTATGTCCAAATTGACTTCGGTGGGTTAACAATGGTAAAATGAGTCATTATAAAAATCATATCCAAAAAAATATTCAAAAATTATCATAATTTTTATATTTATATTTTTATTTTAAAATCATCCAGGAAATATGGTTATGAAAAATAAACAATGTTACACTTATAGAGATGGTATGTCCTACTCACACATGATTAACATTTCCATTTTTCATTGATTATGAGGGAAATAAGTTAAGTATTATTTTATCTTTATGTAATTTTAACTATATCATAAATACCATATTATTTCATTTAATATATGTTTATATACCATACATGTGATGTAGAGATGAAAAAAGTATCACATTGCTTCGTGGAGGTGGTAGTCCACACATACGTATGATTGACATTATCATTTTCAGTAAATGAAAAGGTAAGAAAATATATTATATATTAATTTTAAATAATGATAAATATTTCATTAATATCATATATATATACATTAAATATATCATTATAAACATCCATTAAAAGAAATGATGGAATATAAGATGTATTTTGGTTATTTCATTAACATAATAATAGCTTAGTATATGGGATGTATTTATTTTAATTTATCATCAAGGTTTAATAATATTTTAATGTTGTGGAAGAATAAATAAAATAAAATTCTTAGTTAAAAATGATACATCTTCCTTGGAAAACCCCTTTATAGTTACACCAAAATCATTCCAAAGAGGGTTTTCATAAAAAATAAGGATTCTTGGAAATGATAAGGGAACTCAGGAAAGGATTTTGGTTGTTATTTAAAAAAAAAGTGATTTTTAGGTGTCTTTAGTAGTGGAGCTAAGGTTCCCTTTTATAAGTGAGAAGGGGTGGCATTTTTATAAATACCCAAAACAATTCAACTATTGAAAGTCACTCTCAATAAAAGTGCCTCCAATATAGATAAAATACATGTTATATGGATGGAAAGGTCAATCCACACTGAAAAATTAAAAATTAGTCATGTTTTAAACATGTTATTTCCTTTACCATTTTGATTGTTCACTTTTACCATTTTTGTTTCCCCCACGGTGACTAGATTTTTTCCAAGGTAATTTATTATTTAATCCTAAAAATAAAATATTCATTATTACATAACTTATACTAATTAATTATAAATATTAAATCAAATTTATCAATTAAAAATATTTTTTGGTTCTAAAATTAATCTTAACTCAATCATGTATAATGCGCAAAACATCGTTTTAACCTTAAGCGTGATAAATAAATTTAATTTTTTTAATATTCATTATAACCAAGAAATAAGTTGAACATATAAAATAATATTATCTATTATGATTAAAAATATTAAATTAATTTATGAAAATTTAATTCAATGAGGTGGAATAATTTAATTTAATATATATCATGTAATACGTGACAAAAAGCTGTTTTTTAGGTAAATGCATTTTTCAGGCAATAGAAGATCTTATTTTAAATATATAACCAGAAATAATAATAATAATAATATGAATTTAAATTAATTTAAATACATATATAATCTATAAATTTCATTTAAATATTTTCTTACTATGGGTTATTTTAATTAATTAAAACTGTTAAGATTTATGAACTTAAAACAGTTTGCAGAAAACTACATTTTAAATCATAAGAAAAAATATATACCAAAATCATGAATTATTTTTTATTAAAATAAAATTAATTATATTATTTTGAATAAAATATTACATATGTAAATTTAATACTAAATCCAATATATAATAGGACTTTTAAATTTCATTATTTAATGGAATGAAATAATTATATTTGAAAAATCGGCAATTTCCACTATTCAATTGAGAACAAATCATTTCAAAAAAATACCAAAATATTAAATTGAATTTAATTTTTATGTGAATATTTCAAAAATTAGGTTAATTTTATCATATATAATTTCTAAAATTTTAGAAATTAATTCTAATATTTACTCATAAAAAACAATAAAAAACATTTTTGAAGAAAATGATTTTTTTGAAGAATAAAATAACTTCATTATAAATTGATTTATTATTTCTTAATGAATTATCAATAAATTTATATTGAGTTTGATATTTATATTTATTTCATAAAATATTTAATCCTATTCATATCCACCAATTAAATGGCTATGTTATTATGGTCATATTTAAGTAATAATATTACACGGTTCATTTAGGCTCGATGTTTCATGTGGTACACAATATTGAAAATAGTATTATTTTTATAATCAATGAATTTTACACGTTTCACATACATATAAATTTCAAAAATAAATAAAATATATCTCTCCTATGATTTAATATCAATACAAGGTTTTTTCATTTGGTTTTGACCATTAAATTGATGTTTTAGAATTTTAAAATAATGAAAAGATATTTTTTGTCTTCCCAAAAAAACAATAACTCAAATAGACATGAATTTAATTAATAAATTGAATCATAAATCTAAAATTATTTTACTATGATTTCATGAAAATTCAAGGTTGTTTTCTTGGTTCTAACACTCTTTTGAATGTTTTTAAATAGTGTCAAATTTTTAAAAACAGCTTATTTTGTCAATTTTAGCACTCTAAGAGTCTAAGTAATATGTTTTCTACTTTTACATATCAAAAATAAATCAAATAAAGTTTTCCTATTATTTAAAATAAATATGAGTTCCTTTTCTAGGGTTTTAACCAATATACGAACGTTGTAGTTTTTTAAAGCATTAATAAGACATTTTCATTCTTCTCAAGAATATGAATACTAGGAATAGAACAACATTAGTTACAATTTAAAAATAAACCTATAGTTATTTTCTTATTATTACAAGAAAATTAGATGTTATTTTCATATTTTTGACCCCCTGATGCAAATTTCTAAAGACTATCAAATTTCTAAAAATAGACTATTCAGTTAGACTGAGTACATCACATGTCAGAATGGTATGTTGTCTACATATACACATAAAAAATAAATAAAATGAAATTATACTATGATTTCACATTAATCTGCGGGTTTTTCCAATATTTTTTACTTTAATTAGAACGTTTTAGTATTTTAATAAACTAAAAAGTTGTTTCTATTCATACTAATTAAAATGATCACTTGGATTATAATTGTTTCAATACCTACATTTAAAAAATAAATATACGATTTTTTTCATATTATTCAACAATAATAACATGTTATTTTCTTGGTTTTAACCCACAGATGCCCAAATATAAAAACATTAAATTATTTTAAAATAGAATATTTACTTATTTTTATAAAACCACATGTTTTATTTATGTTTCATCTAATCATACGTGTAAAAAATCAAATATATTTTTTCCAATGATTTCATGTTAATTCGATTTCATTTTCTATGATCTTCACAATTATACCCATGTTTTAGTGTTTCAAAAAACTAAAAAGGAATTTTTTTTCATCTCAAGAAATATATAAATCTTATTGAGGTGATGTCTGTTTCAAAATTTCAAAAAACCATTTTTTGTTTTTTAATGATTTCACAAAAATAATAGATCATTTTCTTTGTTTTGACCCCCTAACACACATTTTTAAAACATTCAAATATTTAAAAACTACATATTTTTTAGTGTGTGAACATTACTTGTTGTATTGATCTGTAATCATCTATTACACTTAAATAAAAATTCAATGATATTTTTCTTATGAATTTATGATAATTTTATGTGATGCCCCAACACTGGGACACTCAATATTGTTTGGGTCGAGGTTATCACATTAACTCAGGTGTGCATCTTAATATACCAGAGGTTTCCAACTAGTGTCTAATCCCTAATACATATAATAAGAATATTATTCTCTCCAATCAGAGTCATATAATATTGGAAGTATACTAACAATATCCATCCACAATAACCATCATAGTAAACATAATAATAATTAATATATTAGATAACATACATGATGTTTTCACAGAAAACAAATAATTGATCACTCGTTGGGCCGATCCCATATACCAAATAAATCAAAAATATAATGCATTTTCAATATCCCTAATTATGTACTCTTGACTCACACACCCTTTCTTTAAAAACCTAAGAGTATTACCTACCCGATCTATTGAATGTCTTATGATGAACCTGAAAGAAATCATAAAGTATGCATGTGAATTGAGGTTCATTTGAAAGGTATGAGAAATAAAATACAATATGGAATCAACAAGTTCCCAAAATATATTCTATCATATATGTGTATTCACAATAGAAAAAAACATGAAATACAAGATCCTTAGGCATTGTTTGCTAACCAGGCCACCTTGGTGCCCGATCATAACTGCCTCAGATCCATTCCAAAATCAACATTATCATCTCATCTCATGTCACCATAATAATGTGCATCCCACTCCCAAATAATCATGGTAGGGGGTGTCCAAACCTCAAACCATTTTCCAATTAAACTGTGCATGTTCATATGTCCGTATTTCAACCCACTACCTTATCGATCTAGGAATGGTTCATTAGACTCATCTCTCATTGTACCATAACCAATCCCTCAGAGGGGTCATCAACACAAAACACTCATAAAAAGGTTCATATCATGCACTCTGACCAATCCCCAACATCTATGGGGTGGTCATATCAAGTACATAGACCCATCCCTATCCACTCTAGGAGGTCACATAATGCACACTGAAAAAACCCTATTTACGTGGGGGTTAAGACCATATTGAACCATCAATGTAAACTCTGGGGAGGTAACAAGAACAAAATATTATCCCTAAAAACTCTATATTGGTCACATAAATAACACAAATTTGTTCCCATCACATTAATCTTTAGATGACCACATGGCCCTAGTTTCATAATACTTAGACCCATATCATGAACACATTATACCTCCCACTTTAGGGTATCCACTAATTTTTCTTGACCCATTATAGTCTCTTCCCATCAATACAAAATAACATCCCATGGGATCATCCTAAACCATACCCCACGAACTACTCTAACAACACCAAAGACCTTATCTATCTTAGTTATGATACCCAAGGACCGGCCAAGTTATCTTTCTACAGACCCATTGGCTTCGAGATGCCAAGTCCTAAAAAATCTTATGACCCATGCATGGGTCATATAATAAATATCTTAAGGGATATCTCTGAGCCTTTCAAATCTAGTAATGCCCTCTCAAGGATTCTTATTCTAATCTTAAAGGACTCATATAACTCACAATTCTCATCGAGCCTCACACCACCCTTAGAAGGGTGTCAATAATCAAGTGTGAGATAAAAATCATCTCACCAATCGTCCCTAGGCCTAAGACTCTCATCCATCCAAAAAGATCTTGGGAAAACATTCCTCAGAATCCAAAATCACATCTCACATTCTAGGAACTCTTATAGTTATCTCATCAGTTCCACCAATTCCATCTCCCCATAGAGATATAGTCGTCAAGAACATCCATCATACACAAGTGCTAAAGAGCACTCATCCCAATCATTGGTGACCCAACATCATCCAATATCTTCTCTTATTCCACATATGGTCCTTATCCATTCAACCAAAATCCATGAAACATATATGTAGTAGGAAATAATATATAAAAAATATTATGATCTTGTAGTAAAGGGACTACCTACCTCCATCAACGAATTACCATCCACATGAATCTCCATGATTCATCTAATCCTTTTTCTACTCTTGAGATATTTCCTTGCATCATACACCAAAAATAATTAATTATAAAAAACTATAATTAATTATTTTAAATAATAAAAGGTGGCATAACTATGGGAAACTCACTAGGCACCATTGCTACACTAAGACCTTGACCAACCACCCCTAAAGGTATGTGAAACATCCCCGAAACTATCTGAGTCAAAATACCTAACCACTATCACCTGATTAATATCTATATTAATTTAATTTATCCTAAATCCTTAGGGAAATTAACATGTTAACACAACTTGAACAAAATGATGTGAGATAGCACACAATTTTCATTTCAGGATGTCCTCTATCAAATCTGAGCAAAATCCCCATCAATCGAGATGGTTCCCACGATGTTATTATAGAAATTACCATGAAACACTAATTTAAATTTCTCAAATCATAATTAAAAGAAGGTAAAAAATATTAGAGGGATAGACTTACTCATAATCACTACACAATGCCTCTAATAATCATTACCAATCATGGGGATCAAAGGGAAAGTAGAGCTAATCAAATTGGCCCTCTCACATGTGTTTTTCCCAAAAATAAAAAAGGGGAGGGCTTATCCCCCTAATGGTTTTAACCCCTTTTTAAATAGGGTGAATTCATATGTAATTATATGAAATTTGTATTATAATTTGAAACATTTGAGGAAAGGGGCCCTGTCTCTTCCCTTTATACTTCCACAATGTCAACACCCATCTACATCATGAATGGGTTTTACTTTTATTTTTAACAGCCCTGACTAGCCAACTATTCTCTGACCTCTAAATAAACACCCCAAGCATCCAAAAAACCTAAAAAAACATCCAAAAACATCTTTATTGAATTTATAAAAACTCATATTCTTGTTCAGATTTTCGTTTAACAAAAAAACCACCCATGAAAAGTAAAATTATATTTCATTCTTCAATTAAAGAACAAAAAATGTGTGGGTTATTATAAATTGTCCACCATAATGCTTATCATCCTAAAGAATCCATTGTATTACTCAAACCACATCTCTCAACCTATCCCTATTGTTAATTTAATAAACAATCATGAAGTTCCTTCACTGAATTCCCAATATACATTCATTATGCACCGATAAACACTAAACATGGACATAGAATTTTTTTTGAAGGAATAGTTCAATCCAAGAATTTCTTCAACTATATCCCACATGATTCGCATGACACATCTCCCATCACACTATGTCTATTTCCATGAAAAATCATTGGTTGGACCTCCTCCAGCTGACTTTTACCAAAAAACACTCAATCACACCTGCTGATGTGTCCCTAAAGAAGAACTATTATCTAACTCAATGTTTTAACTAATGAAACTTGGCCACATGGTCCGACTCATACTCCGAGCAATGTAACTATCTCTCTTTACTTTTCGGATGTCGCAAAAAGCAATATCACTAGGTTTCAGCACGGATCTGCCCCCTGAATCACACAAATAATAATGGTTCTCCCCTTGAACCATGTCATTATGTATTTTTCCCCATGAATCATGGGTCCCCCCCCAAAAAATAATATGTCATAAATCATGGTTCAATTTATGAATAACCCTTATATCATAACACAACCACCCAAATCCTAATTCAAATACACCACATCCCACTGCCACCACATCTGAACATCAAATATTATATTACCCAAGGAACCAGATCTCAGTGGGTCTTATCAGACACCGAAATATCTATTTTACCTTGACCTCCTACAATCCATACATACCACACACACAACCATTCTAACATTATTTTTATTCTCCCATGGTCGATATTATGTTGTCCACAATAGGAGTATTGTTGTAATTTCCCACAAACTAAACCATAATCTCTAATCCCACACTCTTTCCATTTCCACATATAATGATAAGACATGGTCATTTCTATCATAACCAAGAACTAACACAAAACACCAACTGCACATCCTAGACTACCAAATAATATCATCTTCCAATAGGCAATGGGGTGCTCCTGACCATATAGATTCCCTTACAGTTCTTCCTTAAGCACCTACCCAAACAGGTCTCAAAACCGTGGCTCCATGAAAATTCATGTAAAAAATTCTACTCAGTTTGACCATACCATGGTACCCAAATTGATAATTGGTTTTATATACCATATCTAATTGACACCTTCTAACTCACCAAACCATAGGCTATTATTCCCATGAAAATAACTCCTCCATAGTATTGTTTCAGTACTTCTAGAGTTCATCGAAAATCATCAAAATTCTCAACGGACCCATACAAGGACTTCTCACTAATTTATAACTCAATGATGAACCATGCATAGCCATCATGAACTTCCAAACAAAAAAATTTTTATTCCAAAAATAACCATAAATTCAAAGCCTCCTTCATCCAAAATAGTGTGATTCACCAAAATCTATATCATGGGTTCTCCCCCTTATCATACTCAATCCAAATCAAACCCAACAAATTCACTCACTTTTAATACCTGATTACACACCCATACAAATGCTCTCTTGATTCACATACCATTTAATCTTGGATCACATGCCTAATCTACTCACTATACCCAAAAAATATGACTGTCTCACCCAAAAACCCAAGGCATCTAAATCATGTGAGGCTATTCATTCGACCACCCCACCACAGATACGTCACTCCAAATATATGAATTTTGACCCAAACCCACCATGTTACAGAAAAGTGAACCCCAAGAACAAAATATCCAGACATATAAACAATCTTACACTTTGAAACCATACTTCATACCAAGATAACCTCGCATGATATACATCCCTGAAAAGGCATATCACCAATTCCATTCTCAAATTCCTGGTTCGGTTAAGTAAAATTCCACATACAAAATATATTGGAAAACACCAAATATATTTGTTTGAAACATTGAGTGATTGAACCCACATACTTAACAAAATTTCTACCCATACATGGAACATTCTTTAGGCATAAAGTGTTTGTACCAAACCTTGCATGATTCCATTATTGAGGTACCAAATTCCTTCACCAACCCACTAAGGGTATCCATATATCCCTTGATAAGGTGACTGCATTTATATCACTATAGAACCTCTAGAACCAATATCCACATGAACTAACTTCAAATAAAATACCATTTTACATTTAAGTATAATTACACCAAAAAAATATATGGGAAAACACCTTATAATGTTTTGTTGACACTTTAAACAACTAACCCCTCATCGGAAAATAAAATCACACATAGGTAGGAATATGTCATGTGAGTCCTACATGCCTAATAATAATGCATTAACATGAAATATTACCCATAGTCTATGAGAAAATACCATTAATAGAATTGATATTAAAACCATCATATTCAATAAACTTCTCAATAAAAATAGTGAAAAACAAAACTACAATCCCATACCATAGAAACTAGGAAATACCACTAGAAAGGTATAAATGAATTCTTAGTGGGAGGACCATCAATAGATCTGACACATTCCCGGTCCATTTGTATTCCATGTCCCTAGATTATAAAAGAAATAAAAATCTCTAATAGATTTTTTTAATTCCTAGACCTATTACCACACATCAATTTCCAGACTAGATATTTCACCAGACCTCAAGCATACCACCCAATATATAAGAGGTTTTCAAATAGTAGTGATGCCGTAATACATAAAATGGGTAGACTATTCCCATGGATTAGATTCATAAAAATGTGGATATAACCAATAAATATCCATCCAAAGTAACCATCTTAGTATAAAAAAATGAAAATAAACATATTAAATAACATATATGTTTCTGAGAGACAAAACATACAACGAATATCTCATGTAGATGATCTCATGTACAAAATAATATAAAAAAAGTATGTTCACTATCCCTCCTTTTATCCTCAGTAATCACAAACACTATATTCGAACATCCTCAAGATAGAGTATCTTCATCTATTAAATATATTATGGTGAATATGAATGTAGACATGAAGTCTCTATGGTAACATCGATGCAAATGAAGGGTGTGAGAAATACATCCCAGTAGGGCTCAATATGTTCCCCTAGTATACCCTTCCATATATGCATATTCATGATATAAAATAACGATAACACCCAAGTGATTGGGATATCATGTTCTAACCAGGACACCATATAACCAGGTCACCATGGATCCTTACCCATCAGGTTACTATAAGCTAACTAATCCACCATGACACTCCTTCATAGTTTCTTAGACACCATTACATAATCCACATCATAGTCTAATATCAATCCATTTTACTGATGGACTATATGAAACTGAAAACTCAGGGTAAGGCAGTGTCCAAACCTCAACCCATTACCCGAAATAACTAGGTAATGACAAAAATTATATCCCAACTCATTTAATTATCAATCATGGAAGGGTTCACCATTCTAGTCTCACATCTCACTATAACCCATCCCTTAGTGATTTTCATGACCCAATACACGCATGGTAAGGCCCACATCATGCACACAAAAAGATATGAACCAGGGCCGGTAACCATCCGACCCAGTCCACGACATGGCCCAAATAGTGTTCCAAATCCCCACGATCTTGCACAAGTGCCTGTGTATAAAAATAAAACATGCGAACTATTTACCCAAAATAATAAACTTAAACAACATACTACTTTAACAGAAAGAAACATATTTTTTACAACCAAACAAGCACTTAAAACATTTCAAATTCAGTGTTTACAACTCAACTCAAAAAAAAGACCAATGGGAACTACAATAGAGTAACAAAACTAAAAATACTAGACAAACATAAAAAAACATGAGGTGAAACATCGTAGATTTACCACACCAACCTTCACGAGAAGACCATCGACAACCAGAACACGAACCCTAAGAATGATGCCTCAACCTGGGATACAAAAGGAATAAGGTTTTCATACACCCAAGATTTTATGTTGGGTGTGACCCAAAGGCCATGTAGGATACCAACAAATAAAAAGATTCCATTCCCCAACATTAAATAGATAAATTTAATATGAGTTTTCTAAATTATTCTTTTAAAATTATTTTAAGGAAAACATTTACAAGCTAATAATTGAAAGGAAAACTAAAAGAAAACTATTTCACAAAAACTTTTTTAATGAAGAATAAAAAAATTCAATAAGGACACACACACACACACACTCACTCACACACAGACATAAAATTAGTACTCATTGTGCAGACAGAAAGCACCATGTCATGGATTCTAGAGAACAATGGGTAAATCCCCTAAGGTTCATCTAGCTCGAGTGGGACCCTAGAACCTTGTGTCTCAGTGAAAAGTGGCATAGAAAAAACAACCCTTGGTAAACGTGGCTTAGAAACCACATCCCTTAGAAAACCTGGCTTAGAAACCATGCCCCTCAGTCATTCATTTGTTTAGTTAGTGTTTCAATCGTCAATCCAGCTAAGTGAAACAGGGATGATACCCCTCCATATCACTATCCCACTAGTTCTACTCTGCCCACCTAGATACCCGTGGTTTTACCTTGTGCTCAATCAAGTTCCACATTCACACAGTATATCACTTTGACATATCAAAAACCAAACCAAACATTACACACGGAAGTCACCACTTACATACCCAAACACTATTTTAAAAACACACACACACCAAAATACCTTTCCAGAATACATTTTTAGTTACTTAATTCACAAATACCTATTTAGATACACTCAATGATGAACACAATAAATTTTCACAACTTAGAAAACATTATTAAATAACACAACATGGGATTACATAACAAACAGACTACATTAAAAACAAACACATATCCAAATCTTCAAAAATAATACTTTCACACCATCTAAATAAGTTAATAAATCATTTAAGCTATTTGTTAAATAATTCCAAGAAAATCAAGAATAATTTGCACCAAAATACATCCAAAATCCCATTTTTAAATCAAACACACACCCAAGAACCTTTCAAAATATTTCTCGCATCTCTTATCCAACATAGCAATTCATTTAAAAAGTTCGCAAAATAATTTCTGAAGGAACTACAAAGCTTTACAAATGAATAAATACTCAAAATCACCTTTTTTGACCACACACAGACACAAAAAAATTTTATATCATAATTCTGAAAATATTCATGACATGCTAAAGTACTTAAAAAATTAATATAACATCTACAAATAGAATAAAAAGGGATTTCACATGAAACATGCCGATGTTCACACATAAAGGCCCCTTTAAAAACTTAATTCACATTTAATCCTTTCAAATACAAATTCTGCACTCCGTATATAATTTAACAAGTCCAATTTAACAATTTATGAAACACCTAATGTTAGAAACAAAAGTTTACAGAAAATAAAATACACTCGATTAATTCATTCAAAAATTACACTTTATCCTTTAAAATATTTTAACAAAACATGATGAACACCTAATTATTTAGCCTTTAAAAAAATTTTCACAAAACATCACACTAAACCACATACCCAAAAATTTAATTATTTTTTCCTAAGAGAAATTCATTCACACCACATCGACATACCAAACAACTCAAAAACAATTTTTTCACCACAAAACTAAATCATAGAACACTTTTATAAATTAAAATAAGTATACCAAATTTATTAAATAATTTCAATGTATGAAACCACTTACCTTAGGCTAGAAATCATCAATAACTCGGTGCGAAACCAACATCTCACATCAATTGCACTGAAATAAAACATAAATAAACCCTAAAACAAATGAATAAAAAAATTATCAAGATTGGACTTCAAAAGAACTCAAAACCCCCAAATCAAAACCCTAAGGGCGGGAAATGACTTACCATAGGGAGAGGGAATGATGGTAGGGTCGCGGTCACCAGAGGAGGAGGATGATGGGTTCACGGCATGGAGAGGGGGAGGCTAGTGGTGTTAATTTTTATTGAGATGGATGGGAGGTCGGGGAAGCATGACCCAGGTAGAAGGGAGCTAGGCGCGACAGTGAGGAATATCGGCTGGAAGGTCGGGACGGTAGTGCGAGCTGGCTGGCCGGGAGGACCAGCACGTAGGGGAGGTGAAACTGCCAACTAGGGGGCGCTGAGGTTAGAGGATGGGTGTGACGAGAGGGGGGGGGAGAGAGGAATAGGTAAAAAAAGAAAATGTAAAATGAAAGGAAAAAATGAAAAGGGGAAGAAAAATAAAAAATAAAAACCTAAAACCTAAATATATTTATAATAATAAATTGGTAGTAGTAAAATAAAATAAAAGTTATAACAATTATAATAACAATGTTAATAATAATAATAACATACTCAAAAAATAATAATATTATTATCATTAAAATAATTTATGAAATTTTTATCACACATTTAATTTTATTTCTTAATTAATAATTCATTTTATTTAATTAGTTGACCATCGATCATGGCATGCGGTGAACTAGGTGAGGTCGCATAATGACCCAGATGAGGTCACACAACGTCGACTAGGGTGCATTGGGCGTAGTTGAGGAAAAACATGCATTTTTAAATAAGTACCCAAAAATCATAAATATTATCCAACCCAGACCCTGATGAAAAAATTACAGGTCCGAAAAAATAATAAAATAAAATAAAATAAATTTGAAAATTTCATAGTGTGAAAATTCACTCCATTTTAAAGATTTATGTTTATGGAAAGCCACAACTAAGGATGAAACCCAAAGTAGAAAATGATAGACCCCTTCATATTCAAGGGAGATTCCCTAAAAGAAAAACAAGTTAAAGAGGCAAACACACTGTGCTTAGAGAAAGTGACTTAGATGACAACTTCATGAAAACCCTAAAAATACTTTCTAATATGTGTCGCCTACCCCAATGATCTAGAAAACCTCCAGTTTACTGATCAAGGAAAGGAACTCTCACACCCACAGAAACCACATAAGCAACTGAACACCTCAAGCACCATTAAATGAAAACCCCACCGTTTGACTGGAGTGAACACCAAGACCAATCTACATATTTAGGAACAGAACCAAAAGGGCGAAGATAGGGAAGCCCAAAGGGGCTCCCCACCATTATAAACCTAACAACGACCAGCACAAGACTAGAAAAATGACACATGAAGACCCAGGAATAATCCCCACAATTATAAAAAGGCCAACACCAATTCATTCCAGACACATCTGGGCAAGACCCACCGTGGGTTTCCCCACCATTAGAACTGCCATAAAACACACAAAATTCAAAAAAATCTATTACTGACCAAACACCCCACCAAAAAGGGAGGGGAGGGAGGGACCAACTATCCGGCCATCAAACCCATGACCATAGACAAACTAACAGCTCCACATCCTTGGATGATCACCATTTATATTTGAGACCAATTCACCCAAATAGACCCCATAAGGACTGCTAAAAGCGATTATATCCGATGGGATGCAACCCACATAAATTTAAGGTAACGAGATGACTACACCACCTCATAGACATTGAAACCTCATGAACTAAAATGGATCGTTCAGAATGGAACAACCATAGAAAAAAATTTAAACGGCATTTACTCTCAACACTGACAACAACAAAAAAGTCGGGGTACCATACACTCATGTGGTTCCTGACCATGTTCCAACTTCACTCTGAGGCCTATGACTGGAGTCCTGATTTTTGAAGTATCTCATACCTCACAGTCAGGCATTGAAAACTCCCAAATAGAGCTTCTCCTTTTAGTTCTACATGAATTATTCTTTATCTGAGGAAACACCAACAAACACAACTAACCATGACATCCAACTACTTTCTCATGGAACATCCACCAAAATAGGGGTTTATATGTTGCACATGAATCACCAATTCACCTTAACTAAAAAAACATAATAAGGAAAGATGTGCGACAAACAATCCCCCTTGAACATAAAAATTAGAACTCTCTAAGAGAAGGACACTCTCATGATAACTGGGATTCTCAAAGGACTCTACGAAATCCACCTTTTCTCTTCATAAGTACTCACGCTGCAAGACATCACCAAACATAAACTTTATAGCTGATGAATTCACTACGATCATTTTAACATATCGGTCAACACCGATAACTCTGAACCGCCTTCACCCTTCCCAGCTGGAATTCCTTTCAACGTTTTCGGGGGGACCTTCAGATGCAATAGTGTCAAACTTCATACCCAACAACATGAACAACTCAAAGAGACCAAAACTACCCTCAACTACCCCCACATATGACACCTCACTATAATAGTATCCTCTTAACCAAAAAGGAGAAGGGATTGACTTTTCACTGTAACTCAAAATGGAGAGTCCTTTAATCAAATGGTGGGTTACCCAACATTGAATTACCCATGGACACACTTCAATTACATGGTAATGATTGGGGGGGTGCACTAGTCATGAATGAAAACTATAGACCCAATGAAACTGGTCCAATGGCCAATACATACCGTAAGAAAACATGAAACGTGCAGGGGGAACCACTGCAAGGGATTCCCGAAGCACATTTCTAAAGAAACCACTAACCATACACTCTTACACCAACTTACCAATAAAAATTCAAACACATGACACAAATAAGTCAAAAAGGATAATCAGATCGAAATGCCTCATATCCAACACTTCCAATACAAAAGCACACACCACAAAAACACAAAATCGTCCTTTAAGAAAATGTTTTGAAAATAAACAAATCTGGTGGGTTCTGAAAACACCCATGGTGTCCCATGGGTCTTGCAAATGCATATTCCCATGCCACACCAGAACCAACCTCATGTCTATCTAGGAATTCATCCACTCATTCAATTGACCATTTCTCGTTCCATATACTCTCATGAATGTGGTTTCCTATAAGAATACCAAGGAAAAAAACTATAACTTTCCATTTTTCAAAATCATAACATTATACCCACACTTTTTAAATCATACACATCGTTTTCTTTTTAAAGTGCATCGTTTCAAAAAAATTTCCAAGACCAAATCATTTTTACATAAAAACCAGATTTCCAAAAATTCCAATCAAAGAGACGTGGAACGATACAAGAGGAAACTTGTGTCAGCGGGTGACTGGAACTTATGTTTGGCGGCCATATGCCAATCACGCCACCTCCAAAGAGAGTATTCTAGGATAGCGTCCCTAACTCCACATGGCTTTTGAGACCTGGTGATCTCTCTAAGACAACTGACCCTACTCTCTTTTCATTTCCCCTAAACAAGATTAACCATATAGACCAAAGACTCGGAAAAACCTCAAATTACATGGGTAACTCGAGTCCCACTACGAGTTGTGCTGTCCAAGCACCTTGCTCGAAGCTAAAACATTGAGTTTCGACACCCTTTAATTTGTTCTACCCTAAATCAATCCCAAAATAACACAAACCAAGAGAGAAAACCTCCTCTGATACCATTTTGTCACGAACCAGTCTAAGTTCCCATCCCACCTGACACCCAACCTGGTCCGTGATAAGGCCCAACGGGCGTTCCTATTCCCCACAGGTTGGAACATTTTCCCAGTTATAAAAAGAAAACATGGGAATTATTTTCCCGAAATAATAAACATAAAAAAATAACTATTTTAACGGATAGAAACTGATTTTATACAGCCAAACCGGCCCTTAACACATTTCAAATTCTAGGGTTACCACTCAAATAAAAAAAATACCAAAGGGAACTTCAATAGAGAAACAGAACTAAAATTCCAACACAAACCTCCAAGAAACATGTGGTGCAATATCCTCGAGCTACCACACCTACCTGCACAAGAAGACCATCGACAAGTTGAACACTAACCCTAAGCATGATGCCTCAACTGGGAATACACATGGAACAAGGTCTACAGACACCCAATTATGTATATAGGGTGTGAGAAAAAGGCCCATTAGGATACCACCAAATAAAAAGATTCCATGAAACAACATTTAATGGATAAATTTAATATGATTATTCAAATTTATGATTTTAAAATTATTATAAGGAAAAGATTTAAAATCTATAATTTGAAAGGAACACTTGAAGAAAACTATTTCAAAAACACTATTTTAAAGAGGATGAAAAAATTCATTAAGGACACACACACACATACTCACACACACAAACACACACAAGTGGTTCTCCACATACTGATAGAAGGCACCACGTCATGGATGGTGGAGCACTATGGGTAAATCCTCTAAGGTTCATCTAACTTGAGTGGGACCCTAGAACCTCTTGTCTTGGTGAAACGTGGCATAAAAACCACAACCCTCAATAAACATGCCTTAGAAACCACGAACCTTAGTAAAAGTGTATTAAAAACCATGACCCTCAGTCATTCATTATTATAGTTAGTGTTGCAATCATCAATCCATCTACATGGAATAGGGACGATACCCCTCTAGATCACTAGAACACAGGTTCTAGTCTACACACCTAGATACGCTAGGTTTTCTATTGTGCTCAATCAAGTTACACATTCACACAATATATCATTTTCAATTATCACAATCCAAACCAAACATTACACATGGAATTCACCACTTGCATACCCAAACACCATTTCAAAAACACACACACACCAAAATACCTTTACAATACACATTTTTTGTTACTTAATCATTTCACAAAAACCTATTTGGTGAAACTCAAAGATAAACATAATAATTTTTCAAAACTTCGAACAATTATTAAATAACACAACAAGGTCTTACACAATAAAAATACTACATTAAAAACAAACAAATATTCAACTCTTCCAACATAATACTTCACACACCATCTAAATAAGTTAATAAATTATTTAAACTATTTATTAAATCATTATATGAAAAACCAAGAATACATTGCACCAAAATACATCCAAAATCCCCTTTTTCAATCATATGCACACCCAAAACCTTTCAAAATATGCATATCACCTCTTATGAAATTTATTAGTTCATTTAAAAAGTTTCCAAAATAATTTCCAAAGGCACTGAAAAGCTTTACACCCGAAGACATACTCAAAATCACATTTTTCGACCACTCACACACAATTTATTTTACATCATAATTTTCACCACATTCATGACATTATAAATTATTTAAACAATTAATATAACATTTATAAATATCATATCAAGGGATTCCACATGAAACATACCAAGTTTCACACATAAAGGTCACTTTAAAATCATAACACACATTTTATCCTATCAAATACAACTTACAAACTCCACATATAATTTAATAAGTCCAATTTAAAAATTTATAAAACACTTAATGTTAGAAAAAAAAAGTTTACAAAAAAATAAAACATTCTTGATTAATTTATAAAAAAAGCCATTTTAACCATTCAAATATTTTCACAAAACTTCACACTAAACCGCACACCCAAAATTAAATTCATATTCCCCAAAAAAATCATTCTCACCACATCGACATACCAAACAACTAAAAAAATTTTTGTACCACACAACTAGATCATAGAACACTTTTATAAATTGAAATAACAAAAAATATTATCAAATAATGTCAAGGTATGAAACCACCTGCCACGAGGTAGAAATCATCAATAACTTGGTGTGAAACCAACAATGTATGTCGATCACACCGAAAGAAAACAAGTATAAACCACAAACCAAAGGATGGAAGAAAAAATCATCAATATCAGAACGTAAACAACTCAAAAACCCCAAATCAAAACCCTAAGGTGAGGTAAATGACTTACCAGAGGTAGAAGGAACAACATCAGGGTCATGGTCACCAGAGGAGGAGGCCGACAGGGTTCGTGAAAGGGAGAGGGAGAGTCTGGAGGAAGTGATTTCGACGGGGATGGATGACAGGTCGGGGAAGCACGACTTGGGTAGGATGGAGTTTGGTGAAATAGTGGGGAAGGCCGACTGGAAGTTCTGGATGGCGGTATGAGATGACTGGTTGGGAGGAGCAGCACACATGGGAGGTGGAGTGGCTAACCAGGGGGGCACGTGCTAGGGTTAAAGGAGGGGTGTGATGGGAGAGAGGGGGAGGAGGAAGAGGGGAAGACGGAAAAAAGAAAAGAGAAAAGAAAAGGAAAAAAAGAAAAGGGGAAAAAATAAAAAAAATAAAAAAAATAAAAACTAAAACCTAAATATATTTATAATAATAAATAGGTAGTAATAAAATAAAAAAAATTATAAAAATTATAATAATAATGACAATAATAATAATAATAACATCCTCAAATAATTATATTATTATTTTCATTAAAATAAATTATTATATTTTTATCACACATTTAATTTTATTTCATTATTAATAATTCATTTTATCTAATTATTTGATCGTCCTGTAGGGCGTGCGGTGAAGTAGATGAGGTCGTGTGGCTTTTGACGGCAGTGTGTTGGACATCGTCAATGCCAAAACATGCATTTTTAAAAAAGTACTCAAAACTTTTAAACCGAATCCAATTTGGACCCTGAGGAAAAAATTACTAGGCCTAAAAATAATAAATTAAATTAAATTAAATTTTAAAATGTTTGAGTGTTACACCAAACCATCCCCACAAACTCTGGGGATGCCATGTTAAGAACATAGACCCCTACATGTTCACCCATGGTGGTCACCAACCCATACCTATACACTCAAGGAATTCATAAGCATACTGACCCATCCCTAAAAACTCAAGGGAGGTCACAAGAACCCTGACCTATCCTCACAGACTCTAGAGAGATCACAAGCACACTAAACCATCCCCAAATACTCTAGGAAGGCCACATCAAGTACAAATGTATAAAATACATCACACATATCTTTATCTTACCCCAAGGTGAAAATCCATTTATTACTATACCCTCTCATGAACTTGTCACACTTTACCCGTTAGGGAATCCACTATGTCCTCCAAACCCATCTCAGTATTTTCCCATCGTTACCATCCATCTCATTACTCATAGATAACATCACATCTCAAAGTATCATCCCAAACTAAATCACATGGTTTGGGATAACCTCCCCAAATCCCTCATCACTCTTGGTCTATCTACCCAGGGTCCATCCCAAGCCCCCATTCACCAAACTCCTTTGCATCCTGATGCAATTTCCCAACCAGGATCATGACCCAAACATTGGTCCCATCTCACATCTCCTAAATGATATATCGTAGCCTTTCACCTAGAGTAAAACTATCTCTAAAACCCCCCATATAGTCTTGAAGGACTCATCCCACTCACAATGATCATTAAGACTTAGACCACACTCATAATAGTGTTACTCATTTAGAATGAGATTAATAGTCATATAACTCATCTTCACAAGGTATAAGCCTCATGTTTATCCAAATATAAAAAATATACTCTTCCTAGGCTTCCCACATAACATTTTTCATTCTTATTCCTCTTATAATACTCTCATTGGTTCCACCAATTCCCTCACCCCTTGGTTACATATTAATTAAGCACATCCAACTTACCCAAGTGTTAAGAGTACTTATCATTAGCATATGAAAAAAAAATTAATCTGATATATTCTCCTAAAAACCCGATATACATATCTATTGTAACTAAACCCATATAAAATTCATTTTGTAAGAAATTATGTATAAACATTTATATGATCTTTTATGCCTTTGTCAAATAGTTTACATCTATACCAAGCTACAAAACACCATGTTCAAGAAATTCCATGCCTTTTTGAGCTCATTTCAAATGTTGTGATCCTTCTTAATTACATAAACCATAAATAATTATTTATAAATAATTGTAATTAATTATTTAGATTATTTTAGGGAGGAGTAACTGATAGAAAACTAACTAGGAACCACTATTACACCGAAACCTTGACCAACCACTCCTGGAAGGTCTATGGAACATCCCTTGAACCATCAAAATGTATATCCCTAACCACATATTCTCAATTCACCTTTATATTAATTTAATTAAAAATAAAAATTTAGGAAAAATCATATGGGAACTTAACTCCACCCAAAAAATTATGTGATTCCATGTAGTTTCCATCTTAGGACATCCTCTACACAAGCCATGAAAAATAACCATCAATCGAGATGATTTACTCCCTGATATGGTGGGAATTTCAAAGATATGTTAACCTAAATCACCCAAATCAACATGTAAAAATAGTAAACATGATCAGAGGGAGTAAATTACTTGTAACTAGCATGAAACACCACCATGAACCATTCCTAAACATAGAGGATCAAAGGAAGGGGAGATTTGTTAATATAAGCCCTCTTGTGTACATATCACCTTAAAATCAAAAGGCAGAGGGGGATGACATCCTAATGGATTAAAACCATTTTTAAATTGGTATTCCACAACATTCATATTGAAAACCTATGTTTCACATAATAAACCACTCAAGGATGTGGGACCCTGCCTCTACCCAAATCCTTTCATGATGTGATATCTTGTTCATATTGTAAATGAGATATTACTCTTATTTTCAAAAGTCATGAAAAACTAGCGCTTCTCCAAACTCTTACTGAATAAGTTGGGTGTTATCCAAACCTAAACCCACGTCTAAAATTGTCATTTTAGAATGTTCAAACCCTTAGATTACCAATCTGATTCTGGTTTCTAAAAACAATCCACCCACCAAACATAAAAACAACTTACTTATTTAAATAATGACCCAAAAATATATGGTCTATTAAATCTAAGGCTTTTTTTATGTTATTGAATTTTCCATGTATATATTAGTGTTTTAAAATAATATAATTCATTTTCTATCATCCTGAAATAATGATAACTTGTAATCATGTAATTTCAATTATAATATTTCAAATTCAATATATGGTTGTTGTCTTATTATTTTGTTGAAATTAAAAAGTCATTTCACTACTGGAAAACTAACCTTTACCAACGGTTTGGAACCGTTGGTATAGGCCTCCAAACCGTTGGTATAGCCTATACCAACGGTTTGGAGAACCGTAGCCAAGTAAGCCGTTGCGATAGGTCTATACCAACGGTTTTCAAAAAACCGTTGGTATAGACCTATACCAACGGTTTTGGAAACTGTTGGTATAGGTAATATGAAATCTATACCAACGGTAATGGAACCGTTGGTATATAAATTCCAAAAAATAAAACATCCGCTGGGATTTGATCCCAGGACCCCTCGTTTATAATCGAACGACTTAACCACTAAACTAACATCGCTTTGTAAACATAATTTCATAAATATATATATGTATTATCATAATTATTTAAAATTTTTATTTATATAATGTTCTTGGTTAGAAGGCCTGGAAAAAAATTAAAGAATCTATCCCAACGGTTTGGAAAACCGTTGGGAAAGCCCTTTCCCAACGGTTTTCCAAACCGTTGGGATAGGTTTGGGTGGGTTGAACTTTAGTTTGCAGAAGGATGAAATTATCCACTCTCTTTCCCAACGGTTTTGATGAACCGTTGGGAAAGGGGAGGGAAATAGGACCCTTTCCCAATGGTTTTGGTGAACCGTTGGGAAAGAGGACCCTTTCCCAACGGTTTTAATGAACTGTTGGGAAAGGGGAGGGAAAGAGGGACCCTTTCCCAACGGTTTTGGTGAACCGTTGGGAAAGAGGACCCTTTCCCAACGGTTTTGGTGAACCGTTGGGAAAGGGGATGGAAAAGGGACCCTTTCCCAACGGTTTTGGTGAACCGTTGGGAAAGGGTAGCTATACCAACGGTTTTTACAAACCGTTGGTATAGAAGTGTTGGGAAAGATCATCTTTCCAGTAGTGTTTTCTTTGTTTTAACCCCCTAAAGTACATTTTAAACGAATAAAATTCTATAAAAACTATTGATTAGGTCACTTAGAGCACACTACAAGTTATATTTTCATTTCATCTAATCATGGACATTAAAAAAGTTTCAATGAATTTTTTCCTTTGGTTTCACATTAATTTGAGGTTATTTTGAATGGTTTTGACTTGGAAATGCGTGTTTTAGTGTTTTTAAAATACTAATTTTTATATCATCCTGATAAATAAAAACTTATATTGATGCATTTAAATTTTTTAAATTTCCAAAATTAATATATGGTTGTTTTCTTATGATTTCATGGAAATCATTGGTTTTTTCTTTGTTATAACTCCCTTACACAAGTTTTTAAATACAATATATTCTTTAAAAACAATTTATTTGATCAATATGAGTGAACATCATGTTATGTTAACATTTTGTCTAATTTTACTGACTGAAAGTTGATTTTCATAAAATGGGGGTGCAATACCCAAAGACAAACAAAGAGAGCCTCAAGGAGGGGCAGAAATGATGGAGTCCTAGGGAATCCCCCATGAAAAAACTTCTACATTCCACAGGGAGAAACCCCAAACTATCAAAGATGATGAGTGAGTCATTTGGGTTCCCCATACGAGTAAAAGAATTAGCATAATAGTCATCTTATATCAAAATATTCTTCACCCACTGGCCACCATTGGGTCATTTTCTATGTTTTTGAAAATGACATGAACATTTTAGTGTTTTAAAACACTTAAATTGAATTTTTTGGTAATATAAATAAAATGATAACTTATATTGGTGTGACATAAGTTCTTATATTTTAAAAAATAACCTATGATTTTCTCTTCAATTTCTCATTATTTAGTGTTAATTTGATTGGTTTTAACACCCTGGTACATGTTTTTAACTACCTTAAGATCTTTAAATACTACTTATTTGTTTTGTTTGAGATCACCAAACATCAAATTCATGTTTCCACTACTCGTACATGTCATAAATTATTGAAATATATTATTCCTCGTATTTTAGGGGAAAATTTTATTTTTATATGATTTCGAATGTTACATGCGTGTTTTATATTTCAAAAACACTAAAAATTTATTTTTGGTCATCCTAAGAAAACAAAAACATGGATTAAAAATTCATTGGTTCTTATTTTTCATAGGTAAATCTATTGTTTTTGTCCCATAATATCATGATAAATATAATTTTTATGTTAACTTTTTATGGGGATAATACAATATGAGACACATATTTTCATTTCTATTTCAATTTTGGAAATAAAAAATTAATTTTAATTATACTTCTAAAAAAGAAATGTAAATACTAAAACAACTAATGGGAAATACCTCATGAATTTTTTGAATCTGCATTCGGATTATCCATATACTCATGACGATGCACACTAGCTATATTTTGAGCGTATAAAATATATAAATATTATATATTATAGGCATATTAATAAAATTTGGAAAGATTACAATTGATTTTTTTACCTATTTCACAGGCATCAATGATTCATCAATAGGATGATTTGGTGTCACCTCATCTATACTTGTTGACATCTATGATAATCTATCCTCATACTCTACATGTAGCTACTAAAACTGATCATCCATACTATTCTCTAAATTCTACTCTATAGAATCCACCTTAGTCTATTTGAGCATCCATGCATATTTATATACAATCATTACCTTCACTCTAATAACTACACATAATTAGACCATATGTCAATGCTAAATAAGTATCCATAACTATCATGCCCCACGACATAATGAAACATTGAAAATTTGTGCTATGTAACTTTTCATAGGGTATCCATTCTATATAATCCTCAGACTAATCTTTATGAATATACATAATGAATTAATTCACTAATGTGAATAATTTATATAAAATAAAAAACAAATTCCACTAAATAGTTTTATTACTCTAATGTTTGAAACATCATAATACCCTATCTGATGAGTCATCATCCATACAGATATTCGATTGGTGGGATCACATCACTGGTGAAACTAAGATAATAATGACCACCAATTACAAATTTATATAAATATTATTATAAAATATTTTAAATATATAAATGAGAAATTAATTCTAAACATACATTATATCAAAGTTGTGACGTATGTTGAGTGCTAATTCGGAAAGGTGTGTTCTTCAGGGCTCGATTACATGAGTGATTAACATACATGATCTACATACAAATTATTCAATTAATAAAAATATTAAAATTATAATTATTTATATTTTAAAGGAAAAAAATTATAAAATACCCACCTCACTTGACCAAAATGAAACCAACTCTTACCACCAGGTAGAAAGAATGCCCATAAAGACTCATTGTATGATGCCAAATACACCCAAAAACGGTTCCCAATGATCTCTCTTCACCCTTACCTTATGTTATTTCTATAAAATTCATCATTATTAAATTTACACTACTCAGAACTCATTCTGGATAAGATTTTAAATTATCCTTTTTTAATTTCTTTTGGAAATAATAAAAAAATTATATAAAAATTTAAACATTAAATTTACCTCAACAACCCTCTATAATCTATATATTGTATCATTGGGGAATGAATTACACTTGTGATACATCAAAAGTAATATGTTGGGATCTCCTATAATATTCCTCAGTTGATGAATCAGTGCACTCTCACCCACTCCAATTGGATGAATTTTTTCTAAAATTACACATTTAGTTGAGTACTAGAGCTCCAAGATCAAACCCCTCAACTATGAACCCTATATCTCATATAATTCACATGTAATACTATTAAACATAAATTTATAATATTATAAATAATAAATATTTTTTAAAATTAAAAAATTGAAACTATTAGGATAACATACTTACAAACAATTTCCACAAATTATCATAAAAAATGTAAACAAATATACCAACTATGCCAAATGAACCAACATGATCTTCATAATACATATCTATATTTATAAGTAAAAGAAATAAAAATTTATAGTTTTATATACATTTAATTAATAAATATTTACAAAAATGTTATTATTTTTTATCTGTAACTAGAAAAAATTACAGGTAACCATTCACTGGTCAAGAAAATATGTTGTGTCTCCTTCAACTGTCTCCCTAGACCATGGTATATATTCTTCTCCTACAACTATACTAGTTTTCTATACTAATTTATTATAAAAGATATTAACATTTTTCCTATTTTTTAATTAGAAGAATACTCCTTCTATACTTTTTAACCATAACATTCAAATTTGATTCAGTGATACCAAAGAAAGCATGATCTACCTTCAATACTAATATAGAGGGTTTATTACTTTCTTGATAATCATTATATAACATATTGTTAAGGTTTGAAATTTTAAATTGGAAATGTTCCACTTTCATTCCATGAACCAGATCAATCTATTCTCACCTCTATAATATATATTTTAGGAAATGACCATTAATTAAATCAATGATTTCCTCAAAAATCCATAGTAATACCATGAATCAATGAATGGGAAACCAACAACACAATTTTACATTTCTTGATTCACATCTATATCACTAATATGGAATACAAATATACTAGAATACAATCGATATGAACTATAAAAAATAGGTCATCAACTTGTTGGTTTAGTTATTCAGTCACTATAGGAGAAACTGATTCACACATTTCATGAATCTATAAATTTCACATAAATAAATGGATGGAGGTTTTTGAAAATACACATTAGATACATTATAAAATTATTCAATAATGATATATATTAATGTGAGTCTTTAAATACTCCTGAAATGTGATAAAATGGAGTTATTGGATATAATTATGAAAAAACAAGGATTTAACCATTTCAACATAGAAAAATGAATCCAAAATTAAAAAAAGTAAAAGATAAAGAACAAACTAAATATAGAAACATAAACATACTATATCAGTAGAATAATCAATAGAGCGCTGAAAAAATCATATCAATAATACTTAACCGATTTATCATTATTCATATCAAGTGTTTTCCCTTATCCAATTTAACCATCATTATTGTGGGAGGTTTTATATAATTTTACTTCAAATTTATCAATATATTTATCACTGGAATCTATGAAATAATATATAAATAACCCCTTGAAAATAAAATATTCTGGATAATATTTGTTGAATACAAACTATTTCAATGTATTCAGGTATCACTATATTGGATGCATCCACCTGAATTGCATGAGGCCACTAATAATGGCTTCACCAGATAAATGTGTCTTAATGTGAACCTTAAAGTAAAAAAAGGTGGAAATAGTTTCTAAAAATGACATAGTGTGAGAACGATCATTTCATATAACTTTTTCAAATAACTATTGTGATGATTCCTTGAACAAGGTTATCTAAAAAATTTAAAATCTCTAATAAATAGGTCAAAAAAATGTGTAGGAAAAAATCACAAATTTGAAATTAGGATTAATAATTGAAATAGAATATGATTATCAAGAATTTTCAACCTATATAGGGTCATTATCTCCACATTAACAGGCTTCTAAATTTTATAGAAATAACCGTCATGCACCTTGACAACCTTCAAAATTGACCAAAATGAATCGTTTTATTTTTTAACCAACATGTATTATGTAGAAAGCATGAAATTCTTACTAACCTAATACAACAATAAATGTAAAATTTTCCTCAACACTATTTATTTTAAATCATGTTAGTTATTAAAATTATCATTTTATTTCTCCATGATTCCCGAATTAAGGAAAAATATATTATCCCATGGATTTTTATCAATGTGAATCA
Source organism: Viscum album (assembly GCA_963277665.1). Classification (NCBI taxonomy): domain Eukaryota; kingdom Viridiplantae; phylum Streptophyta; class Magnoliopsida; order Santalales; family Viscaceae; genus Viscum; species Viscum album. Next base: position 1,147,314,878 of record OY728142.1, on the reverse strand, counting down.
CATTTTAATTGGGCCTTAAAATAATATCTTTTTAATAAGGTAATTCGAATAAAATAATTTACTTTTTTCAATTTTAAATGCACTTTACATTTATAGATAAAATATATAAAAATGAAAGATCTAATAAATCCTAAAAATCGTACACCATATGAATTTTTTCTTGGCCAAGGTAGTCTAGGTTTTGAAACCCAAACATTATTTTCAGTATTGGGCCATGTTATCTAGTCTCGTCAAACAAAACCAATCATTTTTGAACATATGAATTATTAGAATAATGCATGTGTGGTAAGGCAATTACCAATTTATATAGGTCATTAGACATGTTGATTGCTTACATTAATTATAATGAGGTAAATTGAACTATTCTTTTTTATTTCAACATGATAAGTTATCATAAACTGGTAAGTCATTAATTGTCCATAAAAAACCATCCCAATGTCTAAATATTTCATTATATCATGAAAATAAAGTCATTAGATCATATTCCCTAATTATTAAAACTCATCATTCAACGATTTCATTTAAGCATTATTTTTATCATTGGGTCCTCTTAACCTATTAATAATAGTGGAATGATACAAAATGGTTTCTTAATATATATCAATGAGAGAAAATATTATATAACAAACACCAATAGATATTTACTATGTTTCTCACCAACCATATACCTAATTTGGTTAAACCTTTCTACTATCAAACCCATTCAAGCATTATTACTCTCTTAGGAAAAGTCTGAGTGTCTTTGATCAAAATAATTTCATGCTTAAAAATCTACATGTTGAGTAAACATATTATCCTACATGATTATCTATGAAATCTACATCAATAGTTTATAATTTTTAGTTAATATCTTCAAGGAAGATTATAAATACCTTGATTAATTTCACCATACAAGGAAGATTATAAATACCTTGATTAATTTCACTATACTTACACCTAGATGAGTAGAAGATCTTACACATACTGAGTTTTGTATTCTCTTTTTTGAAAAACATACAGTTTTTATGGAACACATCAATGGTCTCATATGTGAAACTTTGGTTTTCAGTCATCCTGAGATATTGATATCATGAATCTAGAATCTTCACTCTAGTAGGGAGTACCTTCTTCATCAGTTCTAACAATATATGAAATGAGGTATTTTTTTACTAATTCACGATCTTTATGTGTAATATTTCAATGACGAACAACAATTTACTACATTTAGTGCATTCATGATATAATTCTGTATCTTTATTATCAATCATTTCAATGAATTTCAATGTTTCTCTATATGTATAAAAACATGGATTAATCCCTCCAATGTTGTCATTGTTTACATTAATCTATTCAGATTGAAACCAATGTATCATTTCATTGAGAATTATGTTCATCATACTAATTATTCTTATATTAATATTTATCTAAATAATTTTTAATCAATGAATAGAAATAAACTTTTCTCAATGATGTGTTTATGTCTCATAGTTTTCAATAACCCATCAGAAATGGATGTTCCCTGATGGCATCTCATTTGAAAATATATATGTTTCCACATTTTCAGCATGGAAAACTAATCAAATCACTTTGAAATCCACTAGTGGAATCAATAAATTTATTAATATATTCTTAATATTCAGTAGAAAATCTATGTGATAGATCAATCCAGGTCTTATGAATAGTTGAATATATAAAAAGTAAATAATTGAAATATATAAACTATAGGTATTAATTTTTATCCAATACTGTATAACAAAATTTTTATTCATTATATTTGTTAATGTAAATTGAAATTTATGACATTCTTTATATTTAGTTTACTTGGATTTTATATTAAAATTTAAACTATCTTAATAAAACAATTTTATAATTTATTTAATAATAATAATAATTTCTCTTAGCATAGAAATAATAGTAGTATGATAATAATAATTTTTCAATATGCACAAAGACTAAGAAAAATAAATTTGAAGGGGATAAAAAATGATGCAAATAAAAAGATATTACTTAAAAATAAAATTTATTTTTCAATAATTAAAATGTGAATAATGTATGTTTATTGGTTGAAAAATTACAGACATTAAACTACATTGAACATAAAAATAATATAAACAAAAAAACTAATGGATGTACAAATATAAAATAAATACGGAAAAAATACTTCCTATAAAATTTTAAGCCAGTTATTGAATAAGTCAAAAAATCTCAAGAAGATGATCCCATCTAGTATCAGTATAAAAAATTACTCATAGTAATAAGAAGAATATAAATGTTTAATTTTTTGATATTTTTTTAAATAAATAAATAAAACAAAACTAATTTCGGAATATGTAATAAAAAGATAGCATTGTAGAAATATTTTAATATATATATATATATTTCATGTGGTGAACACTAATTTAACAATATAACATATAGTAATGATTACTTAAATAAAAATACTTTTATATTTTAAATAATTTAAATTATAATTTTACATGTTTAGATAGAAATATTTTTCTTAATTATAAAACAAACCACACACTCTTTGAAATTATTTTAAGAATTATATATGTGGAATAATATTTCTAAAAATAGTATAATATGAAATATACTAAAGGAATCTATTTCATAATTGAGAATATATGATCCTTTAAAGAATCACTGTAAGGGAAAAATCTATTGATAAAATTACTCTATTCAACAACACATACAAAAAAAATTGGACACAAATTTTATAGTTCCAAATTCTAAATTTAAAATAAATAGAGACATACTAGAAATGAGACTAAAAAATCATATTTTGATTTCCAAAAATTTGGAAAATAATACCAAATTTCAAAAAAAAAATTACTTCGTACCATAATTTATGGAATAGAAACTTAATGCAATGAAAAATATAGAAATTATTGTATCCATGTAATTCAATAAAGTGGTATCAGTTGGATAATATGCTGAAAACTGATGTATAATTGTCATGGGATATGATATATAGAGGGGATATAAATAAAGGATGATAGATACCATGTGGAGGGGATTCAATGTATATGGTAATCGAGGAAGGGGTGTGGGGATCAGAGTTGAATTGAGGGATAGAGGGGGGAGTTGAGAAGAAGTATGCAAGGGGATGAATCCATTGTGATTGGGAGAGGACCATTCTGTGGGTTTTCAAGGTGTGAAAATCTATATAAGATGTAGGGAGTTGTGTAACACCCCATGTTTTTATGGATTATTATTTTTTGAAAAATTTAAAATTCATTAATGGATTACGTTGCACGCTACACCAAGTTAAGATTTCTCTATACACAACACCAGGTTCATATTTTACAAAACACAACACTTTTTTTAGGTTTAGGTGCACACAACTCTAATTTTTTATTTTTTACACACAATAATAAGTTCCCTTAGTACAATTTTTTATACACATGATCGAGTTTTACCAAACTATAATATAATATAAATATTATTATTTATTATGATAGTTATCTCATAGCCATTAGAATAAAAAGAATCTATAGAATTAACTAAATTATGAAAATATATAGTTTTAAAAATTTTATTAATTATATATTGATTTGAAATAAAATAATAATAATTTAAAATAAAAATAAATGTTTTTTGAGAAATAGTATCTTTTTTAAAAGATGGGTTAATCGTTCTTAGAGCACATAATTTAAAATTAAATTTTACCACTTCTAGAAAATATATTTGTAAAAATAAAAATAATTTCTTAAAACATAATATAATAATTATATTAGGGTTATATTTTTGGTTTTTTCTAAGAAGTATCATTTTCGATGAATAGTGATAAATAAAGGGTTTTAATTGAAAACTAATTTTCATATAATTTATTAATAATGTTAAGTTATATTTTACAATATTTTTAAAGAATCATTAGTTAAATTATAAATTTATTAATCCAATTTTGTTCATTATAATAAATTTAATTTTTAAATTGGTTATAAAAACATTGTAAACTTTTGAACATTTTCGCATTAAAACCTGTTTTGTCGTCACATCTATGGGATTAAATTTAAGTTAAATTTAACTAGTTAGGTGAATTAAATTTTAAAAAATGGATTCTATATTTTGAATCATAATAATTTATAAAAAATAAAAAGTACAACTTAATTTTTACCATAATTATTAGTGAAAACAGTTAAAATTCATTAATATGATTAAGGTTAAAATATGGTTTTTCGAATTACATATAGTTGTATTAAATTTAATTTTAATAACATGTATTATTTTTATTTAATTAATTTTAATTAATATTTAGAATATGTGGGTATAAATTATCTAATAAATCTATTTTTAATTTTTTTCTTAAATGATGAATTACCACGGTAAATAAAAAGATACAAGTAACCTTGGTAAAAACTATAAAGGGAAAATTGAGTAATCTTAAAGACTATGGAATAAATTGATAAAAAATTATTTAATTATAATGGTGGAGGTATTTTAATAAAAATTAATCCCTCACCTCCATTACTGTTCAATTTTGGGGGCACATTAGTTAAGGGATACCACCCAATAGTGAATACTTTTGGGTGTTTAAAAGAGTGCCACTCCTCCTCAACTATAAAATTTCACTCACTCTTCCACCTTCTTCACAACGATCATGAAATTTGGATCGACCAAACCCTACCAAAATCACTTCCCAACATACCTCCACACATCATAGAAGCATTAATTTTGGAATAAATCCAACCAAGGAAGGCCTTTGGTTCAAACCAAAAAGAGATTCCTATAGAAGAGTTATCATTCATTAACGAATGTTTTTGTTTTATTTCTTCCTCAAACCCCTTAAAAAGTTTTTATAATGATTACATCATAAACTAAGTATATTATATATAATATATATTTTATTATTTTATGGTGATGACAAACAACTATAGACACTTTCATCAAATGAGTTATGAAATCATTATTCCTGTATATGGCGAACTACCGCCTCACAAATTAATGTCATTCATTTTTTCATTACCACCTTTAGAGGTTGGTAATAAGGATAAAAAACATTTTATATCTAACATATAATATTTATGTTGTCTTTATGATTCTATAATTAATATAGAACACATGCATTCATGCTTTCCGTTTTGTGGTAATACAATAATGTCATTCGTGTGTACGGAGGAGAACTGCCTCATGAAGCGATGTGATTCATTCAGAATTAACATTGAATGTATTAAGGATGGTTTACATAGAAATATTTGATATATGTGACATAAAAATTATAATTTATTTTTAATATACATATATATAATTTACGTCACTTTTTTTTAATAAAATAAAAAAATGGAAGCATCGCTCATGCATACATATAGCCTACTGTGTCCATCAATGGTGTGTTTAATTTCCAATCACTAAATTTTAAGGTTTACAAGAAATACATATAAAAATAATATATATGATATTTATATCATGGTTATAATTTTGGAGATTATGATATTTGTATCACATTAATAGGTCCAAGATTAACAAATCAAAACATGTACGAAAAATAAAGTAGTTGTTACCCGAATCATTACTTTAACATGGATATGTCAATAAACAAGTAATATAAATTCATAATTAAATAATATTTTTTAATTATATATATGAATATGTTTGTTATTATAATATATACTAAACTTATATTTATTATACTGGAGGATTGAACCAGTATGATAAGAATCAAAACATAAGTTAAGGGTATTTCTAGTCTCACTTTTATTTATGTGAGACTTATGCCATATTTACCACTCGTCATTTTTTTGGGTCAATATAATGAAAAATGATATTATATTTTATGATTATAACTCATATAATTATAATTAATCTCCCCATTTATGTTATTATTTCATTGCGATTATGATTCAAATGTTACTCAAGCAGAATTGGGTATTTGTCTCACTTTTTCCCATTACGAGACACATGATATATTCACCAAATTTTTCTTATATGTGGTGTATATACTACCAATGAATTTAATATTTTATTATTATACTTTAAATGGTTACTATTTATATATCCAATTTTTTATCACTCTTTCATGGGGTTACTGTTTCAAAGTTACCACAATGGTAAGGGAGTTTTGTCTCAATTTTCCTTTTTTGAGACACATGACATGTTTTTCACATATATTATTTTATGAGGTGTATATACTACTCATTTGACATGTCATATAATTAATCCACTTGTATTAATTATATTTTTAGATTCATTTAATTTTATTAATTCATGGGGAATTTAATTCAATGTTAGAAAAGTGGTAAAAGTTTATTACTATAATCTCATAGTTTATTGGGTTTGTTTATGAATATTCATTCATTGATGAAATATTGTGATCCATATCCCAAGAATTATCATGAATTTTATTATAATATGGTTATTCATGATACCTTAAAGTAATGGTACTTTTTTACTCTATGGTACTTAAGATATTTAATAATAAGTTTTTATAAAAATGTTACTTTATTTCTCTCTTTGATCAGAAATTCATTTTCATTGAAAAACACATTTTATAAATAATTTTTAAAAAATGTTATATTATTCTCTTATTATTTTTAAAATAATTTTTCACCCATGATTTAACTTTTTACCAAAAAAAATTAAAAGTAATCTTTATGTCATTTTCTGATCAAGGATCTTTTGACTTCTACCAATAATGTTTATGGAATAATTTTTTATGCATCTGTCATATATGAATTTCTCCACCATCATGACCAATAGATTAATTTAATAAACTTTTATAAATTTTAAATAATGTTTTCAAAACAAAATGTTTTCTAAAATATTTTTTATGGATTTTTATTTTAAATTATTTTTCATCAGAAAAGATTTTGAAGATGTTTTATATCTCAAAAAGTTTTATAAATGATTTTAAAAGTTTAAATTCTAAGTTTACAAATACATTTTTAAATAAAATTATTTTTAAAATTTTTTATATATAAAAAGTGTTTAAATTTATTTTCAAATATCCCTTTATAAGTTTTCAAGCTTATTTTCCATGAAAATTGTTTTTAAAATGTTTTATGTTTAAAAAAAATATTTTTCAAATTGAAAAGAATATTTTTCTCAGTAAGAGTTTTAAATGATATTTCATAATTAATTTCCATCTAAGATGAAATCCGTTGAAATAAGTTATAAATCACTCATGATATGATCCAAGGATACCATTCTTAATTATTTATTTGAATAGTTCATGTTTATGATGACAAGTTTTCTATGAAACATGTATCTCTTCCACAAGTCATACCAGGATAAAATGATTATGACACCTGGTTATTTTAATGGTTTATTCTATGTTGAAATGATTATGAATCCTATGTCTTTTCCACAGGTTATGATATAATTAAATATTTATGAATCCCATTTATTTTGATGGGATATGTTATGATGAATGTTATATGATATTGGGGAAAACATATGTATGAGTTTAATTATGTGAAAGGTGGTATATATATCTCCCCATAATATATTGTGTAAATATTTAAATATCCATGAGGTAGATATAGATGTAATGGGTAGTGAACCTGGTATAGTAAGAGACTTTGTCCGTTACAAATATTTATGGAGTGAACTCATTCCACTATAAGTAATGGGTAGCCACTGGAGATGGTGGTCTGTCCCACCAAGTTGGTATATCCCAAATGAAGCACCCTGAAATGTTTTGGAAATGATCCTTGACTTTTAGGGAATTATTTTAAATGCTTATGTTTATGTCCCAAATATATGTGTGATACCAAAGTCAGGGTCTCAAAGATCATGTTATTTGATTATGTTATCAATAAAGTATTATGTACTACCAATATTTTTTTTCAGGACTCAATATTCTGAAATTTGATATATAGGTTATGGTTTTAAAAAAATTTATTCTCATGTTCTCATACCCTCATGTTCATGTTATGATTACGTACATCCTTTATTTACCTTTACCAAGCATCTGAGCTCAAAATTTCTTATGTTTCATTTCCCCAGGTTATGAAGAATGGTTTTAAGAAGGAGTACTGAAGGGGATGGTCTTTAAACATTTTAAAATGTTATGTTTCCAAGATTCCAAAGGCTCTAAACAATTATGGTCCTTATGCATTTATTTTTGTAATGTAATGAATATTCATAAAAAATGATATAATATCCATGTATTAAAATCCATGGTTTCTAATGTTTTTATCAATGGAAGGGTTTATTCAACCTTTAGAAATTACGATTTGAAAACATTTGTGTGGTCCCTATGGATATTTCTAAGGATATGTCTAGGGAATTATCTAAGGATAAGTCTATGTATAAGATAAATAATAGGAAAATGTCCTAGAATTTTGGTAAATTATAGAGTGAGTTGTTTCTTGTAAACACATCCCTTTGTGGATACTACACATGGGTGTATCTTTGCCATATATATTCCTCAAGGTAAAAACCCCAAAAACAAAATATTGATTTTGACCCAATCGGGAACTGTTGTATGAAAATGGTCCATATTGCACACATGGTTTGACACTCACAAGGGGTCTTCTTTGGAAATTCAAAAACACTGTATGAACCATAATGAAGGATCTAAATAGAAGATGACTATGAACAATCTAGTTTATGCCTAAGGATTCATTGATTTAAAATAATGTGTCACAATTTAGATATTACATAAGTGATTATTCATGATTATTTAGGTTTACATTATAATATGTGTCTCTAAAACTATTCATTACGGTTTCATTCAATTGTGGAAAATAGAAGGAAATCCGTTATCATTGAATGTGATGGACAATTATTTGATGAGTAGTAAAATGAGATGATGATTGGAGTGATGGAAGTTGTGATTATTCCTAATCAGTTTTTATGGAACATGATTAAGAAAATGTTCCTTAACAAAATATTAGACACACCAAAGAAGATAAGGAAAGGGTTTTCTAAGATTTTGGGTAGTGGATACCATGGAGTAAAGATGATTCAGTTTCATACATGTTAATAATGTGTAAAGAAACACCCATGTGGATTTATGATAGGAAAAAGAAGATGTTTCACTATAGAAAATAATGACACAATGAAAGTGACTCTACAAAAATATGACTTTGGTTAACTCAATGGATGGGAATATTTTTATCTCTAAGGTATTATCAGTTGATAAATGCTTTAAATGTTTATATTATGGGAATTATGAAAATCAATTTACTTGGGGGAAATATTTGGTAGAAAAACAATTTTTTTTACGAGTAATGATTATATTATTGATGATGAAGAGACTATAAATAACATGTAAAAGGAAATAAGTGTTACAGAATAAGATGAATAATATTGCATAATTTTTTTTGAAATAAGTTGGTTGAATGAATTATTTCTCTATTTTCATTCAAATTTTATGTTAAAATAATCATGAAATATATAAGCATTGTTCAATATATTTTTTTCCTTAAATATTTGAATGGATATCTTGAATTATGTAGATACAAGGTGAAATACATTTAATATAAAGTTTATATTCATAGAAAATTAATGGTTAAGAGAAATATAACCCTTAATAAGATCCTTATATTGATATAATTATGTTGGGATAAATAGACGATTGATTTGGATGAAGTAAGTTGGATAGTACTGATTACCATGGAATTGATTACTGATTTATTGAAAATGTTGTCTATTCTATCAATAATTAAGTTTAAATCGTTTCTATATTTGAGGAATATTTCCAATAATCTATTTTATGTTTAAGGAATAAGGATTAATTCATGTTTCTAATATGGTTTTATTGTCATTTAAAATATTAAATTTGTTTAAGAGAATAAATGATGAAGGTAATCACATGTTTGGTATGTGATAATCAAGATCAAATTTATTGTGTATGGGGATTAATGATAAGTTAATTTTATAAATTCAATGTCCTTATTTCTAATGTTTTGAATATCAATATTTTGTAAGGGTCATAAGGTTAACTATTTATGGAATGGTTTAATTTGAAATTTGGATGAGGATTTAAATATTTATGAATTATTTCACCATATGAATATTTTTCCATGTGGTATAACCAATGATTAGCCTTTTTTGTGATGATAACTAAATATATATTAAATGAATTACAATTCTATTTATTGATCATACGATTCATTAGTGTCAGAGGATCCAAAAGTTTACCTTTTTTTCTTATTGTAAAGATAAAATTTAAATTGATCAATGAAAACCCAATAGATGATATTATTCTTATGAAATGGAATTAAATCAAGTAATTATATATTCTCATAAAAATTATTATAATTTATGAAAAGGATCTTAAAAAAAATCCTAACAACTTAATTTATCATGAATCAAATGGTCCCTTAAATCATAACAGATTTATAGATTTGTGGTTGTTGACTTTCTCTAGAACTCTCATTTTATTATGATCAACAATCTATATCACTCTCTATAATTACTTACTCATTTATTCAATATCCAAATCTTCACTTCCCACACATGTTCTTTAATTTGTAAACCTATTTATCAATTACTTTGGGAATGGTTATGTTTCCAACTTTCCAATTTTAAATAAAGTTTTAGTATTTATTTTTACGATGTGTGTTTATATGAAATGATCTTTAAAATATTAAAACATTAATGAACCAAACAAATTTTTTGATCAATATTAATTTTAAGGGGGGTAAAATGTTACACATCATGTTTTTATGAATTTTTTTCTTAAATAAATTGAAATTATTTGATGTCATGAGTTGCAAAATACACCAAGTCAACACTGCTTTATACACCATAACAAGTTAATGTTTTGCTTCATGCAACAGTAAGTTTAGATTTTGGTACATGAAACACTATTTTTGTCCTATGTTACACATAATATTAAGTTCCCTTGATACTTTCATTACACAAAATACCATGTTTTACCAAACTATAATATGTTATTAATATTATCATTTAACAAGATAGTTATCATTTAGCCGTTAGAATGTAGGTAATGAATATGATTAACTGAATTATGAAAATATATTTTTTTCACATGTTTATTAGTTATCTATTCACTAGAAATAAAATAAAATTCAATTAAAATAAAAATAAAAGTTTTTTGAAAATTAATATATTTTTCTAAATGAACAGTTAGTCGTGGATAACAGAAATAATTTAAAATTAAATTTTACCCCTTATGTAAAATGTATTTGAAAAAATAAACGTTATTTTTTAAATAATGTATTAAAAATTATCTTAGGGGGGTTGGTGTTTTTTCTGATAAGTTTCATTTTTTATGAATAATGAAAAATACAGAGTTTTTGACCAAGAATTGAATTTTTATAATTTATTTATAATGTAAAAAAATATTTTAAATTATATTTAAATAATATTATTTCAATTATAAATATATTAATACAATTTATGTCGTTATTATCAATTTCATATTGAAATTTGATATAAAAACTGTGTAATCTTTTGAACATCTTCACTTTAAAAGCCTGCTTTCTAACCAAGCCCACTGGATTAAGTTGAAATTAAATTCTGCCACTTTTGTCAATGGAATTGGGAAAAATGGATTCCATATTTTCAATTAGAATTATTTATATTATATTAAAATTAAAATTAAATTTTTACCATATTTATTAGTGAAAACTGTAAATATTAATTAGTGCAATTAAGGTAAAATAGGGTTTTGTGCATTGCATGTGTTTGTATTAAATTTAATTTTACACACACATGGTATTTTTACCTAATGAATTAGAAAAAATATTTATAACAAATGGGTATAAATTATCTAATAATTTTTCTTTAAATTTTATTTTTAAGGAAAAAATACAATGATAAATAAAATGTTATAGGCTACCTTGGTGAAAACAATAAACATAAAATTTAGAAAACTTAAAGACTAAGGAATAATAGGAAAAATTTTATTTACATGTTTTGGTGGATGTATGTATCAAACAATTCAAAAATTCCCTACATTACTGTTCAATTTTTGATGCACGTGAGGTATGGGAGAGCTCCCAATAGTGAATAATTTTGGTTATTTACAAGAATACCACTCCACCAAAATTATAAAAGGAAACTCACTCCCCCCGCTTCTTCACACCTATCAAGACATTTAGATAAAAAAACCCTAAAAATAACATAAAATCCTAACTCCACTCATAATAGAATATTTAATTGGGTAATAAATCCAATCAAGGAAGGCCTTTGGTCCAAAGAAAAAGGATATACCTAAAGAATAAGTAATGTTCATCAATGAATGTTTTTTGTTTATTTCATCCTCAAACCCCTTCAATTATTTTTATATAATTATTATATAATAACATAATTATGTTAAAGAAACTTATATGTTGTCATTTTGAGGTTAATACAAAAAAAATCACACACTTCCATCAAATGGGTTATCAATTCATCATTCAAGTGTATAGTGGACTACTGCAACATGAACTGATGTTATTCATTTTTTCATTACCACCTTTACATATTGGGAATAGTAATAAACATATGGTTTTTATGTGATATATAATAATTTTTATGTATTCATTCTTCTAGAATTATTATATATCACATACGTTCATTCTTTCCATTTTATGGGAATATGATATAGAAGACTGTTTGTACAATGGACTACAGCTACGTAAAGTGATATGATTCATTCACACTTTACATGGAATGTATTAAGGATGGTTTTAATATATATATATTTGTGTGTGTGTGTGTGTTTTTGTGATATATATGAAATAAAAAATCTTATGTAATTATAATATATATACATATAATTTACTTTTATTTCTTTTCAATAAGATAAGAAAATGGAAACATCTCTCATGTGTATGTATGACCTACCGTCTCCATTAATGGTGTATTTTATTTATTATTAATAAACATTAATAATTACTTTAAATATATTTATAGTGAATATATATGGTATTTATATCTTGGTTACAATTTATATATGATGAATTCATAATCTAAGTAAGACCGCAAAGAATAACAAGTCAGAACATGAATGAAAAACAAAGTGGTTATTACACAAAAACTAACATTAACATGGAACTATTCATAAATGTGTAATATAAAGTCATAATTAAATCATATATTGTATTATATATATAAATATGGTTATTTTATAGATGTATAATAATAATATATATATTATTTAGGAAGTTTTAATGAGTATGACACTGGTCAAGACTTTAGGTAGGGGGATATCAAGTCACACTTTTATTTCTGTGAGACTTATGAAAAAATAACCACTCGTCTCTTTTTTGTGGTGTATATGATTCCCTATAATAAGATATATAATTAATATAACTCATTTAATGATAATTAATGTTCCCATTTATGTTATCACATCGTGGGTATTACAATTCCAATATTACTCGTCCAGTAAGGGACATCTATCTAACTTTTTTCCTTTTGTGAGACACATGGAATATTCATCACCTATTTCCTCTATGTGGTGTATATAATACCAATTAATATATATTATGATTAATATACATAATTATTTTTATTTACATATCCATCTTATGATCTATGTTTCATGGGGTTACGGTTTCAAGGTTACCACAATTGTAAGAGAATTTGGTCTCAATTTTCCTTCTTTGAGACAAATGTTTTGTTATGAACAAATTTTATTTTTTTGAGGATTTTATACTTACCATTTTACATTTAATATCATTAATATATTTCTTTTAATGATACTTTCATCTTCATGTAATGTTATTATTTCACTGGTATTTTGATTCAAAGTCACCCAAGTGGTAAGAGTTTATTTCTATAATCTCATCATTTATTAGGATCCTTTTTTTTAATTTAATTTATTGGTAAAAATACCAAAAGAAAATTGATTAGAATGAATAAAAATTTTACAAGATTCAAAATGAGGTAATTTGATCACAATATTTTTCAAAAAAAAATAACTAGATGTAATTGGTGACTATATTGTTGGAAAGACCATCCACCACTGAGTTCACCACTTTGAAATCATAGGTGATGATATAGTTGAGTTTTTATTAAAATTACATGTATTCCATCCATCTAGATATGCGTGGACATGCAAGATGAGTGATTCCATTTCGGACCACTTACACATTGGTATTAGAGTCTCTTTCAAGCCATATGGTGGTCCATCCTTTTTTCTAGAAAAAAATACCACGGAGATGAAACTAAGAATTTTAGATTCAAAAGAAGTTGAAATTCCACATGTTCAATGAAAAAATCCATGTATCTATACATTATGATATCTATAAAAATCTCCATAACCAGAAGGGCCTAGTTTCCTTTTGAGGAACCATCAATGTTGACTTCGATCCATATTAGAAGTGGGGCATTCCAAAAAAACATCAACATTACTTCTATGATGGATGTATTTTCCAAAAACAACCTATCAATGCATAATAGTAAAATAATGAATGGAATTGATGCATGTATCTTGTTGTACCAAGAAGGCCACCCTTTTAGCAGTGTGTAAACTCACCTTCACTACACGGAGGTAAACAAAATGTTATTATAAATAAAATAATTTATTTCATACTATATTATAGAAACAAGTTCAGCCACAATATTTAAGAGTAAATTCCTAATCTAAGTGGAGGCATCAACCTCTATACATTATTAAAGTTGAATTCATATAAAGACATCATCTAGACATTTGTTTTCAAAAATATCAAACAAATATTTATACAAATAATCATCAGTAGCACATTATAAGAAAATGTGAATAGAATAAAATCTTTTTAGTTATACTGATGACATTTAGAACATAACTGGATACCAAAATATTTTCAGAATTTTTTAGTATGAATTCGATTATGATAAATCATCCAAGATATAGTAAAAGGGGAGGGATGAATCTAATGCTTATTAAAACATTTAAACTGGGTAAACTCATCATTTTTACCATTGATGTTATGACTATTGAGTATATTTGAATCAAGAATACCATTAAAATAAGGTTACAATATCAGAATATCATCTGAATGATAAAAACAATTATTGTTGACTAGGTTGTTTATAATAGCAGACATATCCGGTATGGGAGAGTTCAAAACCCTATCCTCTAATAATGTGTTTTACTGTTATCCTATTATTTTTAAAAGTAGTATTTACCTAATTTTTACCTTTTAAAAAATGGTTTTAAAATAAATATTCTTGTCATTTTTCGATCAAGGATCTCTTGAAATCCACCAAAAATTTGAAAGGAATCATAGTTTTTGTATATATGTCATGTATGTAATTATCTTTCATCATAAAAAATCTATTAATTTAAGCTTACTCTATATGTTTTAAATAATATTTTCAAAAAAAAATGGTTTTATTAAATATTTTGGGAAAGATTATTATATTAAGGTATTTTTGTAAAGAATGGATTTTGAAAAAAATTTCTATTCTAAAAAGTGTTTTAAATGATTTTTTAAGAATCATTTATAAGTTTCAAAATTTATTTTCAAAGGAAAGGATTTATAATATTATATATGTTTAAAAAGTGTTTCAAATTATTTTCAAATATCCTTTTATATTTTTTCATTGTTATTATCCAAAAAATAGGTTTTGAAATGTTTTAGGTTTTAAAAAGTGTTTTTTAAATATAAAATAAAATTTTCCTCATGAAATGTCTTAAATGATATTAAAAAATTATTTTTCATCTAAGAGGACATGCATAGATTTAATTTATACTTTATTGGGGATATGATCATAGGACACCATTCTTATTCTTTATTTTAATGGTTTATGTTTATGATGTATTATTTTCTATGAAACCTATTTCTAATCCATAGGTTATACCATGATAATATTCTTATAAAAACAATTAATTTTCATGCGTTCTTATATGGTGAAATTATTATACAACAATGTTTCTTTTCTCTAGGTTTTGATATGATGAAATGATTATAAAACCCATTTCTTTTCATGGGTTATGATTTAATTAATGTTTTATAATATTTTGGAACACATATGTATGGGTTTCATTATGTTATGGGTGGGAACTATATCTCCCTCCAATGCATTGGTTAAAGATTTATATATCTCATGAGACAGTCGTGGATAAAATAAAGAGTGATCCGGATAACGTAAATACTTTTTTGATTATTATGGTTTGGGGAGTGAACCCTTTCCACTATAAGGAATGGGATTCCACTGGGGATGGTGGTGTGTCCCACCCAGTAGGTGTATCCCTCATGAAGTTCCTTGATAACTTCTGTAAATTATCCTTGAATTCTAGGGAATGATTTTATATGCTTATGTTTGTACTAAAAATCTATGTCTTATTCCAATTTTATGCTCTGAAGGATCATGTTATTTTATTATCTTATCTCTCAAGTCTTATGAACTACCAATATTTATTCCATTACTCAATATTAGGATATATGATATTCATATTATGGTTTTCAAATGTTATTATCAGGTTTTAATACCCTCATCTTCATGTTATCATTATTTATATCCTTTATTTACACTTAATAAGTATCTGATCTCACCCTTTATTATGTTTTCTTTCCTAGGTTACAAAGAATGGTTTTAAGTATTATTACTAAAGGGGAAGATATTTATGGGTGATGTTGAGTATATTTCACCAAGTTATAAGATTATGTTTCCATTTTTTCAAAGGCACTAAAATATTATGTACCTCAATAATGTTTTTGTGCAATGTAATGAATATTCAAATAAAATGATGTAATATCCATGTTTGAAAATACTAGTTCACTAAAAGGGTATAGAATAGTCAGGGGATTCAAGTATACATGGGAAATATATATGGGGATTTTTAGTAAATCAGGGTGGGGGCTTTGAGTGGGGTGTGGGGGAGGGGGGAGGGAGTTTGGGGGATTTTTTGATTGTTTGGGGGAATTTCATAATGACTAAAAAATGGAGGTTGCCAAAAATTTTCATCTATAAATGAACATATCCCTAATATTGGATAGTTAAAGGGGGAATATTGAATGCATGAGAATGGGGGTTTATTACTTTTATTCTCTCTCACACCTCCCTCTTCTATCTCCCCACTACTAACTGATTATATGTAATCAAAATAATGAATCGTCTATGAAAACTGATTCATAATGGTGATAGAAAAGTAACACCTCTAACTATTTCATATCTATTTTAAATTTTTATAACTAAATGTATTAAAATAGAAGAGTTTGGTGTTTTCTTATAGATATATTATATGTCAATCAATCAAGTGGGTTCAACCAAAAGTAATTGATGTGTTCCTTATTATTGATGTTCCAGGTTGGTGGACCAAACCATTTTTAGTGGTTTTTTCATTTGGAGTATGTTTATGGATCAGTGAGGATGTGAACTGATATAGGGGACCCAAACATGTAACCTAGTTTTTTGGAAAATTAAAAATTAAAACACAAGATATAATGGTATGAATAAGGTATCCCTTCTAGGATCAATAAATTTTTAGATAATATGTAAATGTTGTTTTCTATGAATCCTAAAATAATAAATAAGTGAAGATTGATATGCATGAAAACACTTATAATTAATAAAATTTAGATAAAATTCATAGGCAATGAGGTGATTAAACCATACATTTATCCATTAGTGTAATGGTATTTAGGTGGTTTGATGATAGTGTCGCTCTAGGGAACCACATGAAAATTCATAGGAAACAGAACCTGAATGGGTACTTGTGATATTATAAATATTATGATGAAATTTAAAATATATATTAGCACTAATAAAGTAATAATAAACTATTTAGAATTTTTATTGGTATATATAATGATATATTTTATTAGGAAAATGATAAAAAATACAATAAAAGTGGTATGTGTGAGGTATTTGGTTATTCAAAAGTATAGTGACTTTAAAAATTTAGAAAATTATAAAATAATTCTTCGTATATACTGGTACTAAGAAGATTATATTGGATTTATCAAAATTACTATAAAAATTAAAAAAAAGTTATAGTTATAAGGACTTCTATTATCTAAATATCTTGAAATAAATCCTAGATGGAAGGTTGGGTGAAATGGATTTTTCATTATGAGCATAATATTTTTTTATAGGTCCAATGATGGAATCTTTTATCACTCAAATGACACTATTGTGGGGTTTCTACATGAACTCTGATGTTACTCCTAATATTCTTGTAATTTTGTACTAGTTTTGGTGGCCTAAAATAATCATAGGGAGACTATTCCATTGAATTCCAATAGTCATGCCGGAACCAACCAAAAACTCATCATGGATTTCTCATATAACGAACATCACCAAACATATAGAAAAATAAATAGGGATCCAAAGGGCCCCAAAAATAAAAAATAGAATCTGGTAAAAATATCTCTATAATGTATCAAATATGACATACTAGTATAAAATAAACATGGAATCGTCATATAAATATACAATGGAACATTATTGAGTGAACATACTGAATAACTATAAGTAAACTAGTCTCTGACCCAGCTCGCATAATAATTATGTTGAATCCTCCACATCTATGACTCTATAACTAATCCATGTATCTAGATCCATGAAATACCATTGACCTGGAATAATATATGAATATATATCCATTTACATCGAAACTCATGTCGTGTATGGTAGTATGGGTGATTCCAATGACCTGATAAAAATGCTCAATGCCTTAATAATATTGAGTGATTCCATGATCAAGTGGATGTTCATGAAATATATATATAATGATTGAAATAATTACCATGGAACAAACCCGACATAAAAACATAATATAAAATTCATATACGATCATACATATCTTTTTATCATGTCCTAACCATGACACCATGACACCTGACCATACCTACATCAGATTTATACTAGAAAAAAGATATTCACCACATACCCAAACCTAACCCATACCTGAAGATTCAGGGGATGATGTCTAATAAGTTATTCAACCCATACGCAAAGATATAAGTTATGAGTCACAAATTCATGTACACTATCTGATGATGTAATGTAGGGTGCCACACTATGTCTTGGGTACTACACTTTTGCTAAGGGCATCCTTATCCCTAACATGAACTATATCCTACCAAGTCTCACCCACAACTATGCATACATGGTAGGGATAAATGAACACATTTAGACCAATAACTTCTCACTCAAGGTTGTCTCTTCCAATACACTCTCACTTAAGGAATTTTTATACTAATTCTCAATACATACCTTCACACTCAAGGTAGGCTTGAACATAAAATACAACTAGGATCTCATCTTAGTCATGGTGATCCTATCAGTACCCTATCACTTAGGTAAAGTCCATACCGTTCGCCTAACTTACTCAGGTTTAGGTTCATCACCATCGGTCTCACTATAATAAAAAATTGAGAAATCATATATTTAGCATGTGTTCATAACCACAACAGTGAACAAAACTCATCACATATGATCACCCTCTCATCACTAGGGTGATAGTCTCTTGAGAACTCACCCCAAAAATCACATAATCTATCTAAAAAAATGTTCATCTTCCAAAACCACATTGGTATTACACACCCAACATGTTGATCGGATATAATTTTTCATACCATCCATAAGGACATCTTCTAGGGTACCTGATACTCACATCTACCATTTAGGGGTCAAGAACCATCTATATATTCTAACTCACCACTTTGATACCAACAAACATAATGTTCCATCATGAGAAGTTGTAAATCAATATTCAATAAGAAACACCTAACAAATTTAAAAAAAATGGTCACATATAAAAGAAATAATTCTTTTGAAAATATGGTATCTCCCTTTAAAGTTAAAAAAACAAATACAACTCAACCAATCCCCACAAGATTTAATGTGACCTAAGAATTTCATATATTAATGTTTCATAATTTTAGATGAATATTCAAAAAAATTCACAATAATACATTCCCAAGGATCAAATTTTTTTTGTGTCTTTAGATACTAGACATGTATCATCTTATTTGATGAAATATATTCAATATATCCCACAAACATCTTCTCACGTATTACACTTATTATACATACCCTACTTAAAACATTCCTTCATAACCTGAGGAAAGGAAATATAAAAAAGGATTAGATTATATTATTCATAATTGTAAACATAATAGATATCAATTAATGATTAGAAATGTGAATAAGATAAGCATAAGGGTATGCGAAGATGATCAAAATGTACAATAATCTCACCCAATCAATCAAATATATTTAATCATGAATCATGGAATTTTTTTTCATCAATATAAATCCGTATAAAAATAAGAGTTAGTAATCATAAATGTTCTATAATTATCCATGAGAAAATTTAATAATCATAGGAAATGATTTTTTGAAATACACATTAGCATAGAAAATCACTTTCATAATTAAGGTTCACTCTCAATAATATCATTTTATAAAAATTCCCATAATTGAAATGTATACTTGATCATTTATAACATTCTCCTAGGAGTAACCTTCATATAGTTAACTATGTAATCTCTTTAATGTTTATTAACACTATCTCCTCTTTTCCAATTCTCCACTTTTCATCATTACCTAATGCATTTGACGGATATATAATTTTAGTACCATTGACCACATAATTAAATCCTATCCCAAATGAATCAATAAAATCCATAAATTATGTTTACATAGAATAAAAATATTTTTAAAATATCATTTTAACATAAAAAACATGAGAAAAAATTTGTTTTTTTTTGATAATATTTTAACTAAAAAAGCACAAAAAATTGAGAAAACCAATCTCTTTCAAAATATCTGAGGAAAATTTTAATGGAATATTAAAATAAATGAACACTCATGATTATTGGAAAATTTATTCATTTTATATACAAAAAAAATAAAACATCCCTTTTACACAATTGTAAAAAGAAATGAATTTTTTGAAAACATTTTAATAAATATTCCTTTTTTAAACATTGTAAATATAGTAAACGATAGAAAAAATAACCTTATTAAAACATTTCATATATATGAATTAAATTTCATAAAATAATTTTAATGTATACATGGAAGAAAAAGGTCATAAAACAAAGAGGAAATAAGTTGATATTATTTTAAAAAAATCTTCTTGGTCATTTTAAGTACTGAAGAGAGAAAAGAAAAAAATTATATATGAAAATTCTAGGAATAACTAGAGTATAATAAAATATATGTCATTTAAATGATAATATCCATAAAATTTCACACAAAGGAAACTTATAATAGAAAATCTAGAAAATAAATGAGATAGTAATATAAATTCCTTACATGAAACCTCATCTTTATTTATATGCATATGAACCTCCTATATGATAAATGTAGATTTGTTATATATATGTATAACAACCAAAATTATGAAAACATCAATCATTAGTACACTTTAATTCATGATTTAGTACATAAATATACTCTTAATAAAATCCCAAAATATTATGAGGCCCTGTGTATTGAGCTAATTAGATATATGGCACAATAAAATGAAACATGGGTATAAAAAAATATTTTAAAACTAAGAAACAAGCCCTTTTATTCCATCGATTTTATAATACCATATGGGATAACTTGGTAACATATATAGGAAATGGATCAGTCATAAATCCCAATATTTGAATAATCAAATCATAACAAGGTAAATGTAATACATGTGAGCCAAGAAATATATCAAAGTGAAATAAAAGGTGTCAGAATCAGAAAATTGTTCATTGAATCATGATATATGATGATAACATCTAGGAAATATTGTTATTTGGAAAAAAATAATACATTAAATTATAAGAATAAGTCAAGGATAACTTTTGAGACATCATAACATGGGGTTCTTAGGAAAACCTCTAATGCACCATACATGGTATCTCATGAGATAAATATACTACGCAGTGCATTAGAGGGATATATAATTTTGATCCCACCCCTCAAATTCATGTCATGTACATGTATTTGTTTTTCATATAGATCATAAAACATAAGAACATCTTTCATAAGTTTTAATTCAATTATTAATGGGTGTGGGTTACATATATTTAAATACCCTTGAGTGGAAATGGAGATGGGTATTTGAATATAAAATTTTCGCATGGAAAATCATGGAATAATTTTGGAATGATAATGGGTGTGGATAAACGTACATGGAATAGATTAATGAGATTAAAATGAGTTATATAATTACATGGGAATCATAATAACAATAAGAGGGGTGTCTGAAACGTATTAAAAAATAAACAATGTGAAATAAATAGGGATTAGTAAAAAGAAAGTACATGAAATAAATTAATAGGGGAGTGTCCATTACCTTGATAGGGAACTTTTAAATGTTTTGGAGGAGATTATTTAAATATTCATATTATCCTATTAGGGGTTTTGAGATGTATCAGGATTATAAATTCATGATAAATGGGTTTTGAGTGAATCGGGGTGGGAGGTTATGTGTGTATTTATAGAAAAAGAGATGATAATTCTTTATTAATTTCCAAACATAGGTTTTGGACATTATATTATGAAATAATCAAAACCAAAAGACATACCTTTTTATCATTTTATCAACCAAAGTGAAGTGTTTTTCAATATTATATATTTCAATGTAATTAACTACTTAAAATAATATCATTGGTGATATGGGATTCATGTTCACAAAGGATTGATTTTAAAACTATAAAATATAATATAAGATTTGGAGGATTAATTAAAGGTTAAAAAAATTAATAAAATACGTTCAAAAATACTTTATTTTAAAAATAAAATCTTTCTTTTTCATTTATTACATTTATAGTATTTATTTAATCACTTTTAGGCTATTATGAGGTCATAATACATAGTGTACATTTATATTGTATTTCAATATTTCCCAAAAATTCATTTTTCTTGAAATTTCATGAAAATTTAACCATTGTATAATTTCGATATTATTATTTAAAAAAGTATTTTATCAATATAATTCTCAAAATATGAGAATTTGTACTTTTAAATAAAAATCCTCATTTATTGAAAAATACTTATTTTTAAGACATTACTATTTTTTGACACTTATAAATATTATATTGGACATTATTAAATTATATTATCAATTTTATATAAATAATTATTATTAAATAATAATATTATATGCAAATATAATTTATTTTAAAAAACAATAATTTATGAAAAATTGTTTTTTAATTAAAACCATATATTTTCAAAACAATAAAATTTGGTTTCTTTGTATCAAAATATAATTTTCATAAAATAATATAAAATAATAATTATTTTATTAAAATAAAAATATAAAAATCCATACTATCATGGTTTAGACACATAACCCTTTATTTCACCATCATACACCCTAAGGGTAATGTGTTTGATGGTGGTACTTTATTCAGGTGGTTCAGCAAAGATGGTTTGGATTTTGATCATGCTAAGATTGAAATTATCTATAAACATATTTATCTCATGTTTCATTTGTGGAATTTTGTTTTGGGGTTAGTTAAGGGAAAATATCAAGGACGCCATATCCCTTGAAAGCTATAATAAATTGGCTTCGTAGGGTATGATCATACTAGTCAGACCCATCGCTTCTTCCTTCTATGTCAATTTCACTTTATCATAACACTTAATATACTAATTTTTATGGTCACTATACAATGGCTATATTATCAACGATTATTACTCCTAATGGTATTTTAAATATGATATGTTATATTTTATAATGGTACAAAATAACTCAAGTAGTGCATGTGTTTTCTAAAACAATATTAATTAATAATAAAGTTATTCGCTCAATGCGGGAATTTCATTAATTAAATTTTGGTTCATTTCATTCTTCCCCCTTTAGAAAATTTTCCCTTGAGATTTTATTTGTACATAAAAATGTAATAGGGTAATTCTATTTCGTCTCCTCTTCTGGTTCCCAAGTTTTTTCCTCAAACTTGTGGTTCTTCCACAACACTTTGACCATGTTAGTTACTTTGTTTCACAGAACATTATCTAAATAGTCTAATATCTTCTCTAGATAATCTGAATTTGTAATATTATTCTATAAGGGTACCATATCTAGATTTTTTAAATGTGAGGTTTCTGGTATATACTTCTTCAAGAAGGATACTTAGAACACATCAAGAACATGGGAAAGCTTATGTGTGAGTGTTAATTGATTAAAAAAACTCTGATGCAATCAAAGATCTCAAATGGGTCAGTGTATCTTGGAACAAGATTTTTCATCTTTCCAAACCTCAGGAATTTAATCCATAGTAATATATTATGGAAAAACTTATCTCTGGCCTCAAACTCTAGGTCTTGTCGAAGAATGTGTACATATATTTTCTATTTACATTATATGGATTCTATATTAACATTAATTGATCGAACCTTATCTACCATGTCATTGATAAGATCAAGTCCCATTATTTTATTCTCTACAAAGTACAATTTCAATGCTATAATGGAAAATGTTTTTATATGAATAATCTATTGGGGGTTGTGATGATTGCAACATCCTTAGAAATTAATTTAATGTGATCTCAATATATCCTCTAGAGTTTGAATGGTTCTATTTGATTAACTATCTATGTAAGGGTGATAAAAAGAATTAAAACTCATATCAGTATCCCATGCTTGCTGAAGGTTTCTCTAGAACCATTAAGTAAACCATAGATATCGATCAGATACATTAGAGTGTGGTAGTAAATGATTCCTTACCACTTCACTTATATATATATTAGAGAGTTGGTCAAGATAAAAATATTATTTGATAGAGATGAAATGTTGTACTTGTAATATGATTGACTACCACATAGATGGTGTTATTAACATTAGATGTCTTCGGGAGTCCAATAATGAAATACATAGTAATGTTTCTCCATTTCTGTACTATTATGAGAAATATTATTATCATACTTTTATAATATTTTCACTCAACCTTGAATTCTTGTAATACTAGGAATCAAGATTCAAATTCTATAACATTTCTCTTCATGTTATCCCATATTTTTTTGATTAAATATATATCAATATTATTAATTTTTTGATTAATAGATAAGGATGATATATTCACCACATCTAGAAGTTCCTTTTTCATCTCATATTTTTATGGAACACATATTTGGGTTCCAAACCTTATTACTGAAACTTTATAAAAGTTAAAATCTAGAATATTCACTTCCTTTTTATATATCCCCTCATCATATTTTTAGGTCCCCTTTATTTTATTAATAATGGTTGGTGATAAGTTATTTGAAAATGGTATGATGGTGTCCCTTTTATGATTCTCATGCCGATCATTTTCATGTCCAATTAGATTGGATCCCTTTCAATCCTCATCATGGATAGGGTTATGGGTTCCTTTCAACTCAAAGCATCTAACACTTTGGTTTCCTTCCTAGGATGGTAATGGATTGAATAATAATAATCCTAGATCAACTCTAACCACCTTTATTGGAAGGTATTGTTCTTATTTTTTTAACTATATAATTTATTCGTTCATTATCTATATATATGTCATAGTTCTCCCTATAGAGATAATGACACCAAATATTCAATATAAATATCAATGCATACAATTCTAGATTATGTATTGGGTAGTTATTCTCATGGATATTTAATTGAATGGAGGCATAGGGTATCACTTTTTCTCCTTCATGAGTACACAACCCAGTCCCTTTTTTACAATTCATTATATATCACAAATACATCCCCAATTGGGGGTTATGTGAGAACAATTTCTGTGACTTTCCACTTATTTGACTCTTTAAATTTCTACTCACATTTATCAGTATAGGAAAACTTAACTCCCTTTTGAGTTATCTTAGTTGTGGGATTGACAATCATGAGAAGTTTCTCACAAATCGATGATAATACCTAGCTATTCCAAGAAACTACTAGTCTTTTTCATATATGTTGGTATGGTCATCCTTTAATTTCTTCAATTTTCAAAGGATATACATATATTCCTATTCTAGTGATAAAATTCATTGAGAATGTTACTTTCTTCATCGAAAATTCACATTTATTGTACCTCACATATAACTTTTCCTTTGGAAAGGTCTCCAATACAACATTAAAATTCTCTACATGCTCATCCTTACTTTTGGAGTAGATAAGAATACCATCTATAGATACTACCCAAAACAATTCAAGGTACTCCCTAAATACTCTATTAATTATGTTCCTGAACATAGATTGGGTATTAGTGCATCCAAATTGGATCTCTATGAACTCATAGTGTTCGTAGATTGTATGAAAGAAAATATTAGGGATATCTACCTCATATAATTTTACTTGACTATATCATGACCAGAGATCCACCTTAGAGAAGTACCAAGATCCACATATTAGATCACATAATTCATTAATACAAGACATATGATACTTATTCTTTAGTGTGGTCATTTTTAGATCATTATAATCAATTCAATAGCATACTAACCCATCCTTCTTCTTAAAGAAGAGGAATGGTACACCCCATGGTGAAGCACCTTGGTGCATAAACTCTTTATCTAGATTATTCTATAGTTTCTCTTTAATCTCTTCAAGTTCAATAGTTTTTATTCTATACAGATTTTGTGATATTTGAAATTCTATGGGTACATGCTCAATTAATAACTCTACCTCACAGATTGAAGGAATACAAAGAAATTATTTGGAAAACACATCATTATATTACTTTAAAATGATTATATCATGAAGGAATATCTTTTCCTTAATCTCAATCATTTTATCTTGATAGGATTAATCATAAGGAAATAATATTCATGTTTTAGATGATGATTACCAGGAGATTTATCCTCCTCCTTGCACTTTTATATAATTAGAGATCAATTCATGATATGGATGTTAATTTCTATATCTTGGAAATCTATGTAGGATATATAAGGAAATAAAATACGTACCCAAAATAAAATTGAATTATAATAAAGTTAGTATCAAAAGGTTAAATGGTAAATTTATCCCACATATAGGGATATGGTAGAAGTTATAAACTTGGGATATAATGATTGAGAATTTTTTTTTTCAATAGATCCACTTGTATGTTTTGAGGTGATATTTTAATAGTTCTACTAAACTTGAATGATATGAAAGAATGTGTAGAATCAGAATCAAATAGTATATTCAATATCATTAAATGAATAACTTGCATGTCTATCACCATGTTATTTTTAGGATCTCACTAAGTGGTTGTGATGGAATAAGCTTTCCCTTTCACTCTAGGCCTTATAGGATTTTACTGTCACTTATCATTGATACCCATGTCTTAGTGCATTGATTTACGTAGTTTCCTTATTCCTTACAATTGAAAACTAGTTAATAGGTTGTGTGTTTCCTATATAATTGATTTATTACATAACATTGGTGGGTTTCGTTTATCATAATTCACTAGTTATGTTCCCTTCCCACAACTAAAACCTTTCTTTTTTCCCCTCCAAGCTATTTCTTGAATTCTTCTTCCCATAATTTTGACTGTTGGGATGTTAGAATTTTTTTCCCACCCTAATATTTTTCAATCCCTCTCCCATAATTTAACTCTTTTACTAGTTTCTTATCTCCATGACTATGAGACCCTTTATATTCAATGATAATAATTTTTACTTCTGGGGAATATCAGACAATTTTCATATAGCTACCAAAGTCTAAAATCGCCCAAGATTTCATATATTTGGCTTAATACTAAAAAATAAGTGGTAAAATTTACATTCAGGGTCAATGAAAGGCTGATGGAATATCATGAAATAATTTTTATGGTCACCTTGTACTCCTCGATATATTTTTTATCCTTTTTCTTAAGGTCAAGTAAATCCCTCTCCATTTCAATTCATGTAGTGTGAGGTAGATATTTATCAAAAAATATTTTCTTTAACTTTTTTAATGCATCCCTTCAATATCCTTCTCGGGCTTCTTATTTTTTTTCAATTTCTATCATTGATCAAAATCCCTCTCCATATGATAAATCGTCACTATGACCTTCTATTTCCCATATTACTAAGGGATTGAGACGATATTATCAATGGATTTGATCCACTGTTTGGAAATTAATGGATCAAATGATCCACTGAATGTCAGAGAAATTATTCACATAAAGTTATCAGTTACAACTTTCTCTTTCTTAGGGTGATTTAGTTTTTTATCATAATTGATTTTTCTAATAAACACTTGAGCTAGTTGAGAGAGTATGTTCATAAAGATCCTTACTCATAATCCCATTGGGTTGAAAAATATTATTTTTGTAATCATTACATTGCCCATCACTTTGGTGGTTGGCTCAATTCCTCCTCTTTCTATCCATTGACTAAAATAAATAGGAAATTTATGATGATAATTTTTTAAATATTTATCATATAAAAGTGAAACTTTGAACTTTTAATTGATAAATAATAAATTAAATACATTCTTAAACCTAAAATTTTTTAGTTTCAATCTATGTTATCCATGGCCTATTTTCTAAAAAAATATTTTAACAGAATTTGTGTTCCCCTCAAGATAGTTTATAAGGATCTTGTGAATTTACATAAGAATGTCCCTTTGGATTATCATACTAGGTTCACATTAAGGCCTCGTTTTGTGCACTAGGTAAAGATCGAGTTAGTACCCAACACACCCATTTCATGGTTATTACAATTAGATACAACTATTCCATAAACACGTCAACTTTTAGTATTAAGCTAAGTATTTTTTTACATTGAAACCACTTACACTATAAATTTCCATAATTTAGGAATATTTTCCCATGTTTTGCCTTATCCCTAACGCTTTCACTAAATTTCATTAACCTTAGTCCCAAAAAATAAATACAAATTTTCTCTAATACCAACTATGATAGCCCATATGTTTAATACACATTTATTTTGGATTTATTAGATAAATATACTATTAATACAATCCAAAAAGATCTTACAGCCTAATTTCATTGGGAAATTAGATACATTGAATAATAACTTGAGACACAGACACAACAACATTATTTAAAAACTCGAAAACATTCCTTTATATTACATCAATCTTCTAATATTGTACAGGATATCCTAGAGATTTACAAAATAATGGGGTGAGTTATAAATCCTAGTAATGGAATAATCAATAAAAATCATGGTGAAATTAATACATCTGAGTCAAGAGGTGTATAAAGGTGACATAAAATGGGTGATAATCATAAAATTGAACACCAAATCATGATATAAGATGATAACTATATCAACCCAATATTTTCATACGTAAATATTACATCTTTGTAGTTTAATACTCAATACATTTAAAAAATATATGCTTGTGGGCCATAAAGGTTTATTGTATTTGGAGACCCAATAAACAATCCTCTTATTTCATGAAATATCTTCAACATCTCCCACAAAGATCATCCCACTTAGTAATCTCCATATACATTATAAGATCCTCACATTTTCAGGAGTTGTCTTGAGCTTCTTTTCCGGACCTCTTTTAAATTTTTTTGAGTATATTCTGGTTAGGGTTTTATCTTGGTTATGTTTGGGTGAAAATTTAATGTTTTTTGGGTGGAATATGGGAAGTGCATAGTTAGTGAATGGTTTTCACAAATGGTACGGCCAACCCAGAAAACTGTGTGAATCGAAAGGATGGGGATTTTCATGGGTAGTTCATGGTTTTCCAAACACTATTTCCTCTTAGGAGTAACCATGAAACACCCCCCATAATAGGTGAACAGTTTAGAAAAATGTGTGGCTCTACCGAGGAGACCATGCATGTGGTTTTTAATATTCCAAAAATTGGTTTTTAAAATATGGATCCCCCATACATTAACCTATTTTGACCCAACTCAACCCTAAAAAAAATATCTCATTTTTATTGTCTCTTAGACGGATTTTGAGGGCTCCCTACCCCTATTATACATGATTTGATACCTGGACTGAAGATATACACCTCACCTAGTAAGAGACAGTCATCCCTTGTGGTTTCCTACCACTCCCTCATCCTTATCTCATTCTTTGAAGGGATTTTTTATTTTATTACTGTGGATATAGATGTATGTTTTTTTTAATATATATACACTAGTTGATCTTGGATCTAGTATTTTGATCTAGATAATATTTTCTAGCATGTTATCGATCATTCCGTTTCAATTAGGTATTTCAGCTCGTGAGCGTTCATCACTGATCATGATGTAGGTGGTCTATTATTTAAATTAGAAAGTATTTATTTCAATTATTTGTATGTAATGGTATAATTTCTATTTAATGTTCATAAATTTAATTTATTAACATTAATTAATTAATTAAGGGTTTGTGGGATTGATATATTAATGGGTTTTTGTAATTTTTAAATTTTCAGATTGTTTTTTTTTTGGTTAATTAATGTGGATTAATTAATTGCGTATTTAATTAAATAAATGTTGGGCTTTTGAGATTTGATTTATTTGTTGATGAATTATTTAATGGGAAATTGGTATTGTATATTTGGATTAATTAATTGGTGAATTAATTAATGAGTTAAATTGTTAAATGCTGATAAATAGATTAATGTTCATTTGTTCCTATGATTCCATGTGATTAAATTGGAGAATAATTTTATTGTGTTAAATTGTGATGGGACCATGATTTAAAAATTCATTAAAAAGGAATAATGTTGATTAGTCTTGATTGATGTGATATATGTGATTATGTGATTGATTGATAAACATGTGTGGGATATAGACTACTACATCAAATTCCCATAGTGATAAATTAATAAATATGTGTGGGAAATGGAATGATGCATCAAAAACCCATAGTGATAAATGAGTGTGGGACATGGACTATTGCTTAAAAATCCCAATTTTCTGTTTTTTTGATAAATGTGGGTGGGAAAGGTCTTATCATTCAAAATTCCACTTGTTTGATTATTTGATAAATGGGTTGTGGGTCATGGACTACGACATTAAATACCCACATCATCCAAGACATAGTATCTTAGGACCAAAATGTTGGCATTGGACTATGGTTCTAATTGAACATAATATGAATTGAAATGAAATTTCAATTGATAACTATGTCATTGTGATATTGTTTGGACATACGCATAGTCTGAAGTAGGTATTGTGGTTTGGGTGTTCCTGAGAAGCTGGGGGTTTATGTTATAAAATAATGAATTATTGATTATTTGAAAAATATTTACATTATTGCTTTTAAATTTTTCAATATAAAAATATATACACTTTATTAACTGGATATTGTTCTAGATGATTTTGGTGATGGCCTAATGAGTTGTACTCACACCCTACTTGGGCTGCCTGATCAGTACCCAAATAGACTTCATGTTTGTAGGAAAGGATAAGGGACATATCCCAATGTTAGATGGGTGAGTTGGGATGGAGCATGGATGATGCAACTAGACTTGGTGTTGGGACCCAATTGGGAGTTTTTAGTGTCTATTTATTTTTGGGTTTTCATATTGGAACATGACATGTATTTTGAATTACATTTCAAATATTTATATTTGGATGTTTCATTTCATGTTTTTTCCATCATATGATAATGGTTTAATTTTCTTATTGGTTATATAATTTGGATATTTTTTATTATCTTTCACTTTTGTGATACTTTAAAATATAGGGTATAGCCTCTCTATAATTGATATTAGACCATCACTATCAGTCAGTAGCCTCTGATGTATGGGGAGGCGTGTCTGAGGTCATGTGACTGACTGGCTCAGGGCACCAATGTGTGGCACTTAGGGTCCGGATGTTACAGAGTTCTATCAAAGGGGGTTTTCTTTTATTTTGTTTTTTCTTACAATTATGGAAAATGTATACTTGATAATATGATGAGTCGATCCTTGGTTAAGAGATCATACATGCAAGTAGCTAACCCATGTATGAGGGTAAAATCCAAGTCCCCTGTTGGGATTGTTTTATTGATGTGTGGGGTTACAATTGATGTTATTTCACCTCAAGTGATTCACTTTTCATGTGATTTGATTCCTTTTTCTATGTTTTTTAATATTTGGATCATGTCCTAGAATATCATGACAGTTGATTATGCATGAATCATTCTAGGAACTCCAGATTATTTTGTGACATGCATCATTTTAAGCATGCATGGGAAAATGGGTTGTAGGTAAAATATTGAAATTAAAATATTTTTCCTTGCATGTGTAATTTAACAGAAAATGGTTCCTAATATAGAATTTATAATTTTAAAATGATTAAATATGCTAATATATGATTTTATAATGTAAAAATTTAATAATGATAATATTTCTACCCTTTTTTAAACATGAACTAGATGTTGGATGGTTAAGGGTAATGATAGTAGCTCAGTTTTGACCATGTGGAGGGGTTTTAGGGAATAAATATTTATAGATTATTTTGAATCCTTATTTTGTAAATGAATTAATGTTATGTTATGTTTCATTATAACATTGCTTGTAATTATAGATATATGTATACATGATGATGGTTATTGAGAGGATGATAGGAAGACATGGATGGAAATGTTCCTTTGGTAGTGAAATCGGGGAACTAATAATTCCATGTGAGGATGTTAGAGATATGTTCTAAGAGAACTTTTCTTGGTTTATGAAATTCGTGGATTGTTTCCCAGGGTTGGTTGAAAAAACCATTTCTGGTCTAACAATAAATTTCCAATTGAATCATCCTCCAACTTTCATAGGAGGGGCTAGATCTGAGGCAGTTGAGTTTTGGATAGAGTCTATCCATATGATACTTGACCACTTGGAGACTTCTGCAGAGAAGATACTCTAATTGGATACATATATGTTATGTGTTCTAGAAAATAATTAGTGGAACATATAGGCTCAAGATGGATAGATATAAATTAGGGAGTGGATGGACTTTTAAGGGATGTTCTTGGAGCACTTTTAATTGGAGATACTGAGACATAAGAGTGCAGCTGATTTCATGAGGTTGACTCAGGGGAGTATGTAAGTGATGATATTTACTGATTGCTTTACATACTCTCAATTCATTGATCTATCATTTAAAATAGATGACAAGACCATGGAGAAGACGCTTTAGGATGTTATTATATGTTAAATTCAGACCTAGGTGAATATCTTTAGGATTAAGAAGTTTTGAAAAGTGGTGAATCAGGTTCTCATTTCGGAGGGGAACCTAAAGGAGGATTATGGTCGAGGACATGTGGCTTCTATTGGTTGGTCAAGACATATTAGTTCCATGATAAAGAAGAATTTACATGATAATGTATACTGGAATAGTGTAAAAATAGTGTCCAAAGAAAGAATTAGTCACATAGGACCTTTCTCGAGTGATCTATCACTAGTGTGGTAGGTCATGTCACTTTGGTATATAGTGCCCCAACCACAGGTAGAGTGCTGATATTGTTGAAGTAGGGGATATCTACATAGGTTTTAATGGGAACCCATGACATATGGGTAATAATAAAGTATCTAGGAATAGCTAGTGTATGTGATGGTGATCTTCTACACCATATCATTCTGGATGCTAGAGTTCTACTAGCCATGGTGTCAGAGGCGGTGGTCATGGTGATTCTGGTAAAGAGAACTTCTATCAAAAGAGTGGTGTAGCTCGAGGGACATAGAATACATTATAATGAATAAGAGACAAATATTTACATGTCCTTCAGACTAATCTGGTGGATAGCGAGGCTAGACCATTGATAGTTAGGGGTATTATTCTTATAGCTTCTACACTAGCTAGTGCCTTATTTAAAATGAGTGTCCCTCATTATTTTATATCTTCACAACATGTCAACGGTTTGATAATAGAATTAGAGTTCATGAGTTTTGTTATTATGATAAATACACCTTTGTGAGTACATTCTAGAGATACCTATTAGTGGAAGCGTTGTTCTCTTGATGTTGGGGAGTATCATTTCAGGCAGGATCTTTGCATCCATGACATTTCAAGATTTGATCTAATTATGGGTATGAAATGTTTAGTATCATACTGATCCCAAAAATATTTTTACTATATTACAGTGAAATTTATATCTCTTGCGGATTAAAATTATATTCACCATGTAGAATGGGATATTAAGGTAGGTCGTACTGGGTCAATTCACCAGAAACTATGGGATCCTACCACCCATGTTTCATGTTTTTTGTTGGATGATAGGGGTGAAAATAAGAATGTATTTCCCTCATGGAGTATAGGTCTCAGGATGTATTTATTAAATATTTATTAGGGATTCCATTTGAGAGATATGTGGAATTTAAAATTGATCTCATGTTCGGGGCTGATCCATTTTCTATTACACCATACATAATTGAACCAACAACGCTATAAGAGCTCAATACTCAACTGGATGAGTTTATAGATAAGGGGATTATCCATCTTAGTATGTCACCTTGGGGTTCTCTATTTTTTTTCTAAGAATAATTATGGGAAACTACTCTTATGTGTCAATTACCCAAAGTTGAATTATATGACAACAAAAAACTGGTATCATATTCCATGTATCAGTGATCAATTTGAATAGTTAAGAGGAGATTGTGTTTTTCCAAGATCGACCAAAGATCATGGTATCACCAGTTGAGATTTTGATATTTTTATATATTCTAAACTTCTTTTAGAATCAAGTTTTTCCCCTATTAATTCATCATGATTCCATTTGGGATAATGAATGTACCGATAGTGTTTATAGCCTTGATGAATAGAATATTCCCCTCATACCAGGATCGGTTTTTAGTATAGTTTGTGGATAAAATTTTGATATAATCCTAGACTAATGATGATCATGCCCAACATCTTGACATCCTATTGAGTACATTGAGAGATAGAATCAACTATACTCTAGGCTATCTAAGTTTCAATTATAGATTGATCGGGTACACTTATTAGGTCACATTATCTAAGAGGAAGGTCTATCAGTGGACCCAAAAAAAGTGCATGAAATTGTTTCATTGGAACATTCCAAAATTATTTTCAATATCTGTAGTTTTCTAGGGTTGGAAGTTTTTTATTAGAGGTTCATTCAAGAATTTTCCCGACTGGAAGAACCTCTTTTAGGACTGACCAAGAAGGGATTAAAATTTGAATGGTCAAAAGCATGTGAGAATATATTCCAGGAGTTGAAGAAGTGTTTGTCAAAAATGACAATCATGATCCTACCCAATCCTGGTGAGGAGTATACGGTGTAGTGTGATGCATGTGGGATGTGTCTTAGAGTAATTTTGATGTGGGGAGATTGAGTAGTGGCATATTGGTCTTGATATTTGTGGCCATGTGAATGAAACTACCCTACACACAACCTTGTGTTGGAAGAAGGGATTTACGCCTTGATTTTTTAGATGAATTATATTTTTGGAGAGAAGTCTATTATGTTTAAATATCACAAGATATTAATGTATATATTTTTATAATGGGACTTGAATCATATATAAAGGAGGTGGGTAGAGTATATGTGTTCATTTCATTTTGTGTTATCATATACCTCTAGGAAGGGAAACAGTGTTACTGCTACATTAAGTAGGAAAGCTCATACTCAGGTAGTTTAGGACTCTAGTGATGAGTGGAAGATCGTTACTTTACTAGTTAAGATGCATGTTTTGGTTTAGGAGAGCATGGAGCATATGCTTCTTGTATCATTTTAAATGGAGTCTACCATTTTGATTCGGATTAGAGATAGGAAGCATGATGATCTAGAATGTTTGGCTTTGAGGGAATTACTTAAAGGTGGGGAGTCACCTTCAAATTGAACCATAGATGAGGATGATATCATCTATGTCCTGAATCAAGTTTTTGTGCCTACGATTATGTAGTTTGTGCTAATATATAAATTTAATTCCTCTAATTGGGAATTGTATCTAGGTGTTACCAAAATGATCCGTGAACTATGTCGATATTATTGGTTGTTGGACATGAAAAGGGAGATAGTATGGTTTGTGACATGATGCCACACATGTCAGCAGGTGAAGGCTGAGCATCAATGACCTTGTGGTTTACTACATCCATTTCCCATTCCAAAATGGAAGTGGAATGACGTTACCATGGAATTTATGGTTGGTATTCTGAGGACACCTTGGAATAATGATGTTATCTGGGTGATTGTCGACCAACTGAATAAGGTAGCTCATTTCTTCCCTATACAAGAGATCTTCTCGGTGGATCAGTTGGGATACTTTTATGTTTGAGAAATAATCTATCTGCATGGGGTTCTATGAAGTATTTTTTTAGACTATGACATTTGTTTTACTTCATTTTTCTAGTAGGCCTTGCATAAGGTTCATGGTACATAGGTTTTACAGATTATGGATTTTCACCTACAGATAGAGGGGTACTCGGAACGTACAATACATGTTCTTGAGGATATGCTTCGAGTGTGTGCCCTATACTTTGGTGGGTCTTGGGAAATGTTCCTAGATTTATTGGAGTTCACCTACTTCAATAGTTATCATAAAACTATTCATATGGAACCATACGAGGAACTTTATGGTAGTCTAGGAAGAAACCCTCTATATAGGATAAAGGTAGGTGAGTCATAGCTGATGTGCCCGAGTGTCATGCAAAAGACATCATATAATGTTCAACTAATTCATAAGTGTATAGATATGGATAATAGTAGATGGATGTTTTATACTTATGGATGTTGATGACCCCTAGAGTTTATAGAGGGTGATTTTGAGTTCCTTATGGGGTTTTCTAGATTGGGTCACCACATGATATGATGACAAGGTAAGATAGAACCTAGGTTCGTTTGACCATTTGAAGTTATGGAGAAAATTATGTCAATGGAATACTGATTGGACATTCCATAGAGGTATGGTTCTATACATTATGTCTTTGATGTGTCACAAATTCAGTAGTATCACCCCAAACCTTCCCATGTGATCGATGAGGATGATGTTGATCTTGAGACTAATGCATCCTTTTAGGAGCATCTGATATGTGTGTTGGATCGTAGTGGGATGGTGTCGAGGGTAAAGACCATAATAATAGTTTTCATATTGTGGTTTCATGGCCTTGTTCAAGAGGAAACATGGGAGAGAGAAGATGATATATGGGCTCAATAGTCTGATATTTTTTATTTTTAATATTAGAAATGTTTGGGATTATAGCTTGAGGATGAGATATTATAAGGTAGGGAGATTGTAAGATCTCATCATTTTCTAGAGATATCTCATTATTTTTTAGGAACTATTTTTCCTTTTTTATATTTTTTTGGTTTTAAATTGGGTGTGTTTGGATGAAAATTGTATTTTTTTGGAATGAAGAGGGGAAGTTATCAGTTGGTGCATAGTTTTCCCAAATTGTGCACCCAGCCCATCAAACTATGCGAACCCAAATATAAGAGATTCTCATAGCTGGAACAGTGTTTGTCAAATTGTGTTCCCTCTTAATAGAATCCAAGACCTCCTCCCCTAGAATTGGAAAATAATTTAGGCATATGTTTTTTAAAATCGTGTGCCCCTTCCTAGGAAACCATTAGTGAAGTTTTAATTATTCTGAAAATTTGGTTTTTAAATCCCAAATCCATGGGACATGTCCCCATTTTGACCCAACTCTGTCCTAAAAAACCTATCATCTTTGGGCTCTTGATTGGATTATTAGGGATCAGACCCCATTTCATGATAATTTTAATAATTTATTGACGATATTCACCCCTCTCAAGATTCGCATCCCATGTGGTTTCCTCTCATTCTCCCACCCCTTTCACATCCATTTAGGGGATTGATTTCCTATTTTGTTGTGGATATAGATCTAGGTTTTCAATATATCTAATATAGTGGATCTTGGATCCAGGATTGAGATCTATATCTTGTTCTTTGATATGTTATTGATCACTCATATTCAATTTGGGATTTACTTTGTCAATCATTCATTACTGATCTTGAGGTATATGATATTTTATTAAAATCCCAATGTATTGATTTCAATTTCATGTATGTAATTGTATAATTTATATTCTAAATTTATCACTTGAATTTCAAACCATGAATTAATTAATTTTGTTAATTAATTAGATAAGGGATCATGGAATTGATTGATTAACAGGGTTATGAAATTGGTCAATTTATGGATAGTGTTTTTGGTCAATTAATGTGGATTAATTAATTTGGTAATTAATTAATGAAATGTTGGGATAGTGAAATTGGATTAATTAATTGATGAATTAATTAATTGGGTATTGTGATTGCAGATTTTGATTAATTATTTTGTGAATCAATTAGTGATTTAAATGGTTAAATGTTGATAAATGTATTAATGCTGATTTGTTTATATTATCAATGTGATTAAATTGAAGAACTATTTTTTGTCATAAATTTTGATGGTACCATGATGTAAAAGGTCTGGAAAATGATTAATGTTTATTAATCTAGATTTATGTGATATATTTGATTGTGTGATTGATTGATAAACATGTGTGTGAAATGGATTGATGCTTCAAAATGATATAGTGATAAATTAATAAACATGTGTGACACATGAACTACTACTTAAAAATCCTATAGTTATTAATTAGTGTGTGACATGGACTACTTCATCAAAATCCCAATTATGTGATTTTTTGATGAATGAGTGTGTGACAAGGATTGGTGCTTCAAAATTCTACTTCTGTGATTATTTGAAAAATGTTTTTTGGGTCACAGACTGGTACTTTAAATACCCTTGGGGTCCTAGAAATTCCATTTGTTAGGTCTAAAAGGGGACTATATACCCTGAGAGGGGGTTGAATCAGGGTATGGATATTCCTTTTAAATTATTCCTTCCCCACTAGATCTTGACCTATTTATTATAAGGTAAAAATTGTTTTCACTTAAGTGTTAATGTTGATCTTATTCTTTTTTTTCATTATCTGATGATGATAGTTTAAATGTAATGTACGCAAGAAAGCGCAAGGATGCGAAAGTTTTTACTTGGTTCTCCCTCATTATGCTATATCCAAGGAGAATACAGTGGTGATATGCCAATTGTTACAAATTCACTAAGGATCATTTCCATGAAGGTTGGTTTTGGATTGATCTTGTCTATACCTAGTCTCACTGTCTTTACAAGGTTTAGGGTTAGGTCACTACTTTCCCAAGGGTCCCTCCTTATGTCTCTATCTCTGGCTCACTACTGGTTGAAAAAATCACCATCTTCCTCTTCCTTTACACACTGCATTTGGAAGGGACTCAAACACAATTTATATAATTGTAGGTCCATTAATTATATATATTTAACACATCATTAGTTATAGAAATATTTTCTCTTGAAGTTCCACTTTCATCAAACTAATGAATGCTACTTTAACATAGAATTACTGAGCAATGTCTTCTAAACAAATTTTAGGATGCTCACTGCATTCACAAAGATCCTCTTATGTGAAGCTCAAATATTCTTCATGAATCTCACTTAGCCATTGCAAAGAAAACATGTTTCACAAAGCTCAAATAGCCTCCATTAAGTTCCTTTATCTTAAAATCATAACATTATATCAACCATGTTCACTATTACACACATAAACATGATTTATTACATAAAATTTCACTTAAGACATCTCTGAGGATCAAGAGGTCTAGTGTCATGGAAAATTAGGAACATTAAATAAAAACTTAGAATGTAAAATACAATATCATTATTGAAAAATTCTTTTATATGATGACAACATTCCTTCATACTTATCATTGCATGGGACAACCTGAGGACATGCATAAGATAAAGGCGAGCTATAAAGCCCAGTATGGGAGTAAAAAAGTAATAACATGAATAATATAGTACATGTTATGAAAAAGGCATATCAATGGATAAAAAGATAAATATGAACATAAAGGCATGATATAGCATGATTATCATAACATAGAAATGTGGAAACAACATTTAACATGATATTAGCATTATCCAATGCTCATTACATAGGGATCATGAGTATACCCTCATTGCACTTGAATTAACATGATTAAATCCTAATTTTACATGAATTAGCATAATTAAACCCTAATTTCACTTGACGTATCATGATACAAATATTTACCCAATGCATTGGAGCACTTTCAGGGTGTACCCTTTAAAAACATTTAATTTCATGCATACATGTACTACATGGATCATAAAACATGGATTAATTAAGAATAATAATTTATTCCACAAATAAGAGATATAGAATAAATAAATTTAATTACTCAATAAAAAAATACATTTTTATAAAGGATAATACCATTGATAGATAAATGAGTATGGTATTTACTTACACGATGGTTTTTGGCATGGGAAATTTCAGCAGTATAACGACGTCAAATACAAATCATAAAATGGTTTCATGAGAGATAAATGGGTATCTCATCATTTATACATGAAATTCATAGTAATGGGGTTATGTAACATAGTATCAAAACACATGTAATTGAATTTAGATTTATAAAATAAAATATTTCCTTGAATGTAAATGGGGAGAGAGAAATCCCTTACGGAATTTCAGCATGGTAATGGGTGTACATGGGAAGAATAAATTATAAATAAAGGGGTATCTCAAAATTATAACATAAGTATGGAAGTATAGGATTGTTTCTAAATCATACCCCGACATTTTTAATTTAAAATATAAGATAATAACAATATAAGTGAACTTCGACATAAATAAGGAATGAAAGTGAGGATCCCTTACAGAATTTCAGCATGGTAATAAGTGTTCATGGGAGGCATTAATGAGAGAAAAAGAGGTCTCTAGTCATTAAAACATAATTAGGTAAGTATGGTGAAGATTAAAAATCATACCCCAAAATTTTTAATTGAAAATAAATGGGTATAAAAACATTATGAAACTTGGACAAAAATGAGAAAAGAATAAATCTCTTACGTAAAAATGTGATCCCAAAGTCTTGGTAGAGGCTTGAGAGAGGCTTCTATGAAGCTTGAGGAACTTTGGGATAATTCTAGAGAGATGAGATAAGAGGTTGGTGGAACCCCAAAGGTATTGAGTGAAGATAAGTTGGAGCTTGGGTGAGTTTATATTGGAAAAGAGAGGGAATTCTTTATTATTTAGGTTTTGGATACCACACATTAAAATAATCAAAACCACAAACCATACCATGGTTTTTCCCCATGGTTTTTACAAATGTAAGTGGAAAAAATTATTTTATGATTCCAATTGGCGAAATTATTAAAATATTAGGCTTGCTTATGTGGAGGTGACTCATACTCTCATGGAAATCATTTTAAAAGTTAATATATTTTATAAGTCTTAGAGGGTCCACTAAGCCACAATAAAATTAATCAAAAAATTATAAAATCACATTATTTTAATGGAAAAAATATATTTTCCAAATATACCATTCATAGTGTTTTATTATATCACTATTTTTCCATTATGATGTCATAAAACACATTATATATTTAAACTGTATTTAGTTTTTACCCAAAAAATTCTACAATCTCAGAAAATTATAAAAAACTCACTGTTAGATAATTTCAACATCCTGAATCAAAAAATGATATTAATTTTATCTAAATACTTTTCCAAAATTGTGAATATTTACTTTTAAAATAAAAAGTTACATTTATTGAAAATTCATGGGTACTGTCAAAAACCGTTTTCAAACATTAAGAAAAATTACAATTGTATTCAAAAAATATTATATGATCATTAATAAAAAGTGATTTAGTAATAATATTTTATCAAAATATTATTTATTTAAAAATTCAATTAATTCGTCAAAACATATTTCTTAATTGAATATTAACTAAAAATATTATTTTTGATTTAAAAACCATTTAGAAAGTAACAATAATAAAATGAATTCATATTCTTTATTCTATACAAAAAATAATGCGCATAATTATAGTGATACGGTATTTCTAAGTATCCCTTATAAAACCCACATAATACCTAAGGGTATGGTGTGTGATGGTGACAAACTCTTGGGGTGTCTTAGATAACATCGCTCGGGTGGTAATCTCTATTTACTTCAACTTCTAGAAGAGGCCATCACATCCTTTGTCTAAGTAAATTGGATTTGTTAGAACCATATATTTATACTAATATTATGATCACTGTTAATCGGTTATATTAAAATATAACAATTCTTAATGTTATTTTAAAATGTAAAAACATAAAACCAAGTATGTGAATTTGTTTTATATAACCATTTTACAAAATTAGACATTTAATTAGATCAATAATAATTTTCATTAATAAAATTTTGTGTCGTTACAATCTTCCCACCTTAAAAAACTTCACACTCAATATTTCCTTTTCCCACATTAAAATAGATGAGGTCAGCTCTGCTTCATCACTTCCTCTAATTCCCACGCTATTTCTTCAAACTTTTGGTTTCGCCACAACACCTTGACGAGGGGAATTGTCTTATTTTGTAGAACTTTTTCCCTGTAATATAAGATCTTCACCGAATTCTCTTCATAGGAGAGGTCATTATCCAATGGTACCATGTCTGGATTAAGTACTTGCGATGATTCAGGTATGTACTTCTTCAAGAGTGATACATGAAATACATCATGTAGTTGAGATAGGTTCGATGGGAGTGTTGGTCAATAGGACACTGCTCTAATGCGATCAAGGATCTCAAAAGGGCTGATGTACCTTGGAATATGATTTCCCTTCTTTCCAAATATCGTAACTATATTCCACGGTGATATACGGTAGAATTATATGTCCCCAACATCAAACTCTAACTCTTATCAACGATTATCAGCATAGCTCTTTTGTCGACTCTGAGCAGCTTTAATGAGGTACTTGATGGTCTTAACCTTCTCCACCATTTCTTCGACCATTTATGGACCTAGGAGTATTCTCTTCCCAACATCATCCCAACATGATAGAGTCTTATACCTCTTCCCATAAATGGAAATATAAGGATCCATTTGGATTCTTGAGTGGAAACTATTATTGTATGAGAACTCAACTAGGAGAATATGTTGATCCCATCCTCCTTTGATGTCTATTAAGCATGCTCTCAACATGTCCGCACATGTTTGTATAGTCCACTTAGATTGGTCGTCAGTTTGAGGATGATAAACCGTACTAAAGTTCAGCTCAGCATTCAGAGCGTGTTAGAGACTCTTCCAGAACGTAGAGGTGAATCTTGGATCTCAATCGAATACAAAAGATAGTGGTACTCTATAAATCCTTACCAATTATCTGATGTATATTCGTGCCAGTTGATCCAATGAGAAATCATCTTGAATTGTAATGAAGTGTTCAGTCTTTGTAAGACGATCCACAACAACCTAGATATCATTGTTTCCTTTAGATTTCTTCTGAAATGTAGTGAAATGGTTTACGGTGATGTTTTCCCATTTCCATGTTGGTATGGGTAATTGTAATGCCCCGACCCCAAAAGCCTGGAGTCGGTGCATTATTTTAATACATTGGCATGATTACAAGAAAACAAGTCCCGAAAGACCAATCAGTTTAGCAGCCTTGGAAAACGTATTACACACATGGATGTTACATTACACTTTCTAACATACAACACAAAAAAAATAATCCTTTGAGAATTCCATTTTCCCCTTAGGTTAACCCTGCATCTCAAACATAAAACATTTCTTGGGATACTGGGAAAATAAAACATAAGAAAGGGGTGAGCTCAGATACTCAGTAAGGGTAAATAATTTAGCAAAAGCTATAAACTTTTAAAGCAAGATGTGTAATAAAAACAATATCCATTTAAACATAAACTAGAACATAATATAGCAAAAATAAATCAAACATTACCATATAAACATGCACATGGATATTCTAATAGTTGAATAATAACATGTAATAACTAATTTTATAATGAGGGAATGTAAAGTACCAGACTTTAATTTCAGTGTCAAGGCCCTGTTCCAGGACCTAGGGGATAACTGTAACCAGGCCCTAACCTGGAGAGCCTCTTTAATCGGACTCCAATCCAAAGAGCCTTTGTAACCGGACTCCATCCCAGAGACCCTCTATAAACGGACTCCAACTTGGAGATCCTCTGTAACCAGACTCCAACCCGAAGGGTCTGTTGTAACCGGACCCCAACTAGGAGGGCTTACTTTTATCGTTCCCCAACCCGGAACATACTACTCCAATACATTAATCTTAAGAAAAGGTTGAAATATGACATAAAAATTTGTATTAAAACTACCATACGAAATGTCAGTACTTTAACCATAAACCATGAATGGCATAAAAATAACTCTTCCACAGTCAAACATATCACAAAACCTTCAATACAATTTGGAATATTTGTATCATAATAAATCAACTTCAAACAAGCGAAAAATTTATCAAAGGATGTTAACATAGATGAATTCAAATTCTATTTGCGAGAAATATATCTTTTTATTTTGAAATAATTTAAGAGTAACATAATTATAAAGAAAACATTTATTTTGAAAATATTCTTATAATCTTGTAAGGTAAGATTCTATGATGTTATAATGGCGGAATATAGCTTCACCCGCCGTATAAGTTAAAAAACACATTCTTACCTTAATTTTGTCAAAAAGGTTAAAAAGTCCCTTGTTTGGAAAACAGTGAAAAGATTCCTTTAAAAAACATATATATTCAAATAAGGGTATAATTTAATTTAACCCATTGTCTAGTA
Source organism: Viscum album (assembly GCA_963277665.1). Taxonomy (NCBI): domain Eukaryota; kingdom Viridiplantae; phylum Streptophyta; class Magnoliopsida; order Santalales; family Viscaceae; genus Viscum; species Viscum album. Next base: position 1,147,270,652 of record OY728142.1, on the reverse strand, counting down.
AATAGTAAAAATGTTTTGAAATGAATTTTAAGAAACATGGATGTGGATGATAAAGAGGTACTAGAAGATAATTACGTATAAACAACCTCAGATATTGAAGAGATTATAGAATTAACATTTACCTTGTACTTTTCCTTGGTCGAGGGTAATTTAACCTCATATATAATAGTTAAATCATTTTTATTAAATTATAGAAAAACTATATACATAATTATTATATCATATATTATCTTCTAATAATGCTTTGTTAATGGTATTTTAGTATTATCATCGTTTCAGGTGTTAAGTGATTTGTTTTCCGTTATATTATTTGTTATGTGAGTCTTGTTTCTTATGGATGGGATGTTTCTTATTCATATCCAGAATGATATAAAGTATTTAAACATTATTTTTAATCATCAAATGAAAATTAGTCTTGAATGGTTACGAGGGAGAATGAATCTCATCACGTTCGTGGAGATGGAAATCCGTACATACTCAAGAGCGACAATATGATTCTTTTGATATTAAAATCATATATAATTGGATGTTATATAATATATACAGAATCAATATCATGTTTTATTTATTATTTATATTAATTATATATCATTATTATACCCATCCAAATAATAATGTATTGAATAACAACTACACCATGACGTGGAGACGGTAAGCCGTACATACGCACGTATGGTGAAATGTCATTCAAAGGATACATAGAATAATGAATATGGTTTTACCATATTTATAATAACATAAAATTATATAGAAGATACTATAGTTATTATTTTATAATGGAAACAATAAGGAAAGAAGAAGTGGAAGAAGAAAAGAACTTTAATGAGGTAATGAAATATTTACCTCTTCTTTGGGTTCTTCCTTTTGATTTGACCAAAAGGGATCCTTAGGTTGGCTTTATGACTAAAGGAAGGCCTCTAGGATTAAGTTTGGATAGTTTATAGGATATTAGGTCATGGTTTGGCCAAGCCAAATGGTTTTGAAGGTGTGAATCTGAGAGAAGCGGGAGTGCCCTTTTAAAAGAGGGGTGAGGGGAACCTTAGGAAAAGATTGAAATATTATTTTATAATAAAATCATATTTGGTTTATAATGGCTATAAATTGATTTATTTTTAAGCTAAAGTGGGGATGGGTTTAAATACTCTCAACAAATAGGTTTTATAAAAGTTTAGGTTACCATTTTAACCTTACCTTTTAGATTTAACTCTAAGTTAAATAATTTAACTTTTACCATGTCTTCTTGTATTCTTACACTATATGGTTAATAAAATTACTATAAACATCCATAAGAACCTAAAGTGGTTAATTAATGGCATATATAATATTATTTAACCTCTTTTTCTTATCCATATATTTTTAGGAATATTATATCAACCAATAATATTGTATTTGTTTTAAAATTTAATTTATGTCCATTTTAACACTATTTGGTATTTTGTTTTTGTGAAAGTCATTAAAAAATTATCACTTCGAAAAAAAAATTATCTAATAAACCCTAACATTGCCTATTAACCTATAAAATTATTTTAATTCATCAAAATTCTCAAATTACATTTATTTTGATATTTATAATAACCATTATTTTAATCATTCATTAATAAGGTAATTACTGCATCATCATTTTGTCATAAATAAATTATATTATTTAATGTCTAAAAATAATAAACAAAATAAAATTATGTAAGAAATATTATTACCTTTCTAATTAATATTTACAGTCGAATTTATCTTATTTATATCCCAATATTAAAATGTTTTAGTTATGAAAACTTGAATTTAACACTTTTAACTCATTCTAAATTAAATAATAATAAATGTCCACATCTAATCCAAGTGGACCTGAAGGGTAATATTTTATTCTTAAGGTTCTTCTTGGTCAAATTACAGTTATCCAATAGAATTAGGATGTGTGTTATGTTAATTATAATATCATTTTTACCCTGAATTACCCTATTTACTTTTAACTGTGGTAAATAAAAGACAACAATTACAATTCACCGAAATTTACTTTAATCTTATTGAAAGACATTTTACATAGTGTGGTTAACCGTGTCTCTTAGATTTTTGAAATTCAACACATAGAAGCGGTAAAATTAATTTTTATACAAATTTTCAAATGCTCCAAGATGGTGGGTAAAAGACTGTAAAAAGTTCAATAAAATTTTAAACATATAATTTTATAATAAAAAACCAATGAATTAAATTGAACTAATATTGTTCTTATGTATCTATTTTTAATTAAAATAAATTTAAATAAAATAATTAATTATTTAAATAAAAAGTCTGTTTTAAACAATAATGCAGTTTTTTTCACTATTCATCAAAAATTGAATGTTTTTAGAAAAATACCAAAAATTCACCCTAAGATAATTTTTATTTTCCGAATTAAAAAATGAATTATATTTTACCAATTTCTAAACATAGAGTTTTCATTAATTAATTTAAAATTAATTCTCGTTGTCAAAACCAAAAGGCGTATTTTTAAGAAATAATAACTATCAAAAGATTGACACTTGTTTATGTCCAATTTCAAAGTAAAATTACTTACAATGACAAAAATTGGATTAAATAGTAAAAATATAATCTATTTATACTTCCAAACCATTTAAATGTATAATTTAAGACAATAAATTATTTTTGTTAAAAAATTTATTTTCAGTTAAAATATAGTATTTTTTAATATTCACCCAAATATGAATGTTATCAGAAAAACACCAAAAATTTATTGAAACTAAATTACTGTGACCCAATTCTAAAGAAGAAGTTTATTTTTTTAAATTGAATATATAAAAGTTTCAAATATTGGATTTAAAAAGGGTTTCCCATTAAAAGGTAGTAAAATTGCATTTTTTTTTTAAAATACTTCTTTTATCTATAAAAAATTAATTTTTTCTTATATTATGTCTAAGAAACTAATAATACAGATTCTAAAATTATAAGGATTATTTAAAGTTCAAAATTCAATTAATATTATTCATAACCGCTTTTGAACAACTATTTTGGTAAGTCCCGGTGCACTTGAACTCGGTGTTATGTGTAGTGCAAGTTATTGAATTACTTTGAAAAATAACGTACTATGAAATCATGGGGTGTTATATTCTTACCTACTTCAATAAATTTCATCCTTGCAATTTGGAATTTTTCTTCCAAAATAAAAGGTTGAAAATAGAAAATACCATTGTGGGAAAACCCACATCAGAAATAGGGTTAATAAAATTTAGTCTTAATAAGAGGAAAAGGGAAATGAAAGGGTCACCACCAAATTATGATATCGATTAGATGAAAATTGCTATCAATTAGAGACACATAATTGGAGGAAAAATGTAAATATTTATAGGGAGTGGTTGAGGTAGTCAATCACAAACAAGTGTAAAATTGAGGGCCTCAAATCTATCAATCTATGATGATTTAAAATACCATCTGTTCAACAAAACAAAAGGTATTAGGATAACAGATTTTTTGTCATAAGATCCCATACCTAAAGTTTAAGAATTAATTTACCCACAGAATAAGAGGAATATATATATATATATATAATTGACATGTAGAGTTTCATCCTTCAACTAATTCCTACCACAAACATATCTTTTACTCCAAAAGATGTCAAAAAAATATTCTATTTATCCTAATCATATAGGGTTCTAAAAATAATGAATTTATAATTCAACTATCAGACCATTTAAAAAAACTAGATTATACAGTCCAGGGACTTCATGTAGTCCAGTGGTAGGTGATAAATCCCAATTGCACTATGGTTGTGGGTTTGATTCTCGTATCATTGTCTGACGCGACAGAGTGTCACACGGTCTGCATGTTGTTCATTTTATAAAAAACCAAAAATAACCTTAATAATAGTATCCAATTTCATTCTTAATCCACTCCAACCTTTAGACTTATCCAAAATACTTCTATCCAAACTCACAGTCCAAAATTTATAAGGAATTTAAACACAATGAAGATCCTTTTTTCCACGTAATAACATGTGAACACCTTTATCATGTATTATTTCAAAACATGGTAACACCCTAAATTACCATAAAACATTATTTATTACATTCATGCTCCCTTATCCTTTATATAATATTGGATATATTACTTATATCCAAAAAAATTAAATATTCCAATAATGATGAAATAAACAAACTATTAATCAGTTCCATGGAAGTCAATAATACCCAATATATTTTATCCAAATCGACCATCTATTATTCCGAAATCATTACCTCATTATTAGGACCATATTAAGGATTACCTTTCCTTTAACCATGTATTTTTCAAAAAAGTGTAGCTTAATATTAAGTCACTTTTCATAGAACCATATAATCTCAAATCGTCAATAAAATAGTATTTCAGTACAATCCTTATATGTCTCCATAATTCTTATAATAAGTATACTATTGATAAAACATTAGAATGAAATAATTATATAATAAAAACATAACAACAGTAGTCATTCCTCTTCATCTGAGGTAGTATCATAACTTGATTATTATCCAATATCATCATTTGTGGTATACTCTGATGACCGGGACATTGATTCGTGCATTGTCACAATACCTTGCAGATTAAGTATTTTACATTTGAAACATTTTTCTTACCCTTAAAATCATGTAATTGGTGTCCTTTTTCTCCACACTTATAACAAACTCCCATTCCATTCAATCATTTACCAAGGTGATTATTTCCACATTTATCATATATGGGAAAATCATTCTTTACCCTCTTCCCTTTATCCATCTTTCTCTCCACCATCCTTTTCTTCAATTGCTTCCTTTCGAAGCCATAGGACTCAGAGAATTCTTTACATATCTTATTAACACATGATATTATTTCTTCATATGTTGAGAATACATGGGAAACTATTTTCCTTCTAAATTTTGGCTTAATACCATGAATGATAGGATCCTTCATACTCTTTGGATCATACGTATTAATGGATTTTTCATTCCTTCTACTGGGCGCCATTTCTATACAATGGCATACATTAGGTCAGTTTATGAATCACAATGAATAATTCCAAACTTCTAAAATACCTAACATAAATTGAAATGATTATGGATATAATATGTAATCCTAAAAATATTTTTTTGAGGAGGTATATACTCATAAATCATTCATAATGAATTGTAAAGAAAATGAGAATTATCATAAGCATATCCCCTAGGAGTGTCATAACCAAGAGTGCAGCAAGACTCGTTGTCGTGCACCAATCCCCGTTCAAGTCTAGCTCAAAGATGTGTTTTCAAGTTTTACCCCTCGGTACATCTGTGCCAGAGCCGCCTCTACCCCGCTCATATCTAAACAGGGATGTATTTTCTTGGAAAACTAACAAAATCACTACATTACCAAAATTCTAGGAAGTTCTTCCATACTAATCCTCAAAGTCTATCTTAGGGTAATGTGGTCTAATTAGAGTTTATCCAAATCCGGTTTCCAAGTTTATTGATAAACATCCTTTGATACCAACTGTAACGCCCTGACCCCAAAATCCCAGAGTTGGTGCATTATTTTAATACATTGGAATGATTACAAGGAATCAAGTCCTGGAAGAATGATCAGTTTAGTAGTCTTGGAAAATAGATTACATAGTTGAATGTTATATTACACTTTCTAACATACAACACAAACAAATACTTTAATAATGCCATTGTTACGTTAGCTAAACCCTACATCTCAAACCTAAAACACTTCCTGGGATCCTAGGAAAATAAAACATAAGAAAGGGGTGAGCTCAGATGCTCAGTTAGAGTAAATAATTTAGCGGAAGCTATAAAATTTAGGTCAAGATGTGTAATAAAAAGAATAGCCTTTTAACCATAATCTTGAACATAATATGGAAAAAATAAATCAAACAGTACCATAAAAACATGGACATGGATATTGTACTAGTCGAATAATCACATGTAATAACTAATTTTATAATGAGGTAATGTATAGTACCGGACTTTAATTTCTGTGTCAAGGACTCCTACCAAGACCTAGGGGATAACAGTAACCGGACCCCAACTTGGAGAGCCTCTGTAACCAGACTCCAACCCGAAGAGCCTCTATAACCGGACTCCAACCCAAAGTGCCTCTCTAACCAGACTCCAACCCGGAGAGCCTTTGTAACCGAACTCCAAACTGGATGGTTTTCTGTAACCGGACCCCAACCCATAGGGATTACTTTTACCGGTCCCCAACCCAGAACATACTAGTCCAATACATTCATCTTCAGAAGAGGTTGAAATATAACATAAACATTCGTATTAAAACTATCATATGAAATGTCAATACTTTAACCATAAACCATGAATGTCCGAAAAATAACTCATCCACTTTCAAACATATCAAAAAAAAATTCAATACAATAAGGAATATTTGTATCATAATAAATCACCATGAAACAAGTGTAAAATTTATCAAAGGATTGTTATCATAGATGAAATCAAAACTATTTGGGAGAAATATCTCTTTCTATTTTGAAATAATTTAAGAGTCACATAATTATAAAGAAAAAATTTATTTTCAAAATATTCTTATAATCTAGTAAGGGAAGATTCGACGATGTTATAATGGTGGAAAATAGCCACACCTGTCATATAAGTTAAAAAAGACATTCTTACCTTAATTTTGTCAAAAAGGTTATAAATTACCTTATTTGGAAAATGATGGAAAGATTCCTTTAAAAAATATATAAGGTCAAATAAGGGTATAAATGACTTTAACCCATTGTCTAGTAAATAGTAAAAATGTTTTGAAATTCATTTTAAGAAACATGGAAGTGGATGATAAAGAGGTCCCAGTAGATAATTACGTATAAACAACCTCAGCTAATGAAGAGATTGTAGAACTAACCTTTACCTTGTACTTTTCCTTGGTTGAGGTTACTTTAACCTCCTGTATAATAGTTATATAATAGTTATTAAATTATACAAAAACCATATACATAATTATGATATCATATATGATCTTTCAATAATTCTTTGTTAATTGTGTTTTAGTATTATCATCATTTCGGGTGTTAACTGATTCATTTCCCTTTATATTCTTTGTTATGTGAGTCATGTTCATTATGGATGGTATGTTTCTTATTCATATCCCGGATGATATCAAGTCTTTAAACATTATTTTTAATCATCAAATGAACATTAGTCTTGAATGGTTATGATGGGGAATAAATCTCATCGCGTTCGTGGAGACGGTAATCCGTACGTACGCACAAGTGACAATATCATTTTTTGATATTAAATTCATATATAATTGGATGGTATATCATATATAGAGAATAACTATCATGTTATATTTATTATTTATATCAATTATACATCATTATTATACCCATCAAAATAATAATGTATTGAATAACCACTACACCACGACGTGGAGACGGTAAATCGTACGTACGCACGTATGGTGACATGTCATTCAAAGGATGTATAGAATAATGATAATGGTTGTAAAATAATTATAATAACATCATAGTATATAAAAGATATTGGAGTTATTATTTTAGAATGGAAACAACAAGGAATGAAGAAGTGGAATAAGAAAAGAACTTTAAAGAGGTGATCAAATGTTTACTTCTTCTTCGGGTTCTTCCTTTTGATTTGATCAAAAGGGATCATTAGGTTGGATTTATGACTAAATGAATGCCTCTAGGATGAATTTAGGATAGTTTAGAGGATATTTGGGAAAGGGTTGGCTGAGAAAAATGGCTTTGATGGTGTAAATGTGAGAGAAGGGGGAGTGCCCTTTTATAAGAGGGGTGAGGGGCACGTTAGGAAAATATTTAAATATTATTTTATAATAAAATAATATTTGGTTTATAATGGCTCCGAAATGATTTATTTATAAAATAAAGTGGGTATGGGTCAAAATCCTCTCAACCAATAGGTTTTATACAAGTTTAGGTTACCATTGTAACCTTACCTTTTATATTTAACTCTAAGTTAAATAATTTAACTTTTATCTTGTCTTCTTGTATTCCTACACTATATGGTTAGTAAACTTACTATAAACATAAATAAGAACCTAAATTGGTTCATTAATGACATATATAATAATATTTTACCCCCTTTTCTGATACATATATTTTTAGGAATATTATATGAACCAATAATATAGTATTTGTTTTAAAATTTAATTTATGTCAATTTTGACTCTATTAGGTATTTTTTTTGTGAAAGTCATTAAAAACTTATCACTTCAAAAAAAATTATCTAATAAACCCTAACATGTCCCATTAACTTATAAAATTAGTGGAACTCATCAAAAGTATCAAATTACATTTATTTGGATATATATAATATCCATTATTTTAATCTTTCATTAATAAGGTAATTACTACATCATCATTGTGTCTTAAGTAAATTATATTATATATTGTATAAAAATTATAAATAAAATACTATTATCTATAAAATCCTTTTACCTTTATAATGAATATTTATAGTCGAATTTATCTTATGTATATCTCTATATTAAAATGTTTTTGTTATGAAAACTTGAATTTAACACTTTTAACTCTTCTATAAATTAAATAATAATAAATGTCCTAATCTAATCCAAGTTGACCTAAACGGTAATATTTTATTCCTGAAGTTGTTTTTGGTCGAATTAAAATTATCAAATATAATTAGGACATGTATTCATTTAATTATAATATCATTTTTACCCTCAATTACCCTATTTTATTTTAACAATGTTAAATAAAAGTGAAAAGTTACTTTTCACCAAAAATTATTTTCATCTTATTGAACCACATTTTACTTACTAAGGTTAACTGTGTCTCTCGGATTTTTTAAATTTAACTCACAGAAGGGGTTAAATTATGTTTTATGCAAATTTTCAAATGCTCCAAGAAGGTGGGTAAAACACCGTAAAAAGTTCAATAAAATTTTATACATCAAATTTTATTATAAAAAAAATTCCAATAAATTACATTGAACATATATTGGTCTTATGTATCTATTTTTACATAAAATAAGTTTTAATAAAATGATTAATTATTTAAATAAAATGTGGGTTTTAAAGAATAACACATTGTTTTTCACTATTCATCAAATAATGAATTTTTTCCGAAAAATGACAAAAATTCACACTAAGGTAATTTTGATATTCCGAATTCAAAAAATAATTATATTTTACAAATTTCAAAACATATAAGTTTCATTAATTAATTTAAAATTAATTTCCGTTGTAAAAACCAAAAGGCGTATTTTTATGAAATAATAACTATCAAAAGATTGACACTTGTTTATGTCCAATTTCAATATAAAATTACTTAAAATTACCGGCATTGGATTAAATGGTAAAAATATAATCTATTTAAACTTCCAAACAATAAAAATTTATAATTTATCACTATAAATTATTTTGATTAAAAAAGTTGTTTCCAGATAAAATATAGCATTTTTCACTATTCACCCAAATATGAAAGATATCATAAAAAGACCAAAAATTTATTAAAACTAAATTATTATGTCCCAATTCTAAATAATATTTTTATTTTGTCAAATTGAATATATAAAAGTATCAAATATTGGATTTAAAAATGTTTTTCCATTAAAAGGTGGTAAAATTGCATTTTTTGAAAAATACTTTTTTTATCTGAAAAAATGATTTTGTTCATACATTATGTCTTTGAAACTCATAATATGGATTATAAAATTATAAGTATTATTTAAAGGTCAAAATTCATTTAATTCTATTCATAACCGCTTTTGAACGACTAGTTTGATAAGTCGTGGTGCGCTTGAACTCGATGTTCTGTGTAGTGCAAGTTATTGAATTACTTTGAAGAAATAACGTACTATGATATCTTGGGGTGTTAAATTCTTCCCTCATTCAATAAATTTCATCCTCATAATATGAAATAGTTTTTTGAAAATAAAATGTTGAAAATAAAAAATACCTTTGTGGGAAAACCCACATCGGAAATTGGGTTAATAAAATTTAGTCTTAATAAGAGGAAAAAGGAAATGAAAGGGTCACCAAAAAATTATGATCTTGATTAGGATAACATTGGTGGAAATTAGAGACACATAATTGGAGGAAAAACATAAATATTTATAGGGAGTGATTGAGGTCATCAATCACAAACAAGTTTAAAATTGAGGGCCTCAAATCCATCAATCTGTGATGATTTAAAATACCATTGGTTCAACAAAAATTAAGGTATCAGGATAACACATTTTTTGCTTTAAGATCTCTTCCATAAAAGTTTAGGAATTAATTTACCCATAGAATAAGAGGAAAAAAATTATATTTATATATATACATGACCAGTAGAGTTTCATCCTTCAACTAATTTCTACCGCAAACTCATCTTTTACTCAAAAAGATTTCAAAAAAAAAATTATTTATACTAATCGTATAGGGTTTCAAAAATAATGAATTTATAACTCACCTATCAGACCCTTTAAAAACTAGATTATACAATCTAGGTACTTCACGTAGTCCAATGGTAGGTGATAAATCCCAATCTCACTATGGTTGTGGGTTTGATTCTGACAGCTTTTCCCAACGCAACTGATTGTCACACGATCTGTGTGTTTTCCTTTTTATAACAATCCAAAAATAACCTTAACAATAGTATCGAATTTCAAACTTAATCCATTACAACCTTTATATTTATCCAAAATACTTATATCCAAACTCACAGTCAACATTTTATAAGGAAGTTAAACAAAATAAAGATCCTTTTTTCCACATAATAACATTTGAACATCTTCATCAAGTATTATTTTAAAACATGGTAACACCCTAAATTAATATAAAAACTTATTGATTACATTCATGATCCCTTATCCTTTATATAATACTGGATATATTCCTTATATCCAAAAATTTTGAATATTCCAACAATGATGAAACAAAAAAACTATTAATCAGTTCCAAGGAAGCCAAGAATATCCAATATATTTTACCCAAATCAACCATCCCTTATTCCGAAATCACTAACTCCTTATCAAGAATATATTAAGGATTACCTTTCCTTCAACCATGTATTTTACAAAAAGTGTGGCTTACTATTATGTCACTTTTCATAGAACCATATAATCTCAATTCTTTAATAAAGTTGTAATTCAGTACACTCCTTATTTATCTACATAATTCATATAACCAATATATTGTTGATACAAAACTCAAATGAAATAATTCTATAATAACAACATAATAACACTAGTCATTCATATTCATCTGAGGTAGTATCATAACTTGATTATTATCCAATAGCATCATTTGCGGTATACTCTGATGCCTGGGACATTGATTCGTGAAGTGTCCCAATGCCTTGCAGATGCATAATTTTACAGTTGAAACATTTTTCTTACCCTTGAAATCATGTACTTGATGTCCTTTTTCTCCACACTTATTACAAAATCTGATTCCTTTCAAGCATTTACCAAGGTGATTATTTCCATATTTATCACATATGAGAAAATCCTTCTTTCCACTCTTCCCTTTATCCATCATTCTCTCTACCATCCTTTTCTTCGCTTTCTTTCCTTAAAATCCATAGGACTCAGAGAATTATTTACTTATCTTATTAACACATGATATTATTTCTTCATATGTAGAAGATACATGGGATACTATTTCCCTTCTAAATGTTGTCTTAATACCATGAATGATATGATCCTTCTTACTCTTTGGATCATACGTATTGATGGAGTTATAATTCCTTCTATTGGGAACCATTTAAATACAATGGAATACCCTAGGTCAATTTATGAATCGCAATGAATAATTCCAAACATCTAAAATACCTAACGTAAATTTAAAAGTTTATGGATATAATCCATAATCATAAAAATATTTTCTTTGAAAAGGTATATACTCATAAATCCATCATAATTATTTGTAAAGAAATTGAAAATTATCCTAAGCGTATCCCTCGGGAGTGTTGTGACTAAGAGTGAATCAGGGCTCATTGTCATTCACCAATTCTCGTTCGATTATAGCTCAATGCGGTGTTTTCAGGTTTTACCACTAGGTATATCTGTTCCAGAGCCGCCTCTACCTGCTCGTATCTAGACATAGATGTATTTGCTTGGAAAACTCACAAAATCCCTACATTAACAAAATTCTAGGAAGTTATTCTATACTAATCCTCTAATTCTATCTTAGGGTAATGTGATCTAATCAGAGTTTATCTAAATCTAGTTTCTAAGGTTATTGCTAAACTTCCTCTGATACCAACTATAACGCCCCGACCCCAGAAGCCCAGAGTTGGTGCATTATTTTAATACATTGGAATGGTTACAAGGAATCAAGTCCTGAAAGACTCACCAGTTTAGTGTTCTTGGAAAATAGATTAAATACTTGAAAGTTACATTACACTTTCTAACATAAAACACAAAAACAAACCCTTTCATAATGCCATTGTTCCATTAGCTTAACCCCGTATCTCAAACATAAAACACTTCCTGGGATCCTGGGAAAATAAAATATAAGAAAGCGGTGAGCTCAGATGCTTAGTAAGGGTAAATAATATAGAGGAAACTATAATCTTTTGAGGCAAGATGTTTAATAAAAACAATAGCCTTTTAAACATAAACTTGAGAATAATATGAAAAAGATAAATCAAACATTACCATAAAAACATGCACTTTGATATTCTACAAGTAGAATAATCACATGTAATAACTAATTTCATAATGAGGTAATATATAGTACCAGACTTTAATTTCTGTGTCAAGGCCTCCTACCAATACCTAGGGGATAACTGTAACCGGAACCCAACCCGGAGAGCCTCTATAACCGGACTCCAACCCGGAGAGCCTCTATAACCGGACTCCAACCCGGAGGGTCTGCTGTAACCGGAAACCAACCCAGAGTGCTTACTTTTACTATTCCCCAACTCAGAACATACAAGTCCTATACATTCATCTTAAGAAAAGGTTGAAATATAACACAATCCTTCGTATTAAAACTAGCATACAAAATGTCAACACTTTAACCATAAACCAAAAATGGCCTAAAAATAACTCATCCACAGTCAAACATATCACAAAACCTTCAATACAATATTGAAGATTTTTATCATAATAAATCAACTTCAAACAGGCGTAAAAATTATCAAAGGATGTTGACATAGATGAAATCAAAACTATTTGAGAGAAATATCTCTTTCCATTTTAAAATCATTTAAGAGTCACATAATTATAAAGAAAAAATTTATTTTGAAAATATTTTTATAAGATTTTAAGGAAATATTTTTTGATGTTATAATGGAGGAAAATTGTTGCACCTGCTGCATAAGTTAAAAAAGATATTCTTACCATAATTTTGTTGAAAAGGTTATAAAGTGACTTCTTTGGAAACTAATGTAAAGATGAATTTAAGAAACATATTAGGTCAAATAAGAGTATAAATTACTTTAACCCATTTTCTAGGAAATAGAAAAAATGTTTTGAAATGCATTTTAATACACATGGATGTGGATGATAAAGAGGTCCCAGTAGATAATTAAGTATAAACAACCTCGGATAATGAAGAGATTTTGGAATTAACCCTTACCTTGTACTTTTCCTTAGTGTAGGGTATGTTAAACTCATGTACAATATTTAAATCATTGTTATTAAATTATAAAAAAAACCATATACATAATTATGTTATCATATATGATCTTCTAATAATTCTTTGTTAATGGTATTTTAGTATTATCGTCGTTTCTGGTGTTTACTGATTCGTTTTCCTTTATATTCGTTGTTACGTGATTCATGTTTATTATGGATGGGATGTTTCTTATTCATATATAGAATGAAATCAAGTATTTAAATATAATTTTTAATCAGAAAATGAAAATTATTCTTGAATGGTTTTGATGGGGAATGATTCTCATCGCGTTCGTGGAGACGGTAATCCGTACGTACGCACGAGCGACAATATCATTATTTTGATATTAAAATAGTATATAATTTGATGGTATATCATATATACAGAATCATTATCTTTTTATATTTATTATTTACATCAATTATACATCATTATTAAACCCATCCAAAATAATAATGTATTTCATAACAACTACACCACAACGTGGAGACGGTAAGCCGTACGTACGCACGTATGGTGACATGTCATTAAAAGGATGAATAAAATAATGAATATAGTTGTAACATATTTATAATAACTTCAAATAATATATAATATACTATATTTGTAATTTTATAATGGAAACAACATGGAAATAAGAAGTTGAAGAAGAAAAGAACTTGAAAACGTGATGAAATATTTACCTCTTCTTCAGGTTCTTCCTTTTGATTTGATCAAAAGTGCTCCTTAGGCTGGCTTTATGACTAAAATAAGGCTTCTAGGTTGAAAGGAAGACTGTTGATAGGATATTTGGGCATGTTCTGGCTGAGACAAATGGCTTTGACGGTGTGAATTTGAGAGAAGGGGGAGTTCCCTTTTGTAAGAGGGGTGAGGGACACCTTTGGAAAAGATTGAAATATTATTTTATAATAAAATCATATTAGGTTCAAAAAGGATACAAATTGATTTATTTAGAAGATAAAGTGGGTATGGGTCTAAATTATCTCAACCAATTTGTTTAAACAAATTTAGGTTACCATTTTTACCTTACCTTTTAGATTTAACTCTAAGTTAAATAATTTATCTTTTATCGTGTCTTCTTATATTCTTACAATATTGGGTTAATAAACATACTATAACCGAAACAAAGAACCTCAAGTAGTTAATTAATGAAATATATAATATTATTTAATCCCTTTTTCTGAACATTATATTTCTAGAAATATTATATCAACCAATAATATAATCTTTTATTAAAAATTAATTTATGTCAATTTTGACACTATTTGGTATTTTGTATTTTTGAAAGTCATAAAAACCTTATCAGTTCTAAAAAAATTATATAATAAACTCTAACATGTTATATTAACCGATTAAATTATTGGAATTCATCAAAAGTCTAAAATTACATTTATTTTGATATTTATAATATCAATTATTTTAATCTTTCATTAATAAGGTAATTACTGCATCATCATTGTGTCATAAATAAATTAAATTATTTAATGTTTAAAAATTATAAATAAAATACCATTATGTAGGAAATTTTTTAATATTCCTAATGAATATTTATAGTCGAATTTATCTTATGTATAACCCAATATTAAAATGTTTTAGTTATGAAAACTTGAATTTAACACTTCAACTCTTCTTTAAATTAAATAATAATAAATGTCCTAGTCTAATCCAAGTAGACCTAAAGGGTCATATTATATTCCTAAGGTTGTTTGTGGTCTAATTACACTTATCCAATAGAATTAGGAAATGCGTTAAGGTAATTATAATATCATTTTTACCCTTAATTGCCACATTTACTTTTAATTGTGGTAAATAAAAGTCGAAAGTTACTATTCACCAAAAATTATTTTCATCTTATTGAACAACATTTTACTTACTATGTTTAACCTTGTTTCTCTGATTTTTGAAATTCAACTCACAGAAGTGGTAAAATTAAGTTTTATATAAATTTTCAAATGCTCCTGGAAGGTGGGTAAAAGATGGTAAAAAGATCGATAAAAGTTTATACATCTAATTTTTTAATATAAAAAAATCAATGAATTACATTGAACTAATATTTTTTATGTTTATATTTTAACTTAAAATAATTTTAAATAAAATAATTAATTATTTTAATAAGAAGTGGGTTTTAAATAAAAACGCAATGTTTTTTCACTATTCATCAAAAAATGAAAGCTTTCAGAAAAATACCAAAAATTCACCCTAAGATAATTTTGATATTTTGAATTCACAAATAAATTCTATTTTATCAATTTCAAAACATATAAGCTTCGTTAATTAATTTACAATTAATTCTCGTCGTCAAAACAAAGACATATTTTTAAGAAATAATAACTATCAAAAGATTGACACTTTTTTATGTCTAATTTCAAAGTGAAATTACTTACAATGACAAATATTGGATTAAATGGTAAAAATATAACCTATTTATACTTTCAAACCATTGAAATGTATAAGTTAACACTATAAATTATTTAGATTAAAAAATTTGTTTTCAGTTAAAATATAGTATTTCTTACTATTCACCCAAATATGAATGTTATCAGAAAAATACCAAAAAATTATTGAAACTAAATTATTATGTCCATATTCTAAAGAAGAATTATATTTTGTCAAATTGAATATATAAAAGTTTCAAATATTGGATTTAAAATGGGGTTTCCATTAAAAGGCGGTAAAATTTCATTTTTTTAAGAATAATTCTTTTATCTAAAAAATGAATTTGATCTTACATTATGTCTATCAAACTCATAATATGGATTCTAAAATGATAAGGATTAAATAAAGTTCAAAATTCATTTAATACTATTCATAACCGCTTTTGAACAGCTAGTTTGGTAAGTCATGGTGCGCTTAAACTCAGTGTTTTGTGTAGTGAATGTAATTGAATTACTTTGAAGAAATAATGTACTATGAAATCATGGGGTGTTACCATAATGGTTGCATCATCTCTTTAGACTTATGCCTCTCAGCCTTCACTTTTTGATATACCAGGCACTTTGATGTATACTTAGCGATCTCATTCATTATGGTATCCCACGAATAATGCTATCAGAGATCTCGATACATCTTTGGGTTTCCTGGGTGAATGAAGAAATTAAAACTATATGCATCATCCAAAAGTTCATTCTCTAACTCCAGATTTTATGGACACATAGTCTTGTCCCAAATCTCACAACTCCTTCTTCATTAACATTGAAATCTGAGGATTTCCCTTTCATGATAGTTTCCACTTTCTTTTGAATTCCCACTTCATCCTTTTGATCATCCCTTAACCATTCCAAAAGAGGCGGTTGAGAAATAATTTGTGAAATTATTGATGATGTTACCTTATTTATGATTAAAATGTCCATATTCATCAAATTTAAGAATATTTTATTCTTTTCAATTCACATCAATGATAGAATCGATGGGTCTTTTCTACTTAGAGCATCTATCACCTTGTTTTCATTCCCTGGTTGGTAATGGATTGAGCGATCATAGTCTGTGATCAGCTCTAAAAAAATCCATCGGAGAATTTTAAACTCTTTATATGTGAATATATATTTGAGGCTTTTGTGGTCTATATATATGTCACACTTCTCCCCAAATAGGTCATGTCGCCAAATTTTTAAGGCAAAGATTACTACAGCCAACACCAAATCATGGGTTGGATAGTTTTTCTCATGAAATTTCGATTTCCTTGAATAATAAGAAATGAATTTGTCATTTTTCATCAACACACATCCCATTCACTTATTTTAAGAATCACTAAATACCACAAAATTTCTCCACTTGTGGGTAGTATGAGAACGAGCACAGTGATAAGCCTCTTTTTCAACTCTTTGAAGCTATCTTCATATTCATCACTCCAAGAAAACATGACTCCCTTCTGGGTTATCTTGGTAAGAGGGTTGGAAAATCATGAGAAATTTCTCACAAATAGGCGATTATATCCAGATAACCCCAACAAGCTATAGATATCCATCATCAATATTGGACTCATCCATCCCTCAATTGTAGTTGTCTTGGAAGGATCCACAGATATCCCATTACTTTCAAAGATATGGTCCAAGAATGAGGCATACTTCAACCATAACTCACACTTGTTGTAATTTTCATAGATATTATCCTTTCTAAAGGTCTCTAGTAATGTTCTTAGATGATCCTCATTCTCCTCCTTGGTTTTGAAGTATATTAAAATATCATCTATAAAGTCTACCACAATTTTTTCGAGGTGATCTATAAAACTCTATTCATCATTTTCTTGAAGATTTATGGAGCATTAGTGAGTCCAAAATTCATTACAATGAATGCATAGTGCCCGTATCTTGCAGGAAAATCAGTCTTGGGGATATCCTCCTTCTTTACCCTTACATGGTAATATCTCGATTACAGATCCACCTTGGAGAAGTATTGGGCTCTGCGTAGCTGATCGAACAAGTCATCGATTCAGGGCAGAGGATATTTTTTCTTTATCGTGATTTTTTTGATCTCATAATAATCAATGCAAAGGCGCAATGGACTATCCTTATTCTTGATGAATAGGACTGATACACCCCATGGTGAAGCACTTTGGCATATGAACCCTTTATCCAGATTCTCTTATAGTTGATTATTTATCTCCTCAAGCTAATCAATAGCCATTCTATATAGATTCTTAGATATTGGAAAATCCCAAAGTATAAGATCAATCACGAATTAAACATCTCTTCTAGGAGGAAGACTATGAAATTCCTCGGGAAATACTTCTATGAATTCTCTCACAATAGGAATGACTTTAAGGATAGTTTCTTCCTTAAACTCAATAATCTGAGAAAGATACACATGATTATATGGAAATAATATCCATACTTGAGATGATGGTGTGGAAGAAGATTCATCCTCCTCCTTGAACATGTACAGAATCGAGGGGTTGATTCTCTATATGGAGTGTGATTTCCCTCTCACGGAAATTTATATTGGTTCAATATAGAGAAATCCAATCCATTCCAAGAATTGCATCAAATTTCACCAAAGGAAGAATGATGAGGTTTTATAGGAAGTTCAAACCACAAATTGTGACATGGGTGGGGATATTTTCAGGGGATATAATGATTTCTCCATTTTCGGTTCTCACCGACATCGTTACTTCCATGATTTGTGGTGGGGATTGTATTTTTCTACTTAACTTTCAAGATATAAAAGAATTAATAGAACCATAATCAAAAAGTGTATTTACTATTCTTGACTGAATAACTAGCGTACCTATAACCACTTCATTTTCGGGGTTCAATTCGGTGATAGTGATGGAAAAATCTCACCCTTACTGCCTCGAAGGTTATTGGTTGCCTCAAAAAACCGTTCACTTAGGGAACTGGTTTTCAAAGTGCCCTGCTTATTTGCAGTTAAAGCAATGAACAAAGCATTGAGGGTCGAACAGAGAGTTCCTCTTATCTATCGCAGAATTGGGTTTTTCTTCTCGGAAGTTAATGGCTATGTTCCCTTCTCTTCCACACAAAAATAATTTCCTCATCCCCTTCATGAAATTTTCGGGGTGATTCTTTCTGCACCTTTGGAAAGTAGGGTGCTGGAATTTCTTAGCACTATTGGATTTATCTATTGAACAGCCAGAAATAAAGTTGACTTTCTGCTTCTTATCCTAATAATACCCCTGAGATTCTCTGATCTCCATTTCAACTTTGAGGGAACATCTAACAATTTTCTCATAGGTATCAAAGTCATAGTTCTCTATGGATTTTCGTAAGCTAGGTTTTATCCCACCAAAGAAGCAATAAACCTTTCATTCAGGGGTAACGACAAAGCCATAAGCATATCATGAAATAATTGTGAAGTTTCCCTCATATGCTCTAATGGATTTGTCATCTTTTTGCTTGAGGGAAAGGAAGTCCCATTCCATCTTAAGTTAGAGGGTGCATGAAAAATATTTATCAAAAAACATTACATAGAAATCCTTTCATTCGAATTCTTCAATCTATTACTCATGCTTCGTATTTTTTATCAATGTCAACTAATGATCAGCTTTACCCTCCATATGATAAGTAGTCAAAATAACCTTATCTTGTTTATAAAATTTAAGGATGGAGAATATCTTTTCAATGGAATTGATTCATTTCTTGGCGATTGAGGGATTAGATGATCCATTAAAAGAAGGATGCCTTTGTCTCATAAATCTCTCGATTGTATCTTTTTCTTACTTAGGGGGGTCGAATGTACCTCTTGACCCAAGTTTCTATTCAAAAATTGAGTTAACTGATAGATTATTGTGACAAAGTTATCGATTGCCACTCCCATAAAATTAGGCATCTCATTAAAACAGTCATCACATTGATCTTCTCATCGTTTGTTAGCCCAAGTCCTCCTATTATCGGTCATTGGCTGGAATAAAAGGAGAGATTGGTGTAACACATATACGGGTATTCTAAAGAAAAAAAGGGTTTAATTATAAATTACATTTATTTCCTTAACTTATGAATTTGTAGGCTTTAATCTATGTTATCTATGATCTACTTCCCTACATATATTCTTAGAGGATTTCTTCTATTCCCTTAATAATGGTTCATTCTAAGATTATAAATTTATCAAATCATATCCCTACAGAGTGTTCTAACCAAGAGTGAAGCAAGTCTCATTGTCGTTCACCAGTTCACATTCGAGTCTAGCTCAAAGTGGTTTTTTCTTGTTTTACCCCTAGATACATCTGTGTCAAAGCTACCTCTACATGTTTTTATCTAGATAATGTTGTATTTTCTTGATAAACCACTTACTCTATACTCACAAAAATTTAGAGATGATTTTATAATACTTATTTTTATACCTAAATCTTTCACTAGTGTTTTCTAATCCAAATCTAAAAAATAACTAAACTTTTCATCTGATACCAACTATAACAACCCTACTCATTATTACACACATAAACATGATTTATTACATAAACATGAACTTTAGACAAATATGAGGATCGAGAGGTCTAGTGTATTGGGAAATTAGGAACATTACATAAAAAATTAGAATATAAAACACAAAAAATTTATTGAAAAATTCATTTGCATGACAATAACATTCCTTCATACTTATCATTTCATGAGATAACCTGAGTTCATTCATAAGAAAAAGGGTGAGTTATAAATCCCAGTAAGGGAGTAAACAAGTCATAACATGAAAAATTTAGTACATGTTGGGCAATAGGCACATCAATTGATCACAAGTTAAAGATGAACATGAAGGCATGATATATCATGATTATAATAACATGGAAATGTGGCAACAACATCTAACATGACATTAGCATGAGCCAAGGCTCATTACACATGGAGCAAGAGTAAACCCTCATTGCACTTGAATTATAAAGATTAAACCCTCTTTTTACAAGAATTATCATGAGTAAACCCTCATTTCACTTCACGTATCATGATACTAATCTTTACCCAATGCATTGGAGCACTATCAGGGCGCACCCTTTAAAAACATTTCATTTCATGCATTAGTGTGCCACATGGATCATAAAACATGGATTCATTAAACATCATAATTCATTCAACTGATAAGATATGTGTAATATGTAAATGTATGTCCTAAATCAACAAGTACATGTGCATAAAGGTGAATGCCCTTGACAGAGAGATGTGTATGGTATTTACTTAAACGATGGTTTTGGAATGGGAAATTTCAGCAGCATAAGGACATCTAATAGAAATCATAAATGGGTTGATGAGAGAGAAAGGGGTATCTAATCATTTATAAATTAAATGTACATAAGTGGGTTAGGTAAAATAGTATCCCAACATATTTAATGGTATTTAGATTCATAATATAAAATATTTTCTTGAAAGTAAGTTGGGAGAGAGAAATCTCTTACAAACTTTTGTCATGGTAATAGGTGTACATGGGAGGCATTAATGAGAGAGAAAGGGGTATCACATCATTCCAACATAAGGAGGGATGTATAGGGTAGGTTAAAAATCATACCCCAACATTTTTAATTAAAAATAGGAGATAATAACAATATAAGGAAACTTAGACATAAATAAGGAAGGAAGGAAAGTGAGGGTCCCTTATAGAATTTTGGAATTGTAAAAGGTGTACATGGGAGGCATTAATGAGAGAAAAATATGTCTCTAGTCATTAAAAAATAAGGAGGGAAGTATGGGAAAGGTGATAAATCATACCCCAATATTTGTAATTGAAAATAAATGGGTATAACAACATAAAGAAACTTGGACAAAAATGAGAAATGAAGAAATCCCTTACTTGGAAGTGTGATCCCAAAGGATTGGGAGAGGCTTGAGAGAGGATTATAGGGATCTTGGGGAACCTTGGTAGTATTCTATAGAGAGGATGGAAGAGGTTGGTAGAACTATTAAGGTTTTTAGTGAATACAAGTGGGATCATGAGAGGGTTTATATAGAAAAATAGAGGTCATTGATTATTATTTAGGTTTTGGACACCACACATTAAACTAATCAAAAACACAAACCATACCTTGGTTTTTTCCACTAATGTCTTCCAAATGATCGTTTAAAGCATTATTTTATAAGTACAATAGCCTAACATATTAAAATATTTGGTTTTCTTAAGTGGAGGTGAGTCACACTCTCATGGAAATCATTTTAAATGCTAAAATATTTTTCATGTTTTAGAGGGTCCACTAAGCCACCATAAAATTAATAAAAAAAAATCTAAAATAACATTATTTTGAAGGTAAAACATATATTGGTCAAAAATACCTTTCATATTGTTTTATTAAATCACTATTGGGTCATTATGAAGTCATAAAAACCCTTATATATTTAAACGGTATTTAATTTTTACCCAAAACAATTGACTGTCTCAAGAAATTTTTGAAAAATTCTCCGTTATATAATTTCGACATCATGAATCCCAAAATGATATTCATATTATCTAAATAATTTTCTAAAATTTTGAATTTTTTATTTTAAAATAAAAAGTGACATTTATAAAAAAGTCATGGGTTTTGAAAAAAAACAGTTTTCAAACATTAATAAAAATTACAATAGTATTCATAAAGAATTGTACGATCATTAAAAAAAGTAATTTAGTAATAATATTTTATCAAAATATTATTTATTTCAACAATAAATTAATTCGTCAAAATAGATTTCTTAATTGAATATTAACTAAAAATAATATTTGTGCTTTAAAAACAATTTAAAAAGTAAAAATAATAAAATAAATGCACATTATTTATTCTATAAAAAAATGATGAACATAATTATAGTTCTAGGGTCTTGTTACATAACCCCTTATAACAATCGAATAAGACCTAAGGGTAAGGTGTGTGGTGGTGACAGACTCTTAGGATGACTCTGATAACATCACTCAGGTGGTAATCTCTATTAACTTCCACTTCTACCATTGGCGGTTCCATTCAAGCTTAACATGTTGTATCTCGGCTTGGACTTTATCAAGAGATAATCCCAGTGATGCCACCTCCTTTCCAATCTCCATCAAATGGTCTTCATATGGAGCAATTCTACTTGATGAGGTCATCACTTCCTTTTTCTGAGTAAATTGAATTTGTTAAAACCCTATATTTATACTAATCATATGATCAGTATTCAACAGCTATATTAGCAATGGTAAAAATTATTAACGGTATTTTGAAATACAAAAACATAAAACCAAGTAAGTTCATAATTTTTATATACCCATTTTACATAATAATACATTTAATTAGATCAAGAGTAATTTTTATTAATAAAATTTTGTGTCGTTACAAACATAGCCTTTGAAAGTTTCCTTACTTTTGTGGTGTCCACAAAATTCATCTGTATTTTATATCCTTCATGGATTTCTACTCATGAAATTCCTTCCCAAACTACCTTCATGAACCACCTTCACAATTTCCTATCCTTAATATCTTCTTTAAGTCTTTCTAATTTTATGATTGGGTATAGGCATATTAATATGTGTTTCCACCAATTCCAGAACCTTCTGGCCACATCGTCACCATTTCATGATGCTACATCTTTTACTCTATGATTCATTATTTTTTGTGAAGCTCCATAGAAATTTCCCATTGTTAATTCTTTTCATAATCACAAATATAACCATCAGAATCTTTGTGCAACCTTGATAATCCACTCACAAGGATCCACACCTTCTCTGTTCGTGATGCTCATCGTTGTCACGTAGATCACCATCATATTTCATTGATCCTTTGGAAAACACACTTCATGAATCTCATATTTGCAAAACAAATTTTTTCCCATATTTTCACAGGGCCTTCATGGAAATCCACCTTTTGTGATGATAGGAAAACTCTAAATTTTCGACCCCAAAAATTTGGTAAACACTGGGAAACAACATCACCTTATGTATGAAGTTTTCTATACCACTTCCGTGGAATCCATTCCTCTATCTCAGATATTTGTCAACAATCATAGTCATAATTCTCTCTAGATCCCCAAAACTGATCATAGAAACCCTCTTTGTCAACAAACACAATCAACCCAAAAATACTTCAATATTACCTTGAGCGATTTTTTCCCAACTATATCCACCTTTGGGTTTGTTGAAAACTCTTCACATTTTAATACCACTTAAAATATTCTTCCATATTATAACAATATTTACTTCATTTGACTCAGATAGTGACAAAATATTTACAAAACACATACTCTAATCCCACATGATCCATGGTCAGCGTAAAAAAATAGTATTATGCAAAGTTCATCAATGAATCACTTCATTCCAAAACATGTATACTTATTTCATCATGAACTCTATATGTTGTGATATATATCCATTGATTGATCAATTCCAACATCATCAAATTTAAAACTCCCCTATTTCACTACTCTACCTGCCAGCTTTAACACCCCCTATCTCATTGCTCCACTAAACAACTTCTCCCCATTTGAACATTAAGGAAAGTTATCCCCTATGATAGCCACAATTTCTCCCCCATTATCAATAAACCCAAAAGTCACTTGGTTATTGTCTAAAATAGGGTAAAGAACAAATATCAGTTTATTTGGGGAAAACACTCCATTCCTCAAGGATAGGGGGTCCCACATCTACACTTTTTCAAGTGTGGGGAGTCGATTGAACTCACAGAGTCATCTGATGCCTTTCAAATGCTTCTTTGGGTAAGACCATTTTTAGAATGTAAGAAACCTATAGTTATGTATGCATATTCTCTAACTTTACAATCTAATGATCCACTTACTCCAAGATAAAGTGATACTTGATTTCACTGTTCTTTGTCCTTGAGTGATGGACTGGAATTTTTTTTGAGATTTATAGCATTTGAATTATCGTAGTGGTTTCTAATTGGAGACTTCACTTCAACTCCCATATCATTATATTAATGATTAATCCACAATAAACACAAGCATGCTTGAGTAGCAGTTATATATTTAGAATCTATTGTGATCAGTGAATGCAATATTGTTTCTTTCTTAGAGAAGAAATGGACAATCCACCAAGATTGAAAGAACTACTTGATGTTGATTTCCATTCATTTGATAATCTTCCCCAATCTTCATCTTTATATCTCAATAAATCAAGATGATATTTGTCATAGTATATCAAACTGAAGTCCATTGTGCTCTTTATAAATGGAAATATTATTTTCACTTCATCATAGTGTATTTCCTTGTGATTGTTTTGAAACCACACTGCTTGAAATGTGGAAAAAATATATTTGGTGTTGTCATTGTTAAGTACAATAGGAATCCAATGATTTGAATTCATTCGGTGACATTAACCTCTTTTCCTTCGTTATCCCTTTACAGTTTCATCTAGGTATCCCCCAAGGTTATTATCTCCTTGGAATTATAAATTCTAAATATTCTCAAAACCTCCTTGTAATATTTATATTGATAAATGAATGTTCCATTCTTTCCCAGTGTTACCTATTGACCAAGGAAAAATATTAGTTCCCAAATCATTGACATTTTAAACATACTTTTCACAAATTTGTAAAACTATATACATTGTGTTTAATATAATCCACCAAATACTATTTCATCAACATACACTATCACCATCATCCTTTTAATACTATCATTTTTTTGACTAGATATTGTAATAAACCCCACCACAGTGAAAATTGAGCCTCTTCAAAAACTAATCGAGCATTGAATACGATGCTCTTGGTGCTTGCCTCAACAAATATAGTTACTTCTTTAGCTGACACACTATGTTATCATCTTAATTAATGAAAAAACCATATGGATGCTCAATATACAATTCTTATTCCATAACCCAATTTAGAAATGCTGACTTGACCTCCAACTGGAAAACATTGAACCTTCATTTCACAAATATGACCAAGAGTAATCTGATTCTCTCAAGACATTCAATAGGTAAAAATATATCTTCAACATCAATACCCTATATCTGGGAGTACCCTTTTCACAGTAGTTGTAATTTTTTAAAAATCACATTACCATATTCATTCATTTTATTATGAAAAAACCCATTTAGTCTTGATGACATTCTTGTCTATTAGCCTCAAAACAATCTCCCATGTGTGATTATTTTCGATTTAGTAAATATCATTATTCACAGAATACACCCAATTCTCATATCCAGTTTCTTCATCAAAACATTTTATCTATACCTATGATAAGTACAATGATTTCTATAGAGTCTTCATCCTCCTTGTCTTCACTGGCACTATCTGATCAACATTGATGTTTTTTCTAACTATTTCACCTTAGTTCTTCATCTTTTCATGTATATATATATTTATCCTCCACTTGTTATAATAATTATCTTCAATAGGTGGGAAACTAACATCTAAACTGAGGCATGATACCAATGGTTATGTTTTCAATTCAACATGGTACCATTGGATCATCAATGTATGGATTTAAGAGCTATTCACATTCAAAACAAACTCTTCATCATATCATTTCCTTTTTCATAGTATAGAAAATTTATATTCATATGTGAAAAAATAGAATTATGGTGTAACACCACTTGTTGAATCTGTCATGATATGCGGATTTCAACTGTTTAGAATATTCTCTTAGCATATGTCTCCATTCAACTTATGTACTCATTCCCTTTCAGCACAAACAACCCATGGATGGTATGTCCCCCTTAGTCCTACACAAAATCCAGTAGATATTAGAAATATTTAATGCAAGGGGATAGGGGAAAATCTGGAATCCTCAACAAGAGTATTTTGGTAGTTCGTTGTAGATCAACCCTTTGATACTTTCTTACAAAGAACTATATTGTTCTTGTGCTTGTTCTAACTGCTCAGCCCACTTCAATTGCTTTGTCCATATGACTAAGAATTATATAACAAATGTTGTGTCTTATTCTAAAATGTGGGTTCCTGTGGTTTGTCCCTTTTCATAATTTGTGGCTTAAGAATAATATTACCAATTTCCTTATTTAATGCTCTACGTGAATGCTATTTTAAATTATTATTTCTTTGATCAAGAATCTCTCCATCGGTCTTTAACTCATTCTTCTTCTCCCATTGGAAGCATATTTCTCTTACGTTCACTTTTCACCTTGTATCATGACATATGAATTTCACGATAAATTATTTATTCTTTTTTATTTTAATAGTTACCCAAGTCAAATTACTCATATGTACTAGGAGTGATTTCATCACATACATTCTTCTATCTCAAAACTAAAGTATATCCTTCCCTTTTCTTCTATGTTTTTTCACATTCATTTAAATAGTTTTGTTTTAAATGAAACCTTGGAGTTTATTGAGACACCTTTCATTGAGATTCTTGAGTATCCCTAGTAACATTAAACCTATTTTTTTGACTTATCAATATACGATTTCTCATTATACACAAATGGAGGTTGGGATGCCCTTTTGAGTTCCATTTCCATCCATACTTTCTTCCTACTAGAATATCTTGCTGAATGCTCTTGATTAGAACCTATAAAACATCTCTCGTTAAAAACATAACTTGTGTCATAATTTATCGATTGAGATGTTGATAAAGATTGAATTTTTCTTATGACATTGAGCTCCTAGGATTCTTAACACATACTCATGGTGTGTCTCATTCTTGCATAATAGTATCATTTCATGGATACATTCTTCTGAGAGACTATTATTTTATATATCTCAAGAATATTTTTCTTATTCTCAGTTATATAAATATTTATGTCTTCACAACATGAAATATATTCCAAATCTTCTAAACAAAAACTTCACGTATCACCATGAATCCCATAAAAATAGTATATACCATCATAACTTCCTATAAATTCATTTTTAGGCTTGTTTCCAATATCTATAGGACTTTTCTTACTTTTATGGTTGTTCACAACTCTCATCTTATCATGCATGGTAGAGGATTCATCATATCCAATGATGGTTTTGCCAAACTATATAGACTATGATATAAGAAAATATGTTCTTATTTCTCTTCAATAATAGAATATTTTATTTTCAATTTATCATCACCTATCGAAGGATAATAGAATAGTATTTTCAAAGAATCCTTCAATTTAGAATTTCCTTTGGAATTACATTTATCTACTTCTTTCTTGACTAATTATATATCTTCTTTTAATTGTTGAATCTTCTTATCCCTTGACTAAAGTTGAGAATTAAGTTCCCTCAAGAGATTATTCCCACTAGTTATATCAACTTCCAATTCGTGAGAGATCTTATATATCATGACAGTTTGCTACTTTATTTTAGAATCATTCTAAGAAATAGATTCATTGAATCATGAATTCTATTTCTATATCCTTTGGTTCTTCTAAAATAGTTCAGATTATTGTATAGAAAGATCATTATTTATGGATTTCAATTTTTGAATTTATTCTGAGTTAAAACTCTTTCCCTTATAATAATCTTTTATATTTTATATCATTATAGACATCTTTTCTAGTTCTTCATCTTAGAAATCAATCTTATAACTTAGATATTTAACCACTTCTATAAGTATTTTATTTAAGAATTTCAAACTGTTAACTTAAATTTCCAACACTTAGACCTTGATATCTTCATATTTATTTTCATCAACTAGTTTCTGATCTAATTCTTTTATTTTGTGGATAGAATCCAATTTTAGTCTTCTTTAAATTTATTCCTCATTATTAGTACCAATATCACATGGAATATCATGTTCCTCACTCATTATTCCAAAATTATTGAATGAGTGGATAATTTCACCATTTGACTGATCTATCTCTTTCTCTATTATTTTGTTGGTTTCCTTCAACTAAATCATGATATTTTCATAGACACTTACACACTGAAGAATTCTCCCAGACTTATTATTCTTCTTTGAAGTTATTCTCTTTTCAATGGAACAGTATGGTAAGAGCATACTGAATCTTCAACCTCAACAATTGACTGAACCATATTAGAGAAAAAAATATAATAAAATAATCCTTCCCTCATATACCAATTATTAGGTCCTAATGGGGCCTAGATACCCTAATAGTGGGGGTGAATTAGGTCATGAATATTCTTTTTAACTTATTCCTTCCCCACTAGATCATGGCCTTTTTATTATAAGGGTAACTTTATTTGCACTTATGTTTTAATGTTGATATTATTCTATCCTTATTTTTCTAATGATGCTGATTTGAATGTAATGTAGGAAAGAGAGCACAAGGACGCAGTGATTTTTACTTGGTCCACCCTCACTAGGCTAAATCTAAGGAAAACATAATGGGAGTGTGTTGATTTTATCAAATACACTAAGTCTCACTACGAAGAATGGTGGTTCCGGATAAATATCATCTATACCCAATATCACTTCCTTTACAAGGTTTAGGGTCATATCACTGATTTCACAAGGGTCCATCCCTATATATCATTCTCTGGCTCACTACTGGTGGAAACAATCATTGTCTTCCTCTTCCTTTTCTCATTGATCTTTGAAGGGATTCAAACACAGTTTATGAAATTTTAAGTCCCTTCATTATATCTAATTAATACATCCTTAGTTATAGACATATTCTCTATTGAAGTTCCACTTTCATCCAACTGATGAATACTAATATACTATAGATTTATAGGGAAATTCCATCTAAATAAATTTTTTGATGCTCACTGCCTTCATTAAACCCATATTTAGTGAAGCTCAATTATCCTTAATGAATATCCTCTTTCATGAATCTCAAATAGCATTCATGAAGATCGTACCTTTCATGAAACTTGCTTGGCCATCACAAATCACACCTATTTCACAAAGATCAACAAGACTTCATGATGTTACTTTCCTTCATGAAGCTTACTTAGCCTTTAAGAATTCCCTTACATTCGCAATGCTCAGAACATTCAGTTGGCTTTTATAGCCATCTCAATCCACTTTTGAGAACCACCTTCATGATTATACAGCCTTAAGATCTTCGTTAAGTCTCTCTACTTTTCTGAAGGGGGTAGAGGCAAATATATCGGTGTTTACACTAATTACAGAACCTTTTTACCACATCATCTCTATTTCAAGATGCTCTCTATTTTCTACTATGATTCTCCATTTTTCGTGAAGCTCCATATAAATTTACCGGTTGTGATTATTTTCATAATCATAGAATCACCATAAAACTCTTCACACACCTATAATTATCCACTCATGATGATCCTCGCCTTTTTCATTTGTGATCCTCATCATTCTCATGTAGATAAACATCAGCGTTCATTTATCCTTTGTATACACAATTTTCTATACCACTTCCATGGAATCCATTCCTCTATCTAGGATCTTTTTCAACATTCCTAGTCAAAAATCTCTCTAGATTTCCCCAAATGTTCATGGAAACCTACATTGTCAACAAATACAATCAACCAACAAATATTTAGCAATGTTACCTTGAGGGATATTTCCCAATAGCGTTCTAGGCCTAAAATGTTTGAATTAGACTATGGTTTAAATTGGATGTAATATAAATTGAAATGAAATGATAATTGATAACTATGGTATTGTGATATGGTTCAGACTCTAGAATGGGCCAAAGCATGTATTGTGGTCTGGGTGTCCCTGGGAACCCGAGGGTTTACGTTGTTTAATAATAAATAATGGATTATATTTAAACTATTTACTTTACTGATTATACTTTATTTTTTATAGACCTATATAAATTTTTATTGATGGGATATTTTTTTAGTTGTAGTTTGTTTTTGTCTACTATGTTGTACTCACACCCTACTCGGGTTGCCTGTTCGGTACTCGAATGGACTACTTTTTTGTATGAATGGATAAGGGAAGTCACCATATGTTAAATGGTAGAGTTAGGATGGATCATGGATGAGGGAACCAGACTTGGTGTCAGGACCTTATTGGGAGGATTTAGAGTATTTATTATTTTTTTTATATTGGTTATTGAAATATATTTGGCATGAAATATCTAATATTTAGTTCTGTATAATTTATTTATTTTTTTAGACATCATGTGATACTGGTTTGGTTTGGTTATTAGTTATATCATTGGGATATTGTTTAGTAACTTTCTTTATTGTGATAATTTCATAAAGAGAGTATAGTCTCCCCAAGATTGATATTATACTCTCTATACTACTTAGCAGCCTTCAGGGTATAGGGAGGCACGTTTGAGGTCATGTGACCAATTGGATCGGGGCACCAATATGTCGTACTTGGGTCGGGACATTAAAAACATACCATTTATAAAAATTTCTACATAACCTAAGGAATGGAAAAATAAGAAAGGGTGAGATCATTTTCTCAGTAATGGTAAACATTGGGATAACAATCGATTTTCATTCTAAAGCATAATATAAACATATGGGTATGAGATTATGAACATTACATTCAAATTTAGTACCTAATCTATAAGGGATTGTAAAATTGGGTTATGGGATAAAAAAATTACATAAAATTGAATCTATTATAAGAGGTAAAAATCATCAAAAATAAATCATCTACTATAATTTCATGTCATAAAATTTTGGCACCGTCATAATTATAGAAACTATTTTATATGAGAAGGTTAATTTCCAAGACCATCAAATCATAGTGGGTTAGGAATCAACACCCAGTTCCCATTTCATAATGGATCAGGAATCATCACATTTTTTCAACAATGGATCAAGAACATCAATTTTTCCCATGTTTGATCAAGCACCTTTACTTTTTTTCCATAGTACATCAAGATCATCGACTTGTTTTCCATAGTGGATAAAGAACATCAACATGTTACACATAGTCATATCATGGGATATAAAACTTTAGCTAATGAATTAGAGGGATATATAATTCCATGAACACCGATCACATAATAAAAACAATATATATTTATTCAATAAGATAATAAAACATTCATCATATCATTATATCATAACCCATGTAAAGAAAACAAGTTTGATAAACATTTCATAAATTCCTCATATAATACACCAATGAAAATTAATGGGTTTCATAACCATATCATCATTGTAAACCATCACAAGAAATAACAAGGATTGTATCATTAGATCATATATTCAGTAAATCATAATTAACATCAAAAAAACTTATCATGAATGAAAATTCATTTAAAAGATTAACTGGAATATTTCGAGAGGAAAAAGAAATTTTCACTTTGAAATAAATTATTTAAAAAATAAAAAAATACAAAATTATAAGTAAAAATTTTTTTTTAAAAGAACCTTGATAATTTTGATAAGAATATTCAAATCATTGGGAAATCATTATGGAAGGAAATAATGTTCATACTGTATAAGTTAAAAGAAAAAATTTCTTCCATGCTTTTCTAAAATTTAATAAAGTGCCTCTTTCGTAAAATGAAAAGAATACTCCATTATACCTTTTAAAAAAATAATTCATGGGTAAAAATAAATATAAAAAATAATTTAATAATATTAAAATTATTCTTGAAAATATTTTTAGAAACATGGATATGGGAGAAATAGGATTTGTGATCGAAGATTGAATTAAAGATGTTTTCCTTAAAAATTATTTATTGAGTACCTAAAGTTAGGGAAATAAAAGGAAAAAATATATTATTCCGAAATAACTATAGGTTAAGATAAATTAATGTTATTTATTAGATAGATATCATATTATTTCCTCAAATTAAATTCAAGAATAAACAATCCTGATTAAAATATGACTGAAACATAAATCTCTTATATCAAGTCTCATATTTCATTATACATGTTTGAAACACCTATTTAATAAATATAGATAAATTATACATGTATTAAAGAAACATAATCATATTTATCATACCATGTACGATTTACTTATGATATATTATCACCCATTTATGAACAATTTGTTATTAATGTTGATTATTGCATCGTTTTTCATGTATGTTTTGGTTCGGCTGTCCAAGTACTTATAATTTCATCATGGTTCCATTATATCATGAATGTTAAAAATTATATTAATATCATATATATTAATTATATATATATAGTGTCATCCACAAAATTTTGAGACATATAAATGAGTTACACCATTCAAGGAGATGGTATGTCATATGTACACATGAACACTATTTCAATTTTTTGACATATTGAATAAAAGAAAGTTAAATAATTATTCAACCTTAAAAATTTATTATTATATCATATACCTCATATATATTCATCAAATTCTTCCTTATTACCATCCATGTAAAAAGGAAACAAAAAAAATCGCATTGATACGAAGAGATGGTAGTCCACACCTACACATGAGCAACGTAATCATTTTCTAACGGATTGATATGTATGAATGTAGATATGATATTATAATTATAGTATAATAATTATTTCATAAATACTATATATAAAAATTAAACTCATCATAATAACTATCCATGAAACGTGGTTTTAAAAAATTAATAGTATTGATGTGTGGAGATGGTAAGTCATGTGTACGCACAAGTTATATGTTTGCATACCATTTGATTGAAAAGAGTGTGAATAAATGTGGTTCCATAATAATAATAACATAAATGTATATTTAGGGCACTGAATTTTTTATTTTATTATGAATATAAAATATTTAGAGTATGTACAATAATAAAAAATTGAAAGAGGTCAAGTAACACGATTAACTATTCTTCAAAAGACCTCCTTTTAATTCCTTCTTAAACACCCTTGGAATAGTATTTTATGAATATGAGGACAAAATTTGTTTATAGAGATATTTAGAATATAATTGAAATGTTTTTGTCTATGTAAAATGATCTATGTTGTGTAATGAAAAGAAATGAGATGTTCTCTATTATAAGTGAGAGGAGGGTACTCTTGGAATTTCATAAAAGTTTAAAATTTAATAAATTCATCCTTCAGAAAAATGATTCCAAATTTCTGGATATTTGAATATACTGTAGTATTTTGTTGAAATAACAATAACTAGTAAAATTTTTATATCTCTATGTGGGTTTTAAACCTTATTTTTTGTTTAACCCCTTAGTTAATCCATTTTAATCCTAACTACTATAACATCTACTTCACTATTAAATGGTTATAATTTTGCTTATAAGGTAATAATTGGTTCATAAATGGATACTTTACGATAATTTAGGCCATATATCATCTCCCTTTTACTATTTTAAGATTTTTTTTAATTTTTAACTAATTTAAGGAAATATTATTTTCATAAAATATCATTAATGTCATTTTGACACTACTCATTTAATTTGATTTTAAATACATCAATACAAAGATTTAATTTGAATATAATCCTTTAAAACATAACTAATATATTATATTCATCTATAAAATTATTGAAACACTATAAATTTCTTAAATTATATTACTTTTAATATTTTTAAAATCATTTTTTTTATTTTTTTATTAATTGAAGAAATATTGTATCGACATTGTGTAAGAAGATAAGGTAATTATATAATCACTAAAAATTATAAATAAATTACCATAAAGAAAATGATTTCATTATTATATAAAAAGTCATTTATATTCATTCAAAACATTCTTTTGACCCTATGTGAGAGCATAATATATATTTAAATGTAAGAGAGGGACATTTTTTATTTTTCATTGATTTAAATATTAAATAGGTAATTTTTATAGATATGTGTAAAATTAATAAATAAATTTATAATAAAAGGTAATAAGGGTATAATTTCATTCACCTAATAATAATTAAGATGAAAAATAGTGACCTTAACACTTAGTTTTAACCCTAATTAAATCATTTTACCTTTACCATGGTAACGAGAATTTATTATAGTTGTATTATTATTGATAGAAAATAAAAAGGGACTTATTTACCAAATTTTAACATCATGATTCCAAATATAGTCCCTATTTATCAATATTCAATATCTACAAGTGGAAGAAATTAATTTATGACAAAAATACAATTAAAAACAATTTTTTAGAAAAATGTATTTTATTTATAAAAATTGTATGACAAATTAAAATATAATATTAATTCCAATGAAAATAATTCGATTAATAATAATATAATATATATAAAGTTACATTTAAATCATTTTAAAATAAAAATTTTACTTTTAAACGGTTGAAAAAATATAGTTTCAATAAAAATCCATAATTTTAACAAATTATATAAAAATAAATCTTTTCAAGAAATTCTCAAAAGATAACCTTAAGAAGATTTTGATATATTTATTTAAAAAATTATGTTTATTTTTTCAAATAAGTTTAAAATAAATTTAGAAAATTAAATACATTTTTTTCACAAAAATCAATAAAATTGTTTTTTAAGAAAATTTATTTTATAAGCATAATATGAATTTACTAAAAATTAAATGTTAATTTATTAAGAATTAATATATAAATTGTTATTTAGTACGAGATTTATATATATTCTATAATTTATTTATTCTTTCTCAGACCATCCAATTCAATGGATATTTATTGACGATCATAAAAAAAAATAGCATATCCCGAGATTTTAAGCTAGTTATTTCATTTCGTAGATGTTATCGAACATAATGTTCTTCTTCTAAAATATCAAGGTGTTTCATTCCCCCTTAAAAAATTTAATCCAAAAAATTTTAAAATTTTCTTTGTAACTAAGGTTTTTACATTTGAAAGTTCCTTTATTGATAAACTATATCATAAAAAATGGTTAATAAAACCTCCTCTTGAAAAATGGGGATGGAAAATATGAATATCATTTATAATAACACAAAACTAGGATTATAAAAAGGATAAAATTAGTGTTTTGTGAAAATATGGACATGGAAAATAAAATTAATGCTCAAGGTATAATATTGAGTGATAGTGAAAATGGTCATGATAAAGTTAACAACCACAAAACCATTAATCTATGATTGGTGAAATGACCATGAGGTCCTAGAAAATAAAGGAATATGTATAAAATTTTAGTTCAGGGTCATTTTCATAAATTTGAGGGATTATTTTACTATGAATATACATATCATGATAAAATACACTTACATGATTTATTTACATATCATAAGACCAATTTCAATCTTTGGTTATGGTTTAATAAATTTACACTTAATCTATTACAATAGAAAATACATATCCAAGATGAATTTTTCATGTTTGGAGAACTAAAATTAACATTAAATAGATTATAAAATCTATAAAAGAATGAAAATTCATTCCTCCTATCTATATAAATTAACAAAAACAAAAAAATGTTTTCATAAGGTCTGATAATTCCCAAAATTAATAAACATTAGAATAATACATTCTACTCCAAATTTTATATAATAAAAATAATGGTTTCACATAGTTCATTCCATAAATAACCCTACATACCCAATAACCTCAATATTAAAGAATATTTTAAGATCAAGGGTCATCTCGTACCTTTCATCTTACATTCCCAAAATTTAATTTCATTCTTCCAAATTAAACATTCATGTAAGAACACAAGTTTAACCTAAGGGTTACATATACCTTAACCTAGTGACACATCTCTAAAAATATCATTAATCCCCATGAAAAATATTATAAGATAGTGAAATTCACCAAAATATCATGAACCCAATTTAGATAATAACTTAAAATGTAATCCTTAGATTGACCATAAATTTTATTGAAAATATTTCCTTATCTATAAATCACTTTTCAATAATCAAATTTATCTATATCCCACTATCCAATAGACAATAATTAACATAAAATTAAATCATATACTAACCAAAAGGATTATTTAAATCTCAATTGAGTATTATTCTTAAAACTCAGTAAAATATTCAAATCACTGAAAAATATTATCAATAAAATCTTTAAAATGGGTGTCCATTCCCTTATACCTGTAAACACATGCTAATATAAATCATTAGTTAAACTCTCAGGAAAACATATATGCTTCAAAAATATTTATTCCTTAAATAAAACCATGATATAAAAATCCAATTAAATTCATTAAATATTACTTAACTCATTTTTTCATCAAATCGCTAATAAATTTCAATATAATAATACTATCACATTTACTTCATCAATGTTAATAATCCTTTTATATCAATTAAACATTATCACCATACCACTAAATAAAATTTTCTTAATTATCGATACCATTCAACATTTGTTTTGAAGTACATAAAGAAAAAATAATGCATCAATTCTTTAGATATTCCATGATTCCTATATCTATAATATCATTGATATAACACTTTTACAAAATAATTATAAATTCCATTAAAATAAAAACGACAATTCTTCCACTTTAATAACTAGAAAAAACATATGTAATTCCTTAGTCTATTAGTTTACCCTTGGATTTGGTCATTGACTCTAAGAATTCCCATATTCACCATACAAATGACACTGAACAAAAAATGGTGTATTATGGTGAACTTTATTTCCCTCAATCGAACTCTTCATTTTTCATCGGAATATTACTTACTCTATGCCCTTAAGTTACATATATAAATCAACTTATTGTTCCTTTAAATCATCCAATTGGATAATTATTCTTTCATTCTTGTCTTTTAGAAAACTGAATCTTCTTTCTTATATGGTATTCATGAAACACCATTTTCCTCTGGTTATGTGAGTATGAAAACTCACCCAAGTTGATATTTTTAATCATATGATAAGATAGTTGATTAGGAATAGTCACATATTTTTCCTTCCAATCCCCATTTAATTTGGTTTATTGTGAGTAAAATTGTTCAATTTTCTATCACATTATGAAATAGATTATTCCTCTTATTTCCACCCATTAGAAAAAACTAAAAGTTTTATTTTGAATAATCATAGTTGAAACCCAAAAAATAATGAAAAATAATTTATGGTATTTCTAAATCATGAAACCTTATTTTTAATCTATGTCACCTTTATCTAAACCTAATCTATACACTATAAAAACATTCTTGGTAAAAATGAATTTAAAAAAAATAATATTTTAATATTAAAAACATTCTTGAAAAGTCTTTTAGAAAACATTGCTATGGAAGGAAAATAATTTTTTACCAAATAGAAAAATAAAGAATGTTTTCCTTAAAAATTGATTATGATTAATTTAATACATTAAGTGGGGAAATGAATGGAAAACATGTATTTTTAAGAAGTAACCACCAGAGGAAAATAAAAATTAAATGTGTTTATCAGGTAAGGATATTATAATTTCCTCAATTCAAATTCAATAATAAATAATATTGATTAAAATAGGATTGAAACAGAAATCCTTTACCTCTAGTACAATATTTCTTCGTACAAATTTGAACCTCATTTATAATAAATATAGATTTATTATAACTGTATTCAAAAATAATTATCATACCTATCATACCATTTATTTTTTACTTATAACATCTTATCACCTTCTTTTTAAGATTTTTCATTAAAATCATTGTTCTGTGTGATAAATGTTTCATTTTTCAAGCTTATTTTGGTTCTGTAGTCCTGATACTTGTACTTTGATCATGGTCCCATCATCTACATAATTTTAATCATGATATAAATATAATATATATACATTATACATATATAAATTAATATATATATATATATATTCATCAATAACATTGTGGGATGGACAAATGAATTACACCGTTTAGGGAGATGGTAGGTCGTACGTACGCATGAACATTATTTATATTTTTCGACAGAATAAATGAAAGAAAGGTAAATTATAATTAAACCATATATAATCATTATTATATCATATAAATCATTTATATTCATAAAATACTTCTTTATTACTAGAAACAGAAAGTGTAAACAAAAAAATGAATCGCATCACTTCGTGGATGTGTTAGTCCTCACATACGCACGTGTACTGTTATCATTTTACCAGGGATTGGAAGGTAAGAAGGAAGATATTGCCTTATAATTCTAAAATAATAATAATGTATTAAATACAATATATAAATGTTAAACCCATCATAATAACCATCCATAAAAATGGCGAGGGAAAATGAATTGCATCGTCATGTGGAGACAGTAATTTCATGAGCAAAACATTCACTTCCCATTTGATGTAAAATAGGACTAATAAAGGTGGTTAAATAATCATAATAAAATTTAATTATATTTATTATACTCATGTTATTATTGTATGGCGAATACAACTGATTTATAGGATTTATAATAAGAAAAAATTGACATATGTTGGGTACGACGATAACCTATTCTTTGGTATGTTTACTTTAGGTTCCTACTTAAGGACCCTTAGAATAGTATTTTAAGAGTAAAAACCTAAAATTTTCTTATATAAAATATAAAAAGATTAATTTATAGGTTTTTCTCGATATAGAAGGCTCAATGTGGGGTAATGATGTGAAATTAGTGGTGTCATCTTATAAGGGAATGTAAGATCACTCTTAGAATTTCATAAAAGATAAAAATATAATAAAGTAATTCCCAAGAAAAATGAATCAAAATGGATAGATATTTGAATATAATTATGTTTTAAGTTGAAATAAAATCAACCAAGAAATTTTTTAAAGGTTTAAGTGGGGTTTTAATCCTTTTCATTTAATTTAACATCTTAGTTAACAAATTTTAACCTTAACAATGGAAACATCTTTCTCACACTTAATGGGTTATAATATTAACTATAAGGTAAAAATAGTAAGTAAATGGATAAGGGATGATAATTTAGACCATATATTATCCCACTTTTACTATTTCAATATTTTTTTGATTTTTAACTAATTTAATAAATATTATTTTCATTGAAAATAATTATTGTCAGTTTTGACACTATTCATTTAATTTTACTTTAAAGACATCAATATAAATATTAAATGAGAATATAAACCTTTAAAACATAAATAATATGTTATATTCGTATATAAAAATCATGTAACATTATAAACCCCCCAAACTATATTACTTTTAATATTTTTAATATCATATATTTTATTTTTATATTAATCAAAGAAATATTGCATCAACATTGTGTAGGGATTTAAATTAATTATGTAACTACTAACAATTAGAAAAAAACTAATGTAACAAAATAATTTCATTATGATCAAAATAATAATTTAAATTCATTAACTACTTTATTTTGTCCATATGTGAACACATAAGTGATATTTAAATGTAAGAGAGTAAAATTTTTACTTTAGTTTTATTTAAATATTATATAGGTAATTTTCATGGTAAAGTGTCCCATAAAATTTTTTTTTTATCCCAAGGTGATTAGAGTCGAATTAAATTCATCCAATATGAATTTATATGAAAAATATTGACCATAATATAGTTACCTTTAACCTTAAAGAGCTCATTTTACCTTTACCGTGATAAGAAAAATTAACTATGGTTACTATTCATATTGATAAAGAATAAAATAGAAAATTTTACCAAATTTGAACCTCATGATTCCAAATAATGTTTTCATTTATTAAAATTCAATCTCTATAAGTGGTATAAATTAATTTAAGATAAAAATGAAAAACACAACGAGTTTTTTTTCAGAAAGATTCCTTCTTAAGTATAAAAAAATTATACCAAATTCAACCATAAAATTGATTCTAATGAACTTAATTGGATTTATAATAATATACTCTTACTTATGATACATTTAAAAAAAATTAAAAAAATATATCTCTTTAAATTCATTAAAAAATACAGCTTATAATAAAAAATCATTAATTTTCATTATTCATCCAAAAATAAAAATTTCTAAAAAAATCTCAACAATTCACCATATTCTAAATTTGTTATGTTTATTTAAAAAAAAATTAAGTTATTTTTCAAATTAATTTCTATAAGTGGTAAAAATTAAATATAATATTTTCTCACAAAAATCAATAAAATTTATTTTTTGAAGGAAACGTATTTTTGAAACCAATTTTGAATTTACTAAATATTGAAAGTTTATTTGTTATGAATTAATCAATAAATTGGTATTTAGTAGTATCATTATATATATTTCAAAATTTGGTTATTCATATTCAGACTCGCAAATTCAATATCTATGTTTTAATGGTCATAATTAAAAAATAATATTTCATGTTCATTTAAGCTCGGTGTTGCGTGTCATATACACTATTAGACATAATGTTCTTATTTAAAAATATAAAGATGTTACAATATTATCATGAAAACAAAAAAACATGTAAACAACATAAAACAACAAATCATATGAAAAAATAAAACATAACTATAATGGAATCCTAATTTAGTGTTCTTAGGATAACCAGTCATCCACCATACATTGTATCACTTGAGATAAAAACATTATCCAACACATTAGAGGGCTATATAAATCGAATCCCTCCTATCATATTCATATCATATACATGGATTTTTGTGCCACATATATCATAAGAGCTAAGAACATATTTCATCACTTTAAATTCCTTAATTAAGGAATGTGGATCAAAAAAATGGAATTCCATAATCAATGAAGGATTGGTATATCAAGGTGAATACTCTTGAGTGGATGTTTGGATGGGTATATATAATTGAAAAGTTTAGAATAAAAAACATTTGATAATATAGGTAGTATAATGGGTGTCTATAAAGGTTTATGGAAGGGATTATTGAGAATTGAAGGTGTTATTAATTACATATTAATAATATGTATAGTAAAAGTAATGTCTAAAAACCTATTACAACATGAAAACCTAGAAATCAAAAGTTCTTAGTATAAATAATGTACTTAAAATAAATGAATATGAGAGTCCCTTACCTTGAGAGGTCACTTATAAAAGCTTGGGAGAATTTTCTTAAGATTTTTGGAATAATTTGGGAGGAATTTATAGAGTAATAGAGAGATTAACATAAATATAATTGGGTTTCTAGTGAGGAGGACTCGATGGTTGGGTGGGTAATTATAGAAAAAGAGAGGGGAATTATTTAATAATTTCTCAACTTACGTTTCTCACTATATGTGATCAAATAATCAAAACTGAAACCCTTACCATATCATTTTACATTTTTCCAAAGTTGAGTGGTTTTCATTATTTTCTAAGAAAAATAAATAAAATATTTAAAATAATTCCATTGGTGATGTGGAAGTAATACATGTTCATAAAGATTTGATTTCAAAACCATAAAATATGATAATGTTTCAGAGGATTCATTTAAGGTTTATAAAATTAACCAAATAAATTCAAAAATACATTATTTGAAAGGGGAAATATATATTGGGTTTTTATACCCTTTATCTAATTTATTACATCACTTTTGGGCTATTTTGATGTCATAATACATACTATATATTTATACCATATTTATTTTTTACCCAAAAATTTGACTGTCTCTTAAATTTTTTAAAATTTGACATTCCATAATTTATTCATGTTGATTTAGAATATAATATTTATTTTATCAAAATAATTCTCTAAATATGAGAATTTATATTTTTAAATTATAATTATAATTTATTAAAAAATACTTAGTTTAGGATAATAATAGTTTTCTCAAACTGATAAAGATAATATTAGGCTTCATTAAATTATATTATCATTTGAATATGAATGGATACTATCTAATTAGAATATTATATAAAAATAAAATTAATTTATAAATTATTTAATTTATAAAAAATATTTTTAAATTAAACACATATATTTTATAAAAATACAATTTTTTGTTTATTTATCAAAATCTTATTTTCGTCAACTCATATATGAGAATAATTATTTTACTAAAAAAAAAAATATAAAAATTCATACTAATAGGGTCAAGATACATCACCCCTTATTACACTAGAATATTCCCTAAGGGTAGGGTGTGCAATGGTATTACATTCTTTGGGTGGTTTAGTGAACCTAGTTTGAGTAGTGATCTTCATAAGCTTAAACTTCTCCTGTAACTAGTTTCCCTCATGGTTAGTTGATGAATCTCAACTTGGGTTTGGTTGAGTGATAATCATAGTGATATCATCTCCCTTGGAAGATATGAAAAATGAGCTTCATAGGGTACAATTGCAATACCCCATGATTTTTTTATTTTATTTTTTAATTAATTAAATCATTCTAATTTTTTTATGTTACACAAAATACTATGTTTAGTATGTGTTACAAGCAACAAAAAGTTACAATGAAACATGGAATACTGTTAAAATATTATTATTTGATGTGATAGTTATCCCCAAGATTTTGGAATTGTTGTTATGAATAATACTAACTAAATTATGAAAAAAAATATGGTTTACACATTTATATATAATGGATTCCTTGGTGACCAATTAATTCTAAATGAAAATAAAAACCATTTGAAAATAAAGGAAACCTTTTTCAGAAAAAACAATTTTTATACCCACAAATATTTTTCTTCTCAATAAATTAAATAAATTAATTTTGTTGATTTATTTTAATGAAATATATATTTTTTATATTCAATAAAATATTTAAA
Source organism: Viscum album (assembly GCA_963277665.1). NCBI lineage: Eukaryota > Viridiplantae > Streptophyta > Magnoliopsida > Santalales > Viscaceae > Viscum > Viscum album. The sequence goes on along the minus strand of OY728142.1, from coordinate 1,147,227,481 downwards.
ATTTATCTTCATTTTTTCTATAAAATATTTAAGAATAAATCAAATTTTTATCTTAAAACTATATTTTTCTAAGAAGAAGTTTTATCCTTTTTTGGATTGTAATTCTAAAATTAATTTTTGAAACATCTAGAAAAAATATTTGAAAAAAAGAAATTAATTATTGAATCAGCATGTCAAATTTTTTGTATGGTTGAATTTTTTATAATTTACTTAGAAGATTTTTTTTTCATTGAATAGTGAAAAACATTGGTTTTTATAAAGAATTTTCCTTTCTTTTAAAGAATTTAAGAACTTAAAAATAATAATATGGTTTTAAAGGTTAAATTAGTTTAATTATATATATATTAATCCATTTTAAGTCATTTTAATCAATTTTATTTTGAATTTTGATATAATGTTTTTTAAACAATTGAAGATTTCTCTAAGGAAATTTTTTTTCTCGTCGCTTGAGTAAGATTACATTTAAATAAATTTTTTCCATTATTTTAATTAAATTTGTGAAAAAAAATATTTAATATTCGGAATAATAATAATTTATAATATCTAAAAAGGTTAAATAAAATTTTTAACCATAATGAATATTAAAAACAATCAAAATTATTTATTATGCACAATGTAAAAATGGGTGTATCGGGGGTCAGACTAAAATGATAAGGGTTAAATATGACCCAAAACATTTCGAACACCCATTTTATGTCCATATTTCTACTTTATATCTTTTATTATATATAATTAAAAACATTAATCCTTTTTCATGTGATAACCGTGGGTATGCCTTTATATTTTCAAAAATTATAGGTGTGCCACTCACCATACTTAAAAAAGAACACCCTTGAACTCTCCCATTAACACTTTAAAACCCTTTTATCTATGACAAGACCTACCCAAATCACTTAATTAATTACCTCATCTCATTCTATGATCCTTATTTTGGTCATAAATCCAACCTATGAAGCCTTTTGGTGAGAAAAAAAGGAGTTGTTAGAAGAAGAGGTAACGTCCCTGACTGAGCATTTTATTTTATTTCTTACATGACCTCCTAAAATAATTATTAAACCATGATTATTTAATAAATTTATTATCTTACAAAAAATTAGATTTTATTATTTTTATTTCATAAAATATATCATTATCCTCTTCCATCAAATGGTTACGAAATTGTTATTTATGTGTACGGCGGACTACCGCCTCACGAACTAATGTTATTCATTTTCCATAACAACATCTCCTTGATGAATATAATGATGTACTGATTTTTTATATATAATATTTATGAAATTATTATTATTATGGAATCATTATATCACATGTTACTTCTTACCTTCAATTTATTGGGCATATGATAACCTAATTCGTCTGTACAGTGGACTACCACCTCGCAAAGCGATTTGTTTTGTTTATGATTTATTGGGAAGGTAATAAGGATAGTTTTAATGAAAATATGTAATATTTATGATAGTAAAATGATTCTACAATTTTAATATATTATTTACCATTCAATATTTATTTCTAACCAGAAAATGGAGACAACGTTCATGTGTATGTATAACCTACCATCTCCACGAACTGTGTATTTAACATTCTATCTCTAACATTTATGGATCACTATAGATAAATATATACTGAATATATATGATATTTCTATCATGGTTTACATTATGGAGATTACGGAACCATGATCAATCTAATAGTACAAAAAATAAAAAATCAAAATATATAGGAAAAACAAATCAGTCATTTCTCGAAACATAACATTAACATGAAATTGTTAATAAATTGTTAATAAAAAATAATAAGTAAATAATATATTGTATGATATATATAATTATGGTTCTATAATATATTTATAATAAACATATATTTATTATACATGAGGTTTGAATGTGTAAAAAGGAATAAGAGCCTTATGATAAGGTATTTATGTATCACTTTTATTTTGGGTGAGCCACATGCCATATTAACCTCGTGTTTCTTTTATGTGGTGCATATACTACCCATGATTTTATTTTATGATTAACCTCCTCAAAATTAAATATTTTTATGTATCCAATTGATTATTTTACATTCATGGGGTATACGGTAAAAATTTTACCCGAGTGGTAAGGGTTTTATGATAAAATCTCATCGTTTATCCGGGTTTTTTTTATGTTTTTGATTCTTATGATGAAATATTACGATCCACCGCTCAAGAAACTCATGAAAGTTATTCTCCTATTGTTATTTCAATCGAATAAATGGTTTAATTTAATTCTCCCCTCTTTTTTTACTCAAGAGTTCAAAATAATTGTGGAAAATTTGGGGTAAGACCCTTAATTCAAAAAATAGAAAAAACACACAAACCCCTTTTTGGGAAAAGGGGGACCCATCAAAGATCTTAACACCTAGAGGCACAACGGCCTGAAACTACACCATGTAGAAAGCCTAATAGAAAAAACCATTAAAATTCACATGTTATAGAATCCTATAGACCCAAGCACAAGGAAAAATAGCTGTCGAAGGCCTAGTATATGACCCAACTACTACCCACAACCACACACACCATAGGACCCCTGCCACAACTAGATGTGTGCACCACCTGCCATCATCCAGTCGCCAAATTTGGGCCTACCATCATCAGTATCCATAACTTGAATGATGCTACAACCAGATCCCAACCTCATGCATTTAGATCTGACCACAGTACAATGAAACATCATCACCCCACACAGATCAGTTCCACATAAAGAACCCAATAATCATGCATCTTAGGAAACCATGTCGAGAACTGGAAGAATGATCCCATGTACTACACCCATTGAATCCAGAATACCAGCCTCTAATCACCGAGGATATTGATGACACTACTTCCACTACATCCAACCCGTAGACCACCACTTGCCACACTGCATCACAAAAAAGCCTTCACCCTCACCCGATAGCAACCAAATGACAATCCAACATCAGATCTGGAATAGATTTGGAAGCGAGATTCCAAATCCATCCACTACCTGAGGTGACAAATCCAGATTTGGCCACCACTCGAGTCAACAAAGCATGAATCCACTGACTATTGTCATGAAACAAAACTGTTTTCATGGATTCACTGCCAAAAGATAGAGCTTCCATACCATTGGGAGTTGTCGCCTAGAGCCATGGGAATTCCCAGCCGAGGAGGCCAAATGAAGTGGAAACCATAGCGAGATCTCTCGACCAAAAATCATTTTTATTCTAATATCATGTTTTCTAAAAAAAATTAAAAATGTTTTTAATTCCTTTAAATGATTAATTAATGTCATTTTTACTCATTTTTTAACATTTTTAATTTTTTTTGAAAGTAATCTTTATGTAATTTTCCAAAAAATGAATGTTTAGATTTTACCAAAAATGTGTAAGGAATATTTTTTTGACATGTATGGAATGAATGGTATTTTCCAATATTGTGGAAAAATAATATATTTATATCTTACTTTATAAGTTTCAATTTTTATTATCAAATTAATGGATTTAAATCATGTTTTATGAATTTTTGGTTTTAAAAAATTATTTTCAAAATTGAAGGTTATTTTCCTCAATAAATGTTTTAAATGATTTTTATAGATTCCTTTATATGTTTCCATGATTATTTTTAAAGAAAGAGACTTTGAAAATGTTATATCTTTTAAAAAGAGTTTTTAAATTTTGAAAAGTTATATTCCTCAAGAAATGTTCCAAGTGATCTTTCAAAATCATTTTCTATCTAATATAAAATCCCTTGAAGTTATTTATTCTTTATTGGGGATAATATTTAATGATAAAATCTTTATTCTTTCTCTATATGGTTAATTTTTATGCTGAGGAAATGTTTATGATGCCCATTTATTTTTTGTCGGTTATGCTATGGTGAATTGATGAATGTTTATGAAACCCATTTTCTTTACACGTCTTATTATGTGATGATATGATGAATTGTTTATGATATTAAGGAACACATACGTATGGATTTAATTATGAGATGTGTGTGACCTATATCTCACCCCAATCCATTGGTTAAAGCTTTATATCTCGTGTGATAAAAATGGGAAGCAAGTCGATTATCTTTATCCACTGTGGGAAAAAAGTGTGTCCTGATCAATAATAAGAAGAAGATGATAATTATGGATATAATATGTTTATGTTTTTGGTCATTAAACATGGTTTTATGAAATGGTTTTTCAATATTTATTATGGTGCCACACTTTTATGAAATGGGATTATAGTTAATGACTGATTTATGATGACTTATCACCCTTATGGGATATGTTTTCTAAAATGATAAAGTTTTATGTTGTGACTCATGTTTATGATCTATGAATTGTTGGGTATGAACATCCAAAGTTATGTTCATGGTCGCCTATTTTTATCTTTATCTTAAGATTTCATGTGATCATAGATTGATATCTCCCAAGTTTACCTTTACTGAGTATCTGAGCTCACAATTTCTTGTGTTTCTTTCCATAGGTTATGATGAAAGGTTCAGGTAGGGTATTCCTATAAATACTACTATGTGAGAATATATTTTTGGGATATGTTGAATATCTTTCATGAAATAAGAATATTGTTTTTCTCATTCCTTAAAGACACTAAACTATTACAATCCTATGGTGTGTGTTTATAAAATGCATTAAATATGTATCTAAAAATTTATATTAATATATAATCTCCTAGGTCACTATAATTGGTATCAAAGTAAAAGTAAGGAATCTGATCCTTGGGAAATCTCCTGTTTGAGTTTTGGAAGAATCGTATCTCTCTGACTAAAGGATTTATAAGGAAAGGGATGGAATTGGGGTAGTTGTATGTATCACCTAGAAGGTGTAACCACCCATTGATACCACAATAGGTATCAATTATAATCCACTGGAAATAATTTAGGACCATTATAGGGGTTTTTATATGAATGGTTTAGTTAATATTTTCATATTACGATTAGAAAAAAATTAGTGAGACCCCTATGGATATTCCTAATCATTTGTCTAGGGATATATCTATGGATATCTATAAGTATAATTATAAGGATAATTATCAATATAGGAAAATATCCTGGAATTTTGGTGAAGGGTAGATAAAGGTGTTACTAAGTAATTTTATCCCTATCTAGGTTCCAAAAGTGTATGTGGCTCTAGAATTGAGGTTCCTCAGGGTAATAACTCTGAAATGGGTTTGTTAAGATAGACTCCATCATCACCTTGTATATGAAAATAGGCATTACTGTACCCCATGTTTGACACTCTTGGGGGATATTCTATGAAAATTTACAAACTCATTATGAAATATCATGAAGGGTTTTATTAATTACCAAGAATGTTTTATATTAATCTTAATGTGTCGTATATTGAAAATATGTGTCATGATTTAGACATCCAAAAAATTATTTTTCCTAATCATGTGGTTTTAAACAATGATTAATGTTTCTCACACTATTCTTTCTCATTTTAGTTAATGTATAGAATGCAAAGAAACCTTATTAATGATGAGTTTGATAGATAATGAAATAATTTTAATCCTTAGAAACAAAAAATTATGGGATCTAGAATGAAAAATATTGTTTTAATATTCACACAAATTTCTCCAGATACTAATCATGTTGAAGTTCCAAATGATAAAATGAGGTAACAATGTTCGGTTGATTCATTTATAAGGAAACATCTACCTTATCTTAGTGGTCATGTTGATCCACTAGTTACTGATCAATGGATTAGAACCTATTAAATGTTATTTACCATTCTTTAGTGTTTGGATTAAGAAAAATTCATTTTCATTGTTTACAATTTGGAAGTTAAATTAAATCATTATTGTAATCTTATTAAAAACATGAAGAAATTAAAAGAAATTGAATCTATAAAATATATGATTTTAAGGGGATATTTCCCAGTAATTACTTCCCTATTATTCTATGTACAAAGATAGATGATTTTAAGGGGATATATTTAATAGGAATAAATATATTCAAAATTCAATCCATCTACATACCAAAAATGTGGTAAGAAAAATAAAGGAAATTTATTGAATGGTACTGGGAGGTTATTTAAATGTAGAAATGTGGGTAATAAATATTTTTAATGAAAAAATGTGTATAATGATCCAGTTGATGAAATAGAGGATAAGAGGGTTCCAAGTAAATCACAACCCACACTCTTGTATTTCAAGTGTGAGGATTTTGGAATTTATGTGAATCAATTCCCCAATCCAAGGTAACATGTTGATGATAATCCAAAAAACCTGTTAATACAAAAGAAAAAGGGAAGTCGAATGTAATTATATTGGATGAAGAGAATCATGAATATTAGGTAACACTTATCATCTCTTAATTTGTTGGGAAGTTTACATTTTATTTTTCATGAATGGTCTCTTTAAAAATATTAGTGTTCATTGTTTAGTGAAATTTCATGTGAAAATCTCCCTCTACATTGATTTCGGAATAAAAAAATCACATTTGATAATCTATCATTTCAAGGATAAACTCAGGCCTCCAATGAAAATGATTTTGAATAAGATAAGATCATATATACGGAATAAAGGGTGAATTAACTTATAGAAGGGTATATATCTCTACGTAAGATTGAATTATGAGTTATGGATACCATAATGGGTTTATGACTTTATGGTTGATCATATATTTAAATTCATTGAAACCCCATTTGAGGTGTTATGTGATAAGATTTTATAAATATTAAAGATATTTTAAGAGACATTTATGGAAATTAAACCCTTTTGTTTTTTTATATATTTTAGTGAAAAATAAATTGAAGGATTAATGAATTTACACTTTTGGGACATATGATTTAAGGTACTGGTAACCTTTTGGGTTTATATTTTTTTATGTTGAGGAAATTATCGGTTATAATCGATCACATTAAAAAAGTTATCACACTTTGTTTTTGTCAGAGAAGATTTTTCTTTGGATCATATTGTTAGAATATAAATTAAGGAAGTGGTAAAGTTTTATTGAGTACCACATTAAATTGTATCAAATCAAGATCTGAATTTTACCTTAATTTATTCGCGAACTCTTCAATGAGGAATTGATATCAAGATAAGTTTCTGCATTGTGTGTCAACCTCATAAATATGTTCAATCTAAGAGAAAAATTCAAACCATAGAGGATATTCTAATATCTTATTATATGTATTTAATTGTGGTTGTGATCAACACTTTCATCTATTTGAGTTTTTTTACAACAATAGCTTTCACTCAAGCATTCAGATGGATCCTTATGAACCCCTTTATGGAAAGAAGTATGGAACTCTAATATACATGAATAAAGTTACAGAAAAAAAATATTTTTAGACATGATAATTATGATGAGATGGAATATTATGGTATATCCATTTAGAAACATGTAAGTTATGAAAATGTTTTAAAAAATTTATACAGATAATCTTCAACATGATCTAGAATTTGAATTTGGTGAGAAGGTCTTTTGATGATCTTCTACATGGAAGAATGAAGGGAAAAGTAATCCCAAGATATATCAGTCCCTTTGAAATACATTATCATTTTGAGAAAATAACTTATTGTTTAGAGCTCCCACTGGACCACACATGGGTTCACTATTTGTTCAATGTACATATTAGGAGGAAGTACATAGCTGGTCATTCATATGTACTTAACTCATAGGTGATACCACTAGAAAATGATATTTCTTATATGTAACAATTGGTTGAGATTATGGGTCATATAGATTATGTTATAGGAAAAAATTCCACTCACTTGGTCAAATTTTAGTAACAAAACCATTGCCTTGATGAAGCTACCTTGCAATATATGGATGTAATGAGGTATAAGTATGCTCAATTCATGGTACTAAAGTTACAATTTCGAGGGATAATTTCATTATTTAATGGTAGAATATAAAACCCTAATATTTTGTGAAATATATATTTTATAATAGATATAATCTTTTCAATATTTTGCAATACACACAACACTGAGTTTTTATTGTGTTACATGCAACACCGACTTTAAACAAAATGTGACATACTATTGAAATATTATTATTTAATATGATAGTTATAAACTTTTCTTGGGAATGGTAGGTATGAATAAGATTAACTGAATTATGAAAATATATGGATTACACATGTATATATAATTAATTCCTTGGTGACCAGTTAATTATAAATTAAAATAAAAACAATTTGAAACTAAAAGGAATCTTATTCTAAAAAACTATTTTTATGTGCACCAACATGTTTTATCTCAATAAAGTAAATAAATCACTTTTTTGTGAATTATTTTAATGAAATTTATATAATATAATTTCAATAATTTTTTTAACATTTATCTTTTTTTTCTAGACAAGGTATATGAATAAATCCAATTTTTTGCTTAAATTTTGATGTTTTTCTAGAAAATAGTTTTTTCACATTCTGCGCGCTTATTTTAAATTGAATTTTTCTCAAATTTTATATTTTTTTTAAAAATTGGATTAATTTGTTAAATAATAATTTCAAAATTTCCTTAAAGTAAATTTTTAAGAATTTTATAATAATATAACTTTTCATTTAATATTAAAAAATAATGGTTTCTTTTAAGGATTTTCATTTATTTTAAAATAACTAAAAACATAAAAATTGTTTTAAGAATTTTTTAAATGTAAAATTAGATCAATTATAAATCTAATAATACAATTTATGTAATTATAATCAATTTTGTGCTTAATTTTGATATAAAATTATTTTCGTCTTTCGAACATTTTCTCTTTGGAAAATAGATTTCTCATCAAGTCTGTGGGATTAATTTTAAATTAAATGTTTCCAATTATGTGTATGTAATTTGGAAAAATGGGTTCCATGTTTTCAATCATGATAATTTATATTATATAATAATTTAAACTTATTTTTTTACATAATGAATAGTAAAAATAGTATAATTTTTTTACCATAGTTATGGTAAAAATGGTTTTATCGGGAAGTTAAACTAAAATGATGATGGTTATAAATGACAAAAAACTTGTAAAAGGCCAATTTTATTGAAAAATTTATACCTTATAAATTATAGGTCATATAATTACACATTTTAGATCCTTGTGGCATGTGAAAAAGTTGATACAGCTTTTTCTTTTCAAAAATTACAAGTGTGTCACTCCCCTCACTTATAAATGGCCACCCACTCTCACCTTATCTTCACACTTCAAAAACTATCTGTATTGGTAAATACATGAAACAATAACTTCCTAAATTCCTTAATATAATCCTAGAATAATTATTTTTGTTATTAATATATCTTATGAATCGTTTTGGAGAAAGAAAATTAAGAAGATGTCTAAATAATATGTAACGTCCCTAACTGAGTATTTTATTTTATTAATTAGTCCATCTCCTTAAATTATTATTAAAAAATTATTATACAATAACCTTGTTATATTTAAAGTAATTATATTTTATTATTGTAATTTAAAATACTAAATATTTCTCCTCCTCCATCAAATGATTTACAAAAATAATAATTCGTGTGTACGGCGGGCTACCGTCTCGCCAACCAATGTTATTCGTTTTCCATCAAAAACTCACACTTAAATATAACATGATGTATTTATTATTTATATATTATACTTATGATATTTTATTTTTTATTTAATTATTATATCACATATTCCTTCTTTCCTTCCATTCTGTGGGAATATGATAATGTCGTTCATGTGTACGAAAAACTACCACCTCACGAAGTGATGTAATTTTTCTACACTTTACATGGAAGGTAATAATGATGGGTTTAAAGAAAATATGTAATATATATGACATAAAAATGATTCTTTAATTTTAATATATTATTTACCTTTATTTATTTCATTCTTTCTGGAGAACGAAAACAACTTTCATGTGTACATACGACTTACCATCTCCATGAATGGTGTAATTCATTTTCTATCCATAAAATTTATGTATCACAATAAATAAATATATAATTCACATATTTGATATTCATTTCATTGATAAAATTTTTTATATGATGGAAACATGATCAAAGTAAAATGACCAAAAATCACAAATCAAAACATATATGAAAAACAAAGTATTTATTGCTCGAAAAGTGACTTTAACATGGAATTCTCAATAATCGAGTAATGAAAGGTAATAAATAAATAATATATGGTATTATATATATATATATAATTATGGTTTATTAATTAATTTATAATAAACATATATTTATTAAATAGAAGTTTCGAACATGTATGAAGGATTATGAGACTTATAGTAAGGGATTTATGTCAAACTTTTATTTTCTTTGATACATATGTCGTATTCATGATTTGTTTCTTTAATGTGGTGTGTATACTGACTATGAATTTATTTTTTTATTATTTTCCTGAAAATTAAGGGTATTTACATATCCATTTTATTATTTCACTTTCATGGGGTTTAACGTACAAAAGTTACGAAAGTAGTAAGGGTTTTATTTTACAATCTCATTATTTATCCAGATTTTTATGTTTATACTTAGGAAAATAAAATATTGTGATCCATATCTCAAGAAACTAAATAAATTTCTTACCCTATATTTATTTCATGATAATACATGTTTTCCCTTCACACTCCACTCTTTATTTACTTATGATTTCAAAAGAATTTTTTTTATGTAAACCTTGATTTATTTCTATCTTTGGACGTAAATCCTTTTTCTTCCAAAATAAGGTATTCTAAAAAAATTTAAAAAATATTTTAAATACAAAAAAAATATTAAAGACATTTTTTCCAATGTTTATCTTTTTTAAAATAAAATTAAAGGAATCTTCATTTCATTTTCTAGACAATGATCGTTTAGATTTTACTGAAAATGTAAAAGGAATATTTGTTTTAACATTTACTGCATGAATTGAATTTTTCACCATCATAGAAAAATAATTTTTTTAAATATTACTTTATAAGTTTTAATGTATATTTTTAAATAAAATCATTTGTAAAATATTTTATGAATTTTAACTTTTAGAAACTGATTTTCAAAATGGAAAGTATATTTTCTACTAGATAAATTTTTAATTATTTTTAAAGCTTTCTTCATAAGTTTCAAAGATTATTTTTAAAGAAAAGGATTTAATTTTTTTTAATGTTTAAAAAAGTGTTTTTAAAGTGGAAAGGTTATGTTCCTCAGGAAATTTTCCAAGTGATATTTCAAAATATTTTTTTATCTAAGATGACATCATTTAATGTTACTTATTAACTAATAGGGATTTGATTAGATGATACCATCCTTATTATTTATTGGTATTTTCAATTTTTATTTTCCTAAAATATTTATGAAACTGAGTTATTTTTCATGGTTTATGCTAAGGTGAATTACAGAAATGTTTTTGAAATACATTTTGTTAACATACGTTGTGATGTGATGATATAATGAAGGTTTTATGATATTGTGGAACACATAATCATGGTTTTCATTTTGATATCAGTGGGACCTATATCTCCCTATAAGGAATTGCTTATATATTTATATCTCATTAGGAAACAATGGGAAATAAGTCGATGGGCTCCATTCTGTATGGGAAACAGGTGTGTTCAAATCCAATGGGAAACATGTGATAAGTCCTGATCCACTATGTTTATGTTCTTGGTTGTTAACCTAGACATATAATCTTTTTATATATTTATTATTTTTGTATAATTTTATGAAATTATTTTATTGTTAATTATTGATTTATGATGATTTATCACTATTGTGGTCCATTTTTTCTGAAATTATAATGTTTTATGCCACGACTCATGTTTATAATTTATTACAGGTTGTGTATAAAATTCATAAGTTATGTTCATGATCACATACCACTATGATTTTATTATGGATTCATATGATCATTGATTTATATATCCTATATTTAACCTTATTATGAATCTAAACTCACCCTTTATAATGTTTCTTTTCATGGGTTATGAAGAAAGGTTTAGGTATGTTATACCTAAGAGAAATACTATGTGAGACGATATTTATATTATATGTTTAATGGATTCTATGAAATAATAAGATTTTATTTCCCATTTCCAATGACACTAATCAATTATGATCCTTGGTTATGTTTTTATAAAATTTATTAAAAATTAATCTAATATGATGTGATATTTATATATATAACCATGGGTTTCTATAACGATCATACTTGTTGATGCCATCACTCATTCCCTCTATTTCAATTAAACCTTATCATAACCCTTAATATACTAATCATAATTGAAACTATAGAACTACATTACTATAAATGGTTATGATGCTTAATGGTCTCCAAAATCCGATAGGATATATTTCATATTGGTCTAAAATAACCAAAGTAGTGCATGTGTTATCTATAAATAAATTAATTAATATGGTATTTATTCATAGAAAAATGTGGATTTAATTTATTAAATTTTGGGACCTTATAACACTCATATATATCATTCCATATATGATTTACTTATAATATCTTCTCAACCATTTATTTACCATTATTTATTAAAATCATTATTCTATGTGATAACTACTTTATCTTTCATGAATGTTCTTGTTTGGACTCCTGGTCCTTGTAATATTATCATGGTCACATAACATCCATAAGTTTCATCATTTCATGATTATAATATAATTTCCTTATATAAATTTTTATAACAATGCATATAAAGTTGTGATGAAAAAATGAATTGCATCACTTGGTGGGGACAGTAGTCCATAAATATGCACGAGTAATGTTTTCACTTTTTATGGATTGAAATAAATAAAATTATATAATAAATAAACTTTACAGAATAATACTAAAAATTTAAATATAATTTATATTCTTTAAATCAATCATTATAACCATTAATGTGAACTTTTAATGAAAAATGAATCACATCAGTTTGTGGAGGTGGTAGTCCACACGTACATGCGAGAAATGTTTTCTTGTCACATAGGATGGAAAGGATTTGTATAATGGTTATTCAATAATCATGATGACAATTAAGTATATTTAAGATAATTAATTATTTTATAATGTGTTTCATAGTTTTATATGAGGTAGAAGAAAAAATATAATAGAAATTACTAGGTTAAGAGTTATACCTCTTCGTTGACAATCCTCTTTCGAATTAAACATTAAGACTTGAAAGGATGAAATTTTGGTCAGAAAAAATTCTTTGGGAAAGGGTTAATAAAGATAGGATTTTATTAGGGTATGTATTGGATGATCTATAAGGAAGAAGATTTGTCAATAAGGGAGTACAGAAGGTTCCTTATATAAGTAAGGTAAAGGACACACTTGAAATTACTTAAAATATTAAAAAATATATATCATAATCTAATAAATTGGCACAAATATACCAAAAAGTCGAATTTAATATGTTATAGGAAATAAATAAAATCGATTTAGCACATTTATGCACGTTTGGACACATTTTTATCTATATCTCCAAGTTTAACAACTTTGAACCCATTTTAACCTTAATCATGAAAAAATGAATTTTTACCATGATAACATTATTATATGACAAGAAGTAAAAGAGGACTTCTAAAAATAATTAAAATGATGTTTAAAATTTTTCAATTTAATTTTTTAGATTAAAAGTTTATAGGTTTCCAAAATTTATTTTAATATAAAAACCAAAAAGACATGAAAAATAGTTTTTGAAAATTCCCAATTTAAGAGTGAAAACATATTACATTGAAATCAAGTAAGATGTTGGTTTGCATGAATTTTTTGGTTATTTAAAAAATTAATAATGGTTTTCAGACATTTTTACCAAGAAAAAACTGAATGGAACCTTCCAACTATACCATTTGATTCAAATACCCAAAAATAATCTATCATTTGAAAAAATATAACGTATTTTCACAAAAGTTATTATTGGGTTCCAAAATAAAAAAAATGGTTTTAAAAATATTATTTAACTCTTTAAACATATATTTGGTTGAAGAAAACTCTTCTAATAGTATAAATTCATGTTTTAGAGAGATTTTAAAGCCTTACCCCGTTGTTTTAACTAAGTTTTACCATTAACAAGTGATAAATATTTACGATGGTTACAATTCATAATGAGCAAAATTTTATTTTACCTAATTGAATTATATTAATTATTTTGAATAAACATTATGTATACCTTTTAAAAGAATAAATTTCAATATTTTATAGAACTTTTTTTAAAATAATCTCGCAAAACAAATTAAAACCCTTTTTTAGAAAAAACTCATTCATTAGCATTAAAATAGACTCATTCATATTCCATGCTGAATAAAAAGAATTAGATTAATGTTACAAAATTTAATTGATTATATAACCTATAAATTTCCTTAAAATAATTCATAAATACATATTAATTTAATTTATTAAGATTAAAACATATTACACAGATAAAACCCATATTTAATAAAAAACATCTCTTTTTCATTCAAATTTTTATTTTTTTATTTTAACTAATTTATAACAAATGAATTCATTTTAAACATATGTAAAAAATAAATTTTTATAATTTTTTTAGTCATATTCCTACCTACCGATCCAATGACTAGGCAATAACTATCACATTCAAAAATAATATTTTAATAGTATATCGTAGTTCGTTAAAACTTGCGGTTCCATGTGAAGAAATATATCAATGAAATAATATTTGTTTAAAGATAAATACAATAAAAAATATTTCATTTTTATAGGATTTCATTTGAAAAAAAATCAAAATCCCTCTTATAATCATTTAGAAAATTCCTCACACGTCATATTACCCATACTATTACCTTATCCAAAATCACATCAAAATGTTATTTATAAAACACCACATTTGTTTTGAAAAACTGTTTCAAAATACATTTCTCAAATCATCACATTTACTTTGAAATTATATTTTAGTGAAATGATTTTGGAAAAAACTAAAAAGAGAAAAAAAAATCCTTGAGATCCAACAGATGACACCATAAACACCATAAAGAGATCCATAGACACTCGTTTGACCAAGGTGCCACCATATAACTATTTAGAAATCTATGTAGTCCATGTTACTAGTAAGATAATGGGATCTCATCTTATTTTATGGGTGAGATCACACAAATCATGAAATATGAATAAAATATATTATTCGTTGTATATGAACATTAAATACTAATTGAGAAATATGCATGATAAATTCTAGGCCACCAACCTCATACGGTGATCCATTCATCATCCTGAAGATCGTAATGACCTCCTTCAAGTCCATGATCACTTATCTCATCAATAAACACCATAAAATCAATTAAATAAAAATTAAAACTCAAAATTCCAAATCAGTATAACTGATGCCAAACTCACTAAGAAATCTCATATTATTGAAACCATGAGCAACAGGGTCTGGTCCACTTCTGACACACACCTAGATCTCGGAAACACAAAATCCTCAAATTAAATAATGAAATCAATGAACAATTTCACTCAAAATTTCTATAAACCCTAATTAAATAAATGGGGTAACATATCTCAATCGAAAAAATGATAATTTGATTACCACCTCTCAGAATGTCCTCTAAAAACCACACATTGAAGACCCATAAAATGGGTTAATTCCACCATCATTATATGGAATCATCTCCTAGAAACCATAACTGATGAACCAAAAATGAAGGGAAGAGAAAGCATGGAAAAAACGATAAAATGAAGGGATATTACAAATAATATAAGAAATTAAATCATCCCCAAATATCCAAATTGATAGAGTTCCAAAAGAGGAATTTGGAGAGACAAAGTGGGTTTTCTACCTTCCTCTCGCATGAATAGATTCCAAAAAACTCAATGGGGTTTTAAACAAGGCCCCCCATAAAATTAACAATGTTACTATAAAATTGGGTTGGGTATCTTTGTGACATGGCCATTGGGGCCATTGGTAAAATCTCCCTCGAAAAGGGTCCCTTTCTATGAAACCCCCTATGTTACTGTGTAGGTGGTTGTAGTGTAGAGAAATGATCTATGGTTCATCCCACCTCTAGAGGAAATACCATGGCTCTACCATCCAAAATTCCCATGTGATGTAGCCCTTAGGCTAAATTATGGTTCTTTTTTCTTGAGAACCCTCTATGGAATAGAATAAGTCTCCACAACACAAAACCCCTTGAAGCAGCTCCAGACTCCTCTACCTCTTGAGGACTCATCAATGTGTAAACCTATAGTTTCATTGTAGTCCTCCCTCTGCAACCACCACTATGATATATTACCCGCCTCTATAGAGAATCACCCTTCCACCACTCCAAATACTAAATCCCTTAATACCCACATAATGAAACACCCTTATTTATAGCGTCTTCTACCTCTTAAAGCACAAAAAACACTAATATAAACATGATACTTACTTGATGATCACTTGAGAACAAAAACCACCAACCATGCCCCAATCCACCTCCAACAACATCTTCTAGAGATGATAAAACACTCAAGACTCTAATAAACGTTTTTATTCGTGAACCATCTACAACTCTATGATTAAAAAATTCAATTTCCTATTAAATATCTCACCCATAAAGACGCAGGTCGTTAAAGACTCCCCTACATAAGGCTTCACATCCAAAAGAATCACCTACTAGTCCTAGAACCCTTATTCCCAAACTATAATGGTCAAAATTTCACAAATAACACTCCAAGTTTAATCCTTGAGTTCGCAACATTATTCTACAATTCAACTCTTAAAACCAAGTATAGATACATTGTATTATCTCTAAAACCTAATATGGTATCCAAAACATTCCTGTCATACCAAATATGATGCTCTTGGAATTATTTTCACTTTACTACATCCATTTTTGTTCCAATCACCAATCATTCTTCCCCTGGATAACTTCTCCCAAAAAACAAGCATCCATAGTGATTAACTCATTATTGGAAAACATAATCTTGATTACATAACACAAAAAGACATCATTGAACATTTCAACACCCATAATGAAGTTAAAAACTGAAAATTGATGCAATTCCATGTTGGGGTCCTCTACCAGAAAAATATATCATTGTACTCTGCCTATGAGTATTGAAAAATCCTCAATATGACTAACTTTAAGATTATACCACATCCAAATCCCTAAACCTTATGAGGGTCACACACCCACAACAAATTGGATAGTCCCTTCCATATAATTACCCTTTTCCTCTCTAAACCAGACATCTGATCACTACCACCTACATTGTGTCCAATACTGAGTGTAATGACTAGACATAGCCACCTTTCTCAGACCCAAGAGCTAAAAACATATCCATCCTCAGGCATATGGGGATTCTTACTATAATATTATAATAAAAAGTTACAATTATACCTAATAGAGCTATAAATAATTTTAATCTCTATCTAAATCCTATATCAACCATTCTAGACCAAAGAACCATCAAAACTTACATCTAGATACATGATCTCAACATTAAACATTCATATTAAGAGCTTGATACTCACAAATCTCTCATAAATAAACTATAAAATACCCAAAAAAATTCATAACCCAACCACATAGGGTTACCCTAGTCCATCGCAGAATACAAAGAAAACCCTGTCTATATATGTACTAGCCTATTCTTCCCATCACTAAATGAAACCAGACCCACACCAACCATCCTCAATTGAAAATTCCAATAAAACATGACACACCAATCAAGAACACAATTCAATAATTTTATTCACTCCTAACCAACACACCAAAAGAAAAGAAACATATTTTAATACTAGTTTCTTATTAAAAAAACCCATTCAAAACACACTACATTCATTAACTCGCTTGATATTTCAAAACACCCATTAGCATCCAATGGTTTTAACAAGAAATTAAAATCCCCAAAATCCAATGATTTGCTAATCCATTTTACTAAAACTTGATCAAAATTTTCCAAATACACTTTGTAATATTATTCCAATAAAATTTTCCTTGCATTTTATCAAAACTAGAAAATGCATACACAATTCAAAATCATTATCCCCATGATTTATTTCAAGTAAAACCCACTTATAAAATTGTTTTATATACAACCCATTCCAAATCATGAGTTTACTCTTTAAAATTATATTTCACTCAAAAACTAACAATCCCAAAAATCCATTTCTCTATGAAGGCCAAAAAAATTACAATCACAATAAATCAAACAATTACCTCGATTCCACATTATTTTTAATAACCCTGACTCTTGTAACCAAATGTTGGTTCCAAAATTATTGTGTAATGTGGATGATATCATGAATCAATAAACATAATCAATATGTAAATGTAAATAATTTAACACAAATTCCATTTAAATAATTATACTATAATGAAAATATAATTCATAATCAATATGGTAGGTTCAAAAACTAAAAGCACATGCAATTTCATTAATAATATGACTATGAAATTCATCCAGAGATAATATGACAAATAAATAAATAATTTTTTTAGAAATTTATTTATAAAGAAACCCCTATGTATCTTTCTAAAATAAACACTTTACATTTATTAATTTCTAGAAAACAACTAGCAGAAACATAGAAAGAAAACCCAAACTAAAAACCAAGGTAATTAAGGGTACCTACCTAAATACTAATCCCAAACATATCTAGTCCAACAACATCCAATAATATCGATTGAATTGGTCATAAAAAAATATCAAAACACTAGGAATTGAACGAGGAAAAAAGGTGGGAGAGCTTGGAAGGTTAGAGGACACCCTCTATCCATTTTTCTATATAGGACAAATAACCACTGAGGTAGGATTTAAAATAAAAAATATTTAAAGACCATAAATTTAAATAAAAACTAAATTGTGCACCACTGGGTACCAAATGGCTCTACGCCATCCATGTTGTGGTAGTCCAGTGGGTATTGTCCCTCTTGTTAACTCCCTATACACTTGGTGGATCTGTGTATGGTACTTGGTGGCCTCTTGCATCCTCCTTAAAATTAAAATTATAAAAACCAGTAAATACTTCTCATTATATATTTTATATTAATTTTTACATATCTAAATACTCAGATCAATTTCCCTAAAACATAAAAAATAATCACTATCTCGATCAAAATTCAAATTATCACAAATTTACACCATTTAATTTTCCCATTCTAAATATTAATTATCCTTTAAATAATTAATTAATACTATGACGCGTTACAATCTACCCAACATATTATTTTCATACCTGAAAATAAAAACTTGTCTCTCACTTAAAAACCTTAAGTTGCACTAATGACCAATTCATTTCTAACACACTAATTACAATTCAGAAATTCTCAGCATACTTCCATTTCAGAACTACTAACACAAATAAAAAATATTAAATTCCAAAAATCCTAGTACCAAAAATGATCCTTAACACCTACTGTTTTTAAAAATATTGATAATCAATTGAATGTTGATCATACACTGCTCCCTACCATAATAAGTTTCTATGATTTACCATTTTATTTCTTATTAATATACTTCTAAATTTACCCGATCTATACAATGAAAATAAAACTTATATAACCAAATTTATATTAATGTTATGTTTGATTCATATGGAGATCTTTTTTATTATAAGATTAATTCATTGTTTTATTTTTGTTGTTTTAAATATTTAAAATACATCACATTATTTATAAATACATTACATTTCTATGTTAGTGCTTGAATGATGCTTACAAATATATTGAATTATGTATACACATTCTATAATAATTATTAAGAAGAATCCCAGACTTTGTTTACTTAAACATATTCCTTGATTATTCTAACTATATTCAGGTTTATAAAAACTAGATACAAGTTTATGTAGGAGTTAGAATTATAGTTATATGAATATAATTCATTCATATAGTGAAATGTTTCTTACATAATTTCAATGCTTATGAAATTGTATAAAAATATGTTTTTGTTGAGAAGATAAATGATCCAATCAATTTTTTTAATTAAAAAACCTAACATATTTTATTAATTATTATTTATCATAGGATTATTAAGTATAATTTTAGTTATGTATGTAAATTATTATTTATATTTATGTTCTTGAAGTTTTTATTGGTTTTAGAAAAGAATGATGAATAAATTATTTTATTCTTTATTATTTATAATTTATTTATTCATCATATTAGTATTCTAGTTAAGTTATTATAAAATAGATTTTAAACTTTTATATCTATTTTTACCATTACATAGCTAATTTTTAACATTACATAAACAGTTGAAAATAAATTTTAACCTTATATGACTTGAAGTATTAGTTCTAAACAATTATGTAGTGAAAATAAACTTACCTTTTATTAGTTCATAACTTCAAAACCTTCACAAAACATAATTAAACTCATATTTACTCTACAAAGGTTAAGGAATTTTCATCTTACCCTTATGTAGCTCAAAATTCCATTACTTTTGTGCAATGTTCCAGTGTGTTTTATTTAAACATGATGAACTTGGGTTACCATTATTTGAGGTATAAGAAATTCCAAATAACTTTATTAAATGTTTATTTTGAGATTACCATTATATATCTCGTGGTATACGTGGATGAACTTTCAAAAGATTGTATATTTACCTTTACATAGGTTTAAAGAGGAATTTTCTAAAAATTAAAATCTGGAATATAACCATAGGATTTTTTTACTTATTTTGATAGATTAAATTACTGTATGAAATTATTATATATTTGAATTGATTTACCATTTCTATAAACTCTTGATGATTGTGTATAAGAAATGTAAATATTTTATTGAGTATATTATGTAGTAATAAATGGTTATCATAATTATTTTTTCATGTTTCTTCATTCTCTATAAGTGTATAGCAAGTTACTCAAAATTTGAAAAAAATTACCGTGGGTTGATTTCTTTAATTAATTTATTTCTCAATTAATTTTTTATTCTAAATAGTTTTTTAAGGTGTTTAATGAAATTTTTCATGTTGACATGTTGATATTCATATATATCATTTTGGAAGTAAATGGTTGGAAATATTTCTCTACATCATAGTTTAAGATGTTTTTAATTGAAGAAATGTATAAGGTGTTTGAATATTATTGGTAATTTTGTTCATCCATGGTTGAGAAATTTGGATTTAGAAAAGGATGTTAAAAAAATTGAATATTTACACCCTGAAATGGTGCTGGTGTTTGTCGCTATCAGGAGATTTCAAATTTTCCATAGGGAGTGGTTTGGTATATTTGTAGCAGTTGTGTTAGGTAATAAAAAACTATAAGAAAAAACATATAAATAAAAAATGATGGAATTCACCACAAAATTTTAATTGGTGTTTTCGTCTTATGAAGATAACTACAGTGGTTAAGAATTTAAAATAGATCATGATGGGATTAATTTAACCATGTAAATTAGAACTACATCCTTGGGTTCAAAAATTAAAAATCTAAATTATGTATAATATAAAGGATCTTATGTCCATGATTATTGAGAATTGCTAATGGAGTATTTCTCACTAGTTTGAAAACCCATTTTTAACATTATTTTTTAATTATTTTCACAGATATTTTTGAAATGATATCCTTTGAAGTGACATTGTAAATATATTTTTTATCTCATTTTTTAAAATTAGAAAAAAAAAATTTACGATGTCGTTTATTATAAAAAATTAAAATTTCATTATTATTTTTCATGTATGTTTAAAAAAACAATGTGAAAAATTGATCTTTTACAATAATTATTTAAATAACTAACATAAAATATGATCTTTCACATGGATTGTATAAAATCTAATGTGAAAAATAAAATTTTAATTAATTTTTTATAAATAAATAGGAAGGATATTTTTCATTTTAAAAAAATCATGCGATCAGAAAACCATTACCTAGAATCAAAAATAAAAAAAAAATTGTTTCATATGATAATATATTTAGATTAAAATTATAAAACCAAATTAGTTATTATTGTTTAATGATGTAAGGATAACAAAAACAAAATTATTAACCATAATTTCTTAAAAAAATTGAAAATAATTAAAGAAATAATTTTCCGGATTCTACCTTTATGAAAAACCATTGATAAATCAAAATGGTAAAACAAATGAATACATTATTATAAAAAATCATTTCCATTTTCCCCTCATATAACCCACTATATCTATCTTCTATATGGTCATTAATTCATGATAAGGGATATATGATGATATAATTAAAGGAGGAAGAAATATTTCATAGAAAATCATGTGGGAAAGATAGATTTAATTATGGGGGGAGAAACACAATTTTATAATGGAAATGAAAAAATATTCATAAAAGAGATATATTTTCATGTGTGAACAAAAATAATAAGATAGTGATGAGAAAAATGAAAATTTTTATATATAGAAGGATTATTTTTTAGGTGAGAAATTTAAATTGAATGAGGAGAAGTGAAAAATATAATTTATATGATATTGTTTTATTTATAATTTCAATAATTTGAATAACTGATATTAAAGATATTGTGGAAAGTATTTTTAACATTTTTTATTTAAATAAAAATCATTAAAAAATCTTATAGAACATTTTTATGTAGGTTTCTTTAAAATGATGTTAAAAATGTTTTCTAGAATATTTTACCGTCAGTTATTTAAAAAACTGACATTAAAAATAATCTTGTGGTAGATTTTACATTATTTTTATAATAATTTATGTTAAAACCCTAATGTTATAATTACATATTATATTAGTGAATTATAAATTTAATATTTATTCTAATTATTATTATGATGATGAATTTTATAATATTTATTTTTGAGATTATCATAGAGAATAATATCTACTTTCCATGGAGATTTTATCATTATATTTATGTTTTTGGATCATTAGTTTTAAATTGGAAAATGTGGTCATTTTTTTGTTATATTTAAAGAGGTTGAAGCATGGTTGTGTGGATACAGGCATATGGAATACTTATACACTATGTAAGATTAATCATCCAATATTATAATGTGTTTAATATTGAAAAGATTAATTGTTGAAACTACCTTGTTAAACATTTTTTGGATTTACTGATATTTATTGTTTTAAACTAAATAAGGGTCAAAACTATACCTATTCTAAAATGCAACATATGTATTAACATTCTCTCATAGGATTTATTATTTTATTCTTTCACAATACTATATTATTTCCACAATAAAGTTATACAAATAATATGTTTTTATTTGTGTTATACTACACTTAGAAAAGGAACATATAGTTATAATACGCTATATAGAAGGTATGTGTGGGTTTTTCCTATCTAGTAAAAGTTAATGGGATTCATTTGTGTCGTGGTCAAGATAATGGGAAGTTTGGTATAACATCCCTGAACCCAAACTCCTAAATCTAATTCTTATAATTTTAATCATTACATTTCATGACTTTATGACAATAAATGTGACCCATTTTTATCCATACAAAACAAACAACATCAAAAAAAATCGATCACCTATACAGCAAAGAAACTTTTAGATTTGGAGTTTTAGAGAATTATGAAAATTCATTATAAAACAACACCCATGTATTTAAGTGGACACTCTTATATCACATTAATTCTTCATCATCTTCTATATTAAAACCCTTGAATACATATATTAGTAAATATATTTCTTTATAACCTGGATAAATTTAAAAAAAATAAAGGGGTGAGATCAGATGCTCAGTAAGGGAAAACATAGACATTAAAAATTGAATCTCTTTGGTGATTAAAATATGAGAATAAGGGTATAAAAACATATTCAGACTTAATGAATATTACATAAGATAATTCATTACTATAAATACCTAGATTATTAAACTTGTGAAAATTTATAAAACTTTAACAAAGGAAATGTACACAAGAATCAATAATCATGATCTATGTCATGCTAATAATGACCAAAGGAGCCATAAAAACTAATATAAATCATAGAGAAATCATGATGGTATATTATAAAATTATCTTTTTCACCCATATTCACTTATGACACAAATAAATGGTCCCTTGTTAAATTCATATGAGAAACCACTCTAGTAAAATCCATCCATATTTCCTTTAAAGACAATGATCATTACCAAATGCATTGGAGGGATATATCAAGATCAACCATCGTATAAGCTATATTTAGATCACCAATCATCGTCATTTATATCAGACTCACCCATTTTTATAAATAATTTGCAAGTATCCATGATTAATATAACAAATGTAAGTTTTCATTTTCATCATCAAACATTAAAACAAACATTGATACATTTATATCTCGATTTACCTGTGGAAAAGAAATGGGGTCCAGGATAATATCATTAAAATAATCATTGTAATCCATATAGATAAATAATATGGATGGTATCATAAGATAATATCCCAAATGAAGTATAAGAATCATTAAATAATGATTATATAAATGAAAATACCTTCAAAATAACATTTAAACATTTCTTTGAAAACATGGGAAATACTTTTTTCTTTTAAAACATAAATATAACAAAATATTGAAAATATTATTTTATTTTTAGATAACCATGTATAATAGTAAATTGATATTCAATACATAGAATATATATGATTACAAGAAAATAATTTTATGTCATAAACATTAAAAATAACCAATTTTTCAAACTTTTTTAAAGATATCCAAAAGTGATCCATGTGGAAAATGTTAAATAATTTAAAGTTAAAACCAATTAAAATAAGGTCAAAGATCAAGAAAAATAACTGCATAAAATAATTTATGTTTATAAAATAATATTATTTAAATAATATAAAGAACATAGAAAATATTTTTGGTTAAATTTTTTTAAAAACATTAAAACATCTTTTACAAAGATATCTTGTATGGATTTTTAAAACTGAAAACAATTTGAAGAATAGAACATAATAATGAACATAAAATAACATGATTATAAAATTTTTCATGACAATATATGTTAGGATTATTTTTATACACCATATAAATGAATATTGGTGAATAAATCAATACATGTCTCAAAGAAAGAAGTTCAAGATGATGAATGCTCACAACTTAGGTAATGCTTGAATCAAAAAATACACTAAATGAAGCAACATAAAAAAGATTATATAAAATCCATAATTTCTTTGAAATAATATTTTATAACATAATCATTTTAAGTGAGTAAATTATATAAAATAAATCATGGTTCATAACATGAATTATGTCTTAAAGAATTAAAATTGAAACCATGAAATACCTGGAATCTTTAATAACATCTGAATCAATGTCTCATGAAAGATAGAAAATAATAGTAAATTTCAATATAATGATAAAATATTAATACATGATATAATATATCAATTTTAATAATATACACCATATAAAAGGAATTATATTCACAATACTGGACATGTCTCAAAGAAATAATATTTATATGAATAATCCTTATAAATTTTGTATCATTGTAATTAGAATTAATCAATTAATTGATTGTGTGTAATTAATTTAAAACCAAAAAAATAAGTTTTAATATAACATAATACAATAGTATTTCATTTCATATAAAATCTTGGCATAACATAGTCAATGAAGTAGAATCATATCCTAATACGTGGAAATTGAGTTGACAAACCACTTACCTGAAGCTCAAACATGAAATGTATGTCGTTTAAATCCTATGTGATAAACTTATATTAATTATTTAATTGTTTAATAAAATTTTATAGGTTTATTATCGTATCATTAAACAATTTATTTCATTAATTTATATAACACACTTAATTACTTCATCGGTTAAGTTCATGTCGGGTGTTTTGAGGATATTTGGTTTCATAATTGTAAAATAACTTTCATAATTTGAACATTGTAAAAGGGTTTGTTGTTACATAATCTACATAATATTAATAATGAAATAATTATAATATTTATATACTAAATAAAATTTTATAACCATATATTTAATTCATACATGAAAAACGAATTGCGTCACTTTTATGAGGTGGTAACCCACATGTACGGACGAACAATGTTAACCTTTTAGAACGGATAGAAAGGTAAGAGAACTATTTAAAAAAATTAATTATGTCATGAATATAATATATATATATATACATTAAATATATCATTATAAATAACCATGATATGTGGTTATGGAAAACAAAAAACGTTGCTTCGTGGAGGTGGTAATCCACGCTTACTCACAAATGATGGTTTTTTTCACCTTTGATGGAAAAGGGGATGAGTAAGGTTATTAAATTAACATAATAAAGTCTAATTATATGATATAAACTAATTTAATTTAATTTTAATGCTTAGGATATAATTTACGAAAGAAGAATAATAAGTAAAATTAAAATTCTTGGTTAAGACAATTAATTCCCCTTAGAGAAACCTCTTTTGGATACCTCCTTATAAACCATAGGGATGGTATTTTAAGAAGATAAGAACATATATAATGGAAATAAGGAAGTTAATAAGAGTTTTTTTCGTGGTTTTATTGAGATAAGTGTCTTAATCAGTGTAAGTAAGATAGGAAGTATTATGTACTTTTATAAGTGAGGGGAGGGAAACCCTTGGAATTACTTAAAGTATTAAATTTATATAAATTAATTTTCAAGCTATAGTGGAACCAAAATGATATATTTAGAATATAATATGACAATGAGTCAAAATTTTCTCATAAAATAACATTTATTGAATTTTAGGTGATATTTTAACCCTTATTTCTTTGTTTTATCCCCTAGTTTACCATTTTAGCGATTAGTGTGATATCAATTTTTTTTACTATTTTCAGTTCAAGAAAGTTAATATAACTAGAAGACTAACCAATAAGTAGAAAATGGTTTAAATTTTTGACCATAACCCATTAACTATGAAAAATATTTTTTTTATGAATTTTTAATCATTTAATAAACTATTGTTTGATATAAATAATCATTAAAGTCATTTTCGATACTATTTATGTAATTTTATTTTAAAAAAATAAAGATGGTATTTTTGGTAGAATATAAAATTATAAAAAATAAGTAATAAGTTATATTAATCTAAAAAATTATTTGAACACTATAACTCACCCAAAAAATTAAATTGTCAATTTTTAAAACCATTTAGTTGATTTTTCTACTATTTCAAAAAGCATTGTAACTGCATTACATAAGTATTTAAGGTAATTATTTAGTAAGTAAAAATTAAAAATAAAATTCAAAATCATCCGAAAAAAATTATTATGAAAAACAACTTTTTATAACCATTAATGAATTTTTTATCCTTCTGGAAACATATTATAAATATTAAAATCAAGAAAGAAACATTTAAAATTATTTTTTACATTAAATATTATAAAATAATTTATCAAATAAAAAGGGAACCCAAAATAAAATATTAAAAAATAATTAAAGGTTTTGGTAAAATTAAATTCATAGAATGAAATAAATTCATGTTTATGGATGATTTTTATGCCTTGTTTTGTATTTTAAACCTCGTCCTATCCATTTCATCCTAACCATGGTGATGAAAATTTTTCCAAAATTATTATGCATTATGATCAAAAATAAAATAAAACTAGTAAAAAAAATTAAATTATGATTCCAAATATTGAATCCAATTTATAAAATTAAATCCCTATAATTAGATGAAATTATTTTTAAAATAAACCATAAGATATGATAAAAACAGTTTTTAAAAAATGAATTAATATGTGTGAAAATGTTTTTTTAGAAAATTTAAGAATAGTATATATTAAAATGAAATTAATTATAATATATTTCATCATAAAGAGATCGTTAATTTTTATTACCAATTCAAAATTAAATATGAGTTTAAAAATAATTGAATAAAAAAGACAGTTTTCTATAAAATTGGTATTTTCATACAATTTGTTGAAAAAATAACCTTTTCAAAAAAAATACAAAAATATCCCTATAAGATAATTTTTAATATGTTTATTTCAATAATTTTATCCTTTTTATAAAATAAAATTTCTAAAATTGGAATAAATTAATTATAATATTTTTCATAAAAAGAAATAAAACCCATTTTTAGAGAAAATGTATTATTGAAAAAATAAATATATTCATTTAAAAAAGGGTTATTATTTACTAAGTAGTAATAAATAAATTTTTATTGAGTAGGAAAATTATACATGTATTTTATAATGGGTTTACTCTTATTTATACCCACCAATTCAATAACTATGTTATAATGGTCATAATTAAAGTAATATTATTTTATGGTTTATTTATGCTCAGTGTTGTGTGTCTATTTGCTATAAATCATTATCATATTTTAAATAATTTTTTGTTACAATTTTTTTCTTCCATAACCTTAAAATTAATTTAGTTTTGTTGTTTCCGAAGTTATGAAAAAATAAGATATTTGATTAAGCTACTAGGTGTGTAAAATTCTATTTTAGGGTTGTACATCTAAAGGTTAAAAGGAAAGCTGTAAAAAGTTATGAATCTCTATAAAATGTAAAATATAATATATAATTGGAGTTACTATAAATTTGAAATAAGTGAAAATTATATATAGGGTCAATTTTATCTAAACTATTATAAAATCCCTTTTTACTTCTTATTTATTTCCATTATGCTCTCACTCCATATGATTTTTGTTCTAAATATTTGTGGTTGAATTTTTTATTTTTATAATCCATAAATTTCATAAATAAATCTTAACACTAATTGTTGTTTATTAATATTGAAAATTCTCCACCATATTTTCTACTTCCTTCACCCTTACACGGCTTAAAAGTTTATGCACCAATGTACAATGATGTTTATATATTAATGTAAAATTATGGTTATATAGATGTAAAAATGATGCTTATGAAAAAAATACTTTATCATTTTAATATAATTTTGTTACTTTTTTTCCTATAATTTTTATATTTTTATTTATTTTATGTTGTGTTGATTTGTTATACATTTTTTTACTAAATTTTAAAATTAATATAAAAGATAATAATGAATTTTCAAGTGGTTTTGAATTGTTTAATTACAGATTAAGTATGGGATATTTACATATATGGTTTAAGATAATATTATTTCTTTCTATTGTTTCTATCCAAGGATACTTGTGATTGGTTCTTAATAAATAACCATTTTTTGTAATTATTAGGATTTTTTTTTCTTACTATTGAAATGTGATCATAGTACCTTGATAAAAGAACACAAAACTATTTTTATCCACACATGGAAAATATATGGGTTACATGAACTGAATGTTTTAGTGATAAATATCTACTAATATAACTATTTTCACATATTTGTGATCAACAAGGAGCTTAAATGTTTATTCATTTTCTAAAGTGATTGAATTTATATCAATCTACATAATATTTGAAATTTTTTTATTTTATTCTTCAGTTTTTGGGGTTTCAATGATTTATTATTTTCTATTTATAATAATTTAAGAGTAAATTTATTATTTTCTAAATAAAAAACAATTTTATTTGGTTATACATCCTAAAAAGGTAATTCTGTCAAGTTGTGACTCTCAAAATAAGTTATGTTTTCTTATTTGTGCATTAGTCTGAAGAAAGACATGCGTTTTCTTGGTTGTACCACTATTTGAGAAAAAAGGGGGTCTTGTAAAAGGTTGTAAATATTTTTCAAACTTTATCTATTATTCCAGTGATTACCATTCATATCACTGAGTTAGATAGGAGTAAAGAGTATATATAGGACCGAGCATATATAAGTGAAATAAAAATCTAGTGCTTGTATCTTTATTTTTTACTATAATTTATTTTTTGACAGTTCAATTGACCATTATTATTATTGATGTACTTTTTCTTATGTATAAAGAAATATATTATTGTTTAATAATAATATTTAAATATTAAATGTTTTATTAATCCTGCCCCCTAGAGCACATTTGTTATCTTAACTGGGTTAAAAATTAGTATTAAAGAATATTTCTTTTGGAAATTATCTCTATTATGTTTGTTTACCTTACGCCAACCTTGTTATAGTCCTAAGATTCTAAGAGGAATGATTTTTTTATGATAGTGGGAACAAACTTTATTAATGATTGGATACAAAAAAACACTATACTTTAATGGGAACAATTATGGTTTTTGGAAGGCTTGAATAGAGGCATACCTGAAGGATTTAATCATTTTCCATTAGATGATAATAGTGAAACCATATAAGCTATTTGATTTTGATCCAAATTCACTTGTAGGTAATGATGTGGTAATTTATGTTTTAAATTATAAAGTAATTAATGTATTGAGTTTTAGTATAATTTAAAGTGTGTCAATCCATGTTGTAGTGTGTAACAAAACACAATATATTAGAAGGATGCTTCAAGTAACTCACTGTGGTTCATAAATTCTTAAAATAAAAAATTGGGAATGCTACGTGCAGAATACCAAGACATTAAGTTAGGAGAAGACGAAATCATTACCTAAATGTTTCACTTATTTACAAGAATCCTAAATGATATGAATTCACCTGGATAGGCTTCTTATAACACTATTATACTAAAAGAGTGTTTTTTTCACTTTCTAAAAGGAGTCATGTAAATAAAGTGTTGATAGATGGGAGTAGGAATCTTAAATAGTACACTTTTGAAAAACTTATCGGTTCTCTACTGTAGTATGAGTTGGAGTTAATGAATATTTCTGTAGATGAATCCTAAAATTATAAAAGTGTTTCATTTATATACATTGTAAATTATTACACTAATTATTTTTCTTATGAGTTGTAACAATGTGAGGAGGTTGAAATAACCAACTTAAATAAGGGATTTTACATGTATATAAATAGAAAGAGATATTTTAAGAAATGTATCAAAAGAGATCCTCAAAAGGTTGAAAAAAATAGAAGTAAAAAATGTAATGGTATTAAATACAATAATGTATCATAATTAAAATATTATAAATATATAAATAAGGGACACATAAATCTAGATTTTCAAAAATTGAAGTAATAAGGTAAATATATAAAATATAATAATAAAAAGAATAGACCATTTTTAGCTGGATGGAGATTCACTAAGGGGTTTGACTCAAGAAATGATGAATCTAAAAGTTATAAAGAATCATCCAACATATTGTTAATCGAAAGAAATATGATTGAGATAATTTCTAATTATAATTCTAGTTTAGGTTATAAATTTGATTCTAAAACTTACTTGATGAGGTAATAGAACAAAATGGAAAATTTCGGAACTATTTTTTATGAATTGATAAATTTTAATGAGATTTTAAAAAGGAATATATGTAGCTTTCAAAAAAAATAAGTTTACTCAATAAAATAAAAAACATAAAAAATAGAATCTAATGAATTTTTTTGTTTTGATATAGAAAATTAGAATTAAAAGATAAAATTTTTGAAACATAAAATATTAAAATAATTGGTTTAATGATTTTCATTCTAATAATAATTAAATTAAAGAAACAAAAGTCAATAAATTATTTTATAATATAACTCAAATTAGTAAACAATATAATAATCTCAAATAAGAAAATAAAAAATTAAGAAATATGGATTCATGTTCAAATAATAAAGTATGTGATGAATTAGAAGTTACTCAAAAAGGGAATAAGAATATTAAAAAGGAAATTTTTATTTTGAAATAATCCTTATCTAATTTTTGAGATACACAGTTTCCTCACTTTAAAAAGATATTACTGAAACATTGTTCATGTTTTTTAATGAATATCCTTGAAAATTATGTCTTTTACAAGGAAAGGTATTCATTTCCAATGGAGTGATGAGTGTTAAAACTTCTTCTAAGAGATTAAGGTCTGACTTATATCAGCACAAACCATAAATTTCTAGAATCAAAGAAAAGGCTACATGGTTAGAGATGTATCTATATCCAGGATTTAATGTGATCTCATACAGGGAGACAATGTTGTAGCTTATGTCTCATGATAATTATTATCACATGAGAATAATTACCCAAAACATGATTTAAATTAACTTTTTTTAGTCGGTGACTTTAAAACATGGAGTTATTGTCAATTTTGTGATAAATTCATAGTGTTTGAGGATCATCAGAGCTTGAAACACAATTAATTATAGAGTTTTTAGAATATAAGCTAGCAGATGTAGATATAATATCTCTATATATGTCTGATATTTACTTAATTTATACACCATGTAAGGGTAATTTTTTGTTAGACACATTGAGTGTAAATTCATATAATTTTTTGGATAAAGAGGCTTTAGATCAATGGTAGACGATGTTGGTCATTATTGATATGCATCTAGATCAGGCTGAGTAAGGTGACGTTATGGTTTTCATTACTATATATGTTCATTATTTGATTATGTTAAAGTGGAATAGATATATTATCCTGAATGTCTAACTATGAGGTCAAAACTCAATGGTGCAGAGACCATTTAGGGTTAGACCTTAGATTGTAATTCTATATTATTTTTGGAGATTGAATCCTAGTTTCTAAAAGTTATTAGAAACAACTCCTTTCTATCTGCCACCATTTGATATGGGTTGTTTATCCTGATATTTAGAAGATGTATAAGGCATCAAAAACATAGTTTTGGTGGGATGGAATGAAAACAAAGGTGGTGGAGTTTGTCTTGAGATGCCACACACATCAGCAGATCGAAGCATAGAACCAATAGGATAGGTGGTAAATAGTAATGTTTATCTATATACATTTGTAAATGATATTAGATTGCTATGTATTTTTTCATATGTCTTCTAAGAACAGTTCAAAACTGTGATTCCATATAGGTGATTTTGGATTGTCCCATGAAGTCAGATCACACCATCCTAATTCATGAATCCAATATAGATGTAGTCTTATAAAAAATATGTATTTTTGATGTTTTAAAGGTGAATGGAATTTCAGTTTCAATTAGGTCTGATCGGTACCCTAGGTTTACATCTCGATTTTGGAAGTCCTCACAATAGGCCCTTGTAACCCATTTCGCCATCAGCACAACTTATCATCCTCAAATAGAAGTAAAATCTTACGAAATTATCCAAACATTGGAATATATTATTAGATATTTTGTTATGTATTATAGTGTCTCATTAGAGGATCACATATTATCATTATATCTCTTATTCTATAATATTTATCATTTCATGGTACATATAGTTCGTATTGAAGCATTGTATGGATTTCATTTTTGTTCTCTATTTTTTTGGGTGGAAGAGGGATAGATTTTAGTTATTAGACTTAGAATTATGCATGAAATAATAGGGAATGTAAAGATGATCAGTAAAATAATAGTGAAATATAAGATTCATCAGTAGTTGTATGACAATCAACCTCATTGACCATTATCTTTTGTGGTGGGTGATCTTCTTTTCTTGATAATCTCTCTGAATATTGGGAATTGTTGTTTTGGTAAGCAAGGAAACTTGTCTTATCAGTTTATTATCCCTTTACAGATTCTTTAATGAGTTTGTGATGTGAATTAATAGTTGAATCTACCACCATGGTATAGTTATGTGAGAAATGTTTTTCATCTGTCTCAATTAAAGAACTACAAGCCAAATCTTGAGCAAGTTATTCAATGGGACTATGTAGATATTGAACTAGATTCCAAGTTGATTTTTGTGATTATATGTATTGTGGATAGATAAGAGAATATACTTCATCGAAAAAGTATCAATTTGGTATAGATTTTATGAAATCGTGTTTTGAGTTAGGAAGGGACATCAAAACATGAGAATGAGATGCTACAATAGTGTCATGAGGTCTTCCAAAGAAACATTGATCTACCACTTCCTAAGGAAGGAAATACCAATATTGGGAAGAATGTAACACCCCATATATCTGATAATTTATCCTTTTATTATGTATTATAAGATTATATAATACTAGGGTTATGGTTTAGAAGTGTTTGGATAGTTTTGAAGCATTTTGGAAGTGTTTGAAGGGTAGATGGTTTGAGAATAGTTAGTGGAATCCATGAACTCTTTCTAGGAAATCATACAGGGTCATGCAAGGAATCACTAGGTAGTCGTATGTTTGGAACATAGTTTTTGCAAACTGTGTGCATACCAGGAGAAATTGTATGAATGGTGGTGGTGGGAGAAGCATGGTTAATGCAAATTTTATCAAGACATGCAATATAAATACGAAAGGGTGTGGCATTAAGATAGTAGCACCACATAGTTGACATATGGTTTTCCAGACTATGTGGCAGAAACTCTGCATCTCCCTATATATTTTCCAATATCACACTTACATTTGGTGCATAATTTGATAGACTATACGGCCTAACCGTGTGACATAAAGTTAATGCTCATAAAATTAATCATTCATTCAAATTAAGTCCCCATAACCCTCATTATTCTAGTATTATCTTAGGATATCAAACTTATCTCCTATCCTCATCTCCCTTGGTGATCCTCTTTGATCTAGAAGTATCATTTGATGAGTCAAAGTGAGTTAGAGATTCTAAATCAACAGTAAGTCCTTATTTTATATTTTTCCTCTAAGGTCTCCTTATCTTATCTCACATGGAATATTAAGTCTATTTGGTTATAGATATATCTATGGTCCATTATATTTTCATGATAAAAACATTTTGGATCTAATGAGGTAATGAATATTCAAGGTTGAATCTTTAGTTTTTCTTTTTCATTCCTTGATTTCTTTATGTATTATGAGGTAAGTGGCTTCTCTCCCACTATATTATACTAAAAATTTAAGCCTTAGTGTTTAATTATTTTCTATTTGATTTTTTTAGAAAAATTTATTGGTTTTAGTACCTAAATACTTGTTTTTTATATGATGCATGTTATGTGTTTGATATAATTCATGAAAGAAAATGATTTTCAAATTAATTTTTTATTGGAAAATTTTGATATGAGAACATTGTATATATTGTGTTGCGTGTTCATATAAATTTGGAAAAAATAATGTCATTTAAGAACAACTAACAAGTTGGGTCAAAGTATGGCCTTGAAGTTCCTCCATCAAATAGAATCTACATGTGAGGGATTGGGGAGATGATGACTCACCACTCATGAGTACAGGTAGGTCCATGGTATATAGGCATGTGTGTGTGGGGGTAGTGTGAACATGGTATGATTATTCTTAGTGGTAAAAACTAGTTATGAAACATTTTTTAAAAAATCATATATGGAACTTCTTTTAGTCATTGTGATAAATTGTTTATTTGGTCCTCATATGTATTATGTAAAATTTTCTAACATGTTTTCTTCATAGTGGCATGTGTTGGGAAGTCATTTGGAATTACCTATTGAGTTTATAATCACCCCTACTTGGGAACTTTGGTGTGTTTGAAAATATTTTATAGTGGGATGCATGTAAAGAAAAGTTGTTTCATTTATCTAGTGGTGCATCGTGATGTTTTGTTCTCAATTGGTTTTCAGATCTTAGATATCTCTCTTAGTTTCATTGGAGTGATTCCACATTGGTGTTTCTTTATTTGGATTTATTTTGGTTCCTTATATAATCTCCATAACTTTTCAATACTACTCTGATGTTATAGTCTATTGGTTTCTTTTGAGTTGTATTTTTATTACTCAATCATCATATTGTTTTTTTTATTGTTGGTATTTTAAATATTTTTTATTGGTTCGTTTGGGAATATTTTCCCATAACATTTTTTTGAGCCCTTGTAATTTATTTTATATCTTTTGTGTCTTGGGAATTTCACCTACAGTTAGTGGTACCTTCACCACTTTAGAATCCAATGGGTGAGGGAGAAATGTTATAAATGGTATCAGCCTTGGCCGGTCGTTTTGTCTTTTGTAATGTTAGTAAGGAGATAAAAATTTTAAAACTTGAAATGTACATCCTAAGAAGACTTATCTAACCTATTTTTTTCTGAACTTCAAGTTTCCTAGGTGGTCTGGGTAAAAAAATTCTAAGATACTACTAGGTGTGTTTCAATCTCATCATTGTGGGTTTAACTAATATGTATAGTATATCATATATTAGTAGTAATACTTCCACCTTTAATTTCATTGTTCATTTTATCTTAATGATTTATGGAAAATGTTAAAATGGTTCATTTTTTGCATGTTGGTTGTATGATTATTTCTTATGGTAAATTGAAATTTTCTATTAATTCAATATCTATAAATTGATAACAAATTGATTTTTTCTTATTATAGAAAATGGAACTGAGTAGAGATCATATAAATTTACAAGAATATTCTATGGAAAATGTGGTTTCACCTGAGACATAGGTGAACCAATATCTTTTCCATAGTGTCATTTAATCCTTTCAAACTATTTATTTAGTAAATTAAAATAATAAATCATGTTAGGTGAGCCATTTTTTCATTTTCAACAACAATATTCATCGATATTTCATGGGGATTAAGAAACTGACAAGACAGAGATGCAACTTAATATAATGAATCATATATTTTATTTTATTGGTACACCAGATAAGATAAAGGTCAAGTTGGCGGTGTATATTCTTGAGGATAATTCATTCCAATGGTAGGATTTAAATGTAAGTTATTGGCAACCATGATCATATAAGGGAGGACTTTGATGATTTTTTCAACAAAAAATTCTATCTTTAAACATTTAGGATAGCATGTACAATGGATTTATTTAGAAAACCCAAGAGAATCTTTTAGAAACTATGTATGTAGAAAATTTTATAAACATTATTAATTTTTCTCCAGAGGTACCTTCTAGTTTGTCATTTAAGGCATGATTCTTTAAATCGGGATTTTGACTGGAGATTAATTATAAAATAGATGTACATTGTATTATTTATTATATAGAGATTATTAATTGGGAAACATTAGAATAAAGGGATTTAATTGAAATAATATGGGGAAAACTATGTATGTACATATAGGAACATGTGTGAAATCTTATTCTACGAATAAGAAGAAGAATAAATGTAAAGACCCAGGATTTCCATGTAATTTTTTTATTATATTTGAATCTTACGAGTCCATGAAAAGTGACGGCGTGTGATTTCGAGGCTTGGAGTGCCCTGAAGGAACATCTGAATATTTTTTGGGGTAAGTTCAGTAAACGTACAAGCGGGTTTTTATAACTTTTGAACCGGTGCTCAGAATTGAAATCTGAGGACACTGTTGAACTCGCAACATCGGTATTCTCTTAAGGAGACTATCACCTTGACGACAATTAGTCGAGGGTGAAATTTAGTTTTGGTGTTTTTCGTGAAAGAATAAAATAAAATAAAATTTTTAAAATTTTTGTTTGTTAAAACCTCCCACATGTGTGTTATGGAGATGGGGACCACCTGAATTTAAACCTCCCACATTGGTTATGGTAGTGGGGACCCCCTAAGCCTAACCCTCCCCCCCCCCAATTTGAATTCCTAAAGGTGGGGACCACCTGAACCCTCATAATATGAGAAACTCTTAAAATTCCTCTTTAATGTGGAGAACTCTCTTTAAATTCCTCCACATTAATTATACCAACACCTCTTGATTAATGCTTCCAATAAAAATTAAATTAATAAAACCTATTTTAATTTATATTGGATATTATTTTTTTGGGAGAAGTGTTGGAAAAGCACTTGGAAAACTTTTACCCTCTCCAATGAAGAACACCTCCCAATGAAGAACGACCACCAGAGATTGAAGAATGAGGAAACAGACCCCAAGCCGGATCAGAAGCACCTTCTGAAGGAGACAAATGTAGGACATCATCGACAACAATGAACCAAAAATCAGGGAAATGCCGGCGTCACCAACTTCACCCATTCCAAAGTCAATGATAAATATAGGTAGGGGTTTAATTATATGTGATTAATATTTCCCATGTTCTTCCCTTCTAAAAAAAAGAACACAGATCAGCTCTCTCAAACTAGTTGATCAGCAGATGTTTTCATTTTCAGGTTTGGGAATAGGATCTTATGTGGGTCTGATGATGTTCTGGAGATGTACTAGGATCTTGTGTGGGTATGATGACGTACTCGAGATGTACTAGGATCTTATGTGGGTCTGACGATATACTTGAGATGTACTAGGATCCTGTGTGGGTCTAACGACTTACTGGAGATGTACTAGGATCCTGTGTGGGTTTGACGATGTACTGGAGATGTACTAGGAACCTGTGTGGATCTGACAACGTACTAGATGTGTTCTAGGATCATGTGTAGGTTTGATGACATACTGACAATAGATTAGGATATTGTGTGGGTCTGATGATGTACCGATGATGTACTAGGATCCTGTGTGGGTATGATGATGTACTAGGATCCTTTATGGGTCCGATGATGATTTAGGATCCTTAGTGGGTCTGCCTTTTAACAGAGTAAGATGAATTAGTAGTTACATCTAATTATCTCTACTAATGTACCTAAGTTATACCTGGTGTAAGCTCAGTTTGTACCTTGCGGTACCTACCTTTTTGGAAATCCTTCCTTTGTGGAATAGTTGAGCATGGAGATTTTGAGTTGGAACCTCTGTTCCTTCATGATTGAGATGGGTATACTTGATAACATAAGAATATGTATAGGAATATACCTAAGTAGGGTTGTTAGTTGATTTCATGTTTTTTGGTTTATCCTTTGTGGATTTTGTGAGACCGTGAGGGTCTCAGGGTCCCTACTGAGTATTGTTATACTCACCCCAGCACGGGCTATGCCTGCACCTTGTTGTGTATGGTGTAGATGATAGACAGCACTGATCGAGGTTGAGGGTAGAAAGACTAGATGGTTCCTGGAGGTGGACCATACGGCGTTTCAGAATGAAGAAGAGATGAGAGGACGTGGAGTGATGAGGATGAGATATGTACCTACCCTTCATGTAGGAATCCAGGAGGATGACCCAGTAGATGTATCTATTTTTCTTCAGTTGTACTTTTACCTTTACAGTTGGGCTTGTATCCTGGCCTCTTTTACTTTCAACACTCTTTTTATTATACAGTTTACTTGTGTTCTTATCTTGATGTGTGCTTGGTTGTGTGTGTTTACAGGTTATAAAGGCAATGGCTTCCCAGTTTTAGGGAATATGACTTTCGATGCTAGTCGCCAGCCCCTGACCTATGGAAGGAGGGATTGGGGTAGTCATCGCACGGGCCCCGAGGAATGGGTCCTGGCATGAACTCTTATTCTCAAGAAGGTGGAACACCTTAGACTCAAACCACTGAATTGGTCAACATTTCTCTAAACCCCAATATCAAGACCAGATTATCCCATTGTGGTTCATTTGATCATTTGAAGTGATATTGAATGTAACGACATCAAAATTTTTACAAATGTAATCAGATAGAAAATCTACATAATTATTATCATATTAATCTAAATCCTAGTGTTAGACATACATCAAATGTTTCTCGTAAATATTATTCTATGATAGGATTCCCTCTCCCAAAAAACATTTTCCCTCAAAATTGTGTGATCCAAGGTGATTCTAGGAACACCATGAATCCTCAAGAAATTCAATATTACCATGTAATCAAGGGACAAGGGGAGTGAGTAAGAAATTATATAGTGTTGTGAAGATGATCACATATGATCAATCAACTCCTTAGATGGGGAAATCTACTATTCCTTTTAATTTGACTCTTATATTTCATTATTTGATATGATTTCACACCACTCTTTAAATTCTTCTCATGTTTTGGATATTATGGGATTACATGTAGAAATAATTTATTCCTGCCTGTAACATCAATCACTTCTCACCGAATGAGAGTGTTGAGCCTTTTAGTATTCATCTTGTTCTATAAATGTCAATAGGGATATGGTTTTTTGAAATTTATCTATTCTTAAGATAGAAATTTATGACCTAATTTTGAGAATTCATTTTTTGACATCCTTCAAGGCCAATGTAAAATATTATTCTTGTTAAGTTAGTTTTAGTTCATTTAATAGTATTATTCATATCTTTAAAGGAGATTGGGATTTGAATGCAAGTGGAGAAGAACCTTTGGTAGTAATGATCTTGACTATCTCTTATCAATTGGAAGAAGTTACTCTAGGATGTACTAATGTAATCGAACGTAGTTATTTTCTAACCATTGTGGATTAATTTATTTATCTATTTCCTGAATATTTCTATGGGTTTCTACCCAGAAGATATATAGAATTTACAATTGATATCCTTCTAGAGACCAATCCATTTTTACTTCCATATTATAGAATAGAACTAATATAATTAATGGAATTAAAATTTTAACTAGAATATTTGTAAAGTAAAAGGTTTATTCATTCTAGTATGTCTCCATGGGGAGAAAAATTTCATTTTTAAAGGAAATCATATTGAACTCTTTGGATTTGTGTGGATTATCATAATCTAATACAAGTTATGGTCGAGAATCAGTATCCTATATTAGGTATTTAAAATATTTTTGACCAATTAAGAGTAGTCAAATGGTTATATATGATTGATTTATGATCTGGGTATCCATAACTTTATGTTTTAGAAGGAGGGTTTTTAAAAAATAGATTTTCCGAGTTATTATAGTCATTATGAATATGTGATTATGATCTCTAGTCTTACAAATACAATAGAAGTGTTTATTTAATTATTTAATTTTATCATTAAAAGGTATCTTGACTCTATATTAGTGGTATTCATTGAATATATTTTTGTATATTATAGGACTATGTCTGAATAAGAAAAACACAGGGCCATTATATTTGGTATCTTCTAATAACATTTTCTTCATACTAATATTTCAATGTTTAGTTTCTTGATATAAGTGGTGAATTTCCTTTTATAAATCATTTAAGAATGAGGAGACTCATTATATATTAAAAATCTGAAAGTGGTTATATCTTGGTAACCACTAAACAAATATTTTGAGAGATCCAATTTCCTTGACTTAGCAAGATATTGTTGAAGTATTATTTATGTTTTTTCACAAAATTCCTCGCCAATGATATATTTTATAGGGGAAGGTGTTCCTTTAAATGGGATAATGATTTTCAACAATGTTTTCCTGATTTTATAGTATATATTACATCATCACCAGTCCTTACATTGTCAGAATCAGGACAAGGCTATGTGTTTTACTCTGATGGATCTAGTTCTAGGTTGGTATGTGTTCTCATATATGGAGTTCATGGTGTATCTTATGTCTCATTATAGTTACTGGTTCATGAGAATAAATATGAAACACATGATTTGGACTTATTGTTTATAGTCCATTCCTTGAAGACTTGTCATATTTATTTTATGTGATAAATTCATAGCCATTATAGATCATAAGAGATTTAAATCCATTTACACACAAATTGATTTGACTCTAATTCAATTAAGATGAATGAAATATTTATATGTTTTTTAATTTAAATTTATATATACACCAAGTAAACGTAATTTTTTGGATGAATCATTGAGAAAAAATTCATATAATTAGTTGTATTAAGAGGTTTTAGATCAATGGTAACTAATATCAGTCATAAATATTATGAATATATATTATTTTGAGAAAGGTGATGTTTTGGTTTTCTTTCCTATCTTTATTGTTTCTAATTTGATTAATGAAGTTAAATATGTGAAGATATATGATCTTCAATGTCTAACATTTCTATAAAAATGGTGGGGAGATCATTGAGGGATAGATTCTAGAGGGAATGTTTTGTCTCGTTTTCAAGATTGGGTTGTGGTTCCTCCAACTTATCAGAAAAAACATCTTTATTACTACCACCATTCGATATGGGATGTTCATCTAATAATTTAGAAGATGTATTAGGAACTAAGTTCATATTTTTTTATGGAAAGAAATAAAATAAAGGTGGTAGAGTTTGTATCAAGATACCTCACCTTTTGGTAGGTCAAGGATGATAACCAATGACTAGATGGTATATTGAAATATTTACTTATATGCATATGAAA
This sequence comes from Viscum album, assembly GCA_963277665.1. Classification (NCBI taxonomy): domain Eukaryota; kingdom Viridiplantae; phylum Streptophyta; class Magnoliopsida; order Santalales; family Viscaceae; genus Viscum; species Viscum album. The sequence continues at coordinate 1,147,185,978 of OY728142.1, read as the reverse complement.
ATTGGAGAAGAAATGTTTGGATTTTTTTTTTCAAATCTCCACTAATAATGGTTCAAAATCATAATGACATATGGGTGATTTTGGATCAGATCACAAATTTGTCTCACTTTATCCTTATTCTTGAAAATAAATGATAGAATAAATGTCAAAAATATAAATTTGGGGAGTTGTAAATATGAATGGAATTATAGTTTTAATTGTATTTAATTTGTTCCCTATTTATACATATTAGTTTTAAAAGTACGTGTAGAAATACCTTGGAACCCAGTTTTCAATAAGCATATCTTATCATCCTCAAATAGATGTACAATCTGAACAGATGATCCAAACATTAAAATACATGATTATAGATAATTTTATAGCTTTTTATAGTTTATGGGGGGTCATATACTATTATTGGAGATCTCATTCAATAATTTTTATCCAACCTCATTGCATATAGTTTCTTTATAAGATTTATATATTTATGTTTATTGTTATCTACTTTTTTGTGGAAGCAAGTGATACTTAACTTATCAATCCGAGCATTTTTTATGAGTTAGTAAAGAATATTATGATGATTAGGAAAAAAACTGGTGACTGCTCAGAGTCATCAAAAATTGAATGTGGATCACTATTGTTGATCTTTATCATTTGAGGTGCATGATCATGTTTTATTAATAATATCTCTATGTCTAGGAAATATACATTTTGTTAAGAAAGGAAATTTGTATCTTTGGTATCTTATCCCTTTTTAGATAATTGAATGAGTTGGTGATGTTTCTTTTTAGTTGGATCTACAACCATAGTTCAGTTATGTGGATAATGTGCATCATATATCTTAATTGAAGAAGAGTTATCTAGATCCCAACCACATTATTAGAAGGGACCATGATGATCATCAAATGGATGCTACATTGATCCAAGTGATGATACAGATTATGTATAGATAAGGGAAGGGATTTCATGTGAAAAGAATCGGTTTGGTGAAGGTTTTATGGTAGTATGGTCAAATTATGGAAGAGACACGTGAACATGGGAAAGAGATGCTTGAACAGTGGCCCAAGAGCTTCTAATGAAAAGTCATTCTCCCACATTATAAGGATGGAAATACCAATGGTGTGGAGAATTTATCACCCTTTATTTTAGGATCTTCTCCCTTTTATTATGTATTTTTATTTTATATAATAATTTCGTTGAGCTTTGTGAATTTTTAGATATTTTGAATTGTTTTATAATCATTTTTGAGGGTCCATGGTATGAAAGCGATTAGTAGAAACCTTTCAAAATCTCTAATAAACCATTAAGAGTGATAATAGGAGTAAATGGGTAGACACATGGTTTGTCCAAAAAATCTGCATGCTAGGATGAATGATGCTAGTTGAGGTAGTGGGATAATTATTTTTGGCACTTGGCTTGTAAAATCCTATGAGACAACTGTATGAGGATGTTCCCTTGAGATAGTATCACCACACGGTTGGCGTATAGCTTTCCAACCCATGTGGTACAAACTGTGTGGTTACCTGTAATTTTTCTAGGAGCACGCATATGGTTGGAAAATAGTTTGAAAATATATGTGGCCCAACCAAGAAATGTGTAGTTAATGATCTAACCCATAAACATTAATTATGATTAAATCCATAAACCCTCATTTTTCTCGTATTATCTCATTCTCTTTAATTAATCTCCTTTACTAGACTCCATTGGGGATTCCTTTTGATATAGAAGTAAATTTTTATGAATCAAAATGACTTAGAGATCTAGAATTGATGGTAAGTCCATGTTTTCTCTTTTTTTATTAGATATCCTCAATTCTTTCACTTAAAATGCTATATCTAAATCTTTATGGATAGATCTATGATCTATGAAGTGTTATTGAGGTGATATTATGGGATATAATGAAGGAAATAATATTTAAGGTTGAATCTAGAGGTTCTATGTTTCATTCATTGATTTATTTAACCATTGTTAGGTTGGTGACTTATCTCCCATTATACTATTATAGAACATAAAGGGGTGGTGTTAAATTCTTTTCTATATAATTATTTTCGAAATATATATTGATTTTTGTATCTAAATCCTTGGTTTTATTATAATGCACATAAGGTTTTGATAAAATACTTGAAATAACATAGTTTTCAAAATAGATGTTTTATTTGGAATAATTTTATATGAGACTAAGAGAACATGGTGGTGTGTGTTCATGTGGATTGGGAGGGAGAATTTTCACGAAGTACCAACATCAAAGTAGGATGTATTATATTTATGAATTAACACCAACAAAGAGGGTCTCTAAATGATGTCTTGAGGATAGGATGGCTCACCACACACAAGTATAGGGAGGTCCATGTTATACATGCATGTGTCAGTGTGTGTGTGAACATGGGATTATTATTAAAGTGGAAAGAAATGGTTATTAAACATTTTTTAATGTTTTTAATTCATTTATATTATTTAATAGTTTGTAATAAACATATATCTTATTCATCTCTATTTTATATAAAATGTGCTTACATGTACTTGTTTTAGTGGTATGTGTTAGGAAGTATTTGGGGATTACATACTGATTTTATAATCACCCCTTCATGGTAAATTTGGTTCATTTTTAGATATTTTATATTAAGATATAGTAAAAGGAAGGTTTTTGTATTTATCTAGTGGTGTATCATAATGTGTCCTCCTAATTTGGTGCTCAGATCATGGATATATCTCTTGGTGTAATTGGAGTGATGCCACATTAGTGTTTCTGTATTTTGATGTGTTTTAGTTTATTTTATTGTATTTATCACTTTCCTCTACTAATCTGATGTTATAGTCTGTTGGATTCATTTTAGTTGAATTTTTGACTCATGCATCATGTTGTTATTTCGGTTGGTTTAATTTTTCTCTTTTATTTCTATTGGTTCATTAGGTAAAATCATCCCCTAAACTTTTTCTAACTACTTTTAATTTATTTTTATCCTTTGGTGCCTTTGAGATGTCACCTAAGGCTTGTGGTACCTCTTCCTCTTCTCAAGAAAATGTATGAGGAGCAGTATGTCAAAATGAAAATCATAAACCCACACTCATAGATCTGGTGCTGAAAACATAATATTTACTTTTTTCATATTAATATAGATAAATGTGAAAAAAAATCCATACAAAACATACAACATAAAAAATAAATTTTTGAACACTTACATACCTAAGGACTATTTAGTTTTAGAGTCTTTGATAACTGATATTAACAATTATATAAAAATAACCATGTATTTAAGTGGGAACTTTTTCTACAAAAAAATCCTTACTTATTTTAAATAATGTCTTCATCATCACGCATATGAAACCCTTGTAAACTTATCATACTTAACATATTTCTTTATAACCCAGGGAAAATGAAATTTAATAAATTGGTGTGGTAAAATTCTCAGTATGGAAAAAAATAGGAATTAAAAATTGAATCACTTCGGTGATAACAAGATAATAATAAGGGCATGAGAACATATTCAAAGTGTATGGGCTATACATTAGAGAATTCATACCCATCGAAACCAATATCCATAAACATGTAGCATGGAATAAATCATTAAAAAAGTGAAGATTCATAAGAATCAATATCTATGATCTATGTGATGTCAATATTGATCAAAGGGACCATTAAAAAATCATATCAATCATATATAAAATGTGTCGGTATCTTAGAACATTATCTCCAACAAAAATATTCACTCTTTTTAGAAATAACTAGGGCCCAGTTAAATCCATAGGAGAAAACTCGGTTCACTCCCTCCTTATTTTCATTGAAGAGAATGAACATTACCCAATGCATTGGAGATCTATGTCGGTCTCACCTGTCAGGTAAACTATATCAGACTCACCCATCTTTAGAAGAAATACTAACGTCACCCATAATCATCAATAATTTCAAAATACCTTAAATGAATATAACACATGTAATATATCATTTTCATTATCAAAATGTAAAAAACACTTTCATTCCTTAATAATTTTATTTACCTAGAGAAAAGAAATGGGTTTCATGATAATATCTTCAAAAAAAGAATTGTGAGAAATATATATAAATTATATGGATCATGTCATAAGATAATATTCCTAGTTAAGTAGATAAATCATTAAAGGATATTGACATAAATTAAAATACATTTAAAAGATCTTTTAAAAAATTTCATTGAAAATAGGGGAAAATACCCTTTTCATTTAGTATTTAAAAATTCAAAAGATTTTTAGAAAATGATTGTATTTGAAAATAACCATGGAAACTCTTAAATGAAGCTTCAAATCATGGAATATTAATATCGTAGAAAAATTGTTTACCGATTAATTGTTAAAAATAAATATTTTTTCAATCTTTTGTAAAGAGAGTCCAAATGATCCATGTATAAAATATTAAGAAATTTACATTAAAAAAATATTAAAATAAGTTCAAAAATCATGTAAAATAATTTAATAAAACATATATGTTTATAAAAGAACATTATTTAAATAAGGTAAATAATATGGAGGTATATTTTGCTTAAAATTGTTTAAAAACATTAAAAGAACTTTTAATAAATCTCTTTTATGGAATTTTGAATCCTAAAACCATTTGAAGGTAAGAAAAAAATATGTAAAATAAAATACGAAGAGTATAAAAAGATTTAGGATGTTATATTTCATGATTCAATGTATACACCATATAAATTAATATAGGTGCATCAATCAAAAACTGTCTCAAAAAAGAAGTTTGAGACGTGAAACCGTTGGATATTATGTAATGTTTGAATCAAAATGACATTTAATGGAGGAACACAAAATCATTCTATAGAAACTATAATTTACTTGAAATAAAATGTTAAAAAATCATGGATTATTATGTACACCATATAAAATAATTCCTGGTGAAAAACATGAATTATATCTCAATGAATTGAAATTGATACCATAAACCCCTTGAAACATTTATATGATTTGGATCAAAATCTCATAAAATAGTGAACATAAATGGAACTTTAATTACCATGATAAAATATCCATTCAATATAATATCTCAATATGAAGCATATACACCTTATAAAAGGATTTTGGTGCATAATACAAGATAGTTCTCAAAGAAATAATATTTATATGAATTGTCCTTGAAATGATTGTATCATTGATGTTATAATTAAGCAATGAATTGATTATTTGTATCAATTATAAAACAAAAAAAATTGTGTAAATACAAAAAAAATACAATTTCAGTTCATTTATCACATTATCTTTAAATAACGTAGTCAATGAAGTATAATAATAACCCAATAAATGCAAATTGAGTTTAAAAAACCTTTTATCTAAAGTCTAAACTAGCTAGCTATGTTCTTTTACTTCTATATAATAAACTACTATTAATTATAATTTTTTAAGAAACTTTTCTAGGTTTATTCCCTAATCACTAAATTGTATAATTCATTTTTTTTTGGTAGTATATTGAATTACTTAATTGGTAAAGTTTTCATCAGGTATTTTGAAAATGTTTGGTTCCTAATTGAAAAATGACTTTTGTAGGTTGATCATGATAAAAGGGGTCATTATTACATCATATATAGAATTTTATCATGAAATATGTATAATTTTTATATATTAAATAAATTTTTAGAACCATCCATGAAATTATTACATGAAAAACAAATCACATCACTTATTTGAGGTGGTAATCCATATTTACATACGAATGACATTATTATTTTACAACGAATAAAAGGGAAAACAATATATAACAGATTATCCTTATAGAAATATAATTATATCATGAATTTAATCTATATATATATATATATATATATTAAATACTTAATTATAAATATTCGTTAGAGGAGGTTATGGAAAAAAACACATATCTTTATGGAGGTGGTAATCCACACTTATGCATGCAGCATGTTTTTTTCCAATTTGATCTAAAATGAGAAGAATAAGGTTATTAAACTACCATAATTACATCCAAGTCTATTATAGATACTAATTTTACTAAATTTTAGTCAGTATATAATTGAAGGAGGTAGAATAATAAGTAACATGAAAATGCTTGGTTGAGAATATTTCCTCCCCTTTGAAGAACCAACTTTGGATCTTTCCTTAATAACTATGGTTATGGTATTTTAAGAAGACCATAACCTTTATAATGTAGATAAGTATATTAAGAAAAGGGTTACTAATGATTTTTATTGAGATAAGTGGATCAATAAATGTAAGTAATAGAGAAGGTTTTATGTCCTTTTATAATTGAGGGGAAGAGAGCCCAAGGAATTTCATAAAGTATTAAATTAATAAAAATTATCATTCATGTTCAAGAGGAATAAAATGATTTATTTAAAATATTCTAGTATTATTATACTAAATCCTCTCATACAATAACATTTAGAAAGTTTTAGGTGATTTTTTAAACCTTATCTCTTGGTTTTAACCCACATTAACCATTTTGATGATTACTGTGATGTAAATTGTTTTACAGTTTTAGGGTTAAGAAAGTTACTATAAAAGGGAAAGTGACCCATTAATGGATAATAATTGATATTATAATCTTATACCACTAAATTTTCTAAATATAAGTTTCTTATTAATTTTAAATAATTTAATAAAATATAATTTAACATAAAATAACATTAAAGACATTTTTGAGACTATTTAAATTTTTTCCCTTTAAATATATCAAGATAATAATTTAATTTGAATATAAAAATTTACCACATTAATAATACATTATATTAATCTAAATAATTCAAGAACCACCATAAATCACCAAAAAAATATTACTTTGTATATTTTTAAAACCATTTACTTGATTTTTCTACTGTTTACAAAAGCACTCTATTAGAATTATGTATGAATTTAACGTAATGATTTCATCATTAAAAATTAAAAATAAATTACCATTTAAAATAATTATTCATATTAAAAATAACCTTTTATAAATTTTAATAACTGTTTTTTATCATTTTGGAAACATATTATTGATATTATAAAAAAACCCATACTTTATATATAATTATATTACTTCAAAAATTGATGTATATTAATTCAAACATATAACAAAGTCATGATAGGAACGTATAGGTATAATGTGTTTATAAATTGGGAATCAAAATCAACTGGTTCCTAAAACTTCTAATATGAGATGATATAGGGTTGAAATCGCATAAACCAATAAATTTTGGACAAGTTATTTTGTCAATTTAAACCATATCTTTTTAATTAACACTTAGTTATTCTGTTTAATTGTAATTGTGGTAATGAAAGTATAAATATTTAATGGTTATAAATATTTACATGTATGGTGTAAAATGACAACAAATGAATATTTTATGGCATTTTAGACCTTATAATTATCACTTTGTTAATTTTAAATATTTTTATCATTTTTAAATAATTTAATAAAATCCTATTTTTATAAAATATCAAAAGTGTCAATTTGGACGCTATTTATTTATTTTAATTTAAATAAAATACACACAGAATATAAATTCTAAAAAAATATTTAATACACTCCAAATATATCATAGTAACCTATAAAATTTATGTAGAACATTAATTAGTTTATATGATATTTCTATTAATATCATTAAAACCATTTATTTGATATTTTTAATAATAAAATAATTTCTTTATCACTATTGTGTCATCATTAATGGTGATTATTTAATCTGTAAAAATTATAAATAAATTTCAATGATGTAGGTAATTATTTTATCATTCCATATACTACCTATAGTCAATATTATCAGCTATTCGTCCATATATTAAAATTAATATACTTATATAAAATGGGATTGTGAAATTTTGTCGCATTCCTTAGTTTTCATTATATTCATGTAATATTCATAGGTAAGTGGATATTAAGTTATTATGTTTCTAAAAATAGATTATAAGGGTCTAATTTAGTCATCTAATAGGTTTTTACTAGTCGTAAGTAAATTTCTTAATATTATTTTTACCATTAATTACCTGATTTACCTTCAACTATGGTAATAAAAATAATTACCAATGTTATTATTCATAATTACAGAAAAGAAAAGTATCCTATTAACATAATTTAGACCTACTTATTACAAATATGTATTCCATTTTAAAAAAAATCAAAATAGAAAAGATTAAATAATTATTTTAAAATCAATTCTGTTTTCAGAATGAGAGAACGAGTTTTAAAAAGTAAAAACATTGCAAAAGATTGAAATATTTTTACATATGAATTCAATGTAAAATTAATTATAATGACATAAATTATATTAAATGATAAAAATATATTCTATTTATACTTTAAAACCATTCAATATTATATTTTGACCATATAAATTATATTTATGAAAAAAATTCAATTAAAATTTAGTGTGTTTTACTATTCATAAAATCTTGAATGTTATCAGAAAATATCATAAATTCATCCCAAGTAAATTTTTATATACCTATTTAAAATAACATGTTTATTTTGTCATATAAAAATTATCAATGTGTCAAAATCTTAATTTAAAAGGGGTTCTCCCTTCAAAGGTGTAAAATTAACCTTTAAAAAAAATAGGTTTTTATACATCAAATACGGTTTTATTCATACCCTATAACTAAAATATCCATTGTATTAATATATAAAACATTTTATTAAGTATATAACACATATATGTCTCATTAATTTCATAACCAAAAGTAATTCACTCAAAAATAAAAATATCTAATTAATTTAAACTTTTTATAAATAATTGATAGCCAATGGATTCACAATGCATTTTCATAAGTTAGTTATAATTATTATCGATAACCTAACAGCTAGGATATAATGTTGATTTTATAATAAGGGTGTCTCATGGTTTTATTATACTCACAATGGCGTGAAAACCAAGCTACTGAAGAATAAAAAATATTTAAATAAAATATTTCAAAAAAACATCCGACTGTTACATTCTACCCCCCTTAAACTGAATTTATCCATTGAATTTCATCACAAAAAATAGATGAGAATACATATCCCTAATAATATCCTCAAGTTATCATTTAGATTCTTCAAAATTATTGTTCCTCCATAAAACATTAACCAATCAAGTTCTCTTTGTTTCATAGAACTTTTTTTTCTACGATCCAGAATCTCTATCATTTGTTCTTCATAAAAAAGATCTTTCTCTGGAGGTATGACTTTTGAGCTTCATACATGTGAAGGATCGGGTATGTACTTTATCAGGATAGATACAGAGAACACATCATGAACTTGAGAAATATTTGGTGGAAGTTTCAATTTGTAAGCCACCTTCCCAACACGATCCAGAATTTCTTCAAGACCGATATACCTAAGTCTCAAGTTTCCCTTCTTTCCAAATCTCATTAATCTATTCCATAGATATATTTATAGAAACACCTAATATCCCACTTCATACTCTAGTTATTTTCTTTGGTTGTCAGCATAATTTTTTTTTCTGACTCTGAGCTGCTCTTATGTGTTATTGAATAGATCTAACCTTTTCTTCCATTTCATCCAAAAAATCATGTCATAATAGCTTTATTTCCCCAACATTATCCCAAAAAGTTGAAGTTATACACTTATTTTCATAGAGGTCTTCATAAATATCCATCAGAATACTAGAGTTAAAGATATTATTTTAAGAAAATTCAAACAATGGTAGGTGTTGATCCCAACCACCTTTAAAATATATAGAGTAAGCCCTCAACATGTCTTATAGAGTTCAAATTGTCCTCTCTGACTGATCGTCCGCTTGAGGATAATATGTAGTAGCGCATGCTGAAGGATTCACCAGAATAGTGAGGTAAACCTATCATCCTGATCAGAAATAATGTAAAGTGGTACTCCATGAAATCTTTCCACTTCCATTACATATATCCTGACAATCTAATTAAGATATAAATCCTCTCTAATAGCAATGAAGTTTGCTGACTTCATAATCCATTCAATAATAACCCAAATAGCATTATTTCTTTTGGATGTTTTGGGAAGTCTGATGAAAAAGTCCAGAGTGATGTTTCCACATTTCAATTATGGTATGGGTAATGGTTGTAACAACCCCTTATACTTTTTCATATCAGTCTTAACTTACTGTAAAACAAAGCCTTGATGACAACATATTTTTTCATGCCATCCCACCAGAAGTACTCTTTTAGGTCTCTTCACATCTTTGTGTTTCTAGGATTAATAGATAAATAAGAACTATGAGCCTCATACAATATCTCCTTCTTTAATTCTAGTATGGGAGGAATACAAACCTAGTTTCTGAACATTTTTATTTCATCACAATCAAGGTTGAATTCAAGAACATTTTTTACCTTCTTTTGTAGCTCTACATCATTCTTATGTGCCTTCTTAATCTTCACTAGTATTGATGGTTGAACATTCATTTGAGAAAGATACGATTTCCCCCATTCCTTTAAAATTTCAATATCCATCCTCTAAAAATCCATAAATATTTGATCATTTGTAACCCTACTCATGGATAGGCTAGCATGGTCTTGTCAACTCAAAGAAACTTCCATATTTTTTACTTTCCCAAGGTGGTAATGTATTGAGAAGTCATAATATTTAATCCAGTCCAACCATCTTCTTTAATGCATATTAAGATCCTTTTATATGAGAATATAATTTAATCTTTTTTGATCAGTATAAATATCACACCTTTCATCATAAAGATAATTTATTTCTATCTTAAATGTAAAGATTAACATAGCTAACTCCAAATCATGAGTTGGGTAATTTTGATCATGTATTTTCAACTATCGTGAGGCATAAGATATCACAATATAATTTTCATGAGAATTAATCTTAACCCCTTCTTGGATACATCACTATAAATCATAGATCTTTCTCCACTACTAGGAAGTGTGAGAACAGGTGCATTGGCTAACCTTCTTTTTAGCTCTTTGAAATTATCTTCACATTACTCCATCTAAATGAACTTAAATCCTTTATGAGTCAACTTGGGGGGTTGGATTAGATAATAGTGAAAACTATTTCACAAAACATCAATAATATCCATCCAAACAAAAAAACATCAGATCTCAATTTCCATTTTTAGTCTCAGGAAACTTTCAAAAACTTATGTTTTTTACGGATCCATAGATATCCCATCTCTTGAGATTATGGGACCCAAAAATGAAACTTTCTGAAGCCAAAATTCACACATGGTAAATTTTTCATAAACCTTACCTTTTCTCATGGTCTTTTGTAAAATTATTAAGAGGTCTTCCTGTTCTTCCTCACACTTCGAATAGGCAAGAATATTGTCTATAAATACTACCAAAAACTGATCAAGATAGTCTCTAAAGACTATATTCATTATATCCTTGAAGATAGAAGGGGCATTAGTAAGACCAAAAGGCATAACTATTAATTAATAGTGTTTATACCTTGTACGGAATACCATCTTTGGTATATCATCTTTTTTACCCTTAATTGATGATATCCTGAATGATAATCAATCTTGGAAAAGTATTGAGCTCTCTATAATTGGTCCAATAAGTCATCAATGCAGGGAAGAGGATATTTTTTCTTTATAGTGATATTGTTAAGTTCTCGATAATCAATTAAGAGTTTCATTAATCCATATTTCTTTTTAACAAATAGAATAGTTTCTCCCCAAGGTGATGCACTAGGGAGTATGAATCCTTTATCAAGATTCTATTGGAGTTTCTTCTTCAATTCCTCCAACTCAATTGGGTCTATTCTTTAAGATTTCTCTAAAATAGACATATCACTCGGTATGAGTTCTATTGAAAACTCAACCTCAAAATTTAGTGGAAGACCTAGGAATTCCTTGGGAAATACATCATCAAAATCAAGTATAATGGAAATATTCTTAATTGCGATTTTCTCCCAAACCATTTGAGATAAATAACCTTTCATTATAGGAATCAGAACCTATAAGATGGTATAAATTTCTAATAAAAGGTTATATTCATCCTTGCATCAATAGATAGTCATAGATTGACCTAGAATATGAAATGTGACTTCCCTTCCATGGAAATTGATATGAGATACATATAGAGAAAGCTAATCCATTCCAAGAATCATATAAAATTACACTATAAGAAGAATCACTAAATTTATAGGAAACACTTTCCCACAAACATTAACTAGAGAAGAATTATAAAATTCATAGGTGACTATTGTTCCATTAGGAGTTGTCACAAATAACTCAAAATTTAATTATTGAGGTAATATGATGATCCCCTTAGAAAATTCTTCAGAAATAAAAGAGTTGGTGGATCCATAATCAAATAACATATTTTCTACTTTAGAGTGGATGGTAAGTGTACCTTTCACCACCTCATCATCTTACTCCATGTCGCTGATAGTTATTGCATGTGAAATTCCTTTATCATTGTCCTTAAGAGTTATTTGACGTTGATCATCATCAATAACCCATGGATTAGGGCATTGATTTTCATAATTCCCCATTTCCTTCTACTTGTAGCATTAAAGTGTAGGAGGTGCGTTATGTGTAGCATTTTCTTTGTTTGCATCATTAGACATATTTTTCCCATCACTTCATCATTAAATTTCCTGATGACCTTCTCTTCCACACTTAAAACATTTACTAGTACCTTTAATATAATTCCCTATATGATTCGTTCCACACATTGTGCATAAGGGAAAACTCATCTTCTTTTCAGTGTAGTCTTTAGACATTCCTTTGAACTCCATTTTTCTTGTCTTATCAAACTCATATGACTAATGGGTTACTCCAATATTTATCTCAACCTTGATAGAACATAAAAAAATTCCTTGTATCTATTGAATTCCCTTATGTATAATGCTCTTCAGAGACTTGGTTTTAGGCCACTAAATAATCAATCAATTTTACTCTCAGGTTGGATAATAATTCCAAAAGCATACCTTGACAGTCTTGTAAAAATTTCTTGGTAGGTACCAAAGGATTCATTATCTTCTTTCTTATGTTTAAGGAACTCCTTCTCTATCATTTTTCAAATAACTCAAGGAAATTACTTGTTAAAAAATATGTTCTTGAACATGTCCCATTTTATGGACTCAATTTTTCCTCTTTGCCTCATATTCTTGATAATATTCCCCAATTGATCAGCATATCATTCCAAAATAATAGACTGCTAAGATGAATTTATCATGTTCAGAACATTGTAGAACTGAAAATATATTTTCAGTGGTAATAATCCATTATTCTTCCACTAATGGATCAAAACACCCATTGAATGAAGGTGGACACAACCATATGAAGGACTGAACCGAACTTTTATCCCTTATTTTCTTGTTTGGAAGTTCTATATGATTAATATCTTGAGAAAGTTATGTGAGCATGGATACAATATTTTTCATTCTAGCTCCCATAACATTTGGTTTCTTGAGGGGAAAATCATTGCATTTCCCATCACATTCATCATTAATGCAATTCTATCAGGTTCCATCCATTTACTAATACCAAAAACAATATTGTGAGAAACACTAATCATAATAGGAAAACAACATAATCAAGAATAAATTTTCTATTTAGAACACTTTAGGTTTTATCTTAGATTATTCATGGTCATTTCTAAAACACTAGGATTGAATCATATACTTAGAAATTTATGTAGGGTTTTTACTATGGGTTTCTCATCCTAGTTTCCAAAGGTTAACTATAAATTTCCTCAGATACGAACTATTGAGACCCATACTTTACATAGATTGATATTACTTAAAAATTGAAGTATATTAATTAAAAAATATAAAAAATCCCTGACAGGACCATATAGGTATAGTGTCTTTATAAACTGGGAAACATAAACAATAGGTTTATAAAACGTCTCCAATGTCTCTCGTTTATTTCTTCATAACTAGAATTTTTTGGAATTTTATACTTAATGGCCTTCCTAATGAAATAGGGGAAGGAAAAATATGAAATTCATGAGCACAAATTCTCATTAAGGGTAAACAGAGGAGAAAATCAATCATCTCACAATCATAATACATAAGAACATAACATTTGGACGCCTTTTCCTACGTAAGAAAGATTGGGATATCATGTCATGGGATAAAACATCATTAAAATTAATGGACATAATCCCAAAAGTAAAAATATAAGACATGATGTTTTTTGGAATACAAATAATCATATAAAATCAATTCATAGTAGTCAAGGCTCGTTTCCACGACCATCATAACGGACAATGTCCATTACTGAACCAGCTTTACTTGCCGTTCCAACCCTATGTTACTGAACCATATTTAATTACCATTCCAGTCATGTCTGTATAATGAGATATAAATAATTACCCAATTAATTTTAGGGAGATATAGGTCCCACCCATATCATAATGTTATCATTCTTATATGTTCAACAAAAACATAAATCATTCATTATAGCATAACCCTAGAAATAAAAGGGGCTTATTAAACATCATTACATAATAACATAATCCATATAAAGACCATTCCATCATTAACACAATAAAATCATAGTAATAATAGAGACCGAAACATAACCCTGTTTAAGATATTTATCTTATATTGAAAATAATTTTGATAAAACACTTTAAATTAATTCCTGAGAAAAATATCATTTCTTCTTTAAAAATGTCTTCATTTCTCAAAAAGCCATGAAATTTATAAAAGAAAATAATTTGATTTAAAATACACTTGAAATATTTTAAATAAATATACAAGAAAAAAAGGTGTTATGAAAGTTTAAAAATCCATTCACACTGTATAAGTTAATAAAATATTATCCTCATACTTTTACCAGAAAAGTCAAAAAAGTACCTCGTATCAAAATATTAAAAATGATTCCTTTTATATCATTTAATAAAAATTTAATAGTGGGTAAATTGAATTTAAAAATTTTTAGAATAATAATAATAATAATAAATATTTTGGAAACATGGATGTGAATGAAAAATATACCCTGGTAAAAACTTAGGAATAAACAATCTTAGATAATAATGATATTGAAAAATTATCCCTTACCTTATGTTTGATATACTTTTTATGTATCATAACCTCCAATATAATGATTTAAATAATGTTATTTACTAATTATAGAATCATAATAATTTTTTTGTTATCATATATGATTATATTATCATTTTTTTGTAAATAATATTTCATTGTCACTCATTATTCAGATATTAATTGCTTTATGTTCTTATGCAAGATTTGTTGGATAAGTTCATGTTACACTTATTAGGTTATAGTTAAATAATTTACAGAATTATATTAGAATAGTTTATATCATATTTATTCATTATATTCATGTATATAATCATGGTTTCATGAAGATCATGTTGAATGAATCTCATCGCAGTGTGGAGACGCTAGGCCGTACATATGCACGAATGATGATATCGTTCCAAAAAATTGTTGAATGGTGTTGAGGTGGATAGATTATAATATTTAATAATTAGTATAATTTTATAATAATCATATAAATTTATTATTTCCATCATTATACCCATCCAAGTACAGTGGTGGTGAAAAACAGATTACACCCCGACGAGGAGATGGTAAGCCGTACGTACGCGCGTGCGATGATTTCTTTTTTCGTAGGATGGATAAAATGTGAAATATGGTTGTTTTATTTTTATAATAACATATCAGTATATGATTGATACTTATGTAATTAATATATATTTAATAAAATAATTAAGAGTAAATATAAGGAGAAAGAAGTTTGAAATAAACGGTAGAATAGATCACCTCTTCCTCAGCGTGTTTCTTCTAAATATCTTCTTGGTGCACTAGAGTTCGTATTTTCGGATGACCAGAACCTATAGAATGAAAATAGAGAAGTTGATAAGGAAAATTTTCAGGGGATGAATGAGATTTAAGGCTCAAAATAAATTGAATAGGTGAGGTAGGAGGTTCCCTTTTAAAATTGAGGTGAGGGTCACTTTTGGAATCTCCATAAATAATAATTTATAATAAAATCAAACCTATCCAAAACATTGAAAATGTACCAATTTAGAATATGAGATGAGATAAGGTTTTAATATCATCAAACAATTAATTTTTGACCAGGTATATAGTCAATTTAAACCATATATTTTTAAGTGACACTTTATTATTCTATTTAATTTTAATTATTGTAATAACATTCAAAATATTTTATAGTTGTAAATATTTTCTTATATGGTGTTAATTGACAATAAATGGATCTTTTATGAAATTTTGGACCTTATAATTATAAATTTTTAATTTTCAAATAATTTTATGATATTTAAATATTTTAATAAGATGTTATTTTTTTATAGTATCTATAGTGTCAATTTTGACAATATTCATTTATTTGACATTAAATAAAATCCAAACATAAGATAAACTCAAAAAAATATTTTATACACTCCTCACATGTAATATTCACCTATAAAATTCGTGGATAACATTAAATAGTTAATATGATATTTCTTTTAATATATTTAAAATAATTTATGATATTTCTTTAAAAAAAAATTTCTACATCACTATTGTTTCATCATTAATGGTAATTATTTAATATCTAAAAATTATAAATAAATTTCTATGATGTAGGTAATTCTTTTAAATTACCATAAAATATCTATAGTTGATATTATTTTTTAGTTATTCATATATTAAAATTAATATACATATATAAAATGATATTGTGACATTTTTTCACATTCATTAGTTTTTATTATATTCATGTCATATTCATAGGTAAGTGGTTATTATATGATTATATTTCTAAAAATAGATGATAAGGGTCTAATTTAGTCATCCAATAGGATTTTTACAGGTCTTAAAGTGTTTTTATAATATTATTTTACCTTTAATTACTCAATTTACATTTAACCATGGAAATAAAAATAATAAACAATGTAACAATTCACAATGCACAAAAATAAAATCAACTTATTAAGATAATTTGGAACTAGTGATTCCAAATATTAAGAACATTTTTAAAAATTAAAAACACTGAAGTTGTGGTAATTATTTTAAAATCAATTCCATTGTCGGAATGAGAGACCGAGGTTTTAAAAGTTAAAACATTACAAAAGATTGAAATGTTTTTACATATGAATTCAATGTAAAATTAATTCTAATGACATAAATTATATTTAATGATAAAAATATATTCTATTTATACTTTAAAACCATTCAATATTATCATTTAACCATATAAATTATCTTGATAAAAAAAGTTGTTTTCACTTAAAATTTAGTGTGTTTTTATTATTCATCACAACTTGAATGTTATCAGAAAATATCTTAAATTCATCCATAGTATATTTTTATAACCCATTTTAAATTAAAAAGTTTTTCATGCTATATAAAAATTATTAATGTGTCAAAATCTTAATTTAAAATTGGTTCTCTATTAAATGTTATAAAATTAACATTTCTTTAAAAAATAGGTTTTTATACATCAAATAGGTTTTATTCATAACCTATGACTAAAATATACATTGGATAAATATCAAAAATATTTTTATTAATTATATAACACATATATATCTCTTTAATTTAATTACCAAAATTAATTCACTCAAAAATACAAATATCTAATTGATTTATACTTTTCATAAATAATTGATACCCAATGAATTCAAAATGCATTTTCATAAGTTAGTTATAATTATTCTTGCTAACCTATGGTTGGGATATCACAGTAATTGTATAATAAGGGTGTCCCATGGTTCATTTAAACTCATGATTGTGTGCAAATCAAGATACTAAAGAATAAAAAATATTTAAATCAAATATTTCATAAAAACATCTAGGTGTTACATTTTCATATATATTATTGAAAATAAAAACATGTTTTCAGAAAATATTTGTTGTTTCATGAACATATTCTTTGATTTTGGTGATTCTGTTTACTTTCAGAAGCTTTCTGGCTAAAATACACAAATCAATGGAAGTATGTGGAAATTTTAAAACTACAGGGTGTGTACTTTTTATACATGTCATGTACATCCCGACCGGGACACGAACCGAAGGAGGGAGTACACGCCCATGTCACCAGGAAGAAGCTACATGCCGTGTGAGGCAGTGCTACACGTCATGTACTACATTCTAGAAGTGGTTGTTGCTGGGAAGAGTCTACATGCCCATGTGGCCGTTGAAGGAGACACGAGGTGTTCCATTTCTACATGTCGTGTCTTCTATTGTCGAAGGGGTTGGTGGGAAAATGTTTATACTACATGCCATGTATGGCGGCGCTACATGCAGTATACACTCAACTACCAGGTGGAGCCTTGTTCAAAAGTCAAAGACGGCGTGTTAGGCCGCCTACCAGTGGAGAAAATGGCGCCAAAGCGCGTTGATGGAAGTACACGGCGTGTACTTTCTATACACGTTGTGTACTTTATTTTTCTATAAAATGAGGCCTTGGCCTTCAGATTTTTGGAGTTTAAAACCATTAAAGGAGAGAAGAAGTTCTGCTGTCGCCATTCCCAATCCACCATAGTGACGTAGTTCCACTATTCCACCTACCGACGCCACTCCTCGAAGCTTACACGATGAATTCACCAGGTATTGAGTGTGTTGTTCCTATTATGCTTTCCATGTGTAACTAAACCCCTTGTGTTGGGGTTGTAGGAATGAAGGATTCTATTGTGTTGTATTAATCTAGACAGTTGTGTTTGTTCTTCTTAATTCTTCTTACTCCTCTTAAATCAATTCAAATATTACTGAGAATTCTGAGCCGGACCAAGGGAAGAATTCTCTGCGATATAAAAGAATAGTAATGTTGAAATCTTTCATGACCATTGAAAAGGTTTAACCGATTAATAAATGGAAAAAACCAAATTGAGAATTGAGAAACACTGATTACCGGACCAAGGAGTCAATTTCTTCAATTCCAAACAAGAGGAACCATACCAAGGAAATCTTGTGATAAAAGGGAATCCAGAATGATGAATTATCATGAACAACACAACCATTTATGCAATCTGCATAAAAACTCCATAACCACCGCAACCCCAATACACCTTTATTTCTGTAAAAACACCTTTAAATCACTTGTTGTTTCCTTTACATTATTAATCATTTTCTTAAAATAAACAAAACAGTTCACTCAATCCAAACCACGAAAATTCACTCAAAATTTTGCATGTTTCACTAAATTAATTATAAACCCAACTGAACCAACGCACTGCCAATGTTCCCTGTGGATCGACCCCGAAATTGCACTATACTAATGTTTTAAGATTGGGTTATTAAAAATTTGGGGCACCGATAATATAATTTCGGTGAAATGACTGACCAAATTTTGGCGTCGTTACTGGGGACTTTTTGTTTCAGTGCTATAATTTAAGTTGTGTTCATAAATGATTATGTGAAAATAAAAATAAAAAATTCTTAAAAAATTTCTATTCTAATCCCATTTAAATTTTCTCTTTCATTTTCCCATTTATGCCTGGTATATTTTTTGTGGATGTGCAGGACCTTAGGTGCATGAATAGATGCCCCACTCAATCCAGAAGCACCGAGTCATTAGAACTTGTTCCGCTTGATCCGGAAATCGAAAGGACCCTACTTCGTCATCAACGTGCCCTGAAGGAAACACACCACCAGTAACCCTCTACCATGGAGAAAATGGAAGAGAGAGCACGAGCCGTGGATTCTACGACTGAGCTTCAGTACCAGGAACAGCAGCCTCCCGCTACTGGCCTACCGGAGCCGGATCATAGAGGCTTCATGGAATTCCTCTTGAGGGATTACCAACGGCCACTACAGCAACCTCCTCTGGCGTACGGCCAACTACAACAACCACAACAACTCTTCCAATGGCCCTATTTCTCCCCTCAAGAGAAGCAGTATCTGCAACCTCCACCCCCTCAGCAGCCACCTCCACGTTGTACTCTTATGGAGTATGGACTTCCTTCAATCCATGGAGCTGATATGGGCATCGTTCGTCCTCCAGTCTAAGCCCAGCACTTCAAGATCAATCCTGCTATCATACAACTGATCCAGAACATTGTCCAATTCGTAGGCCTACCCAGTGAAGACCCGAACACCCATCTCTCCAACTTTCTGGAGATCTGAGACACATTTTGTTACCATGGTGTGTCTGAGGAAGCCATTTGTCTTCACCTATTTCCCTTTTCTCTACGGGACAAGGTGAAAGACTGGATCAAGGGGCTGCCAAAATGATCTATCCTCACCTGGGAGGAGCTAGCCCCGACGTTCTTGTCCAAATACTTCCCACCATCGACGACGGTGACACTACAGAACGAGATCCACAACTTCCAGCAGAATGACTCTGAGTCATTGTACGAGTCCTGGGAACGCTTCAAAGAGATGTTACAAAAATTCCCCCACCACGAACTCCCACTCTGGATGCAAGTCTAGACCTTCTACGGAGGACATACCACAAATACCAAGTCCATGGTGGATGCTGCTTCTGGAGGTACCGTGATGCGGAAATCCCCCAAAGAGCTATTCGAACTACTGGAAGACATGCCAACCAATAGCTTCCAGTGGCACTCCAAGCGGGGGACTCAAAAGTGAGGTATTCATAATATTTACGCTACCACTATGTTAGTTTCTCAGTTGGATGATGTGTCCAAGAAAATCGATGCATTGAATCTCAAAGGAGCATCTCAAGTTCATGTAGAGAACCTTCTAGTATGTGGAGACTGTCGTTATAACCACATCATGGGAGAATGCCCGGGTTCGACTAGAGGCCCTTCGATGAGCGAGGTGAGCTTTGTTACTCAAAATTGAGGGTCAAATAAACATCAACAATACCAAAACCCAACGTGGTGAGATAATCAGAACCAATGCTGGGTCCAACAGCAGCCAAACCCTTCGCCCCAGCGACTACCCGACTACAATCAGCCTCATTTCCAGAATCGGTTTCCAAGACAGTAGTTCCAGCAGGAGTCCTATCAGCAGCAAGGGTACCAGAACCCTCACCCGCAGCAAAAAAGGAAGCAACCACCTCCACTACCTGCCCAGCCATCATAGCAAGAGAACACATCAAGGTTAGAGGACCTACTAAATAAATTCATATCAACTACTAAGATGAAATTCGAGAACCAGGAGGCTTCCATTCAAAGCCTCGAGAATCAAATTATCCAGATAGCAAACCAGCTATCAGGGAGGCATCCCGGTACACTACCGATAAACACAGAGAAGAATCCAAGGGAGGAGGCCCATGTTGTCATGCTCCGGAGTGGAAAAGAGATCCAACGGAACCAACCAGCACAGCCAGGTGCACCCACACCCCCTGATGATGAAGAATGTACCAACACCAACCCCTCCTCATCCAAAGGCCCCCAGAAGGAGTCTTTTCAAAATAAAGAAAATGTGGTAGTCCAACCATTCAAGCCTTCATTACCTTTTACAAAGAGATTGAAGCAGAGGAAGTTGGACCACCAGTTCAGCAAATTCATGGATGTATTCAAAAAGCTGTATATAAATATTCCATTTGTAGAGGCGCTGACACAGATGCCCGCCTATGCCAAATTTATGAAGGAAATACTCTCCAACCGAAGAAAAATGGAGGATCTGGGTACCATTTCCCTCACCAAGGAGTGTTATGCAGTCATCCAGAATTCAATTCCTCCCAAACTCCATGATCCAGGTAGTTTCACCATTCGTTGTACTATAGGATCCTGTGAGTTTGGGAAAGCCCTCTGTGAACTGGGAGCAAGTGTCAAACTCATGCCATTTAGAGTTTTCAAAAAGCTCTGGCTCCATGATTTGAAGCCAACCCGTGTAGCCCTTCAACATGCTGATCGATCAATTAAGTATCCTAAGGGGCTACTGGAAAACGTACTGGTCAAGGTGGGTAGGCTGAACCTCCCCACTGATTTCATCATCCTCGACATGGGGGATGATCCGGAGGCACCGCATATATTGGGAAGACCTTTCCTAGCCACTGGGAAGGAACTCATTAATGTGCACCAGGGAGATCTGATTTTCCGATTAGGAGACGAGAGAGTCTCCTACAATGTTCTCAAATCCATCAAACAGGCATCATCATCCGATCATGAGGATTGTTCTGCAATAACTACGATGGATGATCGCCTGGTGGATGATCTGGTATGTTCCTATATTTTTGAAAACTTTAACATTCCAGACATTCCTGTTGAAGAAGATCCAGAGAACTTGAAACTCCTAGATGGCCAGGGCGACCACTATTGGGACCATTATCCACCATAAATATCAGGTAAGCAAGGTAGGAATGTCAATCGAAAGACCTAAAAAAAGGCGCTTCATGGGAGGCAACCCAGAGGTTACACGCCGTGTCCCACTTATATAAATGACGTGTACTTATCTTTTTAATTTATAATCTTACTAGTATAAATTTATAGAATAACAAACAAATAACTAGGGATGATGCCGGTGCCGATGGCAAAGTCACTGGAGTTTATTCGAGCCGTCCCCAGTTCGAATCCTCCCGACCTACCTTCAGTATAGGGTTCCTCGTTTTATTTATACGGCGTGTGTGGTATTTTATATATATATATATATATGTGTGTGTGTGTTTAAATATAATAAAACTCATGATGGGGATGTGCTGGTTGGCTAGAATCGTAACCCGGTTCCAAAAGACTCGGGTTCGAATCCAGACAACTGTCCCATTTCCATCATTTGTCATTTTAATAAAACCACATGACATGCATTTCGATATACGCCATGTGCGCCATAATTTTTCCATATAAATTAAAAATGTTTTTCAAAATGAGAAATAACATGCGGGTGAAGTTGGCGGATTGAAAAAGTCTCGGCACCAGGTTCAAAAGACCCGGGTTCTAATCGTGCTAATCTCCCCACTTCATCCCCATCCTTTCCTAAATAAAAACCACACGTCATGATTTTTTTTATTTCCTTGTGTATAGGCCATATAGAATAAATATATATAAATGATAAATATGGGCAGCAGTACAACCTTCACTCCAGTGGTTGAGGGATTCCATTCTAAACGGCCGATCGCGGGTTCAAACCTCACCCCAACCACCGGACCAAAGGTTGTACTTCTATTTTTCCAATATTTAAACACACGACATGTATTTTACCACTACATTACATGTATAATTTTATTTTCTTTTAATTCTGTATATACATATATATACTTATTTTAATTTTATTTTTAATTAATTAATATTAATTGTTATATAGTATATTTTATGTTTCTTAAAAAAAATGGGAATACATGGAGTGTAGTCCAAAAGTACACGCCGTGTACCGTGTCTATATAAGCCACGGTCCACCCAGCTTGAGACCATGTCACGCAGCTCCCATTTATCCCCCCTTCTTCCCATTTCATCTCCCGAATGACACCCGCACCCCCATTTCTCAGATCTGTCGATTTGGTGCGTTTCAAGATCTGATTTATCTTACATTGTGATCCTCGGTCAAGGAACGCAGTTTTAAACCCTCTATTTCATGTTTTTAGAATCGTTTAGGTTTCTTTCCAGATCGTCCGACCGTTCAGATTCTTCCTGTACACGGCCACGAAATGAAGAACACATGCAGTGTACTTCTGTACACGGCCACACACAAAATACTTTGAATTTGAATATACACTGTGTGTATGTTCGGTACACACCGTGTCCTTTTCATCGTGCCCGAGTACCCCTTTGCACACGGCCTCAAACACCATTTTCACGTACACGGTGTGTGTGTTTGGTATACGTCGTGTATGTCATTTCTTTTGGCCCTCCGTGTGTGGCCCCTAACATAGCCTCTTACCCCATGTTCCTATACACGGCGTGTGTGTTCGGTACACACCGTGTATGTCATTTCTTTTGGCCCTCCGTGTGTATCAATTGGCACGGCCTCTAACCCCATGTTCGTATACACGGTGCGTGTGTTCAGTACATGCCGTGTATACCATTTCCTTTGGTCGGCCCGTGTTTCACCCTCCACACAGCCATGTACTTCTGGTAAAGAACATGTCGTGTCCTACCTATACATGGCGTGTCCTTTATTATTATAATTTTCACAAATATGGCCTTGTACTTTATGAATACACGACCAACTACACATTGAGTGAACATGGTGTGTATGTTCGGTACACGTTGTGTACTTTACATGGTCTATTTTTCACCCCCGGCGTGTCTATCCAGAGAACACGGGCTACTCTACATTTTTACTACACTCCATGTACTCTGGAATACATGTCGTGTACTTTTATTTTCCTATTTTCTCACATTTTCTTTGTTTTGTTTTGTTTTATATTCTTTTCTTTTTCTTTTGTTTGGTTTTTCATTCTTTTTCAGATTATGGTAGATCATGAGCCTTCTTGAGGGAAGTGGCTAGCCTCTACCACGGAGGGCGAGGGGTCCATCTTTCATCGGATCCAACTCCAACCGCCGATGTAGCTGGACCCAGATGCTCTGGTATTTGAGCTCCCTCTTTTGGCCATTCTGCCACCACTCACTCCCTTAGTCATGGCCGAACCTACTTTTACTGCATCACCACCTTCCGACGCTAGGCTTTCGAGCACCACAATTTTGGCTCCACCCAGCTGCCGCTCTACCTACACCATCTTCATTAGTAGTTGTTCCCTCTGCAAGCACCCCATCCACCGAGTCACCTTCTAATTCTGCAATTCCACCCACAGAGCTAGTCGCTGCTGCTGCACTTGCTCCTGGGCTGGTACCTACAGGTGCTCCCTATCCCTGCACGGTATTCCCAGTCATTGATCCCGCATATGACAGGGTATGACGCTTCTCTCATCGGCTGATACCATTGAGTGCCCGATACCTCGACAGCATCATTCCGCAGTAGCTAGGTTTTTTGGAGGACTTGGAGGAGCTTCTTGGGCACACCCCACTCCTAGATATTTTCCAGGTCAGCACTCCAGTTTTTCGTGATTTATTTTTGGAGTTTGCGGCCTTGTTTGAGTTTGATGGAGCGGAGTACCGGGAGACACCTGGTGATGAAGTGCCAGTGGTACGGTTTTGGCTAGGTGGTCAGCGTTTCTCCCTTACCATGACCTAGTTTGGCCG
This sequence comes from Viscum album, assembly GCA_963277665.1. NCBI lineage: Eukaryota > Viridiplantae > Streptophyta > Magnoliopsida > Santalales > Viscaceae > Viscum > Viscum album. Next base: position 1,147,161,120 of record OY728142.1, on the reverse strand, counting down.
AGGGTGCGAAATCTACGCCCATCCCGTCACCCAACCTCCTGTTTCTACCCTATCCAGGCCTGAGCGCTCTGAGCTCGTCGCTATGTGGCGAGAGATCATTGGGTCTGACCACCGGTATTCTCCCACTTCCCAGAAGAGAACTCTTATCACCGACCCCATACTCCACTTCGCCCATCGGTGCTTCAACGCCATCCTTTTCCCCCTCCATGAGGATATGGGGGTCATGAACAGCCATGACATGGAGCTCCTTACCTGTGTTTTCCGGCACGACTACCCAGACCTCCCCTATCTAGCCGCCTCCTATTTCCACTCCATGTTTACCGGCCATCAGGTAAACCTGAACGGTGGGTTTTACACTACCTGTCTCACCCACCACCTTGGGGTATTCGAGCCCTCTTTTCCTCACAACATGTTAGGTTCACCCCAATAGATGGACTTTATCATGCTCATTCGCATGGGGATGGTCCGGAAGTAGGGGGTGCCTACATCCTTGCCCAGGCTCGCCACTAGCCACCCACTGACACTCCTTCCCTAGATGATTACCCTGCTCCTCCTTCCCCACCCCCTCCAGATTCTCCACCTCACCCACCTCCTACTGACCCCACTTCTTCAGACCTTCCTTCTTTTGTCCCATCACCCATACCACCTACCCATGTACCCTCAGTCGATATTTCCCTTTACCACTGCCTATCCGTGATGGAGTGGGTCTTGGGTCACTTTGACAGTCGACAAGATCAGATGGAGCAACGGTTGGATCGTATCATCGGCCACCAAGACACCATTGCATGACATTTGATTCTTCTCGATATCCTCCATGTCCGCATGGAGTAGCTATTGGCACATATTGCTCAGCACCTTGGTCTTTCGTTGCCTTCGACACCTGCTACTCTTCCTGCCGCCACCACTACTGCCGGTCCAAGGCCTGCTACTGAGCTTCCATCACTGAGTCTAGCACCTGTGGCTCCTACTTCTCCAGCTACCCTTCCCGGTGCAACTTCAGAGCCTCCCACTTCCATGGCTCTCGCGCCATCTCTGCCGGCTAGTTTTGTATAGGATGCTTCCTCCCCTAAGGCGACCCTATAATAGTGAAATTTTTCTTTATCTTATATATCTATTTTTTCATTTTCTGTGTTGTGATGTTATGCATGTTTTCAGTTATCTTTTTCCTCGATAGTCATAGGTTTCATCGAGCGCCTTGGGCATCACTTTTCATGAGGGGAGTATTTTCCCATTTCTATTGTCTTTATTTTTTGATTTACTTCTTCCACTACTTTCCCTCATTTTGCCCCCATCTCTCACCCTTTCCCACCCTTTACCTTAGTATTGCACTTGGTGGGCCATGTGTCGTATTAAGTGTGGGGGGAATCTATATCTTTCACCTTAGTCTTAGCCCTTAACCTAATCTAGGAGACATCATTATTAGATTATATATTTGAAAATGTTAAGCAATTTTGGTTAATCATTCTTATAAATGCTTAATTTATCAGTAGGAACTTTTTGAGAGTTGCATGCTTATTTTTATTTTTGAGTATTTTAAAATGATTTCTGATATAGTTTTAATTGAAACTTTTACTCCTTCATTAAATTACATTGATTAGGATAATAATTTATATGCATGTCATGACCTGATTATCCCTTTATTATTTTTCCACCCCTGAGAGGTATTCTAAACCCTTTTTCGTATTTCTTTTCTAAATACCCTCTTTCTTGAGAGATTCTTAGGATATGCATCACTACCAGAATTTGAAAGTTTTCTTTTCGAAACATGAATAATTTTTGAATTACATTAAAATGATTGAGGCACTATATTGTTTTCACACCTTTATCTTGAGACCTACCCTACATTTAGTATTTTTTAAGCACATAGAATCCATGAGAAACCTTTATATGAAGCCACGTTACAAGCCTATTTCCCTTCCTTCTTTTTGAAATTTGCATGATTATTCATTTTGGAGCTTTAAAGAGGGAGTTGGAAATACATGGCATATTTTTGTTCACAATCATGAAATAAAGTGTGGGGGAGTAACTCTTGACAATTTGGGGCGGAAAGGGTTCCAAACAATTATTAGTTGTATTCATAAGTGTTTCCCTTGAGTTATTCTTAAAAAAACCAAGAGAAGGGAACCTTGTGCTCATTTGATTTCGGAACCCTACTTGACTAAGGAAAAAGGTGGTTATTACAACAGCATTCGATTGAGCTTGAGAAGGATACATTTTTATTGAACTTTACTTTGAATATCATGCAACGTTGTTTAAAGGAATTAGCCTTCCTTTTTCAAGCCTCAGAATTTATTTTTCATCTAAACCTACCAACCCTTAGACACAGAGACATCTGAACCTTATTGATAAACCCCTCATGATTATTGTAATTCAATTTTTCTGAAGTAGAGAACAAGATAACTTGAAAACCTATGGATAGATTTTATATACCTTAGATTGAGAATAACTCTGAATAAAAACATATTGAGTGTGGAGTGTGATTTTAACTGTTAATGTAAATCATCAAGTGGAATGCTTATTTTTGAATGGTTGAAAAATGTGTTGAAAGATGATGAGAGTAGTTAATTGAATTATATATGAGGCATGATTTTAATATCTTATGAATTGAATTTTTTTGTGCCTTTTAGAATTTTCCTCAGTAACCTTATCATTGGTACTTTTGATTAATTGAATTCCTTCCTTTTAAAAGTATAGGATCTTTTAATTAGATGTTGAGATTTTTCTTGAGAGCAAGCAAATGACTAAGTGTGGGGGAATTTGATGCACCCAATTTGTGTATACATTTTTATATATATTACTGAAAATTAAAACATGTTTTTAGAAAATATCTGTTGTTTCATGAACATATTCTTTGATTTTGGTGATTCTGTTTACTTTCAGAAGCTTTCTGGCTAAAATACACAAATCAAGGGAAGTCTGTGGAAATTTTAAAACTATACGGCGTGTACTTTTTATACATGTCGTGTACATCCAGACAGGGACACAGATCGAAGGATGGAGTACACGCCCATATCACTAGGTAGAATCTACACGCCCTGTGAGGCGGCGCTACACACCATGTACTACATTCTAGAAGCGGTTGTTGCAGATAAGAGTCTACACGCCCATGTAGCCGTTGAAGGAGACACGGCGTGTTCCATTTCTACACGTCGTGTCTGCTATTCTAGAAGGGGTTGGTGGACAAATGTTTATACTACATGCCATGTATAGCAGCGCCACACGCCGTGTACACTAAAATACCAGGTGGAGTTGTGTTCAAAAGTCAAAGACGGCGTGTTAGGCCGCCTACCAGCAGAGAAAATGGCGCCAAAGCGCGTTGACGGAATTACACGGCGTGTACTTTCTATACACGTCGTGTACTTTATTTTTCTATAAAAACAGGCCTTGGACTTCAGATTTTAGGATTTGAAAACCATTGGAGGAGAGAAGAAGTTCTGCTGTCGTCGTTCCCAATCCACCGTAGTGCCGTAGTTCCACTATTCCACCTACCAACACCACTCCTCGAAGCTTACACGATAAATTCACCAGGTATTGAGTGCGTTGTTCCTATTATGCTTTCCATGTGTAACTAAACCCCTTGTGTTGGGGCTGTGGGAGATGAAGGGTTGTATTATGTTGTATTAATCTAGATAGTTGTGTTTGTTCTTCTTAATTCTTCTTACTCCTCTTAAATCAATGCTAAATATTACTGAGAATCTTGAGCCTGACCAAGGGAAGAATTCTCAGTGATATAAAATAAGAGTAACGGTGAAATCTTTCATGACCATTGAAAAGGTTTCACTGATTCATAAATGGACTAAACCAAATTGAGAATTGAGAAACACTGACTACCTGACCAAGGAGTCAATTTCTTCAATTCCAAACAAGAGGAATCGGACCAAGGAATTATTGTGATAAAAGGGAATCAAAAATGATGAATTATCATGAACAACACAACCATTTAAGAAATCTACATAAAAACTTCATAACCACCACGACCCCAATATACCTTTCTTTCTGTTAAAACACATTTAAATCACTTGGTGTTTCCTTTACATTGTTAGTCATTATCTTAAAATAAACAAAACAGTTCACTCATTCCAAACCAAGAAAATCCACTCTAAATTATACATGTTTCACTAAATTAATTATAAACCCAACTGAACCAATGCACTGCCAAAGTTCCCTGTGGATCGACCCCACACTTGCACTATACTAAAGTTTTAAGAGTGGGTTAATAATAATTTGGGGCACCGATAATATACTTTTGGTGAAACGACCGACCAATTTTCATAAGTTAGTTATAATTATTCTTGCTAACCTAATGGTTGGGCTATAACAGTAATTGTATAATAAGGGTGTCTCATGGTTCATTTAAACTCATGATTGTGTGAAAATCAAGATACTAATGAATAAAAAATATTTAAATAACATATTTCATAAAAGCATCCAGGTGTTACACATTAAAATCAGAGTGACATTTTCTAATTATTTTTTATATAAAACAATATAAGGGTCTTTATCAAATAAAAAATGCATCAAAAATTCCATACATAAAAATATTTGAAGGGGTTGGAAAAACTAAACTCATAAAATGAAAGAAATTCATTTGTGTGGATTATTTTTATTCCTTATTTCATAGTTTTAACTTTATACTACTTATAATACCCCAATCGTGGTGACAACATTTTTTCCAAGGGTTCTATTCATTGTTAAAAAAAAGTTTTCCTATTTTAAAAATTTGTACACGATGATTCAAAATTTGGAATCTATTTTATTAAATTAAATATATATAATTTTTAGAAATAATTTTTAAAATAAACCCCCAATATTAGATAAAAAACATATTTCCAGAAAAAAAAACCATTTGTAAGTATAAAAATTATTTTATGCATATATTATACATGATTTTAATTAAATTAAAAATAAATAGATTACGTTTAACAAAAAAATTTAACTAATGATATTTTGAAAAAATTCCAAAAAAAATTCCTTTTAAATACATGAATGAAAAATGAAATTATCTATAAAATCATTATTTTTTTACTATTCACCAAAAAATTAGTCATTTCCGAAAAATCTCAAAAATTTCACCTTAAGATAATTTTGATATGATGATTTAAAAAGTGATATAATTTTTATAAAATAAAATTTCTAAAAGTGGTATAAATTATTTATTATATGTTTTCATAAAAATAAATAAAAACTATTTTTGAATAAAAATTTTTATTGAAGAATAAAATGAAATCACTAAAAAGTTATTATTTACTAATATTTAATCAATAAATTTTTTTTGATTAGGACCGTTATAAAAATATTTTTTAATATAGTTACTCTTATTCATACCCGCAAATTAAAGACTATGTTATAAAATACATATTTAAAATAATATTATTTATTGGTTCATTTAATCTCAGTGTTGTGTATCATATGTGCTATCTAACATACATTTATTTAAAATATTAGGGTAATATAGTTGGTTTCTTCCACAATCTCAAAATAAAACTATTTGGGTTTTTATTCAAGGAATTTAAAAAGTTAGGATATTGGTTTAATCCAATAGGTGTGAAAAGGCGAGCCTTGGGTATTTCCTCTATGGGTAATGATATTATTACTTTTCCATATTGTTAATTACCATGGATACTTGTGATTGATTCTTAGAAATGAACAATTTTTTTCCAATGATCATGGAGTTCTTATCCATTCCATTAAAATGTGATCATAGGAAATTGATAGAATAACACAACACTATTTTGATTCACATGTGGAATATGGATGGGTTACATGAACTGAATTTCAGAGTGATGAATATCTATTATTATTACTATTGTTCAATTTCATTGATAACTATGAAGATTCAATTATTATTATTATTATTATTATTATTATAAACCAACAGAATCTATGTCAATCTACATCATCTTGGATTTTTTTTTGTTATAATGTTTTTTTAGGTTTCAAAATTTCATTATTTTTTTTTTTTTTATGTTTTAATATTTGGTCTATTATTTTACAAATAAAAAGAAATATTTGTGATAGAAATACCTTCTGAAAAACATGTGTTTGTTGAGTTTTAAATCACATAAAAATTTCTATTTTTGTTATCATGAATTGGTCCAAATAAATTCATGTGTTTTCTAGGTTGTACGACTAGTTGAGAAAGAAGTATGGTATTATAAAATGTTTTCACTCTTTTAAAAGTTAAATTATTTTTCTAGTGAGTAAAATTATTCTCACTGGGTTAGTGGGGACTGAAAATTATATATATGATCAAGTTGGTTAGATTTATATAAAAATATAATGCTTATATCTTTATTTTCTACAACAATTTTCTTTTGAACACTATACTACACTATTCTTATTATGCATGCATATTTTGTTTCACCTGTAAAAAATAATATATTGAGATTTAATAATAAAATTTACTGTTTAAAAATATTATTCACCCAACCCTCTCGACCAAATTTGTTATCTTAACTGGTACATCAATTACTATAAAAGATTATTCTTCTTGGATATGGGTTATATTACTTTTATTTTCATTATTCTAAACATTTCTAGACCTAACATTCTAAGGAAAAAAGTATGATATAAAGAATTAATATTATTGATGGCTATATATAAAACCCAAAATAATTAAACAGGAATAATTAGGGTTATTTTAAGGTGAAAATAGATTCATACTTGAAGAAATTAACAATTGACCATTTTAAGATAATGGTGAAACCATATAAGCTACATCCATATGAACTTATATGAAAATATTTGGTAATGTATATTTAGAATTATAAATTAATGAATAACTTATATGGTGTTGTAAGTTTAATTGTGTTTATCCTTGTCACACTATGTAAGAAAAATCAAGATTTATGGAGGATACTTCAAGTAACTCACTGTAGTTCAAAAAATAATTTAAACTATTAAGAATGTCATGGGATAAATACAATGAATTTAAGATAGGTGAAGCATAATTCCTTAAAAATATGTTTCACAAATATAAAATCATTATAAATGGTTTAAATTAACTTAGAGAGACCTTGAATGAAAATATTATAGAAAAAATAGCATTGTGGTCAGGACCTTTAAGGTGGAATGCAAGGAATATTGTGATAGAAGGGGAAAGAATTTTAAAGAGTACACTTGGGTGAACTTATCATCTTTGAACTTTAGTATGTTTTGGAGTTGTATAATTTTGATGAGTAATAATCATCAAACAGAAAATTTTGTTACATATATATCTATATTAATGTTTCCAATAATTATTTTGATTTTGAGTTTTAATAAATAGAGAATGTTGAAATACCTAACTTTAAAAAAAGATTTTTTATATATATGAAAAAAAAGATATATTTTAAATAAGGATATAAAAGTGATCGTTAGAATGATGATTAATAGGAATGTAAGAAAGATATTAGTGGTAAATACAATAACGTATCATAATTAACATACTATGTTTATAGAAATATAGGGTGCATAAAGTCAAATTGTACCAAATTTAATCAAAATGGGAAATACAAAAAAATACAAAGAAATATAAGAGAACATTTTCAACAAAATGGATGTCCATATAAGATTTTGAATTGAGTAGTGGGGAAACTAAAAGTGAGAATGAATCATCCACTGTATGCTTAATGGAAAAAATATTAATGATTTCAATTATTATTTCAATTCAAATTTAGGTTATGGAACTAACTCTGAAACTAATTTTAAGGTGTTGATACAATAAAATTAAAATTTCAAAAGAATGCTTGAATTATAAATACTATTGAAATTGGAAATGTGTAGTTTTTTATACAAAATTATAATCTATCCCACAATAATAAAAATCTAAAAATTGTACCAACTAGTAAAAAATTTATTTAGAAAATATAAATTTAAAGATGGATATTTTGAAACTCAAATAAACAAAATGATAGGATTAAATATCATCATTATAAAAAAATTGAAGGAAATAAAGGAAATTAAATAAATAGTTTGATAATAAGACTCATACTGATAAATAATATAATAAAATCAAACAAGAAGATAAAAAAATAAGAAATACATATTTATATTCAAATAATAAATTATGTGATAATTTAATAGTTACTCAAAAAGAGAATGATAATATTATGAATTAAATTTCTAGTTTAAAAGAATCCTTACCTAATTTTCTGAAATGTAAAGAAAATTTTGAAAATATTATGGTAACAAATAATTATAATAGGGATAAAATATGTTTTAGATATAATAAATAAGTACATATGTTTTATAGGACATCTTTCATTAAAAACGCTAAAGGAAATGTTTTGAGCATTACATTCTTTAGATGTAATTTTAAAGGACACTATGAAAATGGATACCCATTAATATTTACACAATATTTAGTTCATACTAAGGATTTTATCTTTTATATTACACTATAATAAATTTCTTTGATCCATGTGCGCAAATAATAATTCAATCACTATTCTATTGGAACCAAGATAGCAAGAGTACAAAAAAAAATTAATTAATATTTTTTAGGGAATTTTTTCTTAAAAGAAACCAAGACACTTTGTAAATGAACATAAAATATTCCAGACACATGATTGGACATCCTTCTAACATTTTATCTTTTAATTAATTTCATATAGGATCAGTTACATTAAAAGAAAATATAATTTTATCCTATTTTATAAATATAGAAAGGATAAAATTTATTCAATTGATTTTTTTATCTAACCAATCAGAAAGAAAAGAGTTCATATTTTTTTAGAAATTGATGACATATTATGTTATAGAATTATAGGACCTGTTCATTTTAAATAAATGTGAAAACTGGACAAACACAGGATGTTTCTGTAACTTCCAGATATTAAGGTTAGTAATTGTTTTGTATTTTATTCATGTTTAAAAGGTAAGAAACATAAAGATAATTTAAGTTTAGTTAATAATGTTAATATAGTAATATCATTTAAAATATTACATATTTATTTTTTTATCCCTATAAATACTTATATTTTAAGAGCTAATAAGTATTTTTTTAATTGTTGACGATTTCTAGAGATATACTTGGAATTATTTCTTGAATAATAACTTTTAAACATCAAACAATTTCATTATTTTCTATAAATTGGTTCAAAATAAAAATGTTCATTTAATAATTTCTAGTAGAAGTGATAAATGAGGTTATTTTTATAACCTATAATTTGAAAAAAAAATTGTAAAGATAATGGATATTTTAAGAATTTTCAAACCCTAAGAAAACCATTGAAAATTATGTTATGTAAAGGAAAATAGAACTATTTAAAAAATGGATAAGACCATGATTAATGAATTTAATCTACTAGAAATATTATGGTATGAATTAGTTGATACTAATTATTATATTTAAAATAGTGTTTTTATCAAAACATTATTGAAGAAAAATACTTTTGAATTTTTTAATGAAAATAAACCTAAGATTTTTCATTTTATAATATTTGGTTATAAGGTTTTTATTTTGAATATTAAGGATAATTCATACAAGTTTGATGTGAAAATTGATTAAACATTATAGGATATTCTAGTATTATTAAGGCATATATTGATTTTAATAAGAGAAATTTAGTTTTCAAAGAATATTTCTACATTAAATTTGATGAAAATAATGTCAAAAAAAATTTAAATTTAGATAATATTGAAGAATAATTTAATGAGTTTAACTTTGGGGAATATTAACCTCAAAGAAAATTATTGGTTTATGGGTAGCATATCACTTCTCATTCGAATCCTAACAATTAGAAATATCTTATAGATAATCCTCTTGAGATAGAAATTTTCAATGTTGAATATTGAATTCAAACATAAAAATTTTACTTTTTTATTCATTTTGTACCTAATAATATTGACAATGATTTGTATGATGTTAATTATATTATTTTTATAAATGATGGACTCAATTAGTTCATAATAAGTAATGTTTGGAATCTAGTTTAACTTTCAAAAGATTGAAATGTTATAGGAACTAAATGGATTTTTAAGAAAAAATTTGATGAATATGATAATATAGTTAGAAATAAGGGTAAGTTAGTGGCAGAAGGATGTCATTTGGAAAAAGATATTTATTTTGATGAATCTTTTACACTAGTTAGGATTTAATCTATTATTATTTTATTGGTTTTTACCTATTTTCATGGTTTTAAATTGGTTCAAATAGATATCAAAAGTGAATTTTTAAAGGTTTTTATTTCTAAAGAGGTTTATATTAATCCACCACCTACATTTAAAAATGAAAAAGTTATAATTCTTGTGTATAAATTTTTAAAAGATTTATATCACCTTAAAAAATATCGTAGAGCTTGGTATGATAGACTATTAATGTTTTTACTGAAAAATGATTTTAATAAAGGAAACTTTTATCTAATTTAGTTTATCAACAATTCTTATAATGATATTATAATTATTCAAATCTATATTGATGATACTCTGTTTGAATCTTCAAGTAATTTTTTATGTAAATAATTTTCATAGAGGATAACTTATGAATTTGAAATGAGCTTAATGGGTGAATTAAAATTTTTTCTTAGTCTTCAAATTTCTCAAAAAATAAAATGTATATTTATCAATCAGTGTAATTACGTTGGATAGTTGGTTAAAAGTTTTAATTATTATTTTTTGTAAAACCATGATAATCACAATTGGTATGAATTCTAAATTGGATTTAGATGAATATTGAGAACATATAAAGAATAATTTTTTTAGAGGAATTATTAGAATCCCACTCTATTTGATAGAATCTGGACCTAATATAATGTTTTAAATTTATATATGAGAAATATTTCAATATAATTTTGAGTAAATTCATTTAAAGGATATTAAAATAATAATAATATATGTTTACGGAATTATAAATACTAGTTTATTTCTATTTGATTATAAATTTTTTTATTTTATATGTTATTTTGGTTTTGGTTTAGAAAGATTTAGGATTTATAGAAAAATAATATCAAGTATGTGTCATTTACATGGTAAATTTATAATTTCATTTATTTCTAAAAAGAAATTATTGGTTTCATTATTCAGAGTAGAGGATGATTATATTGTTACTACTAATTACTATGTTCAAAGTCTTCAGATAAAAAAATATCAACTTATTTCCATGTTTATTTTGATAAGATATCTATAATTTTTTCATAATACTTAAATATCCAAAAAACAATATTCAAGGTTAAAAAAATTGTTTTTATATTTAATTTTCTAAGCGATCATATTAGTAAAGGATGTATCATTCTGGAATTTATATCAACTAGAAATCAACTTGTTGATATATTTACTAAACCACTAGATACAATGATTTTTGAGAAAATATAGTTTGAAATTGGTATGATGGATATCTATCTTGAGTTGTTGAATTATTAAATTTTCATTTCTGTTTTAATGTGAAAACAAATCTTTTATAAAGATTTTTTTTAAAACTTTTTTTTAGTAAAAAATTATATTTATTGAAATTTAATAAAATGTTTTATATAGATTATGTAATCTTGTATAATTGTTACACTTATGTTTATATGGGTTATTTAGTTTAATTTTTACATGGTTTATTATTTCTCACTATTTCATAGTGTTTTTATGTAATATGAATTTTGGAAAAGATTAATCCATTTTAATTTTTTTGGTATATTTTTAGCAAACTTTAATTTTTTTATATGAATTTATTAAAGGGGGTCTTAAATGATTTTATGTTTTATAATATTAAATTGATAATAAATATGGTTTTTAATTGTTTTACATATTTTAGTATACTAAATCATTTTATTAAAAATGAAAATAATAATAATTTTTTTAATAAATTTAAAAGGGAATGATTATTTTAATTTTTATAAAATATGGTTAATTTTTTTAATTTAAAATAGTGGAGATTATTAGGGATAATATTAATTAAAATAAATATTGTTATTGATTGGGAGATTGTTTATTACTTTTACATTTTTTTTGTTTTGAATATTATGAATACCTCAAATTGATTACAAATATGTCACATGTTTAAACTGGATAATTTATTGTCTCATTGAGTTGTTAAATAACATTTTTTCTCTTATTTAAGTAATTTTTATTTTCATAATTATTTTATAATGGATTTTTTAGTGACTGTGTTTCTATATTTTTTTCATTTCTTTTTTAGAGTTATATGTTTTTTGGAAAAATGTACCGGAATAATTCTTATTAAAATATAGAATAATGTTTATTAATGATAGAATAATTTTTTCATAGAATAAATATTCATATTTATAAATATATAATCCATTCTTAAAAAATAAATTCATGTTTATGAAAACTAGATTTTTTTATGTGACTTCCAGAATCATTATTACGTAGATATAATTAATGATTATGGTGAAATAATTCTTATGAAATAGTTTAAAATGGTGTTTATACGGTAATGTAGTATGATGTTTACACATAAACATAAAATTATGGTCATGAAGAAATAAAAATTATGCTTATACAAAAATTTCTTTATCTTTTTAAGAGAATTATGATACTATGTTTTTCTAACATTTTGACCTTTAGATTTACTAAAATTTCTACTAATTAATTTTATCCATTTTATTAAACTATAAAATTAATATACAATATAATGATACTTTCAATATTGATTTTTAATTTTTTAATGATGGATTAAGAATAGGATATTTCTATATATGGGGAATGATATTATTCCTTATCCATATTGTCTCTAACTGTGTATACTTGTAATTTATTCTCAAGAAATACCCACATGGTCATAATGATTGTGGAATTTTTTTAATTACCATTGAAATGTGTTCAACTAGATAAAGTTACATAATTCTATTCTAATCCACATGAAGACCAAAGATGAGTTACATTAACTAAATTGTAAGATGATGAATATCTACTACTCCAACTACTGTTCATCTACTATTATCATTATGTAACTTCAACATTTATTATTTTTCTAAAGTAATTTAATTCACATCAAGATATATCATATTTAATATTTTTCTCATCTATTATTGAGTTTGTTTCTAGGTTTCAAAGTTGTAAATTTTATTTTATTTTTTTATTCTTTAGAATTTGGTATATAAATTTCCAAATGAAAAGATAATATATTTTTGGTTATACCTTTTAAATGAAATGAATGTATATCAAGTTGTGACTACCATAAAAAGTTGGGTTTTCTTGGTTATTCCTTGGTCTGAATAAATTTAGGTTTTTTATGGTTTGTACCTCCAGGTGAGAAAAAGGTTGGTATTGTAAAAGGTTTTCACTCCTTCCAAAAGTGTGGTATTATTCTAGAGAGTAACATTCATCTTACTAAGTTATTAGAGAGTTAAGTATAGATATTGGATTAAACTGATCTAAACAACTATAAAAATCTAATGATCATATCATTATTTTCTACTGTATTTTTTTTAACAAAAACCAACATTATTCTTAAAATCTGTAAATATTTTATTACGCATGCCATAAATAATATAATCTGTTTTAATAATGAGACTTAAACTTTATAAGTTTCATTTATCCCCCCCCCCTCTATACCACATTTTTCTTCTTAGATCGGCTAATAATTTCTTCAAATATATATATATATAATCAATTATATTAGTTTTACTTAAATATAATGTTATTTCAAAAATTAAAAATCAATTTCACTTTCTAAAATCTAGATTTTATAAAACTTATAACATTTATAAACTTTTTTTGAAAACATTTTCCATTTTATTTAAAAAAAGAGAAAAATTTCTAAAAATGAAATAGAATTTATGAAATAATTTTTATTTAAAACACTTTTTTATAAACTTATTATCTTTAGTTTTGAAAAAAGAAAATATTTCATTAATAGTAGGAATATCAAAATTATAAAATAGTTCATGTATTAAATCAATCATTAGAAAGAAATCTATCAATGGTAATAAAATAAAAATATGAGGGACCATGATTAATTAAATATCCCCTAATAATGAGTTTAGGTAAACAATAATTAAATTATCAGTGAGTTTTAAAGAATTATATATATTCAGAAATAGAAATTATAAAATAACATATGCATATATTATATGTTCAACTATCCAGATAATGTGTGATAAAATATAGAAATTGGTTCTAGGTTGAGCCATATGATGCTGGAATGATTTATATTCTTTCCATAAGAGAAATACCAAAACCAAAAATTTCACACATCCCTTGAGTGCCTGGACTGAGAAACCAGACATCCCTGGTAACTTCGGTTTCCACTACCAATTTTAAATATACACGCACATGGTATACCCCTTGTAACACCCCAATATTTTAGTTTATAAATACTATATACAATATCTTGTGATAGATGTAACACTAAGATTAAACAAACAACGATATGATATAGAAATAGTATTATTTTCATATTACTATTACAACCTAGTTGTTGGATTGGTAGATTTGAATTGGGGTAACCATGTTATAAAATATATGTAGAAAAGTTTTCATAATACATATTAATTTTCTAATTCATAAGAAATAAGAACTTAGTTATGAATGATAATAACTAAATTATATATGGTTAAGAATAGTTAAAGTTTAAAAGGGTCATTTTTTAATAAAAGTGGTTGTGATATTTATTTTTAGTTTTCATTTAAAAGATAAATTTATAAATTTTAAAAATTTAACATTATAAAAAAAATAATTTCATTTTTTATTTCAACATATTCAAATTATCTTATGATAAATTTTTGGGTTTTTTCTAAAATAGTATAGTTTTTGGGAATGGAAAAAAATACTAATTTTACAAATAATGTCACTTTTTTGAAATTATCATGATATCGTAATGAAATAGAATTTTATGAAAAACTGTTTATAGACTAAATATATATTTAAGAACTAATATAATTAATTTAAAACTTTAATTTTGAACATAGAATTATATGTTCTAAGTTTCAAAAATCTAAGTATTGTTTTTATTCAAATAACAACTATTTTTCGGTTCTTTTCTTTTAATGAAGTATCCACTAGGTTATTTTTTATTTTGGTTTGATTTTAAAGTTAAATAAGTCTTCTTTTAGTTTACATAATCTAATTAATTCTATCAGAAACAACATTATAGTTGTTTTTTAAGGTAAAATCATTTTTATTCTTTAAATTGAGATTTTTCTAAAAATAGTTTTGTTGTGTTTTGAGAACATATCTAAAATTTAATTATAATCATTTATAGAAATTAAATATTTGAAAATGAAATCCTTATTTGGGATCAGAATATTTTAATTTTTTAATGAGTTTAGTTTCCTTTTTTGTTTCATTGAATAGTAACCATGATAAAATTTTATCACTTTGATTAAGGGTAAAATGAGTTAATAGGGTAAAAATAAAGGGATAAGGCTTTATAATAAAACAAAATACCTTCTTAAATATAATTTTTAGTTGCATTTTGGACATAAAATTCTAATATTAAAAACAATATCAATTTTTATCAACTTAAATTGAGTAATAAGTATATTATGTAATATATTTTTAAATATTTACATGTTTTCCACCCACCTCACTTATAATAGGGGACCCCCTCCCCTCACTTATCTATAGTTGTTAAACCAATTATATCAAAAATACTTACCAAAATAACTTCCCAATATCCTTGTAAATTTTTTAAGAGTCCACTCCATATATTTTTAAGGTGTAATCTAGAGGAGGATTCCTAAAGAAGGGGTAATCATCTTAACATACACCTTTTAATTTATTTGTTATTCTACCTCCTTTTAAAACTGTTCTAACCATCCTGGAAAAAATAAATCAGTATCTTAACTATAATTAAATTCTATTATGATTATTTAAAAACTTTTTCCACATCTTTTATATCAGAATTGAAATGAAAACATCACTTGTGTGTACGTGTGTACTGCCACCTCCACGAAGCGATGTGTTACATTCATCTATGTATCACATGGATAGTTATAATGATGTAATTGATGAATATATATTATATTTCTGAAATTATTATGATTATTTAGAGAAAATTTATTATCTAACTCCTTAACCTTCATTTTATTGTAAAATAGTAACATCGCCCATGTGTACATATGGAAACCCACCTTCACAAAGCGATGTGATTCATTTTTCATTTCCACCTAACATGGCGAGTAAAAGGATGGATTTAATGAATAAATATGATATAATAAATATAATATTCATAATATTATTTTTTTTTCATTGAATATAAACCTTTATCTAATTTATTTTCTTTTTTTCCAATCAAAAAACAAAAATGTTATTCATGGGTATATATGGACTTTTATCTCCATGAAATGATGTGCTTAATTTTTCATGATATCATTAAATGAATGTTTCTGAAATTATATTTAATGTATAAACATGATAATCATAACATTTTTAAGATTATAGAGATTATTAAATCATATCCTAAAACCTTTAAACATTTTCAATATATACATGTAGTTTTACAAAAATTGATTGAACAACCATATGTAGATGACATAAGAAAGAACAATACAATGAATGGATGGAAATTGATTATAAAATGAAACAAAAAATGAAATATATATGAAAAAATTTGATAAATTCTTTAATATTATTAAACTGATTAGCACATGAGCCTCAGCCCAGTTGGTGAGGACTCGACCTGTGCATCCTGGAGACCCTAGATCAAATCTTGGTAGAGATATTTTTCTGGGGCACTATAGCATCACTGTTATAGGTTCTATAGAAGGAACTCTATAAGAAAAAACTTTTCATCTATCTGGGTCTTCCGGCCACTGGTTTTCTCATCTGTCCTATAAGGATTTTGGGCCACCCAAGGCCTTCGGGCTAGTTGTCTCTCAAGTCCATAGGGCCACCTCATGGTCTTTAGGCCACCCCACGGCCTTCAGGCCATAGGAAGTTTGCAGATGTACCAGTCAAATTACAAGGGAAAATGCTCTAGATATGGACTCAAAGCAGGAACATTCACCAAAGGAGAGCTAAGATTGAGAGGGTATGGCATCACCATTGGTACAGGTCATGTGCATCTCTGCATAAGATAGCTAGGTGGTCGGCCTTGCAAAGGTGGAGTGCTGATAATTTGTTACGGAGGAGCAGTTTCATGTTGTCTTGTCTGGGTGATTCCCTTAAGACCTTCAGGTCAAGTAATTTTCTCTTAAGCCTTCAGGCCATGTAAGGGTTCCACATTACCCCTTTAAAGGTGGATTATCAAAAATAAAAAATGAAGGCTTTTGGGCCATTCATGATTAAATTGATTATTTGTGAGTATCAGACAAATTAGGAATCCAACGTAAGGGTTTTTACTATCACTTATAATCCAATGATAAATATTTTATATTATGTTCCTAATTTATTTTATATGGTGTATATACATCCCTTTTGACATATTATATCATGAATTAATATTTATTCATGGTATTTAAAGGTCCAATTCATGTTTTATATTTCAATGGGTTTTGAATCAAATGTTATTAAACTTGTAAAGGTTTATTTTACAACCTCACTCTTATATGATAGATACTAGTGTTTTTACATCATCATGGTTGAATAATATTTTAAGGGGGTGTAAGAATAAATAAAACAAAAAAATCCCGGTTAAAAATAATACATCTTCTTCAGATAACCTCTTATGTTTACACTAAAATCCATACTAGGAGGGTATTTTAATCACAAAAAGGCCTCTAAGATACAATAATTGAAGTAAGGAATTGAGTTTTATATGTGTTTTCTGAACCAAAAGTATTTTTAAGTGTGTGGATGATAGGAGAGAAGGTTCCCTTTTATAAGTGAGGGGAGTGGCACTTTTGGAATTTCATGAAGTATTAATTAATTTTCATATTTCTATGGATCCAAATTGATAATATCTAAACATAATATTAGTTTTATCTGAAATAATCACATTAAATAAATATTGTAAAATTTTAGCTGATACTTTCACCTACATATTTTTGTTTTAACCAATGTTAATTCTTTTTGACAATTACCATGGTATTATAGTTTTTACTATTAGGAATTCAATATAGATACTATAAAAGGAAAAGCATATCATAAATGGATCATGCATGATATTATAAACTATATACCATTTACATGGTAGAATATAATATTTTTATAAATTTTAAATCATTTAATAAAATATTATTTATTATAAAGTATCGTTATTGTCAATTTTGACACTATTCATTTAATTTAACTTTAAAAAGATAAATATAAAAAGTTATTTTTGATCTAAACCACTCAAAAACCTAAAATATTTCATAAATATCTAAAAAATTGGGTAACATAATAACTCAACCAAACCATATTACATTTATTATTTTTAAAATCATTTTTTTAGTTTTATTTTTATTTAATAAATATTGAGTTAGCAATGTGTAAGAATTTAAGGTAGTTATATAATTTTTAAAAATTATAATTAAACTAATATTATGAAAATAATTTCATTATTCTCAAAATAAATATAAATATTCATTCACAACTTTCTTTTATCCCTTTTTGTATTCGTAAGAGTTATTTCAATGCAAGAGGGTGGTATTTTGTCATTATCTTTTACTCAACTATTATAATGGTAAAAATCATGTCCAAATCACAATTAAAGGTCATATATTCCAATATTAAATGATTTTAGATGAAATATAATCATCTAATTAAATTAAAGAATATTTTCGGGTCGATTTTTAATCCTTATTACATTATTTTTACCCTGAATTTACCAATTTTACATTTACTATGGTAAAAAAATTTACGATGACTACTATTAAAAATGAAAAAAAAATAAAAGGGACTAATTTTATAAATTTTGGACATACTAATTAATATTATTGAATCCAATTTTAAATATTAAATTCACATAAGTGGTATAATTTAATTTAAAATTACACTCGTAAAACACAATGAAAAACAGTTTTTCATAAAAAATTATTTTAAGTATAAAAATAATTATATACCAAATTTAAGTATAAAATCCATTTCAAATATGATAATTTGATTATTTTTAATCTATATGAACAAATGAAATTTTAAAACTAATCCAAACTATAATATTAACATTGTATACAGATTAAAACAAAATATAGCTTTCAATAAAAAATAGTATTTCCACTATTCATTTAAAAATAAATCTTTTTAGAAAAATATAAAAATTACGCCATAGGATAATTTTGATATTATGATTTCAAAAATGTTATAAAAAGAAGACTGATAAGATCAAATACTTTGCTCATAAACTTCGCATGCATGGGTCCATGCACGCTGACCCGATTAACAAGCACATATAGATTTTTTTGAATAAGGATTGTTCGGTGGATTTGGTTGAATCGGGAGATCAATTTATCACTTCGAAGGTTAGGAGGGGGACATAGTGTTTTTTTTCTCATGTATGGAAGCTGCAGTCTCCAGGAATGAAAATTTCTGTGGCATAGTCTCGGGGCCTTCGATCATATGGACATACCGTGGATTGTTGCGGGAGATTTTAATTCTATTTTGGACCCCCAAGAGAAAAAGGGTAGATGTGTGTTCCCTCAGAAAGATAGCATGGTCTTTGCCTAGTTTCTGGTAGATAACAGCTTACTTGATCTAGGCTAAACGGGGGACAGTTTCACATGGTGTAATAACCAAGAAGGGAGAAGGAGATGTTGGAGTAGGATAGATCGGTGCCTCGCAGACAACAACACGATCTGCATGTTTCCGGATGCAAAGGTTAAACACTTAGTCCGAGGGTTATCTTATCATTCCCCGATTTTAGTTTCTCTGGCTCCCAGGCAAGAGTGACAAGAATCGTTTCGCTTCAATCCCCGGTGGGAGCAAAGGAATAGCTATCTTCAGTTTGTTGATGAGTCTTGGAAGGAACCAGTTCAGGGGCACACATGGGTGGCTATTCATAACAAGCTCAGGCTTTGAAACAAGGGTTGATGTCCTGGGCTCAGGAGCTTCCTTCTTTTGATCAAAGCCTAGAAACTCTTAAACAGATTATAGAAGGTTTGGAGACTAACTTGGAGGAGGAGTGGGATAGCTTGGCTTTTGAGGATCTCATGGCAAAAATGGAATGTTGGGCTGTGGAACCTCTCAAACAGGAAAGGTTGGCTCAGGATCACTCTCGGGTAAGGTGGCTTCATGAAGGGGATCGGAATTCGGCTTACTTCCATGCATGAATTAGAGAGAGAAAATGCATATCCTTTCTTAATATGTTGATGGATGATGGTTCTTATTCGAATGATAGGGATACGGTGGGGGGTCTTGCAGCATCCTTCTTTAAAGAAATTTCTGCAGGACATAAACCGGGGATGCTCTCCGGGTATCCTAGTGGGAAGAGTGTTTTGTGGGAGGTTATTCTGATGTGGGCTTTCACTTCAGATAATGAATCTCTTGAGGCTATTCCAAGGAAGGAGGAGATTCTTGCGACCATGCATCATCTCAACTCAGACAGCGCCCCCGGGCCTGACAACTTCCCAGGATCCTTCTACAGGGGGGCGTGGGGAGTGGTTAAAGATAATATAATTGTCGCGGTCCACAATTATTTTCGGGGTGGAGGTATCCCAAGGGTGGCCAGTGTAACTACATTGGTACTTATACCCAAGGTTAGTAACCCTTCCTCCCTGTCTCATTATAGGCCAGTGATCTTATGCAACTTTCCATATAAGATTTTGGCAACTATCATTAATCAAAGGCTGGCCAAGCTTCTTCCTGTTTGGATTTGTCCAGAGCAACATGGGTTTGTGAAAGGGCACTCTATTCAAGGAGCGACAGCGCTTGCTCAAGAGATGATACATGATATTGAGATGAAAACACATGGCTCGAACTTGGCAATCAAGGTGGATATGAACAAGGATTATGATAGGATTGAATGGAGCTTCATTAACAGAGTTCTATCATGTATTGGCTTATCAGACAATGCAGTGGACCTTATTTTCAGGAGTTTTAGCTCCCCATGGCTGGCGGTGGCATTTATGGGGAAAGTTCATAGCTTTTTCAAATCTACTATAGGTCTTCAGCAAGGAGATCCTCTATCTCCCAGCATCTTCATCCTGGCACAAGACTCCCTCAGAAGGCTCATTAACAGTGGTCTAATTCAAGGAAGGATATCTCTTTTCAAGAGGAGAATAAAGGTTCCCTTGGTTTCTCATATAAGGTTTTCGAATGACACCATCATTTTCATTAATGGCGGGAGGGATTCAGTGAGAGGGATCATGAACATCCTGACGACTTATTGAGGCTGGAGTGGACAGATCATAAGCTCTTCTAAGAGAAACTTGTTTGTCCCAAAACAGAGCATGGATAGTTGGGTGGCCCCTTTATGTAGGCGACTGGGCATGCAACATGGGGAGTTGCCTCTGTAGTACTTGGGCACCCCGATTTCATCGGGGAGACTTCTGGTTTGTGATTTTGACACCATTGTGTGTAATATATCAAATATAATATTGAACTGGAAAAAAAATTCTATCGTTTTGAGGCCGGATAGCTCTGGTTAACAGTGTCCTCTCCTCCATTCCCATGCATGCGATGGCTGCCTCCAATGTACCTCAAGGTGTGATCAAATCAGTTGAAAGGATCTTTTGAAACTTTTTGTGGGATGCCAAGGTAGAGGGCAACTAACACTGGGTCTCTTGGGATAATATTGTGAGGCCGGTTAGAGAAGGAGGGATTTGTGTTAGGAGCATGCGTAATTCGATCAACTGTATGCATGAAAAGCTGGCTTGGGATGTTTTGGAGGAGCGCACGTTATGGGGGAGCTTCATGGCGACAATTGGTGGGGAGCACAAATTGGATACTAATGGCTATAGGCCTCCATTGTGGGTGAAGATCTACCCCCTGATTCAACGCCTTCTTCCGTATGCCCAATGGATTGTTGGATCAGGGGATATACTTTCCCGGCATAAGAACTGGGTTGGTGTAACGTTGGCCATCCCGGGGTGTCCTGCTCCTATGATCACGGTGAAGGAGGAAATTTTGCATCCCAAGTTTACGGAGGCAGTGCTGAGTATGGAGTAACAGGATCTCCTCGCATCCATTGATCTGACTTCAAGTCCAGATCTATGTATGTTTTGTCCTTTGACCTCGTGAGTCTTTTCTACCAAGGAGTTTCGAAGGTGGGCAACGGAACAGACTTCTCATAATGAGTGGAATGGAGTGGTATGGTGCCATTTTATTCCTGAAAAATATAAATTTCTTCTATGGCGCCTTAGGAGGAATGTGGTGGCCACGAGAAAGAATTTTAGGAAACTTTGTTTGAGTTTTCCATCAGCTTTCCATTGTTGCAAGAGCAGGAGGGAGGAGAGTGTGAACCATTTATTCTTTGAAGTTTATTGGGCTTCAGCAGTATGGAGGTGCTTCGGAGGCCCTGTTTTTAACAGTTCGTGGTAGTGGGATGTTTCCTCCTTCCTGAGGGAATGGTTTCAGGGATCTAACGGGCTGGTGATGGAGTGCATGGCTAGATTAGGGATTTTGAGTGTAGGGTGTTGGTGTTTGTGGCAAGCCAGGAATCAGGCGAGGTTTGAGGGTGCAGGGCATTCGGCAAGATCCATTATAGAAAGGATGAGGTTCTTGATCCTGGACTGGATCTATCTTCACATGGAATGGAGGGATGCTCCAGCGTTTGGCAGGCTTCTAGAAAGGGGCCCTTGGCTTCTTCCTTCTAATACTGAGGTGCGGCGGAGTTGGGTATCTTGGATTCCACCTGCTTCCGGTTTCAAATTGAACACGGATGGATCTTGTCTTGCTAGTGTCATGAAAGGAGGAGGTGTGGTTCGGGACTCCAAAGGGGATGTGATGTTGGCCTTCTATGCTTGTTTTGGCAGGGGAAATCCTCTTATGGCGGAGACCATGACTATGCTCACGGGGCTCGTGTTGTACATTCAGGAGGGTGTGGTTATATCCCAGGCCGAGACGGATTCGCTTATCCTTCATGATTCTCTTCTGGGTAAGTGTGGTGTTCTTTGGTCCATATCAAATCCTGTAAGGAAGTGAAAATCTCTGATTCAGGATTCCATCTATGTTTCCCACTCACTGCAGGAATGGAACAAAGTGGCTGATCACTTGTCTTCCTTAGCGGTTCAGACGACAGGGCATGACTGCCTAATTCACCCTAGTAGTTTGAAATAGTAGACGGTGAACTTAATTAGAGGGGATGCCCTCGGTTTAAATTATTTTAGACCTCCTTAATCTGGGGAGTTTTCCTTGTGGTGTTTTTTTGGCTCTTCTCTTAAGAAAAAATTTATCTTGGATGATGGATGATATATTATGTTGGAATTTTTTTATATATATCATTAATTTCTTAATCATATTTATACCCAAAAAATAAATAGTTAGTTTATAATGGTCATATTTTAATAATATATTTCATAGGTTGGTTAAGGAGGGTGAGGCATGTTATGTAGGATATCGATCATAATTTTATTATTCTAAAATATCAGAATGATATATTCTTCAAAAATTCTATAAATTTCTTCCCCATAATTTGAACTTGTTATCTAAAATTTGGGGATTGATATATGAATATTCCTTTTTTGAAAACATGCATCTTGAGAGGGTTAATAAAACTTCCTATTAAAATACAGAAAAGTAAATACAATAGTCTTCTTGAATGAAAAATCTATGTTTCCAAATAGGTGCACATTAATGGGATGTGAAAATATATATAGGGGGGAGAAAACTAACCCCCAAGGACTAATAGAGAGTAGTACAGAACTTGATCAAGATAAAGTTAACAACCAAAATCTCAAAAAAAAACATTGATAGTTGAAAAGACCTTTGATTCATTGGTAATAAAGTCAAATGTATAACATTTTTATTTCAACATAATTTTCCTAAAGTTTGGGGATTATTTTAATATCTGGATTTATAACACTAGAAAATATACTTGACACCTTTTTATTTTATAAACACAACTCCATAGTTTGGTTGTTCTTTAACCAATTTCTACTTCATTTAATACTCTAATAAATGAATATCCAAAATAATTTTTTTATGTTTTGAGCCCTAAATTTAAATTTTAATGGATCATAAGATCAATAAAAGTTTAGAAAAGTCTTTCTGTCTGACCCTAAATATTTACTAAAATCATTTTTTTAGAAAAAAAATTATTCAATACAATACATTAATCTCTAAATCCTAAACAATAATGCCCAAATTTCAACATAATCCATTATATATGTATTTATCCTTAAAAACCTTCCAAAATAAGGCTACCCAAATTAAAAATTCAAAAATATAGAAATAATGTCACTAAAATTCAAAATTCAACTTAAAATTAATCCCCAAAATATTATATAGTATCACTTAATGTCCCATACCAAATATTTGAATACCTTGATAATAATAAAACCTCAATGAAAATATAACTACTTCCAAAATTAACTATGTTATTATTCATTAAATAGAATCACAGATTATCAAATATATTTCATGAATCCGAAAAAATAGTAAACTCCATCGTCAATTAATTTTTCACCAAATAACTAATCATTTTCAATGTCACCAACACTATATAATTTAATTCATTAATTTCAATCATCTATTTTTCCCAAATTAACATTATTACTTCAACATCAGACAAATATTAAGGTTTATCTTTCCCCCAATCACATGTTTTCAATAAAATATTACCTTACCTTTTAATAAATTTTACAGCTCATCAGTACCATTCAACATATGATTTAAAATCCTTAAAGAAAACTATTGTGGAACAATTATTTTATGTTTCATGATCCTTATAACCAAAATATAAAATATCTACCACTTATACAATATAATTATAAAATCTCAATACATAAACGCTTTAATCATTACACTTCAATGATTTTCACTGAATAGGTCCTCATTTAACACAAGATTTAACCCTTGTATTAGGTCATTGGATCGTGTAATTTCCAAGATCCCCATAAATAATACATTATAATCCTATGCAATTCATTGCTAAATTTACTTTATTTATTCATAGAAAACATCTTCTTATTCCTTTGATACATTCCACAAGGTGTCTCTTTCCACATTTCTGGCATGAAGGAAATTAATTAATCTTTACTTTGTGGTCTCCACTATCCAATTTCTCAGTAAACTCTATCCTTATATTCTTTGTTGAGTCTGAGAGTTGGTTAAGGTGAGAGTTATTAATCATATATCATGATAGCTGATTAGGAATAATCGTATTATATTTCTTTCCAGTCATCATTAAATTTTTTTCTTATGATCACCTCATTTTCCATCACATTTAGTGTTAACGTGATTCTTCTTAGTTCCATACATGGACTAAAGCTAAAAAACATGGTGTGATAAATAATAATCATAATTTTGAAAAATCATTTATAGAATGTCTAAAACAGGACACCTTATTTTTATTCTACGATATGTTAAGTTTAATTTAGTTCATCCACTATCATAATATATTAAAATTATTTATGATGGTTCATAAATAAAATATTATTTAACCCAATCATATCCCCTAGGAGTGTCGAACCTAGTGTGCAGTAAGGGCATACTCACTATGCACCATAATGACTGCTGAGATATAATCAAACCAACTCATTTTGGGGTTATTATCCTGAGATGCATTTTTACCAAAACAAAATCCACTTATAGAATCTAGGAATGTATTTATTACTAGTAAAACTATATTATATCTATATTATGAAAAAACCATACGATATTATTTTACAAATAGACATGTCCTCAGAGTTTTTTATAAGTTTATGTTCCCTAATCATTGTTGAGACCAAAGTTTCCTTATGATTTTTCTTCAATACTTTTTGTTTTAGAAATCAGAAACACATTTCCTTAATAATAACTTCTATAATTAAGGAAGTTTTTATAAAATAACATTTAAAATATTACTCATTCTTTCTAACATCTTGCATGATGTTTTCTAGATCAGTATAACCATATTTTCTTTATGATCGAATGTAAACTAGATTTTTTAAAGATATTACACTTTATCAAGATCATAAACTTTCTCAAAATATTATACTTTCTTATATTCAAATTCACATAGATTTTCAATTCCAAATCAGTGTATTTCTTTGATTATGAATTGCTCAGAAAAACTGATTCTAAATCATGTTGTTTCTTGGATTCTGAATCACTCAAAAAAACTAATTTCGAATCATGTTGTTTTTTGTATTTCGAATCACTCATAACAACCTATTATGAATCAATCTATTTCTTATATTTCGAATCACTCAGAAAAAACAATTCTCAATCATGTTGTTTCTTAGATTCTGATTCTCAATAATTTCCAGATATGATTTTTAACTTTCTTAGGATATGATTTCAATTATTTCTTAATTTTTTTATAAATTTATTAAAGTTAAGATATTTCCTTAATATCATGATTTTATATCGTTCTTAATGATTCTATATCTTCTTAATTTATTGTTTCTTACAAATTTTTCAATGCTAATTTTACTTGTGATAGTTTTTGTTATCTAAATGGTTTCACTGTTTAAGTTACAATATGACCGTTACAAATTCCACCTTTCTAAGTTTCTATGAAATTTCTGGAAAAAAATGATCATTGGAGGAGAATTTGACTATTAGAGATCTCGTCTATAAATACCCAATCATTTGTACGTGAGTGATTTTGTGAAATTTTTTGATAATTGATACTCTACGAGAACTCTGCCATATTTTATTTATGTGAAGGCCTGTAAGAGTTTAAGTTGTGAAAAACTTGTTCCACTTACTTAAATATTCAAAAATATTTTTTTCCTAGAGAAATTTAAATTTTTTTATACAATCGATAGTTTCCAAGATGAAGGAAGACATAGGTTTTGATCACCTTATAGATTAAGGGATTGTGGGGATAGCAAGACTGATTCTGATCTTTATATAGAGGGATTACCCTATTGTGGGTAAGACAAACTTTCTTTAAAGTATAAATCATGGGACCTTTATCCAAGTTTGTTTCATACACTTCTCTTTGGGTTAAAATGTTTCTTTACACTTTTATTACTTTCTTAACTACAAGCTCTTTAAATTCTGCTACATTTTTGTTATAGATAGAAAGTGTAAATTTCTTTCCCTTTCTCTATTGTATTAACTTTGAGTCATGATACAGATTAAGGTATAATCTTACTTAAGAAATCCTATGTTTTTATTTTTTTTATAATATCTTTGAATTCAGACATTGGGACCTATTATAATTGAGTATCTACATTTAATATTTCAATCCAATAATTGGTATCATATGAGGTCTCTAAGATACTAATACTTATACTTAGTATCAAAAGAATAATTTTCTTCTTGTTTTACTTAATATTTGTTTACTTCTGAAAGTTGTTACTTTTATAAACTCTTTGTTTATACAAACATTCTAAACTAACCTGTGTAGTGGAAAAGTTTTGTTTTGTAAGATGAAAGGAATGAATGTAGGATCCTTAGAAAATATGAACCCTATAATACATCCTATATTTGATGTGAATGATTATGAATATTGGAGATTCATAATGAAGACATTTTTTATTAACACTGTAGTTGACAATTTTTTTATGCTTACTGGAGATTATATGATACCAGAAAAGAAAGTCAAAACTTTTAGTAATAAATAAAAGATATCATATCAGCTAAAATATAAGGTATGCAATACTTTTCTTTTTTCCATGACCAGGAATATATATATCCAAATATCTTCTTCAAAATAATATAACATCATTTGGAAGAAACTTTAAGCTGAAAAATTTGGTATATCGAAAGTTAGAGAAACTAGAAAGGCTATGCTTATAGCAGATTATCATGGTTTTTTTCCTTATGGAAAACCATCTGTTAAATTTCAAAAAATATTAATGACTATTGTGAATAGATTATAGTCAATGGGAGAAAAAGGATTAGATGATGAGATTCTTTTAGACATGATTATTGACATCAAGCCTAATAAATGGGAATCAAAGAGAACTACAATTGATTAGTCAATGAGAGTTACAACTATTAATCTTGATGAGTTATTTGGGACTCTATTACAATATGAGAATAGATTGAAGAGAGATGTTTATAATATAAATAAAAAAATGGGAGTGATTCTTTTACTACTACTTCTAATTATATGAAAGCCAAGACTCCTGATAAAGTTTCTAAAACAACAAAGTCTAAGAATGTTATTATTTATTTAGACTCATGTGAATTTAAAGATTCATATAATGAGTTAGACAATATTTCCAAAAGGATGAAAAATATTGTTTCAAAAAAGGAATTTCAATACAGATATAAGAAAAAGGATAGGTAGGATAAGAAAGATTCTAAAGTCACATGTTATGAATGCAGGAAAGTAGGACACATTAGACCTGATTTCCCTAGACATAAAAGAAACGATAAGTAAGAGATAACTTTTTAGAGGAATTAGATAAGATATTACAATCCTAAAGGAAATATATTCTTGAAGGAAAATGATTCTTGGAGTTCAATTGGTGGAGACTCATATAATTATTCTTCAGTTATTTAATCTTCAAGACAGAAGAATATTGGACTTATCTCTTGAATATCTATTTAAAACCAAAGTTTTGTGGCTAAGGCACACACTAATGAATATTTAACCAATATATATCTATGTTATAATTATCCTGATGAAGAAAATTATGAATCATCCGTTGAAGAATCTTCCTTGTTAAAACAAAATTATTTACCATATTTTGAAGAAGTCTTTAGGTTTTCCAAGTTATTTGACAATCAATATAGTAATATAAAAAATAAACTTGATAATGAAAATTCTAGAATCAATATTTTAACAAAAGAAGTATTATATCTTTCCAAATATCTTGATGAATAATATTTTTAAATTATTTCTATTTCAAAAACCCTTGAGGTAGTTAATTCTGAAAAATATAAACTTTCTAAAGATTTAGAAAAAGTTATTTCTAAGATAAAAAATTAATGAAAAACTCAAATTTGAATACTAATGACTATGAGGATAAGTATTTAGTCATTATACTAAAATATGAAATATTTTAATTAAATAAACTTTTATCAAAATTTAATTCTGGTAAAGTGAATTTTGATAAGATGTATTCACAAATTCAGCCTATTAGGAATAGTTCTGGATTTGGTTATTATCATTCAAAACCTATTTTTAGTATTAATTATTTTGTTCCCAAAAGTTTTCCTTTTTCACTAAGTTTAAATGTGGTGGACATTGGGATAAAAGTTTTTCTTTAAATAAAACTCATTCCTTAGGTTTTCATAAAGCCCAATTTTCTAAAAAAAATATGGATATGAAAGATTTTATGTTATAATATTTCTAGATCTAGGAATGTTTGAATTCTGAAAGTCTAACTATTTTATTTTCAAGAAAATAAAGGAAGTACCAATAAAAATACATGGTATATGGATAGTGGATGTTGTCGACACATGAATGGTAGAAAAAAATACTTTGAAAAATTATTAAGATGAAAGGTGGAAGAGTCACTTTCAGAGACAATGCTCAAGGAGAAATTTTTTGTATAGGTAACATTGTTCTTCTTGGAAAAGCCTTAATTTCAAATTTATTATTTTTTAAAGGTATAAAGAACTAACTCATAAGCATAAGATAATTATGTGATGAATGTTACCTTGTGAATTGTAGAAATGATAAATGTTTAGTACACAATTATAAGGATGTGTTTATTATTTCCTCCCATCAACATTATAATGTCTATAAACTTAACTTATAATACCTTAGAACACAAGACATACCTTGACTTAGTGTAAGGGATGACCAATCTTGGTTGGGAAATTGAATACTAGGACGATTTAACCTTAGGAACTTATATAAACTACTTAAGAAAAGACTTGTTAATTATCTATCATATCTTAGATTTTTTTCTTCAATTTTTTTATCTTTATCAATATGGAAAGAAACATAATTACATATTTAAATCAACAAGTGATGTCTAAAATCCTGATGAGTTATAGTTATTGCACATGGATTTTTTTAGTCCTACACATACTGGAAGTATTGGAGGAAAATACTATATATTTTCTTTAGTTGATTATTACACTAGATTTACATGGGTCTATTTTATAGAAAATAAATATGAACATTTTTTTCTTTTAAATATTATTTATCCAAAGTTAGAAATGAGAAAAACCATCTATTGAAAACTATTTATAGTGATCTTGGTGGAAATTTTTGAAATTCATCTTTTGAAATTTTTTATAGTAAGAAATGTATTACTCATAACTCCTCAACTTTTAGAACTCCTCAAAAAAATGGTGTTTTTGAAACAAGAAATCGAATTATTCAAGATATAACAAGAACCATGTTGAGTGAATACCCAATTACTAAAAAAATTTGGGCTGAATCTATAAGTACTTCTTGTTATACTATATATCATGTTTTAATCAAACTATTTCTTAATAAAACACCTTCTTAGTTGTGGACCAGCCAAAAACCAAAATTTTCATACTTCAGAGTATTTAGATACAAAGTTTTAATCTTGAATACAAAAGATAACTTACACAAATTCATACCCAAATCTGATGAAGGAATTTTCTTAGTCTATACCATTACTTCTAAGGTTTATAGAGTTCTTAATAAAAATTATTATATTGTTGAGGAAATGGTATATGTTAAATTTGATGAAACTGGTCCCTTTGTTTTAAAAAAACCTCAACCTACATCTTCAAAAATGTTTTAAAAAAACTGATTATCAACCTTTGATGGAAGATTCTTCTATTTTGGATAACACTCAAGAAAATGTTTATGAAGTATTCACTTCAGAATATTTTCTACCTTATATTGATGAATAATTTTTACAAAACCTAGGTCATTTGTTTCTAAGGAATCTTCCCAGTGATAGTATCATTGGTGATGTACATTAATCAGTAAGGACTAGCAGTTATCTTAGAAATGAAGTAGAGCATCGAGAATTTATTTCCCAATTAGAACTGAAATGTACTGATGAATCTTTAGGGGATGATGATTGGATTAAATCTATTAAAGATGAAATAAATGAATTTGAAAGGAACAAATTCATGACCTTAGTTGAAAGACCTAAACAAACATCTTTAATTGGAGTAAAATGGGTCTTCAGAAATAAATGTGATGAATATGGAATCATAGTAAGAAATAAATAAAAATTATTTTCTAAAGGATGTAATGAACCAGAAGGAATATACTATATATAAAACTATGATCTGGTAGATATACTTAACTCTATTATAATTTTATTATCTTTTGAAGAATTCTTTAACTTCAAATGTTTTCAAATCAATGCGAAGTGTTCTTTCCAAAATGGATATGTTCAAGATGAAGTTTATGTTGAACAAACACCTGGTTTTGAATTAAAAAAATATCCTAAACATGTTTCTAAACTTACCAAATCCTTTTATGGTCTTAAACAATATCCTAGATCCTGGAATGATAGACTTACATGATTTTTTTTACAAAACAATTATGATTAGGGAACTATGGATCCAACCCTTTTTATAAAGAAAGAAGAGAAAACTATTTTAATTGTTCAATTTTATGTTAATGAAATTATATTCAGATCAACTCACCAATACTTAATTTAATCATTGGATAATCTTATGAAATCTATGTTTGAAATGAATATGATGGGTGAGTTAACAATTTTCATCAGTTTTCAAATTTATCAAAAACCAAAAGGAACCAATATATCTCAACATAAGAATATTAAATATCTTTTTGAAATTATGGATATGACAACACTAAAATCATAAGTACTCCAATCGATACCTTGAATACTCTTGATCTAGATGAAGCTAGGAAAATAGTACATCAAACATATTTCATAGGTATGATAGAATGTTTACTGGAATTAAAATTTAATCATCCAGAATTAATGTTTTTAGTATGATTATGTGAAATATATCAATCTAATCCAAAATAATCCCATTTAAAAATTTTGGAAATAATTTTTCACAAATTGAAGGGAACTATAGACAGAGGACTTTTATATTATTTTGGAAATGAATTTTTTTTAAAAAAAAATTGCTTGTAGACATCGGTGGTTGTAGAATAAATAAGAAAAGTACATCTAGAACATGTCATTTCTTAATAGATTCATTAGTTTCATGGTCTTGTAAGAAAAAACACTCTATAGAAATTTGCACTACTGAAGCAAAATATGTAGCAGCAGGAAGTTGTTTCGATCAAGTGTTTTGGATAAAACACACACTCACATATTATGGAATGAGTTTTACTAAAACTCAAATACTATGTAATAACACCAGTTCCATAGCCTTAAGAAAAAACCCTACACATTACTCTCAGGAAAAGAACAAAGATATTAGGCATCACTTCATTATAGATCAGAAACTTAAAGGATATATTATTTTATAATTCATATAAATGCAATAACAGCTTGCTGATATTTTTACAAAATCATTACCTTTTAATAGATTTTAATATATTGAATAAAATTTAGGAATTATAAATGTAAGGTAATCATTTATATCCACTTTTTTAAAACCATCTCCTAACATTAAGAAGCATTAAGATACTCCTTCTTATAGGGGGAGTACATTTTTTTCCATAAAATTTCTTTTTTGGAACCTAATAGTGTTTTTTAGAACTTAATAATGTTTTTTTGGAACATAAAAAAACTTTTTGGAACCTAATATTTCTAAGAATAATCTTATCTAATACTAGAAAATCTTCTAAAAACTCCAAAAGGTACATTTTTTATCTCATACTTATGTTTGTTAGTATTTCAATTCCATTATAATAAAAACCTTAATGGATTCTTCTTTACTTAAATCTGTTTTATTTCCTTAAAACATCAAAAGATCAGAACCAATGAATCTTCTCCGACACAATTTCAAAAATTAGATCAAATCAGATTAATACCAACCGTTTGATCCTATCTAGAATATAAACCGTCATCATGGAACCTATATAAAGGAGGGACCCCCATTATGTCCCACCTCAATTTCCACAATTTTCTTGTTGAAGCTCTGCTACCATTCAAAGCCTCCATTGCATGTTTCATCTCATCTTTCTTAAAGTTCCAAATGTCTCTGGAGATTCTTCTCAGACTTCAATGCCTTCTCATAAGGAACTTAAAGATTTGGTGATATTCAGATAAAGGTTAGTTGATCAATATTTCTTTCTCAAATATGATTCTTTTATTACAAGAAATCATGAAGATTAAATGATGGGAGAATGTTTTCATCATAAAGAATAAGGTAGAACAAGATATGGTGTATGCATATTTGGTTATCAAATTCTATTAGTCATTAGAATTTTTCCTTAAATTTGGAAAATATAAACTTCATTTAAAGAGTTATAGAAGGACCAATTCGATGTCTTATAAGAAAGCTCCTAACATTCATAAGATTCCTTATGGTGAGTAATCATATTATCCTTCTCATAATATACTATATTTTGAAGGTTCTTTTAACAGAGTTAAACCCATTGAATCCTTATTCCTTAAGCGAATCAAGAAACCCAAACTTTCTAATATTTCAGCTAACTTCAGATTGTCACCTTATGGTTACAAGGATTCTTAATACCATTTAAAGGAGATAAGGACGCATTGAAAATCATAGATATCTTCATATTATATTTTTGTGTTAATCTAAGGAAGATTAACTAGGTTATTTTTATCTTTCTTATGATTAGTAATATAAAATATGACACAACCAAGTCAAAAATTCTTGTGTTTCTAGTAAATTTTTCAAAGCTCATCATGAGTTATATAGAATTTTACAAATTTCCTTATAAATAAAATCCCAGGAAGTTTAAAATCCTCTTATTAAGTAATGACGAATTTAATATAATGAAATACACCTTCAATGATAAGATTAATTAATTTTTTAATCTTCTGGAAAAAATGGCCAAGTTGGAGAAAGTTCCAAGTTATAATCGAAGAAAAGAGAATCTCATGTTTCAGAATAGTAGACGGCTCATGTTTCTGAACCCCCAATGTCTAAGAAACAAAAATATTATCCTGATGAAGTTGTAACTATGTGGATAGAAGATATAGAGATAAGAAAATTAGGTAGTCCAGTGATTGGAATAAACTAAGTTGAGGCTGAAGCATCAAAAATTAAAGCTGCTGAAGATATTGAGAGGCAGGATAAGGAAAATAAGATTGTAATTAATCTTTCAAAAGAAGAGATAATTTAGGCCTTTCTAAGAGATACATAAAGGGACTCAAAATAGATTCATGTTCTCGAATATTATCTCTAAGAAATCAAACCTCCTCAGTAATCACAAGAACTGGTTGTAATAACTCCTTTAGTAAATAAAGTTAAATTTGTTGTCTTAGAATCAGTATCAAATTTTCATGGTCAAGAAGAATAAGTAAATAGAAAAGATAATTAAAGTGAATATGAGATTATACAAATTAATGAAACTCAAAGGAAAAGTAATTCAGACAATTTATCGATAGGAACAACCCAAGCCTCCTATTTTAAACTTCAATTAGATGTAAAATAAGTTCAAAAATATTTTCCCCAAGAATAATATGTTGTTGAAACCAAAGTGAATAAAATCTTATCTAAGGACAATTTTAACGGAGATAATGTTGATAAAGAAGATGATGTTGGTCAAGATAATGATGATAGTAATGATGATGATGATGATGATGATGATGGTGATAGGATTGTTCAAGTTTTTGATGAACGGAATGTTGTTTAGAGAATATAGAAGGTAGTCCCTATGAAATAAAAAGGGAATAAAGTAAATGTTGGGACATCTAAGGTAGTAGCATAAAAATCAGAATAGTCTTCATTAACTTTAGGAGAATATTTTTTTATTCAATCATTGAAGAATTTGGTGAACTCCATTCCTTATTTTCCAAATCATGATTCTAGATGCTAGCTTATTCAAGAATCAGTAAACCAAAAGTTGTACTCTATAACTCCTTTCATGGGTAAAATTGTAAATCTTGAAGGTGATTTCAAAACCTTGGTTCTCAACTATGATTCTCATATGAAATCGTGAAAATAAATTACAAAGTGGTCAAAGAAAGTCAACCATGATCTTAAGGTTTTTGATGATTGGTTTTCGACAGTCATTGGAGCTTTCATAGAATATGAGGACAATATTAAAGATCCTTCTAATAGTTTCTCAGATAAGATGAAGGGAGAGAAAGACATATTATTTCAAGAATTTAGAGATTTGAATGGGAAACTCAAATTTTTCACTCATGAAGTTAAAATAATAAAAGGTTATAGAGATAAAGTGGTTGAAAATCCTATGTCTCAGGATGAAAATATTCAAAGTTAGTAAGAAAACATTGAGTTTCTTGAAAATATTAGTATGGATCAAGAAGAACTTATCACAAAGATCTAAGATGATTTCAATGATCTGAAAAGTTTAAGTATATGCTCAAAAAAATAATGTCAAATGAGGATGAACAATTTCCTTTAATTTTTATTTTTTTTTGTATAAAAACATTTTCAATATTAAAATTCATTTATCAATTATTTTTTATTGTATGTTTCCTAACTTTTTAGGTACCTTATACTTCCCTCAATTTCTTTTTGAATGTCATAGAGGAGGGTAAGAGATATTATGTTATAAAAAGAATATAAATCTATGGAATATAATGTCTAAGTAAGGGGAGATCACTTAAATAAGACATCCTTAAGAAAAGGGGTATTTTTTCCTTAAGAAAAGATGAAAATTTCATAAATTCAAGAATAAGATCCTTATAGGGTTTTATAACCTAAGGGGAGTTAGTCATATTCACTCTAAGTCATAAATAAAGGGGTAGATAAGTATTTCTTTCAAGATTAAAATATGAAGTATTTTAGTCTTAATCTTCATTTCATAAATAGTTGTTTGTGATTTCCAAAAAGAGGGACATTGTTGAGTCAAAAGTTTCCTTATGATTTTTTTCCATTCCTTTATGTTTTGGAAATCACAAACACATTTCTTTAATAATAACTTCTATCTTTAAGGAAGTTTTTATGCAAGAAAATCTAATGTCATGCTCGTGATTTTTAACATATTGCATGATGTTTTCTATATAAGTCTTACCATCTTTTCCTTAAGATGTAATAGCTACTGCAATTTCTAAAGATCTTACACATTCTAAAGATCCTAAACTTTCTCAAAATATTATACTTTCATACATGCTAATTCATGCATACCTTAAATTCTAAATCAGTGCATTTATTAAATTCAGAATCGTTCAAAAAAACCCATTTCAAATCATGTAATCTCTTAGATTCCAAATCACTCAAAAAAAGGATTCTAAATCACTGTGTTTCCTAGATTCTGAATCACTCAGAAAAACTAATTTCTATTCATTTTGTTTCTTATATTTTGAATCACTTATAGAAACTGATTTTGAATAACACTATTTCTTATATTCTGAATCTCAATTATTTCCAAATCTGATTCTTAACTTTATTAGGATCTTATTTCATATATTTATTAATACTACAATATATTTATAATATTATGATTTTATATATTTCTTAAAGATTCTATATTTCCTTATTATAATGTTTCTAACATATTTTTTCATAGTTAATGTTACTTGTGATAGTTTTTTTATCCAAATAGTGTCATTGTTTCAGTTATAATATGACTATTATAAATTCAACATATCTATGTTCCTCCAAACTTTTAGGAACAATATGACTGTTGGAGGAGAATTTGACTATTGGGGATCTCTTCTATAACTACCCAATCATTTTTTTGTGATCTATGATGTGAACTTGTGGGAGAATTTACACTCTGTGAGAGCTCTTCTATAATTTCCTCATTATAAAGACTTGAAAAGTTTAATTTGGGAACAACTTGTTTGATTTAATTTAATCTTCAACAATATTTTTTTTCCTTTTGTGATTCCAATTTTTGTTGTATATAATCGAAGGATTAAAATATGAAGGAAGAAAGGGGTTCTAATCACCTTATATATTGAGGGTTTGTGGGGATACCAAGACATATTTTGATCTTCGTATTGAGGGACTACCCTGGTGTGGGTAAGACAGGATTTCTTGAAAGAATAAATCAAGGGACCTTTATCCAAGGTTGTTGGATACCCTTCTCTTTGGATTAAAATATTTTATTACACTTGTATTACTTGTTTAATTAAAAGATCTTTAAATTCCATTGCATTATTGTTAAAGATAAAAAGTGTAACTTTCTTACACTTTCTCTATTATATTAACTCTGATTGAAGATTCTATATGATTTAAGGTAGAATCTTACTTAAGTATACTTGTTGTTCTATTTCTTTATAATATATTTTTTATTTAGACCTTGGGCCCTTTTTATATCATTGTTAAAGATAGTAGAGGGTTTTGTAAATATTGTTTGTTTATCTTTGTTAAACAAAGATTCCTTAAGGTTAAAATGAATGTTTTTAAACATACAATTCACCCCCCACCCCCTCTTGTAATTGAGTATCTACCTCTCATATTTTGATCCTACAATATTTATTTCCAAAATATAGTACTAAAGATTTTAAATAAACTTCTTCTAATACCAACTACAAAGATGTCAAACCCAGTATCCTAGAGCCGATGATTACTTTATTATATTATTAGTAGATATAAAAAATCACATCATGAAAGAATTGATAGTTTAGCAGTCTTAGTAAACTAGATACAAACTTCAATCTTACATTATATCTGAAAAAATAAATACCAAACATAGTAAGATTAAATAGTATACATCTTTACACTAATTCAAGTACTCATTCTTTATATCCTATAGAAAGGATACAAAAAATGGTGAGATCAAATTCTCAATAATGGTTACATACAATGGAATATATCATGAGAAAATAAGGCATAGTCATTATGGAATTGTAAATAACTGAAGCTCATTACATTTAATCAATAACTTTATAATTAATAATAATATTGAAATTGTAAATAGAGATCAAATTATTCAATACAAATAATAACATGACATGAAACATATCGATGTATATCACAATTAATCAAATAATCACATGGACCTCAATAACTGATTTCACAATGATGAAATGGATAATGTTGGGAATCAAAAACATACTGTAAAGGCCTCATTCCAAGACATAATACATTAATGGGAAATTCCACAACCAAATACCCAAACTAGTTTGTCTCATAAGACACACTGATTCATCGATGGGCTATAGTAGGTCCTACGAATCACATAATAAGTCCAATGTATTCCTCTTATAAAAGTGGAGAATAAAAATTAAATACATAATCAAAATAAATATTCTTATTAGAAAAATATCTAAATAATAATAATATTTTCCCACTCAAACTAATCATAAACATAAAAAGAAGAAATAAAGATGGAATCATTACAATATATCTATATTGGGGAATAATTAAAATAAAATTTTGTTATCATTGATTAATAGAAATAACATAAAAGTATCATTAAAATATTTCGGGTGAAAATACACTTTTCACTTTGAAAATAACTTTTAAAGACTAAAAATATATAATATATTAGGAAATAAAATTATTCAAAAATAACCATGGAAACATGTAAATTAATCTTCAAATCATTGAGAATTCCTGATGGTGGGAAATTCTATTCATGTTGACTATGTTAAAACAAAGATTCCTTTCACATTTTCTGTGAAAAGTAAAAGGAAAATCAGAATCCTTTTAAAAAAATTGTAAAAAATATATATCATGGGTAAATATGACTTTTAAAAACCATATACTAATATTTAAAATATTCTTGAATACATTTAAAAAAATATAGACATGGAATAAAAATTTATCTGACCAAATAAAAAATAAAGTATGTATTTTAAAAAACATTTTTTGATCCTTTGGGTTATTAAAAGAGTAAAATTAAAGGAAATATTATAATTTTAAAAATAAACTATAGGATAAAAAAATATTGGTTTGAATATAGAAATATCGTATAATTCCCATAGTAGAGGTTTAAATATAAACAATCTTGAATAACGGTGAGATTGTAAAATAAACCCATAAAACTTTGGTAACTTTTGAATCATAAACCCATTGAAATGAATAACATCAAATGAAACATTAAATAGCATTAATTTAATGACATTCATGATGTAACAAATAAAATTGGTAGTACAAACACCTCAAAAAATAAAATAGGTGTAAAACAAAACATATGTCCCAAAAGAAATAATTTTAGGTGAAGATCTCTTATAATGATCATAACATTTAAGTGAGAATTAATCGATGAAGTGTTTTTTTGTAACAAATGTAAATTCCAAAAAATTGGAAATACAACATAAAATAATCAAAATCCATTTAAAACATAATCTTATAATATAAAATACAATGAAAAGTAATATAACTTAGTAAAAATAAATTGATTTATTAAAACCTATAACTCAGGTCCGACACATCATTTACACTATTTATCTTTATGAATAATAAAATTATGTTAATTATATAATTTTTCAAGAACCCTTTTATTTTATCTTTTTCTTTTTATTTTATTCAAAACAATTTTACATTTATCAATTAATTTTGAGTCATACTTTTTAATAATATTCAGTTCATATGTCCAAAATGAATTAAATTAGTTTGCTATAGTAAAATAGGTCATTTTTATATAATATCTAGAATAATAATCATAAAATTATTATAATTTTTATACATAAATTATACTTTTTAAACCAACAATGATATGTGGTTATGAAAACTGAACTACATTACAATTATAGAGATGGTAAGTCGTACGTGTGCATGGGTAAAATTTCCATTATTCAATGGTCATAATAGAAAGAACATAACTATTATTTTATAATTATATAATTAACATTATAAAATAAATATCACATTTTTATTTAAATTCATGTATATATAGAAGTCATGTGATGTGGTTATGAAAACTGAACGACATCGCTTCGTGGTGGTGGTAATCTGCACATATACTCGAATGACGTTATCATTTTTAAATGAAGGGAATGGTAAGAAATTTTATTATAAGTTATATTTAAAAAATGATTAATATTACATGAATATCATATATATATATATTAAATTCATCATTAAAACCATTCATGAATGGTGGGGATGGAAAACAAATTACATCAGTTCGTGAGGCGGTAGTTTTTCATACACACAAATGGTGACTTTTTATCTCATTTGATGAAAGAGGATATGTATGCAGGTTATTACATTAATATAATAACATATCATTTTATTTTAGATACTTATTTTATTATATCTGAATGGTTGAATAATATTTTAAATATGTTGAACAAGAAATAAAACCAAAATGCTCTGTTAAGAATGATGCCTCTTCTTCGGGAAACCTTTTTAGGTTTACATCAAAAGAATTTCTAGGTGGGTTTTATAATAAATAAATTCCTATTCTATTTGGTAATATATGTGAGGAATGGATTTTGGTGAGTCTTGGATGAACCAAAAGGATTTAGGAGTGTGATAAAAAGAGGAGAGTATGTTCCCTTTTATATGTGAGGGGAGGGTAACTTCTAGAATTTCGTAAAGTGTTAACTAATTTTCATATTCAAATGGATCCAAATTAATAAGACTAAAATAAAATATGAGTTTGAGTAGAAATAATCTTATACAATAAAAATATTACTTGTTTAAGAGATTTTTAACCCTTATATTTTTGTTCTAAGCCATGTTAACCCTTTTTGACAATTATCATGTTATAAAAGTTTTCACTCTTTAGAAGTAATGATGTTTACTATAAAAGGAAAAAAATGGAACATAAAAAGATCATGGTTTATATTATCAACCATTTAACATTTATTTGTCTGAAAATAATATTTATATTCATTTAAATAATTTAATAAACTTTATTTATAACAAAAAATAATTAATGTAAATTTTGACACTGTTTATTTAATTTGACATTAAAGACATCAATACACAGATTTTTTTTGAATATAAACCTTTAAAAAACCCAAATATGTTATAATTATCTAAAAAAATTATAACCTAATAACTCAATAAAATTATATTACTTTTAATAATTTTAAAATTATTACTTTTATTTTTCTTTTAATTAAATAGAACTTGCATTGAGTGTTGTGTAAGAATTTAAGGTAATTATATAGTTATTAAAAATTATACATAAATTAACATCATCGGAATAATTTTTTCAACGGGGTGACATTTTCACTTTAACTTTTACTCAATTATTATAAAGGTGAAAATCATAGGAAAATGTCAAATAAATGTCATTTATTTTATTTTTGGATGATTATGGATGAAATAAAATTAATTCAAGTTTTATGGTTACTTTTTTGTCCCTATCACATTATTTTTAGCCTTAATTAACTCATTTTACCTTTATTGTGGTAATAAAATTTACTTATGGTTACTGTTCATAAAAAACTTATTTATCAAATTTGGAAATCCTTATTCCAAATTTTTAATCCACTTTTCTAAATTTATTTCATAAAACTTTTAGAATTATATTTAAAATTAAACCCATAAAATGTGATGAAAATTTGTTTTTCAAAAAAATGATTTTTAATTATAAAATTGTCTTTATACAAAAATAAATTATAAAATTCATTAATAAGACTATAATTGGATTATGTTTAATCAAACTGAATCAATTAAATTTTAAAACTAATACAAAATGGAATTTTAATTTTTAAATGCTTTAAAATAAAATACATTTCTCAATAAAATACAGTATTTTTCTTATTCATTACAAAATCAAACATTTCAATAAAATATAAAAAAATACATAAGCTAATTTTAATATTTTGATTTCAAAAATGATAACCTTTTATAAAATTAATTTTTTAAAATATCAAGAAAATAATTATAATATTTTCTCAATAAATGTAATAAAAACATGTTTTTGAATAATAAAACTACTTTACTAAAAATTTGTTTATCATTTACTAATAATTTACCAATATATTTATATTGAGTATGAACTTTGTATAAACTTTATAATGTATTTAACAATATTTATATGAACCAATTAAATGTATTGGTAATAATGGTCAAATTTAAATAATATATTTTGGGCTTCAGTTAAGATCGGTGTTGAGTGTCTTATATGCTATCAAATATAATGTTCTTATTTTAAAATATAGGGGTGTTAGATTATACATATACCATTTCAATATATTTTTTTAGTTGAAGAAATATTATTAATAAACTTATTTTATTTACTGTAGAAATATTGATGTTATTTATTCTTGATTCAATATGGTTATTTATTGATTGATAATGCATATT
This sequence comes from Viscum album, assembly GCA_963277665.1. Lineage (NCBI taxonomy): Eukaryota > Viridiplantae > Streptophyta > Magnoliopsida > Santalales > Viscaceae > Viscum > Viscum album. The sequence goes on along the minus strand of OY728142.1, from coordinate 1,147,119,159 downwards.
AATTGTGTATTATATTGTTAATTCACTAAACGTGGAATGAATTAGAAATATATAAGTGATAGGTCCATCTTTGTTATAAATATCCCTTTGATGCATTGATAGGTCTCGAAGAAAAATTGTAATTGGAATTTCTCGGTTTATGTCATCCCCTGCAATGATAATGCCCTAGAACATGACCTTGATGGTATAAAATATGCCTTCGAATAAAGACTTGATGATAAGGTTCATGATAACTTAGAATGATGACTTAATGGTAAGATCATGACATCCATAATTATGAATTTATTTTATTAAAATTTTCGATATTATTATCCATGTTATTATTATGTTAATATTTTCTATAGATATATTTTGAATCTAATGTTTTTAATTAAATGGTATGTGTTTTTTTGTTATCCAACTTTTTATATTTATTATCGATTATTTTCCAATGATAGATTTCAATGTATGTTTCCCTTACTGAGTATTTAATATCACCCTTTATTTTGATTTCCTTTCATCAGGATACCAAAAAGGGGTCTTTGATTTATTTTCAAGGATGAAAGAAATTTATTCATGTAATGTTTCTATCTTACAACGTAATATGGATGTAATGTCTATATCTAGTTTTACAAGACTGCTAAATTTATCAATCCTTCATGTTGTGATCCATTTTATCTTGTACCAATGTAATAAAGTAAACTTTGACCCCAGGTAATCTGAATTGGGGTTGTTACAGTTGTTATCAAATGAAGGTTAGTAGTACACTTGGAAACTATAGTTTAGAATAACATATATTGTTTAAGAATTATAATAAATCTTATCATGACCCCATCCCTCCAAAGATACAACTCTTGGGTTGTCAATAAATAAAGGGATATAATTACCACTCATTACCATCTTTAGTAGGCCCTAGGTTGGAAACAATGACAAAGGGTATACAAATCTCACAATATGAGAGGCATTACCCTGTTTTGAAAAAAAGGATCGTGAGATAAGATGAATCATCCAAATTGAAACTAAAATACACAATATGAAACACATCCATAAGTCATCCCACGTGAATGTGTAAAATAGAACTGATACATTACAAAAGTCTCCAAAGTAAATACCAAATGTGAAGCTAAGCTGCAACACAACAGCTTTCAAGATCCGAGCTAGTAAGGTCCAGAATGGTCCGAGAAATCATCCTAGAAACCTACAAACTATTTATATACATAGGGTGATCATACAAGTATACTCAGTAGGAAAACCAATGTCTCCCGTGCACATGTAAAAGTGGCATACTAATGCACCCATGAGAATATAGTAGAACCAATCAATTCCTAAGAAGGTATACTAACTACCCCATCCTTAGTAAGGAATGCTCACCAAGTAACATAAACCAAGTAATATAATATAATGTACATCGATGATAGGATACCCCACACCACTTTCCCCCTAGTATGCTTCTCTCACCCAACGTCGAACATCCTGGCACTCCAATACCTTCTTTATACCACAACACATCCCTCTCGCACACACCTGGTCCACAAACCACATCACAACCTTCCTACACACACTTGGTCCACAAACTATATCACATCTCATTCCTAATACACCTAGGAAAGAAAGTCACCTCTCATCCTGAAGACACCTAGGATATCACAAAACACCTCACCCAAAAACACCTCATCCATCACATCTCTCCTAAAGAAAACTGGGCCCTCACAACTAAAATATTAGACACTAACCAACCTCCGACCATAAAATCAAATTCCATACATACCTCACCTTTGAAGATAGTGTGGAAAAGGGTGGGAACTCATCCATTAATACTCCTCACTGGATTTTGCTAAAGACACCCTCCCCCATGATGATGGGGGTGTTCAGCACCTAGTTCTCAACTAGGGTGGATTGAGCATATAAATCAAAAAAAAAGTATATACATATATGATACCACAAACTCAAGACCAACCTATCCATTCTCAAAAAAACACCAAATAATGATACCTCTCACTCTACTGCTAACTCTAAATGCACATCACTATATAACAAGTCACAAACCCCATTTCACATTCCCCAAAAAAATTATTTAACCATTTTTATTCATTATTAAATAATTCATTTATCCATTCCATCACTACCTGTGGAAACTACTAAGAAAACACAAAATAGGAAATATATTTTTCAGAAGGTGAATAGCTATGATAGATTAAGGCAGCTTCACATTTCCTCCCCATTTAACACCCTTTCATGATATGTCATATATCGAACTCTTGATACGGGGTGAGTCTTTCTGCATGTTATTAATAGAGAAGCACCCATTCCAATAATAGATATATTTATTCAAATTAGTATGGTAAAAATTCATCATACTAGCATAAAACAAACCCCCAACTCACAACCACATCCATCAACACACTGAAGCACAAAAAAACCATAGCGCTGATGAAAAATCCCACCACACCCCACAGATCCAACCCCCTATGCACAACCATTCCCACAACCACATCACCATAAAGACCAAGGAAAAACATATTTAATATTTAACAAATCTTACATCCTTTAATTTCACTTGTTAATTTAGGGGTTATCACATAAATAGTATGATCATAGGGAATCCATTTATTAGCTGAGTGTACATGGTTAAAAAATTTCAAATATAAATCATTCAACAAACAAAAAATTACATGAATTCCACAAACCATTTTGTGTTCTAATAAGGACCCCCAATGGCCATGATTTTCAATGGGTATTTATCCTATACATATCACAATATCAACAAAGTTAAAAAAAATAGAAAGAACATGCATCACCGTTCCCAGCCTTTGAATATTGATCTCAAACCAGTTCAATTATGATTATTAATCTGAATTCAACTATCTTTACAAGGGAATCATTTGTACACCTACCCCGCATGATGAATAAAATAAGTGGGATAAAAGAAATCCTACTTGGAAGAGGGGATGATTGGCACTTCCAAGTTTCTCTAAAACATGGGCACATATGCAGCGGGAAAAACACCAGGAAAACATGATCCAAAAGCTACAACATATTAATTGATTCCTATGGGAATAAGGGTTTGGGGTGTATCATACTAAGAGATTTCAAGAAGAAGAAAACCAAGGGAAAAAGGTTTCTTGGCTTTAAATAAAGTCACAAATTTAGATACGTTTTTGGTTTTCCATTAAAATAAAATATGGTCTAGATAACTTGTTTTGACTAATTAAAATCCCCCATACCCTTAGGAAAATAAATATAGGATTTATGGGATTTGAAAGGGTCTCAATTCCCTTTGAATAAGGCCTTAAATTAATTTTCAGTCAAAAAGGATGTCAAAAGGGTGATACTAGAGGAAGCTAGAAACACTATTCATGTGTCACCATTGGGTGGGGAACTTCTTGAAGAGGAATCGGTCGTGATACACCATTAGATGAGGCACCATTGGATGAGAGACCATTAGGCATTGAATCACTGGATAAGAAACCATTGGGTGAGGCACTGCTGGATGAGTGACCACTAGAAGAAACTCTTACCACTATCAATGAGTCACTACAAGGTGAGACACCACTAGATGAGGCACGGCTGGATGAGTGGCTACCAATGATCCACCTCCAACAACCGATCACCTGCGAGTGACTGCCAGCAAGTAACTATTAGAGAGAGACCATTAGAGAGTCACCACTAATAAGCCACTACAAATGAGCCACCGCTAGCGAGTGACCACCAGCGAGCGACGAACAAGGTGAGCTACCACCAAGGTGAGACAACATTGGAAATCTTGGATGTTTTAAATATGGAAGGGAATTGGAGAGTGAAATCATTCCTTCAACAAGTGGGTAGGCCAAGATAGCCATTAATGGTTTTAAGGAGACTCGTAAAAGTGTTTTGTGTTCATAAGATTCCATATTGTTTTCATAAAAGCACTAAAATATGTTTAAATAAATTTTTGAATGAAAGAATTTTTCTAAAGTGATTTATTATTTTTAATCTTTAATTAATTTCAAATAATGTCATCAAAAGGATATTACAAAATTTATTTTTTCAAAATTATTTCAAAAGTATATATTTAAAAATATTTTTCAAAGGTTTAAAAACCCCTTAATAGGGATAGTTAATGCTCACCCATTGTTTTAAATTATATTTCTATAGGTTTAATAGAGTTTCAGAAGGCCTTCGCTTCACTTATAGGGTTAGCGCATGCCGCGTCTTTTCATCACATTATTTTATTTTTGTTCAGATATGATAAAAATGTAAGGCTTGTCTATTCTCCCAAACCTATATTGGTAAAAGTCTCTGTTTATGAAATGTGTTGTGTAATTTCTCAGTACATTTTTTTAAAACATTACATAGCATACTTTAGCACTAATATCAGGAAACTAGGGTCGGGGAATTACTGTCTCATCATCCGTCTACACCCCAGGCACGCATCAAACAAGTTGGTCTAGTATCTAACTGGTGTACTCGACACCAGGGGAATGGGGGCTCTCTATTTCAAGTCCTATATCATGGGATAGAGCTGGTGCAACAAAGGAGTGTGAAACTACTGAATCAAAAAAGCACAAACAAGGGTACTAAACAAACTGATCATACCTCGGACGATCTATGGCTCCTCTAGAACTACTACCTCCACTACGTGAAACTGACCATTCCCAACTCCTCTGCCTCTTTTTTGATGACCACCTATTTTTCCATGCTCAGTATACAGTCCCTAAACATGACTAACATCCTTAGGTTAGAATCTACCAGCTCCATCTCCACTTGATGGAGCAAAATCCTACTGCCCCTATTGCTGAAACAAATCTCACTAGAAACTACTGCTGATACTGATGCTGACCATGTTCACCTCCACCAAACTAGTCTTGGAAAGCTATTGGGAACTGCCTCTGGCAATGTTCATGAACCCCAAAACCAAAAACAAAATAGGAAGGAAGATCTCAGGAGATGCACAAAAACCACCAGCACCAGGAGGCTAGAAATAATGTTGTTGAGGCCATCTCCCAACAATCAAAACATTGAATTTCCTGGTGCCTGAGATCTTCCACATACAACTCTTCTTCTAGTAGAGCTATATTAGATCCCCTCTTGCGGTAGACCTCCTCGCCATTGCATATTCTCGATCACCTCCTCCTTTTTATGAACCTCTGGATACATTGGTAATGTAAAATGAGTAGTAGTATACTAGATATAAGGACAGAGTGCCTCCTCAAGACATCTTTAATGAGACTCCTTATCTGGAGGTCTAGAAAAAAATGAAAAAGATCCTTGAACTTGATCCCAAACTTCCACACTGACATACTCCCCTAGTGAAGGGAGATTAGCTCATGCCTCTTCTCTTCCTTCATATTCAAAAAAAGGAACTCTATTCGGAACTCCTTCTGAAAGTCGACCCACTACAGTTTTCCTCCTTCTACTCCCATAGATACAGAATCCACCACTGATGTACAATTCCCCACATCAAAATGATTGCCAAATGGACCCAGTAACATGTCGGGTATTGGATCACACTGAAGTTGATCTCAAGATCCTCTAAATAGATATATTTCTCCACATATGAAACATTTCCCTCGTACATTCCCAAGTCTTACATCTAGAGAGAATGAAACATGGTATGCCATTGATTATCCTCCTCACCTAGATCAACCCTGTGGCGATAAGACAGATCATCCTGTTGAACCTCAATTGCATGAGCCACGCATGGATGATGACCATGAGAAATAGTTGAAAGGTAAACAAGTATTTACTAAGCCCGGTAGTATGGAATTTTATTATGGTTTATTTTCAATTAATAACATTTATTCAGTTTTAACCTTACCAAAACAACCCAATTCAAACACGAACATAATTCATTATGACGTATGTACCTTTCATAGGTTTCTACCCTATAAAAAGGTTTGTCTTACTTGGATATTGATAGGGTCAGAGTCCATGCATTACATCAAGGGGACCCTAAAATCTCATGTCCTATTCGGTCTCCCTAGCCTATGCTATGTAACAAGGATAACTAGAACTTTTGTCATAATATCCCATGAAATACTCATTGTTCCTAACTCTAAAATCCATAATATCTCTCAACTATCACCTCTGATACCACTCTCTCATGACCCCCTCCCTCTTAAGATACCCTTCTTGGGATGGAAATGAATAAACGGGTGTAATGATTCCCCAATTCCTGCCTCTAGTAGGCCCTGATTTGGTAACTGGAACCAAGGGTGTACAAATCTAACAATATGGGAGGGATTACCCTTTTTAGAACAAAAAGAAAGATTGGGAGAAAAGATGAATCATCCAAAATGGAACTCTAAGACAAAATTTGAAAGAAATCCAAAGACTATCCCACATGCATGTATAAAATGGAACTTATACAATATAAAAGTCTCTTTAGTAAATAACAAAATTAAAGCTAAGTAGTGACCTGGAAACTGTCAAGATCTAATCTAGTAAGGTCCAGCATGGTCTACAAAATTATCCTGGAAACTTAAAAACAATTTATATAAATTGTGTGAGAATAAAATTATACTCAGTATGAAAACTAAAATCTATCATGCACATGTGATAGAGTAATACTAATGCAATTGTGAGAAAACAACGAAACCAAACAGCGCATAAGCAGGTATACTAACTACCCCATCATCACTAAGCACTCTCACCAAGTAACGTAAAACAAGTAATATAATATAAAGAGCATTGATGATAGGGTACCAGACATCACTTTACCCCTAGTATCCTGCTCTCTCCCAATGTTGAACGTTCTATAACTCCTATCCCTTATGTTTTTCACAACACATCCTACCCACACACACCTGAGGAAAAAACTACATAACAACCCGCACTCACACACCTAGGTCTGAAAACACAACCAGCCCAAACACATCTAGGCTGCACAACACATCCCACCAACACACAACTTTTCCAAAAACCATGTCACATCTCATCTCAAAGACACCTATGAAATCAAGTCACTTCTCATCCCGAAGACACTTGGTAAAGCACAAACCACCTTCCCCCAAAACACATGGGCCATCACATATTGACCGAAGAAACCTGGGCCATCACAACCGCCATCTAAGAAACTAACAGACCTCTAACCATTATAGCCTATGTCATACCAACCATTCCTTGGAAGAGAGATTGGGAAAGAGGGGTAACCCAGCAATCTGTACTCCTCATCGGATGTTGGGAAAGACACACTCCTGTGTGACTAGGGGTGTGATAGGAACATAGTGCTCAACTAGGGTGGGTTGCACATATAAATCACAAGGAAATACAAGTATATACAAATATGATACCATGCACTCAATACCAACCTATGGGTTCTTAGAAAAACCACCAAATCATAACATATTCCACTATGATGCTAACTCTAAATGTGCAACACCACATAACAAGCCACAAAACCCATTTCACATTCCCCACAAAATTTGTCTAACCATTTCCATTATTTGATAAAAAATTATTTTATCCATTCCATCACTTCCAGGAAACTACTAAGAACAAAAAACAACAAGAAACACAGTTTTCATAAGGTAAAGATCCCTGATAGATTACGGCAGTTTCACATTTCCTCCTCTTTTAACACCCATTCATGATATATCATATATCAATATCTAAGTATAGGTTTAATATTTCTTAATGTTATTATTGGTGGATCACCCATACCAATCACGGATTCCTTTCTTCCAATTCATCCTACCCAAACCATCATAGCAAAACAAACAAAACCCAACTCACAACCACATCCAACAACACACCAAAGCACAACCAAAAACTGCAACCCTACTGCATAATCATACCACACCCAGAATTACCACATCAACATAACCAAACCCCTATGCGAAACTTTTACCACAACCACATCACCACATGAACCAAGGAAAAACATATAAAATATTTTACAAAACATCCCTCCTTTAATTATACTTGTTAATTAAGGATTTATCACATAAATTGTATGATCCTAGGGAATCCATTTATTATCCGAGTATATATCTTCAAAAAATTTACTGTATAAATAATTAAACAAAAAATGAACAACATGAAATCCATAAACCATTATATTCACAAACAAGGACCCCCAACATCCATGATTTTCATTGGGTATTTCACCCATACAAATCACAATATCAACAGAGATAATAAAACAACACGAACAAGCATCACTTTTCCAAGTCCTCATATATTGATCTTAAAATGGTTCAATTATCTTTATTAATATAAATTAAACTATATTCAAAAGGAAAATATTTGTACACCCACCTCGTATGATTCAAAAATTAAAGGTATGAAGGAAAACCTACATGGAGGAAGGGAAAATTGGTACTTCTAGGTTGCACCAAAACTGGGACACGTATGAAGCAGGATAAAAACCAAGGAAACATGATCCAAAATCTACAGTACCTTACTTGATTCCTATGGGAATAAGGGTTCGGGGTGTCTTGTACCAAGAGAAAGTAAGAAGGAGAAAAGAATGGGAAAGGTATCTCAGCCTTCATCATAGTCATGTATTTAGATATGTTTTTTATTTTCCATTAAAGGAATATCTATTTATGATAATTATTTTTGACAAATTAAAAGCCAATTATCCCTTAGGAAAAAAAATATATGATTTATGGGATTTGAAATGGTATCAAATCCATCTGAATATGGACTTAAAAGAATTTTATGTCAAAAAGGGCGTCAAAAGGTGATAAACTGGAGGAATCTAGAAACAATCTTCATATGGCATCGTTAGGTGAGGAACCACTTGGTGAGGAACCACTTGCGAGCCACCGTTAGATGAGGCACCACTAGATGAGAGACTATTATGTGAGGCATCACTAGTTGAGAGACTGTTAGGTGAGGCACCGCTAGATGAGCGACTATAACATGAAACAAATTACATTGTCAGTGAGTCATTGTGAGGTGAGACACTACTAGATGATGCACCACTGGATGAGTGGCCACTAGCGAGTGACCACTAGTGAGCAACTGCCTGCGAGAGACCGCCAGCGAGAGACTTCAAGAGAGCGATCGCTAGTGGGTGACTTCCATCAATCAACCACCATTGAGCGACCACCAATGAGTGACCTTTAGTGAGTGACCATTATAGAGTCACCACTAGTGAGCCACTGTCAGTGAGACACTTCTAGCATGCAACCCCCAGCAAGCGACCTCCAGGGTGATCTACCGCCATAGAGATCCACCATTTGAAAACATGGAAAATTGGGAATTTTGAAAAGTATTGAAGTGAGTCACCTTGTCTTTCCAGAATTCCTCGAACACCAGATTCTCACAAAGTAATGGACTGAATAGGTCTAAGACATTCCAAATCCATTATAATGTTTGTGATCTTTTACCTTCATAAGAATTTTTATTTTATTGTTCAATATTCATGTAGATTATGAGTTGAATATGTGTCTTCTATAGTATAGAGATGGTTCCTAGCAAAACTAAGGGATATTATATCAATACTCATGGTCAATATAGAGATTTCCTACCAGAGAAATTCAATATGGATGGTGTTTTAGATTAATAAATTAAAATTCTATTAGGGTAATTGTTTAGGGTTATGAATAGTAACTTTGACCATATGTAGAAAACTTTCAGTTATCAGTATAGTTTTATGATTTTAAACTACTTCATATGATATAAGACTTCACCCTTTAATGGGACTACAAATCCATTAGTAGTTTTTCAATGGATCAAGTCCATCCAAAAGATATTTCTATCTTTTTTAAGTGATGAAAAGTAAAGTGTTATTCTGGCAGTATATTATTTCAAAGGAGATGTGGATAACTAGTGTCCATTGATTCAGAATAATAAGGGGTAATAGAATATATAAATTATAGAATAAAGAAATTTTGAGGTGATATTCTTTGAGAAATATTTTCTACAAGAATAATGAGATCATATGGAAAGTAATTTTTTAAATTTAAAGTAGAATGAAGAGGATATTTTTTTTAACTATGAGGATAACTTTACTATATTATTAAGCCATGTTGGAGACTACATATGTAATCCAAATATATTATTTTCCATTTCTTTTATGGACTTAAGCTGAACCTTACAAGGGGATTATTTTTGAAAAAATAAATAAATCATATGATGATATGGTGTCAAGTTCCATTAAAAAAAGTTGGGTCATATATTTTCAAATAAAATCAAGAGAAGAAGTGGTTTATAGAACACCATAAAGAATGGAATGCAATAAAGAATAATAATAAGGGTAGAGTAAAAAATCCCAACATGTGAAAATTGTAGAAAGAAACATCAAGTTAAATTTTAGAAGATAATGGGATTTTGTTATAAGTGTGTAGATAAAGGACATAAGTCTCATAAGTGTAAAGAGAAGAAATAATCCACCGATATCCAATTATTTAACTATAAGAAGATAGGGAACTATTTTAACAAATTCCCCAATATTCAAGGACTGCATTGAAAATTTCATTTTGGTATTTATTTATTTTATCTTGGTATATTTTAAAAGAGATAAAAGTCATGAAAATCACTTGTGAATAATTCCTGATACTCTTAGAGGAAACAAAATATTTGAGAAACTTATCATGTGTGAGTCTTGGATTCAAAATTTTTCTTTTCTTGGAAATATATGCTCTAAATATGAAATATTTATTGTTGTTTCTAAGATTATGAAGACCCTCACCACCATATATTACATTTAGAGTTATTTTGTGAATTCAATTAAGGGTAATTATAGTAATTTTATATGAATATATGATTATGATGTATTCATATTTGGTCTATCATATAGAACACTGGGTGTTATTATTGAAGTTTTTTATATGGAAATATTACTCCTTAATTTGATGATTTAATTTATTCAGTGTTATTTTTAATTATTATAGCCATAATTTCTTTTAGTAAATGATCAAAAATTAGAATAATCAAAGATAAAAAAATATTCCATACAATAAAGAAAATTATCTGATAATGGAACTCATGATCCCTTAATAGTTTATTTTTTTACTTCATGAATGAAAAAATCTTCATTTTCATTCATCATTTTAAAAATGAGATTAATTGGAGATATAAAACATATCTGTAGTGACTTTAATTTGATCTATAAGACTTTGGAACATTCCTAAGAATATTTCTAAAGTTAGGCGCTGATTCAGCACGGAGTTCTGGGGCCTATACAGCCTTGATATAGTGATAATAAAAATATTAAATATATTTTATAACCCATGTGTATTTTATTTGGAAATGTGAATAAATCCCTGATAAGAATCTCATATTATATTTCTAAGATTGTTTTTGAGTTCAGAACATCTTGTCTGCCCTAGGTGCAACATAAACTTTATCTCTGTTGGGAATTCGATCGAAGGTGAGTTCGTGGGGCATGTGAAGGTGGGGAGTTAAATGGGAGGATTTATTTAATAAAAAATAAATCAATACCCTCCCACACTCCCTTTGGTGTGAACGTCAGGATCCCCTCCCCTCTTCCCATTTGGTGATGGATGACCTTAGGTCCAAATCGAGGAAACAAGATGTCGTCAATCTTTGATCATGATGGTTATCACTCATGAATCATGAAATAGTAGCTTCCAAGCATCAATTTGACATAAAATATTCATAATTTTCTATATGAGGTAGGATTTTTGGGTTTTAAGTCTTGATCCCCATGTTTCTACATCATTTTATGGTTGTAGATCCCTTAGATGTTTTCTAGGAACCCCGTGAGGGTCGATATGTATGTTTCATGGTGAACGGGGTGATTTGGGTTACTCTTAAGGGATTTATAATGGATTTTCCCTTCTAAATTGTGTGTATAAAATTGGAAAACACTGTGTATTCTTCACATACTAGAATGATGTGTTTTGGGGAGTACATGTTGTGTGTCGTAGGTAACACTCTGTGTAGTGACCCCAAGTCATGTGGCCAGAGGATATGGCTAGGAATGTCGTGTGACGTACATAGTCATGTAATAGAACATGAACATAGTACATGGACATGGGGTTCCATACATGGTCATGGTAAAGAGACATGGCCAAGGGTACAAGTAGCTAGGACACTCCATGTACCAAGGGGAACAAGTTGTGTGGTTAACACAGCTGGATTAGTCATGTGAAGGGATTACATGGTCGGGTCTTTAGGTGGGGTCACACACCATGTGACCGCCTTACACACCTTTTATCCTTCCTTTGGATGAGTTTCCACCTTTTGATTATCCTATTTAGGGGCTTGGATATAGTCATGTTAGTATCTTATCCTAGGCAGTTCTCTGTGTAAAACGCAATGGTATCCACCGGTTTGGGCTTTGGAATTGAGAGGTGAGGCGATGCGGTGGTTTTCTTGGGTTTTTAATAGTATGACTAGATTAGGTTGAGTGATCTCCCTTGGTTCACCCATATAAGTTGTTTTTTGGTATTACGTCCTTGGAACATGATTGTAATCCCCTCGATAGGATGATCTTGGATAGAGTTGAAATATCCCTCTTGAGAGGCCAGGGTGGTATCCTCTATCATATCATTAGATTTTTTGTATCCCTCCAGAGTGGTTCAAGTGGGATCCTCTAGCATATTGTTTCCCTTGATCAGGTTCTTGGTATTTATATAGCCAAATATACATGTAAATCAATCCTCTATCTATAAGGATATCCCTATAGGGTTTTTGGCATCATTGGTTATATGGTCCCATACATAGCGGGAAGTGTGAGTAGGATTTCAGAATCATCGGATATACGATCCCATGCTCATCTGGAACATTATGTATGGTTTTTTGGTATCATTAGGAGTATTATATCCTACATCTTGACTCATACTATATGGGGTTTATGGAATTTTTATGACCAACACTACATAGGTAAAGTTCCTCTATTTGAGAAATAGGATCTCCAAGACATCAGTTTGGGTTTTGGTGTCCCCCAACAGATCCTAGGAGTGATCCCTTATCTAATTGGGATCATTTTTATACTAGATTTGGTTTGTGGTATCCCCTATAAGATCCTAGGATTGATCCCATATCATAGGAGTTGTGTTTTATGGTTTTACAGACAAGGTCCTTAGTATCCCCCAGTAGTTCTTGGGAGGGATAACCCTTTTGAGGTTAGATACCTAGCTTGATTTTAGTAGGTTTTGTCGAATCACCCATCTGGGATGGGTGATATTCCCTATCTGAGTTTCTAGATCCACATAGCTCTAGTGTGATGTTTTTAGTGGCGATATCTGACGATTTTTTTTCTCTCAGATATATGCCCATCGGGATGGCGGTGTTGTGACATTGCCTTTTTAATACCCGATTGAGTAGTATCTCTTGTATGTTCCATCAAGGATGCTTGGATTGTACCCAATATAGTTTATCTATTAGACGAGGGTCATCTGGGTTGACTGGGCTGATGGAGTGCGTTCTTATAGTCGAGTTTTACATTAGATCTTTAAGTTGGAACCTGTCATTGTCTATGAAGTTAGAACCTCGTGATACTTGGAGTCTGATATGAGTATATATGGGTGAGTTTTATGGGTTTCATTGTGGATTTTTCACATCTTGGATGAAATTCCATGTGGTAAGAGATAAAGAATTGTGTATATCCTAGGATGGTTTCGAGATGGAGTTTCTCTCTTGTTCGGGTTCCCTCTGGCTAAGTCGATTAGACAGTTTCCTTTCAGTTTCTCCATTTTCTTTTGGTTATTTGTGATTCCTACTGAGTATCTTTATAGTCACCCCTATATAAGAATTTATGGAACTTTTTGTTTCTTGTTCATACCACGGTCCATTCAATAGTTTCCCAAGAGGACCTAGAGCGGGCAGAGCATAGTGAGCTAGCCCGACCAGGGTGTTTACCAGATCATGGCTGAGGAGATTTCGGTGGGTGCATTTGACAAAGATCCCCTCTATCTGAGAAGTTTGGATGCTATTATAGTTTTCTTTTTGTGGGTGTGTATTTTTCCCTTTTGTACATCTATTGTACTCTAGTTTTGGATAGATGAATGCATTCTTTTATTTTTAGTTTTTCATATCTATTCACTATTATATAGAGGTGTATGTGGGTGCATGTGTACAGGTACATTAGTCTAAGGCCTTCCATGTGTTTGATATGCTACTTGGTGCTGGATGCCAGCCCTTGGCCAAGGGATTTGGGTTTTTGGAGTCACTGCTCGAGCCCCGTTGGTTCAGGTCATGGAAAAGTGGTATCAGAATGTGTTCCACTTTGGGATCATAGTGTCTAGAACGTGGTTTGGGTTCATAGCCATAATGTTAGGATGTCTCAATTTAAAATTCCAGTCTAGGTACTCTAGTGTTGGTGTGGAAGCCAATGTATCTATTCACAAGGACTTTGATAACCTGTTTTCCAATCGGTACATTAACACACAGGTTGCAGAGAAATTTCATCATATAAGACTAGGTTTTGGGTTTTTTCCTTTTCCTTTTTGATTCAACTCCTCAGATATACTCTTTGACCATGGTGCATCTTGATTTTATTTCAGGACTCCTCAGTGACGATAGCTAGACAGGGTTCCACAAAGTTATTGTGCTGACAATCTTTCCCATAATGAGTCTTCAGTTCATCACACTAGTTCTGAGGTCGGGCCTCCGAGTGGTCTTCTAGTTGATCCACCACCCTTCAAGTATCAGGTTGTTTTGGAAGTGTAGGTTGAGGATACACACTAGTAGAGTGTGCTGCATGAGTTCCAGAGGCAGTGGCCTCTATGTTTCTAGGGTGACTCAGACCCCCAGGTGGTTGATGACTCACTCGAGGAAGTCATGTGAGTTTTCATCCTTGTGAGGACACCTCCTAATCAAATAGTGGTCCTAAAAGTAATCCTTATCCAAGGTTTTTCCAGGTGATGGTGGAGTCTTGTGGTGCATACCCACGACGGGAAAACACTCTTTTGGGATGATCTTGAGTGGCTCTTATAGGAGTAGTTCTATCTGGCCATGTTGAGATCAATGCATATCTAGGAGATTTTGTAGCTTTGGTGGGATAGAATTACCATGGAAGAGTTATTGAAGAGGTTTAAAGTGCTACAGTAATTCTTCCAAGACATGGTTCAGGACCCGTTGTTTAGAACACATACCGTTTATAAGGGCATGTGATGGGATATTATGGCATCATTGGTGCCACTAGGCATTCCCATCTATGTTGGAGTGCAAGATAATACCTTGGTGGTGGAGAGATTTATAGCTGAGCAAACTCTGACAATGGTGTTGGGCATGTGGGAGCTAGGACCTTGGAAACTCATTATGTAGCTGGTATCTAATGGTACGATCAGGGATCTGAGAGTTCACGATGCTTCAGGAGGCAATCCATGGATGGAGGGTCTAAGGTTTATGGATTCTAGGCTATTTTTGGTCAGCTGTAGGAGAGGTGGTTTTATGCTTGCGACGGTCGGGGACATCTAACTATAGATTTTCTGACCCATTGTGTAGTCAAGAGGGATCTGTTCAACGAGCACCTTAATAGAGATAGCGTTTTGAGTACAGAGGTCCATAGGGTGGAGAACATATCAGTGTAGTGGGTGGATCAGAAGGAGGTGGTAGGGAGTATGAGTTCCCACCACCACTCCCTAATGGTCCACACCAGGCTGAGGGAGCTGGAGTACGGGGGTGAGGATAGCTATAGGCCATTGAGGCCTTTGACCTAGAGGCTCCAAGGATGGAAACGGGTACACTATGTGTCCTTTCTATTTTCTATAGTAGTATTTCTGGAAACTATTGTGAGGTATACTTTTCTTTTCACTTCTTTCTTGAGGGTTTTGTTTAGGGTGACATGAGGCATCGGTAAGACCCTATATTGGTTTCACTCTGTGTTTCTTTGAATGCTCAAGGAAGAGGGATCCATCCCCCCCACCGAGACATGTTTTTATGATGCAATTAAAACTATGAGGGTGATTCAGTGCTACCAAAGATGATAGTTCCAAGGTTTTCTGTACGAGTCCCTATGACTTGAGTGTTCTAGGTAGGGTTCTGTGTTGGAGTTTCTACATGAGGGCCTGGTAAGATCCAGTGTGTGTGTGTGTGTGCTTGGTAAGGCATGTTTCTTCATTAGTACCCTCACATGTTCAGTGTCACTTTTTATGTGATATTCTTGAGGTTGTTTTTTTTTGGGTTTGACGTGGCTTTAGAATCCATATAATTAAGGGTGTTTTCCCCCACTAAGATGTGTTCATGTGACATGATGCAAAACTATGCAAGAGAGTTAGTGCCACCCTAAACGGATAGTATCGATTTGTAGTGGATGAATTACTTTGACTTGTATGTTGAAAGTAGGGTTTCATTGGTCTGTGTGTGAGGTTAGTGGGGTGTAGTACTACTAGACCCTATGATTGTAGGTGGACCAGGTGCTTGGTGTTTTTCCACCTAGCGTGGCTGAGAAGACATGTGTCGGCTAGTTACATGATGTCAACATGGTTGAGCTAGACTTGGGTGTTGTAGACTTTTTGGTTCCCCTGATTGCATGATCATAGGAAACACAGGAACCATTGGTGGTCTTTTTGGTGATCTGGGTGAGATATCTAGTGTGGGAGTCCCAATTGAGAGCTTAGTTTCTTCCCTCATGCCTATGATTTCTCTTTTCAAGGTTGAAAATCCTTAAGGTGGGGAGGATATAGTGACTTGGGTTTTTATTGTAAGACTTTAGAGTATTCTTAATAATATTTTTGAAACCATAAGTTGAGTCAACGTAGTGTTCTAGGGCCTAGAGAGCCTCAGAATAGTGATAATAAAAATATTAAATATATTTTATCACCCGTGAAAAGTTTCTTTGGAAACATGAATAAATCCATAGCAGAGTCTCAGGTCATATTTCTAAAACCATGGTTAAGTTCATAATGTCATGTTTACCCTAGGAATGAAATAATCTTTTTCGGCATAGAGTGTTTGTTCAATAGTGAGTTAGAGGGGTATATGATGGTTTTGAGTTAAATAGGATGATTGATTTAATAAAAATTATATCAATCCCCACCCCATTACCCTTTTGTGTGACAAGAAGGATACCCCTCCCATCTTTACCTTTGGTGAAGGATGACCCATGGACTAAATAGAAGAAATAAGATGAAACTGATCTCCAATCATGAGAATGATCACTCCCGTATCGTGCAAAAACAGCTCCTGATTGTCAATTTGACCCCAAAGCTTTCGAATTTTTTTCATGATGTAGGATTTTTTAGTTTTAAGTCATAATATCAATGTTTATGCATCATTTTAAGGTTCTAGAGCCCTTAGATTCTTGCTATGGGGACCCCTTGAAGGTCGATCTACGTGTTTCGAGGTGAACGGGGATGATTTGGGCTACTCGTAGGGAATTTATGATGGATTTTCATATCTACAAGGCATGTAGACCAGAGGAACATGTCGAGTGTTCCTCCCATTTGGGGAAGATGAGTTTTGGGGGACTACACGCCATGTACTATAGGTTACATGTCATGTATTGAACCCATGTTGTGTGGCCTGAGGACATGGCTAGTGATGTCACGTGATGTATAAGGAATGTAATAATACACGGGTAGAGTAAATGAACATAGGGTACCAGACATGTGAATGGGAAACAGACATAGTAAAGGGGTCGTGTAGCTGAGACACTCCATGTACCAAGGGGTACACACCATGTGGTTAACATGAATTGTTGAGATATGTGAAGGGATTACATGGTTGGGAATTCAGGAAGGGTCACATGCCATGTGACCCCCCTTACACACCATGTAGTATTTTCTTATATTAGTTTCCACCTTTTGAATCTATTTCGTCAGGGTTTGTATTTAGGCATATGAGTATCCTATCCTAGGCAGTTTTCTGCATATAACGCAATAGTGGCTAGTGGTTTGGGCCTAGGAGTTATGAGATAAAGAAAATATTGGTGTTTTGTGTGGGTTAGTGATTATTGGACCAGCAGTGGTTGAGTGTGCTCCCTTGGTTCATCCCTATGAGTGTTTTTATGGTATTATGTCCTCAGTACAGGATTATAATCCCCATAATAAGATGATATAGGATAGAGTTGCAGTATCCTTTCAGAGAGGCTCGAGTGGGATTCTATATCATATCATTAGAGTTATTGTATCCCTCTAGAGAGGGTGGGGTGGGATTTCTAACGTATCTTTTCCCTAGATCATGTTTTGGGTATCATTGTGATCAACTCTACATGGGCGGTGATACCCTATATAGGATGATAACCCCGTAGGGTCTGTAGAATCATCTGTAATATGATCCCCTTATGCAGTATGTAGTGTTAGTAGGGTTGTGGAATCATAGGATATATGATCTACTACTCATTAGGTGGGTTATGTAGGGGTTTTTGTACCATTATGATTAATATCCCCTACATCATGAGTTATACTATATGGTGTTTGTGGAATCATCGTGACCAAAACTACTTGGGTGAAGATCCTCTATCTGAGTGATAGTATCTCTAAGATGCAAGTTTGGGTTACGGTTCCCCCTAGTGGATTCTAGGAATGATCCCCTATCTGAGCAGGATTGTTGTGATATCGGATTGGATTTGTGGTATCCCCTAGGGGATTCTAGGAGTGATCACCTATCTGAGGAGTTTTGGTTTATGTTTTTATAGACTATGTTCATGGTACCCCCAGTAGTTCTTGGGAGGGATCCCCTTTCTGAGGTTAAAGACTCTGCATGGTTCTTTTAGGGTTTGTAGCATCGCCCATTTTGGGATGGATGATATCCCATATATGAGTTTTGAGATCCACTGAGCTCCTGTGTTACATTCTTAGTGGCGATATCTGACCATCATTTTCTCTTGTATGTATTCCCTTCAGAATGGTGGTGTTGTGTCATCACCTTTGTAATACCTAATTGAGTGGTATCTCTTTGATATTCCCTTAGGTATGGATGGGTTGTACCTGATGGAGTGTATCTATCAGATGAGTTCCATCTAGATGACTGGGGTTGTAGAGTGTGTTCTTCTAGTCGAGTGTTGATTTAGATCCCCAATTAAGAACCTATGACCAGCTATGAGGTGGAACCTCGTGAGACATTGAGTCTGAGATTAGTATATTTGGGTGTGTTTTTTGGGTCACATTTTTGAAATTTCACATCTTGGATGACACACCATGTGGTAAGAGTTTACTAGTTTTATATAGCTGAGGATGGTTTTAGGGTGGAGCTTCTCTCTCGTTTGGGTTCCCTCTAGATGGGCCAAGTGGACCATTTACTTTCAGTTTCTCCCTTCTCTTTTGGGTATTTGGGGTGCCTACTGTATATCTTTATACTCCTAACTACAAGGGATTTTATCACACTTGTAGTATCTTTTGATGACTATAGGCCTTTCGATGGAGTCCCAGTAGAACCCGGAGCAGGTGGGGATTAGTGAGCTAGACCAACTAGGGTGCTTACTTGATCTTGGAAAGGGATCATTCTGGTTGGTGAATTTTACAGTGATCCCCTCCATTTGAGCAGGTTGGATACTTTTACAATTTTCTTTTGGTGGGAGTGTATTTTTCCCTTTTTTACTTCTATTGTACTCTAGTTTCAGATAGATGTATGCATGCTTTTATTTTATGTTTTATATATCTATTCAATCTTGCATGGAGATGTATGTGGGTGCATGTTTATAGTTACCTTAGGCTAAGTCCTCCCATGTATGTGATAGCCTACTCGGTGATGGATTCCATCCCCTGGCCTATGGAGGTGGGCTTGGGGAGTCATGGATTGATCCTCGTTGGGTCAGTTCATGACAATATCGAAATATGCTGAGGGATGAAATGCCACTTATGAAATAGAATGAAATCAAGTAAGTATATTTTCTCATAATTTTTAAAACTCCAACAACTGAAGATATATCAATTATGTTTTTTTGGAAAATATCACTTAATTATCATGTTTATCATTTATAAACACATTCAAAAGTTTAATTCTCATAATATTACGCATATTGTTTCTTTATGAAATAATAAGTTCCCTAGTCTTAACATAGAAATTAAAATTCACGATAAAATATATTATTATATCATGATCAAAATGAAATAAAAATTTAAGGATGGAATTTATGCAAGGATGGGAGAATGTAACTCCCAAATATTTTAGTTTATGTATACTACGTTTAATATCTTGTTAAACAAGCAACACCAAGATTAATAAAACTATGATATACTATATAAATATTATTATTTATAGATGATTATTATAACATAGATTTTTGTTTGGAGGGTATGAATATAGACAACTACAATATAAAAAATATGTTGAAAATTTTTCTTAATAAAAATATATTGATTAGTTCACAGGAAATAAGTACTCAGTTTTAAATGATAATAATTAAATCATATAAGGTTAAGAATAATTAAAGATTAAAAGGTTCATTTTATTAAAGTGGTTTTGTTGTATATTTTTAATTTTTATTTAAAGGATAAATTTATAAATTTTAAACTTTTTTTTTGAAAAAAAAAGTATTTTATTTTTTATTTCTGTATATTAAAATTATATTGTGGTGAATTTTTTGTATTTTTTGTAAATTGTTGAATTTTTGGTGAATATTGAAAAATATTGGTTTTACAAATAATATCACTTTTATAACATTATATTGATATAATAATGACATAAAATTTTATGAAACATTATTTATACACTAAATATATATTTTTTACTAATTAAAATAATTCATTTAAAAATATAATGTTGAATGTAGAAATCAGTATTTTACATTTTGCAAATCTAAGTAATGTTTTATTCAAATAATAACTATTTTCTATTATTTTATTTTAATGTATTATTCACAAGGTTCCTTTTAGTTATGAATATGTTTAAAATCCAAATAAATCTCCTTTGATATAAAATAATCCAATTAATTCCATGTGAATAAAAAACATAACTGATTTTGGTGTAAAATCCTTTTATTCTTTAAAAGGAAATTATTCTAAAAATAGTTTTCATTGTGTTCTGTGAACTTATGTTAAATGTAATTTGTACCACTTCTATAAATAAAAAAATATAAAATGGATTCCATATTTTTTATCTATTTATTTTAATTAGGTAATAATTTTATTTTATTTTTTCATAATGATTAGTAATCATGATAAAAAAATATCACTTTAGTAAAGGGTAAAATGACTTAAAAGGTTTATAAATAAACAGATAAGGCTTTAAGATAGCACAAAATACATACGTAAATATCATTTTCTAGTTGTATTTATACCTTAAATTTATCATATTTGAAACTATAAAAAAATTACCCTCTTTACATGAGTAAGATATTAATTATACAATTAAATTTTAAGTATTTACATGTTTTCCACCCACATATCTTATAAAAGGTAACCACCTCCCCACACTTATAAACACTTATTAATAAACTTATCTTAACTAATATCTCACCAAAAATCTTTACAACACCCTTATACACTTCCTATAGGTTTTTATCTTCCCATAATATCACTCCTAGATGGATTAATTTGAAATAAAAATGAGGTGTCCTATAGAAGAGGTAATCATCTTAATCGACTCCATTCAATTTATTTCTTCTTATACCTCCTTATAAGTATATTATAACTATAATAAAATAATTAAATTAGTGTAATAAATATACTTTATTGTTATTAAAATATTTAAATAACCTTTTCAATACCCTTTTCATCCTATGGAAAATGAAAACATCGCTTGTGAGTACGTGTTGACTACTATCTCCACAAAGTAGTGTATTTTGTTTTTCATCATCACCTAAAATGAGTAGTTATAAATATGGAATTAAGGATTATAAATTTTATTTATAAAATTATTATGATTATTAAAATATCATATATTATATACCTCTTTACAATTCCTTTCGTTGTTAAATTATAACAAAGCTCATGCGTACTTGTGGGCTACCACAAACACAAGGCAATGTGAATCACTTTTAGTTTTTTCCATTCACGAATGACCATAAGGCTTGATTTATTGAATAAAAATTATTTTTATAGTATGATAATGATTCTATAAATTTATACATTTATCTAATTTATTTCATTTCCATCCATTAGAAGAATAAAAACATTGTTCATGCATACATACATACTATCATCTCCATCAAACGATGTGCTACATCTTTCATGGAAACCATACATGGATGGTTATAAAAGTATATTCATTGTATAAAATGATAACTATAATATTTTTAAATTTATGGGGAAAATGGAACCATTTTATGAAACCTTTTACCGTGGTAAATATACTAATTTAGTTTTGGAGAAAATGACCAAACAACCTTATATGGACGATATAAGTAAGAATTATACAGTGAATGGATAAGAAATGATTATTAAAGGATCATAAAGATGAAATTTAGGTAAGAATGGTTTTTGAGAAATTATTTCATAAATTTAAAATGATTATTCATATGTATATAAATAATCCGACCAAGAAGAAATCCAATGTAAGGGTTTTTTATCTAAATTCCACTCTATTGAGACATATTTTATATTATACAGAAAATTTATTTTATATAGTGCATATAATTATCCTCTAAAATAATATATAATAAATTACTCTTTATTCATGCTATTTAAAGTTTCAAATTCATTCATTTATTTTTAGGGGTTTTTATTCAAAAGTTATTAAAGTTGTAAAGTTTTGTTTTATAATCTCACACTTATTCAGGATTATTCATGTTTAAATTTATTTTGGAATAATTTTATTTTACTTTTCTTCTTAAGACCAATAAAAATTGTTCTATTATGGTAATTTATGGGGTTTCCATGTTTTCTTCTAATATTTACTCTCATAGACACTCGAAATTATCGAATGGTTGTTTATAGGAAAAATAAAACTTATTTATCTTTTTCAATATAGAGTATACCTATTCCATATCCATATTCTTAAAATTGTTTTATTATTTTTTTGTGTAATTTAAAATGATTATTAAAGGTATTTCCCAAATACCATTAATAATATATAAATTTTTTTAAAAGGAATGTTTTTGAACTTTTTAAAAAAATTAATTTATGAAAAATTACAAAAGTGTAAAAGCAGTGTTCTTTTTAACATATACTACTTGAATATATTTTCCTATCTCTATGGATGTTATTATTTATTTATATTACTCTATATTTTGAACTTTTTTTAAAAAAAAATTCTTTTCCAATATTCTATGATTTTTATTTTTTATATTAAAATAAAAAAATGAATTATTTTCTTAAAATGTTAAAAATAATTTTGGGGAAAATATATAACTTCATTTTTACAAAAAGAAGTTACAAAAGACTTAAGGAAAGTAAATTTTTCATTTTTGTTTCCTTTTTCCTATTTAATTCTCAAAATAATTTTATTTACTTCAAACCCATCATTTATGAAGAATTGAGTGTCTTTTGTTATTCTTTACTGATTTTTGGGTTATAATTTATTTTTTATTATTCACTTTATTGTGATTATGTTCTCCATCACTCTCCATTATTCATTAGACATTATTATCCTCCTTAATTTTATTGTTTTCAATATCTTGGATATATTAATTATCATTTATACTAATTTGATATTGTCTAAACTCTATACCATTTCCATATAATGTTTTAGTTAATGAACTCTTATTTAGAAAGTTATTTCATTTATTGGGGAAATATAGATATTCTTATTCTTATTTGGATAGGGATATTTATTTATTAATTAGGCATATCAATTATGTATTATATTATTGATTAAATATATGATTAATTCACTGAAAATATATAAGTGATGGGTTGGTCATGGTTATATATATACCATCGATGCATCGATAGGTATCATGAAAGAAATAATAATTGGTATTGTTTAGTGTAAAACATCACATGGAATTATAATGTCTTGGAATAAGGCCTAGATGATATATAAGATGTATTGGAATAAGATCTTAATGGTAAGGTTCATGATGTCTTGGAATAAGGCCATGATGGTAAGATCATGAAATTCAACATTATAGATTTCATTCATTATTTTTTTATCAATTTGATAGTTATGTTAATACTTTACTTGGATATATTCTAAAACTAATGTTATTAATAAAATGGTTTTTATATTTTATTATACACCCTCCCATATTAATTTTTCCTTAATTACTTATGATGGATTCCAATGTATTCTACCCCAACTAAGAATCTGATCTCACCCTTTAATTTATTTTATTTTCCCCATGGCACCAAAAAGAGAACAATGATTTATTTTCAAAGATACTAGAAATTTTTTCCTCATATGTTTTTATTTTCTAATGTAATGTGGAATTAATGTATGTATTTAAATTTTCAAGACTTTTAAAATTATTTATCCTTCATGGTACAATACCTTGTATCTTATACCAATGTAATAAATTAAAAATAGGATTTTTTTACTAGAGAAATGGTTGGTATAGTTGGTATCAAATGAAGTTTAGTATGACCCTTTTAAAGTAGATTTAAAAATCTAGAGATTACAGGCATTAAGAAAAATACCTTATAATATTTCAGAACTTATTCCTTCATAGTTATTTTTAATACACGGATTTATATTCATTTTGATAATGAGATACTTATATGTGTGTCATTTATTAGATATGTCTCTTACAAAAAGGAAGGTATATCAAATCAACACTCATGGTTTATATAGATATTTCCCACTATATAAATTCAACGTGTATAGTGTTTTAGCTGAATAGATTATGAATATATTAATTAATTTTAATTATTTTATAACTAATAACATTTCACATATAGAGAAACTTGTTTCTTCTCATTATAGTTTAATAATGTTGGAACACTTCATGTAGTGAAGGACTCGATCATTTAATGGAACTATTAATTCGTGTTGAGTTAAAAGTTTTACGTTACACTCTTTCAATCCATAGTTTTGAAAATAACAATACACATTCATAGAAATTATGTTTTACTAAATTTATATTTCCATTTCCTTTTATAATTTTTTCATAGAAAACTCTTTATTCTACCAGACATATAAATATTTATTAAATGAAAAATAGAAACTTTTCACACTATGTCTAGGATTTTGGATTAATTATTTCTGGCCCATCAGACTAACTAAGTCTATCCCATTGGAAAGACTAATTCTAGAACATTTAACTAACTAATTGTTTTCTATTAGACTGACTAAGTCTATTCCTTTAGATTGACCAAGTCCAGTCCATCATATTGATGAAGTGAAGTTCATCAGATTGACAAAGTCTAGTCCATTAGACTAATGAAGTCTCGTCAATTAGATTAACCAAGTTTTATACATTAGATGAATTTTATTTTGATCCATTATATTAAATATAATTTATTCAATTGAAAAAAAAAGATTATAATCAGATGATCATAATTATTTCTACTAGATGGAATAATTTTATAGCATTGTGATGATTCTATCAAAATCACATGATATGAATATGTATAGAACATGTGGTGTTATCAATATGGAGCATGTTTGAGGCTGTTTAAACAAACTATGAGAATAATGGAATTTGAATATTGGAGTTATACAGATAAATAGAGGTGAATTCATAGAGGTTGGAGTAGATTATTTTACGACTGAACCCATCTAAAGTATACTTTTCTATAACAAATCATTAAATATTCATTTTAAATATTTAGAGAGTTTTTATTATAAATAAACTGAGTGAGTATTTTAAATTACTTATAACCTTTTTAAATTTTATTTTTTGTGTCTCATCTAGGTTTAGATCAACGGATTCTAGGAATATGAAGATTGTTGATTCCGATCATGCTGATAACGTGATTCTAGATCTTAGAAGACATATTTGATTCTAATATGTGTCATCTAAGGATTTATTTATATTGAAATATAGGCCTTACAGTTACATTGGAAACTATAGATACCCAAAATCAGTGTTTTTAAATTCTTCAACTCTTAAGGTAAAAGAGCATAAATCTTTTATAATGATTTTTGTAATTCATAATTTTTTTAAGATTCTATTCTACTTATTTTTCGCAAGTTATTATTTTCAGTTGTGAATTTTATTAGAAATTTTATTTTACTAAACTTTAGTAAAGTCATATATCTCATGCATTTTATGCATTTTATGTTTCCTATTAATAAAATCTGAAGAGCGGATGATATATATGTCAGATAAATATTAGTTAATAGGTTTTAGGTTTTCATTTAATTTAACTTTTTAAACTAAAATCCACCCCTCTTGTAGCCATTGATATACTCTTTGATCTTATAGTTGGTTTTATAGTATTTTCTACTGCTTAAATTGATAATTTTTAATTTTTTTATTTTAAGAAATTTTTTAATGTCTTACAACTTTTTTAATAAACTATTTTTTATAGGTTTTGTATATTTTATTTACACTAATTTTTATTTTATAGAAAGAGTATTTTTATTTTTTACAAAGATAGAAAGTTTATATTTTATAACTCTTATGAATATTAATCCTAGAAGACCACCAATTTTCAATGGGTATGATTATGAATATTTGAGAGATAGTATGAAAACCTATGTTATTAACACTAGAGTAGATAACCTTTTTAGGCTAACTGGGAATTATGAAATACCTAAGAGATAATTTTCAACATTAAAAAATCAAGAAAATTTGAATATCAATTGAATTATCATGTAAATATTACTTTTTATGTTATATGACAAGGAATGTATACATTCAAATTTTTTCTTGTGAAGCTGAAAAAATAGTATTTGGAAGAAATTGGAGAAAACTCATTTTAGTAACTCTAATGTTATATAAACTAGAATAGAAATGATTATAGTTGATTATAAAGCATTTTATTTCTTACCTGGAGAATATTTTGCTAATATTCATTAATGATTCATGAAAATTAATTTTATAGACTTTGGATGATAAAGATCTTAAATATGATATTTTAGTTGAAAATATCATTGAGATTATTCTAGGGGAGTGGGGATCAAAGATAATGACTCTTGATGATACAAAGTAGATTACTAAATTTATTTTAGAAGAATTAATTGGTTCTCTTATGCAGTATTAAGGTAGATTTATAATATTTGTTGAATAAACAAAAAAAATGGTGTATATTTTGCTTCTACATTAGATATTTTTAAGAAAGATAGATCAATAGAAAACATTTCTATGTATAAAAATAAAATTAAAGATAAAGTTAAAATATATAATATTTCTTTTTAATAGTCTATGAATAGGTCAACCAATTTTAATATGGGAATGAATAGGTTTATTGGGAAGAAAGATTTGAAATATAAGTACAAGAATAATATTAAGTATAAAAGTTAAAATAAATATTTTTATGAAATGATATGTTATAAGTGTAATAAACCTAGTCATATAAAACCAAATTGCACCAAGAGTAAGAGAAAAGTTTCGTATGATATAAATTCAAAGAGGTATTTTAATAATTTCTATAGACATAACGGTAAGAAAAGCCTGAAAGCATCAGATAATAGGATTTCTAGTGCTGGTGATTTTTATTTAGATAATTCCTCAGATATTGAAATTTAATATTCAAATAATATTGTTTTCTTTGTTGAAATTACAGAGAATAATAATTTTTTTATATCTAAGGTATATTTTCAAAACTTGACTAATATTACTTTGAATATTAATTATCCTGATAGTGAAATTGAGAATAGTTATATATCATCAAATGAGGAATCTACTTCATCCTAATAGAATAATACTTTACCTTACTTTGAGTAAGTTTCAATATATTCTATTCTTTTAGTAAACCAAAATTAAAAAGTATACAGAAAACTCAATGTTCCTGAGGAAAAACATGCTAAAGAAAATTTGAGAATATCTACTCTAATTACTGAAAATTTTATCTTTCAAAAGTGTTATAGAAATATAATACTGATTAAAATATTTTTTCTAAAAATTTAATGAAATTTAATCATGAGAAAACTAATTTTTCAAAAAAGTTATAAACGATTAATCTTATTTCAACATCTATTAAGGATCAAAATTTAGTTACGAAACTAAATTAGGAAATTTCAAGTCTGAAAAAATTACTATCAAAATTTACAACTATTAAAGAAAATTTAGATAAAACGTAGAGATATATTAAACCTCTTAGTGATGTGTATGGAATGGGTTTTACTAATAAAACCCAAATTTTCAAGACAACTATTTTGTGCCAAGGAGTTCCCCATTATGTATGAAATTTCAAAGTGAATAAAATTAGAAGAATAAATTTTCATTAAATAAATTATAATATTTAAGATTTCACAAATATTATTTTTTTAAATAATTAACAACTACACAAAATTGTAAAGATGGACATATATGGATTATAAAAATTTTATTTTCTAATAATATTGTACCCAAGCAGTTTTGGGTTCCAAAATACTAATATTCTTACTTTCAAAAAAATAATAAGTACACCAAAAGAAATGAAATTTGTTATATGGATAATGGATTATCTCAACATATAAATGAGAATAAGGTTTTATTTATAAGTATTATTAAAATAAAATCTTGAAAAGTTACATTCAAGGACAATGCTCGAGGAGAAATTACAGCAATAAGTAATATTATTCCTCTTCATAAATATTTTATTTCATATGTTTTATTAGTTTTAGGTTTTAAGCACAATATATTTATAATAATTAAATTATGTGATAAGGGGTATCTTGTGAACTTCAGGAATGATAAATGTAATCTTCATAGTTCAGAAGATAAATGTACTCTTCCTACCAACAGGTATGAGAATTTTTTCACACTTAACTCAGGAGATCTTACGATCAAAGATATACCTTTCCTTAGTAAAATGGAACATAAATATTGTTTATGGAATATAATATTAGGATAATATAAAATTATAACTTTATCTAAACTATCTTATAAATGACTATTTAAATATTTGTCAGGGAGTATGTTTGATTCTTCTATGTTTTGTGATCTTAGTCAATTTTGGAAAGCAACATAATTCAAGTTTTAAATATATTACTGAAGTTTAAATTTATAATTCATTATAGTTAATTCTCATGTATTTATTTGGTCCTAAACAAACTTAAGTATTATTGGAAAATACTTGGTATATGTTTTAGCTAATTATTACATTATAAATACATGGGTCTATTTTCTAAAAAAAAGTTAGAAGACTTTTTCTGTTTTAAAAATTTACAGATAGTGTTAAGAATCATAAAAATATACCCTTGAAAAAATATTTATAGTTATTATTGTGGAGAGTTTTTTAATTTTGATTTAGAAACTTTTTTTAGTAAAAATGGTATAATACATAACTTTTCATCACCTATTACTACACCAAAAAATGGTGTTTTCGATAGAATAAATAGAATTCTTCAAGAGATTGGAAGAACCATGTTGATTTAAAAGTTAGTTGATAATAATTTTTGGGCTGAAGTAGTTAATACCTCCTACTATACTATAAATCATGTTTTAAAAATACATTTTCATAATAAAACTCATTGCGAGTTTTAGACTAAAATATAGCCAAGACTCTTTTATGTTGTAGTTTTGGATGTACACTATTAATTCTAAATACTAAATAAATTACATAGAGTTTCTCTAAAATCTGATGAAAGAATATTTCTAGCCTATTCCACAACTAGTAAGTCTTATAGAATCTTTAATAAAAAAAATTACAATTGATGAAATAGTTCATGTTATATTTTATGGAACTAATCATTTTATTTTTGAATAGCCTCAATTCACATATTCATATGTTATTTCAAAAAACGATATTCAACCCATGATTTAATGTTCTTTTTATGATTGAAAAAATTTATAATTTTTTTCTAAATTTATACCTGAAAAATAATTTCCACTTTTTTTGAAGAAATTTTTTTAAAAACCCATTAAATTAGTTTATTATTGTGAATCATCTTCGTGATAATATCATTGGTGATGTAGATCATCCTACTATAACTAGAAATTCCTTATCAACCAAAATTGAACAATTTTTATTTTTATCATAATCTAAACCTAAGACTATTGATGAGGCATTAGGTGATAAATATTTGAAAAAATCTATAGAATATGAACACAATTAATTTTAAATGAATCAGTTTTGGAATTACATTGAACAACCTATATATTCACCTATTATTTTCTTAAAATGTGTTTTTTTAAATAAATGTGATTAAAATGTAATTATAGTTAGAAATGAATCTAAATTTTTTGTAAAGGGTTATAATCAAAATTAGGGGATAGAATATTAAGAAACCTATGCTCTAGTATCTAGACTTTAAGTTATTTATATTATTCTTTCATATATAACATTTCTAAATTATAAAATTCTTAAAATGGATGTGAAGTATTCTCTTCTAAATGGATGTGTAAAGGATGATTTTTAAGTAGAACAATCCCCTAGTTTTGAAAATAAAAAATCCCCAAACCATGTATTTATAATTACTAAGGTACTTTATGGACATGAACAAGCCCCTAAAACCTAATATGATATATTAACAAGATTTTCATTTCAATTTTTTTAAGGGTGTTGTGAATCCTACACTTTTTATTAAAAGGTTTTATAAGAACACCGTCATTGTTAAAATTTATATTGATTACATTATATTTAGATCAACTTAAAAATATCTTATAGATTCCATTGTAGATCTTATGAAATATGATTCTGATATGAGCATGATGGATAAACTTAATTTCCTTTATTGTTTTTAAATGTCAAAAAAACTAGAAAGAAATTTTGTATCTCAACATAATAATATAGAAAATATTCTTAAGATATTTCTATATGATAACACCAATAGTATAAGTACTCCATTTGAAACCTCAAAAACTGTATATATTTATAAATTTAGGAAACTAATTGATTAAAATTTCTTTATAGAAATGATTGGTATTTTACTATACTTAACAGTTATTCATCTAGATTTAATGTTTTTTATGCTTATGTGGAAGATATCAAGATAATCCTATGAAATATTATCATAAGGTTGTAAAGAAAAAGTATCTCTATCTTAAGGGAAATATAGATCTAGGATTATTTTACTCTTTTAGAACTGATTTTGAATGTAAAGGTTTTTTGAAAACTAACATTGGTGGATTTAAAATTGATAGAAAAATTACATTCAGAAATTTTCATTTCTTAATAGAAACATTAATTTTTTTAGACTTGTAACAATAAACATTCTATAGCACCTTACTCTAATGAAGATGAATATGTAGCAGTTTGATGTTTTTTTGCTCAATTGTTGTAGATATAACACACACTCACTAACTTTGGCTGGATTTTTACTAAAACCCCAATTTTGTGTGATAACTATAGTTCCATTACCTTAAGTAAAAACTCATCGCATCACTCACAAGTTAAGAACATAGATATAAGATGACATCTCAATAGATACTGTATAAAAAATGAAGATAGTTTTTTATAATTAATTGGAAGGTAAGAAAAACGAACTGATATATTTACTAAACACATTAATTCTGATATATTTGAATATATTAAACAATTTCTCAGAATGTTCAATACTAAATGATCATTTTTATCAACTTATTGTTTATATGTATTCTTACAGTAATGAAATCCCTATCAAAGAGGGGTATATATATTGTTATTTTTTGATTTTCTAAAAACATTATTTTTTCTATAAATTTTAGTTTTTTAAAAATAAATTTATAAAATATTTTGTTTTTTAAAAAACATTAGATTTTATAAACTTGTTAGTTTTTCAAAAAAAAATTGGTTTTTTTAAAATATTTGATTTTTTTAACTTTTGTTTTAATAAAATTTTTAGTTTTTCAAAAACATTGGTTTTTCTAAAATATTTGGTTTTTAAAAAAACATTGGCCTTTATATTTTATAGATTTTCCAAATTTTGTTTTTATGAGTAATGTTTATTATAAAAAATAGGAACAATTACATGATAAACATTCCCACATAAATTTTCAATTAAAATATGAGAGGTAATTTATAATCTTTAGTTTTTATTATTTTTTACTAGTAAATTTATATATTGTTTGAATTTTCATTAGTTTGAAAAATATTCAATGTTTTTAAAAATCATGTGTTTTTTATTTTTAGAAACTAAACTCATATAATGATATATTTTAAAATCAATTAAGATTTTGGAATTAATATTTAATATTTTGTGGATATATTTCAACCTTCAGATCAAATATGTGTTTTACTTTGAGCCATCATATTTCCAAAAGTCAAAAGGTCACCCTAAAGACTATAAATACAAGTGTGGGCTACCACATTGCACATCGATTTCTCATATTGATATCAACCCTCAACCCAAAAATCTCTCATTTTTTTGATTATTTGGAATTCTTCTGATTAGTTTTTCGTCATCCGATTAGTAATATTCTTTAGTCCTTGCAAAATGACTTCTTCTAAAGAAACTGAGAACCAATAAATATTGAAGGAATGGATTATTGAAAATTCTAGTTCTGATAAGACTAATTGATTTATGAGGGAATTTATCATGTTTGATGGATGGGGAAAGGTATGTATTGAAAAAAAAATTAATCTTTACAATCTAGTAATAGTAAAGGATATTTATTTATCGGTAGTTTTAGTATTAAAGTTTGTTTGGACATTATTAATTTCAATATTTTTCATTATTTCTATAAACTTAATATACAATAATTTGTTTATTTGGTAGAAGTTGTTTTGTAAATATTGCATATCTAGTTACCCACACGCTTCCAAAAAAGCATGGTAGTTTTGATAATTCTAAGGTAGAGACTTCCTTAATTATTTATTATGATAAAATAAGGGATGTTTTTCATGTGACACTAGATTGAAGAGTTGTAACTCTTTGGATAAATGGGTATCTTAGCCAAAGAAAATGGGATAGAGATACATTGAAATTTTTTTAAATCTTTCTATTAGACTTATTGGCGAATATAAGGAAGTTAAATTTAGTGAAGTTCATTCTTTTTTCAATTTAATTAGTCAAAAATAGTTATATGAATTCTAGAATTTTGTTATTTTTATTTTTCATCAAAAAAAAATTAGTAATTTTCATTATTTTCATAAAGATTAATAATTTCGAAGTTTTATTATACAGAATTTCTTTTTATCAGTAAATAAACTATTTCTAGGATGATTTTGGTTTTTATACTAGAGCAGAAAAGGTTTGTCAATAAATAAAAAAATATGCATCTAATTCTGAAGTTCTTTTGTTAAATAAAAAAGTAAAAGAAAAAAGGGAAAGTTGGTTCTTCTCCACTAAGGTCATCAAAGAATGTAAATCCATAGTCTGATGAGGCATATAATGAGTTGATGAAATGAAAAGATAAAAAGAATCATCGTGATCTAAATATTCATCTTGATAAAGAAGTGGACTTATTATTGAAATAGATGACTCAGGAACTTTTAAAGTATGAATAGAATAACATCCCTTATCTGATAAATGGAGTAGAAAAATCCCATACTAAAATTTTTCTATTTATCATATATCATTTTTTGAACTTGTTCCTCATTCCATTATTGATCAGTTCATTTCTGATCAATCTATCCCTTTAGAATCTAAAAGAGTTGTAAAATCCTGTATTCCTTCTATTATTTAGAAATAAAAAAATAAATATGTGGAAGTGGAAAAATATTTATCATAATGTTTTGAATTTAAAGTTCAAGAGAGTGTGAATAAATATAGGAAATCATATTTTATAAGTGAAGATTATTTGAAAAGAGATTTTCAAAAATATTTATAACAATATTAAAATGAATCTTTAGAAGAATAATAAGAAGAAGAAGATGGTTCTTTTGAGACCTCCTCTTTGACAAATCATTCTGGAAAATATGTTGACATGGATGGTTTTCTCAATGAGAAATGTTTTGAGAAGAAACCATAAAATAAAAAACTCAAAAAAAAATATCATAAAATGGTGATTCAGATAGAAATGATCATGTTTTTTTTTTGTATGTTGATAAAGACAAATAAAAATACAAAGGGAAACTAAATTCCAGAACTTATATACATCATGTTTTTAATGTCTCATCAAACTCTCAACTTATTCTTCATCCTGGAAATCTGGTAAAAGGGTTGACATTAGATTAAATTATTTTAATGAAGCATTGAAAATTCTTATTGATGAAATTCTATATTTTCCCATTATTTAATACCATTAAAAACACATTAAAATAAGGTTGAATGATTTTGAAAATCCAGATGATTTTAAATAGCTAGATGAAACCATTGTACAAAATGAAGTTGATTTAAAATCATTCAAAGATGATTCTATGGTTGAAAGAATAAGGATAAATAAACTTTTTATATGGTTGAAATAAATAGAAGGAGAATTAAAATTCCATGATAATAAAATCAAATATGTTAAGAAGTCATCTTTGAATATTGTTGATTATTTTGAAAAGTAATTTTCTAATGTTTCTAAGAAGTTAAATCGTCTTGATTAGTTGAATAATTATTCATAATATCATGATTAATAAATATCATATCTGAATAAAATATTTTTTCACTCGAAGAATAAGTTGTGAAGTTGATAGTTGAGAATAGAAAAAACCAATTTCTTAAATAATAATAATATGTTATTTTAAAAGAATAGATTCAACAATTTCAATTTCAAGAAGAGAAATATGAATTATTGGAATCATAAGTAGTTTATTCATCAAATAATTAAGATTAATTTAGAAAGATAACATTTATTGTAAAGAAATTTAAAAAGAATGAATGAATTATTTTCTCTAAACTCTTAGTGTTGTAAAAATAAAACTTTTTATTGAATATTTGTTTGAATGAATCATTATACTCATATTTTAATTTTAATTTTTTAATGATCATGATTGGATTAATGTTTACTTAAACTAAATTATTTCATAGTTTTGTTTTCCTAAAATTTCGGGTATACTTTCTACCTACCTTCTCTCTTTTGAAAATTAAAAAGGGGGAGAATGTGTTGAAGATGATTTAACTAACGAGAATTTATATTTAACATGTACTTATATAAACTATGTTATAATAAATTTTTCAGATAAATTTTTTTAAATAAGAAGGGAGTTATAAATATAGGAGGGGATAAGAAAGAAAGGAGTATAAGTATTTTTAAAGTAGAATAACGGAATTAATTTATTATACGTATAAAGGGATTGTATGTTTTTCAAAGTTATTAGTTTTTCACTTTAAGTATTGTGTTTTTTTATTTTCAAAAATGTGGATATTATTGAGTCAAAAGCTTTATTTTCTACAATCTATGTCCTTAGTTTTGAAAATCACAACACACTTTCTTTAAAATTACCTTTTAATAAATTTTTATTTATCACGTATTATAGAGTGTTTTTGTAGAAAACCTTTTATTCTAATAGATGTAAAAATATTTCAAAGCCGATGAATATAATTTTTTTTGAATAAGTCTATTCCATCGTACTAAATAAGTCTTATCCATCAAACTAACTAAGTCTGGTCCAACGAACCTACTAAGTGTATTCCATCAGACTGACTAAGTTTGGTCTATCATGCGGACTAAGTTGAGTCCATTGAAGTGATAAAGTCTAGTATATCAGATTAATAAAGTCCAATCCATCATACTAATGAAGTCCAGTATATTGAACTGATGAAGTCTTTTAAATCAGACTAACTAACTTTGATCCATATTATAATTTTTTATCCATTAGATTAAAAATGATTTATTCCATCATTATTATTTAAGTTTATAATCAGATGATCAAAATTATTTCTTCTGAATGGAATAATTTTACAGCATTGTGATGATGCTAACATAAGATGAATATGTATAGAACATGTTATTATTTCAATCAGAAGATTATCCATGGATGTTGTAACCAACACTGATAATCATAGAATATTACTATTGGAGATATTATTATAAATGTAGGTGCATTTTTGGAGGTGGGAGAAGATTATTTTCTAACTCAACCGATAAGAATCTTACACTATTGTAACATATTATTACTTATTCTTTTTAAATCCTCAAAGAGTTTTTGTTCTATGGAATCTGAGTAAGGATTATAAATTTCTTGCAACCTTTTTCATTTTTATTTTTTTGTGTTAGATTTGGGTTTAGATCAAGGGATTCTAGGGATAGTAAGACTACTAATTCTAATCTTGTTTATCAAGGGATTTCATAGATAATAAGACATAGTTGATTCGTATCTTTATTATTTAGTTACTTCTTATTATATAAATACATACCTTATTGTTAGGTTGATAATTGGGGATACCTAAAGTCAGGTTTTGTGACTTCCTTAGCTATTATGTTTGAATAGAAAGAATATTTATAAATCTTTTTGTAAGTTATTCTTACTTTTATTTTATTTTTTTTTACATGTATTTAACAAGTTATTATTTTCTCTTGTTCATTTTTATAAAAATTTTATTTTACTAAACATTACGAAAATATGATATCTTGAACATTCTATGTGTCTGATTAATAATCTCTAAATATTAGATGAAATCTATGTCTGATAAATATTAACTAAGAGGTTTTGGTTTTTTACTTAGTTTTGGTTTTTAATCTACAATTCACCCCACCACCCTCTTTATAGCCATTGGTATACTCTTAGATCCTATAATACATTGGTAGATGACCAATGGATCAACTCCCTTGAAATAATATTTTAGGATTTTGAAAAGTAATTAAAAGGAAATTTTTATAATAATTTTATATTATTTTAAATGATATGTGGATCAATGGTGGCCTTTGATTCAAAATACTAAAGAGACATATGATATAAAAATTATAGAATAATGAACTTTTAATGTGGTGTTCTTTGAGAAATATTATCCTTAAGAATAACGAGTTGATATATAAAGTAAATTTTTGAACATAAAGTGTAATGAAAAGAAAAGAGTTGATGATTTGAGGATAAATTTACCAATTTATTAAGGCATATTAAAATTGACATACGCAATAAAAAAATTAATATTGACCATTATTTTATGGGATTAAGAAAATACTTCATATGGAATTAATTTTATAGATATTTTTATCATATGATAATATTCTATAAAGTTCAATTAAGGAAGAAAAATAGTTCTCCATATCATAAATTTTTATGGAAATCAAGACTGGAAGAGGATGACTAAGTACCATGAAAAATGAAATATAATAAAAAAGAATAAGGTAATATTATAACTTCTAACATGTGATAAGTATATAAAGAAACATTATGGTAAATGTTTAAAAGGAATGGTATTTTTTTGAAATTTGTAAGATAAAGTACATAAGGCTCATGAGTGAAAAGGAAGGAAAGAAGCCACTAATATCTTGTGCTTCAAATATAAAGAATGAGGAACAATAAAAATTAATTCCCCAAGAATAAATGATTAAATTAATAATTTCAATGTGGTAATTATTGATTTTATCATTGTATGCTATAAAAGGGTTGAAGAACGTGTGAATCACTTGTAAATCATTCATGATGCTCTCAAAGTAAAAGAAAAATATGAGAAACTTATCATGTGTGAGTCTTGAATTTAGAATATTCCTTTTCTTGGTAATATTGTCTCTAAGGATGGGATATTTGTTTATGGTTCTAAGACAATACATACCCTCATCATTGTATATAACCTTTATAGTTAGTATGTGATTTTAATTAATGGTAATTATAGTAAATTTGTGTTTAAATATTATTATGAGGTATTCAAATTTGATATACCATATCGAAATTTGGGTTTTATTATTAAGGTATTAGAGATTAATTAACTACTCCTTAATTTGATAATTTCATATATTGAGTATTATTTTTACTTATGCTAACCAAATTTGGTTTTACTAAATATTTAGAAATTTGAGGAATCGAAGGTCATAGAATATTTCATACAATAAAGAACCTTATCCTTTAATGGATCTCACAATTCATTAGGAGTTTATTTTAGTACTTTAGGGTTAAAAAATTCTTTTTTTCATTCATAATCTGGAAAATGAGAGGAGTTAGATGTTATAAACTCATTGAAACATGTTGAGGGATGAAATATTTTTTATAGAATGGAATTAAATCAAGTAAAAATATTTTATCATAATTTATTGAGCTCAAGAAATGGGGGATAAATCTATCAAGTTTTGTGTAGAAAGTATCACTTAATTATTAATTTAATATTATAGAAATACATTCATAAGTGGAATTCTTATCAGGGAACACATATCAGGGAACATATACAAGCTCCTGCTTGGCATCCAAAAGACCCAGGATCGAATCTGAGTGGGGAAAAATTTTAAGGGGGTACTATAGCAGCATTATAGAAGTACTCTAGTAGTGGTGAATGTAGTAATGGTGAAATTGTAGTGGAATAGGTACTGTATCTAGAACTGTAGAGGTGGATGTATTGTAGCTGGTACTATAGCATACCGGGTACTATAGAGGTACTATTCACTAAAGTGTCCTTTGGGAAAAAATGGGCTTTCAAGCCTAGTATTCAGGACACTTGTCCTTGGGACTTAAGGATATGTAATGGGTCTCCATATACTAAGTCAAAAATAGGTCTTTTCTTTAATAATTAAATAATTCTTCAGCCCCAACCATTAAAAAACTTCCCTAATATTAACATAAAAATTAAAATTCATGATAAAATTTATTATTAAGTCATGCTTAGAATGAATTAAAATTATGAGGATGAAATTTAGGTAATTAGTGGAGAATGTAGAACCCTAAGATTTTACTTTATGAATACTATGTATAATATATTTTGATACATAAAACTCCGATCATAAACACATCGTGATATACTATATAAATATTATTATCTAAATATGATCATTATAACCTAGTCGTTAAATTAGCTGGTATAAATAGGGGTAACTGCATTATAAAATATATGTTCAAAAGTTTTCCTAACAAAAAATTATTCATTAGTTCCAAGTAAATAATTAAAAAAAATAATAATTATAAGAATTAAATCTTATAAGGCTAATAACAGTTAAATTTTTAAAGGGTCATTTTTTAATAAAAGTAGTTTTACTGTATATTTTGTATCATCATTTAAAAAATAAATTTATAAATTTTAAAAATTCAATTTAATATAAAAATATTTCATTTTTTATTTTATCATATCAAAATTATCTTTGGCTGGTTTTTTGAGATTTTTAAAAAATACTTGATTTTTGGGTGAATGGTGAAAAAAATTATTTTACAAATAATATATCTTTTATGAAATTATCATGATATAATAATGACTTAAAATTTTATAAAACATATTTAGACTAAATATTTTTTTTATAATTAATTTAATTCATTAAAAATTTTAATTTTGAACTTATAAATCTATGTTTGACATTATGGAAATCAAAATAATATTTTTATTCAAAATAAAATCTATTTTTGGTTCCTTTCTTTTAATCAAGTTTTCACAAGGTTCTTTTCTATTTTGGTTCGGTTTTAAGGAAAAAATATTCTTATTTGATTTAAAATAAAAAAATTAATTCCAATAGAATCTATATTATACTTTATTTCTATGTAAAATACTTTTTAATCTTTAAAAAGATATTTTTCTAAAAATAGTTTTTGTTACGTTTTGTGAAATTATGTTAAGATTAATTTTTAGAATATATGGAAATTTAATCTTAGAAAATGGAACCATTATTTTTGGTAATAATAATTCAATTGGGTAATGAGTTCAATTTCATTTTTAGCCATAATGAATAGTAACCATGGGAAAAAAACTATCACTTCAGTTAAGGGTGAAATGAGGTAAAAGGGTTAAAAACGATAAGGCCTCAAGATAACACAAAAAACTTCTTTAAATCTCATTGGTTGGTTGTATTTCAAACTTACCCTTATCATATTTAAAACTATGCAAATTTGGAGCCCCTTGACATGAGTATGAAATATATTATATAACAAAGTTTCATGTATTTACAAGTCTTCCACCTACCTTATTTTAAAAGGGAACTTCATCCCCTCACTTATCTACACATATTAATCAACTTATGTTAGCCCATACCTACTCAAATATATTCCCAATATCCCCATCAACATATTATATGTTCTATTCTTCCCAAAATTCAACTCTAAAAGGCTTATGGTGTAATACTAAATAAGTTTACCAAAGAAGTGGTAGTCATCTTAATTGACTCCATTAAATTTATGTATTCTAATACCACATTATGAATCCATTATTGTTTGAAACCAATGAAAAAAATAAAAAAAAGATTGTAAAACTTCTCAAAACCTAGGAAGTTTCAAAAACTATATTATATGTTTTATGAAAATGGAAGAGTTTTGAGAAATTTAGTATTGGTCATTCACATCAAGAGAATAGTACAAATATTGGTTGTTACTCATTTTAGACCTTCCTAAAGGAATTCAGTATTACTTGAATACTTGTTCATTAGGGTAAGTGGATTTATTTTAATGGTTAAGTTAACTATGAATTTTTGAAAGATCAGTGTGAAGATCATTGATCACTCATTAGTGAAACAATAACGAGATAGTTAAGTCATGCATTGGCATGTGTTAAAAATATATTACCCTCCTAAATCATTGAGAGAAATATAGTAAAAAGGGAGTGACCCCAGGGTGGAAATGAGCTATCCCAAAACAATTTAGGGGATGTACTCCAAGTATAGGAGTGATATAGCATAAATACTCTAAAAATATTTCTCTAATTGATTCTGTTAATTCTACACATTGTCGTTGTGTGCTCCTTGGACTTTCCCAGTGAGATTGAACTGACTAAAATTATTGTGTCTTTTGTTCATGATTTACCTACATTTTATAGGATGATAATAATTGTATTGGGGATAATAAATCATCAATATTATCTATTTATGTCCAATATATTCAAATAATTAATTAAATCATCATTAAAAAGTGAACAAAAAAGTAACCCATCTAATAAGTGAGTTCAAGATCCATTAGGGTAGTGATATTTTCAAGTTACATAGTGAAATGTGAACAACTTCCATACCTTTATTACCCTCCCCCACATCTGGGAATCTCCCACAAAAGTCCTTTATGGGGTAAAAAATTCTAACCACACTAATACAATGACATCAGTATCTTCAATATACTAAAATGATATTATGATTATAGAAAAAACTTTCCCCACCTTCTTTTTATCCTGTGAGAAATTGAAAACTTCGCTTATACATATGTGTGTACTACCACCTCCATGAAGTGATGTGTTTCATTTTTCATCACCAAATCACATGGATGGTTACAAAAATAGAATTAATAAAGATATATAATATTTATTTTTTATTATGATTCTATAAAATAAGATATTTTCTAACTCCATAAAATTCTATTCATTCAAAAATAATAAGGTCGCTCGGGTGTACGTGTGGACTACAACCTCCATGAAGAAATTTGATTTATTATTCATTTAATCCATAAATCATTGGTCATAAGGATGGATTAAAATAATAAGTATTAAATTTATAATATTATTATGATTCTATAAATGTAAACAGTTTTCTAATTTATTTTCTTTTGATCATTATAAAATGATAACGTCATTCATGTTTACGTATGGACAATTGTCTCCATTAAATGATGTCCTTCATTTTTCAGGTCCAACGTACATGGATAGTTATAAACGTATATTGAATTTATAAACTTGATAATTAGAACATATTTTATATTATGGGGATTATGTAACTATTTAACAATGCCTTTATCCATGGTCAATATATCAATGCGATTTTGGGGAAATTAACCAAACAACCTTATGTGGATGACATAAGAAAGAAAAATACAATGAATTGATAAAAAATATTAAAGAACCAAAAAAATTAAATATAGTAGAAAAATGTTCATAATATATTACTTAAAAAATTAAAATTTATTTTTTGTAATGATATAATGTGTTCGACCAACTAGGAATCCAAGGTAAGTGTTTTTCATCTCAATTCCACTTCATTGAATATTTTATATTATGCACCAAATTGTTTTTATAGTGTATATACTACACCTTTGAAATATTATGTCAACAATTACTTTATATTCAAGGAATTTAAATTTACAATTCAATTTATATCTTTTAATGTATTTTTATTCAAAATTTATAAAGTTGTAAATTTTTATTTTATAGTCTCACTCTTATATGTGATTGTCCATATTAAAAATTAAATTAGAAAAATTATATCATTTGTATCTTCTTATAAACCTTATATTTTATTATCCTCTAGTAATTTATAGAGTTTCAATGTTTTCTTCAAAAAAATTCTCTCTTTTACACTAGAAGAAACCAAATAATTATTTGTAAAGAAAATAAAACTGGTTTCTATTTTTCGATCAAGAATCTTTATCTTTCATATAAAAATTATTTAAATTGTTTTATTGAAGTTTTCATGTAATTTAAAATGGCTAGAGAATATATATTTATAATAAATTTTCCTTTCTTTATAAATCTTTAAAATATTATTTTTACAGTCTTAAACAAGTCATTTTTTCACATTTTAAACTAGTGTGAAAGGAGTGTTATTTTTAACATATATGTTGTGAATATATTTCCCCAAAATCATGATAGTTATTATATATTTATTTTCCTTTAAAAGTGTCTATTATTTTCAAAGAAAATAATTTTCCATTCTTCTATAATTTTTTATTTTTCATATTAAAGTAAGATATTCATTATTTTCTAAAAGGTTTAAAAAAATTGAAATGATTTATAACTTCATTTTTACAACAAAGTTACTAAAGCATATGGGAAAGTTTATTTTATTTTTCTTATTTTATTTTATATATAATTATTAAAATACTTTAATTTACTTCAAAACCATCATTTCTAATGAATTTATGTTCTTTTATAATCATTTAATAATTTAGGTATTATGTATTATTTTTTTACCATTTAATTTCTTATGATAAAGTTCTCTATCACTCTCTATTATTCATTGGAAATTTTTTTTATCCTTAATGTTCTTATTTTTAATATCAGATATATCTTTAGTATAATTTATATTACTTTTATATTTTATTAATTTCATACCATTTAAATATATGATGTTAGTTGAAGTAATCTTATAAATAAATTTTTTTAGCGGAAATATCGATGTACTATATTCTTGATTCAATAAAAATATTTATTGATTAATAAAGAATATTTAATATGTATTATATTGTTAATTAAATATATTATCAATTCATTTGATCTATGTAAGTTATAGGTGGGGACCGGTTATAGATAGCTCATCAATGCTTTAATAGCTCTCATGCGACAAACAAGAATATGTATTTGTCAAAGTATTTAATCCCATGAATTGAAAATGTCATCACACAATTCCTTAATAGTATGTTAGATGTCTTATAATGAGAAATTTACGATAAGGTTTTTTATTTATTAGCTTGAGTCCTTGATAGTATGATCATGATTTCTATTATTATGCTTTTGCTTTATTAAAATTTTAGTTTTAATTATCCATGTGATTATTATGTTGATGGTTTTTATAGATATATTTTGAATCTCATGTTATTAATTTAATGGGATGTATTGTTTATTATCCAAATTTTTATATTCATTATTCCTTATTTAATAATGGTATATTTTAATTTACATTTCCCATACATATCGTCTAATCTCTCCTATTTTATGATTTCCTTTCACTAGGATACCAAGAAGGGATCTTTGATTTATTTTCCAGGGGGTTAGAAAGTTGTTCATTCTATTTTTTTTATCTTATAGTGTAATATGGTTCTTATATATGCATATAGTATTCCAAAATTACTAAACTAATAAATTCTTTATAGTGTTATCCCTTTTATCTTATGCCAATGTAATAAATTAAGCATCAACTCTGGGTTACTAGATTTGGGGTTTCTATAATTTATATCAACGAAATTTTAATAGGAATCTTAGAAATTAGATTTTAGAAGAGCATAGATACAATGATAATTGTGATAAATTCCGTTTAATATTTGAGGTCTTTTACCTTTATGGGGATTTTTATTCCATGGATCAATATTCATATGATTATGAGATGGCTATGTGTACACCGTTTTTAGAGATTTATCCTGTAAAGGGAGGGAAATCATATCAACACCCATGGTAAATATTGAGATTTTCTATTATAGAAACTAAATATGGATTATTTTATAGCTGAATAGATTATGACTATATTAGAGAAGTTTTCTCACGTTATTATGAATAACATTTCTCAAATGAATCAACCTATTTCTTCTCAGCATAGTGCTATGATATTGGACCACTTTATTGTAATGACCCAAACCTTCATTAAAGGAAATTCCTCTTGATATAATTAAATTTCTTATTATTCTTATATAAAATTTTAACTTCATTAGTTTTATGTTTATAGATTTTAAAATACCTTTATGAATTGTGACCATTTATAATATAGTCTTTGAACAATGATCACATGATTAGTATAAATATAGGGCTTTAACAAATCCAATTTACTTAGACAAAGGAAGTGAGGACCTCATCCAGTAGACTTTCCCCGTACGAAGCCCATTTTTTCAGAGCTCAAAAAGGAGGTGGCATCATTGGGATTCTCTCTTGACCAATCCTGAGTTGAGCTTGAACACGTTAAGCTTGATCGGAACCGACTATGGGAGTAGTGGAAGTTAATAGATATTACCACCTGAGCGATGTTATCTGAGCCACCCCAAGAGTCGGTCACCATCGCACACCCTGTAATTCGGTCTTATGTGGATGTTATAAGGGGTTATGTAACAATACCCTAGCACTATTACTATGTACATTATTTTTTTATAAATAATGTGCATTCATTTTTTTATTGTTACCTTTTAAATACTTTATAAAGCATAAATAGTTTTTTTAGTTAATATTCAACTATGAAATCTATTTTGATGTATAAATGGATTTTTTAATTAAATATTATTTTAGTAAATTATTATTATTATTATTATTATAAAATTAATTTATATTAAATATAAATTATCGTATAATTTTATGAATGTAATTGTAATTTTTATTAATGTTTGAAAGTCATTTTTGTCAAACCCTGTGATTTTTTTATAAAT
Source organism: Viscum album (assembly GCA_963277665.1). Taxonomy (NCBI): domain Eukaryota; kingdom Viridiplantae; phylum Streptophyta; class Magnoliopsida; order Santalales; family Viscaceae; genus Viscum; species Viscum album. The sequence goes on along the minus strand of OY728142.1, from coordinate 1,147,074,532 downwards.
GTCAGTATTTATTTTAAAACTAAAAATTCATATAGTCAGAAAATTATTTAAATTAAATGAATAATATTTTTGTTATTAGGACATTGAAATTATCCAACGGTAAATTTTTCATAATTTTCTGAGAGAGTCAAATTTTTGGGTAAAAATTAAATACCGTTTAAATATATAATGTGTTATATGACGCCATAATGACCCAATAGTGATGTAATAAAATAATATAAACATTATTTTTGGCCAATATATGTTTTAAAATTTAAATAATGTGATTTTGGGTTTATTTTATTTATTTTACAAAGCTTTGGTGGACCCTTAAACTTATAAAACATTTTGTCTTATTAAATTGTTTTCCTTGATGGTGTGACTCACCTCCACATAAGCAACCATATTATTTTAAGAATTTCGGCCATTTTCCTTATAAAATATTATTTTACACTCCCCTTTGGAAAAAAACATGGGAAAAAACCATGCACTGGTTTGTGGTTTTGATTAGTTTAATGTGAGGTGTCCCAAACCTAAATAATAAAGAATTCCCTCTTCTTTCCTATATAAACCCACCCATGATCCCACTTCCCCTTCACTCAATGAATTTGGAGTTCGACAAAACCCTACCCTACTCTCTCTATAATCCTCCCAAGGTTCCCCAATCTCTCAAGAAGCCTCCCTCAAGCCCCTCCCAATCCTTTGGGATCACACTTCCAAGTAAGGGATTCCTACCCTTCTCTTTTTATCCATGTTTCTTAATATTGTTATGCCCTTTTATTTTAAATTAAAAATGACGGGGTATGATTTCTCACCATACCCATACTGAAATATTTATGGTTGGATTATGGGATTTTGATTTCTCTCTCATTAATGCCTCCCACATACACCTATTACCATGAAGAAATTCCGTATGGGATTTCTTCCTTTCTCATTTTTGTCCAATTTTCGTTAAGTTGTTATGACATTTTGTTTTCAATTAAAAATGGTGGGGTATTATTTCACACCGTCCCCATAATTCCCTCTTTATTCATGGATGATGGGAGACCCCTTTATCTCTCATTAATTCCTCCCATGTACACCCATTACCATGCCAAAATTCCGTGAGGGATTTTATCTCCTCTTTTACATCCAAGTAATTATTTTGTATTATGCATCTATGTTCCATTAAGTTTGTTGGGAAATGTATAAATATGACCCCATTACTTTCCATTTCATGTACATATGATGAGACACTCATTTCTCTCTCATCAACCATTTTCATGAATCCTTATGTCACGCTGTTATGCTGCCGAAATTGCACCGCATTTTTCCAAACCAAGATCATTGGGTACTGAATACCATGCCCATGTATCTATAAAGGGTATTCACCTTTATGAACCTATAAATATTTAAGGGTACTTTCATGTATTTATTCCACATTACTTAATCATGTAATAAATTATTATTTTGATTTATTCCATGTTATATGATCCATATGGAACACTTATCCATGAAATTAAATGTTTAAGAAGTGTGTGCCCTAATAGCACTCCAATGCATTGGGTAAAGTATAGTATCATGATACATCATGTGCAATGGGTTTTGACTCATACTAATTAAAATGGAATGAGGTTTTACTCATGCTTCATGTGTAATGAGGGTTTACTCATGCTCCATGTGCAATGAGCCTTGGCTCATGCTAATTACATGTTAAGTGTTGTTGCCACATTTCCATGTTATGATTATCATGCTTTATCATGCCTTTATGTTCATGTTTCTCTTTTGATCCATTGATATTCCTATTGACTAACATGTATTGTATTACTCATGTTATTCCATGTTTATTCTCTTACTGGGCTTTATAGCTCATCCTTTTCTTATACATGTCCTCAGGTTATCCCATGCAATGCTAAGTACGAGGGAATGTAGTGGTCATGTAAAGGAAGTTTTCAATAAAAATGTTGTACTTAATGTTTTAAGTTGTTATTTAATGATCCTAAGCCCCAAATACACTAGACCTCTCAATATTCCATGTTGTATCAAGTGAATAGTTTATGTAATAAATCTTTTTTAAGTTTATAATAAAAGTAGGGTTGTCATAGTTGATATCAGAGGATAGGTTTAGTTATTTTTGGTATTAGGATTAGAAAACCATAGTAAATACTTAGAGACAAGAATAAGTATAATAAAAACATCCCTAAGTATTTGTGAGTATTGAGTAAGTGGTTTATCAAGCAAATACATCCCTCTCTGGATACGAGCAGGTAGAGGCAGCTCTAGAATAGATGTATCCTAGGGGTAAAACTCGAAAACACCGCTTTGATATAGACTCGAATGGGAACTGGTGCATGACAACAGTCCTTACTACACTATTGGTTATGACACTCCCATGGGATATGCTTTTTTAAATTCATAAGCTTAGTATAAACCCTTATTAATAGAATTAAAACAAATGCCCATAAGAATATATGTTAGAAAGTAGATTATGAATAGCATAGATTGAAGCCAATAGATCCATAAGTTAAATAAATAAAAGTTATTTATAAGTCATCAGTTTTGTCCTTAGATTACCCTTTATGTGTTATCTTTAACTTTCCATTCATTAAGTAATAATAAATAATTATACTTAAAGTAATTTAATATCAAAATTTTATCATGTCTAGAGGGTAACTCAAAATTTGATATGTTTCACCAGCAGGATAAAGGATAGTTTCGAGATGGAAGGGGAAGAACCTCATACAACACTCTTGTCCCTTCATGAGGACTTAATAGATATAATTATTGTGAAGTCAAGCTCACATAGTATCAAAACCTTTTCCAATGTCTATCTTTCTTTCAAGACTCTCTATGACATATCAAAAACCTCTTCCATGCTGTGGAATCATCACGGATTGTGGATCACTTATGATCAAATCTTAAACTCCCAACTCTCTCACCTTTCTTGGAATGGAGGTCCTGTCAGGGTATTTTCAAATACTTCACCCTATCTAGAGAGTATAATGCATTATTTTACTTTAGGATAGTTGTCGAAGAGGGAGACCTCTGATCAGCCTATATGTATATAGTCTTGGCTTCTGGCCTTTTTGGAAACTTAGGATATATATTAGAAGAACCATATTTTGAAAATTTCAAAGATAACTATGTCAGACTATTTTACAAAAACCTAGTACATAATTTTGTTTTGAAACTATATGTTAGAAACAATTATTTTCAAAAAGTGCATCATATTTTCCATCAGTACAATCCAAGTTGCATGCACTTTATCTGGACTAAGGAAGTGGAAGACTTTGAAAGTGCATTGTGGTATTGTTTCACTAGGTGGACCCTCTCTCTCCATGATTTATGTGATAATGAGGGTTGGGGGATGCTTAATGTTGGTGGATAAGAAACCCTGAAGTTGTGTTTAAATTTCAGATTTCTTTTTTTATGTAATCAAATTGCGAGGATGTAATTTTTTTTAATAGGGGATGATTCTAACGACCCAAACTTTCATTAATGTAAATTAATCTTGATCTAATTAAATGTCTTATTATGGTTTTATAAAATGTGAACTTTATTGGTTTTATGTTTTTGGATTTTAAAATACCATTATGAATTGTTACTGTTGCAAATATTATCATTGAACAGTGATCACATGATTAGTATAAATATAGGGCTTTAACAAATCCAATTTACTTAGACAAAGGAAGGGATGGCCTCATCCAGTAGACTTGACCTATATGAAGACCATTTTTCGAAGCTCAGAAAGGAGGTGTCTTCATTTGGATTCTCTCTTGACCAAGACCATGCCGAGATTGAACACGTTATTCTTGAGCAGAACCGACTATAGGAGAAGTGGAAGTTAATAGAGATTACCACATGAGAGATGTTATCTGAGCCACCCCAAGAGTATGTCACCATTTCACACCTTACCATTTGGTCTTATGTTGGTGTTATAAGGGGTTATGTAACAAGACCCTAGCACTATGACTATGTACATTATTTTTTTGTATAAAGAATGTGGATTCATTTTTTTATTGTTACCCTGTAAATAATTTTTAAAGCACAAATAATTTTTTTAGTTAATATTCAACTAAGAAATATTTTTTTAATGAATTAATGGATTTTTGAATTAAATAATATTTTATTAAAATAGTATTATTATTATTATCAAATTAATTTTTATTAAATATAAATTATCGTATAATTTTATGAATGAAATTGTAATTTTTATTAAGGTTTGAGAGCTATTTTTGTCAAAACCCATTAATTTTCGATAAATGTCAGTTTTTATTTTAAACGTAAAAATTCACATATTTGGAAAATTATTTAGATAAAATTTCTATTATTTTTTTAATCAGGGTGTCAAAATTATCAAATGGTGAATTTTTCATAATTTTCTGAGACAGACGAATTTTTAGGTAAAAATTAAATACCGTTTAAATATTTAATGTGTTTTATGACATAATAATGACCCAATAGTGATGTAATAAAATAATATAAACATTATGTTCGGCCAATATATGTTTTACCATTAAAATAATGTGGTTTTGGGTATATTTTATTTATTTTACAAAGCTTTGGTGGACCCTTTAAGGCTTATAAAACATTTTGTTTTTTTAAATTTTTTCCTTGATAGTGTGACTCACCTCCACATATGCAACCCATTTATTTTAAGAATTTAGGCCATTGTCCTTATAAAATATGTTTTTCCACTCCCCTTTGGCAAAAACCATCAGAAAAAACCATGGGATGGTTTGTCATCTTGATTACTTTAATGTGAGGTGTCGCAAACCTAAATAATAATGAATTCCTTCTCTTTTCCTATATAATCCCATCCATGCTCTCACTTCCCATTCACTAAAAGCCTTTGGAGTTATACCAAACCATTACCTATTCTCTATATAATCCTCCAAAGGTTCCCCAATCTCCCAAGAATCCTCTCTCAAGCCCATCCCAATCCTTTGGGATTACACTTCCAAGTAAGGGATTCTTACCCTTCTCTTTTTGTCAAAGTTTCTTAACATTGTTATGCCATTTTATTTTCAATTACAATTGTTGGGGTATGATTTCTCACCTTACACATACTTATGTATTTACTTTTTTATTGTAGGATACCCCTTTATCTCTCATTAATGCCTCCCATGTACACCCGTTACCATGACGAAATTCCATAAGGGATTTCTTCCTTTATCATTTTTGTCCAATTTTCTTTAAGTTGTTATGACATTTTTTTGCAATTAAAAATGTTGGGGTATGATTTCAAACCTCCCCCATAATTACCTCTTTATGTTTGTATGATGGGATACCCATTTATCTCTCTTTAATTCCTCCCATGTACACCCGTTACCATGCCAAAATTCTGTGAGTGATTTTCTCTCCTCTTTTCATCCAAGTAATTCTTTTGTATTATGCATCTAAATTCCCTTACGTTTGCGGGGACATGTATCTATATTACCCCCATACTATCAATTTCATGTAAATATGATGATACACCCATTTCTCTCTCATAAACCATTTTCATGAATCCTTATGTCACACTGTTATGCTGCCGAAATTGCATTTCATTTTTCCAAACCAAGATCATTGTGTAGTGAATACCATACCCATGTCTCTATCAAGGGTATTCATCTTTATGAATATATACATATTTAATGGTAATTTCATGTTTTCATTCCACATTACTTAATTGTGGAATGACTTATGATGTTTATTGATTCCATGTTATATGATCCATGTGGCACACTTATGCATGAAATGAAATGTTTAAGAAGGGTGTGCCCGGATAGCACTCCAATGCATTAGGTAAATTATAGTATCATGATACGTAATGTGAAATGGGTGTTGAACTGTGATAATTCAAGTGAAACTAGGGTTTACTAATGCTTCATGTGCAATGAGTGTTTACTCATTCTCCATGTGCAATGAGTCTTGGATCATGCTAATTCCATGTCAAGTGTTGTTGCTACATTTCCATGTTATGATTATCATTCTTTATCATGATTAATGTTCATGTTTCTCTTATGATCCATTGATATGTCTATTGTCTAACATTTATTGTATTCCTCATGTTATTCCTTGTTTATTACCTTGTTGGGTTTTATATCTCGCCCTTTTCTTGTGCATGTCCTCGGGTTATCCCATGCAATGCTAAATACGAGGGAATGTAGTGGTCATGTAAAGGAAGTTTCCAATAAAGATGTTTTATTTCATGTTTTAAGTTGTTATGTAATGATCCTAAGCCCCAAAGACACTAGACCTCTCAATCTTCCATGTTGTATCAAGTGAATATTTTGTGTAATAAATCTTGTTTAAGTTTATAATAAAATTAGGGTTGTTATATTTATGTGGTATAAGGCTTCATACTTTAATGAAACTAATAATCCATTGGTATCTGAGAAATGGATTTGGTCCCTTGAAAAGATATTTTAGGATTTGTAAAGTAATGAAAAGGAAAATTTTACTCTAGAATTATATTTCTAAAGAGATGAAAATTAATGGTATACAATTATTTAGAATACTAAAGATAAATAGAAGATAGAAATTATGGAATGGAGAAATTTTAAGGTGATATGATTTGAGAAATATTTTCCTTGAGAACAATGATCTCATTTAGAAAAGAATTTTTTAATTTAATATTAAATTATGAGTAATGTGTTTTTGAGTGTCAGGACAAAATTAACAAATTACCAAGGCATGATGTGAATAATATATGTAATCTAGAAATTAATATTTATATTTTCTTTGATGGGATTAGGCCGACCCTTTGAAGGGCCTTAGTTTCACAAAAAAATCATCATATGATGACACAGTATAAAGTTACATTAAGATATAAAATGAATTATTCAATAATTAAAGGAAATCAATAGAATAATAGGATGACTGGGAACCATCAAAACATGAAATGTAATGAAGAGAAACAAGGGAAAGGTGAAACCTTTAACACCTAATAATTGTGGAAAGATACATCCCAATAAATTTTTAAATAGTATGGGAGTTTTTTTACATGTATATAGATAAAAGAAAAAGTCTCATGAGTGTAAATAAAATAAGGAAGACATTGTTATACAATTATTGGACTATAATAATATAGGGCAATATTTGAATAAATTCCCCAAGAATTAGGGTATACATTGATAATTTCATTATGGTATTTATTTATGTTATCTTTGTATACTACAAAAGGAGTGAATAGAATGATAATAACTTGTGAATCATTCATTATCCTGTTAGAGGAAATTAGTTATTTGAGAAACTTACAATGTATGAATCTTAGATTTAGAATATTTCCTTTCCTGGAAATATTGTCTCAAAGGATAAAATAGTTTTTGATGTTTTTAAGACAAGGAATGCCCTCAACACCGTATATAACCTTTAGAGTTTGTGTGTGAATTTATGTGGGGGTAATTATAGTTTATTATTTTTAATATATGATTATTATGTATTCAAGTTTGTTCCATTATATCAAACCATGGGTGTAATTATTCAGGTATTGGAGATTAAAATATTACTCTTTTATTTAATTGTTTGCTTTATTGAGTATTATTTTTACTTATGAGTCCCATGTTTAGTTTTAGTAAATGAAGATAAATAAGATGAATTAAAGGTTAAAAAACTTTCAAACAATGAATAGAATTATACTTTAATGGATATCACAATTCCTTAAGAGTTGATTTAGTGATTTATGGAAGAAATATTTATCCTATTCATTCATAATTTGTGAAATTGAGATGAATTATAAATAGAAAATAAATTGAAACAACCTAAGGGATGAAGTTTCACTTATGAAATGGAATGAAATAAAGTAAGTATATTTTCTCATAATACTCATACTCAAGAAATATAAGATAAATATATCATGTTTGGTTTGGAAATTATTGTTGAATTATCAAGGTAGTATTATGGAAACACATTAACAAGTGTAAGTATTATAAAGGTACAAAATTTTTTCATTATGAAATAATAAGTTCCCAAGTGTAAACATAGAAATTAAAATTCATGATAAAATCTAGTATTATATCACGATCAAAATAAATTAAAATTATAAGGATGAAATTTATATGAGGGGAGAATATAACACACTAAATATTTTGGTCTATTAATGATATTAACAATATATTATGTTACACACAACAGTGATCTTAAAAAACCATGATATAAAATAGAAATATTATTACTTAAATATGACTGATATAACCTAAATGTTGGATTAGATGGTATATATAGGGGTAATATAATTATAAAATATATTTAAAAATTTATATTAATAAAAAAAAAATATTAGTTACTAGGAAATAAGTGCCCAATTTTTAATGATAATAATTAAATTATATAAGGTTAATAATAGTTAAATATTATAAGGTTCATTTTTCTATAAAAGCAGTTTTGTTGTATATATTCTAATTTCATTTAAAAGAAAATGTTTTAAATTTTTAAAAAAAATTATTTGATAAAATGCACTTCATTTTTTATTGTATTATATAAAAATCACCCCGTGGGGAATTTTTTTATATTTTTCAAAAATTGTGGATTTTTTGTTGAATAACGAAAAATATTGATTTTACAAATAATGTCACTTTTATAACATTTTCATGATGTTAGAGTTAATTAAAAGTTGATGAAACATGTTTTATTGACTACACATATATTTAATAAGTAATATAATTCATTTCAAAATAAAATTTTGAATTTACAAATCTATGTTTGATATTTTGGAGATCTGAGTAATGTTATTTTTACAAATAGAAACTATTTTTTGGTTCCTTTAATTTAATCAAGTAGTCACAAGGTTCCTTTAGGTTTCAGTTTTGTTTCAAAAAAATAAGTAATATTTTATTTAAAATAATATGATCAATTTCATGAGAATTAAAATTATAATTGATTTTGGTGTAAAATTATTATTTTTCTTTAAAAGGACATTTTACTAAAAGTTATTTTCATTGCATTTTTTCCAAATTATGTAAAAATATATATTTAAAACTTCTATAAATTGAATATTAGAAAATGGATTCCATATTTGGGATCATAATATTTTAATTTGGAAAAAAAAAATTATCATAATTAATAGTACCCATGGTAAAATTTTATCACTTCGGTTTATGGTAAAATGAGTTAAAAGGTTAAAATAAAGGTATAAGGCTTCACGATAGCACAAAACACTTGTATAATAATTTTTGAAGTATTTATAGGTTTCTCACCCACCTCACTTATAAAAGGGAACCTCCTCCCCTCATTTATAAACACTTATTAAGCCACTTATATCAACCCATACCTAAGAAAATATCTTAAAAACATACTTACACAATTATTTTAGATTTTTTTTCTCCCTAAAATACCATTCTAATAAGGCTTATGGTGTAATCCAAAGGAGGTTTCTCAAAGAAGAGGTCATTGTATAAAATAACTGCTTTTAATTTATTTCTTCTTTTACCTCTATATAAATATATTATAACCCTAATAACATAATTAATTCATTATATTCACTATATTTAAATTTTATTATGATTATGGAAAAACTTTTTCTACCTTATTTCCATCCTAAGGGAAATGAAAACTTTGTTTGTGTGTACATGTGCACTACCACCTCCATGAGGCGATGTCTTTAATTTTTCATCACTTACTCACATATATGGTTATAAATATATAATTAATGAATATATATGATATTTAATATATTATAATTATTTTTTAATGAGAATTTATTAACTACCTTCTTACCCTTCTGTTTGTTAAAAATGATAATGTCGCTTGTGCATACGTGTGGACAACCACATCCATGAAGCGATGTGATTTTTGTTCAAGTTCTAACTTACAAGACTGGTATTTAAATTAACACTTTATCTACTTTATTTTATTTTCATTCATTATAAAAATACAATTTTCATTCATGTGTAGCCATGAACTACCGTCTCCATGAAACAACGTGCTTCATTTTTCAGGACTACCTTAAAAGGATGGTTATAAATATATATTTAATATATATAAATGATATTTATAATATATTTAATATTTTTAATATGATTTAATAATTTCATAACACCTTTAACCATGGTCAATATACCAATGCAATTTTGGATAAATCAAAAAACAACTTTTCATCGATGATATAAGAAAAAAGTATATAATGAATGGGTGAAAATGATCATAAAAGGGACAAAAAATTAAAATATAGATGGAAAAGGTTATTAATAAAGTATTTAATAAATATAAATTGATTATTCCGGAGGATATATTGTGTCTGACTAAGAAGGAACCCAAGGTAATGGTTTTTCATCTCAATTCCACTCCATTGAGACATATTTTATATTTTGCACTTAATTACTTTAATATGGTGTAAATAATTTCCCTTTAATATATTATATCATTAATTTTTATTTTTCATGGTATTTAATGTTTTAATTCATGTTTTCTATTTTAATGTGTTTTTATTCAAAAGTTATTAAATTTTTAAAGGTTTATTTTTCAATCTCACTCTTATTCGTGATTGTTCATGTTTAAATTTACATTGGAAGAATTAAATGATATTTATATTTTTAAACCCCATATATTTTATTCTCCTATTTTTATTTCTTGGGTTTCCATGTTTTCTTTCAACTTTTCCTTTATTTGACACTCGAAACAACTGAAGGATTGTTTATAAGGAAAAGAGGCCTTATTTCTCTTTTTAGTCAGTAATATTTATCTTAAATATTTGTATTATAATAATTATTTTAATGAAGTTTTTATCTAATTTAAAATGATTTGAAAATTTATTTTTCTATACTCTTTGAATTTATTTATAATTTTTTTAATGGAAACATTTTAATATTTTCTAAATAATTCATTTTTTATTCTTTAAAGAATTGTGAAAGGAGTATTCTTTTTAACATATACGGCATGAATGAATTTTACCTCCTCAAGGACCATTATTTTCTATTTATATTACTCTACTAGTTTCCATGATTTTCTCATATCAAATCATTTTCCATTATTCTCTGAATTTTTTATTTTCTATATTAAAGTAAAATAGGAATTATTTTCTAAAAGGTTGAAATTTTTGTTCTAAATAATCTATACGTTAATTTTATTAACAAACTTAAAAAGTAAAAAAGAATGTTATTATTAAATATTATCTTCTGTTTTACTATATAATCCTCCAAATAATTTACTTTGCATTAAAACCTTGATTTCTGAGGAATTTATGGTCTAAAATCATCCCTTAATGACTTATGGATTCTAGATTATTTTTTGATTATTAACTTTTTTATGATGAAGTTCTCTATCACTATATATTATTCATTAGACTTTAATTTTATCCTTCATGGCCATATTTTTAACATCATGGATATATTCAATATCATTTATTCTAATTAAATATTGTATTTACTATAAATAGTTACAATATATGGTGTTAGTTGAAGAAATATTATTAATAATTTTATTTCATTTACTAAGAAAATATTGATCTTCTATATTCTTTATTCAATACATATATATATTGATTGATAACACATATTGATTATTTATTATATTTAAGATTCAATAAATGAGTAATTTATTAGAGATATGTAAATGAAAAATGGTTCCCAGCTATATATTTCCCCTCGATACATCGATGGGTATCATAGGAAAAAATGGGTATTTATCAGTGTATGTTGGCCCATAAAAGGAAAATGTCTTGTAACAAGTTTGTGAGGGTATGTAATATGTCTTATCATAAGGCATTTATGGTAAATTTCTTGATGTCTAGGAATGGGTCCTTTAAAGTAAGATAATGACGTCCAAAACTATGCATTTCATTAAAATTTTATTTATTATTATTCATGTGATTGTTTTGTTGATATTTTAAATGGATATATTTTGAAGTTAAAGTTATTAATTAAATTTTATTATTTATTATGTACCCATAAATATTGATTATATCTTATTTACTCTTGATAACTTCTAATATATGCTACCTAAACTAAGCATTTGAGATCACCCATTATTTTTTTCCTTTCCCCGGGATACTAAAAAGGGATCCTTGATTTATTTTAAAAGATGAAAAAAAATTAATGATTTATTTTAATCTTCCAATGTAATATAGAAGTCATATATGTATATATTTTTCCAAAACTACTATGTTTTTCGATCCTTCTTGATGTGATCCCTTGTATATTTTACCAATATAATAAAGTAAACCTTGTCTATGGGATACTTGAGTGGGGGTTTATACACACCCTAAGTCACATAAAAAATATTCATCTCCATATGATTATATCCAACAAATAAAAATTATATAAATCCATTTAATGGACCCAAACGGGATGTTTTATTGACGTAAACCAAACCACTACATGCTTTGGTCATTCTTCATTATCGCCCATAATTAATGACTAGCATTGAGGGTTTAAATCTATCCTTAGGGAATGATTTTACTTCTTTTTGAAATTTCCTAGGTTTATACCAGATTCCACTTAAAATCAAAATTAACTATTTTTAAGTTAGGTACCACAACCAAAAAATGAACCCACTTGTGGGGAAAACTATAATACCTATATAAAAATATAAAATAATAATCTATATGAATGAATCTAATGGAAAACATTATCTTGTAGGAAGATTAAAAAATAAAAAAAATTCTTAAATAATAAAACTAAAATAGATAAGGTGATATTTCATTGACACATCCTGTTAATACTGACCACCCTCACTCTATTACCTGGTGATTTCTTGCTTTTCTAATCCAATTTTATACTAGTTTGTAGATAACCTAGCCTAATATCCATGTTTCCAATCATACCTAAAATAATATATATAATACTACATGTATGTCAAGGTTCACATTTTCTATGTGAGTATAATGATACAATAACCACCTCTAAGAGGCATGAACTCCCATAAGTGTAGATAATTAGGTTATGAATGTTTGTATTATTATGAAATTCATAATAATATTTTATCAAATTTAAATCAAATAATATTTAATTGAATACTATAGATCACAAAATGTAAATCAAGGAATAATATTAGACTTCTCTTTTACTATCAAGTAAAGTTATATTATAACCATAACATACTCATTCCATCCATAGGGGTGAATAATACCAATAATACTAAACAACTCATGTACCACCTGGAGGATACATATGAACTTAAAGTCCGAACAAAGAATTCCATTAGAAAAAACTTGATATACTCAAAAAAATCAAAGAAGTAAACTATAATTTTTATATCCTTAATTTGTGAAAAAAATAACCATTTGTACATCTTTACGAATAGGTAAAATAACTAGAGTACCCATATAAAAAGAACTATATCACTATTAATACTAAATAATAAAAAATAATGATTCAAATAGATGATAATGCATAATGAAAAAATGAATAGATGGAATATATTACACATTAATAAGCAATGTATAATAACTAAACCAATAATAATATACCACAAATGAATCGAGAAGAAACTTCTGATTTCAATATTGAATAATAGAAAAAATGGTCCATTTATTGAATAGTAAACAAATTCCCATCACATTTTAAACTAATTGATATTCCAACAGAATATGTATTCTATAAAATAAATACACAATAAAACCACCTGAAATCACATTAAATCACTCTAAAAACGTCCTTTCAAAACAAATAATGTTACTTCCAACCTATCTCTAATAATCATATATATATATATACACACATTAGAAAAAAATTATAGGGCCAATTAAAATTTTATACCAATTGATATATCTATCCTATATGTTATAGAAATCATATATCCTTAATCAATATATATAATGATAAGGAATCATCTTAAAGGAACATTCACACTATAAGAAAATTGTTAAATCACTAAGACTAATATTTTTCTATATCAATTCCATTAAAATTATAAAAATGACCTATGGTCATATTTTTTTAACCATGGTTTTAAAAATCATATTCATTGATCACCTATGATAATGATTCATTCAAACCATGACTATAGATATGACTTGTGGAAAAGTTTTTTCAATGTTGTGGCTGTAGGTGATTATGGTTGGCCTATAGCCAAAATTTTAAAAAATTGTGATGGTAAACTAGACCTACAGTCATAGTATTTTAAAAATATGAGCATAGCTCAACCAATAGACATAGTTTTATAAAAATGTAACCATAAGACAAATTTTTTATTACATTTTTTTATATAAATAAATATATTAAACATATTTCATTTAAATTTTATTTTAACAGACACATGCATATATATATATATATGTGTGTGTGTATAACAATTTGAGTTAGTATAGTGTTTATTTAGTCTCTGTAATAACATATAGGTTGGGGGTTCACAACCCAATGCCAGTTTCATTCAATATTATTGGATACTTAGGAAAATAGGTTTAAAAATGGGAATAAGTCAAAGACCAAGATTGTAGGTACCTATAGTCATTGTTTGAGAAAAATGACTATAGGTGTCAGCTTATAGTCATGGTTTCCCAACTGTTGTCATAGGGTTTCTATAATCATGGTTTAATTAAAACTATGATTATAAAACTACCTTAATCTATCCAATAATAATAGTTTCCAAAACCCTGATTGTAGGCTAACAACATGATTTTTTAGCCTTTTTTGTTGGGTCCAATTTGATTTATTAAATATTATTTTAAGAATTGAGAATAATATGAAACCCAAACTCAAGATCTACCATGCATGGATGAAAAACCATGTAAATACAAAATGAATGTCTTTTGAAATGCCTAGAAGGTCGGTAAACCCTCAAGAGTGGAGGGGTGAATTAGTAGTCTATTTTATAAATTTTTTTATTTTCAATTGAACCTCTTAGACTTATTCAGTATCAATCCACTCCCTTTGTGTTAGTTAAATCCATGCCTAAATAATTGAATAAATAAAGTATCAACACAAATATTTACAAGCTTTTTTCATAAATACCTACTCTTTTTCATGACTAGTGATGTACCCTATCCATGGATTCTCTTCTATAATCAATCACAAATTATAATGGATTTTGTTCTTCCCACACCTACAACTGATTTCATCTCACACGACTTCCTCTATCTAGCCTCACACTAGGATATTTCTTCATATTCTTACTGTACTCATATCTTAGAACCATTTTATCCATCAATACAATGAGTCACATAGGTTCCAAAGGGTCCCATCATATTTATGAAAGTGCTCCCTTAATTCCCTAAACAAATTTGATCTTTTTTATCATTTTTATTTCATTTTATTAATATAATGTTCACCTTCCACTCAGTAGTAGAGTCCTCAAATACCTTAGGTTCTTTAGGAATAATACATGCAAATCAGTCTCTACTATCAACTCAGCATCACAGATATTCATAATCAGTTCACCAATATTTCTCACTCAAAATATAAAACACTAAAAAACTAAACTCAAAATATTAATGCATGCATAGTATATTGATCATTCCTTACTTTATTCTTATTCTTACTACTTCATATCACTTGAACAAAACTCAAAATGATGGTATGATTTTTCATATCCTTCAACTTCAATACCTAATAATCTTCATCATTAGCTAAATATTAGATATCTCTTGTTATTTTATATATAAAATATATTATCCTTATTATAGTTCTTCTTCCCTGAGTTTTTATGGTTCCCTAATATCCTTATAACTTCTCAATATTTCTCCCACTAACTAAGAAGAAGTGTTTTCATCTTCCTTTTTTATATCTTTATCCTTTAAATTTTCTTGTTTTAACATGCATAAGTAATTTAATTAAATTTATTATTTCATATTCAATATCCACCAATGCTGGATTTAGGGTAATTCCTTACTTCGAACCAAAATTTTATTATTAAATAACCACTTTGAGAAACCACCACTATATTACACATCTTTTTCAACTTAAAAGGTATATGATCCTCATTTTTGAAACTCAACCAAAAATATCTTCATAGAATATCTATAATGGGATTGGGTTCTTTTTTTTTAATCAACTCAAAATTTCTCCACTAAATTCACTCATTATTTATCATAGTTGTATAAAAATAAAAAACACATATTCCTATAGTTTGGATATCACTTTATGTTCCATGTGAATTTTAATAGATATCACATAGCCTTTAAGAATGAACCAGTATATAGTAGTAGTATTTCTACCCATTCCTCTATCAATCATAGATTGAATCACAAATAAGATGTAATATTTAATCCACTAAATGAATAACACCATAATATTATAATTTTTTTAAATTTCATGATTTATGAAATTCGGAAGTCTTCTCTCATTTCAATCTTGGGAAAATTCATATACATTAGTATCAATTACTCTTGATTTTCACGTAGACAGACTTAGATCACAATGATAAAGGTGATAAACCTGCACCTGGGTTGTTTTTTATGCTTGGGTAAAATTAATTATTTATAAACCCTTTTTAAAAATTAGTATATTAAATGAGTAGGGTATCGGTTCACATAAAAAGAATAAATTTTGTTTTTATGACCAAGAATAAAAAGATAAATCTGAATAAAATAATAAATAAATCGATTTGATCAATGATGATGTGAAGATGGTGTAATATTATGAATGAAAATTAGGAAAATGAATGGATTAAATAGAAGATCATAATCAAGGAAGGGCAGTAAATAAAGACCAGAATAACATTATTGGATACTTATATATATATATTCCTTTATTAATATATTCATGTAAGCACATTGGAATGGATTAAAATAGGTATACTATCTTGGTGACAAGTCAATATGTGGTCAAATGAATACTATAGTTCTTTAACAATAGATTCTACTCAACCACAAAAAGATAAATTAGTTTTCACTAACTCTAATTTTTAATTGAACTCAATGTGTTACTATAAAGATTGATCTCAAACTTGAAAAAATATTTTTAATTAAATTTGATCAAGGATAATTTTCATTGACTATTAATGTTTTAGAAAATTATTTTGACAGAGAATGGTTAAGAGAGAATAATCTAGGGAAACTAGTATATAATAAAATTTCTATAAAAATCTTATTCCCCATAGATATTCTAGATTATCAAAATGTTTGTCTTAAAATAAAATGATGATTTTATTACAAATAAAATCATTAGAACAACAAATAGAAACATGAAATGAGTTAGAAGAATCTTCCCTTTCACCTAATCTGATTTCTATTAGTGATCTCAGTCTTACCTTACTATGCTCAACTATCACTCTCCTCTCCGATCTTCCTCTAATTGTACCAAGTAATTATCCACTTTTTCTAAATTATTATTTTTAGATAAATAACAGTTTACACACCAAACCCCACCTCGAGCTCATAGTTACAAATCTGAGAGTTCCTACCTAACTTCTATATGGAATTCATGTCACTATACATTTTATTCACTTGTGACATAATAAATCTACTAATGTAATTTGTTCATTCACACATAGGAATGTACCTTATCTTTAAACAATTTCCAGAATCATCATGTACTTATCTAAGTCAAATCCTATAAAGGGAGAGTTCATTATCCTATACTGATTTCAATCAAATTTTCTAATTATAAATTTTAGAATTTAGGGATCATGAAATTTATTAGGCCAGTGGATTAGGTTTAAATATTTAGACTATTCTATTTTGTATTAAATATTGGGATTATTCCTATACTTGGTCTTGGGTCAAAATAATTTAGTAGAGCATGCTTATTATCTTCAAATAAATCACCCATGAAACCCTTCAACCATTCCTAGTGAAAGTAATCAAATAATTCAAATGGAAAATGATCATCCTCAAATTATCTTCTCACCTGAACTGATATTTAACAAATTCAAAGCCCATAATTGGTTTATCCCATTACAACCTCACAACCGTGACTTTGGGGAAATCCAAGATCCCATAAATTTTTCAACTCAACAAAAAATATTCATCAAGGCTAGGTCCTTACCTAATAATTGGTTTCTCAATATTATAACTTAGTCCATCGATAGAATTTTGAGTTCAATTCAACTAGGATTGAATAGTTTCTTCTTCTGGAGTATCAACATTAATGACCCAGATCTTGGACTACAATTTATCTTCATTCTGATTTCATCAACCGAGTTCAATAACTACAGTTAGAATGAAACTCATACTTATATTCTATTGGCCTTGGATTCTCAAAAATCCCAATAATAGAATATACACAATCCATAAGTATTCATACTACCCCAACCCTTGATAGATCATCCTAAATATTCTCATAGAAATCATCGAGAGTCAACAAATCAGGTTAAACAACTTTAAACCTTCTCTCCTCTTAGGAAATTAGTCAAGAACCTAGTTTTCATTCAACCATACTTTTAAAAACCTAAAAATGGAGGTTAAAATATATTTATTCACACTAATCCATGCATACCTAGTGGAAAATGAACAAACAATGTTCTTCAATCTGAAAATATGGTGTAATCACCTTTATCAATCATAGTCGAGCTTTTCACTTCATTAATTCTAGTCCACATTATTCTATCATCCTTAAAATTTGGTCTTGAAATATGAAATCAATCCTATATATTAGTTGATACCCTAAATTATAATCATAGATTCATCCCGAAAAAATCACTACATATCCATCATAATTTTATCAGTTTTGATAAGAGGTGTGGGAAAATTAATTTGTTTGAAAAGCTCCACAACTTTGGTTTGAAGTTCAACCCTTTATCCTTGATTCAAATGAGTTGATCTTGGCCACAAAAACTTGTTTTAAAGCTTCATTTTCAAACCTTTTTTTCTTGGTTGGATTTCCTCGGTGGCTTGGGATTCATGGGATTTTCCTTCAAGTTTCCACAAGGATTTCATATTTCAACATTTAAGATTTTTGTGATCTTCGTTATTTATTCCAACATCAATATTTTCATTTTTCATTTTAATTAAATTACCCATAAGCTTCATGGTTACATGGAAGTACTATTAATGTAGGGTTGTTCCATGAAAATCTGTTTTTTCATTCATGGTAGGTAGATCTCCCTTCATGCGGTGGGTATAAGTTCATGTAGTAAGTTCTTTATAGGCATAGTAAGTGATCCTCTTTGATTTTTATCATTATTCTATAGGAATGGTAGTTTTATAATGACACGGTCAGTTATGATTATATTCAGGAACATAGATACCTAGAAGCTTCGTGGACGATTAATATATTCCTCGTGTAGCAAGCTGGGCTCTAGTAAATATGGTAGGTTAGAGACTTTACCATAAATAACACTTGTGGTTAGTGTTGTCCTTTACAAATTTTCTAACATGGTATGTATAACAATGAACTGGAGGCCACTTGAAATTGGATTTTCATGGTAAGTTGTAATTTTTTCCATTTTTTTGGGCATAGTCACTGGAAAATATCTCTTATAGTCAATTGGTATTTTATCCTTTGGACACTTTAGTACTTTAAAGAAAATTCATGCATGGTTGGTCAATTGACCAAAGGATATTTCTTATGGTATATTAACTTTCTTCATATAGTTGATCAATAAACCACAATAGTTAGAATGAAAGTTTACTTCACTAAAACATCCCAAAACAAATAATACCAAAACTTAGTAAAAAATCATCAATCAAAAATAATAAATGATTTTAACATACAATAATCAATGAATTTTTAAATCCATAATTAGAATTTAATTCCACAAAAATCCTTTTAATATAAAAACAAGTAAAATAGAAAGGATTAATACAAAATATTCAATATCACACAAATAACTTAAAAAAAATTTTATTTGAAAAATAAAAAAATGGTTGTTCTTAAAATAATTTAACTATCAAGATAGATAATATTTAATTGATTTTTCTATAAAATTATAATTTTCAATAAGATATTCACAAAACTATATTTTTAAGCACAATATTATGAAAAATTAATTATTATATATTAATAACTCATTTTACATATAAAATAAATGATTAAATTATAGAAAATTATGTGTAAAATTTCATCAAAAAAATACCACATCAAATTCCCCCACACTTAGAAATTTTTTATCCTCAATCAATCCATGATTTTTCTTTGTTAAGAGAAACAAATATTTCACATATTATCAAAAAATGAATCATGTTAAAACATTTATTTACAAGGGAAAAAAAATTTCGAAGGGACAATGTTTTGAATAAATTTTTATAACAATTCCTTTTTTGGTTTGAAAACACTCTAGAAGTGAAGAAATAAAAGACACATTAATCATTGAAAATTTCATTCCTCCTGTATGAAATCACTTATTACCATATTTAAATTAAAATTTAAGTTCTAGGTTTGAGAGTGCAAGAAATCTAGATCTAAGTGGAATTAAAACCTTAACAATAAGAACCTTCAATTATCAGTCTCCCCAAGGTTCCAAAAATGAATTTTTTATTTTTCAATTCATTGATACAACTCAAATGATTATCTTATAACTCAAATACACCTTCTTTATTTGGGTTCAATATTTCATTTGTCTTATTGAATCCGTTTTTTGATAATTAGGCACTTTATTTAGTTTTTAATCTATGAATGTCCAAATAACTTATTAAATTTACAAGTGGAACCTTTTTTAGTGCAAAATATCTCATGGATTCATCACAAGATCCAAATTTCCAACTTTACTCCATTTTCAATGGAAGTATATTATTATCTTTTGAGTTGGTTCTCTAAGGTTTTTGTTTCAAAATGAACAAGTTCCATGGGTTCATGTTCGAAGATTCATTTTCCTCATGTTCTAATTCCAATTCCACAAATTTTTATCTAATCACACTCCATTTCATATTTACTAAACATAATATCCATAAAATGAGTGGGTAATATCACTCATAAATCATTCATGTCTAAAATTTTAGAATCAATGTAAACCTTAAAAACTATCATGAAATTATCCACATGGTAGGAAAATATTTTAAAAATAATCTATAGCTCAAAGACCCCCACTTGGGAAAAAATGAACAATTTTATAAAAAATTAAACATTTATGGAATTTTGTGATATGAATAAACCATTGAAGCATAGTTAAGTGTAGTTAATGAACTTACACTACCACACATAAAACTCTACATTGTCCCTAATATTGAGTCCTAATGTTGAAGAACGTTAAATAAATTTTAATTCATGAAATATTTTCAATTCAACAACTTTAATAATGTTTAAAGGGTATAACAATATTCACATAATGTTTTCCATATCAACCAAAATAAATAAAATAGATTTACAAAATTTTATTCATTTTTTTAATAATAGACACTAGAATTTATAATTTGGATCAAAATATGGAATGAATTATTTTTGAAATAACTGTAATTAAATTAAAGTAATTTTATTAGATAAGAAAATTTTTTAAATTTGGTATTTATATAAATTAGAATCTGAATTCCCAAATCAAGAAAAACATATTCATTAACATGATTTCTGAAAAACTAGGGGAATTCCCTCACATGTATTTCGCCACGATATATAAAATAAATAAATAAAAGAAATATAAAAATACTCACATTGATCTAGAAGCTTCATTAATTTGAATTTATTCAAATGTGACCTCCATTATATCAGTGAATATTTCCTTTATTTTTCATGTTTATGCTTTTAAAAAATTAAAATAAATTAATATTATTAGGCAGTAGAACAATGATTAAGTTATTGAAACTAAAGTTTGAGTATAAGAGTCTTAGTTTATATGATCTAGAATTCATCTTCATTTAGTATTGAAAAACACTTGAAACTTATTGGGGGTCTTCTACTATGGTCACTTCAATGATTATGGCTAGTACACCTCTTCATGAGCTCACTCTACCAACCATATGACCACTTAAATGTATGGTCAGTCCATACATTGCTCTTAAGGTCAATTGATCTATAGAAATAACACTTATTCGTGTGGTCAATAATTAATTTTCATAACACAGTTCCATAACTTATTGAATTTTGAGTTTTTAATCATAGTCACTAGACCTACTAAGAGAGTTCATAGTTACTTGGAGACTTAAATGGATGAGAGATGCACAGTTACATGGTGATCGCTTAGAGAAATATTTAAAATTAATTTAAAGAGTAGGTGAATAAGAAGGGGTTATTTTTTCTTAAATAAAATAAATTAAAATATAATAGAAACAAGAAATCATGTGTCATATCACAATAAGAACTGAGTTTATAGTCCCCAGTTACACTCATTGCATACTCATCTTTCAATTAATGAGATGGATGATAAACCCTTTAGTTGTCCCTCAATGTAGTGGATAATTCATTGAACATTGACCATAAATGGTTAGTTATCTTATCCCACTATCTCTATATCCCCATTTGCTATCAATCTCCGAATGGTGAAGGTTGAAAACCATGTAGTTTTTAGTTTATTAGGAAGAAACTTCATTCTAGAACTGAATAGCAACAAAGTTTCAACAACCTTAAAGATCCTATTCAGAATGATAAATTTTGGTAAGGGTTTTTTAATTACTTATAAATATAAACATTTTCATAGGATTATCTTATAATTTCCTCAAACTCACTCAACACCAGTAACATCCTCTCACCATAATACTTTAAATCATAGTTCAAGGCATTTACTACCCTATAATACTTTTGATGAAATTTTACAAGGAGATGAAATGTTTTTCTACAGATTTCCTTGTAAGGATGCAACCTTATATTGGGTATATTAATAAATATTCCATGCAAAAAATCTTCATCCAACTTATTTGGAAAATAAATTTTGGAGATATACAATGTCTTCTCCAAAAATTGTTTAATCTATTTGTTAGAAATCTCATTTTGACTAATGAATTTTGGGTTATAGGTGGTTTAAGTTATATGAGCACACCCATATTTCTCTAGTAAATCCTTGAACTTATAATTCTTGAAATTATTTATATTATTGATGATGAATTTTTAGGAACTCAAAGTATTTAGAAAATATTCTTCTTGATGAATTATAAAACACTATAAGAAATCGTATTTGTAAGAGAAACTACCTCATACCACTTGGACACATAGTCTATAGATACTAGAATATATTTATTCCCATAAGATTATGGGAATGGACCCATGAAATATAAACCCCACTCATAAAAAAATTCAACCCTGGGAATTCCGTTTTATAGAAACTATTTCATCCTAATGAAATTTATGATCCTTTTATATTTTTCAGAGACTATCACAAGACTAATATAATATTTAAATATAGTGGGCCAGTACAAACCAGCATAGAGGACCTTTGGTTAAGTCCCCCCCCCATGATGTCCCCCACAAGGTGAAGAATGATATCTCTCAAGAATGTGGATCATTTCTTCCTTAATTACACATCTCATCATGATGTCGTCATCACATCTCCTAAACATTAAAGGATCATACCAAAATTAAAATTTCAAGATAGAATTAATTTATTCCTTCGGTTATAAGAATGGTTTTTGAGTAGGACTCATGCAGCTAGAAAGTTGTTTATGTCTGCAAACCAAGAAGATTGATTCATATAAGCAAAAAATAATTCTTCAACAGGAAATGAAGTGTTTATTTCATTGGGTTCCTTATCTTAGGTTATGTGTAAACATTATTAGTAGTTTGTAACTAAATTTTTATCTCATTTATTATCCTTCATTTCTAGATCAAATTCCTACAACTAAAGTATCCATATCATAACCCTTGTTTTAGATACTTTCTTATAATGAAATTATTTAAGAGCGGAATGATTAGTGAAAATGATAACCATATACGCAATAAAATGCTATCTAAAATTATCTTGTTCAAATATTACAATAGGAATCTCCTTCTATTCAGTAGAGTAATTATTTTAGGAATTATCCAGTTGATTTATAGAATAATAAATAACATGAAACCTATTTTACTTCCTCTATCCAAAAACATCACTCTGAAAAATATCACTAGAATCACACATAACTTCAAAATGAAGTTTCTAGTTAAGTGTAGTGATAATGGGTGAGGTTATGATTTTACCCTTAAAAATATAAAATGGATCTAGACACCTATCATAAAGAACAAATGGTTTTTGCTTTACTTATAGTGTGCTCAAGGGCCTAGTGATTTTTAGAAAATTCCATGATGAATATCCTATAGAAATAATCATGGCCTAAAATCTTCTAATTCAATTCACATTCTCAGTTTGTGGTATCTTTTGGAACACTTTAATTTTTTTATTATAAAATTCAATCCCTATCTTATAAACTATGTGACTTAAAACAATTCCCTTGGGGACCATGAATTCAACTTTTTCTTATTTTAAAACCATATTTGATTTTGGGAACCTTTCCAAAATATTTTCATATTATTAAGACTATTATCAAAATTTATTACAACTATTGAGAAATAATCCATAAAAACCTCAATTATCCTCTTAATAATATCATAGAGAATATCCATCATAGATTTTGAGAAAGTGTATAAAGAACAAAAAAATCCAAAGGGAATTTACTTGTAGGAAAATGTCATAAATAAACAAGTGAATGTGGTCTTATCCTAATCCTCAAGAGTTATAAAAATTTGTTTGTATCTAGAACAGTCATCAAGAAACTAGGAGTACTCAGTTCCAGACAACCCCTCTACTATTAAGTCCATAAATGGAATTGTAAATTGGTCTTTCCTAGTGGTAGTATTGAGTTTATTATAATCTATGAATACCCTCCATTTGGTTTCTTTTCTATCTTGAATTTTTTCATTCTTCTCATTGGGAACAATAGTAAAACCCCCTTCTTTGAAACAACTTGAATAGGGCCCACCGATGTACTACTAGAATTGGGGCAAATGATACTAGAATCAATAAATAAAATAACTTCCTCTTTAACCGCTTATTTAATATTGAGTATAAGACATAATATTCCCTAAAATCCCGGTTTATGTTAAATATCCATAGGAATATTGTGTATGTAGTATGAATAACTTATTCTCTTTATGTCAACTCTGGAACAACAAATAGAAAATTTAAATTCCCTCAAAACAAACAAAAAACTCTCCTCTGGGGAAACTACTGAATCAGATGATATGATAAAACAAAATGAAGAGAACTCACCTAGAAAGGATTATTTCATATGAGAGGGAAGGGGGTTGAGTTACAACTATGGTACTTACTGGTTTGAAGGAAGACTTTTTGGTTGAGGGGTCCCAAGTTTTTCATTCTACCACTTAAGGAAGGAAATGTAGAAGGTTTCTTCTTCATTATTTTTATTCCCAAAAAAATTATCCTCACATAAAAATTCTAAAAATGGGTTATAGTCTTTTCTGAGGAAAATTAATCCTGTTATTCTATAAATTATAGAAAAAATTCATCAGTATGTTCTTCTTCTTTTATTTGGTAAATACCCATGCATGTTTTGGTAAGGATTTCAGGTCTATTATTGATTTTATCTATCATCCTCAAAAATCATCCTCTTTCTCCAAAACTAGTTCATCAATCTCTAAAATCATATAATGGGTAATAATTGACATTGGTAGAGTTCTTTATTTCATTTAAAAACGTTATGTTATTCTTTTTTTCTCTCCTATATTAACAATCAACTTACCCTTTAACATTTCAATGAAATCTCTTATTGTCTCAAGTTAGGGCCAACTAATAATGATAAGTAACTCCTTATCACACTCTATAACTCATATCAATAATTCATTGGGAAAAATATTTCTACTCACACCAACAAGTCATAAATTATCCCAATTTGAGGGGTAATGTATATATCTTCTAATTATAAAAAATAGTGGTGGGTTATGGAATTACTAATCTTAGGTGATGAAAAAATGATGTTGGAATTGAAATTATAGTTACACCAAGACAATAAAAATAGTCAAAAAGGACCCCAATACCAAATAAAGTGTTGGGTATGACAAAACTCCATGTATATTAAAGTTTGGGAGGTATCGTATTCTTCAATATAACACGAAAATCCTTTGTGTGGTTATAAGTAGAGAATTATTCCAAAGTTTTCTTATTTAAAAAATTATTTAATTATTTAAAATAATATGGTATTTGAATTAAGGATTCTAGGAATTTTATGTTATTGTTATTTTTCTTTATAAACTTAAAAAGGTTAAATATTTATATATATTTATTTTTCTTCTTTATTCTATCAAGGATGGGAAGAGTTATGGTGAAATTATTGATTATTGTGGGAATTCATTCAAATTTCTCTTCAAGATTTTTTTTACCCGTATTATTTTGGTTTTTTCAATCCCTTTAATTGTTTTTTATCTAGATCAGTGGGGTCTAGTGTTATTTCTTTATGGCTATAGAGAATTTCAATTTCTATATTTTTTAGATTTTGGTTCTCATTTTTATTCAGTTCCTCATCTTGAATACTTTTAGTAATATCCATATCTTCTAAATTATTTTTTTTGTACCACTCCAAGTTTTAATAGCAATAAGAATTTCCTTAGGCTTTATTTTAGTGATTCTTAGTATCTTAGCTTTTTCCCTTGATTACATTCCCTTATATATCGATCCCATTTGTGATTCAATTTTTTGCATCCTTTAATCTGTTTGGGATCTATCGAAATCATATTGGGCTTTTTTAACTTAATGAAACTTAATTATTTTCTCTTGCGAGATGACTATACTAAAACCCTAATCAAAATTATAAGACACTTTTCTATATAAATTCTTTTTAGTGCTATAATATCCATCTCTAGGTTGAGTTTGGAATTATTTCCATTGGTGTTGTGAATATCTAGGGGAGCAGTAGGTTTTATCACTCTCTTCTCTCCCTAGAAGTGATTTATTCTTATAGAATAGATTATTTGTTTTTTATAATCTTCCATCCATAGGTTTCATATAAGGTCCATATACAACAAAATTATCATTCTCTGGAGCTCAGGATGACATATAAAAGTTTGAATATCAATATTTTGAATTCCCAAACATGCCATAGTGTGATATTTCTCTATAAGTGTGTTTTTGAGTTTTATCATTGTAAAACCCAGTAGATTGGGATTAATATTAGGGAATATGTATATTTTTCTTCCTAAAAATGGTTCTTCTTATTGATCAATTATGTTGTGGAGGATGTGTTAGTGGAAACTAAAAGTAACTAAAATTATCTAAAGTTCTTTCACTCTGTCAGTTTATTTTGAGGTTGATGTGGATTATGTTTTTTAACTTATTAATTATTATGATTCTCCCTAAGATTTTTCATTTAATTTTTTTTTTTAAATTTGAGAGACCTTCAATGACTATTAATTTTATATATATAGGGACTAACTGTTTTCTAGGTAATATTTTATTCAAAAACACATAGATTCAATAGTTTTTTTGCAGAACAGTTTTCATATTTTTTTTAGTTTCCTTGGTCCCACATTCCTTCATAATAAATGGAATAAAAATATGACAAGAAGAAACCTATTTCATTGGAGTAGTGGGTCAGAATAATTATTTATAAACCATATTTAATAAATATTATTGTAAGTATGTAGGGTATTAATCCATAGGGAATGCTTGAAGTGTGTTTATGTGACCAAAAGTACAAAAATAAACCTAAATAAAACAAGTAGAAAATAAATTTTATTGATGGTGGTGTGGATATGGTGAAATAGTGAAATAAAAAAGAAGGAAAACCAAGGGATGAAATATAAAATTGGAAGAAATCAAGATTAATCAATGATGACTTGGGGAACTCGATTGAATAGTTTTATATATACATTCCATCATTCATGAATTCAAGTAAGCACACTATAACTAATTAAAAAAAGGTTAACTAGGTTATCGATATGTCAACCTCTGGTCAAATTAATACAATAGTTATTTAACAATTCACATGCATAACCCTTCTCGAGCTCACATTTATGACTTCAAGAATGTCTCCCTGACTTCCATATGGAACATACATCACTATATATTTAATTTGTCTTATATTAAAGCAAGGGTATACTAAAAAATATACACCTTAACACATGGGAATGTCTCCCATCTTTGAAAAATTCCCCCAATCTTCTTGTATATATCCAAATAAACTCCAAGAAAGGGAAAGCACCTTCTGTTTTACTGATTACATCCAAATTCTTCAATTATAAATTTTATAATTTTTGGCTTAGAAAAGTTTATGGACTAGTGGATAATGTTGAAATCACTAGCCCTAATCCATTAGTTCTTAAATATTGATATTTTCTAGTCTTGGTCTTGGTTTGAATAAATTTCAAGGATCTTCAAATTTATAACCCAAAGAACTCATCAATGATTCTCATTATAGGTCAGCAAATAATTAAAACAACACATGATCATCCAAAAAATAGAGACCAACCTAAACTATTATTTAAAAAAATTCCACCCTAGCATTGGTTTTTTCAATCATTACCTCGCAAATGTGGCCTTAGATAAATCCAATATCCCATCAATCATCCAACACATTCAGCTAGAATCATCATGCACATGTCCTTAGATAAGATATTGTTTCTATAATATATAACTTAGTTCACTAATAAAATTTTGAGTTCAATTAAATCAAGAAGGAACCAGTTCTTCATGCATAGTATCAACATTAGTGACCCATATCTCATACTACCAAAAATATTCATTCGTATTTCATCAACTGAGTTAAACAACTACATTTTGACTCTGATTCATCACTACATCATTAATTTTTCAAAATTTAATTCTTGAAATATTCATTTATTCCCAAGAATTCGTACTACCTTAACACTTGATGGGTTATCCTCACTATTCTCATAGCATTAACATTGAATCAATAACTTAGGTCATGCAACTTTTAACCTACTTTCATCTCATAAAGTCCATCAAGAACATTGTGTGCATTACTCCCTTCTCTTGAAGCCAAAACAATAGAGGATTGAATCTCTTCATCCTCACCAATTCATGCTTGTATAGTGAAAAAATAAATAAAAAAAGGTATTTTGTACTCTATAATATTTTAATTAAGTTTGTCTATTATAATCGAGCATGGATATTCATCAATTTTTTTCCACTTTAGTCCATCATCTTTAAAATCAGGTCCCAAATTCTACTATCAATCATAAAAATGATTTGATCTAGTAAGTTATAGTCACAAATTAGGCATAGTCAAATCCCAATATCTTTATCATAGTATTCCTAGGTTTGATAACCTACGTGATCAAAATCTCCTGTTGAGGATTTCTAAAACTCTAGTTGGAAATTTAACATGTTCTCTCTGACACGAATGAGGTGATCTCAATATAAATAACTTTTTTCAATATTTATTTTCAAGCCTTGTTTTCTTGGTTTTATTTATTCAGGGACTTATAATTCATAGTATTTTTCTTAAACTTTCCTCAGTGATTTCATATATCCACATCCTAAATTTCTATGAGCTTTAGTGTTCATTTGAACATCGATAGTTTTTGTTTCCATTTTTGGTCAATTTTCAACAACCATAATAGTATCTTGGAAGTATGGTGAGTAGTGGCTTGTCAAAAATGCACTTTTATTTTCATTAATGGTATATTGAGTTCCCTTCATGCAAAAATTGGAAGATCATGTGGTAATTTATTCATAGGAATGATA
Organism: Viscum album; assembly: GCA_963277665.1. NCBI lineage: Eukaryota > Viridiplantae > Streptophyta > Magnoliopsida > Santalales > Viscaceae > Viscum > Viscum album. Next base: position 1,147,045,225 of record OY728142.1, on the reverse strand, counting down.
AGTGATCCTCTTAAATTTGTGGTCAGTTTTCCAGAATAATGGTTGATTGAGAATGACATAGACAACTAATATTTTACTCATGTGTTTAGTTTCCTAGAAGATTAATTGTTGATTGATCTATGTCTCATGCGGCAGGTTGGGCTCTTTCACCAGTAATAGGTTCAAGACTTTACCAAAATTCCCACATGCAGTCATTGGTGTCCTTTAATGATTTTCTCACATAGTAGGTACATCCTTGCCCTTATGGTCACTTTGAATTATTTTATCATGGTAGATTCAATAGATTTTCATTTTTATGGACACAATAACTTAGGACTATCTCTTACAGTCATTTGATATTTAGTCTTATGGTCACATGAGTAATTTTAAAAAAATTTCATGCTTGCTAGGTCAAACTATTGGGGTATATTTCTTGAAGTAGGTTGACTTCCTTCTTGTATTCAGTCAATAAATAGAAACAGTAGAAACACAAGGTCACTTCATAACAGCCACCCAAAACAAACCGATTTTAAAACATATAAAAAAACATCAATCCAATACAAATAATTATTTTAAAATAAAATAATCATGGAATTTCCAAATTTAGAATAAAAATTAAATTCCAAAAAAGAGAAACGAAAATATAAACATGGAATAGAAATAATTCATACTAAAAAAATCAAAATCACCAAAAAAATTCAAAAAAAATTATTGAAAAATAATAATAATAATTTTTGTTCATAAAATAATTTGATTATAATAACAAAGAACAATTAATCATTTTTTCTAAAAATTAACATTTTCAATAATATAATCACCTAATTTATTTTATCATAACAAGATAATGAAAAATTAATAATTCTCAATTAAAAACTCATTTTATCGATAAAATACATGATTAAATCCTAGAAAATAACTGGAAATAATTAATCTATGACATGTCAGATCAATAGGATTTGATGGATAAGTAAGCATCGATGTACCTTCATTTTCATTATTCATGAAAATTTGGCAATTCATTTTCTCTATAAATCAATACATGTAGTTTTTCTTTACAATTTTGGGTATGGATAATTAATTATCCTTATATATTTTTAGAGTCAATAGATCATATGACTATATTAAGATGGGTGAATAAGTATAGAATTTTTTTAATTATTTATTCGTATTATTGAAATAAAATTCTTCATCTTGTTATAGTAAGACTCTCTCATAGGAATATTATTCTCTTAGCCTTAAATGATAGTGAATAAAATAAATAGAATAATGGATGTAATAATTTTTATATGGTTTGTCCATGGTGTGTGATCATACTCCATATTATAGCTAGTAATCCCCTAAGATATATATTCTTTACTAAAATTTAACCATTGAATTATAATGAATTTCAAGGAATCATTAATCAACTATATTTTCAAATAATCTCATTGATATCATTACACATACACCCAATGGTCATACTTAGTATCTCACTAGTTACTATGAATCATAAAAAATTAGAAAGTTCACTTGAAAAATCAAGTTTCTTATGCAAGTGATGAAGGTATTCTTCATGAGACTTCAAATTAATCAAGTTTTCATGATCACTTACAGTTGTATCTATAATAAAACTACTTCCCTATTTTTAATATCAAAAATTATTCACTGGATTTTAAAGCTTATCTATATGTAGATGATGAAATTTGATCGTCACACAATTGGCTCACTTCTTCATCATAAAATATCTTTCTCGCACACAAGATCTCTTGGATAACATGACCTCTTTTATTATTCCATAATCTAATGATCTTCTCAACTTTGATCATCTCAAAAGGAATTCCATTTAAGAGAATTAAATGTCTCTCATCAAATTTAGTTTTAATAAGAATAAAACCTGGAAGAATTTATGGTTTCCAAAAAACACAATTATAAAATTCCCATTTCTGGTTTTTTTGTTTGTTTCATTGTGTTTCTCAATAAATTAAACCGTATAAAATCACTTTTCTGGTTTATTTAACTCATATGACCAAAATTACATTTTATTCAGACATTTGGTGCAATATATTATTCTTCCTACTCAATATATAACTACACTAGATGACATACTCATCTTCTTCAGTTTCCAATTCTTGACTCAACTGGATTGGTCTGAGTATTCCATTTCCTTTTAAACATCTCACAGCATGAATAAGGTTACTTAGATTTAATTGGAAACTAATTTAAAAAACTAATTTTTCATCACTTCTTGATTATAAAGTGATTTATGATATTAATAACAACGTCATAATAAAATTCCAAATTTATTAACTAAATCTTCATCAAAAACAAATTCAAATTAAAAAACAATATAGATTTTCAGATATTCCTTCTTGAAACATTAAATAGATAAGAATAATAATCACTATTTTAGAAATATCATATAAATTATCATGAATCACATTTTAGATTTTATTTTTTTCCATTAAATATTGGTTCTTTCATCATATGATTCAATTTCATCTGAAAATTCCATTTATAGAAACTTGATTTTTCACCCAGAAGAAACTCAGAATTTATCTAAGTACTCAAGAGAGCATTCAAATAATTATGCACAAGGAATACTTATGATGATATATTTATCCTCAGTAAAATAATTTGGTTCAACACTTAAATGGTTTTTAATCAAAGACTTTATGTCTTACAATCATCGGTAAAAAATTATACTCATAGACTTAAAATCTTATGATCAACACCAAATACTTATGCTTATTGATCAAAGCCTTACGCTCAATTCTCAAAGCCTTGTGCATGGTAGATTATAAAATTTCTCAGATTATATAGATTTATAATAACTCCAAACTACCTTCACCCCTTTATAGCTATATCAAAAACATTTCAAATAACCTCAACATCATTTCACCAACTGTAATTTACTTTTTAAAGGTCTTCACCATATTAATAACAAATTTAAACTATAAAAAACATCATAAAAAATATAATACCAAAAAATATATATCCCTTTTGTATTTTTTGGAAGTTCCACTCTAATATTTCAAGAAAAGGGATACATATTCAGAATTAATATAAAAGTTTCATGAAAAAAACATCAAATCACAAACTATCTCATAGTAGATGTGTCTTACACCACATAGATAGATAGTATTATATTTTTTAGATGACTTTTCCCCTTAGTGATAAGAAATTTTGGCCAAGTGACATAGATAAACTCCCCTTAAACTCGTGGTATTATTTATCACTTCGAAATATCTTCCCCACATTCAATATCTATATCTTCATATAACCAAGTATTGAAAACCATCTATTCAAGAGTTTTGACACTATTTATCCACATTTTTTAATATAATCCAAATCCCAATGTGGGGTCTATATATGTTTAAGTGGGGGGAATGTACATGTAGTTTTAGTCACAACTCAAAAAAATTATCCTTCTATAAAGATTTAGTAAAATGGTCAAAAACTTGTTTCTTAGTTCCAATAAACTCAAGCAAGATATCACCTTATTCCACATTCTTTTTGATAAAATAAAATAAAATATTAAATTTCATTAATCAATAATGTTTAATAGTCTTCTTAGAAATATCTATATCACTTAGATTATTATAGAAAATGCATATGTGATTCTCAAATTTAACTCTTATATCATCTAATTATATTCGTTTACATATTAGTTGAGTATATATATATGCCAAAATAACATATTTGTCTTTAATCATGTTAAATTATACTAAACTCTGTTTCCTAATATGTGATTCCATGCAACACTCACCCTAAAAAATTATGTCATTAGAGGTGTATTTACTATAAATGCAATCCCCATCCCAATCATTATATATAAATCCCTACATAAGAAAATTATAATGGGTTTAGTATATAAAAAAAAGTTCATTGTATTCTTGAAATTTCTCATTTTCTTCTTGGATTACAAAATGTGATATTCTTTAAGATCACTTTCAAATATAGTACACAATGTCTCAAAAATCATAATATCAAACCTAGAATTTGTTTTATGGATAAGTTTTCCAATCATTTTTCTATAATCCTTTTGATTTATGATAGTGTCATTCTCATATTTGGTCAACTTAGTGCCAAAACAATGGGGTTGGAAATTCCTTTTCATTAATCTATGTCCAACCTCTTGACTAATTCATTGGAGTATTTTTTAAGATATAAAAATATGATCAAAACTATGTATAATTTGAAACCCTAGAAAATATAAAATATCACCAAGAATAGATATATCAAAGTTTCACTTTATCTACTCAGAAAACTCCTTACAAAGCTTCTATTTGAACCCTAAAAAAATGATATCATCCATATACACTATGAAAATGATAATACTTGTTGATAGATCCTTGACACAAATATTACCGTCAAATATTCATTTAGAAAACTTCATGATCATCAGACATCCATCAAGATTTTAATACAAAGATATATGGTATCCCTTTAGAATTTATAAATCTATAGTGAGCTTTCATGCCCTACTTTAATTATTGTCATGGAATTATCCTTTATGATATTCAATGAACACATCTTCTTACAACTTAACATTAAAGAAGGAAGATTTCCTTTTTTTCATATTTTGTAACTTTTATGTGCATCCACTACCAATATAATATGAATAGTATCAAGCCTTGCTATTGGTGGAAAATTTTATTTGAAGTAAACTCCTTCCATATTTGAATATACCTTATAGACTATTCTGGATGGGTTTCTGGTGACATCACCTTTATCATTCAATTTTTTTTATAAACCCCACTTTTTTCAATAAAAATTTTATGTTAGGTCATGGAAATAACTCCCAATTTGACTTATTCTCTATTTGGTCAAGAAATTAATTAATTTAAATAGTCTACTCATAATGTTCCACTAACTCAACCACAATATGAGGTTCATCCTATAAAATAAGTGTGTTTTGGTTTTCAAAACTTATCTTTCTTCTGGTTTAGACATGAGCATCTTGTTGTCCAATAATATTCATTGAATCAATATGTGTATTCACAGTTTGATGTATATTATATTGATTCTAAAAACATTATTCATCACTGGTAAAATATGAATCAATTTCTATAACAATATGATCATTTTTAACTTTCTCAAAATGTGGTTTTCTAAAATTTGTTTGTTCCATCATCAGTTATCTCGTCTTTAAGATCAAAATTCACTTCTGTTTTACCATAATTGTCAATTATTTTTACAAATAATAATTAAATTATCTTTTATTGTATTTTTACTTATAACATGAACTCATTTACAATGTACATATATCTTAAAAATGTACCTTATTTTTCTTGTTCTTCAAAATTATCCAATTTTCTATTTTTGATCATCATATATAATTATCACCCAAACACTTTGAAATAATTAAAATTTTATTTCATGATATATGAAATATCATATGGGTTATTATGTGTTCCAGGTCTTAATAAACATCTATTTTTAATTTGAATATATCTACAAACAACCTCTCTAAAATAACATCAACATTTTGTTTTCAGTAAGCATGGTTCTTCAAATCTCAAAATCACTTCTTTTCTTCCTCTCAGCCACACCATTCTATTAATTTGGGTTTATTGTGGTGTAATAATTATTCATCCCATGTTTTTCTAAATGTATCTCAAAATAATGTCTTGTCTAATCTTTCCTATTTTTGACCTTATCTTCTTTATAAGAACACCAATATCCTTGTCAAAATTTCTACTAAATATTTTGAACATTTAGATAGATTTAGAATTTTATATCATAAATAAATCGTTTAATTTTTAGGTGAAATAATCTATTAATATAATGAAATAAATATCACCCATGGTTGACTTTTTCCTCAAGTGAACACATACATATATATGTATTAGTTTTAATGGTTTAGTAGATTTTATATTCCACTTATTATGTGGTTTTTTATTCATTTTCCCCTTATATCATGTTTCACAAAGAAATTCTCTTTCTACATTGAGTTTTTAATGTTATCTAATAACTTCATTCATGGAGATATTTCTTATATTTCCTTATTTGAGTTGGCCAATTTTTATATACCATAGGTCATTCTCATTTTTAGCACTCGTGTAACATGAATTAAATGGGTCGCCAGTCTAAAAGAAGTTTCCAATTATTCATTATCCTCTCTCAACAACTCTAAAATCCTTTTAATTTATAAAAAAATATTTCTTTTAAAGTACAAATTCATTGTCCTAATCACATAGTTGGCTAACAATTAGAAAATTTTGTTCCAACACTTCTATAAATGGGAAATATTTCCACCTGAGTTCTTTAAACTCAATCTCAAAATATGAAATACCTTTTATATTCAGTGATAATTCATTTCCAAAAGTAACTAATCCTTATTTATGTTTCTCAATAACTTCCAAAATTTTAGTGTCTATAGCCATATGTTAAGATAACCCAGTCTCAAGTATTTATGGCCTTCCTTTTTTACTTGCCTTCATAACCATCTCTATATAGAATGAATATTCATCTAGATTTTTATTAAATACTCTTTTTCCTTTTTGTTGGTAAGAGATATATCTATAAATATTTTTCATACATTTTTTATCATAATTTACTATCTTATCACATCTACCATACATTTGTTTTGGATTTCTAACCTATGCTCAGTATATGTATTTAACATGTCTTTGTTCATTATTTTCTTATATAGTAAATCAATTATTACAATATCAAAACTAATCATACATGATTTATTACACCTTCTAGGTAGATAAATTTTCTGAAAAACATGTTTATTCCTGGTGACCATAAATTCCATTACACCAGCAGTTTCCACTGAATCTAGATATTTTTTTAAAACCATTGGTATGATCTAAGAACTACATTAATTAATTCTATATTTACTACCTATATGTATCCTAAAATTGTTTATTATATAATTTGGTTGATTAAATCTACATTATACATTATTCTATAGTTATATAAGATTATTTCTCATAAACATTTCAAGATTAATATTTTCCATATTTTCAATTAAAACCTACACTGTTAGGTAAAATAGATTAAACCTTTAAATAATTTTTCTATACTAGATTAACCTAAAATGGTTCATTGGAATTATTGGATATTAAAATAATCTCATGTTTAACTTGATCATATTTCTTGAACTCTTATTATAAACTTTTCAACTCCTTTTAAGTTGAAATATATTTTGATTCTAGCATGATCAGTTCCTCTTACCTAGGGACAAGTTATTCTTAATGATCACTCAACATCATTTCATTATAATCCACTTTTAACTTTAATTTCTTTATCTCCTCAATGAGTTTTTCATTAATTTAGAAACTCTTAATTTGATTCAACCTTATTCCATTATACCTCATTTAGAGTTATAACTTCCCTCTTTATCTTTGTGTTTTTTTCAAGGTAGGCTTCCAAATTAGATCATATCATTTTATAAATATATGTTTCTTCAACACCTTTCTCTTCACTACATGATTTGGTATCTTCCTTATCCGTGTTCTCCATAAACATTGTGAACTTTCCACTCCCTTCATCCGCGTATTGACTGTAGGATTCCATTTCAACCCTTTAATACACCTTAATTCGTAATTTATTACACAAATATTCCATAAATAAAATTATAAAAGATCATGAGGAATATTGTATTTGGGTAATTAGATAAAAATCATAATAAATTGAGATATTGGAAAAACAAAATTATTTAAAAAAATCCAATGCATGCCCTTATATTCCATCGATCTTCTAATATTGTATGGGATGACCTAGGGATGTACATAATAAAGGTTGAACTATAAAGCCCAGTACAAGAATAATAAAATCTTAACATGATGAAATTAGTACATGTGATTCAAGAGGTAAATCATGGGGGTATAAAATGGGTTATAATCATTAACTTGAACATCAAATTGTGATATAAGATGATAACATCAAGGAATAATTGGAATGTAAAAACATTAAAAACATGACATTATTAGCATAAGTCAACGGTAACCAACAATACATCATAACACTATGTTATTAGGAGTACTTAAAATACACCATACATGGTATATCATGAGATAAAAACATTACTCAATTCATTGTATATCTATATAATTCTAGGCCCACCAGTCACATTCATATCATGTACATGCATCTGTGTGTCACATAAATCATACAACAAAGTAACATATTTCATCACTTTTAATCCTATAATTGAGTATTTTGGATAAAATAAATGGAATTACCCAGTCAATCAAGAATTTTCCCATCTATTTTGTTACCCTTGATTGTAAATTGGGATGGGTATTCATAATATAAAAGTTTGGCATGGAAAATCATGGGGTAATTTTGGAAGGATAATGAGTGTGCATAAAGGTTCATGGAAGGGATTATTGAGAGTGAAATGTGATCTCTAATTATATGTTAATCACAATTATAGTAATATTTGTTTGTATAATTACATTTAATCATGAAAAATTTGAAATCAAAAGGGCTTAGTACAAAGAAATTACTTGAAATAATACAAGAGGAGAGAGTCCCTTACTTTTTGAGGGAGCTTCTAAAAACTTGCGAGGATACTCTTAAGGGATTGAGAATACATTGGGAGGGATTTATAGAGGTATATGGAGAGTAAATTTTTGATCAATGGGTTTATATTAAATATTATTAGTAGGATGGGTGGGTATTTATAAAAAAATAGATGGAATTATTTATTAATTTCCAAACTTGGGTTTTGAACTCTATATGATAAAATGATAACAACCACAAACATCACCTTTTTTTCCCATGTTTTCATCTGAAGTGTATATTTTTAATATTTTATATGTCTAAGAATATAACTCCTTATAATAATACCATAGTTTATGTGGAAGTAATAATTGTTCATAAAGAACTGATTTTGAAACCTTAAAATATAATATAGGTTTTATATGATTCATTAAAGGTTTATAAAATTAATCATGTACCTTCAAAAATTAATTATTTTAAATTTTAAGTCTATTATTTTTCATTTATTCCCTTTATAATATTTATTACATAACTTTTAGGATATTATGATGTCATAATACATGCTGTATATTTATACCGTATTTAATTTTTACACAAAAATTTGACTATCTCAGAAAATTATGAAAAATTCACCATTGGATAATTTAAATATTTTTATTTTAAAAATAATATTGTTTTATCAAAATACTTAATAAATGTGAAAAATTATACTTTTAATTCAAAATTCTCCTTTATTTAAAAATACGAGTTTTTATGTCAATAACAGCCTTTTAACCCATATAAATATTATATTGGAATTCATTAAATTATATTATCATATGTATACAAATAAATATTATTAAATAATTATATTATAAGAAGATAAAATTTATTTCAAAATTCATGATTTTATCAAAAATAGTGTTTTAATTAAGACTATATATTTTCCAAAAATCCAATTTTGGTTTCTTCGTATCGAAATATAATTTCCAATAACTAATATATAATAATTATTATTTTATTAAAAACCAAAATATAAATATTCATACTATTATATTATAGATAAAAAAACCCCCTGTTACACCATCATACACCCTTAGGGTACGGTGTGTAATGGTGAAACTTTATTTGGGTGGTTTGGAGAACATGGTTTGGGTCATGATCACTATAATCTTGGACTTCTCCCATAAACAGTTTATATCATATTTTAGTTGTTGAATCTCATCTTGGGTTTGGTCAAGATAAAAGCCCAATGATTTTTTATCTCTAGAAATCTTTGATAAATGGACTTCATAGGGTAAGATTATATTGGTTTAGGTCATCTATTCTTCCTTACGTGTCAATTAGAATTTATTTCAACCCTTAATATACATATCATAATGGTTACTATACAATGGTAATATTATCAATAGTTTTGATACATAACAGTCTTTTAAATATGGTTGGATATATTTTAAAATTGTCTAAAATAACCAAATTAGAGCATTTGTTTTCTATACCTACATTAATTAATAAGGCATTTATTCATTAAAAATGGAATTTCATTTATAAAAGTTTGGTACGTTACATTCTTCCCCCATTTAGAAATTTCACCCTAAAAATTTAATTTTGTACACTAAAGTAGATGAGGGTGTGTCTATTTTATTTCCTCTTATGGTTCCCAATTTTCTTCCTAAAACTTCAAGTTCTTCCACAATACATTTACCAGATGGGTTTTCATATTACATAGAATATTTTCTCTATAATCTACGATCTTCACCAACTACTCCTCATATGAAAGATCCTTATCCAAGGGTACCACATATAGATTAAATACATATAAAAGATCTGTTATATACTTACTCAATAGGGATGCTTATAACACATCATGTATTTGGGATAGGTTAGGTGGAAGTTCTAGTTAATAGTTCATGGCTCTGATGCGATCAAGGATCTCAAAGGGGTCAATGTATCTTGGATTAAGCTTTCCATTCTTCCTAAAATTTAAGAATTTCTTCCATGGTGATATAAAAACAAACACCTTATCTCTAACTTCAAACTCCATGTATCATCAATGATTGTTTTCATATATTTTATATTTACTTTTTGTGGATTTCATATTATTTTTAATTATTTTAACCTTATCTATAATATCCTAGATAAGATCAGATCTCATAAGATTATCCTCTCCAACTTCAACCCATCATGTTGGAGGTCAACACCTATTCCTATATAGAGCCTCAGAAAGTGATATTTGGATACTAGAATAGAAAAAAAAATATGATAACTCCATTACCGGAAGTATTTGATCCCATCATCCTTGTAAATACATTGAATATTACTTTATTATATTTTCTAAAGTTTGAATGGTTATCTCAAAATGTACATACATATAAGGGTGGTAAGAAGTAATAAAACCTAGCTCTATATCCAACTCTTACTAAAGGGTTCTCTAGAACCTCATTGTAAACCTCAAATCTCAATTGGATACAATAGAGAGTGGTACTATGTATAGTCATACCACTTCATTTATATATATCTTAGTGAGTTGGTTAAGAGAAAAATCATCATTGATATCAATGAAATGTGTTGTATTTATAAGATGATCGACTAACACCCAGATGTCATTATTGCCTTTAGATTTCGTATTGAGTCCCATGATAGAATCCATGGTTATATTTTCCCATTTCCATACTAGTATGGAAAATGGTTTCACCATACCCTTAGACATCTATCATTCATCCTTTACTTTTTGACATACCAAGCATCAATATGAAAATTCTATAATATCCCTCTTCTTGTTATCCCACTAAGAGTTTTTCTTTAGATATCTATACATCTTAATGATTTACAGATGGATATAAAAGGTTGAGATATATGCATCATCCATAACTTACCTCTTAAACTCTATTTTTCATGGAACTCATATCCAGATTCCAAACCTTATAACTCAGTATTTAAAAAAGTTGAACTTTGAAATATTCACTAACTTTTTATGTAGCTCATCGTCATATTTTTAGTCCCTCTTGATCCTTTGAAGAAGGGATAGTTGAGAAGTTATTTGAGAAAGGTTTGATAAAGTTCCTTTTGTGATTATCAATCACATCCTTCGCATGTCCTTGAATATTGGATCCCTTTCAATCCTCATCATGGATAGGGTTGTAGGATCCTTTCTATTCAAAGAAGTTGTTCCTTTTTTCATCGTCTCGTGATGGTAATTGATTGAACAATCATAATATTTGATCATATCTAGCCACCCTAAATGAGACATATTGATCTCCATTTTTGTGAATATATACTTGGGGATTTTATGATCCGTATATATTTTACGCTTCTCCCCATAGAGATAAAGTCTCCAAATATTCAATGTAAATTTCACTACATCCAATTCAAGATCATTAGTTGGGTAGTTATGATCATGTGACTTTAATTAGAAAGAGGCATAGGCTACCACTTTTTCAACTTTCATGATTTCATAACCCAATACCTTTTTGGATGCATCACTATAGGTTACAAATCCTTCCTCACTAGTGGGTAATGTGAGCACAGGTGTGGTGATTAGAATCTTATTTAAATATTTAAATCTCTCCTCACATTTATCGGTCCATAAAAACTTAATTCCCTTATGAGTTATCTTTTTTAGTGGGATAAACAATCATGATAAGTTTCTCAAAATTATTTGATAATACACAGCTAATCCAAAGAATCTATGGATCTTCATCACTAATATTGCTCTGGGACATCCTTTAATTGCCTTTATATTCTAAGGATCCATAGATATCACTTTTATAGTGATAAAATTTCCCAAAAATGTTACTTTATCCATCCAAAATTACCTTTTATTATACTTTACATATAAATTTTACTTTCATAATGTCTTTTATACATATTTTAAAGGCTCCTCATGCTCTTCCATTAGTTTAAAGTAGAAAAGAGTATCGTCTATAAATATTTCCCTAAATTTATTGCGTTCATCCCTAAATACTCTATTCATTACGTTTGTGAATATAGTAAGAGAATTAGTGAGTCCAAATGGAATCAATATGAACTCATAGTGTTTGTACGTTGTATGTAAAGCAGTCTTGGGGATATCCTCCTTCATCAATTTTTGTTGATAATATCTTGACCAAGGATCCACCTTGGAGAATTACTTGACTCTACAAGGTTTATCGAACAAGTAATAAATCTATGGCAGAGGATACTTGTTATTTATTGGGATCTTATCGAGATCATGATAATCAATATAGAGGCACAATGAACCATACTTATTCTTTATAAATAGGACCACCACACCCCATGGTGAAGAACTTTGGCATATGAAACCTTTATCCATACTCTTCTGTAGTTTCTTATTCATCACTTAAAGTTCAATAGTGGTTTTTCTATATGGATTATTAGATGTCAAAAAAGATTTGGGTATAAGATAGATTGAGAAATAAACCTCACAACTTGGGGGAGACAATGTAATTATTTAGGAATCACATCTTCGTATTCCCTTACAACGGGCATGTCATCAAGGTTGATATTTTTCTTATTACCAATAATTTGAGCAAGACATTAGTTCTCATAAAGAAATAATATCCATGATTTTGATGATGATTCCAAAGTAAATTCATCTTATACCTTTAACTTGTAAAGAATTAGAGGGAAATTCATGATATGTAGAGTGATTTCCTTCTATCATAAATTTATGTTGGATATATATAAGGAAATTCAATCCATAACCAGAATAGAAATAAATTATACTAATGGGGGTATCACAAGGCTCATTGGGAACTTCATCCTGAAAATATATATATGGGAGTAGTTATACAGTTATTCAATGATTCCCCATTTACCATTTTCACTACTAACTCAACTTCCATGTTTTGAGGTGGTGTTTTAATAGTTCTACTAAACTTGTTTGATATCAAAGAATGAATTGAAAAAAAATCAAATAGTACATTCTCTATTCTTGAATGAATAACTAGTGTACCTATAACCACGTCATTTTGAGGATCCACCTTAGTGGTTGTGATGGCATAATCTCTCCCTTTTTCTATAGGCCTTATAGGTTATTATCTTTAGTTATCATTTACAACCCTTGGCTAAGTTTATTGATTTAAATAGTGTACTTATTCCTTGAAGTTGAAACATTGGACAATAGGCTAAGGGTTGACTATAGAATTCCTTTCTTCCATCACATTGTTGGGATTATCCTGTATGGATTCACTAGTTATGTGTCCTTTCTTCCTATGCCAAAATCATTTCCTTTTCCCCTTCAGGAAATTTATGGGATGCTTCTCCTCACACTTTTGACAAGTGTGATGTTAGACTTTATTTCAACCATAATATTTCTACATCACACCCCTAGAATTAAACTTCATTCTAAGATTATTATATCTAGACCTGTGAGACCCTTTATATTCACTAATATCCATTTTAACATTTAGGTAACATAAATAAATGTCCTTGTATATGTCAAAGTCTCAAATCAATAAATATTTTTGTAGATTCATATTTATCCCACTAAAAAGAACTCAACATTACTTTTAAGGTCAATAACAATTTGATAGGTGTATTGTGAAAGGATTGTGAAGTTATCCTTATATTATTCAATATATTCATTTTCCTTTTACTTAAGGCTAAATAAATCCCTATCCATTTTAAGTCATATAGTGTCAAGAAAATATTTATTGAAAACTTTTTTCCAATATTCTTTTCACTCCATCACCTTTATCTAATCCTAAGACTTCATAATTTTTATCAACATCCAGCATTGATCATCTTCTACCTCCATATGATAAATATTCATCATGAACTTATCTTACTCTTATAATTAAAAGATATTGAATATTTTTCAATAGAGTTTATCTATTGTTCTGCGATTAAGGTAATGGAAGATCCACTAAAATTTGGTACCCTTTATCACATAAAGATCTCAATTTCAAATCAATCTTTCTTAGTGGGATGTAGTTTTCCCATGATTAAAGTTTATATACAAAACTTTATTTAATTGATAAATTATTAACATGAATATCTTGACTCCTTCCCCTATCATGTTGAATATCTCATTTGGGAAGTCATTACATGGACCATCACATTGGTTATTGAATCAGTTCCTACTATTTCCATTCACTTACTAAAATAAAGGGAAAATTATGGATGATAATTTTCAAAATATTAAGCATATAAAATATTAACTATGAAAATTTAAGGGATAACTCATAAATAACAAACATTCTTTTACCTATGAATTTTTAGGATTCAATATATGTTATACATGTTCAGTTTCCTAAAATTTAATTTCATGGGAATTTTGGTTCCCTTAATGATTTTTCAAAAGGATCTTGTAAATTTTCAAAAAAAAACTTCCCCCATGAGTTTTAAACCTAGTTAATAGAGATTTATATTTTTCATTCACTAGGTAGCTATAGATTTAATAACCAATTCACCCTTTTGAGGTTATTACCCCTAGCTATAATAATGACAGAGCCACATCCACTTGTAGTATCCAAATAGGGATTTTGTTACATTGAAGCCACTTACTATATACTTTTCTATAATCTATGGATGTTTTACTATATTTAGTATTATCCCTAAGGATCTCACTAAATTCCTATAATCTGAATTCCCAAAAATAACAAGACCTTTTCTCTGATACCAACTATAACAACCCAAAACTTTAATACAACTTAATTCATGATTTTTTACATAAATATACTCTTAATAAAATCCCAAAAGATCATAAATCCTTGTATATTTGGGTAATTAGATATATGGAACAATAACATGAAATATGGGTATAACAAAATTATTTAAAAACCCAAAAAATGATCTTATATTCCCTCGATCTTATAATACTGCACTGGATAACCTGGGGGAATACATAAGGAAGGGGTGAGATATAAATCCCATTAAGGGAATAATCAAAGAATAATATGATGAAAGTGATACACGTGAGTAAATATGCATATCAAGGTGACATAAAATGGGTGAGAAAAATAAATTTAAACATTAAATCATGAAATAAGATGATAACATTAGGGAAACATAGGAATGTGGAAACAACATAAAACATGACACCATAAGAATAAGTCAAGGATAACCATAGAGACATCATAACATAGTGTTTTTAGGATAACCTCTTTTTCATCATAAATGGTATATCGTGAGATAAAAATATTACCCAATACATTGGAAGGAAATATAATTCTAGGCCCACTCATCACATTCATATCATATACATGAATTTGTGTGCTACATAGATATTATAACATAAGAAAATATTTCATCACATTTCATCCCATGATTAAGTTGTTTGGGTTATATACATGGAATTACCAAATCAATTATGGATAGATCCATCTAGGTGAATACTCTTGAGTGGGAATAGGGATGGGTGAAGAAAATCACAAGATTATTTCAGCAACATAACGAGTGAGTATAAAGCTTCATGAAATTGATTAATGAGAGTTAAATGTGTTCTATAATTAAATGATAAAATTAAAGAGAATAAAATTCATTTGTATAAAAAATTACAACATGGAAAATTTTACATTTTCCATCGGTGATGGCATTGGATTCTCAGGTGGTATGTTCGTCATTGATTTCTATGGGAGGAGTTAATGGTGATAGCTAAAGGTCGATAGGTATATTTCTCTTCAGATCTGGCCTCTATCACCTTTATTATTCTTTAGTAGTGATCAAGGTGTGGTAATCATGGGTGATATTCAATAGGATATGGTGTGATGGTCTTTACAGATGAAAATATGATGACCTAGGCATGCTCTTTTGGCAATGTTGATGTGAGGTTGTGTGGCGCTAGTTTAAGTAACGCTATCCTTTGTGTGGAATTTAAAATCAGTGAAGAATACTGGTGTCGGTAGTGTTGATGAACAATTCATTTGAATTTTAATTTTAGGTTGTTAATTTTTCTCAAGCTTATTTCTATTGGAATTTTCACTACTTTCTGGGACTTTTTTTCATTGTGTTGTGGTATTCTCAGCAGTCATTAGTTGTGTTCTTTTGTATTAGGTTGTGATATAGGTCTTTGCAAGTGATAATGGTTGGGAATACTCAAAAGAGGTATGGGTGTGATGACACCCATCATTCAGATATCAATCCTCATTGATGGATGGGATGCACCCATCCTTCGATGTTCCACATATATTTTTTAAACTGATTTTGTGCTACATCTGGTTGGTGGAGTGATATTTTTTGATTCATTGTCAGGTGGGAGGCTCAAAAGAGAGATAGATGTGATGGAAACTGTCGTCTATTCATCCATCCATAATTTATTGTGGGTGTTATAGGTGTTATTACAAATTTTTTAAAAGTAAGATAGAACTTCTTAGTAGGGGTGACACATCACCTTTGACTTATTCCTATATTGTGTCATCTCGTAGGGGGTGATGAGACTTTTACTGATGCTTTCATTGAAGTTTGCTTCCCTTTAGAAATTTGGGGACATGTTAGGACTTTAGAAACATTTTTATTAAAGTAATATTTTCCTTTATCTTGTTATGGGTTCCCTCTTTACCCATTTCTAAAAATAATTTTATTATTTTATGTTCCATAAAGGGGGCTTCATGCTCAACTTTTTTAAGAAATGGAAGAGGAGAGAGTCCCTTACCTTGAGAGGGTGCTTCTAAAAGCATGGGAGGAGCTTGTTAAGATATTGGGAATACATTGGAAGGGATTTATTGAGGTAGAGGGAGAATAAATTCATACTCAATGTTTTTTAGTGAAGATTATTGGGAGGTTGGGTAGGTATTTATAGAAAAAGAGAGGGTAATTATTTATTAATTTCCAAATTTTGGTATTGGACTCTTTATTATAAAATAATAAAAACCAATAATATTCCAATGGTGTCTAAACAATTGAATTTTTTTAAATATTTTATATGTCTAAGAACCAAAATATTTAAAATAATACGATTGGTGATGTGGAATTGAGTCATGTTCATAAATAATTGACTTTAAATTCTTAAAATATAATATAGGATTTGGAGGTTTCATTAAAGGTTTATAAAATTATTCATATAACATAAAAATTCATTGTTTAAAATTAGAAATCTATTTTAATCAACTAATTAAATTTATAGTATTTATTACATCTCTTTTGGGCTATTATGATGTCATAATACTTACCGTATAATAATATCATATTTAATTTTTACCCAAAAATTATACCATCTCAGAAAATTATGAAAAAATAACCATTGGATAATTTTTATAAGATGATTTAAAAAATGATATTTATTTTATAAAAATAATTCTCTAAATATGATAATTTATACTTTAAATAAAAATTTGTATTTATTGAAAAATACTAATTTTTACGATATTAATAGTTTTATAAACCTTATAAAGATTAAATTGGGATTCATTAAATTATATTATAAATTTTTTAAAAGAAAATATTATTTTATAAGAAAATTATATAAAAATAACATTTATTTAAAAATTATTTAATTTAACAAAAAAAATTAATTAAAACAATATGTTTTTCAAAAATACAATTTTTGTTTCTTTATATCAAAATCTCATTCTCATCAACTTGTATATAATAATAACTATTTTATTAAAATATAAAATATATAAATTCATTATTCAAGGGAATAGTTACATAACCCCTTATTACACCATCATAAGCCCTAAGGGTAAGGTGCACAATGGTGGAACTCTCTTAGGTTCATTCGGTAAACATAGTTTAGGTTGTGGTCTCGTTAGGTTTGAACTTCTCCAGTAAATGGTTTCACTTGTGTTTTAGATATTGAATCTTAGCTTATGATTGGTCAAGGGAAAGGAACAGTGATTCCATATCCATTATAAGTTTTGATAAATGGGCTTCATAGGGTATGATCATATTAGTCGAGTTCATAACTTCTTCATTCTGTGTCAATTGTACTTTATCATAACCCTAAATATACTAATCTTAATGGTCACTATTAAAATATATATTATCAATATTTATGATTCTTAATAGTCTTTTAAATCTGATAGGCTATATTTTATAATGATCCAAAATAACCAAAACTTATAATGTGTTTTCTATAACTACATTAATTAATAAGGAATCTAATCATTCAAAAAGGTAATTTCATTTATACAAGTTTAGGTCATTACAGATGAAGTGTCTTCATGTTATTTTTTACTTATCAATATTTTTCCATTTCTTCTTTTAAACATCTTCTTGAACTCACCAGATTTATTTTTATCCTTGGTGTAATTTCACCACTTATTCTTTTTGGTATTTTCATCATCATCATCAACCTTATATCCAAAAAAAATTTCTTTGGATAATTCATAGAAAAATTTAAAATTCCACCACATTTAAATCATTTTTGGTTAAATTTACCATTGTAATTTCATAATCCTATTCTAAATTTTTTAGAGATAAGAGACATGATTCTACATCCATCTTTATCTTTCTCTTCATCTCTATCTGATTCACTAAAAAATTCTGGATCTTCTTCTTTCTTCTTTAACTTCATCATGTCTTCAAAATCCATCTCATCTTTAACATTCTTCTAAAAAGAATGTTTATTTATCATTTAATACCTCCAAATCCATTTTTTGTATTTTCAAAAATCACTTTATGGCTTAGTGGGAACCTCACATGCAACATCCAACAGGGTTCAAACCAAACCACCCAAATACAAAATTCAAAAACCATTATACACCAAAAACCACTAAACCCAAATCACCCATCCAAAGACACAAAACAGCAAAACCACTAAACTGAGTTTGAAATTAAAAATGTTAAAGATCTGTGTATCCCATCCTCAGGTCACATAGTCTCGAGCTGCGGGCTACCTAGATTCACGCTCCCTGATGTCACCACCACACCGGTGATTATCCCGCCGGAGAACAACTCAACACAACTTCCATTACCAAAAAAAATATGCACCGCCATGGCACTACGTTCATCGAATGTTGACACTGAGAACCGTCACCACACCAGAAAAAAATATCAAATCTGGAGTTGTAGATAGATTTCATCCTCAAATGAGTATCAAACAGACCAATCACACGCAGAAACAGAGAGCCTGAAGCACCGACGGCCACCGAACACCACATCCCAAAACCACGTGGTTACCTCCGTACCAGGTCCGACATGGAGAGACACAGGGGAACGTGAGGTTATAGCAGGGATCCGAACGACTATGTTCATCGGACGATTCCTGAAACTAAGAAACAGAGAGCCAGAATCTGCTAGAAAAAAACAACCACTGTAGCGTCAGAAAACCAATCGACCCACAAACCACTTAACTCAAAACCTCCTTGATCCCAGTGCTCTAGCTCCAACTTGGAAAGGCACAGAGGATCTTGAGGTTAGAGAATGGTTCGGATGTTGAGGGCTTCCCCATCAAACAAATGTCGATGGGAAGGCCGAAAGAGATCGAGAGAAAACTTGTGGTAGCGAGCGCCAGAGAAGATACCCATAGCTTGGATGTTTTATACCCATCAACTTCGTGAAAACATTCTTGAAAAGAGATCTAAGAATAATATTCATTGACTTTCCATGAACGTAAATATATTTATTTTTAATGAAGGTTAAATAATAACCACTTTGAATTAGTGTGAAAACAATTGTAGTTATATCAATAACTTCAATCCAAAGTGACAATAAATAAGGAAGTGTAATGTTTTTATATCTGTGGAAATTTTTTCAATTAAACATTGGAACTCCTATATTGTTGATAGCATTGATTTTTTCCACTATTAAATCTAATAAAATAGTATGACAGAGGTATCATTTTCTCTGATACCACTTTTTAGACCCACTTCATCATATTACTACATTGAGAGGGGAAGTGAATCAATGTAGACAGTTATTTTTACTATTTCTTATTGCTACTGAAATAAACCTCCTTATATTGTTAGATTAAATATCTCTCATAGGAATATTATGCTCTCATACTTACATAATAATGCATAAAATAAATAGAATAATGGATATAATTTTATTTATAAGGGTCATCCATAGAGTGTGATCCCACTCTTTATTGGAGCCAATAATCACATTATATATAGATTCTCCACTATAAGTCAATCTTCAACTTATAATAGGTAGGGAGGAATCACCCATCACCTACAGTTTCACAATATCCCACTACTACCATTATATAGCCTCTTGATTTTCATACTCAGTATCTCACTGGTTACCATGAATCGTAACAAATGAGAAAGATCACTTAAAGCTCAAGGTTTCTTCTGCAACTGACGAAGATATTCACCATAGACCTTAATATTAATCAAGATAGAACACTCACTTAAACCATTATCTAATATATAACATCTTCTCTACTTTTAATAAAAAAACTGATTCATTTTATTCTTGATCTCAAGTATATATAGTTAATGAAATATGGACGCCGTACACTAGGCCCACTTCTTCTTCTCTAAATTTATTTATCACTAACACAATATCATGAATAATAACACCTCTTTTATTATTCCATTATCTGATGGTCTTATAAGATTAGATCTTCTTAAAAGTCTTTCTATTTAGAAGAATTAAATGAATCCCACTGAAATTAGTTTCCATAAGAGGATATTTTGGAATATTTTAGGGTTTTAAACAAAAAATATCATTGTAGAATTCCTATTCATGGTTTCTCGCTTCTTTATTTTCACTACCTAATAAAATAATCCATGTAAATGAGATTTTTGCATTTTTTAACACAAATGACCATAATGATCATGTATGCAGACATCTAAGTTAGTATCTTCTTATTCTTTCTTAAAATATAACTACACTAGCTAAAAAATCATTTTCATCAATTGTTGCATCTTGAATCAGCTAGATCAGTCTCCGTATTCCATTTTCCTTTAATCAGCTCATATAATTTACAATATTACTCAAGTTTCTTTTAAAATTATCTAAAAAATTCAAATGGAATCACTCATTTATTATCATGTGATTTAGGATCTCAATAACAACACATCATCATTATATTAATGTTCTAAATTTAATATTTAGAGATTCTTTAAAAATAGATTCAACTTCAAGAGCCATAATATATTTTCAGATATTCTATACTGGAACTTTAAATAGATAAGAATAATAATCACTATTTCCAAATCTTATATAAATTAGAATGAATAAAATTTTATATGTGATTTTTTTCCATTCAATGTTATTTCTTTCATCGTCTGATTTAATTTCCCCAAACAATTCAATTTCTAGAAACTCAATTGTTCACCCAAAAGAAACTAAAAATTTGTCTAGGTCTTGAAACTATTTCCTAGGAATTAAAATCCATAAGCCTAGTGAATAATTATGATGAAAGACGTAAACTAGCTCAAATACATATATTCAGTACTATAAATATTTTCTCTCAAAGGAATTAAGTCATATGATCAGCACTAAAAACATATGTTTGGGGAATTAAATTCTTATAATCAGTGTCAAAGACTTACTCTCAGTGATCAAATCCTTCACTCAGCACTCAAATCCTTATGCATGCTAAATTTTCAAATTTCTTAGATTGTATAGATTTCCAAAATAACTTTTGAACTTACCCAATATACCTCTATCCCTTTCTAACCATCTCAAAAACATTTCAAACAACCTCAAAACCTTACCACCAGTTGAAAATAATGATTTCATGGTATTCATCATGTTGACAACAAATTTAGACAATTAAAAACTTCATCAAAAAATATAATACCACAAAACATCTTCATCTCAAGCATAGATCATAGATTCTCTAAGATTCATGATATTCTAACTTGAAATCAAACCATAAGAATAATTAGATTTAATTTCATCATAATTATAGAATTATAGAAACTCAATTTATCATTTTTATTTGATATTCCCTTTCTATGGATGAAATTCATATCTTGTTTCATTCAATTATTAAATCACACACTTCTCCAAGTTTTTTTTTGTGTTTATATCATACTATAATAGTTCTTATATCATTCCAAATAATTTTTTTTCATTATATATAATTCTATAAACTTGAATTATTCATCCATCCTAACACTCAAATTTTCCTAAGTGTTGCATGAAACAAACGCAACACAAAGATGAAACCCATGTTGGTTTTGTTAACATGTAAACATAGATAGATGAAACATACACTGAAGCCAATGAAAAATATGTTCATCATGAAACATACATACACATTGATTCATTTTCTAAATTTTTTTATCTTCTCAACAACACACATACATCGAACCTTGGTCACATGTATAAATCATATATTGAAACTTATACTAAAGGGAAAAGCATGTACACTAATTCTTGGTGATACTTACATTGTCCAGGATGACACATATTCTAGATTCCAAATATAACAAAAAAAATTATTTATGTGATCAAAATATATAATACTTTGAATGTAAATATAAGGCCCCAACAATTGTATTATACCTTATTAAAACTTCATCCAATAGTGTATATACACTATATAAAGTATCCAATTTTATATTTACTTTATGGATGGGTTCTTTAATTTTTAGGATAGCTTCTCTAAAACTTTGAATCTGATTTTCTCATTATGAATATGGATTTATGAGATGTTATATCCAAATTTAGTAGCCAACATATCTTGTTTTATCTCTATTATTCAAACTATTGAAGATAAGTATTCTCCTCCTTCAATTCATATTATAGATAGGATTACCATCTCAAAACAATCATCTGATATAATTGTATTTCCACTTGAATTTTCCCTGCCAGGTATTCAAGGGTATCCAGTTTCTTTCTTCCATTACCCATAATTCATGGGAAGAACCTTGAAACTTCATTTAATAGGTGCATACACAATCCATCACTCATTTATCCACGCTCATATATTGAAATTCTCATTGAAAAAAATATAAATCCAAACACAAACCAAAGGGACTTCAATTTCCCCTTTGTGTTTCTTATTAATACCTTGAACATCCAAATACATGAATGCATGTCAATGTTTCATTGTAGGTTCACTTTTTATCTCCCATTAAAAGACAATAAATGCAAAGGAGGAAAAAAAAATTCTCTCCCACTTAATAATACCATATATTTTGGGAAGGATTTCTCATTTTTTTAACAAGCTCGAATAATTTTAAGAAACACATCTTCTTGCCATATATCCATCAACTTCCACAGTGGTCAATTATATCCATGAGAGAAGGGTGGATCTATAATATTTATCATTGAAAAGTTTCATCAAATAACTAAATTTAAGTCTTCATGGGCTATCCTGGTGTAGAAAACAAGAGTGGTTAATTTATACAACTAATTCATCCATCAACCAACCTCAATACGAAACCACTTATACCTTTCAAACTAGGGGTCTTCTCAAATATATTTATAAAATGATTTAACATAAACAGGCACTCACTTGGAAACACACATCAAAAGTTTCAATTAAAATATATGTATCCTCATTTGGTTATATTATCACTCCATATTTATAATAATAATAAATGTACATGAAAATAGTTATTGGAGAGTAAAAATCATATGTCGTCCAATAAATTTTGACGGGGGTGTCTAGAATATAAATATTAACAAAAATACATAAATTTCTAGTAAAATAACATATTTAAAAGGATACCCATCAAGGGATAATATCCACACATTTTCACCATCAATTCCTATCATTGGAACATAAAAAGGTTACTAGGGAATTGGGTGGATCCTACAGTAACTTATCAACTTAAGAAATAGGGATGAGACAGACTTCTCAACCCAAAAACTCCTTCTCTTGATTTTTTTAAATGTTTAGACCTATTCATAGAGTAATTTTAAAGAAATTTATAGATCTAAACATCTCTTTTAAGCATGTAATTATTCTCTTTCCTAACTTTATTCTTAGATAAAATTAGCTTCTTTACTTGATAAAATATAATAGTTTGACTCTTCTCAACTTTCTCTAACCTTATAAACTCTTCCAATTATTGGGGACTCATGATTAATATATCTTTAGGCATACAAACATTCATTTTCTTGAGTATGGATTTCTTATTTACAATAACAATTTTTTAGATTGATCTCTCAGATGATTTCCCATTAGATTTCATCAACTAACATTATTGGGGAAGTAATGCCATACATTTGATAGAATTATGACCATCCTACTTTCACCTTAAAAAAACTAGTTTTTCACCATTGATATAACCTTTATAGTGTCCTTTTAACCAATTTATCAAAGTTTCAACCCCTAATCCAATCTAGTTATATATCTCTTATATTGACTCCCTTCTTGATTCCATCTTGCTCCCATGAAACTTGATGTTAATGGAAATTTTACAATGGTATGTGTTATGGACTATCTTTCCATGGAATAAGCATATTTTTTTAATGTAGAAACTCTCTTCAGCTTCCTTCTTGAGCTTATTTTGAATAAAATGTCACATCTTGATTAGAGGTATATTCTATTTTTGATCTTTGCAGTGGTTTCTTCTGGGTTCAAGATGTGTTGGTTAGTGATAGAGGCTTATTAAAAGGTGATTGGAATTTATCAGTGAAAAATAAGGTAGAAAACACAATGGTATAAGTAGTTTATCTCTTAGGTATCACCTATACACCATAGGTAGAGACACCATGCCCAGTATAGGGTGTGGTTCTGGGTATGGCATGTTGATGGTCTCCCAGTATGACAAAACCAATAAGGCCTCACTATAGTCATAGTGAAGTTCGTAGAAAATCAAAAACGAACTAGGTTTTATATCTACACTATTTTTTATGGCCGTTTTAGGCTTTGATGGCAGGTTTGATTGAGATCACTTCATGTGTGATCAATATCCACTATGTTGTGGTGTCGTTTTTTTAGGAATTCAAATATCTAAATTGGTTTCCTATTTTTTTAATATGTGTTAAAAAAATTTATGGAAACATAGAGGATAATTATGATGGATTTCATAATTAATCTTTGAAACATGTTTCTATTCTATTAATACTTTTATATTCATTCTCATTATAGTTTTTTGAATCAGATGATATTGGGAATATCTTTAGAAATTCATTCTTTTTGAGTGACTGCTTTGGGTGATCTGGCTCCTTTTTCCTTTAATGATCCATTCTATAGTGATCTATTCTTGTTTTTCTTATTGTGATATTGGTCTAAGAGATATCATCCATGTTCATTATAAATCTCATTTGTTTGATTTGAGTGTTCCAAGTTTTTCCAAGGTAGGTGGTTCCATATCTAGTTTATGTTTAGTGAACCACACATGCTCTGGTTTTTTATAACTATTTTTATAAATGATGATTTCCAGGATCCTTGATCTTTTTTATATGTTTTCATAAATGTATTTTGATAAAAGATAGTTTTTCCCATTGTTGTGTTAAAATAAATATGGTCTCGAAGAACCGTGAAATGGTTTATGAAATTGGTATTCAAAGTTTGATTTTGATGAAAAATAGTTTTTTGGAAACTATTTTATAAAATGCTATATGGCCTTTTGAAATTTTTATTGTATGTAAAACACATGGTAGCCTTGGGTGCCTAAAAGGGGGGCCATAGTATTGTTCCTTGTACTTGTTTTTGTATGGGTTTCATACATGGTGTGTTTCTCTATTCCCTAGGCCATGTTTTTTAAGGGAAATGATTCTATGTAACAATAAGGGGTTCACTATTATTCTAGGGACTTGTCTGGTACACACAATGTCTTAACTTGATTACTAAGGTATGATAGACCAAGCTATCCCGGACCTATGTTATCCTAGGGGTGATCTCTATTCTTCTTTTCTCTATTTTTTTTCTTTTCTTGTGGGATTGATATTAAATATGATGAATTATTTGAAAATAATTTATTTGATAATTTATTTTTTGAATGTATTATATGGAATCAAATTTAAAACTATGAAAAAGATAATTTTTTTACCATGATTTTGATAAAAATGAAACAATTGTCTTGGAATGCCATGTTTTTCATATATTGGGAATATTGGGATTATTTTACATGGACCTTCTATCGAACACTTGGGTGGAATCTAACTGGGCATGTTTTTATCACACCTATACATACCCTCAGGTGTGTGTAAACTATATTTTGTTTAATGTGGGAAAAGGAAAGGCACCGTAGTGAGGTAGTGGGTTTCATGGTTATTTGGGAATGTGTATTTATTAGTAATATGGTGGGATCTTCCAAATATCACTTGAATTAGGTGTCGGTATTTTGGGTTTCCCTTGGATTTGTTCTTGGACATATACATTGGTTTTGGATTGTTTCCTTATTTATATCACTACCTCTATTGGTTTATAATTATGCATATTTTCATTCTTTTTATCTTCCTCTATATGTATTCCATCACTACCATAGATCAGTGAAAGGGTAGTGTTGGATTTTATCAGTGCTAAAAAAAGTGTGGTTTCTGATGCTTTCTCCGATGTGGGAGCGTCCGTCTCCTTGAGTATGATAGGTGCAGATTTGTTAGCCCGCATTCTTTCTTTCCAAAGGTGGGAGGCATCTGTTCCTTATTCAAGGGTGTTTTGTCCTTGATTAAAACAGGATAATGGGATGTCGGTTCTTCCTTCTGTGGATTCCTCCTCGGAACTCGTTACCAAGTCCGGGTCTCCCTCATATATGTAATACATTGTTCGTGAAACTCTTCCCGGCGCCATATATTCATGGACACCAGTTAATTACATAGTTTTTTCAGGACATTACAAGGGGTCCGGTTAGGGTAGAAACCTTCGGTTAGGGGAGTAGTCACATTGGGGCATCACTGGCCTGTCTGGATGCTGGGGAATTGGCATGTCTGTCTTTTGTCCCTTATTATAGGGCTTCTCAAGGGCGTGGAAGCCCGAGGCATCCCACATCAAACGTCGGGAATCATATTCCATGGGAATGTATCTGAGGTTTTCCTCAGCTTCCTATGTTTAACATAGCGTATGTTGTATGTTTAACATCCCACGAAGACGGATCGGGCTGATCAGAACACTGACTAGAGTGGATCAGACAGAGGAACCCACTGGAGAGAACACCGATATTGGGGCCATCACGTGGGTGGCCTCCCGAATGCTACTATATGGAATGAGTAATGTGATGGCATGATCTCACCAGTATGTGGCGGCCCAGGTAAGGATCCGGATGGACGATGGATTTGGGCTTGAGCCTCGAAGAAACTTCCTACGTATCCCCATGGTAGAGAATCAAAGTCTTGGTAGTTCAATGAAACTATGGGACACTTGAGGAGGCGACCCGTGAGAATGGACGCATGGATGGGACCCAGAGGAAGTGGAACCTCTATGTAAGGGAATGAGCTTCCCGAGACACGTAGGCTCGAGGGAAAGGTCAGGATAAGACATGAGTTAGGGGCTTGAACCTCCTGGAGGCTTCCTACGTATCTCTGTGGTGGGGAATCAAAGACCATGTAGTTCAGATGGCAAATACAGTTTAATTTCATGCGGGATGGAGACGAACCGATGTTAATGGGGCCAGAACAACCGGGTAGTGGGCGTGAACCTCAGGGAGGCTTTCTACATACCATGCCTTGACATGGATCAAAGTCCTCATAGTACAGGAAGGGGTGTGTCGACGAACCGACATGAAGATGGACCTGGGGTCCGATGGGTGTTGGCGGTCTTAAACCTCAGGGAGGCTTCCTACATACCATGCCTTGACATGCATCAAAGTCTTCATAGTTCGGATTGGGGGCTTGGGGCTTACACTCTAGGCTACCCAAGATGATGGGGCTTGGTGCACCGACTCGAAGATAGTCGGGACCAATGGATGGTTGTGGGCTTAAACGTCATCAAGGCTTCATATGTACCATGCCTTGACATGGATCAAATTCCCTGTAGTTCAGGAAGGGGGTGTGTCGGCGAACCAATGTGAAGGTGGACCTGGGGTCCGATGGTTTTTGGGCTTCAACCTCGTGGAGTCGTCCTACGTACCATTCCTTGACATGGATAAAAGACCTCGTAGATCTAGAAGGGGTGGAATACAGTTTAACGTCATGTGGGACGGGGGTGTTGTCATGGTCGATGCTTACTCTAATCCCACGTGAGTCATGCTCGATGTGAGAAATAAGAGGCAGCAAAGGTCTGACGACCACGTCGCAAAAGGTGCGTCCGTGAGATGTGCAGTGGGGCTTACGCATGGAGTGGCCCAGGGAGAGAGAGATTGGGACTTACTCCAAGATGGAGGCCCGATGGAGATAAATCGCAACGGGAGAGGAACTTGGGACCGAATAAAGGAGGATCCAAGTTCCCTATCACGCCCTCCGCTGGCCTTGGGGACCAAAGATAAAAGGAGAAGCATGAATGCTATGCTGCCTCCTGGAAGGAAGACTAGGGGCTTATGACAAGGTGGCTACCCTTCCCCCACGGACAAACGCCACTCCCATAAAGAGGATATCATCCCCTGTGGATACCAGGGGCATGGAGAATGTCCAAGGTGAGGGCACCCCGTGTGCAAGACACGGGGTGAGGTCACAGTTTAACGTCATGTGCTGAGGATGATGGTGTTTGGCAGTTTAACATCCTGAATCTCAGATGAGGTGGGTTAGCTCCACACCCCAAGGACATACATAACCAGTAACCTCTTCTCCTTGTGGGAGGGAAGGCATCAGCAATATCGTAGAAAGGGGGTGTCACGGAGCGATCCATCGGGGGGTCCACGTTAGCATGGCTATGCAAAGAAGAAATAGCCATTAGTGTGCCTATGCGAAGAAGCATTAGGAGAAGCAACGCAATGGGCAGTATCATCCAAGGGACTTTGAAGTCACATCGTGAAAACCTGGAGGGTCGCACGGGAAAAGGAATTTCCAAGAAGAGGGGTCCATAGGCAGGGGCCTTGTGAAGATCTGTTGCTCCGCATGGCGGAGGGAACCTGAGAAGGGGTGTGCTTCATGAAGTGGGGTGCCTTATCCTTATCATGGGGTAGAGGTGCATATGGGAGGTGCTTTGTGAATTGTACGGGCATTCGCGGAGCACATCCTCATAGAGAAAAGGTTCCTCGTGAAGCAATGTGTTGGGAAGCAATGTACTTCGCAAAGTATAGTGACCCTACCTTAGCATGTGGATCATGTGTACATGAAGGGTGTTTCTTGAAGCATAAATCCTCCATGATGACCCGGGTCCCCTTGGGGATCCCCTTCCTTCACGAAGACCCTTAGGCTTCATGAAAGGCATCTCTCTCGGAAGAGGGGATCAAAATGAGACAAAGTGGAGGCACTTCACGGAGTAGAAGTACCTCGCACAGCTCATGGTTTGCAGAGCAGAAGGATACTTCATGGTTCGGGAGCTAGGAAGTCGAAATGTCAGATTGTCCAGCTTTTGGGCTCAGAGGGAGCTCGGTATATATAGGTGAGAGGCACCGTGGAGCGGAGCTCATGCGGCGCGATGAGGTCCTAGGTGGCTTCGCAGTGGGTTTGCAAATGTCAAATGTGTTTGCAGAGCGTCCCGCCTCCTTGCTTCGTGGCAGGTTTGCAAACATCAACTGCGGTCATGGAGCATCCCGCCTTCTTGCTTCATGGTGGTCGTAGTGCTGGTGGGACCTCCGCGAAGGGGCTTCGCGAGGCAATTCTTAGGGGCCTTCTTTCGGCCCCACCTTTGTCCCAAATTTTGGTGCCAACAAATGCCCCCCCCCCCCCTCAGACTTGGAGCCGTAGAGAGATCAAGGGTTGGAGTCTGAGGTAAATCGTTAAAATCCTTGTCCATTCGTAGTGCTGACTCATGAATAAGGCTCACGAGGCGGATAGGGGACGCGCAGTCCGAGAACTCCACAAATCTCCCTATGAAGTGGACGCGCCGCGAAGCTCCGAAAGCCTTCACCTATAAATAGGAGGTGTGCCCTCTCTTTTTTCATTTCCCTTCTCTGCGATTTTGTCTTCTTACGCTCTCGATTCGTGAAGATCTGTGTACTCCGTGAGTGTTCTTTGTGAATCGAGTCTTCGCGGCACACAACGAGTCCTCGACTCTGCGTTTGTGCTCCGCGACCCGGCTTTGATCGCCTAGGTAGCGCTCTGCGCACAGTCTTCGCGAACGTGCTTTGCGAACGATCTTCACGAACCAGCCAAAAAAATGCCCATGTTCCAGAACTGAATGGACCACCAAGAAGCTTCCCAGGGGGTCCTTGTGGATGCCTCCTGGAGGGATGAAATGGTCAACAGTCTGGGACAAGGAGAGTTAGTTCGAAGCCACTCGGACCATAGTCCATTGGTGGAGCTGCTGTCGGAGATCCATATGAACTACCCGCTGTGTAGGAGGTTTCCCTTGTATGGCTTCGGGCTGAGGGATGACGTCTTCATCCCTGAAGAAGGTAGGCATGAGCCGAGTTACTAATTTCGGAGTATGTCGTGTCAGCACCGATGGTTTAGGGCGCCCGATGGTCATGCCTGATAGGACTTCACGCCTGTTATTTTCGACTACTTGTACAATCATCTGAAGAATGTCGACGGGAAGGCATTATGGCCGGAGACGTCCCCTCCTCTATATCGAACCATCCTTAAGGCGGTGCTGGGGAACCCAATGAAGGGGTGGTCCGAGGAATGGGACCTGCGCCAGGGTGGAAACTTTACAAACGATTGGGCCTGGGCCTACTGGGTAGGCACCTCATGCCAGGAGTTCGGAGCGGAGCTGAGAAGAGTGGGCCTGTATGAGGAAGCCTGGGCTTCACAGTTTCACATCTACCAGCCGAATCATCTAATGCCAGAGCTGTTGAGCCGGTGGTCACTAGGGACCAATACCTTCCACCTACATCACGGGGAGGTCATCATTATCCTATGGGACGTGCATCAGATCTTGGGGGTCCCGATACTGGGGGTGATATACAACGAATTCCTCCCGGCTATGGGTGAGTGGGAGGATCCAGAGCATATGTCGCATCTGGTGATGGCATTGATGGAACTCGTACCCAGGGAGGACAAGGAGGTCGTGAGGGATGTCCACTTCAGGTGGGGGTTCAAGCAATTCCTAAACTTCCCATAAAATAGGCAGTTCCCGATGAGGCCTCGAACTTGCCAAAAGGGGGCCCGGAGTAAGGAAAACTCATACCGGCGGCTGTTGGAGAATATCCAGTGGAATACCTGAGGGTTCAGGGTTAGCACTGAACAAAAACTAATAGTTAGGCTTGCAGCATTCATCGCAGCTTTCATATGTGGTTGGATTCTTCTGGTGTGGGACACAAACATGGGAGTGTGGCCAAGAACTTTCATCATGGTGTCCACATTGGCGATAGGAGAGCGGGTCAACCTAGGGATCCTGATGCTCACCAAGTTGTACAAAATTTTGTGGCACATTAGCGAGGGGAAAATGCCACATAGGTTATGTGGGCCATTTCATCTCCTTTACGGGTGGATGGAGGCGCACATCAGGGGGATCTATGAGTAATTGAGCCCCATCTCGCCTCCGAGGTTGAACTTCCATCCATCAATCTTGAATTTTGCGGGGAGATTTCCGACCAAGATGACCGCACCATTGGTTCTGAACCGGGTGTGGAGGGTGGAGGAATTCAATTTCCACCCATTCCCATTGCCGACAGGGGCATTCATTGATAACAGTTGGGGAACAAAAGAAAATCGGGCCCATCTTCTGGCCTTTTGTGGTGGAGTCTTGGTGGCCAGGGTGGACCACGAGTGTCTCTGCAAGCCATACACCCCACACCAGTTTGCAAGGAAATTCTGGTTCCTGTAGTGGCCAACCCTACAGGTCTACCTGGGGGTGTGCTATGAGGATCACCCGTGTGTGATGAGGAAGATGTGGCTATTATTCACACAGGAATATTGGAAGATAAGGAATGTACTACCTCCGCCGACTGCCATCCTTTGGCTGGTGATAGAATATGCCCAGAGCTGGGAGGCAGCCTATCCAGGGGAGATGTTGAAGAGGCCAACCGTCCTGGTCGATGAGGGCGAGCTTCCCCGATATCGGAGCCGAGGCCGGAAGGAGACAATGGAATCC
Source organism: Viscum album (assembly GCA_963277665.1). Taxonomy (NCBI): domain Eukaryota; kingdom Viridiplantae; phylum Streptophyta; class Magnoliopsida; order Santalales; family Viscaceae; genus Viscum; species Viscum album. The sequence continues at coordinate 1,147,013,016 of OY728142.1, read as the reverse complement.
CGTAGTGGCGAGGATGTTGTAGCAGCAACTCCCGCACCAGTTGAGGGGGGAGTTTTGGTAGTGGGTCCGGTAGAGGCAGTGGAGCCGGTGGTCCTAGGAGAACATATTCATCTAGAGGGGCAGCCACCGAGGGGATTCTGCAGGATTTCTACTCAGGCCCCGGGGAAATGACTGCGCCATATTGACATGTCGGAGAATTTTGTCTTCCCAGAGGCCTGGGACATCTGGGAAGTCAACCAGAAATTTCTCATCCCATTTGATTTATCGCAGCACCTTAACCACATAGGAATGGACTTCCTGGGGATTATCCCTATTAGATCTGTTTTTGTAGTATCCCAAGAAGAGGCGGAGCAATACATAGCCGATATGGAAGACTTTATCCACTCCCTGGGTGCCCTGTACCCGATGAAAGACCGAGTTAGGGTGCTTCTGGGTCATACCGTCCCTCTACAACTATCAGCTACTGATCTAAGGGAGCGCTTCCCTCTGCCGGAAGAATATGACGAGTTCTCCTAGGGAGACAAGGCTGGTAGAGAGAGTCCGCCGGAGGAGGGTGAAGTCGGCGATCAGTCCTTGGACCTTGAGTATTTTGCGGAGGCCCTCGAGGTAAAATCCCAAGTTCCTTCTTTAGATTCTGCCCTTAGGTTACTCTGGATTCCTTATCAGAGTCTGCACTGTGTAGGAGGACCATGCACATAGACCGCATTCCCGTACCTCAACGGGTGATGACACGGGACCTTCAAGATATTCACCTGTGGCTGCATCAATTTATGTGTTTGGCGGGGCTAGGACACTTGAGGCGGCTCCCATGGAGTCTCTAGACCTGCCAACCATATACGGGGGGCCGCGTCTCGGGGTTCCGACGACATCAACCCAAGAGCGAGACCAGGGATTTGACCTTTGTAAGTCTCCTCTACCGAATTTATAACTGACGTCCCCTAACCATGTTAACTGACATTCGTGTCCCCTTTTTGGCGTGCACAGCCCTTCAATTGGCCTGGGCCACTACGATGAAGTTGGTCAGGACTTCTGGCAGTGCCTTTCCTAGAGGCATGCCAATGGTCGTGGAGGTGGACATCCAACCTGAACGAACTATGGCGCTCCCGATCGCTGGTGAGAATTCCAGTGGGACTGCGCCTAAGATTATCGAGGTGGGATCCAATGGTAAGGATCAACCAGACAGTCCAGGCCCCACCATGCCTGATCCAACGCCAGATGTGGACCCGACCGAGGAGTTTCTGGGGTCATTCCCTTTATACGAGCCTCCCAATCGTTCCTACTAGGATGAGATGACCTCTGACAAGGAGGACAACAAAATATTCTTCTGCCGATCATAGAAGTTAATCGTGCGCTTCATCAATAACACCCCCCCAATATTTATGGTTGGATGAGATGGATAGACTTCGCTTGTGGCTATGCGAGCTGTGTACTGGGGAGTGGATGCCCAGCTCCCTCACATGATCATTCGAGATCTTATAGAGGAAAAGATTTAGGAGTATGACTATGGCCTCAGCGTAGTCTAGAAATGGAGGAATGCAGTGAACATCATGAGGATCCGGGAGACCGAAAATGAGTTTGAACTGTTGCAGGCCTGGGGATATGAGCATTCTGCTTCTCTCGATGCACAATCAGAGCTTGTCTCGCGGCTGAAAGCCCAGTTTGTGGAGGAAGAAGAGGGCATAAAGCAATCCTCTGAAGAGATGGCCATTATCTGAAATGGTGTGGTGTGGGCTCGGGTCACGACCAGTGAACTGCGTCCTCTCGCTGTCAAGGGGGATCGGGAAGTAAACAAGCGGCAGCAACTCTTGGACGCCACCAGCCAGAGGGTGGTGGAGCAGCAATGTTCCTTTGATGAGGTCAATCCATCCATGGGGGGAGTCGACCCCTGGGTACTATAATGATTACAAACCCTTAAACGTACTTTAATGCTTTAATTTTTTAAATTTCGTAGCATGCATGAGTTCTGTTGTTTACATCGGTTTACTGCATCCTTGTGATGTTCGTAGAGCATCCAGTGATCATTCCCTAAGTTCATGTGGGTCAGGCCTGATGTGAGAAACAAGGGATGACCACCTTATCACCCTATCCAAATGTAGGGGTGCAAACCAAGGTTCGGGCATCCGGGGATTGGAAAACCGGTCCAGATTTCTGGGAGGAAATGGGAGAGACCTGACTAGAGAATTAAGCTCTCAGAATAGCCGAATTACAGTCTTCCTAGTGTGTTGTTATGCACAAACGGGGTAACACCAGGGGCACTTAAATTGATCTGAATAGATGGTAATGGGAGGTGTGAATCATGATATCTAGGATTCGGAACATTGTGGGGGTGGCATGACAATAAATAAAAAATGTTGACTGCATTCGAAACACAACATTCTTATTGAATTAGACTAGAGTGGGGGTAACAAATGAGGGTCGACCATTGACCATGTTTGAAAGATGATACCACACTCAAAATGTCATCTGTTAGTCTTCCAAAACGTTTTCTTAGTACAATAGGTGGGCCATAGGTCGAGCATCCATACTGTTAGGGGGTTCTTCCAGATGTGAAAGATGGTGAGGCTCCGAATAAGGGGCACGCAAAGTGTGGAATGTGGAGTGACGGTTTGTTCGAACAGAATCCAAAACTCTTAAAATTACGCCACCGTGGTGGAAGAACACTAGTTGGATGCATTGGTTTGATCATGGATCATTCCTTCTTTCAGGAAGGGCCTCTTTAGCGAGGGAGTCGTGGCGTCCCAATGTCATCTTGGGGAATCCCAAACTTGTTCAGGGAAGAGTTTCAGTTGCACGGTTCCCCACAAGGGGTTAGGCCAAGGGGCCGAAAATGAGGAGGAACATTACTTATTATTCCTGGGGGAAAACCCTAGGAAAAATATAGGGGTGTCTCTACGTATCCCATGAGGATGGGAATCAAGCTGCACATAGTTCTGGAAGCACAGTTTAACACTATGTGGGATGATGAGACACCTAGCTATGCCGGTGCACATCCTCCCAAAAATAATAAGCCCACGTGAGTCATGCTCGTTGTGGGAAAAAAGAAGAAGTGGTGGGACTTCCTTACATAGGAAGGAACATGTTATGGAAAAGGGATGCTTGGTAAATACCAACCCAATGATGTTAACCCATCCATGTAGTGCACTTATACGTGTGAAAAGATAAAGCCGAGTATGTCAGAATTCCACTTGAACATGAGGAAGTGGAAATGTGTGAATCATGTTGTTTGAGATTTGGACCATAATGATGACGGCGTGGCGATGGAGGATAACTATTGACCATGGCAGAAACACAACATCCACATCACGTTATCCTGGAATGGGTACAGACAAATGAGGGTTGACTGTTGACCATGTTTGAAACATGGGACCTGTCGTAAATGTCATCCGAGATCCTTAGGTACATTGGCCCGAAATGGTAGGAGAGCCCTTAGGCCTAGAATCCATACCATCTGAGGGTCCTTTTGAATGTGGAAGAGGATTAGGATCCAAATAGCGAGATCACAAATCTTGGACATGGAACGAGGAGAATGTCCCCATGAAAATTCCACACTTCAGGCTATTTTTCAAACGTATCTAAATACGACAATGAGACATATTAGATAGAGGGAGTCGAGTCCCTTCCCATAGGGAGATCTTATTTTAGGGTCATAGAACTCAGACCATGGATGATAGGAAATGTATGAGACACATGGTGGGGTAATTACAAAAACCTGATGTGAATGGAAACTGGGGGTTCTGACCACCACATGTTCCTTGGAGAGGTTTTAGGTCGAGGGACTAAAAACGAGAGTTGATTTGGGCCTGAGGCAAAGTGCACAAGAATCCCTACGTACCCCATGAGGATGGGGATCAAGCTATACATAATTCTTGAGGTAGCACGGTAAGGTACCAGTGCCAGAAAAAAAGGGGCGTAAGGGTGTGGCCCTCGCACAAAAAGAAGCGGTATTTGATAAATATAGTTTTTCTTTTAAGGTGAGTGGGTTTTTTTTATGAAGCAACAGGCCTAGGTTAGTAGGCCCTGGCATCGCCATAAGAATCAAGCTGTAGCAGGAATTGAAAAATGGTATGGCGTGTTCCCAATACCAAACATGGTGTCCCCTTGAGTGATAACATCACGATGCAGTGCCGTTTTTTCATCGTGCATCCATGATGGTGATGTCACAGTTTAGGGTCATGTGATAGGACCGGGCGGCATAGTTTAAAGTCGTATGGCTTGGACATGAAGGAATGTGCACGACGTGGTACAATGTACCCGATGTTAATGAGGACATAATCCTACACTACACTATATGTAATTCTGAGAAAGGAGCCTTAGGCCAAGGGGCCTACATAGAGGTAAGAGAGCAAGGGGCAGAAGAAACTAGCTCCCAACTGGGATGGACCCAAAAATGAGACGTCTGGGTGGTCCTACGTATCCCAAAAGGATGGGAATCCAGCCACACGTAGTTCTAAATGAGATCTTAGTTTATGGTATTAGAGATCGGACCCTAGAGGAGCAAAACCCCTCCAAGAAAGTGCAGACCTCAACCCAATCCCTTAGCCCACGTGATTTAAACTCGGTGTGGGAAATAAGGGAGGAAGATTTCTATTGAAATACCTAGAATTCCCGCCAAAGGGAAATCAGTGTGGAGCTCCGAATGACACCCCTATCGCGGCTTTGGTCCTCCTAACGTGCGGAGGCACATTGAGGGATAGTACCAAGAGTTTTGAAGTTCTACTTGGATATGATGAGGTGGAGAATGATTTGAATCATGTAACCGACATTTTGGGCTTAATGGGGTTGGCGTGGTGATGGAGGATAACTGTTGTCTGTGTTCGAAACATAGTATCCATATCGCATTAGCCTGAAATGGGAACAACAAATGAGAATCGACTACTGACCATATTCGCAATGCAGGATTTTTATCGGTCTTCTGTCTGCGACCCTCGGGGGAATTGGCCCATAATGGTAGGAGGGCCCTTAGGCCTAGAATCCATGCCACTCGGGGGGTCCCTTCAGATGTAAAAGGTGATAGAAGCCCTAATAAAGGGGGACACAAAGCCTGAAAAGAAGGTGGAAGCATTTCCGAGCAGAGTCCGACATTCCGGGTATTAAACCAGAGTACCCTTAGGCACATTGGTGAACCATCGAAGAGGGTCAATGAAGGTTCTCAACTTGAGAGTAAGGGGATATAGAATTCCTAGGAGGGAGAGGTACATGGAGTGGTCGTTACAAGCCCGACATGAACAAGGACATAATCCCATACCACGACATATACTTCCATCCCTAGGGAAGGGTAGGCCAAGGGGCCAAGGTGAAATGGAGATTTCTAGGAGATGGGGATGGACCCAATGTGTAGACATTCGGGTGGTCCTACGTATCCCATGAGGATGGGAATCAAGATACATGTAGTTCTTGAAGGCACCTGGGGGTAAGATACCCTAACAAGGGGGGTGCACGGCATGGCGAGTAACCCGACATGAATGAGGACATAATACCGCACCACACCGTACACTCTGGGTAAGAACTTGGATCGGGGCCTGAGAAGGCCAAGGGGCCTGAGGTTGGGCCTCGGTTACAAAGATCCGGTCAGTTTTTAGTTTAACGTCTTATAGTTAGGATGATGGCCAAGGGCCCAAGAAGGCCAAGGGGCCTGAGGCTGGGCCTCGGTCAGGAAGGTCTGACCAGTTTGTAGTTTAACGTCTTGCAGTGAGGACGAAGAAGGGGATAAGGCATCTCGTCTGGGGATGTGTACGGCACGGCGAGCTACCCGACGTGAAGGGTGACATAATCCCACACCACGTTGTACAATCCCATAATAGGAAACCTGGTCCGGGGGCCCGAAAAGGCCAAGGGGTCTGAGGCTGGGCCTCGAATTGAAGGCCATACGCCCTCTTGTATGGTTACTGCCTCATCACAGCTCCTAATCCCATGTGAGCGGTGCTCGGTGTGGGAAAAAAGGAGTCGGTCTTGGCTCTCCCCGTCAAATGGGGCCTGATTGTTGGAATCTCTCGGAAGGAGTTCATCGCTTGGAGATACGATGGGGCAGAATGAACCACTACACTCGATGTTTGGGACATCTTGGGGGTGGTCCTAAAGATCCAGGACATCTTTTGACCATGTTCGAAACACAGTGTCCCTATAGTGACAATTCAGGGGCCCTTCTGGATGGGGAAGGTGATGGAGTCCCAATCCAGGAGTGGGTAAAGCATAGATGTACCCATATCTAAAAGAGGTGAACATCTCTAGGGAGAGAGATGTATGTCCGAATCGAGGTTAGCTCGACGTGAATTGGTGCAAAAGTCTGCACCTCACCATATGTCTTGACCCGGGGGGAAGATTCTGGCGTTTGGGATGGGCCAACAGACTAAATGTTTGGGAATTCCTATATATCTCATGAGGATGGGAATCAAGCCATACTTAGTTCTGAAGTCCATACAGTTTAACATCGTGCGGTGAAGACGTGGGAGGATAAAAGAATGGGATTGGGCACATGGTGTGACTATTACAATCCTTGCTTGAGTAGGGCTGAGGAAGCCAACACTATATCATGCAAGGATCCTCCGAGAAAACCATACCCAGGGGGTAGTCAAAAAGAAGAGTTTGGGGCTGGGCTCAAGATGAGGCATCTGATTGTTCCTATGTATCCCATGAGGATGGGAATCAAGCCACACATAGTTCTCAAAATGTAGTTTAACGTCATGCAAGATGATGTGCAGTTTAAAGTCGTGCAAGAATGGATATTTTAAGGTCATGTAGGACTGGTATGCTGTTTAAGTTCATGTTGGACCAGCATGCAGTTTAGGGTTAGGCGGGACCATCCAGTTTAATGTCGTGCAGGACCATTAGGCTCAGGCAAAGTATTGCTTGAGGAACATTGTATTTGTGGGAGGAGTTATACGCTCACCATCCATGGTCACCAAGGAGTATGCTCCATTGGGGTAAACCCTGTGGACTATGTAAGTACCTTCCCATTGGGGCTCCAACTTGGGTGGTTTCCTTCCAGGGATCATTGGTGCTCGGAGGGCCAATACCAGGTCGCCTTGCAGAAAAGAGCGGAGGTGGACCTTATTATTGAAGGCTCTAGCCATCTTATTCTGATGCCTTTCCAGATTGTGCAGGGCACAGATCCTGTTCTCATCAAGTGCTTCTAATACAGTTAGATGGATTTCGGCCACCTTATCTGGTTCATGATGGTCATAGACCACGGTGCGTAATGAAGGAAACTAGATCTCAATGGGAAAAATGGCTTTAACCCCATACACCAGGGAATATGGGGTCACCTAGGTGAAGTTACAAGACATCGTCTGATAGTCCCAGAGGGCGTTGGGGAGCTTGTCTGGCCAACTCTTCTTGTTTTAGCCAACCATTTTCCATAAAATGTTAGAGAGGGGTTTTTTTAACACCTCGATCTTCCCATTTTCTTGCACGTGATAGTGGGAGGTATGGTTTGAAAGTATATTGTACTTGACATACAATTTCTTCATCTTGGCTACTCGAAGATTGGTATCGTTATCGGTGAGGACGGCGTGAGAGACTCCAAACTGGTGGATGATGTTGGAGCTCATGAAGTCAACGATGGAACTAGCCTTGACCTCCTTGAGCGGAACTAATTATGCCTACTTGGAAAAGAAATATGTGGCCGCCAGGATGAACCTGCACTGGTGAGTTGTCATCGGTGGGTATGGTCCCACGAAATTGATCCCCCACACCACAAATGGCCAAGAGTACTTGGTGGAGTGGAGAGGTTCTAGAGGTCGATGCATGAAGTTAGCATGAACTTGGAACGTGTGACATCTCTTGGAGAACTCAATACAATCATGGATCATAGAGGGCCATAAGTACCCCAGTCTCTGGATTTTATGGGACAGCTTCGGCCCCACCTGGTGAGCACTATAGGAACTGGCATGAACCTCGTGCATGACCTGAGATGTATCGACTTATTAGATGCAATGAAGGAGAACACCATCAAACCCGCGCTTGTAGAGGATCAGCTCAAGGCTACGATTGATCTGGAGTGTAAACTACAGCACTCGGCATTGGATTTGCTCGTGCTTGGCCGGATCAATGGAGAGGCAACCATTTTGGAGATACTTGACAAAAGGGGCTCTCTAGTCAAGAGTCACTTCAACCACTGGATCTGAAGAGCCTAGCAGTCCTGACGTGGAGGATCTGGTGGTAATATGGCTTACTCGCAGGCCGTCGTCATCCTTGGGGGTGACGGGGGCAATGAATCACCATTGTGCCACATGTATAATCAGATCATCCTGCGCGGTCTCTGCAAGTGATGTAGCTAACCTGGAGAAAGCGTCCTCTAGACCATTCTGTGACCGAGGCACATGGGTAACCACCGGTTGACAAGGGAACTAGGCAATTATATGGAGGGTGTGCTCCAACAATGGTGTGAGCTCTGGATTTCGGACAACAAAGCCACCATTGACCTACTTGATGACTAGATCAGAATCCCCTTTCACATGAAAATGGGGCACATCAATCTCGAGAGCCAGCTCGAGGCCAGTGATAAGAGCCTGATACTTTTCTTCATTGTTGGTGCAACCTTATGACAAAAGAAATGAGTATGGCAGAATGTCTTGCACCGGGGTAATAAAGATGATACCTAGGCCTACTCTGTTGAGCCTAGGATCATTGATCCTCCTACCGGTGGGGCTCTGGGAGGCACCATCAAAGTGAATTTTCGAACATGGGACAACTTGATCGATTGAGAGGATTGCCTCATCAGGAAAATCCAAGTCCAGGGACTGGTTTACAGAGGTTGGATGGGCAGCTAGAAAGTCTTCCAATGACTTCCCCTTGATAGCCTTCTAGGGGAAAAACATGACGTCGAACTGCTGGAGGATTACTGCTCACCGTGCTATACGACCAGTCAACATGGGGCGATTCAGAATGTACTTCAGTGGGTCTACCTGAGAGACCAGTTGTACCTCATGGTTTTGCAGGTAATGTCCCAACTTCTATATGAAAAATATGAGCGGAAGGCTGCTATTATCGATGGGGTGGTATTTGGTCTCTGTATCGAGAAGCATGCGATTGAGGTTGTAGAGACTGTTCTCTGTCCCCTCGTTGTTCTTCTGGGTGAGAAGTGCACCGAGAGATCATTCTAGGGCAGTCATGTACAGGATTAGAGGCTTCCCAGAGACGGGTGGAATCAAGAGCGGAGGCTCGACCAAGTACTACTTTATTTACTCAAAAGAGTTTTTTCACTCCTCATCCCATTCTTAGGTATATCCTTTCTTCATTAGCCGAGAAAAGGGATTACACTTTCCAGCCATATTCGTAATAAATCGGCATATGTAGGCTAAGTGACCTTGAAAACCTTGAAGCTCTCGGATATTGCTTGGGGGAGGCATCTGGCTGATCTCCTTGATCTTCTCTGGGTCGATCTCGATGCCTCGTTACCTGAAGAAAAAAGCCAAGAAACTTCCCAGAAGTGACCCTGAAGGCACATTTCAACGGGTTCATTTTCAAGTGGCAGGAGAAGAGGAAGCCGAACACTTTCTCAAAGTCCTTGAGATGGTCTTGGAATTGGCGATATTTGACCACTAGATCGTCCACATAGCATTCCACCAATGTCCTGAGGATTGGCTTGAATATGCGATGCATGGCCCACTAATAGGTGGCACCCAAGTTCTTTAGGCCGAACGGCATAACCTGGTAACAGAAACTACCTTGGGGAACCCTGAAATCTGTGGACTCTTCATCCTTGGGGGCTATATGGATCTGATTATATCCAGAGTAACCATCCATGAAGGAGAGGGCTTGGAACCTGGTCGTAGCATCAATAAACAATTCTATCACAGGAAGGGGAAAATCATCCTTCAGACAGTGACGGTTGAGATCCCGGAAGTCGATAAAGGCTCTGATATGATCGTTCTTCTTCTTGACTACCATGATTTTGGCTAGCCACTTGGGGTACTGGACCTCTTTGATGAAGTTAGACATGATGATCTTGTCAACTTCAGCCCGGACTATGGCACCGTGAGAAGGGTGCATCTTTCTGGGAGGCTGCTTGAACCAGTGATGGGTTTTCAGGAGACCGAGGTGGTGGACGGCTACCTGAGGATCAAGTCCTGGAATCTCATCATAACCCCAGGTGAATACATCACAGTGCAGTTTAAGGAAGTCCACGTACCTCTGTTGTTCCTTGAGGGACATGGCAGCACTGATCAATGTGGGTCCTAGAACTACCTCGCTACCAAGGATCACCTATACCAGTTCATCGACCGTGGCAGATATGCCTTCTTCAAAGGCAGGGGGAGTGTCCTCCCAATATTATTCGCTTTTTGGAGGAGGGATTCCCAGTGGGTGAGGCTTCCCCTTGGTCAGAAGAACCTAAATGGAGGCTGGCACCAGCCTGGATAGCAGTGGACAGCGCATTAGGTGATTCACGTGCCGCTGCGACCATAGCAATGAAGGTAGTCGATCCAATCACATCTATCCTTTGGCCCAAGGGGTCACACTTGATTATATCAAAGCAATAGTGGCACGTCGTCTTGATCCGGTTAATCCTAGCCTGGTGAAACAGACATGTATGACATACTACCGTTGCCATGGGGCGGACATCCTGGTATCGTACAGGGGTAGGAGGTTCCGAGATCACCTAAGCCTGGTTTGTTTAGGAGTACGAGGTGATTTTCCATTGTCTCTTGGACTTGGGAATATGCCTTCCTCTTGTACTAGAGACAACAAAACATTTCCCCTTGTCAGGGGTTGTGACATCCAATCGATGGATTGGGAAGACGTAAGCGTCATCCAGACCTACCCAGGAGTCACTTGTGACCGGGGAAGGATCAACCTCACTTTCCATAATCAGCTTATCCTTGCTCTTGTAATAGTCATCATCTAGATAACGGTCTTCAAAAGAGGCGAAAGGAGATGCATCACCTTGGAGTATGCCTACTCGACCATTAAGGGAGTATTTGAGGCATTGGTGGTATGATGAGGGGACTACCGCATGCAGATAGAGCCATGGTATACCCATTAATTTATTATACGCGGTGTCCTGAGAGATGACCATAAATTTAGTACTGGAAACTAGGCCACTAAAATGGGTCTTCAAATGGATCTTTCCGACCGGGTTCTACTCTATCCTGTCATATCCCTGGATCCTTAAATCGGAGGGAGTCATTTCATCCTTGGATAACCCCAGCTTCCGTAGCATCTGCGTCGGGATAAGGTTGATCCCGGAGCCGGTGTCAACGAGACAGAAGAGAACCAAAACACCAATAAATTGGTCAATGATGTATAGCAGGAAGATGTTCCCCTGTATGGGAGAGCCTTCATCTTCTCCCGAGAACGAGATGATGGCCCGGTATTCGGCATTCTCAACTGCTTCAGAATGAAAGGCTTCTGCAGCTGCTACCTCCGTCTCAAACTGGAGGGGGCTCCTTAGAGCCTCAGCGAGGGCCTCACGCATATCTAACAACAAGAGGAGGGCTTCAAGGATGTAAATCCTTGATGGGATTCCAGAAAGGTGCTTTAGGACATCATAATTTTGTTCTAGGCATGAACTTCTACTTACAGGAGGACGCTCTATGATTGGAGACATGGAGGGCCTTGCCGGCTGGACCGACGACTTGCTGGTGCTGGGAATATCTCGCTGCTCACTAGTCAAAGAACGGATACTAGCTCTCAGATGAGGACCAGACGACTAAGATCGGCCTTTAGTATAGAAAATTTGGTCACGGAACGGCCGAAGTGGTTCTACCTGATCCAGTAGCACAAACGGTGGTGGAGGCGGTCCTGACGACACCGGATGAAGAGGCTGCGAGTGTTGAGCTCTTCATTGTGCCTGTTTTCTGGACTCAGCGGCATGCACGGACTGGATATAGGTTCCAACTAATGTGCCTCTACGACCCATATATTCATGGCTTCTTCGATATTGGCATCGGCTGGGGATGTTGGGGAGATTCGCTTGACACTCCCCCTCATCGGGAGTCATATAAGAGTTTACCAAATCGACGGTATTAACTGAAGCATACCCTTGACTGTCACTCAAAGAATCATCCACCACTGGGAAGATTCTGGGGGGAATCCCCATCTCTGGGGGCATGAATTAACTAAGAGTGTGGGATGACGATGGCCTTGGTGGGGCACGTTGCATCTTCTTGCACCATCGATGCTTGCTCTTCTGGGAAGAGGTCGGCTGAGATGATGATGCAGAGGTGGTGGTCGCAGCTTCTGAAGGCTCCATATGATTCAGGTGTTCTCTAATGATGTCATGGTCATGAGTAACCATTTTACGATCCATCCAGTCTTCTTACTTCTAGGATCCATGGTTGGGGACCTGCTGCCACTCGCCTTCGTTGTCGCTACCGCTGCCTGAACTTATAAAGACACCTGCTACTTGTGTCAGGGATGGGCCCATCCTAACTATATTGTTATCAACCTGGTCTTGGATCCAGTCCTTAAACACATATAACTTCTTAAGGGTGTTCCCTAGAATCCAATGATAGGGGCAGTAGTTGGGGCGATCGGTGAGATTCTTCTCTGTCGGCCTTCTGCACTCAAGCAAGCATACAATCCCCGGCTCTAAGGCACTACTAAAGTAGCCGGGGACCTGATTCTTGCTAAATGAGTAAGTCTGGTTTCTTCTTTCCAGATAGGGGGCCCTTGGAGCCTGGCCCTAACAAGGAGCCGGAGGGGACTGTCGAGGAGGTGGACCATGATTGTCCCACCTGGGCGGTGGCGGCGCATTACGTGGGGGTGCCTGCTGATTTTGAGGATGCTTCTGAGTCAGAGGTTGTGCCTGAGGGGGAGGGCCTCTGCGAGGCTGTGGGGTCGGTGCTACTGGTAGCAATTATAGTTTCCTGGGGGCTTCTATTTGGGCCACTGTGGTGGGCTCGGCTCTGGAGGCTCTCCTTGCTGGGATTACAGGGGCTGTGGACGGGCCTGGCTGGCCTGTTGCAGGGATTCTTCGAGATACTGGGCCTTATCTGAGAAGTATCAGAACCCTCTAGGATAGTTCTAAGTGATCAGGGAGGGAACTGGTTCCGTCTTGACATTCCCTACACACATCGTCAGTAATTTCTCTGGAGTCAGTGGCATGTCTAGGGAGTATGTGATCCCCTTCCACTGGGCGACAAAGTCTGCGACTCGCTCATCAGGAATTTTCTTTCACTTGAAGAGGTATGCGATACTGGTCTTCCAGGTGGTAGAGCTGAACTGGTAGAGGAACTACCTTCGAATGTCCTCATAGCTGGTCACAGATCCGATGGGGTGCTAGTTGTACCAGACGAATGTCGGCCCCTCCAGTGTTAGAAAAAAACAGCGGAGCTTGGCAGCCTCCTACTGCACTGGAGTCCCCATCATGGGCCCACACCTTGAGTTGAAGTGGGATAGATGCTGCAGTGGATCCCCCGTCCCATTAATGGGGGAGAAGTTGGTATTCCCGAAAACCAGAGGCACTGGCATATCATCCACCCATGCCGGTTATGGCTTGCCATCTGGTGGGAATTCCTCTTGCTGTGTTTCCAATGCCTCAAGGCAGGCTATGAGTGCCACCATAGGATCATCCGGGAAGGGGTCCCTATCTTGATGGGGATCCCTAACCATGAGTGCGTTTTCGGGATCTTCAACATGGTAGATGGGTTCAGCGGCTTGTGGAGCAACTAGTGGAGCAGCCTGTGGGGCAGCTGGGGGAACCCGGGCTGGATTCCTCAGATTGTCGAGCCGTTCGAGAGAGTTTGGCGAGACATACTGCGCCCTCTTTCCATGATCTCTAGCTTTCGCCCTGTCATCGAATGCAGCATGATCAGGGTTTCCTAGGGGAATCTCATTGAGGGGTAGTTGTTCCTACCCATGCTGCCCCAGCCTAGGATCACCATAGTCGGGTCATCGCTCTACAGCATGTTCAACCAGGAATTCGTCGACCAAACTATTCTGCTCAGCAAGTTGTTGCTGCAACGTGGCATTCTCAGGGTCCTCCTCTATCTTCTGGACTGAGGCAGACGGGTCAGAGTGCTTGACAGCTCCGACATGCTCTTTGCCCTCACCAGCATTCCGGCTAAGTACCAATGCCTCGGTGGGTTTAGGGTGACCTAGTAGGTTCCTCTACTGGCGAGTAATCCTCCCTGATGGGTCCAATAGTGGTGGAACACCCTTAGGGGGTAAGTCTCCATCGAGAAAATCAAGCTCGTCCTCCTTGTCCACTATTTCGGCCATGTTGATTGTGACCCTTCCTGGGGGAATGTCCTCGATATCGCATAGCGAGTATGGTTTCCACTAGACAGGGCTGAAGAGGAGGGCAGCATAAGACCCCCAACCAGGGATTTTCACATGGATGGTAATCTCCCTGATTATTTTGTGGAGTACCTTGACACTCTGAACGCATTACTACTGGAGGGCCTCACGACGGCCTGGTGACTCGGGGCGTTGGGTCATAGGCAGTGCGGCCAGATCAACTAGACGACACTCCCTATCGATGTCTTAAAAATGCTCTTGGCTCCTTGGATAAACAACATGCTAATAACGGAGACTGAAATGAGTCACCCAGAGGGTGTAGCATAAACACTCAACTTTCTCTAGGATGAGGGACTCGGGTATGAAGAAATCCCGTGCTGCAGTGGGCCAGAACTTCTCGAGGAAGTGGCCCACTACAAGGATGCTCCATAATCTCCTCTGCTCAAATTCATGGTCTGGTCCTTGATTTCCCCACTCACCAATTGGGGGTACTAAGGAACTGGCAATGGTACTGAGGCAGACCAATGGGACGGCAGGTTGGCTGGTGGAGAATACAGCGAACAGGCTGAATGGCCACCGATCCTCCGGCTGTCCTCCGAAGAGTGTAGCAACCTGGCCTCTACGTCGCGATAGGAAAGGCCGACGACCATTGTTCCTGGTTCAGGGGCCAAGGTGGCTGGTGGTGGGTCTCGTTGTTGCGCGCCCACCATTGGTCCCCAGAATAGCTCTCCATGATCTCTTGTGGAGGTAGAGAGCGCTCCCAGCGACGATGGTGGTGACTTCACAACCGTAACCTGTAGGGTCTCCGGATTTTCATCGTCCTGGATAAACCTGTGTAGGGGGTGGGAATACTATGGACCTTGCATTCTAGGAGCACCAGGCTGATGTGCCTCGTCCCTGCCCCATCCCTTGACTCGGATGAGCAAGGGGAGGGTTATCGAGCTGAGTTGTACTCTGTTCAGAGTCTAAGAAGTGGACCGGTTTGATCTCTATCCGGGCCTTCCTGATATTCTTCTTATGGTGGCGACGTCTCACCTTCTTGCCCATGGGCGGCACCCTAGGACTAGGCTGGTTTCCGACATTTGGTCCTTTGGCCGCACGGGTGCCAGCGTGGAGAGGGTTTCCAATTGAGACATTCGAGGTGCGAGGAGCACCAGGAAAAATGTCGAAGGGGATAGGGGGAGGACATCCATGAACAGCACCTGAGTGGGAAAATTCTCCACTGGAACTGGCGGGAGTATAGGGAGGACCTCCATGCTTGGTGGGGGTGGAGCGAGGCTGGCCTTCACCCCTCTGGTTGTCGGGGTGAGTAGGACCTTAACCAGCTATGGAGAGGACATAGGGAGGATCCCCACGTTGGAGAGAGACCAGATGCGTAAAATTTCCACATCAATGGTCGAGGGAAGGAGGAAGGACTCCATACCTAGTGTGATGGGAAAAAGAAAGGCTTCTGTGCCGAGAATCATCATTGCGGGTCAGGCCTTCATTCTGATCGGGGGTAGCACGAGGCAGACCTCCATACCGAGTCCTGGAGCGGGTAAGGCCCATGCTCTGTGTAGTAGTGGTATAGGGAGGACCTTCGTATGGGGTGTCATCATTGTGGGTTGGTTCACGGCGACCCCTGATCGTGCCTATGACCAGGAGAGTCGACTCAGCCTGCCCGTAGGGCGGTTGGAGCCTCGATCCTGGTTGGGAGTATAAGTGCCCCTATTCAGTGTGTGTAGGGACTTGATTCTATGTGTCGGCAGTGGCTCGGGACACAGTAGTCGTCGATGTTGACACCCCTTGGTGGGCATCCTCCTCAGCTCGTGCCTGATGCTGGCGTCGGGTCGGACGAGCCGAGGCTGGTGGTGCAGGTGCATAGCTTACCTGCTCCTCCTCCAGCAAGGCCGAGTGGTGGCACTAACGTGGACGGGTGGAAGCCCTTGCTGGGAGTCCATGGATTAGGACTCTGACCGAAATGGGACGGACGTCTCCCACCTCATCAGTGTAAGGCAGGGAGTCGTCAAAGCACTTCGGGGATAGGCTCCTAAAACGATTGAATGTTGGGGTGGGGAGTAGAGGCTCCCTGCGCGGCCCTTGGGGGTGGCATTGAAGGTGGGGCCTAGATGCCTCCAGATCCAGGAGGTCCATATCCTAGGTTGGGATTATGACCTCCTCCTCGTAACGATGTATGAGGTCGTTAATTACCCTTCGTTGGATAACTTCTGATGGCGAGATGGGGCTTGGGCACCCCACGGTCGTGGACGCAGAAGCCGTTGTGGAAGCGGAAAAGCCACGCGGAGAGGATGTGCTGGTGGTTCCCCTACCCCTGCATAGGAGGGAGGGAGATGATCGCGTTCCTTTGGTAGAAACCTGATTCCTGAGAAGCAGAGAGATGAACTCATCAGTGCTAAAAGGAAGAAGGAATCGACGACCAATGCCCCAGCGCCATCCCGTCTTCCGTGACCAGTAAGAGGGATCCAAGCTGACAACGTCACAGAACGGGATGTCCAACGCTCTACTGCCCCAACTTCTGGTGAGTTTCATGCCAGGCCCGCTATTTTCTTTGTGGTACCCGGCACCAGATAGATGGGTCTGGTGACATGTCAATCCATTGATTCCCCGAGCGCTACTAATCTCCACATTGAGGAGAATATCTTCACATCGGGTTCCCCATTTCTGTTTCCAAAGCTTTCGTCGGGGCACGTACGTCCATCTTCTTGAGTATGATAGGAGCGGCTTTATTACCCCACATTACCGCTTTCCAAAGGTAGGCGACATTCGTTCCTTATTCAGGGATGTTTTCTCCTTGATAGAAATAGGATGATGGGATGTCATTTCATCCTTCCGTGGATTCCTCCTCGGAACTCGTTACCTAGTCTGGGTCTCTCTCATAGATTTAATACGTTGTTTGTGAAACTCTTCCCAGAGCCATGTCTTCATGGACACCAGTTAATCACGCTTCTTATGTCAGTACATTCCAAGGGGTTCAGTCAGGGAAGCAACCTTTGGTTAAGGGAGTAGTCACGTTGGGGCATCACTAGCGTGTCTGGATGCTGGGGAATTAGTGTGTCTGTCTTCTGTCCCTTATAATAGGGCTTTTTGAGGGCACAGAATCTCGAGGCATCCCACATCAAACCCGGGGAATCATATTCCATGGGCATGTATCTGAGGTTTTCCTTAGCTTCTTATTTTTAACACAGGGTATGCCGCAAGTTTAACGTCCCATGGAGATGGATCGGGCTGATCAGAACACTGACTAGAGTGGATCAGATGGAGGAACCCCCAGGAGAGAACACCGATATTGGGGCCATCACGTGGGCGGCCTCCTGAATGCTACTAGATGGAATGGGGAATGGGATGACATGATCTCACCTGGATGTGACGGCCTGGGTAAGAATCAGGATGGACGATGGATTTGGGATTGAGCCTCGAAAAGTCTTCCTACGTATCCCCATGGTAGAAAATCAAAGTCCGCATAGTTAGATGAAATAATGGGACACCTGAGGAGGTGACCCGTGAGAATGGACACATGGATGGGACCTAGAAGAAGTGGAACCTCTGGGTTAGGGCATGAACTTCTCGAGACACGTAGGCTCGAGGGAAAGTTTAGGATGAGACATGAGTGAGGGGCTTGAACATCATGGAGGCTTCCTACGTATCCCCGTGGTAGGGAATCAAAGACCACGTAGTTCAGATGTTGAATACAGTTTAATGTCATGCGAGATAGAGGTGAACCGATGTGAATGGGGCTAAAATGACCGGGTGGTGGGCTTGAACCTCAGGGAGGCTTCCTACGTACCATGCCTTGACATGGATCAAATAACTCGTAGTTTAGGAAGGGGTGTGTCGGTGAACCGACGTGAAGATGGACCTGGGGTCTGATGGGTGTTGTGGGCTTGAACCTTAGGGAGGCTTCCTACATACCATGACTTGACATGGATCAAAGTCCATGTAGTTCGGATAGGGGGCATGGGTCTTACACTCTAGGCTGCCCAAGATGATGGGGCTTGGTGCACCGACTCGAAGATGGTCGGGACCAATGGATGGTGGTGGGCTTGAACCTCATGGAGGCTTCCTAGGTACAATGCCTTAACATGGATCAAAGTCCTCGTAGTTCAGGAAGGGGGTGTGTCGGCGAACCGACGTGAAGGTGGACCTGGGTTCTGATGGTTGTTGGGATTGAAACTCGTGGAGGCTTCCTACGTACCATGACTTGACATGGATCAAAGACCTCATAGTTCGAGAAGGGGTGGAATATAGTTTAACGTCATTCCGGATGGGGGTGTTTTCATGGTCGATGCTTACTCTATGCCCACATGAGTCATGCTTGGTGTGATAAACAAGAGGCAGCAAAGGCCTGACGACCACATCGCGAAAGGAGAGTCTGTGAGATGTGGAGTGGGGCTTAAGCATGGAGTGGCCTGGGGAGAGAGATATTGGGACTTACTCCGAGATGGAGGCCCGATGGCGACAAAGTGCAGCGGGAGATGGACTGGGGACCGAAGAAAGGAGGAGCCTCATTCCCAATCACGCCCTTCGCTGGCCTTGGAGACCGAAGATGAGAGGAGGAGTAGTAATGTTGTGCTTCCTCCTGGAAGGAAGAATAGAAGCTTACACCAAGGTGGATGCCCTTACCCCACGGACAATCACCACTCCCATAAGGAGGATATAATCCCCTGTGGAGACCAGGGGTTGTGGAGAATGTCCAAGGTGTGGGAACCCTGCGTACGAGGCACGGGGCGAGGTCACAGTTTAACGTCATGTGCTGAGGACGATTGTACTTGGAAGTTTAACGTCATGCAGCTCAGACGATGTGGGTGCACTCCGCACCCCTAGGACTTACATAACTGGTACCCTCTACTCCTTGTGGGAGTGAAGGCATCGGTAATTCCATTGCAAGGCGGTGTCATGGAGCGAACCATCGAGGGGTCCACGTTAGCGTGGCTATGCGAAGAAGCAATAGCCATTAGCGTGCCTATGAGAAGAATCATTATGCTAAGAAACACAATGGGAGGTATCATCCAGGGGACTTTGAAGTCACATCGTGCAAACCTGGAGGGTCAGACGGGAAAAGGAATTTCCAAGCAGAGGGGTCCATAGGTGGGGGCCTTGTGAAACTCTGTTGCTCTGCGTGGTGGAGGGCACTTGCGAAGGGGTGTGCTTCATGAAGTTGGGTTCCTTAGACTTAGCATGGGTAAGAGGTGCATATGGGAGGTTCTCTGAAAAGTGGATGGGCATTCATGGAGCACAACCTCGTAGAGAAAAGGTGCCTCGTGAAGCAAGGTGTCGGGAAGCAATGTGCTTCGCAAAGTACAATGACCCTGCCTTACCATGTGGATCATGTGTACATGAAGGGTGTTTCGCGAAGCATAAATACCCTACGACGACCCAGGTCCCCTTGGGGATCCCCTTCCTTCGCGAAGACCCTTAGGCTTCGTGAAAGGCATCCTTCTCGGAAGAGGGGATCAAAACAAGACAATGGGGAGGCACTTCATGGAGAAAAAGTACCTCGCACAGCTCATGGTTCACAGAGTAGAAGGAATCTTCATGATTTGGGAGCTGGGAAGCTAAAAGGTCAGATTGTCCATCCGTTGGGCTCAGGGGGGGGCCCAATATTTACAGGCGAGAGGCACCGCAAATTGAAGCTCACGCGGAGCGAAGAGGTCCTAGGTGGCTTCGTGGCGGGTTCGCGAACATAAATTGTGTTCGCGGAGCATCCCACCTCCTCTCTTTGTAACAGGTTCGTGAACATCAACTGCGGTCACAGAGCATCCTGCCTCCTTGATTTTTGGTGGTCGCGGTACTGGGGGGACCTCTGTGAAGGGGCTTCACGAGGCAGTTCTTGGGGTCCTTCCTTGGGCCTCTCCTTTTTCCCAGATTTTGGCGCCAACAAGTTCTAATAAAAGCCTCGCCATTATTAGCGCTAGATAAGAGTTATAAAAAAGGTAACTTTTATCAGTGCTAAAAAATGCTAATAAAGGTGAACTATTTATTGGCACTTTTTTTAGCACTGATAAAGGGTCGATTTGTCAGTTTTATTTTGGCACTAATAAAAGTTTTTAATAAAATAATATTATTAATTTATATAAAAAATATTAAATTTATATTCCAAAATAATTTTTTTTTATATACGAGAAAGGTTCATGTGACAGGAAATCCCAATCCTAAAAAAGTTTTTTAGAAAAAAAATATAAAAAAGAGGATGGATGGGGTAAAAAAAGAGGCACGCCCTCATCCAAAAGGGAAAACTAAAAATCATGAATAGGATCATTCCCATAATTTCGGTTAGAGTAATCATCATCATTAAAAATATCCCACACTGACTGTGAGTTCCTTTGATTGAATAACACAACATACTTCTCCTTAATCTTTTCTTACTCTAGAGTAACCTCCTTGGAAGTAGACCTGGTAGACACATTTCATTCATGCCCTCATGCACTAGCCCAATCATCTCAACCACATCCTTGGCCATGGTTTTTGAATGTCGACCATGCTTATAAGTCTTAACATGTTTCCAAGCCCCTCCTTGGTCTTCCCTCTCCAATTCAGAAATGTATTCCTCTATGGGAGTCTTATTATTAAAGTTAATATTCTTAGTGTCCAAAGAAGGGTCAACAACATCATTGTAATTATCTATGTGAGTTCTTACCATCATCAGAACTTCATCTTGCCCTACCCAAGCAGGGACGTTTTTAGAGTGATCCTTCACATTAAAAATAATTTTTGTTGTCTCCACACTGGAACCAAGCACATCAAAATTATTTGAGGTAGTAACTTCCACCATTCCCCTACTCTATAAAGGGGGCTATCCATAAGAGGTAGTTTTACTCACTAAATTATTCTTATTAGGATAATAAGAATGATGGACCCTAAGTTAACCTTAAATAGAAATCGATCATAGTGTCCAAAATGAGAAACCCCAGTCTCTTTTTCCAATTTAATAGGTACTCTGATAACAAGAGAATGATCATACATGATCTTCTGATGCCACAAAATCCAGTTTAATCCAAATATTTTAACCCATATTTGAGCAGATGAGTTACGTACCTCCAATGGGTTGAAATTCATATCTTATTCTCAGATATGCATGATGCTGGGCTTGATTGAAATCGAACCATGTCCCCACACACATATTCAGATCTTTAGTGGGAAAGAGGATATGAAAGATTACTATTTCCAATGAAACACACCTCGAGTTTCTAAAACCCCAAATTGCTGATAGACATGAAATTAGGTCATCAATTATCCATGGTTTGGACCCCCTTGGGGAAGATTAGTCTTCTAATAATCGATTGTTTACCTAGATTCAAGCATTCACAGACCGCATCGGCATTAGCTCTGACATGCACAATAGTTACCTTTCAACAAATCACCCCAAGAACGGTCTCTATATAGAGTGAGAAAGCATTGTTAATCGTACTAGTGGAAGGAAAAACAACCCATTTGGGTTTGTGAGACATCCCATACCTATGTGAGTCAAAGCACCACTGATCCAGGAGGATTTCAATTGCTGAAGAACTCAATCGTTTCGCCATAAGAAAAGTGCCCTAAGATTCACCATGGAATTCCAAATCGAGAAGTTTTCTCACTACCTGCAGTCCCATTGTGTTTTTTTATATACATTAAATAAAAAACACATGTTTATAATTAATATATATTTTTTAATTATTCAAATTTATATATAATATTTTAAAGAAGTATTTATAAGATTATAATTATAAAAAAATACTTTTTAAATATATATTTATAATATTAATTATAAATAAATAAATATATGTCTTTAATGAATTTGGTCAATAAATATATTGATGTGTGGGTATAATTGACGTGCATATGTTAGGTTTTTGTCACGAATGTTCATTTATACGTTACTCCCTTATTACATTATTCATGTTGTCCATATATGTGATGACTTGTTTCTTATGATCTATATTTTACTAGGTATATGATTCATTCATGTTAAACCCATGAATCTATTATGTTTTCATAAATACTTCTAAAATTATAATAAATATATTTATTATATTTATAATTATAAATTTTAAATTATATATAAATACTTTTAAAATATATTTATTTATAATTATAATTATAACTAAATATATATATACATATTTAAATAATTATAAAATAAAAATAGATGCATATATTAAAATATTATATATATATATATGTATAAATATATTTATAATTATATACAAATATTTATAAATATATTTATCTATACTTATAATTATAAATATATATATATATATAATTATAAAATTATAATAAATATATTTATTATACTTATAATGTTATAAATATATATAATTAAATAAATATATTTATAAATATACACAAATAATTATAAATAAATTTAGATATTTATAATTATAATTATAAATAAATATAGATATATTTAAATAATTATTAAATTATAATAAATATATTAATTATAAAATTATAAATATAATAATTTTATTTTTAGTAATTTTATAATTATATATATATATATATATATTAGGTGCTTTGGGGTATAATTACATTAAACACAAACACACACCACACACACAGACCTAAAAGGCATATCATAGCCCCTCTAACTAATAACACACCCAACTAGCAACTTTATTACATTATATATATTTTGGTATGAAGGCCTATTGGGAAAGAAGCTCATTACATGACCTGTTGGCCTATAATCTTGACCCATTTCCCATTCTATGAATAGTACCGCTACAGTACCCCAGCCACTACAATACTTGCTACAGTACCATCACTTCTAAAGAACTCGTCATTGTTATAGTGTCGTCCACTACTGCTACAGTGTTTCTCTAGTTGTTGCGCTCCATGGGATTTGAACCCCCAACCTTCGATGTAGAATTATAATTATAAATAAATATATTTATATTTATAATGTTATAAATATATAATTATATATATATATATATATTTATAAATATATGGAAATATTTATAAATAAATACAAATTTTTTTAATTTTAATTATAAATAAATATAGTTATATTTTTGTCCTGAATGGCCCGAAGGCATTTTTTTATTTTATTATGGATAATCCCCCTTTTAAGGGTTGAAGGGGATCCCGTACATGACCTGTAAGCCCAAGGCACAAGGCCCGACTGACTCGCAATACATGACTCGAAGGCCCAGAGGCATACCATGCCCAATACATGACCCGTAGGCCCAGCCCACTTGAACTGCCCTTCCCCAGCTTCTGCGTCATTGATCACCTAGCTCCCCACCTTTCATTACTGATCGACTAGAATTTCCCCATATGAAGTTGCACGGTGCATGGTCTCGATGGCGGCTGTCATACCCTCTCATTCTTCCAATCCGGTTAGTTCTACATCTGGTGGCTTCTACTCTTGTTGCTTTGATCCTCTTATGGATCCTATTCTGTGTGAACTAGGCTACTCCATGGTCCTTGTGGCCTGAAAGCCATATGGCCCGAAGGCCTTTGATAACCCGAAGGCCCTTGAGACCCGTAGGCCCAAACTGGTGGCTCGAAGGCCCAAATCGGGTGAATAGTTCCGACTGCTACAGTAGCGAACAGTAACTGCTATAGTACTACTGCAGTACTGCTACAATAACCCAGAAATTTGCCTCCACCCGGTTTTGAACATGGGTCTCTTGGATGCCAAGCAGGAGCCCTTACCACTCGGGTATGGGCTCATTGGCGTAAATATATTTATATTTAAATAATTACAAAACGATAATAAATATATTAATTATATATATTTATAAAATTATAAACATAATAAATATATTTATGATAATTTTATAAATATATATATATATATATAATTATAACTATATATAAATATCTATTTATTATAATTTTTACATTATAAATAAATACATATTTATATATAGTTATAATTATAAATAATTATTTATTTATAATTATAACTATATATAAATATATATTAATTATAATTTTTAAATTATAAATAAATACATATTTATTTATAGTTATAATTATAAATAAATATTTATTTATTTAAATAATTATATAATTATGATAAATATCTATATTATATATTTATAATTATTTATTATGAATATATTAATTATATATATTTATTGTATATAGTTATAAATATAATAAATATATTTATTGTAATTTTATAATTATAAATATTTATTTATTTATTTATTTATAATATTTATAATTTTATAAATATATATAATTATATAAATATAAATATTTATTTATTTATTTATAGTTATAATTACAAATATTTATATATATATATATATATAATTTTATAAATATATATAACAAAATAAATAAATTATTAATGTTGTATCTTTATCAGTACTAGTAAAGATACAGCTTTATCAACACTAAAGAAGCACTGATAAACTATGTCTTTATCAGCGCTATAATTTTATCACTGATAAAGATAACCTTTATCATCGTTTTCTATTTTAGTGATGATAATACATACCATTATGAGCACTTTTTTAAAAGTACTAAAAAAGTCTTCCCCTCATGTTATAAAAATAACCCTAATAGTCTCTTTCCATCACACCTTCAAAGCTTTCACGGATCTGTATTGTTTCCCCTCCATCGTATCTCCTTTCCCCACTGCCCTCTCTCCCATTCCCTCAGCCCACTCTTCCTACCTTCTACATCCCCTTCATCATCACCATCACCATTGTTCCCTGCCCTACCACCATCTTTCCCACCACCGTCACTCCATGCACTGCCACCATCTCTCCATGTCGGCATCACTCCCTACAGGTGTCACTTCTTGAAAGGTAATCCCCTTTCATATCTTATCACTCGCTATCACCATTAGGTTTTCTCTATTCCTAAGAATTATTACCTCAAGTTTGTCAAGAATTTTTATAGCTTTAACTTGGGTGGGACCAAAATTTAGAGAAGTAATTTAGTAAACGAATCCTTTAAAAGTAGTTCTATTATAGTGAATCTTTCTTCTTATTCTATAATATTATGACTTTCCGTAGTATTCATTTTGAATTTTACATCAATCAAGTACATCATACCTTTTTCTTCAACCAATATTATTTTTAATTCTCTATAATCATCATTAGTGGTGATGAAGACATGAAAATCTTCTTGTTCATCTACTTGATTCACCTCCTTCATCAAGACAAATTGGACTTGCTCCTCTACAATTTAGAAGATTGACTATCCTAGATTAAAATAAATGAACTTACCTGTGGATATGAAATTTTATCCAATGATTATTAGTACTTATCATTCTTCAACAATTTCTATAATGATGATATCAAAGGGAATGATTAATTTCCCTACATAGACCAAGGAATCATCCTAAATTCCAATGACATACTTGATGGACTAGTCCAATATTTAAAGAATAACATATATTATATTTGGATTAATTTTCCCATGTTTCTAGAAAATATTTAGTGTCACAGTCTAGATAGTCCACTATAAATCAAAAAGGGAATTCTAGATGGTTCAATAACTGATATTTCATAGAATAAAAAAGATACATAGATCTTGAAGTTTTAGAAGAAGATTTCATTGAAAAATAACTAAGAAATCCTCTCTTAAAAAATCACTCTTATATCTTCTAATTTATTATTATTATAAATGTGTTTTTTAAGGAACTTGTCACATGATTACATTTGTGGAATTTCAATTTTGAATGGTATGTTGATGTATTATTGCTTGAACATTTCCATTAAAGTTTTATATTAATCTTAATCCATTCCATGGATCACTCTCTTTATAAAGGGATTATGTTTCATTTATAGATATAATTTGATTAGATTTGATGTGTTATTCTTAGTCCTATCTACATCATATTATTTTTACTAGCTTTCTTATATACCATGTTCCCCTTATTTTTCTTTCTTCTTAATATTTTCTTCAACATTAAATTATTTTTGTTTTGAAATTATTTTATTATTATACTTATGCATATATGAGTTCCTGTGAGGGATAAATGTCATTTTACAAGTGGTTTATCCCTTTTTATATAATGATATTCAATTAAAATTGTTTGGGAAAATGCCTAAATGGATTTTAAAAAAATATTATTTTGGTTTTAAAATTAGTGGTAATAATTAAATTGATGTTTTAAAAATTATCATTATGTTAATTGGATTTAAAACCAAGAGTTTTAGTGATTTTAAAGTGTTAAAAATGTTAGAAAATTTTGTTTTATTTTTAAAGTAGTGAGTTAACCCTTGTGATATAAATTTAAAACCACTTTTTTACCCTTGTTTAATTTTTATATCAACATTTTGGGGTGTTTAAATATTTCAACATTTCCAAATGAGATGGATTATTTCAAAACAATTTGTTTTCCCATGTGGATTAGATTTTGAAACTTATTGTACCTTTGAATTTTTTTCAATGTCCATTTAAAGGGTAGCATAAATTCTCATTTGAGTTTCAAAGATGTTTTGATAAAATTGATTTGAAGTGTAGATTGGGATGGATTTTATAAGTGATAAAATTTCCTCACATTAAAATCACGTTTTAAAAGAGAAGTCACATTTTAAATTTTATAAAAAAAATGAGTTTTCATAAAATTTGTGGTACCCTCTTAAGCCCCTTTGATTCTTGTATTACCATTGTAGCTTGTGATCCCATGTGGGGATGTTTATTATTAACAAAATAGTTTTATGGGACTTTTGGGGGTGTGGATAGGTTTAGTAGTGACAACCTAGTTTCCTTATCTTCAGTTAAAGGTTTTTTATTAATACTGTCTATTGATGATTCTCATGGAACTAGAATCCTTTTTAGGATCATTTAGGGGTTTTATCTCTCTACTTCTACTATATCCCCTGTAATTTATATTATTGTTTGGAACATATTTTATTGTTGTATCCCAATCTAATGCAACTTGAAATAGTGATGCATGACCATGTGATTTATTCCTCCTTTGTATGGTTTACTTTTTAGATTTTTTGAAAGGGGATTGTGAGAGGTTTTTAACGAATCAAGAAAGGAAAGTGTGATATTGAAGTGTTTTCAAACTATTTTAATAATGAGTTTTAAAAGTGTTCTCAAATGAGAAAATTTATAATGGTTTGTATTTGAAACTATAAGAATGTGTGAGTTTTGAAAATGGTATTTTAAGCCACCATGCCTAGTTTTATAGAAATGACCGGTTTTCAAACATGTTTTATAAAAATTTATGATAGTTAGAAAACTCATTGAGTTTTGAAATGTTTATTTCAAAAATGGTATTTTATAAAATATTTTAAAGTGGGATTTTAAAAAGGTGATTTCACTAAGAGGTATTGGATGTGGAAAAATGTTTTCCAAGTGATTGTTTTCATTTAATGAAAATCTTAGAAAAATATTTTTAACACACTTTTATTTGTTACTACTTTTTTTGTAAAACATTATAAATTTTTCTAATATTTCTAATTTATTTAAAACTTGATTTTTTTGGATGTTATATGAAAGTGATCTCTTAGATTGTATTGGTTGTGGTGACCTACTAGACGTTTAGATAATGCCTATATTTTATTGGTTCAATATTTTTCTAGCTTTTTTGCTTCATTTGGAACTTCTAAGAGGGATAGATAGTTGGATGGTGGCCATAGTTGAACATATTCTGTGTATTTATTTTGTTAAATATTAATATTACAAAATCAAATAGTAAGGATATGAATAAATAATGGATAGATTCTAATCGCCTGAAAAAAGATTACGAAGATGGGGTGATAGAGTTCGTCAAGTTTTCAAAAGATGATGCATATAAACCTTCTAAAATACTTTGTCTATGTTTATGATGTTGTTATTCAAGACTAATTAGTCTATAGGAATTTTAAGAATGCTTGATATGTTATAGAATAGATTGATGTTATAAATTTTGGAATAAATACATGGAAAAACGAATACATATAGTGGACGGGATAGCATAAAAAAAATTTCAATACCAATTGAAGGGATTTCCCCATGAAAAAAAATTAGACTCATTAGTCCTCACACCACCATTATAGAACAAACAAACATTGAATCCAAACAAATGGATTAAATAGTGGAAAAACTGAACAAATATTTTGAAATCATACTTAGTGATGACATGATCTTATTAATACCAATGATGTAGGGGTAAAATTCCAAAATTGAATCATATAAAATACATTTTAATTTCTTTCATTACTTATTACTTTTTTATTTTTAGGGAAATTGGATGCTCATTGTGGTCAATTTAGACACTCGAAAGATTTATTTCCTAGATTAACTACATGAATTACTAACAAACTGAACACACATGATGGCATTTTTTAATTTTTAATACAGTAAATCAAATGTTTTAGAACTAAACTTCATGTTATATAATTTATATTATGATATAATGAGGATTTTTTTATTATAGGGCAGTGTGTATATATCATCTAAACCATGGTATGAGGAAAAGAATTATGCACAAGGACTCAGAAACGTTCTAAAACTGGATAAGTATTAGGGGGTATATAATAATATTTCATTATCCAAACACATATAAAAACAAAATAATTATTTTACTCAATGTTTATGCAGTGTCTGGAGAAAAAAATGGAAGACATTATGGTTATTATGTTTGTAACTTTATGAGAGAGATCATATTCCATCAAAAAATACACATCCCCGAAGATGTATTTTCAAAGTTAATTAATATTTCATTTATAATATTTATTAATCCTTTGTGTATATTTATTTCTCTAGTGATGTTATGATTTTCAAAAAAAAATTATTCGCAAGACAATATACATTTTATAATAAACGAATGGGCATCATACCTGATCAGAGAATGTATAAAAATTACATTAATGTGTGAATTCCATAGAAATAATGGATTGTTTCATATTTATATTTAATTTATTTATTTTTATTATTACTCACATAATAAATTTTTTCTTATATAGGTGGATTTCATTCATATTTTTTGGTCAATAATGGATACAACCATCATGAAAAGCTGAATTCCTACTACTTATTTAATTAATTTTTTCATCATTTTATCTATTATTTGTATGTTTTTCCCCTATCATATTTTTCTAAAACTTATTTAGTTTTTTCCATAGATATTTTTGGAATCCATATTATTATAATGTTACCATTCTTTCTTTTGATTTTTTTTGTTGAACTTATAATGATGCATACTGATTCGATGTTCTTAGCTGAAAAACCTTTCTCAAATCAATATGCAGTGTTGGAATTTGGACAAATAAAGAAAATTTTAATCATGGTAACATTTGAAATTAGTATTTTTTGAGACTTTGGGACATTTAGAAATCTGTATCACCTTAATATGACACATGATGTGACAAGTATGACTCCGTGGGTGTCTTTTTATTTTAAATTGACATTAATTTTAGTAAAATAGAAAACTAACATACTTAAAACTAAAAAAATGGATTCCAATTTTTTTGATACTTTATAAATTTTATCCATAAGTAATTTAGGATGTGTAAGAATCATTCTCACCTAAATATGACGCATGGTGTGACCAGTATAACTCAAAGTGTCTGTTATTTATTTAAAATTGGTATTTTGCATTAAATTGTGTCACTCACTGAAAACCAATAAAACACACTCAGATTTTATTTATAATTTATGAAATCAATTAACAAATAATTTTTAATATTTAGGAATCAGTCTCATGTCAAATAGACACACAATGTGACTAGTATGAGTCAAAATGCATGTTTCCAGTTTAAAATGAAATTTTAGTAAAAAAGACAAGTGATGTACTGAAAACTGAGAAAACATATTCATATTATTTTTATACATTAGGAAAATGATACATGAGTAATTTGGGATGTGTATTAATTAGTTATATTTCAATATAATTCATGGTGTGATCAGTATAACTACAAGTGTACATTTTTATTTAAAATTGACATCAATTTTAGTAAAAAAGAACAATTGATTTAGTGAAAAATGAGAAAACACATTCGTATTGTTTTGATACTTTAGGGAAACGATCTATGAGTCATTTAGGATATGTAGGGATCAGCCGAACCTCAATATTAGGCATGGTGTGATCAGTATGACTCCAAGAGAGCATTTTTTATTTAAAATTTACATCAATTTTAGTAAAAACGACAACTAACCTACTCAAAACCAAGAAAACACATTCGAATTGTTTTTATACTCTATGAAATAAATCCATGAGTCATTTTAGATATTTAGTAATCATCTACTCCTCAATCTGACACACAATGTGACTAGTATGACTCCAAGTGCTTCTTTTTATTTAAAATTGACATCATTTTTAGTAAAAAGGAACAAGTGATGTACTGAAAACTGATAAAATGTATTTATATTGTTTTGATACTTTAGAAAAATAATAAATGAGTTATTTGGGAAGTTTAATAATCTACCTCACCTCAATCTGAGTCACACTGTGACTGTTATGGCACCAAGTGCATCTTTTGTATTTAAAATTTGCATCAATTTAAGTAAAAAGGACAAATGACCTACGTAAAACCTTAAAAATGTTAGGATTCTTTTTATACTTTATTAAAATGGTCCATGAGTAATTTAGGTTGTGTATAAATTAGTTTCACCTCAATCTAATGCATTGTGTGACCGGTATGACTCCAAGTGCACCTTTTTATTAGAAGTTGACATCAATTTTAGTAAAAAGGAAAAAGTGATATACTGAAAACCAATAAAACACATCCAGGTTTTTTTATACTATTGGTAAATGATCTATAATTAATTTTTGACATGTAGTAATCAGTTTCACCTCAATATTATGAATGGTGTAACCGGTATGACTCGAAGTATGCCCTTTTTTATTTAAAATTTACATGAATTTTTGTAAAAAGGAAAAGCGAACTTCTCAAGACTAAGAAAATGCATTCATATTATTTTTATACTTTAAGAAAATGATCCAAGATTCATTTGAGATTTTTAGGAATCATTTGCACTTCAATATGATACACGGTGTCACTTGTATGACTATGATTGTTTCTTTTTATTTAAATTTGGAATCAATTTTAGAAAAAGGAACAAGTGTTATACATAAAACCAATAAAATTAATTCGGCATATTTTTATAATTTATTAAAATGATCCATGATTCTTTTGGGACATATAGGAATCAGTTTCACCTCTATTTGATGCATGGTACGACCGATATGACTCTAGGTGCGTATTTTTATTTAACATTGACATCAGCTTTAGTTAAAAGGAAAACTAATCTAATAAAAACTGAGAAAACACATTCATATTGTTTTTGATACTTTAGAAAAATGATCCATCAGTCATTTGATATGTTTATGAATTAGTTGAACCTCAATTTGATGCATGGTGTTACTGTTATGACTCAAAGTGCATCTTTTTATTTAAAATTGACATCAATTTTAGTAAAAAGGATAATTGAACTACTCAAAAATAAGAAAATACATTCATATTGTTTTCATACTTTAGTAAAATGATCTATCCATAATTTTTTATGTGGAGGAATAAACCACACCTCAATCCGATACGTGGTGTGATTAGTATGACTCAAAGTGCATCTTTTTATTTTAAATTGACATTAATTTTATGAAAAGGAACAAGTAAAATACTAGAAACTAAGTAAATTCCATAGGATTGTTTTGATACTTTAGGGAAACATTTCATGAGTTGTTTTTTTATGTCTATAAATCACCCTCACCTCAATCTGATGCACGGTGTGAACGATATGACTTAAAGTTCTCGTTATCAATATAAAATTTAAATTTTCATTCAAAAAGTGTTTTACTCACTGAAACTCAAGAAAATGTTCTCTGATTATCCTGATAATTTAGGAAAAAAAATTCATAAATCATTTGTGACATGTATAAATATGTCTCACATAAAACTGACACACGATGTGACCTATATGACTCAAAGTGTGTGTTTTCATTTTGAAAATAATGTTTAATAGAAAACACAAGTGACGTGGTGAAAACAAAGCAAACACAGTTAGATTGTTTTGATAGTTTAGTAAAATGATCGTTAAGTAATTTTTAACATATAGGAATTAGCCTCTCCTCAATCCCATGTATGGTGTGATTGGTATAACTCTAAATGTGTATTTCTTTATAATTGACATTAATTTCATTAAAAAAACAAGTTACATACTCAAAATCGAGCAAACGCATTCAAATTGTTTTGATAGTTTAGAAAAATGATCTATACCTCATTTGTTACATATTAGAATCAACCTCACTTCAATACAATACATGGTGTGACTGATATAACTCAAAGTGTGTCTTTTTATTTGAAGATGGGATTTTTTAATGTATTCGTTCATATTAATTTTTAATTTATTTATTTATAATATTACTAACATAATATTTCTTTTATTTTATAAGTGTATTATGTTTCTCAGGATGATGTGATTTTTTTGATAATAGATACCATGGGATGACCTTTTTCAGAGGTGATCACGGGTGATAAAGACAAGCATTAATGTTTTAAATTGTTTATAGATTGTAATTGTAAATGTAAGTATACAAAACATTTTTTTTATATTTATATAATATTTTTTTTCTTTTTTTATACGTGATGAAAATTTTATTTCAATTATATTATATATATTTTATAGGTTACAAGAGGTTGATGTAGTGTGATAATATACAAACAACACATTTTAGCATATGGGACCTTTATCAGTGTTAAAGTAACACTGATAAAGGGGGGTCTTTATCAGCTCTTTTTTAGCACTGATAAAGGACCCCCTTAATCAACACTTTTTTTAGCACTGATAAAGGGAACCCCCTTTAATAGGTATGAGATTAATTATTCTTTTTAAGTTATATTAAAATCTTTTTAACAGGTTGTTAAAGGGCATATTTGTAGTATTGCATGCTGGTTTTTTAGTTTGGGAAAACCATTCCATATGGTTATTATTGGATTCATGGGTGCTATTCATTAGCCCATGGGGATCAGGAATACCCTTCAGGTTTATCCACATCCTAGTTAAAATCCTAGTTCGTTGGGTTTTCTGAGATGGGTCCCGACATAATAGGTTCATCACTTTTCTTCCCTGATTTCTTACACAAGGAGGATTCTATTTCTTGCTTTCTCTTATTCTTCATATCTGATGGTTATCTATTTTATTCAGTATATTAATGATATATGGAATGATTATACTATAATTATTTATAATTTTGAACACCCATATTGTACAACACAAATAAATTTTCAAGATAATCAAATCTTTTGTTTATGGATTGATTTATTTACCTCTGTGAAGTTTTCTTCATTCCAATAGTTTTATTCCTTATTTTAGATTTAATCCTACTAAATTTCTGATTGTTTGAACTTTTACACACTGATATATTATTCCAAAAATCAATGGATATATTCTTGAAACCATATTGGTGCTGACATCTTATAATTTTCTTGATTTTTTTCTTATAGGTGTAGTTTGTCCATCCTGATAAGATTGTAGTTCCTGGGATAGAACTCCAACCTTTTGGGATCTATTTATGGGAAAAATATTCTTAGACATTCTCACATCCTTACTTTACATATTCGGGAGTGTCTTATAATTTTTACACTTCCAAATTTTTATATAATTTTAAAAAAAATTATATAAAAATGAGATTCAGTATTAATTGATGTAACTAGAAAATGGGTTATCTTCTTTACTTAGTTTTGGGTGGATGCTTCTATAATGGATATAAAGTTATATTTAAAAATAGTAATAGTTATTTTTTTATTGAAAAAAATTCTCAAAAAATTTAGTGGAATTGAATCTATTATCGATTCTTTATGAATTTTCAGTTTGTCTTGATTCCATATTTTTTATCTTTATTTATAGCTTAATAGACCTTAAGTTGAGAGTATTATTTTTATCTTCTATTGTTCTCAACCTACGTTCCCAATCACTTATCATCTTTTGGATATATTTATAATGCATATTAGTAATATATTATTGTGAAATTTTAAGTTATTTCACCTTATTTTCCTTTACTTATAGACAGGAACCCTTGATATTCCTATGAATTTATATAACTTCTCTAATTCATGGAATACTTTATGAAATGTTACTTCAAGCACATCCATCTCATAATTTTTTTTAAAGTCTTAAATTAACTAAAAATATCTATCATTAATAATTGATACAATTTAATCCTTTACTCTGACCATCTTTGTGAGGGTGTTGCATATTCCACCATTATTAGCTAATGAATTTTACATGTAATTAGCTTCTTCTTATAGCTATGATTTGTCATCAAAAAGTTCCTTGATAAAACAAAAATATGTAGGCTACTAATTCAAGAGTAACTTTTTTTAAAATGAGATTTAACATGACAGTAAAAGTTCTAACTATTTTGATTGATCCATACTTCTAATATTATTCATTTCTTATATTTATTTCATTAAAAGTGTCTCTAAAAATATATTCATTAGATTGGAACTTACCACTTTGAAAAAAATTAACTAATGGTCGATCCTATACTTCTTCTAGTTATCCCTTTTCTTATTTGTTACTTTATTTAGCCTATTTAGTACTATCTTGGATAAAAACTCCATTTTATATTCTGGAATACTAGAGATATAATCCTTGATTTAATATTATTCTTTAATTATCTCAAATTTATAATTAGTATGAATCTTTTGGGTGAGAACCTGGGTTTTTTATGAACCAATTTAAATGAGAAAAGGATTGGTAGACCACTGAAAGGGGAGGGGTGAATCATTGGTCTCTTAAAATCTTTCCTTTTCAATTTAGCCTCCTATAATTTTTTAGTCTCCATTCTATGCCTTTGTGTTACTCAAAGCATCGCCCAAATAGTAAAATAAATAAAGGATCAATAAAAATATTTATAACTTTTTTCAATAAAGTCTAACTTCTTTCCATGACTAGTTATGTGGCCCAACCACGGATTCTCTACTATAATCAGTTAAAGATTATAATGGGTTTAATTATTACTGCACCTACAAATTCTTACATCTTATAGGACCTCCTCTCACTAGCCTCACAATGGGATTATTCTTTAGCTTATCACTATACACATAACATCACACCATATTATCCCAGCAAACCCTAAGTCACACATGTTCCAAAGAGTCTTATTGTGTATATGTAAGTTCTCCCTTTAATTCCTTTCTTGATTTAAACCTCTATTCAACACTAGTATTTCACCATATCCATAGAATTATCACCTTTCACTCAATAGTAGAGTCTGCAAATACCACATGTTCTTCAGGAAAGATACATGCAAATAAATCTCCAATTTAAAATAAACTTCATATATCTTCTGAATCTATCTACTTAATTTTCTCATACACTTTTTAAAACATTGAAAATATCAACTACAAATATAAATACATGCACAAAATTTCAATCACTCTTCAATTTATTCTTCTTATTACTAATTTGGATCACTTGAACTAAACTTAGAACAATGGTTTGCTTTGTATTCTCCTTCATCTTTGATACCCAATGATATTTAAATTCAACTCAATATAGGATCTCTCTTCTTCTATACTTTATCATGAAAGATATCCTTATTCTTTTTTTATTTCTTAATGTCTTATGGCTTCCCAGATGCTCTCGGTTTTTCACCCTTTATCCTATTAACTAAGTTGTAGTGATTTTTAATTTTGTTTTTTATATCATCCTCTATATTTTTTTATTTTCATATTCAGGATTAGTTTTATTAAATATCTTTTTTCATTTTCAATATCCACCAATGGTATGTTTAGGGGACTTCCTTACTACTAGCCAAAAGTTTGATTATTAAATAACCACTTCGGAAAACCCTCACTTAATGTGCACTTTTTCAACTCAAATTTTATTCTTAAAATACCATAATTTAATGATTATAATTTTTTAAAATTTTTTGAAATTATATTCATAAAATATCTAATGGAGGCTCAAGTTATTACTCTTATTTAACTCAAAATATCTCTACTAAATTTTCACTTCATTTTTCACAACTGTATAAAAATATACATCACATATTCCTTTAGTGTGGAATATGATTTTTATGGCATGATACTTCCCATAGAAACCATATATATTTAAATCTTAGATCTATACATAGAAGTTTCATCTTATCCCATTCCTCCTTTGATCATGTCTTGAATCACAAATTAAATGTGATATTTAATCTACTGAACAAAAAACACAATAATATTATGATTTATTTTATTTCCATAATTATAAAATTTGAAATTATTATCACTTTTCATTCTTAGAAAAATTATCATCCCTCCATATCAGTTAATATTTATTTTCACTCAGAAATATTGTAAACACAATGATATAAGCTTTGATGGATAGTTGAACATTTATGTAACTGTTAGAGTTGGTTACCTAGAACCAATTTCTATTTACTTTAGGATAACTTTTACTCATGGTTTTGAATATTAATAAATTAATTATCACATCGTGTTTGTTCATCTCTGTGACATAGTATGTAATAATGTACTAAGAGTAGTTGTCGTACTAAAAGGTCATAGCAGTTCCTCGTTGTGATGAGAACCTGGAAGTGTTATGACACTATTCATGAAAAAATGTTCTATAGCAGGATGATATAATTTGAGGGACAAAAATGATACAGACTATTAGGGGTGGAGAATCATAGGATCTTTAGGAACCTTCTCATGGTGTACGCACCTAGTAATATCCAGTATGATATTATGAGAATCAGACCCAGCAGTAGAAAATCCACATTTATATGTGTCATTGGATGTTTCTATCTACAGATGTGTGTATTGGTGCTTAGAATTTAATACTTTTATTAATGATTATTTTGAGTCATGCACTTATATGTATTGATGAAAACTATGACGATAGATGTTTTGGTGAAGTATGATATGTTGGGTGTGTCATGAGTAATATGAATTAATGAATAATACAAGAAAGGATTTATCCCTTCTATTTATTAATCAAAGTTGATATCTCAGGCCCTTTGATGGAAATGATATAGCCTAAATAAATTTGTGTCCTTGGTTTTCTTATGTCAAGTTCATTTTCCAGGGATTCAAATAAAGAGACATCGAGCACATAGGTTGATGGTGCCAGCATGCAACCTACTTGATTAGAGATATCAAGATAAATGGGTTATATTACAAAATAAGCATATATATAAGGTGACATGTCATTTCGGAATTAACTTATTTCTCTATGGGTGTCTTGGCATGTTGCTAGACTCTAACCTTGGGCATTATGATGCTTCGCCTAATGCCACTAAGAAAGAGGCCTAGTGAATATAATATTTATTTATTTATTGGTAAATAATACAGTGATATTTATTTAATAAATATATAAATATTATTCAAGTCCTGATAAATATTATGAAGGAATGATGGATTGAGTTTAATGATCTGATGATAAATAATAAATATTGAATATTTTTTAATTAAATAATATTTAATTTTAATTTGTAAGTTAAACGCTTGTTGAGAAATGATAATATTATTATTATTTGACATGTTTTTTTCTTGGATTAAATAAATAATTAAGGGAACTTGTGTAATTATTTTAATTTATCCCTAGAAATATAAATACCCAATTATGTTATTTTCTCAAGATATCCAATTCATTTGTCTTGGTTGTGCACAACTGATTTAGTGAATCCTCTCAAACCTAGGTAGCTCCTTTCTCCAAGAACACCCCAAAGAACGGAGAGAATTCCTCCTTCACCGGATCATGTAGAATTCTTTGGAAGCAGTTTTTGAAGTGATCAAAGGTGGACGATGTAAGAGTAAGGGTCTATCATGCTAGCACCTGGAGATTCCTTCGATGATTTCAGAAGATTCATGGGACATGTGTGCATCACTACTAGAAGAAATATACACTTGGTTTCTACAACACAATGATAGTGGACCATATATCTGTCACTGGATTCATCAATAAATAAATAATAATGAGAAAGGTAATTCTTTATTTAATTGAATTAATTATAAATAATATGTGATGATCCTCTCTCTTAGTTCTGATGTAATTGCCTATTTTTTTATTTGATTCAATTCCATTGATCACAACATTTATCATCACATAGATAATAGATTGATCATCAATTGTGTAAAAAATCCAAGTTTTTCACCACCCATCACACACTTTCATTGTGCCTGGAACCTATAGTAACATCACATAATTTATTATTGAAAATTAAATAATTCATTTTCTCCATCAATAAATACATCAAGTGGATCCTATTCCATTTTATGAATGGGGAAATTCCCAGCCATCCATAATTATCATGGTCTTAAATCATGGAAACTCTAAGATTCATGATTTTTAAATTTGAAATCACACCACAAATATTATCATATTTAATTTAATCATAATTATAGAATTATAGAAACTTTATTTAACATTTCTCTTTGAACTTCCTTTTCCATGGATAAATATCATCTCATTTTTCAATCAATTCTTAAGTCACACACTTTTACAATTGTTTCTAATATTTATATCATGATATAATAACTCTTTTATAATCACAAATAATGTTTTCAATTGTCATATTTTAATATGGAAACTTGATTTTTTCCATTTGGTAAAACACTATAATTTTCCTAAGTGTTTCATGACACATACACAGGTTGTAAATAACAACTTCTGTAGATAGGTTCCTAATTAAACATAGATATATGACACATACATTGAGGTCGATGACACTTATACTCAAAATAAAATACATGTATATTGATATTCCTTTTACAAATTATAAGATCTACTCAAAATAAAACATACATAGACCCTAAATTACACATATTTATCACATATTAACACTTATGTTGAATGTAAACACATGTATGTTGAGGCCTGATGACACATAAATTGGATAGGATGACATGTATGTTGTATTCTAAACATAACTAATTTTTATTATTTCTATAATGAAAATTCAGATTAATTTAAATGTGAATTTGAGGATCTACCAAGAATCTCAATCCTTATTCAAACATTATCCAAGAGTGTTTGAACACTATATATAATATCCAATATGATATGTACCAAAATAATGGGTTATCCACTTTTTAGGATAGCTTCTCCAATACTTTGAATATGATTTTCTCAATATGAAAATAGCTTTATAAGTTGTTTTGTTCATATTTTCAACCATCTTCTCAAATTTCATCTCCATTATTCAAATTATTTAATATAAGGATTCTCTGCCATTA
This sequence comes from Viscum album, assembly GCA_963277665.1. NCBI lineage: Eukaryota > Viridiplantae > Streptophyta > Magnoliopsida > Santalales > Viscaceae > Viscum > Viscum album. The sequence goes on along the minus strand of OY728142.1, from coordinate 1,146,973,786 downwards.
GAATTTTTCATAATCATGAAGACCATCTCAAAAAAGCATTTGATATAATGGGATGCCTACTTGAATATGTCCAACTAGGTATTCTAGGGCAGTCCGATTCTTTCTTCCAATACCCATGCTTCATGGGAAGAACTTCCAATATTCATGTAATGAGTGGATAATTAGTCCATGACACATTACTCAATGATCATATATTATAATTATTATTGAAAAAAATAAAAAGAAAAACAAAAACCAAAGGTCACTTCAAGTTTTTTCACCTTTTACAAAAGGAAGTTTTCACTAGTACTATCTTCATTATAATTCTTAGAAAAGATCACTAAGGATTAATAAATGTAATCCTATCTATAAGGTGGATCCATCATCCAACATGATCCACTCAATGTTTGGTTAGGAATCTCCTCATTCCTGTGATATGATAGTATATCACTTGGGGAAAGGGTCAACGATAAAGAGATCTTGGGGAGATTTTCAGGAAGCTCATGCAAGGATTAGTCACCCATTCTCAAGGTCAAAAATTTCTTATATAATCCCTCAGTACATTCTAGAGTGATTTTAAATTAAGTCATGATTTAAACAGGAATGAGTAGTGAAATATTTATTATATGAATTTAATATTTAAATGAAATATTTGGTTCTCCTATGTGTTTCATCTCATGAAACATTTGATATTAATGACAACCAATGCATGAAATATTTGAACATTAACCCTTAACCTTCAACTTCCATGACAAGGTAGTGAATATGATATGTATTCTAAGGGAATACTATATTCCATTGTTAAAGGTATATCATTAACTATGATATATTTCATATCATATATTAAGACATGAGACAATTTATATCATATATAAATAATAATTTAGGGCATATCTCCTTATATATCTCACTTACATTAAACCCTCATAGATTAAGTGTTATTTCACCCTATATTATATTATATACAATAACTTTTGAAAACATATCCAAAAATAATTTTTTATATTTCTAAAACACTTTTTTAAAACCAATCATCTAATTCACCTAGTATCACATCATATGGAATACCTTGTGAGCATCTATCCAAAACTATTTTGTATAAACTTCAAGTCATTTTTAAAAAAGCTCTATGATTAAAAATCAATACTTATTCAGTCAACCATAAAATGTGACCCCATAGGCCTTTGTATCATTGAAAAAAATATTAATTCTCAAATTCATAAATGTAATCAAATAGTATACTCTATAAAATAATTCATGCTACTCGATCTATAAAGGGATATAGCATGATCTCTATCAAACACATGTATCTTTATACCTAATTCCACTAGATACATCATATGCAAGCATGAATTTTCATATGATACCTTTTTCAAAAAAATTGAGTGACCATGGGACATATAGTATGTAGATCCCTTATATCTAACTTATATATTATCTATTCTATGAGTATAAACTGATCAAGCTGAGGATTAAATCGCATTCCATTCACCACTGTGGATGAGAACATCACATGACCCTCATATGAATATATAAGCACATCATATGTCTTATCTTGGTATAACCATATACTTCCTTAATCTATCTCAATTTAGCGATCAAATTTCATACTCATCATACAAGAGGAAAAATATCATCTTGCATATGCTCTAATCATGGACAATATCAACAACATACCAAGCCAACCCTTGATTAGATAATCCTAAATTTTTGCACAAAAAGGTATTAAGGTATTAAGGTTCTTACATTAGGTATCTCACTAATCTCAAGTACAAAAACTATAAATATTAACTATTCACCCCTAGTATACTAGGGACATAGTATATGACAATTGATGTGGTAAATTTATTGGTCATCCACTATAAAAACCCATTTTTTTCTTCATGAGCTTATTCAATATCCTAATATAAGAATATTAATCATGATAACATTAACATTTTACCATAACCTAAAATACTCCATGATGAACATCGATTAAGGATAAATCAAATTCATACTTTTAGAGGTCAATTATAATTTTACTTCCTAAAATATATATATATTCAACCAATGTGAAAGAATGATAAAGTAGAGATTGAATGTTTTATAACATGATAAATTCTATATTTTAAAACTCATTTAAGAATAATTAACAAAACCATATGTTATTTATTTTCCAATATATCATATATAATAGACTTATAAATTTCTATTTTTATGCATATTAAATGGTTTTTTAAACTCGCTACATCACTTTGTAATTCCTACCACATCTTTATATGACCATATGATAAATCCCCCCCACCACCACACTAAATTCTTATGTGAGTAACACCTATAAAAAAATTATTTTGAATAATGGTGAGAAATAGGAATAATATTCATAATTTTCAACTCCTTGAACATATTCAAACTTTTCAAATCCATAACATCCAATGTAATGATATTACTTACTTATATTTTCTACTTAAAACACTTTTTATATTTATTATCATTTTGTTTATTGAAACACTTTACACAAAATCATTCCTTGAAAGTGAAATTATATTTATAATTTGACTAGTATAATAATTTATTTTTCAACTTTGAACTTATATAAGTCTAAACATACTCCCACTAGCTCCTTATAAACTATATTCTCTTCAGAATAACATGGTAAGAAACACAAAATCATTTATGTTGTGAAATAAAATTTATTTTCTTAAGTATGAATATTTAACAAAAATCTAAATTATTTATATTGTATATAATATTCTATGTGTTTTGGAGAATTAATTTAAAATAATATTATTCTTTAGAATATCCTACAGATGGTGGTGGTATTGTATCTCTCATATTTTAACAAACATCTAGATAAACACTCTTATCCTAGATAAAAAAAATTCTCCTTATCTTCTTCTAAAAATTGGTTATCGAATAAAACTAATGACATTACATGTGTATAACTTTCATCACTATTATCATATAATAAAAATAAAATGAAAATAATCAAACTAAATATAAATCCATCTAATATTGATAGTACTCCTTTTCATTCGAATCAATGATTCAGTAACCCTTTACTTCCTCATTTAAATAACAACTATAGGCTCCATCAATTGTTTCCCAAATTTTGAAATCATGTATACATAAAAAATTGGTAAAGTAGACATTTGGTATCATATACCTTTCAAAAGAATTATTTTTATAACACATATACCACACATATACATTATAGGGAATTTTCCCAACCTTTTTCTCATATTTGAGGCAATCCAGTCCAATGGAACATTTCCTTACCTTATTAAAAACTATAGGTTTCAATAACCTTTAATGGATACTTTAATATACATTATTTAAATTTATAACTAACTTTTATTATTTTTGTTTTAAAATTTAACTACTTCTACTATTGAAATAACTCCAAAACATCTTCATCACACTTCAAAGTTCAACTATCCTCACCACTTTGATAAAATAAAGTAAACTTTTATTGAAATCATTCAAATTATCAGAACATTTACAATGATGAAAACAGAATGAATTATGTATCTAGAAAAATCCTTAATTAAACCTTGAATGAATCATTTTATTCTTCTCATAAGTATATTGATTCATTAATTGAGCTAATTCAACAATTGGTTACTCGGGAAGGGGTCAGACTTAAACTAAATGTTTTATTCTTTATTAAAAAAAGGTATTAAATTTTTAGTATTACAAGTTTCTTAAATTAAGATTCCCATTTTAATTTATTTATCTCAAAGTTTTGTTTTTTTATGATGTTGTTATTTATCTTCAGCTGAAGCTTTTATTAGATGAGTATCATGTTTTATATTCATTTAACAGATAATGTTATAAAATGTGTTCCCACTAAAATGATGACCCCTTTTAAATTAAATCATATATATTATTGGTAAAATAACCATATTTTATAAATATTTTGGTTTGTTTAGTGTTTATCATATCACTTATATATTTTTTAGGCCATGATGTCAATCATATCATATATGACTCTTGGATGGTTGAGCTGACAACTCCTCACCAAATCTAGTATATTAATAAAATAAACACAATTCCTATTATAAAATAACTTTATTAGGGTATAATAGATAGGTTTAACCCAAATATAATTCAAATAATGATCACCTCATCCTATTAGGGTCACCCGTTACTTTCTTTCCTTACACAAGATAGTCTAGGGGCACCCAACCTTAGCATGACCTGCCCGGTTGGGTGATCAAGGTCTTGAAAAGTGTTTTCTTTGTAGGGAATGACACTTAGTATTTTAAAGGGGATTTAATATAACCATATATTCCAATACATTCCCTTTATATTTATGTATTATTCTAATGATTTATTTTGGAATCATATTCCTTCCACTAAATCAATGTGTTCAAATCATATTGATTTTTAACCCTTTACATAACTGACAGGTTGTGTTGCTAACCTGAATTAAAATACAACTATGTTCATACATATCTAAATGAATACCATGTATAAGTAACTTATAATGTTTTAATGTAAATGATTTTAATCATATTGAATCAATAATTTTCAGAATAGTAAGTACAGAATATCAAATTGTCAACCCCCACTTTTCTTAAAAAGGAATATGCCTTTAGGCTAGTGACCATTATGGATCAAAGTCCCTCTACCAAGGAATATTTCACTCAAGAAAAATATCAATCCAATCAATATTATAACACCTAATATGTATAAAGTATAATTAAACATTAAATTAAAACCCAGGACCGAATACAATCTAAATTTAAGGAAGAAGATAATAAAATCAATTATGATACCTAACATTTAACTCTTTAGATGCATGTATGATAACTTAGAAGTAGCTTCAAAACATAAAATAAATTATACACATATTCATAAAATAATAATTATATCTATGAGTAATAATAAATGTAACAAATAAAGTAATTAACAATTCATATATTTAAATATGAGATAAACTATTTATAAAAAAATCATAAATATGAAAATTATAAGAACTTTATAATTTAGTAATCGATTATGGACATTCAATAATTAAATAAATATAAAAACATTATATTTACTCCCAATATTATCTCCTTCATATTATTCAATTATATGTAATTTAATTTAAATGTAGGACATTATATGAAATATAAACATTTTATATTTTAACTCTATTATTTAAAAAAATACATAATATAAATATCAATTATTTAATATCATTAAAACCTTGATCAAATCTATTATCAAAACCCATTTTGATATGGTTTAAAAAAAATTCAAATAAGTCTTTTAATCCAAACAATTTAAATTAATTATTATGAACAATTCATAAAAAAATATAAACACTTTTACATTTATGCCTTGTTTTTTAAAATTTATAAACATTTCATAAATTACCCTAATAATTTAAATGTAAATAATTTATATCTAAATTATAATTTATGTCACATAAATTTGAAAAGGTATTTCATTATTAACTATTAATATTTATAGATATTTATTCAAAAAAAATCATAAACATTTAATTAATTAATTATAAACAATTTATAATTAAGTATTATATAAACATATTTATAAATTAAGAAATATCTAAAAATTACTTTTATTATGATTTATAAACATTTTATATTATATTTATATCAATAATATTTTGAAAATTATAAAAAAAATCATTTTTATGTATTAGTCACATTCAACAGAATTCACAATGCTATATATCATCTTTTAGGATTGATAAAAAGGATTTAATAACTTTAAAATAGTGTTTTGAAACCTCACATAACATTTAGTCATGGCGCTCGGGTCTGTGTAAGAATCAGCAAGAACAACTAGTTATCATGGCTTATGATAACCTGTTATGTATCTATAAAACTAGTAAAAAATGGATCATGTACCCTCAACCTAGAATATAAAAAATACATAATAATGATTGACCATGCATAAGACTAATCTTATGCAGCCAGAGTCTATGTAATATTAAACCCATGGTGCATAACTATTACACCCTATTACGGGTACCTATGTGATATTAAATTCAGTACATGAGGCCTCATATGGAATTAAAACAAAATCACCCATATATAAGCTATGTGATTAGCCTATGTAAGAGTAACCCATGTGAAATTTTCATATCACTTTCTATGATAGTCTTGCATAGGATTAACTTTAGTAGCATCCCATATAGCATTAAACCTTTATCCCTTGGGTTTTTTGTCTTACGATATACATTATATCATAAAGGTGATACAATCATCATTTTTAATTTTTTGTGAACAATTCACACCAACATCACTTTATCTTACAATCCCACATATTTTACCCTATGACATGCTGAAAAACAAAAGGAATCACACTTTAAAATCCATATTTTTTTATGATTCGCCTTTTGATATCAAAAATGATATATATTATTCTTAATTTTAAGCATGATTAAGTGAATCAAATCACATGGTGCGGCTCTAATACCACTTTTTTATTTCATAATATTGATTAAAATTTAATCTAAGTAGTGAAATTAATAAAAAAATAAACCGAAGATTCGCAATACATAAATGAAAAACCATGTAAATACAAAATTTTGAACTTTTTGTAAATTTCATCATATGAAGTTGTCACTGCTATTTTATGTATCATAATTCTTGATGAAGATCACTAAGAATAAATCAAAGAAATTAAGCCTTCATCTTGTATCCATGGGATAACATGAATCACCTGATGTTCAGCTGGGACTCTCATCACACACATGATATGCTAGTATCTCAGTCAAGTAAAGGGGGAGGGGTAAAGAGGGCCTGAGATAATCAATAGGAAGCTCACAAAAATATTTCACACCCATTATCAAGGTGACATCTTCCTTATCTATTCCCTGAGGAATTTATTGAGTGATATTTCATCAACTTAAGAATTAAAAAATTCATGATTAATGTAATAGTTGTTACATTAATTTAATATTTAAAAAAACATTTGATTCTCCCATGGATTTCATATTATGACACATTTAATATTAATGATAGCCAGTGTTGGAAATATTTCAAATGTTATCCTTTAACATTCAACTTCCATGATATGGTAATGAATATGATATGAATAAAAACGGTATATGATAAACCTTTGGACCAATTATATCACATAATAGGATATACTTCATATCATATATTCTGATATGATCCAATTTACAACATATAAAAATAAGTCTTTATGGTATATATCATTCAATTTTCAAGGTTTTTAACCATGTGAATAGTTAATTTTTGTAGTATTGATGATTTTTCCACCCACCTCTGTTGTTTAAAAAAGTTTATATTTAATTTCCCAATCATAATGAAATACAAACCGAACATATCGCACCTCTACACCTACCATGGAAGCCTTTTACAATAAAGGAACCCCATGAGGATAACCAGGAATACTACTATCTAAATAAAATTCTCAGGCCAAAAAAACCATAATTAATGGTAAAAAGGATTAACTATATAATAAAAAATAGAAAAATAAAAGGATGTGGAGAAATATAAATAAGGGAAAAGATTTTAATAATCAACAATATATCATTTCCTTTAAAATTGCATTGTAATAACCACCTCATGTGATCATATCAAACACATTGCCTCCAAGAAACCACAATCGTAGTCATCTTGGTCTTCCAGCATGACAAAACTTTAACCCATCGCGTCCCTAAAGGAGGTTACTCATGTTACCCATTACAAGAAATAAAAAATATATAATAAAATTACAAGTGAAATTTAATTATTAATTTATTTAAGATAAATATAATTTTTAGTAATCGAATAAATAATCACTTCCCCATAAAAATACCTATACATTATGTTGCTACTCATGTATCCTCTTAACCAAGGTTTAAGTTTCATTCATTTCCTTATAATTCATTGAGTTTGATAATGGAAAGTAATGGTTTATATTCTAGATAATGATATAAAATTAAAATAAAATATCAAATAATATATCTAAAAATATGAAAGGTGACATAATCAATAAAACAATTTATTAAACCATAATAATCAAATAAGTTTTTTTCTTGATGGGACCAAATGTAAATAATAAAAATAAAGGATTTAAAATAATTAATGACTATATATGGAAACATAAAAATGGATAAGGTGGGAAACAAATAATCCAAGAATAACTAATAATATTCAAGTAATAATATAATAGATAAAAAATTCAATTTCATATAACAATTTATTTTATAAAAATCATCGTTTTATATTTATAAAAACAGTTTTTAACATTTATTAATGTTTTAAAAAAAAATTGGAAGACACACCACTAAAAAACCTAATTACATGCCAAGGGGGTTGAGACCACCTACATAAATCTTGATTATAATCCAATCACATCTAACCACCACCAAGAAGTCCCCTCTAATCAATCTCCCAAACATTCCCATATTACTAATAATTAAAGGAGGATATGGGTGATAAAAGGAGTATCCCCTCCCTCTATTTAGTTGGGATGGAAAATAAACCCATGAGGGGATTTTTGAAATGTAAAATATAAAAAAGAACAAAAAATCCCTAAAAACTACACTAAAAACTATTGAGTATATGTTAGATCTCTATTATCCACCAGTGATGGGTTTCATAGGAAATAACTATATCCAATTTTAATGGAATAATGCATGAAATAAATTCCAATATTAATATGGATATGAATAAATAATATAAAAAAACATATACAATGGTATACCTCATTGAATAAGATTTAAATATTTATTAGAGATTAGTGTGATCACGTTATCTCAGAAAAATACCAATGGGTTCTTGACTATTATGGTATCTAATAGACATTAGAATAATCAAATTCTTTATTAGGAATTATTTTCTAAAATGATGTGTTATCATCTCCTCCTTAAAGGAAAAGAGAGAAAAGAGAGTTTGGGAGAGTTTCAACCAATATATAATTAACACCAATGTCATGAATGGGGTCTGAGAAACTCTATTTATAGGACTTCTTTATTTAATAAATAAGCCTGTTAGAGTTATAACATCTCATATGTTATAAAATTACCAAACCTTTTGTCTTCCATCTCATTTATTGATCTTATTGTATAAAAATAGCAATCAATAATCCATTTATAAATCAAATTATGACATGTCAATGAATTCAAATAATTAATATAATTAGTATGGTAGAGTTTATCTAATTATATCATATATCATTATTCATGGTAACTTTTACGGATCGCCAAGAACTATAGGCATACATGCCCCATAGTGTGTTGACTTTCTCCACTTCATAGTGGGTGATTTAGTGAAAAATACTAAACAATCTCTCACAATCACTAAATCCTCATAAGAATTATTAAAAAAATTCTCCACTATTTGTGAATCTATTTAAACTCATTTAGTTATGTTTATCATAATTTCTCTTAAATTTTGGATAAATGCTTTATACCAAAATTAATTCTCATTCTAAGGACTTATATGTGACCCTACGAGCCTTTGTAGCATTAAAAATAATAATGAATTCTCAAATACATAACTATAATAAAAGAGTGGCTTTTAAAAAAACATTATTTTACTCAATCTATAAGGGGTCTAGAAATATCTTGATCAAATACACTCATATATCCATATGAACATTCTTTCCACAAGATTCATATCTATACATCATATTAATGAATATATAATCCTTTTTTCTAAGGATTTAAGTGTCCCTTAGAGATGGAACACATCAATCTAGTAATGGTTAACTCATATGTTCATATTCTCTAAAATAAAATGACTAGTTTAAATTAATACATCATATGACACTCAACTGAGCTTTGCCATGAATTTCCTCAGTATGATTGAATCCTGGGACCATATTTCATACTTTGTATACAAGAAGACAAATATTGTATTGGTAAACCTCAACTAATTACATGGTCAGTAACATACCCAACCAAACCTTTATTATCTTAGCTACAACATCAGTGTAAGAAAATTATCAAAGTATAAAGGTTTACATGATAAATATCTTTCTAACCTCTAGTAATATGAATTCATAATATGAATACATATCTATGTATATCAATGATCATATGAAATTCCATGTAATGTACTTTCACATGTAAATCTATAAAATAATTCACCATTTACTATCTTATGATTCTACTCTTAGTATCGAATACATTATTTTACTCATGATAATCTTAATATATCACCAAAACCCATAATACTCTATCATGATCATTAATTAGGTACAATTCAAAGTTATACTTTGAGGAGATTTTATCACTCCATTATTCATGTAATATATTCATCATGCATAAATGAATGATAAATAACATTACCTTTATTATTAAACCAAGATACAATCAAATTTAAAATAATAATTATATCCAATATCTCATGTATTTTATATCCATAGAATTCACGTGACCATTATGTTTCTATTGTTTCAATGTATTTGTCAATGGATATTTTATATTATCCTCTATATCCACCCATTATACCTTTACATTGCACATCTTAATTATATATCAAATAAAATAGTATTTTTGATGGTTGTGTTTATTCCTTTGGTGAGATCATGGTTACTTATTTTATAAAATAGATCTGTTGTAGTCATAATAAATCTAAATTGGTCTTAAAATTTTAGAAACCACCCAAAATTTATTAAATAACTCCTTGATCCAGACATATTCCTTTATAAAATAAAATATAATGATGTACTCTACCTTTGTTTCTTTTGTTTATAACTCTTATAACTGATAGATCCACTATTTAGGAAAAACATGGAACTATATTGATATCTCATATCATCCCTGTTGATTTGAAAAATAGCATTAGTGTAACCACTCACAATGATCTTATCCTCACCTCCAAGGACCAATAATATATCCTTACTTCTTCACATATACTTAAGGATATTCTTAATAGTAATATAATGACTCTCATATTGATATAATTGGTATCCACTTATTTTGATAAAATAATAAGAATCATCAGGCCGAGTACATGACATGGAATTCATAATAGATCCAACTACGTATGCATAAGGAATAATATCCATCCTTTCTAATTTTTTAAGAATTATTTTTAATCTTCCAAATAATCCTACCATGAAACACTGGTAAATAAACATTCATGGAGTTATTCATGCTAAAATTATTTATAACTTTCCAAATATATGTGTTTTGACTCAAGCCTAGAAACCTCTTCGATTTATCTCTATATATTTTTTACCCAATAAGTAAGATGTTTCTATAATTTCCTTCATCAGGAATCACTTTCCCAACCAGACCTTTATAGAATATAAATCAAGGTTATAATTTATGATAATAAGTATGTTATCAATATACAATATCATAAATGTCACAATACTCCCACTAACCCACTTATATACACAAGAATCATTCATGTTATTGATGAAACCAAACTCTTTGATTGCATCATCAAACTAAATGTTTCAACTCTAAGATGATTAATTCAATCCAAAAATTGGTCATTACATCTTTTAGATCTTAGCAGACTCTTTTAGAACTTTGGATCCTTTAGGTTGTATCATATACATGTCCTTTGATAAATTCTTTTTAAGGAAATTGGTTTTGATAACTATTTGATGTATCTCATTATAATAATTAGTTATTATGGTAAGAAATATCCAAATTATCTTTATCATTAAAATATGAGAAATTATCTATTCATAGTTAATTTCACATAACATTTAGCTATTAGATGAGATTTATAGGTAGACAATTATCATCTATGACACTTTTCTTATAGAAAACCCACATTAACCCTATGGGTCTCCCCCATTCTAGTGTATCTACAAAGTTCAAAAATTTTTTAGTGTACATAGAATCCATCTCATATTTAAAGTATTTTAACCATTTATTATAATCAATTCTCTTTAGGGTATCTTAGAAGATAGTTGGTTCATCATCTATGAGAATTAATTCATCATCACTTACCACAGTAAATCCATATGTCTTAGGAACCTTATTAACCCTACTAGAACATCATGGTTCTTATATAACATGAGTTAATTATTCCTCCAAAATTCTTTGTATAACTGACATGACTTCCATCTCAGGAACAATCATTTTTTAATGGTTTTAAACATATTCAATTTTAACTTTCTACCCACTTAATCCTTGATTAAAGTTCTAACTCTCAAGAAAACACTATATCATGATATTAAAACTTTTTTTAGTAGTATTATAGAAATAATGCCACATAGTCTCCTTGGAATAACTAAAAAGTAACCAATTTTTTATTTATGGTCACATTTGTCAGAATCCAAACATCATACATATACTTTACAATAATAAATACTTATAAAATATATTGTGGGTTATTTCCCAATCCATACCTCATAATTTTTCTTTATGAATGCTTTATATGGAATTTTGTTAAGTAATAATGTGATAGTTTATAGAGTATATCCCCAAAAGATATTTGAAGGTCACACTGACTAATCATTGATCAAACCATGGTAAATGAGGTATGATTACTCTTCTCAGTCAAACCATTCTAATATAGTGTTCTATAAGGGGTGAGATATGAAAAAATTCCACAATATCCTAGATAATAAATAAATTCCTAACTCATGTATTCACTACCCTGATAGGATCAAAGAATCTTAATAATTTTGATTGACTGATTTTATAATTCACTTTTGGACACTGTAAACTTTTTAAAGGATTAAAACTTTTATCTCATTAGAAACACATAACCATATCAATTAAATTCATCAGTAAAAGTTTTTAAGTACCTATATCCACCATCATATTAAGTACTCATTTGTCTAAATACATCATTGTGTTTAAGGACTAATAGTCAACAATCCCTCTCACATTTTCCACTAAAAGGTGGTTTGTTCATTTTTTTCTTAATAAACAATATTCACACACATCAAATGATTCATAATGGAATGAATCTAAAAATCCATTTATATGGAGTCTTTGGATACATTTCTCAATTATATCACCAAGGAGATGATGCCAATGGTAAGTGGTGTTAGAATAAAACATTCCCTTATTATCCTAAGTGTTATAGATTGAGTTATCTACGTTTAGAATATATAAACCATCTACTATGTTAACGATTCAATAAAAAATTATTCATGTACATGGAAAAACTCTTATTCATAATAATGAATGAAAATATAATATTTTCTAAATAAGATATATAAATAAAATGTCTATTTATGGCTAGAACATAGTATAAAAATTATAATCCTAGAGCTAATATTCTAGGAATACTTAGATCATAAGTGTTGACCTCTAATGAAACAATTCTTTCCATATTTAAAATATATAAATATACTTCGCCATTCATCAATTATCTCATATTTTTAGGTATTTTTTTATCAGTATAAATGTGTGATTCACACCCAATATCTAATACCCATGAGATAGAATTAGATAAATTTATTTCTAGAAAATTTTCATACATATGCCAAAAGTTCATCTCTTTGAGAACACTTCTCAACCTTAGATACCAATATAGAATTACTTTCAAGGTCGTACCTATAAGATATCTCAAAATGATAATCATGATTCATGTTATGGTTCACAATAAAAACATGTATATGGGTGAGTATCATATTTTATATCTTTTCATTATATAATTTTAATGAAATTAGATCCACTAAAATGATGACCTAGTAGATCATTACCTTCAGTGGACCAAAATCTATATTTCACTAAATTTTTTGATCTAATTTAGTGTTTATCTTATAACATTGTTATTTCGATAAGTTATCATTCCAATCATATCAGATGTGAATCCTGAATAGTTGAGTGGATAGCCCTTTTCCCAAACCCATCACATGGATAAACTCAACTAGATTAATCTTTAATTATACCTCACAAGGTTTCCCTGATAAGTGTTACCTAAATTTCATAGTAGGATTTGGTTACCTAACTCTTAAGTCTCACTACTTTAATATATGTCACATGCATATAAAATCTTTAATTATTTCATCTTATGAAATCTTTATATCTCATGTAATACTTCTATGTATTCATGATATGATAATTTATAATCTATAATTTATCATATATATATATATATAAGTATACATAATATTCACATCATATAAACAATTTATATACATGAAAATTTAGTTCTGGATTATATAAATAAATGAATAATTAAATTATTTAATATGAGATATAAGAATTTTTTAAAATCATCTTTGTCAAAGACACTTTTTATATGGTCTAAAGTCATGTGTATTACTCATGGACCAACTACAACGAATGTTTTTGAGGGAAAAAATTTATATTAGTCTTTTTATACACTATGGCATGGTATTATCATCCAAGCTATTTTGGACTTTAGAGAAATCTCCTCTCACTACACCCTAGTGAACTACCTAAAGTCATTATGGTCCCTTGGTCACACAAAAGACCATGAAATGTCCAAACCATTTTGGATGTTGTTTTTAGTGCTATAATATGTTTCAATTATTCAGCCTCACCAAGAATAGAAAATGATTTCCAATATCCACCAGGGTGTGGTTGGTCACTATGGTAGAACTAATCACAATATAGTGGTCAACTAACCATTTTATGGTGAGAAATAAAATAATTCTCTATTTTATGGATATAACATAAATATGTATTTTCCACTAAAAGTATCATTTTCCAAGTAAAAATAAAATTACAATGGAATTTTTGTGAGTTTACCATGACATTTTGGACGAAAACCCACACAAACTATGGTGTATCAGTGTAACCAGATAACGGTACCTGTAAAACACAAATTTTATTTTTTTCAAGCCAAAAATCATCTAATAGATTCATAATCGGCCTATGTGTTCATACCACATATGGGTTTTGTGCAACATAACTAAATCAAATTAAAGTATAAGAATCCATGAAATCAATGCCAAGATAGACTGGGAAAGGAACCATCAAGATGAAAAAAAAATTATAAAATTTTGTACCTCACTATCCAAGATTTAAATCTTAATTTTTAGTGAGTTTGATTGATTTCCCTTGAAAACAACCAATTGGTTTTTTCTTCAAAAAATATCTACCATCCATTGGAATCACTCAACACTTCAATTGTACTTCTTCTACACAAAAATTTACCAGTATCTCCTACTTGAATGAAATTGGAGTGAAGGGAGTTTTGGCCAATTGAGAATCAATATTATTGTCATTGATAAGGTCTAAGAAACTCCATTTTTAATCCAATTTCATTGAATTAAGGATCCTCTTAGAGTTATAAGATTTCATATGTTATAAAATAGCCAAACATTTTATATTACACATCATTTATTGATCTAATTGTTAAAATACTTTAATAATCCATATTCCATCTACATGTCATCTTGTGATGTGTCAATAAGTTGAAATAAATAGGATAATTAATATAGGAGATTTTATCCAATGGTTTCATATATCATTCTTCATGGGAACTTTGATGTTCCACTAAGCACAAAAAAAAGACACATACCATAGTACGATGAATTTCACCGTATCATGGTGGGTGTTTTAGTTTGAAATACTCCACACTAAATTTATTAAAATGGGTAATTTCCCTATGGTTAGATAATAGGGTATATGGTGGCATTGTACCAAGTACATGTTGGATTCATGTAGCCACCTCTTTAAAATTCAAACGCTAAAAACAACTCATGTGATCTTTTTTAATAATTTCACTATCTCAAAATACTCACTTAACTAGGAATCTTGTGGTTGATTCATGTTAGATGGAAAATATCTATCCAATTAGAGATTTGATTCATTACCTACTTAAGGTAGTCTTAAGGTGTCGTCTCAACTTGACTTGTAATGATCATCAGGATAGATCATCAGTGTGATGTGTTCTGAGAGTTTTATAAGACAGTGGGTTAGTATTCCCAATTAGAGAATTAATTAGGGTATAGGCCCAAAATGATTGAATTCATGTTTCTCAGGCATTGATTCAACATGATAGGGATTATTTTATATAGATCAGTTATTATTTCATAGATCCCATTGGATATATTTTATAGGGTATGTCATGACCCATCCCTTAGGGCCCGGGCCGTGACTACCCCAATCCCGCTTTCCATAGGCCAGGGGCTGGTGACTAGCACTGGAAAGGAGAAACTCAAAAAGGGAAGTCATTGTCTTTAAGCCTATATACACACAGAAAGGGACAATTCGCACATGTAAAACACAACGGAAAAGGAAATGTACAACCACTACTAAAAACCACCTCAGAGGATCAAAGTAAGTACTGAAAGTAAAAGGGGCCAGTATAGAAGCCCAAATGAAAAAGAAAATATAGAAAAAGGGGGAAATTTGCTTCAAAGGTCATTCACCAAGGATCCTACCTGAAGGGTGGGTATAGCTCATCATCGTTCATCACTGCCACTCACCACGTCTATCAATCACCTCCGAGCACCGTTTAGCACTGGCTCCCCAAGTCTCAGTCTTATTGTTCATCTTCTGCACAAGACACAACAAGGTGCGGGTGAAGCATATGAAGGGGTGATTATAACAATACCTAGTAGGGACCTTGAGACCCCCGAAGGTATCCCAGAATTCTACAAATGAAAAACCTCAAAGCATGATCTCAATGACAAAGCATAAAGTAAAAGACAGCTCACACTAGGTATACAACTTAGATAACATGAATAAATATGATTAGTCTTAATCTAGATCATATTATTCTGTCGAGAGGCTCGGGTGAAAATTTGAGAAGGTTTTCTCTGATGTTGATCCAAAAAGGGTCGCTCTGCCTCTAATCTACGAGGGGTCACTCTATGGCTGGTCCATGTCGACTCGCGCTACTACTGATCCACAGAGGGTCACCCTACTGTCGATCCATAGAGGGTCTCACTTTTGTCGATCCACGAATGGTCACTCTCATGTCGATCCACAGATTTTTACGCCATTATCGATCCATGTAGGGTCGCACTGCTGCTGATCCATGGAGGGTTGCTCTTATGCAGATCCATAAAGGGTCGATCTTCACTTGACAGTTAGTCACAGGATTCCCGCACTTGGTGCACTTGAGTTCCGTAGATTCTTCTCCACTAGATATCATTCATACATCAACCTCTGTTAAGTCTCATGAAAATTTAACCCAAATGACCGTCTTGTCGTAAGGGTTCCAATGTGATAGACGACACGTCAATCGGACGCCTGGTCTGTAAGATATAGGCTAAAAGGTAAACAGGGCCCCGTTGGATTCGAGTATGATCCAAACTGAACATACACCAAGTTATACCAAAAATTGAGTGTAGTATCTCAAAAGTACCACCTCATCATAGGGTTCCTCACTCTACAAACGGCATGTCAATCGAACGTCTGGTCTGTAAGTTATGTCAGCTTTTATGAAACGGGGCTGATCGGGTCTAGGTAAGGTAGGAGTTAGGCCCGGATGGTGGACCCGACCCTGCTGCGGATTAGGCCCTCCTAGAGAATCTGACCTACGTGGATGTAGGCTGGTCATTCTAAACCTAACATTGGGCATCTAGTTTCCCGCAGCTGGCGGTTCCAGTGGGGCACCGCCACGTCTCCCGAAATGGCTAGCTGGAGTCGGTTGTTTCGTGTCTAGTCGAATGGCCCGAGCAAGATGCTCCTCTCCACGTGGTGCGTCAGTGCCACGTCATCCTCCCACTGCATTATCCACCTACTGTGTTCATCTGGTTGTGACATCTCACTATCGTGGCACATGTGGGTGTCGTTTCTCCACGCAGCTGACACGGGCCGACCGCCGCCGCCGCGCTAGTGGTGTCGCACTGGCTGCTCCTTCCACAGGTCACCAGAGATGCTCCGGTGGTCCGTTTTCCTTCCTGTCTGCGCCTATGGATTCCATAGTGAGCCTCCATCACTATGACGGCCTCAAACTTTCACTTCTGTTACATTAAAATTTATCCATGAAGAACGCACACTGTGGAGAGATTTGGGCCTTGTTTGTTCGCCATGCACCCTCCGTGTTAGAAGTTTTAAAACAGGAGGAGTTTGGGGATTTTATTTCCAACATGTTTTTAATAAATCACCTAAAAACCCCAAGTGAAACACCCGCCTGTAAGAACATTCGACCCACGGATCAACCTATTCGTCGGTTGATATGAGTTCATTGTTTATGGACGAAGAATGGGGAAAGAGCATAAATCACCCAGAATGCATAAACCCCCATACATTGATTCAGTGGAATCCGTTGCGGATGAAGGAAGGGATCCCATGTTCATTTTTATTCTAAATTCTTTGCAACTTGTCGATCTTCGGATCGATTCCTCCAATGGTCGTTGTTTTTTCTACGTTCTTTATTGAAGGGTGATGTTTTTGGTGCTTCATCAGAGGTTTCCCATGATTTTTAATCCGTTTTCCAATGGATTGATTAATAAAGAGAAACAAATATAAAAATTTCTTTAACTTTGATCATTAATTTGGTTCATTTATGAACTTTAATTAATGATCCATTAAACACATCAGTACATGAGGCCTCATATGGAATTAAAACAAAATTACTCATATATAAGCTATGTGATTAGCCTATGTAAGAGTAACCCATGTGAAATTTTCATATCACTTTCTATGATAGTCTTGCATAGGATTAACTTTAGTAGCATCCCATATAGCATTAAACCTTTATCCCTTGGGTTTTTTGTCTTACGATATACATTATATCATAAAGGTGATACAATCATCATTTTTAATTTTTTGTGAACAATTCACACCAACATCACTTTATCTTACAATCCCACATATTTTACACTATGACATGCTGAAAAACAAAAGGAATCACACTTTAAAATCCATATTTTTTTATGATTCGCCTTTTGATATCAAAAATGATATATATTATTCTTCATTTTAAGCATGATTAAGTGAATCAAATCACATGGTGCAGCTCTAATACCACTTTTTTATTTCATAATATTGATTAAAATTTAATCTAAGTAGTGAAATTAATATAAAAATAAACCGAAGATTCGCAATACATAAATGAAAAACCATGTAAATACAAAATTTTGAACTTTTTTTAAATTTCATCATATGAAGTTGTCACTGCTAATTTATGTATCATAATTCTTGATGAAGATCACTAAGAATAAATCAAAGAAATTCAGCCTTCATCTTGTATCCATGGGATAACATGAATCACCTGATGTTCAGCTGGGACTCTCATCACACACATGATATGCTAGTATCTTATTCAAGTAAAGGGGGAGGGGTAAAGAGGGACTGAGATAATCAATAGGAAGCTCACAAAAATATTTCACACCCATTATCAAGGTGACATCTTCCTTATCTATTCCCTGAGGAATTTATTGAGTGATATTTCATCAACTTAAGAATTAAAAAATTCATGATTAATGTAATAGTTGTTACATTAATTGAATATTTAAAAAAACATTTGATTCTCCCATGGATTTCATATTATGACACATTTAATATTAATGATAGCCAGTGTTGGAAATATTTCAAATTCTATCCTTTAACATTCAACTTCCATGATATGGTAATGAATATGATATGAATAAAAACGGTATATGATAAACCTTTGGACCAATTATATCATATAATAGGATATACTTCATATCATATATTCTGATATGATCCAATTTACAACATATAAAAATAAGTCTTTATGGTATATATCATTCAATTTTCAAGGTTTTTAACCATTTGAATAGTTAATTTTTGTAGTATTGATGATTTTTCCACCCACCTCAGTTGTTTAAAAAAGTTTATATTTAATTTCCCAATCATAATGAAATCCAAACTGAACATATCGCACCTCTACACCTACCATGGAAGCCTTTTCCAATAAAGTAACCCCATGAGGATAACCAGGAATACTACTATCTAAATAAAATTCTCAGGCCAAAAAACCATAATTAATGGTAAAAAGGATTAACTATATAATAAAAAATAGAAAAATAAAAGGATGTGGAGAAATATAAATAAGGGAAAAGATTTTAATAATCAACAATATATCATTTCCTTTAAAATTACATTGTAATAACCACATCATGTGATCATATCAAACACATTGCCTCCAAGAAACCACAATCGTAGTCATCTTGGTCTTCCAGCATGACAAAACTTTAACCCATCGCGTCCCTAAAGGAGGTTACTCATGTTACCCATTATAAGAAATAAAAAATATATAATAAAATTACAAGTGAAATTTAATTATTAATTTATTTAAGATAAATATAATTTTTAGTAATCGAATAAATAATCACTTCCCCATAAAAATACCTATACATTATGTTGCTACTCATGTATCCTCTTAACCAAGGTTTAAGTTTCATTCATTTCCTTATAATTCATTGAGTTTGATAATGGAAAGTAATAGTTTATATTCTAGATAATGATATAAAATTAAAATAAAATATCAAATAATATATCTAAAAATATGAAAGGTGACATAATCAATAACACAATTTATTAAACCATAATAATAAAATAAGTTTTTTTCTTGATGGGACCAAATGTAAATAATAAAAATAAAGGATTTAAAATAATTAATGACTATATATGGAAACATAAAAATTGATAAGGTGGGAAACAAATAATCCAAGAATAACTAATAATATTCAATTAATAATATAATAGATAAAAAATTCAATTTCATATAACAATTTATTTTATAAAAATCATCGTTTTATATTTATAAAAACAGTTTTTAACATTTATTAATGTTTTAAAAAAAATTGGAAGACACACCACTAAAAAACCTAATTACATGCCAAGGGGGTTGAGACCACCTACATAAATCTTGATTATAATCCAATCACATCTAACCACCACCAAGAAGTCCCCTCTAATCAATCACCCAAACATTCCCATATTTCTAATAATTAAAGGAGGATATGGGTGATAAAAGGAGTATCCCCTCCCTCTATTTAGTTGGGCTGGAAAATAAACCCATGAGGGGATTTTTGAAATGTAAAATATAAAAAAGAACAAAAAATCCCTAAAAACTACACTAAACACTATTGAGTATATGTTGGATCTCTATTATCCACCATTGATGGGTTTCATAGGAAATAACTATATCCAATTTTAATGGAATAATGCATGAAATAAATTCCAATATTAATATGGATATGAATAAATAATATAAAAAAACATATAAAATGGTATACCTCATTGAATAAGATTTAAATATTTATTAGAGATTAGTGTGATCACGTTATCTCAGAAAAATACCAATGGGTTCTTGACTACTATGGTATCTAATAGACATTAGAATAATCAAATTCTTTATTAGGAATTATTTTCTAAAATGATGTGTTATCATCTCCTCCTTAAAGGAAAATAGAGAAAAGAGAGTTTGGGAGAGTTTCAACCAATATATAATTAACACCAATGTCATGAATGGGGTCTGAGAAACTCTATTTATAGGACTTCTTTATTTAATAAAGAAGCCTGTTAGAGTTATAACATCTCATATGTTATAAAATTACAAAACCTTTTGTCTTCCATCTCTTTTATTGATCTTATTATAAAAAAATAGCAATCAATAATCCATTTATAAATCAAATTATGACATGTCAATGAATTCAAATAATTAATATAATTAGTATGGTAGAGTTTATCTAATTATATCATATATCATTATTCATGGTAACTTTTACGGATCGCCAAGAACTATAGGCATACATGCCCCATAGTGTGTTGACTTTCTCCACTTCATAGTGGGTGATTTAGTGAAAAATACTAAACAATCTCTCACATTCACTAAATCCTCATAAGAATTATTAAAAAAATTCTCCACTATTTGTGAATCTATTTAAACTCATTTAGTTATGGTTATCATAATTTCTCTTAAATTTTGGATAAATGCTTTATACCAAAATTAATTCTCATTCTAAGGACTTATATGTGACCCTAAGAGCCTTTGTAGCATTAAAAATAATAATGAATTCTCAAATACATAACTATAATAAAAGAGTGGCTTTTAAAAAAACATTATTTTACTCAATATATAAGGGGTCTAGAAATATCTTGATCAAATACACTCATATATCCATATGAACATTCTTTCCACAAGATTCATATCTATACATCATATTAATGAATATATAATCCTTTTTTCTAAGGATTTAAGTGTCCCTTAGAGATGGAACACATCAATCTAGTAATGGTTAACTCATATGTTCATATTCTCTAAAATAAAATGACTAGTTTAAATTAATACATCATATGACACTCAACTGAGCTTTGCCATGAATTTCCTCAGTATGAATGAATCATGGGACCATATGTCATACTTTGTATACAAGAAGACAAATATTGTATTGGTAAACCTCAACTAATTACATGGTCAGTAACATACCCAACCAAACATTTATTATCTTAGCTACAACATCAGTGTAAGAAAATTATCAAAGTATAAAGGTTTACATGATAAATATCTATTTAACCTCTAGTAATATGAATTCATAATATGAATACATATCTATGTATATCAATGATCATATGAAATTCCATGTAATGTACTTTCACATGTAAATCTATAAAATAATTCACCATTTACTATCTTATGATTCTACTCTTAGTATCGAATACATTATTTTACTCATGTTAATCTTAATATATCACCAAAACCCATAATACTCTATCATGATCATTAATTAGGTACAATTCAAAGTTATACTTTGAGGATATTTTATCACTCCATTATTCATGTAATATATTCATCATGCATAAATGAATGATAAATAACATTACCTTTATTATAAAACCAAGATACAATCAAATTGAAAATAATAATTATATCCAATATCTCATGTATTTAATATCCATAGAATTCACGTGACCATTATGTTTCTATTGTTTCAATGTATTTGTCAATGGATATTTTATATTATCCTCTATATCCACCCATTATACCTTTACATTGCACATCTTAATTATATATAGAATAAAATAGTATTTTTGATGGTTGTGTTTAGTCCTTTGGTGAGATCATGGTTACTTATTTTATAAAATAGATCTGTTGTAGTCATAATAAATCTAAATTGGTCTTTAAATTTTAGAAACCACCCAAAATTTATTAAATAACTCCTTGATCCAGACAGAATCCTTTATAAAATCTAATATAATGATGTACTCTACCTTTGTTTCTTTTGTTTATAACTCTTATAACTGATAGATCCACTATTTAGGAAAAACATGGAACTATATTGATATCTCATATCATCCCTGTTGATTTGAAAAATAGCATTAGTGTAACCACTAACAATGATCTTATCCTCACCTCCAAGGACCAATAATATATCCTTACTTCTTCACATATACTTAAGGATATTCTTAATAGTAATATAATGACTCTCATATTGATATAATTGGTATCCACTTATTTTGATCAAACAATAAGAATCATCAGGCCGAGTACATGACATGGAATTCAAAATAGATCCAACTACGTATGCATAAGGAATAATATCCATCCTTTCTAATTTTTTAAGAATTATTTTTAATCTTCCAAATAATCCTACCATGAAACACTGGTAAATAAACATTCATGGAGTTATTCATGCTAAAATTATTTATAACTTTCCAAATATATGTGTTTTGACTCAAGCCTAGAAACCTCTTCGATTTATCTCTATAGATTTTTTACCCAATATGTAAGATGTTTCTATAATTTCCTTCATCAGGAATCACTTTCCCAACCAGACCTTTATAGAATATAAATCAAGGTTATAATTTATGATAATAAGTATGTTATCAATATACAATATCATTAATGTCACAATACTCCCACTAACCCACTTATATACACAAGAATCATTCATGTTATTGATGAAACCAAACTCTTTGATTGCATCATCAAACTAAATGTTTCAACTCTAAGATGATTAATTCAATCCAAAAATTGGTCATTACATCTTTTAGATCTTAGCAGACTCTTTTAGAACTTTGGATCCTTTAGGTTGTATCATATACTTGTCCTTTGATAAATTCTTTTTAAGGAAATTGGTTTTGATAACTATTTGATGTATCTCATTATAATAATTAGTTATTATGGTAAGAAATATCCAAATTATCTTTATCATTAAAATATGAGAAATTATCTATTCATAGTTAATTCCACATTACATTTAGCTATTAGATGAGATTTATAGGTAGAAAATTATCATCTATGCCACTTTTCTTATAGAAACACAATAACCCTATGGGTCTCCCCCATTCTATTGTATCTACCAAGTTCAAAAAAAATTTAGTGTACATAGAATCCATCTCATATTTAAATTATTTTAACCATTTATTATAATCAATGCTCTTTAGGGTATCTCAGAAGATAGTTGGTTCATCATCTATGAGAATTAATTCATCATCACTTACCACAGTAAATCCATATGTCTTAGGAACCTTATTAACCCTACTAGAACATCATGGTTCTTATATAACATGAGTTAATTATTCCTCCAAAATTCTTTGTATAACTGACATGACTTCCATCTCAGGAACAATTATTTTTTAATGGTTTTAAACATATTTAATTTTAACTTTCTTCCCACTTAATCCTTGATTAAAGTTCTAACTCTCAAGAAAACACTATATCATGATATTAAAACTTTTTTTAGTAGTATTATAGAAATAATGCCACATAGTCTCCTTGGAATAACTAAAAAGTAACCAATTTTTTATTTATGGTCACATTTGTCAGAATCCAAACATCATACATATACTTTACAATAATAAATACTTATAAAATATATTGTGGGGTATTTCCCAATCCATACCTCATAATTTTTCTTTATGAATGCTTTATATGGAATTTTGTTAAGTAATAATGTGATAGTTTATAGAGTATATCCCCAAAAGATATTTGAAGGTCACACTGACTAATCATTGATCAAACCATGTTAAATGAGGTATGATTACTCTTCTCAGTCATACCATTCTAATATAGTGTTCTATAAGGGGTGAGATATGAAAAAATTCCACAATATCCTAGATAATAAATAAATTCCTAACTCATGTATTCACTACCCTGATAGGATCAAAGAATCTTAATAATTT
This sequence comes from Viscum album, assembly GCA_963277665.1. NCBI lineage: Eukaryota > Viridiplantae > Streptophyta > Magnoliopsida > Santalales > Viscaceae > Viscum > Viscum album. Next base: position 1,146,948,912 of record OY728142.1, on the reverse strand, counting down.
TGATTGAATGATTTTATAATTCACTTTTGGACACTGTAAACTTTTTAAAGGATTAAAACTTTTATCTCATTAGAAACACATAACCATATCAATTAAATTCATCAGTAAAAGTTTTTAAGTACCTATATCCACCATCATATTAAGTACTCATTTGTCTAAATACATCATTGTGTTTAAGGACTAATAGTCAACAATCCCTCTCACATTTTCCACTAAAAGGTAGTTTGTTCATTTTTTTCTTAATAAACAATATTCACACACATCAAATGATTCATAATGGAATGAATCTAAAAATCCATTTATATGGAGTCTTTGGATACATTTCTCAATTATATCACCAAGGAGATGATGCCAATGGTAAGTGGTGTTAGAATAAAACTTTCCCTTATTATCCTAAGTGTTATAGATTGAGTTATCTACGTTTAGAATATATAAACCATCTACTATGGTCACGATTAAATAAAAAATTATTCATGTACATGGAAAAACTCTTATTCTTAATAATGAATGAAAATATAATCTTTTCTAAATAAGATATATAAATAAAATGTCTATTTATGGCTAGAACATAGTATAAAAATTATAATCCTAGAGCTAATATTCTAGGAATACTTAGATCATAAGTGTTGACCTCTAATGAAACAATTCTTTCCATATTTACAATATATAAATATACTTCGCCATTCATCAATTATCTCATATTTTTAGGTATTTTTTTATCAGTATAAATGTGTGATTCACACCCAATATCCAATACCCATGAGTTAGAATTAGATAAATTTATTTCTAGAAAATTTTCATACATATGCCAAAAGTTCTTCTCTTTGAGAACACTTCTCAACTTTAGATACCAATATAGAATTACTTTCTAGGTCGTACCTATAAGATATCTCAAAATGATAATCATGATTCATGTTATGGTCCACAATAAAAACATGTATATGGGTGAGTATCATATTTTATATCTTTTCATTATATAATTTTAATGAAATTAGCTCCACTAAAATGATGACCTAGTAGATCATTACCTTCAGTGGACCAAAATCTATATTTCACTAAATTTTTTGATCTAATTTAGTGTTTATCTTATAACATTGTTATTTCGATAAGTTATCATTCCAATCATATCAGATGTGAATCCTGAATAGTTGAGTGGATAGCCCTTTTCCCAAACCCATCACATGGATAAACTCAACTAGATTAATCTGTAATTATACCTCACAAGGTTTCCCTGATAAGTGTTACCTAAATTTCATAGTAGGATTTGGTTACCTAACTCTTAAGTCTCACTACTTTAATATATGTCACATGCATATAAAATATTTATTTATTTCATCTTATGAAATCTTTATATCTCATGTAATACTTCTATGTCTTCTTGATATGATAATTTATAATCTATAATTTATCATATATATATATATAAGTATACATAATATTCACATCATATAAAAAATTTATATACATGAATATTTAGTTCTGGATTATATAAATAAATGAATAATTAAATTATTTAATATGAGATATAAGAATTTTTTAAAATCATCTTTGTCAAAGACACTTTTTATATGGTCTAAAGTCATGTGTATTACTCATGGACCAACTCCAACGAATGTTTTTGAGGGAAAAAATTTATATTAGTCTTTTTATACACTATGGCATGGTATTATCATCCAAGCTATTTTGGACTTTAGAGAAATCTCCTCTCACTACACCCTAGTGAACTACCTCAAGTCATTATGGTCCCTTGGTCACACAAAAGACCATGAAATGTCCAAACCATTTTGGATGTTGTTTTTAGTGCTATAATATGTTTCAATTATTCAGCCTCACCAAGAATAGAAAATGATTTCCAATATCCACCAGGGTGTGGTTGGTCACTATGGTAGAACTAATCACAATATAGTGGTCAACTAACCATTTTATGGTGAGAAATAAAATAATTCTCTATTTTATGGATATAACATAAATATGTATTTTCCATTAAAAGTATCATTTTCCAAGTAAAAATAAAATTACAATGGAATTTTTGTGAGTTTACCATGACATTTTGGACAAAAACCCACACAAACTATAGTGTATCAGTTTAACCAGATAAAGGTACCTGTAAAACACAAATTTTATTTTTTTCAAGCCAAAAATCATCTAATAGATTCATAATCGGCCTATGTGTTCATACCACATATGGGTTTTGTGCAACATAACTAAATCAAATTAAAGTATAAGAATCCATGAAATCAATGCCAAGATAGACTAGGAAAGGAATCATCAAGATGAAAAAAAAATTATAAAATTTTGTACCTCACTATCCAAGATTTAAATCTTAATTTTTAGTGAGTTTGATTGATTTCCCTTGAAAACAACCAATCGGTTTTTTCCTCAAAAAATATCTACCATCCATTGGAATCACTCAACACTTCAATTGTACTTCTTCTACACAAAAATTTACCAGTATCTCCTACTTGAATGAAATTGGAGTGAAGGGAGTTTTGGCCAATTGAGAATCAATATTATTGTCATTGATAAGGTCTAAGAAACTCCATTTTTAATCCAATTTCATTGAATTAAGGATCCTCTTAGAGTTATAAGATTTCATATGTTATAAAATAGCCAAACATTTTATATTACACCTCATTTATTGATCTAATTGTTAAAATACTTTAATAATCCATATTCCATCTAAATGTCATCTTGTGATGTGTCAATAAGTTGAAATAAATAGGATAATTAATATAGGAGATTTTATCCAATGGTTTCATATATCATTCTTCATGGGAACTTTGATGTTCCACCAAGCACAAAAAAAACACACATACCATAGTACGATGAATTTCACCATATCATGGTGGGTGTTTTAGTTTGAAATACTCCACACTCAATTTATTAAAATGGGTAATTCCCCTATGGTTAGATAATAGGGTATATGGTGGCATTGTACCAAGTACATGGTGGATTCATGTAGCCACCTCTTTAAAATTCAAACACTAAAAACAACTCATGTGATCTTTTTTAATAATTTCACTATCTCAAAATACTCACTTAACTAGGAATCATGTGGTTGATTCATGTTAGATGGAAAATATCTATCCAATTAGAGATTTGATTTGTTACCTACTTAAGTTAGTCTTAAGGTGTCTTCTCAACTTGACTTGTAATGATCATCGGGATAGATCATCAGTGTGATGTGTTCTGATAGTTTTCTAAGATAGTGGGTTAGTATTCCCAATTAGAGAATTAATTAGGGTATAGGCCCAAAATTATTGAATTCATGTTTCTCAGGCATTGATCCAACATGATAGGGATTATTTTATATAGATCAGTTATTATTTCATAGATCCCATTGGATATATTTTATAGGGTATGTCACGACCCATCCCTTAGGGCCCGGGCCGTGACTACCCCAATCCCGCTTTCCATAGGCCAGGGGCTGGTGACTAGCACTGGAAAGGAGAAACTCAAAAAGGGAAGTCATTGCCTTTAAGCCTATATACACATAGAAAGGGACAATTCGCACATGTAAAACACAACGGAAAAGGAAAAGTACAACCACTACTAAAAACCACCTCTGAGGATCAAAGTAAGTACTGAAAGTAAAAGGGTCCAGTATAGAAGCCCAAATAAAAAACAAAATATAGAAAAAAGGGGAAATTTTGCTTCAAAGGTCATTCACCAAGGATCCTACCTGAAGGGTGGGTATAGCTCATCATCGTTCATCACTGCCACTCACCACGTCTATCAATCACCTCCGAGCACCGTTTAGCACTGGCTCCCCAAGTCTTAGTCTTATTGATCATCTTCTGCACAAGACACAACAAGGTGCGGGTGAAGCATATGAAGGGGTGATTATAACAATACCTAGTAGGGACCTTGAGACCCCCGAAGGTATCCCAGAATTATACAAATGAAAAACCTCAAAGCATGATCTCAATCACAAATCATAAAGTAAAAGACAGCTCACACTAGGTATACAACTTAGATAACATGAATAAATATGATTAGTCTTAATCTAGATCATCTTATTCTGTCGAGAGGCTCGGGTGAAAATTTGAGAAGGGTTTATCTAATTTTGATCCACAAAGGGTCGCTCTGCCTCTAATCCACGACGGGTCACTCTATGGTCGGTCCATGTTGACTCGTGCTACTACTGATCCACAGAGGGTCACCCTACTGTCGATCCATAGAGGGTCTCACTTTTGTCGATCCACGAATGGTAACTCTCATGTCGATCCACAGAGTTTTACGCCATTATCGATCTATGTAGGGTCGCACTGTTGCTGATCCAGGGAGGGTTGCTCTTATGCAGATCCATAAAGGGTCGCTCTTCACTTGACAGTTAGTCACAGGATTCCCGCACTTGGTGCACTTGAGTTCCGTAGATTCTTCTCCACTAGATATCATTCATACATCAACCTCTGTTAAGTCTCATGAAAATGTAACCCAAATGACCGTCTTGTCGTAAGGGTTCCAACGTGATAGACGACACGTCAATCGGACGCCTGGTCAGTAAGATATAGGCTAAAAGGTAAACAGGGCCCCGTTGGATTCGAGTATGATCCAAACTAAACATACACCAAGTTATACCAAAACTTGAGTGTAGTATCTCAAAAGTACCACCTCATCATAGGGTTCCTCACTCTACAAACGGCATGTCAATCGAACGTCTGGTCTGTAAGTTATGTCAGCTTTTATGAAACGGGGCTGATCGGGTCTAGGTAAGGTAGGGGTCAGGCCCGGATGGTGGACCCGACCCTGCTGCGGATTAGGCCCTCCTAGAGAATCTGACCCACGTGGATGTAGGCTGGTCATGCTAAACCTAACATTGGGCATCTGGTTTCCCGCAGCTGGCGGTTCCAGTGGGGCACCGCCACGTCTCCCGAAATGGCTAGCTGGAGTCGGTTGTTTCGTGTCCAGTCGAATGGCCCGAGCAAGATGCTCCTCTCCACGTGGTGCGTCAGTGCCGCGTCTTCCTCACACTGCATTATCCACCTACTGTGTTCATCTGGTTGTGACATCCCACTATCGTGGAACATGTGGGTGTCGTTTCTCCACGCAGCTGACACGGGCCGACCGCCGCCGCCGCGCTAGTGGTGTCGCACTGGCTGCTCCTTCCACAGGTCACCAGAGATGCTCCGGTGGTCCGTTTTCCTTCCTGTCTGTGCCTATGGATTCCATAGGGAGCCTCCATCACTATGAAGGCCTCAAACTTTCACTTCTGTTACATTGAAATTTATCCATGAAGAACGCACACTGTGGAGAGATTTGGGCTTGTTTGTTCGCCATGCACCCTCCGTGTTAGAAGTTTTAAAATAGGAGGACTTTGGGGATTTTAGTTCCAACATGTTTTTAATAAATCACCTAAAAACCCCAAGTGAAACACCCTCCTGTAAGAACATTTGACCCACGGATCAACCTATTCGTCGGTTGATATGAGTTCATTGTTTATGGACGAAGAATGGGGAAAGAGCATAAATCACCCAGAATGCATAAACCCCCATACATTGATTCAGTGGAATCCTTTGCGGATGAAGGAAGGGATCCCATGTTCATTTTTATTCTAAATTCTTTGCCACTTGTCGATCTTCGGATCGATTCCTCCAACGGTCGTTGTTTTTTCTACGTTCTTTATTGAAGGGTGATGTTGTTGGTGCTTCATCAGAGGTTTCCCATGATTTCTAATCAGTTTTCCAATGGATTGATTAATAAAGAGAAACAAATATAAAAATTTCTTCAACTTTGATAATTAATTTGGTTCATTTATGAACTTTAATTAATGATCCATTAAACACATCAGAATTGTGGTTAGACAACCGAAAGTAACAGGTCATTAAATGGATATCATTTAATGACTGTCATTACATTGCGGTTCCACCAACCAGCGCTCAATGTTTGAAGAAAGAATAAAATAACTCATTTAGTTATTTTATTATTTTTCTGAAAAGTCCAAAAAAAAAATTTCATCTGAGCCTTGTTGGTGGAAGTTAAGTTTCACCTAAGTTAATCCCATCACTGCGAATTCAATGGTGCCGTCTGGTTTTTAATCTGATCACTGGTTGAAAAGATAAAAAATCATGCTCGCACATTTACTGAATATACCTTAAAAAAGTTAAAAAAAAATTTCTAGGATCTCCGGGCCTCAGAATCACATGTCGTCAAATTTATAAGTCTCTTAATAATCCCATATAATTAAAAAAAATATGGAATTTCTAGGTCTTTACATTCTCCCCACCTTAGGGATTTAAGTCCCTGAAAGCCACAAAAAAATCTAAGAAAACAAATGGGGGTACTAAGCATGAATTTGATCCTCTCTCTCCCATGTTCTCTCCTAGAGGTTCCTGTGCTGCCACCGAAATTGTACTAGAGGAATCCACCATCCATGAAGGACCCGCACCTATCAATCCTCTATCTCCACTGGGAACTCTGCAAACGTCACCCTATCGTCAATGTCCAGATCACCCTAGTCGATGATGTGTGATGGATCATGCGCGTATCTCCTCAACTGTGACACATGGAAACCATTACGCACATGGTGCATCTGTGGGGGAAGAGATAGGTGGTACACCACCTTGCTAACTCTACAGAGAATCTAGAAAGGTCTGATGAACCTTGGACAAAGCTTTCTGTCCTAGCCAAATCTTCATAGTCCTCATTGAGGGGAGACATGTAGGAATACATGTGTAAAAACCCAGATCTTATTTTTAGGTATGAATCTTGTTTTTTATTTGTTTTTGAAAAAGAAGATGAGTTTCTGGAAATATCAATAGTACACGATGTGTACTTATAAGTACACTTCATGTACTCGATTGTTGTGGGTAGTTGTGTTCTGGTTGTGTAATGGTTGAACACATGGTCGTGTGGGTGAACTAGATACTGCATAAATCATAGCTCTATAAATGAAAGTATACGTTGTGTATTTTTTAAAAACACATCATGTACTTTCTTTTTATTTAATTAAACGGGTCGGGGTCATGTCTAATTGGCCTAAGACCCTTCTTCTAGGTCTATCTCATTCAGGAGAATCTGTAGTCGGTGACTCTTCTTCAAGCCCCCAACTCACCATCCATTCTCCAAATTGACTGATGTTGATTGCATTTGAATCTCCAAGTTAATCTCTTCATTCTTCTAGAGGATCATTTCCTTGATTCCTATTATTTCATGATTTTTTCTCGGCTGAACGTTTTTTGTGTTTTTGAATATATATGGAGTTATAGGGTGATTCAAGGCCTGAGGTTCACGCATATCATATGTAAAATGCCGAGGTAGGTGGTTTGTGCCTTTCTGTAGATAGTATTTGAATCCTATGGGTAAAAGTGCCCAATACCCTATAACAGGGTATTGTGTGTTTATGATTTTTAGCCCTGTTATTTTCTGATATGCCTTGTTTTTTTGGATAGAGGTTAATTGTTTGTAAATAGGGTTATTTTCCATGATATGGATGTGTTTTCCCATACTTTCTTCTTTCTGACCATTTGGTTTAGCTTTTCATATTAATCTATTTTGTCTTTCATGCCTAGTATTGTTTAGATGGATTGGTTTTATCTAAGATGTTGTGATATACTATAAACTATTTAGCCAAGTAGTTCTTGAGGTTTACTTTGGCTTTCATATACCGTTTGTGCACGATTGTTTACACAGGGCTATGGGAACATGGTGTAGTATACCATAGGGAGAATGGACATTGTGGGCTTCTCTAGAGTTTCAATTTACTTTTACGTTGCAATACCATAGGGGGGTGGATGTAAGTGCTCCCTCAGAGTGTATGTAGTTCTTCATTGCGAGACCAAAGGGGGAATTGGACGTTGATTGTTTACCCTTAGTGTTTATGGTTACCAATACGAGACCATAGTGGGAATTGAAAGTGAGTGAATCCTCAGATTGTCTTTGCTAAAGCTAAAAAAGAGGGGTTAGACGGTGTGTACTTCCCAGAGGGTTGCTTGTGTCTGTTTGGTTGGACTAGAGGGGTTAGGCTGTGAGTACTTCCTACTGTTATGATTGTTGGATTCTTAACTAATAAATTAAAATGGTTTTAATTTAAACTGTAGGATTGTTTACTTATAGTACTTCCTTGTTTATTCCTTCATTTTCTTATTGTCTGTCATATATATTCACTAACTATTAGGTATAGATCTTTTGGTGGTTTCCTAGTAGGATTCATCTCACACCCTATTTGGGTCATGCTTTTGGGCCCAAAAAACTATATTGTTGCAGGTATATATAAGGTAAAGCGCCCTTCTACTTTAGGTACTTGATTGATGTGGAGCTAGAGATCATAGGACCAAGCTGAGGCTTGCGATACTGCTGGAGTTTATTTTTTCCCTTGTACTTTGGTTTAGTACTATATTCCAGCATTGTGACTTGTTTGGATGCTCCCTTGACATGTTTATCATGCATCATTTATATATGTTGTCTCCAGTTACTTATTTCTTTCAGTGTTCCGTTGTTTACTTATTGCATGTTATTACTGCTTTCTTTATTATTATTTGTTTACTTCTTCTACTTTACTCTGAAAATGAGGGCATAGTTTCCCCACTATCACACCCAAGGCCCTCACTACTAGTTAGCAGCCTCTGGAATTTGGGGAAATGGGCTTCAGGCCATGTAACTAACCGAGTACAGTGCACCTCTGGGAGGCACCTAGAAATGGGATGTTAGAAAGTGGTATCAAAGGCATTATTTTCTTCTTGACTAGCTGTTTGGATCCTATAGCTAGGGATAGGAAGGAAATAGGTACATGGTAATAAGTTGTGTATGGGAGTAGCTAACCTATGTATAGGGAAAAGGCAATTTAACTCGTATGTTATGATTTTTTTTTCTGGTTTTGAAATAATTATAGTTGATTTGATTTCTCTGTTGTGTGATTCACATGTTTTGTGTTGTTATTGTTGATATTATTGATCTTATATTTCTGTTGTAACTTGATGAGATGAAGGTATTCCATCTCATGCATTATATAGGCACTTTCTAGAAATCACATGTCATTCATTCTTTCCATTCCATTTAGGGTGCATTACTGATTGGATGTTGTTGTGATAGATTTTGTGCTAAATATGCATGTGGTTGTGATAGATGCCTTGATATAATACCTACTATTTGATAGGGTATTTTTTGTATATAGTCTTACTTGAATGAACACCAAACTTCAGTTCTTGAGGTGTTATAGTCCCTCATGGATCAGAATTTGATCGATCATTGACTTTTTTTCTCTTGTATATAACATGTATAAGATTCCAAGCTCTGATTAGCGGGGAGTATGGTCCCTCACGGATCGGAATTTGGCACATTAATGTTGTTTTAGTGTTTTTCTGGGGTTTCAGAGTAGTTTTTGAGGCTTAATGTCTAGAAAAACCTACAATACACGGCATGTAATGATGAATACACGTCGTGTGTCCTTCTGTTTGAGAATGAACTGTTTTTCTTAAGTACACATCATGTACTTATGTACACACCATGTAGTCTCTAACCGTGTCAATGGCTGTGTGGGCAGAGACACGAGGCTGAGAAAATCCTTGAGGATAACACACCGTGTACCAGTTGTACACGTCATGTTGTAGAGACTATGTATCTGGTCGTGTAACTAATGACATGGGTGGATAAAAAATCAAAAGTACACACCGTGTCAATCTGGAACACTCCGTGTAGAGTGAGCTATGTAACTAGTCGTGTGACTAATAACATAGGTCAGTGAAGCTCATCTAGTACACAACGTTTCTGGCACTAACACTTCATGTAGTCTTATTCTAGGAGAACTGTGTTTCTTAGCCGTGTAGGGGAACTTGGGCAGGGGAAGAGGATTCAAGTACATGCCATGTGTTGGGACAAAATGTCGTGTGTACGGGGTGTTACACGACCTAGGTTGAAAAAAGTACACGCCCATGTGAAGGCTTAAGGGAACACGTCATGTAGTGGTTATACAGGCTGTGTATCCATGTTTTCAATAAAAAAACGTGAATGATTTCTTTTTCTTGTTCCCTTCTTACAATTCTAAGTTTATTTCCTTGATAATATTGATCTAAGGTGTGCGCTTGACCTTAAAGAGTCATGCCACCGATATGTCCTCCAGTTGTACTCCAGATATATGTCAGTGTTCAGACACTAGACATGGCTGATTAGGGACTACCAACAGATCCTCCTATAGTGCCAGTCTTGGCACCAACCTTCATTTTGGACATAGGTGCTGAAGCACAGTTTTGATAGGGCTTTATGAGGTTCATGTAGACCTTCCAGGGAGCACTGCATCCCACCCCATCAATAGTATAATTGAAGCGGGTTTTCTAGTAGCAGCATCCTCCCACCTTCATAGGGGAAGAAGGACCTCAGGCTGCAGATTCATGGTTAGAATCCATGATTTCTATCTTCCATCATCTGTAGATTCCTCTAGATATGAGGGAAAATCTCGCTATGTATATGCTTCGGGACTCCGCAAATAGATGGTGGGATTTGATCTCATAGGTGGGATGCCAGCAGCTTATGGTGTGGGATGAGTTCTAACATGCCTTCTAAGACTATTTCTACCCGGAGAATTTAAGGGCCGATCGAGCCCGAGAGTTCATGAGTATGGAGAAGGGTAATGTTTTAGTTTTAGAGTATTATTCTCACTTCACAGAGCTGCAGCGTTTCACACACATCCTAGGAGGTGATGAGTTATTCCTGGTAAGAAAGTTTTAGGATGGTATCAGACACGACATTCAATCTCAGTTGAATATCATCAGGTTTACCTCAATCACTTTTATAGTCAACCAGGAACTGATCACTGAGTGAAATCTTAGGTATTATGGAGTTGTGAGCCAGGGCAGCTCGGCATCCGAAATTGGTACCCCTCTTGCTGATAGCAGGAAGCACCGTAGGGAGACTACATACGTGGATCTGAGGAAGAGGGGTACTTTTTCTGGTGTCTAGGTGGTGTGCTACCAGTGTAGGAAGATCTAGCATAAAAGGACACATTTCTTGAGAGAACCAGTTGAGTGCTAATATTGTGGCAAGATGGGACATCTTTAACGGTTCTGTCAGTTCTTCTCACCAGTAGATGGTGATAGTAGTTCTTCTATGAATCCACGTTCAGGATCAACACCACCAGTTTCTCATTAGTATGGAAACTAGAGTTATTCTTGCCATTCAGGATGAGGTGGAGGTCGTGGCCATGGTGGTCATTCAGAAGGCTTCCAGCGATAACTGATTGGATCTACTCAAGGTGGTAAAGAAGGGTCACAGGGCCACAGTACAGGTCAGTATTTTTCAGTGGAGAAGACCTGGCAGGAGCAGGATCTCGGATCCTCAACAGTTTGAGGAACGATTCTAGTTTCCTCAGTTTTAGCTTCTTCACTTTTTGATACAGGTGAGTCCCATAGTTTCATATATGTTGTTTTTGTGAAGATCATTGGGTTATTTATTGTTACCTCTACTGATATCTTGATGTCGGACACTCCGTTGAGGACAATAACGGCTAGTGTACATCAGTGTAAGGACTGTCCTCTTAAGGTTAGTGGGTGTCACTTCTTATGGAACCTCTATGTCCTAGAGATGACAGGCTATGACATCATTCTTGGAATGGACTAACTAGTTCTCTTATAGGCAGTCGTCGACTCCTATCATTGTAGGGTGAGTTTAACATCACCAGAGGGAAGATCGTTTCTTCATAAGGGTGAATGGGATGTCTAGGATAGTAGAGTGGGACCCAAGCATCATGGGTTGGGAGGAGTTACAGCCCATATTTCTAGTCTATATCTGGATGACTACGAGACTTCATAGTTGGACTTTCCTCCAGTGGTTGATCATTTCAGGGATGTCTTTCCAGAAGATTTTTCAGGTTTTCCTCCAGAGCAAGAGGTAGAATTTTCTATTGATCTTATGCCAGGAGTGGCACCGGTGTCCATTCCTCCTTATAGGATGGCTACACCAGAGTTTCCGGAGCTTAAGAAGCCGTTGGAGGAGTTGTAGGAAAAGGGTTTCATCCAACCTGGTACATAACCTTGGGGTTCGCATGTCCTATTTGCAAAGAAGGCAGACGACACCCTTGGACTTTGTTTGAATTATCGGAAGTTGAACCAATTGATGGTCAAGAACCAATATCCTTTACTGAGGATTGATTGTCTCTTTGATCAGCTTCAAGGGGAACGGGTGTTCTTGAATATTGACTTGAGATCTAGATATCTTCAGTTCCACATTAGACCATCAAATATACCTCTTATAGCCTTTCAGATCTGGTATAGTCTATACGAGTATGTGGTTATTTCGTTCGGTCTCATGAATGCACCTTTAGTTTTCATGGCACTGATGAACCGACTGTTTCATTCATACTTGGATTCTTTCATAGTAGTCTTTGTGGACGATATCTTGGTGTACTCTCACACTCGACACGACCATGCCACACATCTTGAGATCATTCTGAGTACACTAAGAGAGCATCAGTTACATGCTAAGCTCTCAAAATGAAACTTTTGGATGGACCAAATTTACTTCTTAGGTTATGTTATCTCAGAGACAGAAGTATCAGTAGACCCAGAGAAAGTGAGAGCAGTAGTTTCCTAGGAGCATTCGAAGAACGTCTTTGAGGTGAGGAGTTTTCTAGGGATAGCTGGTTACTACATACATTTCACACAGAACTTCTCACACTTAGCAGTGCCACTGATGGGCCTGACTAAGAAGGGTATGAAGTACTTGTGGTCAAATTCTTGTGAGTCAGCCTTTCAGGAGCTGAAAGGGAGGTTGACTTAAGAACCTATACTAGTATTTCTAGAGCTGAGCAAGATCTATACTGTGTATTTTGATGTATCAAGTATCAGGCTTGGAGAAGTGATTATTCCGGGAGAAGGAGTCATTGTGTATGGGTCTCGACAGTTGATTTCACATGAGAAGAACTAATTGACACTTGATCTTGAGTTGGTTGTAGTTGTTCATGCTTTACGTTGTTGGAGACATTATCTATTGGTAGATAATTTTGTGGTTTTCACTAACCACAAAAGTCTCAAGTATATCTTCACTCATCGTGATCTGAATTTGAGATAGCAAAGGTGGGTTGAGTACCTTCATTCCTTTGATTTTTATCTTCCCTATACGCTTGGGATGGGCAACGATGTGGCTGATTCATTGAGTAGGAGGACTCAGATACAGGCAGTTCAGGAGGCGAGTAGTGAGTGATAGCTTATGGATCTGTTCTATGAGATGCATTTGGACGTGCACGATAGACATGGGTAGGAGTTTCTTTCTTCTGTAGTTGTTACCTCTACTCTACTTTATCGAGTGCGAATAAGGAAGCTATCCGATGATGAAGTCTTAGTCTGATGAAATAGTGTTTCAGAAGAGGACCCTATTCCTGGATGGACATTAGGTGTGCATGATATCTTTCATTTTCATGGGCGCGTATGGGAATCAACAGACATACACGAGGATCTGATGCCAGAATTTCATTCCTTAGATTGGGTAATTCATCATGGTGTCACCAAGATGTATCGAGATCTGCACCATCAGTATTTGTGGCCAGGTATGAAGAGAGATGTTGCTGGTTTTGTAATGAGGTGTTCCACCTGACAGCAGGTGAAGGCGGAGCATCAGTGACCAGTAGGGATTTTGCAGTAGTTACCCATTCTTGAGTGGAAGTGGAACTATGTCGCGATGGAATTTGTGACAGTTTTTCTAAGTTCGTCTCGAGGGATGATACATTTTTTGTTGTCATTGATAAACTCATGAAGGTTGTTCACTTCTTGCCGATCAAGGAGACCTTCAGTGTTGATGAGCTGGGAAGGCTATACATCTGAGAGATTGTATGTCTACATGGGGTTCCACACTCCATTTTTTCAGACAAGGATGAACATTTTACTTCTTGGGTCTGGTAGGGATTACAGAGGGCTTTGGGTACATAGTTACTTCTGAGTACGGCTTACCACCCCTAGACAGATGGCCAGTCCGAGCGTACAATTTAGGTGTTAGAGGACATGCTTCGAGCATGTGTCCTCGATTTTGGAGGTTCTTTGGAGAATCACATACCTCTTGTGTATTTTTCCTATAATAATAGTTTTCAAGAAACTATTTAGATGGAACCTTATGAGTATTTGTACGGTAGGCCATGCCGATCACCCTTATGTTGGCTGGAGGTAGGATAGGTAGCTATGTTGGGACCTCGTCTTATCGAGGAGACCACAAAGCAGATAGATTTGATTCAGAAAAGGACGACTACTACACAGTCACGACAAAAGTCTTATGTTGATCGACATAGACAACCTCTGGAGTTCAAGGTTGGAGATCAAGTGTTCCTACGTGTCTCGTTGAGGTTAGGACACAAGTGGATTAGGAGATAGGGAAATTTTACACTGAGGTACTTTGGACCGTTTGAGGTTTTGGAAAGGGTCAAACTGGTTGCCTATCAGTTTCATTTAAGTCATAGGTACCAGGCTATGCATGACGTCTTTCATGTTTCTCAGCTATTGTGTTACTTCTCAGACTCGTCTCATGTCTATTAACCCGAGGAGGCTGAGCTGGAGGTGGATGCATCATTCGAAGAGCATCCTATCTAGATTGTTGATCACAGTGAAAATTTTCTCCTTGGCCGGTCTATTCCTTTGGTACGAGTGCTACAACAGCACGGGTGATTACAATATGAGACTTGGGAGAGGGAGGCTGATGTACGATCACAGTGGCTAGAGCTATTTGAGTTTCTTCGTCTCCGCCACCTTTCTAGGGAAATTCAGGGATGAATTTCTTTAAGGGGGAAGTTTTTAAGAACCTGGATCTTCTTTTTAGGTATAAATCTTGTTTTCTGGTTATTTTTGATAAAAATATGAGTTTTTGGAAATTTCAGGAGTACTCACCATATACTTATAAGTGCACGTCGTGTACTCGGTTGCCGTAGGTAGTTGTGTGCTGACTGTGTAACAACCAAACACATGGTTGTGTGGGGTGACCAGGAGACCTCATAAAGTAGATATTTGTAAAGGAAAGTACACTCCATGTATTTTAAAAATGCATGCCATGTATTTTCTTTTTATTTCATTAAATGGACTGGGGCTGCATCTAATCGACAGAACACCCTCCTTCTTGGTCTACCTCATTTAGGAGCGTCCATAGCCAGCGATTCTTCTCCAAGCCCCCGAATCGCCATATGTTATCTGAATCGAACGTCGTCGATTTCATTGTAATTTCCATGGTAAGTTCTTCCTTCTTCTAGATCCTTGTTTCCTTGATTCCTCCTCTTTCGTGAGTTTTTCTCGATTGAATGCTTTTGACGTTTTTCTAGATCTATGACATTATAGGGAAATTCAAGGCCTTATGTTCACGTATATCATATGTGCAATGCCGAGTTAGGTGTTTTGTGCATTTCTGTAGATAGTCTTTGAATTCTATGTGCAAACGTTCCTAATACCCTAGAACGGGGTATTGCGTGTTTATGGTTTTCATCCATGTTATTGCCTGTTATGTCTTTCTTTTTTGGATAGAGGTTAATAGTTTTTAAATAGGGTTATTTTCCATGTTATGGATGTGTTTTCCCATTCTTTCATTTTTTTGACCGTTTGGTCTATCTTTTCCTATTAGGATATTTTATTTTCCATGCCTAGTATTGTTAGGATATAGTGGTTTTATCTTAGATTTGGTGATATGTTGTAGACTATTTTTCCAAGTAGTTCTTGAGGTTTACTTTGGCTTCCATATATCGTTTGTGCATGATTTTTTACATAGGGTTGTGGGAACCTGATGTAGTAGACCATGGAGATAATGGAGGTTGAGGGATTCTCCAAAGGTTCTGTTTACTTTTACATTGTGAGACTATAGGGGGGTGGATGTAAGTGCTTCCTTAGACTTTTTGAAGTTCCTCGTTGTGATACCATAGGGTGAATTGGATATTGAGTGCTTCCCCAGAGTGTCTATAGTTACCGATTTGAGACCATAGATAGAATTGACGGTGAGTGCTTCCTCAGAGTGTCTTTGCTAAAGCTGAACCAGAGGGGTTAGACTGTGAGTACTTCCTAGAGGTTTGCTTGTGATTGTTTGGTTGGACCAGAGGGTTTAGGTTGTAAGTACTTCCTATAGGGTTACTTATGATTGTTGTATGCTTAATTAATAAATGAAAATGGTTATAATTTAAACTGTAGGACTGTTTACATTGAGTACTTCCTTTTTTATTGCTTCATTTTATTATTGTCTGCCATATATATTCATTGACTGTTAGGCACAGATCTTGGTGTGGTTGCCTACTGGGATTCGTCTCACACCATATTTGGGTCATGATTTTGGGCGCAAACAGACTATATTTCTATAGTTATAGATAAGGGAAAGCATCCTTCTACATCAGGTACTTGATTATTGTGGAGCTGGAGAGCATGGGACCAAGATATGGCTTGGGATGCTGCTGGAGTTTATTTTTTTTCCTCATACTTTGATTTAGTATTGTATTCTATCATTGTGACAAGTTTGGCTGCTTTCCTAGACATATGGATCATGCATCATTTATATATGTGGGCTCCCTTTTCTTATTTCTTTCATTCTTCCACTATTTACCTATTGCATGTTATTACTTATTTCTCTATTGTAATCGGTTTCCTTCGGCTACTTTACTATCCCAATGAAGGAATAGTTCCCCCACCATCACACCCAAGTCCCTCGCTGTTATTCGGAAGCCTATGGTGTTTGGGGAAATGCGCTTGAGTCCATGTGAACAACTGGGTACGGGGCACCTCTGGGCGGCACCCAGAACCGGGATATTGCAACATGGTCCCCCTCATGGAACTCTAGGGGTCTCTGCCACCTATCAGTATAAGACATCCACCTGCTCTGTGTAATATTCATATTCTCCTAGATGATCTAAATCTTCTCACTGGTAGCCCATACCAACTCTGGACCTATAAGTGCTAACTCCCCAAGGTATGTCCAGCGTAGAAGTGATCTACATGGTCGCCCGTACAAGGCCTCAAGTGGTTCCATACTGATGGTGGAGTGATAGCTATTGTTGTATGTGAACTCCACTAGTGGTAGGTGGTCCTCTCAACTATAGCCAAAATCAAAGATTCAAGCATGAATCATGTCCACAAGTGTATGTATGGTCCGCTCCATCAGACCATCTGTCTAATGGTGAAAGGTGGTGCTCAAGTGTAGCTGAGTCCCAAACACCTCCTGTAATCCCTTCCAAAATTGGGATCTAAAATGAGCGTCATGATCTGAAACGATCATCGATGGTACCCCATGAAGATGCACTATCTCTTAGATATAGAGGTGTCTCAGTCCATCTACTAATCCCTACTCTCATATGGGTAGAAAATGGTCCGACTTGATGAGTTGGTCAACGATCACTCAAATAGAGTTGTGGCACCTGGACGTGCGTGGTAACCCAGTTGCGAAGTCCAGGGAGCAACCATACCACTTCCATTATGGTACCTCTAGTGGATATTCTAAGATTTCTGGAACCTGATGCTCAGCCTTCACTTGTAGAAAAGTGAGGCATCATGAAACAAACTCTACCACTGATTTCTTTATCCTTAGCCACCAGTACTAACATCGGAGGTCCTGGTACATCTTCGCCACTCCAGGATGTACCTCCAAAGTGGATGTATGGAACTCTATCAACAACTCCCCCCTAAATGTCACTGGTACCATGATGTATCCTCTAAAAAGGATGATGTGTTCCCCACCTATCGAAAATCCATCAGGAGCGTACCCTGAGGATATTTGAGCATGTCATGCCTCATAGTCAATGTCCCCAAGTTGTGCCTCCCAAATTCACTGAATTTGTGGGGGAGTGATAGTTATAGATTGGACGTTATATGCTCCATCACTATCCATGAAGGATATCTACAATGCGGCTAGCTATTCTATCACCTCACTCAGTAGTGGTAGACCCGACCTTCTGTTGAGTGCATCTGCTACTATGTTTCCCTTCCCATGAGTGTAGACTATCTCAAAGTCATAGTCTTGGAGGAACTCTATCCAACGCCGCTATCTCAGGTTCAGGTCCTTCTGTGTGAAGATATACCTGAGACTCTTGTGATCGGAGTAGATAGTAAATCGTTCACCCCTCAAGTAGTGCCTCCACATATTCAACACAAAGACCACTACTGCTTACTCCAGGTCATGGGTCGTGTAGTTCTTCTCATGTTGCCTCAGCTATCGTGAGCTATAGGCGATCACCACTTGCTCCTGCATCAGGACACACCCCAGTCTGGTCCCTGATGCATCATAGTAGACTGCATACCCAACACCCTCTTCTAGTAGCCTCAAGATGGGGACACATGTTAGTCTCCACCTCAGCTCTGGGAAACTCTGCTGGCATCTCTCTGTCTATACAAAGGGTTGTCCCTTCATTATTAAAGATGAAAATGGTACTGGTACTCTTGAAAAGTTTTGTAAAAATATCTGGTAGTACCCAACCAACCCCAGAAAACTCCGCACCTTGGTCACACTCCTGGGTGGCTCCCAAGCAAGCACTTCCTATATCTTTGCAGGATCCACTTCAACTTCATCTTCCGAGATAACATGTCCTAGAAAGTGGACCTCCCATATCTAGAAGTGGCACTTCGAGATATTTCCATAAAGATGGTTCTCTTATAGTGTATAGATAACTATCTACATATGTGCGATGTTATACTCCTTCAACGCCAAGTATACCAAGATATAGTCAATGAAGACCACCACAAAGTGATCGAGGTAAGGCTAGAAGATCTTGTTTATGAGTCCCTTGAACACTTATAGAGTGTTGGTCACACTGAAAGGCATCACCAAGAACTTGTAGTGTCCATACCGGCATCTAAAGGCTATCTTCAGTACGTCCTCATTCCGCACTTGAAGCTGATGATATCCTAATTTGAGGTCTATCTTTGAAAGCCACCAAGCTCCCTTCATCTGATTGAAGTGGTCATCAATCCTTGGAATTGGATATTTTTTCTTCACAGTCACCTGGTTCAGGTGCCGATAGTCCTTTCAAAGCTTCAAACTCTCATACATCTTCTTAGAAAACAAAATTGGGACTGCCCATGGAGAAACAATAGGCCTTATAAACCCCTTTCTCTACAAGTCCTCCAACTATAACGTCAACTCACGAAGCTCCAAGGGATCCATCTGATATGTTGGTGTAGATATTGGTTTTGTCTCAGGGTATAGGTCGATTTAGAAGTCTACCTATTTGCGAGGAGGTAATCCCAGAACATCCTCAGGAAAGACATCAGCATATGGGTCCACCACTACAAGATAGCTCAGACTCCCCTCGTCCACCACACCAAGGGTAAGGTTATCCAATTGATGAGTGAACAGCTTCAAACTCCTTTGAAAAATTACATCATGTTCTGCAAAGGTTCCCTTATCACTGGTGAAATAAAACCCGGTCCCATCCTCACGGACACACCACACTTTTCTCCTAAAATAGTCGATCTGGTCATGGATCGTGGATAACTAGTCCATACCCAAGATGATTTCGTAAGGACTCAACACTACTACTATGAGATCCCAATTGAAGCTCTCACCTCCTAGAGTACACTCACACTATCGGCACCAGTGTGTAATCATCGAATCATCTCCCATATGAGTCTCTAATCCTAAGTATCGAGCCAATGGATCCACCAGAATCTGTGAGCTTCGAACGAGAGTTGTGGAAATGAAAGAGGGATATTCACCTATGTCTATAAGAACTAAATCTATGGTGGAGTAGAAATAGATCATACATCAAATCATCTCCATATTTTTGTGTTCATGGGCCTTTTCTACCTAAATCTATGTTTGTTCATGTCCACCTGCTCCCTATGGTTGGGGTGGACCACCTGGAGGTGGTGGTGGTAGTAACTCAAATCATCACCCACCGCCTGATACATGACCTTATCCTATTCCATGTCTACTTCCCTACATAACTCCTTACTCAAACCTTTATCATTGTCTCTATAGTCCCTTAACCATCTACCGATCATCAGTATGGCAGGTCTGGTAGTCGCTAGCCATGTAACCCTACCCGCCACATGAGTAGCACAGTATGCTCCTTTGCTGACCTCCTCTGTCTCATGATCTCCACACCTCCATCCCTACATCCAGGGGTTGTCCCCCAAAAGGTTTGGCCTTCTTAGGCCTCTGTGTCATATGGCTACTACCTACTATATATGACTCAGTTGTCTGTCATCTGGTGGTGGCTCTCACCATCGGTTCCAACTCGTATAGGAATATCTCCACCAACAGTTCTTTCTCTAGCACTCCAACCTATGTTGAGATGTTGAGAGATATCATCGAAACTCTGATATCCTATCGGAGACCCTACTCAAAGGTTCAGTCCCTGAAGAAAGGGTCTTGTACCATGTCAGTGGAGTAGAGAGAGAGGTCAGTGAATCTCTCCATGTACTAAGCCACTATCAGGCTTCCCTACTGTAAGTGCAGTAGCTCCTAAATATGCATAGAGCACAGAGTCGTTGGTATAAAATCTTCCCAGAAGAGGTTATCGAATCCCAGCTAGGAAGGATTCATCTCATCGTGTGTCTATAGCATAAAGCTCCACCATCTCCATGTTGTGCCCTGAAAGAGAATAGTAACCAGGATCACTATCTGGTATACCAGTGTCTCGACCAAGTGGAAAATGCATTCCATAGCCTCCATCTAGTCCTCAGATACCTATAGATCTATCTCGCCTCAAAACCTCAGAGGACTATGTCTCTGGAACTCTTGAAACATGCTCAATCGACATGCATTGTCCACCAGTGGGGCTGGTGGAAACTACTTCTCTTTTTGTGGTTGTGCTGCTGGTACATCACCTAAAGTTGTTATTGTTGTAAGAGGGCCATACACTGACACCTCATTGCTCGGTGGTCTGTCATCATGATCTCTCAATGGAATCCTGGATGGCTATATATGTGGATGCATCCTATAAAGAAACATATGTTCCACGGTCAATAAGTTATACCTAGTGAGCTGACTCAAAAGAGATAAAAAGAAAAACATTTCCAAAACACATGCAAATATTGTTTTCATGTACTGAGTTGGAAATTAGATGTCAGCGTCCAAGGGTATGGATACATTGTCCGCCGCAAAAACACTGGACTCCTCAAATTGTAATCTGAACTCAAGACACTTAACACTATTTCTCCATTGAAAACGTATACTCTTAGTTATTCTAGTAGAACTGACCACCCTCTAATACCACTTTGTCATGACCCATCCCCCGAGGCCCGTCTTGTGACTACCCTATGCCTGCCTTCCATAGGTCAAGGGCTAGTGACTAGCACTGAAAAGGGGAAACCCAAAAAGGGAAGGCATTGCCTTTAAACCAGTACACACATAGACAGGGCACGCTGTGCACATGTAAAACACAACGGAAAAGGAAAAGTACAACCACTACTAAAAACCACCACAATGGATAAAATTAAGTACTGAAAATAAAAGGGACAATATAAAAGCCCAACTGAAAATAAAATACTGCAAAAAGGGGAAAATGTGCTTCGAAGGTCGTCCACCAAGGATCCTACTTGAATGGTAGGTACAACTCATCGTTGGTCATCACTGCTGATCACCACGTCTATCAATCACCTACAAGAACTGTCTAGCCCTAGCTCCCCAAGTCTCAGTCAAGTTTTCTATCATCTTTACAATACACAACAAGGTGCGGTTGAAGCCCATATAGGGGTGAGTATAATAATACCTAGTAGGGACCCCGAGACCCTTGAAGGTTTCCCATAATTCAACAAAGGAAAAACCTCAAAGCATGATATCAATCACAAAGCATAAAGTAAAAGACATCTCACACAAGGTATACAACTTAGAGAATAGGAATAAAGATGATTAGTCTTAATATAGTTCATCTTATTCTGTCGAGAGGTTTGGTTGAAAATCCAAGAAGGGTTTCTCTACAACTGATCCACAAAGGGTTTCTCTGCCGCTGATCCATGATGGGTCTCTCTATTGATGGTCCATGTC
This sequence comes from Viscum album, assembly GCA_963277665.1. NCBI lineage: Eukaryota > Viridiplantae > Streptophyta > Magnoliopsida > Santalales > Viscaceae > Viscum > Viscum album. The sequence goes on along the minus strand of OY728142.1, from coordinate 1,146,927,054 downwards.
AGGTCATATCATTGCTGATCCATAGAGGGTATCAATACTACCGATCCACAAAGGGTCGCTCTCATGTTGATCCTCATATGGTCATACAATTTATGAACCATGTAGGGTCGTACTGCTACTGATAAATGGAGGGTTGCTCTCAGGTCGATCCATAGAGGGAAACTCTTCACTTGACAGTTAGCCACAAGATTCATGCACTTGGTGCACTTGAGTTCTGTAGATTTTTATCCTCTATATATAGGTTGTACCTCAACCACAATGAAGTCTCATGAATAAGTAACCCAAAGGACCATCATTTCATATGGGTTCCAACATGACATACGACATGTCAATCGGATGTCCGATCTGTACCATATAGGCTAAAAGGTAAACATGGCCAGGTTGGATTTAAGTCTGATCCAACCCAGCCTTACTTTAACTTCTTACAAAACTCAATTGGGGTATTATAAAATGATATCCTCATTGTAGGGGTCCTCATGCTGCAGACGGCGCATCAATCGGACACCCGGTTTGTGAGTTACGTCAGTTTTTGTGATACAGGGTTGGTCGGGTCTGGGTCTGGTAGGGGTCCACCCCATATGCTAGGTCCAGCCCAGATGGTGGGTCTAGCCTAGTTGTAGAACCCAAAACATTCGGATATAGGCCGGTCATACAAAACCGTACTTTGGACATCCGGTTTCCAGTAGCTGTAGGTGCCAGCGGGGCGCCGCCCTATCTCCCGAAATGGTCGGCTGGAGACCGTCATTGCGCATCTAGCCGAGCGGCCGCTTATCTCTACATGGTGCATCAGCACCATGTATTACTCCCACCACAGTCGTCCGGCTGTGGAATCTCATCATCATGATTCTTGTGGGCGTCATGCTGGTGTCCCCTTTCGTAGGCCACCAGAGATTCTTCAGTGGTCTATTTTCCTTCCCATCTGCGCCTACAGGTTCCATAGGGAACCTCCATCACTGCGATGACCTCAAACTTTCCCTACCATCACTTTGAAATTTATCCATGAAGAACATACACTATGGAGGGATTCAGTCCTTTCTTGTTTGTCCCATGCCCTCCGCGATAGTAATTTTAAAACATAGGGAGTTTGGGGAATTCAGTTCCAACATTTTATTAATAAATCCCATCAAAACCCCCAAGTGAAACACTCTCCCTCAAGAAAATCTGACTCGCAGATCAACCCATTCATCGGTTGATCCATGTTAACTATTTTAGGACGAAGAATGGGGAAAGAGAATAAATCACACAGAATGCATAAACCCCCTACCTAGATTCAGTGGCATCCATTGTCGAAAAAGGAAGGGATTCTGCGTTCGTTTTCATTTAATGTTCTTCACTTCTTGTCGATCTTCGGATTGATTCCTCCAATGGTTGTCATTCGTTCTCTATTCTTCATTTAAGGGTGATGTTGTTGATGCTTCATCAGAGGTTTCTCGCGATTTCCAATCCGTTTTCAAACGGATTGATTAATAAAGAAAAACAAATATAAAAAGGGCTTTGATGTTGATCATTAATGTGGTTCATTTATGAACCATAATTAATGATCCATTAAACACATGAGCATTGATGTAACACAACCAAAGTAACAGGTCATTAAATGACTCTCATTTAATGACCGTAGTTGTATTACGGTTCTTCCAACCATCGCACAACGGTCAAAGAAAGAATAAAATAACTCATTTTGTTATTTTATTATTTTTTCAAACATTCCAAAAATTATCTTTTTCTAACCCTTTCTGGTCAAATTTAGGCTTCGCCTAAGCAAATCCCGATGCTAAAAATCCAACGGTGCCCTCAGATTTTTAATCTGAGCACCAGTTAAAAATATATAAAATCTCGCTCGCACGTTTACTGAACATACCATAAAAAAGATCAAAAATTTGTTATGGGCTCTCTGGGCCTCGGATTCCCATGTTGTCGAATTTCACAGTCTCGTAATAATCTCATATAATTAAAAAATATATACCGAATTTCCGGGTCTTTACAACGTAGTTTTTGTTCATATGTCTGACTAATTATAGTAAAAATGTTAATTTTATTATTACATAACCCACTAGTTATATTATATGGGACTAATGTTATGTTGTGGATCTAATTGATTATATTATATAGGATGGTTTTTATAAAGTAGAACATATTAATTATATTATATAAGTAAACTATTATGTCATGGATCCCACCAATTAGATTATACAAGACGGTTGGAAAGTTATAGATCATGTCGATTATACATGTTGACTGTTATGTTGTGGATTCTATTATTATGGTAAATATAATTCAGTGTCCTTGTTGAAGAAAGTATGATCCAATATTTTAAAAAGCTGGTTTAAGTATGGAATATGGCGTCATAGTAATCCCATGTGAAACTAAAAAAGATAGTATCACTGGTTTTTGTGGGCTATTGTAATGAATCAATCAGGTTTGAACCAACCAATCACCTAGACTGCTCTGCCGCATGTCTTAAAGAATGTTTCTAATCTCCACAACCTAGAAATAATCCCCAAGGGTATCAAATTTAACCATTCAGAATGATTTCACCCTCTAGACCGATAAAATAAAAAAAATACATCCAGGAGTCCATCGTGAAGTATTTAGATATTTCGAACTCATGATAAACCAAATAATCAATTTCAAATATCAACTGAAAAAAGGTATAACAAGAAATGTAACATAAAACTCCCAAAAATATATTACCAATAAAATAAAAAAATTCTTTATTTAAGATTTACAATCCAATACATGAAACAAATAAAAAATAAATGAAATCTATATTAGCTGATACTCAACACATCCTTAACCCAATCCAATGATCCTTAAAACCCAAAAATATCATCACCATGTGACTCCCAAGTCACCACCCTAAAACAAGATCCACCTGTTTCCCATATGAGAGCATTGAAAATAATACATGTTAGTAAAAACTTGAATACCTATATAAAACATGGAGGTTTAATACCCACCAATGTGATTATGTAGGGTGTGATCCAACACATATTATATAACAACCAATATCTTTATTACACATTAATTCATAATTTATTACATAAGATTACATATAATACAAACTAGAATATTGCTAAATCTAGTGTATTTGGTAATTAGGTATGATACATAACAATTTAAAATATTAAAAAAAAAAATTTAAACTTCCTTAACATGCTTGCACTTAAAGCTGCATGGGATAACCTGAGGACATACATAAGAAACGGGTGAGCTATAAAGACCAATAAGGAAACTAAACATGCCATAACATGAAGATAATAATACATGATAAACAATAGGAACATAAATAGAGTATAAAATGTATTAGAATCAAAAACATGAACAATAAGACATGATATATCATGATAACATGTGAAAAGAAGAATCATCTTAAAACACATCATCATAAACATAGTTCAAGGCTAACTTCTAAGAAATAATGATAGAAAAATCCCCATAAAGGAATTAGGTTCACTCCCTATCCCAAAATGAAATATCATGAGACTAAACATTACCCAATGCATTGGATTGATATATAATTTTGGTCACACCCTTCACTTTCATTTCATTCTCATGCTTAAGTATGCCACATAGATCATACAACATGGATTCAATCATCCAAATATTTTATTCCAAAATCAAGGATTGTGGAACACATGCATTTAATTACTATATAAAATAATAATATTTGTATAAAGGTGAAGACAATTTATAGGAAATGTTTATGGTATTAACTATATAATTTTTTTGTCATGGAAAATCGCTGTGAAAATTTGGCAGTATAACAACATCACTTAAAAAATCATAAAATTGGTTGATGAGAGAAAAATGGGTATATAATAATTTTTAAATAAAATTTTCCATTATAGGGACATATAAATACATATACCAACATTATGAATTATAAATATAAGGCATAATATAATTAATAAAATTTAATAAATAAGATAATGTGATGATCCCTTACTAAATTTCGGCATTGTAAGGGATGTACATAAAGGTCCATTGGAGAGATTAATGAGAGTTAAAAGGGTTCTATAATAATTTTTAAATAAAATTTATATTAAGGGAAATATTTAAGAACATATATCAATACTAAAAAATTGATACTAAGAAGCATAATATAAAATAGGTGCTTGAATGGAAATGACAAGAGATAAATCTTATTTGACTGTGTGACTCCAACTGCTTGGGAGGGGATTCATGAGAGATTGAGGGCACATTGTAAGGGATATAGAGATTTTATAGAAGTGTAAGGATGTGATCCAAATATTTTGAGTTAAGATAAATGGGAGATTGGGTGGTTTTATATTGGAAATAAGTGGATATTTATTTAATATTTCTCAAACTTATGTTTTTAACTATATAATAAAATAACCAAAACCATAAAACTTCTGATAGTTTTTTTCTATATTTTCCTTCAAATGGGATTGATTTTAATTATTTTAAAATTAAAATGGATGAACTTAATAAAATAATACACTTAATTATGTGTAAGTGAGTCATACTCTTACAGAAATGATTTTAAAACCTTAAAATATATTAATGGTTTTGGATGATTCAAAATTTCTTTATAAATTTGATAAAATAAACATAAGATCAAATTATTTTAAATTTAAAACATATATTTGATATTGTATACCCTTTATAGTATTTATTACATCAATTTTTTTTCATTGTGATGTCATAATTCACACAGTATATTTATACAGTATTTAATTTTTACCAAAAAATTTGACTGTCTCAGAAAATTATGAAAAAATAACCATTGGATAATTTCAATGTTCTAATTAAAAAATTAATATTTATTTTATCAAAATAATTTTCTAAATATGTGAACTCTACTTTTAAAATAAAAATGGACATTTATTGATAAATTTTATGTTTTTTTACAATAACAGTTTTTGAACCCTTATAAAAATTACCTATAACTTCATAAAAAATATATGATCATTTATATTTAATAAAAATTATTTAATAAAAATATTTTATTAAAATTATATTTATTTCAAAAATCCATTAATTCATCAAAATAAATTTCTTAATTGAAATTGAATACTAAAAAATATTATTTGTGCTTTATTGTAACAAAATACAAATCATTTATAAAGTAACAATAATAGGATAAAAATATAATAATTATTATATAAAAATAATTACATAGTCATATTTCTAGGTTCTTGATACATATCCCTTTAATGTACTATAAAACCCCCTAAGGGTAAGGTGCACTAAGGTGAGACTTTCATGGGGTGGTTCGGCGAACATGGTTTGGGATGTGATCTTGATGAGCTTAAAATTCTCTCGTTAAAGGTTTTTTTCATTCTTAAGTAGTTGGAAATCAAATTGGGCTTAGTAAAGGGTAAATCCTAGGGATTATATCTACCTTTGGAGCTCTGATAAATGGGTTTCATTGGGTACAATTATACCGGTTGAGGCTATCACTTCCTTTATCTGTGTCAATTGGATTTGTTAAAAGACAATATTTATACAAATCATGTGATCACTATTTGACAGCTACACTATAAATGATAATGATGTTTAATGGACTTTTAAATCTAAGAGGATATAATAAAAACAAATAAGTACATGTGTTTTCTATAAACATATTACATAATATGACATTTAATTAAATCAAATGGAAAATTTTATTTATAACCATTTGGGATATTACACAGTAGGATAACACCAAGAATCAATATCATTCCTTTTATAAGATAATTCAAGAATACCAGTTTTAAAAATAAATAGTATAAAGTATTTTTCTTTTTAATTTATAGGATATAAAATAAACAATGTATCAAATTCTGTTCTCAAATACTTAACATTTTTAATCTGAAATAATGTTCCCATTTTGCATTTATAAGTCTACCTTTTGAAAAAATCCATTTAAATAGGTCAAATATGGGTTAAGAAATCAATTAAATAAAATCCTTAGATTTTAGAATTAAATACCCTCTTTTATTTTGAAAACCATTACACAATTCTCAAAACATGGTCAATGAGAAATAGTATAAAAAAATAAAAAGGGAAGGTGATAATAAATAATGAAAACTATAACAATATAATGTCAATATCAACTATAAATCACTAAATATATCAAGATAAATAATAAACTATGAATTCAAGTACCTCACATTTAAAATAATATATAAAAAAAATAATACATAGTAATCATCATGACGTATCACCTTAGAGACTAACAGGGAAATACAAGATATTCCTAGGTAGAACAACTTCGTGTAGGCCTTACGGTTCTATATTCACCACCCGAATATCTATAAAATACCCTCATTGAGGTAACAACTATATATCTATAAAACATTAACTATAGTCTACTAGCTAGGGAAAATTTTCAACTAGTATAAAATATATCTCTTTATTTCTAACTTGGTTACCTCATGTTTTCCCACGAACCTAGATAAATGAGTTTGGGAAAATTCATTATTAAATAATCACTTAAAAAATATAATATAATAAGGAATCACAACACAATATCAATTTCTCATCCCAACTCTAACTCCCCTCATAAAATATCCCCTTCCCAAGTTCATAAGAAATAAAAAATAACCCAATCATTTAGAAATAAATCTCTAATGACCCAAACATGATGTATATGGACATTAAATTTATTTTTCAGAATACATAATACATTACAAAAATAGATTCCCAAATATAATATTATTTTATTGTCTTTAGAAACCCAGAACGCATTCTTCTAACATGGTGAAAGATCATCAACATCTCCCATAAATATCTTCCCCATTATTTTTCCTTCCTAAAACCTTTATTTATATCTTGGGGAAATGAAAACATATGAAAAGGGTGATCTCAAATGATTAGTAAGGTTAATCATGGAAAACATCATAAAAATAATAAACATAATAATCTAAAAACATGAAAATAAATTTTTAATATCAAAATTGTGAGTCATGAAATAAATCTTGGAAGTTTTTAAGGAATAAATCATAAATGAACATGAACCATGATAACATTGACATAAAATATGAAATTTTTGCCAACAAAAAAGCATATAAAATAATTTACATATTATCTAAGTCTCATTTCCAAGACTATCATAGTGGAAAAAGTCAATTATTGTACCAGTTTTACTTGCCATTTCTTCCTTGTATTACAAAACTGGGTTTACTAGTCATTTTAGCCTTGTATCTCTGAACCAGATTTACATGTCATTCTAACCATGTATATCTCATGAGATATAAATATTTACACAATTCATTGGAGTTAGATATATGTCTCACCCATCACATAATAAAAACCATACATATGGGTATCACAAGAACAGAAATTATTCATCACAACATAACCTAAGGAATAAAATGAGTTTCTTAAACTTCATTCCATCATAACATAATCCATGTAAAATAAATGAATTTAATAAATATAATTCCATCATAAACATAGTCAGATAATTTTAATAATAATTTTAGAAACATAACCCTATTTAAATAATGTCATCTTAGATGGAAAATAATTTTTATAAAACACTTGAAATTAATTCATGAGGAAAATATCCTTTCTTCTTAAAAAACGTTTTATTTTCTTAAAACACCATTAAATTATAAAAGAAAATAATTTATCTAAAAATAACCATGAAAACTTGAAATTTAAAATTCATTTAAATAAGTTTTTTTGAAAGAATAAAAATCCATTCATGTCGTATAAGTTAAAAAACATTATTCTCATACTTTTGTCAGAAAAGTCAAAAAGTACCTTGTATGGAAAATGAAATAAAGATTCCTTCCAAACCATGTAGTAAAAATAAAAATGGGTAAAAATGAATTTAAACATACATATAATAATATTAAACATTTTATGAAAACATTTTTAGAAAACATGGACATGGATGATAAATATCCTCCAATAAATAATTACGTATAAAAAATCTCAGATAATAATGAGACTGCAAAATTATCCCTTACCTTAGGTATGATATCCTTAATATGTATCCAAACCTTCTGTATAATGGTTTAAATAATTTGATTGACTTATTACATAATCATAATCATTCTTATGATATCATATATGATTACATTATCATTTATTTGTTAGTAACATTTCATTGTCACTAGTTCTTTGGATATTACGTACTTTATGTTCTTATGCAAGTTTTATCATATAATTTCATATTAAAATTCCTAGGTTATAGTTATATAATTTATATAATTATATTAGTATAATATATATCATATTTATTCATTACATTAATTTATATAATAATGGTTTAATGAATATCAGGTAAAATGAATCGCATCGCATCATGGAGATGGTAGGTCGTATGTACGCACAAGCGACGATATCATTTACTTAATGGTTAAAAGGTATGGAATTGGATGGTATATTAATTTAAAGAATAATTATAATATTATATTAATTATTTAAATACATTATACTCACCATTATTCTCATCCAAATTAAGTATTGTTGAATAACAAATTACACCACTATGTGGAGATGGTAAATCGTATGTACGCACACATGGTGATATTGTTATAAATAGGATGGCTAAAAGGAGGTATAATGTTGTCACATAATTATAATAACATATAATCATGTATAAAATACTTGATTTATTACTTTATTATTGAAACATCATAATAATAGGAAGTATATGAAGAAAATAATTTTGGAAGAGTTGATAAAACAATTACCTCTTTTTCGAGTATCTCTTTTTGATTTGCACAAAAGGTCTCATTATGATGGATTTATGCACAAATTTTGGTATATAAAAGGAATGTGTGTATATTGGGATCTTATTTGGGAATAATTTTGGAGATTAAAGAGGCTTGAGAGGTGTGAGTAAGTTGGTAGAGGTGGTGACATTTTATAAGAGGGAGGAGGGGCACTTTAGGAATGTCTTGAAATATTAAGTTAATATAAAATTATTTTTGAATTATAATAGCACAAAATTGATATATTTAAAGAATAATATGAGTATGAGTCAAAATACTCTCAACCATTAGGTTTTATACAAGTTTACGTCACAAATTTAACATTATCATTTGTTTTTAACACTTAGTTAAATAAATTAACTCTTACCATGTCCTCTTGTATTTTTACACTATATGGTCAATAAAGTTACTATAAAATTCCAATATAACCATAAGTGGATCATTAATTAAATATTTAACATTATATAAGTCATTTGGCAAAAACATAAATTTTTATGACTATTATATCATTTAATAAAATAGTATTTTTTTTTTAAAAATCATTTTTTTCAATTTTGACACTATTTAGTAATTGATTTTTTTTAAAGCTATAAAAACTTGATTGATTCTAAAAAACTACATTAACTCAAATATAATATTTCATAATAATACATAAAATTATTTTATGGCATAAAAATTTTAAAATTACATTTATTTTAATATTTATAATATCATTTATTTGAATCTTTCATTAATAAGGTAATCACTGTATCATCATTGTGTCATAAATTAATTAATTTATTTAATGTATAAAAATTATAAATAAAATACCATGATTTAGGAAATATTTTTATATTTATAATAAATATTTATAGTCAAATATATCAATCATATAACCCAACCTTAAAATTTTTTTAGTAAAAATATACATGTTTATCTTATATTTCCCTTTACTTTAAATTAATTATTACAACATGTCATTTTCACACCCAAGTGGCTTTGAAATGCCAAAGGTTTAGACTAAGGATTTTTTTGGTCATCCGTGACTCATAAAATAATATTAGTACATGTTTTAGGGTAGTTTTATATTATTATAATATTATTTTTACCCTTATTTACCTAATTTACCCATTAACTGTGGTAAATAAAATTAATTACTAAAGTTACTGTTCATAACGTCAAAAAATAAAAGGTAAATACTTAAATAATTTGGACCTTATGATCACAAATATGGAATCCATTTTTTTAAATTCAAAATATAGAAGTTTCATTAATTAATTTAAAATTAATTCATGTAGTCAAAACCCAAAAGCAGGTTTTTAAGAAGTCAAAACTATCCAAATATTGACATGTGTTTATGTACAATTTAAATGCAAAATTACTTAAAATAATCAAAATTGGATTAAATTATAAAAAAATAATAAAATTAAACTTTAAAATCAATTAAAAATATAATCTAACTATATAAATAAATTAGACGAAAAGGCAGTTTTGAAATAAAATGTAGTATTTTTCACTATTCATTAAAATATGAATTTCATTAGAAAAATACTAAAATTTCAAACAAGGTATATTTTGATTTCATGCTTCAAAATAATAAGTTTACTATCTCAAATATAACTTATAAAAGTGTAAAAACTATATTTAAAATGGGTTCTCCATCAAAAGGCGGTAAAACTGCATTTTTAGAAAAATGATCATTTTATCCGTAAAATTTGAATTTGTTCTTATATCATGTCTATAAAACATATGAGATGAATTTTAAAAATTAAATTGAATATATTACATACATATTTCACTAATAAGATCCATAAAGAGTGATTTTATTATTTTATAGAATCACTTATTTTCATTTGAATAGTTTTTTAGAAGGAAGTTAATACCATTCATACCCACCATTATAATGACTAGGTTATAGTATTTAGTTATCAATTATACTTGGTATTGTGTGAAATTAATTATACCAAAACAAATTGAAATTTTGTCTAACACAAGACAATAATAGTGTTGTGTATACTGCAAGCTAATACAGTATTTCGTATAACACAAGCTAATCTTAGTGTAGCATACAACACAAGACATCAAAGATATTAAATGGAATATATCTCATAAAGTCTCAGGGTGTTACAAAATCACATCCATGACAAAAAAATAAACATTGGGTATTAAGAAGGGTGTATCTATAACCATTGGATTCATTCATATAAGATGAAAAATGAGCCTTATATTTAAGATACTAACCATATACTTTCATCAATTTCTTAAAAACCATGTAGTTTCCAAATATCACATAAATAACATGAATCATATTTTCAATCAGTAAATGGAGTCAATAAAATATTTCCATAGATTAAATACACCACTTAAAATATAAAAAACTTTCTAACCAAAAAACACCTAAATTTTTAACTCATAAAATGCTCAAAACTTCATTGATAAATCATTTAAATTAAAGAAAACCATAATTGAAATTTTATCAAACATGTTGCATGCATAAAAACTCACTTTTAATTAATTTTGTTTTGAATTTTTGAAATCCCACCATTATGCATAATGAAAACCAATATCATTTATGAAAAACCTTAGATTAATCTTACATAGATAATATATTAAACATTTATTAACATTGAAACCCACTTTAGAAACTCAAGCATTCAATATTATACCAAAAAAAGGAAAGATATGGAAACACCTACCTCAACTAGTGTAATCATGTCACCTTAAAAACAAATACTAAAAGTTTAGGTCATGGGAGTGGTTTCATAATCACTAAAAAACAAAAACTACAATTTTATTCAACCTTGGAAATGAAACTCATCCACCATGGCCACTAAGGTTAGGTAAGAGGAAATAACCGAGTGATATGTTGAGATAATAAGGAAGGAGAAGAATAAAATCACCCTAAACTTTCTATTTTCATGAGAAATCACCATAGAATCAAGATGGGAAGGAGAAAAGGGATCTTAGATATATGGTTTGAAATAGGGAAACTAATGGAGTAATAACCAATTAAAAAGAAGTTAAAATGACCGAAAAATCCAAAATCGGGTAGGTTTCATGGTTTATCCACACTATTTTGTTAAAAACTACTACATGTTGTAAAATTATCTTGTATAGTATTTAAAACTATGCAGAAATTGTTAATCTTGAAAAAATTCCGAAAAAATTATATTCTTCATCCTAAAACACCTCAAACTCAAGTTACTAAGAAATATAATAAATATATACACATAAAATTGAAATTAGGTCATAACAATTCTACCTACCATGACACTTTATTCCCCTATAAATTCATCAACAATTGATAGTAAGAGTAAATACAAATCTTCTCCACTCAAAACAAGGATTTAGGTACCTTTACGACCTACTAGTATATAGAACAACACTTTTTATACATAAATATTAAATTTTTTATATCAATATTCAATACATTTCATAAATACATGCTTGAGGATAGTAAAGGTTTAGTGTATTTTGATACTAGATACATGATCTTCTTATTTCATAAAAGATCTTCAACATCTTTTATAAATATCTTCACACTTCGTACTATTCATAAAAATACCCTACTTAAACCTTTATTGATAACATGTGGAAAGGAAACATAGGAAATAGTGAGATCAAATGTTCAATAAGGGTAAACATGGGATATAACAATTAATGATCATATGAAAGCATAAGATAAAAATAAGGGTACGAGATCATGACCATAACTTACAATGTTAAAACCTAATCCAGCATGAATTGTAAACATGATCCATGATATAAAACAATTATCATTTACTTGTAAATTTATCATAAGATTTATAAATTATCATAAATCAATCATGAACCATATGTTTATGTCATAAAATTATGGCTCTATCATAAGTATAAAAACAATTTAACATGTTAAGGTTAACTACTGAGACAATGAAATCATAGTTTGTTAGGCATAAACACATGTTTCCCATATCATAATTGATGACGAATAATTTCATGTTTCCCATATTAGATCAAGAAATATACTTGTTTCCCATGGTGGATCTAGTATATTAACTTGTTTCTTATATTAGATCAAGCACATCGACTTGTTTCCCATTTTTATCTCATGAGATATAAAAGTTTACCCATTGAATTGGAGTGATGTATAATTCTGAGCCCACCCATCACATAATGGAAACCATACATATTTTTTCCAAAATAACATACAACATTCAATATATCAACATATCATAACTCATGCAAAGAAAAAAGTATTCATAAACATTTTATAAATTCATCATAGCATAATCCATGGAAAATAAATAGGATTCATAAACATATCATCACCATAAACCATCTTCATAAATAATAAGTATGGTATCATTATATCATATCCCTAGTAAGTCATAATTGACATCAAAGTATGTTATCATAGAATATTTCCATAGGAAAATTAAAATTTCACTTTGAAATCACTTATTTAAAATATAAAAATTTCATAAATATTAAGGAAAATGTTTTATTTCAAAATTACCTTGAAAATTTATATAGGCTTAAAATAATTTAGTTTTCATATTTTTAGTAAATTATATTCATTTCATATAAGTTAAAAAAAATATTAAACTCACAATTTTTTAGAAATTCAAAAAGTGCCTCGTTCTGAAAATTACAAGAAGATTCCATTTAAAAAATTTCCTAAAAAGTCATTAATGTGTAAACATTACTTAAAAAACATATTATAATATTTGAAACATCCTTGAAAATATTTTTATAAAACATGGATATGGAAGAAAAAGGATTTTCAACTGAAGAGAGAAATGAAGAAATTTTTCCTTAAATACATTATTTTTGAGTTATTGAGTAATTAGAGTGCCTTAAATAAAATTAAAACATGTATCATTTATATGTAACCAGATAAGAATAAAAATTAAAGTTATTTATCATATATATGGATCATATAATTTCCTTAATGGAAATTAAAGAATAAACAATCCATATTAAAATAGAATTGAAACATAAATCCCTTACCTCAAGTCTTATATTTATTCATACATGTTAAAAACTATTATATAATAAATATATATGTATTATATATTTATTCTATAACCATAATCATATCTATAATACAAAGTTTTATTTACTTATGAAACCTTATCACCAGTTTATTAACATTTTTTATAAAAATCATTATTTTGGGTGATAACTAATTTAATTTTCATGCATGTTTCAGTTTGGAAGTTATGATCCTTGTAATTTGATTATGGTCCCATCATATAAATAATTTTAATCATTATATAAATATCAAATATATTCATTATATATATTTTATTAATCCATAAAACTTATAGATATAAAAATGATTTACATAGTTCATGGTGATGGTAGGTATTACATACGTATGAACATTGTTTCCATTTTTTGTGGATGGAATGAAATAAATGTAAATAATAATTCACCCTAAAAATAATTATTATATAATATAAATCATATAAATTCATAAAATCCATCCTTATTACAATCCATTTAAATTGAAAACAAAAAAATGAATCACATCGCTTCATAGAGATGGTAGTCCACACGTATGGACAAGCGACATTATCATTTTCCAACAGATTGGAATGTAAGAAATTAGATATGATATTATCATTAAAAATAAAAAATTATTCCATAAATATCATATATAAACATTAAACATATCATAATAACCATCCATAAATTATGGTTATGAAAAATGAATTGTATCGCTACGTAGAGATAGTAAGCAGTACGTACGCACGAGGGATACTTTCACTTCCCATTTGATGGAAAAGAGGGTGAATATATGTGGTTTCAAAATAATAATAAAATTTAAGTATATTTATAATATTTATTATATTTAATTTATTATTTTATTAATAATATAATATATTTAAATGAATTAAAAGAAGAACAAATTGAAAGAGGTTGGGTAAGATGATTACCTCTTCTTTAGTGGGCCTCAATTAGATTCCTTCTCAAGATCCCTTGGAAAATTCTTTTAAGAATAATATAACCTCTAATGGATTTATTTTTAGTTTTATAATAGTATTTGGTATGTTTTGGTTGAGATATAAGGGTCAAAGTGGTGTAATTAATACAAAGAATAGGTTCCCTTTTATAAGTGAGGGGAGGGGTACTCTTGGAATTTCTTAAAAGTTAAAAATATAATAAATTCATTCTTTAGGAAAATGATTCCAAATGGATATATATTTTAATATAAGGTATTATTTGGTTTAAATCCCATAAAAATAAAAAAATAGATAGTTTTAATTGGTTTTTTAAACCTTATTTTTGGTTTAACCCCTTAGTTAACTTGTTTTAACCTTAATCACGGTAAACTCTTTCTCACACTTAAAGTGATATAATTTTACATATAAGGTAAAAATAGGTTAATAAATGAATAATTTATGATAATTCAGAACAAATATTATCCACTTTTCCTATTTCAATATTTTTGTGATTTTATAAATAATTTAATAAAATATTAATTTCATAAAATATCATTAATTTCATTTTGACATTTTTCAATTAATTTGACTTTAAAGACATCAAGGAAAATATTTAATTAGAATATAATAATTTAAAACACCACTAATATGTTATATTAATTTATTAAATTCTTGTAAAACTATAACTCACTCAAATTATATTACTTTTAATATTTTAATAATCATTTATTTTATTTCTC
Organism: Viscum album; assembly: GCA_963277665.1. Lineage (NCBI taxonomy): Eukaryota > Viridiplantae > Streptophyta > Magnoliopsida > Santalales > Viscaceae > Viscum > Viscum album. The sequence continues at coordinate 1,146,911,733 of OY728142.1, read as the reverse complement.
TATGAATTTAAAAAATATTGTGACGGCGTTGTGTAAGCATTTAAGGTAATTATATAAACACTATAAATTACAAAAAAAATTATAATCATGATAATAATTTCATTATAATCAAAATAAAAATTTATATTTTTTCATAATGTTCTTTTTTTCTAAGTGAACACATAAGATATATTTAAAGGTAAGAGAGTGGAATTCTATATTTTTCATTTATTTAAATATTATATTCATAGATAGGTGTCCCTTAAACTGTTAAATATAGATACAAAGGTTATGAGGGTCTAATATATTCAACCAAATTTTATTAAGATGAAAAATGGTGACCTTAACAATTAGTTTTAACTCTAATTAACCAACTTTACCTTTATCATGGTAAAAACAATTTACTATAGTTACTATTCATATGGACCAAAAATACAAGGGACCTATTTAAAAAATTTGAAACTCATGATTCCAAATATATTATTCATTTATAAATATTCAGTCTCTATAATTGTGAGAAATTAATTTACAATAAAAAAATCAAAACCCAACGAAAAAGTTTTTTTTAGAAAATGTCTTTTAAGTATAAAGAGATACTTTTATACCAAATTCAACCCTAAAATTGATTAGAATAAACTTAATTGGTTTAAAAATAATATAATATAACTAATTTTACTTTGAAATATTTTTCAATCATAATGGAACTTTTTAATTTCTTTAAAAAATATAGTTTTCAATAAAAATCAGATTTTTTCACTATTCATCGAAAAATTAATCTTTTCTAGAAATTCTCAGAAATTCACCCTTATAATATTTTGATATAATAATTAAAAAAATTAATTTTATTTTTTCAAATAATTTTTCTAAAAGTGTTAAAAATAAAATAATATATTTTCACTCAAAAAGAAATAAAAATCATTTTTGAAGGAAATGTATTTTTGAAGCATAATATGAATTTACTCAAAAATGAATGTTTTATATTAAGAATAAATCAATACATTGGTATTAATTAGGAACATATTATATATTTCATAATTTATTTATACCTATTCACACCCTCCATTTCAATGGAAAGGTTTTAGTAGTCACAATTAAAAAAATAATATTCCTTGGTCATTTAAGCTTGGTGTTGTGTGTCATATATGCTATCAAGAATAATGATATTATTTTAAAATATTGGATTATTACATCCCCGCACCCCATTTAATAAATTTCATCCATGAAATTTTAACATGTTCTTGGTAATCAAGGGTTTGACATTTGAAAATTCATTTGTTCAAAACCAACATTATAAAAGGGGTTAATAAAACTTCTTCTTAAAAAGAGGGAAGCAAAATATGAAGGTCATCTGGAATAACACAAAAATTGGTTTCCAAATGAGAGAACATTATTAGAAAGTTAAAATATGGACATGTAGTAGAAAACTAATGTGCAAGGACTAATAGATATTGATATAGAACATAGTCAGGAGGTGGATAATAACCACAAAACCACAAATTTTTGATGTGTGAAAAGACCATCAATTCATCAAAAATGAAGGTAAATGTACAAAATTTTATTTCAAGATATTTTTATTAAATTTAAGGGATTAATTTACAATCAATATAAATAAAACAGTTAAATATACTTTCTTGATTTATTTTTATATCATATGTATAATTCCATCCCTTTTTATGCTTTGATCAATTTACACTTAATCTCTTACTCTATAAAATGAATATTCAAGATGAATTGATCATGCCTGAAGTAGTAAATTTAACTTTTAATGTATCATAATATCTATAAAATAATGAAAATTCATTCATTCTATCTCTATACATTAAAAAAATGAAAAAAATTATCATAAGGTAAGGTAATTCCCAAAATGAATAAACCTTGAAATAATACATTTTACTCCAAAACGTCAACAATAACAACAATGGTTTCACTTATATCATTTCATAAATAACCTTACATCCTTAATAACCTCAACATTAAATAATTTTTTAACCTAAAAACTGATTTCATATCTTTCATATTACATTGCCAAAAATTTAATTCCATTATTTCAAATTAATCTTTCATTTTAGATAACATGTTAAACCTAAGGGTATCATATACCTTAACAAACTGAAATATCTCCAAAAATAAAATTAATCACCATGATAAGTCTTATAATTTAGTTAAATTCACCAAAATATCTTGAATTGAATTTATATTCTAACGTGAAATATAACCTTTATTTTATCAATAAATATATTTGAGAATATTTCATTGTCAATGTATCACTTTTAAACCATAAAAATTATCTATATCCCACTATCTAATAGACCATAATTAACTTAACATCAAATCATATACATATCCAAATGGAAATTTAAATCTCAAAAGATTATTATTCCTAAAACTCAGTAAAATATTCAAATCACCTCAAAATCTCATCACTTAAAACCTTATAAGGTGTGTCGATGCCATTAAACCTATAAACCCATAATGGTATTTATAAATATTAATTTAACCTAACATGAAAACATATATTCTTCCAAAATAATTATTCCTAAAAAAAATTCTTAGTATAAAAATGAAATAAAATTCATTAAAGATAGTCTAAATAACTTTTCCTCAAATCACTAACCAATTTCAAGGTCACCAATAATATCTCATTTACCTCATCAATGTCAATCATCTCTTTATCCCAATTAAGAATTATTATAGTACCACTAAATAACTTTTCTTGGTTATTAGTATCAATCAACATATTTTTTAAAATACTTGTGAAAAAACTACTATAGAACAACACTTAGATGTTTCATGATTTCTATATCCAAAATATCATGGATATTACATGTTGTAAAAAATACCTCCTAGTGGTTCTTTTAGGTTTATTGTATTTTTCGAAAATGTTTGAGTTCTTTTACGAAGGTTGGTTGTTAAATAAAGAATGAATATTGAGAATGAATGTCTAATCTCAAGAAATCATTAAATGTATGATCGAATACAAGGAAAAAATTTATGATCTCATGAAAGTGAGAAATGCCTAATCTGGTAAAATAAAAAAAATACTGATCTTGAGAAATCATGAAATTTATGATCTCAAAAAAGATTGAAATGTCTAATCTCATAGAAGTGTGAAATGTTTGATCTCATGGAAGCATAAAATGTCTGATCTCATGAAAGCATAAAATGTCTAATCTCACAAAAATGTTAAATGTCTAATCTCTCAAAATCATGAAATGTATGATCTCATGGTAGCATGAAATGTATGATCTCATAGAAGTGTGAATGTCTGATCTCATGAAGCATGAATGTCATAAATGATCTCATGGATCATGAATGTCTAAAATGATCTTACAGAGCACGAATTTCTTAATTGAAATCTTAGAGCATGAATGTCTGAATTGATCTCACTAAGCATGAATGTATGAACTGATCTCATAGATCATGAATGTCTGAACTTATCTCATAGAGATATCATGTGAAGCACATGAAGATAAGGAAGTTGGAAATGATATAGGTGTCTCACAGTCATTTGAAATCACATGATCGCATGATTTTATTTAGGTTACATGAAAAGATCACACCAAGCACTACAAGATAATGGCGATGGTCACATGATTGAATTTTTATCTTGAAATGGGATCATGTGAAGTGCATGATTGTCAGTGGATCTTCAAATGTATCAAATGAAGCACTAAAGAACAATAACACTATCCACGTGATTTTATTCAGATCTCGTGAAGGATCACACAAGGAACTGGAAGACAATGTCTCCAACCACCACATGATTGTATTTGGATCTCATGATTTATCATGGAAATCACTTAATAAAATGTCAATGATCATAACATGATTATAAACTAATCTTGTGATAGGATCTCGAGAAGTGTTTGATGCTGATTGATGATGCGGTATAATGGACAACTATCCACGATTTGTGGAGTAAAGGTAGTGTATAGTTATCTATAAATACACAATGACCCTACCATAAGTGGTGATGAAGTTTTTCTTAAAATATTCATCAAAATAAAAGTTTGTATAAGGGGTTTTATGTAAAGAAAAAGATTATATGTGATTGAAATCGCATAAGTGTTTCACATGATTGGAATGCAGTATTATTTCAGGATCTTGCGATCCTCATAATATATTGAAGGTCTTGAGAAATAATCTCATGAAGAATTATCTCAAAGTGAAGTATGCACTAGATGATTGAACACATAATTAGGATCATTGATAACAAGTGATCCACATGAATTGAATAAGATTTCACGATCTATATGATTTGAACAAGGTCTCACGATCTGCATGAAGTAAACAAGGTCTCATGAAGGGGTCTCACAAAAAGGTATCACATAGGGGTTGTGGGTTATGATCTCACACAAGGGGTTACACACCAAGATCTCACACAAATTGTCTCATGATAAGATCTCTCACAAGGTTTATACACTAGGATCATGTTCAAGGGGTTACACAGCATGATCTTTCACAAAGGGCCTCATACCAAGATCTTACACAAGGGTTATGTGCCATGATATGGAGTAATAAAATATTCACTAGTATTACCATATGATATATATAATTGTAATATATTAATTCATAATAAGAATAAGAATAATAATAATAATATAGAGGATCTACACCATTGGAAAATTCTTGTAAAAGGATTTTATTCACTACTATATCCAAGCTGGTGAAACGAAGAATTGGAATCCATTGAAGATCCTTCTAAATATTGAGTTTGTAATTGTTTTTTCTACAAAAAAGATAATTTTATTCTATTTATTTAGAAACTGGTATTTCTACATCAATTTGTTTTCATATAAGTGAAGGAGCATCCCAGAAATAACTTCAACAGATCATCTACCTAAAATTGGGGGTGCATTCAGTATTACTAATGAAGGGACCTACATGTCCATAAACTATGTATAAATCCTTTCTGAAGTAGTGAGAAAAGGAAGAGAAATAAGGTGATACTTTCCACCAATAGTTATCCATCTAAGGAAAGATCAAGTAAGTGACTTTTGGGAAGTAATTATTTTTCCCTAAATCTTGTAAGGTAGTGATCCTGGGAAAATAAGTCATCTAGCCAAAACCTTTTGTTGAAAGTAATATTTAGTGGATTTGGTACATTTTTTACATTGTCATTGTATGTTCCTTTGATGTATCCCAATGAGGGTAAACCAAGTAAAAATATGTGTGTCCTTGTGCTTCCATTATTAATTTACATATTATGCATCATCATCAAATAATGTTTCAATGAATAAGAACAACATAAACACTAAAGAGAAAATGAAGTGACCCTTATAATAAATAGGTAAAGATCCAGTGAGGTAGAAATAATTTTAAAAAGAATATTCATACCCAGATTCACCCCCTCTCTTATTAGGGTATCTGATCACATTTTGTTTCTATTAATTGGTATTATAAAATATTTTACTTTTTAGGATTTGTTTGCTCTGATAAGGTTTATTCAATTGTTGAAATTGAAGTTTCAGTTTTCTCTTATTTCTTTGAGTCATAGAAAAGGGTATAACTTTATAGAATAAGTATAAGTATGTTAGACTTACTTAGTGTGTAATTTTATATAGAAAGAGTGTGATTTAGATAAAGGAATCCAAAAATGTATGCAACAAAGGTTTGGATGACTCAGACAGTGATACTATTTAATCATTCAATGATATTTTAATAATGAGTGAAGAACCTGGCATGACAAGTGATTTCAGAACTATTTATGATAAATAAATTCTAGGATGGAAAAAAATAGGAAGTTTACTATGTGAAAAAGGAATTGGATTAGAAATTAGAAGAAAAAAATAAGTCTCTAGCTATCCAGATCCAAGTTTAGGAAATTTAAGTCAACGAGTTAAACAGTTTAAATAAAAGACTCATAGAAGTGTCCACATAACTAAAGAAGAATAATTATTACCAATATGAAGAACTAAAAGTTATGTCTACAATTATAGAAAAAATAAAATATGATTAAAAGGTAATTAATACAAACTCAAAATAAATTTAGGATTTAGAATCTAGGAATGATGATATTGATACACATCTATCAAAATTGGTTTAGGATAATGCATTCTTTAAATATTTCTTTACTCAAATGAATTCTAAAATAAATTATAAAAAAACATGATGGTTAAGATATCCTGGGAATTGGAAGATAAGATGACTAGTGGTAATTCTCTTAAGATATAAATTAATGACCAATTTAAATATTAGGGAAATAAGATTCAATAATTGGTAGAAGAGATTAAATTAGTTGATAAATAAGTGAGAAATCTAATACCAAAGTGAATACCAAATTTAAGGGTAGTTTTCATTTATTTTTTGTCTATCGTTCATCAGGTAATAATTAAATGAAGAATAAAATATTCTATTTTAGATTAAAAACATGAAATGATTATCTCATCCGAAATTCTATGCAGTTTGGGAAAATATGGTATTGGATATGATGAACTATCTCCCATGAAAGAGAGGAAGATAACGATGAATAGTAATAGAAATAAGAATAAACATGTATGTACTAGAAATAGACCTAAAAGGACCTTACTCGAGGTAATTAAAACATGTGTGATTTATATGGGATTCATGGTCATATTTCAATTTTTTGAGGATTTGGAATATATTTCATGCTGTGAAGATAGAAATATTGTTAAATATTAGAATAGGAAGAATCTTCTTGAGAAATCTAAAAAAAGAGTCACTCAAAAGAAAATAGCCAGTAAATTCTATTATTATGGAAGATAGGTACACATTATGAGTATGTATTAAGAATCGGATGTATCAATGTAATAAAAATAACACTAGTTGTATCAACATCTCAACTAAGAAATGATGACACAAGGTATGTTTTATAGGTGCTAAACATGGGAATTCGGCATGATATTGAAGATTTAAGAAATTAGGGATGGAAAAGAAAACTAAATGGAGATCCCTAACTCCAATTATGTATAATAAGGAATCCTTTACTAGAAGTCATCCATAAAATTTGAGAGGATATTCTCTACTTTTAAGTAAAAAATAATGTGTGTGCAGTGAAAGGCATGCTCCCAAAAACAAAGGTGAGGTGACTCGGATAACTAACACAAGGAAATTGAGTAGATAATTCCTTTAAAAATTCACATTCCATGATACAAGGTGAGAAGTGAAGTCAATAGAAAGATGCATCAAATAGAGGATGAAGAAAGAGCATATGGCTAGTGAAAATATTCCAACTCAGAGAAAGAATCATGAAAATGGCATATTAGTGGAGCATTAAAGAAGGAAATTGTTACTATTGGGTTTAAACCCCAAAGTGTGAAAAATAATAATCCTACAGAATCTACATATCAGAATACTAAATATGTGGATAAAGAATCTCTATTCATATGTTTAGAATAGTTGAAGTTGGTTGGGTAGTTGGAATAAGGAGAAAAATAGTACAAGGTTTTTCAATAAAATATAAAAGGTTTTTTCCATCAAGATCAACCAGAATCCTCTCATTGAGGTTTCTAGAGGTATAACTCTTTCTTTTTGTTAAATATTTCTCATATATTATAAAAATTTTATATGAATAAGGGGGAGATACAATATATGGGGTGTGTGTGTGCTAAAAGGGAGCATGTTCATAAGTTATATGAAGTTACATGCAAAAAGAATAATTTGAACTCTTAACATTCACATATTCTATCAGATTCAAAAAGTGGTGTTATAAAACAATTTTATTTTCAAAACTATATTGGGAAGTTGTGTGCTAGGTAAAAAGAAAATTATATGATGAAGAATCCAATATTAAACTAAAGTGTTGTCAAAGCTATATTGAATGATCCAGTGGTTCCAATTTACATTGAATATTCAGCCATTATTATCATGTCTCTATTTAAGTGGTATTTTTTCACTAATAGAAGATAGATTGGAGGAGAAGTAGCAACACTCAATTATTTCATGTTTATCCAGTTTTTTCTAATAATGGGGTATCAGTTGATTTTTTTATGGATATCAAGGAACTATGAGATAAAATCAAAAAAAAATTCCTATATGTTTTCTCACCATTATGAATAGTAATTCAACATCTTGATTATTCTCAATAATCAATATTAATGATTTATATCAGTCCAAAGCTAGAGGTTTTCTGGGAAATATAGTGAAAATCACTCTAGGCGTTGTAGCCTTATCTGAAAAGAGAGACCTTTAAATAAATGAGGAAAGTTGGGATGATATTTTAACAACATAGTTAATGATATAGTAAAACATTTCTCATATTTAATAATATAAATTATATATTTATATTAGTTATAAAGATATTCAGTAATTTTTAATCAAAAAGGAAATAGTTTTAACTAAAATATTTTCTTATAAGGTTTTATTTAAAATATTATTTTTAAATTTTAAAATTTTAATTTCATAAAATGAATATAATTTTGAAATCAATAATATAAAAATTTACTTTTGGTGAATTTTTTTTACTTTTCAAAAAATATTGATTTTTCAATGAATAGTGAAAAGAGTGATTTTTGTAAAAAATAATTTATTTTAATATATTAAGTGATTTAAGGGTCACAATATATATTGAATATCTTTTAAAGTAATCTAATTATTATTTATGATATATTTAATCCACTTAATAACTTTTTAATTAACTTTATTTTGGTTTTTAATATAAGTTTTCTTCGGGGTTAACAGAAGGGTTTTTCTAAAAATTATTTTCAAATGCATAATGTTTATCCTTTTTAATTAATTAAAATAATATATAATGGGTAATGTTTTAAATGAAATGTATAGAATATATATCATTAAATATTATTTTACATTCATATAATTATTATTATTAGTCATAGAGTTAATAAAGAATCATCATTTTCTAAAAAAATACTCTTCTTAAAAACTCATTGTCTTGTCGCATCTATGAGATTAATATTAAATTAAATTTTGAAAATTATGTGAATTGAATTTAAAAAAATTGATTCCATATTTTTAATCAGGATAATTTATAATTTACTTAGTTTTCTACCAAAATAATTAGTGATATATTAAAATTAATCACAAAGATTAAGGTAAAAATGAGATTATCAAGTGACTAAATTTTAAACATAAAGGGAAAAATAAACTAGTAACCTTTAAAGAACCTCTTTTATAGCCATATTCAATCCTTATCCCTTCTATTACCAGGTGTGGTGCATTATTGGAGCCTTTTTTAGATAAAAAGTGGGTTCACCTAACTTTATTTTGAAAAATACCAAGTGTGTCCTCTCCCCCACTTATAAAAGTCCACCACCTCTCCAACTCACTTCACATCTTGAAAACCAATTATTTAATATAATATGTTCCAAAATAAATTATTTAATTCCCAAATAAAATCCTATAATCCTTACTTTTGGTATAAATTCAACCAATTACATCCTTCGGTAAAACCCCAAAAGGAGTTAACTGAAGAAGAGGTAACATTCATTAATGTGCATTTTACTTTTATTTCTTTATACACCCCATAAAATTATTCTTATAATATTATTATATAATAATATAAATATACTAAATATAATTATATGACATTATTCAAAGGTTAAAACCTTCACCTATAAACACTTCTGTCAAATGGGTGACGAAATCATCATTCTTTTGTATGGTAGACTACCACATCACGAAACAATGTCGTTCATTTTTTCATTAACAACTCTCATGGTTGGGAATAATGATGGAAATATAGTTTATATATTATATTTATGATATTTATAAATTAATTATACCTTCATATTAATTATATCATATACAACCATTTTACATTCCATACAATAGGGGATACGATAACGTCGCTCGTGTGTACGGCGGACTACCGCCTCCTGAAGTGATGTGATGCACTAAATTGTTACATGGATGGTAATAAGGGAAACTATAATGAATATATTTGACATTCATGAAATTATTATGATATTAATGACATAATTTTATTTTTAAAAATATAATATATCATTTTATTCTTACTATTTCACACTCAAAAAAAGTGATAATGTCATTCGTGGATGTGTGGACTATCACCTCCTCAAAGTGATGGGCTTCTTATTTTTTCATCAAAAATAGAAATAATTATATATATAAGTATATATAATTAAATTAAATTTTATTTATTATTTAATTATCATTCTATTTAGATAAATTTTAATTACCTTCTTTCCATATGATCATAGAAAATTGGGAATGTTACTCATGCATACGTAAGACCTACCTTCTCTATGATTGTTACATTGATTCATTTTTCATAACCATATTATTTAATTGGTTTTAAAATAATAATTCATGTGTAAATATGATTATTATTCTTTATTTGTTTAAATAATGACCCCTTTGACCATAGTCGGCCTACCAAATTTGTTTTTGATAAATAAGCCAAATTTGGTCAAAACATCTGATGTAAACTTAATTGATTATGTAATTGTATATAACTAGATAAAAAGTGAAATAAAAGTAATAATAAACTTTAAAAAGTTTTTAAAGTAATTAAATAATTTAAATATGTTTATAATATAGGAATATAAATGCACACGTGGCAATTCAGACTCAATGTAAGGGTCTTCGTCTCAATTTCCCATCATTAAGGAAATTCTTGATGTTATTCACCTTTATTCCTTTATAAGGTGTATATAAATTCCCTTTGACATTATATATCAATAATTTAACTATAATCATGATATTTAATGTTTTTTTAATTTCATTATTTAATGGGGTTTACGGTTCATGTGTTTCTCAAGTGAGAAGGGGCTTTTCTTTGAAAAAAATATATTTTAAGGTTTTCCTTCAAACTATCTTTATCTTACATGTACATGTATTAAAATTATGTTTGAAATGTTTTTTATGGATATAAATTGTTTATAAAATTCATTTTATTTCTATTTTACTTTATTTCAAAGGTTTTTAAAAGTAATATTTTTACATTTTTTAAACAAAACGTTTTGACAAGAAACAAATGAAATGTCCCACTTTTTAAGTACGATGAAAATGAAATTTCATATTATTGTGACTTTTATTTTATTTGTAACTTAATTTTCAAGTTTTCATTATTTCTTAAAATAAAAAATCCCACTTTCCCTTTTTTGGTTATTTTGGAATTGAAAATAGTTTTTCAAAATAAAAGTGTATAGAAAATGGGTTTTTTGAAAGAAAATGGTATTTTAATATCACAAAGTGATTTACAAATAGGTTTAAAAGAGTTTCAAATGATGAAATTTTTTATTATTTTTGGGGTTATTGGACATTATATATAATGGGTATTCCCATATAGTGTTTTGTGAGCCTATTATAGCTTAAACAGTCTGTGTGCCCAGATAGTATTTAAATACATTGGGTAATGATTATATTCTATGGATTATTATATTGGAAGTTAGTTGTATGTTAATTCCAATTTTTAATGGTTTTTAATGGTTTTTTAAGGGTTAGATGAGATGACTTCCCAAGGTACCTAAATTAAATTTCTATGCTTACTAATGATTTCTCAAGGAAATAATTTTTTTCAAAAGGAAAAATAAATAATCTTTTTTTAAGTAATGTTATTTCCCTTTATGAGAAAAATTTTATGTCTTCAAGAAAGGGTTTTCATGGGTTTTAATTTTTTTTACTAGAATAATGGTTTCCCTATTTTAATATCCTTTACTAGGATTTTTTGTGCTCATCCCACATTTTTTAATGTTTTTCACATGATTTAAGGATGGGTAAGGGATTGGAAGAGGCCAAGTTGAAAGTTGTGAAGAGTTTTTATACAAATAAATCATGTTTTGTTTTAAAAGTTTTATATGGTAGGAAAATGGATAATGATCATAAGTGTCCTCTTAGTATTATATGGTTTTATTATGTATGATTTATGACTTAATTATCTAAAACTCTAAACCTTAAATGATACTCAAAGTGAAAGAAAGTAAAATTATTGACTAAAACTCCTGATTATGTAATGTTTTTTTTGGACCATATAGTTGGTATAAAATGTTATGTTTTTTTATAAATTTATAGGTTAGGATAATTATAATAGAATTCCCTTGAAATATTTTACCTTATGGTCAATTTAAAATGTTATAGAATTAAAATATTACTATGTTTCTTTGTCTCAACTATGTCTATTCAGAATTACTATCCCCAAATGAAATATGAAACCTATAGTGGTAAGGCACTAAGAGGAATATATCCTTCCAAATGAATATCCTGATATGGTTATAATCAGAGTGTAATAGTTTATTGTAGTGATGAATTAGTTAACACATGATATAAATAGTGGAGGTATCCATACCAAAAAGGAACCTGATCTACCATGAAATAACATATCTATTATAGATAATTTCATAATGAAAAATCCATCATCTTTTAGTAGATCATCTAATCTCATAATAGCCGAATAATGGATAAATTCTTTAAAGAATATATTTTATGTCATTGGATGTTTAGAACATAAAATGGTAACTCCTTTTGTTTACTATTTTGAAGGTTAATTTTATCGATGTTTGTCTTTGGTTAAGAATACCAAAGATAAATATGATCTTGATTCCATGGATTAGTAAATATTTAAGGATATTTTTATTTAGAAATATTTCCCTAATTTTTTTCAACTCTTAATGTAAAAACAATCCCTAGTATTGAGTGAAAAAGATGAAGATTTCATAGTTGCATATGAAGAAAACTTCACAATATTGGCCAGGTATGTGTTTGATTTTATTCAGGACACTGATAACAATATTAATAGATTTTAATCAATATTGAAACCAATTATACAAAGATCTTTCTCTGTGAAAGAATTTAAAAGCTGTGTGAAAGTTTTTTGTTGTGATAAAAAGGTTGAGATAGAGTTTTTTAACTACTATATTTCTCCTGATGATAAAAGTAAGAATCTATTGGGATAGAAGATGATGGGGAAACATAAATTAAAGAAATATGGAGTTATTAAATTGAAGTTTTTCATCTTGTGGTAAGGGTGGTAAAAATAACCCTGGAGAGTTCCTTATGAAATCAAGGAAGTGTTTTCGATGCAGAAATTTTGGCTTTATGGACCATGAATGAAAATAAAATAATCCAAAGAATTAAAAGAGTGGGGTAACTAATAGACATCCAATAGTAAGGTGTTTTAGTCTCAACGATTTGGGTCGTTATGCTTATTCATATCAAAAATTACTTTCATAGGATAAAAACTGTCATGACCAGAAACAGATAGCGAAGTCATTTTCTACTATTACAGTTGATGTAGGGCCATCAAATGAAGTGGTGATAAGTATGTTACTTATGTATTATAATTATACCAATACCCTGTTTAATTCTAAATCTTCGAATTCTTTTTATTTCTAATAAATTTTCATGTAAATTGGGAATATCACCTAATGAAAGTAACATATAACTTTTTTGTGAAAACTCGAGGTAAATTTATTAAAGAAACCAAGATTTTTAAGAATCTTCATGTTGTTATCAATGGAGTAGTCTTTCCTGAAAAGATTGTGGAACTAGACATATTATAGTTTTATATCATTCTCAGTATAGATTTTATTTCAATTAATCATTCCATGATATATTATAGTGCTAAGAAAGTTTTGTTCAATTATTTCATGCCTTTGATAACTTACCAAGAATATGATAAATTGATTAGAGATGGAAGTAAAAATTACCTAACTCATATTATTGAAAATAAATAAATTCTTAAAATTGTTGATGTGCCAATAGTAAATGAATACATGGATGTTTTTTCAAATTATTTTCTTAGTGTTATCCTTGATATATAGTTTGAGTTTATTTTTGACTTAGTACCTGATGCTAATCCTATTTATAAACCCTCTTATTGAATAGTTCGAGTGGACCTTTTAGAATTGAAAAGGAAATTATAGGAGTTATTAGATAAAGGTTTCATTAGACCAATAAATTAACTATGGGGTTCTCCAATATTCTTTGTTAAAAATAAATATGTTTCAATGAGAATTTTCATTGATTATGGAGCCTTAAATAATATCACTATTAAGAACATGTATCATTTTCCTCATATCAATAATTTTTTTATCATCACCAAGGAGCGCGGTTTTTTAATGATTAACCTAAGGTAGGGGTATCTTTAGTTGAAAGTGAAGGAAGAATACATTTTGAAGACTATGTTTCAAACAAGATATGGGAACTATGAATTTGTAGTTATGTTGTTTGGGTTATCTAATTCACATATTATATTTTTGGACCTTATGAATAGAATTTTTCACGAGATCTTGAATAATTTTTTGGTTTTGGTTATTGATGAAATTTTGGTATATTTTAAAAGTCAAGAGGAATATGAAAGGCACATAAGGGATTTTTTTAAAACATTAAAAGAAAAAAAACTTTATGGTAAAATTAGAAGGTGTGAATTTTGGTTGCAAAAAAATTCTTTACTTGGACATATTGTTTCTAAAGATGGAATAATTGTTAATCCTAATAAAATGAAAGTTTTTTAAGAATGTAAAGGTCCCAAAAATATCATGGAGATTCATAGTTTTCTTTGATTACCAAGTTACTATAAGAGGTTTGATGAAAAATTATCTCAATTTTCTATCCAGCTGACTAAGTTAACTTGAAAAGGAGTTAAGTTCATCTTGAAAAAATATTATGATGATTATTTTTAGGAACTGAAAACAATATTATTGAATGCACTAGTTTTTCCCATGCCTTCCAAAAATGGTGAATTTTTCATATATAGTGATGCTTATTTAAAAATACCTGCTTTTTTCCTAATGAAGAATTATTAGTTAATTGTTTATGATTTATATCATTTGAAACCTCATTTGTTAAATTACCCTACACATGATTTGGAATTAGTTGATGTTTTTTTTCTTTAAAAATTTTAAGTAATCATTTTGATGGAGTAAGGTGTGAAATATATACTGATCAAAAAATATTGAAGTATAATTTCACCCTTAAAAAATGAACATGATATAGAGAATATTTTGAGAACTAATTAAGTATTATGATTTCATGATTCATTATGATCATAGAAAAGTAAAAAAAGTCCTCGATTCTATGAGTTAAAAATTTAATGCCACGTTAACTATGTCACATTTAGAATATGACCCTTTGGTTGAAGATTTGATTATTGTTTTCCCTAGAAATTGTGGATACAAGGGAATCCCCTACTATGTTTTAGGTTTCAATATAGTCAACATTTTCAAAAATAATTAAGAAAGATTAAAAGGAGGATCAAACTTTTCTAGAAAATGTATAATCCATTAATAAGGATAAGTTTTCTAATTTTAATATTGATGAAGAATGAGTTTTACGATTTTAAAAAAGATTATGTGTACCATGTGATTCTTAGTTGAGGAAAGAGTTGTTAAATAAAGCTCATAGTTCTTTCTTTTCTGTTCATATAGGAAGCAATAATATGTATAGAGACCTTCGAGAGTATTACTGGTGGGATGGAATGAAAATTGATATTTTTTAATTTACCATGAATTGGTTTAGCTGTTATCATATTGAAGTAGAACTATAGTTGCCAAAGCGTATGATTTAACCATTTACAATATAGAAGTGGAAATGGAAAAATATATTAATTGATTTCATGGTAGGATTTCCAATTTTATTTGGAGGTAACAATGCAATTTGGGTTATTATTGATCAATTAACTAAATTTTCACATTTCCTTCCTATTTGAGATACAATTTGCTTAGATCGTCTTTCTTGAATGTATCTAAATAATATTTTTAGGTTACATGGAATTTCTCTCTTCATTATATTAGATTATGATCCCATGTTCAGGTATAATTTTTTGAAATGACTTCAAAAGTTGTTGGGTACTAATTTAAATTTCAGTAAAACTTGTTATCCTCAATCTGATGGATAGTCTGAGAGGATGACGCATACCTTGGAAGATATGCTTTGTTCTTATTCAGTGGACTACTAGGGAAGTAAGGATATATATATTTATTTGGATGAATTTTCTTATAATAACAGTTTTTATTCCAGTATACAGATGTCACCATTTGAATCATTATATGGAAAGCAGTTTTGAACACCAAAAATTTGGGATGATGTATGAGAAATAAAGTTGATGGGACCAGAGTTGGTAGAGGAAACGAGAGAGGTTTGATGAATTTTAGTAAGAAGGGAAAGTTGGGTCCATGTTATTTAGACCATATCAAATCATGGATAAAGTTGGACCAGTTTCCTACCAAGCGTCCTTAACTTTGAGTTTATCTTAGGTACACAACGTGTTTCATGTTTCAGTGTTAAGGAAATATGTGATGGATTCATCTCGTATTTAAGCCCAGAAGTAGTTTGGGTATAAGAGAATATTTCATATAAGGAACTGATATTTTAGGTTATTAACATCAGAGAAAACGTTTTTTAGAATAATTTGATTCATCAAGTTAAGGTTTTATGAAAAAACTATATGGTTGAAGAGGAAATATGGGAATCTAAAAATGTTACGAGGGAAAGATATCCCCACTTGTTTAATAAGTGAATAAAATTTTGAGGGCACAATTTATAAAACTGTGGAAGGATGTAACAACCCATCTGATGATATATTAAATCATTTTTCATATTTAATAATATGGATTTTGTAGTTATATTAGTTATTAAAATATGAGGTAATTTTTGATCAAAAAGGAAATAGTTTTAACCAAACTCTTTTCTTATAAGGTTTTATTTAAAAGATTAATTTCTAAATTTTATAATTTGAATTTGATAAAATTGATATCATTTTTTAAATAATAATATTAAAATTTACATTGGTTTATGTTTTGGTATTTTTTAGAAATATATTTATTTTTCAGTGAATATTGAAAAATACCGATTTTTTGTAAAGAAATAATTTATTTTAATAAATTAAGTAATTTAAGAATCCCAATGTGTTTTTAATATATTTTCATGAAACCTAAGTATTATTTATGATATATTTAATCCAATTAATATCCTTTTAATGAACTTTATTTTGGTTTTTATTATATGTTTTTTTATGTTTAAAGACAGGTTTTTCTAAAAACTGATTTAAAATTCATAATCCTTCACCATTTAAATTAAGGAAAATAATCTATAATGGGAAATGTTTTAAATCAAATTTATATAATATATATAATTAAATATTATTTTAGTTTCATACAATTATTATTATTAGTCATATAGTTAATATTTAATTATCTTTTTTCTAAAAAAATATTCTTCTTAAGAACCTGTTGTCTCACTACGTCAACAAGATTGATATTAAATTAATTTTTTTCAATTATGTGAATTAAATTTAAAAAAATGGATTCCATATTTTTAATAACCATTATTTATATTTTCTAATAATCTCTAATTAGTTTTTTACAAAAAAATATTAAGGAAATCGATTAAAATTAGCCACAACGATTAAGATAAAAATGAGATTACCAAGTGAATAAACATTAAATTTAATGGGAAAATGACCTAGAAACTTGTAAATAACCTATTAACTAGTCATATTTGAACATTATACATTATATTAATTATTTATGTGGATTATTTGAGTATTTTGGTAGGTAAAAAATGTGATTTAACCGAACTTTATTTTGAAAAATAGAAATTGTATCCTCTCCCCCGCTTATAAAAGGAGGCCAACTCTCAATATCACTTCACACTTTGAAAAACAATTTTTTCAGCCAAGACCAACCTAGATAAATTCTAAAATTCCCTCCATTCATCCTATTATCCTTACTTTTGGAATAAATTCAACTAAGGAAGTCCTTTGGTGAAAACCATTTGAGTTACCTGAAGAAGAGGTAACACTCATCAACGTGCATTTTTGTTTTATTTCTTTCTCCATACAATTCAATTATTCATATACCATGATTATATAATAACATCATAATCATCAATATACTGATATATTTTTTATGTTGAGGGTATTACTGACACCCACACACACTTCCCTGAAATGGGTTATGAAATCATCATTCGTGTGTATTGCGGAAAATCGCCTCATAAAGCGATGTCTTTCATTTTTCCATTACCACCTATCAGGGTTTGGAATAATGATGGACATATTTTTTATATTTGATATTTATTATATTTATAAAATAATTATACCTATGAGTAATTATATCATATACACCCTTTTTATATTCCATATCGTAGGGGATACAATAACGTCTCTCGTGTGTACGACAGACTACAGCCACATGAAGAGATGTTAAGTGTTTTTCACTAACGTGTTACATGGAAGGTAATAAGGGAAAATATAATGAATATATATGATATAAATGAAATAATTATGATATTAATGATATTATTTTATTTTTATTAATATAATACATCATTTTATTTTTACCATTTCACACACTAAAGAAATGATAACATCGTTCATGGATGTATGGACTACCGCCTCCTCGAAGCGATGTAAACCTTATTTTTTTCATAACTACATAACAAGAATGATATATATAAGTATATATAGTTAAATAATATGGTATTTATTATATAATTATGATTTTATAAAGATAATAATTACTTACCTTCTTTTCATAATGATTATTGAAAAAGGGAATGTTACTCATGTGTATGTACGGCATATCATCTCTATTATTGTAACATTAGTTCATTTTTCACAAAAATATTCGATTATTAGTTTTAAAAGAATAATTTATGAATAAATATAATGATTATTTAATTATTATTGTTCTTTATATGTTTAAATAATTAACCATTTGAACATATCTGACCTACCAAAGTCGTTTTTGACACATAATCTAAATATGGTCAAAACATCTTATGTAAACTTAATTGATTAAGTAATTTTATATAACTTGGTAATAAGTGAAATAAAAGAAATAATAAAACTGAAAAAGGTTCTCAAGAAAGTTAATAATTAACATATGTTTATTATTTAGGAAGATAAAGAAACATGTTATAATTCAGACTCAAGGTAAGGGACTTCATCCCAATTTCATTTCATTATTATGAACCTTTATTCTTTTATAAGGTGTATATACATACACTTTGAAATTATATGTTAATAATCTATCTATTCTCATGATATTTAATTTTTTATTTAATGAAATTATTTAATGAAATTATTTAATGATGTTTATGATTCAATTTTTCCTCAAGTGAGAATGGTATTTTCATTAAAAAAAATCCTCTTTTATAGTTTTCCTTCAAACTCTATTTTTATTCAATGTCCATGTTTTAGAATTATTTTAAAAAAAATTATATTGATTTAAAGTTTTATAAAATTCATTTTATGTATCTTTTACTTTATTTCAAAGGATTTCAAAAGGAATCTTTTTACATGTTTTAAACAGGATGTTTTAACAAGCAATAAATGAACTTTCCTATTTTTAAAGTGTGGAAAAAATTCAATTTCATGTCATCATAAAATTAATTTTATTTATAAATTCCTTTTAAATTTTACATATTTTTTTAAATTAAAACCCCGCTTTCTTTTTTTTGGTTATTTTGGTATTGAAAATGGTTTTTTCAAAAGAAAAGTGTATTGAAATGGGATTTTGAAAGAAAATGGTATTTTAGTATCTGAAATGGATTTACATAAGATTTTGAAAGGGTTTTTCAAATGATGAAATGTTTTATTCATTTTGTGGATTTTAGAAATTATATATTATTGGTGTGCCTAGATAGCACTGGGTGATACCATTGTAGCTTAAACAATGGGTGTGCCCTAACGGAACTTCAATGAATTGGGTAATGATTATATTATATGGATAATTATATTAGATGTAGGCCATATGGTTATTCCAATTTGTAAGAATCAATAAGGGTTCTATAAGGGTTCTATGAGTTGATTTCCCAAAGTACCTACATAAATTTTCTATGTTTTATAATGAGTTTTCATGGGTATAATTTATTTTTAATTGGTAAAATAAATGATATTTATAAAGGAATTATATTTCCCTTTATGGGTAAAATTTTATGTTTTCAAGAAAGGGTTTTTCATGGGTTTTAATGTCTTCCCTGGACTAATGGTTTCATTATTTTTTATCCATTACTATGTTTTTTTGTGCTCGTCCCACATTTTAAAATATTTTTCATAGGATTTAAGGATGATTAAGGTATTGGAGGAGGTTAATTTTAACATCATGAAAAGTTTTTATAGAAAGAAATCATTTTTTGATTTAGAATTTTTATATGGTAGGAAAATGGACATTGATCAGAAGTTTCCACTTTTTATTATATGGTTTTTTTATGTATGAGTTATGGAAAAATTCTCTAAAATATAAACCAAAAAATACTCTCAAAGTGAATAAAGTAAAATTATTAACTAAAACTCATGACTATATAATGTTTAAGGTTGGGGCCTTATAGCTAGAATACATGGATTTATATGAGAGACATGGAAAGTATTGGAATCTATTGTCTTAAACTCTTGTTTCCTACAAAGAGTTCTGACTTAGTAGTCTTATAGGACCAATCAATGACTTAATTCCAAGTGGTAATTTCACTTGCTAAAAATATTTTAGCAATTTAAGTCTATAAATAAGAATATGAATCTGTTATTGATAAGTAATAAAAGAATAAAAGTATTAATATAAAGTTGATATATAGAGTAAAAGATGAAATTTAATATGTTTGAAAAATCATTGTGGTATTCAGATGTTAACCTATGATGTTTAATGTTCTAAGAAGATGTGAACGGCCAAAGGGGGAGAGTAATTTCTATTTATCTAGATTTCAGGAGATAAAATAATAATGTGTGTCCCCTCATGATTTTGTAGATTATCAAAAATATGATGCATGGAGATCATTTATTAAGGGGGAGTGAATTCATAATTAAAGGATTCACCTATTGAATTATATGTGAAAGGGGGAGATTGAAGTGAAGTATCTGATTGGAATCCATTGTGATAATTCAAGTGATGTACATATTAGTAAAACTCCAGTCCATAATTCAAAGAAAAATCACATTGAAATCAAATATCACTTCATCAAGAAGAATTTAGAGCTTGGTCTTGATAATTTATAGTATATTTTGACTAACCTATAGGTTATAAACATTATAATTAAGAACTTACCCAAAGAATAATTTGAGCAGCACCGACTAGCACATGGAGTTTAGTCTACTCTGCACACTTGAAAAGTGTGGATGTGGGACCACATCTCCTCGAGGTATAGTGTGTTTTAATATATATAATAATATTTTTTTCTTCACCATGTTTGATACCACAAAGGTGTGACCTTTGGGTTCATTGAAAAATGGGTAGAAATCGTATTAATCAAGACAGGGGAGAAGCTAGTAGAGGGAGAAGTGAGATAGGAGGAATTTTAAATCTGATGATTCTAAAATTGTTTTATCAATGAATAATAATCATTTACAGGACTTTCCTATAGGTTCTTTATGTAATCAAAACAGATGTGTGGGTTAATATGTGATCTCTAAGGCTGATCATGTAATATATTTTGGTATCAACAAGGTTTCTAGTGAAATGTTTGAGAATAAAGTACTTCATCAATGAAATTTGCATGATACTATTTATTCCCACACTGATCTTATACTATGTGGGCTTAGAGTATATGTTAAGGAAGTCCTTGATCACTATCTGGTGTTACAAAACACAAATGGACTTTCATGTGCATGATTTGTCAAAAATTTGGTTCTTGAAGATTATGAGTATTTTAAACTTCAACAGACCCAAAGGGGGATATTATTTGAAAAAATACCTCTTGGTGGTTCTTTTGAGTTGATTGTGTTTGTTGAAAATTTTTGAAGTTATTGACGGAGGTTATTTTTCAAATAATTCAGGAAGAGTGAGAGAATGAATTCCTGATCTCATGAAAGCTTGAAATGTTTGATCTCACACAAGTGTGAAATTTATGATCTCATGAAACCACAAAATGTATGATCTCATATAAGTGTGAAATGTTTTATCTTGTGAAAGAACAAAATGTATGATCTCACATAAGCATGAAATGTCTTCTCTCCCAAAAGTGTGAAATTTATGATCTCATGGAAGTGTGAAATGTATGATCTTGAGAAAGCATGAAATGTATGATCTTGGAGAAGAACAAAATGTATGATATTTCACAAACATGAAATTTATGATCTTGTGGTCGCATGAAATCTATAATATAGATAAAGCATTAATATCTAATCTCATGAAGCATGAATGTCTGAACTGATATCATGGATTGAGAATGTATGAACTGATCTCATGGAGTGAGAATGTCTGAACTAATCTCACGAAGCATGAATATCTGAACTGATCTAACGAAGCACAAATGTCTGAACTAATCTAGCTAAGAGTGAATGTATGAACTGATCTCATGGAGACATTATGTGAAGTACATGAAGATAAGGAATCTGAAAATGATAGGGGTATCTCACGGTCATTCAAAATCACACAATTACATGATTGTCTGTGGATCTCACGAGGAGAATACACAAAGAATTACAATACAATGTTGTTGGCCACATGATTGTCTTTTGATCTTGTGATGGGATCATGAAAAGATAATTGATTTTAGTGGATCTTTTTATGGATCATGTGAAGCACTAAAATAAAATAGCACCAGCCACATGATTGTCTTTGGATCACTTGATGGATCAAGTAAGGCACTGGAAGACAATGTAACTGATCACCGCATGGTTATATTTTGACCTTGCGATGGATCATGCAAATCACTAGAAGACAATGTCATTGAACACTACATTATTTTCCATTGATCTCATGATAGGATCACACAAATCATGTGATGCTGATTACTGAGGTGGTGGAATGGATGGTTGTATGAAATTTATGGAGGTAAGGAAGTAGAAATTTTCCTATACATACCTATTGACCCTTCCATAATTGGTGATGAAATTTTTCTTAAAATATTCATCTGAATAAAATTATGAATAAGGGGTTTCATGTAAAGTGAAGGAATATATGATATTCACATAACAAATGTTTTTTTAATGAGCAGAATGAAGTGTTGTTAAAATATATTATGATTTGCATAATCTATTAAAGGTATTGAGAAAGAATCTAATGATGTGAATTATGTGTTGGGTGGTTGAATAAATAAGTAGACCCATTGATATCTTCTGATCTGTATGAACTGATTATGATATCATGATCTGCATTATCTGAACAAGGTCTTATGATCCATGTGAACTAAAAAAGTTAGTGTAAAGGGGTCTCATGGAAAGGTATCATGGAGGGGTTACGTGTCAGATCTCATGCAAGGGGTAACATGTTAGGATCTCATGAAAAGGGTCTCACGCCAGGATCCTGTGCAAGGGTTAGGTTCCAAGATCTTGCTTAAGGGGTTACATGATAGGATCTTGCATAAAGGATATCATGTCAGGACCTCAAAAAAAGGGTTACACACCAAGATCATTCACAATGAGATATGTGCCAGCATTACAATATGAGAAATATCAATTTCATATCTAAATTGAGAAGAAGTATATGATGGAGTATTTTCACCATTCAAAAATACATGAAAAGGAATTTTATTCACTTCTACAACTAGGCTAGTGAAAATATGAATTGGAATAAATTATAGATCCCTCCAAATCTTGAGTTTATAATTTATGTTTCTATAAGAAAGGGTATTTTTTCTAGGTTTCTAGAAATTGTAAGTTCTATATCAAGGTGTTTTTATAGAAGTGAAGGGGTTTCCCAGAAATAAATTCAGCAGAGAATCTACCAACAATTTAGGATGCATTAAATATTGATAATGAGGGGATATATATGCTTATAAACTATGTATAAATCCTTTTTAGAAAAGTGGGAAAATGAAGAGGAAGAAGGTGATAATTTCCACTGGAAGTTCTCAATTAAAGGAAATACCAAGGAAGTGACCCTTGGAAAGTAGTGAGTTGTCCATAAATCTTATAAGGTAGTGAGCCTCATCAAAGAATTGATCTATCTCAAACCTTTTATTGGCATGGAGCTTTAGTGGATTTAGTACATCGGTACATTATCATTATAATATTTGGATATAGCCTAGTGAGGGTGAACCAAGTAAAAATCTATGTTTCATTATTCTTTATTTCTTTCTTTACTTTTTATGAATCATCATTAGATTAATTTGGAAAGAATAAGAACTCCATAAAAACTAATGTGAAAATGAATTTACCCTTATAATAAATTTGTCAAGATCCAGCGGTACAGTAAGAATTTTGAAAAGAATATATATACCATAATTCACCCCCCCACCCCCCACTCAGGGTATCTAAGATCCTATTGTTCTTAACATAATAATTTTATGATATAATTATAAAATCTCGGTATATAAACACTTTATTCCATCCACTTAAATTATTTTCATTACAAAGGACCTTCCTTAGTCTAGGAGTTAACCCTTGGATTTAAGCATTGGTTCAGATAATGAAAATATTCCCTATACATAGTATATTTAACTATAAATGGTATGTTATGATGAAATTTATTTTCTCCATTGAAGTATTTATTTTTTCTCATCAATTACTTGCACTTTTCCCTTATTTTACACATTAAAAACATCTTCTTGTCCATTTGATACATCCCCTAAGGTTCTTCTTCATGTATTCTCAACATGTAGAAAACTAAATCTTCTTTCCACTATGGTCATTAAAAAACTCCATTTTTCACTTATTAAGTGTGTCAGGAAACTCTCCCAAATTGAGATTGTTATCATATAACGAGATAGATAATTATGTATAATTATAAGGATCTGCCTCCCAGTTATTGTTTCATTTGTTTCCATCCCATAACATTTATTATTAACCTAAATCCTTAAAGTTTCATCCATTAACTAAAACAAAAAGGTTTTGTGTGAATATTCATATTGATGAACCATATAATCATGAAAAATAATTTATGGGATGTATAAATCATGATACCTTCTTTTCAATGTATAACACATTAGGTTTAACCTAGGTCGTCCATGATCATCATCTATTAAAATCCTTAAAGATGGTTTCTAAGTAAATTTTTAATTAACCCAAGCATATCCCTTAGGAGTTTCAAACTAGGTGTGAAGTAAGGCTATACTCACTTTACACTAGAATTATGGATGATATATTATCAAAAAACTCTTTTGAGGGTTATTAACCCTACATACATCTATCCTAAAACCACATAAAATTTTATTACCCAGACCAATATTTATTTCTAGGAAAACCACAAAATCTCTATCTTACCAAAACATTAGTATGTTAAATTATACATAATCTTATTCATAGAGTTTTAACCAAAGTTCTCTAATCATAATCTCTAATAATTGACTAAACCTTATTATAATACCAACTATAGAGACCTGTGATTTTCATACATAATTATTATATCTTTTTAGATGAATATTCAATACATTCTGAAAATATACACTCAAGGACCATAAAGGTTTAGTTTCTTTGGATAATATATATACAATATTCTTATTTCATGAAATACCATCAACATATCCCGCAAAGATCATCCCACTTAGTACTCTTTATTGACATACCCTACTTAAACCTTTATTAGTAACCTGGGGAAAGGAAACATAAGAAAGGGTGAGCTTAGATTCTCAGTAAGGGTAAACATGGGAGATAACAATTGATGATCATGTGAAAGTATAAGATAATACTAAGGGCATGAGATAATGAAAAAAACTTAGAATGTTCATACCCAATATATAATGGATTATAAACATGATCCATAGAATAAAACTTTATCATTTAAAAATAAATGTATCATAAGAGTGGTAAATCATCATAAATCAATCATGAATCCTAATTTCATGTCATAAAATTGTAGTGCCATCATAATTATAGAAACAATTTCACATGTCAAGGTTAACTATTTAGACCATCAAATCATAGTGGGTCAGGTATTAACACATATTTTCCATATCATAAAAAATTAGAAATCATCACTTATTTTCCATATTGGATCAATTACATTAACTTGTTTCCCATTGTGGATCAAACACATCAACATTTTTCCCATAGTAGATCAAGAAAATCGATTTTTCCCATAGTAGATCAATCACATCAACTTTTTTCCCATAGTTATCTCATGAGATATAAAACATTACCCAATGAATTAGAGGGATATATAATTCTATTAAAACACATCACATTATTAAAATCATACATATATGTGACACAATATCACAAAACAATCATTATATCATAACCCGTGCAAAAAAAAGGTTTTATAAACAATTCATAAATTCATCATAGCATAACCCATGGAAAATAAACTGGTTTCATACACATCTCATCATCATAAACCATATATATAAATTATAAGGATGGTATAATTGGATCATATACCCATTAAAACATAATTAAAATCAAATTATGTTATCATAGATGAAAGTTCCTTTAAAATATTCCCTAGAATATTTCTAGAGGAAAATACCCTTTTCTCTTTGAAATCAATTATTTAAAATCCAAAAAATTCCTAAATATTGCGGAAAAAACTTTCATTGAAAATAAACTTGAGAACATATAAATGAAACTTCAAATAATTGAGTGGATATAATTTATGAAAATTCTATTTATATTTTATAAGTTAAAATAAAACATTACTTTTAGACTTTTGTAAAAAGTTAAAAAGTACCTCATTTGGAAAATGACATGAAGATTACTTTTAAACCATTTTTGTAAAAATTATTTCATGTATAAAAATTAATTTATCAATCATAATATAATATTAAAAACATTCCAAAAAATATTTTTATAAATCAAGTATATATAAGAAAAAATGGATTTTTGATTGAAAAGAGAAATAAAGAAATTTGTCCTTAAAAACATTATTTCGATTCATTGAGTGCATATGATGTGGAAAATGAAATGAAAATAGGTATTATTAATAATTAAGTAAAGGAGAATAAAATTTAAAGGTATTTACCTGATAAGGATTTTATAATTTCCTCATAAAATTAAAGCATAAACAATCCTGATTAAAATAGGATTGAAACATAAATCTCTTACCACAAGTTTTTTATTTCTTCATACACATTCAAATATCCTATATAATAAATATAGATTAATTATAAATTTATTTAATAACTATATTCACATCTATCATACCATGTATTATTTACTTATTACAAATTATCACTCACTTATAAATATTTTTTTATTAAAATCATTATTCTGGTAGATAATTGCTTCGTTATTCATGCATGTTTTGGTTTAGAAGTCCTGGTCCTTATAAATTGAACATGGTTACATCATATATAGAATTTTAATCATGATTAAAATATCATATATATTCATTATATATATTTATATCCATCTATAATAGGAATAAATAGAAAAATGAATTATACAGTTCATAGAGATGGTAAGTCATACATATGCATAAATGTTGTTTCTATTTTTCAGTGGATTGAATAAAAGGAAGTTAAATAATATTACACCCTTAAAATAATTAATATATTATTTAAATCATGTATATTCATCAAATATGTCCTTATTACCATCCATGTAAAAAAATCTATCACATCGCTTTGTGGAGCTGGTGGTCCACACGTAGGCACGAGCAACATTATCATTTTCCAACAAATTATAACTTAAAAAGTTAGATATGATATTATAATTTAAAAATAATAATTATTTCAAAAATACAATATATAAACATTAAACCCATAATTATAACCATCCATGAAATGTGGTTATGTAAAATTAATTGTATCGCTACGTGGAGACGGTACGCCATACGTATACAAGAGAAATACTTTATATAACACCCCAGAATGATAAAGGGCTAAATGACTAAATGATATGACTCATGTCAACAAGGTGCCCCTTCCTTTTAGGGTGCCTACCTAGTTATAACTCCATAGTTAAGCATGCTAGTCTTGGATTAGTGATCATGATGGG
Source organism: Viscum album (assembly GCA_963277665.1). Taxonomy (NCBI): domain Eukaryota; kingdom Viridiplantae; phylum Streptophyta; class Magnoliopsida; order Santalales; family Viscaceae; genus Viscum; species Viscum album. The sequence goes on along the minus strand of OY728142.1, from coordinate 1,146,884,066 downwards.
TGACCTTCTGGGAATTTTCTCAGGATGTGTGTGAGTGAGGACAAAACACACTAGAAAGAACATGTGTTGGCCTATGAGGAAAATAATTTGTTAGATGACCCGTTTGGGAACATGGGTGGGCCCCGTGGTGGGGACCATGTGTCTACGGGGCAACTGGGGGTACCTAGCGGGCCAAGGCTCGATGACCATGTTAAGGCGGGGTGTCTATGCTGTTATCGGGACCCAGTTATTACATTTGGTACCAGAGGTGGTACCCAACCTTAAGTGCGGTAAACTACCTGGGTTGAGATGTAGGGCTCAAAACGAGGACATTATGCTCTAAAGGGGGTGTGAATGTAATACCCAAGAATGATAAAGGGTTAAATGACTAAATGATATGACTCATGTCAAAAGGGTGCACCTTCCTTTTCGAGAGCGTACCTGATTAGAACTCCGTAGTTAAGCATGATTGGCTTGGAGTAGTGATCGGGATGGGTGACCTTATGGGATGTTTCCTAGGGTGTTTGTGAGTGAAGAAAAATCACACTAGAAAGGACATGCATTGGTCTGTGGGGACTATCACTAGTCAGATGACCCGTTCGGGCACGTGGGTGGGACCCAGGGTGGGGACCACGAGTTTTTGGGGCAACTGGTGGTACCTAGCAGGCATGGGCCCAACTGCCATGTTAAGGCGGGGTGTCTGTGGTCATCGAGACCCAGTTGTTACACTTTAACTTCCCATTTGATGGAAAAGAGGTTTAATAAAGGTGTTTTCATAAATATAATAACATTTAAATATATTTAGTATTATTAATTTATTCTTTTATGAATTATATAATATGTTTATAGAAATTAAAAGAAGAACAAATTGAAAGAGGTTGGGTAAGGTGATTACCTCTTCTTCAGTAGGCCTCATTTAGATTCCCTCTTAATGTCACTTAGAATAGTATTTTAAGAAGTCCAGAACCTATAATTAATGTATTGGTAAATTTAGAAGAAAATTATGTATGGGATGGTTGATATAGAAGGTTCAAATTGGTGTAATGAATACAAAGGAGAGGTACCATTTTATAAGTGATGGGAGGGGTACTCTTGAAGTTTATTAAAAGTTTAAAATATAATAAATTAATTCTTCAGTAAAATGAATCCAAATTCATTGTGATTCAAATATAAGGTAGTATGTTGTTAAAATCCTATCGAATAATAAAATTTGGACACATTTAAGTGGTGTTTTAAAACTTATCATTTGGATTAACCCCTTAGTAAACCTATTTTAACCTTAACCATGGTAACATCTTTCCCACTCTAAAAGGGTTATAATTTTACTTATAAGGTAACAATTAGTTTATAAATAACCAAGTGATAATAATTTATACCATATCTTATCCCCCTTATCATATTTCATTATTTTGGTGATTTTTTAAATAATTAAATAAAATATTAATTTCATAAAATATCATTAATTTAATTTTTAACAAAATTAATTTAATTTAAATTTAAAGTAATCAAGATAAATATATAATTATAATATAACCCTTTAACACGTGATAGATATTTAAAGGTAATAGGGTGAAATTTTGTATTTTTGTTTTCTTTAAATATTATATAGGTCATTTTCATAGACAATGGTCCCTTAAAAATTAACATTAGATCCCAAGGTTATAATTTTCTAATTACCTTCATTAAATAATAATTAAAATGAAAATGGTTACCTTAACACATAGTTTTAACCCTAATTAACTCATTTTACCTTTACCATGGTAAAAACATTATTGGGGTTACTATTCATATTGACCAAAAATTCAAGGGAACTATTTATCAAATTTAAACCTCCTGATTTAAAATATAGTATCCATTTATCTTGATTCAATCTCTATAAGTGGAAAAAAATTAATATAAAAATTCAAAATGAAATGAAAATTAGTTTATCTAAAAAAATATTTCTATGTATAAAAAATGTTTGTATTCTAAACTCAACAATAAAATTGATTCCAGTGAACTTAATTGGATTAATAATAATATAACATAACTAATGTAACTTTTAAATCATTTTATAAAATGAAACTTTTAAATTCTTGAAAAAATATAGTTTTTAATAAAAATCCATATTTTCACTATTCATCTAAAAATCAGTTTTTTTCGGAAAATTCTCAAAAATTGATCCTAAGATAATTTTTATATTATGATTTCAAAAATGAAGTTTATTTCTTCCAATATTTTTTCTAAAATTGGAAATAAAATAATACTTTCTCATAAAAAAACATTGTTAAAATAAACGATTTTTTAATGAATAATATAAATTTACTAAAAATTGAATGTTTTTATTAAGCCTTAATCAATAAATTGGTATTCATTAGGACCTTAATATTTATTTCATACTTTTTTAATTCTTATTCATACCTTCCAACTCAACGGCTAGGTTTTAATGGTCATAATTAAAAAATAATATTTAATGGTTGTTTATGCTTGGTCTTGTGCGTCATATAGGCTATCAAACATAGTGTTCTTATTTTAAAATCTCAGGGTGTTAAAAATAGTGTCTCGACTCAAATCATGAATATTCCACTCAAACTCTAGATTCACTAGATGAAAAATACACGAAGAATGTTAAAACAATAAGTAAGGGATGTGTTATCTATTGATATTACCTTGATGATGTAAATACTAAAAACATAATAACTCATAATTTATTCCCAAATCCAAGATTAAACCAAGAAACTAAAACACAACAAGAACTTCAAGAACACCTAAGCCAACAAATCTTGAAAATTACCACCACATCCCAAATAAAAAGGAATAATTCATAAAGAGGCCAAACATAAGTCTCAAAAACATTTATAAAACCCTTAATTAGAATTTAAAATATAATATTCATGCCACCAAGGTCAAATAACTATCCAAGACAATCCATGCACGTAGTAATGAGACAACAGAATATGGAACTCTATTATATGTCATTGAATCTAAATCTAAAACCGAATTTCTCTCAAAATAATGAACAAAATAAGAAGTATCCCAAAAAGATAAGAACACTAATATGTAACTCTTTCATCCATTATAAGAAAAAGATATGGGGTACATAATTAAGTTGTAACATGTCCCAAAAAATAGAAATACAAAATTTGGAAACCTGAAACCCATTTTCAACCTCTAACTCTTCAAATAGTGGTAAGAACAAAAACTACTTCCCAAATTTAAACTAGGTTTAAGACTTTTTCTACTGATTCCCATTCAACTTATATAACCTCTAAAGGTGACTGAGTTAGGAACATAGATGATAAGTCCGTAGATATATTTAAAATAAAATATTAGAGTTCCTTGGCTTACCACATTGAAATAATATCAATAGACTATATTATATTTAAGTCGGAACAATATGTTAAGAAGGTAGCTTCACATCATCATTACCATCCTAATTTTGTTTCTATTATCTATATCACCATCACTAACACTAAATGAGGTCAAAGAATTACTTTCCATAGGTTTTCCTTCTATAATTTCTTCATCAGTGATTTCCATACAAACCACATACATGTATGTAGTCAAGCTAGAATAAAATATCTCTAAACTAAGATATTAAATAATGCCACTGAAAAATAACTAAATCATATTTGCATCAAAAATATCCTATTTAGGGTATAAATATATATATTTCTAGTGAAATATTTAGTATATTCCTTCACTAGATGATCACCTTGATAAACCCTAAAAAAATCCAATTTCTACTCAACTCTGACCTTCTTAGGGTTTCTTTAAAGGATCCCCATTATATTCTCTCAAATGGTTGAGAATGGATACTAAATTTACACCATTCCATATCCAAACCTTCGTATTAAGTAATGGTGAAAGTCACCCAAGAGATGTTATGAGTTCCTAGTGAATTGAGGATCTCTTCGACATTAAATAGACACTTTTTGCCTCTTAGGATCCCTAATCACCAAAAAATATTAGTGGATACCAATTTAGGAACTCTCTTACATGATCCATAATATGAGAAAAACTAGGCCCCATCACCCCTTTGAGATTTTATGAAAAGTTAGAAACTGAGAAGACCACTCATGGGTCATTAGAAGGATTTCCCTATGAACCACTACCTAAATCATTCTATCTTTGACATTATAATATCCTTTTGAGGGACATATTCTAAAACATCGTAAAAGAATTAATCAATACAGGCTTCAAATACTGATGCAAAATAATCATAATCATAAATTAAACAAATCAAAATCAATAAAAAAATGTTTTATGAGATCATCAAATCCATATGTTATTTTCAAATCATTTATAAAACCTTATTTTATTTTGAAACTCCAAGCAGTTTATCAAAATACTTTTTAAGAATGATAAATGTCACTAAAATGATATGGATTTACATTATAATATTATTTACTATACTTTGAAATCACTCCAAATTCATTGATAAACAATAAAATCCATTCTTTGAAAATCAACATAGTATAAAATCATCCTGTATTTTAAATAATTTATAATAAAACCATGGGTGCTCCCCATAGAACCAAAACATGATCTTTGTAAAAAAAATTAAGATCATAAAGTATCACTTTAAAAATTGAACACAGTAATCATAACTACTTTACATAGTTTGTGCATGACTTTACAGACTGTGCACCCTAATTGTGTGCCTCTAGATTCCCTCCCACTTTGACCCCAAAACATGGAATTTCCAGAAAGTACTCATGGGATCTCCATACAACATAGATAAGTACAAATACAAATTAAAATTATTCAAATATAGTCAATTTTAAAATTAAAATTCAAACTAAATCTCTTGATAAATCATGGTAACTCAAGGATTGGTATAAAGAAAATCTAACTAGAAACTCCCCCCACATCTACATCTTGATCTATGATGGTCTTATCTCCTATCTACCATCAACACCCAAATAAAAATAGGGATATGATACCATTTATCAAGAACTAAACTCCTTAGTCAATTAACCTAATTATATGACCCCATGGGTCTCCTGTAATACCTTGGTTTTCTTCCCAGCATACCATGGTATATTACCCATAGGGGTTACTTGTTATACTAATGACTACCCCCACAATCCAACACATGTATTTTAGTGTGATTTTTCCTCACTCACATACATACTAAGAAACTACCTAGGATTTCACCCATTAGGAAACTACTCTAGTAAAATCACACATAACTTTTTAGTTCTAATCGGATAGGATCTTGAAAATAAAGGTGTGCCTTGTTGACATGGGTAATAACTTTTATCTTTTTAAGTCTCAATTGTCCGGGAGTGTTACACTAAATTGTGACACTAAAATGTCACTTTTATGTGTTGGTATTTATTATATTTCTTGATCCCTTTAGTTTGAGGTTTTTTTATCATTATAATATGAAATTTTCCCTAGACACACGATTTCTGTATGGTTTTCCAAACCATGCAGGCTAAGTGTGTATCCTGTTACTATTTTTAATAGTGGAAACTACATGGTTATCATATTTATTGGTACACCATGTGGGTAAACAATGAAACCATATCTATTTTTGTTATTTTATTAATTCTATATTATTTTTATATAGGGCTTATTATTTTTGATTCCTCGCTTTAAACCAGGAATCAAAGTTTCCCCTTCTTCCCTCCTATAGATATTCCATGGTGATTTCTTGGTGATTTATCAAGAAAATAAGAATGTTAAGACCATTTTATTATTTTCATTCCCATTATTTCTAATTATCCCTTTATTTTACCCTCTTTACTATCCCTATTATCCAAGGTGCCCGAGTTACATGTATAGGGTTGTCTAAAATTAGATTTTTCGTTTCTAAGGATTTGAGACCCTCTTGTTCAACCTAAAATTGTGTATTTGTCAAAGGTGACATGATTAAACTGTTTGAGATGTTTGTTTCCATCTATTTGATTTTACTTGTCTGAATATTAAATTAATGTAATTATAAAGTGGTTTTAAACTTAGATAAATATTTAAAATTTTATCTATGTAAGAGTTATAAAAGGTTTTCTATAAACCCTATTAGTTTTCATAGGGTATAATGGGTGGACTTAATAAATTAAAAGTCATTTTCATTCCAAGTGAGTTTTTCTGCATGAAACATGTTTGATAAAAGGTTAATGATGATTTTATTTAAAGGAAATATTTTATCCATGATTTTTTGATCCATTTATATGTTAAAAATTTGTGTGTTTAAGGGTTAGTGAGTTTTCTATGTTTTATGGGGTATATTTAATCTATGGAAATATTTTAGTTACTCTATTTATTTTTTGTTATTATGCTTGATATTATTTATGTGTTCTTTATATTATATATGGTTTCTAAAAAAATATCTTTATAAAGGTATTTTAAAGTATATAGTTATTATCTTAAACCAATGTCCCATTTAGAACCTTATCTGAATAAATCCAACAGTTATAGCTAAACCCTTTTTGATCTATAATGTTTATTTGATGCTTTTGGTTGTGTATATTGAAAATTTATTGGGGTATTGATTGTTTCCTATGGGCTTGGTAAGGGGATATTCAGTGTAGGGTATCAGAGGTGGGATGGGAAATTGATACTTTTTGTTTGATTACTTGTGTTATGTTATTTTTTATGTGATTTTTGGATGATGAATTGATCCCACCTCTTTTAGTTAGTTTCATGGGTAAATTTTAGGTAAATGTGTGTGAAATTAAGAGATATATTTTGTAATAATTATGTGTTTACACTGGCTAGTATACCATGGTTGAGGTTTTTCTATCTATTGGGATGTATCCCTTAATGAGGCTAGTTGAGAGAAATTTGAGTGGTGAGTCTAGGACCATAATGCTTATAAGTAGTGGTTTTACCTAGGCATGTATAGTATTTTTTGTTAGTCCCTATGGTGATGAATCATTATGAGTACTATGTATTATGTTTTGTTATGTATTATTTTACATGTGAGTTACATATCTTTCCAATTTATTTATTCTCTTGATATGTCAACTGATTAATTATTGATCTTGTTGTTATAAATTTATTTTTTTCATGATTTATTATCACTTACCCTTGGTGTTTCATTTATAGAATTTCTAATTTAATTTATTGTGTCTTGATAATTATTTAATTTTTTCCAAATAAAAGAGGTGGTTTTTTACAAACTTTAAGTTTTTTGGTGAAACAAATTCTAAACTCATCTTTGACCTATTTGGATATTTTTTTAAATGTGGATTTCTAAATGTAAAATGGGAACATTATTGGGGATTTCTAATGTTGAGGTATTTTATAAATGAACTTAATATGTTGTTTTTTATCCTATAAATGTAAAAGTTTTTTATTTTATACTCTATATTTTTCAAAATTGTATTCTTAGTTTATCTCATAAAAATAAATGATATAGACTCTTGGTCATATCCTATTAGGCATTAGATCATGCCATATATACTCACATTTTTGGGTATATATCCTTCATATTTTATGTAGGTATTCAGGTTTTGAATTACATGTAATATTTTCACCACTCTCCTATAGGAAGAAGGTGTATCTTGTTTCAGGGTGGGGACTTGAGATTCACATGGTGATGTTATGGTTAGTTTCTCAGGATCATTGGATCGATTTGGGGATGTGTTGAGTATTAGACACTTTGGATTTCATTCTTATTTTTTGTTTCATATTGTGGATTGTAAATATTGTATAAAATAGTTTTTATTTTTTTAGTAATGTATTTATGGGAGTTTTATATTATATTACTTGTTATTATTTATTTTGTTGGATGATATTTAGAATTAACTACTTGTTTATCATGAGAGTTAAATATCTAGATACTTTATTTGGGACTATCAGTTGGAATACATTTTATTAGTTTATTATTATGGAGGGTTAAATAATCCCAGTTATTAAATTTGATACCCAAGGAACTTGTTTCTAGATTATGGTGATCAAGAACACGCTTTAGGCTTTATGGTAGAGTGGTCTGGGGGACGAGTCAGGTCAATCCAATATGATTTGTTACATTTTTGTATCAAAATAAATATGTAGTTGTAAGTGTGGTGTAATTTTATGGGTTTTAGGTGTGGGGTATATAATGAGGATGTTATTATTCAGAGGTTCGGTGAGTATAAATTCCATAGAAATATCATGTGACTTCAGGAAACCCCCCCCCCCCCCATACACCAGAGACTATTGATGAACAGAGAGGGTCTAAGGTTTTAAATTTGGGACACTATTCTCTCATATCAGAGAAAAACCAAAGTGTAAATATCATACAACATCCATAATAATCATTACATAGCACAAAAACCTAATAAACAAGAATCATGAAATATAAAAATATAAATTTTTTCATATAAGAATACATCTCAAATGATCACTCACTAAACCGATCACATATATAAATAAACAAAAAGAAATAAAATATGAAAGATTCTATACTACAATCCTCGAGACATACCGCATCCCAGTCTCCATACAATATATACATATTAATCATGAAACATTGGGCCTCTTACCTAACTAAACATATGATCCATGAGGTTTTTTTAGGTGCCAAAGTTCTAGGGTCTCCAGAGTCGGGTGTGAGTAAAACTCAATAGGGAACCACCAATGAAATCCCAAAAAAATAGTAAATACTCTTTAAACACATGTGATATGATTAGAAAAATAAAATAATGTGAAATCATAATAGAATAATCACCATTGATCCTTAGGTTCTACGGTGATGCACAAGGTTGACCATACCTACTTTTACTGGTGTATTATGTATATGATAAATGTTTCATAATCCTCAGATGATACATATCCTACCCTAAAAACTTAGGAATATGTGTATGTAAGTATATCTAATCACTCAGGGGAAAGAGACATCCCTTCATTATATCGTATATAAAACACTCAGGGAATAGCTTCCCAACCTAGAATCTCATTTCATACACTCTGGGTGAAGAGTGGCCTAATAAAGTGCTTATTTCAAGGCTTTCATCAAATAGAATTTAAAAAAACTATAATGCAATACAAGGCTTACCAGGGATATTTCTCAAGGTTTTGGGCCTAGAGATCCACTATTCAACCACTTATGTTTTTTCATTTGTGTTTTCTATTTTTTAAAATAAAGCAAGAAATGTGGGTTGTTTTTTATGTTTTATAAATTTTTTGAAATGAATGTATAATGCAGTAACACAAACAGATTAATTAAGAAAATAAAGATGGTTCAAAGGTTAATTATAGTGGGTTTTTTCATAACTTTCTTTTTATCTATTTCATATAATTCATTGAGTATATCCAATATTGTTTATCTACTTATCCCTCCCCACTATTTCATTATGTATGAGAATATAAACCTATCTAAAAACCTTAAAGTATACCTTTAACTCATTTATTTTAAGTTCATTAGTGGAAGGATGTGGAAATGCTGATAGGGAATAGAGTGGAATTTTCACCCCCACTCTTCAACTTCACTATGACACATAACCATGGAAAAATATATTGATAATTAAATATATGAATTTAATAACTCTCACTATAATTCCCATAGGACCAACCATAATGGGTTATCTCTTAATAACCATGGATCATGAGATCACTAGGTATATCACTAGGATTGAGAAACATGGAAATATGGGAGAGAGAAAAAACACATAGCTGAATAGAAATAGAAACAATTAATTAAAATTAATAAATTGAAAATAATAATTCCTATGATAAATAAAATCTATAATGAATAACAAGGACTCAATCCCCCACATAAAATTGAGAGAATAATACATTTACAGGCATCTCACATTCTTCTTCCCCTTTCTTTTGAAATTTCAATATCACGAGCAGTGAATTCCATTCTACCTTGGATGAATTATACATTTATCGATTGAGGATTGAGATTATTCAAACAACATACCTTGAATATTCTCCTTACATGTTACCTTACCATAATTTTCATCACTCTATTTTAATTGGATGATCAACATGTGGATCATCTATTTAAGCTCTCCCTAGTTTATTTGAACTAGTGAAAATGGTTTTTTATTTACATTTTATATTTTGGTTATTTTAGATTTAATTTCCTTGGTTAATATAACCTTTAAAAAGCATATAAGATGTTCCATTTACCTTTATATGTGTTTTGGAGGACCTTGACGTGGTCGTATTGCCACAAGGATACCCTTATATAGGTTGTTGATTAACCTAATGTTGTTTCCTTGATTAACTTTATCTAGTAATAGAGAAATATATCCTTTGGAATTCATATAGGTGCTTTTATGTAGTGAATTTTATACTATAACTACTTTTAAAAATCTTTAAAAATCCCAGGGGAAACATTACGCATCACTTTGGATAACCTTTACACAACTATTAAGAGGGTCTTGGTACCTTTACATAGTAGCTTGTCTACACTTATATAGCTCCCAGAATCACAGATTCCAATTACGTGGTGACCATATTGTGACTTTTACCCTTGCACATCTTTTGTGTTCAGTGATCTACCCTTACCTAGCTTCTTGAATCACCTTTACACAATGACTCTCCACTAGTTACCATTATATAGCATGTACCCTGCATAAGGGTAACATAAAACTAAAAAATCATGAATACAAAAAAATTGTGTGTATTATTTATAAAAAATAATTCCAAAAGGATAAAATCAATTAAAAATAATAAATTTAATCCTATTAAAATTTTATACATATATTCTAAAATATAATGAATGGATTTTCAATAAATTCCAAGAAATAAATAAAACATTTAAACCCATGATTTAATCTAGAAAATTAAATTAAATATTTCCAAAAGTAACAAAAATGTATTAATTACAAAGGTTATAGATCAATGAAAGGGTCAATAATCAATGAAAAGAATTTTAAAATGAATAAATATTGTATCTCTTTGGGTCTCACCCAAAATTTTAGGAATACAATCAGATGAGAGTAGATCCACCTAGAATCTCATATCATATAGTTGAGGGAAGAGTGGCCCCACTCAGGATCTCATTTCATGTAATTAGGGAGAATATTATCCCCACATAGAATATCATATAACACAATTAGGGAGAAGAGAAACCCAACCTAAAATATCATATAATATATAGGATAGAATTTTAACACTCATAAATATATCATATAATATTTTAAGGTAGAATTGACCCACCTAGAAACATCTCATATAATATTTAGGGGGAAAGCAGTCCACCCAAGAACATTTCATTAAGGGAAATAGTGCCCATCATGTAATATTTCACAAAATATATGCACCCATGGAATAATCCTTTCCTTGTACCATTATATATAATACATAAAAAATGGAATTATATCCCACTCAAAATCTCACTAGTTTTTCACTGGGGTGCTAGTCACTCAGAACTAGCCCCACAAATCATGGAATGCCTTAGCATCCATCTAGACACTTAGGTTAGTCTCTAGAGGATCATCTTATATGTACATGAACTTCATTCCAAACCCATAACCATTCTCATCTCACACACAAGGGCATGAACTAGACTATCATTATTGATCCTTGGGTTCTAATGTGACACCCAGGAATGACCATACCTACAACCCTACACCGGCCCTCACCAAGGTAAACATAATAATGAGGTTCTACCAAGGTCTCATAGGTCACATCATAGTCTGAACACCCCACATAATATCATTTATCTCCTTCAAAACTCTAGGGTAAACACCCTTCACTCATAGGTAACAACATCCCACAACATTACTATGATTATATTATGGACTCACTGGACTTACTAAAAAACCACACCAATATTAATATAGAGAGATGGTGTAATGCCCATCTCACTTCCCATGTTATACTAGGTTGGTCTACTCACACAAAATATCAAAAATATATCCAAGTTATATACAAATAGGTATTTACATACTAGTGGGAGAAGAACATTCACCCCACTCTCTAGCCGGATAGCTCAATGGATATAAGGCATCTAAAGGGTTTCTAGATTGACCATCCCTATGTAACCCTTTGTAATCCATCACACTTTTTTACTTAGAGAAAACCAAGGTAACTTATGCCTAGATCCAACATTTTCATCCATTCCATTTAACTTATACCCATCAATATTCTATATGTCTCATCTCATACCATTGTATACAATCTCATATCCATCAGTGGTCAAGGCATAAACAATGTTTAAGGTTCCAAAATGACATTTTCGCTTTTTTCATTTTATGGAATTTATTTAAATTAACTCATTTTAAATAAAAAGGTTATTCACATGCTAGTGGTGAGATCACATATCACATGCCATGTATCAGAATTCATAAATAATGGGGATATTTACAAGAGGCCACTAACATCATATGAAGTCATTTCTTTTTAATAAAATTTAGTAATTATTTTCCAATATTTTCCAAGCCCCGCATCATCTTATAAACCCCAATCTCAAACCACGACATCCAAATTAATTAATTATAACCATTTATATTTTATTTATAAAATTTAATTCAAATATAAAAAAATTCATAAAAATATAACCATGAAAACCCTTCTCATAAAAATTATGACAAACCACGCCAAAAATATCAATGGCTCACTCTTAACACCATCCCAAGAAAAATCCATATCTTTCACCATCGATTCATCCATCATTTTCAACTAATATAATAAAAAAATTGTAAGTAAATGTACCTCCAATGAAATAGTGGGAAATAATGTGATTTTATCTACTCAAGATGTTATTTATCCATATCAAGAAAAAATCCCATCATATTAAAATTATTTTATCATTATTCAGTGGAATCATCACCTAGACCTAACCTGGAACTGAAAAAAATCAAAGGCTAACAATGGAAGGAAGAACATGGGGTAAAAGGAAGAGAATCACCATGAATTTCTATGGAAATCCATCAAGAACACTAATCTATAAGGTAAAATTAATTTAGAAGATAAGGTAGGGAGTTCCTTTGATACTTTATGGTTCAGTCATGCGATAGGGGAGAAAAGAGAGGTGGATAATTTAAATCAGTAGGGAAAATGGTCATTTTACCATTTTTAAGAAAATATTGACATATTTATGGTTTATATACAGAATTTTATAAACCATATTCCAATGATATTACCCACACTGTCTCATCCCCCCCCCTTCCCGCATGGTTTCCTTGGGTCACTCTCATTATTTTCCCTAATAATTCAGTTATCCTACATAGGGGTAAAACCTTTCCAAAAAATTGAAACATAAACCTAAAGGTCTTGAACTTTGATCAAGACCTTGAAACATCTCTTCGACCTCAATCTACATCCAAAAAATATACTTGATATGTTTTAAATCTTAGAATCTTGATCTAAATCCAAAATATTCAAAATTTCACCTACTTGGAGACCAAAAATTAAAATTCCCTTTTAAATTTAACAACCTATAAAAACATATGTATTTACAACCTCCCCGCCATAGAACTTATCATCCCAAATAAGTCTTATATGTTCTTAAACCATTGATCCTAACCCACCTTAGTCATGAATTGACCACTAACTCATCGTGTTTTATCACAGAACACCAAATGAGATTCAATAGAGAAACACCAGACACAAGAGTACACTATTCATCGAAAGTCATTCCACCTTCTCATTTCCATTTACAACACCAAGATGAAACTCAATCATTATTTTCTATATTAATAATCCCAAGAATTATAAATTAGTCCATTCATAATCCACTGGTTCTCCTCACTATAAGTCTCTACTTGTAAGGCTCATCCAAAGTCTTGGTGTTTACCACCATTGTAATTGGATACTAAAAGTAATTCTCAATGGTCCATCAACATGATTGATGTGGTTTCCATGTAAATTCATCCAAATACATAAAAAATTATCATTTGATCCACCCCTGGCTAGATTTTCTCAAAAACACATAGCCACACCCACTAAATTTCTATCACATCTCCTAACCATGATGCCTAAATCCTCAGAGGCATCTCAAGATTTCCCAAACATCCACACAAAATTCTAAAAATAAAACCCAATTTCATTACATAGTTAGTTCCAAAACTAACCAATTTCTCTATTATACTCTACCTCAAGAACTCAAACACCTCCAATCCAACTCACTCTTTGGTTGTATCAAAAATATATCTCAATCTCGATGTTAAAATCCAAATTCTATATAATGCCACATCTAAATCCAAAATCTGGTATTCACAAAGCAATTAGACAAAATCATATTTACCGATCCACCAACATCCCAATGCCATCTAGACCATCCACAATTAGTTTCATCTAATCTATAACCCTACCAACATGAGGTACATACCTTTGAAACTCATAGGAATATCCCTAACATATAATTACCTTTATTTTCACTCTACTATACTATAACACCAATATTTGTGGCCCAAAATTCATCAACTATCATATTTCATGAATATATGTAGTCACCATGCTCAAACCCAAGCACCAACACAAAACAAAAATCACTATATGTTCCTGGATCACTTGTAAATTTATTCTCTAAAACAGCTAAATTTTCCTACAAAAAGAGGGTCACACCCTCCAACCACCAATGGTGAGCTCCCCACTATATGAATTCCCTTATAACACTCCCCAAGCACCAACCTAACCGGGTCCCATCAACACATGTGTTTCACTCCTCCTGATCCATGCTCATCTCATCACAAGAAACACCTAAACATGATCAAGCTCGGATCAACCATATCACTATACTCTAATCTGTTCCTCATATAACCTCTTAACACAAAGGGACATTTTTTATTTTCATCAGAACCTAGACCTTCCATTCCCATAATCATATCACTAATAACATTAGTTCTCATCTCCCAATTGGTTTAAAGGTTACACCTCAACCTCATTCTCACCCCAAATGAGATCAGTCACAAAACCCACTGATATCCCATGAATATCCTCTAAAGAGTTAGAAAATATGAGAAATATATAATTCTATTGAACCTCTCAGGTTCCTACGACCTATAAAATTCTCAACAAACTCATACATGGTCCTCTCACAAATCTACAAACCAAATGGGCACTGTGTATACCTAGTGCACACCCACCCTCACATATCAAGGATTTTTCTAAAAAACCATGTCAAATATAACTCTATTATCTCATGGAAAAGCGATTTCTAAGAACCCTCTCATGGGTTCTCATTCATTGTTCATCTCGGTCTAATTCAATCATAATAAGTTTATTCTCCTGTACTACCCTATCACATAACTTGAATCACACTCCCATGAATTTCACATTATCAAACCTAGGCTCACATGCTTGTAACGTTGACCATGATCCCCTCACATGTCAATCTCATCCAACAAGCCTTAGGTATCTTACTCATGCTAAGGCCTACTATGTAATCAACCACTATATGGGCATCATTAAAAAACTAGAATCAAATTTCCTCCTAAATCCAACCATCTAGAACCATGATTCAGGACACATAAGTTATCTCCATCATTATTCCACATATCTGATCACACCATTGTACATAAATCTCAAACGCAAGGTATCTACATATGCCTCATATCTCTAAGGGAACTCCCAAGTATGTATTAACCCCTCTCTCAAGTTATCATCATATATCACAACTCATCTTATAGGCATTGGGCTCTCCCACCAAACCCATAACAATATCTCACATAGACCACAAATCATGGGGAAACATCCCTTCTCCCACCTAAAATATCATGAGTAAAATTACATTCCAAAACACCCACTCTTAGATTCTCGTATATTCATATTAGACATCACGTGTCAAATCACTGCCCACTGGGGCACTAATTTTCATTGGGGATCTATATACCAAACTACCTGCTTGATGATCAAGATATCATCTACACATATATATAGTCATAAACCTATGATGAATCATATCAAGTAAAACTATAGGGATATGGTTCAATTAAGTATAATGAAACCAAGAATATGTGTGGAAAATTACCATAAAGGTTGTTTTTTACACTTTCAATAACCCAAACTACATCATAATCATCCATAAGGGGTTTTCTATGAAGAAAAATGATGCTTATACCAACCAATCAAGGGTAATTATACATCCCTTTCGTAGAGAAAATATATAGTAGTCATCAAGGATCATTCCTCCATAAGATCCACATGAATTATCATCATAGAAAATATACCATGGTTCAGATGAGTATAATGACACCAACAAGTTATATGGGAAAATAATTTATAAGTTTTTGTTGACACATTAAAATACTAAACCTTTGTTATTAGTGAAATCAATCACACATAAGCATGAGTATGTCATATGAATCGTATGTTCTAAAAATGATTCATTTATATCAGCCTATTTCCAATGGTCCAAGATCCAAAAACATAATAAAAATCAAAAATACACACATCATAAATAAATAAATATCCTAATTTTAATAGGAAAAAACAAGAATAACATTCCCATATCCCTGGTAACCGATAATTCTCAATGAAGAAGGTGTTCATGATGCACCAATCTGAGGTCTATCACAAGCTCTAAAATATACTTATTCTCTATCTAACATACCCTAAATATTAATATATATAAAACTATTATATAACTTTATAGTACATCTATGTCTCTAAATCACATACCATTTTCCATTTTAAGGGTGTCATGTGACCTCAATCAGGCTATCCTATATGCTAAAGTTTAACAACTAGAAATAGGGGTCTAAGTTGTTACCTTCGGGAGACTATTACCTTATATCATAGTAAAACCATTTTAAAAATATCTTAAAACATCCACATTAATCATTATATTATACAAGAACCCAATAAACAAAAATCATGTTATATCAACTTATAAATGTTGTCATTCAAGTATATATCCCAACTGATCACCCACCAGGTAAATCACATATAAAAATAAATAAAAGAAATAAAAAAAATATAAGAGGCTATAATATCATCCTAGAGCCTCACCTCATCCTAATATATATCTAAGTTATCTATCTCAATTATGAAACACTAGTACTTTACTCTACTTGAACCTATATTCAATGAGGTCTACTAGGATACCAAAGTGTCAGGGCCACCTGAGTAAGGTGTTATTAAAACTTAGTAAGGAAATACCAAAGAAATCCCTAACATAATCATAAAATACTATGTATGCACATGTGATATGCTTAGAAAGATAAAATAGTGTGCAAGAATAATAAAATAATCACTATCGATCATTGGGTTCTAAGGTGACATTAAGGATTGACTATACCTGCTTCATCCAGTGTTGGATGTCTCTAATCATGATTTATAATCATCAAGGGATACATATCCTACCCTAAAAACTTAGAAATATGTATATGTAAGTGTATATGATCACTTAAGGTGTAAAGTGGACATCTTGGATCATTTCATATATACAACCCTCTAAGGGAATAGAAAACCCACCAAAAATCTCATATCACACACTCAGGAGGAAGATTGGACCCACCTGAAATCTTAGGAATACAGTAAGAGAGAAGAGAAGCCCCACCTGGAATGTGACATTAAGGATTGACTATACCTTCTTCATCCAGTGTTAGATGTCTCTAATCATGATTTATAATCATCAAGTGATACATATCCTACCCTAAAAACATAGAAATATGTATATGTAAGTGTATATGATAACTTAAGGGGTAAAGTGTACATCTTGGATCATTTCATATATACAACACTATAAGGGAATAGTAGGCCCACCCAAAATCTCATATCATACACTCAGGAAGAAGATTGGACCCACCTGAAATCTTAGGAATACAGTAAGAGAGAAGAGAAGCCCCACCTGGAATATCATATCATACAGTAGAGGGGAGATCAATCCCACTTGTAATATTATATCATACACTTGGGGGGAAGAGTGACCCCATAAAAAATATTAAATCATGAAATCAGGGTGGAGGGGCCCTACTTGGAATATCAAGTCACAAAATCATGGTGAAGAGAGACTCCACCCAGAATCTTATATAACATATGGGGGAGAAGTATCCAACCCAGGAACATATCATCAAGGGGGGATAACTCCCACCTCAAAATATCTCCCACATCATATGAACCCAAGGAAACCCCATTTCCTCATACCATTTCATAACATACATGAAGAAAATGGTATCATATCTCACCCACAAGCTCTCCAGCTCATCACCATGGTGCTAGTCACTTAGACCAAGCCCCACATCTCAAGAAATTCCTTAGAATCCATCTAGACACTTGGTACAGTATATATAAGACCATATGGACCACACAATTGCTTCATGTCAAACTCATCGACATTCCCATCTCACACACTAGGGAATTCACTAAACTATCACTACCGATCCTTGGGTTATATGTGACACCCAGGACCAAATATACTTGTTACTCCGCACTGACACTCTCCAGGGTCAATATAATATTAGGGAACCACCAATGTCCCCTAGATCATGACATATTCCTAGAAATACCCATGAGATCCTCTATATCATTCATAACTTTGGTCCAAATCCTATCACTTAGAGTGCCTAAAATCCATCAGCATTACCATTATTTTACTATAAACTTGTCATCCATAGAGTAAATACCATACTGAAATCACTCTAAATAGAAAACATAATTCCCATATTACTTCCAGAGTTATCCTAAATAATTCCACTCACCCAACCTATCATAAATATACCCATGGTAAACCCACGCTATTATCATATACCAGTGGGGTAAGAACACTCATCCCACTCTCTGTTTGGATATCCTAGTGGCTATAATATAACGACACAACATTTTCTTACTTTACTATTACATCATTTCAAAGATAAAAAACATAATATTATTACACATAGAGGATCCAAAGGTTATGTTTCTTGGGTAAACTAGGACCATACATAACAAATACAACATCAAGCATAAACATTTATTTAATTTCTTCTTCTCTAGCTTCTTATCGGCACTTGTCCTCTCCTTAGTATATGTAGCCACATGAGGATATACATCAAAATGGGTGAGATAGAAGCCCAGTAAAAGGATAGATAAGAACAATATAGCATGAGGTGATAAAAGTCATAACATAATCAAAAGATTATAAACATGATAGGAGCATAAATACAAGACTTGAAATGTGGCAATGCATAAAAATGCAACATCATGTCTTAGTGGTTAACTACCACACATACTTGTGAACCAAGATAGCATCTTGTTCACATATCATTTCACATTTACTCATGATATTCATCACTTTACCCAATCCATTGGAGCTCAATATAATTCCGGGCGCACCCGTCACATTTAAACATTCATATTGCGCTATATAATTCTGGGCGCACCCGTCACATCATAACATTATCATTTATCATGCATGCCACAATGAACATATAACATAAATCAACATAATGAACCCATGAAAAGGAATGGGTTTCATCTCATAATAACAAATTCATTATCCTTAGGTTCCCGAAAGAAATAGGGAATAACACACATGTTACAATAACCGTCCACTTTGAGTGAGAAGTAAAAGGGGCGTTCTTAAAAGACGAGTTCTTTTGGAAAACATTTTTTTGGACATAAAAACCAGTGACAAACATTTACATCCCAGAAAATTAAATTCAATAATGAACAAATGATCTTTAAGGAGTAACCATATCAAAAGTGGAGAGAAAGAGGGATAACCCGAAGGAAGAAAACTGGGTTCGAGATTTCCCCTTACATTGTACCCGAATGCTTCCTTCTCTTTAATGTCCTGTATAATGACATTATATTCATTAATTAGAAATCCGGAACCATTTTTACATTAATAGGTTTCATTCTGGTGTCATTATTTCATATTATGTTCCTTTGTATGACTTATAGAGTTTAAAAACATTGTTCGGGGATGTTCGTTTTTATGGTTTTTCTTGGGTGGTTCACTTGTATTCTTAAATTGAAGTTTGGGTAGAACATGAGTAAACGTCCAGATATGAAATTACATGTCATTAATGATATTATAGTAGTTTTAATGATCTTATAATGAATTATATTATATCCATGTGGATGAATCATTTGATAAGAATTAAAAGATGGTTATTTGGGTCAATTTGGGCGGTTTTTGGATCACAACGAACTTGTTTTAACTTATCACTTAGTAATATGGACATAGGTTATTTCCTGGACTTTAAATAGAACATAATACATATAAAATATTCTGGTTCAACCATAAAAATGGTTTCATGACCATATATGAAGGTATAAATGGAAGAAGAAGGTATGTTGTTCTTGAAGGTTATAAATTAACACCTCACGAACAACGTTCTCTTTAATAAAATAAAAGGAAGAGGGAAAGGGGTTTGGATGATATAATATCTCATTTTAATCATAAAATTAAAGTATATGTATAATAATGGAGTTAAAATAAAATTTTTACGAAGATAGGTGGGGAGATATCAAGAAATGAACTTGAACTAGAAAGGAAATTAAAGGAGAAGAGGGAGGGAAATTACCTCTTAAATCCTTCTCTTGAGAACCTCCTTAAGGGATTAATCTTGGTCTTTTGATGAGTCCAGAAGCTCTTGGACGTGGGGGAGGGGCTAGGAGATATTATTGGGTAGATCTTAGACAATTATTGAAGCTTGAGAGGTGTGGTTTGGCAAGAGGAGGGGGAGGGCTTATTTATACATGAGGAGGGAGGTGTTTTTAGTATAAAATATTAAATAAAATAATATATCAAAAGTTAGACTTGTAATAGTAGTTTTTTTGACATCCTAAATCATATATTAATATAATATAATTTTTTTTAGGCTTTAATTCTTCTTTATAATTCTAATTCATTAATTTATTAAAAGGAAAGTGAAAGAAAGAGAAAAGGCCACTTTAAGAAATCACCTCTTGACTTTAGGCTTTGGAAAGTTCTTCTTAGGTTTGAGAATTGGATTTATTGTATTTTAAGGAACCATTTATGAAATTTAATATAATTTTGCCGAAACTAAACTTCTATAATGTTTATGTCATCATTACATCATTAATGATGCAATTTAGTATACATCGATTATGCGAAAAAACTGTATTTTTTACTATTCACCCGAAAATTGAAGTATTTCAGAAAAAAACCAAAAATTTACCCCTACCATTTTTCGACGTGTAGAATCCAAAAACAAAGTCCATTACTCAAAAAAAATTCTAAATATCATTAATTTAATATTTAATTAAAATTATAATTTACTTAAAAAAACAGTTTTTAAGATTAAAACTGATTTATAGTGCTTTAAAAAATTACGTAGGGTCTTATAAAAATATTTAAAAACTATAATAAATTGATTAAATAATTTATGAATACATTTTAGGGAAATAAATATTCTTTTAAATTAATTAATTATTTATAATTAATTATTTATGACTTACAAAATACCAAAACGTTTACTAAGGTCAAATTGTCACTTTCAAAGATGTCTAAAATTTATTTAATTATTCATAGGTAATGTTACTCTTATGTTGGATGATTTACTATTCATAAGGGTCATATTACTATTCATAATGGTATGTTACTATTCATAAGGGTAGGTCACTATTCACCAAAAATTATTTTTGTTTCATTAGACTCAAAAAAATCATCTTGAACACAACCGTGTATGTCGAATTTTCGAAATTCCTTACACAGAAGTGACAAACTTATGTTTAAAGGTCACTTATCACTTATTAGTTCATTATGTTGTGACTTCAAGTTATTTTATGACATAAATATAAGAAGGGAATTTTCATTGAAAAACTTTAGGTCGTTACATTCTTCCCCCCTTAAGAAATTTTTCCCCCGAAATTTCACTTTACACAAACTGGTGAGGGTACTTCTCCTTCATTGCCTCTTCAGGTTCCCAAGTTGCTTCCTCAAACTTATGGTTCCTCCACAACACTTTGACAAGATGGTTTGTCTTGTTACGTAGAACTTTATCTCTCCGATCCAGAATCTTTACTGGCTGCTCCTCATAGGAGAGATCATCTTCCAGCTGCACCACCTCTGAGTTTAGTACATGTGAGGGGTCTGGTATATACTTCCTCAGTAGTGATACATGAAAAAAATCATGAACTTGAGCCATATTCGGTGGAAGTGCTAGATGATAGGCCATGGCTCCTATGTGGTCAAGGATCTCAAAGGGGTCAATATACCTTGCGCTTAGCTTCCCTTTCTTCCCGAATCGCATGACTCTCTTCCATGGAGATATTCGACGGAAGACTTTATCTCCAACGTCGAACTCCAAGTCCCTTTGACGGTTTTCAGCATAGATCTTTTGGAGACTTTGAACAGATTTGATGTGTTTCTGGATGACTTGAACCTTCTCTGTCATCTCTTGAACAAGATCGGTCCCAAGTAGCTTTCTTTCTCCAACTTCATCCCAACAGGTTGGAGTTCTACATCACTTCCCATAAAGAGCTTCATATGGAGCCATCTGAATATTTGAGTGGAAGCTATTGTTTTATGAGAACTAAACCAATGGGAGATGCTGATCCCATCCACCTTTTAATTCTAGAGAGCAGGCTCTTAGCATATCTTCAAGCATCTAAATAGTTCTTTCAGACCGGCCATCAGTTTGGGGGTGATAGGCAATGCTAAAATTTAATTCAGTACTCAAAGCATGTTGAAGGCTCCTCCAAAACTTATATGTGAACCTTGGATCACAGTCAGATACAATTGAGAGTGGAACACCGTGCAGTCTCACCACTTCCTTCACATATATTCTTGCAAGTTGTTCAAGCGAGAGGTCTTCCCGAATAGCGATAAAATGGGCAGTCTTGGTGAGTCGGTCAACCATAACCCACATCGCATTATTTCACTTTGAAGTCATCGGGAGGCCTGTGACAAAGTCCATAGTAACATTTTCCCATTTTCACATGGTTATAGGCAATGGCTGCATCATACCTTTGAACTTTTTTCGCTCAGCTTTAACTTGCTGACATACCAAGCACCTTGATATATATTCCACAATCTCCTTCTTTATGTTATCCCACTAGAAGTGTTCTCAGAGATCAAGGTACATCTTGGTACTCCCAGGATGGATAGAGAAATTTGAGCTATGTGCATTATCAAATATATCCTTATTTATCCCGGGTGATGAAGGTACATAAAGTCGCGTTCCAAATTGAATCACACCATCATCGCCGATATGGAACTCTTGCAGCTTCCCTTCCTTTACTGCATTCACCCTCTTTTGTATCTCCACATCATCCCTTTGTTCTTCCTTAATCTTCTCTTGGATGGATGGTTGTGCAATCATTTGGGCAAGGTAGGATGTATCCCCTACCCTTATTATTTCCAAATCCATTCTTTCCATATCCAAGAAGATAGGTTCTTTCTCAATCCGCAACATGGATAGAGTAGCAGGTTCTTTTCTTCTTAGAGAATCAGCTACCTTGTTCTCCTTTCCAGGATGATAGTGAATAGAGCAATCGTAATCCTTGATTAGCTCTAACCATCTCCTTTGATGCATGTTGAGCTCCTTTTATGTGAATATATACTTTAGGATCTTGTGGTCTGTGTATCTGTCACACTTCTCTCCATAAAGGTAGTTTTTTTAGATTTTCAAGGCAAAAATCATGGCTACCAGCTCTAGATCATGTGTCGGGTAGTTCTGCTCATGGATCTTCAACTGTCCTGACACTTAGGCTACCACATTATCATTTTTCATGAGTACACAACCCAAGACTTTCTTTGAAGCATCACTGTATATCACAAAACTTTCTCCACTTTTCGGTAGTGTGAGTACTGGTGCAGTGATCAGCCTTCTCTTTATCTCCTTGAAGCTTCCCTCACATTCTTTCGTCCAGACATACTTTACCCCTTTCCATGTTAACTTAGTTATCGGGCTTGAAAATCGTGGGAAGTTTCTCACAAAACGTCGGTAGTACCCAACTAATCCAAGAAAACTACAGATTTATGTGACACTAGAGGGCCTGGGCCATTCCTCAACCGCCTTTGTCTTTGAAGGATCCACAGAAATTACCTCACTTGTGATCACATGTCCCAAGAATGCGACTTGATTCATCCAAAAGTCACACTTTCTGAACTTGGAGTACAACTTCTGCTTCCTCAATGTCGCCAACACAAGTCTTAGATGTTCTTCATGTTCCTCCTTGCTCTTAGAGTAGATGAGAATATCATTCATAAACACTACCACAAATTTTTCAAGGTAATGTATAAAGAATCTATTCATCCAATCCATGAATATTGCAGGG
Organism: Viscum album; assembly: GCA_963277665.1. Taxonomy (NCBI): domain Eukaryota; kingdom Viridiplantae; phylum Streptophyta; class Magnoliopsida; order Santalales; family Viscaceae; genus Viscum; species Viscum album. The sequence goes on along the minus strand of OY728142.1, from coordinate 1,146,860,045 downwards.
GAATTAGTAAGTCCGAAGGGCATCACCAAAAACTCATAGTGCCCATACCTTGTACAGAAGGTAGTCTTCTGAATATCTTCCTTCTTCACCATTACCTGATGATATCCAGAACGAAGATCCACCTTTGATAAGTATTGAGCTCCTCTTAACTGGTTGAACAAGTCATCAATCCTTGGGAGAGGAAACTTTTTCTTTATGGTGATCTTGTTGAGTTACCAATAATCGATACACAGACGCATGGTTCCATCCTTCTTCTTCACAAAGAGCACTGGCACACCCCAAGGTGATGCACTAGGGCATATGAACCCTTTGTCTATATGCTCTTGCAGCTGCTTCTTTAACTCCTCAAATTCGATAGGATCCATCCTATAGGGGCACTTCAAGATAGGAGTATCTCTGGGTATGAGTTCAATTGAGAACTCTACCTCATGATCTGGGGGAATTCCGGGTAACTCTTCGGGAAATAAATCGTCGTATTCCCTCGCGATGGGAATTTCCTCAAGGTTGGAACTTTCCTTTGACTCAACCATTTGGGTGAGGTATGATTCTTCATAGGGAATCAACACCCACACTATTGAAGGATTTTTCAAAGGAGATTCATGATCTTCCTTTCATTTGTTGAGGAGATGGGATGGTTTGGAATATGAAAAGATATTTCCTTTTCCCGACAGTTGATATGTGCTCAATATAATGAGAGCCAGTCCATTCCTATTATAGAATCGAATTCCACCAAGGGAAGTATTATGAGATTTGCCGAAAGAATCTTCCCATATACATCAACAGGAGAAGATTCAAACACATGGGTTGCAATGATTGCACCACTTGGTGTTTTTACAGATATCTCTACTTCAAGGTTTCGGGGCTTCAATTCTATAGTTCTAGAAAACTTGCAAGATATAAAGGAATGCGTATAACCAGAATCTAATAAGAATTTTTCCATTCTTGAGTGAATAAGAAGTGTACCTTGTACAAATTCATTATCATGCTCCACCTCCGCAGTAGTGATGGCATAAGCCTTCCCTTGTTCCTTTGGATTTGGTGGCTGCTGATGCTGATTACCCTCAAGAGCTCAAGGTTTAGTGCACTGGTTTGCATAGTTCCCTAGCTCCTTACAGTTGTATCATTGAACCATGAGTGGTTCTCTCCTTTCATTGGAAAAATTCTCCTTCCTTTTCGTGTCTTTTCGACACTCTTGAGCATGGTGTCCTTCTTTCCCACACTTGAAACATTTCGCCGTCCCTTTGAGGCAGTTCCCATGGTGCAACTTCCCACATTTTTGGCATGTGGGTCATTGATTTTTCTTCCCGCCCTCATCATTAGATCCACCATCTTGAAAATACATCTTTCTTTTCTTATCACCATAGCCATGGGACCATTCTCCAAACTCCATCTCCACTTTGAGAGCACACCAAACAACTTATTCATAACTCCCAAAGTCTCGAATTGCAAGAGACTTTCGAAGGTGTGGTTTTAATCCACTAAAGAATCTATCAATTTTGATATCATTGTTGATAACAAAACCCAAAGCATGCCTTGCGAGCCTTGTGAAGTTTGATTCATAGGTTGTGACATATTCTCCTTCTTTTTTCTTGAGCTCTATGAATTCTCTCCCCATCTTCGTGTGAAGAGTTCGTGGGAAATACTTATTAAGAAACATTATCTTAAAGTCTTCCCATTCCATCTCTTCAATTTCCTCCCTTGGCATGGTGTTATTAATCAAACCCCAACATTGATCAGATTCTCCATCTAGATGATAAAAGGCTAGAGTCGCCTTCTCTGTCTCAGAATATTGAAGCACAAAAATGATCTTCTCCATGGATTTGACCCACTTTTCTGCAACTAGTGGATCGGAAGATCCACAAAATTTCGATGGTCGTTGCTGCATAAAACATTCAATAGCTAGTTGCTTCCTATTTGGTGAAGGAGGAAATTCCCCATTATTATGGTTATTATTCATAACCTGAGATAATTGGGTAATCATTTCCATGAAGTTCTGAACTCCACCTCCCAAATCATTGGGGATGTCGTTCGGGCAATCATTGCATTGGCCCTCGCATGAGTTGTTAGCCTGATTTCTCCTGGTTCCCACCATTTTCTAAAATAGAAAAGGTTAGAACAAAAAATAAGTAAACAGGTCATGAATAACTTATTAATTTAAACAATTTATACCAAAAACATAACATATGGGATACCTAGGTAAATATTCTTATGTGCATATTTGTACTTAGTCTCATGCTGTAGGTTTTCCCTAGGGTTCACTAATCCTAATTCCCAAATTAACTAAACCTTGCCTCTGATACCAACTATAGTAACCCAAACTTTTCTTACTTTATAATTACATCATTTCAAAGATAAACAACATAATATTATTAAACATAGAGGATATAAAGGTTTAGTTTCTTGTGAAAACTAGGACCATAAATAACAAATACAACATCAAGCATAAACATTTATTTAATTTCTTCTTCTCTAGCTTCTTATCGGCACTTGTACTCTCCTTAGTATATGTAGCCACCTGAGGATATACATCAAAATGGGTGAGCTAGAAGCCCAATAAGAGGATAGATAAGAACAATATATCATGATGTGATCATAGTCATAACATAATCAAAAGATCATGAACATTATAGGATCATAAATACAAATGTGGCAATGCATAAAAATGAAACATCATGTCTTAGTGGTTAACTACCACACATACTTGTGAAACAAGCTAGCATCTTGTTCACAAATCATTTCACATTTACTCATGATATTAATCACTTTACCCAATGCATTGGATCACTATATAATTCTGGTCTCACCTGTCACATTTAAACATTCATATTGCGCTATATAATTCTGGGTGCACCCATCACATCATAACATTATCATTTATCATGCATGCCACAATGAACATATAACATAAATCAACATAATGAACCCATGAAAAGGAATGGGTTTTATCTCATAATAACACATTTATAATATTTGGGTTCCCCAAAGAAAGAGGGAATAACACACATGTTACAAGAACCGTCCACTTTGAGTGAGAAGTAAAAGGGGCGTTCTTAAAAGAAGAGTTCTTTTGTAAAAAAAAAATTTTTGAACATAAAAACTAGTAAAAAACATGTATATCCCAGAACAGTAAATTAAATGATGAACAAATGGTCTTTAAGGAGTAACCATATCAAAAATGGAGTGAAATAGGGAGAACCCGAAGGAAGAAAATTGGGTTCGAGATTTCCCCTTATATTGTACCCGAATGCTTCCCTCTCTTTAATGTCCGGTATAATGAAATTATATTAATTAATTAGAAATCCAGAACCATGTTTACATTAATAGGGTTCATTATAGTTTCATTATGTCATATTATGTTCCTTTGGATGACTTATAGAGTTTAAAAACATTATTTGGGTATGTTCATTTTTATGGTTTTTCTTGGGTGGTTCACTTGTATTCTTAAATTGAAGTTCAGGTAGAACATGAGTAAACATCCAGAAAGGATATTACATGTCATTAATGATATTAAAGGAGTTTTAATGATCTTATAATGAATTATATTAGATCCATGTGGATGAATCATTTGATAAGAATTAAATGATGGTTATTTGGGTCAATTTGGGCAGTTTTTGGATCACAACGAACTTGTTTTAACTTATCACTTAGTAATATGGACATAGGTTATTTCCAAAACTTTAAATAGAAAATAATACATATAACATATTCTGTTTCGACCATAAAAATGGTTTCATGACCAGATCTGAAGGTATAAATGGAAGAAGAAGGTATGTTTTTCTTGAAGGTGATAAATTAACACCTCACGAACAATGTTCTCTTTAATAAAATAAAAGGGAGAGGGAAAGGGGGTTGGATGATATAATATCTCATTATAATCATAAAATTACATTATATGTATAATAATGGAGTTAAAATAAAATTTGGATGAAGATAGGTGGGGAGATATCAAGAAATGAACTGGAACTTGAAAGGAAATTAAAGGAGAAGAGGGAGGGAAATCACCTCTTGAATCCTTCTCTTAAGAACCTCCTTAAAGGCTTAAGCTTGGTCTTTTTATGAGACCATAAGCTCTTGGACGTGGGGGAGGGGCTAAGGGATATTATTAGGTAGATATTAGACAATTCTTGAAGCTTGAGAGGTGTGGTTTGGCAAGAGGAGGGGGAGGGCTTATTTATACATGAGGAGGGAGGATTTTTTAGTATAAAATATTAAATAAAATAATATATCAAAAGTTAGACTTGTAATAGTAGTTTTTTTTTACATCCTAAATAATATATTAATATAATATAATTTTTTTTAGGCTTTAATTCAACTTTATAATTAGAATTCATTAATTTATTAAAAGGAAATTGAAAGAAAGAGAAAACGACACTTTAAGAAATCACCTTTTGACTTTAGGCTTTGGAAAGTTCTTTTTAGGTTTGAGAATTGGATTTATTTTATTTTAAGGAATAATTTATGAAATTTAAAATAATTTGTCCGAAACTAAAGTACTAGAATGATTATGTCATCATTACATCATTAATTATGCAATTTAGTATACACCGATTATGCGAAAAAACTATATTTTTTTACTATTCACCCGAAAATTGAAGTATTTCAGAAAAAACCCAAAAAATTACCCATACCATTTTTCGACATGTAGAATCCAAAAATGAATTCCATTTCTCAAAACTAATTTTCTAAATATTATTAATTTAATATTTAATTAAAATCATAATTTACTTTAAAAAACAGTTTTTAAGATTAAAACTGATTTATAGTGCTTTCAAAAATTATGTAGGGTCTTATAAAATTATCTAAAAACTATAAGACATTGATTAAATAATTTATGAATACATTTTAGGGAAATAAATATTCTTTTAAATTAATTAATTAATTATAATTATTTATTTATGACTTACAAAATACCAAAACGTTTACTAAGGTCAAATTGTCACTTTCAAAGATGTCTAAAATTTATTTAATTATTCATAGGTAATGTTACTCTTATGTTGGATGATTTACTATTCATAAGGGTCATATTACTATTCATAATGGTATTTTACTATTCATAAGGGTAGGTCACTATTCACCAAAAATTATTTTTGTTTCATTAGACTCAAAAAATCATCTTGAACACAACCGTGTATGTCTGATTTTCGAAATTCCTAACACAGAAGTGACAAACTTATGTTTAAAGGTCACTTATCACTTAGTAGTTCATTATGTTGTGACTTCATGTTTTTTTATGACATAAATATAAGAAGGGAATTTCCATTGAAGAACTTTGGGTCGTTACATATAAGGCATCTCAAGGGTTTCTATATGGTCGATCCCAAATCCAACCTTTTCAATCTATCACACTTTCCTACTTAGAGGAAACCAAAGTCACCTATTCTTAGGTCCAACATGTTTATCCATTCCATTTAATTTATAACCATCTGAGATCCATATGTATTATTGCACATTTTTATTTAAAATCCATTGGGCATTGATGATCCAGGAATCACCAATGTTTAAGTTTGTATCATGCCCTTTTCACTTTATTCATTTCATGGGATTTAGTTAAATTAATTAATTTTAAATAAAAATTTCAATCATAAGCTAATCGAGAGACCGCATATCACATGGAAAATATAAAAAAACATAAACCATGGTGACTTGTTCAAGGGATGAACTACCTTCATTTCTCTTTAAGAAACTTTAGGAATCACCACCTAAGCTTAGTCAATCCCTACATCATCTACTGAGCCCCTATCTCATACCACACCATTCAAATTAATTAATTGTGACAATTTATAATTTATTATATAGTTTAATTTAAATTGGAAAAATTTTAAAAAAACTCATACAGTAATATTATCTCACCAAAACTATAGTCAACCATATTTAGAAGGTATATAGCTTACTTCCAACACTATCTTGGGAAAAATATTTGTCCTATTCTATCAATTCATCTTTCATTTTCATCCAATATAATCCAAAACCCCATAAAATATATAGTGTAACATACCTCCAATGAAACAGTGAGAAACAACGTGTGTTCATCCTCCTAATATGTCCTTTATCTATTTTAGGAAAAATACCTGTCATATTTAGATGATTTCACCATGCTTATATGGAATCATCGCCAATGCCTAACCTAGAAATGCATGAAATCAAAGGATAACAAAATAAGGAATAATAAAGGGATAATGGATGGGTTTCACCTAGAATCTTCATGTAAATCCATTAAAAAACTTCTGTCCAATATAATGAAGGAGGAAGAGAGGAGAGGGAGATCCATTGACCCCCCTTAGTTAAATTACACAAGAGGGGAGAAAATAAAGGGTAATAATTAAAGTAGATATGGGGGAAATGATCATTTTAGCATTTATAAGAAAATAAGGACACCTTCATGGTTTGGCAGCATGGTTGTCCAAGCTATGTGGATCACACTATCTCAATCCACATACCCTCACATAGTTTGGCCTTATAGTTTACAAAACTATGAAATGATTATGAAACTACCTCTAAAATATTTTATCATTGAACATGATATTTCCTTCATAGTTCTCTAAAAAATGTGAATATGTTATGTGACACACCCCTCATGAAAAAAACTCTATAATTTTTTTTATGGTAACCCTCATGGTTTCCCCTAACAATAGGGTGACCATGTATGGGTTAAAATCCTTATAAAAAATCTAAATTTTAACCTGAGGGTCCTGAACCTCACTCAAGCATCCAAAACCTATCACAATCCTCCATTCATATCCAAAAATATCTCCTTGAGATGTTTCAACTCTTAGAATCATGATCTGAATCCCAAATCTTTAAAAAAAACTCCTAACAATGGACAAAAAATTTAAATAACCTTCGAATTTCTTAACCCATAAAATCATGGATCTTTACTATCTAATACCACTTACATATGAGGAGGTACACTTGAGGTCCCATGGTGATCTAACCTGGGTTATAATTTGATAAATATTGGTCGGGTCATTACAGTTACAGAAGTTATAATACAGTATGTTATAATAATTGAAACATCGGATATTAATAAAATGTTTATAAAATGTTTGAAGTAGTTTAGGATCATCAATGGATCCTTAAATTATAATTATTTAGCTTTTTAAAAAGATTATATGGACATGTGGGAGTATGCACAAACTGTGGGATATCTCAATGTTGAATCTCTCTTAATTTCTCTTATCCCTTTAATACCATGGTTCTAGTAGGTCATGAGAGTTTGAGAATCCATACCAAGAAGTTTTATTATTGATTTATATAATAGTTAGATTCCTTTGAAGGTGTTATATTATTTAATTTCACTTAGGGGTCTTTATTAAATGTTTTAAATGAGGTCTAAATTCATCAAAAGTATGGTATTCTCTTCATTTTTTTAAATAATTATTCAAAAAATATCATGGTATATTTTTTTACATAGGGTTTTTTATGGTTTTTTCATTTAATTTGGTCAAGGATTTTTTCTGAAACTCATTTTTTCATAAATATAGTTAAATATCAATAAATTTCATAGAAACATAGGTGAAATAAAAAAATCATTTAAATTTGTTTCCCACTAAGTAAACGTAATTTTTCTCTTTTAGGGATTTTGATTCCTTTTTCACTACTTTTTAAACTACTCACAAGAACACTTGACATTTAAAGGTAGATAAAATATTTATCATGTTTAAGTGTTATATGAATTTTTGAATTATATGTGAGACAAATATCTCAATTATGATAATTCATTAAAAAGGAGTGATTCATGACACCCATTCATAATAAAATGGAATGATATATAGAATAAGTAAAATAAATAAATATTCAACATTTATTAAAATATTTCAAAAATATGGACAATATACTTTGTGATAATTTTACATTTTCTCACTATGTTTAACAACTTCATGGTTTAGAAAATAATCAATGATATCAAAATTCCTTATATCATTTCCATATTTTATGGTCTAATAAATAAAACTTAGTTTAGTGATTTTATCCATTCCATTAATTTACTATTTAAAAAAATATCAACAAATTGTTTTGATATACGATAGTTGTTTTATTAGTTCACTTCCATACCATATCAAAAACATTCACCTTTGGTATGTTATTATTAATCAGATGTGGTTGTTCATCATATGATCACTCTTGATGCACTCTTTACTCTTTTTATTTGATGTATGAAAACCTCAACTATGTGTTTTTTACTTAACCTTGTTCATGTGTATTATCACCATATCCATGACTATATGAAGTTAAATTCCCTTCCATGAATAAATTTGAGCTAATTATCCAGGCTTCATAATTTCATATTAGGAGTTAATTATTATGTTTCATGGTGATAGGGAAACAATAGTTCAAAATAATTTATAAATTTCTTTTCACAATAAAGTTATTGCATAAGAATGTTTAAGACATGAAAATTTGAAAATATATTTTTTAGCATATTTATTTTGATAAAAAAATTTCATATAGTTTTACTGGTGAAATTATTTTTAACATGATGAAATTGTATTCACTTGCCTAATTGAAATATTGGAATCCCAAATTATTTTATTTCTATCAATTCCAAATTTTTATTTTTTTAAATAACTACTTTTAGGTTAAGTGGGAACTGAATAAAATAAATAACAAAAACCAAATCCATAGAAACAACTAAGGAACAACTCAAAAAATACCACCTGATAACCAAAACAGACTACCCGAATATCCTATAACCACATGGAAAAGGACTCACTTGAGCATCAATTGTGTCAATGCCTCAGTCCCCACACTATGTTAGAATGTGACGCACCACCCAAGGGGAACTTACAATAAGATACATCACTTAAAGAACTTATTTTTTTCATTGAATCTCAATCATCATACCACTCTTGGACTACACCAACTACCACACTTAGAGTGATTTCATTTATTAAAAGTTTTTTGTAAAGTTGTCAGTCTTAAGGAGCATGAATTTCCTTGTGATTTTGGTACAATATTATATAATATTTCATCATCAAGAATTTTTTTCAAATTTTCATGGAGATAATGACTGGGGAATATTTGGACTTTGACATGGATTTGTGTATAAATATCATTACCAAGATTTATCACTTCACTATGACCATTCACATTAAGATACATCTCAACATCCATAGTCTATATCAGTGATGTTGGGAGAGAGTAAACCAAGTTCAGAATTGTTTTTTTTTTGAAATGTGAGACTTATTTAATAAAAATATCTCTATTATCATGACTAATCCTCCACTAGTACCCCTCCTTGGCCAATAGTAAATACAGGGATGACCATCGAAGGCTGCCTCTAATAGTACATAGATTGGTGACTAGAACCAAGGGTATAAAATGCATGAATGGGAGGCATTGAACTTAATAAATAAGTTCCATTATAAGAGATAATATACACCAATAAACTCTATCACATAAATAAATAAACCATCCCAATACATTAAATGAAATTTCATACAAAGCGGAAATAAATGAAAATACCAATAACAATGTTGAGGAAGTGATCATGGACCCCAATATCTCCTAAATAACTCCATGAGATAGTAACACTCAGTTTGATTACCAACTAGCTTTTTCAAACCTAAAAATAGTATATTTTTATATATGGTGAACATATAGGTACACTTAGTAAGATCCTCCTTAAAACCTCCAATGAAAATATTAAAGAATCATACTAAATCAACGTGAATAAATAGAAAAATCAAACTCATTATATAAGCAGGTAAAATTATATCTCATCCTCACCAAGTCTCTCTCACTAAGTAATGCATAGAAGTAAGTGATTATATATCAAAAATCATATATATAAGAAATGTACCCTATACCTACTTCCATATTATTTTGTCTCTCTCATGCCCCAACGCCAAACATCATGTGCCTCAATTCCTTCCACAAGTCATCCTACTCACATGGGCAGCCATATCATGGACATATCATTATATCATCACACACCTCATGTAAACATATCTCAACCACAACACATTGCATCCATAACCAAGTAGTAAGCCTAAAATCCATCTCAACTCGTGAATCATGTATTATACCTCAAGATATCACAACTCGTGCATGTACATCGATGGTAACCATAATCACTACAGATGAAATACATATATAGGATATAACCTCAAGAAACTTCAACTTGAACATACATGTATGGTAAAATAGAGAGACACCACTACCCATGTGAGAACACACCCTAAACCTTAATTCATCATAGCCTAGGTATTCCTACAAATCATGCTATATCTAAATGGCGAGTGGGAGAGATGGAGTAGTTATCCATTCATTACCTCACTAGACTAAATATTAGGGGAAATTCCCATAACCAAAAACATTTGAGAATTTTTTTACCTACTAACAAGGGTGGTAGAGAATTTTGAATAATCAGGCATAATGAATATATATCGTAAACAACCAAACTAGGGGTAACTACCAATCCTTAGACATAGACTATAGTTATTGTCCCACATGAAACCAGAATTCCAGTGCTAAGGTCTAGAAAGATAGATATCCTATCATCGTACAAGAATCAAGGTATACCATAAAAAATTCATTTACTAATTAGAAATTACCAATCATTTATGAATCGCATCATCAACTGAGGTTTAATCAATTCATATTATCAAAAGACAATGTTACTTTACAATTCATCATCTAAATTATATATTTATATTCCACACTCTTAGATCATTTATCCCAAACAATTATACAGTTTTCAATTAATGAATTTTATCATTATCAGTTCCCATTATCATCAATTAATTTATAATTCATTTATCATTCCATATTCTTGGGTATTCTAGGATTCAACCAAGCCCATCTCATGGATAAATAATTATCAAAGGAACAAGCATACCACATCATGTAAGAAAATAATTATAGTATCCAACCAAGTAAAAAACTATAATAAAAATGGAAAATTCATACCTTCAACCTATGACAACTAACCCATCAACAAAAACAAAATAATAATCTAGAAAATGGCAGGCACATCTCTCAATATATACCACATGTTTTATTCTACCATCACTAACACCCAACCACTACCTCAATTGTGGGAAACCATCCCATCCCTAACCTAATATCCCAACCACAACAAATTTCACAAAAAAAATAGAAATGGATTTACCATATTATGGAATAAAAATGGAAGAAAAACATACATTCATCACAAAAAAATCAGGGGAAACTATGTCCAACGCACTAAGTCAAATAAACTAAGAAGAAAAATATGGGATCAAAACAGTCCCAAACACTTTAATTCTAGCAATCATCATTACCCATTACCATATTTAATTAATTGGTTAATTATTATTATGTTTGGATAATAAGAAACCACATATATATAGAAGTTATCAATAGCAAGAAATCTATTATGGTCACACTTCAAGAAGCACGTTCATTCATATAATATTTCAAGGAATAAATGTAATTAAATGTACATTCATATTTTTTCATTCACTTCATCTTAACTTATTTATATTTTTTAACCAATTTCATTAACCTCAATAATTAAAAGGAACAACAATGTTTATAAAAATCAAATAACACTTTATAATAAATATCATGAGGTATCCAACATGGATAAAGTACAAAAACACATGAATATCACTACCCTTATAATTCTTTTAATTATATTACTTCCAATTAATTTTATTTATTAAGGTTGATCACATCCATTCATCCATAAAATTTAAATCATGTTAATCTCACATCAATTCATAAATAAAGAGTGGTAATTAATTCCCCCACCTTGATTCAAATCATTAAATAATCATTTCCTAAGAATAGAAGAATTAAGGATCAACCACCACAAAACTCCAAGGAAACCACCCCATAACCCAAATATAATATCCAAATTTAGTTAATTCATGAATCTAAACTCAATATCAGATTAAATAACCATATAATTCCTCTATAATGAAAGTAATAAGGAATAATATGGGAAGAAGAGAAGATATTACCTTAATTCAAGATATTTTTATCCTAAAGAACCAAGGGGTTTGAACCCTAAATACAAGTGGTAATAGATCACTGGGAGGTCCTGGAGTTGTCTAGGGTTTAAAGATAGAAGATAAAAGTTAAAATAAGCAAGTTAGGACCCCTTGTTATAGAGGAATCCTAACATACCTCCACCACTTCATGGTGACTTCCATTATGGTCTTGGTGCCTCCAATCAAGAAAGTTTAAGTTTTCAGAAATTTGAAATAGAATATCTCCCTTTAACCACACACTCTTTTCAAAACCATTTAAAAAGGTTTGAATAGTACCATATCATGCACCATGGTATGGAGGATTCAATTTTTATATATAGATATATAATATGACTTCCCACTATGACATAGGGGAAATCCCCTCACCTTTTATCTCACCATTCCCAAGAAAATGATGTGGGGATCCCTATCTTATCATTTCCCTTCCACTTCACAAATATTGATATCTCTTCTACTTCATGCTAACACTCCCATGACCATGGAAATGGTTGCATTAATGTGTTTGGTGTGCCAAACACCAAAAAAGGAGAACCATCATACTCACTATGACACCATATAATCCAACAAAAGTGTAGAGATCCTCCAAATTTAAGGAAAGTGAATTCTCTAAAAAAATCCCTCAACCACAGGTGTTTTATACCCCATGGTGAACCAAGAACCAACATGGTATATCTCCCTAGAAAAACTTTGAAATGGAATTCTCACTATGCTCATGGCTCTAAAAATAACTAGCTTCATGACCACAATAGCGAAACAGGCCTCACCATGACCACTTCCATGCTTACCACCATGGAATGGTGGCCCTCTAGATATCCAAAAACCCAACTTGAACCTTCATATCACCTATAAACTCTATATTGAAACCTCTAAGTCCTGGGAAAACTCAAAGGGATGGATTAAAAAAAACTATTCCTTTACATCAAATACCACTCAAATAATTTTCAACCTCGAGAATTTAAAAAAAACCTAGAAAATAAATAATAGGATATCAAAACAACCAACCAATTAGATATTCCTCATTGATCTCACTATAAAATGAATACAACCAACACATTTTAGAAAAAAATCACATAAACATGAATCATTATCCATTATATAATAAATAAGGAAATGGTATACATATCATCAATAAAATTAGAAAATAAAAAACTCAAGATATTAAGCATGTATCTACAACTCAAACTCTCAAGTACACTCCTCTAAGGCATTGTTTCACCATAGAACATGAACCAAATAGAAAACACACCTATATAACACCTTGTCCTAATTATTTTGAAAATCAATAGGTCATTCATTGAAGGTTTCATCATGTTCATCTTCCATCTCATCATGGTTAATGAAATGGGAATCATCATAAAGATACTAACAAAGTTGTGGAAAATGAAAGATGTTATGGATCAGGTTCATCTATGGGAGATGTTTTGATCGATATGAAATAGTTCAAACATGATACAACACCTCAAAAGGTCCAAATAATAAGGGAAAAATATTACTCCCATGACCAAACCTCCACTTCCCATGATGAGGAGTGTGACACCCTCCAAGTCATTGTTATGCTTATTTTGTTAGGTTGGTATTTCTCTTTTGAGTTCTGATTGGTATTCGGGATTTAGTGGTTTAAATCTTGATATTTTAGGAAAAATATACTAGTTTCATGGTTATTAAAACCATGTAGTAACCGTGTAAAATAGCATTGGGGCTCTAGTGGAATTTTTCATGGTTTGAGAGCAGTTTTTCAAATCGTGCAAGTCATAAAGGAAAATTGTGCAGATGTCTAGGATTTAGTTTAGGGGTTATCACATGGATTGAGAATATTTTTTTAAACTATTCATCCTTTTAAAATAAACTATGAGACTTGGTTGTCCATGGATAGTGGTCACGCACAGTTAGAACATAGTTTGTTAAACTATGTGGCCTAATATTTTTTCCAAAGATGAACCACTTAAAATTTGGAACTTACCAAAATTCCATCATTATATTTTATATATAATATTATCTTAATCTCTATAATTATTGAACTAAACTCTCACCAACACTCTATAGGGTTATCCCCTTGGATATTTGGTGATTTCCTTTCATTCTTTGGGGATCCCTTCATGGTATGTTTCATTTTTTATCAGATCTCTTATTCTCCTTATAGATCTCTCCTTGATCTCTTTTCACCTTATTTTGTTAGAACCTAATTAGGGTTTGATTTTTATATCTATAAGGTTTTATAAGGAATTTATATTGATTCTTATGGATCTAGGTTCATGATGACCAAATCTTCTTGATTCCAATCTCCATTTTTGACGGTGACTAGTTTTCTTCTATTAACGAGGTAGGTGTATCTATATAATGGTTATAACCCATAAATTACTTAATGTTATTGTAAATTCCTTTGGTTTGGTTTATGAAATTTATTTATTTGATATCAAGGAATTTTTTTTAAATTGATCTTGGTTTGAATGAAAAAGTGGGTTTTAAAGGGTTTTTTCTTTAAAAATATTTTATGCACATTATGTGTTTGATTAAATGACTCATTGATGAATTTGTATCTAAAATTGATTTTTAATCATTGTAATAGTCATTATTTACTGTGAAAATGAATTATAAATTGTGATAATGGTTTATTTTAATGTTTTGGAAAACATATCACATTGGGAACCATGGGTGTGTCGAGTTTTGGGAATATGAAACCTTAGTGAATGTGTCACCACTAGGGGGCTATTCTTGTGATATCAATAAATTATTTTAGGAATTGATATCAATAGGATTCATGGTAGTTTTGTATTAATGTTCCTTTGTGATTCCTAATATATATTCCCATAGGCTGGATCCCAACTTGTTCTTGGTTTTATAAATAATGGTATTGTTTCATGTTTGGTTGCTCACATGTTTACCGTATGGTATTTCCATGGATAATTATGGTTATTCACTTTATTCTATTATTCATGTACTTATCATATTCATATTAAAAGTGGATAATAAATTTATTAAAGGTAACCAAGGGTTGTTTTACAAAAAAATCATTGAAAGTTCTTTATAAACTCATTTTTTTAAAGATTGAAATAACTATATCATAGTGATATGGATTATATGGATTCATTGGAGGTATCCTTCTGATATTTAGTGCTCACACCCTATTTTTCCCTTTGGGAATTTATAGATCTGGTTTTATAGGACTTAGGTAAAGGTAATGGAATCATGTATCCTATCATCTTCTCTTATATTTTTTCACCTTGTTAGTGAAATTGGTTATTGGTGAAGGTTGGTCACATGGAGATCATGTTTTTTTATGGTTTGGTTTCTTTTTAGGTTCAGACATTAAGGATTTTCCATGTATCTATCATGGACATGTACTTTAATTTTTTTTCTCTATTTTATTCTCTTATTTCTATTACTCATGAGACATTTTATGGGTTTATATTTTTATCTTCCCCTTGAGGTGAGTCATCTTGGGTGATGTGTCATGTCAAACCAGTTTGGTTTATTATAAAATGGTATTAGATCTAATACCCATCCAAAAGTGTAATGAATCCACATATGTTTGGTTCATGGTTCATGGTAGGAAGAAATTAGTGCCATCATAATTCGGTTAGTATGTCTAGAAGGGTTCCTGTCCAGTTTACTTCCATGTCAAAACTCGAGTTTCCAAGGGTGGTCAAGGATTTTTATCAATATTGAGCTTGGTTTTTGAGTTTATTTAAATGAAATTGATATGGGGTTTCTTTTGAAAAACCTAATCTTTTCTAAAAAAAATCATTCATTTGTTAAATCTGGGCTTGCTTTAAATTCTTGTTGTTTGAAGACTTTAGTTTGGATTTTTGAAATTTATCTTTTGATTCATAATTTTTATTTTAAGCTAATTGGATATTTTATTTTGTGTTTATTAGAAACTTATTCCTATAATATATCTTATAAATACATGATAGGAAGCTACGAGACATGTTCCATTGGAAAATACCCCATTATTCCCTTCATTGGTGGAAACTGTTATCTAAACTATTCAGACTCCGGGTTAAGATACTGTTGGAAACCTAGGATGAATGGTGGTTCATGGCTCAAAATTTAATAAATAGGGTGAACCTATCTTCTATGGTGGCATATGACCCTAGTAATATAAATAGTGGCTTGATAATATTGAGAGGATCTTCCAAATTTTGAAAACTTTGGAAGACTCTAAGGTGAGTTTTTTCACTTATATGCTTAAAGGGTTGGGAAGAAAATAGTGGGACTCCATCATGTAAGCTAAGTTGCATGAGGATATTACCTGTAATTATTTTAATAAGGTCTTAAATGAAAAATTATATCCTAAAAAGTTGTGTATGAAAAATACTTAGTAATTTATAACATTAGATAAAGGTAAGAATTCATTTATGTAGTATGCCACCTATTTTTCCCAGTTGGTTCACTTATAACCGGGTCTTATTTCTAATGACTACCTTAAAGCTTGGTGGTTTAAGATATATCTAAGGGATGATATTTAGTGCATGTTTATTATCTTATTCCTACAGACCTTTTTTGAGGTATCTGATAAAGCAGTTATGGTTGAGGTAGACATAGTTGAGAAAATGGGTTTAGGTGTAACTTCAGTTGCAATGGGAGGTAACCAAGGTGTGTGTTCTAGAAAAAAAGGAAATTTTAAGGGTGCTCAGTTTACATTGAGACCAGTTTTCAGGGATTCTTCATGATATCATTAGGTATTTTTTTATCAATGTGAGATGCATGGTCATATTAACCCAAATTCTACAGAATCACACAAGACATGTCGTCATTGTGTACAATATGTTCACCTTAATCATTTTTGTGAGATAATATCCCAAGGTAGTTTAGTTGGATCCACTCTTACCAAAGGATCTTGGGTTTGTTCTGATGCATCAAAGGGTGGTGGATCTCATTCTCAAGCCAAGTAAGATTCTCAAATAGTTATGAAATTTCATGGAGGATTTGTGTCGAGACATATTTATGTAGCAAAGTATGTGCTAGGGGAATCTGAGGTTAGGATAGCTACTTTGAGAGGTATAGTTTTTATTTCGTCATATATAATCCTATATTTATTTGATATGGGTGTATCTTATTATTTTATATCCTCAAATTTGATTGATGTTTTGGGTATACACTCATATATTATTTTTTTCATGTTGTAATTTTTTACTTCCTTGGGAAAGAGGTCGAAATAAGGTTTTTAATGTCTCGTGTATTTGGTGATGATTGCCAACTTCAAAGTGGTGTGGGATTTATTAGTTCTTGATCTTGATATATTTTAACTTATCATTTTAATGGTTTGTATGATCAATGTTAAGGCCGAATTTGACCATCATTGTCATCAAGTTCAATTTCTTTCTCCTGATGGGGTCTCTCACGTCTTTCAAGGTGAGTGGGATCCAAGATTAGGGGGAGTGAGGAATTTTATTACCTATGATAGAGTGATATAATTCTAATTTTTAATGATGTTTCTTGGAACCATTGAACAATTTTTGAGAAATACACTTCCTATAGTGGTGATTTCATACCCTAAGGTCTTTCCTGATGATTTTTCTAGGTTACTTCCCAAGATAGAGTTCAATTTCACTATTGAATTGATTATTGGTTTGAGGCCCATTTCTATGTCATCATATTATATGACACCTACTGAGTTAAAGGAACATAAATTTCATCTTTTAGATCTTGAGGATAAGGTATTTATTTTTCATGTAAGGTCACTATGGGATTCAAGTATTCTCTTTTTAACAAAGACATTCAAAAGGCTTAAACTTTTTGTTAATTCCTGAAATCTTAATCAGGTGATTATTAGGAATAAATACCCCTTGTATGGGATTAAATATCTCTTTGATTAACTTAGAGTATATAAATGGTTTTCTAATATTTACATATTTTAAGTTTAGTTAAGAGTATGATAAGGGGATGTACCTAAGATAGTGTTTAGAAGTCGATATAGACATTTCAAGTTCCTACTTATGCCATTCAGTATTACTAACACTCCCATGGTGTTTATGTAATTGGTGAATTGAGTATTTCACCATTTCTTAGACTCTTTTTTTATCATTTTTGTGGAATATATTTTAGTGTATTCCAAGTCAATGAAAGAAAACATGGATCATTTAGATATCATCCTTAAAATATGAAAAGAACATCATATATAATAAAATATTTCTAAATGTGAATTTTTGATCTAATAAGTGAATTTTTGTGTACCATGACATATATAATTGGGGAAACTCAATGGATCTTGAAAATTTTTGGGTAGTGATGTTGTGGGAGAAACCTAGAAATATGTTTGATATTCTGAGCTTCTTGGGATTATCTGGTTATTACACATGGTTTTCCTGGGATTTCTAGAATATTGCATCTATGGATATATAATTAACTTATAAAGCTATTAATTTTTAGTGGATTAATAAATTTTATATATATATTGAGGAATTGAAGGTGTGGTTGACTGAAGTTCTGGTTATAATTCTTCTACAATTAGGTTTCAACTAGGATACTTTCTGTGATGCCTTAGGTACCAAATTAGGGTGTGTCTTGATAAATGTAAAATAGGTGGTGTCTTATAGATATTTCCAATTATTCCCTCATAAGAAAAATTATCCTACCCATGACCTGTAGTTGGTATCCATGATTCATGATATCAAAACTTGGCCCCACTATATCTTTGGGGAGAGATATATGATTCATTCACATCATATGATCCTAAAGTATATTTTTACCCAAATGGATCTAAACATGGGACAAAGAAGTTATCTTGAGTATCTTTATACTTTTTATTTTGATACTATATATAAACTAGGAAAAGGAAATGTGTGTGATGATTCATTAAGTAGTAAGTTACTGATCCAAGCCTTAAAGGAATCAGTAGAGGAGTGGTCTTTAATGATTTTGTTTATCAGGATTAGCTTGGGAGTAAAAGAAGATGGTGGATAGGTTTTCTCAGCTTCTGTGAAGGATGAATCATCATTTTATGATCATATTCAGCTCTAATAGGTAATAGAAACTAATTTCAAGTGTTCTAGTAAAATATTTAATTGTGGGGTGACCTCGGTTGATTGGTCTCAGTCTCCCATTGGTGATTTGTATTTACATGGATGGTTAGTCATTCAAGTATCTTTGAGGAAAGAGTTAATAAATAATAGGCATTGGTCTAGTTGGTCCATACACACTGGGACTACCAATATATATTATGATCTTAGACTTTAGTATCAATTATTGGGGATAAGTTGGATGATCGTAGATTTCATGTCACATTTCCTTACATGCTAGAAGACTAAAGAGGATCACCAAAGATCTATTATCTTGTAGAAACCTTTACTTATTCTAGTGTATAAGTTAGATGAGATATTTATGGACTTAATCATTGGTTTACCATGGAATCCTAGTGGAAAGGTGTGATTTGGGTGATCATTGATTGACTTATGAAATTGTCTCATTTATTTTCTATTAAGGAGATGATAAAGGTAGAATATCTTGGGTGCTTGTATGTCTAAGAGATCATGAAGCTTCCTGTAGTTCCCTCTGTGACTTTTTCTAATAGAGAATCATGGTTTAAACCTATTTTTTGGAAGGGTTTGTAAGAGGTGATGGGTACCCAATTTAAATTAAGCACAGTGTATCACCCTTATACATATGGTAAAACAAAGTGATCCATTCTAATTCTTAATAATATTCTATGAACATGTGTTCTTGATTTTAGTGGTTCATGGGAAAATCATCTACCTTTGGTTAGATTTTTATATAAAAATAGTTATGAAGATTATATTAAAATGGTGACTTTCAAAAAAAATTATGGGTTTTAATATAGATCTCACTTGCATTTGGAAGATTTGGGAGAACAATCTTTAGTTGGACTGAGTATTGTTCAATATATGATGGAGAAAGTGCAGTTGATTCATAAGAGGTTAGTGACAGATCGAAATCATCAAAAATCCTATACAAACCATCATCACTTCCAATTATAATTTAAGGTTTATGATCATTTATTTCTCAGAGTTTTACCTCTCTAGGGACATCATCAATTGGGTAAGTAGTGTAAGTTGGAACCAAGTTTTTTTGTCCCTTTCAAGATTGTTAAAATCTTTGGAAAATTGGATTATCAGTTGGATTTGTAATACCAATTGATTTTGACTCATGATATGTTTCATGTTTCTAAATTTAGTATATATAAACCAGACCATTCCCATGTGATTAATTGGGATTATGTTGATCTTGAGCCTGAAACCTTTATGGTTGAGAAGCCAGTTCAAATTAGAGATCATCATGACAAGGTGTTGCATGGTAAAACAATTCCCTAGGTTTATGTAATATAGTGGTGATAATGGTATATCCATGATAATTGGGATCTAAAATCATTTATAAAGTAATAGTGGCTATATCTTTTTGAGAATCCATAATCTTAATTGCTTTCTGGGGAAAGAATGGTTCATGGTGGGGATAATTGTGACACCCATTGGGTCACAGATATATTTTTTTTGAGCTTGGTCTTTCTCTTTTGGGTCTAAGTGGTTTTAGATATTTTTTGGTTAGAAATATGTTATTTCAAGAAAATTGGGTTAGGAACATGGTTTAGGCACACAGTTAGTCAAATCATGTAGTAATCATGTGAAATGGTACTATGGGTTCCAATGGCATTCTGCATGGTTAGTTAAACTGTGCAATACATAAGGGAAAACCATGAGGATGTTTGGAATTTGTTTTAGGTTCTACTACATGACTTGATCAAGTTTTTAAAAATATAAAACCTTCTCCAAGAAACAATGTGACTTGTTTGAGCATGGATAATAGCTACACATGGTTGGTACACAGTTTGGTAAACCATGAGGCCTAACCATGCACCCAGATTTGGAATACTCAAAAGTTGGAAGTTACCCTGATTAACTTGGTTAATTTTTAATATTACATCATCTTAATATCTATTAGTATAAAACTAACCTCTCCTTAGTTATTTATATGGTTCTCTAAATGGATATTTGGATATTTTATTTCATTATTGGTGGTTCTCTTTAAGGCATGTTTTGTTTTTTATCTGGTCTCCTATTCTCTTTCTAGATCCCTCCTTAATCACATTTCCCATTGTTCCATTGGAACCAAATTTGGTTTTTATTTCAAGATATTTTGGGTTTTATGGGAAATTTATTTTGATTCATATAGATCTAGGCTTATGAGGATCAGATCTACTCTATTCAAATATCAATTTTCAAAGGTGACTAGTTTTCCTCAGTTGGAAAGGTAGGTGTGTCTATAAAATGGTGTTAACCCATGAGTTACTTAATTTTATTATAAATTCCTTTTTTTGGTTTGTGAAATTGATTTATTTTATGTCAAAGAATAATTTTTTTATAAAATTCATCTTGTATGGTATGAAAAAGGGGGTTTAAAGGGGTTTTTATTTAAAAATATTTTATCGCATTATGTGTTTGATGAAATTCATCAATGATTATTTTGACTCTAAAATAAATTTTTAAGCATGGGAGAATAAATTTTTTTCTATGAAAATGTTTTATAAATTGTAATCATGATTTATTTTAATCTTTTGGAAAATATATCACATTAGGAACCTTGGGTTCATTAGGTTGTGGACATATGAAAACTTTTATGAGTGTGGTACCACTAAGGGATTATTCTTGTGATATAGATAAATAGTGGTCAGACTCAATATCAATAGGATTAAATGTATGCCTAGATTAAGTGTTCCTTCACATGTCCTAGTATGTAATCCCATAAGCTATATATTTTTTATTGGTTTTATACATGATGGTGTTGTTTCATGTTTGGTTACTCACATGCTTATCATATGGTATTTCCATAGATAATTTTGTTTATAACCATCATACTATCTTTAATGTACCTATTATATTCCTGGTTAAAGTGATTATAAAATTTATTAAAGGTAACAAAAATATGTTTTACAAAAATGGTTTTCATTAAAATTGATTTATAAACTTTTTTATTTTAAAGATGGAACTAATGGTTGCATGGTGATAGACATTGTATAGATTATTTAGTGGTATCATATTGAGATTTCGTGTTCACACCCTAATTTTTCATTTTGGAATTTTTAGATATGGTTTGTCAGGACTTAGGTAAAGGGAAGGGAGTCATGTATTTCTTATGCTTCTCTTGGATTTTTTCTCCTTCATAGTGATATGGGTTGGTGGTGATGGTTTCTCACATGGAGATAATTTTTTGTTCTTATTTGGTGTTTTTTTAGGTTTATCCTTTTCGTTTTGTCCTTATATGTCTCTTGGAGGTGTACTTTACTTCCTTATAGTACTCTATTTTATTATATTTTCTTTACTAATGAGACATGTTTTAATTTTATGTTTTGATCTTCTGCTTGGGGTGGGTCATCTTGGGTGATGTGTCATGTCGGCCTGGGTTGGTTCATTACAAGGATATAATTTCAATAACAAATATATCTAATTTAAAACTTCAAATACCTCCACATATGTTCAATATAGTACATATGAAGATACTAAGCCACCTTCATTATCTCATGAATCACATGCACATTATTTTTCATGCTCTTCACCAACTCCAATTTGAGAATAGTTGACTCTCCAACCTTGGTCAAGCACAACATAGATCTAAAATTCCACCCATAAAACACTTAAAATGGGGTAATTCCGATAGAAATTTGATGTTTTTATTATAAGATAAATCCAATAAGAGTAGGTGTCTCACCCATGAACCTCCAAAATCCAAAACACTTGTGTGTAACATATCCTCCAAATTTTAAATAGTCTTCTCTGTATTATCTTTTTTTTGTAGATGAAAAGTGGTGTTAAGGAATAACTAAGATATAATAGAATTATTAATACCTCTATATACCTTGGAGATAAAATGGGAATCATGATCATATAAGATTATATTCAGAACACCATGAGGCCTCACCACCTCCTAAATATATGACCTTGATAAAACTTCTATTTTGGTCAACTTATTAATTGATAAGAAGTTATATGAATTCAACAAGATATCCAAGATTAACCAAATAGCATCACATTCTCCATGAGTTCAAGGTAAAATAGTGATAAAGTCTATTTAAATGTTCTTTCACTTCCACTAGTGAATATCAAGTAGCTAAAGCAACCCACAAGGTGCATAGTGCTCATTTTTCACCCTCTAGAAGACTAAACATCAAGACACAAACATGGAAACTAATCTCTTTATACTAGTCCACCTAGAATAAAATCTTATATCATGAAATATCTTATCCATAAAAGGATGTACCTCTAAAGGTAAACTATAGAACTCATAGAGAACCACATCATGCATGTCATAGGAAAAAATATTCTCCTTTGTAACAATACAAAATGATGACCATCCTTAGGCCATCCCTTAGGGTAATCACCACAAACAACTCAATCTCACCAAACCGCTACCTTGTAATCCACCAAATAAGACTCTATTTCCTACTAAACCAAAGATAAATACATATTAATCTAATAAAGACACACTCTACCATTAATTTCTCACATATCAAGGTGTTTCATAAAGAGTTACACTATAACCCTCTACAAATATAAAATTCATAATCCTATAATAATTCCATCGAATGATGATACCAAAAATTCAAATCATAGGAGGATAAGATATAAATGGAAGTATATGGGATCTGTAAAGACCACAAATCTCTCACTAATGAGGTAATATTACTACAACTTAAAAGTGAATACAACTTAAACAAGATCAATATCATGGGTAGTATGGTTACCTTCATGAGGACATAATTACCAAGACTCATAGGTGATAACAAATCTCGATTTCATTAGAATACAACCCAATATAAGATACTAAGGGTTGTAATAAACCTCAAACATAGGATCATACTCTGGAAAGAGAATAATAGAATAATTGATCAAGTTCTCCTTCAAATACTCAAAAGAAACTCAAAAACTGATAAGTCCATGTGAAATATTGATCCTTTATAGCCAAAGTAGTTAGTGGAGTCATAATACGAGAGAATTCATGTATGAATCTCCATTAATAGCCTAAAAGGCCAAGGAAACTCTACACCCCCACAAAATTGTTGGGGAATACCCAAGAAACAACCACTATAATATTCAAAGGATCCAAAGCCACTCCACACTAAGACACAAAATTTACCAATAAATGAATCTCACAATCCTATAATTAACACTTCAATGACTTCCCAAATAGGTGGGGATGCCGAAGAATCCCTAAAATAGCCTATATATTCTCTCCATGCTCCTCCTATAACTCAGAATACACCAAGAATTCATCAATGGAAACCACTATGAACTGATCCAAAAATTCATGGAACACATAATTCATTAGTAACATAAGAATAGCTAGATATTTCATGACATTGTATTTCTTTACCACAAACTCATAATGCACATAATAACATATGAAGGTAGTCTTCTGAATATCCTTATACTTTACCCACATCTAATGATATCTCAACCACAAATTGATCTTCAAGAACCCTCTAGATCCATTCAACTGATCAAACATATCATCAATTCATAGAATAGGATAGTGGTTATTAAATATAACTTGATTCAAGTGATGATAATTGATTCACAATCGTAGACTACTACCCTCTTTCTTCAAAAAAAATTGAAGTTCCCTATGGTGAGACATTGGGCCAAACAAAACTTCTCTATATAAGATCATCAATCTGAATCTACAGCACTGATAACTTAGAAGGTGCCATCTCATGCAATTACATTGATTTAAAGGATACACCAAATAGTAATTCTATCTCAAAATAAATCTCATGTCAAGGGGTAAGTTTATCAAACTCTTTTGGAAAGACATCAGGTTATTCTTATAAAACCCTCAGAAACACCATGGAATAATCTTCCAATAAATTCAACATTAGCTTGGATATCAAATTAGATAAGGACTTGACATTCTTCAAACCCATCTAAGTGTATAACTCTCTAAAAAAACACGACATTCTCCCCATAATCATCATAGAATATAACTAATCTCTTAAAGAAATCCACAGTAGTATGCATCGAATATATTTAGTCCATGCTAAGGTTGACATCGTTTGGATATATATGTAAACATAGGAAATATCACAAAGTGAAATTACTCCTAAGAATCAAATAAAAATATATGCACACATAATATAGGCTATATTGACCTCTAAATAGAGTTGTTAATTCATATTGATTCAATTACTTTCTTTCTTCTTCTATTTTAAAAAATCACAATATACTTTATTGTAATTTTATTTAATTTCAGTCTTATTCTAGTTGTTTTTGTATACATATCTAAAATTATGATAAATGAAATTCTGAATATTTTATTATGAAAATATAGTGATTTGGAGTTTCATGAAAAATTACATTCATCAAATATGTGATCATTGTAGTGATATTGAAATAAATCCCTCAAAAGATGAAGAACTAAGCTAAGTTCATCATTAGATAAAGATGAAGTTTTTGATGTAGTTACAACTAATCCTAAAGAAAAATAAGTTATAACATTGGATTTTGTTATAATAAATTATATAAGTTGAATAACAGATTCATGGAGAAGTATAACAAGTATAGTGAAAAGAGACGTTACTCGATTCTTCAAAAGATAATATCCATGTTAAGGTTGTGTAATAGCTTATTACCTTGAGAGAAATTCTAATTAGTGTAAATTTTATTTTTTTATAATTTTAGTTAAGTGGTATAATAGTATGAGGGTTTCTTTTAAATATCTTATTTTTTTCCCTTATAATTATTTTGTTTATGATAATTGGGATCAAGGTATTATTGTAAGAAAGATAGAGCCTCCAGTGTGTGAAGTGTACAGCTGATGTTCATCTTGAGGGATTATGTGGATAGGAAGATAGAGTATATGATCATTAAGATCAAGAGATTATGGGATAGAAAATATAGAACCTTATGATGAGTTTAAGTTGAGGGATTTTGGTGATAGGAAGTCAAGCCTTATGATAGTTTTAAAATTGGGGATACCTAAATTCAGGTTTACAGACTTCCTTACAGCTTAAGGTTAAGGATAGTTGGTCTTATAATATCTTTTTTAAGAGTGTTTGGATTGTTATTTTATTCTCCATGAATTTTTTTTATACTTTTCTTCTTTTGTATGTTTTTTTTATTCATCATATGTTATTAAATTTCTGATATTATTACTTTCTATTGCTTTTACAAACATACTCTGATATATTATAAATTGATCAGAATGATATATTTTCAACCAATGTTAAACCTAAGGTCCAATAAATTGTGATTTATTTTAAAAATACAATTCACCCTTCTCTTTTATATTTTATACTTAACATATCTAAAACAACATTAGTAAAAAAACTTGGTATCATTGTAATTTTCTACTTAATTCTGGGAATCAACTCATTTAAAAGAATATATACATTTGGTATTAAAAACTTATTTCTACTTGAAACCAAGTTTGTTTGTTTTTTATGTTACTTTATTATAAATTTATTAGTTTTTCTTCTAACACAACCCATTCTATGGAATAAAGATTCTCTATATTTTTTACGGTATTATTTCTGATTGGAACTCTTGAAAATTTAAATCTAAGAAAACCACCTATTTTTTATTGATATGATTATAAATATTAGCATGATAGAATGAAATTTTTTATTATAAATATTGATGTCGGTAATTTTATAATGATGACTAGGAGTTATAAATTTCTAGAGAAATGAGTTATTCATTTTTCTCATTAATAAAAACTAGAATATCATGATAATAATAAAGTGAGGAATATCAGGTTGTGCTCGATGAAAAGAAATATCTATAGTAAGATATCATTTTGTGAGATGGAAAATGAAATTTAGAATAACCTAGTGGCCACATATTTTATAACTTCTAAAATTCTGAAAACTCAAAGATTTATGTTAAGATAAGACTATCAGGCATTTGATTTTCTACCTTGTGAAATTGTGACTCATCAAAATCATATTCTAAATCTTATTTTAGTTCAATATCAGAATATTCAATTTTAATTTTTAAACTTAATTCTAGATTCATTAGTTTAAACAAAATTCTATCTAATTTTACTTATAGTAAATAAATTTTTTAAAATATGTATAAATAACTTAATCCCACTTGAAATTCCAATGGAATTGGATTTAATTTTGATAAATCAAGTTTCTGATCAAATTACTATATACCTAAAAGTGCACTATTTTTTACTATATGTCAAAGGGAATGTCACTAATAAAAATATTGTTCTTTAAAATGAGTTTAATATTTTGTTTTTCGTAGAGATTTTATTTTTGAAGAACTAACAGTTGTTCAACATGATATATTAGAGAAGATGTGGGTTCCTAAAATTTTATTCTCTAACCTAACCAGACCCATGAAAATTTGGGTACTAAGAATTTAATTTTAATATTTTTATTAAAAGAATCTGAGTGCTATTATTTATACTAAATGGTTCATGTATAGTGGTTATTCTTGACATATGACTAGAGAAAATTCTAACTTCCATAATCTAAAAAAGATAAATATGGGATTTTTTACTTTTAGAGATATCGCACATGGTGAAATTATCAAAATTGGTGATGTTTATTTTCTATGAAAAACTTTAATTTCTAATGTTTTATATATTCTAGGACTTAAACATAACCATTTAAACATTAGTAAACTATGTGATTAGGGTTACCATATGAATTTTAGAAATGATAAAAATACTATTCAAAATTCAGAAGGTGCTTTTTCTCTTTTTTCCAATAAGAATGAGAATGTATACACATGACTTAGAAGACATGATACATTGGAATATACCTTGTTTTAGTGAAATTAGAGATTTATTTTTGTTGTAACATGTAAGGTTAGGATACTGTAACATTTTAACTTTATCTAAAATCTATAGAAAAAGAGAAATTAGAGAACTATCAGAACATAAGTTTAACTCTACTTGATTTTGTAGTCCGTATAAATTTGATAATAAACATAAGTCTAATATTAAACATAAAATTAAACTACCAAATTTTGGTCATACAGAATCGAAAAGTGTTGGGGGAAAAACTATTTGTATATCTTGGTTGATGATTACACTATATTTACTTTGGTATATTTTATCATATGAAAATTCAAATCACTTTAACATTTCAAAACTTTTAATTCTTTATGAAGAATGGGAAAACCCTAACTTTAGTTGTTGTCCATAGTGATCATGGTCGTAAGTTTGTAAATTCTACTTTTTAATTTTTTTGTAGTGAGAAAGGTATTATTCAAAACTTTTCATCTCC
Organism: Viscum album; assembly: GCA_963277665.1. Lineage (NCBI taxonomy): Eukaryota > Viridiplantae > Streptophyta > Magnoliopsida > Santalales > Viscaceae > Viscum > Viscum album. The sequence goes on along the minus strand of OY728142.1, from coordinate 1,146,831,884 downwards.
AACAACACCTAAAAAATCAGTATAGTTGGATGAATATATAGATTTCTTTAGGAAATTACTTGAACTTTACTAAGTGGATATTCTATTGATATACATTTTAGGTTTGAGGCAGTGAGTACTTCTTTTTTTTACTATAAATCAAGTTTTAATTCAACCTTTTCCTAATAAAAATAATTATTAGTTGTAGATTGAACGAAATATAAAATTTTCATACTTCAAAGTTTTGGGGTGTAATGTATTCATCCTGAATACTAATGATTAACTCCCTAAATTTGTTCCTAAGGCTGATAAAGGAATTCTCATTGGTTATTATAATACTAGTAAATCTTATAGAATTTTTAATAAATGATGCTTTTTTTAAGAAATTTTTCATGAAAAAATTGATAATAATGATACTTTTACTTTTGTGAAATTGTAGATGCCTTCTAAGAAAACATTGAAAAAATAAATTTGAAAAAAAATCCCAAAAAAAATTTCATTTGATATAAAGTAATTTAGAAGGGAAAATGTTTTATACCAAGATCGCATGAACAGTTTATGTTTATGTGATATGGTCTCAAGATCGTATAACCCTTAAAGGGACCCAAGATCACATGACCCCAAGTTGTTCACATGACACCTCAATGACAAACAAATGGGGGTTTTCTGTGATGTGACTGCCATGATTGTCTAACCCCAAGAGGATCAGGTGACCAAATATGTCTAAGATGGGGACTTTATATGATCACTGCTCTTCATGAAACACCTCTCATACATGCATGAGTGTCTCACCACCAAGGGGTTAAATACCAAGTTTTCCCAATATGGGAGAGTCTTGTGGTCATTTTTATTTACATTAATCCCTCACAAAGTAATGTGACCACCCCATGATAACCAAATCAGGTGACCAAATCTAGGGTGGTTTTCCATTGAAGATCTTATCTCATGATATCTATTTTAATATGATGCATTATGGATATTCCATCAGTGATATGCGACTTTTTCATACATGATACATGATATACCATCTACTTATGTAGAAAATCTCCCAACACCTTAGACTCATGTACACGGATCACCCACCTTGAGAAGCAGTGTGGATAAATGAAGGGATATTAATGTAAAAAAACCCCTTTATAGGAATAAGGGGAAGGTTCTAGAGGAAATATTTTGGAGATTTATGATTTTGGATATGTGGATAGAGAAAATTTATTAGAGCTAAGAAGAGTTTTGTGACTATCATTTTAAAATTTTGAAAGTAATTTATAAGGATGGTTTGAAATATTTTATAAACCACTCATGAAATATTATGTTTCGTATAATAACCCCTCGGTTACATGATCTCATGATGACCTATCAGTCATGTGATCATGTGATGGGAATTTGGTCACACGACCACTATTTCCGACACTTTCACTAGGGTGCACCCGTGCACCCGTAATATAGAATGTGCATGATGGGTACTCTTTTTACCCCACATTCCAACTTTCCAAAGGTAGACATCATTCATCACTTTTGTCGGTGATGTTTAATCCTTGATCAAAATGGGATGATGGTATATAGGTTCCTCTTTCCATGGATTCCTCTTAAGAATTTGTCACCTAGTTTGGGTCTCCCTCATAGAGTTAAGTGTGTTGGTGGAACTCATTATTGATGTAATCTATTTTTAGATACTGATTAATTACACTACTTCTATCAGGAAATTCCAAGGGGTCTTGATAGGGTTTCAACCTTCGGTCATAATATTAGTCATGTTGGGCATCACTAGCATGTATGGATGCTTGGAACATTGGTCACGAGTGTTCTTCCTCATAGGATTGCATCTCATAGAGTCATATCAGGTGTAGAACCTGAGGAATCCCATGTAGATCATGGGTTATATGATTTCAAAGGCATTTATTTCAAGGATTTTACCTTAGGAATCCCATTTTCAGCTTGAGGAAACATTATATGTCAGGTTGCGAGTTTAAAATATTAAGGGGATGGAGTGAAACTAATAAGAACTCCCCATTGAGGTGGATTAGGGAGGTGCTTCCCTAGAGGGAACACCTAAAATGTTTACTAATGGATGGGTCATAATTCCCCATAGAGGCATATCCAGGGACGTGTGTCCCATGAAGGGAAGATTTCACACCATGAAGGTTGATCTGGAAACCCCTAAAGTTGGATCAAGGAGGTTCAACCCCTAGGAGGGGGCACCAAGGTTTGCTATTGAATAGTATTGAACCTCAAGGAGGCATCATATGTACCTTACATAGAATGTAGTGATCAAAACCCACATAACTCTATAGGTGGTGTGGGGACTAAACATGATAGATTCCCGAATGAATGGAATGATCTCACTATGATGTGGTAGACTAGGTAAAATAAGGATGTATTATGGGTTAATTGGATGGAGATTATGTAGTGGATGAAATGTTGGGGGTGTAGGGATTGGACATCGAGGAGGCTTCCTATATATCCTAGTTAGTTGGGAATCAATTCCACATGGTTCAATAGAGGGTATTCAGGATGACACTAGAGGATGCAGCTCATGGTAATGGAGCATGTTGTTAGGGATTATTCAAGGTATATACCCATTTGGTTGGGTCCTATGCATGTAGGTGGCTCAGTTGAGAAGATAGGATGTGGTTGGGGAATGCGTGTAGAAGCAGACTAGTTGGTTGGAAGTCTGGGACTTATGTCTATGGAGAGGTCTCAGTTGATGTTTTGGATCATGTGGATTTCATGATCACTAGTAACCTCGAATCCCATGTGAGTCATGATCAATGTGAGAAAAAATAGGTAATAGTCAACCTAATTATCACACAGCTTACTTTGTCTGCTGATGGAAAAGGTGCTAAATCCAAAAGGGAGAGGGAGATATCTTTGAGTGTTCTCATATCCTCTATGATTTTGGTAACTAGGATAGTCACACATTAGGATCTATCCAATTACATCTCGGACTGAGGTGAAGAGGAGAAAGAATTACTCCTCCTGTAAGAAAGGTTAGGGGCTTACTCTAGGAGGGATTCCCGGGATGATTTCATTCCTTGTTCGGAAGATTTCATTACATATGAGGAGGATCTCATTCCATGTGAAAAATATCTCAATTCTCTATCACTCATACATGATACATCGTGTGTTTTCTACACAATGTGATATCATAGTTTAACATCTTGTTTTGAAGAAGTTGGTGTTAGGTAGTTTTATGTATTGTAGCTTGGACATAAGGGACTTCCTCCTTACCCCGTAGGCATACATAACTGTCACACATGAAACCCTAAGTGGGACATGGATTTAGAAATTCCAATGTGTAATGTTGTGGAGGAGTGTTCAATCATGAGGTCCAATTTGGAATCCTTATGCTAAGAAGAAAATGGGATTATCATACCTATGATGAGAAGTAAAATTTAGGGAAATGTATTCACAAGGAGAATAGGGGATGACTTATGAGGGACAAATCAGTTGTTGTACATAATCTTAGAGGGTTTTACGCAATAGGTGCACACAAGGAATGAGGGGTTCATGATAGAGGTTCCAATACATGGTGCTTTGATACAAATACAATCCATATAGTATCAATGAGGGGGTACGCACAAGACTTGATGCTTGCATGAAAGGTCAGTCTTGGAAATAACTTTAGGATGTTGTGCACAAGTTCAAGGTTACACATAGGAGGATCCCTTGTGTGCACCTCACTTGGGATGATAGAGGTTGGATGAGTATTAAAAACTATGGGACCACTTGAGGGAGGACCCATAGGGAACCTGTCATGCAATATCTCTACCTTGAGGGTTTCATGCCTTTTGTGATATTGTAGAAAATGGGTATTACATACAGCATAGAGATGGTTAGACTTCTGGAGGATCACCCTAGATAAGGGGGTGGATTTCAATATATCTATGAAGCCTTAAGTGATGGTGTATATGATTTTTGTCACAGAATATGCCTTTCGTGCAACCCTGTCCTTGGCGAGTGTACAAGGGATGGTTTGACGTCACATTAGTTGTGTAAGAGTTTTATGAATGGATTTGGTTCTTCTATTCAATGTAAAAAACATATTCACACCTTAATTAGTTATATGAGAAGTCTTTATAGAAGGGGAAATATATGTCACATTAGTCCCATAAGACTCTTATGTGCACTGTTCAATCTTTTACGCACAACTCAAAACTTGCACGTGTCTTCCATGGATTTATTGGAATGTTCCATCGAGTCGGACGATGCCTTCAACTTACAAAAATATAGTCATTTGTGGATTCAAGCGGAATTAAATGCTAAAAAATCCTCCCCCATTAAAATATGATATTAAAGGGGATGAGAAGGTTTATTTCTGAGGGAAATACTGAAGACATGGGTTGATTCCAACAGATGCGCACCAAAATGGATAGGGGAATAGAATACATCTTACACGCACATGGAATAATGAGTCCATGCCTATAAATAAGAATGTGGGATTGTATGGTACATTGACTTTCTACATGATAGGAAAATGGATCTTGTGTGCATAAGTTCAAACCTCCTGCAATAAAACCTGAGCTTTGGCCACTTCTTTCATGTAGCCCTCAATTCTTTCATGAAACAACCTTTTCCAAAGACACCAACATTTTGTGCATCTATGGCCTAATCTTTCACACACACTCACATATTTTTAACTAATCCTTTAGTCTTATGTGATCCTCCCTTATATTTTTCAAACCCATTCAAATTGAACAACCCATAAGATGCTACTTAGATCGAGGTTTCCATCACCACTAAAAGGGATGAGATGACCGGAAACCCTCAAATTATTTAGGCTATAAGGGTTGTATCAAAAAATCAGATGCTTCTAGGCATTCTAAAAAAATCATAGAAGGATTATGCACTGAGAAACTATCTTTCATTGTGGGACTTTGGGATTCTAGATAAAGTAATTGTTCCATCTTTCACAATGGATTTACTATGATCCTGGTTCACATGTGAAGATAATATCTCATGTTGTAACATGAATGTCCATGGCCATGTTTCCAAGGATGATAGGGATTTTTCCATCTATGTACTGAATGGGAGGACCAATATGGTTATAGAGGACAAGCCAGTGGTGGAAGAGTTCCCTAATCACTATACCACTACCTTCCAAAGCAATATCAAGGACAAAAACTAGGGCTAGAAGAAGGAATAGGATTTGTGACTAGGCAGAAACTTCACCAGTGATTGGGAATAGTAATACTGGGTACATTTTACATGCTGGGGGTATGGGGTGGAACTGCACAACATCAGGCTTTACGAAGCAGTTTTGATGTCATAGTTAAATTTCTATTGTCAACAGTAGTTAGTTCCAGAGCTCCATAGTTGTTGGTCCCTGGACACAAACACCTTCCGCCTCCATCATAATGAAGTTGACATCAGATTATGGAACATCCATTGCATTGGAGGCATCCTACTAAAGAGATTTTAATATGAATAATTACTCCCTCAAGATAATACCTGGGGAGATAGTGAGAGGACTCTCATCCTGACACAACATGTCCTGGAAGTGGTGAAGGAGAAGCTGAAAATCATGCATATTTCCCAAAAAGATATCTTATTCCCAACATGGTTCAATCTTTTTCTCCATAAGGATCCAAAGGTGAAGATTCCAGGCCAAGGGAAACAGTGTATGAGCACATTACAGAGGGGGAAGTCAAGATCCTATTGGTAGGTCTGGAAGGAAGGACAGTACCATAAGTGGGGGTATAGCATGGTGGGAGGTTGGGACCCTTTGGTTTGATATACTACCTTTATTTCCACCTTATTGAGTGGGTGGATATTTTTGGTGAGAGACATGAGGATGGGAGTCTGTCCTGGGACACTGGTGATGGCAGTGATCCTAACTGCTGGTAGTAGGGTAAATCTAAGAGTAACCATGTTAGCCAAAATGTATAGTATACTAGGCTATGTTGTAATAGGAAACACACCTAGGAGGATATATGGATTGTTTCAGTTTCTAAATTGTTTTATTGTAGCATATCTCAGGGGTTACGACTTCCCAAATTCAATTCATCACCCATAGTATGGTCTGTATCCATTACTACTGAACATGTTAGGAGTCTATAAGATGAAATTGGATGAGGTGAGAGTCATACTTTTGATCGGTAACCATGTGAAATTCAACATTCATCCCTTTTTTACTCTAGTTTGTCTGATGTTAGAAAAATGGAATGGATCATGGGAGAAAAATTAGTACCTATAAAGTTTTAGGGTTGGAGTTTTGGTGTCTTATATCCTATAAAAGGTTCTCTGTGAGCCATAAATGGCATCGTATTTCACCAGGAAGTTCATGTTCCTTCAAAGGGTAGTGAAGGGATTTTACATGGGGGGATATGAAGAGCTCCACCCATGTATCCTTCACCATTTGTGGTGCACCTTGTTAATTTAGAGCTCTAAAAAACCATTTTGTTTCCATCGACCAACATGGATGTTGTTCTATCAATGAAATATACCAACAACTGGGTGGCATCATATCTGGAGGCAATCCTGTAGAAGATAATTCAGGTGGACGAACTAGAGACCATGGAGCCAGAGCAGTAAGGAGGAAAACACTACTACAAATAGGGCTTTTAAAAGTGCTAAAAACTACCTTTAACATCACTAGAAAAGCGATGTTAATCACGAAGAAGCTAAAGGGGGGTCCCCTTTATCAGCGCTATTTTGAGTGCTGATAAAGCCCCCCTTTATCAGCGCTATTTTGAGCACTGATAAATATGTCGTATATCAGTGCTCAAAATAGTGATGATAAAGTCCCCATTTATCAATGCTATTTTGATCATTGATATATGACACATTTATCAGTGCTCAAAATAGCGCTGATAAAGGCCAAGTTTTCTGAGAAAACCCAACACCTGCAAAACACCTACACACCTGAGAGAGCACCTGCACACACAGCACAAAAATATTTCACAAAACAACACCTAAACACAATCAAAGCATAGAAGAACAAAATATCATGCACAAGAGTTTCCCAAACAATTATATATACATTTACTTGAAATCCTGAATAAAAAAAACAAAGTTCTATATACATTCCAAATAATGTTTTATATGATTACAATTAAAATTATACAACAAACAGTTAAAAACATTAATGTTTCATTCTTTTTGCATCTGTGATCCCCACTTAAGAATTATCGTCCATGGTATTAGTTTCTAAACAAAGAATCCAAACTCTAGAAAAAAATTACACCTATATAAGAAAACAAATATTATGTTAGTAATACAATAATTAAATAAATTAAACATTGATATAAAAGAATACATTATTAAAATGGGAATTTTTACCTGTTATAACCTCTACATGTCCATATTTCCTTGGATTGAATTAATATTTTAGAAGAGGCTCAACATGATTCATTGACTTATAAATATTGTTTTGTTAATATTACATGGATGAGAAAGAAGAGGAAGAAATGTCAACAACAACATGGAATCCAAAAGGTTTCATTTATTGACAATAAAAAAAGGGAGGAATCTCCACAGTCTATAGTCTCCCATAACTCCCCAAATATGGGGGTAGGATAAAGTTTGAATACTCGAAATAGTATACGCTCAGAATACCCCCTCAAGCTCTGATATCCAATGCTCTAGAGTAGGCTATGAATTAGAAAAAATGAGCAACTGATTTATTTTCCACATCTACCCCCTGTTTTAGTGCCTCTTCCCTACTAGCAGCATTAAATATGGACTTTTCTGCCACATTGATAAGATTATACTGCTCTATAACTATTTTCTATACAACATTGAGAATTTATTATAGGTGATACAATTTATGTTAGATGTTTTTTATCTCATACCTCCCATCAATGACTAAATTTTTATGAGCTTATACTTCTATTGTACACATGTATGATTCATTAAAGTCCTCATTGTGATGTTGAATGTCATAATTTTATGCCTCCACCATCGATACTCTCAGCTCGATGAACATATTTTTCTCCCTCATGGTTACCACCTCCTTTACACTAGCATGGAGTTCTTGATAATATAACTCACTATAAGCAAGGGTTGTGAACATGTACCAGAGGTTTCCAAACTAGTATTTTAGCTCTTTGAAGGTTCCCTCCATGATTATATTTCAAAAAACCCCCACACTTGTCACTAATCCTATTGATGAAATGATGCATGTTCTAAAACTCAACTCAGGACTAGTCTAGAAATAGGAATATAATTTAGGACTAGGTTTCTAAGTGAGGGACTCATACTCACATCCCTTTATGTGCTTGAAAAAGGAAAGACTTGTGCCCTAGTTATTATAGTGGGGAGAAATAAAAAGTTGAATGGTTTTGGACGTCTAAGCTCTAAGGTGGAGTTACTCTGATAAAGAATATAAATATTATTAGTTAATAGAAATATAATGCCATCAGAAAATCAACATTCATGATAATAATTGATAACATCCCTCTATCAAACACATTATTAGCCACTTATATCACCTTAACGTTGAATTAATTGTTGATAATGAAATATTCCTATAAAAAATGACCTCGAGTCACATATAAAGTCCCTTTTATCAATACTAATTGTTATTCACCTTGAAGTTATACAAGTGTAAATAGCGTTTATACAATATGACACATACATTATGGTGTATTCAATTTCATAGGATTGTTCATTTTTAGAATAAATTCTAACATTTTCCTAGTGATACCACCATCCTAGATAGGTTATAAACCTAATAGTTACATATATCAGGAGTCCCCTCCCTACCCCTGGACATCCCCTCCCCAACTCCACCTGCATCCCCCCTCCCTCCTCATGGACAACCCCCCTCCCTCCCCCTACAGCCCCCTCCCTTTCCCTGGACAACCCCCCCCCCCCCACCACCACCACCACCACTCCCCCTGCATCCCTTCCTTTATTTCCCTGGACAACCCCACTCCCCCTACCACCCCTTGGACAAGCCCCCCACCCTACATAGCCCCATCGAAAACTCCTTTCCCACCCCATAGACGCCCCCCCCCCTCCCTCCTGAAAACCCCCCTTACTTCTGGACACCCCCTACTCCTGGACACCCCCCCACTCTTTGACACCCCCTCCCTCCTGGACACCCCCCCACCCACCCTCTCACCTGGAAACCCCCTCACTCCTGTACACCCCCACCCTCTTAGTTCTTTAATGTGATTAGCTAGACCCCCCCTCCCTCCCCTCCCTGAGACAGCCCCTCCCTACCCCCCCACCACTCCACCTGCAGCCCCCCTTCCTCCCCCTGGACAAACCCCCTCCTTCCCCCTACAGTGACCCTCCCTTTCCATGGAAACCCCCTCCCTACCTCTAGACATACCCCTCCCTACCCCTAGATACCCCCCCCCCCACTCCACCTACAGCCCCCCTTCCTCTCCCAGGACAACCCCCCTCCCTCACCCTACAGTGCCCCTCCCTTTCACTAGACACCCCCCACCCACCACCACCACTCCCCCTACATCCCCCCATCTCGTTCCCTAGAAAACCCCCCTCCCCCTGGACAACCCCCCCCCCCCCACACACACACACATACACCCTACATAGCCCCCTGGATATCCTCCTTCCCACCCCCTGGACACCCCCCCCCCCCCACACACACACACACACTCCTGGACACCCCCTCCCTCCTAGACACCCCCTCCTTCCTAGACATCCCCCCACCCACCATCACACTTGGACACCCCCTCCCTCCTAGACACCCCCTCCCTTCTGGACACACCCCTTCCCTCCCCTCCTGGACACCCCCCACTCCTGGACACCCCCCTCCCTCCTAGACACCCCTCCTTCCGGGACACCCCCCACCCACCCTCCCACCTGGACACCCCCTCCCTCCTGGACACCCCCTCCCTCTTGGACACCTCCCTCCCCTCCTGGACACCCCCCACTCTTGGACACCCCCTCCCTCCTGGACACCCCCCACCCACATATAAGATAAACAAATTAGAAAATTGAAAATCCAATATATTGGTTCCCATCAAGATTTTAATAAGCTCGTGAGTGGACTAAATGACTATGCATTGGTCGACTTGCACACGACCCTTGAAGCTTTATGCAATCATGTAAATAAGACAAGAATACACAAATCATGGTTTAAGTGAATTGCCTTAATTGATTATGTGATTTTTTTATGTTATTTGATCATGTGATGAGATCACATGATCAGTTCACATGAAGCATTAATACAAAGAAGCTTATATGACACGATCACATGAAGAGGCTTATGTGAAGTAGAGAAAGAACTTAAGAGTTCTCATAGAGCTATGAAATATTGAGTCATTAGTGAAATAGATTTCCCATTACTATCCTATCTATAGAAAATTCCATGGAATACCAAGAGTATCTTAGAATACTAAAAGAAAAATAGAAGCCCAAGGGAATCAGTCAGGTATTCACTTCCTTATAACAAATTCCTTTTTTATTCTTCTTGAATTTGTATATGAAGTGTGTATGCATCTGGGCATTGATGTGATGCAAGTTCTATATGAGGTGAATAGGCACCCAGATTTTGATGGGCATGCATATGAATATATGATGTGGGGTTATATGAGAAATTTTTGAGATAAAAGATCTGTGGAAAATGAATTTACTATGAAAACATCAATATTTCCTCTGTGATTGAGCTGAAAGAGCATCGTTTCTCTTCCTGCAAAGGCATGTCCCATGGAAAAAAATCTTATAAAATAAACAAACCCTGCAAGGAATAATGAAAATCAAATGAATGTTTCATTATATAATTTTTCATTAAAAAAGACATATTATATCGTAACATTGCCTTTACATCTTTCCAAATGGTTTATTTTCTCCAGATATAAGATAATAAAAAAACTAATGATTCTTTGTGCACTTTACTACTATTAGTTAACTACCGCTTACCGTATCATCTGATCAGAACTTCCGATCGGGCGTCCCCGTGATTCTCTCATCTAACACCATCTCTATGATATCATCATTCAGCGTTCAGTTTTCTTTTTATTCATGCACCCATTTACCTAGTACATGGGTGCCTGAAGAGAAGGAAAATTGAACCCTGAATGATGATATCATAGATATGGTGTCTCATGAGATCATCATGGGGACGCGAGATCAAAAGTTCAGATCAGATGTTATTCTAAGCGGTAGTTAACCAATAGTAGTGAAGAATCCTTAGTTTTGTTATTAAATTTGTGAGTATTTCAAAACCAATATTCTTCCAACACACTACATTAGTATAAAAATCTGTATAAATGACCAAAATAAAAAATACAAATGATCCATGCCATAATAGTTTAGGTCTAGTGATTTTGGAAACATAGAAACATAAAGAACTAGTTCATAAGAGTCTCTCATTTAGTTATTCTTTACTAGAAAGACAAATAATTTCTAAAACCATACTTCATAACCTAAGGATATAAAAAATAATAATGGGTGATAATATATACTCAATAAGTGTAAAAAAGGGTCATATCATTGATCATATAAGGATAACATAAGTAGTAGGAATTCAACTTCATCCTATTTGTGTACAATCTTCCATCAGGTATGCTGCCCATTCGTTTCTAAACACATCTATATCATCTTGTGAATATGAGTTCATGCGACAGTCATGGTAGTATTGAAAAAATATAAATACACAAATTATTAATAAATATTTTAAATGAACTCTTAATTATTTTCAAAAATACCTCTTCAGGGATGCTAGTTTGTTGATGAAATATGATCTCTTTCATAAATTTACAAACATAATAACCACAGACCTTTCCATTTGTTTGTTTTGGACACTGTGGAAACATCAATAAAAATAAGTAATTTTTTTTATATGTGTTTGGCTAGTACGATATTATTATATATACTAGGATACTTGTCAATTTGTAGATCTTGTGGGCGTTCTTGTCCTTAGGCCCTGGATTCATTCCATAAAGTAGATGATATTGATGCATCTCCCTATCATAACAAAATCCTCATTAAAAGATAATATAAAATATATAACTAGATGTTTAGTCCTAAAATGTTGGATGTAGTGTATTACAAATTGACAAACACCATCATGCATGGTCGGTTTGTTTCATATCGATGCATTGAATCCAAAAAATAAATCTTTGGAGTATCCAAATTGACTACAGTCAGCATCCAATGCTTCCTAAAAACACAAAAAGGAATAAGTAATTAAAGAAATGAAAATATAGTTGATATGATTAAATTTTATAGTTTTACCCCTGCATCGTTGTTATTAAAAATAGTTTTTCATACGTAATTTTTTTTTCAAATGATTTGAGCAGGGATGACATTATTTAATCATGTTTAGCAGAATTTAATTCTTCTTTTGAAGAGGTGATGTGAGGACTAACGAGTCCAAAAAAAATTTCATGGTGAAATACCTTCAATTCTTTTCATATATATGCTTACGAAAAATATGAAATGTATTTAGTCATAATTGTCATAGTATATCAGCTTTTGTAAAATCGAATCATGAAAACAAACCTCATGTATATATTTACAATTGAGGTGCCTAGCCATTCATACTTAAGGATTTCATTTGAATTTTCAGCACTAATGAAATCTTAAATTTTCTCTCTGTACATATTTTTTCAAAATCAACTACGTGAGCATTGTTTTCTATCAACTTTGTATCCACATGATCCTGAATGATATTAAATGTGGATATAGAACGGGCGGGGTGAATGTGCTCTCAATAGATTGTTTCAATCAGTTGGTTTCTCCTTGAGATGGTTTTGAGTCTATCTTTTAGTTCACCCCATTCTCTTTGTCATTATATAATAAAATTCATCCATTCAGACCTTTTACCTTTAAATTTTAAAGGTTTATCTTTAAAAATAAATTGAAAATAGATACCTCCTTGTCGATATGTTTTTTTACAAGAATTGAAAGTCATGCGATGAATGTTCCAATAGATTGTTCAACCATATGAATGTATTCATAGTCATTTGGAATAGGTATCTCAACACTCGTCTCATTAGCTATGTTAATTGACACTCTGACATGATTTTTTGGAAGTTTTATCTTGTGTAGCATGTTTTTCTGCATATTGAACATTGTAGCCCTCGCTACAAGGCGATAGGTGGGAGTTGATAGATATAAATCATAGTCATTTTCACCATGTAGAATATTAGTATAGGAAAGGTATCAGTGTTTATGTTATTCACATTTCACAGAAACAATTATTAGAACATTGATTACCTCATCTAAGTCAGGTTTTTGAGGGGAATGGATCACCTCAAAGCTGAAGGGGGTGGGGTGGGATCTTCACGCACAGGTTTTTGTTGAGTTGTTTCTTCTATTTACCTACCCCCCCCCCCATCAAAATTGTTATCATCTCTCTCTGTTATTGTAATTATTCTTAAAAAATAGATAATTTTTCTTGTATATTTTTCATTTCCTCAGTTTGATCCTCTTGTTTTTTGTTTTTGAAAATATGTGTGGGGTTTCACCCCAAAACCCGCACCTCTGACACGGCCATAATGTTTTGGATGCTTCAAGGCCATTGAAAGTATGTCTGCATCTGGTGTGGGTGTTGTTGATTATTGTGACTATGTCAGAAAGAAAATATAGGAAAATAAGTAGTCATTATTACGTAATAGAGATTTAAAGCAAATCCAAATTATATTATGTCATACTTATACATGTTTCCCATGATTTTTGTGTGTTTTCATCTATCAGTATCCCCTATTTATTTACATGAGCCTCCTTCCATAGAACATGGTATGAGATGGATATAGATTTTGATTTCGATTCATCAATATGCATTAAAATATAGAAACATGGTTAAGGTGTTTTTTTATGTCACATAAAAGTATTATGGTAGATTTAAAAGACGTACCAATTTTTTCTCAAGTGAAGCATACCCCATCCTTAATTTATGGTAGGGGTGCACTGGTTTTGTTGCTCGTTCTTTATTTTCAGCACTCAATTACTGTTTCATAAATAAAAAACTATCAATCAAAGTGATGAATGCAAGAAATGTCAAACAATGTATTACCAAACACAATGTACCTGAAAAGTCTAATCCCCACAACGGTTGTTAAATTCATCCCATGATCTTTGGGATATCAAGTGTGCATAAAGAGAAGGTGGGTACAGCTTGATTTTCTCTTCATTATCTTTAAGATTATATTTCGTTAAAATTGTGTGGAAGCTTCTATGAATCCTTTCTGAAACTCTTAATACATATTCCTTGGGAGAGGCATATACTATAAATGCACTTTGTAATTGATGGTGAAGAGTAAGTCAATGTTTTAATATTTTATTTTATTTTAATAAATTAAAGAAATGATATCATAATGTTACCATAATCTCTTCCCACATTAGTGTCTTAAGCTCGGTGACAACATGGTACCACGACTGTACATCAATCGGCACGTGTTTCCCAGTGAAGATTCCAATGTAGATACTAAATATGGATTTATTGGGGTTAACATGTTGGCCTCTCTTATTCCATCCCACCTCAAATTTGATGCCTTTTTCTTTTTTCCTTAAGGATTTTGGCTAATGTTGTCAAACTACAGCACTCTTGTTTTTATTCACCGTTAGGGTTTCATTTCCTGCCATTTCCTCAGAAGCATCATCATTATGTACCTTCGAAGCACTATAATTGGCATTGGGACCAGCAGTAGCAGGTTGAGAGACCTGTTGTGCCTCGGCACTAGGACCAATAGAAACAGGTTGAGAAACCTGTTGTGGCTCTGCACTGGGACCAACAGTAGCATGTTGAGAGACTTGTTGTGCCTCGGGATTAGGCGCATCAGCAGGTGAAGAAGTCATTATCTACAGAATTGGTTTAACATTTAATTTATATTACATAAAATCATTAGTGACTAGATAATAACAAAACGTAACACAATGTATATTACAATAACCAAATAACCTGATTATTGAACTCTTTTTCTAAAGGATGAAGATATATTACCCCTCTATCTAATATGTGAATACATTCATTTTGGTCTCCTCTAACATACAAAATATAGCATCCCGTCTTTTTATAACATAAACTTTCATTTTATTACACAAAACTGAGGATCTTTAAGGTTTAGTGTTTTGGAAACCAGGAACATAATACATGAAAAGAACAAAAAAAAACACTCTTCTTAAACACTTGAAAGGCTTCTCCTTATGTTCATCCTAGGTTCATTATTGAATCTCATAACCTAGGGACATACATCAAAAAAAGGGTGAGCAGAAGGCCCAATAAGGGAAACAAGAGAAACATTTTACATGAGAACTTGAGATACTTAAATAAGGACATGAAAAGAACTTTAAGGCATGAGAAAGAAATCATGAGGAATTTCATAATAAAAATAACATTTTTTCATAACTTGAATATGTGGCTGCAACATTTAATATTGACAATCGTTTCGTTTCACCAAGGTCCATCCCCAAGGTGTCGTTAAAATTTACCAAGGTTATTCACCAAGGCGTCGTTAAAATGGTCATCTCTAGAGATTAAGTCTTTACCCAATGCATTGGAGCGCTATCAGGGAGCACCATTAAATTTTCCTTTATTATCATGTGAGTCACATATATCATAATCAAACATTTCATAAATAACCCATATAGCATAAAATAAATGGGTTTCATTTCAAAATCATAACGTTTTAAAAACTGCTTTAAAGACAAGATCTTTACATTACTTTAAACCCACGGAAAGGGAAAGCGGGTATCATGTATGTAAATCCCAGAATTTAAAATAGAACATTTTTATATATATGTGAATACCCCTTTAGAAATAGGAGCTTTGAGTATTCACTTTATAACATAAAATAATTTTGAGAAAATAGAGGCATTTTGAGACGAAAATTATGCAGCTAACGGCTATGTTACAAGGTTTTAGAAAACATTGAAAAGAGAGGGGACATGGGTTCAACATTCATAAATGACCCATAAAACAGTAGGGGGACAGAATATAAGGTATTTAAGAACATGGTAATGAAATTTGAAAATATACCATATGAAATGAAGAACATGAAAAGAAGACATAAATAAGATTTCTCTTATGAAGATTCGGCAGCCCAACAACGTTATATAAACTTCAACCAAAAATGAATTGATGAGATCAAATAGGGTCTCTCATCATATGAACATAAAAGATCATTATTATAGATATAGAGATCATACCCCAACACAACAAAAAGTAACTTGAAAGAATTGACATGAAAGTAGAACTTCAAAATGAGAAGGGTGAAGAACCACTTAAAAATTTGGCAGCCTAACGGCACCACTTAAAACTTCAAAATACTGAATTGAAGAGAGAAAATGGGGTCTCTCATAATATGAACATAAGAGTCCAGTATTATAGATATAGAGATCATACCCCAACATAACAAAAAGGAACTTGAAAGGCTTGACATGAAAGTAGAACTTGAAAAACGAGAAGGGTGAAAGAATCCCTTAAAAATTCGGCAGCCTAACGGCGCCACTTAAACTTCAACAAAAATGAATTGAAGAGGTCAAATAAGGTCTCTCATAATATGACCATAAAATATAAGTATGATAAATTTAGAGATAATACCCCAACATAATGAAAAGTAACATGAAAGACTTGGATGAAAATAGAACTTGAAAACGAGGAAGGTGAAAGAATCCCTTAAAAATTCGGCAGCCTAACGGCGCCACTTAAACATTCTTAAAACGAATTGATGAGAGCAAGGGGGGTCTCTCATCATATTAACATGAAATGGGAAGTAGGATAAATATAAAATAACATCCTCCAACATAAGAATATGGAGCATGAAAGAAATGACATAAAAGATATTACTTGAAAAGAAAGAGAGAGGTCGGATCCCTTACCTTAAAATGTAACTCTTAAACCTCAAAGGTTGGGACCTTGAGGGCTTGGGGGAACATTGGGATGACTCCTTGGGAGGTAATGAGACCAGAACGTCTTTGGGGAAGAGTGGGGAGTCGAATGGATGAGAGGAGGGCTTGGTATTTATAGGGAGAGTGAGGGGACAAGGCATTAATGGCCAAGGGACGCCTCACATGTGCTTTTCTCAAACCCATGTGCTCTCCCTTGGCATTTACCATAGAGTTAGGCCACATGGGGCCCCCAAAACAATAATTCATCACCCTTGGCCGGCCAACTCTTAAAATATCTCATGACATCATCATGAAACAGCTATGATGTCATTAAACATACCGAAACCCTAAAACTGCATTTTTACTATTCACTGAAAATTCAACTTTCTCAGAAAAATCCCAAAATCTCACACTAACCAAATATCAATGCTCTGATTTCAAAAATGAACTCCATTTTATAAAAATAATTTTCTAAATATTTTTAAATTTATTTTTAAATAAATACACTATTCACCGAAAATTCATTTTTTCATAAAAAACCCCAAAAATTACCAAAACATAATATCGGTGCTCTGAGTTCAAAAATGAAATCCATTTTATAAAAATAATTTTCTAAATAATTTTAATTTAAATTTTAATTAAAAAAACTATTCACCTGAAAAAAACTAATACTTGAATAATAATTTATGAAACAGTTATTTAACCATTTTATTGAATCACATTACTTAATCAAGGTGCCTAGATTATTTTATAACTTTCTTTAAGTGAGATTACTAATCCATTTGGTCATATTACTAATCCTAATCATAAAATCACTATTCATAATTTAATATTCATCAAAAATCAAGTTGATCTTATTAGACTCCAAATTTTGTACTGAACATAATTGTAGAAGACCATTTTTTGAAAATCATTACACATTTTTAATTATTTAAGGTTTACATAAACATTTTTAAAATATCCTTTTTCTAAAATTCATCAAAAATATTCATACTATATTTATCCGGTCATTTGAAAATTCATAAACATCATCATAATAAGAAATCCCAATTTTTATTTAAAACAAGGATTACACAAGGCAGTTACGGTCTCATTACATATCCCCTTATAATACCAGCATAGGACCTAAGAGTAAGGTGTGCTAGGGTGATAGAATCTTGGGGCGGCTCAGTCAACATTTCCCGAGTAGTAATTTCTATCAGTTTGAACTTCTCGCGAAGGCAATTCCGTTCTAGCTTCACATGATGAAGTTCGGCTTGGATTTGGTCCAGAGCAAAGCCCATTGGTGCTACCTCCTTCCCAAGCTCTGTTAGATGGGCTTCGATCGGTCCAAGACTACTAGGTGAGGCCATCAAATCTTCTTTCTATAATAATTAACCAAGATTACTTATATTTAGAGACAATAATCAAAACATTTTGTTCACAGCATTCATATTGACCGATGGTCATATAACAGTCAAAACCCACTGGTCTCATTTTAATTATAATCATGTTTATCAAATAAAACATTTTTGTTGAGTATAAAAATAAAATAAAATAACACATGAAATTAGGAAACAAGATTTATTCAAAATTTCGGGCCGTCACAATCTTCCCCCCTTAAGAAATTGCGTCCTCGCAATTTTTAAAATTGGGTTTTGAAATTTCATTGAAAGTCCCACATCGGAAAAAGAGTCAGTAACACCATTACTTTAAAAGAAAGAAAAGGAAGTAAAAAGGCCACCTAAGTTTACTCATACTAGGATTCCATGTAGGAAACATGGAAATGGAGGAGAAAACAAAGGGTCATGTCCTAAAGGAGAGTGATAGAAAACATGATTAGGAGGAAGTTAACCACCAGAAAATCCCAAAATTATGTTGTGTATAAGCGGTCTTTGATTACCTAGTAGGAAACGTAAACCAACAACGTTTTTGTTTTACGTTCCTTTTCATAACTTTGAGGAATTCATTTACAACATAGAACAAAAACATAAGGAAATATATCTACCTTCATACATTAATAAGTTTCTACCAAAACTAATATTTTCTCCAAATGATGAGCATTCAAAACTACTTGGTCTCATCAAAACACAAGAATCATCTTCTAGAGAATCACATAATCCACAAAAGATCAACTATATATTTCTTTTATCTTTAAACATTATCCCAAAAATAGAAAGGGTAAGGTAAAACAACTCTCTAAAAAGAATCCCATAGGAATGTAAACTACTTTTAAATATTCAAAGTTCCATGGTACTACCCAAAGTTCATCATAGTCTATTCCATAAATAATGGTCCTTAAGATTCCTCAAAATAAACCAAACTAAGATTGAAACCCAAATACAAGAAGGATTTGATAACATAGTCTTCCAAAATAAACTTCATTATTCATCTCCAAACAACATCAACCACTCCTAATATCTTATAACAAAAGTATCTAACCTAAACATGTTTTACCCAAGATAGGTTAATTATTCCCATAAGTAACCTAAATTACTATAAGTCCACCTTAAATTCATCGATTCTTCAAAATATAAGTCAACCTTACTCCTCAATGAAAATACCGTAGTAATCTATTTTTACTCGATCATATAGGGTCCCCAAAATAGTGAACGTCTTCCAAAATAATAATCATATTTTAATCCCCTAATCATCCCTATCATATTAATACGACAATCATCGCATTTCCTATGACATTGGTTGTTGGGACATGTTCTTCCATTTCCCACCATTAACTAAGAAGAGAAAGCATAATTAGGGGCTTAAATACTTAACCAATAATCATGAAAAGGAGCTTAAATCATATAAGGATAACTTGTAGAAGAAAAGTATACCCTAACTTGTGATCCCCTAGGTTCCAATCTAGGTTATCCATGATCATATATTCTTACGTGAATCTTTGTTCCTTTAACAATGGTTCATACTAAGCTTATGAATTTACCAAAGCATATCCCCCGGGAGTGTCGTAACCAAGAGTTCAGCAAGGCCCGTTGTCGTGTACCAGTTCCCGTTCGAGTCTAGCTCAAAGCGGTGTTTTCAGTTTTTACCCCCATGTACATCTGTTCCAGAGCCACCTCTACCTGATCGTACCTAGACAGGGATGTATTTGCTTGGAAACCCTTTACTCAATACTCACCAAAATACCAGGAAGATTTCCTATATTTAAACTTTTCTATAGGGTTCTTCCTAAAGTTTTCATATCCTAATTTCCACAAATAACTAAACCATCCTTTGATACCAACTATAGAATCCCGTCTTTTTATAACATAAACTTTCATTTCATTACACAAAACTGAGGATCTTTAAGGTTTAGTGTCTTGGAAACCAGGAACATAATACATGAAAAGAACAAAAAAAACACTCTTCTTAAACACTTGAAAGGCTTATCCTTATGTTCATCCTAGGTTCATTACTGCATCTCATAACTTGGGGACATACATCAAAAGAAAGGGTGAGCATAAGGCCCAATAAGGGAAACAAGAGAAACATTTTACATGAGAACTTGAGATACTTAAATAAGGACATGAAAAGAACTTTAAGGCATGAGAAAGAAATCATGAGGCATTTCATAATAAAAATAAAATTTTTTCATAACTTGAAGATGTGGATACAACATTTAATATTGACAATCGTTTCGTTTCACCAAGGTCCATCCCCAAGGTGTCGTTAAAATTTACCAAGGTTATTCACCAAGGCGTCGTTAAAATGGTCATCTCTAGAGATTAAGTCTTTACCCAATGCATTGGAGCACTATCAGGGTGCACCCTTAAATTTGCCTTTATTATCATGTGAGCCACATATATCATCATCAAAAATTTCATAAATAACCCATATAGCATAAAATAAATGGGTTTCATTTCATAATCATAACGTTTTAAAAACTGCTTTAAAGACATGATCTTTACATTACTTTAAACCCACGGAAAGGGAAAGCGGGTATCATGTATGTAAATCCCAGAATTTAAAATAGAACATTTTTATATATATGTGAATACCCCTGTAGAAATAGGAGCTTTTAGTATTCACTTTATAACATAAAATAATTTTGAGAAAAGAGAGGCATTTTGAGACGAAAATTATGCAGCATAACGGCTATGTTACAAGGTTTTAGAAAACATTGAAAAGAGAGGGGACATGGGTTAAACATTCATAAATGACCCATAAAAAAGTAGGGGGACAGAATATAAGGGATTTAAGAACATGGTAATGAAATTTGAAAATATACCATATGAAATGAAGAACATGAAAAGAAGACATAAATAAGATTTCTCTTATGAAGATTCGGCAGCCCAACAACGTTATATAAACTTCAACCAAAAATGAATTGATGAGATCAAATAGGGTATCTCATCATATGAACATAAAAGATCAGTATTATAGATATAGATATCATACCCCAACACAACAAAAAGGAACTTGAAAGAATTGACATGAAAGTAGAACTTCAAAACGAGAAGGGTGAAGAACCACTTAAAAATTTGGCAGCCTAACGGCGTCACTTAAAACTTAAAAATACTGAATTGAAGAGAGAAAATGGGGTCTCTCATAATATGAACATAAGAGTCCAGTATTATAGATATAGATATCATACCCCAACATAAAGAAAAGGAACTTGAAAGACTTGACATGAAAGTAGAACTTGAAAAACGAGAAGGGTGAAAGAATCCCTTAAAAATTCGGCAGCCTAACGGCGCCACTTAAACTTCAACAAAAATGAATTGAAGAGGTCAAATAAGGTCTCTCATCATATGACCATAAAATATCAGTATGATAAATTTAGAGATCATACCCCAACATAATGAAAAGGAACATGAAAGACTTGGATGAAAATAGAACTTGAAAACGAGGAAGGTGAAAGAATCCCTTAAAAATTCGGCAGCCTAACGGCGCCACTTAAACATTCTTAAAACGAATTGATGAGAGCAAGGGGGGTATCTCATCATATGAACATGAAATGGGAAGTAGTATGAATATAAAAGAACATCCTCCAACATAAGAATATGGAGCATGAAAGAAATGACATAAAAGAGATTACTTGAAAAGAAAGAGAGAGGTCGGATCCCTTACCTTAAAATGTAACTCTTAAACCTCAAAGGTTGGGACCTTGAGGGCTTGGGGGCACCTTGGGACGACTCCTTGGGAGGTAATGAGACGATAACGTCGTTGGGGAAGAGTGGGGAGTCGAATGGATGAGAGGAGGGCTTGGTATTTATAGGGAGAGTGAGGGGACAAGGCATTAATGGCCAAGGGACACCTCACATGTGCTTTTCTCAAACCCATGTGCTCTCCCTTGGCATTTACCATGGAGTTAGGCCACATGGGGACCCAAAAACAATAATTCATCACCCTTGGCCGGCCAACTCTTAAAATATCTCATGAAATCATCATGAAACAGCTATGATGTCATTAAACATACCGAAACCCTAAAACTGCATTTTTACTATTCACTAAAAATTCAACTTTCTCAGAAAAATCCCAAAATCTCACACTAACCAAATATCAATGCTCTGATTTCAAAAATGAACTCCATTTTATAAAAATAATTTTCTAAATATTTTTAAATTTATTTTTAAATAAATACACTATTCACCGAAAATTCATTTTTTCAGAAAAAACCCCAAAAATTACCAAAACATAATATCGGTGCTCTGAGTTCAAAAATGAAATCCATTTTATAAAAATAATTTTCTAAATATTTTTAATTTAAATTGTAATTAAAAAACACTATTCACCTGAAAAAAACTAATACTTGAATAATAATTTATGAAACAGTTATTTAACCATTTTATTGAATCACATTACTTAATCAAGGTGCCTAGATTATTTTATAACTTTCTTTAAGTGAGATTACTAATCCATTTGGTCATATTACTAATCCTAATCATAAAATCACTATTCATAATTTAATATTCATCAAAAATCAAGTTGATCTTATTAGACTCCAAATTTCGTACTGAACATAATTGTAGAAGACCATTTTTTGAAAATCATTACACATTTTTAATTATTTAAGGTTTACATAAAAATTTTTAAAATATCCTTTTTCTAAAATTCATCAAAAATATGCATACTATATTTATCCGGTCATTTGAAAATTCATAAACATCATCATAATAAGAAATCCCAATTTTTATTTAAAATAAGGATTACACAAGGCAGTTACGGTCTCGTTACATAGCCCCTTATAATACCAGCATAGGACCTAAGAGTAAGGTGTGCTAGGGTGATAGAATCTTGGGGCGGCTCAGTCAACATTGCCCGAGTAGTAATTTATATCAGTTTGAACTTCTCACGAAGGCGATTCCGTTCTAGCTTCACATGATGAAGTTCGGCTTGGATTTGGTCCAGAGCAAAGCCCATTGGTGCTACCTCCTTCCCAAGCTCTGTTAGATGGGCTTCGATCGGTCCAAGACTACTAGGTGAGGCCATCAAATCTTCTTTCTATAATAATTAACCAAGATTACTTATATTTAGAGACAATAATCAAAACATTTTGTTCACAGCAGTCATATTGATCGATGGTCATATAACAGTCAAAACCCACTGGTCTCATTTTAATTATAATAATGTTTATCAAATAAAACATTTTTGTTGAGTATAAAAATAAAATAAAATAACACATGAAATTAGGAAACAAGATTTATTCAAAATTTCGGGCCGTTACACAAAACGCCGTCTAAATTGGGACCGTTGCAAAATGATTGTGAAGTCCCAATTAAAGGGTCATCCTCTGTTGAACTTTCATTTGACCCTTCAGTTGTTTTGGTCGACCAGTTTCGGTTTGCAGGATCTGGAACATAAAATACTTGTATTGCATGTGATGCTATTATAAATGGTTTGTCTTTCTTTCCTTCCTTACTAAAATAAACTTTCATGAATCCCAATTCATCTATTTTAACATCACTCATGTTATCAACCCACTTGCATTGAAAAATCAGAACTTGGAATTTCATATAATCCAACTCCCATATTTTTTTGATGATGCCAAAGTATGAAATATTTACTTAAATAGGATTTCTATCCTTAACACCAAAAATGTGTATCGCTTCAGCCACAAGTGTAATACCACTATTCTACATGGTACTATCTTCATCATGTTAGTTAGTATAGAATGTATAACCATTAACTACATAAGCATTGTAAGATAATACATACACACTTGCTCCTCTGGCTAGCCATAAAAGTTTTTTTGAAATTGAGTCTATATTTTCATCTAAATTCTTAAAAATATGGTCCCAAAACCATCCTATAAACTATCTATTATGTGTATATGATATCCATTTTTCAGCCCTATATGGATTTAAATGCCTAATAATTTCTTTGTGGGTTTTAACATATGGGTCAATGTCAAAACTGTTATGAAAAACATAAAGGTGGGCCTGCTCCCGATCTGTAATATTGATTGTGACAACCTCTCTTCCAGAAATTCCTTCACCCTCAAGCCGCCTAGTGTGACGATATTTTGGTAGGACAATGTTTTCTACACCACATAGTTATTCAGTATAGAATTCAACAACTGCCCCAACAATATATTGCTCTTCAATACAACCCTCTGGACGACTTCGATTTTTGACATACCCTTTCCAAATTTTCATATATTGTTCAATGGAGTATATCCATCTATAATGTATAGGACCATATAGTTGAATCTATCTCTCCAAATGAGCCATCAAATGAACCATTATATCAATGAATTTCGGCAGGAAGAACATTTCCAATTCACATAATATGACGGAAATTTCTCTTTCCATAGTTGGCAATTTTTGCGGGCCTATAAATTTGTTGCATATAGCTTTGAAGAAGAAACAGAGCTTTATTAATGTATGGCGGACATTCTTAGGAAAATGCAACGTAAAGCTATAGGAATTATATCTTGAATAAAAACATGGTAGTCATGTTATTTCAGAACCTTTAATTTTAAATCTCTCATTGACATGACGTTCTTGATATTTAATGA
Organism: Viscum album; assembly: GCA_963277665.1. Classification (NCBI taxonomy): domain Eukaryota; kingdom Viridiplantae; phylum Streptophyta; class Magnoliopsida; order Santalales; family Viscaceae; genus Viscum; species Viscum album. The sequence goes on along the minus strand of OY728142.1, from coordinate 1,146,807,226 downwards.
ATACTCCTTTGGAACCTTTACGTCATTCAAGAAGTTGCAAAACTAATATCTCTCCTACCTGGAAAGAGTATAAGTAGTAGGAGGAAGAAATGTTTGTTTTTCACCCTTCACTAGTACCAACTCTTCTCATATTTCCATATCAACCATGTCTAATCTAGGCTTAATTCCATCCTTTGTTTTTTCAGTTGCATTTAGCAATGTGTTGATGACACTATCACATATATTTTTTCCAACATGCATAACATCATGAAAATTTCTGACACACAAACAATTCTAGTATGGTAATTCAAAAAAACTGATCTCTTTTTCCAACCAGTTTTCATAAGGTTTTTTTGAAAATGATTTACCAAAAGTATTGTCCACATATTTTACTTTCTAAAACAATTTATCACCTGTTAGTGGATATGGTGTTGTACGTTCTTTTGAACTTTTGTTGAATGGTTTCATCCAAGATCGGTACTTATTCCATTAGGGTAGAAATCTATGATGTCCTAGAAACACGGTCTTCGATGAATGTTTCAACCTAATTTACTGTGTACCTTATTCGGAAATGGGACACCCTTGAGTTCCTTTAATGCTATATCCTGAAAATTTTCCATAAGCAAGAAATTCATTTATCATCCCGTATAACATTTCTCTCAAAATGAAATCTTCATTTTTGTAAGCATCATACAACGTAACACATGAATCCCACAATAATTTCAAATCCTTGATCAATGGAGCCAAATAAATATCAATATCATTACCTAGTTGTTTTGGTACTGATATAAGCATAGATAACATGATTTATTTTTATTTCATGCATAACCACAGTGGTAAGTTATAATTTACCAACATAACCAGCCATGTACTGTGACTGCTGCTTTGAAAACCAAAAGGATTCACTCCATTTGTAGATAACGCAAGATGAAGGTTTCTCATCTCGTTTCCAAATTTAGGATACTCATGATCGATTCTCTTCAACTAAGGAGAGTATGTCAGGTGACGTAGTTTTCCATATTTAATTCTTGTATCTGCATTCCATTTCAATTGTCATGCAGTCTCCTCACTTCCATATAGGCGCCTAAACCTTGTAATGATTGGAAAGTACCATAAAAATTTCATATGACTGGATTCATCTTTCTTGTATTGAGAATAACCACACTTTGGGAATTCTTTAAGGGATTTTTGGTCCTTGTGAAACAATATAAAGTCATTCGAGCAGTCGTGTATTCTTTCATAAATCATACCCATCAAGCACAACATTCGTTTGGAAATGTATGTTCATCTCAATAGCTCATTATCTTCTGGGACCATGTCATTCGGGAGATCAAGTAGTTCCATAAAACTGGAGTCACTCCACCTATTTCCTTCTTTCAAATTATACAGCTTTAGTATGGCTGACAATGCTGTATATTTAGTGCAACCAGCATACAATGGCGTTTTTTCACAACTCTTTAACTTCTCAAACAATTTTGGGAAATCATGAAGTTCATCTTCAACTATCCTTGTCATTTCCCCAATATAATCTTCATCATCATTCACATATGTAATCACATCCTCCATACGATTGTCTTCATTGTTCACACTTGTAATCATATCAGATGATCCATAAAATATAGTGGCATCCCAGCCACTACCTACATTCATTTTTTACCCATGTTTATTCCAACATGTATAACTTTGATCTATTTCATGACATATCAGGTGTTATTAAAACTTCTCTGGACTAATTTTTTTATAATAACAACATCTTAAACATGGAAAAATGATTTAAGAATGTCACATGCATGATCTTTTTCAAACTTGATAAACTCTTTCATGCCATCTTCATACTCTTTTGCCAACCGATTGACATTCATCAATTCTTTATTCATATTCATCCTATTTGATATATTAATATTAATATTTAACAAAATAATTACACAAAATATTTTCAACAAGCTATGATAATACCTTTCATTAAAATGTTTTAGTATCCCACATGTGATCTATATGCATTGTTGTAAATCAGTTTTTTAGTGTTTCTATAGAAACATAATGTCTCTAGTCAAGAACTATGGTACTAAAATAATAGATGATATGATTTTAAATAGATTTATTGTGGGTGGAAGGATTAATTACATATTTTTTATGGTTATCTGACTAGTTTGTCCATAAAGTGTCTCATAGAGTCCTCTAGTGAAGTGGTTTTCTAAGATTCAGTGGAATTTCACTAGTAACAAAGTGGTGGTTCCATTGAAATGGGTAAATTTTGGATTGATATTCAATGATGTAAGAACTATAACATGGAAAAAAATGGCATACCAATCATGCCAACAACCGCAAAACCATACAAACACACAATCGTGCTCACAATCACAACACCATACAAACCAAACAATCACAATTTCAGATTTTACAAAGCATCCCTTATTCAATTCCATTTGTTAATTCAAGGGTTATCACAGAAGATTTATCATCCTAGGGAATTCATTCATTAGTCATATATACATAAATTAAAAAAATTATATTCAAATGTTCAACAGAAACCAACCAACATGCAATTCATTTAGTGCACAAACAAGGACCACCAACGGCCACGATTTTTAGTGGGGTGTTTAGCCTGCACATTTCACATTATAACCATCAATATCAAACATTAATAACATGAGAACAAGAGGAAACCAATGATTAAGACGATAAAACTCACCATGAAGGTTTTGTTCAGTGCACGGTAGAGGTGCATTCACAACAGAGGAGAGGCGCGCGGCAGAAGAGATTTCCAACTGAAAAGAAAACATAAAATGATAACTCATATGTTATACCTATCCAAAATAGGTCCAATGAGATTTAGGAATGGTTCATGTTTGTTTAAATAATTTTATTGGTCAATAGTGGGATTTTATTTTCCATCTATGATATCTACTTCCTGTTTATTTTATTTTTTTGTGTATCTACTATTTTCCTAGATGTTCAACTTATGAATGGGATATGTCTGCTTTTTAGGAAAAATATCATTTTAAATTTACTCTAATTTAGGGGTAAAATATTCCACATTAATTTTATCTTTTTTTCATGGGATCGTTTCAATGCCGTAGGGATCATGAATGCCTCTTAGGTTAGTGGAAGGTCAGGTCAATTGTTGGTTATGATACTATCCTGGGTCGTATCATTACATTTCCAATTGTAATTGACCCATGTCCATTTAAATATAGGATTTGGGGGGGGGGTAGACACTAATATATAGAAAGATTAAGAGAGGTAAAAATTATCCTAGGCTCTCCAATACAAGTGATGAAATATAAAATATACACTGGGTGAGGGAGAACTACCCAAGAGGAGAGGAAGGGGAGGGTGGCGTAGCACGGAGGGGTTAGGGATGAGAAAAGGGGAAAATCCATTAAAACATAAAAGGTTCAAATGAGAAGGTGGGTGGGTTGTTCGGGGGTTAGGGGGATGCAGGGGTGTGGGGAGGGTGTGGGATGTCCAGGGAGGGGGGGTGGGCTGCCCAGGTGGGGGCTACTGGGGTATGGAGGAGGGGTGGGCTATCCAGGGGGTGGGTTTTCCACTATGAAACGACCATTAGGAATCCTGAAGAGTGAATTATGAGCGGGTAAAATTGTGTGGAAGAGGGGTTTGGGTTATGGGGTTGAGTGGATAATAAGGAATAGGGGAACCTCATTAAAAAGACTAAAAAAATCTCTTTTCATTTCAAGAATAGGGTACATTATGGTGTAGCCTAAGGGTATATTGCATAGTTCACCCTATGATGTCACATTGTTAAATTACCACAAGGTATAAACTACAACACTCATCCCCTAGGTAGAACCATTAAATCTCTATCATGAATTGTGATGTGACTGTATGCCTCATGGAATAACATTCACCCCCCAAAAAATAGTATGGAGGGTATAACATAGCCAACCTCCCACATGATCTAAACCATTAACATAAGGTGGGTCCCATGGATAAACTCACATATATAAAGGAGGACCTAAAGAGGAATAACCAATCTAACCTTCAAGACAATCAGAACCACTAAAATAATTTATGTCTTGTGGAAAACTGCATATACCCCATGATGTAAAGCCAAACATAAACTTTAAAAATTTTGAAAGAATGTTCACCTTGGTGGAGTACCTTTACATTTCAATCTCAAGGTATCTAGGCCTAATCCTCATCATAGATATATAATAACAATTAAGATATAATGAATAAGCATGGAAGATAAGCCTCATCCTAGATCTTAGCTAGCCAATGATTGATACCTAGCATCAAACAAGAGGCTATTACATAAGAAACTCATACATGACACATCCTAAGCAGCCTCACTAAATGTATCCATCATTAGTATATCCTATAGTTAAAAAATATATCAGGATGATCCCAAGACCTATAGGTAACAATATATCAACAGGAAATCTCTTTATTCATATTTAGTTACCAACATACACCACCCCGTGTGTGGATTTCCCTACCCTTAAGGTCATAAGGAATCCACATTATCATTTTCACTAACATCATAATCAACCCCTTTCAATATATTGTGACTACAAGGGTTCTAAGGGAGATGTCACAATTTCATATAGCCATGATAAATATTTTATGTGGGATAATCAATACAAACCATGTAATCAACATGAGATAAGATTTAAAATAATCCTTGATATATCTCACACAACAACCTACCCACTAGTTATTCCATCACTAGTACCCACCAAGGAATCCCCCCAATCGAATGGTGGAGGGATAAATATCTTTGGAGAACACAAATACCATGGGACATAATATTATATCTCCTTACCTTCCATGATCTAATGATCACTCTCTAATCTATTATCTCACTCAGTCCAGTGGGCCACCCTTCAAATATTATAGACATCTTATATAATGTTTTACACATATCTAGATCAATACTTACTCTCCTGAGAGTCCTGAGGCATCAAACAAGGTGGTTAGAAATCAATAAATTCAATGCATCAAAAATCATCCAAATTGAATACATTTATAAATAAATGATCACCCAATATCAAATTCCCTAGAAAGAAACATCACCTATCTCTATCACAAGAACACAACATGTATAGAGAACCACCCATTAGTTAGAACAAAACAAAAATGGGAATATTTTGATCATAAGGATTTTATAAAAAAACCATTTCTCATAATGTCCCAAATGAACAAAAAACATTTTTAGGGTGTGAATCCAAATAAAATGATTTAAAATATCTTCCAAATCAACTCTTAAGACCAATATTAGGAACATAATTTTATAAAACCACATGGGATCCAAAAATCCAAAATAATAACATTTTTAATAGTGAAAGTGTATCACAATGTCTACAATATAACTCATATGGGTTAACACACCCTTGTAAAATCTAACAACTCCTTTATGACACTTCAAGAACATTACACTCCCCAAACACATTATTTAGAAATCAATAAGTATAAAAATCCCATTTAAAACCTTTATATAGTACTGGATTTGAATTTTTAAAATATTTTCATGCTTTTAAGGACACTTGGGAATTTTTCTATACAATTGGTACTTAACCTTTTCCATAATAAGGCTTAAAAACCTCCTAGAAATAAACATTATTCTATCATATGACACATACATATAAACAAGATGGATGATTCTTCCTCCAATGAAAACTAGTAAACCAAGCCACAATATGTCCTTATAAACCATTAATAAATAAAACCCCCATGATTAAAGTCACCTTATTCATGATTTCAAGATCCATATATTCTAGGGTTCACAGGTGAAAACTAAAAAGGGAATTGAAAGTTCAAAAATATTGAAGGAATGAGAAGGAGGTTTCTTTGGGAAACCCTTTTTAAAAGAGGAAAAAATACACCAAAATGATGAAGATGAAGGGGGAGAAGCTCCCCACACATCATGGAGGGATTTAAAAGATATAGGGAAGGGTAAGGGGGGTCTAAAGACTTATATGAAAAAGGGAATTATTGTAAACTAGAAAATTTTGAACTCTTTGGTAGATTATATAAATTAGCCAAATAGTTTTCCAAGTTGCATACAAGTAGTGTGGTAGCCAATGATAAGTAAAATTATCCCCCCATGGTTTCTCAAGTGGATATTCCACACTAGGAAATTCCATCATCCATTCCTGTAAGATGGAACTATAAAATTATAGTGTGAACTCATATGATTAATACATGTTTTCTATAAAAATACATAAGAATTGAGCCATGACCCATACACACCAATGGTTCCAAATTGTTTTGCCTAGGTTTCCCATATTTTGTACAGAACTATGTGCTACTAGTGATGAACGGCCTTATATATATCAAAATGAACTAAAAATTCATATCTAGAAGGGTTACCAAGTAGGAGGGATCACGTCATAGGGGGGATCACGACGGAGGTAGCAGCGGCGGAGGAGGGATCGTGACGGAGGCAACGACGGTGGAGGCACTAGCGGTGGAGGAGGAGGAGGATGGTCACGATGGAGGAGGAGGAAAAGTTTGTGGTAGCAGAAGAGGGGGAGGAGGAGGAGGAGGGGTCGTGGTGGAGGAGGGGTCGCAAGTGCAGGTTTTATCTTCCGTGAAGGATTGAACAGGTGCGAGGGAGGAGGGGCCTATTAGGGTTCTTTTACAAAAACTATTGGAACCTTTATCAGTGCTAGTTAAAAGTGCTAATAAAGGTATGTTTTATCAGTGCTATAATTTTAGAACTGATAAATAGCTATTTTATCAGCACTTTTTTAGCGCTGATAAATACTTATTTTATAAAGGTATAATTTTAATAATTTATTTATATTCTTTTATATTTATTTAAAATGATATATAGGATGGATATATATTTATTTATTAATAATTATAACTATAAATAGTATATATTTATAAATATTGGTATATAATTGTTAATATATATTAATAAAATTATTTAATTATATATATATATATATATATTTAATTATAATCTTAAAAATACTTTTTCAATTAAAACATTATATATATATTTTTGAATTATTGAAAAATATATATTAAATATAAACAATTGTTTTTTAATTAATGTATACAAATAAGCATTATTTTTTAATATAAATATAATAATTTTATATAAATTAATAATAAAATCTTTTATCGGCGATTTTAGCTAGCACCGATTAAGGCACACCCCTTTATCAGCGCTTTCTATTTAGCGCTGATTAAGGGCAGTACTTCCCTTACCCTATTTTGTGGTAGTGAAACTGGATGCTCCTTGGGAGGCAAGACATGAACTTGGATTGACTCTAGTGGGAACTGGTTTTGCAGGGACATCATAAGGTGTGGTCGTACGCCCACCTCCTAGAGGGGAGTGGTCCTAAAAGTGGCCTCAGGGCCAGAAAAAGAGGCTTCTAAGAAAAAAACTGAGGTGTCTTCTTCAAAAAACTAGTGAATCTATCTTCCCTATGGTCCACCTAGAGAACACTATGAAAATTTCTGATGATAGAGGACTTGTGGAATAAGATGAAGTGGGATTGGATTGAGTTTCTAGAAGTTGAGAGCATTTAGGTTGTAGACAGGGTGAACTTCCATAGAATACATGCATACTTGACATCTATGGATATTTATGCAAGTCAATGGGGGGAGTACGAAGAACCCCCCACCCTGGTAAAGGTGATTCTAATCTAGGAATCAGATCAAGGGGAAATGTCTCCCTAAGAAGAAACCAACGAAGAAGAAGAAGATGATGAGTAGGGTGATGGGGAATCCATGGGATGGCTTCTCATGATGGGAATCCCCAGGAAAGCGGTGAGATCACAGGTTCTGAAGAAGACCTAACAAAGTACCTTGAGGAAAAACCTAATTTTCTTACATTTATCTTTGACCTTTACCTTTCACTAACCAAATTCACTAACAAAATCTTTTCTTGATCAGGATCACCTTGAGACTGATGTGCCAATAGGTGTGGATGGCCACATCTCAGGGCCTGAGTTCAAGGCCAAAGCGACTAGTTGTGGACCTTTCGAGGTGGTCAGGGTGGAAACCTCAAAACCCTAGGTACTTACCATCATCTATGGGGTTACATATCCCAGTATTCCTATGTAGTTACCTACCATTAGAGAGATGTTGCACCTAATATGGATTATCATCGAAATTCTTCCTCCCCAATGTAAGAGAATATTTCGAATTATCCTATCACAACTGGGATTTCACAGAGATTTAGTATCAATGTTTTTACCTATTCCATGGAGATTATACCCAAATTATGTAAGGATAAATGGTTCCAATCATTAAAATGCTCAGTGTTGAAGGGTCTCCTATGGTGGAAGTTCCTACAGTGACTCAAGTGATCAACCCAATGTCACTCATCTCATATAAGTCCTTACTTTTACAGAGCCATACCTATCATTTGTGTATCAGATTGTCTAAGGAGATTTTATCCCATGTGGTGCTTGGAATACTCTAAACCTGATGATCATATGAGGTCAGGACATCCATGGGCTCTCTTTTTATGAATGCACCTATTTATGAGGATCTAGTCTCTCAATCCGATCCAACCTTGGTGGTTCCGAACGAACATGCGGTTTCGGCTATGAGGGATGCCACTGGTGGGGTAGAACATGAGTCTAGAAGGGGTAAGGTTTCTAATAGGAAAATATCAAGTGAATATGGTAGCTTCCATGATATGGATCTTAGTCCAACAGATAGGATATCGGAAGAATACCCTACTACTGAACTCCATACTGCTTTTCTTGAGTATGAGCCTGCAGATCCTGAAGAGTTGGATGACGGTGATCCTGATGTGTCTAAATAAAATTGTATCATATAGTGTAGGAAATATAGGTGAATCCAACACTTCATTGATCTGACCCCATATCCACAGTTGGTGGGTCGTATGGGATCCCTTTATTATTGGGGTGAAATCTATAAACTGGAGGGAAATATGCTCGAGGTATTCATGTGCTAGTCTGTAATTACCTTTCTAAAAACATGATGGAGTGGAGCTTGCACCTAGAAGTTTCCAAGTGTTAAATGAATTTTGACATCATACAAAATATTTGAGAGGTCAATGAGAAGATACATCATTTGGAGGAGAAAGCGGGTGCGCATTCTACCTTCCTCAAGACCCGAATGAAAATCATCAGCAAGCTGAGAGCTCAACTAGAAGAGGATGAGAACCAAATAAAGTAGGTGAATTCTCAAATTTCTAATCTCTAGGTTGAGTGGGGTTAGGAATAGGTATAAGCTGATCAGCTTCATATAGTGGCTAGTGATAAGGAAGAAGAGCTCGAGAAGAAGCATCAAATTTTGGAGACAATTCGCCAAAGGTTGGCATAGTTGAAGAACTCGATCACTAATGTGGAGCCATAAAGTCTATTTTACCAAAACTCATGAGAGGATTCATCATATGGGTTTCTATGAAATTCCCTAAATTTATTTCTTGATTTTGAAACTTACCATGTGCATAGACACATTTCTATGCTTTATTTAATTATCACACTTCAATAATATTTATGAGACAACTAATGACCAGTCCCTAAGCTTGCATGGGTCATGCCCAATGTGATAAACAACGGAATACCACTAGATTATTCAATTTGTATGAGAGTGTTGAATAACCATCGAATACTCAGGGTATGTTATTGATGACTGACTAACAAGAGTATTTAGGCTAAGACAGACTGTGGCTGGAGAACAGGGATCCTAGAATAGCCAATTTTCCTCCCTAATGTGTGCTAATGAATGAATAGGATAACTCCTGGGGTATTGGATTCAATTCGAACAAATGGGAATGGGGAGTGTGAATCACAATACCCAAGATCTTGAACATAAGGATAGTGGAATGGAAATATAGAATAACTGTTGACCATGTTCGAAACACAACATCCATATTGTTATCCTAAAATGGGGGAAAATGAATGAGGGTCGATAGTTGAACATATTTTAAACATGAAACTTTTCTCAGGATGTTATCTAAATCCTTTCAGTACATTGACCTAGGATGGTAGGTGAGAAAAGGTGGCATGAGACCATACCATTAGGTGGTCCCTTCAGATGTGGAAGATGATGGGGATTAAAATAAGGGGCACGCGAAGTGTGTAAGTGGAGTGATGGAATATTCAAATGGATTACAACACTCTTGGAATTATGCCACTATTTATTTGAATATACTGGGGTAAGCGTATTGGTTTGAATGAAGATCAAAACCATATTATATGGGAGCATCATATCAGATGTCGAGTGGCAGCATAAAAATATGAACAATGTGGTAAATGACCATCATCGGAAAAGAACCTATTAGGATAGGGCTTAGGATATTTTTCAGTTTTACATCATGCAACATAGGATGATGTACAAGCTATTTAATTTCATATGGCAGGGATGATGCATGGTATAGTTTAATGTCACGTGATCAAGATGTGTCCCTAATTTTAACATCATGTAACCAAGACATTACACACATTTTAAGGTCATACTTCTTGGACCCTGGCCAACAATTTAAATTCATGTTTCACAGAGAATAGAAGTGTTTATCCCCAATATATTTGTGTGGCATGGATTGATCCAAAGGCAGCTCACGCACCACACAAGTATTAGGAAACAGATGGATGTCAATGCAAATGAGGACCTATGGGCCCATGTCACACCACAAAACCCTAAAGGGGGTCTTATGGCATTTAAATTCATGAACGTACATATAATTATAGTTTAAAGTCATAGATATTGGGACCGAAGGGAAGGAGGCTTCCCAAAACAATTATATGTGGCGTGGTGGAGTGATAAAACTAATATAAATGAGGCCTTAGGAGGCCTAGTGCCACATTTTCTTAGTGTGGCTTTTAGTTTAAGGTCATAGAGTTTGGACCATAAGGTTTCATGTGTATCTTGAACACATCGATACACACCCTACTAGAACTCCTAAGAACAGGTGATCTATGCTCAGTGTGGGAAAAAATGAATGGAAAAGGGGTTCAAACTTACATGTGGGAGTGCATGGTAGGGGTGATACCTAGGGTAGAATTATGATATATGTGAGTGGAGAATAGGTAAGTTGAGACTTTCAATGTCTAGATGAATGGGAGGCCTGTGATTAATAATATACTATTTAATATGTTCAAAACATAGGAACCACAAACTTATCTATCGAGAATGGGGTGAGAAAATACATGATCAATCGTTGACCATGTTCAAAACATAGGACTCACTGTTTGATACCAAATATCCATTAGTCCATTGTCCTAACATAGTGGGTGACCCAAATATGACATGTGACCATCACCTTCAGGGGATCCATCTAGATTTGAATGGTGATGGGAATATGAACCAAGAAATACTTGAAGTGTGGAATATGGAATGGGATTATCAGAGAGTGGGATTCAAAACCTAAGCTTTGTGAACATTTTAAGGTCATACTGCATGGAACATGGAAAATAGTTTAGATTCATGTTTCTTGGACTATGAGATCTCATTTTAAGGTTATGGAGTTCATACCATAACCAGGGCCAAGGGGAAAGGTTGATAAACTTGTGGCTAGACCCGTAGATAAAATTTCATGGCATCACTATATATCCCATGAGAATGGAAATCAAGACACACATAGTTCTAGAAATCCCATGTAGTTTATTTTCATGCAGTGATGAGAGATATGAACTTATGTGAAAGAATAAAATATCATGGTTAGACCCAAGATTGAAGATCTGGGTGTCACTACATATCTTGATAAAGAAAGAATCAATAGACACATAGTTCTTGAATGTTTCATGGTAAGATGACAGTACTAGTTGGGTAAATACTCTCTGGAGAGGAATTCATGGAGACTCAAGGTTATCATGATGCATCCTTAATTTATTCAGGGTATAATCATAGTTTAACATCATGAATTGAGGAAATTAGTTCTTTGTTTAAGGTTGTAGAGTTCAAATCATGGGGGAGCACTCCAAAAGGGATATGTGTAACATGGTGTCATAAAAATACTGATATTAATGATGGAAAAGGAAGCCCGTGCACCACATATGCATTCCTAAGGATCCTTTCATATAGTTTGAAGTCATGATTCTTGAAATAAATTGGGTACAAGGGGTCGAATGTTTAATGAAATTGTGGTTGGGTGTGAAGATAATGTTTTTGGGCATTGCTATGTATCCCATAAAGATTGGAATCAAGCCAAATGTAGTTCAGAAGCAGATCTCTCTGTACATGTCTAACATGTACACAAGAAGGGAGGCATTTTTTATTGTATTTTTTTTTCTTTTTTTTAGTGTGGTTGGACCAGGATATAAAATTCAGATATCTCTACATATCCTATTTGTATAGGAATCAAGTTGTAAATAGTTCTAGAAATATGGCATGGTAGATGATCGATGTCGGGTGAAATTTCCTCTCAGGTGATATCATTATGTTGTTTTTCATTTTATCATCATACAGCCAAGAGGATGGTTGTTATGTATTTTAACATCATGCAACTAGGAAACTTTTTCCATGCAATATAAATTCATGTATCTTAGACTGGGGTCTCTTAGTTTAAGGTTATAGAGTTCATACCAAATAAAGGACTTGCTTCAAAGAAATGCGTGCAAGGTCATGGAGTAACAAAACCCAACATGAATGAGGGTTAAGGAAGGCCCACTACCATATAGAACATTCCCATGAAGGCCCACATGCAGTTTAAAGTCATGATTCTTGGACTGGGAGCTCTTAGTTTAAGGTTATAGATTTTGGACCATGGGGGAGAGCTTCTCTAGAAGATATATGTAGTATGGTAGGGTGAAAATCTTGATGTGAATGAGGTCTATGAGGCATGCCTCCATATGACACATTCTAAATAAAACCCACATACGGTTTAAGGTCATGATTCTTGGACTAAGGATATGTAGTTTAAAGTTGTACAACTTGGAATATAGTAGTTCAATTTAAAATCATGTGGTAGGGATTATAAATGTTACACATTTTATCATCATGATACTAGGATGATACAGAATAGTTTAATGTCATTTTGTGATGATGATAAATGTTATGCAGTTTATCTTCATGCAGTTAGGATGATACAACATGGTTTAACATCATGTTGCGGAGATGATAAATGTTATGTAGTATATTATCATGAAACTAGGATGATACAACATAGTTTAAAATCATGTTGTGGAGATAATAAATGGTATATAGTTTATCATCATGAAACTAGGATGATAAAACATAGTTTAACATCATGTTGTGGAGATGATAAATGTTATGCAGTTTATCATCATGCAATTGGGTTGATACAACATAGTTTAGAATCATGTTATAGAGACAATAAATTTTAATTAGTTTATCATCATGCAACAAGGTTGATACAATATAGTTTAACATCATGTTGAGATGATAAATGTTACGTGGTTTATCATCATGCAACTAGGATGATAAATCACAGTTTAACATCATGTTATAGGGACGATAAATTTTATGCATTTTATCATCATGAAACTAGGATGATAAATCATAGTTTAACATCATTTTGTGAATACAATAAATGTTACAAATTTTATCATCATGCAACTACGATTATATATCATAGTTTAACATCATGTTTCAAAGATGATAAATGTTATGCAGTTTATCATCATGAAACTAGGACGATACAGCATAGCTTAACATCATGTTGTGGAGATGATAAGGGATCCTTATTTAAAGTATCACTTGAGTAACTTGGTGTTGGTTGGAGGATTGATACACTCTCCATTCATATTGATCAAAGAGTATGCACCATTGGGATAGACCTTATGAATGATGTAAGGTCTTTACCACTTGGGCTCCAACTTTGGTGGCTTCCTTTCAGGTATCATCAGCATTCTGAGATCCATTACCATGTCACCCTGTAGGAAGTAGAGGAGTTTAACCTTCTTATTTAACACCCTCTCCATCTTGTTCTGGTGCCTCTCTAGATTATACAGGGCTTGGAGCCTATTCATTTCAAGAGCTTCTAGCTCATCTAGATGGACTTCTTCAATTATATATGGAATCTTCTGATCATAGAAAGCTTTTTGGAGCGATGTAAACTGAATCTCAATGGGAAAAACTACCTCTAATCTATAAAGTATGTAATATAGAGTCACCTTGGTGGAATTTTGAGTTTTCATCTGATATTCCTAGAGATCATCAGGGTGATTATCCAGAAAAAAATTATTATTTTGTCCCACCATCTTCCACAGAATGTTGGAGAGGATTTTTTTTACAATCTCAATATACTCATTTTCTTATTCATGGTAGCGAGAAGTATGGTTGGACTAGATGTTGTACTTAGCATAAAACTTATTCAACTCAGCTACTCAGAAGTTGGTGTTGTTGTTGGTGATAATAGCTTGAGGGACTGCAAACCGATGGATGATATTAGAGCTCACGAATTCAATAATTGTCTGGGCCTTGACTTCCTTGAGAGGAATCACTTATATCCACTTTGAAAATAAATTTTTCATGGTTAGAATGAACCTAAATTGGAGAGTTGTTGCTGGTCGAAATGGTCCCATGACATCAAGTCCCCACACTGCAAAGGACCAAGAATACATGGTGGTGTAGAGGGGATCCAATGGTCAATGCATAAAATTGGCATGGATATGACATGTGTGGAACCTCTTGGAAATCTTGATATAGTAGTGAACCATGGTGTAGTAGAAGTATCCCAACCTTTAAATCTTGTGAGAGAGTTTCAACTCTACCTAATGAGCACTACAAGACCCAACATGGACTTCTTGCATGACCTAAGGGGTCTCATTCCCTTGAATTAAATGGAGGATAATTCCATCAAACCTGCATCTTTAGAGAGTCTTCTCGGGTTTAAGAACACTCTAGGTGTGAACTGCGCTACGTGCCAACAAATTCTCTCATGTTCGACTCTTTCTGGAGGTAGAGTGTCATACTAAAGATACTCAATGAAAGGATTTTTCCATTTGGAGGCTTCTTCCACTGCGGGGGGATCCATAGGTCCTGATGTGAAGCACCATTGGTAATGTGGTTTGCCTATTTTTTGTTATCATTATCTGTAAGGATGGGAGAGATAACCCTTCGATGTGCCACATGAATGAACATATCATCCTCATCGGGATCTGCAATAGATGTGGTTAGGCTTTCCAGGGTGTCATATTGACCATTCTATAACTGGGGAACATGATTTACCTATATCTGATATGGGAACTAAGCCATCAACTAGAGAGTGTGATCTAGTAAGGGTATGATATTATGAATCTTGAAGACATAGTCACCATTAATTTTCTTGATGACTAACTTAGAATCTCCCTTCATATGAAAGAGGAGGACATCAATCTTGAAATCCAACTCAAGACCTGTAATGAGAGCCATATACTCTACCTTGTTGTTGGTGTAGCCTTATGATATTAAGAATTAATAAGGTAGGATAGCATGTTTTGGGGTGATAAATATGATCTTCAGGACTACTATGTTGAGATTAGAATCGATGAGCCTTCAATTGGTTGGGCTCTAAGAGGAAACATTGAAATTCATCTTCCAACATGGTATGGCCTAATCCACTAAAATGGTGGACACATCTAGGAAATAAACATCCATAGAAGATTCTTTAGGGGATGGATGGGTGGCCTAAAATTCAGCCAATGCTTGACCCTTAATAGCCTTTTGCGGGATGAACTTGATGTCAAACTTCTAGAGAATCTCTACCCAACATGCTAGTCATTCTATCAATATCAGATGATTTAGTATATAAATTGGGGGATCCACATGCGACACCAACTATATATCATGATCCTATAAATAAGACCTCAAAATTTTCACTATAAAACCAGTGTAAGGTATCTCTTCTCGATAGAATAATATCTGGATTTTGTGTTGAAACGAATGTGACTGAGATAGTATAAACTATTCTCTATCCATTAATTGTTCTTCTAAGAAAGTAGTTCACTGAGGGGTCATTCCAGGGTTGTCATGTAGATGACTAAAGGCTTCCCTGAGATGGGTGAAATCAGAACTGGAGGTTGTAGAAGATACTAGTTTATTTCCTCAAACACATTCTATCACTCTTCATCCCATAGGTAGATGGTTCCTTTATTTATGAGCCTAGAAAAGGAATTTCACTTATCTTCTATATTCTTGATGAATCAATGTATGTAGGATAAGTTTCCTTGAAATCCTAGGATCTTCCAAAGGTTTCTCTGAGGAGTCATCTGGCTGATGGACTTGATCTTCTCTAGGTCAATTTTGATGCCTCTGTATTTGATGACTAATCTAATAAATTTCCCAAAGGTAACCCCAAAGGTATACTTTGAGGGGTTTATCTTCAGATTTAAAGAATGAAGGAATCCAAAAACTTTCTTGAGATCTATGTGATTCAATTTAAGCTAGAAGAATTTGACCACCAGGTTATCAATGTAGCACTACACTACCATCCTATGGATTGCTTTAAAGATGTGGTGTATGGATCACTGATAAGTGAATCTTTCATTCTTCAAACCAAAGGGAATTAACTGATAACATAATATCCCTTGCAATGATCTGAAGGTGGTGGAGTCCTCATTTATAGGGTCTATCCGGATCTGATTGTATCCATAGTATCCATATGTAAAATATTGAGTATGTAACCTAGTTGTGGAATCAATCAACAACTGTGTCACTGAAAGGGGGAAATCATCCTTCAAGAAGTAGTGATTATTGTCTCAGAAGTCAATAAAGACTCTATACTACCTATTCTTCTTATGTACTAGGACAATTTTGGTGAGCCACTTGGGGTACTGAAATTCCTCTATGAAGTTGGATTTGATGAGCTTATCAACTTTATCCTCGACCATGGCACCATGAGAAGGGTTCATTTTCCTTGGAGGATTCTTAAACCCTCAATGATTCACTGGAATACCAAGACAGTGGATGGTGAATTGAGGTTCTAGACCTGTAATTTCATTATAAATATAGGAAAACACATCACGATGCTTCTTTAGGAAATCCAAGTACTATTTTTTTCCTCTGGAGGCATGGCTACACTGATCAGTGTTGGACTCGGGTCTACTTTGGTATCGAGGTTCACTTGAACCAACTAATCAATAGTGATGGAGACACCCTCTTAAAATGTGGGAGGAGTGTCTTCTAAATCCTCTTCATCATCTGAGTTAGGGGAATAAGTGAGAGTATATGGTTTATCTAAGATGACTGATTCTAGGGGAACACCGGTTCATGATTGGGAAGATGTGGACTCTTCACTAGGGGACTCCTTCATTACTGAAACCATGATTATATAGGCTATCATTACAATTTATTTAGAAATTCAATCATGGGGTACATGCTCAATTTCAAAGAAATAGTGGGTGGGTCAGCTTATGTTGGTTTAACCCTGACTGGAGAAACAAGTGTGTGTGACGTACAGTTGTAACCATAGAGCGAACATCTTGATACCTTACAAGGGTATATGTTTTTGGTATCACCCAAGCTTGAGCTGTGTATGTGTATGAGGTAATCTTCTAACATTCTTTGTACTTAAGTATGAAACTCCCTTTCCTCTCATAAATGACAAAGAAAATCCCAAATTTTGGAATTTTATCCTCCAACGGGTGAATTAAGAGGATGAATGTAACATCCAAATCAACCCATGGGATGGCTGCAACAGTGTTGTGCTTGACCTCATTGGTTTGAACCTACTTTTCCTTGATCCTGTAATAGTAATAATCCATATAGAAGGCTTCATAAGAGTCAAATGGGGGCACATCATCCTAGAGCATGCCTACTCAACCATTGATGAAGTACTTAATGCATTGGTGATACAAGTATGGAACTATTGCAGTAGATGGATCTTGGGACTACCCATTAATTCATTGTAGGTGGTATCCTGTGAGACAGCCATGAATTCTATGTTTGCTACCAAACCACCAAACTGGGTCATCAAATAGATTCTGCCACACGTTCTCTGTTGGGTCCTGTCATAACCACGAATCTTCACATCAGAGGGGCTCATATCTTCTTTGGTCAATCCCAACTTTCTAAGTGTCTTTTTTGGGATGAGATTGATCCTAGAACCTATTTCAACCAGAAAATGATGAACCTCTACATCGTTGAACTGCCTGGTGATATATAGAGGGTGGATATGCCACTACAATAGTGATCCCTCATCTTCTTTGGAGAATGAGATGATGTCTTGGCACTCTGTTCCTTCGACCTCCTCAGCATAGAAGGTCTCTACAGTCACAACCTCTGTTTCGAACTGGAGGGGAATTTTCAAGGCTTCTATGAGGGCCTCACACATTTCTTGAATTATATGGAGTTTTTCTAGGATTAATATCTTTGAAAAAATTCTTGAGAGGTTTTTTAGAACATTTTACTTCAATTCTAGATTCACATTTCTATCCACATGGGATTTCTCTTTGGCAGGAGGCACAATGGGAACTGCTGACTAAACTACTGGATTTTGGCTAGTGCTATAAATTTCCTACTTCTCATCAGATAATTCATCCAAAACCATTATTGAATGACGTTCGTCTATCTAAGTCCTAGATTTAGCAGGACGCTTCTAATCACAGTGGGGCCATGGTTATTCTACCTGGTCAACGAACATAGTCGGTGGTGGTGGTAAGTCTGACAGAATGGGTTGGAATGACTATTCTTTTAGAGGTTTTTGCAAAACCTACTATCTAGTATCAATATCATGCACATCTTGTCTTGGAGCACTATCCTAATAATTCTGATGGTTTTCATGTCCTGGACTCCATCTGCGATGGTATCAACTGGATACACTTGGAGGATTTCATGATAATCCTTGTCTTCAGGAACCATGTAAAGATCTAACAACTCGATGATATTCATGGAGTCATACCAATTACCATCATTAGAGGATTCTTCCAAACCTAGAAAAACTCTTGGTGTCATTCCCAACTCTTGAGGCATAAATTCATCAAGCATGTGGGAAGCCTTCAGCGCCGGTAGAGGACTTTTCATTCCCTTGTGTCATCCGTGTCTGCTCATTTGAGACATGGAAGGTTGTGAGTGGATGTAGAAACATAATCCAAAGAATGCACGTGAAACTACTCGAAGATCCAACCAATCATCATACTTTTGGGTTTCACAATTGGAAACATGCTACCATTCACCCTCATCATCATAATCAATCTTAGTGTAGATGCATGTCACTTGTGTCGGGTTATGGACCAACTTAACCACTCCATTGTCTACTTAGTCTTGGATTTATCCATTGAAAAAATATCATTGTTTTATGGTATGTCCAAGAATCCTATGGTAGGGGTAGCAGTCATGTAAATTAGTGATCTCAGCCTCATGGGGATTCCTGTATTCTAGAAATTTCATATACCCTTTCTCTAAGGAACTACAGAAGTAAAAATGAACTTATGCATCCTTAAAGTAGTAGGTATGGTTCCTCTTATCTAGGAAGGTAGATCTAGGAGCTTGACCTTGATGGGGATATGGATCCTGATGAGAGTTTGGATCTACATTATCTCATCTATGTGGTTGCACTTGGCGAGGAGGCACCTACTGGTTCTGCACTAGGTGAGGATGAGCTTGATGAGGTTGTTTCACTCGGTGAGTCTATTCTTGGGGAGGCTCTTTCAATAATAACTATAAAGTCTCTTGATCCTCCACATGTACTAATAAAGTAGTCTTTTCCTTGGAGTCTCTTCTTACAGTATTTGGAAGAGGTGATGGATGGGTATTCTTAGCCTCTTGTACCTCTAGGAGTTGGCCTTATCTACGAAATCCTAAAATCCACCTAGGAAGTTCTAATTGATGAGGGAGGTTAACATCCCAATATTGATGATTTTTGAACACATCTTCAATATCTACTCTTGGGTCATCAACATGCCCAGTGAATACGTGAGGCCCTTATACCAGGAAACAAAGTTAGTGACGCGCTCATCTATCAGTTGATTGCACTTGAAGAGGTTATCAATACATTTCTTACTGGTGGTGGAAATAAAAATATAAATAAACTATCTATGGAGGTATTCCCAACCAGTGATGGAACATATGGGTAACTGGTTGTATCAAATGAACACAATCCCTTCCAATGTCTGTATGAAAAATTGGAGCTTGATAGCTTCATGCTGCTCTAGGGTTCCCAACATGGGTCCTCACCTTGAGATAAAGTGGGACAAATGTTACAGTGGGTCACCCATCCCATTAAAGGGGGCCAAGGTAGGATTTCTGAAATATGGGGGTGCTCTCATATCATCCACCCATGTCATATATGGCTTTCCATCAGGTGGGATTTCCACCTGTATCTTTTCAAGGACTTAGAGGTGAGCAGTGAGAGTAGATATCAGATCGTCCTATTGGGGGTTCCTATCTTGGTAGGGATCCCTAACCAACAATTCATTAAAAGGCTCATTAATCCTATAGGAAGGCTCATAGGATCATTGAATGGCTCATACAATGGCTTGTGGAGTGGCTTGTAGAGAGGATTGATCTGGATCCCGAGGTAGATTGTCACGTAGCTCAGGCATATTTGATGATGCATATTGTGGTCATTTTCCATAAACTAAATTTTATACCCTATCAGGATTCATGAGATCACCGAGATAGTTCAGGGGCATCTGTTCTAGAAGGACTTTTGGCTGCACCTGCTTCCCCAGTGAAGGAGGAACATGATCCTATCAAGGGATTCCATAATCTGAGTATCACTCAATAAGGAGGTCATTGATGATCCTATTTTGGTCTGCAATATTATAATGTAGGGAGGACATTACAGGATCATCCTCCATATTTTGTGCAACATCAGGTGTATCAGAGGGATTGGAGGTCCCAATCTTTTCTTTACCCTTGTTGGTATTTCAACCAGGAGGTAACGATACAGAGGGTTCCTTGAGGTTGATCACCTACCTTTTCAAGCGAGTTCTGACACCTATAGGGTCCACTTAATACTACATTTCCCTAGGGGGGTTTGGTAACTATAATGGTGTCTCCATCCTTATCAGATATTTCATAGACAACTATGTTCACTGTGATGGTACCTGAAGGCATATCCTTGATATCACCATTTTTTTCTGGCTATCATAGGATATGATTGAAGTGGAGAGCATCATACTATCCCTATCCTCGAATATAATCATTTGGGGATGCCTCTACAATAATTATGTGAAGCAGTATAAATATTTGGATGAATATGTTTTTGAGGATCTGGTGGTAGTTGGGTGACATAGAGTGATGAGCCACTAGGAGTAGTGCTAAATCGACCATGCAACATTGCTGATCGATCTCATCAAAATTATCTCAACTCCTTGGGTAAACCAACTAGTGATCATGTAGGTGAAAAAGAGTCACCAAGATGGTCCAGTGGAATTAGGTGACCTGGTCCTTGGTGAGGGACTTTGGGATGTCGAAGTTGGGAACCGAATTCAACCAAAATACTACCAATAACTAATTGGTGGTCATAGTGTCCCACAAGCATCCTTTTTTAGTGGTGGGGATTGGATCTTGTTTGGCCCAAGATTCAATTATAATTGGCTAAGAAACTAGTGGATACACTGATGTGGATTGGTTCAGCGGTGGACGAGTTGATGAGGAGCCACTGTGTGAGCTAACTGATCGATACACGTTGGTTCATTTATCGAGGGTGGCACCAGAAACATCATCATGTACCTATAGAATTAGGTTCTTACCACTACTTCATGTGTAATGTCAGCGGAAATCATCTATGGGTCTCTAGATTCTCACTATCTATAAAATCCTATAATAACTCTCTATGATGTCGAGTAGAGGTAGATAATGACACTAGCGGTGATAGAGATAAATGCATTGTAAGACCTTATAAGGGAGCCAAATATTCCTCCACCTACATTTAACTATGAAGGGATTCAGGGATTTGGTCCATATCACCTTTTGGGATGTTGAATCTCACCTTCTGTGATCCTACCCCAGGCTCTAATGTAGATGAATGGGGAGAAGTTTCTATTATTGAATCACATTTTTCTTCAGAATCTATGAAGTGAACGGGATTGACAAGGAGTTAGCACTTCCCAGAGTTTTTCCTTCAGCAGAGACAGTTCACCCTTCTACTCCAGGATGATTCTTTAGGGCAGGGAATTTTTTCGGCACTAGGAGGACCTTTATTTTTATTGATAATGGTGAGAGGAGGACCTTCGCTTTGGTTGGTTGGGATATGGGGAGGGCCTCCATATCAGTTATCATCATAACGAGGAGGACCTCTACTCTGGATGTTTTCATAGCAGGGAGGACCTATTCTTTGGTTGGTGGGGACATGGGGAGGACCTCCATGTTGATTGTGAGAGTAGGGAACGAATACTATTTGGTTGATTATAGTGTAAGGAGAACCTTCTCACCGATAAAACTATACATGTGGAGGACCTCCATGTTGATAATCATGAGTACAGGGAGGACCTATGTACTTGGTGTTTAAAGCATGGGGAGGAACTCCTTTGTGGATGATTGAAACATGGGGAGGGCCTACATGCTGGTTAGATATGGCATGAGGAGGAACTCCATGTTGGAAACGCTGAAGTGGGGAGGGTCTTCACTTGATCTAGGAATGATGTGAGGAAGACCTTCACGCTGACATTTGGTGACACAGAGGGGACCTCCATATCAGAAACCACAATTACGGCAAGGACTTTCATATTGTATATTGACTAAGTGGGGAGGACTTATACTTTGATCGATGCTAGGAGCATGGGGAGGACCTCTATCTCAATGGTGAGAGTGGTAAGGACCTCCACTCTAGTTGTTGATGGTATGGGGAGGACCTCCATACTAAATGTTATCATCAAGGACCAGTTTGTAATGGATACTGGTGATATCTACAGTTGAGAGAGTCAACCCAACCTACCTATAGGGTGTTTGGGGTCTTGATCCCAACCAGATGTTGAAGGTTCCCTACTATGTAGTAGAAGGGATCTAACGGGATACTCTTAGGGTGATAGGATCCAATGGATTTGTGTAAGATGATTCCCCATGTTGAGCATCCTCCTAAGCTTGGGCCCAACATTGGCGTCAGTTCATTCAAACCTGGGCTGACATAGCGGGGGTGTAGTCCACCTACTCCATGACTTGGGGGACCGGTCATTGTTGGCATTGACATTTCTTAGTGGATCCCTCTTGGGATTCTCCCAGATAGTAGTCTCAATCAGGATGACTCAAGTATCCCCTACCTCCTAGGCATAGGGAATCGTGTTGTAGGATCACTCTGGAGAGAGGCTCCTTAAGTGGTTCATCATTAGATTGGGGAGAATTGTCTCCATGCATAGCCCTTAGGGTGACAATGTCATTGAGGAATAGAATACTTCAGGTCTTGGAAGTCCATATCCCTCAGGGGAATGATCCCCTCATTCTCATATCATCATACGAAGGGGTCTATCATCCTCCTATGAATGATTTATAAGGGTGAGATGGGGTGTGGATTCTCATTAGTTGTATTCATGGATGAAGTCATGGGGAAGGTGGTGTCATGCGGGATTTTAATGTTGACACTTCTCCTTCCCTTGCATCTACAAACATTCGTAGATCAATTCCTTGTAGCTTGGGTCCTGAAAATAAGGAAGATTTAGCTGTCAATACAGATACATAGAAATTAATGCCCAATGCCCCTGTATCGTCCAATATTCTATTGATGGAGATAGAGATTCACATTGATGATGTTTTAGGCTGGAATTCCCAACATTTTATTTCCCTCATTTCTGGTGGGTTCCATGTCGAGCCCACTGTTTCTTAGTGGGACCTAATGTCGGATTGTTGGATCTAGTGACATGATAATCTACTAATGTCATGAATGCTACTAGTCCCCATGTTGATGAGAATTTTTTTACATCAAGTTCATCATTTCTCTCTATAAAAGTTTTTTCGGTGTGCGCCCATGCATCCACAACATGGTATACGCACACTAGATGCTCTTGTTACCCCCACATTCCCAATTTCATAAGGTGGGTTACATTCATCACTTTCATCAACGATGTATTCTTCTTGATCAAAATGGGATGATGGGATGTAGGTTCCTCTTTCCATGGATTCCTCCTTAGAATTCTTCACCTAGTTTGGGGCCTCACTCATATAGTTAATTATGTTTGTGGAACTCATTCTCATTGCCATCTATTTGTGGACATCAGTTAATTAAGCTACTTCTGTCTAGATATTCCAAGGGGTCTTGATAGGGCAGTAACCTTCAGTAAGGAAAGTAGTCACGTCGGGAATCACTCTCATATCTAGATGTTGGGAACATTGGTGACATGTATTCTTCCTCATATGAGGGAATCTACTAGTGGAATCTCAGGTACAGATTCTGAGGCATCCTATGTCAATCATGGGGTATCAGATTCCAAAGAAATATCTTCCAAGTATTTCACCTCAATAATCCCATCTTTAGCATGATGTAGACATATAAGTTAGGTAGAAAGTTTAACATATTGCGGAGACGGAGTGAAACTGATCAGAACACCCCATAGAGATGGATCTGGGAGGTGTTTCCCTATGAGGGAACATCTAAAAGGTTTACTAATGGATGGATCAGAATGCCTCATGGAGGCAGATCCGGGGAGGTGTTTCCCATGAAGGGAAGATTACACACCATGAAGGTTTATCTGGACACCCCTAAAGGTGGATCAAGGAGTTGCACCCCCTGGGATAGGGAACCAAGGTTTACCATTGGTTAGGATTGAACCACAGGGAGGTGTCCTACGTACCCTTCTTAGAATGAAGGGATCAAAACCCAAGTAGTTTGATAGGTGGTTTGGGGATTACACATGGGAGCTTCCTGAATGGATGACATGATCTCACCAAGATGTGGTAACCCAGGTAAAATCATGATGGATTATGGGTGAAGTGGATGAAGTGTTGGGGTGTTGGGATTGAACCTTGGGGAGGCTTCCTATGTATCCTAGTTAGTTGTGAATCAAATTACATGTATTTTGGTAGATGGCATAGGGGATTACACCTAAGTATTCATCCCATGGGAATAGATCATGTTGTTAGAGATTACTCATGGGAGCTACTCATTGGTTGGGGATTACACATGGAAGTGTCCCGGTTGAAGAGATAAGATATGGTTTGGTGCTTACACGTAGAAGCATCCCAGTTGGTTGGAAGTCCAGGACTTATTTCCATTGAGAGGGGCCAGCTAAGGTTTGGGATCATGTGGATGTAATGATCATCGCTAGCCTCTAATACCACATGATTCATACTCAGTGTGAGAAACAAAAGGTACCAGTAGACCTAAAAATCACACATCTTACTTTGTCTGCTATTGGCGAGGTGCTAAAGTCCAAAGAGAGAGGGAGAGGGCTTTGAGTGTGCATGTATCCTATATTATTTTGGTAATTGGGATAGTCACACAGTGGGATCTATCTGGCTAAATCATGGGCTTAGGTGAATAGGAGAAAGAGTGCCACCTCCTGTAAGAAATTTTTGGGGCTTACTCTAGGATGGATTCCCAGGTATATGTTATTCCTTATGTAGAGGATGTCATTCCATATGAGGAGGATATCATTACGCATGAGAAATATCTCATTCTCTATCACTCATACATAGGAAAACATGTGTTTCTGACATAAGGTGAGATCATATTTTAACATAACGTGTTGAGGACGTTGGTGCAGGGTAGTTTTACATCATGCGGCTTGGATATGGGGGACTCACTCCTTACACCTTGGGCTTACATACCCATCGCACATGAAACCCTGGGTGAGACATGGCTTTAGAAATTCCAACGTGTAAAGGTGTGGAGGAGTGTTCCATCACAAGGACCATATTAGAATCCCTATGCTAAGAAGAAAGAGGGATTAACATACCTATTCTAAGAAGAAAAATGTAGGGAAACATCTTCACAAGGGGAATAGGGGATGACTTGAAAGGGATAAAGAAGTTTCTTTATGAAATCCCAGAGGGATGTGTGTAAGAGACGTGTGTAGGTAATGATGGTTTTGCATAAGTGGGGATTGGACATGGTGATTTTACATAAAGGAAATCCATAGAACATCAAATAGGGGGTGTGCACAAGACAAGATGCTTGCATGCGAAGTTAGGCTTAAGCACAACTTTGGAATGTTGCATGTAAGTTCAAGGTTGTGTGCAGGATGATCCCTTGTTCACATCTCAATTGGGATGATAGAGTTTGGGAAAAGATTACACAATTGTGGGCCCACTAGAGGGAGGACCCATAGAGAACCTATTTCTTAAGATCTCTACCTTGAGGGTTCTATACCTTTTGTGATGTTTCAAAAGATGGGTCTTATGCGCAACAGAGTAATGGTTCAACTTCTGAAAGATCACCCTAAAGAAGGGGGTGGCCTTTAATATATATATGAAGTCTTTAGAGGTGTCTCTTAATATTTCAGTCACAAAAGATTCCTTATATAACCTTGGCCTTAGAGATCACACAAGGGATGGTTTGACATCGCATTGGTCATGAAATAGTTTTCCATGTGGCTTCTGTTCTTCTACACAACGTAAACAACTTGTGTGCACCTACCTTATCTGTTTGAGGATTCTGCATAGAAGGGGACAAGATACGTCACATTGGGCATGCAAGAATATTTTGTGAATAGTTAAATCTTACACATGCACCTAAAAACTTGTGTGAGAATTCCTTGTATTTCTTGGAATGTTTCATCGAGTTGGATGATGCCATCGGTTTGCCCAAAGATGGTCGTTTCCAACTTCAATCAGAATTCAGTGCTAACAACCACATCATACGATCACCTAACCAAAGGCTAGTTTTTCAATCACATAACCCCCTTATCATCATGTAATCATAGGGCCCCAATTTTTTTATATGATCACATGACCCCACATTCCATTACGTGAATTGCAATAACCCATGTCCTTCATGGAATCACTCAACTCCCAAAAGCGACACTCAAATATCCTAATTCCCAATTTTCTTATTCTCCTATAAATCCATACCTCTTAATATTCTTCTTTATTTTATCTAACTCATGGAAAATATCCCTATGATTTCAACTTTTATTCCTTACCCACCAACAGGAAAGTGAAATTATGAACTTTTAGGACTCTGATTCATGTTATAATCAAGATATATAGGACATATTCTTAAGGATAAATCTCTATATCTAATATATTCCCATTAGTATTTTTACATGTCCATATTCTTAATTGAGACTATAATACTAGAAAATAGTTTTCACATTATGATATTCCTTGTGAAGGCTGATGTCTTTTCTCATGGATTCATATTCTCTATAAGACTCATAACCAAATTCCTCATAGGAAATACTCATTGGGTAATCCCCATAAAAATTCAATCTTAAATTCATGGGAAATGTGTTAGATATTATATTATCTTTTTTCACACTGATCATGACTCACTGGGATTAGATATTTTCAATAATCATTCCATTAGCATAATAAAAATACCCCCTTCATGGGCATGCTCCTTAGGTGTAAGCCATGTCTTCATTTTCTTTTCCTTCAAAGGGTGATACTCCTAATGAAGTATCTCAGGGTAGCTTCAGTGTGTAAGTCCCATGTGGATTTAATCCTATGATCTCATGAAATGGGTCTAATATTTTTCAATTTCATGTTTCTCACACCAGGAATGACCCACGTGATCTTAGAGGTCTGAAATGAGCATGCCATTATCATGATACAAATTCCCCCAACGTGGGCCTCCTCCTAGGTGTAAATCCTAAATTAATCTTCCCTACCTTCAAAGGACCATATTCCTAATAAAAAATATCAGGGTAGCCTCATATATAAAATTCCTACTCAAACCTCTATTGTCACACCTCGTATGACACCAACACCCAAAGCATCAGAACTATGTAGACTATGATTCCTGATTTCATAGGATATGAAGGATACCACTCTAAGGCTCAATATCTAATATATAAATGTCACCACATACATATTTACCATGTAATTTTAAATTTAATTTTATGGTCTTATTATATTACATTAAAATATTTCATTCGAACTACTTGGGATTCCATTCTTATCTCAGTGAGATAAGTAGGATACCTCCCTAAGGTTCAAACCCAACATCATTAACCTTTCATTTTCAACCTTATCAGGTTATATTTCTCATGAGATCATTTATATCTTTCCATAACCTATCCATATTCTTGTGTGTCTAGACACCCTGTCTGCTAAGGAAATATTCCCCATGGACTATCTCCTATTATGCCATATTCCTAAATATAATCATTCTCCCACTAGGAGGATTATATTCCTTCGAGGTCCCGCTATAACATCCTTATCGGGTTATACTCTCAGTGGAATCCATATTCACATGGTCATACCACTTGTGACATTTTCCTATCCTCAAAGTTATATATTCCCTTCAAGGTCAAATGGATAGGGATACTCATTCATAATTCCTACACCAACCATTACTATACATCTCTTACCCGGTTTTACTTGCATATGGCATTAAACTACATGGATTGGTCCTTGTAACACAACCTTAAAAGGTACAACATGTCCCAATAAGAAGAACCAAGCTATGTGGGTTTTGATTAATTTAAAAAGGATATTTAGGATGCCTATTTACATTCCCAATCTTGACACAATAAACACATATTTTCTTCTTAGAAGGAAATAAAATTTAGAGAGCTCAACTATATGGATTTAAAACATATTAATTATAAAACTAGTGTTACTAAGTAATAATGGGTTACAAGATGGAGAACCTATGATATATATAGATGTTTACACTGATAGGATTCCACTAATATATACATATATTCATATCAATAGTCAAAAACCTATTGTAAATGTTAGGGTAACCAGTCCCACATCAGGATTTGGGAAAGATTCATAAACATGACTTAAACCTATAAGAGAGTCTAGGAGTAGTTAATAATTCCCCCCAATAGGGTGTGATGATCTCAAACTCTCATTATCTCAACCACTATGAATTCCTAAGTCTCATTGGAAAGGAACTCCAATGATCATATGCCTTTGGAAAGTAGGATCATAGCTCATTATGGATATGGGAATTGTTGGGTGTTTCTAGTTCCATGAATAAACCTTATTAGAAACTATCTGAGATAGGATCGATGACATATCATAAGGATTTTGCAGTGATGGTCAGCCTCTCATGAAATCATAATGTTAGGGAACCCTATCCAAAGTTGAAAAAAATGGTGAACCCAACTTGAATATTTCAACAACAAGAATAAAAAAAATTTGTTTCCCAAGAATATCTAATCAAACATGCTTCTTAATTATAATGTTGTACTGAACAGTGGCCTTAATTATTGTTGTATTTGTTTCTAAAAATACATTTCCCTATAAATTCCATTCGATTCTAAGGAAATTTGATCATCATCAGGCCAACAGTTTGATGTCACATCTCTCACGAGAGTCACTGCCTCTGCAAACTGAATGATGATGTCACCTACTCAACATCTCTAGTATCTGGTGGAGAACCCAATGGTTAGAGATTTCCATCAATATCATACCATTATGAACCTACAGGTTGTGCATAAGGTTCTCCAGGACTAGAAACATACTGACCCACATCACCTAAGGAAGTTGTGATAAGGTTGATGATGATTTTCACCACTGCCAACTGCTTCAGGAGCCTATCCATGGAGCATGATAATCAGCACCTTCCTTACCTTGGAAATGTGAATTAAGGGTTTTAATATAGCTCCATCATAGTTTAGAAGTCACCTAGGAGGTATTTTCAATTACTACCAATAGTATCACATAGAAACCAACCCTCAGTCGCCTGCTGAGGGTGATTCCTAGTAGGTAACCTCCCCAGACACTCAGATTTGGGTGCCCATTAGATATTTTCAAGTGCGGAAAACTGTGGAACATGGGGAGTGATCCCATATCCCCACATACATTTATAAAAACTACCATTATATTCTAGAAATAATCAACAAGCGGGATCATATCCATGCTCATCAATACTAAGTATGTCGGTATATCTCATCAGTAAGTAGGGGTGGGATCATATTTATACCCCTACACAAGATGCATTTCAGCATATTCCAGTGGAAAATAGATGATGGGAGTGGAAAAATATAACCACTTCAATTAAATACATCCATCATCATATCCCGATGATCAAAAATTCCTAGCCTATATTCTTGCACATACCCTTATGAAGTGCCATTATATTCTAAAAACAAAGTAGGAGCTTCATCGGTATATTCTAGCGATGATATAGGGATAGCCACATACTCATGTTCTAATTTGCAGAGAATCATATTAATAATATCAATAGGGAAAGATAAATACTTTGGAGTAGATTCATATTATTACTCGCGTTCAATAGTATTATTAGAATATTCTAATAAAGGACAAGGCATAGTAGAAGACTATTATCCCTATTTTAACTAGGGTTCATCTACCCATTTTGGCAGTCACCTCAGGACATGAACATATTTCTATCAAACAAGGTCAGATGAATATTCCAAAGGAAACCCAAGATCGAGCCCATATTCCCTCTCCAACTAAGGATTGTTGTCATATTTTGGTATTCACCTCTGAGCATGCTCATATCCCTACCTCAAAAACTACATGGCATATTTCAATAACTGATAGAAGTTAGACATAATATTTTGGCTCTCGATGATGGAGTATTTCACTAGTATCTTTTAGAGGCTATTCAAGAGGAGTCTCCTTGCCCTTCTTCCATTCTAAAGGCATATTTGAATATTTTGGTTGGGAATTCACATTTAAACTGGGTGCATATTTCCACTTTAACTAAGTTTGTTTGGAATATTTTGGTAGCAACACAAAGGCGGGATCATATTCCCACTGATGCTACATAATCTCTACATCATACTCTAGTAGATTCCTAGAAATAGGCCCATATCCGTACAATAACAAAATACAATCGTATATATATTCCAGCAGCTATTACGTAGTAGTTTAATATTACTAATCATCCCCAAATGGTAGGTCAAAGTTTTCTGACCACAAAGTTGGATGAAGCTCATATTCCTACCCTGCTAAATTTTGACATCCTTGAGGCCATACAGTGTATATTTTAATAATCATATGCATCATTCAACTCTTCATCTGAAGCAGAAGGAAATATCCACCATGATATTCCTCTTCACAGAAGCATATATATTGATTGTAGGGATCTTTCCCCTGACATTTTTTGTGGACAACCTCTCTATGGTGATATCTCACCCAATCAAGGATATCCTCCCCTTTTTAGGGAACCTTTGTATAGGGAGGTGATAAAAACACTAGGTTTAACCATATATAATACCCCATCAACCACTAGAAACACCTCACCTCAATCAATAGGTAATCTAGAGCAGCAACCACTATCTCTACCTTAACTACTACAAAACATGCCTTTAATTGGGGTGGCCCTTATCAGTGCTTGAAAAATGATCTGATAAAGGGAACCTTTATCAATGCTAAAAAAAGAGTTTATAAATTTTACCTTTTATCAATGCTTTTATTTTAGCAATGATAAAAAGTACCCTTTATCAACACTTTATTTTTAGCGCTGATAAATGGTACCCTTTATCAACGCTTTATTATTATCACTAATAAAGGGTACCCTTTATCAGCACTTTATTTTTAGCATTGATAAAGGTGAGAATAAAATGAAATAATTAAATAAAAAATAAAAAAATGATTTTATTAAAAAAAATAAAAAATTTATTAATTAAGTGATTATTGATAAAAATGAATAAATTGATTATATTGTATATAAATTATAAATACTAATAAATTATATATATTAAATATATAGATATATGCAAAATAAAAATTTAAAAAATAAAAATTATAAATAAGTAAATTGAGAAAAATATTAAACACTTTATTAATTAGATAATTATTGATAAAAATAAATAAATTGATTATACTATATATAAATTAAAAAAACCAATAAATATTATATATTAAATGTATAGATATATTCAAAATTAAAATTAAAAAATATTAAAATTAAAAAAAAGTAAATAGAGAAAAATATTAAACATTTTATTAATTAGATAACTTATGATAATGTTAATTAATATTATATATTATATACTAACTAATTGCATAGAGTAATGGACATAATTGAATGTCATTTTTCAATTTAACATAGATCAAACATGTGTTATATTTATTTCACATATATTTAATTAAAGCATTTTTTTATACAACACACACAAAAGTTATCCATTTTTTCAATATTGTTAGTGTAATTAATTTTAATTTATTCAAATTCACTCATTTTTAGCATGTATGCATGCCCTTAAGATAAAATATTCATTAATATTGTTAAAAAATATTTGTAAAAAAAATATTTATAAATAAATATATTTATAAATGTACATTTACTATATTTCTACATTTATATATTCATAATTATAAATAAATAGATATTATTATTTTTAAAAGAATTCATTCAATTATATATATTTAAATAATTATTAAATTTATAATAAATTTATTTAAATAATGAATATAATTACTATATTTATATTTATATATATTTATTATATATATAATTATATAAATGTTATTTTTTAAAAATATTTATATAATTATAAATAAATAATTATATAGTTAAATAATTATAAAATTAAAATAAATATATTAAAATAAAAAAAAATTACTATATATATATATATATATATTAAATATATATATATATATATATATTATTTATAATTATAATTATAAATCCTTTATGAGTGCTTAAGTAATAAGCACTGATAAAATTCATCTTTATGAGTGCTAAAACTTTAGCACTGATAAAGATGGATTTTATCAGTGCTTTTTTGCATTGATAAAGCTATATCTTTATTAGAACTAAAAAACATTGATAAAAGGTATCTTTATCAGTATTTTTTGGAGGTACTGATAAAACTGTCCTGATCTATTTAAAAAAAAACTTAACCAATCGCAAACCCTTCACGATATTTGAAGCTTTCCATGGAATCCACCCTCTATCAGTGCTTCTCCTCGGTGAATCAAAGCTTGAATCAAGGCTCGAACAATTCCAAGGCTCAAATCCAGGTCTCAAATACAAGGCTCAAATGATTCAAGGGTCAGACGAATCCAAGGCTCAAACATAAGTCTTTCTCTACTTTCTCTCCAATATAAGTCTTTCACTACTTTCTATTAGGGAACTATGGGTGTAAAACATCAATGGTTTGGGAAGTGGTGGGATCTTTTTTTCAACTATGAGTGTGGTGAGTTATCCATTTTTGGATATTTGGACATAGATATCATCCATTTTGATGCTTTGAATTTTTATAGTGTGAAACACCTACACTTGAGCCTTCCCAGCTTCGCTCTCAGGCTATAGAGCATTTCCTTCCTTCTCAATTGCAGTTGTGAATTAATGTAGGGGAGTTGTGAGATAAGCTTTTACTTATGTGAAAGTTTGGATGAGTCTTACTTTATATTCATTAGATAAATAGTTTAATTAACCATATGGTAGAAGTCCCATCCCATTTTATATCATTTATATAATTTTGTATGTATCAATTTCTATGATGGTGGTTGGGTAGCCTATGAGACTGCTTCTTGGTGTATTAAACTAATTAGTTATTTTCATATTTGTGTAGTAGATACTTTAGATGGGGAGTGATGTTTTATTGATCTGTTAATTTTTTTATTCCTCTTAGATTTCGGAGTGAAGTAAGGTTAGTCCACTTAGAAAATGTGACCTCATAGTAGTCGTTCTGTCTCGATAGAGGCTAGTGTGTATGGGATATATGTTGCAAGGGTAGGTGTGTTTTTCTCTATTGTTTGTGATATATCTTGTTGATGTGTATTGTTTCTTTATGAAAACTTATTTATATACCTACCTATAATTTAAAGAATGAGACAATGTGTATTATATGGCCTCCCTAGAATCCTTCAAATTGGTAGATCTGATGTGATTACCTCTCTAAAATCCTTGGGATGGTTCAGTGTGGTGATATGACATCCCAAGAGTCTTGAGATGCTTTCAAATATTTAATATACAATTAATATTAAATATAATAATTCCTTAGTTTGTTACATCACTTGTTCCAAAAAATAGAATGAAGGTTCTCAAATTCTATATATTAGAAATTATTTTTAGGTATTTATCATTTTAGGTCTTCATGCATTGGTTTCACCCCTAGGAATCTCTGATTACCATCCATGAATATGAAATAACTCTTTATTTATTAAAATTTTTTATCAATGCATTGTTATATATTCTAGTTGATTGAAATAGAGTTTTTTTTTATTGTTTATCATATTTGGGTTTCTTATTACTCATTAATTTCCTATATTATATTTTCATTTGTTTTGGGGATTTAAGAAAGACTTGATGTGTGTCAAAAAATAGTTATTATTTCAATTTGTTGCTTGAGAATCATCCCATATCTCTTTTATAGACAACTCTAATTCTTATAATAGTTATTGAATTTTGTTGATTGAGACTCATCCCCATATCTTTTATATTTCTTATACTACTCTGATAATTATTCATCCCATGGATTACTACCACTTAGAGTATTTCAAGCAACATAGGTTTGTGACCACAAGAGATGGAGGATGTGTGTCAAACAAAAAATGAAATGATAAATGTTTAGGAGATGAGTTTATGAGCATAACAGTTTTCTAACTTTCACCTTTGAATGGATTTATAGGATAACACCTACCATAGTGGAGTAATTATTTTCTTAAATTCAATTACTCATTTTCTTCAAAGCATACTGAAATTCTTTAAAATAATCAAATGTTGGGTTTCCCTTATTAGAATTGTCTGTAAATTTCACCTTTGATAATGAATATATTATGTGTATTTATTTATTTATTGTGCAAAATTAATATTTTAACAGCCTAATAATATGGATATTAATTGATAATGTATAAATTTTAATCAATTAACCAAACTCTACTACTTTTCAAATCCATATGTAGTAAAGTTATAGACCTAATGAAGTTTTCAATAATGAATAAGGAGGTTGCAGTCATATTATGTGAATTAGATATTTTCTTCCCACCATCATTCTTTAATATAATGGTCCACCTGATGTTTCACTTGGTTATAGAGGTTCAACTATGCTGACCTATCCATTAAAGATGGATGTACCCCATTGAATGTTATATGAATATTTTGAAAGGGTATGTCAATAATAGAAGTTGTCCAAAAGTTTGTATTGAAAAATGATATATTGTTAAAGAAGCTATTGAATTCTGTTCCTATTACCTATTAGATGTTGATAGAATCAGTCTACCTAAATCTCATAATAATGAATTCCTTATGGGAGAAGGTATTTCTGAAAGAGGTGTTGTTACAATTACCTTGATAGAGCAGGAGCAAGTGCACCTTTAAATTTTACATAATAGTGAAGATGTTGATCCATACATTGAATACCAAAAATAAATTATTAGATATTTGTATCCATCCAGGGCTGAAGGATAGATATCAAATATACATAATCAAAATTTTATATAATGGTTCCAATATCAAATATATAAAGAGTTATCTGAAAAATTCGAATTCAATTGTCGAATGACTTCAATACCTGTTTAGGGGACTGAATGAAAATATTATATCTTATACTAGTTTTGTAATCAATTTTTATACATTATATAAAAAATAAAATGATGACTACAGTATGATGAAAAATAGTCATTTCACACTTATGGATGAAGCGATGCACATGTATTGTTCCAAGGATAAATATTAAATTTATGAAAATTTGTCATGTTTTGTCATTATTAATTAGATATACAAGTTGGATTATACAAGATTTCAAGTGACAATTTTCCATTGCAAATGGGTTGAAAATATGAGTGTAGTGAAAGTTTGTGAAATGGGATTAATGAAGGTGAATTTCAGTGTGGAAGGGGAAAAATACAAGTCATTCATAATATAATCACAAGAAGTGAAAATATTTTATGTATTATATCTAGAAAACAATAATTGGTCAATTGTCTTACTGGAGACTAAAAAAATGTATGTTCAAATGAAAATTCAATTGAGGATGACCCTTTCATTTGGATATCACAATCAGTTCATGGTAGTCCCAATATAGACAATGTCTTATATGTTTTAGGGGACCACAAAGATGGGATTTGGATTCTCAATAGAGGAACAAAATCCCTAAAAACTTTAAAAATATAGAGAGATTTCAATGAGAAGGTAAAAGTATTTTTTAATATACTATTTTTTCCTCATAATATTATATGTTCTCTACTTCATTAACATAATATAAATTAAATTTTTGAATACTATGCAGACAATGTATTTTACACATGATGATGTTACTGATCCCTCAGAATAAAAAAAATATAATGAAGGAAACCCTTTGGGAAAATGTAAAGGTAATGTTACAATATACTTTCTCTATTTTATCAAAAAATTATATAATTGTATGTTCATTTAATTTTCATTATTCCTTTTAGAGTTAATTTATTTTGAAATATTTCTTTACATATTTCATGCCTTTATAGGAAGAGAAACGATGTTGTATATGCTCAATCACATAGGTAATCTTGATGTTTTCACAGTATAATCATTGTTCATAAAATTAATGTATTGTTTAATTTTTATGTTTAATTTATTTATTTTTTGTATTACTCACATAATAATTATTTTCTTATATATGTGGATTATTTTATTCAAGTTAGGGTAGTCTGTCCATCTTTCATGTCTTT
Organism: Viscum album; assembly: GCA_963277665.1. Classification (NCBI taxonomy): domain Eukaryota; kingdom Viridiplantae; phylum Streptophyta; class Magnoliopsida; order Santalales; family Viscaceae; genus Viscum; species Viscum album. The sequence continues at coordinate 1,146,770,788 of OY728142.1, read as the reverse complement.
CTGCACCAAAACTTCCACATACTTTTTCTCCCCCAAAACCTCTTCACCCTTATAGTGTCGATATTTATCACATTCCTTCAAGTTCCCTCTACTTCTCAATCATAGTGGAAATATTTAAATTTTCATAGTAAAATCATTTTCCATAGAATTAATTTATGGTTTTATATTTATGTTTAATTTATTTATTTTTAGTATTACTCACATAATAATTTTTTTTATACTGATTGATTATTTTTTTTGATTTGGGGTGGTCTATCCATATTTCATGCATATTTTCACCAAAATTTCCACATACTTATTTTCTCTCAAAACATTTTCACCCCTATAGTGTCTGTATTTATCATTTTCCTTCAAGTTCCCTCCACTACTCAATCATAGAGGTAATCTTGATGTTTGTATAGTAAAATCATTGTCCATATAATTAATGTATTGTTTCATATTTATTTTCAATTTATTTCCTTTAATTATTACTCACATAATAAATGTTTTCTTATATAAGTGGATTATTTTGTTTGATTTGGGATGTTATGTCCATCTTCCAGGCCTTTCTACACCAAAACTTCCACAAAATTATTCTCCCTCAAAACCTTTTCACCCCTGCAATGTTGAAATTTATCAATTTTTTTCAAGTTCTCTCCACTGATTAATCGCAGAAGTAATATTTATGTTTTCATAATAAAATCATTATCTATATAATTAAATTATTGTTTCATATTTATTTTTTATTTCTATATTTTTATTATTACTTGTATGATAATTTTTTTCTTATATAGGTAGATTCTTTTGTTCGAGTTGGAGTGTCTTGTTCGAAAATGCTCATGATCTTGAGATATTGGACTTAGAGCCTGTAATTTAAATAATGAAAATAAGGAAATGCATTAAGAATTCATATAAACATCATGAAAAGGTGAATCCCTACTAATTATTTAATTAATTTTTTCATCATTTTATCTACTATTTTAAGTTAATTTCCTTATCATTTTTATCTAATACTTATTTAGTTTTTTCACATATCTTTTGGGAAGTCATATTGAGTTGATTTTCTTTACTAAAAAACCTTTCATGTTGAAATCCAGAAGAGTACAGGAATCTCATGTGGCCATTTTGGTGACTTCTCATGATATAATGTGCACATGAGATTCCACTACCCTTTTATCTTTCAAAAATGAGAAAGGTTTTTAGCTAAGAACATTGACTCAATATACAGTGTTGGAAGTTCGATATATAAATGAAATAAAAATCATTATAAAAGAGGCATTTAGATTATTATTTTTGAGACTTTGGGATATGCGGGAATCATTTGTGCCTCAATTTGATACATGGTGTGACCAGTATGACTCTAAGTGCTTCTTTTTATTTAAAATTGACATGAATTTTAGTAAAAAAATACAATAGACATATTAAAACTGAGAAAAAATTATTCATATTGTTTTGATACTTTAGTAAAAAGATCATTAAGTAATTTTTGATGTGTTGGAATCATCCTCACCTCAATCCAATACATGATATGCCCATTATGACTCAATGTTTCTATTATCTTTTTAAAATCAACATTTTAGTTCAAAAATTGTCTGCCACTAAAAAATGAGAAAACATGCTTTTGTTTTCTTAATAATTTAATAAATAAATTCATAATTCATTTTTGATGTATAGGAATTGGTCTCACGTCAAACCGATACACAATGTTATTGGTATAAGTTAAAGTGTGTGTTTTTAATTTAAATTGACATGTTAGTAAAAAAGACAAGTGATGTACTCAAAACCAAGAAAACACATTCATATTGTTTTTTTAATTTAGTAAAATTATCCATAAGTCATTTGAGATGTGTAGGAATCATCCACACCACAATCTGACACATGGTGTAACTGGTATGACTCCAAGTACATCTTTTTATTTAAAATTGACATCAATTTTAGTAAAATGGACAATTAACCTACTCAAAACTAAGAAAGTGAATTTGGATTGTTTTTATACTTTATGAAAACAATCCATAAGTAATTTTTGATATTCATGATCTTCCTCACATCAATCTAATACATGATGTGCCTAGTATGACTCAAAGTGTCCGTTATCAGTTTGAAATCGATATTCTAGTTCAAAAAGTATCACTCACTGAGAACTAATCAAACATTCTCGTATTTTTGTGATAATTTATTATAATGATTCATAAGTAATTTTTGACATTTAGGAATTATTTTTATGTCAAACTGATACATGATGTGATCGGTATGACTCAAAGTGCATGTTTCTAGTTTAAAATAACATTTTAGTAAAAAAGGAAAGTGACGTACAAAAAACTGAGAAAACGAATTTGTATTGTTTTAATACTTTAGAAAAATTATCCATAAGTCATTTTAGATGTGTAGGAATCAGTATCACCAAAGTCTGATGCATGATGTGTCCATTATGACTCCAAGTGCGTCTTTTTATTTAAAATTGACATCAATTTTACTAAAATGGAAAACTAACCAACCAAAACCAAGAAAACAAATTCTGATTGTTTTGATATTTTTTTAAAAAGATCCATAATTAATTTTTTACATTTAATAATTATCCTCACCTCAATCTGATACACGATGTTCCTGATGTGACTCAAAGTGTCCATTACTAGTATAAAATTTTCATTTTATTTCAAAAAGTGTCACTCATTGAGAACTAATAAAACACACTCATGTTTTTCTGAAAATTTAGAAAAACTATTCATAAGTCATTTGTGATTTTTATTAATTAATTTCAAATAAAACTAATACACGATGTGATCGATATGATTCAAAGTGCATGTTTCTAGTTTAAAATGACATTTTAGTAAAAAAGATAAGTGACATACTCAAAACTATGAAAACACATTTATATTGTTTTTATACTTTAGTAAAATGATCTATAAGTAATTTGAGACATGTAGGAATCATTTGCACCACAATCTGATGCACGATGTGACCGATATGACTCAAAGTGCATCTTTTTATTTAAAATTGACATTAATTTTAGTAAAATGAACAACTGGCCTACACGAAACCAAGAAAATGAATTTGGATTATTTTGATACTTTAAATAAATGATTTATAAGTCATTTTGGATGTGTAGAAATCATCCTCACCTCAATCTGATATATGATGTGCCCAGTATGGCTCAATATGTCCATCGTCAGTTTAAAATCGAAATTTTAGTTCAAAAAGTTTCACTCACTGAGAATCGATCAAACACGCTCATATTTTCTAAATAATTTATAAAAATGATTCATAAGTCATTTTTGACATGTAAAAATTGGTCTCACATAAAACTGGTACACGATGTGATCAGTATGAGTCAAAGTGTGTGTTTCTAGTTTAAAATGACATTTTAGTAAAAAAACAAGTGACATACTAAAAACTAAGAAAATGTATTTTAATTGTTTTGATACTTTAGTAAAATGATCCATAAGTCATTTGAGATGTGTATGAATCATTCACACCTCAATCTGATGCACGGTGTGACCGGTATGACTCCAAGTGTGTCTTTTTATTTAAAATTGACATCAATTTTAGTAAAATGGACAAATGACCTACTCAAAACCAATAAAATGCATTTAAATTGTTTTAATACTCAACGAAAATGATCTATAAGTCATTTTTTATGTGTAGGAATTGTACATATCTCAATATGATGCACGATGTTCCCAATATGACTCGTGGTGTCCATTATTAGTTTAAAATCAATATTTTAGTTCAAAAAAGTGTCATTCATTGAAAACTAATCAAACGTGGTCAGATTTTCTGGATAATTTAGGAAAATAATTAATAAGTCATTTTTGACATGTAAGATTGGTCTCATGTAAAAACAATACACAATGTGATCGATATGAGTAAAAGTTAATGTTTCTAGTTTAAAAGTACATTTTAGTAAAAGAGAAAAGTGACGTACTCAAAACCAAGAAAATGCATTGGGATTGTTTGGATACTTTGTAAAAATGATCCATAAGTTATTTTATATGTGTAGGAATTATACTCACCACAATCTGTAACATCCCAAGTAAATAAATAATAATACATTTGAATTTTTATTAATATTTGTGAATTAAATATTAATTTTACTTTAAAGGGGATGTTATGTTCGATAGCGTACCCAATACGCAACAGCGGGTTTCTTTGAAATCTTACATTGCACACTAATAATATAATATTATTATTTTAAATGGTAGTTAACTCCTATCCATTTTATTGGTGGGAATTAATATAACTATCTATAATATGATTATACATGTTTTTTAAATGTTTTTACATTTATCTAATAAAAGATAGAGGTTTAAAATGTGAATGAATCTAAGCACAAATAATCTAATATTCTTTAAAAGGTCAATTTACTGCCTTTTGATGGAGAACCCTCTTTAAATCTAGTTTTGGTCATTTTTATATGTTCTATTTAACAAAATAAAATTCTTCTTTAGATTCAGGACATAAAAATTTACTTTGGGTAATTTTTTGGTATTTTTCTGATAAAGTTCATTTTTTAATGAATAGTGAAAAATATTGTATTTTAATTCAAAAGTGCCTTTTAATATAATTTATTTATATGGTTAGATTACCTTTTTAATTGGTTATAAAGTGTAATTATAATATATTTTTACTAGTTAATCCAATGTTGGACATTGGAATTAATTTCACTTTGAAATTGGACATAAACAAGTGTTAATCTTTTGATAGTTATTATTTCTTAAAAACATGTTTTTTATTTTGACAGCGGGAATTAATTTTAAATTACTTTTTTCCACTCTTGTGTTTTGAATTTAGAAAAATGGATTCCATAATTGGAATCAGTAGGTCCAAATTGTGTAAATAGGTAACTTTTATTTATATAAATTTTAAATATTTACTTCAGTAAATATTTTATTTACCATGATTAAAAGGTAAATATAGTAAATAAGGGTAAAATATAATATTATAATAATATTAAATTACCCTAACATGTGTCTTAATACTACTGGATGATACATATCCGACCATGGGCATCCTTGGGTCAAATTTGGGACCCCATAGAGCCACATGGGAGTAATAATGACACTTTATATTAATTAATTTAAAGTAAAGACAAAAATGACATAAAAAAATATATTTTAGTAAATCAATTTTTACATGGGGTTATATAAGTTATCTTTTCAACTATAAATATTCATTGGAAATATAAAAATATTTCATACATCATGGTATTTTTTTTATAATTTTTGGACATCAAATAAATTAAATTATTTATGATGCAATAATGATGAAATATTTACCTCGTTAATAAATGATTTAAATAAATAAGATTATGAATATTAAAACAATATCCAAAAACTCCCCAATTCTTATTGGATGATTTTATTTCTACCATGAGTCATCTTAAATTAGACTTTAATGATTATTCTACCTTTTGAAACTAAAGATGAGTTTATAATAAAATAATTGTTTCAAACTTTTCTAAAGAGCTCCTCCTCTCCCTTATAAAAATTACTCACTTATAACTCATTCCTTGCACTTATCAAGCCTTTGTCTCGTACAAAATATGCTCAAATAATCTCCCAATATCCATATCTTCATCCTAGAAGCCTTACCTTAGGTAGAAAGTACTTCAAGAAACCCTTTTGGTTCAAACCAAAGGGAGTTACCCGATTTAAAGGTAACGTCTTCTCTTAAGTTCTTTTGTTTTATTTTACTTCTCCAACCCCCTAAACTCTTTTTATTCCTTTATTTTATAACAACACCAGTATCCTAAATATACTATTATGTTTTTATGAGAAGGATTCAAACTACACTTACACACACCTCCATCTAATGGGTGAAGAACATACTGTTTCTTTGAATGGAAAACTAACGTCTCACGAAGCGATGATTTTTCAATTATCTCATACCGCCTCACATGGTGTCCATTAAGATGAAATTGTATTTATATATGATATATATTATGTTTATATTTTCTGTATGATTCTTTATTTTTCATTTATATCATTCCTTTATGGTTTCCATAGTGGGTAAACGCGATAATTTTATTTAGGGAAGTGCGGACTACCGCCCCCTCAAAGTGATATGACTCGTTAATGACATATGTGGGATGTATAAAGGATCGAGTTAATGGTATTATATGTTATATTATACCAGAATTATAATATACCTAGGTATCATTATGTTTTAACTCCATTAAAATATGAAATAGAAATGAAAGTAGCGTTCATGCATACGTATGGCTTACCGTCTCCATGAACGGTGAATTTCATTTATTATCTCCAAATGTTATGTACTATTATAAATAAATATATATAATGGATATATATGATTTATATGATATCTAAATCATGAATATCATTCTGGAGATAATGGATTATTGACGACATGGACAGCATGTAATTATAAGGTGTTCATTTTTACTCAAGTACCAAATATCGATGAAACAACCGTTAAAAACTTAAATGATTACATAATGTTTATAACATGGTAATAAGTGATATAAAAGGAATAATAAACATGAAAATGGTTCTTAATAAATTATAAATTAACTTTAGTTTATTATTCAGGAGATTAAAGAACGATCGGGTCAAGTCGGACACGAGGTAAGGGACTTCTTCTCAATCCCCTTTCATTGAGGCATATTTTGTTTTATTATCAACTTTATTTTATATGGTGTATAAATACCTTTGACTTTTCCTTTCATTCAAATGGAATATTTTCCTACGAGGCATTTTACTAAATGAAAAAAAATAATGTTTCTTTTTAAGGTAAGCAGTGACAACGACTTTTTCCGCCTCCGTGAGTATTATTTGATCTTTGGCTTCCTTAACAAGCCGTAATGTTTTTAAAAGGAAAATAAATAACATATACTCTTTTTATGTATTTTGTTATTGAAAATGGTTTTGATAATTTATTTGTTATGTCAATATATTTAAATGATATATTGTGATTAAAATGTGTAAATGTTATCTTTCCTTTATTTTTGTTTTATGTATGTTATGGTTCTTGGGAATTATTTATGTATACAGGTGGTTCCATGATAAACCTGGGGTGGGTGAGCCCGAGATAGCTCTCCAATTCATTGGGTAAAGTGACGGAGGTAAATGTGAATGTTTATCCTAAGAGATTTAGGGAATATATTATGATGGGTATTCCAAATGTAACTCCCTATGTAACTGTGATAGCTACAATGTAAGTACGATATAGATTCCACAAGTTAACTTTATGATTTATGTTTTCTATGTGTTATTCATAAATCTTATGATTTCATGAGGTATTTTAAAGAGATTATGTTATGTGTGTAATGATGAACTAATGTTTTAAGTCTTTGTTTTATAACCCTTACTGAGCTTTTTATGCTCATCCCATGTTTTGAAATGTTTTTCACAGGACTTAAAGATGAATAGGGTCAAGGATGGGATCAAGGAAAAGTCATGCTGTCTAAAACATGGAACTAGACATGACTCTTTTTTTCAAGAGTTTTTATTTTGTGAAAAAAATGGAAACTGATTAGAAGTGTCTAGATTGTAATATTTTGAGATGTAATAGTTATTTCCTAATTCTCTTAAACTCTAAACCTGAAAAGATCCTCAATGTGAATTATTCATTTAATTCAATATTATTTAATGTTTTAAGGTCGGGTCCTTATAGTTGGTATCAAATGTCAGTTTAGATAAATTTAGGAGTTAGGGTGTTGTTAAATTAATATCCATAAATTAATTTATGTTAATATTAAAATGATATAGAATTTAAATATTACCATGTTGTTTTGCCTAAGATATTTCTTTGTTCAGAATGGTTTTCTGCAGAGGAAACGGGGTAGATATATTGGGACGACATTAGGAGGAATACAACCTTCCAAACAGCAACCTAATATGGTCGGAATCAGAACTGAACAGTTTGTTGTAGTGATGGAACAGTTGACTCAAGCTATAAATGGTGGTGGTATCCATGCATGAGATCAGCCAGATCAACAACAGAGGAACATGTCAGTAGTAGAGAATTTCATGAGGCAATATCCCCCATAATTTTGAGGATCATCTGACCATATGCTAGCAGAAGGGTGGATTAAAGCACTAGATAAAATTTTTGATGTCATGGGGTGTTCAGAACACCAAAAGGTTAGTCTTGTTGTTTAACATTTTGAAGGTGAAGCTGATCAGTGGTGGTTGTTGGTAAAAAATATCAGGGATAGTGAGGAGACTGATGCTCTTGATTGGGATGAATTCAAAGGTATGTTCCTTGAGAAATATTTTCCTAAAGTGGTTTGACTTAGGATGGAAAAACAATTCCTAGAATTGAGGTAGGAGTATGAATCAATGGCTACTTATGAAGCAAAATTCACTCGACTCTCAAGGTATACTCCAAATTTCATACGATATCTTGATAGTAAAATCAACCATTTTTACTCAGGATTAAATACAATGTATCGAAGGGCTTTAGCTTCTCGTGAGTTCAAAAGTTATGAAAAACTTTTTCTTTGTGCAGATAAGGTGGAAATGGAGTTTGTCGATGATCAGGTGTTCTTTGAAAAACAACAGAATAAGAGGTCGAGGTGGCAGACGAAAGAGAAGAACTCTTCAAAAAAGTATGATGGTAAGAAACTTCAGTTTACAGTTTGTGAAAATCCTGGTAAAAAGCATGTTGGGGAATTTCTTTTGAATTCTGGTAAGTGCTACTAATGTGGTAAAATGGGACATAAGGCTTGTAATTTCACTGAAAAAGATCAAGGTAATGGTAAGAAAAAATCTGATTTACAGTCAGTAAAATGTTTCAAGTGCAATGAAATGGGTAATTATGCAAATGAGTGTCCAACAAAGAACTCAATTGAGGGAAGGAAGCCAGAATACAAGGAGAAAGGGTTGGTGAAATCCTTTGAAACTACTTCAGCAGATTTTGGGCCATCAAATGAAGTAGTATCAACTCTAGGGAGCTCAGTATTTTTCAAAGATTGATCTGAGGTCGGGGTACCATCAGTTGAAAGTAAAGGAATCAGACATTCCGAAGACCACGTTTCATACTAGATATGGCCATTATGAATTTTTAGTTATGCCATCTGGGTTAACCAATTCACCTACTGTATTCATGGATTTAATGAATAGAATTTTCTGTGAGTTCTTGGATAAGTTTGTGGTTGTGTTCATTGATGATATTTTGGTTTTTTACAAAATTAAAGAGGAGCATGAAAGTCATTTAAGGGTTGTCTTTCAAACCTTAAAATAAAAGAAACTGTATGGGAAATTCATCAAGTATGAGTTTTGGTTACAACAAATTTCATTCCTGGGTCACATTGTTTCAAAAAATGGCACAACTATTGATCCTTCTAAAACAAAAGTTGTTGAAGAATGGATAAGACCCACAAATATAACCAATATTTATATTTTTCTTGGTTTGGAAGATTATTACCGAAGTTTTGTTAAAAAAATTCAAGGTTATCTAGTCCAATGACTAAGTTAACTTGAAAAAGTGTTAAGTTAATCTGGACAAAATAATGTGATTATTGTTTTCAAGAATTGAAAAGAAGATTGGTGAATGATCCAGTTTTGTAACTACCTTCCATAAATGGTGAGTTTGTTATCTATAGTGATTCTTCATTGAAAGGACGTGGTTGTGTCCTTATGAAGAATAATCAGGTAATTGATTATACTTCATGTCAGTTGAAACCTCATGAATTAAATTACCCTACACATGATTTGGAATTATCTGCTATTGTTTTTTCCTTAAAAATTTGGAGGCATCATTTGTATGGAGTGAAATGTGAAATATATACCGACTACAAAAGTTTGAAGTATATATTCACTCAAAAATAATTGAACATGAGACAGAGAAGATCTTTGGAATTAATCAATTATTATGATTGCATGATCCATTACCATCCAGGAAAGGAAAATAAAGTGGCTAATTCTTTGAGTCGAAAAATTAATGATTCACTAACCATGCTACATTTGGAACGAGATCCTTTGGTTTTTGATTTGAGGAACTTTTGCATAGAAGTTGTTGGTGCAGGAAATTCTTCTGTTTTGTTTCAGGTGTCAGTGGAATCATCTCTGTCAGACAGAATTAAGTGAGCACAGAAAGAAGATAGTGAGTTACAGAAAAAGGTATAGTTGGTTCAGAAGGGTAAGTTTCCCGAATTTAACATTGATAATGATTGTGTTTTGAGGTTTAAGAAAAGATTATCCATGCCTTGTGATTCACAGTTAAAGAATGAGTTGTTATGTGAAGCTCATAGTTCCCCATTTTCAGTTCATCCTAGCAGTACTAAGATGTACAGAGATCTTCAGGAGTATTACAGGTGGGATGGAATGAAAAGAGATATTACTGATTTTAATGTGAAGTGTTTGATTTGTCAGCAGGTTAAAGTAGAGCGGAAGTTACCGAAACGGATGCTTCAGTCTTTACCAGTGCCAGAGTGGAAATGGGAAAATATATCCCTAGAATTCATTTTGGGATTACCAAATACATCTATAGGTAACAATGAAATATAGGTTATTGTTGATCGATTGACTAAATCTTCTCATTTACTTCCTATTCGAGATACTTTGTCTCTAGATCAACCTTCTCGGTTGTATGTTAAAGAGATAGTCAGGTTGCATGGTGTTCCCCTCTCCATTGTATCTGATTGTGATCCCAGGTTTACTTATAAATTTTGGAAAGGCCTTCAGAACTCGTTTGGTATTAAATTAAATTTTTGTATAGTTTTTCATCCTCAATCAGATGGGCATTCAGAACAAACAATTCAGACCTTGGAGGATATGCTATGATCTTGTTCACTAGATTACCAGGGAAGTTGGGACCAACATATTTCTTTGGTTGAATTTTTATATAATAACAGTTTTCATTCTAGTATACAGATGGCTCCATTTGAGGCATTATATGGAAAGCGTTTTCAAACTCCAACTTTTTTGTTCGAAGTAGGTGAAAGAAAGTTGATGGGACCAGAATTGGTAGAAGAGATGGTAGAAAAAGTTTAGTTGATTCTGAAGAACATGAGAATATCTCAGAGCAGGAAGAAAAGTTATGCGGATAACATGAGGAAGGATCTATCTTCCGAGGTAGGTGATCATGTCTTTCTCAAAGTTTCTCCATGGAAAAGTGGGATCCGTTTTGGTAATAAGGGAAAGTTGAGTCCGAGGTTCATTGGACCTTATGAAATCCTGGAGAAAGTTGGAGTAGTTTCATACAGAGTGTCTTTACCCCCAAGTTTAGCTCAGGTACACAACGTTTTTCATGTTTCAATATTGAGAAAGTGTATGAAAGATCCATCTCATGTTTTAATCCCAGAGGTAGTTCAGTTGGAAGAGAATATCTCCTTTGAGGAACAACCAATCCAAATTCTTGACCATAGAGAGCAAGTGTTGCAGAATAAGGTAATTTTTCAGGTAAAGGTTTTGTGGAAAAACAATATGGTTGAAGAGGAAACATGGGAATCTGAAAATTTTGTGAGGGATAAATACACCCACTTATTTGATAAGTGAATAAAAATTGTGAGGATGCAATTCCCAAAAGGGGGGAAGGATGTAACATCCCAAGTAAATAAATAATAATACATTTTAATGTTTATTAAGATTTATTAATTAAATATTAATTTTACTTTAAATGGGATGTTATGTTTGATAGCGTACCCAATACGCAACAGCAGGTTTCTTTGAAATCTTACGTTGCACACTAATAATATAATATTATTATTTTAAATGGTAGTTAACACCTAGCCATTGTATCAGTGGGAATTAATATAACTAACTAAAATATGATTATAAATATTTGGTAAATGTTTTTACATTTATCTAATAAAATATAGAGGTTTAAAATGTGAATGAATCTAAGCACAAATACTCTAATATTCTTTAAAAGGTTAATTTACCTCCTTTTGATGGAGAACCATATTTAAATCTAGTTTTGGTCATTTTTATATGTTCTATTTGACAAAATAAAATTCTTCTTTAGATTCGGGACACCAAAATTTACTTTTGGTAAATTTTAAGGTATTTTTCTGATAAAGTTCATTTTTAATAAATAGTGAAAAATACTGTATTTTAATTCAAAAGTGGATTTTAATCTAATTTATTTATATGGTTAGATTACCTCTTTAATTAGTTCTAAATTGTAATTAGAATATATTTTTACTATTTAATCTAGTGTTGGACATTGGAATTAATTTCACTATGAAATTGGACATAAACAAGTGTCAATCTTTTGATAGTTATTATTTCTTAAAAACACGCTTTTTGTTTTGACAGCGGGGATTAATTTTAAATTAATTTCTGAAACTTCTGTGTTTTGAATTTAGAAAAATGGATTCTATATTTGGAACCAATAGGTCCAAATTATTTAAATAGGTAACTTTTATTTTTAGACATTTTAAATATTTACTTCAGTAAATATTTTATTTACCGTGATTAAAAGGTAAATATAGTAAATAAGGGTAAAATATAATATTATAATAATAATAAATTACCCTAACATGTGTCCTTATCCTATTGTATGATACATATCTGACCATGGGAATCCTTGGGTTTAATTTGGGACCCCATGGAGCCACATGGGAGTAATAATGACACTTTATATTAATTAATTTAAAGTAAAGACAAAAATGATATAAACAAATATCTTTTATTAAATCAATTTCTAAATGGAGTTATATAAGTTATATTCTCAACTATAAATATTAAATGGAAAGATAAAAATATTTCCTATATCATGGTATTTTTTTTATAATTTTTTGACATCAAATAAATTAAATTATTTATGACACAATAATGATGAAATATTTACCTCATTAATAAATGATTTAAATAAATAAGACTAAATATTAAAACAATATCCAAAACCTGCCTGATTCTTATTGGATGATTTTATTTTGACCATTATTCATCTTAAATTCTACTTTAATGATTACTTGACCTTTTAAAACTGAATATGAGTTTATAATAAAATAATTGTTTCAAACTTTCTTAAAGAGCCCCTCCTCTCCCTTATAAAAAGCCCTCACTTATAACTCATACCTCACACTTCTCAAGCCTTTGGATCATACAAACTCTACTCCAATAATCTCCCAAGATCCCTCTCTTTATCCTAGAAGCCTTAACTTAGGCAGAAAGAACTTCAAGAAACCCTTTTGGTTCAAACCAAAGGGAGTTACCTGGTTTAAAGGTAACGTCTTCTCTTAAGTTCTTTTGTTTAATTTTACTTTTCCAACCCCCTAAACTCTTTTTATTCCTTTATTTTCTAACAACACAAGTATCCTCAATATACTAGTATGTTTTTCTAAGAATTATTCGAGCTACACTTACACACACCTTCATCTAATGGGTGAAGAACATATTGTTTCTATGAATGGAAAACTAACGCATCACGAAGCGATGATTGTTAAATTATCTCCAAACACCTCTCATGGTGGCCATTAAGATGTCACTGTATTTATATATGATATATATTATGTTTATATTTTCTTTATGCTTCTGTATTTTTCATTTATATCATTCCTTTATGGTTTCCATAGTGGGTAAACATGATAATTTCATTTGAGGAAGTGCGGACTACCGCCCCCTCAAAGTGATATGACTCGTTAATGCCATATGTGGGACGTAAAAAGGATGGAGTTAATATAATTATATATTATATTATAATTGAATTATTATATACCTAGGTATCATTATGTTTTAATTCTATTAAAGAATGAAATATAAATGAAAGTAGCGTGCATGCGTACGTACGGCTTACCGTCTCCATGAACGGTGCATTTCATTTCTTATCTCTAAATGTTATGTAATTTTATAAATACATATATATACTGGATATATATGATTTATATGATATCTAAATCATTAATATCATTCTGGATATAATTTAATGTCTACGTCATGGACAACTTGTAATTATAAGGTGTTCATTTTTACTCAAGTACCAAATATCAACGAAACAACTGTTAATAACTTAAATGATTAAATAATGTTTATAAAATGGTAATAAGTGATGTAAAAGGAATAATAAACTTGAAAATGGTTATTAATAAAGTATAAATTAACTTTATTTTATTATTCATGAGATTAAAGAATGATCGGGTCAAGTCGGACACGAGGTAAGGGACTTTGTCTTAATCCCCTTTCATTGAGGCATATTTTGTTTTATTCTCATCTTTCTTTTATATAGTGTATAAATACCTTTGACTTTTCATTTCATTCAAATGGAATATTTTCCTATGAGGCATTTCACTAAATGAAAAAAAAAGAATGTTTCTTTTTAATATAAGCGGTGACAATGACCTTTTCTGCCGTTGTGAGTATTATTTGATCTTTGGCTTCCTTAACAAGCTGTAATGTTTCTAAAAGGAAAATAAATACCATATACTCTTTTTATATATTTTGGTATTGAATATGGTTTTGATAAAAAAAATTTTCAATATATTTAAATGATATATTGTGATTAAAATGTGGAAATTTTATCTTTCCTTTATTTTTGTTTTATGTATGTTATGGTTCTTGGGTATTGTTTACGTATACGGGTGGTTCAATGATAAAACTAGGGCGGGTGAGCCCGAGATAGCTATCCAATGAATTGGGTAATGTGATGGAGGTAAACGTGAATTTTTATCCAAAGATTTTTAGGGAATATATTGTGATGGGTATTCCAAATGTAACTCCCTACGTAGCTGTGATAGCTACAATGTAAGTATGATATGGATGCCACAAGTTACCTTTATGATTTATGTTTTCTATGTGTTATTAATAAATCTTATGATTTCATGAGGTATGTTAAAGAGATTATTTTATGTATGTAATGATGAACTAATGTTTTCATTCTTTGTTTTATAACCCTTACTGAGCTTTTTGTACTCATCCCATGTTTTGAAATTTTTTTCACAGGACTTAAAGATTAATAGGTTCAAGGATGGGATCAAGGAAAAGTCATGATGTCTAAAACATGGAACTAGACATGACTCTCTTTTTCAAGAGTTTTTATTTTGTGAAAAAAATGGAAACTAAGTAGAAGTGTCTACTTTTTAATCTTTTGAGATGTAATAGTTATGTCCTAATTCTCTAAAACTCTAAACCTGAAAAGATCCTCAATGTGAATTATTCATTTAATTCAATATTATGTAATGTTTTAAGTTCGGGTCCTTATACAATCAAATATACATTGTTCCTAGTATGACTCAAATTTTAGTTTAAAATTAACACTTTTTGTTAATTTATTTCTTTATATTATTACTAACATGTGATTTTTTTCCTATACAGGTGTGTTCTTTTGCTTGAGTAGGGGTTGATTATTTTGAAATAGCATGATTCTGGGTTGGGATCAAAATAAAAAATAACATTGATTTTTTTTAATATATATAATAATTTTTAGTTATGTAATTTTATAAACAAATTTTTGAAATATCTATATATAGTTCTTTTTTTATTTGTGTTGTAAATTTCATTTTATTTAAATTGTGTATTGATACTTGATTTTGGTGATATATGGTGTTATTTCGAGTGTTGTGGTGTACAATTACATCACATTTCACTAGTGTTGTAGTGTGTTATTACAGAACATTGCAATATTCCCCTTTATCAATGATTTTGAAAGCGCTCATAAATGGGTCCTTTATCAGTGCTTTTGAAAGCGCTAATAAATTGGTCCTTTATTAGGAATTTTTAAAGCGCTGATATATAGTTCCTTCATTAACACTTTTTAAAGTGTTGATAAATTGTTTCCTTTATCAGAGCCAAAAAATCACTGATAAAGGGGCCATTTATCGGTACTAAATAAAAGCGTTTATAAAAGAAAGGGTCTTTTAATCTCAGTCCAATAGTCACTACTTCCCTAGTGTTGATAAAGGCCATTTTTAGCACTATTAAAGGCCTATTTTGTAGTAGTTATTCTTTATTTCATGATTCATTTTCCACATAAATCAGCCTTTGTGTTCTGACTAGGTAAAGGAATATTCCTCTAATAAGGAAGAATCTAACATGCATTTGTGGAAATACTTGGTCGATAAAAACCTATGGACTATGTTCTGACCCATCGCCACTTCTAATGATGAAATCCCAAATGTGTGAATATGATTTTATGCTAGATAAACCTTGATTATTTTTCTATGGCTTGGGACCCAAGATCATAAAATCATTGTAAGGTCCCAAAACATACTTTCCTCTATAACTTAACAACCCTTTGAAAAATAATCGTTAAATACTATTCGATTATACACATCTAAGTGTGGGGAGAATATAGATCATTTCACTTAACATCATCCCAGGGATAGAAAATTCCCCCATTTATGGATTCCTATAATTTTATTTCTATAGGATAGGTTATAGGACCAAGAAACATGCATGCAAGTTAAATCTAACAAAATATTCCCATTTTGAAGACACAAAAACGCCGCAAACAGAGATATTGGCCACTGATAGTCCCCTAATCCAAGCCTCTCAGTAGAATAAGAACTCACCTTCAATGAGAAATATTAATCCTTAGGCTACTTGATAGTTCCTAATGGTGAGTATCTCCCATTCTGAGTAGGTTCTAAACCTGACCCATGTGTGAGCGAAAATATTCCAAATTAAGAAGATCGCATTGGTAACGACCATAGAAGCTATCAGGAAATAACTCCATCCCACAGGGTTGGGAAAATTTTTACCATCATCTCAAACCTTAGGATCATAAAACCCCCAGTGAACCCAGAGGAAATCAGTGGTGGCTCCGAATCAACCACAACCCATAGGTCTAGGGGAATTTTTACTATAATCGTCGCCCTGAGAGTCATAAAATACTCAAAAGGCTTAGGAAGTACCAGTGATAGCCCCACATCATCACCATCTCTTAGGGATAGGGGAATTATTACCATATCCTCTAAGGATATAAGTCTTCTCCATACTAGTTAGTGGCTACCAATAACCAACACCCCAGTCATTCCTACCTCTATTCTACACATCAATCTCATTCATGGCTCACTCGGCAATGATTGTCAAAAAATAAATCAAATTCATTATTCATTGGATAAATTCATGGGAAATTATGAAAAATAAGATTAATCTCCATGAGGTTCATAATCCAAAATAGCCCAGGGAGATAAAGGGTCAGATAAAATATATTGATCAAACTCTCAATGGGATACTGATAGTGTAGAGTTTCTCTACTACTCATAGAATGAAGAAATGATTCCTTACAACCTATATGTCTTTGTGAACTTCATTTACATCAATCTGATAGATGATACAGACTAAGACACAAACACTGAGTATCATAATATAGAAATAGTATCCTAATAGATAGGTTACACTGATGTATAGGTTGAGGCTTCACGCACTCAGAATTAGAGGAGGATCCAAAACATGGTACCTCCAAATAAATAGATTATACCCCCCTTGATTTCATTCCACCATGGATAATGGTAAAGGCATGGATACATCCCACTCTCCACCAATAAAGGTCAAGGTTCCCCCCATATAAGAGAGGGTGGCATAGTATGAGGCTGAAATATACAATCTTATATGCCTTGATGAGGAATTTATTCAGGGAAACATCCCCACTAAGTATTATCTCCCAACATAAGTAAACACCTCTTCTCCCACCCATCATAAGAGATTTAATCTACCTATAATAGTGAAATATAAACATCATGCTAGATTAGTATCTATATATTCAGTCTATCTAAACATGGGAACTATGAAAGACTAATATTTCCCTCTTTTCGGAAAAAACTTCCCTTATATCGGCATAATAATCCTATCCCATCATAAACTGAAAATCAGAAATTGATGAATTTAGGGAGACCGCGTCAAACTTCTCCTACTACACGTGCTCAAGAGGTAGTTAAAAAACTGGTATCTATATCGACCCTCACTTTTCATATATATACATTACATAACTTTTTCAAAATAATTAAAACATTATACGAACAGACACCCAAAGATTGTACTAGTCTAGTGCCTTTGGAAACATGGAAACATAAACACTGGTACATAAATGAGATACATTATCTACCACTAGGTTATTATTAACTATAACCCTTCTAAGACACATCAAACATAATACATATCTTCATAAGCTAGAAAAGGAAACATAAAAATGGATGATCTCATATGCTCGGTAAGGGTAAATAAGGGATACATGTAAGCATAATCCTAATCATAAGGGTATGAGAACATGATCAAGAAAATAGATATATCATACCCTACATATAAAATATTATAAACATGAATCATGGAATAAATCTTGATAGTTCATAAGACATAAATCATAAGGAAATAAAGAACCTAAGCCATGAAAGAATAATATAGGAATAAAACATAGAATTGTGGCAGATACATAAGCATATAATATGATTTTCATAGTAGGCAAGGCATCGCTACCAAGACCATCTTGGTAGTATGGGTTTACTCCTCACACCACCTTGGTAGTCATGGTTCACTATCATGGTCATCTTAGTATCATGAGTTCACTCCTCATACCATCCTGGAAGTCATGGTTCACTCCCATGACCATCTTAGTAGTCGAGGTTCATTCCCAAGACCATCTTAGTCTATCTCATGAGATATAAATCTTTACCCAATGCATTGGAGGTAGATATAAGTCCCACCCATCTCATAATAAAATCAAACATACATGTTCCACAAGATCATAAATAATCATATCATAACCTATGAAATGAAATGGGTATTATAAATATGTAATCATATCATAACCTGTGGAAAAAAGATAGGTTTCATAATAATTTCATCATAAACATAACCAATGAAAAGAGGCGGGTTTCAAAATCATATAACCCATGGAATAGAAATGGTTTTCATAAACATCAATCCATCAAAACATAATCCATTCAGAGAATTAATATGAATGGAAACATTGAATAATTTTCCCAGAAAGGTATGAGTAAAACCAATGGATGTTATCTTAGATGGAAAATATTTTAAAATATCTTTTACAAACATTTCTTGAGTAAAATATCCTTTCTTCATGAAAAATACCTTTCAAAAAACATAAAACCTTTTGAAAAACATTTTCCTTGAAAACTTATAAAAGAAGATTGAAAACATTTTGAAAACTATTTATTTGAAAATACTTTGAAAACTTATAAAGAAATATTCATACCATTTTAAAAAAAATCCTTTTAAATCTTATAAAGGTATCTTTGAAAACATTTTGAAAAAAAAATCCTTAAAAAATATAAAAAAGAATATTAAAAACCTTTTGAAAAACACATTCCTTGAAAAATACTTTGAAAACTTATAATGAAATCCTCAGAAAGTTTTAAAAACCATTTCCTTGAAAATTATTTTAAAAAAACATTTTATTAAAAAATAATCTTTTAAAAATACAAAGGAAGCTTCACAAACTTGATGCCAGATAAATCTTTACATGTCATATGAGCTAAAAAGAACATTATTTTTGCACGGTAAAAATTTTAAAAAAGTGCCTCGACCTATAAATGATAAGAATATTCCTTTGAAAAAATTGGTGAAAGACAAAAATGGAAAATTATCTTGTAAAAATTTTAGGACAATAGTATAATATTCTTGGAAAACGTTTTTATAAATCATGGTCTTTAAGGAACATAGATTTTCGACCAAGGATAGGGTAAAGTCAGGATTTCTTAAAAAACACTTAATTAACTATCTTATGTACCAAAGAGTAGAAAAAATGGTACTGATACATGAATATATCTTGAATAAAAATAGGATAAGGAAATTCATGAGTTTTCTTGAGATATGTATCATGATATTTCATTAATTGAAGTCTAATCATAAACAATCTCGAAAAGTGATGAGATTGTTTCAATAAAATCTTATCACTTGGTAACTTGGGATCATACTATCCATGTAAGAAAAGAAAATTAAATGAAGCTTAAATATAATTAAAATAAGTATATTCATGATATAACATGAAAAATGGAATTATATACACCTCAAAAATAATTTAGGTGCATAACAAAACATGAGTCTCAACGAAGGAAAATTGAGGTAAAACTATTTTATCGATTTGGTACCTTTTCAAACGTAAATACCATTAAATAAATATCATACAATGAATATGTAAATACCCATAAATTTAATTATAATAATCATTTAATACATCTATGGTCAGTATACATACCACATAAAATTAATGGGTGGTGAATAAAGCATGTATCTCACGGAAATAAAAAGTGAGATGAAATCCCCTTACCTTGTGTCATGACTCTTCGTACTCATATAAAACTCCTTCATAATAAATATAAATTTATTATAAATATATCAAATAACCATATTATTACTTCTAATATCATATATGGTTTTATTATTACTTTATATTACCCGTTTGTTAACAATTATATGTTAAGGTTTTACTTCGGGTAATATTCGCTTTGTTCTTCGTATGTGTCTTAATTTGTTATATATTTTGTCCTTATACATATATCATTGTTGACGCTCCTTTCCGTTACAGAATCTAACGACTGAAAAAGGGAAATACCTTAGTCCAAATTGATTCATCCTTTGAAGAAAATGTCAAAAATCGAAAAAGGGATGAACAAGGAGAAGGTTTCCCATAAGTCGTGCAAGTTTCCCCATAGTCGTGCAAGTCCACTTGAGCGACGCATTATGGTCGTTCAAGTGGCTTGCACGACCTAAGTGATAACCGCCCGGGGTCTTCTCTTGCCTATAAATAGACCCTGTGGGCCCCCCATTCGAGGAGGATTTTTTCTAGAAACTCAGATTTGAGTTCCCGGCACCCTAGTCTCTTCTCAAAGCTTCCAAAACACTTCTAAGATAATTTCTTACCTATAATAGAAGATCTAAAGAGGGGGAGGAAGGACTAAGTGTTGAAACTCATCAACACTTGCGTGCCTGAGTGGCCAACCCTTAAGGGAAAAGGGCCACACTTGCGCGCCGCCTTACCCCTTCAATAGATCTTGTGCGCCCCTCTTCTGGAAGAACCTCAAGAGGATTCTAAAGTCTTTAGTGAAGAGTCGCTCAAGTATTACCCTGCTGGTTAACCGTCGTGAAAGTACATCATGTGTCACGCAGGCGTATACCTGCGCGACCAAAACTTGTGTGCCCACGCAGTACCTGCGCGCCTGCCAGGACTTGCGCACCCCTGCCTTGTTGGGTGCTTTTCTTGCCCATTTTACCCCTCTTAAGCCATTACACCTTTTCTATTCAAGATTTAGTCATCAAGACACTATCCAAAGCCATTTATGGCATGATTTCTTGATTTGAATTCCTTATCTAAAAGGAATTCTGTGGAATATCTCTCAAAACCTAGTGATTTACACATCTTTATGTCACTAAAGATTGAGATTTCATTCATTCAACCTCATCCTTTAAGATGAGAGAATCCTTAACCTGGGTCTCCTTTTCAGGAATAATCCCCAGTCAAAAGTCCTCTAATATGGGAATCCTCTTAGGAGTAAGCCCCAGATC
Source organism: Viscum album (assembly GCA_963277665.1). Classification (NCBI taxonomy): domain Eukaryota; kingdom Viridiplantae; phylum Streptophyta; class Magnoliopsida; order Santalales; family Viscaceae; genus Viscum; species Viscum album. The sequence continues at coordinate 1,146,749,447 of OY728142.1, read as the reverse complement.
CCCTAACCTAGGCTTCCTTTTCAGAAGTAAGCCCCAGTCTAAAGTTTGGGCATCCTCCTTAGGAGTAAGCCCCAATCATAATTCTTAACTTGGGAATCTTCCTTAGGAGTAAGCCCCAATTCTTAAAATTCCCAAATCTGGGCATCCTCCTTAGGAGTAAGCCCCAGTCTCCTAATTTGGGCATCCTCCTCAAGAGTAAGCCCTAAACCATAATCCTTGACCTGGTCCTCCTTTTTAGGAGTAATCCCCAGTCTTAATTTCTCTTAACCAGTCCTAATTTACCTTTGATCTGGGATTCCTTTTCAGGAGTAAAACCCAATCATAAGTATTCTCCTAATTTGGGCCTCATTTTCAGGAGTAAGCCCCAAGTTAGAGTATTCAAAATCTCCATGAAGCACATATACCTTTATGGACCCTACTCCTAGATTTCTTACCTAAAGTAAATCCTAACCTTCATTTATCTGGGCAGTCATACATACATAAGCCCCACATTATTTCTTATGATTGCATTTTTCGTGGCACAATTGTCTAATTTTTACCAATACCTATTGTTTCTCACACCGATCATGACTCACGTGAGCTTAGAGTGTAAAAGTAATTGTGACATCCTTCTTTGAGCCATCAATCATAAAAATCATACTCCCTTACTCGAACTATGTGGATTCTGATTCCTTTTCTAAACAAAGGCTACGTAGGTAGCCCGTCTACAGGTTCGATCCCAACTCTAAAATAATCCATGTCCTTCTGAATGAAAATAAACTTCAAGTGCCCCACTGAGTGGCTTTAAAACCAGCATGGTCATCATAATGACCAAGAGACTTCTATATAAATGTGTCGAAGGGTACCATTGACCAAGAATCTCTAATAAATACAGATGATTCTCTATGGATGAAGAACCTAGAAAACATACAAAAGATTATCTAAATTTCCTACATATTTAATCATTGATTGTCAGATCTAAAGGAAATCTCATTTTATACTTGGTAATGTAATAAGGATTCACGAACATAACTTAAATCTATAAATAGAGTCCTGGAGTAGACAATAATTCCCCTAAAAAGGGTGTGATGAGTCCGAACTCTCATCCTATCGACCAATGCAAATTCCTAAGCCTCATCAGTCCACAAACTAATGAGCACCTACCTTTAGAAAGTAGGTCTAAATGGATGTGGAATCATTGGATGTTTCCGGTTCTACGAACAAACCCGTTAGAAACTGATCGGAATGTTTTAACCTCCCATCAAGGTGGTCGTCCACGGATTCCAAGGGAAACAAAAATGGTGAACTCGACGTGAATCCTTAACCAAGTTAAAATAATTTTGTACCTATTTGTTAGGCCCATATTTAAAACTCAATGAGAGGGCCAAAAAAACAATCATTGACATATGTGCTCATCCAAAAGATGTAGTGGTTGAATTTATCTTGATTACGTCTGTTATATCAAACAGGAACTCTTTTCCAAGATCTTATGCATTTCTAGAATGGCTTCTCTCAAGTTCACACCTGTGAATACTACTGCTGTAAATGCCACTACTGCTACTCCTGCTAGATCTTCGTCCGCTCTAAGGACGATATCACCTACTCAGCGTCTTCAACGCTGGGTATCAAACGCACTGGTTAAGGAGTACCATCAAAACGGTACCATCCCAACTCTGGAGGCTGTCCGAAAATCCCTCCGAGTAAATAACTCACATCGGTCGTCCGGACAACGACGACCAGTGATCAAGAAGCAGGCGGTGCTGACTACCGTCTCCAACCGTTTCGGGTCGTTATCAATGGAATGAAATCACCATTCGCTCCCTTATGTTGGGGAGGTGAATGAGCAGGTCCCTCAGGACCTTAATTCAAACAGACAAGAGTCCTTCCTGAGAGCTCCCACCAACAATCGCCGCCAGACTCGTGCGACAGTGCGCCCTCAACATGATGAGGGTACCAACTCCAGGCGTTCGTCTTAGGTTCCTCGAACCCGAGTAGGCAAGACGAACCACCAGAGGTGGAATCCAGTCAATAGTGAGCAGGTTCTCATCTCTGTCATCTCCAGAGAAGGCCACCAACCTAACTTAGTGGCAAGCAATGAGCAGGAACATACACCTACCCGTTTTAATTCTGATGTCCAGTAGACTCTTCTGGCAGCATCACGCCAATCCTGCCAGGAAATTCTGGCGGAGTACTATAGGTAGGAACATACACCTGTTTATACATCATCAGCTAGTCAGCAGGCTCGTCTGACTACATACGATGGATCTCATCAACCAATTTTGGTGAAGTGCAATCAGTAGGCACATACACCCGCTAGTATTAATCAAGGCTACCAACAGTCTCGCTTGGTATCATTCGGAGAAGTTAGTCGGAAATCCCCGACAACAAATAGGAGGCAGACTCAACTCTCTACCCCCACACTTGAGTACTGTCAGGATTCACTGACAGGAAAAGGAGGACACGAGCAGGCACATACACCTGCTCCAAGCCCGGAATGGATGTATATTCCCATTCCGGCATCTGAAGTCACCAAGCATATTCTATGAATGGTGAAAGAGAAGAAGAAAATCCCTGCTCATATTCTGGATGCCTGCCAGGATATTATAACAACTTCAGCGGCATCTTAGGGAAAGACACATAGATCTATCCCTACCAGTGGAGTGATACATCAACAATTCACTTCGGAACAGAAACACACATCTGTTCCAGTCCAAGAGGGTTATGGGGCATACTCCCCCATATCATACGGATGACCAATTCAGGCACATACACCTGATTTGAGAGGATATCGTCAGCCTAACCTGGCCATCTTTCCTAATCAGGCACATACACCTACTCAGAGCATCCACTTTTGTCAACAAGTGGTTTCCAAGGCGAGTAAGAAGGCGTCTAAGAAGAAGACCCGCCCAGCACAGTCAGGAGATCAAGAGCAAATCTGTAACAAGTCCTTGCTCGATGCTGGAGTTCTTGAAGCCCTTAGACAATTATATGTTGGAATTCAAGATTCTACTCCCTCAGTTCCCAATAGTGGGAACATTAATTTCGAATTTCTTCAACAGAAACTTCCTCATGAAGGCTTGCTTCATGACAATTCAGTAGATCTCAAAGTTTTATCTTTATATGAGAGCCACGGGAACCCTTTGTGTGGTCAGAAGACCAAGGATCAAGAGATATCATCTTTTGTTGTAACCCATTATGGTGGTCCTCCCCATTATGATGAATTTCGCTGCGAAAGTCCTCTCCGTAGTAGTGATGCACATTGCCCGGAAAATGCTCCAGTGGACAATGTACTACTGAGAAAGCCCTCTTATCTTGAGGCACTTGCAAATGAAAAACCAGTCATGTCTGAAGCTTCATCTCTAGCAGGTGAAATACTTTCTCAATCAGAAGATAGCCCAGGGTGTAGGTCATTCTCCGAACAACCCCTAAGTCATGCATCTTCTAGTTTGATCAATGATTTCTCTACCAATCCTGTTGAATCCAATGAAGCAACAAGGAAACACCAACTCTGGTCAAATAAGGTAGAAGAATCTTCATCAAATGATAAAGAGGAAATGTTGAATATGAGAAATCAACTGGTGAAAGGTAAAGTGCCAGTTATGTTTTGGCCTCTGGCTAACTATCAGTATAATATTCCAGAAATGTTGATGGAAGATGAAATTCATGATATTCGTCTCAACATATGGAAAAATATTTGTTAGTTGAAAAATAAAGTATTATCTTAGGATGAATATGAAAATCATCTTAAGATAATAGAAGAGTTACAACGTCAGATTGATTTGGAATCTCTATCAGTCTCTCGATATCCGAAGGCTGAAAAGCAGTAGAGAGCCCATTAATGTTCATGCCTTGGTGCACTAAGAAGATTGCGTCAGTTAATTGCCAATGTCCCATCTGGTATTCGTGTCAGAGGATGGGGTGTTCATGGAGCATTGCATTTCACTATGCTCTCCAGTCAGCAAAGACCACCGAAAATGGTCTCATGCAATGTTATTGCCCATGGCCGGCCATAGTCAATGGGCTTTGTTTGTAATCAAAAGATTGCCCAAGAACAGGCTTCAACTAGTTCCTCTCAAAATCAAGAATATAGAGAACATGTTGTTGAATTACTCTTGCATCAAGCAAACGAGAATATTGAACAGGCCTCTTGTTTGGATCAAGCACATCACCAAGTGACAGAAGTGTCGGAAATCATCCAACGGTCTTTTGAACCGGGTGATAAAAGCGGATAAAAATTAATGCATCCAACTAATTTCTAGACTAAGGTTCGCAAGATCAGGAGGACTTTCAAGAAAGTCTCAGACATAGCATGTCAAGAACCACCCCAGTTCCCCAGACTGGGGACTCTTTTAAACCAACCCTCGGAATCAACAAAAAGGATTTGGGGAATTGAGCAAGAACAGCAGGAACAACCCCATTCCACTAGACTGGGGACTTTTTCAAATCATCAATCCCATCCTCAGAGAAATTTGGTCTTTTCTCGATTGGGGAAGAAACCTCAAGAGGAACGAAGAGCCAAATTATCAGGAGATTCCCTCCAAATTATGGTTCATCAAGAAGTTCCTGAGGGATTGAATCAACAAAAGGCAATGTCTCATCAAAGACATGGAAGAGTACAATATCACAGAAATTCTGATAGAATGGATGCGATAAGTTATGCATCAATCAATGTCATCAATGTCGTTGTTGCTGATCCACCAGATGAGGCTCATACAGGAGACTTAGATGAAGAGGTTCCTACTCAAGAAGATGTATGCACCGACACAAATGAAGAAGGTGTGCGTACATGAAATCAAAGGATTACTCAGAACCTAGGTAATCCTTCGAGTAACCCACTTCCCCCTCTACGAAAAGGATCCAAAAAAGGGAGGGTAAAGAACCAGGTTACATATCCTTCCTCTGGAGAAGTTCAATCGCTCTCACTAGAGTAGAGGTTTGCACAACAGGAGGAAGATATGAAGGAATTAAGAAGGTTGAATGCAGAACTAATTCAGAGTAGTCTTCTTCTTAAAAATGCTGGAGTCAGTCAGCCAAAGGAATTTGTTGCAGCTACTAAGATGGATCAAGAATATCCTCCTCTATCAATACACCCTCATAGGTCTAATCCTACGGGTCAAGTGCAACAACAGTTGGCAGTTCTACCATCAGTTGCAGCACCAATCGCCACATCTGTCCAAGCTCCAGTCATTGCACCTACCCAAGTCCAAGTTCAACCGGATGTTTCTCAAAAGTTAATAACTACTATTGAGTCATTAACAGCTCGGTTAGAAACTATGGAAGGGAAGCGTGCGCAAGTTCAACCAGAAAAGAAAGTTTACCCTGAATGGGTAGATTCAATTTCTCCTCCATCCAGTTTTGGGAACCCTGTATTCCCTATTTTCAATGGATCAGGCGATCCAGAACAACATTTGACGCATTACTTGTCTTGTTGCGATCCTATGATGGGAACTCCGGAGCAGTAAGAAGCAGTGAAACTCAGATGCTTCATGCGAACCTTACAAGGACCAGATTTTGTTTGGTATACAATCTTGCAATCCCGGTCAATTACCGGATGGGAGGATCTTTGACAAAAATTCCTCCTTCAGTTCAGCTCAACTTTTCCAAAGACAACAGTTTTCGATCTTACAAATTGTAAGCAAAGGGAGAATGAAAGAGTCTCTGACTTCATTGCTCACTGGAAGGGATTAACATATTCCTTGAGTTTAACACTTTCTCAAGAAGAATTGTTGCCAATCTGTGTGGAAAATCTGCGTGAAGAATTACGCACACCATTAATCCCTGTGAAATACACAGGAGGGTTTCGAGACCTTACTTCAATCGCTCAGCAAATTGAAGATTCTCTTATACAGGCTAAGGCTAAATCTCTTATAATTCCATCAGCTCCATGAAGGAGAATGGGTAAAGCAAAAACTGCTACAGTTATGCTTAAACAAGCACTTATACCTATTTCTACCTCAAAACCTTCATCTTCTCGAAGGGCTCCACCTTCTGAGTGCCAACAACAAAGTCCTTTTCGTCCAGATGATCAAAAAGATCAAAGACGAAAACAATTTGAGGATATGAATAGAAAAACATACTCTTTCCAAAATGAACAAGTTCCTGGTTATTTCATTTCAGCTCTGGAAAACAATTTGGTTCAATTTCCAATACCCAAGAGGCCAAACAAGAAAGGAGATGAAGACCATCTTAATTATTTCCCTTTTCATCAAATGTTGGGGCATCCCATCCAGGAGTGTTTTGTCTTCAAAGACCTCCTGCAAAAGATGGTTGACTCGGGACAGGTCACATTGAAAGGCTCCTCAGCCCAAGTAGCATGTTTCACTGCTACAGTTCCATAGGAGGAAGATGAATGGCAGGAAGTCAAAAGAAAAAATGCACAAAAGTATGATGATTGGATGGTCAGAAAGACAATCAATCGAACTCATGCTATTTTGCGAACACAATTAAGGAAACCAATTGGGTCTTCTTCCATGAATGTTGTGGCAAAACCCTCTTCGTTAGAGGGAAAGTCCTCAAAGAAACGGAATGATTCAAAGAAAGAAAAAGAATTATAAGAAGATGAGTATGTGTCAAAGCCTAAGTTGTCTTTGACTTTAGCAGACTTCATGCCATCTACTTCAAAGCCACAGGCACAGCCCCACCAAACGGTACAGCCTAAATAGGCTAATCGGGAAGAGTCTTCATCAGACGAAGATTTAATCTTTGGTTCTGTTAATATGATTCAATTAACAGATCCATATGTCAGTCACAGTTTCAATTTCAATGAGCCTGAATTCCCTGTATCAAATAGAGGAATCAGAGGAAGTTCCAGGGGCTCAGGATATAGGGGAAGACGTGGATCTTTCAGAAGTAACTATTCCAATTATACACCTTCTAGAACTATATACGCAGCAGAAACTCATGGTAGAGCCCTTCAGTGAGCTCAGCAAGAACAAGCAAGTTCTTCTACCAATGGAAAATTCAGTCCTGACACAGTTATTTTGGAAGACCGATTGAAGGTTCTCTCTTCTTCCTCTCGGCAAGTAAATGGATCTAATCGGTCTAATCTTCCAAAACCAAGGATGTTGACAACTCTTATCCCAATACAAGATGCATCAACTTCCAAAGCATTTGCTTCCAAGGTACCTACTAAACCACATATTCCTGTTGGGAAACGCAGACCTTTGGATCAAAAGTATGATATATTGAAACACTTGGCCCAAGTACCATCCAAGTTATCAATTCTGTATGCTTTGAATCTGTCAAAAGATCTTCGACAACCACTCATCGAGGCTTTGTCAAGTCCTTAGGAGTTTGAAACTGAAATTGTTGCAGCTGAAGTCTATCACATAGAGAATAATCCTACAGAATGCCATGAAATAATATCTTTTACTGATAAAGATGAAGATGATGTTGTTCATGGGCATATCATACCTTTGTATTTATCTGGAAAGGTCAATGGTATAGACGTCCGAAGATCTTTCATTGACAATGGTTCAGGAGTCAACCTCATGCCCATTCGTACACTTCGTCGATTGGGCCTCACGGAATCTGATTTATCTCCTTCTACCATGATGTTACAAGGATATGATAAAAATGAACAAGAACCACTGGGCGAAGTTACACTCAGAGCCCAGTTTGGAGATCTTGTATCCAATTCAGATTTCATGATTATTGATCAAGACTCAGCTTTCAACATCTTGCTTGGAAGACCCTGATTACATCAGCATGCGGTTATCCCTTCATCATACCATCAATGTCTCAAATACTGTTTCGATGGTCAAGTTGGAACATTATATGGTGATAAGGACCCATTCAAGACATGTGAGTCTCAATACATTGAGGCGGAATTCTATCACATGAAGGGAAAGGAGAAATCCACAACAAAGGAAATTGCCAAATTTAATGCTCCATATGGTTTGGAAAAAATTCCAGTAAATCCATTTACACATGTGAATACAGATTATGTGTTGCCTATCAGTAAAATTGACAAGATAGACCCAAATAAAAATACTCTTATGGAAAGATCCATAATGTCAATTATGGAAATCAAGCCAGACAACATGGGAGAAATTGGTAACCCACAAAGCAGTAATGAAAGCACAAATGGTGACGTCTTCATTTCATCTGCTGAAATCCAACAAGTCTATACTTCTCCAATTAGGCCAGAAGGAGTTATAGAAACATTATAGGTGAACAATGATATTGATTCTCAATCCATCATTTCCTCTTTATTACCCAAAGAAAACTCTTCATCATCAATAGGGTCAAAAGTGGAAACTTCCTCTTCAAAATGTGCAAATTTTGACATCTCTTCTGATCATGAAAATTCTACTTTATCATCTACTATACAAGTAGAAACGGAATAAATAACCCATGATGAAGAAAAAGAAGAAGATCTCAGAGATTCTCCTCTAGCATTTGAAGAGGGTATCTCTACCACTGAGGATGAACTTAGAGAAATAAATCTAGGTACAAAGGAAGATCCACGCCCCACTTTAATCAGTGCGGCCATGACCCTTGAAGACCAAGAGATGTATATTTCTTTTCTAAAGAGAAATAGAGATATTTTTGCTTGGAACTATACAGAAATTCCCAGTCTTGATCCTGATGTTTCTACTCATCATTTGGGTTTACCAGAAAAACATCGAGTATTTAAGCAAGCCGCGAGAAGAACACACCCAACTTATGCTTCTAAAATTGATGCTGAAGTGGATAAGCTTATCAAAGATAACTTCGTCAGAGAATTTTAGTATCCCAAGTGGTTGGCTAATATTGTCCCTGTAAATAATAAGAACATACAAATTAGTCTTTGCATCGATTTCAGAGATCTTAATTGGCATTATCCTAAAGATGATTTCCCAGTTCCAATTACAGAACTTTTAATTGATGCAACATCTAGCTAAAAATCACTTTCCTTCATGGATGGATATTATGGATATAATCAGATCTGAATGGCCCCAGAAGATGAGGAATCCATAGCCTTCAGAGCCCCTCAGGGTGTGTTTTGTTACCGGGTAATTCCCTTTGGCTTAAAGAATGCAGGTGCAACATATCAGCATGCCATGCATCGTATCTTCAAACCCTTCTTAGGGAAATTTGTTGAATTCTATGTAGACTATTTGGTGGTTAAATCCAAACAACGTTCTAATCACTTGGCTGATTTGGAAGTCATATTCTTCAAGCTTCGACAACATAATTTGAATATGAACCCCTTAAAATGTGCTTTTGGGGTAACCTCAAGAAAATTTCTTGGCTTTGTTGTACGCTATCGTGGTATTGAAGTCGATCCTAAGAAGACCAATTCAATCCTTGGTATGTCACCTCCTCAAAATTTGAAATAATTAAGAGGAATTCAAGGACACTTAGCCTATATTCGGCATTTCATCGCAAATTTAGCAGGAAAAAGTTTACCCTTCACCAAATTGATAAAGAAGGGAGTCACTTACCAGTGGACTGAAGAATGTCAAGAAGTATTCAATATTCTCAAGAAATACCTCTTGAGTCCACTGGTACTCATGCCACCTGTTGAAGGAAGACCACTTATCCTCTATGTGAAAGCTCTAGAGCGATCATTAGGTGCCTTTCTTTCTCAAAAGAATGATGTTGGGAATGAAAACAGCCTCTATTATCTCAGTCGAACCATGCTTGAAGTAGAAACTCGGTATTCAAGTATTGAGAAGTGCTGCCTAGCATTAATCTTTGTAGTTCAGAAGTTGAGACACTACCTGTAACATCACGAGGTCCAACTGGTATCTCACAATAACCCGCTCAAATTTATCCTAAGTCATCCAATGCTTACAGGACATATGGCAAGGTGGGCAGTTATTTTGCAGCAATTTGACATTCAGTATGTGTCTCAAAAGGCGATAAAGGGACAAGCTCTGGCTGATTTCCTAGCTGAACACCCTTCAGTGGAAGAAACATCTTCAGATATTGAACTCCCTGATGAGGAAGTCTTCTCTATTCAAGAAAGTCCTCAGGCATGGGAAATGTATATTGATGGTGCTTCCAGAAGTCCAACAGGGAGGAAAATGGAAAATCCTAAATTCAACAAAGTTGGCTTAGGAATTGTTCTCATTTCTCCAAAAAAAGGCAGTGTTACCTTATTCCTTCTTATTGTGGGAAGGTGGTACCAATAATGAAGCAGAATACCAAGCTCTCATCGTAGGTTTGGAATTAGCACTTCAAGCACAAGTGAATCACTTAAAGGTGAAAGGTGATTCAGACCTGGTAATCAAACAAGTCAATGGGGATTATGCCATCAGAAAAGAAGAACTAATCCCTTTATATGATTACATCAGAGATTTAATGGCAGAATTCCCTTTGAAACCAACATTTTCTTATGTCCCAAGATCACAAAATTCTCAAGCTGATGCATTGGCTAATATAGCCACAGCTCTGGAAGATCCAAATCGGGATGAGACAACCATCAGTATTGCCCACCGCCGTGCAATTTCACCTTATGTTCGAATCAGAACAGAGGAAATTAATGAAATTAGTCCCATTCCTAAACCGTATGGTCATACTATAGGATGGAGGTCACCTATCAGGGAATACCTTCAAAATGGAACACTTCCACCTGATAGAGCCGAGAATGAACAAATCCGGCGACGTGTGGTCAATTTTACTATTTATGATAGCCCAGATCACCTAGAGAAAATTCTCTACAAACGTGGTTTTGATGGAGTTCTCTTCAGATGCATTGATGGTGAAGAGACAATAGCTGTCATGAAAGAAGTGCATGCAGGAGTCTGTGGTGCCCACCAGTCTAGACATAGATTGTCAGATCAAATTCGAAGGCTTGGATACTTTTGGCCTTCAATGATATGAGATTGTGTTAATTTCACAAAGAAGTGTCATTCATGCCAAGTACATGCCAACTTCATTCATCAACCTCTAGAGTTGCTTCATACAGCTAAATACTCATGGCCATTTGTCACATGGGGAATGGATGTGGTGGGACCTTACCCTTCGGCTACGGCCAAGCAGTTTAAGTTTATTCTTACTGCTACTGACTTCTTTTCCAAATGGGCAGAGGCAATACCTCTCAAGGAAGTCAGTTCTAAATTCATTGTTAGCTTCATCAAGTCTAACATCATTACTAGATTTGGTGTCCCTCATACCATATTGACGGACAATGGCACCAATTTCTGTTCATCCGAGGTGAAGAAATTGTATCAAGAATACAACATCAAATCCAACCATTCATCTCGATATCATGCAGCGGCCAATGGCCAGATAGATGCCTTCAACAAGACTCTTTCAAATATACTACAAAAGATGGTGGATAAAGATAAGAATTCATGGCCTGATAAACTCTTTCATGCTTTATGGGCTTATCAGATTACCACCTTCACTGCAATGCGATCAACTCCATATTCATTAGTATATGGAACGGAAGCAGTCTTTCCAATTGAAGTTCAATTACCCTCGCTCAGAGTATCCATTTGCGATCAGTCATCTATAGATGAGAAATATCAAAAGTGATTGAATGAATTGGAATGGTTAGATGAGAAAAGATTTTGCACTTTGCACCACTTGGAAGTCTATCAGAATCGAATATCACGAGCTTTTAACAAAAAAGTTTGTCTTCGTTCATTCACTTAGGGAGAATTGGTATTAGTTCTCATAAATCCAATGATACCAGGAAAGAAACCTCCCAAACTTGAACCAAAATGGGAAGGACCTTATTCAATACATAGTTTCTATTCCAATGGAGCTTATTCATTAATCTCAATGGATGGAGAACTCATCACTACTCCAACCAATGCCAGATTTTTGAAGAAGTATTTTGTATAAACTGCAAACTATACTTTGTCCCTGCAACATGACACTAAAATGTGTGACACCAGTTCTTCCTTGCTATACAACAATGGTTCAGTATGACCTTAAACTGCAACTTCATCCCACACGACGTTAAACTGTGAAAAAGTTCCCTAAATGGTCCAATATGACCTTAAACTGCAACTAGGTCCAGTATGACCTTAAACTGCATCATCAATGGTCCATGCATATGACCCTAAACTGTTTGCAAGTCCCTTACATCCAGCAAGACATTAAACCGTGACATCCTAACTACATGACGCTAAACTGTATAAAAGTCCCTTACGTCCGGAAAGACGTTAAACTACATAATCATCAAAGGTCCTGTATGACCTTAAACTACACCTTTGTCCAACATGACATTAAATTGCACCATCCACGGTCCATGAATATGACCTTAAACTATTCGCACTTTCGTCCAATATGACGCTAAACTGTGGAAAAAATCCCCAATGCATCCAACATGACGATAAATGGTGTACTCTTTTGTCCTCACTGCATGACATTAAACTACACAGTCCCCCTTTCATCCAACATGACGTTAAACTCTATTGTCCCCATAGTCCTAACTACATGACGCTAAACTGTACAGAAGGTTTGTGATACGTCCTACATGACATTAAACTATACTTTGTCTCTGCTACATGATACTAAACTATGCAGCACCAATAGTCCTAACTGAAAGACTTTAAACTGTATAGTCCCTTCATACGTCCTACATGACGTTAAACTTTGTATCGTTAAGTTGTTGCTACCTCTTGTTTCTCACACCGAGTATGACTCATGTGATCTTAGATTAAACCTCAACCATAACACTCTCTTTGGGCCTCTAACCATGTGTAAGTCCCAACAACATTTTTTTTAGGTCGTTGTCCCCAAGAACAACTTGATCATTAATTCATTCTTTAATTGAACTACACGGACTTTGATCCTTGCCTTCTAGGCTGGGTATGTAGGAAACCTCCCAAGGTTCAACCCCAAAACCAATCTCTTCACATCGGTTCACCTCCATCTCATACGATGTTGATTCGTGAAACCGCCCCTAGAATCAATATCTTTACATTGGTTCATATTCATCCTTGTTATACGACGTTAAACTATACAACACTTTTGTCCAGTATGACAATAAACTACAATATTCTATGATACCCTCACCTGAGAGGGGACCATTATTTAAATTGATTTTTCAATCATGTTTCATTTCAAAGACTACATTCATACATGGCAATGCCCAAACCTTTTATCTTGGGTTAAACCATCATTGTACTAAAGTCCCCTTTCACCCTTCATATGTACGAACCAAATTTGTACAAAGGGTATTTATAGAACTACGTGGGCTTGATTCCCATCCTTATGGGATACGTAGGAACGTTTGAGTGTCCCTCGAATCCATCCCCAAGTCTTTGGGCCTAACCCCAAATTCCACTTTCAGTCCCTTGGCTGAAAAGTCCCCATGAAAACACACACTGTGTATTTCTTACAATGGTCCAAGCTCTATGACCCTAAACTAAGATCTTTAATACTTTTGTCCCACACGACGTTAAACTGTAGTTTAAGAACTACGTATGGCTTTATTCTCATCCTTATGGGATACGTAGTGAAGTCCAACATTTCAATTGAGGACCCAGCCACAACATGATTATGGTTAGCATTGATCTATGTATCTCTGTATACATTGAACAATATCCATCTTTATGTGTCATAATCCTAACCTTAAATATTTTCATATCCTCATAACCCTTTTCATGACTTCTAGTCACAAAAATGTCAAACTTATGAGAGTTATTTTTGCCTGACTATGCAGCACATGACCATAGCTGGCCTTACATAAACAGTCTACATAACAGACTTGTTAGCCAAAAGATACTATTATTTGACTATGCAGACAATGCCCTTAGGTGGCCCTTCATAATTCAACCCCCTAACGGGTTTATCGGATAGTGGTAACTTCATTCTTTGGAAGAATGCCTCTTTTGTCATTATTTGTCTTAAATGAAAGTATATAGGGATCCACAAAAATAGCCATCCTTAACATATTTGTCTCATATCCTTTTTCATGATCTGAAAGTATTCAAGTCTATGGTTTATATTCTCTTTCCCTACGTTTGGGTCAGACCTTTGTAGGAGTGATATTCATCTAGTTCTTAGATAATTTTTTTTGGAAATATTTTCTCCATATTCAAGTACCTCTTTCCATATAGAAAACTCTATACTTTGGAAGATTTGAATCTCCATAAACTTTCAATGGCTTTTAGCACTAGGAAAGTAAATTTATAAGAGTTCTTTTTTCTAACTATGCAGCACATGCCCATAGGTGACCTTGCATAAACAGTCTATATAATAGACTTGTTATCCAAAAGATACTATTTTATTTAACTATGCAGCCAATGCCCTTAGGTGGCCCTGCATAATTCAACCCCCTAACAGGTTTGTTAAATAATGGTAACTTCATTCTTGGAAACTACTTCTTCTAATTCCTTTTAGCTATTTTTCATATCATTCCTCATATTCAAATTTTCTTAAGTCATAGCTTACATATTTTCCCTCATACTTGAGTATAGTAATATGTTTTCAAATGAATTTTCAAGGAATTGAGTCAATTCTAATCCATTTCGTTCAAATCTATTTCGACCTTAAACATTAGTCTTTGTATATCCGATGTGCATGACTTTAAACTGACCACAAAAGACTGGGGAACTCTGAATAAAAATCAAGTTCCCAGCTCACTAAACATACATTTTTGTATGATTTAGGTAACATTGAGCAATTAAAAGGTTAAAAGTTTGTAGGGTTATTTACATTAATCCTAGTAAAAATAAAACTATGCTTACTAGGCCCATTGGCTTAGGTAAAATCTAAAGCATGTAGCAAAAGAGAATGCAGGTACAAATGAGTGAAGGTGAAAGTGTTTTTCATTGATGCATAAGAGTTAGAAGGACATCCATAGACTGGAGTCTTTTCTCTTTTTCAAGAATTACAAGAGGCTTTCAACATAAGTCTTTAATTTAGGAACCACATCCCGAGCTTCATCAGCAACCACCTGGAATTCATTAATTCAACTGGATACAATAAGAGATGCAGTGATACCAGCTCTTCTTGGAACAATTGTAAAAGGATGTTCTTGATTGCGGTTTGAGAAAATTTTCTGCTGATCAAACAGTGACTTTGTTTCTGTCCAAGAGACTTGGAATATGGATACATGGATTTGAGAATGGAGCATTGGAAGTAATGATTCATTTGGAGAGAGTACTATTTTCAGATATTGCTCTAATACCATGTTTTTCTTCTATCCACCAACCGGTAGTGGAAAACATTTCAGCCCATGGGTTTTCCATTT
The DNA here is from genome assembly GCA_963277665.1 of Viscum album. Taxonomy (NCBI): domain Eukaryota; kingdom Viridiplantae; phylum Streptophyta; class Magnoliopsida; order Santalales; family Viscaceae; genus Viscum; species Viscum album. Next base: position 1,146,734,326 of record OY728142.1, on the reverse strand, counting down.
TCATATCTGCAAGGAAATGACATGGAGGAAGAATTTGAAAGTTCACACCATTGTTGTTGCTCTTAATGCACATCATAACAGAAATGAAGGAGTTGCAGTGTAGCTGCATTTCAGGTGTATAGTTATTTTCATCTGGAACATTGACTTCTCACAGATGACCATGACTATATAGAGGCAGGTAGATTCTCTGTGGGAAATTAAGATGATATTTATTCAAGTACTTAGCCAAATCTGGGAGAGTGTTGTCGCGGATATCATAGTAATCATGGCCAATGATGTTCATCACGTCATCAATCTGCTTGCTAGCCAGTTCATTGACTATTCCAGGTCTAAAAGCCATTGAATCTGCACAAAATTTGAATAAACTAACTCTTAAATGGGTTTATTTTTCATAAAATTTGTGAAATAATTTGAAAAAAATGGCTAAGGCATTAAGGTGCCCAATTCTAAAACTTGACACGCAAGTGTTCGTGTGTCACGCTAGTTTTTGACGCGCAAGTATAAACCGCGTAAGTACAAATACCTATACAGCAGCGTGACAGCAAAGAAAACATCGGAAAACAGAGCAACCTGCGCAGCTAATGTGACCTGCGCGGCGAGAGCTCGAAGGTTTGAAATCCGCAAATCCATATTCTTGAATGGAAGTGAGGCCCTATATTTATAGACATGGTCGGGACCCTGCGCGCCATACCCTGCGCGATCAAGGGTCGTATACCTGCACGATGCGCACTTGCGCTCCGCCCTCTGCGCCATCAAGACTTGCGCGCCGCCTTTCCTTTGGATGTCTTCGATTTCCTCAGAGTCAAATCCTCATTTCTTTCGGATCCAACTCTAAGGGGGGACTTTTGTTGACTCTCATTTCCGTCACAGAATCTAACGACTGAAAAAGGGAAATACCTTAGTCCAAATTGATTCATCCTTTGAAGAAAATTTCAAAAATCGACAAAGGGATGAACAAGGAGAAGATTTCCCATAAGTCGCGCAAGTTTTCCCATAGTCGCGCAATTCCACTTGCGGGATGCATTATGTTCGCGCAAGTGGCTTGCGCGACCTAAGTGATAACTACCCAGGGTCTTCTCCTGCCTATAAATAGACCCTGTGGGCCCCCCATTCGAGGAGTATTTTTTTCTAGAAACTCGGATTTGAGCTCCCGGCGCCCTAGTCTCTTCTCAAAGCTTCTGAAACACTTCTAAGATAATTTCTTACCTATAAAGGAAGATCTAAAGAGGGGGAGGAAGGCCTAAGTGTTGAAACTCAACAACACTTGCACGCCTGAGTGGCCATCCCTTAAGGGAAAAGGGCCACACTTGCGCGCCGCCTTACTCCTTCAATAGATCTTATGCGCCCCTCTTCTGGAAGAACCTCAAGAGGATTCTAAAGGCTTTAATGAAGAGTCGCTCAAGTATTACCCTGTTGCTTAACCGTCATGAAAGTACATCATGTGTCGCGCAGGCGTATACCCGCGCGACCAAAACTTGCGCGCCCACCCTGTACCTGCGCGCCTTCCAGGACTTGCGCGCCCCTTCCTTGTTGGGTGCCTTTCTTGCCCATTTCACCCCTCTTAAGCCATTACACCTTTCCTATTCAAGATTCAGTCATCAAGACACTCTCCAAATCCATTTATGGAATGATTTCTTGATTTGACTTCCTTATCTGAAAGGAATTCTGTGGAATATCTCTCAAAACCTAGTGATTTACACATCTTTATGTCACTAAAGATTGAGATTTCATTCATTCAACCTCATCCTTTAAGATGAGAGAATCCTTAACTTGGGTCTCCTTTTCAAGAATAATCCCCAATCATAAGTCCTCGAATATGGGCATCCTCTTAGGAGTAATCCCCAGATCCCCTAACCTGGGCTTCCTTTTCAGGAGTAAGCCCCAGTCTCAAGTGTGGGCATCCTCCTTAGGAGTAATCCCCAGTCATAATTCTTAACTTGGGCATCTTCCTTAGGAGTAAGCCCCAATTCTTAAAATTCCCAAATCTGGGCATCCTCCTTAGGAGTAAGCCTCAGTCTCCTAATTTGGGCATCCTCCTCAGGAGTAATCCCCAAACCTTAATCCTTGACCTGGTCCTCCTTTTCAGGAGTAAGCCCTAGTCTTAATTTCTCTTAACCAGTCCTAATTTACCTTTGATCTGGGATTCCTTTTCAGGAGTAAAACCCAATCATAAGTCTTATCCTAATTTGGGCCTCCTTTTCAGGAGTAAGCCCCAAGTTAGAGTATTCAAAATATCCATGAAGCACATATACCTTTATGGACCCTGGTCCTAGATTTCTTCCCTAAATTAAATCCAAACCTTCATTTATCTGGGCAGTCATACATACATAAGCCCCACATTATTTCTTATGATTGCATATTTCATGGAACAATTGTCTAATTTTTACCAATACCTCTTGTTTATCACACCGAGCATGAATCACATGATCTTAGAGTGTAAAAGTAATTGTTACATCCTTCTTTGAGCCATCAATCATAAACATCATACTCCCTTACTCGAACTACGTGGGTTCTGATTCCTTTTCTAAATAAAGGATATGTAGGTAGCCCGTCTACGGGTTCGATCCCAACTCTAAAATAATCCATGTCCTTCTGAATGATAATAAACTTCAAGTGCCCCACTGAGTGGCTTTAAAACCAGCATGGTCATCATAATGACCAAGAGACTTCTATATAAATGTGTCGAAGGGTACCATTGACGAAGAATCTCTAATAAATACTGATGATTCTCTATCGATGAAGAACCTCGAATACATACAAAAGATTCTCTAAATTTCCTACATATTTAATTATTGATTTTCAGATCTGAAGGAAATCTCATTTTATACTTGGTAATGTAATAAGGATTCATGAATATAACTTAAATCTATAAAGAGAGTCCCGGAGTAGACAATAATTCTCCTTAAAAAGGTGTGATGAGTCCGACCTCCCATCCTCTCGACCAATGAAAATTCCTAAGCCTCATCAGTCCACAAACTAATGAGCACCTACCTTTGGAAATTAGGTCTAAATGGATGTGTAATCATTGTATGTTTCTGGTTCTACGAACAAACCCGTTAGAAACCGATCGGAATGTTTGAACCTCCCATCAAGGCGGTCATCCACGGATTCCGAGGGAAACAATCATGATTTCTAGAATTTAAATCATGATTTAAATATAATTTATACTTATTATATTTGTATTATAATAATCTATAGAATATAGAAGTATTAAATGGAATACATTATTCATGGATATGATAAGTCATATGTACACATGAACGTTGTTTCCGTTTTTGTTGTCCTATTGAAAGAAAGAAGGTAAATGAAATATGTGTATATATATGTATATATATAATTATTCTAGTATCATTATTATATCATATATATCATATAATTTCACTAAACGCATCCTTAATACATTCCATGTAGTGTGTGAATGAATCACATCGCTTTGAGGGGGTGGTAGTCCGTACTTACTCAAATGAAATTAGCATATTTACACTGAATGAGAAGAAAAAAAGATACGTTTTTTAAAAGAATAAAAAAGATTAAATACATAATAAATATAATATATGACATAAATAAATATATTTTCCATTATAATTTCCACTATGAGAGGCAGTAAAGGAAAAATGAACAATCATCATTTAGTGACGCGGTAGTTCTCCGTACACAAAAATAGCATGTTCGTAACCCATTGGATGGAAGTGTGTGTAATTGTAGGTATAAAACTTAGCATAAAAACATCCTAATATATTGAATATACTTGTTTTTTTATAAAATTATGTAATAAATAGAGTTTAGGTGTGGAGAAATAAAATAAAGTAAAGGATCTTGAGAGAAGGCGTTACCACTTAATCAGGTAACTCCTTTTGGTTTGTGCCAAAAGGCTTCCTTGGTTTGATTTATGCCTAATGGGAAGATTATAAAAGGAAGGGAGGTATTTTAGAAATTATATTTGTCAGATCTTGGATGATCCTAAGTGTTTTTTTATGTGTGAGGAAGATGGAGAGGCGGTGGCCTTTTATAGGGAAGGGAAAGGACACACTTAGCATTTTGAAAACAAGTTAGGTGTACCCATGTTTTTACCTAAAAAAGTCATAAAAAACCAAAAAAACTCAATAATGGAAGGTTAATTTCCGAATCATGTCCATAAAAGGTGTGTTGGAAGATTTTCTAGTTCGTTTTGGGTCTTAAATATAAGGTTTAATACTTTATTAACCTAATTTTTCTCTTAACCATTGTAATTAATTTTAATCACTTCCACTAATATTTTTTGTCAAAAACAAAGTTGACCTTTGTATAAATTATAAATTATTATGATTCCAAATTTGGAATCAATTTTTTTAAATTATAATCACATAATTGGAGGGAGTTAATTTAAAATTAATTTTTCGGATGAGATGACACTACGTGTTTTTAAAGTAAAATCGTCCAAACTTTTGCTAGGTTTTTATACCCAATTTCAAAGTGAAATTGATTCAAATGACCTGAATTTGATTAATTTATAAAAATATGATCTAATTAAACTTTTAAATCTAATTAAAATATAATTTATTGTTATAAATAAATTATATGAAAAGGAATTTTTGAATTAAAATCCATTATTTTTTACTATTCATCCAAAAATGAAGTTTCTCATAAAAATCACAAAAATTATCCATAAGATAATTTCGATATTATAAATTAAAAAATGAATATGGTTCTATCAAATTCAATTTCTAAATTTTTATAAAATTAATTTTATTGTTTTCTATAGAAGGACATGAAAAGTAGTTTATTTGAGAAAACAATATTTTTAAACATATAAGGACTTTACCAAAAAATACATCTTTCATCATCAATATGTTTTATTTATATAAAAACATTATAAAAATTATTTTAAAAGTATTTAACACTATTCATATTACTAAGTTTAATGGCTAAATAATAATTATATCATTTAAATAATTACAACAATAAAAAGATGTTTCGTATGCACAAGATCCTCAACCCAGTTGGTGAGGAATCAGCAAGTGCATCCAAGAGACCCGAGTTCAAAACTAGCCAGAGATATAATTTATAGGTACTATAGTAGGTATTGTAGTAGGTACTATAGAAATCATTGTTCGGTACAGTGGCAACCAGAACTATTCATCCGTTTGGGCTTTTGAGCCACTGGTTTTGGCCTCGGGTCCTTTAAGCTCTTCAGGCCACCCAAGGCCTTCGGTCCCGTAAGGCTTTTGGGCCACCTCAAGGCCTTCAGGCCACCTCAAGGCCTTTGGGCCACTTGAAATTGTGCTTAATGACCAGACAGACTCTACAAGGAGCATACTCCAGATGGGGATTCATAGCAGGCACATTCACCATAGCAGAAGCTAAGTGGATTTTTTAAAAAAAGTGGGTATTGAATTATCATCAGGACTAGTCGGTGAAAACACAAGAAGCCTATCCAAAAAATCCATCCAAACGTGGAGAGATGACATCACGATGAAAAAGTTTGGGAGGATCATTTATATGTAGTTATAGTCTTTATATTTCCTTAATACCTATTAGTCATGTATTCTCTCAGCCTACAAGCCTTGTAAGGGTTCTACCTCATCCTTTGAAAGGGGGGTTATCAAAAATCAATAAAAATAAGGCCTTTGGTCCATTCAACGCAAAAAGAAGTTTCGTATAAAGTCATAGTTTCATGTAACTTATTCCAAGTCGATGTTGTATGTTGAGTACACCAAGTCAGTTTTACATGTAATGTACTCCAAGTCACAAGATAACCTCATTATTCCGTGTAGATAAAGATAACATTTATGTTGTTTGTAGTGCATGATTTACTTGGTGTTGCATATAATGCAAGACAAACATAGTGATTTAATATAAAATAAACTATTTACAATGTTATGTGAAATGAAAAATATCAAAAATGTTAAGTTAATTTGAAAAAAAACAATTCAAAAAATATTGGGGTATTACATTCTACACCCCTTAAAATGAATTTCTCCCTCAAAATTCATTTGGGTTATCAAATTTTTAAGAGTTGGAAGTTTTTTTCATAGAAACCCACATTATAAAAAATGGATACTAAAACTTCCCTTAAGAAGGGAAATTTGGAACCATAATGGTTGCACAAAGTAACATATAACTAGGTTTCCACATAGGATAACATAAGTCAGGAGTGAATATTGGACATTGAGGAAAAGAAAAAATATTTTTAGGGAGTGATTGAGGTCATCAATCACAAACAAGTGAATGATTAATGAAAATTTAAGGGCCTCAAAGTCATAAATCTATAATGATTTAAAAGGCCATCAGTTCAAGAAAATTAAGGTATCAGGACAGAACATTTTTTTTATCATTATCCTAATGTTGAGTAATTATTTTATTGACCAAGAATATTAGGAAATATAATTACTTGATATATTTCTATAAAAAAAATTCATTCTTTAGTTATGATTTTATCTATTTCTAATTCATCCATTACTTCAATAAATTGATGTCCAAAATTAACTTTGATTTTCAAAGTGCTAAAATACACATTTATTAGATCTTAAGTTCCATAAAATAATGAAAAGTATTACTATTTGTCTCTAATTATTCTTCAGAATCAATATGGTTGATAAACTAATCTGTAAACATAAATAGTAAATCTATTTGTTCATCATTAATAATTATTAAAAAATAATAATTACACATTAACCTAGAAATCACGTAGTCCAGTGGTAAGTATGAAACCCTTATCATCTTTCGGTCATGGGTTCAAGACTCACGGCCTTGCCAGAGTTGATTGGTTATTACCTGATATACATGATATTATTTTCTAAAACAACTCAAATATAATTTCCAAAATAAATATGATGGACATCCTTGAAATAAGTTTAATAAATAAATAATCTTTTAACCAAGGTTTTCAATACAAACTCTTTTCATAAATACTTCCATTTAAGTTTAACTTAAAATTTTTATGAAGGTTTAACATTATAACCCTTCTAAAAGATAAAAATACCAAAATTTAGAAATAAATCCATGAAATCATCTTAACATTGGTTACCCTGTATATCGCAAAGTATCTCTTGGTTTTCACATTCTAAACATGTGAATAACCCCATCATATATTCTCTTGAAACAAGGTAAGAACTTGAATTACCATAAATAATTCTGAAAAACATGAATTATTCCTTATTCCATAGGTTACTGGATATATTCCATAAATACAAAAAGTTTTAAACTTCATCCACGATAGCATAAACTACTTGTTAACATGTCCCTAATTAGTTACATGGTAATTATTAACATCCAATTTACTTATATCTAACATATATTTATCCAAAAAATATTGTATATATAGAACATATTAGGGGTTATATTTACCTTAATCAAATTATCACCTTGTCATTAAATCACTTTTATAGTCCATCAATAAAATTCAATATAATCTTTTAAATCCTTAGCAAAAAATATAAACTATAAAATTCTTGTTTATTTCACCATTCATATAACATAAAACCTGAATCCCAAATACATAAAAACTTTGATTATTCCACTTAATCCATAAACCATAAGAATTATACCTCATCTTATTACTTAATAAATATTTCCTTTCACATTTCATCTGTAGTATCATTTTCATCAGTAATATAATCATTACTCGCACCACCTTACTGATTCTCTTCAAGATATTTCCTCTTGGGACATTGGGTTTCATGATGACCATTTATTACACACTTAAAACACTTAATATTTGATTATGACTTAAATAGTCCAATGTTCTCATCCATTTCATTAATCGAACTCTTTATTTTTCCCTTTCAGTCACTTTCTTTGTGTCATTTTCCATAGTCAATACATCTTCTTGTTTCTCTAAGAAATTAAAATAGGTGATTCTTTCCACATTCTTAACACAAATGAAACTGAATCTTCTTTACTCTATGGTCTCCATTACCCAAACTCTCATCAAACTCCTTCTTTCTCTTCCTTGGGGAGTCTGGGAGTTGGTTAAGGTACACGTTGTTAATCATGTTCTGTGAAAACTGATTAGGAATGATCACAACATCTTTCACTCCATTTATCATCCCACTTGACTTATCATAAATAAATTTTCCATCACATTAAACATTAATCCAGTTCCTTCCAATTCCTTCCACTTATTAAAACTAGAAGTATAGTTTGAGCATTACTAATCGTAGTAGAAAACCATATTGTCATGAAAATAATTACTTATGGGATGTATAAATCATGAAACCTTCCTTAATCTATGACACCCTAGGTTTATCCTAGTTTATTCATAGACAAATTATATTTAAATACTTCATGATGGTTCGTGAAGAGTTTTGTGAATTCCCAAAGAATATCCCCTGGGAGTTTCAAACTAGGTGTGTAGCAAGGCCCATTTTCATATACCAGATTACCCTGAGTCAGAACTAGAACATCTTTTCATATTTGTTACCCCTAGGTACATCTATTCCATAACCACATACACTTGTAGTATCCAAATAGGGATTTATTTATAAGAAACCACTCACTCTATCCTTTACCAAAATTCCAGGACATTTTCCTAAATGCTAACTCATCATTATACTTATCCTTAGAGACATTCCTAGACATATCCTTAGAAATATACCTCGGTATCTCACTAAATTTTTCTCATCCTATTTTCTAAAGGTTAACTAAACCTTTTCTTTGATCCCAACTATAGCTACCCTCTATTTTCATATATAGACATTACATAAATTTTGCGGGATACTTAAAACATTATAAAACAAATGTCCAAATACTATACTAGTCTAGTTCCTTTAGAAACATGGAAACATAAACACTGGTATATAAATGAGCTACATTATCTCCCACTAGGTTCTTATTGACTAGAACCCTTATTATACACATCAAACATAATGCATGTTTTATTAACTTGGGAAAGGAAACATAAAAATGGGTGAGATGAGATAATCAATAAGGGTAAATAATGGAGACATGTAATCATAATCATGAGCATAAGGGTATGAGAACATGATCAAGAAAATAGAAGATCATACCCTACATATCAAATATTATAAAATGAATCATGACATAAATCTTGGCAGTTCATAATACATGAATCATAAGTAAATAAATAACATAATCTATGAAAGCATAACATAGGAATAAAACATGGAATTTTGGCACCCACATAAGCATATAATATGATTTCCATAGTAGATAAGGCATCGCTACCAAGACCATCTTGGTAGTATGGTTTCACTCCCTATACAATTTTTGTAGTTATGGTTCACTCCCATGGTCAACTTAGTATAATGAGTTCACTCCTCATACCATCTTGGTAGTCATGATTCCCTCCCATGGCCTATTATTAGTCGAGATTCATTCCCAAAACCATCTTAGTCTATATAAAGAGATATAAATCTTTACCCAAATCATTAGAGGTAGATATAGGTCCCACCCATCACATAATGAAATCATACATACATGTTCCACAAAATCATAAATAATCATATCATAACCCATGAAATGAAATGGGAATTATAAAGGTGTAATAATATAATTACTTGTGGAATAGTATATGTTTCATAATCATTTCATCATAAACATAACCTGTTAAAATAAGCGGGCTTCAAAATCATATAACATGTGAAAGAGAGATGGGTTGTATAAAAAACTTACCATCAAAACATAATCCATTCATATAAATGATATTAATGGAAATATTAAATAATTTCCCTAGAAAGTCATGAGTAACACCAATGGATGTTATCTTATATAGGAAATAATTTTGAAAAATCTTTTAAAAAAAATTTATTGAGTAAAATATAATTTTTCATGAAAAATACCTTTTTAAAAGCATACAACCTTTTGAAAACCATTTTCCTTGAAAACTTATAAAAGAATATTGAAAATGTTTTGAAAACTATTTCTTTGAAAATACTCTGAAAACTTATAAAGAAATCTTTAAAACAATTTAAAAACATTTTTCCTTTGAAAACCTATAAATGTTGATTTAAAAACATTTTGAAAACAATTTTCATTAAAAACTTATAAAATAATATTAAAAACCTTTTGAGAAACACTTTACTTGAAAAATACATTGAAAATTTATAAAAAAAATCATAAAAACGTTTTGAAAATCATTTATTTGAAAATTATTTTTTAAAAAATATTTTCTTAAAAATTAACCTCTTAAAAATTAAAAGTAGGCTTCACAAAAATGAAGATGGGTAAATATGTACATGTCGTATGAGGTAAAAAACATTCTTTTTTTAGAGTAAAAGGTTTAGAAAGTGCCTCGCCCAGTAAATGATAAGAATATTCCTTTGAAAACATTGGTAAAAGAAAAAACAGGAAAAAAATTTAAACATTATAGTATAATAGTATAATATTATTGGAATCCCTTTTTAGAAAACATGTTTTTGAAGGAACATAGATTTCTGACTGAAGATAGGGTAAAGTCAAGCTTTCTTAAAAAATTATTAACTATATTATGTACCAAAGAGTAGAAGAAATGGTAATAATATATTATTATATCTTGAATAACTATGGGAGAAGGAAATTCATGATTTTTCTTGAGATATGGATCATGATATTTCATTAATTTAAGCATAATCATAAACAATCTCAAAAAGTGATGAGATTGTTTCAATAAACTCTTATCACTTGGTAACTTGGGATCATACCCTCCATGTAAGAAAAGAAAATTACATGAAGCTTAAAATATAATTAAAATAAGGAAATTAATTATATAACATGTAAAATAGAATTATATACACCTCAAAGCGAATTTAGGTGCATAACAAAACATGATTCTCAAAGAAGGAAAATTGAGACAAAACTATTTTACCGATTTTGTAACTTTTGAAACGTAAATCCAATGAAATAAATATCGTAAAATGGATATGTAAATCTCCATAAATTTAATTATAATAATAATTTAATATAACCATGGTTATTATACACACCACACAAAAGGAATGGGTGGTGAATAAATCATATATCTCACAGAAATAAAAAGTGAGATGAAATCCCCTTACCTTGTGAATTGACTCTCTTCATAATCATACAAACATATTGTATAATAAATATATATTTATTATAAATCTATAAAGAAATAATATTCTTACTTTTAATATCATATATTTTTTGATTATTACTTTATATTACCCTCTTGTTAACAATTCTATGTTAAGGTTTCACTTCGGGTAATATTCTCTTTGTTCTTCGTATGTGTCTTAATTTGTTATATCTTTGGTCCTTATACTTATATCATGATTTATGGAATGTAAAAAATGATTTAAATATAATTTATATTTATTATATTTGTATTATAATAATATATATATTATATATGTACTAAATATAATACACCATTCATGGAGACAGTAATCCATACGTACGCATGAATGTTGTTTCTGTTTTTGTTGTCATATTGAAAGAAAGAAGGTAAATGAAATATGTGTATATATATTTATATATATAATTATTCCAGTATAATTATTATATTATATATATCATATAATTTCACTAAATCTATCCTTAATACATTCCATGTAGTGTGTGAATGAATCACAATGCTTTAAGGGGGCGGCAGTCCACACTTCTGCAAACGAAATTATCGTATATACACCAAATGGAAAGTAAAAAAAATATTTGTTGTAAAAGGAAATAAAGAAATTTAAATACATATTAAATATAATATATTACATATATAAACATATTTTCCATCATTATTTCTACCATGATATGTGGTAAAGGAAAAAATTAACAATCATCGTTTAGTGATGTGGTAGTTCTTCGTACACATAAACAATATGTTCACTGCCCATTAGATGGAAGTGTGTGTAATTTTAAGTAGAAACATTATCATAAAAAACCTAGTATATTTAATATAATGGTTTTTTATACAATCATGGAATAAAGAGAGTTGATGGGTGGAGAAAGAAAATAAAAGGAAGGGGCTTGAGAGAAGATGTTACCTCTTAATCGGGTAACTCCTTTTGGTCTATGCCAAATGGATTCCTAGGATTGGTTTATGACTAAGGGTAGGATTATAGGAGTAAGTTAGAGATTTTGGTAAGTGTATTTGACATATATTTTCCAAACCTAAGTGGTTTTATAGGTTTTAGGATGAGGGATATGTGGTGACCTTTTATAGGGAAGGGAAATGACACACTTGGCATTTTTTAAAACAAGTTAGGTGTACCCAAGTTTTTCCCTAAAAAAATTCATACGGAACCAACAAAAATAAATCATGTAATGTTAATAGACTATTAATTTATAGAAAATGGGTGTTTAACAAGTGTATGTTTTGGGTCTTAAATTTAATTGTTAGTACTTTATTAACCTAATTTTTCTCTTAACCGTTGTAATAAATTTTAATCAATTTCACTAATATTTTTGGTAAAAAAAATTTACCTTTATATAAATTATAAATTATTATAATTATAAATATTTAATCCATTTTTCTAAATTTTAATCACATAAGTGGCAGAAATTAATTTAAAATTAATCCCGCTGACAGGACTACATTGTGAGTTTTTAAAGTAAAAACGTCCAAACTTTTGCTAAGATTTTACACCCAATTTCAAAGTGAAATTGATTAAAATGAAATAAATTTAATTAATTGATAAAATTATTATCCAATTAAACTTTTAATAAAAAAATTTGACAGAAATAAAATTTTGAATTAAAATCCGATATTTTTCACTATTCATCCAAAAATAAAGTTTCTCAAAAAATCCCATAAATTCTCCCTAAGATAATTTAGACATTATAAATTAAAAAATAAAGTTTATTTTATAAAATTAAATTTCTAAATGTGTCTTAAATTAATTTAATTGTTTTCACAAAATGATATAAAAAGTAGCTTATTTGAGAAAATGGTATTTTTAAACCTATAAGGACTTTACCAAAAAATATATCATTCATAATCAATAAATTTTATTTATATAAAACCATTATAAACAATATTTTAAAAGTAGTTACCACTATTAATATTACTAATCTTAATAATTATATTATAATTATATCATTTAAATAATTATAAAAATAAAAAGACGTTTCATAGAAACTCAGTGTTACATGTTGCGTATGTCAAGTTAGTGTTGTGTGTGACATACACCAAGTCACAAGATAACCTCGGTGTTCCATGTAGAGAAAGATAAAAATTTATGTTTTGTGTAGTGCATGATTAACTTGGTTTTGCATATAACGCATGCCAAACATAGTGCTTTAATATAAAATAAACTATTTTTATAGTTATATGAAATGAAAAATATTGTAAAGATTAAATTTGTAAAGACCCAAGCTTGACGTACATGGAAATTACATTAATTTTTCAGAATACTTAATACATTACACAAAAAGATTCCTAAAGATCATATTAGTTTAGTGCATTTGGAAACTTGTAATGCATTCTTTTTATTTGGTGAAAGATCCTCAACATCCCCCATAAAGATCTTCCCTTTTAGTACCCCTAACTAAAGCCTTTATTTATAAATTGGGGAAAAGAAAACATAAGAAAAAGGGTGAGCTCAGATGCTCAGTAAGGGTAAACAATGGAGACATGTAAACATAATCATGTGCATAAGGGTATGATAACATGATCATGAAAATATAATATCATACCCTACATATCAAAGATCATAAGCATGAATCGTGGAATAAATATTAGTATTTCATAAAACAAGAATCATGAGGAAATAAAGAACATGATACATATAAGCATAACATGGGAATAAAACATGGAATTATGGTAGACATATAAGCACATAATAATTATTTCCATATTAGTCAAGGCATTACATCCAAGTCCATCTTGGTAGTATGGGTTCACCTCACATACCATCTTGGTAGCCATGTATCACTCCCATAACCATCTTGGTAGTCATGGTTCACTTCCATAACCATGTTGTAAGACAAGGTCCTTCATGTTTATCTCATGAGATATAAATCTTTACTCAATGTATCAGAGGGATATATAATTCCCAACCATCTCATAATGAAATTATACATACATGTTCCATAAGATCATAAACAATCATATAATAACCCATAAAATTGAATGGGTTTCATAAACATGTAATCATATGATAACCTATGAAAAATATATAGGTTTCATAATATTTTTATCAAAATCATAACATGTAAAAATAATTTTGTTTCTTAATCATCATGTCATCAAAACTTAAACCATTCAAAGAAATAATATGAATGGTATTATTTAATTATAGAAAAGTATGTCATCATAGGTGGTGAAGGATTTTGAAAGATAACTTGGAATAGTAATTTTCCTTAAAAATAACTTTTTAAAACATAAAACATTTTCAAAACCATTTTATTTTAAACCACTTTGAAAACATATTAAGGAATCATGAAAATCATTTAAAATAGTTCTTAAGAAAAATAACCTTTCTTTGTGGAAATAGTTTTCCTTTCTTAAAATGATGCACAATTTTAAAGAAAAAAATTTATTTAAAAATAACCTTGTAATATTTTAGTGGAATCTTTAATGTAATAAGGAATCATGAAAGCATAAAAATCTGTTCATTCTATATAAGTTAAAAAACATTTTTCTTGTAATTTTTCCAAAAAAGTAAAAAAATACATCATTTGAAAAATGAAATAAATATTCCTTTCAAATCATGTTGTAAAAAGTGAAAAAATGGAGAAAAATTAATTTAAAAATCCATAGGATAATAATAAAACATTTTATGAAAACATTTTAATAAACATGGACATAGATGAAAAATATTACCCAATAGAAATAATCCTAAATATAGAAGAAATTATGAAATCAACACTCATCACTTTATAAAAAATATAATCATATGCCCCATGTAAAAAAGAAAATTATAAGAATATAAGAATATCATAATCTTCTATAAAATACTCATAAAATACATTCATAGTCATTATATACACCACGTAGAAGAAACAAGTAGTGTAGGAGGCATGTGTCTCACAAAAGTAAAGGTGAGACAAAAATCCCTTACCGTAGGCCTGATTCCCTCTGTACGTGGCTGAAACTCATGTATAGTGGTTATAAATATATTATTAACTTATAATATAATCATAATAATATATATGATATCATATATTATTCATTTATGATTTTAAATTACCCGTTTATTGACAAATCCAAGTTAAAGTAACGTTACGGGTAATAATCGCTTTGTTTATCGTATATGTTTTGACTTTTTATTCTTGATATTATTACTTATATCATGATTTAATTACTTAAATAATGTAAAACATGACTTATATATCATATATATTTAGTATATAAATATATATAATAGATAGATATATGAAATGGAATACATTGTTCATGGATACAGTTGGTCGTACGTACACATGAACGTTGTTTCTGTTTTCTTATCGTATTGAATGGAAGCAATTAAATGACATATATATATATAATTACATTAGAACTATTATGTCATATATTTCATTATTATTTGTTATATATACTTTATAATCCTTCTTGAATGGTTAACATGGAGAATGAATCTAATTGCATCGTGGAGATAGTAAATCGTACGTATGCACGAGAAACGGTACCATTCCCTTAATGGTTAAATGGTATAGAATTGGATGGTATATTAAATATAAAAAAATCATTATCATTTCATATTAATTATTTAAATCCTTTATATTTATTTTTATATCCATCTAAATAATATATATATGAAAAATATTTTACACCATGGTGTACAGACAGTAAGTCGTACGTACACACGCATGGTGATATTGTTTTTCATAAGATGGGTAAAAGGAGTAATATGATTGTCCTGTAATGATAAAAAAATCTTATCATATAATAGATTTTTTTATTTATTACTTTATTATAGAAATAACTTAGGAAGAGTAAGTAGAAGAAGAAAAGAACTTTGAAAGAGTTGGTAAAACAATTACCTCATCTTCAAGTGTCTCCTTTTGATTTGTAGAAAATGACTCCTTAGGTTGGACTTCTGCCCAAATTATGGACTCTAGGATGAAGTGATAGAATTTGGGAGGATAAATTGGTAGGTTTTGGTCAATCCAAAAGGTATTATAGGTGTTAATAGAAGATAATGAGAGGTTATCTTTTATAAGGGGGAGGGGCACTTTAGGAAACTCCAAAAATATTAATTTATTATAAATTGAATTTCTATTTAAAATATATCCAAAGTTATTTATTTAAAATTTTATATGAGTACTGTTTTAAATCCCCTCAACCAAAAAAACTTATACATGTTTAGGTCACAAAATTAACCTTATCTTCTGTCTTTAACCCTTAGTTAAACAATTTTAACTCTTACCATGACAACTTTTATTTTTACACTATAAGGTTAATATAGTTACTATAAAATTAAAAAAGAGCCCCAATTTTGTCATTTATGAAATATATAACATTATCCTAGTTATTTTAATGAAATATATAATTTTATAAATATTTTATTATTTAATAAAATATTATTTATTTTAAAATCTCCTTTATGTCAATTTTGACACTTTATTACTTGACTTGTTATAAAATCATAACAACTTTATTCCTTCAAAAAAACTGCATAAACTCATCCCTAACATGTCATATTAATCCAAAAAATCTTTTATTTCATCAAATATCTCAAATGATATTTATTTTAATATTATTAATATCATTTATTTGATTCTTCCTTTAACAAATCTATTACTACATCATCATTGTGTCACAATTAAATTTAAATATTTAATATATAAATATTATAAATAAATTATCATAAAGTAAATAAACATATTATATTTCTAATTAATATTTATAGTTGACCATATCACTTAAATAACCTCTAATTAAAAATGATGTAGTTATTAAAATTTGAATATGACATTTTTAACTCTTCTTTAAATAAAATATAATAAAGGTCATAATCCAACACAAGTGCCTTAAAAAGGATCATATTTTAGAAAAAAGGTTTATTTAGGTTTAAAAACACTTATAAAATGAAATTATGACAAGTTTTAGGGTAATTTTATATTATTATAATATTATTTTTACCTTTAATTGCCCTATTTACCTTTAACTGTTGTAAATATAATTCAAAAGTTACATTTTTCCAAAAATTATTTTGATCCTATTAGACCAAATTTTTATACTCATTATAACCATATATGTTCATTTTTAAAAATTCAATTCATAGGAGCGGTAAAATTATGTTTAATGCTAATCATGTAAATGTGGCTAGAAGGTGGAGTGACGTTCAAATGTTCAATAATTTTTTTATATATAATTATATTATAAGAATGATTCCAATGACCTAAATTATATTAATATATTTATTATTTATCTATTTTGACTTTAAAATCAATTGAAATTAAAATAATTATTTAAATGAAATAGTCGATTTTTAACAACATTGCAGTATTTTTCACTATTCATCAAAAATTGAAACTTTTCATAAAAATACCAAAAAAAACACCCTAAGTTAATTTTGTTACTAGGAATTAAAAAATAATGTTTATTTTATCAAAATAAATTTCTATGATTGTCTAAAATTAATTTTATTGTTTTCATAGAAGGACATGAAAAGCATTTCATTTGAGAAAATAGTAGTTTAAAACATATAAAGACTTTACCAAAAATTATATTTTTCATTATCAAAACCATTATAACTAATATTTAAAAATTAGTTATTAATATTCATATTACAAGTTTAATGGCTAGCTTATAGCTATCTTATTTAAATAATTCTAATAATAAAGTGTTGTTTCACAGAAACTCAGTGTTGAGTGTAATGAAAGTCAAATTGGTGTTGCATGTAGTGTAAGATTCCCTTAGTGTTATGTATAAAATAATCAAAACTTAGTGCTATTATATAATAAAAAACTATATTTAGTGTTGTGTAAAGTGAAAATTTCAAAAGATTAAATTAATTTGAAAAAAAATAAATTCACAAAATCTCAGGGTGTTACACTCTACCCCCCTTAAAATGAGTTTCTCCCGCGAAATTTGTATGGGTTATCAAAGGTTTAATTCCTAAATGTTTATTTCATAGAAACCAACATCACAAAAATGAATTCTAAAACATCCTTTTAAAAACAAATAGTTGGCAAATAACAGTTACCCAAAGTAAATCATAACTAGGTTTACACATAGGAGAACATAAGTGAAGATTTTTACATGGTGGAAAATAATAAATAATCATAGATATCGATAAATATCACTAATCACAAGAAATTGGGTGATCTAGAAAAAGTTAACAATTACAAAACCATAAACTAATGAAGCTCGAAAGAGTTCATTAATATCATAAAAATGATGATAATAGGACACTCTTTTACATCACAATTCTTTTTCCTAATGTTGAATAATTTATATGAGAATATATACTTACTTGATTTCAATATAATCTCACCATTATTCATGCCTTGAACACTTTCCACTTCATTTCTAATTCAATGAAATGAATTTGAATTTGTCATTCCTTAAGCGTTAGCAGATCATGCGATCCATAAATAGAATGATGGGTCATTCCATATATCATTATCACAACAAAAAGTCTATCACAAGTTATCAAATATTCATAAATCCACCTATGGTGATATAATACTTTAATATCACAAACTTATCTTAATTTTAACTTAAAATTTCCATAAATGGATAATCCCACAATCCTTTCAAAAGTTAAAAATCCAAAACATTAGAAATAAGTCCACTAAATCATATTAACATTTATCTCTCATATATCATAAGGCAGTTCATGGTTCGGAAATTCCAAACATGTGAATACCTTAGTCATTTATTCTCTTGAAACATGGAAATAACCTGAATTACTATACATCTTTATTGAAAACATGAATGTTTCCTTATTCTTAAGTCCAAAAAAATATAAACTTCATCCATGATAGCATGACCCACATGTTAATAAATCCTTTTTAATCGGTTCAAAGGAAACTATTATCATCCAATTTACTTATTCATATCCAACATATCTTTACCCAAATACAATTATCCCAACACCATGCACATATTAAGGGTTATCCTTCCCCTAATCATGTGTTTTTTGAAAAAACCACCTTATTACCTCAATCACTTTTCATGATTATCAGCACCATTAAGCATATTCTCTTAAATAATTTAGTAAAAACTACAGTGTACCAATACATAGATGTTTCATTATTCCATAATACCATAAAATTACTTCCACAAAATTATTCTTGAATTCCAATACATAAACACTTAATCATTACATAACTTTGTTTTTGTACTCCATATCACCAATAGTGATTGCATGAGATTTTCCTTTTCCTTTATCCTTAAGTGGTTGCTGACATCAATCATCATCGATAGACCTTTTATTAGGGAAATGGTTAGCATAATCCCCATTCTCCTTATACTTGTATCACTAAACTGGGGGAGTTGCATCATGTGTGTCTTTCTCTCCATTCACATTGTTAGCTACCTTTTTCCCATCAATTCAGTGCTCGAATGACTTATGACCTTCCTTTACAAACTTAAAAAATTTATTATACCCCTTAAGATAACTTCCTCTATGCTTTTCCCCACACTTAAAATGTAAAGGAAGGATCCCCTTTTTCTCTTCATGGTTTTTAGATTTCCCTTTTAACTCTATCTTCCTCTTCTTGTCAAAACCATGCGATTGGTACGTGACTCCAACCTCTATTTCAACCTTTATTTCATAACTCACAATATCTTCATAGCTACTAAATTATCTTATGGATAATTCCTATCTGAGACTTGACTTTAATCCACTGAAGAACCTATCAAATTTACTTTCAGGAAGGATGATAATTCCAAAAGCGTACATCACATGTCCTATGAAATTAGCTTCATAGGTACCAATGGATTCATCATCCATCTGTTTTAACTTGAGAAATTCCTTATACATTTTCGTATGTATAATGTGAGAAAAGTACTTATTGAAGAATAAGTTCTAGAACTCATTCCAATCCATGGATTAAATTTCATCTTTCCACCTCATATTCTTGATTAGAGTCCACCACTATTCCGCATTGCCTTTTAACTGATAAACAGCTAGAATGACTTTCTCATGTTCTTAACACTGGAGAATAGAGAATATCATTTTAGTGGTACTGATTCATTGTTTGGAAACATGGGGATTAGTAGACCCACTAAAATATGGTGTATGTTTCCTCATAAAGGTATTAATATAATGTTGTTCCCTACATTTCTCATTTGGAAGTCCAGTATGATTCATAGCTTGAGAAAGTTGGGTGAGCATAGAAATGAGATTTTTCATTCCAACTCCCATATCAATTGGTTGATCTGAATGAAATTCTTTGCATTTTCTATCAGAAATACCATTAATATAAGTCCTTCAAGTTTCATCCATTGACTAAAACTAAAATCATAGAGTAAGAAACATTTATAATAATGAGGAACCACATAATCATGAAAAGTCACTTATTGGATGTATAACTTATTACACCTTCATTAATCTATGAAACCTTAGTTTCACCCTAGGTTATTCATAGAAAACTTCTATTTAAATCCTTCATAATGGTTTTTGAAGAGTTTTTGAATTTCCAAATCGTATCCCTTGAGAGTGTCAAACTAGGTTTGTAGCAAGGCTCGTTATTGTATACCAAGTTACAATCGAGTCATGCTCAATGCACCTTTCTATATTTGTTACTCTTGGGTATATATGTGCTATATCCACATCCACTTATAATATCCATATAGGGATGTATTTTTAGTAATCCACTTACTCTATCATTTACCAAAATTCCAAGACATTTTTCTAAACATTAAATCATCCTTAGACTTATCCTTAGGGACATCCCTAGACATATCCTTAGAAATATCTCTAGGGATATCACTAAATTTTTCACATTCTAGTTTATAAAGGTTAACTAAACATTTGCTCTGATACCAACTGTAAATACCCAATCTTGATGTACATGGACATTACATTACTTTTTCAAAATAATTAATACATTACACAAACAGACACCCAAAGACCATATTAATTTAGTACCTTTAGAAACTTGGAACACATTATTCTAATTTGGTGAAAGATATTCAACATCTCCTATAAAGATCTTCCCCTTTAGTACCCCTAACTAAAACCTTTCTTTATAACTTGGGGGAAAACATAATAAAAAGGCTGAGCTCATATTCTCAGTAAGGGTAAACAATAGATACATGTAAACATAATCATGAGCATAAGGGTATAAGAACATGATCATAAAAATATAAGATCATACCCTGTATATCAAAGATCATAAACATGAATCATGGCATAAAGATTGGAATTTCATAAAACATGAATCATGAGGAAATAAAAAACATGATCCATGGAAGCATAATATAGGAATAAAACATAGAACTGTGGCAGACACATAAGCAAATAATAATGATTTACATAGTAGTCAAGACATTACTTCCAAGGACATATTGGTAGTATGGGTTCATTTCCCATACCATATTGGTAGTCATGGTTCACTCCCATAACCATCTTGGTAGTCATGGTTCACTTACACAACCATCTTGTTGGAAAAGGTCCTTCATGTCCATCTCATGAGTTATAAATCTTTACCCAATGAATCGGAGAGAGATATAGGTCCCACCCATCTCAAATGAAATCATACATACATGTGCCACAAGATCATAAAAAATCATATCATAACCCATAAAATGGAATGGGTTTCATAACCATGTAATCATATAATAACCTATGAAAAAGTGATAGGTTTCATAATAATTTCATCAAAATCATAATTCGTGAAAAGAAGGTGGTTTCTTAAAAATCATCCCATTAAAACATAAACTATTCAAAGAAATAATATGAATGGTATTCTTGGAATATAAAAAATTATGTCATCATAGGTGGGGAAGGATTTTGAAAGATCACTTGGAACATGAATTTTCCTTAAAAACGCTTTTTAAAACATAAAACATTTTCAAAACCCTTTTCATTTAAACCACTTTGAAAATATATAAATGAATCAAGAAAATCATTTAATGAATCATGAAAATCAGTTAAAATGACGCACAATTTTAAAAGAAAATATTTATTTTCAAATAACCTTGTAATCTTGTAGTGTAATCTTCAAGGTAATAAGGTGTCATGAAAGCATAAAAATATGTTCATGCTGTATAAGTTAAAAAACATTATTCTTGTACTTTTTTTGGAAAATTCAAAAAGTACATTGTTTGAAAAATGAAAGAAATATTACTTTAAAACCATGTATTAAAGAGTCAAAATGGGTAAACATGATTTTAAACATTCATAGGAGAATAATGAAACATTTTATGAAAACATTTTTAGAAATCAAGGACATGGATGATAAATATTACCCAACAAAAACAATCCCAAATATGGAAGAGATTGTGAAATCAACATTTATCACTTTATAAGCAATAGAATCATATGCCCCATGTAAAAAAGAAAATTATAAGAATATATAAATATCATAATCTTCTGGATAAGACTCGTAAAATATGTTCATGGGCAGTATATACACCATGTAGAATAAATAAGTATTGTATGAGGCAGGTGTCTCACAGAAGTAAAGGTGAGACAAAAATCTTTTACCGTAGGGATAATTCCATCCATACGTATCTAAAACTCCTATACAGTGATTTTAAACATATTATTAACTTATATCAAAATCATAATAATATTTATGATATCATATATGATTTATTTATGACTTTAAATTACCTATTTATTAACAATTCCAAGTTAAAGCAATGTTACGGGTAATATCGCTTTGTTTATCGTATGTGTTTTGACTATTTATTCTTGATCCTATTACTTATATCATGATTTACTTACTTAAATAATGTAAAAAATGATTTATATATCATATATATTTAGTATATAAATATATATAATAGATAGATATATGAAATGGAATACATCATTTATGGAGACGGTATGTCGTACGTACGCATGAACGTTGTTTCCATTTTCTTATTGTATTGAATGGAAGAAAATAAATGATATATATATAGATATATAATTTCAACAGAATTATTATTTCATATATTTCATTCTTATTTATTATATATACTTTATAATCATTCTTGAATGGTTAACCAAGAGAATGAATCGCATTACGTCGTGGAGAGGATAAGTCGTACGTACGCACGAGCGATGGTATCATCCCCTTAATGGTTAAATGGTATAGAATTGGATGGTATATTAATTATAAAGAATAATTCCCATGTCATATTAATTATTTAAATCTCTTATATTCATCATTATATCCATCTAAATAATTTATTGATGAAAAACAGTTTACACCACGGCGTGGAGACGGTAAGTCGTACGTACGCACGCATATTGTTTTTCATACGATGGGTAAAAGGAGTGATATTATTATACCATAATTATAAAAACATATCAGTATATATTATATTTTTTATTTATTACTTTATTATGGATACAACTTAGGAAAAATAAGTGGAAGAAGAAAATAACTTTGAAAGATTTGGTAAAACAATTACCTCATCTTCGAGTGTATACTTTTGATTTTCACAAAAGGACTCCTTAGGTTGGCCTTCTGTCCAAGGTATGGCCTCTATGATAAAGTTATGGAATTTGGAGGGAAAAATGGGTAGTTTTTTCTGAGATAAAAGGAATTAGAGGTGTGAATAAAATAGAAGGAGAGGTTCCCTTCTATAAGAGGGGGGAAGGGCACTTTAAGAAACTCCAAAACTATTAATTTATTATAAATTTATTTTTGATTTAAAATCACTCCCAAGTGAGTTATTTTTAATTTTAGATGATTATTTGTCTAAATATCCTCAAAAAATTAATTTTATAAATATTTAAGTCACAAAATTAACCTTAACGTTTGGATTTACCCGTAGTTAAACAATTCAACTCTTACCGTGACAACTTTTCTTTTTTACACTATAGGGTTAATATGGTTACTATAAAATTCCAAAAGAACCCCAATTGTATTATTTATGAAATATTTAACATTATACTAGTAATTTAGATTAAATATAGATTTTTATTAAATTTTTATCATTTAATAAAATATTATTTATTTTAAAATCTCATTTGTGTCAATTTTGATACTATTTATTACATGACTTTTTATAAAATCATAACAGCTTGATTCCTTCAAAAAAATTACATTAAATCATACCTAACATGTAATTGTCATCCAAAAAATTGTTTTATGGCATATAATATCTAAAAAGATATTTATTTAAATATTATTAATATAATTTATTTGATTTTTCCTTTAATAAATCTATTATTACATCATCATTGTGTCAGAATAAAATTTAATTATTTAATGTCTAAAATTTATAAATAAATTATCATAATGTATATAAACATTTTATATTTATAATTAATATTTATATTCAATAATATCACTTATATTACTTATAATTAAAAATTATATAGTTATCAAAATTTGAATATGACATTTTCAACTCGCCTTTAAATAAAATATAATAAAAGTACTAATCTAACACAAGTTCCTTAAAAAGGATAATATTTTCTACCTAAGGTTGATTTTGGTTTAAAAAAAATTTTAAAATGAAATTAGGACAAGTGTTAGGGTAATTTTATATTATTATAATATTTTTTACCTTTAATTACCCTATTTACCTTTAACCATGTTAAATAAAATTCAAAAGTTACTATTGAAAAAAATATTTAATCCTATTAGACCAAATTTTTCATACTGATTACAACCATTTATGTCTATTTTTTTAAATTCAATTCACAGAAGTGGTAAAATTATGTTTAATGTTAATCCTGCAAATGTGGCTAGAAAATGGGTAAAATAGACGTTCAAAAGTTCAATAATTTTTTATATCTAATTATATTACTAAAATGACTCAAATTACCTAAATTGAATTGAAATGTTTATTTTTTATCTATTATGACTTTAAAATCAATTTAAATGAAAATAATTATTTAAATGAAAAATTTATTTTTTAACAACATTACAGTATTTTTCACTATTCATCAAAAATTAAAACTTTTGAGAAAAATAGAAAAAAATAACCCTAAGTTAATTTTGTCACTCTAAATTCAAAAATAATTTTTATTTTATCAAAATATTTTTCAATGAGTGTTTAAAATTAATTTTATTATTTTTCATAGAAGGATAGTAAAAGCAGTTTATTTGAGAAAATAGTAGTTTTAAACATATGAAGACTTTACCAAAAAAAATATTTTTCATTATCAAAACCATTATAAGTAATATTTAAAAATTAGTTATTACTATTCATATTACAAGTTTAATAGCTAGGTTATAAATATCTTATTTAAAGAATTATAATGTAGTTGGGGCTTGGATTAGTGGTAAAGCACCCCGTAATACTACATCAAAAAATGGGGGGTTCAAAACCCATTAGGTGTAGACTGTAGTAGTACTGTTGCGATTGTAGAAGTGGTGGGACTATTCATCAGTTGAACTGTAGTGGCGGTGGGCACTATAGCGGTGGCGGTATTGTAGCTGTAATGTAGTGGTAGTTGGTGATATTATAGCAGTAGCGGTACTATAGCAAGTACTGTAGCGATGGCGGTACTGTAGCGGTTAATTTAGTATCTAGATTACTATTTAAATAATGGACCATGGGATAAAAATGTAATGGTCTTTATGCCTACTTGTCTTTTGGGCCAAAAAATATTATGTAATAAAGCGGCTTGTTGGGTGGGTTATCCCTTGGGGGGGCTATGACCTGCCTTTCAAACCTGTGTGTGTGCGGTGTGTGTGTGTTTAATGTAATTGTACCCCCAAGAACTTAATATATATATTTAAATAATTATAATAATAAATTGTTTCTTCGTAGAAATTTAGTATTGTGTGTAACGCAAGCCAAGTCGGTGTTGTGTGTAGTGTAAGCTTCTCTTGGTGTTGCGTATAACATAATCCAAAATTAGTGCTATTATATGATAAAAAAAATCTATATTCAGTGTTGTGTAAAGTGAAAATATCAAAAGATTAAATTAATTTGAAAAAATTAAATTCACAAAATCTCAGGGTGTTATAAAATTAATTTGAAAAAAATAATTCACAAAATCTTAAGGTGTTACATTATCCCTAGAACTACTCAACACCATTAATTTTATCGTAGTTTGAATGAAATCCATGGAAGATCAGCATTCCCCCATGCAGCTCAAGAGAAATACATATCTTGAATGAGTGGAATCCACTCTACCCCATCCAATTTTAATAATCCTCTTTTTTATACCTTTTATGGGATAGGAGATCCAAAGTATCATCTCTCACATTTTGTGACCCGATATGGCCCCATGATGGGCCCACAAGATGGGAAAGAGGTGGAAAATTAAGGTTTATTTTTTAGTGTCTAATGGGGCTAGATTTTATCATGTATAGTAGGCTCCCAATAGGGTCCATCATAGTCTGGGAAGACAATTATCATCAATTCCTCTTCTAATTCAACTTCATGATAAGAAAGATAAAGATCGTTGACCTCAAGAACTGAAAATAATGTAAAAATGAATGGGTTGATGACATTATCTCTATATATAAAAGACTAATATACTCATTCATCATCCCACTACCACATGATCAGTTGTTGGAACTTTTCACAAAAACCTCTGAGATGAAATGCAGATGTCGCTAATCCAATTAAAATATTCAGGCAGGTTCCAGGAGTTTGTGAACATAGCCCAACATCTAGAGGACAACATTTGGAAACCAAGTCTAAATCTAGTCACATGATCCTGGAAAAAGAGAAAAGTTATAACATGGTATAAATGTCCTCTTTCACACTCAAACCAATTCTAGAGCCTACTGGAGCACCTAGATTGGCTTCACATCATTCAGTGCCTCCCGCTAAGTAGAAATGTTATAAAAACCACCCCCAATCATAGGGGAAAAAAGAGATCAAGGTTGCCCTCAAATTGAGGAATAGAAAAAAAATTATATTTCTTCTAAAATTAATAGTTTCCTGGTTATTTTCTTATATACATGTAAAGAAATCTTCTCAATCTATTTGAGCCTAAGAAACTCAATGAGGTTGGGCTCAATGATCATCCAATCTATTTCCCCTTTCATCATAGGCTGGGTCACACCATATAAGATTTATTTATCTTTAAAGAAATCCCATGTGGTATGATTGATTATGGATAAGTAATAATGGTAAAATCCTCAGTGTAAGTGGATCATGTGTCCACCACCCAATTATAATAATAAGGTAATTGGGAAGAAGATTTGGCCATGTGTGAACTAAATTTCAAAAACTAGATAACCTGAAAGATAGTTGATTGATTTCATTCCTTCCCCAGATAAAAAATTCTTCAAAAATTCATAGTCTTGAAACCTCTTGATTTATCCAAGGAAATATTTTTAGACTCATCCTCTAGATATAAATATAATCTTTGGAAGCATAATAGGGCATAGGAGGAAGATTCTCACCCAACTCCCATACTAGCCCTAACTCTCATGGATTTCTTTCCATCATCATCCAAAGCATGGGAACCATCATCTAAATGAAATACTCATAATATAAAGAGATTTTATTTGGTTATGTTAATTTAATTCACTTATATAACACCTTCTCCGATGAAAAATATATATAAACTTAATTTCCCCATACCTAATCAGGGAGTAGGAGGTAGAGAATTCATAAGTCAAGGGAAAAAAGGAAGATGTATTCATAGAAGAGATTAATATCCAATCCATATCCCCATTAAATCCATATATATGAATGATAAATATGGGAAATAACTTTATAAATCCTAGTGATAATATGGAGACACCTCAAAGTCTTTCAAGATTCATCCAAAACTAATTATTTTAGAAAACTAGTTGGAGGGTGTGAAACTGTCTAATCAGCTCAAGCGAGTAGGTAGACCAGCTCATCTCACTCCATCAGTAGTAAATACTCCCACAACTTCTATTCAAGTTCCATATTTTTTTACCTAAAGTGATTCATACCTTAATTCACATTATAATGATCAGCCCCATAGTGGGAAGTGAAGACATTTAGTGTAGAAGTATGAAATTTTGAAATAATTGGTATCTATCTCATCCATGATCTTGATCCTAGAAACACTTTATCTTTAAAAATATATTTTTAGAGGAACTTATCAAGGTATATAAAGTCCCCATTATTTTGAGAAATAAGTTTCTGCAAGTAGGGTCTATCGGCTGGAAATCACCTTGGCAGAATGTCATGCCACTATTTCCTTCATGGAGCAAGATTAGTAAAAAGATTTCCAGGGAAAAATCAAACCCCTATACATTTTAGAAAATCCTAAAAATATATATATTTGATAGGATCTACTTGATAATGGATTCCAGATTAAAATCATCTTGTTCCAAAATCTCCAATGTTTGGGATATAGTGATGATGGTTTATCTCCATTAAAGCTAACCATTCCAAGATATGACAAGAGTGAGTAAAAAAACCTCAAAAAGATCAATCTCAAATCTTAATTTAGGGACCTAGTCTCTAATACTGATATAATGGTCATAAAATAGGATGAAACATATAATGAACTATTCTGGAAACCTTTTCTTCATATCCATATGGTAGTGCCATCAACATTCCATCAGTTCTTGAAACACAACATCAATAGAAAATTTGGCATATTATGCGATGATAATAGCCCTTTTGAATCTTTTAAATCCCAACACACTAAGTTGGTTTTATAAAATAGGGGATGAAATAAATAAAATTATGGTTACATACAGGTTTCTTCTCACAACGTCCTTAGAACCGCCCCTGCAAGCCCCTAGAGCTTACTCAACAATGAGTATGTGTTGCCTATAAACCTAATTGAGGTAGTGGGACTGTCAAAATATAGTCAAATCAATGTCGTGTATGAATTATAAAATTTTCATTTTCTATAAATGGAAATTAAAATTTCCTCATGACATCTCTTACAACTCAATATTCCCATACTTCTTCTTTGCTCAATAACAGTTGAGAGGAAATCAATTATCTCTAAAATACTCATACAATGTATCTTTCAGTTCGGGATTCCAATATTTTTTCTAGTGGCCCATTATCCCTCACCAATAAAAAATATTATTACATACTATTTACCAATACTGAGGAAATTTTCATCAATGTGGATATGGAATAAAAATAGGTTGAACTCATAGACACCCCTCTAGCATTTGAGGAAGGCTTCTTTACCACCATCGATGAGCTCAGGAAGATAAATATGGGAACATATGATGACTTGTGGCCTTCACTAATCATTGTCACCATGCATCTATATGAGAAAGATATGTATATCTAATTCTTGAAGAAAACATATTATGTGTTCACCTAGAATTGTTCATAGATTCTAGGATTGGACCCCAATGTGGCTACCCATCACCTGGGTCTACCAATTGACTATAGAGGATCCAAACAGGCAGTCAGGAGAATGTACCCCACACTCTCTTTTAAGGTGTAATCTGAGGTTGATAATATTATCAAATATAGATTCATTCATAAGGTATAATACTCAAATTGTCTCACCAACATCATCCCTATTAACAAAAATAATTGGAATATCAAGGTCTGCATCGACTTCAAGGACCTCAACCAATATTTTCCAAAGGATGATTTCTCAGTTCTGATTATAGAATTACTAATTGATGGAACTATAGGCTTACAAGAAATTTCTTTTATGGATGGGTATTCTGAGTACAACCAAATTAATATATCCTAAAATATGATTAATCTGCTACTTTCATAGCACCTCAAGAAATATCATTCTACTAGGTCGTTACCTTTAGTTTGAATAATATTGGTACCACTTATCAAAAACATGTGCATGAAATATAAGTATCAAATCCCCCCACACTTCAATTCAGGCTTGTACTCAAGAATTAAATCTTCTCGTATTATAAAGGACACTCACTATACTAGTATTTAAATACTATTTTAATAAAATCAATTGATAAAATGGGAAATTAAATGTTCAATTATCATACAAGTAATATTCATTAACTCCTCACTTTCTAAAAAAACAATTCAATCATGTATTTTTCATCTCCTTCTGAATTAATAATACCCCTTAATTCTTCCATTTTTATTTTTCAATTCAATATTAATTTCATTACATTCTAAATTTATCTCATTTTGAATTTTTTTTCACTTATCATCAAGGTATGAATGGGAATGGATTTATGTACATATCTCAAATCATACTCCCTACCATAGGGTTGAAATGCATCTGTTTTATCCACCATATAGAGACAAAATCACAAATAATAATGAGGGCTTCACCATTAGGATAAAATAACTCTAAGGCTTATGAAAGTTGGGTAAATGATGTAAATAAAGTAAATATAAAAATGAGGTTATCTCTAAGTTACTTTTAATGATAATAAAAATTATCTCAATGGAAAATTCTCTCTCTACATAAATCATCTCCCCTTTCCCAAAACTAAAAGTCGGATCATGAAATAATGTATGGAAATGAATAGAACACCCTCTTGTATTTATTTTATCATTATTTTTTTCTTTGAAATTCATTCTTGGTACAAATACCACATCCACCATCTAACCCCAAATGATCTCCTCATGACAATATTTATAATAGTTATAACAATATCATTGATCAAGCAATAGTTATTTTTAAATTACCCAAGTCACGACCCATTTTTCAATATTGTTTAGTTTTTTTCTTTTTTCAAGAGGGTGTTCAATGAGTAAAATGAATTATAAACATGATAATTTCCCCAAATCCCATGAAAATCCCCTCAAAATTATCCATTTTATAATGTGCATCCCTTCTACCATGTCACTTTCTCCCCCACACTCATTTTTTTGATAATCTTGCAAAGTAGTTTAGAGCAATATGAGAAAGGATAAAATAGGATTTACATATGCCTCTTTTCCTAATAAGGTTATTCATAGATTCTATAGTATTAAAAATTATTAATTTAAGGTGGTTAAAGGATAAAGGGATAATAAAAATTATTTATCAATCATATTAAATGAGACTTTGTGAAATCATAGCTTAAAAATTATACAAATAAAGTTCTAGAATCATGTTAGAGTCTCTCAAGAAATATAATATATAAATAATGGGGAAATATTTGGATAATAAAATGTATTGAGAATGAGATTAATGGTTGGTAAAATCACTCATAATAGTGCATACGAATCAAAAATCAATTAACAAAAATATAAAAAAAATTAAGGTGGTCCAATTCTAAAAAAATCATTTAAAAAATCTATTGGTCTCCATAAATCATGATTTTTCAAATCCAAAACCACATGTTATCTCTACTAATTCTTTTATCCCATTTTTCTAATTCATATTTATTGAAAAATAAATTAAAAAACATGGAATGTTAATTATCCTAAGTAGTTTATGTCTCATAGGTCAGTTGATTAAATCAATAATAAAGTCAGGTCATGAAATTAATATTTGAAATTTCTAAAATAATGTGGAGAATACAAATAAAAAATTAAAAATTAAAATACTTAATCCCCTTTAAATGAATATATTGGGTGGTGTTGTTGAGGTTTTGTTTCTATATATTCATAATGTTTACTTTTCCTACTATTTTTTTCATTCCTCCTTTTAGTTCCTTTATGGACTTGGGGAATGAAAATATAAAAGTGAAAGTGTGGGCCCTTTTGTAATGAAATTTAAAAAAAATGGGGGAAGAGTTCCAATTCTTAAAATCAGAAAAATAGAAATCCTAAAAACTCAGGTTTCCTCCTAGAAGTGATTTTTTTAAAAATAATTGGCTCAACCCTACCTATTTCAGCTTATGTAACAGATTATTGAAAAGATTGTACTGGGTTGGGGTCGACAAATGGGCCCAGTTGTGCTATGTCCATGTATAAGGTCCTTTTTACTTTTTCTGAAAATATATTCATTATTCCTTGGGGTAAATTTTTCTCTACCACCATTGGGCCTATCCACCAATGTTTTTTCATATTATAAAACCCAAGCTTCAAGTTTTATTCCAACCAAATGTGTTGAACTTCTTCAAAGTTTTGTGTGGAAGCTATCTCTCCATCATTAGTGATCTTATCTCTGATATTCCCACTTCTATTTTTATCTTTTACTCTTTCATCATTAGAATGGATAGTATATACCTCTTGATGTTTTTATAATACAAAACCCACTTCAAATTAATACTTTTCTTTTTCTTTAAAATCAACATTCATCACATCATAGTTCTTCATTTATCGATGTATGTTGAAACTGACTTGTTCATTTCCACTCTTAGAAACATATCACAACATTTTACATCGATTAGTGCTCTTATATTTTCTAAAAATATTATTACAAGAATAATAGGTGTCTTATCTTATTTTTGGAAAATCACTAAGAAGTCTACAGGGAAGATTAACTTGTCAACTTTTATGGGAATTTCACTATTGAATCTTCTAGTTGAAGTAAAACTCTTATGGGATTCAAGACCTCATGTCCCAAAATTTTTAATGTGATATATGAAATTATGTTTACACGCACACCTAAATCACATAAATATTTTCCAAATTTTTTAGAACCAATGTAATTAATAATTGAGAAACTACTCAGTTATTATTGCTTCTTAGGAGGGTCCTTTGATACCATAGAAAATAATTCTCTCATGATCACTATTGTTATAATATTTTATAGTTTTCTTTTATTCATTACTAGTACATTCATGAACTTTGAGTATGCTAGAATATTTTCAAGGTATTATTCAAAAGAAATATTAATTTTCAATTTTTTAAATTTTTCAATAAATTTATGTCTTTATGTTTACAGCTTTTCCTACCTCTTCCTCTATAGAAATGGTAAATGTAGCTTATACGGTGGTAGTGTTTCCTCCCATGCTCATTCTTCTTAAAATTTACCTATCTTATTCTTTTAAAACTCTTCATTTTTCTTTTTGGCCTACAATTATTGATGTCTCCTACTTGGTTTAGGTTTTTCTTTAGTGACTTTTCCATTTCTTAAAGTTATAGATTTCAAATCTTCTTTTAGCTATGGTTCAAAGTTTCCTAGTAGTACTCCCCCCATCCTCTCTCTAAGATGATCAATTATTTGACCAACTTGAATCTCCATATTTAATAATGTGTCCTTTTGGTTTATTTATTATTCCTTTATTTCTTTGACTACAGCCCCAGTTGTGATCAAAACATGACCAATGTCTCTTCCAAGGAGTGTACCTATCTTGAAATTGAGGGACCCCAAGGTGCATGTTGCTAGTATCCCTATAGATTTGGTTAATACCATTGATCTTAATATTTTTTTCCTATACCCCTAAAATTGGTTTTTTCTATTATAATCAATATAATTTTCATCTTTAGTATATATGCCTAGGGGATTATGGAGAGCCATCATTGCATCCATCCTCTTTATCATGGATTCTTTTTGAGAAACCATCCAACTATTATCCACCATTTTCAACACTCACCTTTGGTTGGTTTTAGTATACCACTAAAATATGTTACTATTAATACCATCCATAAGGTTGTATATTTCCTCAGGTGACTTATTCATTAGTGGTCCTCTTGCTAAGTATCGATAAGGGACTTATTTACCTACAACATACCCTTATAAAACATTTGAATCATCAACCAAATTTCAATCCCATGATGAGGGAATTTTATATTTAAATATTTAAATCTTTCCCAAGAACTATACAATGATTCTCATCAAATTGATTAAAATTTAAAATTTATACCCTAATATTCATTGATTTTGATAGTGGGAAGAATAGGGTTAAGAAGTTTCTCACTGAATCATCTCATGTAGTGATGGAATGAGAAGAGATTCTTTTAATCCATTCCATTTCTTTTTTTAGATAAAAACTAAATAACCTCATCCTTACCACATCATTAGAGGTATTATTGAATTTAAATGTATCACATAGTTTAATAAAACTCTATATATGAGTATTTGAATCCTCATGCTACAACCTATAAAATTGAATGGAGTTTGAAATCATTTGAATAATGGATAGCTTAATCTTAAACTACAAAGTGATGATCGATGGCACTATTATATGAGGATAAATGTCTAAGCCTAATGGTCTTCCATATTCAATGTGAGTGTACATATCTAGTAGTCTTTTTGGTTCTTCTCTATCCATGATGTATTTTTCTTGTTCATCCATACATTTTTCATCCTTTATCTGCTTATGTAAGGTCCTATCCATCTCTGGTTCATACGCGAGCTCATCCATTTTTTATTTCCCATGAGTGGATTAGTCATATAGTGGATTATTATCTAAAACCATAGAACAACATGAACAATTATAACACAGTGAATTAAAATAAAAACAAATATGATTATTCCTAAAAAACCTAAACATGTCGGTAACTATCCCCAACAATGGAGCCAAAAAATTGATAGCTTACAAGGCATTGTTAATTTATTATGGGGCTACTAAAATTTAATTAATTTATAAACTCAAACAATGTAACTAAAAAAATGTTTTAATTGGAAAGTATGAGTGTTGAACCCACAAGGATGGTCAAAAATTATCTAGGTTAATCTTATAAGAGTGATTTATTGACTGTCATTTTGAAAAAGAAGAAATAGATCAAAGGAAATTAATCTAGTGTTTTAGAATTAAGATGAGAATGTTTGTAGGTTTAGTTATTTTTAGGGATGAGTACTAGATATTCAAATAAATATATATTCAATCATATTTATTATTGGAATTGGGTCTTAGGGATCATTGGTTTGGGTTCCCTTTTCTAATCCAATTATCTCACCATTCATATGGTCAATTTCTTGGTTGATTATAGGACTATGTGACCCAAACCCTTATTTAAACATAATCACTCTATATTTCATAATGGTAATGTGAAAACTAGGGAAGATAGTTGGTACATAAAATAAAACTCCTAAAATTACATAGAAATGACCATTCAGTGCAAAAAAAAGAAATAGATTAAGAATTAATAAATAAGTGTGCAACAACACAAACATAAATTAAAAATAGAAAATAATCCTTTTGAAATACTTATATTATAATCACATAATATGGAACAAATTAATTACCCCCTAATGCTAATCATGAGGAGTAATGGATACATGGTTACTGAATTGTGAAGAATGGAAGTGACAGTAGGGCTCCTGGATCATGTGCTTATATCATCTAGCCATCTCCATGTATTTGGTATCTAATCTATCCTCTGTGTATAGCCGTAGGGTTCCAAATATATAATCATCCACAAATATTTCCCGATTCTTCACATTAATGTTTTTTGTTTATAGTAGGTTCACATCTTAAATGTCATTCACAACATGAAACATATGAATTCAGATTTCTAGAATCTTCTCCCTTTTGTGAACTCACATCATGAATTTGTTTCATATATTGAATGATCTTTGTTGTATCCTTAAAATAATTCATGTGTATTTGTTACAGTGTGAAGAGGTTCCATAAATATTTTCATAAGTTTCTATAAATGTTCATCAAAAATATGTATAATTTGGGTCCGCCAAACATGATTCATAGTGTGAACTATACAGTCACATCATGAATTCATCGATATATCTTCCATTTTGTGATTTTTCATGTCATGTGTTAACATATTTAATTTATTTCATGTCTTGAAATTTATTCATGCACTTTATTTCTAATTTCCACCATGTAATCCTCCATTTCAACTTGGTTATTCAAGTTTGAGCCTTTGGACTGATCTTCACTTGTCAGATGTCGCATCACATTCTTTTTATCATGAAATTATCATCTTTTTTCTCTTTTTACAACCTTTATTTTATCCCACCATAAATCACCAAAACCAATAAAAAAATAAGAATCCAGGAAATGTTAATTAATCAATTTACAAAAAACAATGTATTTTAATATCAAAAAGGCATGCATGAAATGTAAGTATCACTCATGTGGTGATCATCAGTCATGGACCAGGCTCTCCCACCAGATTAAAAGGCTTAGTTATTTATTTCCAATAATGACACAAGACTATGTAAAATTCACCAAGAAGTTTCTTTTCTATCAAATACATGAAAAATTCAACCACTAGCCCCCAAAATTATTACACACCACCAAATACTCATGGTTATTTTTCAAATGGGGAATTAATGTTATGAGGTCATATCCCCCAACTAAAACCAAGAAATTAAAATAAATTCTTACAATTATCAACTTCTTCTCTAAATAGTCTTAGGATATTCCCCTCAAGGAATTCAAGATGAATAATATCATTAACTTCCTGAATTCTGATATCATCACTAAATTTGGTGTCCCTTATACAATATTAATGGATAATGACACCAAAATATATTATTTTGAATTAAAGAGTTTGTATTAGGAGAAAAATATTGATTCCAACCATTAATCTCAATATCATGTAGTAAATATTGGGTATATAGAGGCTTTCAATTAAACTTTTTTAAATATACTACAAAAAATGGTGGATAAAGACAAAAAATCATGGCTAGACAGACTTCTTCATGCCTTGTGGGTTTGTCATGCCACAACCGCACTACCACACAAGTGACCCCATATAAAATTTTCTATATAATAGAGTCATATATTCCCATAAAAGTCTAGTTACACTCACTCTAAATTGTTATCTTCAGTCAACTCTCAGAATACAAACAATCATAGAAGAAACTTGATGAGTTATAATGACTCGATGAGAAGAGGTTGCATACATTTAATAACTTATAAGTCCAAAATCATATTGTTCAATAATTAAATAAAATGGTTTTCCTCTACTCATTACTTCAAGTATAGATCATATTAATTTTAAAAACCCTGGTGATACCAGGGAAGAATCATCCAATGTTGGGTCCAAAGTGATAAGGACCTTACATCATATATAGTGTCTATTCTAATGGATATTACTCTTATTTGTGATTTATGGGGAATGAATCAAACCCCCCACTAATTTGAGGTTACTAAATAAATACTTTATCACATTAGAACCTAAGTCCTATAAGTAAAACTTTAAAATTCATAGCACCCAAGTCTTAGCAATAAGAAATTAAATTGCATAACACCCAAGTCCTAATAGTAAGAATTTAAACTACATGGAACCCAAGTCCTAATAGAAATAATTAAAACTACATATCATTTACATCCTTATGTCATGAAACCAAACTACATGACATATGGTCCATCCAGAAATAAATTAAACTTCTTAGAGCCAGATCTATATAAAAGAAATACCTTCTCCACATATGTAAATCAGATTAGTATTGAGACTTTTACTCCAAATAACTATGTTCATATTTATTATCATTACTTTGGGATATGTAGTGATGCCTAGATATTCTAATATAGTCCCAAAAACAAATTCTAAAAAGTTTCCCCATTTTCATGACAAATTTTAAAATTTCCTCACCATGTATTGGTATTTTGACCATTTACTCATCTATGTTGAGTCTTTTATTTTAATCAGTAAAGATATAGGGGAATCACCCCCCATATGTATAATATAACCATGATAAATCAATCACAAGTTTGGGTGTAAAGACTTTAAATATCATAGCATCCACGTTCTTAATATATAATACTAAACTGCACGATCACTATCCCTATAACAAGACATTAAACTATGAGGTGGAAGTACGTCTTGTATGAATATAAACTACTCAGAGTGGCCCATTATATGTGGCCTATTTCTCCCCTATGTGAGAATTTTATCCATGTAGAAGTCTTTTTCACATGGTTGGTCTCTACCTTAGAGTATTAATTCCCCATATTCCTTTCATGTGAGCTAGATATATGCAAGGAATCGTTATTTTCAAGAACTATGTGTAGGATTGATTCCCATCACCATGGGATATATAGTGACATCAAAGTACTCTACCATGGACCCATCCATAGTCCTCTTAATAAAAATATAGACATGTCCCCCTCCTACGTATGAGCTGGATCTGTGCAAGGTATTTCAACACATATTCTATAGTCTATAGACCCATTATTAGACTAAAATGCACTTTCAACTACATATGGGTTAGATATATGTATGGGGGTCCTTTTTTATAAGAAATATGTGTGGATTTATTCCTATTATCACATGATACATAGAGAGTCACATATATCCAAATCTTGTCCTCATGTGCAATTACTAAAATAACAATGCCCCTTTTTTAATTTCCCTTGTATATGAGTCAGATTTATGCTAGAGAACCCTTTTTATTTAAAAATTACATGTGGATTTATACTTTTCCATACAAGATACATAATAATTCTCATATATTATATCATGTGCCCATTTGTGATGATAATAGAAGAAAACAATCCCTCCCCCTACACATGAGTCAGATCTGTGTAGGGGCCTTTCTTTATAAGAACTATGTATGTATTGATTTCTATCCATATAGGATAGGTAGTGATTCCTGGATCCCCTGTATTAGGGCCATCTATGATTTTAAGAAAAAAAATCTCCCTCCTTATACACGATTCAAATCTATATAGGGAACTTCTTATATAATAATTGTACGTGGCTTGATTTCTGGCCTTTTGAGATACATAGAAACACTCAGGTATATTGTTTCGGGCCAAGACATAGGTGCATCACCATCATAACCATACCCAATGCTTTGTCCATATCAAAAGTATTTACTCCCATTCAATTAAAATACTATTATGATTCCCCCTAAAGTTAAATCTTCTTCTAAATATGATATCCCTTCACCTTTGAAATAGTTAGAGATCTTGAACCTATATAATAGTGGGTAAATTTTCTTTTAAGGGACAAAATTCCCCTTCCCCTTACACAAGAGTCAAATATGTGTAGGGGAAAATATTTCTAAGAAATATTTTTTGCTTGATTCCAAACCATATATGATATGTAGTAACACCTAGAATCTATATCCAGGGCTCATCCATGATCCTTCATATAATAATCCCCTTGTTTTCTTCCCTGCATGTGAGTCAGATCATTGCAAGGGAGCATAGCTTGGTTCTTCTAACCGTATATTCCATTTTCAAAAAAAAATAGTGTATGATAATTACCCCTTCCACCTGTATGTGTTTTCCTCCATATAATTATTGAATTAATATATTCTATGGTGGAACCCCTTTTCATCCCCCTATATATAAGCCAGATTTTCATAGGGGGCATTTCTCTCCAAGAACTACTTATAGCTTGATTTTTTTCAATACAGGGTACATAGTGACGCTTGAATTTCTTATTCAAATACCAACCAAAAATTACAAAAATAACCCATCCTACCTTTTTTTAACCTTTTATGGATATATTTCACTTCCTCAAATGGTCTCTCACTAAGGTGGGACTTAATTTTCATTCCCTGCACATGATCTAGATCGGTAAAAAGGATATCTCATAGATATTCTGCATAGATTAATAAAAATTCTTCTATCCCTATGTATGAATTAGATCTATGTATGGATCCATATAAGAACTATTTTTTTCTTTATTCATATCCCTATAGTATACATAGTGATGCTTGGATTCTCTATCCTTGGCCTAGATGCAATTTCCAAACAACCCCCCCCCCCCATGCATGAGCCAGATCTATACATAGGGCCTTATTTCAAAAAGTTGTTTTTGATTTGGTTCCTATACTTAAAAGATGAATAGAAATAAACATATAGGCCCAACCATGAAAATTATAAATCCCCTCAACTCATCAAGGTATCTGATTAAATCCCCCATCATTAACAATGGGTCTCGTCGGTTCTCAACACTAAGAAGAGTTTCTTTTACCTTATCTATGAATCAGATTCACACAAAAAATAGAAACTATAAAGGGGTACTACTCTTAAATATGATCCAAATCTACACAGGGTCCCTGATCATGGGTTCTCTCATCTTTGGAACCAATAAATCCCCCATATCTCATGTCCCTCTTTGTTGTGAACCCCTAGCTAGCACAGTATGAGTTTTTCTCTAACTACCTATATTTTATCACACTGAGAATGAATCATGTGAGCTTAAAGGTCTGGGATGACCCATTATCATGATTGGGAGAATCAGGAATAAAGAAGTTAGGCTTCAATGGTCCACATTAAAAGACCCTAAACTACTAAACAATTATATAGTCTTATAGAATCTATTTTATCACATATGTATTTTATCTACATAAGAGACCCCAATATATGTCTATTTATCCATAATCTTATATAGGGATAAAAATTCCCCTACATATCATCCTTTTTGTAATCCATTGAACTACATATTATAAGTTCCACACCGCATAGGTTCTCATTACATGACCCTAAACTACAGAACACCTAAGTTCTTTTCATATGATGTTAAACTGCATGATAGTTTCATACTTGTTGCATGATGTTGAACTACATAGACCATCAACCATTATCACTCTTAATAAAAGGATCAAAGCAGCCTAACTATAGTCAACCAAGGTTAGGGATACTACCATTATCCTTTCCTAAAAACCTCAATCTACAAATCACACTTTGTGTCTTGAGTGTCTCATATTTCCACAAACCTTACACAACCCTTGGAATGGAGTGTGTCTGGATTCAAGGTACCATCCTATTGATTATTCATGTCTTCCCTTATCTCATACATATCCCCTATCCTATCAATTATAGGTTTCTTCATATTGAAAAAGGGTCCTACGTTTCTTTTGAACCTTGAAAACATCGCAAAATAGGTTTCCACCCAAGTGTGATCCATGATTTTCATCCTTTTCATTCTTCTCCCATATCATTACTCATAACCCGATAACCTCAAGCCAAAATTTACAACACATTCATCCCCCATTCAAAAGGGTGTTAGAATATTCTATACCTCAATATCCCTAATTAGGTTATTTTGTCACATCCCCTTGATACTTTGGTCCATGCATCAGAACCTTAAACTATATCCACCTTGGTAAAAGTTGTATGACCTAAAATCATAACCCCTAATGGTCTAAATAGAAATACCCTAAACTAGTAGTGAAATATTCATAAAAATTATCAGACTGAAAACCTGTAAAGGGGGGTTTGAGAAAAATTCAATTCCTACTCACTAATATTATCATTTTTATATCTTATGAAAAATTTAGAGCACAAATCTCATAAGGATAATCTCATGACCCTATAAAAAGTTGATCCATCATTTATACACCCTTTTGGTCTAAGAAAAAGTTAGAGAAATGATTTATCATATCTATTTGCCTTGATAACATGTTCAGTACATGGCAACACAACTTTTAGGGTTTTATGACCCTCCTTAGTTAGACTTTTCTCTGTAACCTACATCATTGATCAAGTGTTTGGACCTATATAAATCTTCCATGTCCATTGGTAAGTTGTATCCAGCAATAAGGGACCCTTTTCTTGACTATCTATATAATCCCTTGGCACTTGCATATGATCCCCTATCCTATCAAGTATATGCATATTTTACTTGAAAAAAGGACCTCTGATCTATATGAGACCTAGAAACATGATAGCTAAAATCATCACCTTAGATTGATTCATGAGTATCCTTAGTTTGTTTTCCCCATCTCATCATCCTAGGTTAAAACTCATTGAGTCATGATTTAGACATCCCATAATTAAACTATTCAAGTGGATTCAAAATCCTTGATGTTACATCACCATATACCATACTCATTCTCAAAGTAAGGATGTGGTACCTCATTCTTAAAAAATTTGGTAGTACTCATCATGTTACCCAAAACTTCATGATATGGGTTCTGATCTTCATGACCATAAACTGAATGCCCACTTTTCTAAGGTAGTATATACTGTAAATTGACCCTCCATTCACATCATGTTTCACTTAGAACTTTCCATATGAACTATATACAGGGTGTTGGAACCCTCCTTGGGTAGCCTTTTCTCTATACCCTACTTCATTTATCAAGTGTTTGAATATCTTAAAAACTTTCATGGCCCTTGGAGAGGAGTGTATCCAAATTCAAGGAACCCTCTTCTTAAATATGCATATAATTCCTTAGAACTTTCACGTGATACCTTATCCTATCAACCAGATGAATATTTTCCTTAAAAAAAGGACCTCAGATACCTTTGAGCCATAGAATCATTATAGTGAAACTCGTCACCTCAGAGTGATTCACAAATATCCCTAGCATGTTCTCCCCATTTCATCATCCTCAGTTCATACCCCTTGAGGCATGATTTAAAAATATCATAAACTAACTATCCAAGTTTATTATACATCCTCGATGCTATTTCACCACATATCATATGTATTATTGAATAATGGATATTAGATACTAGAACCCTTCTTGAATACTCGTCTTTAAATTAAAAATACAGGGTATTATAACCCTTCTGGAATATTCATCCTCTATGATTCACTTTATGTCTTGAGTGCCTAAATTCCCCAAAAAATATTTTGTGTCCCCTAGTAAGGAGTATGCATAGACTTAATAGAACCTCTGCCTAACTACATATATAAGATATTAACACTTGTATATGATCCTTTGGACTGTCAACCAGAGGCATCTTTTCCTTGGGAAAAATTTCCTCTGATCTC
Source organism: Viscum album (assembly GCA_963277665.1). NCBI lineage: Eukaryota > Viridiplantae > Streptophyta > Magnoliopsida > Santalales > Viscaceae > Viscum > Viscum album. Next base: position 1,146,692,073 of record OY728142.1, on the reverse strand, counting down.
TATGAGCCCTGACAAAATTATAGTGGAACTCATCACCCCAATGTGATTCACGATAATCCAAGACATGTCTATATTATCTCATCACCCTGATTCAACCCCTTTGAGGTATAATTCCCTTTTTCCATGAGTCCATCATTCAAGATGTTTCATCAACATATCATCCAATCTATATGAAATTAAACTATAAAAATATATGGGTCAAAGTTTTTTGACCTAAAATGTCATCTGCATTGGTCCAACTTGCATGATTTTAAACTTCCAAATTAAAGATACATAAAACTTGTGAGGTTGAAAACCTGTAAAGGGGGGCCAAATGAAATTTCAAGTCCCTACCCACTAATCCTTCCTCATATGAAGCTTAGTAAAATGTAATGTAAATAAAAGTAAAGCAACATAGATCTTTTAGGTACCACCATATGTCCCTAGTGATAATCAAACTATTCTTTCTAGGCCCCTAGCCTAAAAAATTTAGATCCATCCTTTCCCATAATATTCTCACCAAATTCACCCATTTGAATTAATAAATTCATCACCTATTTCAAATGGACTAGATCTAGAGTGTGGACAAAGGTGTTTATACTGACATCTGACTAGAAGCCATACCCAATTGGAATTCATTTTGGTTCAAGTGTTTGAGTTTAGATTTGGGTTGTATTTATAAAAAAAGATTAATGTATCTTGATAATTTCATGAGAAACTAAGTAATCAATATATCATGATTATAATAAAATAATAAGGTGAGAAATATTGAAAGTGACATGTGAATCTAAAAGGATTTAATTTATTGATACTACAAAAGGAGGTAGGAATCTCCACAACTAGGTGTCTCTCCCATAATCTCCCTAAATAAAGGGAGGATCCTAATAAGTAAAAAAAATATAATAATAAGGGATCAGAAGACCCATCTAGACCTATAAAATTCTTATACAAGGTGATTATGGATTGGCATAGTTGATCTACTAATTCAGCCTCTACCTTTATATTTTGTTGTAATGCCACTACCTTGGAAATAGTATCTAGCCTAGCCTTCTCTACCATATTAATAAGTCCTTGCTTCTCTACCACCATATTCTATGTGCCATTCAGCATATAGTGTAGATAGTATATCTCTTTTTGAATCCTATCAATCTCAAACTTCCTAGTGTTGACCAAATTTTGGTAAGCCGCTAATTTTGTTATGCACTGGGAAGATTCATTTAGGGTATCATTATGATGTTGATCGACTGAAGATGAGGCCTTTTTCATCAATACTCCCATTTAAAGGGCCCACTTTTTCTCTCTCATGTAGACCACCCCCTTCACCCTAGCATGAATAGCCTAATAGTCTAACCCACCATAACCAAGGGTTATGAACATGTACTAGAGATATCCCAACTGGTAATTCATCTCTTTGAAGGGTCCCTCTACGATCAAAATCAAGATTTCCCCCCATACTTTCCACCTTAGCTGTTGGTGAAAGACTGAGTACTTCAAGCCTCAACTTGGGCCTAGTCCAATAACACGAATGTATTCCCAGACCAAATTGCTAAGTGAGGGTATTGTTCCTACATATCTTGGTGGGCTTGGTGTAGAGCTATATTTTATTCCATTTATTTTGGTGGGGAGGGATCATAAAGTGGAATGATCTTGAACCTATAAGCTCTAAGGTAGATCTACTGTGATAAATCGCATAAAATAATATTATCCAGCAAATATATAACATCATTAGAAAATTATCATTTATGTTAATCACTAAGTACATATATTTTTAATCCACATCAGTGGATACCTCAATCACATCAACCTTTACTTTTGTGTAAATAGAAGAATCTTCATATGAAAGATGGCCCTGATGCATAGACGAAGCCCCTTATATGTATATAGTATGTTTGTTACCTTTAAGGGCAATAATTATAAAGATATTACACAATATGACATAAATCGAGTGGTGTATCCAATTTCAAAAAAGATGCTTACCATCACCCATTGATTCCTCCAACCTAGCTAGATTATCATAATAATAATTCTTTGCATTAATATCTTCCAAGAGAACACTCACCCATGTTGAGTTGAAGGGAACAAGCACTAGTACATCTTTAGATTTTTGGAGTTGGTGCAATAGAACTGACTTTCTTAGTACTTTATTATATGTTTTTTCATTATTAATGAAGTTTTTTATCATATCATGATTTTACCTTTGTAATAATCTTGTATGTGATAATTTACTAAGAGTATATTTTGTTATAAAATGTCATAGAAGCTCCCCACTATGATGAGAACCTATAGGTTCCACAAAATTATTCTTGAACCCTATTCTATAGACCGATGATATTGTCTAATGGGATATAGAGGATATAGGCTATTAGTGGTAGAAGGATCATATGTCATTGAGACACCTTCTCATGGTGTTCTCCCTTGGTAATCTCTAAGAGAGTATATTATGAGAACATAATCATTAATAGGAAATCTACATTTTCATGTGTTATTGGATGTTCCTATATGTGGATGTGTGTATTGATCCTTAGACTTTAATATTACCATTAATGGATATCATTACACATGTACTTTAATTTATTGATGAAAATTGTGGTGATATATTCTTTTAGAGAGATAGGATATATTGAGTGTGTTATGAGTGATATTGCAATAATAGATAATGCGAGAATGGATTTATCCCTTGATGGAAGTTGATATCTTAGACCCTTTATGGGAATCAAATTTCCTTCATAAATCCATGGCCATGTTTTTCAGTGGGTGAGTTCATTTTCTATAAATTTAAATAAATGGTTATCGAGCATATAGATTGATGGAAATGGCATGAAACCAGATTTATTCAAGATATTATGATAAATGGGTTATATTACTTGGTAAGCATTTGTAGAAGGTTAGATGTTATTGTGACATTAAATTATTTGTCTATGAGAATCTTAGTGTGTTTCTATATTCTAGTCTTGGAATTTTGGCAGTTATGCCTAATTCCACTAAGAAAGAGGCCTAGAGGTTAACACACTTAGTGTATCTGCAATACTAGTTAAATTAAAGTAATAAATTTAACAATTTGGAATAAATGAGATTTATTCGGTTTGGTCGATCTCTATAATTTAATCACAAGTTTTTTTAAAGAATAAGTGAGTTAAATAATAATGATAAATATTTATTTTCAAGTTTGGTGAATATAATATTTATTATATTATTCATAGAATAATGTAGTGACATTTATTTATTAATTAATTAATTAGTCATTATTCGATGATTGGTAAATTTTGACAAGGGAAAGTGGGATGAGATTAATGGTCTGATTATAATTGATATAAATGATATTTATTCATATTTGTTCATGTGTATCACATGTTAAGTGATTAATATTAATATTATTATTATTATTATTACATGGGTTCAATTAATAATTATAAAGATAAAAATGTTTTTGTGTGAAATTTTCAAACCCTGATCTGGCCATAATAAATATCTAATTATATCACTTTCCATAATCACTTTTTGGTGTAGAAAATTGATAGATAGAGACTCTATTAAGATATAGAGATATTTCTATAACATTCTCTCACTTCCTCCTATCTCAAGCCTTTGATAGAGCATTAAGAGTTCTTCCTCCTTCAACAAGAATACAACTGAGATCAACCACAAATAACACAAGAAATAAGGATCAGTTGTTCAACCACTCGATGATTATATGAAAAATTTTAGAGATTGTGGTGCATGTTTAGATCACTGATATAGGGATTCTACACTTGGATCCTGTAGTAAAATGATGGTATGATGAGATCTAGTTAACCAGATCATAAATAAAATAAGAATTACAAGTTTAGGTAATTCTGTATTTGCTCATAAATTAATTATAAATTACAGGTGAAGATCCTCTTATTTTTTCCATAATTTTAATCTAGTCAAGTCATCTATGGTTATCATTTGACATGATGTTTTGATCATGTGCTCCAATGATTACATGTATATTAAGATGAAAATATGAGTTGGTCATACCATCAAAGGAAACATTTACTGTTCCTAGAACCATCAAGTTGTATCAGATCAGTCACATTTTTAATTTATAATTATTTATTATTAGTTGATTAGTTTCATGAATTTTTGTATTGTTTTATTTGTATAGATTCATTTTAATATCCAAACATCATTTTATCTTACCTTTCTTTTTTCTCAATAACATAACAAACAATCAGTTAATTATTAAAAATAAAGAAGCATTTCATCACACCATATGGAGGTTTCAAAGGTTCTTCCTAGATAAAACTAGAGTACATGGTGTGTACTAACAATATACATGTCGTGTAATTTTTTTTCATGTTTTTATCTAATAAAAAAGTTAGATATATTTGAGGAAATTGGATCTAAGATTTGGAAAAAAATGGATCGTCAGGTAGATCCAGACATACTAGCGCATGGATTGAATAACTACCCACTATGTATCCATTTTTCATGATATGTAGTAACAGACTTCTTACAACCAAGAACACAGGGTGTCCTAGCATTCCATGTATCGGATACACGACACAGGTTTGGATGACCCATGAAACTCTGATGCCACACACCATGTAATTTGGACTAGAAATTTTGTACCTTGAACTCATCAATAGAAAGAAACACAACTATACCAAAGTCATGTGTTATGAATATGATCAAAAGATAGTACACATTTTGTACTATAGTACACACCATGTAGTTTTCTATAGACATTGTGCCCAATTTTTCATGGAGAAAAATTAAATATATAATTAAACCTATTCTCATGTGTTTTGTGTGTCATTTATTTGATAGCACATGCCATGTCTTAGTATTTATAATTATATATATTAAATCTACTTATATGTTAAAATTTGTATAATCACACAACTATTATGTAACATCCTCTGATCTGTTACTCTCTCCTGAGTATATCTGGGTGTTTTTTGTTATAAATTTATTTCTATATCTTCTATTGATACGACTATACTTGGTGATTTATGTTTAGTTTTTTTGTGGTTTCCTACTGGGTATTGTTATACTCACCCTTTCATGGTATCTTCCCACATGTTTCATGTCTTGTGAATATGATGACCCATTTGATGGTGTCCTAGGAGGACAGAAAGGGGGTGGATCATAGCTCAAGATAGATAGAATGAGGTTTTTTCTAGGTGTTTTTATTCGATCATAGTCCTCACCCTTGGACCAGGATGGACTCTTTATATTTTTTGGTTAGGATCATATTTCCCCTTTTTATTTTTCAATACTTTACCACCGTACTCTGTTTGTGGGATTGTAGATGTATTCATGCATTGGTTTTAGTTGTTTTACATTTCAACATTGTATGGTCTTGGAAATGTGTTCATGTGTATAGGTACATTAGGATAATACCTCCCATTTGTGGGATATGCCTACTTGGAATTGTTCTCCATCCCCTGTCTTATTGGGTGTAGGATTAGGGTAGTCATGGGTTAGAATCTTGTGGTTAGATTTGTGATATGAATCACAATTGAAATCAAAGTGATATATCTTATGAGTTTTGGAATATCGGGAATAATATTAAAGGGTATGGCCTTATGGGAGAAGAAGATAATTAGGGCTTAGGATATAAGATTAAAACTTTTAGAAGTTTATTGATCATGTGAAGAATATGAGGACTTTCAATTTATTCAATAGAAGGGGTTCACGTGATCATGAGAATGCATTGGGGTCCTATGATCACATTACAATAAGGTGGTCATGCAATCACGCAACCAGTGTTAGGTTATGTAATCATGTGATGTGGTATTGTGAACAAATTATCATTACACAATCACATGAATAATAGTTCATCATGTGATCACATGAGTGAGGGGTTATCATGTGATCTAGAAAACTTTTTCAATAATGGTTTATGTGTTTTTTTAAACCATCCTTCAAAATTACTTACATAATTTTCAAACAACAATTGAAAAAATCTTTTTTGCTCCAAGAATTACACTTTCTCTACGTTTCCAAAATCTTAACTCACCAAAATTCTTCCTTTGGTATGATTTATCCTATTAATTAGGGTTTTTTAATGTGTCTCCCTCCCTATATCTATATTTGGGTGATCTATATACATGATTCTAAGGTTGTGAGATATTTATCACATGATTCGGTGGTGTCTCATGCATCACACAAGACTAAGTCACATGTCACCAATGACATATCCCCAATGCATCATGTGAAAAACAACAATAATGATATAAACCAATAATATATAACCTCAACTTGGATCTAGTCACATGATTTTATTGTCATGGCATGGTCACATGAATTTATGAGGGTGTTGTGTAAATAAAAACAACTTTCAGACCCTCCCATCTTGGACAACCATCATCACATGGTCCCTTGGGGGTTAGAAACTCACGCATGTCTGAGAGGTGTCATATAAAGAGAAGAGACTATGTGAAAGCCCCATCTTGGATAGATTTTTTCTTCAGATCCTCTTAGGGTTAAACTCATAGACAACCCCCCTTCGCTTGTCTTTGAGGCATCACATGAACAGCTTGGGGTCATGAAATTGTGTCCCTTTGGGGGTTATGTTATCATGAAACCCAGTCGCATGACCCTTAATTGGTCATGTGATAAAGTCATAAAACATTCCTTTCTTTCAAAATTCATTTGTATAAAATGAAATTTTTGTTTTGGATATTTTCCCAACTTTATTTTTTCTGATGTTCATCTAGATGCTATAAAAAAAATCCCCCCACTCAAAAATGAAGTCTGGAAGAATAATAAAGGAATATGTTTCGAGGAAGTAAATTCCCACCTGAGTCCCTTGGGATACCCTCTATATTTTACTCTTCTAGGTAACTTTTGATATTCTAAGTGACTCTTAGTATTCTATGAAATTCTCTATAAATAGGAGAGTGAAGGTTAATCTCCTCACTTTTAATTTCTGGAGTTATTGATTTTTTTCACGTGAATTGTTCACTTGATCACCCTTCGCATGAGTGTATAATGTGATTGGACCATGTATCTGAACTACATAACCAAATTTTATAATGGAACCATATAATAAATCAATGGTAAGTCATTTGGTCCATGCATTTTGTATCTTCAGGATGCTCATGTTATTTTCATAATCTCTTAAAAATTATATGAATGCATGAAGCTTCTAGGGTTATGTGATTTGTGTGATGATTATAAAGTCACACAACCCTTTATCATTTTCCCCTTTTCGAATCCAGACTCTTTCACTTTACACTTAAACCTAAATTTCCCTTTTATCCAAGTATAGATTCCTTTAATAAGGGATGTTGTAGTGTCTATGGATCATCGTAATTTCATGGTCTGTAATGTATACTCTGACCAATTCATAACCATTCAGTATACTCAAAATAGTCTTATGATATTTATAAGGGATAATCTTCTAGAGTATCCACTATACAATTAGTTAACCTTGTAAAGGTTTGACCTTTATAATAATGCCATGATTTCACTACCTGGGGTGGGGATTGTACCTCCCTCCTGGATCCTCAAGTCTCAGAATACATTTAGGGAGAATATTTCATATGTGGGTTATTTCTTCCCTAAATATGATTGTTTCAATAGATATATTATAAAGACTATTCTAAAGGATTTTTAAGTGGTATCATGTGAGTCTGAGCCCTGCATCTAACTCTATAATTCAATAATGTAAAATTACATATCTAATTAGAGATTCGAGAGATTATCCATCTGGGATATCCAAATGGGGGAATATTTGGAATGGACTTAGGATGGCCCTTTTGGGTATAACATGATACTACTAAATTTTCAGCTGATTTGAAGAATAAAAATTTACATGAGGCTATCCAGGTCTCTTAGACCCTCGCATATTGAAACAAAGGTCTGATGATAGGCTTGGTCAGCTAATAGATCCTAGACATGAATATGTTCCATATATTGTATGATGAGATCAGCATTAGTGTCTAAGATGTTGAGAAGATGTTTTTTACACCAATTTTGGTATATATGTACGATGAGTTTATCCCTCCCTAGTCTTCTTAGGATGATGTAAAATGAACCCCCACCCCCTATTGTAAAGGAGTTGATCGACCTAGCTAACAATGCCCTTGTGAAGGGCCCATATCCTAGGGATGAAACCCCCTATAATACATGGTATGATCTATTCATCAATAAGACTTGATAAAATCATTTGGATAAGAATCTCAAGGCCCATCCATCAGGAAAATCTTATGGGGTATAGGGTACCTACCACCTGATAGATTAAGAATAACAATTCAACAATTGGGGGTGGATGGTCACCTCCTAGCCCGACCGACTTGTTTAGCTAGCTAGATTCCTAGAAATTTACCTGAGTGGGTACTTAATCCTAGTTAAAGGGGTAGAGTAAGGGTATCCACCTTTGTGATGCTGTAAATGATGGAATGTGGTAGACATTTTGGTTTTCCATTTATTTTACTGACCAAATTATATTGCGAACTACACCACATCTATAGGGGAAGGTCCCCAAACAATATCTTAAGCACTTTATAAGTGTGATGGGAATGGATGGGAGTCCATATATGTTGCTATGAGTTTCTTAGTTCCCATAATATTCTAGGTGCTTGGTTTTGTCCATTTCTTCATAGTATTAGCATAGTCAGGCCTACCACCTTGAAAAATTAGGAAATAAGAAGAAGGTTGAACTATCATGACTGGTTTTTTATATCATATGGGGTTCCCACTTTTTCAATCATGAAAATGGAAAGGGTGATCCTGAGGACCAAGAATAGATGATTTCCATCTATGAGGTAATCCTATATAATCAAATAAATGATAATATATTTTCCAAGTGGTATGTACCTTTCAGATTTTGGTGTAAGTTTAGGTGTGTTTAAATGAAGTATCCCACTCCTCCCAATGTCTAGTCCAAAAGGCATCTGATAGTGGATCACCAATTTTAGATGATTTTCACAAAGGAGGAGACTCATGTCCAAGTGAAATTTAAATAGAATAGTGTGAATGTTGGACTCTCCAAATCCTATCCTAATGTCTAGGTCCAACTATACCCAAATGGTCAATTGTTTGTATTGGTGATGAAGGCCAAAAAGTTTCCAATAGTAATTGAGGGTGGAGTTGTAGAGGATCCAATGGAATTTAAAAACTATAGGACTATAAATAAGCCATTTTAAAGTAGATATATGGCTCTGTAGATTCTTTAGAAGAAAATGAGGCACTTTTAATCAACTCCATCATCAAGTAAAGCACTAACGAATGCAGTGATGGTGGGTGGAGTGCCTGTGAACAAAGTTTCAGTTGTAATGGAACCTTCTTTTGTTTTGACATCATTTCCCATTGTGTGACAGCAATGGGATGAATGAAGAAAGAATAAATCCATCACTAAGATTTTGGGGGTGTTGTGTTAGGTGGAGTAGGAGTTATCAGGTTTTGGGATAATTGTCGTTCTTGAGGAAATTTCCCACAAGCAATGACTCGATGAAGTAGAGGCATTCCTTTAGGACCTAAATACACTAATTCATTAAATTAATGGTTAAATATACTACTCAACCTGAGTATGATGGATGACTATTCCTAGAACAATAGTGCCTACTGAGGATAGGGAAAACCAACATGAATCTAGTGAAGAGGTAAAACTGATTTTATCATTACCCACATATTCTTTGATTATAATCAATAATGTGCTGATAATTCCATTTTCCTTTTAATATTATAGGATTTTAGAGAGATCTAGTCACCTATTTAATATTCTATATATTCTCATGGTGGAATGGTGGATGAGGCAGACTTGGATGGTGACCAGTAGGTTGCTGACCATGGATCTCTGGGTCAGATGGAACTAATGGAGGAAGTGGTCACTAATCCAAAAGAAACACTATTTTTACCTCTTCTACTGCCACATAAAGAACCTCCATTTTTGATCCATTCCAAAGTTATTTCCATAAATAATACAAGGAATAGGAAGTAGTTCAGGTCATCAAATAATCCTCACCCATAATCAACAAGTAAGTGTTGTAATTCATAGAATTTTCTTTTCTCATTCAAGTTGCTCCAAGAGCTCATCCTGACTTGTTTAATCATGTAGGTCCTCATCAAGTTCATTTGAAGAAATATATTTCTACATATAGGGAGGAATATAAACCTTAAATCACTCAAATAGGACCCTGACATTGAATGGGATTCACAGGGAGGTGAAAGAAGCTAGTGTAACATCATGTTACCAGATTTCAAGTATGAACCTTGTTTTGTTCTTGGTTCTCTTTGTTTACATGTTGATCATTAGTTGTATCCATTATTTCTTATTTATAATCATTATTTACTATTTTTTCCCTTGTTATAACTTTTAGAGGGGTGTAAAATAGTGTATTTATTCTAGTTTTAGTTGTCGGGAGGTGGATGAGGCTTTTAGAATGGGAGTGGGCATGCTCATGTTGCTAGAAAAGCTACAGAAGGGCCACTGGATGGTCAGTGAAGGCCACCAGCTATCCAATGGGAGGTTGTAAGTGGGGATTTCTTATAGTAACTCCACTAACTAGCTAGTGGAGTGACTATTGGAAAAAAATTCTATATGGTACATTGGATCACCAATGGATGCCCATCGGCCATCCGGTGCGAATTCAGTGGCCTTGGTAATCTACCAGGCACCACCGGCTAGCCAGTGGAACTGATGAGACTAAAAAATCCTAGTGTAGTGTAGTAAGTTTTATATATTTTAATTTGAATTTTAAATTTTATCCTCTACCTAAAATTTCATTCGACCGTAAACACCTTGGAGGCTCTGAAGAGATGATTCTAGATTTTACAACCTTGATTATTCATGGATCTAAGTGTTGATAGATGAATTTTATTTGCTATGGTAAGTTTAATAACAATTTTATCAAGTATTATCCTTTCTTTATCTCTATACATATTCAATAGTGGTGAATTTTCATGTCATTGATATATATAGACCTTTACTTGATGAATTTCCATTTTAGGATTCTCCTTTAATAATTTTATCCCTCAAATCTCCATTGGTGGATCTCGTGTGGTTGTTTATTGATCTTGGTTAAGGTAGGTGGTTTTGTAAGGAAATATATATCAATTAAAACCTTTGATGATTGTTTAATTTAAATTTTTTTTAAAACTTTAATTAAGTCTCTTAGAAAATTATTTGAAATGACATGGTCTTTTTAATGAAATCCTTTGACAATGGATTTTGAAAATTAAGAGTTGATTTCATAAAATGATCTTGATTTGAAAAAAATGATTTAAATCATGATTTTTATGAGATAAAAAGGTGTGAATTTTTTTATGATTTGAAATTAAAGGAATTATTTTTTATAAAAACATTTGAAGTTGTTTTTTGAAATGAAAGGCGTGTTTTGAAACTTGAACATGGGGACAATTAAAATAACTATTTGAAATGATTGAGATTAATTGAAAATAATGATAAACCCAAGTATGATTTATTTCCATAAAGAACATGGTATGTTGGGTAGTTAGGTAGAAGGATATTCACACTTGGTAAATTGATATCTAGTAATGACATGATGATGACAACGAAAAAAATCTATCTTGAGTTTATGGAGTTTATTCTTTGGGATTATCTCATATTCCCCCTAGGACTGGGATTTAGGGAGTGTATGCACACCTAGATCCATATTTCATTGAGATTATATAGAACCTTGTGGCATAAACTAAGTAACCTTGGGTCTTATTACCATGGTTCTATGATTGAAAATTATTATACATTCCAATTATTGATTGAAATTATTTACTCGGGTCTATTTTGTTAGAAATTATTATTCATGATTATTTTGGTAAAGATGCTTATATCTGGTTGATTTTATGGAAATTTAATTTGAAACCAATTTTATATTATCCATTTAAATTTTTTTTAAATCATGATTTGATAAAAATTATGAAAGGATTTCCATGCCATGTTTTATTTAAAATTGTGAAAAGTTAGTTTATTTGTTATAGATTGCTTATGAAATTATTAGTGAGATCCTACTAGGATTTGTTTCTCACATCATACATTTTCCATAATGTGTTTTTTGATTTTGTTATCCTTAATATAAGAAAATAGAAATCACCACTATGAGGTGGTGGGTGTACTTGATTAGCAAGACCTTGGGAGTTGGTAGTGGCCGGTGGAACGTGTAACCCACTTGTTACATGGGGACTTGGTGATGATGTCTTGATAGTATTATCAGATGAATTCAATAAATATAACAATTTTTATACTTTATTTGGTTTAATTTTGGTACTTTTAATCTTGAGGAGTTTTTGGAATACTGGTTGTTTATTCTTTTATATCCACTACTTTGTCTTAATGAGTTTCTATTATGGAAAAATTATTCCCTATTATTTGTAATTGATGCCCAAAAATTAGTCACCAGCTCGTGGGGATCAGGAAAACCCTTCAATTCATGTCAAATCTGATTTGGGTACCATTTAGGTGGGTTATCCAGGCCGAATCATGACATTTGGGGTCCAAACAAGGTCATACCTAGTGTTTGTTGTAAAGGTTTCAGGAGTAGTGGAAGCATCCATTGATGGTATGACCAAATTATATTTTAGTATTAATATATGTGTAATAATTGAATAAAATAATAAAAAATTCATTTCCAATTATAAACATATATTACTTGACTAGATTAAAATTCCAGAACCATAATAAAAAGGTTTTCACATGTAATTATAATTAATTTATAAGTAGATATAAAATTACCTCGACTTTTAATTCCACTTTGGTTGATGATATGGTTAACTAGATATCATTGTACCATCATTTTTCTATAGTATCCAAGTGTATTATCCCTCTATTAGTAACCCACACATGCACCAAAATCTTTGAATGTAATCGTAGAATCATTAGGTGCTAGCACGATTGATCCTTTTCCCTTGCATTGTTTGTGGTTGATCATAATTGTATTCTACTCGAAAGAGGTAGAACTCTTTATTCTCTCTCAAAGTATTGAGAGATGGTTAAGAGAGAGTTTTCTCTAGATCTCTATATCTCTACCTATATCTGGATAGATACTCTCTCTATTTTTTGTGCACACTAAAAGTGATTATAGATAGTTATATAGTTATGTATTTATTATGGCAGGTTTAGGGTTGGAAAATTGCACACTAAACCCTTTCCATATTTATAATTATTAATTCAACCCATGTACAATATTATTATTATTATTATTATTATTAATTTATTAACATTTGAAACATTTTATGAATATAAATAAATATCATTTATATCATTTCTAATCAGACCATTAAGCTTGGCCCACTTTCCCTCGTTAACATTTACCAATCCTCAAATAATGATTAATTAATAAATAAATAAATGTCACTATGTTATTAAATGATAAATATAATGAATATTATATTCCCAAAACTTGAAAATAAATATTTCTCTATTATCATTTAACTCACTTATTATTTTTAATAACTTGTGATTAAATTATAGTGATCAACCAAACTGAATAAATCTAGTTTATTCTAACTTGTTAAATTAATTTATTAAATTTAACTATTATTATAGAAACACTAAGTGTGTGACCCTCTAGGCCTCTTTATCAGTGTCATTAGGAAAATCAACTTAAATTCTAAGCTTAGAATTTAGAAATACCCCAAGGATCCTATAGAAAAATAATTTAATGTCACAACAACATCCAACCTCCTTCAAATGCTTACTGAGTAATATAATCTCTATATCATGATATCCTGAATTAAGCATGTTGTGTACTATATCATAAACCAATATGGTCTATTTATCTTTATTTTAATTTTTTTAAATGAACTCACCCATCGAACACCATGGTCATGTATTTATGTAGGAAATTCCATTCCCATACAAGGGCTTGAGATATCAACTTCCATCAAGGGATGGAAGGGATAAATATTTTATCACGTTATCTATTAATACAACATCACTAGTGACACACCCAACATATCCTACCATGTAGTGAGCATATGTAGTTATGGTTTTATTCAATAAATCAAAGTTCATGAGTCGTGATATCCATTAATGATAATATTAATGTCTAAGGATAAATACACAAATCCACATATAGGAACATCTAATGATAAATAATGAGTTTTCTCTCACAACCTATTCTCTTGAAGATTGATAAGGGAGAACACCATGAGAAGGTGTCTCAATTCCTTATGATACTTCTACCCCTAATATCCAATATCATCTATGTCCCATTAGACAATATCATCTGACCATAGAACAAGGTTCAAGAATAATGTTTTGGAACCTCTAGGTTATCATCATAACAAGGAACTTCCATGACCTTTTAGTGTAATATATAATATTGGGAAATTATATCATACAATATTAATAAAAAGTAACAATTATAATATGATAATAAAATTCATTAATAATTAAAAAACATGTAATCAGGTACTAAGAAATTTGATCTAGGGAACTAACACCAACAAAATCCCACTTGCACTTGATCCGACTGAAAAAAACTGTTAGTCCACTAGGTATAACATGATATCCATGCCTCTACCGAGATAAATCCTTGGTCAAAGGGTCTACCACATTTTCCTCCATGGATACTTTTCTCACCATAACTTTACCTCATTGAGAAAAATACCTCAATAGATGAAACTTCTAAAGTATGTTCTTTTATTTTGGTGTGACCTTAGCTCTTTGGAGAGATCCATCACAACAGTGTTATCATAGTAAACTATGATAGGGTTTTTACTACTAGGTACCACATCAAGAACTTAGAAAAATTTGAAAATCCAATTAGTTTCCTTGGTTGTATAGAAAGCCTCAACATACTCGGACTTCGCTCTAAAACCAATAACAACTGGCTTCTTTGAACTCTTCTAGCTCACAAATCCTCCATTTATATAAAAGATATATCCATACTAAAACTTCATATCATTATGATCTATCTAAAAACTATCATCTCGGTAACCCTTATGACTAGCTCTTCATCTCCTCCATTCACTAGGAATATATCCTTAGTTTTCCTCAGATACTTAAGGATGTCCTTGCAAGTATTTCAATGCTATTCACCTATATCTTCTTGATATATATCTACCATTCTCAAATCAGAGGAAACATCAATCCGTATACACAATATGATATACATGATGGGTCATATCACATAAGTTTATGTGATATTTATAATTATCACTCTTTCCTATTGTATATGCGAACACATTTTCTTGGAAAATCTATAGCATGCTCCATTTTAACCAATCCCCTCTTAGATTGTTCTATACCAAACCTATTGAGTATCTAGTTGATTTATATACCATGAAATAGTCCGAGAATCCTCTTGGATCTATTATGCATGATCTTAATCCCTATAATATAGGTCGCTTCACCTAAGTTCTTTATGGAGAAGCACTTTCTAAACCATGCCTTAATATCTTTTAAAGCTAGTATATTATTTATAATTAGTAATATGTCATTAACATATACTACTATGAAAATTACCATAATCCCACTAAACTTATTTTAAAAACATGGCTCATATTCATTCTTAATGAAACCAAATTCTTTTATATCTTCATCAAATCAAATTTTCCATAACCTACATGTATGTTTTAATCCATAAATGGATATCTGTAATTTGAGAACCATTTTGGAATTACTTGGAGTCACAAACCCTTCTGGTTGTGTCATGTACACATCCTCTTGAAGGTTCCCATTAAGGAAAGTAGTTTTTATATCCATTTTTAAAAATCTAATAGTTATGGTAAGAAACTATGGAAGACAAAATTATGATGGATCTAAACATGGAAAATATAGAAAATGTTTCTCCATAGTAAATTCCTTGACATTTTATAAACCCTTTATTCACAAGACATTATTTATAGGTATTTACTTTACTTTCAATTTCTATATTTCTTTTGAATACCCATTGACACCTAATAGGTTTTTCATCAACTGGCGGATTGAATAGAAAAAAAAATTAGTTTTGAAACAAGTAATCCATCTCATAATTAATGTATTCTTTCCATATATCAGCTTTTGAGATCTCAATTGCCTCATTGTATGACAAAGGATCATTATTATCAACTAATAATGATTCTCCAACATAGGTTACTAGAAAATAATATCTCTCTAGTTCTCTTACCACACTATCGCTTCTATGTAGCATTTATATTTCAAGAACAACTTCTTCCCTAGGGACTTGGGGAATCAGTTCATGTACTAACTCATGTGTATCATGAACATCAACTTCATAGAAGTAAATATTTCTCCCACTATCCTCATTGAGTATGTGATTTCTCTCAAAAAAATAGTCTATCATGCGATAATCACTTTTTTGTCTAAAGGGTTGTATAGATATTATCCCCTTATTTACTTAGGATACCCTATACAGGTACACTTTGTGCCCAGGGGTACTAGTTTGTTTCTTGAGTTATCCTTAACAAACCCATCACATCCCCATGCATGAAAATGTGACAAAATAGGTTTTACTCCACTTCATAACTAAAAGGGAATACTATTTTCCACTTTACATGGTACTTAGTTTAGTAAGTATGTTGTCTTCTATAATGAATATCCCCAAAAGGATAATGGAAGGCTTGTGTGACTCATCATCGACCTTACCATGTACAAAAAGGTATGGTTCCTCCTTTCACTAACACCATTCCACTGTAGTGTATAAGGTGGTGTGAGTTGAGATAAAATCCCATACTCCTGTAGAAATCCGATAAATACTTGGTTAAGATATTCACCACCTCAATCCGATCAAAGTTTCTTTATCTTCTTTTCAAGATTATTCTAAATTTCATTCTTGAACTATTTGAACTTATTAAATGATTAATACTTATAACTTATTAAGTATATACTAGCTAAATTCATTATTAAAAGTAATAAAGTATGAGAATCCACCTCTAGCTTCTACTTGAAAATTTCCACACACATTGGTGTGTCCCAATTCTAGAAGATCTATGAACTGTTAACCATGACCAATGAATGGTGGTTTGTTCATATTTAATTGTAACCAATAGTGACATATTTCAAGTGTCTTAAGTTCAAAAGAGTCTAAGTAACCATCTTGATATAGATTTTTCAAACACTTGTTTTTTATGTGGCCAAGAAAGTGATTCCATGGTTGGGTGTTATATGAGTTGTGTGTATTTGTTTCATTATAAATTTCCAATATTTGGTTTCCATAATTTAATACATAAAGGTCATTATTAAACTATTACATACCATAAAATATGATATCTTTATAAAATTAGTAACATTTATTCCCAAAGTTGAAAATAAATCCATCTATGTCTAAACAGTGAACAAAAATAATGTTCTTGGTAACACTTGGAACATAATAAAAATTCTTTAAAACCAAAACTAATCATGTTGACAATGTGATATTGTAGTATATAATTGATAGGTTAGCCAGACTCACTCTATTGGTAGCCCATAAATAAACTTCATCTTTGGAAATATTCCTAAATTTAATTGGTGCTTGTATTTGGATACAAATGTGAGAACTATAGGTAGTATATAATACCCAACTTGTAAATATTGATAAATTACACTCAATAATGAATGCACATGAAGCTTCCCCTTACTTATTTTTCTTGGTGAAATTCCTCTTCCAATGTCCCTACTTTCCACATGAAAAACATACCACATCATATTCCATTCCTTGCCTCTAGATCTTCTTCCTATTTGAAGGATGATGCTCCATATCCTTAGACTTTAAATGAGTCTTTAACCCATTTTCCATGTTACTTCTCTTATTATTCACCATAATTTCAATGGGGTTTTCATGCCCCATGTCTTTATCAACTTGGAGAATAAGTGTAAGTTGTTTTGAAACTATCTTCTCCCTATTTCTCATATTATCATTCACAATAAAACTAGAGAAGTTTTTAGGTAGTGAGGAAAAAATGATATCTAGGTGGAGATCATCAGAGATATTAAAACCCAAGATTTATAGTTGATTAATGTAGCCAATAATATTTACTATATGTGGCCTATCGGGAAATGAATCTCTAATCTTTCTCATGAATAGTGCATTAGAGATCTCATATCTTTTTTATTTTACCTTCTCTTGATAGAGATCCCAAAGGAGAGAAATGATGTTATACGCATCCATATCCTTATATTGCTTTAAAATCTCAATGTACATAGAGGATAACATGAAACATTGGACATACATTACATCAACCACATGTTTTAAATATACATTTACTTCTTCCTTACAAGCCTATTTGGAAAGGAACTCGGGAAGTGTGGCTTCCAAGATGTACAATTTCATTCATAATGTAGTATAACACATAAGCGCCTATACCATTCCTAGAAATCACTACAAAAAAACAACAGATTAGTGTAATTTTTTTAGAGGGTGTTATGCACAACCCCAACTAATCATTGGATTTAGAGGGGGTTCACAACCCCCTCTAAATTTTTTAACATTATTTTATTAATATTTGGTTGGATTTTAGAGGTGGTTATTTCAAAACCACCAATAGTTTAATAATTAGTGGCTCTATATGTTCAGTTGGATTTTGGAGGCTCAATATATATGTATGTATGTATGTATATATGCATTTTTTTAGATTTTAGAGGCTATATATACATGTATATAATATAATTTTTTTAAGGAAATAGTATATATATATATATAATGGAATTTGTTTTTTAAGGAAATAGTGGGGGTTCATAAACCCCTCTAATCTCTTAAATTATAGGGGGTTTTGAATCACCCCTAGGCCTAGCCTAGTGGAAAAGGGGCCTATGGGGTGTTGGGGAGGACTCGGGTTCGAGTCTCTCTGGCTTCCTGCATGTGTGTGTTTCATGATTCTTTGTAACTTAGTAGTTCCCCTTCCCTGATCGTTTATAATAGATGGGGTTCATGAACAACCACTAATTCCTTTGATTAGAGGGGGTTTTAAGCCCCCTCTAATTTATGACATTATATGGGTTTATGAACCACTGCTAATCCATTGGATTAGAGGAGATTTTCATCCCCTGTATTTTTTTAAATAAATCTCAGATAAATTAAGATTTTATAATATGTGTGTGTATGTGTGCATGTGGGTATATAAATATATATATTACATAAACACATTATATAAATGTATTTAAATACATTATATAAATATATTAAATAAATAATTATAAACATAAACAAAATTGTATGCATATATAAATATTGGTATATATAATATAAATGTAATTATAAATATATTTATTCTAATATATAAATTTTATATATGGTTTTATAAATACTATACATTTATATTATGATTTATATTATACATATATTATGTTAAATACATTTGTATTTTATATTTATGTATAAATACATTTATATGATATTATGTATACAAATATATATAATATAGACAAAATTAAATATATATATATATATTATTTATATTATATTATACATATTTTATTATATATAAATTTATATGTATTATATAATTATTTTATATATATTGTATTAAACCATATTAATTAAAAATTAAGTTAGTAAAAAATATCATTTAATTATATTATATATTTACAATTATATGAATGCATTTAATTTTGTGTGTTTAGATATATGTGTATACATGATATAATATAAATTAATTTAATATAATATATGTATAATATAAATCATAAAATATAAATTTATAGTATTTATAAAACCAACATATAATTTTTATAGTTTAAAATATAGGTGTAATAATAATAATTAATAATATTATTGTCACACACACACGCGTATATATATATAATTATATAAAAATAATTATATAAATACATATACATTATAATTATATTATATCTATAAATATATATTTATATAGGTAAATATATTTATTTATATATATTATACACAAATATATATTATATATAAATATTATACACAAATATATATTATATATAACTATTATACACAAATATATTATATATTACACACAAAATATATTTTATATACACAAATATATTATATATACACAAATATATTATATATAAACAGATATATGATATATAAACACACACACATATATATATAATCTAATATTTTGGTATCTAAATAAATATAATTTTTTGCATATAATAAACATATGACAACTCTGTATAGTGGATCGAGCACTGGGAAATATGAAAGGGGTTCCGATTTCGAATCCTAGTGGGGGATTTTTGTCTGAGAACAAGCACATAATCGGGGGTGTGTCTCATGTAGTGCTGGGGAGGTGTTTGGAGGACAAAGGGTTTGGATTTGGTGGGGATGTTGGGGCCTATGGATGATGAAGGGTTGGGATTTGGGGGGGCCAGGGTGTCATGGGGTTGTCCAGGGGGTGTATTTCGGTGTTTCATGGGGTTGTTTAGGGGTGTACATGGGTGTCTAAGGGGGCCACAAGGGGTGTACAAGGGGTGTGTTTTGGGGTTTTATGGGGTCATTGGGGTGTCCAGGGGGTGTAGGGGGTGTCATTAGGGGGTCGCTAGGGTGTCCATGGGGGTATCTGGTGTAAACAAGAAAGACATTTGGGGCGGTTATAAGATAATTTACCCTAATATGGGTGTTTGGAGGTTCATTTAGGGGTGGTTCTAACCGACCCTAAATTGGATTTTTAATTAGGTGTGGTTAAAACCACCACTAATCCATACATTTTCACTGAATTTATAGTGAATTTATAGGGGGTTAAAACCCCTTCTAAATTAACACCACTAAATACAATTTCATTTTACCAGCACTTATTCAAAACTGCCCCTAAGGAAAGTAGGCGGCCACTTTAGTGGCCATTATGGGTAACCACCACTTAAGTGTTTAGAGGGTTTATAACCCCCTCTAAATAAAAAAACAACCCCCTCTAATCACCATGTTTTTTTGTAGTGAATTTATGCTAGTGAGAGGGTTATCCTTCTCTCGTATAAATCTCGGTGATATTGTCGAAGTCGTTTTATTTTTTATTTATAAAAATTAAGAGTAGATAATTAGTACTTGTTTTTATTATAAAAATATATTAATAACTTTAAAATTAATTAAATTGTATTAATATATCACTATTTTTCAAAACCCAATAGTCCACACCATCAGTTTTGGAATATCTTGCTGTTTAGATATTCTAGTAGCAAGGATCCATATTCCCCTTCTAATAACTCATACTTGGGACTGACAAGATATTCTAATGGTTTTATTTATGAATAACTTTCCAACTAAATTAACTCGTAGTACTTTGATCCATTAAGTGGACTCCCCAATTCAGAAATCATGTTTTAAAGATTTCATCAAAACGTACCTCTCAATTACACCAAGTTCTTCTTGGGCAGCCAAACCTTGACTTAAACTAAGTTAATTCAACCCAAAACTTCATGCTAAAAGTTCCATGATAATTTAAAGTTCCCCAACTTGGGTTTTTCAAGCACTTTGAACTATGATGTTGATTCTAACTTAAGTAGTGGAAGGATATACTAACTTAATATTTTATTTGAGGGATTTTTATCCTTATACGTAGAACACATTTTATCTTTTCACATGACTTGTTAATATTAAGTGGATTATACTTAAATTATTAACCGTGTTTGATAAAACATTTATGTATAATATTATTATATTTCATTATATCTTACATGTTTTTTAATTCATTTATTAAGTGGTCTCATAGCATCCACATAGATAAATAATTAACCATTCAACTAACATAAATAAAATATAAGTGGCATGATCATGAGATTTTATAATTTTTACTTTATTTAGAGGATGATAAACCAACCCTCAATAATAAGGGAAAACACCTTGAACCATATCTTGGTTTGTTTTATAGCATTTCACCTTTAAATCCTATGTATCATCTCAATTGGTTTCACTTCATCTCCTTAACTCAGACCATCTCCTATCACCTATGAGATTTATCCTTACATAATATTTTACCCACACACAGGTGTGGGAATCTAATGGATTGTATAAAGGGGGTTTACAAAAAATAAACCATGAGAATGTAGGCCCTTACATAATATGGAGGAGGGGATGACACACAGACCATTAATTTTAATTTAATAATAATAAATTTAAAGGAACCAATCTCATACATGGGGATGGTCTAATTTTATGACCATCCACACATCAATCAATGAGCATATATTTTCAATATTTTTATCAAATACTTTTATTTATTCTTTAATTAATATAATGTTCCATGAATTAATCCAACTATTTAAATTAATCTTAATTCCATCCAAGCATCCTTAAAATATCATCATCTATAATTTTAAATAAAAATAATTTCATTTTAAATTAACAAAGTACACAAGTGTACTTTGGAGGAAATACGTGAGATCTCATCTTTTTTTAGGTACATACCTCTTTGAGTTTTTTCATTAAACATCTTTCGTTGGGTTTTCCTTTGTCTGTAAGCCTTGGTGGATAAGACTTGTTTGGAGATAGAGCGAATTTATTAGGGAAATTGGCCTAAAGTTCAAGATTTTTTGTTTATTTTAATTAATGGAGTCTGGGTATAAATGTGTTAAATGGGATTATGAGGGTTTTCATGCAATTTTGAAAGGTTCAAAAGTGTTTAGAAATCTTATACATAAACTAGTTTGAGAAATTCCCACTAAACATTTACACTCCATGAGTGTGTTACATGATGCATAAATTCACAAGAATATGTCATGAACCAATGCATGGTGTGAAGTGGTTACATGTCATGTAAACTTCTCACATTGTGGAAAATTTAAGCATGGTTAAATATTAAACCAAGGAAACATGTTTTTCAGTGTATCTCATTAATTGGGAAATAAATGATGTAAAAGGGTTACATGCTATGTAAGTTTATTCCCCAAGAGTTTTAATCCTGATGTGCATATGATTATTTCATTTTTTTCAATGTAGAATTTCCCCCTCTCATCCTATGATAATTTTTAGGAAATTTTGGGTCCCTTCCCTCCATTATAGATGTTATGTTTCCACATCTGATCCCTAGTGAGTTTTTATTATTAGGTTCTTCCCTGTCTTTCTGTGTTCTCTATTGTTGCGGTGGAAATACTTGGATCGTAGTTGGATCTGGTTTATCCTGGATGTGTGATCTAGGTTTCCTTCATTGATCTCTATCGCCTTTGTTTCTATTAGTGTTACTCATTCCTCGTGTTTCTTAATCGCCAGATTAAGGTAGGGATTCTAAACCTAACCCTATGGTCTATTTAATTGTGAAGTATATGAAACATTTTGATTGTGTCAACGTAACATGTGATTTAATTAATTTACTAACTAATTAACGGTAAATCATGGAATGGGACATTGGTTGGATCCCTTGAATTAAATTTCTGATGTGACCTGGTTTATGGATACCCATAGGGTGAGAAAACCTTTTAATAATAAGAACTTGACTAATGGTTTAAAGTGTGTTTATCATGACATGATATTTTCAGGTGATTTCTTGGTATAGAATCACTTTGGTTATATATTATAGGATATTGATATGGATGTTGTTAAATTGATATATAAATGAAAGTAAAATGGAAATAAAAATGGTAATTTTCAAAATTAACCATTGAGGTTTGTGATGTGATATTGTGATATCCTTGCTGTTATGACTTATTGAGTGATTCATGATGTAATGTTTATATTGAGTGGGCTAGGCCCAGTCTCATGTTGTAATGATTATATTGAGAAGGCTCTACCCAGTCCCATACTGTAATGATTATATTGAGAATTCTCTACCCAGTCCCATTCTATAATGCTTATATTGAGTGAGATTGACCCATCCCCATGCCATAATGATTATATTGAGCAGGATCAACCCAGTCTCATAATGTAAGGCATATATTGAGCAGGATCTACCTAGTCCCATGCTAAAATTCTTATATAGAAATATTGGACTAGATTTGTGTGATTTTTTTCATGGTTATATGGTTATGGTTTTCATGGTTGTGTTGCATGCTTAGAGATATTCCAACATGGTTCTAAAGTAGGTTGATTATTATATTGTTTTAATTGATTAATTAATAAACTCATTTGTCACTTATTTCATTCACTTATTATGAGACTAGTTATGTTTAGACACGGTGGTTTCAACCTACTAAGTCTTAATCACACCCTATCTAGGTGTTACTTGGTGCCTGAGTAGATTACTTAGATGTAGGTTTGGACAAGGGAAAGGGACCTTGTTTCTGGTTGTGGTTTGTTGGATGGGTTGGAGTTTGGATATGGGGATGACCTAGGGTTTTGGACTAAGGTATTATGAGTCATTTGTGTCATCTGATTATTTTATTTGTATTTTTCATAGTTTGGCATTTAGATATATCTCATCCAGTCATCATATGGTTATTTATTATTAGATTATTTGGTTCTAAATTTTATTTCTTAGTTGTATGTTGTTTTGTGACCACTATGTTTTCATTACTCTAATATTTATTATTATGTATTATTCCATTGTATTGTACACTATACCATTGGGTATAGTATGATCACTATACATATCACACCCCTATTTTTATTCTACAGCCTTCGGCGTACAAGGAGGTAAGTTTGAGGTCCAGTAACTAACCTGGTTTGGACATGTAATAGAGTGTCGGATCAAGGGATGTTATAAAGTAGTATCATAACATCAAGTTTTTCTTTTTTTTAATTCTTTTATTGTTTGGGATGGTAGAAAGGATACTAGGATGTATTAGGACTTAGTAGTGAGATTGTGAATGGGAGTAGCTAACCCATGTATAGGGGAAAATATGAGTGCCCAGTGATGGGATTACTATTCAGGATTTTTCCTTGTTATGGTTGATTTTACTTCACCTTGGGTGAATCCCATGTTGAGTTATGTTATTTTTTCTTGATATTTATACTTGTGGCTCGATATGGCATGATATAACTATGCATGCATCATGATAGTCACATGGGGATATATATTGGCATGAATTGTTCATAATAGGGACATATTTATTGCATGTGATATGTATTTACCTTGAAAAAATGTGATATGAGATACTTATTATATATGATAAATGAAATTAAAGAACTGATATGTCATTCTAAAACACTTGTAATCCATGTTTAGAGAGATGAGGAGTATTATTTCTCTATTGTTGTCACCTATTGAAGTTGACCTAATTTGTTAGTCATTATTCTAAGAAGTGTATTTGTCTTATAGAGAAAATGCCACCTCATCATCTTCAAGTTGAGCATTAGGATGGTGGAAATGAGAATACTCATAATGTAGCTAAGTTGGATATTCCTATATATCCTGAGGATATGATGGATGTTCATGTTTACAACAGCTTCTTAAGGGTCATACAATCTATGGAAAGGGAGATTGTTTATAGCATGTATTTGATTTCTGAGATGATGAGATGGTTCTAGTTGCAGCATCTGCCTGCATTCACTAGGGATGGAGGCCCCTAGGAAGTTGAGTTCTAGATTGATTTAGTCTATACAACCTTCAATCGTCTTGATAAACTCGTAGATGTTAGGGTGAAACTTGCAGCTTATATGCTATGTGGATCCACCAAGCGTTGTTGGGATATTCTAGAGAAGGATAGGAAATATGAGGAGTTATCTTAAAATGAATTCAATTATAAGTTCTTGATACACTTATATTCAAAGACGTTGAGGGATGAAAAGGCTCACAAGTTCATGAATCTAACACATGAGGGAATGTTAGTGATAGAATACACTAAAAAATTCACTAACCTACAATGTTTTCTCCATCATTAGCTAATGATGAGATCTCCAGGGCTATAATTTTTTAGTAAAGACTTCATTATGAGATCAGTTCATGGGTGAACACTTTTTTGTCTAAGTAGCTTTTCAAATGTGATGAATCAGGAAATTATCATGGAAGGGAATCTGAGAGAGGCCTCGAGTAGTGGTCAGGATGTGTTAGTAGGTTGAACTGGGAACTCTTATTCTAGTGGTAAGAATAATTTCTATGATAGTTTTCTCCAAGGAAACAACAGACAGAGAAGTCAGGGTAGTGGGAATCCATATCAGGGTTGTGTTTCATTAATAAGATTTCATTGTGGAATGTTGGACCATAATCATCCTTAATGCCATCACCCCTCTTTGGAGTGTCATGCTTGTGGTAGGATGGGACACTTGAAAAGGTTTTTTAGGGGAATACAACAACAGATCAGTGGAATGTGATTAGGATAGGTACCAGAGTCTGGGAAGGACTAAACTAATCCTTAGCAGGAAGGTATATGGAGTTCCATAGGATGTTCAAGTCAACGTAGGGGAAAAGATACCCCAATGCATAGACGATAGTACCAGTTATAGTGAATAGCTCAAGGGAGTCATTATGGAGCCCAGGGTAGAGGGTATAGTTAGATGTATTCTATGAAAACTATACCAGCTATTGTGGATGCAAGACTATCTACTATGAGAGGTATGATTCTTGTATCATCTACCCTTGCTTTCATTTTTTTTATATAGAATCATCACATTCCTTTTTATTTTCACTTTTTTCAAATGGTTTGATCTTGTTTATAGAAATCTTGGATGGTGTTTTAACCATTGATACACTGTTGGGGGTGCAGTCAGGAAATATCAAATATTACAAGGAATGTTTCCCAGAAATTGGTGGTTATCATTTATTTTGGGAACCATTTTCACTGGAAATGATAGGTTTCTATTTTATTCTTGGTATGGATTGGTTAAATCTATACCATGATCATATTGAATATTATTGGAGGAGAGTTAAATTTATATCTCCATAAGGAGGTAACTATTCTTACCAGAGTGAGTGAGATCTTCAGGTTGTTCATATAGGAATAATTTAGTGCAGATTGGATTATCTCATGGATCATATATAAATTATTTTTCTTGATGATGGTGGAATGCAATAGGATTCTTTTCTTCCAGTGGTTAACCACTTTCAGGTTGTCTTTATAAACATGTTCTATGACTTAAAGTCTAATTGAGAGATCTAGTTAATGATTGAGTTAGTTCCAGGTTAAGATCTAGTTTTTATCCCGCCATATAGAATGGAACTAGTAGAGCTTCAGGAATTGAAATTCCAGTTGGAAGATCTAGAAGCTAAAGGTTTCATATGTCCTAGTACATCTCCATAGGGTTATCTAGTTCTTTTTTCCAAGAAGGATGATGGTACCTTTCACTTTTGTATAGATTATCAGAGATTGAACCAGATGACGGTCAAGAATCAGTATCCTCTTCCACAAATTGACAATCTCTTTGATTATATGAGAGGTTCTAAGATCTTCTCCAAGATCAATTTGAGATTTGGATACCTCCAGTTTAGGGTGAGACTATTAGATATACCTCAGACAAATTTTAGGAGTAGGTATGGATTGTATGAATTCTTAGTGATGTTGTTTGGGTTGAAAAACATACTAGCAGTATTCATGGATTTGATGAATCAGATTTTCCATCCTTTTTTGAACTAGTTTGTGGTGGTTTTTGTCGATGATATATTAGTGTACTCTCAATAATAAGATGATCATTCTAAACATCTTAACATCATATTGAGTACATTGAGAGAGCATTGGCTTTACTCCAATCTATATAAATATAGTTTCTATATTTTTAAAGTGAACTTATTGGGTCATGACATCTCAGAGGCTAGAGTTTCAGTGGAATTGGAGAAATTTACAATTGTGGTATCTTGGGATCGACCTAAGAATGTCTTTGATATTTGAAGTTTTCTAGGTTTAACTGGTTATTGTTAATACTTTATCTAGGACTTCTCCTATCTGGAATCACCGATGTCAGGGATGACCAAGAAAGGGGTGAAGTTTGTTTGGTCGGATGCTTGAAAAATAGATTTTTAGGAACTGAAGAGCAGACTGACCACAGCACCTATACTCACTTTACTTATACTGGGTAAACCTTATAACATGTACTATGACGCATCCAGAGTTGGAATTAGAGAATTTCTAATATAAGAGGATCGTTTGGTTGCTTATGGTTCTAGAAAAATGATACCATATGAGAGTAATTGTCCTACTCATGATCTATAGTTAGTTGTGGTGTTACATTCCCTGAGATACTAGTGACACTATCTTTTAAGTGAGAGGATTATGGTATACAAGAACCACTAGATCCTTAGGTACATCTTTTCTCAGTAGTACATGAATCTTTAGAAAATGAGGTGGGTTGAGTATCTGCATTATTTTGACTTTGAGTTGAATTATACACTAAGAAAGGGCAACATCATTGATTAATATTTGATATAGAATATGCAGATAGAGGCAGTGTGAGAGTCTTGTGATGAGTAGAAAATGATGAAACTGTTTTCAAATATGCATCTAGATGTTTAGAAGTCTTAGGGATAAGTATATTTGACTTCAACATCTATTATACCCATGATTTTGGATCAAATTAAGACTGAGTGGTTATATGATACATAGGGATTAGTTTTGAGAGACAACTTATATGGTGGGGAGACACCATCAGGATGGTCTCTTAGTAGTGTAAATTTTGTTATTTTCCATGGCCAAGTATGGGTTCTTAAAGTCTTGCGTGAGGAGCTAATGAGAGAGTTTCATGCTTCTAGATGGGTGGTACATCTTGGACTGACAAATATGTATCATGATCTCCATAGACAGTACTGGTGGTCAGGAATGAAAGAGGAGGTAGTGATCTTTGTGGAGAGATGTTTTATCTTTCCACAAGTAAAGGTCAAGCATCAGAGGCCTGCTGGGCTATTAATATAGATTACTATTTTTGAGTGGAAATGGGATGATGTCACTATTGATTTTTTGATTGGATTACCCAGTACAACCTATAAGAATGATGTAGTATGGGTGATCGTATATCAACTAATGAAGTTATCACACTTATTTCCTATTAGGAAGACCTTCATAGTAAATGAACTAGGTTGTCTTTACTTGTCTGAGGTAGTTTGGTTTCATGGTGTTCAAATGAGTATCATTTTAGATAGAGATCACCATTTCACATCACATTTTTTGAATGTTATTCAGAAGGATCTAATATTGTAGGTTATTCTAAGTATAAGCTATCATCCTCAGACTAATGGTTAATCTGAGTAGACCATTCCGGTTTTGAAGGATATGTTACAAGCTTGTGTTTTGGATTTCAAGGGTTCATGGGAGAAATATATGACAATCGTAGATTTTTCATATAATAAAAAATTACATGCATCGATCCAAATTCAACCTTTAGATAATTTGTATAGAATTCCATGCCATTAACCTCTTTATTGGTTGGAGGTTGGTGAGTCAATGCTTGTTGGGCCTAGTCTTGTACATGAGACATTTGAGTAGGTTCAGTTGATCAGGAGGTGGTTGGTGACCACACAAGAATGAAGAAATCATATGATGACTATCAGAGACAATGTATTGAATTTTAGGTTGGTCATCATGTTTTCCTTTAGGTGTCATCTAGGTTAGGATAATGTCATGTCAGGAAAAGGAAAAGATAGCACCAAGGTTTTTTGGGCCATTTGAGGTAGTGGATAGGTCCAGTTTAGTGGAATACCTATTAGCCCTTCTATAGTGTTAAAATTCCATGCATGGAATGTTTCATGAGTCATGGATTTGGAGATATCATCCTGGCCCTTATCATATGGTAGACATTGAGGTCATAGATCTTTGTTTTGAAGCGTCCTTTGAGGATAATTTGATACGGATTGTGGACCATTGTGATAATTATCTCTGGGCTAGGATTATGCCTCTACTTAGAGTGCAGTGGAATCATGGGTGTGTTCTGGAGGAGACCCGGTAGATAGATTTTGATATGTGAGAATAGTGGCTAGAATTGTTCATTGAGACCCCACGGTGATACTTGGAGTATCTCAGGGATGAGCTGTTATATGGTGGTGAGGTTTTAAGATCCCTAATTTTTTCAGGTATGTTACTCTTTGAGTTTTTTTGTGTTAAACTTCTTTCATTGGGGTTTCCTTTGTCTCTAATCCTTGGTGGTTGAGTCTTGTTTAGAGGCGAAGATCCTTTGTTAGAGAAAATAACCTAAATTTTAGGTATGCATGTTTATTTTAATTAATAAAGTCCATGTATAAATGTGTTAAATGGATTTATGGGTGTTTTCCCATGATTTTTAAAGGTTTATAGGTGTTTCTAGATCTTATGCATAAATTGGTTTGAGAACTTCTTGTTGGACGTTTACACATCATGAATGTATTACAGGACATGTGAATGTAGGGGAAGATATAATGAACTAGTGTAGGGTGTGAAGTGGTTACACATCATGTTAACTATTCAAATCTTGTAAAATTAATGTAGGGTTAAATATTAAACCAAGGAGATGAGTTTTTTGACGTATCTCATTAACTTATAAATACATTACATGAATGGGTTACACACCATGTAAGTCTTGGCCCCAGTGTTTTTAATCATGTCATGTGTAATATTATTTCATTTTTTCTGTGAATCCAATAATCCTCTTGACCTAGGGTGATTTCTAGGCAATTTTGGGTCCCTTCCCTCTATTCTAGATGTTCTGTTTTCTCATCCAATCCTTGGTGAATTGTTTTGCTTAGGTTTTCCCCTCTCTTTCACTGTTCTGCGTCATTGTGGTGAAAATATTTGGACCATAGTTGGATATGGTTTAACTTGGATGTTTTTTTATATAGGTTTACTTCATTGATATACATATCCTTCTTTTCTATTGGCTTTACCCTTTTTGGTGTTTCTTTAATGTCATATTAAGTTAAGAAGTTTAAACCTAACACTATGGTATGTTTAATTATGAAGTATATGAAATATTAAAATTGTGCTAATGGAATTTTTTCTCTAATTAATTTACCCATTTATTAAAGGTAAATCATGGAATGAAACTTTGTTTATATCCATTGGATTCAATTGTTGATGGGACCTAGCTTATGGCTACTTGTGGGGTGAGAAAACCTTTGAATAATAAAAACTTGGCTAATGGTTTAAAGTGTGTTTATCATGACATGGTATTTTTAGGTTATTTATTGGTATAGAATCACTTTTGTTATATATTATGGGATATTAATATGGTTTTTGTTAAATTGATAAATAAATGAAACTACAATGGAAAGAAAAATAGTAATTTTCATAATTAACCATTGAGGTTTATGATGTGATATTATGATATCCTTGTTGTTTTGACTTTTTGAGTAATTAATGTTATAATTCTTATATTAAGTGGGATCAAATCAGTCCCATGCTATAGTGATCATATTGTCTAGGATCTGTCCAATCTCATTTTATATTTCTTATATTGAGTGATCTCTTACCAATCCCATGATGTAATGATTATATTGAGAGGGTCGACCTAGTCCCATGTTACAATGCTAATATTGAGTAGGATTGACCCAGTCCCATGCTCTAATGCTTATATAGAGTTGTTTGTGCCCAGTCCCATACTAAAATTCTTATATAGCGGTCTTGGCCTAGATTTGTTTGATTGTTTCCATGGTTATATAGTTATGGTTAGAATGGTTGTGCTACATGATCAGAGGCATTCTGGTATGGTGTCGAGGCAGGTTAATTGTTATATTTTATTAATTGATTAATTAATACACATGTTTATCGCTTATTTAATTCAATTATTATCATACTAGTTAGGTTTAGAAACAATGGTGTCGACCTACTAAGTTTTAATCACACCCTATTCAGGCACCATTTGGTACCTGAGTAGATTACTTGGATGTAGGTTTGGAAAAGGGTAAGGGACCTTGTTACTGGTTGTGGTTTTCTGGATGGGCTGGAGTTTGGAGATGGGAATGACCTAGGGTTTAGGACTGAGTTTTTATGATTCATTTGTGTCATCTGATTATTTTATTTTTATTATTCTTAGTTTTAAATTTAGATACATCTCAGCCTATCATTATATGATTATTTAGTATGGTATTATTTGGTTCCTCCTTTTATTTCTCATTTGTATGTTGTTTTTTTTCTGCTATGTTATTGTTACTCTGATATTTATTATTATGGATTATTCCACTATATTGTAATCTATACCAGGGGGTATAGTCTCCCCACTATCCATATCACACACCCACTACTAGTCGGAATCCTCTAGTATATGGGGAGGTGCGCTTGTGGTCTAATAACTAACCCAAGGTGGTCACAACCAACTGTCAGCCACAGGATTTTTCTTAAAGCAATGCTTGTTTTGGGAAAATCCACTCCATGAGCCATGAAATCACTAGAGACACTCATTCAAGAGGTCTAGATCATTGGGACCAACCCAATAAAGCTCACTAGTCTCATAAGACCCTGATACTCATATAAGGGGTCACACCCAGAACCATTGGGGGATACTATAAATCCAATCTGGATCAATCCGCTACATAGAGGATGGTATAACAATGAACCTCAAACCCTATCGATACATCCTTATAGATTTAGGATCAATGCCCTACTCAAGGTGGCCACACTTATTCCATGAACCCCACCTAGGGTATAAAGATGACAGATTATCTCACTCCAGTCTCACAGAGGAATGTCACAAACTCTATCTCAGACTCATCCACTATAGGGGATCATAATCCTATGATGTGGATGTAATGTCACATTGTACCCTCGAGTGAATTAACCAAGGGAACCCAATCTACCAATACTGGTCTAGACTAAAGAAATTAATGGATAAAAACACCCTTCAAGGGTGTACATGGTGTGTACTAGGGGTACATTGCATGTCCAGCTATCCCTAGGACTTCCTGTGTGGTAAAGCCTATGACATGTAAAACTCAACATACATGATGTATGGGTGAATAACATGGTGTGTAGAGTTCAGATGGAACCTGCTCATTTTTTCTGGTCATGTCGATGTATCTCTGGTTGTGCCCATGTACAAGCTCATGTACACATGGTTGTGTATGTGTCCAAGTACATGGTGTGCCATTGGCTGTGTACTTTTGACCGTGTCCGTGAACTTTTTGAAGTACATGATGAGATTCTAGGGGTGGTTCACATGGCGTGTGACCATGTCACATGATGTGTGATACTCAACTCCAACTGAAACCTTAGTGTCGCATCCAATGGGGTCTCACATGGCATGTAACGACGGATTACATATCGTGTAACCCAGGATTTTCCAGATCTCATGGGATCTTCCTCCACATCATCCTACTCATCTCTAGAGCCACCTCCATTACTAAAACTTATAGATCAGGGTTTAGTTGAGCATTTCCTTCATTACTGGACAAAATCCAGGCATAGATCTGCTCAAAAAATGATTCGTCGAACCAATCTTTCATTGTGTATCAAAATCGGGAAGAATAGAACCCGTAAATCCATTCTAATCTACCTCTGATCACCCACTATCATCATCACACCATGATTGTATCCTATATCATGAAACTCACCCTCAATATTGATTTTTTTTTCACCAAAGAACAGTTTCACAATGATCATATACCCAGTATCCATAGAACCATGGGACAAAAGAAATTCCTACGATGAACATACAAAGAATGGGGGAAGAAATACAAAATCCAAAAAACAGGATGAACAAACCTTGGACTTTGTTCATTTGTCCTTGATTCATTTTCATATAAAAATAAAATAGAATAGTAATAAACACAATGAACAAATAATAATTCCATCAAATTAAATCTACTAACAATGCATGTATCAATTTTGTTTGTGAAATTGATCCATGTTCCTCCAGGATTAAGAAACAGGATGCAAAAACAAGTCAATATCCTACTTAGAGTTTGGATCAATCATTTAGGAAGAATGGTTATGAACTATTGTCATTGATGAGATCCATAAACTCTATTCGCGCAACGATCCGCAATCCAGTCCTGGTCCATCATTTTTTTCCAAGAACGCTCTCCTCTAATGGATTCTAGGTCTCTAAGATTTAGCATCCAACCCTAAGGAAAACTCCATATCTATATATTTAAATAGGAATCAGGTCATTGCATCAAAAAAATCATTTATTTTATTTATTTTATTAATTTTTTGTCCATAATAACTTTTTTAAAAATTCCATGCGCTGATAAAGATTATGCCAAGCCTAGTGTAAAACCTGCATTCTAAACTCAACGGTGCCCTCATATTTCTTATCTAGGTCCCCATTTGGAATTTATTTCACTTTTTTAAGAAAAATATTCACATTTGTTATTTAATATATTTAATATATTTCAAAACATTATTCTAGAAACATCATCCCTTGAAATCACATGTCGTCTCATCTCCTAGTCTAAAAAATAATCCATATAATATCTAAAAATAATACATGTAAAATATGAGTCATTTAATTCTCCCCACCTTAGATATTTTCGTCCCAAAAAGGGGGAAAACTACTCAAAAATATGAGGGTACCAGGCTTGCATATGGGTCTCCCATTCCCAGGTTCTCTTCTAAATATTCATGTGATGCCACCGAACATGCACTAGGGGAATCGATCACCCACGAAGGATCCTCTGCTACTGATCCTCGATCTCCACTGGGTACTCAGCAAAGGTAGATCCTTCCTCAATGTATAGCTCACCCCAATAGATAACATGCAATGGGTCATGCACGTATCTCCTCATCTATGAAACATGAAAGACTTCATGTACCTAGTTCAACTTCGGTAGTAGATCTAAGTGGTACACCACCTCACCAACTTTACGCAGTACCTGAAAAGGGATAATTAACCTCATAGATAACTTTCCACCCTAGCCAAATCTCTGTAATCTACATCAAGACAAGATCCTCAGGAACACATGGTCTCCCTACTCTAACTCCAGAGGTGTTCATCATTGATCCTCATAAGACTTCTGACGGCTCTGTGCAGTCCTCATCCTATCCTGGATGATCTTCACCTTCTATGTTGTAACTCACACCAACTTTGGGCCCATGAGTGCTAAATCACCTAGCTCAGTCCAACAAAGTGGTGACCTGGAGGGTTGCCCATAAAAATCCTCGAATGGTACCATACCAATGGTGGAATGTTGGTTATTATTTTATGAAAACTCTACCAAGGGTAGATGATCCACCCAACCATGGACAAAGTCCAACATTCATTCCCACAACATATCCTTCAAGACTTGGATGGTCCTCTTCATCTAGCCTCATTCTGGGGGTGAAACACTGTTCTTAAGAATAATTGAGTCATGAATTCCTCCTATAATCCTCTCTATATTCATGATGTGAAGCGAGCATAATGGTTTAAAATTATCATTAAGGGGACTCCATGGAGTAAGACTGTCTCTTGTGTATAGAGGTATCATAAGATCTCTACTAAACTCTACTCTAGAATAGATAGAAAGTGGGAGACTTGGTGATTCGGTCTATGATCACCCAGATGGAATTATATTCCCTAGACATGTGTTGTAACCCCACCATGAAGTCCATGGATGACACATCTCACTTCAACTCTAGAAGATCAAGGGGTTTTTTCCAAACCCATAGGAACCTGGTGCTTAGCCTTCACCTACTGACAAATGAGGCATTGAGAGACATACTCTGCAACTCCCTTCTTCATTCCTAGCCACCAAAAATGAAATTGGAGTTATTGGTACATATTGACCACACCTGAATGTACCTCCAAAGGGTATGTATAAAACTCTCACATCACCTCCTCCCACAAAATCATAGGTATCATCATTCGTCCTCTGAAAAGGACAGTGTGATCCCTACCTTTAAGATATCCATCAAAAGCACGTTCAGTGGATATCTGAGTATATAAGATCTCATAGTCAGTATCTCTACAGTGAGTATCCCTGAAACATTGTAAAATAAGTGGGGTAACAACCATTAACTATAGATATGAATCACCATACCTATCCACTAAGGACAGCTGTAATGAGGATAACTACTTTAACACCTTGTCTAACAACTGAGAACAATATCTCCTATTGAGAGAATCTACCACCATATTACCCTTCCTAGGATTATAAACAATATCAAATTCATAGTCCTAGAGAAACTCTATCCATTGAATCTATCTCAAGTTGAGATCCTTTTGAGAGAATATATACTTGATACTCTTGTGGTCATAGTATAGGATAAATTGCTCACCTATCAGGTAGTGTCTCCAAATCCTCAGTGTGAAGAATACTGCTGATAACTTAAGATTATGGATCACATAGTAATACTCATGTGGTATCAACTTATGTGAACCATAGGCAATAAATTTCTACCTCTACATCAGAACACAACCAAGTCTAGTTTCAGATGCATCACAGAACACTGCATACTTAACACCCTCCTCTATAAATCTAATGATGGTAGTGCTCATCAACCTCTATCTCAGCTCCTAAAATCATCATTGGCACCTTTTTTTCACACAAAAGGATGACCCTTCTAGGTCAAAGATTTCAAGGGTGATTCCACTCTAAAAAAATTGGGTAAAAACCTATACTGGTACTTTTCCAACCCAAGGAAACTCTATACCACAGTAACACTCTTGGGTGGATTTCAAGAAAGAACTACCTCAACCTTCACTGAGTCCATTGTTACTCCTACCTATGAGTTGACATACCTCACGAAGTCGACCTATCAAATCCAAAACTAACACTTATATAGCTTCTCATAAATTTAGTGCTCTCAATGTGTGTCTAGGACTATCCTCAAGTGTCTTCTGTGATCCTCCTCAGACACCAAGTACACAAGATTTCATCGATGAAGAACACCATGAACTGGTCTAAGAAAGTTTAAATTATCTAGTTAATGAGTCCAATGAATACTTTTGGGGAATTTATCATTCCGAACAGCATCACCAAGTACTCATAGTGATCATAGCGACATTTGAATCTCGTCTTCAGTATATATGCATCTCGTACTCATAGCTAGTGATATCCTAATCTGAGGTCAATATTTTTGAACCATTATGCCCCTCCCAACTGATTAAAGATATCATCAATCCTCGGTGGTGGATACTTATTCTTCATAGTCACCTAGTTCAAGCATTTATAGTCTACACATAACCTCAATCTCTCATATACCTTCTTGGAGAACAACACTGGGGTTTCCTAGGGGGAATTATGGGTCTCGCAAATCCTTTCTCATGCAAATCTTCCAACTACACCCTCATCTCACAAAGCTCTATGGGGTCCATCTGATATGCTGGTGTGAATATTAGGATAGTTCCGACGTGTATGTAAATGTAGAAGTATAGCACTTGATGGGGAGGTAAACCTAGTTCTTTCCTCAAAAAATACATCCTCATAATCTACCACCACCATAGGAAACCGGTAACCCATATAATCCACTTCTCCAAGAGTCATTTTGTCCAACTGGTGATTAATCAATTGCACTCTCCTATGCATGATCTCATCATACTCTAACAAGGTTTACTTTTCACTATCAAAGGAAAAACTCATCTCATCACTACAGACACACCATATCATCCACCTAAAATAGTCAATCTGGGCATGAACCATGGATATCCATTCTATACCTAATATGAATTCATAAGGCATGATCACTACTAAAAAGTGATCCCATATAAAACTCTCACCTCCAAGTCGGTACAAGTGTGAAATCTCTATGTCACTGCCTATCAGGGTCTCCAACTACAAGGGTCGATCCTATGAATCAACCAAAATCTCTAATTCTCTAATCAGAGAATTGGAAAGGAAGGAATGAATTGAACATGTGTATATCAATATTGTAGCTAAAGTATAAAATACACATATCATACCTTGTATCGTCCCTAGAGCCTCGGGGTCATTGGCCTCCATATCCTACATCTATCCTCAACCCTAACCACCATCTCCCTAATCCTGGAATGGACCAACTAGGGGTGGGGTGGTAATAGGTCAAACATTTGACCACCTCCTTCTGATCTGTTAGCCCCTCTACCATGTCTAACAACTTGAGGTCCACCCTAATCCTACCTCTATCTCTACCTTAGTGGTCTCTAGACCATCTCTTGATCAGTTTTAAAATAGGTCAGATAATCTTGAGACATATTTCCCCAACTTTCACAAGAGAAATGCTACCTCTCCCTCAGATGATTCAATCCATCTTGAGAGCCCTGCACTACTGAACTTGTGTACTCGGATCATCTCTTGAAGCATCTGACACACTTGGATCCCTGTGACTATCATCAGCTACCTAATACCGAGGTATTATCTCATGGGTGCCCGCTACCAGTACCCACTATTAGTGTCTACTCTATTAGGAAGCTCTCCACCACCAAGGCTTACTCAATAACCCCATCATTGTTGGGAATGAAAATGGATACCACTAAATCTCTAAATTCACATTTTAAGCCCTGATCAATGGTCTGAACTCTAAAAAATGGATCCCAAAACATATCCATGGAGTAATGAGAGAGATAAGTAATCCATGTTGAGTACTTCTCCAAGGTTAAACTATCCTACTGAAGATACAAAATCTTATTTATGTGCACTGATTTCAAAGTGTTTGGATATATTTACTCCCTGGAGAGATTCTCAATGTATGACTAGGAGATAGTTTTCTCATTGTGTGACTGAGTCACTAAGTTCCACCATCTCCCAGTATATCCCTAAAGAAGACTCACCACAAAGATTTTCATATGATCTACAGGAGTCCTCACAAGGCAAAAAAAACATGAGTGACTACCTCTATCCATTCCTTAGACAAATAGGGGTCTGGCTCACCCCAAAGCCGAGGAGGCCGATGCCTCTAAAACTCATGAAGCGCACTCAACCTGCATGCATACTTAGTTGGATCTGCGAGTACAAATTTCTTCTCAACAGGTGGTGGTATAGCTAGTAAATCACTCAAAGGTTCTATCTTCGATGTATGCCTCTGTACTGAATCATCATCACTAGGCAGATCATTCTCATGATCACACAATGGAATATTTGATGGACTTATATGTGGAGGAATCCTAAAATAAAACAAGATATACCATAGTAAAAAGAGTATATCTGGGGATCTGACTCAAGAAAGACATAAAAAACACAACACATTATTATATGATGCATGTACCAAAGTTTTCCCTATAACCAATATTTACATGTACCGAGTCGAAAGGAAGGTGATTATAGTTCTGGTGTATGGATATGTCAAACTCTACACCAAAACTAGAGTCCCTTCCCTAAAATCCAAACTTGAAACACTTAACACTACTTCCCCAAACCAATCTCACTGACTCTAGTTCTATTGTAGAACCTGCTCTGGTACCACTCTGTCATGAACCAACCCACTGGGGTCCAACCCGTGACTACCCCAATCCCACATCCAATAGACCAGGAGCTAGAAACCAACACTGAGTAGGCATATCCCACAAATGGGAGGTATTATCCCAATGTACATGTACACACACACATATCCAAACCCATAAAATGATGAAATATAAAACAACTAAAACCAATGCATGCATGCATCTATAATCCCAAAAATAGAGTATGATAGTAAAATACTGAAAATGAAAAAGGGTCCAAATACAAGCCCAACCAAAGACTGTTAAGATTCCAACCTTCTTCAAGGGAGAGAACTATGATCAAATGAAATCACCTAGAAAAAACCTCAATTTTTCAAGATAAAGATATGATCCACCTGCTCCCTGTCCTCCCAGGACACTGTTAAATGGTTCGTTGTCTATATAAGACATGACACGCTTTGACAGAGCCCATACAGGGGTGAGTATAACAATACCCAGTATGAGACTTTGAAAACACTAAACACAAATAACCAATTATATTCATCACAATATAAGATATAACAATCAATGTAAAATAGAAAACACCCAGATATACTTAGAAAGGACATTGCACCACCAGGCGGTCACAACCAACTACCAGTCATAGGATTCTTCTCGAAGAAATGCTCATTCTAGGATAATACACTCCACAAGCCATGCCATCATTGGATACACTAACTCAATTGGTCTAGATCATTGGGAACTACTTAAGAAATATCACAAGTCTCAGAAGACCCAAATACTTAGATAGAGTTTCCTGGCCAAAACCATTGGGGGACACCATAAACCTAATATGGATCAACCCTATACATAGGGGATCGTATGAAAATGATACCACGAACACTAATGATAAAACCTGCAAGATGGAGGATCAACACCCTTCTCAAGGGGGTCATGCTAATTCCATGAACCCCATTTATAGTATAAAGATGATAGAGGATCTCACTCCAGTATCATAGAGGGATTCCATGAACTCTCTCTAAGACTCATCCTCTATAGGGGATCACAATCCTATGATATGGATGTAATGCAACATTTTACCCTCGAGGAAATGGAACAAAAGAAATCACTCAACCAAGACTAGTCTAAACTAAATAAATAAAGGGATAAAAACACCCTTGAAGGGGTACACAGTGTGTCTAGCTATCCCCAGGTCTTCTCGTGTGTTAAATACTAATACTTCATATAAAACTCAATATACATGGTGTGTGAGTGAAGCACATGGTGTGTAGAGGTCATCCAATACATGCTTGTTCCATTTATCCATGTCTGTGTATCTCTAGTCGTGCATGTGTACCATCTCGTGTACACCTAGATGTGTTTATGTCCAAGTATATAGCATGTCACTATATATGTAATTCTATACATGTTTTTGTGCTTTCCAAAGTACATGTTGAGTTTCTAGGGGATTTTTACATGACGTGTAACCATGTCGCATAGTTTTTGATACTTAACTCCAACTGAAACCCTAGCACCACAGCTAGGGGGTCCCTCACAGCTTGTAATTCTAGATTACACTTCATGTAGACTGGTATTTTCCAGATCTCATGGGATATTCCTCTACATCATCCTATGCATTGTTGAAACTTCCATCCTTGCCGAAACCTATAGATTGGGGGTCAGTCGAGCCTTACCTTCATCTCTAGCTGGAATCTAGGCTCGGATATTCTCAAAAAATGATCCATCAAGTCAATCATTCACTGCATGTCAAAAGAAAGAAGAACAGAACTCATAAATCCATTCTGATCCACCTCTGATCGCCCACTACCATTTGTGCACCATGATCGTAGCATCGATCAGGAACCACACCCGCAATATCGATCTGTTGTGCTGACGAATAGTCTCACAACGATTGTATACCCGGTATTCATCAAACCATAGGCCAAAATAAATTTATTCAATAAATGTGTGAAGAATGGGGGAAAAATATAAAATCCGGAAAACATGAGGAATTAACCTAGACCTTTTTTCATTCAGCCACAATTTGTTTTCATTGAAAAAGACAATCAAAGAGGAATAAACATAATGAAAAAATAATAATTCCATCAAATTAAATATATCAAAGATGTGTGTATCAATTATGTTCATGTAATTAATCTATGTTTGTCCAAGATTAAGAAATAGGATGGAAAACACAAATCAATATCCAACCTAGAGTTTGCATCAATCATTGACAAAGAACAGTTTTGTGTTGCCGTCATTGATGAGATCCATGAACTACGTTGGCTCAATGATCCATGATCTAGTCTCGATCAATTTTCATTTTTAAATAATGATCTCCTATAACAACTTCAAAGTCTCTAGGGTTTAGAAACCAGCCTTGATGAAAACTCCATAGTTGTATATTTAAAGAGGAATTAGGTCACTACATTGAACAAAATAAAATAAATCATGTATTTTATTTATTTTATTAATTATGTTCCCATGAAAACTTTTTCAAACGTTCCATGAAACAAAAATGATTATGTCATGCCTAGGGTAAAACCCACGTTTTAAACTGAAATATTCCCTTAGACTTCTGATATGGGCCCCCATTTAATAGTTACTCCACTTTTTTAGGAAAATTTCACGTTCATGTTATTTAATATATTTAATATATTTCTAACATTTATTCCAATCACAATGGGCCTTGTAATCACACATCATCTCAGTTCTTGGTCTCTAAAATAATCCATATAATATCCAAAAAAATACATAGAAAATATGAGTCATTAAAATTCCTTACCCACCAGTGGGAAAGGAATATTATGAACTATGAGGACTCTGATTCCTATTATAATCAAGATCTATAGGATGCATTCTTAAGGCATGAACTCCATATCCAAATATTTCCATCGATCATTTCACACGGTCAAATTACCTATGAAGACTATAATACCCACATATAGTTTTTAAATTATGATATTCCTTGTGAAAGCCCATGTATTTTCTTATAGATCCATATTCTCCATGAAATGCATAACCATATTTCTCATAGGGTAGCATCAGTGTGTAAGCCTCATAAAAATTCAATATTAAATTCATGTATAATGTGTCTGGTCTTATGTTATCTCTTGTTTCTCAAACTGAGCATAACTCATGTGGTCTTAGAGATTTGCAAAAATTATGCCATTAGAATAACAAAAATAACTTCATCGTGGGAATCATCTTTAGGTGTAAGTCCCAAATTCATTTTATTTTCCTTCAAAGGGCCAAACTTCCAATTAAGCATCTTAGGGAAGCCTCATTTTGTAATCCCCACATAGATTTAATCATATTCTATAATGAAATAGATCTAATATTTTTCTATTTCTTTTTTTTCACACTAGGAATGACCCACATGATCTTAGATATCTGTAATGATCATGCCATTAACATAAAAAAAATTCCCCAAATATGGGACCCTCTTCAATTATAAGCCTCAACTTTATCTTCCTCTCCTTCAAATAGACATATTCCTAATAAAACATCTTATGGAAGACTCATATGCATAAGTCCCATTCAAACCTTTGTTTTCGCACCTCTTATGACACAAACACCCATAACATCAGAACTACATGGACATTGATTCCCACTTTCACAAGATACAAAGGACACCTCTCTAAGGATTAATCACCCATATATAAATTTCTCCAAATACTTCCTTATTGTGTGATGTTAAAATGCATGGTATGGTCCTATCATACTACCTTAAAATGTGTCATTAAAACCATGTGGTATTTTATTCTTATCTTGGTGGGATACATAGGGTGCCTCCCTGAGGTTCAAACCTAACATCATTAACCTTTCATTTTCAACCTCACCAAGTCATATTCCTCATGAGATTATTTACATCCTTCCCTTTCCTGGCTATATTCCTGTGAGTCTGGATTCCCTATTCTCTAAATCCATATTCCCCATAGAATATATCATATCATTCTATATTCCTAAATAGAATCATGATCCCACCTAAAGGGATATATTCCTTCTGGTTCCTACTATATCATCCTCATTGAACCACACTCTCGATGAGATCCATCTTCACAGGGTTGTACTCCTTGTGACATTAGACTGTCCACATAGGTTCATATTCCCTTCAAGATTTACTAAATAGGGATGATCATTCATAATTTATATAACAACCATTTCTAAATATCTTTCACTTAGTCATCCTTATCACATGATATTAAACTACATGGATTGGTCCTTATCACATGACCTTAAAAGTTATGACGTGTCCTGATAAGCAGCATTGAACTATGTGGGTTCCAATTCCTTTCACAAGGATATGTAGGAATCCCATTTATAGGCCCGATACTAACACCATAAACACCTACTACCTTCCTAGATGGTGGTAAACTTTAGATCACCTGACTATATAACTTTAAAACATAGTAATTCCAAAACTATCATCACTATGTGATAATGGGTAAGGAGATGGAGAACCTATGATACATACAGATGTTTACACCTATAGGATGCCTATGATATATACAAATATTCACATTAGCAGACAACAACTGATTATAAATGTTAGTTTAACTAGTCCTATATTAGGATCTGGGAAAGATTCAATAACATGACCTAAATCTATAGGAGAGTCCCAAAGTAGGTAATAATTCCCCTAAAATGGGTGTGATGAGCCTGACCTCCCATCCTCTTGACTGATGTGAGTTCATAAGTGTAATTAATAAGGAATCAAAATGACTATTTCTCTTTGTAAATAAGTCTCATGGATCATTATAGATGTGGAACCCATTGGGTGTTTCTAGTCCATGAATAAACCCCACTGAAAATCATCTGAGATAGGATCCATAAAACATCGCAAGAATTGTGAAGTGATGATCATCCCCTCATGAAACCAAAAAATCT
Organism: Viscum album; assembly: GCA_963277665.1. Lineage (NCBI taxonomy): Eukaryota > Viridiplantae > Streptophyta > Magnoliopsida > Santalales > Viscaceae > Viscum > Viscum album. Next base: position 1,146,648,370 of record OY728142.1, on the reverse strand, counting down.
TCCTAACCCATCCCAATTTGAAAAAAAATCTATAATTTAATTCTTTAAGTGGTTTCTTTAAAAATGATTCTCAATATTTATGAAAAGTTGATTCACAACCACTGGTATTAAATCCTCTGGAAATAACTTCAATATATTTTCATTACCAAGAAAATATTTTAATAGAAGAGGTACAACCGATATTTGAGGATAAACTTACCACTTTACCTAAGAACTAGTCAACATTATAGAGTAATCGTACTAATAATATCATTATAGATATAAGTTAACCAGTCAAAACTAGAATTTCATTAAGAAATCAATATGAGAATCATGCATTATCTCGATTTGAACAAAAAATGGAAAATGATGCCTTAGGTGATAAAAGTTGGATAAGGTAAATATAGGAATATCAAGATCAATTTGAAAAAAATAAATTATGGGATTTGTTTAATCATACTAAATTACTTCCGATTATTGGAGTAAAATGTATTTTAAGAAAAAATTGTGACAGAAATGGAATTATAGTAAGGAATAATTAAATACTTGATAAATAAGGTTATTATCAATAATAAGTTATAAACTATAGTGAGAATTTTTCATTGGTATCTAGAATTTAATTTATCCATATCTTATTAGACTTTAAAGCACACCCAAATTTTACTTTATTTCAAATGGATATGAAAATCACTTTCCCAAAAAAATCATTTATGAGGAAGTTTATGTTGAACAACCCCCAAGTTTTGAAGATGTTAAATATTAAAATAATTAATTCAAACTTATTGAACCATTATATGAACTAAAATAGGGCCCAAGAGCCTAGTATGATAGACTCATTTTATTTTTACTTTAAAATAATTTTGTTAAGGGAAATTAAAATCCATCTCTTTTTATAAAAAATGGTTTTCAAATACATCATCATTATTCGAATTTATAATTATGATATTATATTTGGTTTAGCACAAAAAATATATTTTCAATAGATTTATATAGTTTATGAAAAGTGATTTTAAGATGAGCATGATGGGGAAACTTAAATTTTTACTTGGTTTTAAAATTAATCAAAAACTGAAAGGAAATATATTAAACCAACATAAATATATTAAATACTTACAAAAAAATGGTTTTGACAATTATTCAAGTATAATTACTCTGATAGAAACTTCTATCAAACTTGATCTTGATTAATCTAAGAAACTGGTTGAATAAAAAATTATAGAGGTTTGATTAGAAGTCTACTTTATCTTACATCAATTCAATCATACATTATGTTTTTAGGGTATTTTTTTGTGAAATTGCAAGAGAATTTGAAGGAATCGCATCTTAAAGTGGTAAAATGAATTTTCTAATACCTTAAATAAACTTCAAAACATGGTTTGTTTTATTCTTATGGAAATTATTTTTTACTTAAAAGTTACTTAAATTCTGACTTTGGAGGTTTTAGGTTGCATAGGAAAAGTAAATGTGGTACATTTCATTTCTTATGAGAAGCTTTAGTTTCATGATCTAGTAAGAAGTAACACTCGGTTTCACTTTCCACTACTGAAGATGAATATGTAGTAGTTGGAAGTTGTTGTGGAAAATTATTATGGATGAAACATACACTCGTGTATTTTGGTTTGAGTTTTACTCAAACTCTTATCCTTAGTGATAAAAAAAGTGTTAATATTTTGTATAAGAAACTTTTACATCACTCACGTGAAAAGAACATAGATGTAAGACACAATTTCATTATGGATCACACACAAAATGGAGATATTATTCTTGACTTTATTGGAATTGAAAATTAGTGTGCAGATATTTTTTAAAAACCTTTAAATTATGATAGATTCAAATACATAAAATTGAAGTTGGGGATGATAAACTTATAGTGATATTTAATTCACTTCTTTTTCAATTATCACTTGACATAAAAAACTCAAGAAAGGGGGAGTACATTTTTAAGCTTTTTTATTTCCTAAAATTACTTTTACTTGATTTACATATATTGAAATATATATTATAATTTGAACTTAATTTTTTAATTTTTTCATATAATTATTTTTGAATTCTCTATGAACTGATACCTAAAAGAAAAATGAGGATTTTTATTTTGTATTTTAATAGTAAAACAACTTAAATCTGACCGAAGATGAAAATATCAATTTTTTTTCTGGAACCTTCAAAAATAAAGATCATCAATTCATTAGAATATAACTTCTAGGAGTTTTAATTTCTTTAACACTATCTTTATAATAGTTTTAAATTATATATTTACACAACCTGAAAATTCAATTTTCTAAAAATTATATCTCTATGATTTTATTGAAAAATTAAAGTGGGATATATTATCTTAAAGGGGGATCTTGCTAAAAAAATTCTTCTTTTCTTATTTTTTCAAAGGGATAAAAAAATTATAAAAAATAATAAATTTAAATATTGAAAATTATATAATCATTTTTCCTATGGGGGAGAAATTTTAATGGGGGATAAAATTTAGAAAAATTGATAATTTTAAATATTAAAAATTATATAATTCCTTTTTCTATGGGGTAGAAATTTCAAAATTGAGAGTTTTCACAGAGGGGGGAAAATTTAAAAAGAAATTTATGATCTTATTATTTGATAAAGGGGTAGAATAATTCATCTTTTTCATATTTAATGTGTTTACTTTCTGAATGTTATAATTCAATGGGAATAAATTTATTCTGTAAGATCTTACAAAGAGTTTTCTTTTAAAATCTAGTGATCTTATCAATTTTTTCCTTAATGTATTGTGTTTTCCAAAAAGGGGGAGATTTTTGAGTTAATGATTCTCTTGCTTCTTTTTTTTTTAAATCACAATACACTTTATTATAATTTTATTTAACATGTAGTCTTGTTCTATTTGTTTTTTGTGTGTAGAGATAAACTTTTGATAAATAAAATTCCTAATATTTTATTATGAACATCTAGGGATTAAATTTTCATGGAATATTACATTAATAGGATATGAGAGCAATGTATAAATGCTAAAATAACTCCATTAGAAGATGAAGAACTAATTTGAGTTCATTAATAGATAAAGATGAATATTTTGATGTAGTTACAACTAATCCTGAAGAAAGTGAAATTCAAAAAATGGAGTTTATTATAATGAAGTCTATAAATTGAACCATAACTTCATGGATAAGGATAAAAAGCATGATGAAAATATATAATTATATTAGTTGATTTTGGATACAATTACATCAAACACACATGAACCACACACACACAGGCCTGAAAGGTAGGTTATAGCCCCCCCAAGGGATAACCCACCCAATTACCCTTTTTTATTACATCATATATTTGGCTCGAAGGCCCAATGATCATATAGCCCATTAGATGGCTTGTAGGCCCAAATTTTTTAGCCCAAGGAACATTTTGTGAATATTAATTCTACAATACCCGCTTCTATAGTACCCACATAGTACTTTTGACATTATAGTGCCCACCGCTGCTACTACTACAGTGTCTGTTGTCGCTATAGTGTCGTTGTTGCTACAGTGTATCTACTACTACAGTGCACTTATGATCAGTGTAAATCTTATTTATAATAATTTTATATATGAGATACTATAGTGTGAGGTTTTCCTTATAAATATATTATTTTTTCTCATTTAATAATTGTATTTATGATTGTTTAGATTGAGGGATTTTGGTAAGGAAGGTAGATCTTCCAGTGTGTGAATAATAAAACTAACCTACATGCTAATGGATTCTAGGGAAAGGAAGATAATGAATCTGATTATCTAGATTGATGGATTTCAAGTATAGGAAGATAAATAACCTTTCAATGGTTTAAGTCAAGGTATTATAATGAGATGAAGATAGGCCTTTCGATAGATTCAAAATTAGGGATACCTAAATTTAGGTTTACTGACTTTCTTGATAAAGTTCCAAAGGATCAAATAAAAACTGAGAAGGGGGTTGAATTAGTTTTTCACTTTTTATAAGTTTCAAGAATTTTAGAAACTTAACCCCTATAACTTGTTAAATTTCATTACCTTATCATTTTTCAGTAAATACTCATGCATGAAAAAGTGGAAAATAAAGTAAAGAACACAATATTTACAAGGATGGGCCTTAGTGTGAGAACCTACATCCTTTCCATAGTCATTCCCATGGGTATATATAAATTCACTATTATGAATAAGTGAATAAAACTTGTTCCAACTCCTATTATAATCCTTCTATATCCTTATGGGAATGATTATACTGACTTCCGTTAGTTTACAAACTTTTATTACAAATAATTGATCCACAAAAGAAAAGATCACAAAAACTTTTGCTCCTAAAAACTCTATTTGGAACCTCATTCTGATTACCCTGGGTCTGATTGCCTAGTCTAATTGGATCATTACGATGAACTCATTATGATGGAACCTTTTCTAAAACTGCACTTCTCAAAATCTGCTCAACTATTTAGTCTGATCTTTCTTAGTCTGATCTTCCTCGGTCTGGTAAGAAAAAATTCAACTATCTGATCTTATAACAAGATATCTATCTGGAAATTAACTCTTACTCAACCTTTGTAGTGATCCATATTTTTCTCACATGAAAAGGTTAAAAGTGTGAATTTATTGTGAATCTATTTATAGGCATACCATAATGGAAAATTCAGGAAACTGAAACACTTTTTCCACTTACTCAAATTCAAAAACCTCTAAAATTCACTCATATTTGAACTTCATGTTTGACCAATTCAACTCTTATGGAACCTTCTCGAATAATCTTGAGTCTTATTAGTAATCATCCTTATTGAACTTCCTAACTTTTATTTAGTATTATGGAGCTTCCTCGGCTCATTATGATGCAACTTACTTAGCCCATTACAATGGAACTTCCTTATCTTGTTCCAAATTAACTTTCCGCATCAGATTTAGTCAAATTGACTTTCCTTATTAGATTTAACATGACAGAATCCTCATAAATATGTAATTATAATTAGGATTTAATTATCATGATGATATAATTTTCATTACGATGTAATTCTCATTACGATGGAAACTCCACTCTATAACTTTGAAATTCTTCAAACCTCATCAGTTATAACTCATTCAGACTTCCAAAAAAATTTATGTCGGATACTTCTATATCTAATGAAAACTTTTTCTTGATTCCTATAACTAATACAATCTTTAATATTCCTCCATTTCTTCAAAATATTTTATCAAGATATTTTTCTTGATTTATGAGAACTTAAAGATTATAAAATCATCATCTAACTTAAGGTTAGAAAGTTTGAACTTTCTAAATCCCGAAATCAATATCTTCATTCAACCTATTTAGCAACATTATGGATTTATAACTCAGTAACTTACTTCTAAAAAAATCATTGTGTCCAATAGATATTGAGCTTCATGCCGGTGGATTTGAGACCGATGATGTATATGATTAACAACTTTAACTTTCTAATGACTTTTGTGACTGGTGTTTCTCTGTCTGATACTCTACATCTGGTGTTACTCAGTTTGATCCTCTACATCCAGAAAAAACATTATCAAAAAAAACTTTTACCCCCTTTATTTTTGGGTTAAAACATTCAGCAATGTTCACCTATTTTTCAAAAATATTCATTTAAAAAAGATTAGTTTTCAACAAGTAATAACACTTTGTTAAATTATTAAATTGTTTTTATGTGTTCCTTCTCCCCTTTGTGTGTGATTGGTTTCATTTAATTTATTATTAAATTAAATTGTTATCATGTGTTCCTTCTCTCCTCTTATTATGTAGGGCATGTGTACCCATGTTTTCTTTTATGTAAACCCCTTTTTCCCATCACTTGTGTGTGATTAAAAGACATATGTAAAGGATGGATCTCCCAAGATAGTGGAGGTGGTTAAAGTTTGGGTCTAAGGAGAAACCAATCCAAAGAGTTACATAGGTGGATAGGTGGAAAGCTGTAACATGAACCTTAATCGATTCAAGGTGTTTATTACCCTAGGTCAACGGTTAGTTTATCAACTTCTAGATAAACTAACCATTAGTAATGATCATGATCATACCATTTATTATTTTATTTTGTTCAGTTTCATGATTATTTCATTATGGATGTTTTTTTACAGTCACATAATTTAATGAAATTAATGAGCATGCAAGATAGAACTAAAATAAGTTGTATTATGCGTAAATATTATCTAAGACATGGCTAATGACTTAAGTAAATCCACTTAATATTAACAAGAATTTAATAAAGATAATAATTATAAATTTAGGAATAAAGGATAAAATCCCTCAATTATATATATTAAGTCAGTATAGCCTTCTATTATTTTGGTTGAAACCGAACCATAGTTCAAAGTGCTTGACCAACCCAATTTGGGGTGTTTTCAATTATCAGGGAATTTTTACTGGAATTTTTGGGTTGAATTAACTTAGTTCACATCAAGGGTTGGCTACCCAAGTAGGACTTAGTGTAACTGAGAGGTAAAGGTTAATGAAATCCAATTTAAGGATTTCAGGATTGGGGAGTCCACTCAGTAGATTAAGGAACTATGAGTTAATACATTTGGAATTTGGAATTCCTACCTAAAACCATTCAAGTTTCTTGACCAACCCAAGTTGGGGTAATGAGAAGGGGAATATGGATCCTTGACACTAGGAATTCCAAGAAACAGTATATTCTAAAGCCAATATTGAGGGCTATTGGGTTTCGATAAAATAGTGGGAGACTAATAAATATAATATTTATTTATTTGTCTAATTTTTATCCATAAATTACTAAAATTATTCTTATCTTATTTTTAAGAAACAGTATTAAAATGAAATCAAACATATCATTGTGATCCATACTTGAGAAGGAAAATCTTCTCACTGGTATAAATTTCCAAGAGTGGAAAAGGTGCCTACGTGTCATCCTTTACCATGAAAGGAAATTATATGTGCTGGAAGAACCTTTTCTAGTTGTGTCTGGTAATGAGGCAAGTGATGAAGATCTATCTCTCTGTGAGAAACATTTGAATGATGCTACATATGTTCAGTGCTTCATGTTATCATCCATTCCCAATGATATTTTGAAGAAAAATGCAAACATGGATGCATATAGCATGATTTATCACCTTTGGGATCTCTATCAAGAGAAGGTAAGATAAGAGAGGTATGAGATATCCAATTATTTTTTTACAACTAAGCTTGGAGTGTATGTTCTAGTTGGACCTCATGTAGTCAATATTATTGGTTGTATTGAATGCTTGGACATATTAGGTATTAAATTCTCATATGACTTGCATATAGATATCATACTTTCATCACTACCCAAGACATTCTCCATATTTATTATTATTACAATATGATCGATAATGAGAATAGTCTTTCAGAACTTCTGACCTTGATTCTCCAAGTGGATAATGACATGGGTCATGATAAACTCATGGTTCTTATGGTGAATAAGAAAAGGAAGAATAAGGAAAAGGGTCCCAAGACTTATAAATAGTCTAAATCTCCCCAGCATCATCCTTCTAAGAAGGGGAAGATCTAGAGTAAGGGAAAGAAAAAGGAGGTATTATGTTTTGAATGTGGAAATTCAGGCCATTGTAAGAGTAACTACACCAAGAATCAAAAAGAATCTAAAGGTTCATTCGTTATCAAGTGTAATATTTCCATATGTACACATTGGGTATTAGATATATCTTGTGGTTCTCACATCTGTATCAAAATGTAGGAACCAAGTAGATTTTGAAAGATTGCCAGAGGAGAGGTGGATCAGAGAGATACTAATGGAGCGAGGCTGGATTCCCTAGCTATTGGTGACTAACACCTCTCATTTCCAATAGGAATGATTTTGTCTTTGAAATATCATTATTATGTACCAACAGTTACCAAAAACATAATTTCTATATTATGACTAGATACAGATGGGTTTATTTTCAAGTTTGTAAATAAAAGTAGTTTCTTTTATAAGGAAAATATATTTATGGTGTGGCACATTTAAATAATGGTCTTTATATATTAAATTACGAAAAACAAGTGTTGGAAATTGATATAGAATCATGTTCACATGACTCATATAGCATTCATATTTGGAATCACCATCTTGGTCATGTAAACGAGAAGCATTTGACAAAGCTCTGTCAAGATGGTTTATAGCGACCCAAACTTTTCTTCATTACTATTACATCATTTTAAAGATAAACAGCATAATAGTATTACACATAGAGGATCCAAAGGTTTAGTTTCTTGGGAAAACTAGGACCATACATAACAATTACAACATCAAGCATAAACATTTATTTAATTTCTTATTCTCTGTCTTCTTATTGGCACTTGTCCTCTCCTTAGTACATGTAGCCACATGAGGATATACATCAAAAGGGGCGAGATAGAAGCCCAGTAAGAGGTTAGATAAGAACAATATAGCATGGGGTTATCATAATCATGACATGGGAAAAAGATCATGAACATTAGAGGAAGCATAAATATAAGACTTGAAATGTGGCAATGCATAAAAAAATGAAACATCATGTCTTAGTGGTTAAATACCACACATACTTGTGAACCAAGCTAGAATCTTGTTCACACATCAGTTCACATTTACTCATGAGATTAATCACTTTACCCAATGCATTGGAGCGCTGTATAATTCCAGGCGCACCCGTCACATTCAATCATTCATATTGCACTATATAATTCTGGGCGCACCCGTCACATCATAACATTATCATCATCATGCTTGCCACATGGAACATATATCAAAATTGAACATAACTAAGCCGTGTAAAGTAAATGGTTACATCTCATAATAACACATTCATAAACTTTGGTTTCCCAAAACAAATAGGGAATAACATACTTGATACAAGAACCATCAACCTTGAATGAGAAGTAAAAGGTGAGTTCGTAAAAGAAGAGTTCTTTTGGAAAAAATTCTGTTTGACATAAAAAGTAGTGGTAAACTTTTATATCCTAGAAAAGGAAATAAAATGATGAAAAAATGAATTTTTTGGAGTAACCATACCAAAAATGGAGTGAAAGAGGGAGAACCCGAAGAAAGAAAATTGGGTTCGAGATTTCCCCTTACCTTGTATCTGAATGCTTCCTTCTTTTTAATGTCCTGTATAATGACATTATATTTATTAATTAAAAATCCATAACCTTTTTTACATTAATATGGTTCATTATGGTTTCATTAAGTGATTTTATGTGCCTTTGGATGAGTTGTAGAGTTTAAAAATAGTATTCGGGAATGTTTGTTTTTATGGTTTTCTTGAGTGGTTCACTTGTATTCTTAAATTAAAGTTTGGGTAGAATATGGGTAAACATACAGAATTGATATTACATGTTATTAATGATATTATAGAACATTTAATGATATTATAATGAATTATATTAGATCCATGTGGATGTATCATTAGATAAGAATTAAATGATGATTGTTTGGGTTAATTTGAGCGATTTTTCGATCATAACGAACTTGTTTTAACTTATCATCTAGTAATATGTCCATAGGTTATTTCCAGAACTTTAAATAGAAAATAATACATATAAAAAATTCTGGTTAAATCATAAAAATGGTTTCATGACCAGATCTGAAGGTAGAAATGGAAGAAGAAAGCATGTCGTTCTTGAAGGTGATAAATTGACACCTCACGAACAACGTTCTCTTTAATAAAATAAAAGGAAGTGGGAAAGGGGGTTGGATGATATAATATTCCATTAGCATAATAAAATTCCATTAGATGTATAATACTTGAGTTAAAATACCATTTTGAATAATGTAGGTGGGGATAGATCAAGAAATGAACTTGAACTTGAAAGGAAATTAATGGAGAAGAGGGAGAGAAATTACCTCTTAAATCCTCCTCTTGAGATTATCCTTAAGGAAGCTAGGATTGGCCTTTTGATGAGACCAGAATCTCTTGAACGTGGTATATGGGCTAGGTAGGATATTTTTTCAGAGTTTAGAGAAGTCTTGGAGCTTGAGAGGTGTGAGGAAATGAGGGTGTGAAGGGTGGTTTTTATAGTGGAGGGGAGAGGGGTTTCCTTAATATAAAATTCATTAGATTATTAATTTTCCCTAAGACAAGGAATGGTGAGTCTTGAATGACCAAGAATATTAATTTTATCATGTGATCCCAAACCAAGTTGGCTTACATCAGAATAACATCACACATGACTCTATAATTAGCTTATTTAGCTTATTTTGTAAATTATGGTATTTCACTATTCATCAAAAATTCAAGTAGCTTAGAAAAATCCCAAAAATTTACCCATGACATTTTTTGAAGTTTAGAATATAAAAATGAAGTCCATTTTTCAAAAATAATTTTCTAAATATTATTAATTTAATATTTAATTAAAATCATAATTTACTTAAAAACAGTTTTTAAAATTAAAACTAATTTTATAGTGCTTTCAAAAATTAAGTGGGGTCTTATAAAATTATACAAAAACTATAAGACATTTATTTGATAATTAATGAACACATTTTAAGAAAATAATTTTTCTTTTAAATTAATTAATTAATTATGACTTACAAAATACCAAAACGTTTACTAAGGTCAAATTGTCACTTTCTAAGATGTCTAAATTTTATTTAATTGTTCATGGGTAAGTTTACTCTTATGTTGGATGATTTACTATTCATAAGGGTCATATTACTATTCATAAGGGTATGTTACTATTCATAAGGGTGTGTTACTATTCACCAAAAATTATTTTTGTTTTATTAGACTCCAAAAATCATCTTGAACACAACCGTGCATGTCAAATTCTCAAAATTCCCAAAACAGAAGTGAGAAACTTATGTTTAAATGTCACTTATCACCTAGTAGTTCATTATGTTGTGTTTTCATGTTATTTTATGGCATAATTATAAGAAGGGGATTTCCATTGAAATACTTTGGTTTGTTACATTCTTCCCCCCTTATGAAATTTCACCCTCGAAATTTCAATTTACATAAACAGGTGAGGGTACTTATCCTTCATTGCCTCTTCTGGTTCCTAATTTGCTTCCTCAAACTTATAGTTTCTCCACAACACTTTGACAATATGGGTTGTCTTGTTGCGTAATACCTTATCTCTCTGATCTAGAATCTTTACTGGCTTTTCCTCATAGGAAATATCATCTTCCAGTTGTACCACCTCTGAGTTTAGTACATGTGAGGGGTCTGGTATGTACTTCCTCGGGAGTGATACGTGAAACACATCATGAACTTGAGCCATATTCGGTTAAAGTTCAAGTCGATAGGCTATAGCTCCTATGCGGTCAAGGATCTCAAAGGGTCCAATATACCTTGGGCTTAGCTTCCCTTTCTTTCCAAACCTCATGACTCTCTTCCATGGTGATATTCGTAGGAAGACTTTATCTCCAACGTCGAACTCCGAGTCCCTTCAATAGTTGTCAACATAGCTCTTTTGCTGACTCTGAGCAGCTTTGATGTGTTTCTGGATGACTTGAACCTTCTCTGTCATCTCTTGAACAAGATCAGGTCCAAGTATCTTTCTTTCTCCAACTTCATCCCAATAGGTTGGAGTTCTACATTTCTTTCCATACAGAGCTTCATATGGAGCCATCTGAATACTTGAGTGGAAGCTATTGTTTTATGATAACTCAACCAATGGGAGATTCTGATCCCATCCACCTTTGAATTCTAGAGAGCAGGCTCTTAGCATATCTTCAAGCGTCTGAATAGTTCTTTCAGACTGGCCATCAGTTTGGGTGTGATAGGTCGTGCTGAAATTTAATTCAGTACTCAAAGCATGTTGAAGGCTCTTCCAAAATTTATATGTGAACCTTGGATCATGGTCAGAGACAATTGAGAGTGTAACACCATGCAGTCTCACCACTTCCTTCACATATATCTTTGCAATTTGTTCAAGCAAGAGATCTTCCCGAATAGTGATAAAATGGGCAGTATTGGTGAGTTGGTCAACCACAACTCATATCGCATTATTTCCCTTCGACGTCTTTGGGAGACCCATGAAAAATTCCATAGTAACATTTTCCCATTTCCACATGGGTATAGGCAATGGATACATCATACCTTTGGACTTTTGTCGCTCAACTTTAACTTGTTGACATACCAAGCACCTTGATATATATTCCTCAATCTCTTTCTTCATGTTATCCCACCAGAAGTGTTCTTGGAGATCATGGTACATCTTAGTACTCCTAGGATGGATAGAGAATATTGAGTTATGTGCATTTTCCAATATCTCATTCTTTATCTCAGGTTATGAAGGAAAACAAAGCCGCATTCCAAACTGAATAACACCATCATCATCAATATGGAACTTCTGTAGCTTCCCTTCCTTTACTGTATTCACCCTCTTTTGTATCTCCACATCATCCCTTTGTGCTTCCTTAATCCTATCCTAGATGGATGGTTGCAAAATCATTTGGGCAAGGTAGGATGTATCCCCTGCCCTTATGATTTCCAAATCTATTCTTTTCATATCCAAGAAGATAGGGTCTTTCTCAATCCGCAGCATGGATAGAGTAGTAGGTTCTTTTCTGCTTAGAGCATCAGATACCTTGTTCGCCTTTCCAGGATGATAGTGAATAGAGCAATAGTAATCCTTGATTAGATCTAACCATCTCCTTTGACGCATGTTGAGCTCCTTTTGTGTGAATATATACTTTAGGATCTTGTGGTCGGTGTATATGTCACACTTTTCAACATAAAGGTAGTGCCACCAGATTTTCAAGGAAAAAATCACAGCTGCCAGCTCTAGATCATGTGTCAGGTAGTTCTGCTCGTGGATCTTCAACTGTCGTGAGGTTTAGGCTATCACATTGTCATTTTTCATGAGTACACAACCCAATCCTTTCTTTGAATCATCACTGTATATCACAAAAATTTCTCTACTTTTTGGTAGTGTGAGTACAGGTGCAATGATCAGCCTTCTCTTTAGCTCCTTGAAGCTTCCCTCACATTCTTCCATCCAGACATACTTTACCCCTTTCCTTATTAACTTAGTTAGTGGGCTTGATAATCATGAGAAGTTTCTCACAAAACGTCAGTAGTTCCCAACTAATCCAAGAAAACTATGGATTTATGTGACACTAGAGGGCCTAGGTCATTCCTCAATTGCCTTTGTCTTTGAAGGATCCACAGAAATTCCTTCACTTGTGATCACATGTCCCAAGAACATGACTTGTTTCATCCAAAATTCACACTTGCTGAACTTGTCATACAACTTCTCCTGTCTTAATGTCGCAAACACAAGTCTTAGATGTTCTTCATTTTCCTCCTTTCTCTTGGAGTATATGAGAATATCATCAATAAACACTACCACAAATTGTTTGAGGTGATGTCGAAAGACTCTATTCATCAAATCCATGAAGATTTCAGGGGCATTAGTAAGTCCGAATGGCATCACCAAAAACTCATAGTGCCCATACCTAGTACAGAAGGCAGTCTTCTGAATATCTTCCTTCTTCACCTTTACCTGATGATATCCAGAACGAATATCCACCTTTGAGAAGTATTGAGCTCCTCTTAACTGATCAAACAAGTCATCAATCCTAGGGAGAGGATACTTGTTCTTTATAGTGATCTTTTTGAGTTCCTGATAATCGATACACAACTGCATTTTTCCATCCTTCTTCTTCACAAAGAGCACTGGCGCACCCCAAGGTGATGCACTAGGGCGTATGAACCCTTTGTCCAGATGCTCTTACAGCTGCTTATTTAACTCCTCCAGTTCGATAGGAGACATCCAATAGGGACACTTCGAGATAGGAGTTACTTCAGGTATGAGTTCAATTGAGAACACTACCTCACAATCTGGGGGAATTCTGGGTAACTCTTTAGGAAATGCATCACCGTATTCCCTCACGATGGGAATTTCCTCAAGGTTGACACTTTCCTTTGACTCAACCATTTGGGTGAGGTATGCTTTTTCATAGGGAATCAACACCCAAACCATTGAAGGATTTTTCAAAGGAGATTCATGATGTTTCTTTAATTTGTAGAGGAGCATGGGATGGTTCGGAATATGAAAAGATATTTCCTTTTCCTGACAGTTTATATGTTCTCTATATAACGAGATTCAATCCATTCCCATTATAGCATCGAATTCCACAAAAGGAAGTATTACAAGATTCTCTGGGATAATATTCCCACATACGCCAACAGGAGAGGATTCAAACACTTGGGTTGAAATGATTTCACCACTTGGTGTTTTTACAGATATCTCTACTTCAAGGTTTTGGGGCTTCGATTCTATAGTTCTAGAAAACTTTCAAGATATAAAGTAATGTGTAGAACCAGAATCGAATAAGACTTTTTCCATTCTTAAGTGAATAGGAAGTGTACCTTGTACGACTTGGTTATCATGCTCCACCTCTGCAGTAGTGATGGAATAAGTCTTCCCTTGTTCCTTTGTCTTTGGTGGCTGCTGACACTGATTACCCTCGAGAACTTGAGGTTTAGTGCACCAGTTTTCATAGTTCCCTAGCTCCCTACAATTGTATCATTGAACCATTAGTGGTTCTCGCCTTTCATCGGCTACATTCTCCTTCCTTTACGTTTCTTTTCAACGCTCTTGAGCATGGTGTCCTTCTTTCCCACACTTAAAGCATTTCCCCATTCCTTTGAGGAAGTTCCCATGGTGAAACTTTCCACATTTTTGGCATGTGGGTCGTTGAGTTTTCTTACCACCTTTATCATTAGATCCTCCGGCTTGAAACTCCATCTTTAGTTTCTTATCACCATAACCATGGGACCATTCTCCAAAATCCATCTCCACTTTGAGATCACATCGAACAACTTCTTCATAACTCCCAAAGTCTTTAATTGCAATAGCCTTTCGAATTTTTGTTTTTAATCCACTAAGGAATCTATCAATTTTGCTATTATTGTTGATAACAAAACCTGAAGCGTACCATGCAAGCCTTTTGAAAATCGCTTCGTAGGTTGTGATAGATTCTCCTTCTTTTTTCTTGAGCTCTATGAATTCTCTCTCCATCTTCGTGAGAAAAGTTCTTAGGAAATACTTGTTAAGAAACATTATCCCAAAGTCTTCCCATTCCATATCTTCAATTTCCTCCCTTGGCTTGTTGTTCTTAATCAAATCCCACCATTGATCGGCTTCTCCATTTAGAAGATAAATGGATAGGGTCACCTTCTCCATCTCAAAACAATGAAGAACAGAAAATATCTTCTCCATGGAGTTGACCCACTGTTCCACAACTAGTGGATCCTAGGATCCACTAAACGTCGGTGGTCGTTGCTGCATAAAACATTCGATAGTCAGTTGCTCCCTCTTTGGTGAAGGAGGATGTTCCCCATTATTATGGTTATTGTTCATAACCTGGTATAATTGGGTAAGCATCATCATGAAGTTCTGAACTCCACCTCCCAAATCATTGGGGATGTCATTCAGGCAATCTTTGCATTGGCCCTCGCACGAGTTGTTGGCATCATTTCTCCTGGTTCCCACCATTTTCTAAAATATAAAAGGTTAGAACAAAACATAAGTAAACAAGTCATGAATACATAACTTATTCATTTGAACAATTTATAATAAAATCATAACATATGGGATCCCTATGTATATATTCTTGTGTGCATATTTTTACTTAGTCTCATGTTATAGGTTTTCTCTAGGGTTCACTAATCCTAATTCCCAAATTAACTAAACCTTTCCTCTGATACCAACTATAGAGACCCAACCTTTTCTTACAATTACATCATTTTAAAGATAAAAAATATAATAGTATTACACATAGAGTATCCAAAGTTTTAGTGTCTTGGGAAAACTAGGACCACACATAACAATTACAACATCAAGCATAAACATTTATTTAATTTCTTCTTCTCTAGATTCTTATTGGCACTTGTCCTATACTTAGTACATGTAGAAACATGAGGATATACATAAAAAGGGGTGATATAGAAGCCCATTAATAGGTTATATAAGAACAATATAGCATGGGGTGAGCATAATCATAACATGGGAAAAAGATCATGAACATGAGAGGAAGCATAAATATAAGACTTGAAATGTGGCAATGCATAAAAAAATGAAACATCATGTCTTAGTGGTTAAATACCACACATAATTGTGAACCAATCTAGAATATTTTTCACAAATCAATTCACATTTACTCATGAGATTAATCACTTTACTCAATGCATTGGATCACTGTATAATTCTAGGTGCACCTGTCACATTCAATCATTCATATTGCGCTATATAATTCTGGGCGCACCCGTCACATCATAACATTATCATCATCATGATTTCCACATGGAACATATATCAAAATTGAACATAAATAAACCATGTAAAGGAATGGTTTACATCTCATAAGAACACATTAATAAACTTTGGGTTCCTAAAACAAAGAGGGAATAACATACTTGATACAAGAACCATCAACCTTGAATGAGAAGTAAAAGGTGAGTTCATAAAATAATAATTCTTTTGGAAAACATTTTGTTTTACATAAATAGTAGTGGTAAACATGGATATCCCAGAAAAGGAAATAAAATTATGAAAAAATGAATTTTTTGTAGTAACCATATCAAAAATGGAGTGAAAGAGGGAGAACCCGAAGAAAGAAAATTGGGTTCGAGATTTCCCCTTACCTTGTATCTGAATGATTCCTTCTATTTAATGTCCTGTATAATGACATTATATTCATTAATTAGAAATCCAGAACCTTTTTTACATTAATATGGTTCATTATGGTTTCATTAAGTGATTTTATGTTCCTTTGGATGAGTTATAGAGTTTAAAAACATTATTCGGGAATGTTTGTTTTTATGGTTTTCTTGAGTGGTTCACTTGTATTCTTAAATTGAAGTTTGGGTAGAATATGGGTAAACATAAAGAACTGATATTATGTGTTATTAATTATATTATAGTACATTTAATGATATTATAATGAATTATATTAGATCCATGTGGATGTATCAGTAGATAGGAATTAAATGAAGATTGTTTGGGTTAATTTGAGCGATTTTTCGATCATAACGAACTTGTTTTAACTTATCACTTAGTAATATGACCATAGGTTATTTCCAGAAGTTTAAATAGGAAATAATATATATATAAAATTCTGTTTCAACCATAAAAATGGTTTCATGACTAGATATGAAGGTAGAAATGGAAGAAGAAAGCATGTCGTTCTTGAAGGTGATAAATTAACACCTCACGAACAATGTTCTCTTTAATAAAATAAAAGGAAGAGGGAAAGGGGGTTGGATGATATAATATCCCATTAGAATCATAAAATTCCATTATATTTATAAAACTAGAGTTAGAATACCATTTGGAAGAATATATGTGGGGAGATATCAAGAAATAAACTTGAACTTGAAAGGAAATTAAAGGAAAAGAGGGAGAGAAATTACCTCTTAAATCCTCCTCTTGAGATTCTCCTTAAGAAAGCTAGGATTGGCCTTTTGATGAGACCAGAATCTCTTGAACGTGGGAGAGGGGATAGGGAGGATGTTTGGGCAAAGTTTAGAGAAGTCTTGGAGCTTGAGAGGTGTGAGGAAATGAGGGTGTGAAGGGTGGCTTTTATAGTGGAGGGGAGAGGGGTTTCCTTAATATAAAATTCATTAGTTTATTAATTTAACCTAAGACAAGGAATAGTGAGTCTTGAATGACTAAGAATAGTAATTTTATAATGTGATCCCGAACCAAGTGGGCTTACATCAGCAGAACATCACACATGACTCTATAATTAGCTTATTTAGCATATTTTGTAAATTATGGTATTTCACTATTCATCAAAAATTCAAGTATCTCAGAAAAATACCAAAAATTTACCCCTACCATTTTTCGACGTGTAGAATCCAAAAATGAGGTCCATTTTTCAACAATAATTTTCTAAATATTATTAATTTAATATTTAATTAAAATCATAATTTGCTTAAAAAATAGTTTTTAAAATTAAAACTGATTTTATAGTGCTTTCAAAAATTATGTAGGGTCTTATAAAATTATATAAAAACCATAAGAAATTTATTTGATAATTAATGAACACATTTTAAGAAAATAATTTTTCTTTTAAATTAATTAATTAATTATAATTAATTATTTATGACTTACAAAATACCAAAACGTTTACTAAGGTCAAATTGTCACTTTCTAAGATGTCTAAATTTTATTTAATTATTCATGGGTAAGGTTACTCTTATGTTGGATGATTTACTATTTATAAGGGTCATATTACTATTCATAAGGGTATGTTACTATTCATAAGGGTAGGTTACTATTCACCAAAAATTATTTTTGTTTTATTAGACTCCAAAAAACATCTTGAACACAGCTGTGCATGTCAGATTCTCAAAATTCCCAACACAGAAGTGAAAATATTATGTTTAAAGGTAACTTATCACTTATTAGTTCATTATGTTGTCTTTTCATGTTATTTTATGACATAATTATAAGAAGGTAATTTCCATTGAAAAACTTTGGGTCGTTACATGGTTATTTATACTCTTCTAAGATAAAACCACTTGATAGATGTCATGTTTGTTTACAAGGAAAAATGAAAAAAACACTATTTGGTGGAAAGGGTGAAAGAGCCACAGAGCTTCTAGGATTGGTACACACTAATGTGAGTGGAATATTTCCAGTAGAATCTATAGGTGGATATTATTACTTAATAAATTTTACTAATGATTTTAGTAGATATGGATATGTCTACTTAATGAGATATAAGTTCGAGTCCTTTGAGAAATTCAAAAAATTCAAGATTGAATTAGATAATCAACTTGGTAAGAAGATAAATAAGCTTCAATCGGAATGAGGTGGTGAATATCTTGACCAAGATTTCATCAAATTTTTATAGGATTTTGGGATTATTTCTTAACTCACTCCACCTTATACACCACAATGCAATGGTGTCAGTGAAAGGAGGAACCATACCTTGTTAGACATAGTAAGGTAAATGATGATTCATATAGATCTTCCATTATCCTTTTGTGGATATTCATTACAAACTATAGTATACACATTAAACCAAGTTCCAATTAAATTGGAAAATGGAATTCCCTTCGACCTATGGAGTGGAAAGAAATATGTTTTGTTGTATACATGTGTATAGGGTTGCGATGAATTTTTTAAGGCCTTCTCGAGAAAAAAAATAGCACCCCAGAGCATAAGGTGTATCTTTATAGGGTATCCTCAGGAAACAAGGGGATACTACCTATATAACCCCTCGGATAAGAAAGTGACTATCACCATACAATCCATCATTATTGAGAGGGGGCACATCCTAAAAAAGGATAGTGGGAGAAAGATTGAATTCAACAAATTTTATGCTAAAGATACATAAGAGTTGGAATAGAAACAGATTCCATAGGTCCCCATGGAAGAAGTAGTTCTTGAAACACAAGTACTGTGTGGGAGCATAATAGAGGTAAGAGAACCAGAGCGATGTGGTTTTCTAGTCACCAAATATTTTGACTCATTATTGGTATAATGATGAACCTCTATCCTAAAAGGAGGTATTAAAGAACTTAGAATATGAAATATGGAAAGAATCCATGAATTATGAAATGGATTCCATGTATCAGAACCAATTTTGGGTTCTAATTAACGCACCAGTTTATGTACATCTCGTTGGATGCAAATGGGAATTCAAGAGGAAAATAGTCATGGAAGGTAAAGTAAATACCTATAAAGCAAGGATAGTGGATGAAGGGTTTAAATAACATAAAGAAATTGACTATAATGAAACATTTCCATTAGTTTCCATGTTTAAATACATTATGATTCTACTTTCTATAGCAGCTTACCATGACTATGATATTTGGAAGATGGATGTAAAAACTGCATTCCTTAATGGGAACATTTAGAAAGATGTCTATATGACATATCCAAAAGGGTTTGTGACTCCAGGTGATTCAAAAAGGATTTGTAAGTTATAGGGATCCATTTATGGGTTGAAGCAAGCATCCAGGTCATAGAACATTCGATTCGATGAATCCATCAAAGAATTTGGTTTCATAAAGAACAAATGTGAGTTGTGTGTTTACAAGAGGTTTAGTGTAAATGTATTCATTATCATAGTAGTATATGTTGATGAAATATTACTTATTAAAAATGGCATACTGGTATTACAATCTATTAAGGACTGGTTAAACAAGTGTTTCTCCATGAAAGACTTAGGTGAGGTAGCCTATATTCTAGGGATCAAGATCATTCATGATAGATCCAAGAGTCTTCTTGGAATAAGTCAAAGTACATATGTTGACCAGATATTCAAGATATTTAGTATGAAATAATCCAATATGGGATTGGTTCTGGTGTGACATGGTTTACATATTTCTAATAAAATGTGTCCTCAGACACAACATGAGAAAGAGAGAATGAGTAAGATCCCATACGCTTCGGAGATAGGATCAATCATGCATGTCATGTTATGTACTAGACTTGGTTTTTCCTATGCACTGAGCATAGAAGGAAGATATCAAGCATATCCAAGAGAATATTATTGGAATGCTGCTAATGCTATCCTTAAGTATCTGAGAAGAACTAAGGATATGTTCCTAGTGTATGTAGGAGACAAGGAGCTGGTCATTAGGAGTTATATTGATGTTGGTTTTTAGACAGATCTAAATGATCTAAATTCACAATAAAAATATGTATTTTGTATCAAAGGAGTAACTATGAGATGGAAAAGTTCAAGGCATCCAGTTTTTGATGATTCTATAGTGGATTCTGAGTATATAGCGGCTTTTGATGTAGCCAAGGAAACTATTTGGATTCATAACTTAGTCCTGGATCTTGATGTGGTACCTAGCATTAAATACCCTATCACATTTTATTGTGATAATACTATAGTGGTGGCTCCTGTAAAAGAGTCAACGTCACACCAACGAACAAAGCACGTGCTTTGGAAGTATCACCTCTTGAGAAATTTCTATTAGAGGGGTGAAGTTGTAGTAAGAAGAGTACTCACAATAGATAACATGGTGTACCCCTTGACTAAAGTCCTATCATAGTATAATCATGGGTATCATGTGAGAGCTAGCGGACTAAAGGTTTTTAGAAATTGGATCTAGTGAAAGTGAGAGTTTGTTGGAGTTAGTTCCCTAGAACCAACTTCTTTGTGCTTTATGATAACTTATATTCATGGTTTTTAATATTAATAAAATCCTTATCACATCATGATTTTTCTTCTATGTAATGTAGTATGTGATAATGTCTTAAGAGTAGTTGTCACACTAAAAGGTCATAGCATTTCCCCACTATAATGAGAACCTAGAAGTACTACAACACTGTTCTTGAATATATTTTCTATAGTCGGGTGATATTATTTGAGGGACACAAATGATACAAGATATCAGGGGTGGTGACTCATAGGAATTTGAGAAACCTTCTCATGGTGTATGCTATTGGTAATATCTAGTAGGATATTATGATAATGATACCTTCCAGTAAAAAATCCACATTTATATGTGTCATTGGATGTTTCTATCTGCAGGCATGTGTATAGGTCCTTATAATTTAATATTATTATTAATGAGTATTATGAGTCGCACACTTAGATATGTTGATGAAACTATGATGAAAGATATTTGCAAAGAAATAGGATATTTTGGGTGCATCATGAGTAATATTTCATTAATGAATAATGCGAGAAAGGATTAGTCCCTTTTATTTATTAATGGAAGTTGATATCTTAGGTCCTTTTATGGAAATGATATATCCTAAATAAATCCATGTACATGGTATTCTAAAGGCAAGTTTATTTTATGTGAATTCAAAGAAAAATATATTAAGCACATAGGTTGATGGCACTAGCATATACCCTTCTTGATTAGAGATATCATGATAAAGATATTATATTATACAGTAAGCATCTGTATGTGGTGACATATCATTGCAGCATTAACTTCTTTTTATATGGGTTCCTTGGCATGTTTCTAGATTCTAACCTTGGACATTAGTCTGTTTCACCTAATGCCACTGAGAAAGTGTCCTAGAGGGTCACACACTAAGTGTATCCAAAATCTCATTTAAATAATATATTATTATTTATTATTTAACAGGTTGAATAAATATTATTCCCATATGTGGTTTAATAATTATTAATGTATACTTGATCGCATATAAATATTTATTTTCTATTTATTGAATATAATATTTATTTATTTATTGTAAAATAATTCAATGATATTTATTTAATAAATAAATAGACATTATTCAAGACTTGATAAATACTGTGAAGGAATAGCGGACCGAGTTTAATGGTAAGGTGAGAAATAATAAATATTGAAAATTATTTAAATAAATAATATTTAATCTTAATTCACAAGTTAGGTGCTTTTCAAGAAATGATAATATTATTATTATTATTTGACATGGGGTTTTTTCTAGGATTAAATAAATAATTAAGAGCACTTGTGAAATTATTTTATTTTAACCCTAGTAATATAAATACCTAATTATGTTATTTTCTCAAGAGATCCATTTTTTTTATCTTGGTTGTGCACAACGGACTTGGAGAATCGTCTCAATTCTCTAAGAATAAACCCAAGAATGGAGAGCAATACTCTCTATAGGATCAAGGAGAACGCTTTGGAAGCAGTTCTCAAAGTGATCAAAGGAAGATTACGCAAGCATAGGGATCTTCCATGGTATCACCCTTAGATTCCTTCTATGACATTTGGATATTCTTGGAACATGTATGGATCACCGATAGAGGAAATTTATACTTGGTTCCTACAATACAACGATGGTGGATCACAGATTTTCCACTGGATTCATCAATGAAGAAAGAATTCCAACAAAGGTAATTCTTTATTTAATTAAATTAATTATAAATAATATGTGATGATCTTCTCTCTCAGTTTCAGTGTAATTACCCATTTTATATTTCTTTGATTCAATTCTGTTGATCACGGTGTTCATCATCGCATAGATCTTAGATTGATCATCGATTATGGAAAAAATCCAAGTTGGGAATCACCCATCGCATGCTTCTACAGTTCCTGAAACCTACATGTACAGCCATCCTTAAGGAGAATCCATATGAAAGATCCACATGGCCTATCATCAGAAGGAAAATATACTATGTTCTAACTATAATACCACCACCAAGTTATATGGGAAAACTCCATATAATTTATTATAGGAAATTTAAACAACTAAATACTCATCATAAGTGACATCAATTACACATAAACAGATGTATATCATGTGAATCATACATGATAAATATGATGCATGTACGAAAGCCTTTTAAAATGGTCCAAGATACAAAATCACAAAAATTATAAATCCAAAATCCAAGTGCATCACATAAGGTGAAATCATACAATTGTAAAAGAAAAAACCAAGAATAGAAATCCCATACCCTATTAACCTATACTTTCCATTGGAAAAGGTGTCCATGGAACATTATTATGAGGTATATCACAAGCCCCAACACATTCCTATGTCATCTAACTACCATATTCTAAAATAGTAAGACAAAAAAATGATACTATGTCATATCAGTCATGTAAAGGATCTAATAGAACTTTGTGACATCACTATCTCGGTTCACTCTGAATAGTAATTGGACTGGGTCGCTACAAGACCCCAAGCATGCCTCCTTTAATTTCAAAGGTTGTTGACTAGAAGAATAGGTCTAGGGTGTTACCATGGGGATATTATACCTCCATATCAAAGTGTAATAACACAACAGGAATATCTAAATGGCATCTACAATAATAAATCATAGTATACATAATAAAGAACCAATATCAATGATATATCAAATGAACATTTAGAAGAAAGCAGTCATACAGGCTCATAGTCATGCCAACACACTACAACTGACCACCCACTAGGTTGTTCATAATAAAAATAAATAAAATTCATAAATTATCTACTGTTATCCTTGATCCATAGCTCATCCATCTCCTGACTCCATCCAAGCTATCCAACTAAAATATCAAATCTCAAGCCTCTACCCTATTGTAAAAGTGGGTACCCTGGACCCAACTTGAATAGTACTTTTCAATTAGCATATCATGGATACATTATGTTATTCATGATATAAACTTAACATAATAGTATTTATATTTCTACATCCACTATTTACTTGGTAATGTCCTTGGATTATTTTTCATATCAAAAGTTTATAGCAGTCCCTATGCTATAATGAGAACCTTGAGATACTATGACACTAATCTTAAACATATGTCCTGTGGTCAAGATACATCATATTAACTGTACGTGGATTATTTCTAAAAATTATGTGTTGGGGGATCATAATCATTGATACTTCTTCTCATGAATTTCTTACTTGGTGAGATCAAGTAGATGAGATCATCAAGATTGGCCAACTAATGGGAACACCACATGTTTCAGGTGCCATTGTTAGTTACTATCTATTTAACACATGTAATGGTCTCATAAATTGATATTATTATCAATGTATACTATTTGATCACATAATTTGATTCTAGGAAAAAACTATTACATTAATGTCATATTGAGTTATCTTGTGTTGGGTGCGTCATTGGTGGTATGACATCGATTGAATAATAATGGCCGAATTTATAACTTTTGAAAGGAAGTGATATCTCAGGCCTAGTTGATCAGGATACTAGTATCTTTACTAAATCCATTTCCATGGTAGAATAAGGTAATTCCATCCATTTAGGTCAAAAAATAATAAATAAATAAAGGATGATGACACAAAGAGTGCATCCTGCTCTATGAGATATCACAATACAAAGAGATTATATTACATGAAATGTGTTCATAGGAAAATTTTTCATTACAATGAGGTTTCCTTATCTCTTTTGGGGCCTTGGTGGGTTGATAGACTCTACACCTATTCTGTGAATATTATTCACCACTATCGAGATAAGGGTCTAGAGGGTCACACACTAAGAATATTCAAAAGTATGTCCTATTCTTATGAATAAGATTATAGAATATGGTGGGCTTAAAAGTAGGGTTCAAGTGATTTTTGAGAATATAATATCACTATGAAATGAATAAATTAATATTATTCAAGTTTATAGTAATTGGTATTGAATTTATTTATTAAAATTATTCATAAGATATTAAGTGAATTCGTGAAAAAATATTAATAAACGAATATAATTTTTGTATTCAATGTTCATTTAATATTTATGGGAATGATGATTAGATTTAGTGGCTAAATTTTATCATGTAATATATTTTATGAAATTAAAATTAAGTGATGAAAATATTAATGATCTTTTATACATGTTTAGTTGGTCATAACAAGTTCTTTATAGATTATTTAGTGGTTAATATATATCTAGGAGATAAGGAGCCATTTTCTGGGTGGTTTTCACCTCACTATATAATTGAGAGGAGGCAATCATATAGGGAAATATTAAAAACATGATTTTGAGAGCCTCTATCTCCTCTATATTTCTTCTTAGAGAGAGAAGTAGTTTATCCAAACATTTAATCCAACTAATTCTTCTTACGTTGAAGGAATGCAGTTATAGTGATTGTTAAGACATCAAAGGCATCATCGGATCTCTGTGATAGCACCCAAAATTTGATTATTATTGATCCTATATAGATTAAAATCACATGTAGATGATTTAGAGGGATCTGGATTCAGTTCCTTTAAGAAACAGCTGCCAACTATGATTGGTTTTCAATCACAGATTCAGATCATATGAGGTAATTGTTTGTTTTACTTATGTTCTTAAATATTTCATGTGGGATCCATAACTTTTGTACCTAGATATTAATAATTGGAGATAATTTAGTTATTTTTATTGGAGATGAAAATTTTTAAATCCCTAGCCAATATACTACCACTATAGAACTAGGTACCTTCATGCCCAACATGAACCTGAAAACAATGAAGTCTGCTTGGGTACCCAAGTCCCATGGATACCCGAGCAGGGTGTGAGTAAAAATTAGTAGGGAACCAACAATATTGTCCTATACATTACCATTAAATTTAGTGTATGTACATGTGGAATACTCAGTTGAATAAATAAATACAAGGATAAATCTTAAATAAATAAATCACTATTAATCCTTAGGTTTTAATGTGACACCCAAGTTTGAACCAAACCTACTTTGGCTAGTGCTGAAATGTCTCCGATCATTTTGTAGGTCCATACCAACCAATATCAATCCCATGGATGATCCCTGGATCAAGTCCTTGGAAATCCAATTATATAAGGATTAACATCCAAATACTATGAGTAAGTCCTGAGTATCCACTAGTATACTGATCACTCAGGAGTAATGAATCCCTCCTAGATCATTACATATATACATACCATTGGGGACTAGTGAGTCCCTCCCATCCATCTCATATATCAATTCAAGGGGTAGTGTGTCCCGTCTATCTCATATATCAAGCACAGAGACTAGATCCAAGTAAAGTATCCAAGGCATCCCATGTATCTCAATACATCTCGGTGGAAAGTTCATCCCACCCAAATCATCTCATCAGTAGAAGGTACAAAGGCCATATCCAAGGATAATAGTCAAGGCATCCCATGTATCTCATACATCTTGGTGGGAAGTGTGTCCCACCTGAATCAACTCATTGAACACATCCTGATGAGGTCAACCATCTACCCAAAACTGTCCCACATAACTGAGGTAAGCCTCTCAAGTTCCTAACTTCTCACTATCACATCAATAACAGTATCACATCATTGATTTGGGTTCTAAGTTGACACATAAAAATTATCACTACCCATTCTTGTATTCACTCTCTTAGGGGTAATCATATCACTGGGGAACCCTTCTAGGCACTCTAGGTCATGTCATAGCACGATCAACCCACTTGGGATCCCCATCCTCAAACACATCTCTCGAGTTAATGCTTATAACTTAGAGGGGATTTCATCCCTCAGAATCATCAGAAACATATCAAAAACTAATTTTATTCCTAGATAGATCCATATTGGAACCTCTATAGAGAGAGGGTTTAAATTCCTTCTCAATGCCCAAGACATCACTAGGTTGGTCCCCACACCCAACCAATCCAAAAATCTCAATAGGTTCTACCCACCTAGGTAATTAAAATCTCAGTAGAGGGAGGAACAATCACCCCATTCACATCTTAACTATCCCAAAATCTTCATGGTATCACGAGGTTCTCACATGTCCTACATGATCCAATCATCCCAACCCAACACTCTCCTATACAAGGAGGTGTCTAAGGATACTATACTGGGGACAACACATTCACTTATTCCACTCACACCCCTATAGGATCTATGTGTCACAAGGCACATCATCATAATCAAGGCCTCAACCATCAGTGATTGAGGTATAAATCCAGTGTGCGAGGTTACATCATGGCCCTTGGAACTTTTTTCATTCCATTAATAAATATGTTATTTAAATAAAAAAATCATTTAATCAAAAGGTTGATTACCCATGGTGGTGATAAAATATATCAAATTCCATATAAATAAAGAATATTTTCATATGGTTATGAAAAAGGGACCACCTACCTTTAACATTGAGTTAACATCCCTTAAAATAGCTCATCCATCCTCGCTTAATCCTGTCTAAGTCCAGTGGCCATTGTCTAAACACCCGGGGACCTATCTCAAACCATGATGACTAATAATTAATTATTAAAATTTACAATTAATTATTTAAAACAATTTTAATAATTCATAGTTAAGTTAAAAATTAAATAAATTGTGCATAACTACTTAAAATTCACTGGTCAACAACTACTCACCAAAACCTTGAGCAACAGGGTATGGTTAAGGGTGTAAAGATGGCCTAGACAGTGCTTGAACCTAAACATTTGGGTAGGAATAAACTATTTAGTTCAGGTTGAGATGGTCTAAATAGTTTCATAGATTGTCCTAGGCCCGACCTCAAATCATTTTAATTCTTTGAGTTAGTCCGTTTTTTCCTGGTGGGTTCATGGGCTTGGGCGATCGAGCCTTTAATATTAAATTAAATAAACAATATTTTTTTTAAATTACCATTATAATATTTTTTATAAAATAGATATATAATTATATTTATCATGTAAATATAATAGGTGAAACTCTTATACTAGTTGGTCCAAGTGTAGCCTTGGAAGACGATGATAGGGGGTTCGAATCTCCCGTACCTCAAGTTTTCCATTAATTTTTTGGTTTATTTTGAGCATGATTTGAGACTGTAAGGAGGATCATTGGACATGATTCTAGGATGGACTTATGTTTAAGGATTTAAATCTAGGATGGGCCAAAATATAGTGTCATGGTCCTATCCTAACCAACCCCTCAGCCCGACCCCGACCTATCCTAGGTTAGGACCAGTCAGGTTTTAGGCTAGGTCATGCAGGATTTTTAGGTCACTATGTCAGATTTACACCCCTAGGTGTGATCCACTCCCAACAAGCACCTAAACCTAATCCACACAAAATCCTCATCATTCTTAATTTTTTTTTATAGAAAAAAAAATCATCCAATTTAAACAAAAACCCTAATAAAATAACTAATCAATGAAATTTCAATGAAATTTCATAAAATGGTGTGTGATCACCCTTTTGGGATGTCCTCTAGACATGAAAAGAATAATACCCATCATATTAGATTATTTTCATTGTTCTCTAGTGTAAATCATCGCCAAAACCTAATCCAAATCATCCAAAATTATAGTGAGAGTAAGGGGAGGAATAATAGAGGGTAAGAGAGTAGAAACTCACCTCTAATTGATGAAGAAACACCATGAAATATACCTATCTTGAAGGTATTTAAATGATAATAAGAGGGAAACTCTCCAATATCAACCACACATGAGGTGAAGATAGAAAAGGTCCAAAACCCCTAAATAATTGAAGGGAAAATGAGATAATTCACCAAAATTTTTAAACACATAGGGAAACTATGACGTGAACTACATTGTAGTGCACTCTAGCCAACCCTCTAAGTGTTCGACATGCCTATGTCAAAATTATAGGTGCCTCATCACTTTTTATTCACAACCATAGGACCTCCTGACCAAAAGGTCTAATGAACAGGGACTATGGTGTAGTCGGTCCTCATTTCTCTTACCTCAGCATTTTAGTACCCACCATGATATGTACTACATCATGGTGGTGATTTATATTTCCTATAGTTTTCACCCCTCAGGCACCACATTTATTCAAACACCCAATCAGGTCATTGCTCATTAATCATTTTTCATGGAGACAAGCACCTAGAACCATAGTCTTTTCCATTCCAAATCCTTACTAACCCAGGAATTTAACCCTCCACCATGGAAAACCCTATGCTATGGTGCTCCATGTTTCCAAGATGGATAATCCCCAATTCCCATGAACTCTCTCAATAACCAAAACACCTCCTAGTCCTCATTCATCATACCAAGAACATCTCCTTGAAATGTTCCAAACATTGAAAATTTGATCTAAGCCTTTATTATAATATAAAAAAATTTATAGAATTTTTTTTTCAAATTCTATTATAATTTCATGACTCATACGAACACTACTCTTTAAAACCTACTCATCATAACACTTCTCATCCTTAAGAAGACTTAGTGGCCTTATAACCATTAGACTGACTTATCTCGGTCTCCAATTTGTATCAACCTTGTTGTGTTATGCTTTGGAATTCCATCTGAGCTTCCACTATGCAACTCCAACAACAAGGCGCATTGTTTATCAAAACTCAGTCAATTTCTAATATAGAGATCCAAGCTAAACATGACATAAATAATACATTAATCCCATGATTTAAATAATGCATATCAAAATAGTCACACAAAACAAGGACCAAAAGGTTTAGTCTCTTATAAATTAGCTACATAAAAATATTCTTTTATTTCATTTACAAACATTTCTCTATATTCATACACCTCTAGACCCTTTTCAAGACATGTCACATGATATAATCATCTTCATAACCCCAGGATTGGAAACATAAGAATGGGGTGATCTCAAACACTCAATAAGTTAAAACATATCATAATGTGAATTAAAACATAAGGGAGACATAAATATCATAATAAATGGTAAAAATATCATAGATGGTAATCATTAAACATGTCATAGTAACATAATATCTTAAAAATATCATTAAGGAAGCATAAAATATATGACCAAGCTCAAAACATATCTCAATGTTCATATAGCATGGGAGTATGACATAAAATCATGGAATACTTCAAAAATAATCCATAATCTTGAAAACATGGAATTTCATGGAAATGAAATGAATTCTTAAAAATTTAGCATAACATGATGAACAACTTAGAAGTGTGACACAACCATAAGTATAGGAAAACTTGTGTGTGCAAACTCATTATATCTATGCCTAAAAATGTGGGCAAACCCATCATGTCCATGCCTATGTGAACAAACGTATTATTTCCATACCTAAATATCTCATGATATATAAACTTAAACCAATGAATTTAAGCATGATATAAGACCCCACCCATCATCATCCATACATATGTGTTCCATTTAAAATAAATCAAAAACATATCCTAATGAACCCATGGAAAATTTAATGGGTTTTCACATAACATGAACTTAAGAAATCATTGATATAAAAAACTCATTTTCTAAAAGGAATAATTACATAATAACATATAAATAATGATCAAAATGTCACTTCATGAGATACTAACCTCAGAGGAAAAAAATAAATAAAAAAAAATTCACAAACCTTTTAAACATTGTTATAAAAGATGAAGTGTAAATTACATTCAAAAAACAAATTTTTTAGAATGTAAAGAGAATAATTTTTAAAAACCTTATTAAAAAGAGTTACAAATATAAAATCCTTGAAAATACATAAATGTTATTAAAAAGTATAATATAAAATACTTTGAAAACTTTTAATTTTAAAAGAATCCTTAATAATGGAGACTTAAAATGATAAAAAAAATTCAAAAAAGTGATGTGAAAATACTTTGAAAAATTTTTATTTCAGAATAATCCATAATAATAGAGACTTAAAAAGGATATAAAATTTTTAAAAATGGAAGTGAAAATAAATTTAAATTTTTTTCTTTTTTAAAGAATCTTTAATAATGGATCCTTAAAAAGGACATAAAGATTATCAAAATAAAATTTGGAGTGGATGATAAAACATTTTATTTTTAAGTAATAGAAAAACCTTTTTAAACATTTTTAAATAACTTTGTTTAAAACCCAAATCATTAAAAGGATAATGATACATTTTTTAAAAAATTAATTTTGGTGACTAAAATAATAATTGGAGATAAAAACATATTTTTTCCACTTGGTAAAGGATAAAATTGGAGGGAAGTGAAAACATGGATATGGAAGAAAACCCCTTACTGATTATAACCCAAGGAAAAGTGATTATAACACAAGGAAAATATTTGAGTCACGAAAACCCCTTACCGATTTAGTAATGTTTTGATCAAAAGTCATTAGAATCTTGAAAGTAATATGGTTTTACAAATCCCATGAATTAAATAATGAATTATTCCAAAATAAATTCTTGAGAAGTATATATACCATATAAATAATAAATTGGTTCATAACATTAAAATGTGTCTTAGTGAAGATAAGTTGAGACAAAAAAAAACCCTTACAGCTTTAGATACATTTTAATAAAAACCCATTAAAAGAGGAAAATATTTAAATTTAAGTTAAAATACCATTATGAATATTGTTCATGATATTATATAACTAATATTTAGTATACACACCATTTAAATTAAATTAGGTGCATTAAATAATGTGTGTCTCGAAGAAGGACAATATGATATGAAACCCTTACCTTGTTTCCTAGCTTAGTTGATTACACTCTAACCTCCTGTAAAAAAACATAGCTAACTTAATAACCTATTTCATAACCTTACTCATAAATATTATCATTTTATAATCCTTATTCATAATTATTTATCATGAGTACATTAATTAGCTATATCTTATTTTGACTAGCAAGTATAAATAACTTTAACTACTTTGTGCATGTTTAATAATTTTGATTTCATTACCCATC
The DNA here is from genome assembly GCA_963277665.1 of Viscum album. Lineage (NCBI taxonomy): Eukaryota > Viridiplantae > Streptophyta > Magnoliopsida > Santalales > Viscaceae > Viscum > Viscum album. Next base: position 1,146,616,535 of record OY728142.1, on the reverse strand, counting down.
ATATGAAACCAAGTTAATTATTTATATATCCCTTAATATTATATAATATATAACTTATATTTATTTAAAATATTATTATTCCACTACATATGTGTTTTGGTTGTGTTAACTAAAAATCATATTGATAACGACTTATTTTAGTAATTTTAATAAACAAAAATGTTACTTAATAATAAGTTAAATAATTAATATAATATTTAAAAACCTATATAATAATAATTATTTGATTAATATATCATATTATTTTTATTTTTAATATTCTCATAGTCATACACAATCATATTTTCAATTATTGTTCACATAGGTGGTTAAATCGACTCAGACTTGAACACGCTTTCACTTGATTGGAGAGTATGGTTAAGGAGGTGTTTATTTTAACATAATATAATAGAATAATAATGATATTATTTTAATTTTTTTTAATATTTTTAACTATATTTTAATATTTTTATATAATGTATGAAAATATATATTAAAAAACAAAAAATATTTCATTTTGGAGGCAGTAATCTACACGTACACATGATTAACGTTCTTGTTTCTCAACGTGTGAGAAGGGTTGAAGGTGGAAATTAAATTAAAATTTAATAATTATTATTATATAAGATATATAATATTTATTCATATTTACTACCATTAATTATATCCATGAAATGCGGTAATGAAAAACAAATTATGTCACTTCGTGGAGATGATAATCTGTGCAACGCACTAACAATGTTCTTTTCTTTTTCTAAGTGGATGGAAATGAATAAATAAGGGTTGTAAAATTAATAAAACAACAACTAAATATAATAATTATACTTAAGTAAACATATTATTATGGTGATGAGATATTTGGAAGAGTAATATTATAAATAAAATCTTAAGAATGGGATCATACTTACGTTGGAGACTTGATTTTTTCTTGGAATTCCCCTTGAAATTGAAGTTCTTAGGGTGACTATGAGTGAAAATGGGATATTTTTGTAGGATTTTGTTATATATATAGTAAAATGTAATAGTTTTAAGGATTAATTATAATATTAAGTGAGACTTTTAAGGTTTTAAGTGGTATCCTTTTATAAGAAGAGGAAAGGGTCATTTTTAGAAACACTCGTCATTTTTCAATAATGTCATGAAATTATTCAAGGTTAAATGGATAAAAATGGAAAAAAAAGTATTGTGTGGTATTTTTGGGTTTATAATTAATCAACCAAGTGTTTCCACACATTTTTAAAAAAATTTATATGGTTTTTACCATTAAGTTTTACATTTTACTCTTGTTCTTTTAAACTATGTAACTAGTTTTTAACTAAATGATTTTTTTGTTTTATTAAACATATAAAAAATCATGTATAACAAAATTTTGGTGTTATGGAAATAAATTTAAACTATATTTAATCTAATTTAATTTTTAAAAATTATAAAATTACTTTTTAAAATAAAACAAATAATGTGTAGAAAACCCATTTTAGTGGAAAATGATATTTTGACTAATATAGATTATTAATATTATTTAGTATTGATTAATAGTTAAATGAGAATTAATATATTAATTTATATGTTTATAATTCATATTATATTAATTATTTAAACTATTTAAATTAAATTTATTTGATATAGATTCCTTAATATTAATGAAATAATGATTTTAAAATAATTGCTTCATCATTATCATGGTGGTTAGCATTAATCCTAATAATCTAAATTTTATACCTAAAAATGAAATTGTATATATTAAATAATATTAAAATTATTATCTTTAATATAAGAATAATTTTATAAAATTAACTTTTTATGTGTAGTGAAACTAATCTTAACATTGGCGCGTGTAACGCATAAAAATCCGTTTTTTATAAAAGTGTACTTTTAAGCATAAAATTTTATGTATATGAAAAGATTTTCAATGTTATTGATTATGATGATATTAATAAGATTATAATTGTTTAAATATATTTTTTTTACATTAAAATAAATCCAAAACCTAATTTCCTCATGCATAAATTTAATTAAAGAAATAGACAAAAAATAGTATTCATAAAATATTACTAGCTTTTCTAAAATGATATTCATGGGTTTAATTAATTGAAATAGTGTTTTTAAGTGTTTTATTATAATTTATAAATATATATTTTTTATATCTAAAAGTTTTTAGATACTTCTAATTCATATAAAAGTGACGGTATTAGCAAAATTAGAATTTTTTTTACTATTCATCTAAAAATCGATTATTTTAGAAAAATATCAAAAATGAATCCTAAGATAATTTTTTCATGAGGAATTAAAAAATTAATTTTAATTTATAAAATTTAAATTCTAAAATTTTTAAATTTATTTTTTTAAAATAAAATATATAATATAAATTAAACATATTTTATCGAAAATAACATTTTTAATATTGAGTCATATTAATTATTTACCTTATAAAGGTAATAACAATTAATGGTATACCATATTTATGTTTATTATAAATTTATTAATAATTTATTATTTATGTGTTTTCTATTTTTACATTGGGTGTAGCATGTGACACGATTTATAAAAAATAGTATGTATTTTAAAGGATCAAAAATCTCAGGTTGTTAAGTTATATACCCTTAAATAATTTTTTTCCTCACAATTTAATTATCATTTACTTAAATTAATAGATAAAGGTTGAGAAAATATTTAAACACCTAAAGATATTATCTCTAATGAGATATGATCCTCAATATCATAGGGAAGACTAGGAAACGTTATTTTCCCTAACTATTTCAAGAAAACGTATCACATAACTAGGTATTAAGGACCGTGTGAAGGATTAAGTTTTCTTATTAAATAATTCATAGTCATCCTTGAACTAATATATGGTCATATTTAGTTATAATTTTTTTTTACTTGTTCTATAAATTAATATGAATTCAAAGTAAAGATATTCATTCTATTTTGAAAATTGAATCAATTTTTTTAAAGGATGATATTATGATTCGCACAAAGTTTATTTCCACAATCATAATAACCATACCACTAAATTTTTTAATTAAAATAAAAATGAATTAGGTTGGTGACTTTATGTTCTTTGAAAACATCCTAGATATAATAGGGTTGATAAAACTAGAACAGATCAACTAATTTTTAGTGGATGGTAATTGAAACCTAATTACCCCTATCTTATTCATAGATAGTCATTACACAGGTTCTTCTTGATCCCTGGATATAGGAGGTTTTGGATTCCTATAATCCTCAATAATACTTGGATTAGGGTGTTGACTTGGATAATACTCAAGTTCTCCACACAAAATACTTTGAATTATTAGTGGTTCCCTTGCATGAGTTCTATCTTCTTTCCTCATGTTAACTGAACTATTTATTTTCCCTTAATAGTATGATTCTCTATAGTATCCTTTACCATAATTAAATCATCTTCTATTACCCTTAAGTTAATTACCTTGGTGCTTCTTTCCAAAAAAAAATCATATGATAAATTGAACATTTTTCCTTCATCGTCTTCATACTTGATCTTTAATGAGATTCCATATTTCTCTTCTTTGTTGTGTTTATAACTTTGACTATATTCACATTTTTAATTAAATATCATGATATATGGTTTGAAATAATCACAAGGTTTCTCATTCCATCTCCCAATCTGATAGGTTATTTATTACAGTAATCTATATGGTGTCCTTTGCACCCATGGTTACTTCTAGTTCCAGACATTAGTAAAACCAAAAGGGTTGATGAGAGTGAAAAAACATTTACAATAGGGGTATATTATCATAATCTTAAAATTAATTTCAACCTTAAAATTTCTTATTAATTTATATTACCACATTGGCCTATAGTTTATTCAGTTTAACCTACATCAATCCTAGTTTGATCTAGGTTACTTTGAGTTGGGTTATCTTACACTCTTCAAAGTAACTAGGAAATAAATCCTATATAAAGGTTTTTAAATATCATATGATAAACCAAATCATATCCCCAAGGAGATTCAACCCAAGTGTGGGGTTATGGATTTTTGTTGCGCACCAAGTGATGATTGATTTAATATTCAATTTTCCCTTTTTCAGGTTATTACCCCTAGGTACATCTATTCTAGCACCTGTATCCACTTGTAGTATCTATAAAGGGATGTGTTTCAAGGGAAAACAATATACTCAGGAATTTAAAAATATTTCAGTATATCATACTATACTTAGACTCATATTTAGGGTTTTTATTAAGTTTCTCTAACTCTAAACCAAAACTTACCTAAAATAATCTACAAAAATAGAAAAAAAAATATCCAAAACAACTAAACCCTTATATGATACCAACTATAGATACCCAAACTAAACTTAACATAAATATTACAAAAAACTCATGATTTATATTATACTTAATGCAATAGTCATATAAACCAAGGACTAAAAGGTTTAGTGTCTTAGAAATTAGCTATATAAACATATTATTTTATTTCACTTACAAACATTTATCCTTAATCATTCTCCTATATACCCTTTTATAGAAATATCACATGATATAATCATATTTATAACCTAGGTATTGGAAACATAGGAAAGGGGTGATCTCAAATGCTCAGTAAGGTAAATAATATTATAATAAGAAATAAAAAAGTATTGTGACATAAATATCATAATAAATGATCAAAATACCTTAGATTATAATCATAAAACATTTTATAGTAACATTAGATCATAAAAATATCATTAAGGAAGCATAAAAGATATAAACTAACTCAAAACTTATCTCAATAGTCATATGACATGGGAGAATTACATAAAGTTTGGAATACTTTAAAAACAAGTCATAATATTAAAAACATTGTATTTTAGGGAAATTAAATTCATTCTTGACAATTTATCATAGCATGATTAACAAATTATACATTTTTCACAACAATAATCATAGGAAAACTTGTATAATAAAACTCATTATTCTCATTCCTTTTTGAACAAACTCATTATGTCCACGCCTAAAAATGTTAGGAAACCCATCATGCCCATGCCTATGTGAACAAACTCTTTATTTCCATGCCTAACTATATCATTAGATATAAACATAAACCAATGAATTGGAGGGTGATATAGGACACCACTCATCATCACCCATATATATGTGTGCCACTTAAAATCAATCATAAATATATCTTAATAAACCCATGTAAAAAGAATGGGTTTTCACATAACATGAACTTAAGAAATATTAGATATCAAAATATCACTTTAAAAAAGGAATCATAACATAATACCATATAAAGGACAATGAAAACATGACTTCATGACTGATAAACCTTGGAGGAAAAATAGGAATAATTTTTTTTTCAAAAACCTCTTAAACATTGTTATAGAAAATAAAGTATAAATTTCTTTCAAACAATACATTTTTGATAAAGTAAATAGAATAATTTTTGAAAAACTTATTAAAAATAGTTCTAAATATAATATCATTAAAAATAAATAAAGTTTATTAAAAAGGATAAGTGATAATACTTTGAAGACTTTTATTTTAAAAATAATCTTTAATAATAGATACTTGAAAAGGATATAAAGTTTTCAAAAATGGGATGTGAAAATACTTTGAAAACTTTTGATTCTAAAAGAATCTTTAACAATAGAGACTTGAAAAAGAAATAATGTTTTAAAAATGAAAGTGAAAATACATTGAAAACTTTTAATTTTTAAAATAATATTTAATAATAGAACCTTGAAAAATACATAAAGGCCATCAATAGAAAATGTGGAGTGGCTGATAAAACTTTTTATTTTAATAGGATGAAAAAACATTTTGAACATTTTGAAATAACCTTGTTTGAAACCTACATCGTTAAATGGATAACAAAACCTGTTATTTAAAATGAATTAATGGGAATAAAAGAATAATTGGAGATAAAAACAAATTTATTTTATACTAAGTACACTATAAAAATGGTTGGAATTAAAAAACATGGATATGGAAGAAAAATACATTAAAATAAATAGGAATTATTCTTAATAAAAATTCATTTTAATGAAACAATGAAATCATAAAGGAAGAATAAATTGGTTTGAATCATGATTTCCCCAAAAAATAAGGTTTAAATATAAAATAAAATTATCATAGGTTATAATAGATTAATATTGAATTATTATAGTCAACGAAGAGTGATTATAACCCAATGAAAATATTTGAGTCATGAAAACCCCTTATGGATTTAGTAATTTTTGGATCAAGTAATTAGAAGCTTGAAAATAATATGGTTCTATAAATAAAATTAATTAAATAATTTATTATTTTAAAATTAATTTTTGTGATTTATATACACAATATAAATAAAAAATTAGTGCATAAAATTAAAACATGTTTTAATGAAGAGAAGTTGAGATAAAAACCCCTTACGAATTAAGATATTTTTTAATAAAAACCCCTTGAAGGAGAGATATATTTAAATTGAAGTTAAAATACCATGATAAAGATAATTAATGATATTATATAACCAATATGTAGTATTCACACCATTTAAATGAAACTATGTGGATAAAATAAAGTGTGTCTCAAAGAAGTAAAATTTAAGACAAAACACTTACCTTGTTTCCTTGCTTAGTTAATGACACTATAACCTCCTATAAAAAACATAATTAAATTAATAACATATTTAATAACCTTACTCATAAATATTACCATTTTATAGTCCTTATTCATAATTATATATCATGATTTTATTAATTAGTTATAGCGTATTTTGACTATCAAGTGTTAATAACTTTAACTAATTTGTGCATGTTTAATAATTTTGATACCATTACTAATCATTTGATACCAAGTTAATTATTGATATATAATTTAATATTATTAAAGAAATAAATTTTATTTATTCAACATTTTCTTATTCCATTCCATAAGCGTTTTGGTAACATTATGTTAAAACTGAATTGATAACGTCTTATTTTGATAATTTTAGAAAATGAAAATGTTACCTTAATAATAAGTTAAATACTTAATGTAATATTTATAGAACCATATAATAATACTTATTTTATTAATATATTATAATAATATTAGTTTTAATTTTCCTATATTCATCCATAATCATATTTTAAATTATTGTTCATGTAGGTGGTTAAATCAACCCAAGCTTGAACACACATTAACTTGATTGGAGAGTATGGTTAAGGAGGTGATTATTTTGAAATAATAACATTATAACAGAATAATAATGATATTATTTTTATTTTATTTTTAATTTTTATCTATATTTTAAGATTTTTAGAAAAATTATGGAAATTTAGATGAAAAAATGAAAAATGTTTCATTATGGAGGCGGCAATTTACATGTATACACAATTAGCGTTCTCCTTTATCAACGCGTGAAAGGGGGTGAATATGGATATTATATTGAAATTTAAGAATCATAATTATATGTGATAAATAATATTTATTCATCTTTAACATCATTAATACCATCCATGAAAGGTGATAATGAAAAACAAACGACGTCACTTCGTGGAGGTGGTAGTCCACTCAACGCATTAATGATATTCTTTTGTTTTTCTAAGTGGATGGAAATGAATAAATAAGGGGTGTATAATTAATATAACAATATATAATTATAATAATGATAATTAATTCATAATATTATTGTGGTGATAAGATATTTGGAAGAGTAATATTAATAATATACACTTAAGAAGGATATAATACTTACATTGGAGACTTTATTTTTCCTTGGAAATCCCCTTGTAATTGAAGGGATTATGATAACTATGATTGATCAGGGGATTACTTTTTGGGGATAAGGTTCTATTTAGAGTAACATTTCATATTTTAAAGGAGTAATTCTAAGTTTAAGTGTATCTTTTAAGGGTGGAAGTTGTATCCTTTTATAAGAGGATAAAAGGGGCACTTTTGGAAACACTCGTCATTTTTCAATAATGTCACGACACTATTAAAGGATCAATGGATAAAAATGGAAAAAAGTAGATTGTGTGGTATTTTTGGGTCTATAAATTCCCAATAAAGTGTCTCCATTCAGTTTTAAACATTTTATAGGGTTGTTTACAATAAGTTTTTACATTTTATGTTTTTACTATTAAAATAGGTAACAAGTTTTGAACTAAGTGATTTTATTTTTTATTAAACATATAACATAACCTATATAAACAAATTTGTGTGTTATGGAACTAAATTTAACTTATATTTAATAAAATTAAATTTTTAAATATTATAAAATTGACTTTAATATTAAAACATATAATGTGTAGAAAAACCATTTTAGTAGAAAAATGACATTTTGACCATTATGAATTCTTAATCTTATTTAGTATTGATTAAAAATTAAATGAGTGTTAATAAATATATATACATGTTTATATATCCTATTAAATTAATTATGTAAAGCATTTCGATTTAATTTATTTGATATAAATTCCTTTTTGTTAATAAAATGATAGTTTTAAAATAATTGTTTCATCATTATCGTGGTGATTGGAATTAATCATAATAATCTAAATTTTAGACCTAAAAAATAAATTGGACATATTAAATAATATGAAAATTATTATATAAAATATAATAATAATTTTATCAATTAACTTTCTATGTGTAGGGAAATTAATCTTAATGTTAGCGCATGTAACGCTTCAAACCACACTATTTAGAAAAGTCTATTTTTAAGCATAAAGTTTTATGTATATAAAAAATTATCAATATTATTTATTATTATGATATTAAGAGGATTATAGTTGTTTAAATAAGAGTTTTTTCACCTTATAATAAATCTAAAAGCTAATTTCATCATGTGTAAATTTATACATAAATAAATGAAAAATAGTTTTCATAAAATATTACTTGATTTTATAAAATGATATTCATGGATTTTATAAATTAAAATATTATTTTTAAATGTTTTATTTTACTTTAGAAATATATATTGTAATGACTTAGATTTTTCCTCTGATTTATTTTAATAAATTAATTGGAAAAATACTGAGACAGCGCGCTAAGATGGCACGAGATTCTGAGACCCGGTGTGCCTAAAATAAATTTTTTAATAAAGTTCATTTTTTAATTAAAAAAAGCTCATTAGATAACTTTTAACTTTAATAACTCCTAAATGGATACCCAAATCAAAAAGTTTAGGGCATCGTTGCATCCGTAACAACAACTTTACCTTAGGCAGGGCCTAACATCGTCCGACGCTGGCCAGATGAAAAGGTTATTTTTTTGGATGTAACCATCATTAAATATTTAATAAAAATATTTTCTTAAGACAAAATAGATTCTGTTTACTTTTTATTAAACCTAAAGGTAGGGTTCCATGGTGATAATTAATAACCCTAGAAATTCCCTGAGACCTTTTGAGAGAAGGAACCTCAGAAGAAGGTGTTAGCGAATGATGATGGGTCGACACAAACTCAAATCAAGGATCTAGGATCGGTGGTGTTCTTCAGAAAATCATCAATGACAATGAATTATCCCTCCATTAATAAACGATCCAAAACTAGGTAGGGCATTGTTTTATTTGGTTTCATTCCATGTTCTTCATTCTTTTCCCTATGACGAACATGAATCAAACAACGAACAGATTGATTCACGGATCAGGCGTAGTGTGGGGTTGGTATTTATATCACGAGTATTGAATCGGGGATTATCCATGTTTATATTGAACCATGGTTAGAATTGTGAATCCTTTATGTTTTGGATTCTAATGTGGATAGATTGGGCCGACACGAACAAGGCCCAAATCTATCCACTTTAGGAATTCTTGTGTTCTTGACATTCTTCTTGGCGCAACGATCCAGGTTGTTGACTCAATGGTCGATGATGGCAACAACCTGTGCTCCAGGTGATACTGCAGTGGCAGATCAGCCCGTGGTAGGAGGTCGCAGGTGAGGGCGGTGCCAGGTGGTCGTTGGCTCAACATCCGGTGATGGGGAAGGCCACGGTGGCGGAGGCGCCCGTGGTGGTAGTAGCCACGGGCGGTGGAGGTGCACCATGATAGAAGGTCGTAGTGCTATCAAAAGTAGCTCCCCAAGCTGTGTTGGGGGAGGGACCTCGCGGTGCTAGCCACAGAATCCAGCGGGTCGCACAGACCGACCGCGTTGACCTGCGGTGCCAGGTGGCCACACGGCCGACCACGTGGTTGGGGAAGGGGATGCGACTTGGCTGTGTCCAGTGAAAGAGGGTCATCCTACTCATAGAGGGCTAGGTCCAGTGGGCCCAGTGGGTTGGGTCAGGTCAGTGGACCCCAGGCCAGGTCGGATCGGGCCCGGACCCAACTGACCCCTTTTTACAAAAAGCCCTGTAAATTTCAAACTGTAAGTCCATTTGATGAGCCGTCCATGGCGTTGGGAATCTTTCAATGAGGCAGTCCTTTTGAGATGGATTTGTGAGACCCTAGTGAGGTCTAGTATAGGTGTGTATATTTTCCCCTTGGTCCTTTCCTCGAGGGTTCAGTGCGGCATTTCATAGCAATCCCCTCAAGAGACAGAGTCCCGAATAGAGTTATAGAATCCTCTTTAGTAATGGAGTGATACTCTATCACCTCTGATGGAGTTCATTGGGTATGGATGTGACCTCCAAGAAAAGGGCTTTAATCCTCCATCTAGTGGGCCGCATCAGTAGGGTTCATGGTATTCTTAGAAATCCCCTACATTACGAGCCGCATCAGTATGGTTCATGGTATTATCTAAGAATCCCCTACATTATGGGGTAATACAGATTGGGTTTAAGGTATTCTCTGAGAGAATTCCATCTCTATATAACATAATCTTGACCAGCTATGACATCAAGACTCACAGAGTGAGTCCTCCCAGAAAGAGCATGCCTTGAGCGGAATCTTGTAGCAGAAGTTTGGTTGTGACTTATCCTTTCTACCTTGAGATTTTTATTTCAGTATATCTAGATATCCTTGGTATATTTATGGTAATATACCTATGTAGAGCTTATTGCACATTATTTTTTTGGTTTTTCCTTTGTGGTTTCGGGGTGTCCTACTAAGTACTGTTTTACTCAACTCTTCATGGGATTTTCCCACACGTGTCATGTCTGGTGCAGACGATCGATGTTTTGACGGAGTCCTAGGTGGAGCAGGACTAGGACCAGGACTGGATGGTGTCTTGTGAGATCATATGGACTAAGGTGTTTTTGAAATCTTTCTACTATAGCTTTAGTACCCTTGTTTGCAGGTTATGCTTTGCAGTTGTCTTTATTTCATTGGGCTTGTATTCTGGCCCAGTTTACCTTCCAGTAATTTACTTTCTTGTTGTACTATGTGTTTGGTTCTTTGTGTATGTATGCATGGTGGTTGGTGTTTTCACTTTTTGTAGCTTTGTGTCTTGTATATGTGTACGTGTGTACAGGAACTTAGGCAAAGGCCTCACTTTTGTGAGATATGCCTACTCGGCACTAGTCGCCAGCCCCTAGCCTATCAAAGGTGAGCTTAGGGTAGTCGTGGCACGAGCCCCACTAGGATGGGTCATGACATATATATTGTATATAAAAAAGGTTTTAGATAATTATAATTTATATAAAAGTTGCGGTATTATAAAAATTATTATTTGTTTACTATTCACTAAAAATCGATTATTTTAGAAAACTCTCAAAAATAAATCCTAAGATAATTTTGTCTTGGGGGATTCAAAAATGAATTTTAATTTATCAGATTTAAATTCTAAAATTTATAAATTTATATTTTTAAAATAAAATATATAATATAAAAAATATTTTATTGAAAATAAAATTTTCAATATTGACTCATATTATTATTTACCTTCTAAAGGTAATAACTATTAATGGTTTACCATCTTAGTGTTTATTATATATTTATTAATAATGTCTTATTTATATATTGTAGTTTTTTTATGTTGGGTGTTATGTGTGACACAAGTTATAGAACATAGTATGTATTTTAAAGGATTCAAAATCTTGGTTCATTACAGCTCTTCATAATAACATAAACATCTAGACAATGCTTAATGGCACCAATTTACTTTGAGACACCATGTTATAATCAATATTTTCATCATCTTACTCATGGTTCTCCCCGCCATAATTCTCAACATATAAAGGCTAATTTTGAGCCACAGTGCTCCCCGCCATTGGAATTTCCTACCAAAACACATTCTTAACATTCCAACAAACTGCTTGGTGCAGTTTCTATCTTGCATCACCCAATTATGCATAAAAACACTAGTTGGACCTCCATGAACAACCATTCCATAAAATTATCGGTCGCACCCACCGACGTGTTATCTCATCACTCAATCCTAGAACCACTACTACTGAAGGCATCCTGAGAGCATTTAAACACCCCACATCAAAGTACAAACCTGACTTCTGAAGTAATTTTATGGTTAAATCCTTAACCAACCAAACAACTTTTTATGCTCTCACTTCAAGAACTAACACATCACCTCTAATATGACTCATGATTTGATCATATCAAATTTATTTTGAGCCTAATACCCACACATAGATTCCATCCAGCATCATATATGAATCTAAAATATGGTATTCACTAAGTAACCAGATAAAACTAGATCTGTCTTCTCATAGGCATTCGAAAGACGCTATGACCATCTTAGGACCGGCCTTATCACTTCCACAAACCTACCCACACAGCATCATACTTCCTTGACCCACATTCCATCCATTGCAACACATAATGAATGGACATGATTTTCCCACTCATACATGAGCATCAACACAAAATATCAATTACTACTCATTCTCGGCTCAAGGGAACATCATCATCGGCACCCACTAAAATTTATCCATAACGAGGGCCACACCCTCAAGTGATCAATAGTACAATCCTTGCCACATTAATTTACTTATACTTTACCTCAAGTGAAATGTCAAAAGGTTTCATCATCGCATGCATGTCACTCCTCCTGAGCCACACTCACCACTATCAACTCCTGACATCACGCCATCAATGGTGTCATTATCATCATAGAGGAATCAATTCTCATCCGCATCAAAACTCTGAGTCTCTAAGCCCATAATCATTCCATAATCATGCCTCCCTGACAATACAGTCCAAGGAAAAACCTTGGGTCAACCACATCACAACACCCTGATCCATCTCCAATGTCACCTATCACCACATAAGCACATTTATCATTCTATCAAAACTCTTGGGAATCTATTATTTGAGTCTGTCGACCCTCAACTCACACACAATTTATCATCAACCCATAAACAATGGCACCACACATAACCAGCATTCATACCACCTTGGTCATGTCTAAATTTTATGATTCTACACTCTAATACAACATGATCATAAAACTCAACCCATGATCCCTTGAGTCGCATATCATTGTACCTAGGATCACATTCCTAAATAGATGAACATAACCCAATGTATATCAATCACATATATCTATAACCACCCTCATCTCTCCTCTTTAAAATTAGGTATTTCACCTATTCCATGGTCTAGCACACAATCACTCACCAACTTGGGTGTCATCCACAACTAAAATTATATAAACATGCCTGATCCATTCTAGACTCAATCATCTAGGATAATGATCTATTATCCCATTTGGAACCACTCCATAAAAAACTAGGGTCAAGTATCCTACTGATCTTGTCCTCTAAAATCTACCTTGATACTGAAAAGAACTGCAAGTGATTTATGTTATGAAAGTCTAAATCACCTTGAATACCTATACAATATACTTGACAAAACCTTGCATGAAACAATCTCAACCTGAAGAATCTACCCATGCTTCTCATCACTAATGAACTCAAAATACCACAATCATTACTACACATTCTCATATTCACCCTCCTATGGGTCGTTATATCAATGTGGTGCCTTTAAGGCCCCCTAGATCACATCATATCATGGTCACCCCACATGGGATCCTCATCCTCAAACTCATATCTTGGTTCAACACCCATCACTCATAGGGTGTCACATCCCTCAACATCGTTAGAAACATATTAAGGCCTCATTGGCCTCCTAGGTAGAGCCATACTATCACCTCTCTAGAGAGAAGTCATAAAGACCATCTCAATGACCAAGTCATCACTAGGTCAATCCCCACACCCAACCTATCCATAAATCTTCATTTGTCCTACCCACCCAAGTAATCATAATCTCAATGGTGTGGAAAAATCACCCCACACTCATATCTACAACCCAAAATCTCTAAGGCGTCACAATTTTCTCACATGTCCTACATAATTAAATCATCATGACCCATCACTCTTCTCTATAAAGAGTTTTATAAGGCTCCTTCACTAGGGTTAGTATGTTCACTTATTCCATTTACAAACCTATATGGTTTTTGTGTCATAAGGAACATCATCATAATCAAGGCCTCAATAATCAGTGACTGAGGCATCAAGCTAGTACATGAGGGTCCATCATGGTCCTCAGAACTTTGTTTATTCCATTCATAGTAATTTTATTTAAATAAAAAGATTTAATTTAATCAAAAGTTTGATCACCCATAGTGGCGAGACCATATATCACATGTCATATAAATAAATCATAAAACCATAGGATTATGTGCAAGGGATCACCTACCTCAAACACGAAGTTACCATCAATTAAATAAACATGGTCGACCACACTGAAGCCCATACAAGTCCAATGACCATCATCTGACCACCCAAAACCCTATATCAAACCATGAACACTAATAATTAATTATGAAAATTTATAATTAATTATTCAAAACAATTTTACTAATTCATAATTAATTTAAATATTAAATCAATTGAGAATAGATACCTAAAACTCTTTGGTCACCAATCACTCTCTGAAACCTCAAGCAATGGGGTGTGATCCACTCCTAACACACGCCCAAACCTAATCCACACAAAATACCTATCATTTTATAATGTTTAAATGACCGAATTCATCCAATTTAATCAAAAACCCTAAAAAACTCTAGGTGATGTACCCTCAATGAAATGGTATGCAACAACGCTTGATCACCCTTCTAGGATATCCTCTAGCCACACTAGGCTTAATCTCCATCATATTGGACTATTTTCTCTATTCACTGGTAGAAATCATCACCAAACATGAAGAAAAATCATCCAAAATGAGAGGGAGATCAATGGGAGGAATAATGGAGGGGGGAAATGGGAAACTCATCTATAATCGATGAATAAACATCATAAAAGATACCCCTCTTAAAGGGGTTCTAAGGAGATGAAGAGAGAAGCTCTCTAGGATCATCCACACATGAGTGGAAGAGATAAAGGAGGACAACACCCCTAAATAATTAAAGTGGAAAAGGGAGAACTTTCTAAAATTTTAAAACACAAATGGGCATCATGGTTTGCACTATGACTTTCACTATGTCGTGGTGCACTCAAACCAGCCCCTTGAGCACCCAACATGCCCAAGGCCACAGTGTAAGTGCCTTGCCACTTATTGTTTCCCACCATAATACCTCTTGGCCAAAACACCTAGTGAATGGGGACCAAGTAATATTTGGTCCCTTTTTTCTTACCTCATAATTTTAGTACCCACCATAGCATGCACTATGCCATGGTGGTGCACATTATTTCCTACAGG
This sequence comes from Viscum album, assembly GCA_963277665.1. NCBI lineage: Eukaryota > Viridiplantae > Streptophyta > Magnoliopsida > Santalales > Viscaceae > Viscum > Viscum album. The sequence continues at coordinate 1,146,601,048 of OY728142.1, read as the reverse complement.
TGGTGCCCTTAAGGAACCATGATTATCAAAATTCCCATACAATATATTTTTCCCTAGCCTTTTCACATGATTAAAATCCCCAGGCACATCCTTATCCACACTGAAGCTCCTCCATCCTAGGCATTTCACCCTCTACTATGGTGAACCATGCATCATGGTGCTCCCTATTTCTGATAGGGAGGATCCCCAAGAACCAATCACTCACCTAGTTACCCAAACACATATCAATACTCATTCATCATACCAAAAATATCTCCTCGAGATGTTCCAAATATTGAAAACTAGATCTGAACCTCGGTTCCCATAAAAATCTTGGCCTAAAAATTAAAAATTCAAATTCGCCTAGAATTTTTCATACCACAAGAATGCAAGTCTTTAAAAGTGTCTATCCCCAAGCTTCATATCATCTATTAACCATCAAATTTGATAGTACACTATATTGAACCCTCCTCCACTGGTACCCATCCTGGTTCATTATTGAAGATGTGTATAACCCTAAAATCTTGTCTCCTATAGGTCACGGGTTGGTGACTAATACTGTGGGTATAAAATGCATTAATGGGTATAATTTCACTTAATAAATGAAATCCAAGACAAGAGATAATATCCACCGATAAACTCAATCACATAAATAATTTAACAATACCATTTCATAAAATTTAATGTCATACAAAGTATATATAAATGAAAATATTAAGAATAATGACTAGGAAGTGACCATGAACTCTAACTGCTCCTAAACAACTTCACGAGCTAGTAACACCCAACTCAATCACTAAACAACTTCTACAGTGTTGAAAAAAAAATTATATATATAATCTAAGAATATATATATACTCAGTAGGATCCTCTGTGTAACACATCATGAAAATTTTAAAGAAGCATACTAAACAGAGGAAATAAACTCATTACCTAAGTAGGTAAAACTATATCTCATCCTTACTAAGGCTCTCTCTCCAAGTAACATATATAAGTAAGTGACTATATATCAAAATCATATACATAAAAAAGGTTATTTTCATCCAATTATCAATTGGTTTGTTTCTCTCACACCCTAACACCAAACGTCTTGTGCTTAAATCCCTTTTTTAAGTCATCCTACCCACTCAGGAAACCATATCACAATTATATTATCATCTTATCCTACACCACATGAACACATATCTTAGCCACATCTGATCCCATCCATAACTAAGTAGTAAGTCTAAAATCCATCACATAACATATATCATTCACTATACCATAATCAATCATAGTTTTTGCATGTATACATGTGGTAACCGCAGTCACTAAAGTTTGAATACATGTATATTCTATAACTGCAAGTTGCTAAATCCCATACATATGTGCATGATAAAATTGAGAGGAATCAAATTCCATGTGAGAGCATCATAATACCTTAAGTATTTATATCTTGGGTATGCCTATATATCATGTTATTTCTTAAGAGAGAGTGGGGAAGAGGAAGTAGTCAACCATCCATTCCCCCACAATCATAAATGTTAGGGAAAACACCTAGAAACCAAAAAATCTGAGCATTGGTTTCCCTATTGGCTCGGGTGGGGGAGAATAAATATAAGGAATATATATTGTACACAACCAAACTAAGGGAAACTACATAGACTTAGACTCAAACTATAGTTATTATCCCACATGACACCAAATTGTCACTAATAAGGTCTAGAAGGTTATATATCCTATGAGCATACAAGCATCAAGGTCTAATATAACTAATTAATATATTAATTATAAATTACCAATCATTTATTATCCCCATAATCATATTTAGTTTAATCAATCACTACTAAAATTTGGATCTATTTTCACAGAGATATTTTCCTAGTTTTCTAAACAATGAAAATAACTCTTATAGTCATGTTTTTTTATTAAACAGTTATAATAGGTTAAGTTAGAGCCACATTTTAGTAAAAATGTGGTTGTAGTAGTTCTTGTGTGGTCGTGGGAAAATATTTTTCCATGGGAAGGGTATGGGAAGGTCCTATTATCATGATTTTCTAAAACTATGATGATAACTTTACTTATGGTCATAGTTTCCATACATTTTCACCAAAGATGTATGATATTAAACTATATTCATGGTTTTATAAGCTATTGTCATAGTTTTATATATTTATATATAATAATATACATATATATACTAAACATGCTCCTTATTCTAGTGGTTAAGTTCTCGATATAATAACGTATAGATCAAGGTTTCAATACTTGGAAATTATTATATTACTTTATTATTGGATACCTATCACTATCTCAAAATCATGGTTATAGGTTAAAAACTATGATGATAGGTGGCATGGTCATAGGTTCCAACCTGTAGTCATAGTTTCTAAACCTTGATTATAGAACGGTCACATTTTCATAAAACCATGACAATAGGAAATTCATGGGATACTATCATGGATTCTAAAACCATGGCTACAAAAACCATGACAATGGCCTATAGTCATAGTTTTGGGGGCTATTTCCACAGTTTTGAATAGTGGGAATAGCCAAATTTTTTAGTAGAGAATTCATATCATCAAAATTCCAAGTGATTTTACAATTCCTCATCTAAGTTCCATATTTTCATTCCATGCTCTTAGAAAATTCATCCTAAAAAATATGGTTTTCAATTAATGAATCATTACCATCATCAACACTCACTCCCATCAATTCATTTATCATTTCATATTTCTAGGTATTGTAGGACTCAACCAAACCCATCTCATAAAGATATGATTCCCGAAGGAACAAGAATATTATGTCAAGTAGGAAAATATTACAGCATACAACCAAGTAATATACTATATCAACTAATTCTATCCATCCCATAAATAATCCTAACATAATGATCCAAAAAATAGGTAAACCCAACTCTCAACCTATACCATTCGTTTCATTCCACCTTCACCAGCATCCAATCACTACCTCAACCAGGGAAAACCATATCATCCCTCACCTAATATCCCAACCAGACTAGGTTTTACAACAAATCAAAGTAAGGTATCTACCATCATATGGAATAAACAAGGAAATTAAACATAATTTTAGTATAATAAATTCATGGGAAACTAGGTCCAATAAACTAAGGCAGATAAACTGGGTAAGAAAATGTGAGATCATAACAGTACCAAACACTTTAATTCTAGTAATCACCATTACCCATTACCATATTGAATTATCCAATTAACCATGAAAAAAATTTAGCAATAAGAAACCATAAATATGATAATTATCAGTGGCTAAGAATCAAACATGGGTACACTTCAATCAACACTTTCATGATCAGCTGATTTCAAGGAAGAATAGTGATTAAATTTCCATGCTGCATTTATCATTCACTTCATCTTGAAATATTTATATTGTTTAACCAATTTTAAGAACATTAATAATTACAAGTAATAATAATAATCACAATAATCAAACCACACTATCTTCTAAATATTATGAGGTGTCTAAGGTAGATAAAGAATAAATACATGTGAATCCCAACATCCTTCAAATTATTCAAATTATCTTACTTATGATTAATTATATTTATTAAGTTCGATCTTAACCATTCACCCATATAATTTAAATCATGTTAATCCAGCATCAACACATAAATAAAGATAGGTAAATAATCCCCTAACTCAATTTAAAGCTTTAAAAAATCATTGCACAAGAATGGAAGAATTAAGGATCAACCACCACCAAACTCAAAATAATCCACCCAAAAACCTAACCATAGTAACCACATTCATTAAATGATTGAATCTCAACCCAAAACCATAGTAACTCACCATAGAAATCATTTATAATTAAAGGAATAAAGAATAAGATGGGAAAGGGATAATAAAGTACCTTGATTAAATATATTTCGATCCTAACAAACTAAGTGGTTTAAACCCTCAAGAGAAGTAGTTAGAGAGTAATGGGAGGGTATAGGGTTATTTATGGTTTAAAGAGGGAAGATAAAATTAAAACCAAATAAGGTTAAACTGTCTATTTATATAGGAATCCAGAAAAGCCTCTACTAAGATGTGGTAACTTCCACTATGATTGTGTAGCCTTCGGTCAATTGACTCCAAGTTTTTATCCATTTGAAATGAAATATATCCCATGAACCTCATGCACATTCCAAAAATATTTTAAAAAGGTTTGATCAAAACCGTGTCGTGCACTATAGTATGGAGGAAATCATTTTGATCCTCAAATGGCCACCATGGCTTCCCACCATGATATAAGGGAAATCCCCTCTTCATTTCATCTCATCATTCTCAAGACCACGGCATGGGGATCCCACACTCATCATTTACCTTGCTCCATTCACAAATTGGTCTCTCCTTGACTTCATGCTACCACACCCACACCTATAAAAACAACTACCTGTATGGACATTGTGTGTTATATGTCAAAAATAGAAAACCATCAGACTCACTATGACACCACACACTTCACCAAAGGCGTGGATCTCATCCCTATTTTACACAGGGGGATTCTACAAACAAAATTCCCACCAATATAGGAATTTCATACCCTATGGTGCACCAAGCACCAACATGGGTGATCTCCAAGACCAAAAATCCACAACGGGCTTCTCACCATGCTCATGATTCCAAAACAACTAACTCCATAGCCACAACTCCAAAATGGGCCTAACCTTGGCCATTTCCATACCTACCACCATGGTTTGGTGACCCTCTAGAGATCCAAAAACCCAACTCTCACTGCCTGAACACCTCCAAACTTCTCCTTGAAAACTTTAATCCCCAAGAAAATTCAAAGGGAGGGATTCAAAAAAAATAGACCCTTGTATTTAGGTAGGGAGAGATCTTACTTATATTGTGTTTAAAAACTATGATTAAAACATTGATTGAAACCTAAGAATATTCTTACAAGATTTTTGGGAGATCACTGGGGGTGAATCAATGATCAAAATTCTTTTTAAGTTCCTTAGAAGAATGACCTTTATCACTTGTTAAAGTGTAGTAGTATAACCTATCTTCACTTATACATGGACACCAACATGACGGAACACAAAATATTTACAATGTTCACTTATCAATGTGATAATGCTAGTCCTTAGTGTGATATGGATTCCTCCTTAATCACATAACCCACTATAATCATCATGTGAGTACAAATGATCAAGGTATAACCTTGAAAATCATGCTTACATGCCTCCTAAAAATGCTTTGTTTCATATCATACACAAGTTCTATTGGAATTAGTGTTCTAGGACCAATTTTTTATACTTTGATTATATATATATTTGAATATTTGAATATTAATAAAGCATGTTATTACATATTTTTCATTTTTCTATATGGCCTTGATGAAATAATATCCTAGAGTATTTGTAGTATTAATAAGGTCATAGAAGTTCCCCTCTATGATGAGATCCTAAAAATTCCATGAAAATATTCTTAAATATAGTTTTATGGTTAGATAATGTACTATGATATGATACATAGTATGTAGACTATCAGGTGTGATTACTTTTATGTGTATGAGGCATCTTTTCATGAAGTTCACACTTAGTAATCTCTAAGATGGGAGATTATGATAACAGACCCACCAGTATGAATTCTGTATGTTTTGGTGTCATCAAATATTTCTATTTAAAATCATTTGTAATGGTCCTTAGACTTTAAGATTATAATTGATGCATGTCATGACTCACACACTTATATTTACTGACCAAAATTATGACACCATATGTTCGCATGAATTAGGGTATGTCGGATGCTCCATGAATGGCATATTATTAATGGATAATTCAAGGAAGGATTGTTCCCTTGCATATTTATGGAATTTGATATCTCATACCTTTAATTATAATAGAACCATTGAATTAAATTCCATGCTCATAGTGTGATGGAACATTTATTTCATAGATTCAATGAATTACATATAAAACTTATAGGTTGATGACACAGATGTGTAGCCTACTTGATAAGATATTGAGACAAATGGACTATATTACATAGTGATTGTGAATATGTCATTATCATTATTGTGAAATTAAGTTCTTTCTCTTGGGATCCTTGACCCATTTCTAAACAGTAATCTTGGACTTTAAGCAAGCTCGCCTAATGAAAACAAGATATAATCCTAGAGGGTCACATACTAAGTGTTTCTATTAATCTCGATTAAATTTTATTTGAATTTAATTATTAGAATAAATATTATTATCAAGGCCGATGAATTATTTTATTCAAGTTTTATTGATTGTTAAAATTCACAATGTAATAAATAATTTATTTTATTATGTGAATATTTAATAAATATTTATTTTCTAGATTGTGAATAAAATATTTATTTTTTGTAATGACTCGTCCTTTCAATGAAGGTACAAATAGTTTGTTTTTAAATTTGAAACCTTTTTTAATTATGGTAAAGGTATGATACAGCCTAAGGAAGGTTTGAGAAGAATTTGGGGCTTGTTTGGAGCTTAGAGTTCCGAAAAAATGGGCTACAGACTGGGTCACACTGTTAGCTTTAAATGTGCATCCCAGGCTACATGGTTTGTCTGAAAACGTTCAGTTTCAGAAAGGGGCACCTATAGGCCGTGCGGTTTGTCTGCAATTGTGTGGGCCAAGGTTCACAACCGTGCGGCCTATTTTAGACATGGTACATAGGATTATTTCATTAATTATGTATGTTTTTCAAACCATGAACCTAAACCATGTGACCCCAAATTTTGGGGTGAAATTATAAGTTTACCCCTCTTTAATTCTTATACCTATTTTCATTTTTCTCCTTCTTCCTATAGGGATAGATCAGTGGATTCTTCTCCTATATAACTCAAACCTCCTCAAGCTAGGTTCATCCATATCTCTCTCATCTGAAACCCAATTCTCGAACCATCAAAGGCGTTGGATAGCTCAAGATAAGTCTAACCTCACTCACCCTTCCTATATTAGTTTTTATTCGCATCTATTGCGCTATTTAGATGAAGGATCATATGCCCTATTTTTAGATAATTGGACTGTTTATTAGATATCTTCTAACCTATTTCAAATTTGAGGTCAATATCGAGCAATGCATCATCTATGGTCTTGAGGTAGGTGGTCATGTTTTTTTCCCATTGAGTTTGGTCGTTTCATAACTATTTCCTATTGTGAAACATGTTGGATTTTATCAATAATCACTATACTTCATGTATAATTGGACCTTTCATCTAGATATATGTTTATTTAATCTTTTTTAGTGGTTTAGAGGCTATACATACCTTATATGGTCACCCCATGGGTGTACCACTTGGAATTGGCCATTTTGGAAAATTGGTTCAAAGTGCCTGGAACACAATTTAGATCTTGGCTTGGTTTCTAAATTGAATTTTCCTTGTCTCATGTGTATTTAACATTATCCAAGGAACCTCATAGGTGATTGGATCCTTTTTATTTTGAATTTATCATGTGGTCATATGCCTTGTTACCCATGACACCTTCCCTTGGTACATGAGCCTTTGAAATGGAATTGCCTTGTCTTAATGGGTTAAATTAATTGGTTATGGTGCATGGACTTAGATAGGATGGATTATGAAATATTGTGGATTTATTTAAATGAAATTACCATGACACTTTATTTTGACCTTTGATATTTATAAATGAATTTTTCATGTTTTGATAAATTGAATGGGTTGTTCTAAAAGAAATGGCTAAATCATGATGGTTTTTCTTTCTTAATAAATAAGATGGTTTTAAATGGAATGAATATAGGTTTTTAAGGCCACACCCATTGTTTCCTCTTTATTAAATGATTTAAATGAAATATTAATCCTTATGTAATATTCTGAAAATGATCATGCCTCTTATGTATATATAGGTACTAAATAAAGGGAATGGATGGGTGGTAAATCCCTATACTAGTTATAATACTAATATGACTTTATAGAGGCTAGGAATGATGGTAAGGGAATAATCTGAGCATGGTGTGTCACGCTCCCTTACATCGGGTGTTGAGTGTGGCATCTCGTACCAGTGATGCGATATGGACAATGGGTTGTGGTTCCATGTTCCATTATAGAGTGTTTCATGGATGAAAACTCAAAATCCCAAGTGTTTTAGTATGGAATCTCTCACTCTATCAGGATGATAGGAATTTACCCTTGAAATTGAGATTTTAGGCTCATAGACTGGTCATGGATAGTGTGAGTTATGCCCGGGTCCATCCAGCACTTTTATTCTAGGTATATATACATTAGGCATCCTCATATACTTGGTTCATATAGTTGGATACAATATAGAATTAAACTATATATATATTGTTACTTATTATAAACATATATAGTGACTTGATCATATAGGCATTTTAGCTATGAGATGAAGTAGGTAGACCCGCCAGGTGTCCTTAAAGAACCTGAGTGGGCAGTTATTTATTGATTCAACATTGTTTTACTTTCTTTCTTATACATTCACACTATTTAGTTATGAGCACTAATCAGATTACACATAGCCACTATTGTTAGTGGCATACTGATATTTCTATCACACACCCAACTAGGGTCGCCTTTGGCACCCAAGAAGTCCGTTTGTCTACATGTGCTGCTAAGGGAAATCACCCTAACATAGGTTTCTAGCATGTTTTTTTTTAGCTGGAGCTTAGGAGCAGAGCATCGAGCATGCTCCCGATATGCTAGTGGAGTGATCTTTTGTTATTTTTGTAGTATTTATTTAGTATGACTGTATGCATGTTCCCTTATTCCCCTTTTTTTACTATAATTCCATGCATCATGTAGTGACACTACTATAGTAAATTTTGTTATATTTATTAGTTGTTAAATTAATTATTTTCTTCCATTGCTTACTTATTCAGTTATCTATTTGTGCTTCTGTAGTTATTGATTCTAATTTTTTATATTATTCTTCTGCTACTGTTGTTTTTTACTGGTTGTATTCATTGTGTTACTCTGATATGAGGGTATAGACTCCCCACTATACTATCATTACACCCTCGCTACTAGTCAGAAGCCTCTAGAATATGGGGAGGCACACTTAAGTCCATGTGACCCAGCGGCTTGGGATTCAACTTAAGTGGATCCCAAGTCAGGACATTACAAAGTGGTATCAGATGGGTTCCTTTCTTGCTTTACTATTTAGAGACAATAAATTGGAGATTGGGAATGCTTAGAACTTGGTCTTAATCTAATCTTGGGTGTTTCAAACCCATGTTTGGGGTAAAGGCCAAGTTGACTAAATTTTAATTGTTATTCTGCTTTTTCCTATTACTGTTGATGTCATTTAAGTATTGGGTGATGCACTTGATTTTTGATGTTATTGATATCTGTGATATTGAAATTTTGATTTATTTATTAGGCCCAATGAAATAAGGTATTTTCATTATATCATTAATCATCATAGGCACAATATGACTGATAGTCCATGGATTTTTCCATGAAATATTTTGTTTTATAATGCATTTTCCTAGTGCATATTTATTATACCTTATTTTATATTGAATTGTGATAATGATTCTTGTAGGTATTGAAAAACATATTTGATACTTAAAGTGTCTTCATTAACCTAATAGTGCTTTCTTGAATATGTTAAAACACACACCTTAAGAATTAAATTATGGAACATTGAGCTATAGACCACCAATCGCAAGAGCTAGAATGTGTTATGGTGTGGGTCAAGTGGATTATGTGTTTTGGTTCATAAGGTGTATGGGCCCTTATGGATTAAAAAATGGAAAACCACCTAATTCAACCATCTATAAAGTGTTTTAATGATTTGAACAAGAAATTTAAATGAGAAATGAATTTTAAAATGACTATAACTTTTGAATTGAAATGGACATCTTGCATATTCCTAACCCAGAGACATACACCCAAACCCAGCTTTAGTAGTGAGTAGTGGGGTGTCTTTTATTATTCTTATGGCCTATTTTGGTCTCTTTATACCACCTAGTCCTAGCTTTTAGAGTAGGTGGAGAGGTGTTTTATTTTCTATAGGAAGGATTTACTTCTATCCTAGTTTCTTATCTGCAATCATTTTAATTTCTTAAATGTCTTCTGAGACATTCATTTAGCATTATAGAATTATTTTGCCACAAAATCCTCTGGTCACGTGCCCTAAAGGTGGAGACGATCATTTTCTAGAGGTGGCGGTCCGAGAGCTACCAATCATTCCTATTGTAGAGCCAACTTTGGATCATATTCCAGTTCTTGATGTGGGAATTAATTCCCAGTTCCAAGAGGGATTCTTGCATATGCTTCAGATGATGAAAGGTGTATATTGACCTTCCATGATCATGGAGGAGTTGACCCGTGAGTTTCAGCAGAAGCATCCTACCACCTTCTCGGGGGATGGTGAACCTCATGCTCCAGAGTCTTGGATCAAGGAAATTATATCTATTTTTGAGCATATTTAAATGCCTCCATAGTGGAAGGTCAAGGTAGAAACCTATATGCTATATGACTCAGCTAAGATATGGTGGGATGTTTTCACCCAGGAGGATCAACATCGTGATATGGTTTGGGAAGACTTTCATACCATATTCAATGACTAATACTTTCCCTAGACTCTAAGGGATGACATAGCTAGAGAATTTATAAATCTTCATTACAGTATCATGAAAGTTGTGGAATAATCTTCCCATTTCACAGAGCTGCAGTGATTAAATTACTCTCTAGCTGCTGATGATTTCATGACTTCCAAGCAATTCAAGGATGGGTTGGCTTATGCCATCTAGTATTAATTAAATGTGCTCGGGTTGACTACCATCTCTAAAATTTTCAATCATTCCCTAATCATAGAGTTCAATTTTAGAGATGTTGAAGGTGTGATCCAAGGAGGATCAGCACCTAGGGATTCCAGTGGTTCTTCTTCTTATAAAAATAGGTAATTTGAGACTACTCATAGTGGTAACAAAAATCAAGATCCTAATGTAGATATATTTCTCATCTATCTCCAGTGTGGGAAGATAGGACACGTTAGGTCTTAGTGTTTTCAGGATCTCAGTGAAAATAGAGTTGGACCTGAGCAGCAGAGGTTGGGAAGTGTTACAGTGTAGATTATTAGTCTTTTACTTGATGAGAAAGGGTTATAACCCACTATATTTCCTCCAATAGTGGATATTTTCAGTGATGTCTTTCCTGAAAACTTCTCTAGTCTACCTCATATTTGAGAGGTAGAGTTTACCATTGATCTTGTGCCAGGAGTAGCACCAGTGACCATTCCTCCTTGTAAGATGGAACCTAAGGAGATTCTGGAGATCAAGAAGCAATTAGAGGATCTGGAGGATAAGGGATTAAAATTCCCCAGTACCTCTCCTTGGGGTTCAATGGTCCTTTTTTCCAAGAAGGTGGATGGCACCCTCAGGATCTGTGTAGATTACCATCGGTTGAATCATCTCACTATAAAGAATCGATATCCACTGCCTAGAATAGAAGACCTCTTTGATCAGATATGAGGATAAAAGGTGTTTTCAAAGATAGATATGAGGTTGGTCTATCATTAAGTGAATTTTAGGACTTCATATATGCCCTAAATAGATTTTAGGAGTAGATATGGTCTCTATGAGTACCTAGTTATGACGTTTAGACTCACGAACACACCTACAGTCTTTATGGATCTTATGAACTAGGTTTTCCAACCATATCTGGATTCATTCATGGTAGTCCTTATTGATGCTCTCTTGGTTTATTAGTGTTATAGACATGACCATGCAACCCATATTGATATCATGTTGAGTACACTAAGAGAGAATAAACTCTATGATAAGATCAGTAAACACAACTTCTAGATCGACAAAGTCCACTTCCTAGGTCACATCATCTCGGAGTCAAGAGTTTTAGTAGACCCAGAGAAAGTGAGAGCTGTAGTTTCTTAAGATTATCCCAAGAATTTATTTGACATATTGAGTTTCTTAAGTCTTTATATATATTATAGATGCTTCATCCAGGATTTATCATGCCTTGGAACATCACTTATGAGCTTGAAAAAGAAGGGTGTGAAATTCCTATGATCATAATCTTAAGAAGAAAACTTCTAGGAGCTAAAGGGCCAACTAATTTCAGTGTTGATATTGATTCTGTCAGATCCTAATAGGACCTAAACTGTATACTATAACACATTAGGTATTGGGATTAAAAATTTTCTAATGCAGGATGAGTGATTCATTGTATACGGGTCTCATCAGTTGAGGCCTCATGAGTGGAATAACTCAACAGATGATCTCAAGCTTGTTGTTGTTGTCAATGCCTTATATTTTTGTAGACACTATCTATTTAGAGAGAATTTTTTGTGTTCATAGACCACAAAATCCTTAAGTGCATCTTTACACAGCAGGATCTGAATCTCAAGCAACGCAGGTGGGTAGAGTACCTACATTCATTTGATTTCGATCTTGCCTTCACACTTGGTAAAGGCAATTATGTGGACGATTCTCTTAGCTGGAAGACTCAAACACATGCGAGTTAGGAATATAGTGATGAATAGAATATTATGTTCTTATTCTCAAAGATTCAAATTGAGGTTCAGAAGGACCATGGTCAGACTATCCTTTCAGCCTTAGCGGTGACATCTACTCTTCTGGAACGGGTAAGAATTAGACAGTTATTTGATCCTGAGGTCCTTATCCTATGGAAAAGTGTCTATAATGATGATACATCTTTCGGTTGGACTATGGATGAGGATGATACCTTATTTTTACATGGGAATGTGTGGGTCCCAGTAGACATCAGAGATGAGCTAATATGAGAATTTCATGCCTCAGCATGGGAAGTTCACCCCGGTGTCACAAAAATGTATAGGGATCTAAAATACCAATATTGGTGGCCTAGTATGAAACGTGAGATTGCTAGATTTATCACTTGATGTTCCACCTGTCAGTTGATGAAGGTAGAAAATCAGTGCCCAATAGGGATTCTATAACAGTTTTCTATTCCAGAGTGTAAATGGGATGATATTTAGATGAAATTCATGGATGGTCTACCTAGATCACCTCATGGAAATGATATAGTGTGGGTTTTTTTTACCATATGACGAAGGTCGCACACTTCTTACCTATGAAAGAGATCTTTTCAGTATATGATCTAGGAAGTATATACGTCAAAGATATTGTATGTATTTATAGAGCTCCTTGATCTATCAAATCTGACAGAGATGTTTGTTTCATGTCACGGTTCTTGTAGGGATTGCAGAAGTCCTTGGTTACATAGGTACTTCTAAGAACAACCTATCACCCGTAAACTGAAGAAAATATGGAGCATATGATCCATGTTCTGAAGGACGTGATTTTTTCTTGTGTCCTCAACTTTGGGGGTTCTTGGGAGAAACACATTCCCATCATTGAGTTTGCTTATAACAATATATTTTAGGATACCATAGAGATGGATCCCTATGAATATTTATATGGTAGGGCTTGTTAATCGCCTCTATATCAGCTGGAGGTAGGGTAATCAGCTATTCTTGGACCACGTCTTGTCTAAGAAACTACAGAGCAAGTCTAGATGATCATAAAATGCATGTTGACAGCTCAATCCAGATAGTTGTCTTATTCCAACAAATGTCAATGACCTCTTGAGTTAGAGGTTGGAGACAAGGTTTTCTTAGGATCCTCACCAAGGTTGGGCCATAGGCAAATCAGGAATCTAGGTAATCTCTCATAGAGGTTTTTTAGACCCTTCGAGGTTGTAAAATGGATTGGATGAGTGGCTTAATAGTTGGAACTTCCTCAGATATATTGATCCATGCATGATGTCTTTCATGTATTTCAGCTTCACTGGTACTATCTGGACCTGACTCATGTATTTCATCCTAATGAGGTTGAATTGTATATTGATGTTTCCTTCAAGGAGTATCCAATTTGTATAGTTGATCAGAGCGTGAAGACACTTAGAGGCAGGTTCATCCCTCTAGTATGGGTACCATGGTAGCATGAACAAGTACAGGAAGAGAACTAGGAGTGAGAAGCTGATATACATTCTCAATGGTTGAATCTCTTCACTAATAGTACCTCTTTTCCCTCATAAGGCCAACTTAAGGATGCATTTCTTTAAGGAGAGATTGTAATAACCCATCCTTTTAACGAAGGTATGAATCATTTGTTTTTTAATTTGAAACCTTTGTTTAACTGCGATAAAGGTATGATATAGACTAAGGAAGGTTTGAGGAGAATTTTGGGGTTGTTCAGAGCCTAGAGTTCTAGAAAAATGGGCTAAAAACTAGGTCACATGGTTAGTTTTAACCATGCAGCCCAGACCACATGGTTTGTCTAAAACTATGCGGTTGCAGACAAGGGCACTTGTAGGCCGCACGGTTTGTACGTAATTGTGTGGGCTGAGGCACATGGTCGTATGAGCTATTGTAGATGTGGGATAAAGTCTAATTGCATGGTTTTCACATGGTTTGTGAACTGTGAACCTAAACCATGCAACCCCAAATTTTGGGGTGAAATTAAAAGATTTCCCCTCTTTAATTATTATACCTCTTTTCCTTTTTCTTCTTCCTCCAGTGGGTGAGCAGTGGATTCTTCTCCCATTGAACTCAAACATCCTCAAGCTAGTTTCATCCATATCTCTCTCATCAAACACCAGATTCTCAAACCATTGAAGGCATTGGGTAGCTCAAGGTAAGTCTAACCTCACTTGCCCTTTCTATCTTAGTTTTTATTCACATCTATTATGCTATTTAAATTCAAAATCATATGTCCTATTTTTAGGGCATTAGACCGCTTCTCAGATATTTTCCAACCTGTTTTGAATCTAAGGCTGATATCGAGTGAGGCGTTATCAACGGCCTTTAGGTGGGTGGTCACGTCATTTTCCCATTGATTTTTTTCATTTCATAACTATTTCTTGTTGTGATGCATACTGGATTTTGATGAAAATCTATATTATGTTTATTCCTTCATGTCTAACTGTTCCTTTCATATAGATATATGTTAATTGAACCTTTTTTTTGGTTTAGAGGCTACACATACATTATATAGTCACCCCATGGGTGTACCACTTGGAATTGGCCATTTTAGCCAATTGGTTCAAAGTGACCAGAACATAATTTAGCTCTTATCTTGGTTTCTAAACTGAATTTTCCTTTTATCATGTGTATTTAACATTATCCAAGGAACCTCATAGGTTCTTTTCCCATTTTAGTTCAAATTTCCCAAGTGGTCATATGCCTTGTTACCCATGGAACCTTTCATCGATACATGAGCCTTTGAAATGGAATTGCCTTGTCTTAATGGGTTAAATGAATTGGTTATGGTGCATGGACTTGGATAGTATGGATTAGGAAATATGGTGGCTTCATTTAAATTAAATGACCATGACACTTTCTTTTGACCTTTGATCTTTATAAATGAATTTTTCATGTTTTGATAAATTGAATGGGTTGTTTTAAAGGAAATGGATAAAGCATGATGGTTTTCCTTTCTTAATAAATCAAATGGTTTTAAATGGAATGAATAGAGGTTTTTAATTTCATGCCCATTGTTTCCTATTTATTAAATTCTTTTAATAAAATGTTAATCCTTATGTAATTTTCTAAAAATGATCATGTCTCTTATATATATATATATAGGGGGGAAATAAAATGAATGGGTGGGTGGTAAATCCCCATGCCAGTTATAATAATAATATTCCTTTATAGGGGCTAGGAATGATGGTAAGGGATTCAGCTGAGCATGGTGTGTCATGCTGCCTTACATCGGGTGTTGAGTATGGCATCTTGCACGAGTGATACAATATGGGCATTGGGATACGGAACCACATTCCATTATAGAGTGTTTCATGGTAGAACAATAGACATTCCAAGTGTTGTAGTATGGAATCTCTCACTTTATTGGGATGAAGGGAATGTACCCTTGAAATTGAGCTTTTAGGCTCATAGATTGGTCGTGGAAAGTGTGAGTTATGTCGTGGTCCATCCAGCACTAGTATTCAAGGTATATGGTCATTGGGTGTCCTCATGAACTTGGTTCATACAGTTGGATGCAATATAGGACTAAACTATATATATATATATACTTATTATATATATAGTGAATTGATTAGATAGACATTCCAGCCATGAGATGAAGTAAGTAAACCTTCTAGGTGTCCTTAAGGAACCTGAGCAGGTAGTTATTTATTTATTCAGTATTAATTTACTTTCCTTCTTATACCTACACACTATTTAGTTACGAGAACTACTCAGATTACACATAGACACTGTTGGTGGTGGCTTACTGATATTTTTATCTCACGCCCTACTCGGGCCACCTTTGGCACCCGAGAAGACTATCTGCCAGCAGGTGCTGATAAGGGAAATCTCCCTAACATAGGTTGCTGACATGTATTATTTAGATGAAGCTTAAGAGCATAGGATCAAGAATGCACTCGAGATGCTATTGGATCCATATTTTATTCTTTTATAGTATTTGTTTAGCATGATTGTATGCTTATTCCCCTATTGCCCTTTTTGTACTAGCATGTCATGCATCATGTAGTGACACTTCCATAGTGGTTTTTGTTATATTTATCAGTTTTTCAGTTATTTATTTTCTTCCACTACTTAATTATTCAGTTATCTACTTACACTTTCATAGTTATTGATTCTGATTGTTTATATTATGTTCATTCTACTATTGATTGTTATTGGATGTATCTATTGTGCTACTCTGAAATGAGGTTATAGTCTCCCCACTATACTTCCCTTACACCCTTGCTGCTAGACGGTAGCCTCTCACATACAGGGAGGTGCGGTTGAGGCCATGTGACCCACTGGCTCAAGATTTGACTAAAGTGGATCCTGGTTCAGGACATTATAATTTTATTTATTAATGAATGAAAATTTTAATTAAATATTTATTTAGGTATTTAATAAATGTCAAGGAATTATAGTAGTCCAAGATCATGTCTGGAGATGAATATTTATTTTCAAGCCATTAAATAATATTTATCATTGTGTGATTTAGCACATGCCGCAAAATAATAATGTCATTATTATTATTATATGGAATGTGGTTTAATAATGATTATTATATTATTTAACGGTTGGTACACAATTAAATAATATTTTATCCTAAACTTTAGCTCTATAAATAGATGGTTATGTATATTGTATAAGGTTAATCAAGACTTTAGAATCGTTGCGTACAATAGAATTCTCTCTCCATTCCTCCTCCTCTCTTCCTCTCAAAAACAAGAAGTGCTAGAGAGATTCCTTCAAGCTCAAAGGAACAAGATGTTATCAACACAAAAAATGAAAGATAATTGATTCATTATACTAACACCTAAAAATTTATTGGAATTTCTTAGAGATCAAAGGAGTTCATGTTGATTACTACTAGAGGAATTCTACACTTGGATCCTTCCTACACAATGAAGGTAATCCAAATAGGGTTTTTCAGGACAATCAACATCCGCATCATAGAAAAATCCTAAGATAGAGTAATTCTTCTTCCAATAATAAGTATATTAATTATAAATTTAACATGAAAGACTCTATTTGGGATGTTGGTTTTCTCTATGTTAATATTCTGTGAAAAAATTTCATTGGTCATAACATTCACATCATGTAAAATATTATGAATAATCCACTGAATCAAAAAAAAACTTCTTGGTTTATCACACGCCCCAATGCATCAGTTGTTCCTAGAACCTTCAAGTTGTATCAGAGTGATCACATTTCAAAATTATAATTCTTTATTTAATTGTTAATTTATATGTGCAATAGTGGTTAAATATTTCATTTCAATAATATTCATTCTTTAATCCATTTTAATTAACATGATTTAAACATTTTAAGTATCACCATGCATGATTTAATTTTCTTAAAATACTAATAATAGATAAATAATGATTGAAGTTTCCATCAGGATGTTACAAGAATTCTATCTGGTAGGACTGGGTTACATGCCATGTAGTCGGAGTACACACCGTGTACCCATGTGCAATGCATCTGACCATGTCACGGGATACACGATGCACTAAGTAGCAATTACATGAGGTTCATTTATTACACACTACTTCTAGACTGGGTCAATCTGAAACATGGCTTATCTAATTACATGACATGTAGTTGGAATACATATCATTTATTATACTTGGTTCAGGGGTGAAATTCTTGCAAGTTGTGTGGTCAAATACATGGTAAAATTCGTATGATATAGACATCCTAGAGCACTAATGAAATACAAAATGTGTAGCCAGTGTAAACAACATGTATTTCATTATTTATCATGTTTTAAGTACACGTTGATCCATTCATTGAGTCAAGAGAACATGTGTCTAGAGGGATACACGACGTGTATTTGGCACACACATCATGTGGTCCCACATCTAAAAAACACGTTGATCCCTCCAGTGGGTTGTGAGGACACACAACATGTAAAGACCTCAGCCCCAGTTGCTCAGAGCCGGTACTTTACTTCATCAAATTGGTATGATTACAAGGAATCACATCCCAAAGTACTGAATAGTTTAGTAGCTCTGGAAAACAAGATACATACAAAATTTCAACATTACAACTTTAAAGGAAAAACAATATGTAAATTCTATTATAAACATCCATAACTTCTAGATTATACATGTCATTCATAATATATTTCTTCACATCTTGGGTAAATATAAAACATAAGAAAGAGATGAGCTCAGATGCTCAGTAAGGGTAAATAATACACTGGAATTAATCATAAACCTAAACACTAGGCATGGTTAATAACTAAATACACATGCCTTTAAAATATACTTGAGCATAATATAGTAGAAATGAAATCTGAATAAATAATTTCATAAAACATAATCATAGATATTATTATAGTAAAATAATTTCATGGACTATAAATTACTAGTTTCATAATGAGGTAATTCATAATTTCAGACATCATAATCATATCTTCAAGGCCTCATCCAAGATTCCATACATAATGGATAAAAACTCAGGCTAGTTTGTCTCATGGGACCTACCGATGTATCGAGGGGGTATATTGGGCCCCACACATCACATAATAAGTTCAATACATTCCACATATGAATGTGGATAAACATAAAAAACATGTACATTCATGTTGAAACTAACATATTAAATGTAAATAACTTTCCCTAATCATTAAACATAAACACTAATCATTCAGAGTAATAAGGTGAATGGTATCAAGATAGCACATGTACAGTAAAACTAATCATAAACCATTCAATAAAATATGGTAGATGATATAATAAAATATTAATCCCAAATAAACATAATAATCAACAAGATTTTTGAAATAGATGAAAATACTCTTATAAAATCATCGAGTAATTCTTGAGGGAAATACTCTTTTACTTTGCAGAGAAGAGTAATTTTGGAAAAATATTTGTATAAAACTAGAAGAGAATTAATATAGTATTTTTATAATGAAATTAATGAATTTATAAAAATAATGGTGTCTTAAAATATATTATAGAGTGCACTTTAAATTATGTAATAATTTTAGAAGTTCCCGTGAATCGGGCTTGTTTATTAGGAAGAGTTTTTTGAAATATCCTTTTAAAATGTGTAACTACCCATAAAAAAAGAAGGATTCTATTTGGTACATATATATAGAACATTAAAAAATAATTTATTAGGATTTCATAAGAATAATTAATAATTTCATCGAGTTAAGTATAGAATAAGAGTAACCTGAAATAAAATGGAGGTTCTAGTAGAAAACTCTTAGCTTATGTCTGAATGTGTTCTGCACTTGACCTTAATGTCCTGGGTAATCAAATTAAATTCATTAATTAATTAATTAATAACCTTATATATATTTATTTTATTTTATTAAGTTCATTTGTGACCTTTTTTATGGGTTATATGATACAAGATTATTGCTCGGGAGCATTTTTTCCCTTTGTTTTCATGATCAGTATACTTGTATATAAGTATGGAAGTTCATGTGGAATGGATATAATTCTCAAGAATTGAATTTATATGATACTAATTAAAATAAAGAATATTAAATGGTTATATAATTCATTTGGATATATGGTATGATGATGAGTTATTAGATAAAACATTAGTGATAATCGTTTAGATTATTACGGCGGTATTCTGATCATCACAAACTAGTTTTGTTGTATAAATTAGTATTATGTATATATACTGGTTCCAGAATCATTACATAATATATAATACATATTTTATAAATTTTTTCAACCATAGATTTTTTTTCATAACCAGCCTTTAAGAATAAATTAAAGAACAAAATTTCGTCGTCCATGAAGGTTGTAAAACGGCACCTCTTGGATGGTGATTTCCTTTTTAAAACAAAAGAGAGAGAGAGAGAGAGAGTAGTTTGAGGAGGTATATTCCATTAACATGATATCATTCCAGTATATAGATTATACTATAGTTATCATGATCATTTGGATAGAGGAGGTGATGAGAATATAAGAAAATAAAATAAATTGAAAATGAAATTAAAAGAAAAAGGAAGAGGGTTTACCTCTTGAAATACCCTCCTTGAGAACCTCCTTAAGGGAAGGGGTTTTGGTATTTTGGAAAGACCAAGAGATCCTAGATGTGGGGAGAGACTAGGGAATAGGATTTGGGTAGAACTTTGAAAATATTCAAGGCTTAGAGGATTGAGGAGAAGAGGGAGTGAGGGGTGGGTTTTATAGTGGAGGAAAGGGGTGATTTTTGAATATCTTATTCATTATTTTATTATTTTTATCAAGACAAGAAATAGTGTTGATTCTTGTGACTAAAAATAGTAATAAGTGAATGTGAGTTTGAACCAAGTATTCTTACATCAGTTGTGATGTCACGAACCGAATCGGGTCGCCAACAACTCGACGCCTGACCTAGCCCGCGGCAAGGCCCGAAGGGCGTTCCCGATCCCCACGGGCTGGCACAAGTGCCCGGGTATAAGTTTAGAACTTTTGGGAATGATTTACCCGTATAAAAAACCAGAAACAAACCATAAGTAAACTGAGATCCGAAAGCAACATTACAACCACAAGTTTAACATAAAAAAAACCCGAACGAGTCTCAACAAAAGGGAAACTACAACCCAACCACAACCAACTCCCAAGAAGGTGACCAAAAACCAAATCAGCAACTGTCACCTGATGGGAGGATATCGCTGTCAGGCCTCTACCACCAGTTCCAAAAACAGATGATCCAACTAACAACTCGGACCACCGTGCTCAAAACCTTGGCATTTCCCTACATCAAATATAATCAGATCTACTTACACCCAAGGGTGTAAGTAGGGTGTGAGAAATCACTCAATAGGTTGGAACCAGAGAAAAGATTCCGCATAAAAAGGGTTAAATGACCAAAGCAGTTCGCAGGTTCATATTTTAGGGAAAGTAAAGAAATGCACTAACATTTTGATGTAAACAGTTTTTAAAGAAAGGAAGGCAGTTTTAAAATAGGAAAAAGGGGTTTTTTGAAATTGAATGAAAAAGAAACATTCTTACCTTTTGAAACCATAGAAGTCACCAAAACCAACCAGTGATGAGTATATTATCGCACAGGAGCAACAAAAGTGGGAGAGGCCCTAGGTACTAAAGCCGCGTGGGACCCTAGAACCTGACGTCTCGATGAACCATATCATACATTTCCCGTGCACGAGCCACCGGCAGGGAAACACCTCCTACCGTAGTGGTCTCCAGTCATCATCCAAAGTTTAGTTAGTGTTGTAAGCGTCAATCCCGCTAAGTTAAACGGGGCCGAGGCCACTCTCGTATCACTAGCACGCTAGTCTAGTCCGCCCACCTAATACCCAGGCTTCCCCTTTTGTGCTCATTATTTCAAGTTCACCCTACTCATCAAGGTCAAGGCACAGAACACAACATAGAACCTCACAACATGCAAGAGCTATGGAATTTCGAGGGTCAAAATAGAGTTTATCAAACATTTGGAAAAAATTGGTTTATAAGTTTTAAGAAAATAAAACAACACAATCAACAATTCAAAACCCACTCGGACGCACACTAAAAATTGTAGCAGGGATCAGATTCCATCTGCTGCATTTGTTCAAAACCAAGGCGCAACACGGTATAGACCCGGCAATCTAAATAATCCACTAAAAAAGGTAAAACACCATGCTCTACCAGTCAATCGACAACTCACAGCAGCATTTAAATAAAATACATATTAAATTAATCAAACCATCATACTAAATGATCAAAAGTACTAAGCATGCAAAACCACCTACCTCAAACAGGTGCGTGAAGCGACACGGTGCAAAACTCCCATTGTGCAACGGTCGCATCGTAAGAAGCCGTCAAAAGGGTCATAAAATAGTGGACCAAATACCCTCAATGCCAACCCAGTGAAACATCAGCAGTCCATAAAAAAAATAAACATCAGCAATTAAATAATTCAGTTAACCATTTAATAGGTTCAATAATAATTAAATTAATTAATTAACAACTAAACCAAAACAATTAATCAGGTTGATTAATAAATATACAATTCCAAAACTAACTAGATAAATTAATTAACAAGTTAACAATTTCAATTAAATAAGATGATTACAAATTTAATAATAACTAAACAAATTAATTAACAACTTAACAATTTCAATTAAATTAGATGATTAAAAAATTTAATAATAATCAATTAAGTAAATTAAAAATTTACCAAATCAAATAAATTAATTATCAATCTGACCAATTCAAATAAATAAAATAATTAACAAATTTAATAACAATAAATTAATTACTTAACACTTAAACAAAAATTAAATAAGTTGTTTAACAAATAAAACAAATTTAATTAATTAATTAGAAAAATAAAAAATTCAATAATAACTAATTAAACCAATTAAAAATTAAACAAAATCAAGTTAAATAAATTAAAATCAAACCTCCGACCAAAGAAAACGTCGGAGAGACAACCGAGGGGGTGGCATGATGGTTGTCCGGCAAGCGGGGGGCAGGGCGCCGACTGGTCGGTCTGGGAAAGGAGGAGAGGAGGTGTGGCCGGTGGCCTGTTGAAGGGAGGGAGGCTGAATAAGAGGAGCAGCAGGAGGAGGGGGCTGTAGCAACTGTCCGGCAAGAAGAAGCAAGGGAGTCGTCCTGCGGAGCTGCTGTCCGGAGGGTCGCGACTTCAGCTGAAGAGGGGATGGCAGGGGGGTTAAGGTGAGACTGGGGTATGTAGGTGGCAGCAGGCGCGGTGGAGATGGGAGGAGGAAAGGGTGGGCGCGGCACGACGCTGTAGGGAGAACGGGGGGAGCACAGCGGTCCGGGTGAGAAGGGAATAGGGGAGCGCGCATGGAAGAGGGGAGAAGGGAGGGAGAAAGAAAGAAGAGAGGGAGAAGGGAGACCGTGGGAGAGAGGAGAAAAGGAGGAGAAGAATAAGGGGAGGAGGGGAGAATGGAGGTCGCGGGAGAGAGGATAAAGGGAGGAAGAAAAAGAAAAAAAAGATAAATAGGGGGTGGCGGTTAGGGTTTAGGAGGGGGAGAGAAAGAAAAAAAGAAAAAAAAAGAAAAGAGATAAAATAAAAATAGAAAAGAAGAAAAGTAAAATAAAATAAAATAACTAAATGAAATAAAATAAGGATAAAAGACTTTAAAATTAATAAAAATTAATAATAATGGTACTAATATAATAATAATAATAATAATAATAATAATAATAATAATAAAACAGAAATTAATCATCTGGTATTTGAAACGTTTGCGCAACGGACACTATGCGTTAAAATGGAAAAGTCGCACGGCTTCGCCCGTGCCCTGCCCATGCGCTGAGTGGTGTAAGGCTCACGCACACACGTCGTTGCCACAACGGGCAACCCGCATCGGGTTCATCCCGTTCTACAAACAATAAATTTAAATAAACATGCAATTAATTCACGAAATAAAAATTAAAAATTACATTTGTACCTCAATGAAGTCTGGGCGTGACAATTCTCCCCACCATGAAAACTTTCCGCCCTCGGAAAGTCAGCTCGATGCCTAATCAGAGAATATAAACGGATACTCCTTCTCAACCCAAGATTTGTGCTCCCAAGTTTCGTGCTCATAACTCCCATGCTGCCAGAGAATACGGACCAAAGGAATGGACTTTCCACGCAACACCTTCTCCTGAGAATACACTATCTGCACTGGTCGCTCAAACACAGATAAATCGGACTCTATCTCTAGCTCCTCCCAATTCAGCACATGCGACAGATCGGGGTTGTACTTCTTTAGTTGGGAGACATGAAATACATCATGAATCGACGTCAACTGCGAGGGAAAAGCTAACATGTATGCCACCTTTCCAATCCACTCAAGAATCTTGAAAGGTCTAACATACCTCGGTGTCAGCTTTCCCTGCTTCCCCAAACGACGGTGACCAAAGCGAGGGGACACTCTCAGGAACACTATTTCCCCCACTGAAAACTCAAGATCCCGCTGCCTCTGATCTACATAGGACTTGTGGCGACTATGAGCTGTCAACAACCGCTGCCTAATCAGTTTGACCTTCTCAGACGTCTCCTGAACAAGGCTCGGTCCCAAGAGTGAGGTCTCGCCTACCTCAGCCCAACACAGAGGAGACTGACAAGGCTGGCCATAGAGCGCTTCAAAGGGTGCCATTCTGATGGAATACTGGTAACTGTTATTATAAGAAAACTCGACCGGTCCCAAATGGCTATCCCATGAGCCTCTAAAATCTAACACACAGGCTCAGAGCATGTCTTCCAAAATCTGATTCACCCGCTCCGTCTGGCCATCAGTCTGAAGATGGTATATCGTGCTCATCTTAATCTGCGACCCCAAATCCTTCTGGAGGCCTCCCCAAAACCGAGATGTAAAGTAGGGGTCCCTGTCAGAAACAACTGCCGAAAGCACACCATGAAGTCTGACCACCTCCTGAACATACAAGCGGCCTAGCTCCTCTACCTTCGCTATATCTATGATCGGGATAAAGTGAGCTGACTTGGTTAAGTGGTCAATCACTACCCAGATATCATTCCTTCCCCGAGGTGTACGAGGAAACCCAATAATGAAGTCCATGGCAACCTCGTCCCACTTCTAGGTAGGAATGGGTAATGGCTGGAGTAGGCCAGATGGTCTCTGATGCTCTGCTTTCACTTGCTGGCAAGTGTAGCATCTGGATACAAAGTCGGATATGTCTCGTCTCATACCTAGCCACCAGAACTGACGGCGAACATCATAATACATCTTGGTGGTACCAGGATGGATGGCCCACTGAGATTGGTGGCTATCCTGCATCACCACCTTTTGTAGAGACAACGGCACCACAACACGGCCCTTGAAGCACAAGACCCTCTGGGAAGACAAAGACCAATCAGAAGGGGTCTCCTCACCATGAAGAAACTGCATAGATCGCTGACACATCTCATCACCAGGCTGATCCCACTGAATCAACTCTAGAAAAGCAGGAGTCAACTAAATGCTAGCCAAGAAAGTACCTCCACTGTGCTCCCTACTCTCCAAGTGCATCTGGGTGAAGAGCCCCATCAAAGTCCACTCATCGCTGGACTTCCTCAATGCCTGCACTGGTACTTTTCTGCTCAAAGAGTCAGATACCACATTACCCTTGCCAGGGGTATAGACAATATCAAAATCAAAACCCTGCAGGTACTTGACCCAGCGGCACTGTCTCAAATTGAGGTCCTTCGGAGAGAAAATGTAGGCCAGGCTCTTATGGTCAGAATAGACCACAAACTTCTCCCCAAAGAGATAGTGACGCCATGTATTCAAAGCATGCATCACCACTACCAACTCTAAGTCATGATTCGGATAATTCTTCTCATGTGGCCGGAGCTGGCGAGAACCATAAGCCACAACATGGTCATCCTGCATGAGCACATACCCAAGGCCCGTACCTGAAGCGTCACAGTAAACAACATAGCCCTTTCCCGACTCTGGTAAGGTCAGCACAGGGGCGGTGGTCAACCGCCGCTTCAACTCCTCGAAAGATATATGACACTGAGGGCTCCACTCAAACTTCACCCCTTTCTAGGTGAGTGCGGTCATGGGGGAGGCAAGCCGCGAGAAGTCCCGGACAAGGCGCCTGTAATAACCAGCCAACCCCAGAAAACTCCTGATCTCAAACACATTTCTCGGCTGCTCCCATGACATAACTGCCCTGATCTTCTCGGGATCCACTGAAACCCCTTGTTCTGAGACGACATGCCCCAGAAACTTCACTTCCCTGATCCAGAATGTGCACTTAGAGAGTTTGGCATACAGGCGGTGATCCTATAAAGTGCCCAGAACAATGCGCAGGTGATTCTCATGCTCCTCCTCGGATCCAGAATAAACCAGGATTTCATCCACGAATACCACGACAAATGAGTCGAGATATTGGTGGAACACCCTATTCATGAGCACCATGAAAACTGCAGGATCATTTGTCAATCCGAAAGGCATGACCAAGTACTCGAAGTGACCGTACCTGCTTCGGAAAACCGTCTTCGGGATATCTGCTTCTCTCACCATGAGCTGGTGGTATTCCGAACGCAAATCAATCTTAGAAAACCACTTTGCCCCCTTCAGCTGGTCGAATAAATAATCAATCCGGGGCAAAGGGTATCTATTTTTTATGGTTACCTTGTTCAATTTCTGGTAATCAATGCACAACCGGAGGGTTCCATCAACCTTCTTCGCGAATAAAATTGGGGCGGCCCAAGGAGAGACGCTCGGGCGAATGAATCCTTTGGATTCCAAATCGTCCAGCTGTATCTTTAATTCCCTCAATTCGGTGGGGGTCATGCGATATGAGGGAAGAGATATAGGCTGTGTTCCCGGAGCCAACTCAATTGAGAACTCCACGTCCCGCTCTGGGGGTAAGCCAGAAAAATCATCTGGGAAGACCTCTGGGAACTCATCCACTACATGAGGTAATCCACCTTGTAAAACACCACCATCGTCCTCCAGTGAGAGCGACGACAACTGATAAGCAAGATTTCCCAACTCAGGGAGTGGATGTCCCGCGTGTCCCGACCGAGGATCTCATTCTCCATGAAATATCTGAGGAGCCCCATCTGGTGCCGTAAAACTGACTCGGCGCCGATAGCAATCAATGTGCGCCTGGAAGCGCACCATCCAGTCCATACCGAGGATCACATCAAATAGGTCCATGTCAAGGACCAAGAAATACCACTCCATATCGACTCCCGACATAGAGAGTGTGCACGATGGGCACCTAAGGCCTTGATCCCTATTTTTCCCCAACGGTGTTGCCAACTCCATAGCAAACGATAACAGCTCGGTTGGTAGGTTCAGCAGATTCACAAGGCAAGCAGATATAAAAGAAACTGAAGCACCAGTATCAAATAAAACTACAGCTATAGAAGATGCAACCAGAATGGTACCTCGAACAGTCGAAGGCCCTGCATTAGATCCCGCTGGTGCCTGATCCACAGCATGCAGTTGCCTGGTTCCTGCCTGAGAATGACCGCTCGCCTGCGGCTCTGCCCTAACTTGGCTCTGCCCAGAAGATGATCTGGTCCTTCCACCACGACCACCGAACCGAGATCCCGATGTCATGGTCGGCTCTGACTGCACTGATACACCCCTGGAAGCTACAGATCCAGTCCCACTCTGGTAAGGGCGTACAGTCCCGCAGAAACGTTGTAGGTGCCCCATGACTCCACACCCATAGCAAGGTCTGGGAGGAAGTGGACACGCAGGTCGGATGTGCACTGCCTTTTCGCACTGATGGCACACAATGGGCCTCGCATCAGAAGCCTCAGATGGTGTCTACCTGGAGGGATGGCCTGAGCCGCCACCACTCTTCTTCCACTACTCAACACACTTCCTCTTCTTCTCTGAGGAACTGCCGCTGCCAAAGCCTGATGCTGATCCAGAAAACCTCGACTTTCCTCTCTGGTCATTCTCGTCCATGCAAGCACGATCGACCACCTCAGCATAAGTCTTCATCTTGAACAAGAAAACATAAGAGTGGATTTCTAGTCGAAGGCCCTTCTCAAACTTCCAAGCTTTCAAGAATTCGCTCGAAACTATCTCAGGTGCGTACCGCACCAGCTCATCAAAGCGGTTCGCATATTTCATCACTCTATGATTCCCCTGCGAAAGCTCCATGAACTCCCGAGATCTAGCGTAGGCTAGAAACTCTGGATAATACTGCTCGTTGAAGATTCCCTTGAAATATTTCCAGCTTATGTTTCCCATCCTGGACCACTGATTCCCAACATTTGCGACTGGAACCCTCTAGCTGGAACGAGGCACACTTCACCCTAACTTCCTCGGGCGTGTCAAGGAAATCGAACATGTGTTCTATCTTTTCAATCCATTCCTCTGCCTCTTGAGGTTCTGAACTACCTCAGAAAGAAGGAGGTTTGTTCTTCAGAAACTCCTGAGCTCTATCCTTCCTGGAGCCAGATTCTTCCCCTCTAGCTGGAATAGGGGTGGGGGCAGGATTCACCCCTTGTCCCAAAGCCTGAACGGCTCGGACAATAGAGTCTACCAATCTATGATCAAGCGGCGCGGGAGAACTCTCTCCGGCTTCCTCCTGTGGGTGCATGGGAGCTCTCCGGGGAGGCATCTTGCTGCACAGGGCAACAGTCATAAAGGAGTAACATCAGTATTACATATCTCAAGAGGAACCAAATTTTTCAACAGGATAAATAATCATCAATAAACCAAACATGAAAAAACGATTTCATGTCAAAACTCTACTTTCCTACCTGGTGTCCACGTACAGTCTGCAGCCTGTACGTCCCACCTAAAAAAGAAGTCAAACTAGCACCCTGACATCCCATGGTGACTCAGTATCTGTCACGAGGCGTGCTGGCCAGGCACCCTACTCGCAACATAATTTCCGAGCCCCCTGACAGTCCCAACTTCTGTATAACCAAACTCACCCCAAATAACATAGACCAAGAGTTAACCTTCCCTCTGATACCATTTTTTCACGAAACGAATCGGTTCGCCAAAAACTCGACGCCCGACCCGGCACGTGGCAAGGCCCGAAGGGCGTTCCCGATCCCCACGGGATGGCACAAGTTCCCGGGTATAAGTTTAGAACTTTTGGGAACGATTTACCCGTATAAAAAACCAGAAACAAACCATAAGTAAACTGAGATCCGAAAGCAACATTACAACCAAAAGTTTAACAGGAAAAAAACCCGAACGAGTCTCAACAAAAGTGAAACTACAACCCAACCACAACCAACTCCCAAGAAGGTGACCAAAAACCAAATCAGCAACTATCACCTGATGGGAGGATATCACTATCAGGCCTCCGCCACCAGTGCCAAAAATAGATGATCCAACTAACAACTCGGACCACCGTGCTCAAAACCTTGTCATTTCCTTACATCAGACATAATCAGATCTACTTAAATCCAAGGTTGTAAGTAGGGTGTGAGAAATCGCTAAATAGGTTGGCACCAGAGAAAAGATTCCGCATAAAAAGGGTTAGATGACCAAAGCAGTTCGTAGGTTCAAATTTTAGGGAAAGTAAAGAAATGCACTAACATTTTGATGTAAACAGTTTTTAAAGAAAGGAAGTCAGTTTTAAAATAGGAAAAAGGTGTTTTTTGAAATTGAATGAAAAAGAAACATTCTTACCTTTTGAAACCACGGAAGTCACCAAAACCAACCAGTGATGAGTATATTATCGCACAGGAGCAACAAAAGTGGGAGAGGCCCTAGGTACTAAAGCCGTGTGGGACCCTAGAACCTCACGTCTCGATGAACCATATCATACATTTCCCGTGCACGAGCCACCGGCAGGGAAACACCTCCTACCGTAGTGGTATTCAGTCATCATCCAAAGTTTAGTTAGTGTTTTAAGCGTCAATCCTGCTAAGTGAAACTGGGCCGAGGCCACTCCCGTATCACTAGCACGCTAGTCTAGTCCGCCCACCTAATACCCAGGCTTCCCCTTTTGTGCTCATTATTTCAAGTTCACCCTACTCATCAAGGTCAAGGCATAGAACACAACATAGAACCTCACAACATGCAAGAGCTATGGAATTTCGAGGGTCAAAATAGAGTTTATAAAACATTTGGAAAAAATTGGTTTATAAGTTTTAAGAAAATAAAACAACACAATCAACAATTCAAAACCCACTCAGACGCACACTAAAAATTGTAGCAGGGATCAGATTCCATCTGCTGCATTTGTTCAAAACCAAGGCGCAACACGGTATAGACCCGACAATATAAATAAGCCACTAACAAAGGTAAAACACCACGCTCTACCAGTCAACCGACAACTCACAGCAGCATTTAAATAAAATAAATATTAAATTAATCAAACCAGCATACTAAATGATCAAAAGTACTAAGCATGCAAAACCACCTACCTCAAACAGGTGTGTGAAGAGACACGGCGCAAAACTCCCGTTGTGCAACGGTCACATCGTAAGAAGCCGTCAAAAGGGTCCTAAAACAGTGGACCAAATACCCTCAATGCCAACCCAGTGAAACATCAGCAGTCCATAAAAAAAATATCAGCAATTAAATAATTTATTTAACCATTTAACAGGTTCAATAATAATTAAATAAATTAATTAACAACTAAACCAAAACAATTAAGCAGGTTGATTAATAAGTATACAATTCCAAAAATAACTAGATAAATTAATTAACAAGTTAACAATTTCAATTAAATAAGATGATTACAAATTTAATAATAACTAAACAAATTAATTAACAACTTTACAATTTCAATTAAATTAGATGATTAACAAATTTAATAATAATCAATTAAGTAAATTAACAATTTACCAAATCAAATAAATTAATTATCAATCTGACCAATTCAAATAAATAAAATAATTAACAAATTTAATAACAATAAATTAATTACTTAACACTTAAACACAAATTAAATAAGTTGTTTAACAACTAAAAAAATTTAATTAATTAATTAGCAAATTAAAAAATTCAATAATAACTAATTAAACCAATTAAAAATTAAACCAAATCAAGTTAAATAAATTAAAATCAAACCTCCGACCAAAGAAAACGTCGGAAAGACAACCGAGGGGGTGGCACGACGGTTGTCCGGCAAGCGGGGGGCAGGGCGCCGGCTGGTCGGTCTGGGAAAGGAGAAGAGGAGGTGTGGTCGGCGGCCTGTTGAAGGGAGGGAGGCTGAATAAGAGGAGCAGTAGGAGGAGGGGGTTGTAGCGACTGTCCGGCAAGAAGAAGCAAGGGAGTCGGCCTGCGGAGCTGCTGTCCAGAGGGTCGCGACTTCGGCTGAAGGGGGGTGGCAGGGGGGTTAAGGTGCGACCGGGGTATGTAGGTGGCAGCAGGCGCGGTGGAGATGGGAGGAGGAAAGGGTGGGCATGGTACGACGCTGGAGGGAGAGTGGGGGGAGCGCAGTGGTCCGGGTGAGAAGGGAATAGGGGAGCGCGCAAGGAAGAGGGGAGAAGGGAGGGAGAAAGAAAGGAGGGAGAAAGAAAGAAGAGAGGGAGAAGGGAGACCGCAGGAGAGAGTAGAAAAGGAGGAGAAGAATAAGGGGAGGAGGGGAGAATGGAGGTCGCGGGAGAGAGGAGAAAGGGAGGAAGAAAAAGAAAAAAAATAGAAATAGGGGGTGGCGGCTAGGGTTTGGGAGGGGAGAGAAAGAAAAAAAGAAAAAAAAAGAAAAGAGATAAAATAAAAATAGAAAAGAAGAAAAGTAAAATAAAATAAAATAACTAAATGAAATAAAATAAGGATAAAAGACTTTAAAATTAATAATAATTAATAATAATGGTACTAATATAATAATAATAATAATTATAATTATAATAATAATAATAATAAAACAGAAATTAATCATCTGGTATCTGAAACGTCTGTGCAACGGACACCGTACGTTAAAATGGAAAAGTCGCACGGCTTCGCCCGTGCCCTGCCCGTGCGCCGAGTGGTGTAAGGCTCATGCACACACGTCGTTGCCACAACGGGCAACCCGCATCGGGTTCAGCCCATTCTACAACCAAACAATTTAAATAAACATGCAATTAATTCACGAAATAAAAATTAAAAATTACATTTGTACCTCAACGAAGTCCGAGCATGACATGTGACTCAAGTAATAGTGTATTTATCTTATAATGTATTTATACCGTAAATTGTCGTATTTTACTATTCACTAGAAATTCAAGCATTTCAGAAAAATCCCAAAAATTCACCATAATCATTTTTTCAGCATGTAAATTTTAAAAATAGACTCCATTTTATCAAAATATTTTTCTAAATATGTGAAATTTAATTTTTAAATAAAATCATTATTTACTTGAAAAATACAGATTTTAATTTTAAAACTGATATTATAACACTTTCATAAATCAACTAAGGTCTCATAAAATTATCCTAAAATAGTAGGACAAAACAATATTTATTTAGGAACGCATTTTATGAAAAATAATTTTTTTTAAATCATTTTATCAATTTAAGTTTCAATTAAATATTTATTACTCACAAAATATCGACACTTAATTATTAATTTTTAAAATATTCACTCTCATTTATAAGGTGCCTAAATTTTATTTATACTTTTATGGGTGAGGTTACTATTCATAAGGGTCATATTACAATTCATAAGGGTACATTACTATTCATAAGGGTCAAGTTACTATTCACAAAAATGTAAGTTGATCCTATGAGACTCTAAATATCATATTGATCGCAACCGTGTATGTCTGTTTTTCAAAATTCAAAACACAGAAGCAGAAAAATTATGT
Source organism: Viscum album (assembly GCA_963277665.1). Taxonomy (NCBI): domain Eukaryota; kingdom Viridiplantae; phylum Streptophyta; class Magnoliopsida; order Santalales; family Viscaceae; genus Viscum; species Viscum album. The sequence continues at coordinate 1,146,568,505 of OY728142.1, read as the reverse complement.
TTAACAACTAGGTTATAACTAACTTCTATAAATAACAAAGTGTTTGTTTCACAAAGACTCAGTGTTTCATGCATTCTATATTAAAATTATTTGTAAATCCTTGGGGTGTTACATTATTCCCCCCTTACAAAAAATTCATCCTCAAATTACCAGAATGTTACCTCATAAAAAGATTTGGGTAGTTCGTCATCATAAGATCCTTATGCTCCCATGTCACCTCTTCAATTTTATGATTTTTCCAAAGTAACTTTACCAGCCAAGTCATCTAATTCCTCAACACTTATTCTTTAGTGTCCATAATCCAGGTAGGCTCTTCATAGTAAGATAATTCAGGTTCCAATTCTATACCTTCATAAGTGAGTACATGTGTTGGGTCTGACATGTACTTTCTCAACAATGAGACATGGAATGCATTATGTACCTTATAAAGGCTAGGTGGCATTGTCAAATGATAATCCACAGCTCCAATTCTCTCTAGAATTTCAAAAAGGTCCAATGTATCTAGATCTCAGTTTCCCTTTCTTCCCAAATCTTATAACACCCTTCCATGGTGATACTTTTAAGAAAATGTGATCTCCCACTTCCAAATCCTTAATTCGATTATCAATGTAGCTATTTTTCCAACTTTGATCTATTTTGATATGGGTTTGAATATTTTTTATCTTCGTTTTTTTTTTCACCACAAGCTCTAGGCCTACAAGCTTTCTTTCACCAACTTTATCCCAACATGTTGGTGTATGACATCTCTTTCCATACAATTCTTCATATGATGTGATTTGAATACTTAAATGTAAACTATTATTGTAGGAAAACTCTACCAAAGGTAAATATTGATCCCACATACCTTGAAAATCATGTGATCATGATCTCAACATATCTTTTGAAGTTTGGATCATCCTTTCTAACTGCTCGTTTGTTTGAGGATGATAAGAAGTACTCAAATAAAGCTCAGTATCCAAATATTTATAGAGACTTTTCTAGAAGTTTGATGTAAATCATGGATTGTGATCAAACATAATTGAGATAGGTGCTTCATGAAGTATTACAACTTCATTGATATAGAGTCATGCAAGGTTCTCAAGTGGAAAATCCTCCCTTATTGTGATGAAATGTGCAAATTTGGTAAGTCGATCAATAATTACCCATATTGCATCATTCCTTCTTGGATTTTTTGGTAATCCAATGACAAAATCCATAGTTATGTAATTCCATTTCCATGTTGGAATAGGTATAGGTTTCATGACTACTCTAGGATGTTGTCTTTCAACCTTCACCTATTAACAGACTAAACATCTTGATACATGATTAGCAATTTCACACTTCATGTTGTCCCACAAAAATTGTTTCTTTAAATATCTATAAATCTTAGTTCTACCAGGTGTATAGATAAATTTTAACTATGGGAATCATCCAATAACTCCCTTTTTAGATCGGGGATAGAGGGAACACATAACCTCCTCCCAAATTTCAGAATTCCATCCTAATACAAGAAGTCTGCTGACTTCCCATCATTCACAGCTTTAATTTTTTTTTTGAAGATTATCATCATCAGACCTAGAACTTTTAATTCTTTATAATAAATATGGTTGGGCAACCAATTGAAAAAGTAGTGATGTTTTACCTTCTTTGATAATTCACATATTCATTCTCTCTAGATCCACGTACATAGGATCATTTTCAATTATAATTTTGTTTATCACTCCATGATCATTCTTACTCAATTCATCAGCTACCTTATTTTCCATTATTGGGTGGTAGTGTATGGAATAATTGTAATCCTTGAGTAGCTCGAGCCATCACATTTTCCTCATGTGGATTTCTTTCTGTGAGAAGATATATTTCAAGCTTTTTTGATCTGTATATATCTCATATATTTTTCCATAGAGATAGTGTCTCCATATCTTCAGAGTAGATATTAGAGATGATAACTCAAGATCATGAGTTGGATGGTTCTATTCATAAATTTTTAACTACCTTTATGCATAGGCAATAACTCTATCATTCTCCATGAGGAAACAACCAAGTCCTTTCTTTGATGCATCACTATAGATCACAAATCCACCATTTCCTGATGGTAGATTCAAGATCAGAGAATTCACTAATATCCTCTTTAATTCTTCAAAAAATTCTTCACATTCTTTTGTCCATATGAACTTAACCCCTTTATGAGTAAGCTTGGTTAATGGGTTAGATAATCGGGAAAAGTTCTAAATGAAACATGGATAATAACCTACTAAACCAATAAAACTATGTACCTCAGTTATGTTCATTGGTGCAGGACATTCTTGAACTACCTTTGTCTTCATTAGATCAACAAATATTCCATCCATATAGATAATATGTCCAAGAAAATAAATTGTCTGAATCTAGAATTCACACTTTCTAAACTTCCCATATAACTCATTTATTCTAAGATTTTTAAAAATGATGCGCAAGTGGTTCTCATGATCTTCATATCTTTTAGAGTATACCAATATGTCATTAATAAATACCACCACAAATTCATCAAGATATTCTTTGAAAACTCTGTTCATTGGATCCATAAAAACATAGGGTGCATTAGTTATCCCAAAAGGCATTACAGTAAACTCATAATGCCCATACCTGGTTCAAAATGTTGTTTTTGGAATATCTTTATTCCTCACACTCAAATGATGATATCCATATCAAAGTTCAATCTTAGAAAAATATTGGGATCCATGAATTTGATAAAATAAACCATCAATCCAAGGAATAAGATACTTGTTCTTCATCGCAATAGCATTGATCTCCCTATAGTCAATACATAGTCTCATAGATCCATATTTCTTCTTAACAAAAAGAATAGGAGCTCCCCATGGAGAAACACTAGGGTAGATAAATCTTTTATCACTCAATTACTCTAGTTGTTTCTTCAGTTATAATAATTCCATTGTGGAAATTCTATAATGATTCTTTGATATAGGTATTTCACCATGAATTAAATCAATTAGAAAACTCAATTTTCCGCTCTAGGGGATGTCCAGGTAAATACTCTGGAAACACATCAATGTATTATTACACAATAGGTACATACTCAATTTTAAGATTTATTTCCTCATCCATAGATATTGTTTTATCTTCCTCCCTAAGAATTTCATTCAGTACAGCTACTGGGGGTGGATATAGATAAGAATCAAATGATGATATTTCTTCTCTAAAGATAAGGGATTATATATCATTCTCAAAAATTCTAACTTCCTTTTTATTATAATAGATTTTCGCATCATAACTTGAAATACAATTCATACCAAGAATTATATCAAAGTTAGTCATTGGTATGATAATAAGGTCAGCAACTAAATCATATTTATGTGTCATAAGGTAGACTAATAAACACATATTTGTTTCAATGATACTTCCATTGGGAGTTTTAACTAACAAATCCTTTATTAAACCAAATTGGAAATGTATAATTTTCTTGGAAAACTGGGAAGATATAAAAGAATGTGATGATCCATAATTAAATAAATCATTGGCTAAGTTTGAGTGAATTGTTAAAGTACCTTCCACCATATCATTAAGAACTTCAACCTCAGTAGTTGTGACCGCATAAGTGTGGCCTTTCTCCCTTGGCCTTATTTGGGGAAAGTTTCCTTGATGCTTAGGAAAATCATTTGAATAATGTCTCGTATCTTTGAAATTTTATCATTGAACATTGGTAGCTTCTTTCTTTCCCTTATAATCACGGGCTTGGTGGAATTTTCCTCCACACTTGTAAAAAACACCCATACCCTTCAAGAAAGTATCGGGGTTTTTCTTCCCACAATTATCATAGGATGGAAAATCAATTCTTCCCTTCTTACCCTTTTCCTTATTTCCTTTTCCAGAGTGTTTAGCAGCCCTCTTCTTTTCTTTCATTCCTTTAAAGTCATAAGATATAGAGAATTATTTTTCTATCTTAATGGCACATGAGACTGTATCTTTGTATGATGAGAAACTTTAGGAGACTAGTGCCCTTCGGAGGAATGTTTTTAAACCATAAAAGAATCAATCAATCTTGATTTTTGGATTACATATGTAGTCTGTGGCATGCCTTGCTAACCTTGTGAAGTTAGCTTCATACTTTGTAATATTCGCATCCTCTTTGTGCCTTAGATTCAGAAATTTCCTTTCTATATTTTCTCTCTATTCATGAGGGAAGTATTTTTCTAAGAATATTTCCTTAAAATCCTTCAATTCCATATTTTCAATCTCTTCCTCCTCCTTTGTGTTTTTAATTAACGACCACTATTGATCAACATCTCCCAATAGATGATAAATCACCATAACAACCTTATTCCTTTCGTTACTCCCCAAAGCGAGAAATATTTTCTCTAATAAACTTATCTATCGCTCTATTATGAATGGGTTTTTAGTACCATTAAATGATGTAGGTTGTTTTCAAATAAAGAGGTCTAACAATACTCCTCCATTTTGTGGTTTAGGATTCTCCGTAAAGGTAAGGTTATTATTCATAACCTGAGTCAGTTGTCCTGGTATAGTTATAAGTTGCTTAGCACTAGTCACAGCTCCAAAACCAACATCGTTATCTTGCATAGGAGGAAAATACCTACATGGGATAAGTTCGTTCATGTGGTTTCCATTCCTTTCACTAGGTGTCATTCCTAAATAATAGAATACACTAAATTAGGTTATGAATCATAAAGTGTAATCTCAACTAAAAAAATACTTAACATGAATTGAAATCCTATGCATAGCTAATCTCATAATTATAAACATGGTTTTCTTGAGGACATATTTACATTTAAATCCTTTATAATGGTTTGTAAAGAAAATATGAATTTTACTAAGCATATCCCTTGGGAGTATCAAACTAGGTGCGTAGTAAGGCTCATTATTGTATACCAAGTTACCCCGAGTTAGGCCTGAAACACCTTATCAGAGTTGTTACTCCTAGGTACATTTGTGTCAGAACCATGTCTACTTGTAGTATCTAGATAGGGATATATTTCTAGTAACATACACATAATATCTTCCTTACCAAAATTATATGATTTTATTTTATGCTTATCCTCAAATTCTACCTTAGGGTTTTGTTCCATAATCTATGTTTTCTAAATCTAGTTTTCATGTTTTCTACTAAACTTCCTCTGATACCAACTATAAATACCCTGACCCCAATTACCTGGAGCTAATTCCTTACTTCATTAAATTGGTATGATTACAAGGAATCACATCCCAAAATATCGAATAGTTTAATAACTTTGGAAAACAAGATACATACATAGGTTCAACATTACAACTTGAAAGGAAAAAATGTGTAAATTCCATTATAAACATCCATAACTTATAGATTATCCCTAAAATTCATTCATAATATACTTCTTCACATCCTGGGGAAATATAAAACATAAGAAAGGGGTGATATCAGATGCTCGATATGGGTATATAATACAGCATAAGTAATCATAAACATAAACACTAGGCATTGTGAGCAACTAAATACACATGCCTTTAAAATATACTTGATCATAATATGATAAAAATAAAAGACGAATAAATAATAACATAAAACATAACCATGGATATTCTAATAGTCGAATAATAACATGTACTATCAATTAATATTTTCATAATGAAGGAATATATAATTTTGAACATCATAATCATGTCATCAAGGCCTCAGCCAAGACACCATACATAATGGGTAAAAACCCAGGCTAGTTTGTCTCATGAGACCTACTGATGCATCGAGTGGATATAGAGGGAACCACTCATCACTTAATAAGTCCAATTAATTCCTCATATGAATGTGGATAAACATAAACAACATGTACATTCATATTTAAACTAACATATGAAATGTAAATAACTTTCCCTAATCATTAAACATAGACATTAACCATTCAGAGTAATAAGGTGAATGGTATCAAGATAGAACATCCAAAATCAAACTAATAATAAACCATTAAATAAAATACGATAAATTATATCATAAAATATTAATCCCAATTAAACATAATAATCAACAAGATTTTTGAAATAGATGAAAATAATCTTATAAAATCACTGAGTAATTCTTGAGAGAAATACTTTTTTACTTTGAAAAGAAGAGTTCTTTTGGAAAAAAAATTGTATAAAACCAGAAGATAATTAATATAGTTTTTTAATAATAAAATTAGTGAATTTATAAAAATAATGGTGTATTAAAAAATATTATAGAGTGTACTTGAAATTAGGTAAGAATTTGAGAAGTTCCCTTGATTCATGCTTGTTTATCGGGAAGAATTCTTTGAAAGGTCCTTTTAAAACATGTATCTCCCCATAAAGTAAAGAAGGATTATATTTGGTACACATATATAGAAAATTAAAAATAATTTTTTATGAGTACATAATAATAATTAATAATTTTTTTGAGGTAAGTAGAGAATAAGAGTAACCTGAAAGAAAATGGATGTTCGGGTAGAAAACTCTTACCTTATGTCTGAACGTATTCTGCACTTGACCTTAATGTCCTGGATAATAAAATTAATATATTAATTAATTAATTCATAACCTTATATATATTTATTTTATTTTATTAAGTTCATTTCTGTCCTTTTTGATGAGATATAATATACAATATTATCGCTTGGGAGCATTCATTTCCTTAGTTTTCACGATCGGTATACTTGTATATAAGTATGGAAGTTCATGTGGATTGGATATAATTCTACAGAATTGAATTTATATGATAATAATTAATATATAAAATATTAAATGGTTATATAATTCATTTGGTTATATGGTATGAGGATGAGTTATTAGATAAAATATTAGTGATAATCATTTAGATTATTACGGTGGTATTTCAATCATCACGAACTATTTTTGTCATATGAATTAGTATTATGTATATATACTAGTTACAGAATAATTAAATAATATATAATAAATATTTTAGAATTTTTTCAACCATAAAAATGGTTTCATGACCATATTTTAAGAATAAATTAAAGAACTAAAGTTTTTCGTAAACGAAGGTTGTAAATCAGCACCTCCCGGATGATGATTTCATTTTTAAAACAAAAGAGAGAGAGATAGTAGTTTGAGGAGGGATATTCCATTAACATGATATCATTCTAGTATATAGATTATACTGTAGTTATTGTTATCATTTTGATAGAGGAGGTGATTATAAGATAAGAAAATAAAATAAATTGAAAATGAAATTAAAAGAAAAAGGAAGAGGGTTTACCTCTTGAAATACCCTCCTTGAGAACCACCTTAAGGGAAGGGGTTTTGGTATTTTGGAAATACCAAGATCTCCTAGGGTTGAGTAGAGACTAGGGAAGAATATTTTGGTAGAACTTTTACAATATTCAAGGATTAGAGGAGTGAGGAGAATAGGGAGTGAGGGTGGGTTTTATAGCAGAGGAGAGAGGTGATTTTTGAATATCTATTTCATTATTTTATTATTTTTCTCAAGATAAGAAATAATATTGATTTTTATGACCAAAAACCATAATAAGTGCATTTTAGTTCGAACCAAGTGTTCTTACATCAGTTATGACTCAAGGAATCGTGTATTTAGTGTATAATGTATTTATATTGTAAATTACCGTATTTTACTATTCACTAAAAATTCATGTATTTCAGAAAAATCCCAAAAATTCGCCATAAACATTTTTCAATATGTAGAATTCAAAAATGGAATCCATTTTATCAAAATAACTTTATAAATATGTGAAATTTAATTTTTAAATAAAATCATTATTTACTTGAAAAATACAAATTTTAATTTTAAAAAAGATAATATAACACTTTCATAAATCAACTAAGGTACATAAAATTATCCTAAAATAATAAGAAAATAAAATATTTATTTAGGAACACATTTTATGAAAATTAATTTTATTTTAAATCATTTTATTAATTTAGAATTATAATTAAATATTTATTACTCACAAAAATACAGACACTCAATTATTAATTTTTAAAATATTAACTCTCATTTTATATGGTGAATAAATTTTATTTATACTTACATGGGTGAGGTTACTATTCATAAGGGTCATATTACTATTCATAAGGGTACATTACTATTCATAAGGGTCAAGTTATTATTCACCAAAAATGTAATTTGATCCTATCAGACTCTAAATATCCTACTAATCACAACATTGTAAGTCTAATTTTCAAAATTCAAAACACAAAAGCGGAAAAATTATGTCTAATAGCTAGGTTATAACTAAATTTTGTAAATAAAAAATGTTTGTTTCACAGAGACTCTGTATTTCATGCATTCTATATTAAATTTAATTGTAAATCCTTGGGGTGTTACACAACAAGTGTAACACCCCGAGCTTCCACGATACACTTCTCTTTCAATAAGGCAATAGCTTGCATTGTACGCAAGTTCGAGATTCTAACACACCGCAACCAATCAAAATAGCCATTATGAATAATAATACCCACTTTTTGAAATTATATATATTTTATATTTCAAAATGGACTTCATTTTTGGATTCGGAATATCGAAATTAGTCTATGTTGAATTTTTGGTATTTTTCTGAGAACTTCCAATTTTTTATGAACAGTGAAAAATACTTAAAAACAACTTTTTTAATAAAAATAATTTATAGTGATAAATTATACTATTGAGTGATTTTAAAGTATAATTATAATATATTTTTACCATTTTATCCAATGGTTGTCATTATAATTAATTTCACTTTGAAATTGGACATAAACAATTGTCAATCTTTTGATATATATTGTTTCTTAAAAACACGCTATTTGTTGTGACAGCGGGAATTAATTATAAAATTAATTAATGAAACTTATATGTTTGGAATTTTGTAAAATAGAAATCATTTTTGAATTCTGAATATCAATTATAACTTAGGGTGAAATTTTGGCATTGTTCTGAAAAACTTCAATTTTTGATGAATAGTGAAACCACTAAGTGGTAGTTAAAAAACTGATTTTTCGTTTAAATGAAACATTACCAATTCTGGGATTTGATTTTCAAAAATCCTACATACATGGTTATCATTAGGAAGTAAAATGTGGTTCAATGGGATTAAAATAATTTTTTGGTGAATAGTAACTTTTAAGTTTAATTAATCGCGATTAAAGGTAATTAGTGAAATTTAAGGTAAAAAGGATATTATAAAAATATGAAAATACCCTTACACTTGTCCTAACCTTATTTGATGAGTCATGGCCGACCAATACAATCCATGGGTCAACTTGGGTACCCCATGGAGCCACTTGGGTAAGAAAATGACATTAATAACTTTTTTATTTAAAGTAAAAATAAAATTGTCACAAACATGTGTTGTTTTACTAAAACAATTATTACATGGGGTTATATAAGTTAAATTTTCGACTATAAATATTCATTGGAAATATAAAAATATTTCCTACATCATGATATTTTTTTTATAATTTTTAGACATTAAATAAATTAAATTTTTATGACACCATGATGATGCAGCGATTACCTCATTAATTAACGATTTAAATAAAATGAAAAGATAATGTAAAATCTAAAACTTACACTTGTCAAAAACCTATTTGATGAGTATATTTCGAACCCTTATCACCTTAACCTCGAAATATATAAGTGTGGGACCTTTAAAATCTGAAACTCATTATATAATAAGGTAACATTTCATGACTTTCCAAGAGTGCCCTCCTCTCCTCTTATAAAAGGCCCCCACCACTACCACCTTATTCACACCTTCCAAGCTATTTGGCTCGGACAAACTCTACCAAAATACTCTCTAAACTTCCCTTTCTTACTCCTAGAAGCCTCACTTTGGGAAGAAGTCTTCCCAAGGAAGCCTTTGGCTCAAATAAAAATGAGTTACCCGATTTTAAGGAGGTTAAAGAACGATCGAGTCTAGTCAGACAGGAGGTAAGGGAACTTCTTAACCCAATTTACGTTCTTTGGGTTAATCTCATACTTTCAAATTATGTCATGATATTATTATTTCCTATCTTTTATTTGTACTTTCTTTATGTGTACTTATAGTGAATACACATAATAGATCTATTTTATTTAAAAAATTATCTTTGTAAGGACTTCGTCTCAATCTCCTTTCATTGAGGCATATTTTGTTTTATACACAACTTTCTTTTATACTATGTATAAACCCCTTTTACTTTTATGTTTATTCAAAAGGAATCTTTTTATACGAATCATTTTACTAAATGACAAAACATAATGTTTTTTTGTCATGCGTATGCGGCGACAATGACTTCTCCACCGCCGTGATCATTATTTGAGTTTCAGCTTCCTCTACAAGCCATAACTTTTTTTAAAATAAAAATTAAATTCAAAGTTTTAATTTTCTTTTATTTTGGTATTGAAAATGGTTTTGAGAGTGTTTTTTTATTATATCAATGTGTTTTATTGATATCTTGTGATTGAAATGTGGAAATGTTATGTTTCCTTTATGCATGTTTTATGTGATATGATTATGTTATGGTTTATGATATGTTTAAACCTGTTCATATGAGGAATGCATTGGACTTAATAAGTGACGGGTGGAGCCCGCTATAGCTCCTCGATGCATCGGAATGTCTCATGAGACAAACTAGTGTCTTGGCACGAGGCCTTGACAAAATATTATTTGTAGTCTTGGCACGAGGCCTTGGCTACGTGGTTATGATAGTCTGACATTATGTATTCCATCATTATGAAAGTGGTTATTTATATTGCATGTGATTATTCGACTAGTATAATATCCATGTGAATAAGTAAATGGCATTATTTCATTTTATTTTTGCCATATTATGCTGAAGTTCAAGTTTAAAAGGATTTTGTTTTAGTTATACATTGTCTTAAATGTTAATGTTTATTTATTAAAGATTCCACTATATTGTTATCCTTACTGAGCATCTGAGCTCACCCCTTCCAATGTTTTAATTTTTCCAGGATGTGAAGAAGTATATTGTTAATGACCTGTAGGGATAGTATGAGGGGATATGAAGACAATATGTTGTTGTAATTTTGTTTTACTTTTTTATGTAATGTAAGACTTATGAATGTATCTAGTGTTTCCAAGGCTACTAAACTAATCGGTCTTTCGAGACTTGGTCTTTTGTGATCATGCCAATGTTACGCAATAATGTACCGACTCTGGGTAACTGGGGTCGGGGCGTTATAGTTGGTATCAGAGGCAGTTTAGTTCTAACCTTGGAATCTAGATTTAGATAAACTCTGATTAGAGCACATAGCCCAAAGATAGACTTTGAGGATTAGTATAGAAGAACTTCCAAGAATTTTGTTATTATAGTGATTTTGTGAGTTTTCTGAGCAATACATCCCTGACTGGATACGAGCAGGTAGAGGCGGCTCTGGCACAGATGTACCTAGGGGTAAAACCCGAAAACACCTCTTTGAGCTAGACTCAAACGGGAACTAGTGCACGACAACGGGCCTTGCTGCACTCTTGGTTACAACACTCCCGGGGGATATGCTTAGGATAATTCTCATTTTTTTTACAAACCATTATGAAGGGTTTATGAGTATATACTTCCTCAAAGAAAACATTTTTTATGATTATGGATTATATCCATAAACCGTTCAATTTACATTAAGTATTTTACAAGTTTGGAATTATTCATTGCAATTCATAAACTAACCTAGTTTATGTCATTGTATAGAAATGGCGCCCAGTAGAAGGAATGTGAACTCCATCAATACGTATGATCCAAAGAGTAATAAGGATCATATCTTTCATGGTATTAAGCCAACATTTAGAAGGTAAATAGTCTCCCATGTGTTCTCAACATATAAAGAAGTAGTATAATGTGTTAATAAGATAATTAAATAATTCTCTGAGTCTTATGGATTTGAAGGGAAGAAAGAGAAGAAAAGGATGGAAGAGAGAATGATGGATAAAGGGACGAGGGAAAAGAATAATTTTCTAATATGTGATAACTGTGGGAATAAACACCTTGGAACTTGCTTGAAGGGAATGGGAGTTTGTTATAAGTGTGGAGAAAAAGGACACCAAGTGCGTGACTGCAAGGGTAAGAAAAAGGTTTCGAATGTACAATGCTTCATCTGCAAGGAGTGGGGATACTATGCAAACCAATGTCCAAATCATCAGAGTATGCCCCAAATGATGTTATTGGATAATAATAAAGTAATGATACTACCACAGATGAGGAGGAATGATTAGAGTTATTATGTTGTTATTAAAGAATTTTTTCATTTGAGTGGTGTATCAATGATGTACTGGTTATAATAATTATAGAGTATATAAGGATTGTACTACAGTAATATTTCATCAAGGACTTGAGATTGTGTGGAACCAAGAAAAGTGACTCCACAGCTGGTTAAACTTTTGGAAAATATATGGTTGAGAGAAATATAAACCATAATATGGTTCTGATACCGAGATAGTGATTTTGGAATAATACATGATTGATTTGGATAAATTATATTGGATATTCTTAAATTCCTTGAAACTGATTAATGATTTGTATACATTTTTGGATAGAAGGAGTATATCTAGTATTCAATAAGGAATAAGGGATCATGAATGTAATCAATAAGGATTTATGGTAATTCAGGATGTTGCAGTGTTTTAAAAGAATACATGATGAAGGTGTTCACATGTTGTTACGCGGAAAAAAAGGATCTTCATTATATTTACCTTCCTTATAAAATTTGGACTGTGAGTTAGATAGAAGTATTTTGGATAACTATAAAGGTTGGAATGGATTAAGTTGAACCTTGGATAGTATTGTTTAAGGTTAAAACATTTCTGAATATTATTTTTGGAATATTATAATACTATAGTTTTAGGAAAAGGACAACCTGTAGGTCGGGGGATAACCTGTCGCGTCGGACAAAACTGTAGGAATCGAACCCACAACCAAAGTGCGACAGGCCTTTATTACCTACCACTAGCCTACAGTAAGTCCTTGGTTATTAAAAAATAGTTTTCCTAATCTAAATGGTATGTGTTAATATTTTGAACCTTGTACGATTAGGATAAATATAATATTTTTGAGTTCTATTATCTTTTTGAGTGAAAGATGAGTTTGTGGTAGAAATTAGTTGAAGGTTGAAACTCTACTTTTCAAGCATAAATATATATATACCTATCTCTTATTCTATGAATAAATTAATTCTTAAACTTTATTAAAGGGATATTAAAACAAAAAATGTGTTATCCTAATACCTTATGTCTTGTTGAACTAATAATATTTTAAATCAACATAGATTGAAAGCTTTGAGGCCCTCAATTTTACACTTGTTTGTGATTGATGACCTCAATCACTCCCTAAAAATATTTATGTTTTTCCTCCAATTATATGTCTCTAATTTCCACCAATGTTCTTCTTATCGAGATCATAATTTGGTGGTGACTTTTTCATTTCCCTTTCCCTCTTATTAAGGATAAATTTTATTAACCTTATTTCCGATGTGGGTCTTCCACAAAGGTATTTTCTATTTTCAACCTTTTATTTTCAAAGAAAAATTTAAAATTGAGAGGATGCAATTTATTTAAGGAGGGGAGAATGTAACACCCCGAGCTTCCATGATACGCTTCTCTTTCAATAATGCAATAGCTTGCATTGTACGTAAGTTCGAGATTCTAACACACCGCGACCAATCAAAATAACCATTATGAATAGTAATACCCACTTTTTGAAATTATATATATTTTATATTTCAAAATGGACTTCATTTTTGGATTCGGAATATCGAAATTAGCCTATGTTGAATTTTTGGTATTTTTCTGAGAACTTCCAATTTTTTATGAATAGTGAAAAATACTTAAAAACAACTTTTTTAATCAAAATAATTTATAGTGATAAATTATACTATTGAGTGGTTTTAAATTATAATTAGAATATATTTTTACCATTTTATCCAATGGTGGTCATTAGAATTAATTTCACTTTGAAATTGGACATAAACAATTGTCAATCTTTTGATATATATTGTTTCTTAAAAACACGATATTTGTTGTGACAGCGGGAATTAATTATAAAATTAATTAATGCAACTTATATTTTTGGAATTTTGTAAAATAGAAATAATTTTTGAATTTGGAATATTAATTATAACTTAGGGTGAAATTTTGGCATTGTTCTGAAAAACTTCAATTTTTGATGAATAGTGAAACCACTAAGTGGTAGTTAAAAAACTGATTTTTCGTTTAAATGAAACATTACCACTTCTGTGATTTTATTTTCAAAAATCCTACATACATGGTTTTCATTAGGAAGTAAAATGTGGTTCAACGGGATTAAAATAATTTTTTGGTGAATAGTAACTTTTAAGTTTAATTAATCGCGATTAAAGGTAATTAGTGAAATTTAAGGAAAAAAGGATATTATAAAAATATGAAAATACCCTTACACTTGTCCTACCCTTATTGGATGAGTCATTGACGACAAAGACAATCCATGGGTCAACTTGGGGACCCCATGGAGCCACTTGGGTAAGAAAATGACATTAATAACTTTTTTATTTAAAGTAAAAATAAAATTGTCACAAACATGTGTTGTTTTACTAAAACAATTATTACATGAGGTTATATAAGTTAAATTTTAGACTATAAATATTAATTGGAAATATAAAAATATTTCCTACATCATGATATTTTTTTTATAATTTTTATACATTAAATAAATTAAATTTTTATGACACCATGATGATGCAGTGATTACCTCATTAATTAATGATTTAAATAAAATGAAAAGATAATGTAAAATCTAAGACTTAAACTTGTCAAAAACCTATTGGATGAGTATATTTCTAACCCTTATCACCTTATCCTCTAAATATATAAGTGTGGGACCTTTAAAATCCTAAACTCATTATATAATAAAGTAACATTTCATGACTTTCCAAGAGTGCCCTCCTCTCCTCTTATAAAAGGCCCCCACCACTACCACCTTATTCACACCTTCCAAGCCATTTGGATCGGCCAATATCTGCCCAAATACTCTCTCAACTTCCCTCTCTTACTCCTAGAAGCCTCACTTTGGTCAGAAGTCTTCCCAAGGAAGCCTTTGGCTCAAATCAAAAGGAGTTACCCGATTTTAAGGAGGTTAAAGAACGATCGAGTCCAGTCGGACACGAGGTAAGGGAACTTCTTAACCCAATTTCAGTTCTTTGTATTAATCTCCTACTTTCAAATTATGTCATGATATTATTATTTCCTATCTTGTATTTGTACTTTCTTTATGTGTACTTATAGTGAATACACATAATAGGTCTATTTTATTTAAAAAATTGTCTTTGTAAGGACTTCGTCTCAATATCCTTTCATTGAGGCATATTTTGTTTTATACACAACTTTCTTTTATACTGTGTATAAACCCCTTTGACTTTTATGTTTATTCAAAAAAAATCTTTTTATATGAAGAATTTTACTAAACGACAAAAAGTAATGTTTTTTTGTCATACATATGCGGCGACAATGACTTCTCCACCGCCGTGACCATTATTTGAGTTTCAGCTTCCTCTACAAGCCATAACTTTTTTTTAAATAAAAAATAAATAAAAAGTTTTAATTTTCTTTTATTTTGGTATTGAAAATGGTTTTGAAAGTGTTTTTTTATTATATCAATGTGTTTTATTGATATCTTGTGATTGAAATGTGGAAATGTTATGTTTCCTTTATGCATGTTTTATGTGATACGGTTATGTTATGGTTTATGATATGTTTAAACCTATTCATGTGAGGAATGAATTGGACTTAATAAGTGACGAGTGGATCCCGCTATATCTCCTCGATGAATCGACAGGTCTCATGAGACAAACTAGTGTCTTGGCACGAGGCCTTGACAAAATCTTATTTGTAGTCTTAGCACGAGGCCTTGGCTACGTGGTTATGATAGTCTGGCATTATGCATTCCATCATTATGAAAGTGGTTATTGATATTGCATGTGATAATTCGACTAGTAGAATATTCATGTGAATAAGTAAATGGCATTATTTAATTTTATTTTTTCCATATTATGCTGAAGTTCAAGTTTAAAATGTTTTTGTTTTAGTTATACATTGTCTTAAATGTTAATGTTTATTTATGAAATCTTCCGCTATATTGTTATCCTTACTGAGCATCTGAGCTCACCCCTTCCAATGTTTTAATTTTTCCAGTATGTGAAGAAGTATATTATTAATGACCTTCAGGGATAGTATGAGGGGATATGAAGAAAATATGTTGTTGTAGTTTTGTTTTACTTTTTGATGTAATGTAAGACTTATGAATGTATCTAGTGTTTCCAAGGCTTCTAAACTAATCGGTCTTTCGAGACTTGATCTTTTATGATCATGCCAATGTTACACAATAATGCACCGACTCTGGGTAACTGGGTTCGGGGTGTTATAGTTGGTATCAGAGGCAGTTTAGTACTAACCTTGGAAACTAGATTTAGATAAAGTCTGATTAGAGCACATATCCCAAAGATAGACTTTGAGGATTAGTATAGAAGAAATTCCTAGAATTTTGGTATTATAGAGATTTTATGATTTTTCTGAGCAATACATCCCTTTCTGGATACGAGCAGGTAGAGGCAGCTCTGGCACAGATGTACCTAGGGGTAAAACCCGAAAACACTGCTTTAAGCTAGACTCGAACGGGAACTGGTGCACGACAACGGGCCTTGCTGTACTCTTGGTTACGACACTCCCGGGGGATATGCTTAGGATAATTCTCATTTTTTTACAAACCATTATGAAGGGTTTATGAGTATATACTTCCTCAAAGAAAACATTTTTTATGATTATGGATTATATCCATAAACCGTTCAATTTACATTATGTATTTTACAAGTTTGGAATTATTCATTGCAATTCATAAACTAACCTAGTTTATGTCATTGTATAGAAATGAAACCCAGTATAAGGAATGTGAACTCCATCAATACGTATGATCCAAAGAGTAAGAAGGGTCATATCTTTCATGGTATTAAGCCAACATTTAGAAGGGAAATAATCTCCCATGTGTTCTCAACATATAAGGAAATAGTATCATGTGTTAATAAGATAATTAAAGAATTCTCTGAGTCTTATGGATTTGAAGGGAATAAAGAGAAGAAAAGAATGTAAGAGATAATGATGGATAAAGGGACAGGGGGGGAAAAGAATTTTTCAATATGTGATAACTGTGGGAAGAAACACCTTGGAACTTGCCTGAAGGGAATGGGAGTTTGTTATAAGTGTGGAGAAAAAGGACACCAACTGCATGACTGCAAGGGTAATAAAAAGGTTTAGAATGTACAATGCTTCATCTGCAAGGAGTGGGAACACTACGCAAACCAATGTCCAAATCATCAGAGTATGCCCCAAATGATGTTATTGGATAATAATCAAGTTATGATACTACCACAAATGAGGAGGAATGATTAGAGTTCTTATGTTTTTATTAAAGAATTTTGTCATTTGAGTGTTGTATCAATGATGTAGTGGTTATAATAATTATGGAGTATATAAGGATTGTACTGTAGTACTATTTCATCAAGGACTTGAGATTGTGTGGAACCAAGAAAAGTGACTCCATAGTAGGTTAAATTTTTGGAAAATATATGGTTGAGAGAAAGATAAATCATAATATGGTTCTGATACCGAGATAGTGATTTTGGAATAATACATGATTGATTTGGATAAATTATATTGGATATTCTTAACTTCCTTGAAACTGATTAATGATTTGTATACATTTTTGGATAGAAGGAGTATATCTAGTATTCTATAAGGAATAAGGGATCATGAATGTAATCAATAAGGATTTATGGTAATTTAGGATGTTGCAGTGTTTTAAAAGAATACATGATGAAGGTGTTCACATGTTGTTATGCGGAAAAAAAGGATATTCATTATATTTACCTTCCTTATAAAATTTGGACTGTGAGTTGGATAGAAGTATTTTGGATAACTATAAAGGTTGGAATGGATTAAGTTGAACCTTGGATAGTATTTTTTAAGGTTAAAACATTTTTGAATATTATTTTTGGAATATTATAATACTATAGTTTTAGGAAAAGGACAACCTGTAGGTTGAGGGATAACCCATCGCGTCGGACAAAGCTGTAGGAATCGAACCCACAACCACAGTGCGACAGGCCTTTATTACCTACCACTAGCCTACAGAAAGTCCCTGGTTATTAAAAAATAGTTTTCCTAATCTAAATGGTATGTGTTAATATTTTGAACCTTGTACGATTAGGATAAATATAATATTTTTGAGTTCTATTATCTTTTTGAGTGAAAGATGAGTTTGTGGTAGAAATTAGTTGAAGGTTGAAACTCTACTTGTCAAGCATAAATATATATATACCTATCTCTTATTCTATGTATAAATTAATTCTTAAACTTTAGTAAAGGGATATTAAAACAAAAAATGTGTTATCCTAATACCTTATGTCATGTTGAAGAGATAATATTTTAAATAAACATAGATTGAAGGCTTTGAGGCCCTCAATTTTACACTTGTTTGTGATTGATGACCTCAATCACTCCCTACAAATATTTACGTTTTTCCTCAAATTATATGTCTCTAATTTCCACCAATGTTCTCCTTATCGAGATCATAATTTGGTGGTGACTTTTTCATTTCCCTTTCCCTCTTATTAAGGCTAAATTTTATTAACCTTATTTCCGATGTGGGTTTTCCACAAAGGTATTTTCTATTTTCAACCTTTTATTTTCAAAGAATAATTTCAAATTGCGAGGACGCAATTTATTGAAGGAGGGGATAATGTAACACCCTGAGCTTCCACGATACTCTTCTCTTTTAATAATGTAATAGCTTGCATTGTACGCAAGTTCGAGATTCTAACACACCGCGACCAATCAAAATAGCCATTATGAATATTAATACCCACTTTTTGAAATTATATATATTTTATATTTCAAAATGGGATTCATTTTTGGATTTGGAATATCTAAATTAGCCTATGTTGAATTTTTGGTATTTTTCTGAGAACTTCCAATTTTTTATAAATAGTGAAAAATACTTAAAAACAACTTTTTTAATCAAAATAATTTATAGTGATAAATTATACTATTTAGTGGTTTTAAAGTATAATTAGAATATATTTTTACCATTTTATCCAATGGTGGTCATTAGAATTAATTTCACTTTGAAATTGGACATAAACAATTGTCAATCTTTTGATATATATTGTTTCTTAAAAACACGCTATTTGTTGTAACAGCGGGAATTAATTATAAAATTAATTAATTCAACTTATATTTTTGTAATTTTTTAAAATAGACATCATTTTTGAATTCGGAATATCAATTATAACTTAGGGTGAAATTTAGGCATTGTTCTGAAAAACTTCAATTTTTGATGAATAGTGAAACCACTAAGTGGTAGTTAAAAAACTGATTTTTCGTTTAAATGAAACATTACCACTTCTGTGATTTGATTTTCAAAAATCCGACATACATGGTTGTCATTATGAAGTAAAATTTGGTTCAATGGGATTAAAATAATTTTTTGGTGAATAGTAACTTTTAAGTTTAATTAATCGCGATTAAAGGTACTTAGTGAAATTTAAGGTAAAAAGGATATTATAAAAATATTAAAATACCCTTACACTTGTGCTACCCTTATTGGATGATTCATGGCCGACCAAGACAATCCATGGGTCAACTTTGGGACCCCATGGAGCCACTTGGGTAAGAAAATGACATTAATAACTTTTTTATTTAAAGTAAAAATAAAATTGTCACAAACATGTGTTGTTTTACTAAAACAATTATTACATGGGGTTATATAAGTTAACTTTTAGACTATAAATATTAATTGGAAATATAAAAATATTTCCTACATCATGATATTTTTTTATAATTTTTAGACATTAAATAAATTAAATTTTTTACGACACCATGATGATGCAGCGATTACCTCATTAATTAACGATTTAAATAAAATGAAAAGATAATGTAAAATCTAAGACTTACACTTGTCAAAAACCTATTGGATGAGTATATTTAGAACCCTTATCACCTTATCCTAAAAATATATAAGTGTGGGACCTTTAAAATCCGAAACTCATTATATAATAAAGTAACATTTCATGACTTTCCAAGAGTGCCCTCCTCTCCTCTTATAAAAGGCCCCCACCACTACCACCTTATTCACACCTTCCAAGCCATTTGGTTCGGCTAAAATCTACCCAAATACTCTCTCAACTTCCCTCTCTTACTCCTAGAATCCTCACTTTGGGAAGAAGTCTTCCCAAAGAAGCCTTTGGCTCAAATCAAAAAGAGTTACCCGATTTTAAGGAGGTTAAAGAACGATCGAGTCCAGTCGGACATGAGGTAAGGTAACTTCTTAACCCAATTTCTGTTCTTTGGGTTAATCTCCTACTTTCAAATTATGTCATGATATTATTATTTCCTATCTTTTATTTGTACTTTCTTTATGTGTACTTATAGTGAATACACATAATAGATCTATTTTATTTAAAAAATTATCTTTGTAAGAACTTCGTCTCAATCTCCTTTCATTGAGGCATATTTTATTTTATACACAACTTTCTTTTATACTGTGTATAAACCCCTTTTAATTTTATGTTTATTCAAAAGGAATCTTTTTATACGAAGCATTTTACTAAACGAAAAAAAGGAATGTTTTTTTGTCGTACGTATGCGGCGATAATGAATTCTCCGCTGTCGTGACCATTATTTGAGTTTCGGATTCCTCTACAAGCCATAACTTTTTTTAAATAAAAAATAAATACAAAGTTTTAATTTTCTTTTATTTTGGTATTGAAAATGGTTTTGAAAGTGTTTTTTTATTATATCAATGTGTTTTATTGATATCTTGTGATTGAAATGTGGAAATGTTATGTTTCCTTTATGCATGTTTTATGTGATACTATTATGTTATGGTTTATGATATGTTTAAACGTGTTCATATGAGGAATGCATTGGACTTAATAAGTGACGGGTGGATCCTGCTATAGCTCCTCGATGCATCGGTAGGTCTCATGAGACAAACTAGTGTCTTGGCACAAGGCCTTGACAAAATATTATTTGTAGTCTTGGCACGAGGCCTTGGCTAAGTGGTTATGATAGTATGGAATTATGCATTCCATCATTATGAAAGTGGTTATTGATATTTCATGTGATTATTCGGCTAGTAGAATATCCATGTGAATAAGTAAATGGAATTATTTCATTTTATTTGTGCCATATTATGTTGAAGTTCAAGTTTAAAAGGCTATTGTTTTATTTATACATTGCCTTAAATGTTAATGTTTATTTATGAAAGCTTCCGCTATATTGTTATCCTTACTGAGCATCTGAGCTCACCCCTTCCAATGTTTTAATTTTTTCAGGATGTGAAGAAGTATATTATGAATGACCTGCAGGGATAGTATGAGGGGATATGAATACAAGATATTGTTGTAGTTTTGTTTTACTTTTTTATGTAATGTAAGACTTATGAATGTATATAGTGTTTCCAAGGCTACTAAACTAATCGGTATTTCAAGACTTGATCTTTTGTGATCATGCCAATGTTACGTAATAAGGCACCGACTCTGGGTAAATGGGGTCGGGGCATTACAACAAGAGTGATACACAACATTTATATGTCTTGTACATGCCATGTGGTATAACTTAAGTACACTTTGAAGCCCTATGCGTGTATCATGGGTACACAAGAATCGAGATACATGGTGTATTTCTCATAAGTACACACCGTGTAGTCTCCCAATAAAGGATAGAATTAAATTGCATTAAATTTCTAATTGAAGCATTAAAAACTTATTATATTGATTGACATATGTTGTGTTTGAAAATTTAATAAATAATTTAAATAATTTTTAAATGATAAATTAATTTATTTTAATTATCTATAATTATTGGTTCTACTAATTATTTGTCATGAATTCCTTTATGATGGGTATCTCTAAGAGAATTCAAATGGTCGTTATGATAAAAGGGAATTAATTAATTTATTGATGCAATTAAATTTATCTTAATAATAAAGAATGAATAGAAATGAATATTAAGCAATTTTAATTTTGCATATTCATTGCATGAGAATGACTGTTCATGGGATTGATTAAGACGTGTGTGTACATTGGTTTTATTTAATTTAATTCATTGCACAGGTTTTCAATTATTAATTGTTAAATTAAATATTATGGTCTATGAGTATTCCCTCCCTATATTTTTATGTAGGACCTATGTGTCCAAGGTTATTTATGTAACCCCCCTTAACCAATATTTTGGTTCCTCTGACCTACATGTGAGTTATAAATACATATAATAAATAAAGTATCCCAAGGTGTGTGGAGACGGTTCAAGATAGAACCAAGATAATACCAACCTAGGTAATACATAGGTGGATAAGTGTAATGTTAAAACTCATGACAAGACCAACATAAGGAGTTTTACCCTAGGTCATAGGTTGATTTATTATCTGGTCAATAAATAAACAATTTTATAATCTCATTATGGGGACATTTATTTATTTATTTCTTGTTCATTATTTGTTTTATGGATGCAAGACCACAATCACATAAATAAATGAACTAATGTGAAAATATAGAATATAAATAAATGGATTATGTGTAAATGTTTATCAAAACATGGTTAGTCACTTAATTAAAATTCACTTAATATTTACATGACTGTTGGGATCAAGTTAGATGGAAGTTTTTTTGGAAGATGAAATAAGTTTGTGATTATTTTTTGGTCTTTTATTATCAAGGAAAGGAAATCACATTACTTTGTAATTTTTGATTATTGGGTAAAAAGAATGAAAGGTTGAAAATTAATCAAAAAGTTGGATGCACATTTGATAATAAAGTTCATCAGTTTTTGTTTTTCTATTCTAAAGAAGTTTTGTGGAAGAAGTTGTTTTCGGACTCACCTTGTGTCCGGAATGAAAGTTCCAATAGATATAAGGAAAAGTATCAGATTCTTGAAAGTATCCATACTAAATCTGATGATTATTTATTGTTTGATTAGTTCTCAAATATCATAAGTTGTTTGATAAAATTCTGATGCAAGCCTTATGAAGGAAATGGAGAGAAGATTCTGAAAATATTGGAAGTCATAAAACTTTATAATGTAAGTAAAATGATGTTATTGTGATCCTAACACTATCAAAGTCATGAAGAAGTCATGATATGAGAAAAATGAAGAAATCCTTGAGATTTTTGAAGTTATTGGAGTTGAATTTTTGTTGAAGCATTGATTTTTCAATTCATCGAACTTCTTGATTCACCGGAAGAATAAGTCATAAGGATCAATCATCAGCTGGGAAGTCTAGAAGACAGAAGTATTTGTTGACACTGGTCCATCAGATGTGATATTCCACCAATCAATCGGAGGCGGGAAAGTTTGTGGATACAGATAAGAAAGTGGATTTTTTGGGTATAATGATTGTAAGAAAGTTAGAGATCAATCAAAAAGATGAAGATAACAATGTAGTTAACCATTTTCATAAAACATATGTTTTTTGTCTTCAATTAGGTTAATTAGAAAATAAGTCATGATTCTTTATCAAGTGGGTCAAGAGAGAAAGAATGACTTTTGTTTGTTTTCTAAGTGGTTCAAGATTCATCAAACAATATGTGGTTTCAAATCATTGGAATGGAGGTGACACTAATCTATTAGAGTGAGATAGAGACTGATCCATTAGACATAGGCTAACACCGATAAAGTCATCGGATGCTGAACTTCATCGGATATGGGATCATCATTATGAGCAAAATAAGAAAGGTATATTTGTTTGAATAATTTTTCAAAAGTGTTTCTAAGGGGTTGAAAGTATCTTTAGAAGTTGATACGGTGATTATGGAAAAAGAAAAGCAATATAAGTCTAACAAAGCTACAACAATTTTTATAGAAGAATGTTTCCAATGTTTTAACATATGAGTTTTAGTTGGTACGGAGCATCCATATAAGGAGTAATTCTTTTGTTTTTACAAGTGTTCGTCATAATAATAAGTCTTTGGTTATGATGTATTAGCAAGTGGGTTAAGAAAATCAGAGTGACCATATTTTTTCATCGTAATGAATAATTGCATCGGAACAATAAAATGGTATCATACTGAAGAATAGTTAGAAAGTTTGAAGTTGGCTGAAGTTGTGAGAAGATTTTATAGTTATCAAGAAGATTCAAGAAGAGTTTATGAGAGCTGAAAGATTCAAAGATATAGTCAAAATGGAAATGAAATTAGAATTTAAGGAAATTTGGTTGAGCGGGAAAATGAAAGTAAGTTCCCACCCATACCACTTTTTGCGCACCTATAAATAGTAAAAAGTACATTGTACTTTCTAAGTGACTGACAATAGAGTAAAATTCACATTAAAAGAAAGAGAGAAAATGATAGAGGTTTTTCACTAGAGGAGTTTCTAGATAGATTTTTCCTAAGTAACATCTTTGGATAGAAGAATCATAAGGAAGGATAGTAAGCAGAAGTTACTGGATCAGACTGAGAAATCAGATGTAGTTTTCTAGGGAAATAAGTGGTTAAGAATTGTTTCCAAGGTATTATTTATTATATGTTTTCTAGAATGAGGAATCATACTGGATAATCGGACTGAGCCATCAAACTGGGTTTTCATAAAAAATTCCAGAAAGGTTGTTTCGTCCTGCTGCTAGGTAGGAAAGTGGAAAATTTTATTTTGAATCTATTTTAATTAAAGTTGATAATGCATCACAGTAACCTGTTTTTAACCAATTGGTGAAGGTTTCATTACTTATTATACAAACTTTTATTACAAAATTCATGATAAAATAATCGCATGCCCTGTTGTTTTGAACATATTGATAAAAAAGTGTAAGGGTGTATCTTACTTGTTGTATCCACACAAAATGATTGTTTTCTAGTGTATCATGTGGTATTGGATTATTTCTAAACCATTAAAAGGATGTAACTACTCTTGTTGAGTAGTTAACCATGTAAATACTTGTGTTCTTGTGGATTTTTGATTGTTTTGTTTTCAATAAAGTGATAAATTTTTAATATGAGTTGAAGGTTGTTTCAAAAGAAAGGAAACTTAAAAGAAAAAGATATCATTGATTCACTCCCCCCCCCCTCTCAGTGATACATTGTTCCTGGTTGGGTACTAACAAGTGGTATTTGATTGAAGGTTACCTTCATTTACTCTTTACTGATTTTTTTTGAAGAGAAGTTGTGATGGAGACTCTGAATTGTGAAAATGGTAAGGAGATTCCAGTATTCAATAGAAAGAAATATCATATCTGAAAAGATAGAATGTTTTCATATCTTATGTATCTTGGGTATGATGTTCTGGAAGTAGCTATAGATTTATTTCCTCCTAATGATGAAAAAGTTCCTCTTACATCTGTGGATAAGAAGAATCTGGAGATTTATGGAAGAGTTAATAATTTTTTACTCTCATCACTTACTAAAAGTAAGTTTCTAAGATTGAATGTAGTTTCTACTGATAAAGGTGTCTAGGAAAAGTTAAAGTACATTTATGAAATAAATATGATGGTGAAGAAGGAAAAGTTACAAATCTAGAGGCTAAATTATGAAGATATGAAAATGGGTGAGTATGTCTATTGGTGATTTATTTACAAGGGTGAATGATATTGTGAGAACCATCAGATGTCTTAGTGATAAGTTTAAAGAATCAAATATTGTTGAAAATATCTTAATAATTATTTGTGATAAGTTTTATGTCAAAGTTTTTTCTTTGGATTATATAGATCCTAAAACCATTTCTCTATATGACCTTCATAGTATTCTCATTACTTATTAAATGATAAGAGAAAAGGTTATGAAAGGAAAAAAACAAAAGTTAATTGAGAAATTTCCTTCAAGGCTACCAATAAAGGAAAGTCTAAGAAGATTCTTGAAGAAGAAGAAGAAGGTGTCAAATATAAATCTGAAAATGATATATGTAACAATATTGATGAGTTTTTATCCTTGTTATATAAAGAAAATAGGTACAATAAAGTATAAAAGGAAACTTCCCTTGTGATGTTTGAATGTGGGGCCATTTTAAACTTTTCTGTCAATTTTACTTGAAAAAAGAATGAGGAAGATAGTTATTAAGATGATAGAGGGCCAAGAATATCCTATAATAAATAGGGTAATGAGTCAAAATCTTATTCCAAGGGGAAAGATAAGAAGTTATCCAAATCCAAAAGGATAAGTTTTTTGTCTAAATATGATGAAGAGGAAGATAATGACGTTGAGGCTAAAGTTTACTGAAGTTACTGGTGAATGTACTTACATTGAAAAAGTTAATCATAAATAGTTTGGAAGTAGTAATTCTAATGATGAAGAGATAGAGTTATAATTTCATCTAAAGAGATAACTAAAAGAATGTATGAGAAATATTGTTAGACTTAAAAGAGAGATAAATAAGTTAAATAAGGAAATTCCTACAAAAAATAATCAATAATGTATTTCTAAAGAGAACGATATGTTACTTAAATAGATTGGTTGTCTGAATAAGTCTCCTGAGAAATAAAAGAATCGAAATGAACATCTTGAATTAAAGTTTAATGAAAATGAAGAAGAGTTGGAACTTATCCAACAAAAGTTTTCAAAAGCTGATCAGGGAGTTAGAAGTTTCAAGAACTCTATCTTTTAATTTTATGAAAGTTATAGATATTTTTAAACTAATAAGGATCAAAAGTTACCTTTAAAGGATGAAAATAAAGTTGAAGTTATTCCTAAGAAGAACTAATCTGGGAAAGTCATGTATGTGGCAAAAACCAACAAAGTGGAGAATTAAAAAGTTTCTAAAAATTCTGATTCCAATAAGGCTGAAAAGAACTCTGAGTTGAAGAAGAATATTTCAAGTGATAATAGAAATATTGGGGATCAAAAAAGTTCTAATGTGAAAGATAATAAAGTTTCATAGAAACATGTTCACAATACCAAACAGTATGGAAGTTATAGAGAAAATTGTTCATTCTATGGGTACTAATGGAATTGTGGTGGATTTGAGAATATGGAAAATATGTATTGGTGTAACTAAAAACATTACAATTATCCAATGATTTTTAGAAGGAAAAATTTTAGGGGGATTCAATCCTCTCAAAGGAAGAAATCTTAGAATTATGTTTTGAAGAATTCTAAGAAGGATGTTTTGAAAGTTTAAAATAGATTCAAACCTTTGGAAACTATTTATGAAATATGTGAACAACCTATACATCATTTAAAAGGGTTTCTTATTTTGTTATTATCACAACAACATGTTTATAACAGTTCTCAAAAGATGGAAATGAATAAAGATAGAGGGAAGGAAAAATATCTTGTTGTAGAAACCACTCTCAAAGCTACAAAGGGATCATGACCCTATGTCTTGGATAGTGGGTGTTCTTATCACATGATAAGAGATTTTAAATTATTGAATAATTTTAAAGATTTCAAAGAAGGAACAGTGACATTTGGAAATAATGAATCTCTTATAATCAAAGTTGTTTAATTATCCATCATTGGGGATAAAATTTGAAATCCAAGAAATATTTTTTTGTTGATTAAATGAAACACAACTTTCTAAATGTTTCACAACTTTATGATAAATGAAATAAAGTTTTTTCATAAAATATGGGTTTTTAGTGAAAGGATGGGAAGATGGAAAATTTATTACAATAGGACAATGTACAAAAGTAAACTTGTTTCAAGTTGGTGAAGTTAAAAACTAATGATACATAAGAATTATGGAATAAAATTAGTTTTGGCATAAAAGTTTGGGACATATGAGAAAATTATCAAAATGAGATAGTGTCCATGGTATTCCTAATATTTCAAGAAGAATATATTAGTGTTGTGTTATTTTTCAAGTTGATATTCGTTCAACTCAACCCCTAGAACTTATCCATCCTTATTTTTTTGGGCCAATGAGAAAACAATATACTTTTGGAGATAAGTTCTTAATTTCTTTCATTGATGATTTTACTCACATTATTTGTGTTATGTATTTAAAACATAAGTCGGATTCTATGAATATATTTAAAAGTTTCAGGATAAGAGTTGAGAAGGAATGTGGGTATTCTGTGAAGAAGTTGAGAACTAGTCATGGTGGTTAATACAAGAATGAAGAGTTTAAAAGTTATCTTAAAAACATGGAATTCTACATGAGTTCAGTACACCATACACACCACAACAAAATGGTGTTGTTGAGAGGAAGAGTAAAAGTTTAGTTGAAATGGGGTGTACTATGTTACTTGAACATGGTCTTTATCATTACTTTTGGAGGCAATCTATGAGCACAACTATTTATATTCATAACCAATTTTTCTATTGGAAAAATTATAACATGACTCCATATGAAATTATCTATGAAAAAACTCTATGTTTGGAACACTTAAGAGTTTTTGGGAGTCCTTGCATCATAAAGAACAAAGGTGGAAACCTTGGAAAGTTTGATCAGAGAGGTGAATATAGAATCTTTTTTGGATATACTCTAGATGGAAGAGTATATAGATGTTTCAATAAAGAGATAGGAAGATTGGATGACTATGTTTATGTGAAAGTTATTGAAAAGACTGGGGAAGATGTGCCACAAACACATGTCGATGAGGAAGATGTGCCAAAAACACATGCAGATGAGGAAGATGGAGAGGATGGAAGAATTTTTTTAAGAAATATGAAAAGAATACAAAAAATTTTCATCCTTCACAAGAAGAAGAATAAGACTCAACAATTTCCAGTGATGATAAATAAATTTATACATCTCATCGTAGGTTTAGGAAGCAAGTGGAATTTCAAAACATAATTGGTGACCAACATCAAAAGGTTCAAACAAGAATAAAATAAAATGTTATTACATATAATTATCTATACTCAAAAGTCAATTTGAAATATGTGAATGAATATTTTGAGCATCCAGAATAGATTCAATCTATAAATGAAGATTTAGATCATATTGAAAAGAATGATACTTGGGAACTTGTACCTAAACCAAATGAAAATAATGTTATTGGTACAAAGTGGGTTTTCTAAAACAATATGAATAAATATGGTGAACTGATAATAAATAAAGAAATATTGGTGTAAAAAGGTTACCCACAGATTGAAGGAATAGATTTTTATGATACATTTTATCCAGTGGAAAGGTTATAAATAATCAAAATATTTCTTGTTATTACTGATCAACGAAGTTATAAATTTTTTCTGATTGATGTAAAGTCATACTTTCTGAATGGATAACTTGATTAAGTCAAGACTTTATTGAAAAACCTAGTGGTTTTGTTATTAGTAAGGATGAAAGTTATGTTTGTAAGTTGAAGAGATCTTTGTATGAGCTGAATCAAGCTCTGAGATCTTAGTATTCCAAATTGGATACCTACTTAAGGAATTTTATCTTTAAGAAAGGAAGTGTTGATAGTAATCTAAACATCAAGGGAAGTTATGAGATTTCTCTAATTGTAATTTTATATGTTGATGAAATTATCTTTGATGTAAATGATGAGAGAACTTGTGAAATATTTTTAAAATAAATGAAAAATTTGTTTGAGATATCCATTCTTAGAGAAATGAAATACTTTCTTGGGTTACAAATTTTACAAAAGAAGAAACACATATTTATTTCTCAAGAAAAGTATAAAAAAGAAATTCTTAAGATATTTGGAATGGAAAATTAAAAACCTATTTCTACATTAATTTTAGTAGGAACCAAGTTGACTAAAGATAGAGATGGAAATTAAGTTGAATCTAAAGAGTTTCTAAAGATGATTAGAAGTTTGTTGTATTTGACTACCTCAAGGGTAGAAATTGTTTATGTTGTTACCTTATGTGAAAGATTCCAAAGTGATCCAAAATAATCACACTAATTTGTTGGAAAAATAATTATTAGATATATTAAAGTCATAATATATTTCAGAATTAGGTATGATAGCTAAAAAGTATTGACTTTTTTGGCTATTTAGATGCTGGTTAGGAAGAAAGTATTGGTGATAAAATATCCACATATGGTGGAGTTTTATTTCTAGGGAAAATTTGTGTTAGTTAGCATACTAAAAAACAAAATTTAGTAACTCTTATCATGGATAAAGCTTAGTATTTTTCTTCCACTCAAGATTCCACGCAACTTTTGTGGATGATGACTCAGTTGGAAGACTTACTTATTGAAGTGAATTTACCCTTTCTCTTGGGTTGTGATAATAAAAGTTACATAAACCTTACAAGAAACCCATTATAACATTATTATTCAAAACATATTGATATAAAATATCATTTCATCATAGAGAATGTGGATAAGAATGAATTGAAGTTGGAGTACATTCCTAAATCAGAACAAGTTACTAACATATTCAAAAAACCTTTACTGAAATAAAAAATTTTCAAACTGAGGTTGAACGTGAGTTCCCAACCTATTTCTATCCAAGTTTTAGGTATGCATTTATATCCCCTCTCCCATCTTGTTTTTGGATAGTGTTGTCAAGGTGGGGAATAGAATGTTTCATAAATCTATCCATTGATATGTGTTGAACCTTTTAAGTAAGTTTTATGTAGAGGGAGTTGTGGGTAAGATACAGACTCATCATGTAAGTGTGTGAACTATTCTGATAGTTTTTTGGAGTTTTTGTAGGAAAATTGTGTTTATATGGAAGTAAAAGAAATTAATTAAGGAAATATGTGAATGAAAGTTGGAAAGCTGAAGAAGTTTTATGAGTCACTTCTTTCAGACGGCATAGATTTGATATCAATGATTCTTATTTCCTACAATGAGTTAAATCATATAGGCTTATAATTATTGATAAGTAATCCATTTATTAAAGTTATAAAGTTCAGTGATTTATGAACCTTGGTTGACAACAAAATCCAAAGGGGGTATTGTTGGGATTAAGTTGGATGGAAGTGTTTTTGGAAGCTGAAAGAAGATTGTGCTGATTATTTTTTCATTTGATGTCAAGAAAATAAAATCAAATTACTATATAAGTTTTGATGATTGGATGAAAAGAACAAAAGATTGAAAAGTAATCCAAAAATCGGATGCACATTTTATAAGAAAGTTCATCAGTTTCAGTTTTTCCATTCTAAAGAAGTTTTGTGGAAGAAGTTGTTTTTTAGACTCACCTTATGTCCAGAATGAAAGTTTCAATTAGTATGAGAAAAACTATCATAATATTGAAAGTATCTATACTAAATATAATGATTCTTTATTGTTTTATGAGTTCTCAAATATCATAAGTTTTTTGAGAAACTTGTGGTGAAATCCTTATGAAGGAAAGGGGGAGAAGATTATAAAAGGATGAGAAGTCATAATATTTTCAATATAAATTATATGATTCTATGTCGATCCTAACATTATCAAAGTCATGAATAAGTCATGAATAATCTAAAGGAATAAAGTATGTAGAGTTTTGAAGTTTCTAATGTTGAATTTTTACTGAAGAACTGATTGTATGATCTATTGGATTATCTAATTCACCGAATGAACAAGTCATAAGGATCAATCATTAGTTGGGAATTCTGGAAGAAAGAAGTCACTACTAACACTGGTCCATCAGATGCAATATTCCATCGATCAATCATAGGTAGGAAAGATTGTGGAAACAGATAAGAAAGTGGAGTTTGTTGGTTCTGATGCATGTAAGAAAGTTAGAGACTGGTCAAACAGATGAATATCAACAATGTAGTCAACCATTTTTATAAAACATATGTTGGTTGTCTTTAATTGGATCAAGAGGAAAAGAATACATGATTATTTATTAATTGGGTCAAAAGAGAAAGAATAATTTTTGTTTTTTTTTCAAGTGGTTCAATATTATTCAGACAATATGTGGTTCCAACTCATCATACTGGAGGTGACATTGATCCATTGGAGTGAGACAAATACCAATCCATAAAATGCGGGTTGACATTGATAAATTCATTGGATACTGAACTTCATCAGATGCAGGATCATCGGTCTGAGGAAAATAATCAAATGAGATTTGTTTGAATATTTTTTAGTAAGTGTTTCTAAGGGGGTGAAAGTATCTTTAGAAGTTGAAATAATTTTTATGGAAAAAGAAAATCAATAAAATTCTAATGAAGTTGAAATAATGTTTATGGAAAAATGTTTCCAATGTTTTAATAGATGATCTTTAGTTGGTATGGATCATCGGTATGAGGAGGCATTCTTTTTTTTTACAATTGGTCATCAATATGGGAAGTCTTCAGTTCTTATTTATTAGAAAGTGGGTCAAGAAAATCAGAGTTACCATATGTTTTTATCATAATAAAGAATTGTATTGGAACATAAAATGGTATTAGACTAAATAACTGTTAGAAATTTTGAAGCTAAATGAAGTTATGAGAATATTTGAGAAGTCTCAATAAGATTCAAGAATAGTTTAGAAGTGCTAAAAGATTCAACAATGTAGTCAAAATGGAAATGAAATTTGAAGTTAAGGAAATTTGGTTGAGATAAAAATGAAAGTAAGTTCTCGCCCATACCACATTCGGTGCAACTATGAATAGTAGGAAGTACATTTTACTTTCTAACTAACTGATAATAGATCACTATTCACATGTGAATAGAGAGAGAAAACGTTGGAGGTTTTTCACTAGAGGAGAATCTGGATAGAGTTTTTTTGAGAAATATCACTGGACAGAAGAAGTATAAGGAATAATAGTAATTAAAATTTACCAGATCAGACTGAGAAATCGGATGCAGTTTTTGGGGGAAAGAAGAGGTGGTTTAGAATTATTTACATGGTATTATTTCTTATATGTTTTTTAAACTGAGGAATCAGACTGGTGAATCAGACTGATCCATCAAACTAAGTTTTCATAACAAATCCTAGAAAGGTTTTTCTACCTACTACTGGGTAGGAAAGTGAAGAATTTTATTTTGAACCTATTCTAATGGAATTTGATAAGGTAGCATAGTAACATGTTTTGAACCAACTAGTTAAGGTTTCATTACTTGTTACACAAACTTATATTACATCATTAATTTTAAAAAAGAACACGCATTATTGTATTGAATATAGTGCTACACAAATGTAAGGGTATATCTTAATTTTTGTATCCAAACAAAAGGATTTTTTTTCTAGTGGATTGTGTGGCATTAGATTGTTTCCAAACTATTCTAATGATGTATATACTATTTTTGATTAGTTAAACTTGTAAATAATTATGTTCCTGTGGATTTATTATTGTTTTGTTTTCATCAAAGTGATAAATTGTTAATAGGAGGCAAATGTTGTTTCAAAAGAAAGGAAAATTAAAAGAAAAAGATGTCACTGATTTATCCCCTCCCACTCTCAGGGATAAATTGATTCTGGATGGGCACTAACAAAGACATGTAAAAGATAAAACAAGATAATTTTATGCATAATAAACAAAAATTCCTCAAATGAATATTAATTCAGGCTTGGTATTCCATATCTTGATTAGGAATAAAATCCTTAGAACTAAGAGTTTTTTCAACCATTATTGGGACACATACTTTTAACGTGAAGTTATTATGAAGGTTATGGGTTGACTTAACTATCTTACATCAAGATAAGTATCTCTTTATAGACTTGATGTAACTTGGAGGCAATTATTGAGAAAATACAAGTCAGGATTTTAGGATTGGGGAGTCTACTCAACGAATCAAGGAGCTGAAAGCCTATAGTTGGAAAAGACCTACCTACCTAAATACCTTCAAGTAGCTTGACCAACCCTCATTGGGGTTATGTGAAGGGGAATATGGATCATTTCCACTATAATGTCCTAGAAACTTGATATTTTGAGTTCAATATTGAGGGATATTGAGACTTGATAAAATAGTGGGATACTTAATAAAATTAATTATTATTATTTCTCACATAATTTGTAATCAATAAAAGTACTAATAATATAATATTTATAATTGTAGAATAAATGGAAACTTTTTCATCCACATTATGCCTATGATAAATATTAGATAAATATCATCTTCTTACTGGCAGTAACTTATAGGAATGGTTCAGGCACCTTGGGGTTATGTTGTGGCATGAATGAAAATCTTATGTGTTAGAATCCTCATTGTCTTATACACCTACTAAGGAGGAGAGTGATAAAGATCTTGATGTAAATGATAAACACATGAGAGACATGGTTGGTGTTTAGTGTTTAATGCTTTCATATATGTTCAGTGAACTCATAGAATCTCATGAAAACATGGATGCTTATATCATGCTCTAGCATCTCCATGGTTTATACCAAGAGAGAGAAAGATAAGAATTTTTTGAGATATTTGAAGCACTCTTTTAGAGTAAGATTATAGAGGATACATCAGTTATGTCTCATGTAGTCAAGATAATTTTCTAAATTGAGTTCTTAGAGATTCTAGGGTTTGAACTCTCTAATGGACTACACATTGATCTCATTTGTGCATCTCCCCCTTAGAGCTTCTCTATCTTTGTTTTTAATTTTAATATGAAAAACATTGATAAGAATACCCCAAATCTAATTAATTTTCTTCACCAAGTTGATGAGGTGAATAAGTGTGAAAATCCTTCTATATTTATGGTGAATAAACAGAAAGGCCAATTAAAGAGATCTAAAACCAAATATTCTTCATCACCTTCTAATAAGAGAAAGAACAAGGGGAAAGTAAGTGTACAGGATGTTGTTTATTTCGCATGGGTCAAGAAGGGCCACTGGAAGAAAAACTACACTCATGGAAAGAAGAAAGGGGAAGATTTATGTGCATTTTTTATTAAGTGTAATTTATTTATTTCTATAAACTAGGTATTAGATACATCTTTTGGTTCTCACATTGGTATTCAAATACAAGAACCAAGTATATTCAGAAAGATTTAATTGGGGGAGGTATATCTATGAGTAGCCAATATAGATAAAAAAAATTTTGTAGCTATCGGTGACTACCACCTCATATTTCCAATTAGAATGATCTTGGTTTTCAAAGATTTTTATTATATTTCATATATTACTAAAAATATTATTTCTATATCCAGACTTGATACGAATAGATTTATTTTAAAATTTGGGAATAAGTGTTTCTTCTTTTATAAGGATAGTATTTTTTATAGTAAGGAACATTTAAATAATGGTTGTTATGTATTGGATTACATGAACCAAGTAATGTAAATTGATAATAAAACTACTTCACATGACTCATACCACACTCAACTCCAGCATCACTGTCTAGGTCATGTAAACAAAAAAGAAATTGGCTAAATTTCACCAAGATAGATATTTATATTATTTTGAACTAAAACTACTTGGTGCATTACACACATGTTTATAAGTAAAATTTACCAAAGTCGTATTTAGTGGGAAATCTAAAAGGGCTAAAGAGCTTCTTGAATTAGTTCATGCCAATGTGTGTAGACCATTTCCTATTTAAGTAATGGGTGGGTATTCATATTTCATAACTTTTACTAATGATTTTAGTAGATATAGATATGTCCACTTGATTATGTTCAAGTCAGATTAATTTAATAGATTCAAGTAATACAAAATTGAACTTTAGAACCATATTGGTATGAAGATTAAGAAAATCCACTCATATCGTGGTGGAGAATATCTTAATTAATACTTCATTGATTATTTATGGTAGTTTAGGATCCTATCCCAACTCACTCCTCCTTATACACCTCAATGGAATGGTGTAAGCGAAAGGAGGAACCACACCTTGTCGGACATGGTAAGATCAATTATGAGTCATGTAAGATCCCATTTTTTGGATCCATTAGAAATTTTTAAAGGAATTTCAACTTTTTGTTTGGTGGATGATTCGAACTCTAAACCAATTTTTAAAATATAAATCTGAGTGTTGGAATGCATAAATTGTTGTTTTTAGGTGGGGTTTAAGTCCAGATAGGTTCCTTGATTGTTCAGATGAGTTTTGGGAGCATTGGGCTTCAAGATATCAATTATGTAAGGAGAATCTTTAGGTACATGGTTATAGAATGGTTAGTACTAACCATACAACCCAATTTGTTATAGAACATGGTTAGTTTGACCATGCAAGGTGGATCAAATAACCATGAAAAAATCTATAATAAATTGCAGGTGCATCACACGGTTGGCACGTGGTTTATCTAACTATGCACCTAACTATGTGAGGGGTGTGTAGCACTTGGAGAATAGCTCTGCATGGGATATGTATGGTTTTTAAAACTGTTCACCTAGCCCTCATGGGTAGTTCCACTTAGGTAGTGGAATTGCATGGTTGGCATATGGTCAGTCAAACTATGCAGCCTAACTACGTAGTTCTTTAAAGGGGTAATTTTACTATTTTCCCCTCTCTTACTTAAGAGTTCTCCTCCCTCTTTCTCCCTCAATTCCCACACACAGTATCCCCGCTTGAGATCCTCCTTGGTCTCCTCCTATGCATGGCGAGATCTCCCTCATTTGATATCCAAATCAAATGAATTCAAGTGTATTGGAATCATATCAGTAAGTTTTCGACTCCTCTTGCTTATTATTTTTGTTCCCTTACCATATGGAATTCTAAATCCATGGGAGCTAATTCACCCTATTTTCAGGGCATTTTCTCATTTTTTTTATTTATCTCAAACCAAATTGAATCAAAGATCAATATTGAATGAGTGGACTATATTATGCATAAGGTGGGTGGTATCATGATTTTTACCTTAAAGTTTCATTAATTTATAAAATGAGTTGTTGTGTCGCACGCTGGATTTTCTATGTGTCGCCCAAAAAATGTGGAATTATTTACGTAGAAACTAAAATCTCAAATTAAATAACCCTTATTCTTATAATTGATCCATTTAAGTTTTTACACCTCAACTTGAACCACCTCATTGGTGCGTGTCACTTATATGTCATAACCCTTAAGATTTATCTTGGGAATTGAATGAACAATGCATGGTATGAATGACACACCTAGATTACAGTCATTATTTATAACATTCTAGAGTTATCCTTCATAAAATAAATGGTTAGTTAGAATTTAGTAGGATTATTAAGGAAATTAATTAACCTTATCCTTAGATGAACTATTAATTTTAATTCTTAACTCTTTCATTCTTAAGTGAAGTGATAAATGTAATTAAATTAATTGCTTTGAGTTGGGTCAAATGAGACATACCATGATGAACCGTGTTGGAATATATGTTTACATTTAACCTTAAGATATTTATAAATTAGAATTGGTTTAATTGAATAATGGAATGATAAATTGCATGGTCCTTATCATGTCCTTCTTAAATTATTACAAATGAAATGACCCAAAATATGTAAATTAATTGTACCACGACATGTTACTAAACATGGACCTTGCTTTATTATTAATGTATGTGAATTTTTTTATTATTATTCATGATACTCACACATAGAATACCATATAGATTATGATATTTGGGTATGGTATCCCTATTGACTTATGATATTCGGGCATGGAGTCCCTCTTGAATTTTAATATTCGAGCATGGTGTCCCTTGGGCATGGCATCCCTCATAGATTATGATATTCGTGTATAGAATCCCTCAAGAATATAATATTATGATATTTAGTCATGGCATACCTATTGAATTATGATACTTGGACATGGTGTCCCTATTTATTTTTGATACATGGGAATAACATCCCCTATTGATTATGATTTTTAGGCATGAAGTCCCTTGAAACCATTTGAAAAATACCATTTTTCTTAAAAATCACTTTTAAAATCCAAAAACTCCGCACATAATAAAGAAACCATTTTATTTGAAAATAAATAATGAAATTTATAAAGGAAGCATAAAATAATTTATTTTTCATGATGGGGGTAAAATAAACTCATGTTTTATAAGTTAAAAAACATTCCTTTTTTAATTTTGTAAAAAAATTAAAGATAACTTTAAAAGATTATATTTTTAAAGAAAGTCACTTACCTTGAGTCCAACTCATCACATACATTATTTATCTTCCTGAATAATAAACTTAGGTTAATTATTTAATTTCTTTAGAACCTTTTTCATTTTTATTATTCCTTTTATTTCACTTATTACCATGTTATAACAATTACTTAATTATTTAAGTTCATGTCGGATGCTTTGATGATATTTGGTTCATAAGTTCGAAATGACTTTGGTAGGTTGACTATGGTTAATGATATCAGAATTAAATCATATCCAAAATAATATTAATAAAATAATTATAACTTTTATACACTAATTATACTTTTTAATCCAACCATTAATGATGGTTATTAAAAATAAAGTGTGTTACAATCATGGAGATGGTATGTCGTACGTAGGCATGAGTAATGTTTCCCTTTTTCAAAGATCATTATGAAAATAAGGTAAGTATTATTTTATATTTATACAATTATAATAATATAATTAATATAATATTAATTTTTTAAATATACTTATATATATCATTTATGTGATGTGGTGAAGAAAAATGAATCACATCGTTTTGTGAAGGTGGTAGTCCACATGTACGCACGAACGACATTATCATTTGTCTATGCATAAAAAGGTAATAATTTAAATGATATATTACTTTTTAATAATTATAAGAATTATATTAATATCATATATGAATATTAATTCCATAATTATAATCTATCCATGAGATACGGTGATGGAAAACGAATTACATTGGTTTGCGAGGCAGCAGTCCTCTATACACACGAATAGTGAATTATTTTCCCATTTGATGAAAGTGGGTATGAATATAAATCAATAAAATAACCTAAAAACACATTATTATATTTATTATACTGTATTTATTATTTCATCATGGTTGAATAAGTTTCTAGGGATGTGGAAGAATAAACAAAACAGAAATTCTCAATTAAAAACAATAACTCTTCTTCAAACAATCCCTTTTCATAACACCTTAAGACCACTAAGGTTGGTTTTATGCCTCAAATAAGACCTATATAATGTTTTTATGTATTCTATAAAGGTATTTGGGTAGGTATTTTCTAAAACAAATAGGTTTTGAAGTGTGATGAAATGAGACTAAGAGGTTCTCTTTTATAAGAGAGGGAGGGGGCACTCTTGGAATTCCTCAAAATATTAAATTGATATAAATTAATTTTCAATTAAAAATAGATAAAAAGTGAGTTATTTTGAATATAATATGATTATGAGTATAAATAACTTCATATAATAAAAACTATATAAGTTTTGACTATATTTATACTCTTATTTTTTGGTTTTAATCCTTATTTAACCCTTTTAACTCTTACCATGACAACATGGTTTTTTACTCTTTGAGAGTCAATATAGTTACTATAAAATAAAAAAAATACCCATAGATATATCATGGTTGATATTTTAAACCTTATACTAATAAATTTTCCAATATTAAATTTTTTGGGGATTTTATATCATTTAATCAAATATTATTTACTATAAAATATCCACAATATCAGTTTTAAGAACTATTCATTACTTTGACTTTAACAATATAAAGATAAAACTTATAATTATAAAAAATTATTATATCTATTACATGTCAATTTTATATATATAATTCGTTTATCACATTATTTATCTCAAATTATATTTATTTTATTATTTTTAATATCATTTATTTGATTTTTTCAATAATTGAATAATCATTGTATTAGTGTTGTGAAAGCATTTATGGTAATTATTTATTCAATAAAAATTAAATATAAATTATCATGATAAATAAAAATATATTATATTTCAAAATACTATTTATATTCAATCATATTCTCTAGATAATACCATATTAAAAATATAACACTCATTAAAAATAAGAGTGTGACATCTTTGACTTTTCTTTAAATAAATATTATAAAGGTTATAATCATATCCAAATGGAATAAAATGGTCATATAAACAAACTTTTAATGATTATGGATGAAAGTTACTCATCTAATTAAATTTGGGCAAGTGTTAGGGTTATTTTCTAATCCTTATTATTTTATTTTTACCTTTAATTACTTGATTTACACTTTATCGTGGTATTAAAAATTAATAAGTTTACTATTCACATTGTTCAAAAATAAAATATACCTATTTACTAAATTTAGACACAATTATACGAAATATTAAATCCATTTTTAAAAATTTAAAACATAGAATTTTTATAATTTAATTTAAAATTAAATCGGTAAAACGCAACAAAAAATGGTTTTTCAGAAAAAATGCATTTTTTAAATATAAAATGTTTTTATACTAAATTCAAGTATAAAAACCATTTCAAAAAATATAATTGGATTATTTTAAATAAAATTTAACTAATTAAAATTTAAAATTAATCCAAAACATAATTTTATCTTGTAAAACTTTAAAATGAAATATGGTTTTCAATAAAAAATCAGTATTTTCCACTTTTCCTTGAAAAATCAATATTTTCATAAAAGTATCAAAAATTAATTTTAAGATAATTTTGACATTATTAATTCAAAAATGAAATTTATTTTTTCAAATAAATTTTCTAGAACTTTTGGAAATTGTAATATTCACTCATAAAAAGAAGAAAAACACATTTATGAAGGAAACATATTTTTTGAAGAATAAAATGAATTTGATAAGAATTGTGTGATTATTTTATAAAAACTTACTAATACATTCATATTGATTTGGACCTTCATATTTATTTCATAAATTATTTATTACTATTCATACCCACCAATTTAATAGCTAGGTTATAACAATCACATTTAAATAATAATATTTTGTGGTTCGTTTAAGATCGATGTGGTGTATCTTGTACGATATCAAATATAGTGTTTATTTTTAATAAATGTTGGGATGTTACGCTAAGGACATGATCAAATAGAAAATTTTGATGGTGAGAGAACCATGACCCGTAATTTTCCATTCAAAGCTGGAACCTATGGTAGGGAGCACCATGAGTTGGTTGATTAAAGAGATGAAAATGTGATTGTGTCTTGGGTTAGATGGGATCAAGTAAGCATTGCCTCAATGTTTCTGTTTTGGGTATGAGAATTGGATTGATTTTCAATGTCTTGTGCACTATACACTTAAATTGATTCTTGAAGGTTCATTGGGCATTTGGAAACTCAACGTGACCATTTGAATGAAACTTCATGACCCAAGTAGATCAAGTGATGATCTCATTATTCCCAAAGGATTCTCAAGGATAAGAAGCTATAAGGTGGGGATATTATAAGATCCTATGTTTTGGACCCATCATAAATTTCTAAAAAAATCTGAACTTTTCATTTGGTGGATGATCTGAATTCTAAAACAATATTTGAAATATAAATCTAAGCATTGGAATGCTTAAAAGTGTTTTTTTAGGTGGGGTTTAAGTCCTAAGAGGTGTATTAGGTGTTCAGATGAGTTTTGAGAGCATTTGGATTCAAGATCTCAATTTTGTAAGAGAAAACCATAATTGCATGGTTGGTGTATGATTATTATTAACCATGAAACCTAATTTATTAAGGAACGCAGTTAGTTTAATTGTGCGAGATGGCTCATATAACTATACAACCCTCTAAAATAAATTGTAGGTATGTCACATAGTTGTTTCATGGTTTTTCTAACCATGTGCCTAACCATGCAAGGGGGTGTAGCACTTGGACAATAGATCTGTATGGGTTGTGCGTGTTTTTAAAACTATGCACCTATCCTGCATTGGTAGTTCCACTTAGGCAGTGGCACCACACATTTGAAGCATGGTTATCCAAACCGTTCAGTTATTTAAAAAGGGGTGATTTTACACTTTTCCCCCTATCTTCCTTAATAGTTCTCCTCCCTCTTTCTCCCTCACTTCCCATGTGCAATGGTGTTACTCGAGATCCTTCTTGGTCTCCTACTAGACATGGAGGCATCTCCCTCATTTGAGATCCAAATTAAATATATTTGGGTGCATTGGAATCATATTGGTAAGCTCTTGACTCCTCATTCTTCTTATTTTGTTTTCCCTTACCATATGGAATACTAAATTCATGCGATCGAATTCTACATATTTTTAGGGAGTTTATCAGTTTCTTCAATTTCTCTCAAATTAGCTCAAATCAAATCTCGATATTGGACGAGTGTAACTTCCTAGGAACAAGGTAGGTGGTATCGTGATTTTTTCCTTAAAGTTTCATTGATTTATACAATGTTTTGTTGTGTCATGCACCAGATTTTCCCTAAATCACCCTTAAAATGTGAAATTATTTATGTATAACCTAAACCCTTAAATTAAATATCCCTTGTACTTATAATTGAGTGATTTGAGGTTGTTCACTTCAACTCGAACCACCCCCTTGGGGTGTTTCGCTTATATTTCATAGCCCTTAAGATTTATCTTGGGAATTGAATGAACTATGTGTGGTACAAATGACACACCAAGCTTATGGTCATTATTTATAACATTCTAGAGTCATCCTTCATAAAATAAATGTTTAATTATAATTTAGTGGTATGCTTAAGGAAAGGACTTACCCTTGGACTTGGATGGACTATTAATTGAAATTCTTAACTCCTTCATTCTTAAGTGAAGTGATAAAAGTAATTAAATGAATTGCTTTGAGTTGGGTCAAATAAGATGTATCATGATGAATTATGTTGGAATAGATGTTTCCATTGGCCCTTGGGATATTTATAAATTAGAAATGGTCTAATTGAATAATGGAATAATAAATGGCATGGGCCTTTACATGGCCTTCTTAAATGCTTACAAATGAAATGAACATAATGATGTAAATGAATTATACCATGACATGCTTAATAAACATGGCCCTTGGT
Organism: Viscum album; assembly: GCA_963277665.1. Taxonomy (NCBI): domain Eukaryota; kingdom Viridiplantae; phylum Streptophyta; class Magnoliopsida; order Santalales; family Viscaceae; genus Viscum; species Viscum album. The sequence goes on along the minus strand of OY728142.1, from coordinate 1,146,525,992 downwards.
TTATTATTAATTTGTGTGCCTTTTTATTATTATCCATGATACTTGGACATGGCGTCCCTCATAGATTATGATATTTGGGTATGGCATCCCTCTTAACTTTTGATATTCAAGCATGGTGTCTCTCTTGACTTGTGATATTTGGGCATGGTGTCCCTTAGGCATGGAATCCCTCTTGACTTATGATATTAGTCCATGGAATCCCTTAGTCATGGATCCCCTCATAGATTATGATATTCATGCATGGAATCCCTCTTGACTTATGATACTAAGGCATGGAGTCCATGTTGATTTATGATACATGGGCATGACATCCCCTATTGATTATGATTTTTGGGAATGGCCTCCCTTAACATTCTATGATACTTATACTACTATCATTGGACACATAAGTTACACCTTAGGTCCCGGCCAGTAGTATTATCTATGTATATGGCTATAAACACCACTATGTATGTAGACTATATATATATATATATATACACATGCGTGTCTCTATACCTGTTCTCACTTGTTCAGAGATCTGCTGGCTTAGGTTGAAGTAGGTATGGTCGGTCAAGCATCCTTTGGGGAACTTGAGCCCAACTTGTTTATATTTATTTATTTTCTACCTTATTGATATACCTGCACACTGTTGTATTTTATACTCATAGACTGGATAGGACTAGACATTGTTAGTTATGACCTACTAAGTATATCTCACACCCTGTTTGGGCCTCCATTGAATTAGGGTAACCAAACAGACCTCATGGTTACAAGTTCAGGTTCATGGATTATTCGTGTGTTGTTACATTTTACGTGGAATCTTAGGAGCACAAGATTGAGCTGAAGATCAGGATGCTCATGGAAATAGACTTTGAGGTTTTTTTCATTTTGGTTATGCTTTATATGTATACTTCCATGTATGTATGTTTCCCTTTTTTTATTAACATAACATCATTCTATTCATGATACTGTTTATGGATTTGTCCATTTATTATTATTATCTTCCACTGCCCAGTTAATCATATGCTTCTACTATTGAATGGGTTATCATGTTATGTATTGTTGTGTTAATCTGATCATGAGGGTATAGTCTCTTCGTCATACCATCATCAAAATCTCACTGTTAGTTAGAAACCTCTAGCATGTGGGGAAGCATTCTTGAGTCCATGTGGCTGATTGGCTTGGGGAACCGTTTTAGTGGCTCCTGGGTTGGTATGTTACAAGTCATGTGAGTCTTCCATTATCATTTTGGGGATACACATTACAAACAGTAACACAAATATTAAACCAAGTTCCAACTAAAGATGTAGAAGGTATACCATATGAACTTTGTAATGGAAAGAATCATGTGTTGTCATACTTACATGTGTGGGGTTTCCAAGCATTTTTTAAGGCCGCTTTAGGTAATAAAATTACACCTCGAGGTAAAAAGTGTACCTTTATAGGATACCCCAAGGAAATAAGGGGATATTACCTATATAAACCATTAGAAAAAATTCAATAGTGGAAAGACACACCATATTCCTTGATAGGAATCATACCTCTAAAAGAGATAGTAGGATCTAGATATAATTAAATGAATTCAGTGCTCAAGGTACACAAGAGTTGTCATAAGAAAAAATTCCACAAAACCCTATGAAAGAAGATATTCCAGAGACACGAGTATTTCATAAGAGTACAAGATAGGTTAGATAACCATAATTGTATGTTTTTATAGTCACTAAGGATGGTGAATCATTATTATTTGATAATAATGATACTCTAACCTGCAAGGAATAAGTAAGTGGTGTATATATTTCCAAGTGGAAAGAATCCATGAATTCTGAAATGGATTCCATGTACCAAACCCAAGTCTAGATTTTGGTAGATCAGTGGATGTAAATATCATTGGTTTTAAATGGTTATTCAATAATAGACTAGAAATAGATGGACAAGTTAGTACCTATAAGGAATGAATGGTTGTAAAACAGTTTAAATAGTGTCAAGGCATAAACTATGAAGAAACATTTTCACCGGTTGCAATGCTGAAATCCATCAAAATTATACTTGACATTAATACCCTCCATGACTATCAGATTTGGAAAATGGATGTCAAAACAACCTTCCTTAACATGAATCTTCAGGAATATGTCTATATGAAACATCTTGAAGGGTTTGTGACTCCAAATGATTCCAACAAAGTTAGCAAATTTCAAATATTTATTTATGGATTAAAGAAATCATCTGGGTCATGGGAAATTCATTTTTATGTGGCCATAATGGAATTTGGTTTCATAAAGAATGAATGTGAACCTTATGTCTATAAGAAGTTTAGTGGGAGTACGGTTGTTTTCATGATAGTTTATATTGATGACATATTACTTATTTGAAAAAAAATATCAATCTTACAGTATGTTAAAGCTTGGTTGAATAAATTCGTCTCCCTAAAGAACTTAGGTGAGGCATAATATATTATTAGGATCAATATCCTTCATGATAAATCCAAGAGATTGCTTGGCCTAAGTCAAGGTTCATATATTAACAAGATACTGAAGAGATTCGGTATGGAACAATCCAAGAGGGGATTATTTCTAATGTCACGTGGTATTCATCTTTGTAGGAAAATGTGTCCTCAAACACATGAGGAAATACAAAGGATGGTAAGGATTCCATAAGAATCTGTGATTGGTTTGGCCATGTATGTTATGTCATGTACTAAGCTAGATGTAGCCTATACTTTAAGCATGGTAGTAAAATATCAAGCTAACCCAGGTGACCGCCATTGGATGACAGTTAAGATTATCCTTGAGTATATTAGGATTATTAAGGAAATGTTCCTAGTCTATGGAGGAAACGAGGAACTAATAATTAGAGGATATACAGATTCTAGTTTCCAAATAGATCGAGATTATCTAAAATCACATACAGGATACATATTCACTTTGAATGGAGGTGTTGTGAGATGGAAGAGCTCAAATCAGGTCATGGTCATAGATTCTACAGTAGAGTCCGAGTATATTATGGATTCTGAGGTAGATAAATAATCATTATGGATATGAAACTTCATACAAGATCTTGATGTGGTACCTAATATTAAAGATCATATCACACTTTATTGTGATAATAATATAGTGGTGGATCTCTCTAAGGAGAAAAGGTCACATCAGTGGATGAAAAATATACTTTGTAAGTATCATCTTTTGAGGGATTTTTTTCAGATAGGTGAGGTGGCATTGAGCAGAATTTATAAAAAAGACAACATGAAGAACCACTTGACTAAAGCCTTAACTCAATAGAAATATGATTATCATGTGAGGTCTAGTGAACTGAAATCCATAGGCAATTGGCTCTGACCCAAGTGAGATTTTGTTGGAGTTTTTGTTTTAGAACCAACTTTTTGTACTTTGATTACATGTATATTTGAATATTTTAATATCAATAAAACATCTTATTACATATTGTTCATTATTCTACATGACATTGATGTAATAATTTCCAAGAGTATCCATCACATTGATAATAACATATCAATTCCCCACTATGATTAGAACCTTAAAATGTCATGAAAATATTCTTAAATATAGTTCTAAGGTTGAATATTGTACTATGATAGGACACATGGTATATAGAATGTCAAGTGTGATTACTCGTAAGTGGATGAGACTTCTTCTCATGAAGTTTTCACTTGGTAATCTCCAAGATAAGAGATTATGAGAACAAACCTTCCAGTAGGAATTCTACATGTTTGAGTGTCATCGGATATTCCTATATGCGAGTGTGTGTAATGATCCTTAGACTTTAAGATTATCATTGATGCATGTCATGAATCGTACACTTATATTTACTAACCAAAACCACTATTACATGTTTTTGTGGGAAGTGGGGCATGTTGTGTGTATCATTAATGACATGTTATTAATGGATAAGTCAAGGAATGATTTATCACTTCTATCTTTATAGAAGTTGATATCTCATCCCTTTGATTGGAATACAGTTATCACATAAAATTTCATGGTCATGGTGTAATGATATGTTTATTTTAGAGAGTTAAAGAAAGACATATCAAACTTATAGGTTGATGATATGGATGTGAAACCTTCTTGATAAGATATTGAGAAAAAAGGATTATATTACACAGTTAGCATTCGTGTGTGCTTATCATCATTGTGATATTAATTTCTTTATCTTGGGTGTCTTGACCTGTTGCTAGACAGTCTTCTTAGACTTTAGAAAAGAGCACCTAATTCCAATGAGAAAATATCCTATAGGGTCACAAATTAAGTGTTTATGTTGATCTCGATTAAATTTTATTTGAATTTAATTATTAGAATTAATATTATTCTTAGGATCGAGGAATAATTTTATTCAAGTTTTATTGATCACTAATACTCCCAAGGTAATAAATAATTATTTATTCATCAATAAATAATTTATTTTATTACATGGATATTTAATAAATATTTATTCACTGGATTGTGAATAAAAATTTTATTTTATTTATTGATGCATGAAAAATTTAGTTAAATATTTATTCATATATTTAATAAATTTTGAGGAATTAGAGTGAACCAAGATCATATCTGATAATTAAAATTTATTTCCAAGCCAATAAATAATATTTATCATTGCGCAAGTTAGTGAATTCCATAAATTATTATTATTATTATTATTATTATTATTATATGGTATGTGGTTTAATAATGATTATTATATTATTTAAGGGATGTTATGTAATTAAATAATATTTTAACCTAACCTAAATCTCTATAAATAGATGGATGTCTCTATTTTTGTAGGGTTAATTGAGACTTGATAATCATTCCTCTTAAGAATGATAAGCACTAGAGAGATTCTTTCTAACTTAAAGAAACTAGTTGTGATCAACATGAACAATATAAGACAATTGATTCACCGCACTAGCACCTGGAAATCAATTATCATCACTTGGAGATCAAAGGATCATGTGTGGATCACTACTAGAGAGATTATACACTTGGATCCTCCCTATGAAATGAAGGTAATCCAAATAGAGGTTTTTGGTATAATAAACATCTACATCGTAGAAATATCCTGAGATGAGGTAATCATTATTTCAATCATAAATAGATTAATTATAAATTTAACATGAAAGATCCTCTCTAAGGTTCTGGGTTTTTCTATGCTAATATTCTATGGAAAATTTTCATTGGTCATGATGCTCACATCATCTACAATACTGTGAATGATCCAATTAATCAAAAAAACCTTCTTGGTTTATCTCTCACCCAAGCACTTCCGTTGCACCTGAAACCTTCAAGTGCATCCCACATGTTAGAAAGATAAATTTTGGTAACAACTAAAGAGTCTTGAACCAAATGGACTTCCTCTAATTTGTTGAGTGTGTTTAGTTTTTTCACGTATTCTCTACTTTTATAACATAAAACAAGTAGAACATTATCCTCAAACTTGCAGAGGGACAAGTTGCTTCTTCACTTTGTATACACAACACATGCACACAACTAATTTGATATTACTCTATTTCTTCATTTCTTATACCTTAGATAATCACATAATATTATTTTATTTTCATATATCTAGAACATCTTCTCTTCTCTACTCTACTTATTCTTCTTTTTCTTACTTCATTAGCCACAATTTTCATATTTGCGCAATATTCACTTTTTCTTCTAGTTTATATTTGAATTTGAATCTGAAACTATAATCTTATCCTTCAAAAATAGCACTTGGATCATATTATAATTAATTTCCACCATAAAATTTTAATTAGTAGTTATAGTGGGTTATAATAACCACCAAACCTCTTAGATGAATCCAAGTCATCAAGGTAGTTTGAACTGGCCAAATTTCCACTTTCATGGAATAGACTCCCTCTTTGCAGTGTAGTATAATAGTTCTAAATAATAATTTATTAGATACCTATACACATTGTGAAGTGATTCGGTACTGTAATGTATAGGTTTTCCAAAGTCTAGAGACATAGAAATAAACACTCAAACTCCTTTTTAATGTTGAATCATATTCTGTGGCGTGAGCTAACTGCTTGTGATGTGGTACATGCTTTACAATATAGGCTCCTTAAAAATTACAAAGATGCTGAAAAATCATATGTTCCTATCCTATATGGTGGGTTCCTACTTCCATGTAATAAGCACCTAAATAAACATTTATTGTATCATGGTACTCCTTTATGGCATGGAGGTTCTCAAAAATTCCAGAGACATGGAAAATATGCTCAGACTTCTTTGTGGGGTAGCCACTTATTATTCCATGGAGTCCTTTAAATAGGAAGAACCACCCATAAATTTATAGTCTCTGTTTTTTCATAGTACCTTTTTCACATCACAAACACTCTCCTTCAATCAAATTCTATGGTGCAATAACAAGATCTGCGGAGTGATATTGCTTCCATTAAAAACTCGTATCATGAACTCTGTTCATGATATGAAATCACTACAAACCAACTTAAGTGTCATCTAAATTAATCTCCAAACATCTTCACCTTAAAAGAAATCTGATTTTTAATATGATATATGTATTTAAAACAAAATCTAACACAATGAATCACATCCACTCCAACCGCTTCTTCAATAAACTCCTCACAAAATTATCTCAACACCTATTGGTCTCAAAAATCTCCCCCTTTAGATTTTTTTATAAACCAATGAACATAAACTGATATCAAACATTGAATTATTATAAATGGATCACCATTCAATAATTTTAAGACTCCATGAGCATACTCAGTGTAGTAAATAAGAACATTGAACAAATAATACCATGTTGTCAGAAAGTAGTGATCTATATTCAATTTTTATTCAAACCTGAACATCTCAAACCCTTTATGATGATGATATTCCACTTAAAAATGATGAGATACCACTTTAAAAATAAATCAATTATATCATCAAATTATAATAAATACTTCATCATCACCATCTATATCATAACAAATATGTTCTTAAAAAAAGTCCTACATGCACTTCAAAAAACTGTTAGAATAGTTCATACGCATGAACAATGTTGAAATAATAGCTTTCACCTTTTGAAAACTCCCCCTAAATATATACTCTTTCTGAATAAGTAAAGCACATATTAATGGATACTCTTAAGAGATTTATGTTTCCATTTTTCTACCCTTTTGACAAAAATATCCAAAGACAAGATGATATAGGGGACTCGAACAACATACCTTATCCTCAATATGGGTGGGGTTGAACTCCCAACATCAACCTCAAATTATGATAAGCATACTTATATAATGTCTTGGTGAACACATAAGAAATATTATACTTTGTAGAAACATACTCCAACCTCAATTCATTTCTCTCTATAATATCCTTGATAAAGTGATATTTAATATCAATGTGTTTTCTTCTTGAATGTTGAACATGATTATTTGATAAATTGATATAACTTTTGATTATCACATCCAAGAGAAAGTGGAAACTTCATATCTACATTTAAATCTTCCAATTGTGTCTCCATCAACATTAAATGAGTTGTGTCATGATTTCCTACCACATATTATACCTCATTGGTGCTTAAAGCCATAGAACTTTGCTTTTTTAGTGTGTAACACACACCCAACTTTCACCTAAGAAGAAAACTCCTCCTGATTTGGATCTTTTTTCATCAACACAACCTTCCCAATCAACATCTATATAACCAAACATATCTAATTTTCCTTTACTTTCATATTTCAACCTGAAATCAATTTTTCCTTTAATATATCTTAGAATTATTTTTCTAGCCATAAAATGGGACTCCTTTGGTTCAATTTGATACCTGGCACAAAGTGTAACAACATACACTAAATCTAGCATTAAAGTTGTGAGATATAAAAAAATTATAATCAATTTTATAAAAACTTTAGGATCAAAATCCTTTCCCTTGTCATCTTTAGATGGATTTGTTCCCACTGAAATGGGTGTAAAAATAGTCTTTGAATCTTTTATTATAAATATTTTTAAGATTTCCTTGGCATACTTCTCTTAAGAAATAAAAATGTGATATTTCTTTTAAGAGATTTATAATCTAATAAAGTGCCTCATTTATCCCAGAATAGATATTTCAAATAATGTCTTCATATATTTAGAATACTTTTCATGCATTTCTTCATCATTTCTAATAAATATGATGTAATCCACATAAACAATAACAAGAAGAGATACCTCTTTGTCATTTTTTGATGTATAGATTGTTTTCTACTCTTCCCTTTCTAAAATTAAACCTTTTTAATCAGGAATATATCTTATAATACTAGGCTCTTGGAACTTATTTAATCCCATATAGATCTTTATTTAACCTGCAAACATAGATCTATTTTTCTCCAAGCAATAACTCATAAGGTTGATTGATGTAAACCTCCTCTTATAACTTACCATCGAGGAAGGTGAGCTTGAAATTAATTTAAAAATTATTATATTTTCTTTGTGTAGCAATAACAAGAAATATTCTAATAGTTTCAATCCTTAAAAATGGTGTAAAAGTGTAATCAAATTCCACTCCTTCAACTTGTTAATAGCCTTTTCACACTAGCCTTTCTTTGTTTCCCATTACTTATACCTTTTCATTCAACTTGTTTCAAAGAAACCACTTTTTTTCTATCACATTTTTATATTTAGGTTTGGTAAATAACTACTAAGTCTCATTATTTTCAATTTGGTTCAATTACCTATTCATAGCATCAACCAAATCTTGATTTTTTAAAACTTATTCAACATCTTTAGGTTCAACTTGAGAGAATAATGAAGTATGAGATGTTTTTCATAGAATTATATTAGATTTTACCTATTTTCTATGATTTAAAATTATGTTTTGGACCTAAATTTGTTTTCTCAACCTTGGATGAGATGAATTTGATTGTTCCTCATCACTTGATATGGCTGAATCTTCTTCCCCAACCTATATATCTTCAATACTTTCATCTCTGTTTGAAATTTCTTCAGGTTGTTTAACAAAAACAACACCATAATCACCTTTGTAACCTATTTTATCATGTTAAGATTCTTTATTTTATTATTGTAGTTCTTTCAAATAAATGATATTTCCTCTTTCTATGTTAAAATAGTGATAATATATTCCATTTAGAGAATATCCAAGAAATATCCCATCATCTCCTTGATTTTAAAATTTTCCAAGATTCTAAACTTTTACCTTGAAGATATAGGGATTACCAAACACACAAAGATACTTTAAACTTGTATATTTTGTAGAATACATCTCATAAGGGGACAATTTCTCCTATGTAAACACTGGTTTTGGATATGAATCGCTATACCAATAGCTTGTCTCTAAAAATAATGAGAAGTGTCTTGCTTAGCCAGCAATGTTCAATCCATCTCCACCAAACAAATGTTTTTTAATCCAGCCAAACCATTTTATTATGTTTTATATGGTTCATTGAGTTCATGTTGAATGCCATACTTCTCCAAATAATCTTTAAATTTTCCATTTTTAAACTCAATTCCATTGTCAGTCTGGATCTTCTTAAGATAAAACCCACACTCCTTTTTTATAACTCTTCAAAAAACAATTAAACATTTTTAAGGCCTCAGACTTGTATTTCTTAAACATAATACAAGTAATAAAATTTAATTAATCAATAAAAGTAATAAAGTTTAGATCTCTATTGGTTGATTACTTCCTCATGGTCCCACACACATCTGAATGAATAAGATCAGAAGGTTGAGTAGATTGAATCTCTGCCTTCTTGTGAGAGTAGTTAACAATCTTCCCCTTTTATCATGTTGAGCACGTCCAGTCTCTTTCCCTTTTTTAGAAAAAGAATATAAAAACACTCTTTCCACATGAAATCATGTTCATCTTATTTTGGATAAGATATTCAAGCCTTAAGTGTTTTAATTTATTCTCTTCTTTCATGCTACGATAACATGAATTTTCAGTATCACATAATTGGAATAAATTACCTTTGGTCTGCTATCCTATGGTCACAATTATTCCATATTATAGGTTCTTAACCAATAATTAATCTTTCATGAACACCATTTTATTTCCTTCATTACAATGTTTTGATAAACTTAATAGATTTTCTATCAATCCATCAACATAAAGAGTGTTTTTGGATTTCACGTTTTCTTTCCCAATAATAGCTGGGCTAACTCCTTTAACTTTTAGTGACCCATAATTTCCAAAAGTTTTTGAGAATCCATTACACTTCTCAACACCTTTTAGGAATTTTAAATCTCTTATTTTCCAATGGCCCGAAGGCCTTCATTTTTATTGATTTTGGATAATCCACCTTTCAAGGGGTGAGGTGGAACCCTTACAATGCCCATAGGCATAAGTATTACATGGCTCGTAGGCCTTAGAGTAATTCATTTCCCGTAGGCTTCAAACATTACATACAACCCAGACTAACTACTTAGAACTTCTCCTCCCCAGCATCTTCATCTTGAAATCAACTCTCCACCTTTGCATGGTTGTTCGGCTAGGCTTTCTCATGCATGCATAGGCTTGTCCCAATGGAATGTGACATACCCTCTCATTCTTGCATTCCATTTAGCTTCTGCTATGGTGAAAGATCCTTGATCTTCCTCCTTCTGAATCTTGTTCCTTGTAGGTTTTCTAGTTTGCATCTGCACTTAAGGTGGCTCGAAGGCCTTGAGGTGGCCCGAAGGCCTTACTGACCCGAAGGCCTGGGTGGCCCGAAGGCCTTAAAGGACTCGGGGACCAAATCGGTGGCCCGAAGGCCCAAACTGAGGAATATTACCCTTTTGATGCTTTAAGAGACACTTCTATAACTAGGGCTCCCTTTTTCCTTTTTTTATTCATATTCTAAGGATTTTGAGTGTTAAAAACATTTTTTATTAGGCTGGTAGAAGGATGAGACATTAATTTTCATGGTGACTAGGTTGGTCACACCTTCCATAGATTTCTTCAAGTAAATCAAACCTATTATGTGTCTTTTGACCATAATACTTAACCAAATTTTGGAATTCATTATTTTGATAAGGCTAAATCCCCCTCAAAACTTGTTTTCCAAACATTCAAATAATATTATTATTTTTTCAGTTTTACCAAAACATTTTTTTCATATGCTCAAAACCTCCATTATCACAACCCAACCCACCGAGCCTCGAGCCACGACTACCTCAACACTACCTTCAATAGGTCAGGTAATGGTGATCATCGTTGAGTAGGCACATAACACATATGGGAGGCCTTATCATATGGTACCTATACACATGTACCCACAAACATCTCCATAAAACAATGTAGAGATGATAAAGATGGAAAAAAATGTATGCATACATCTATCCCACAATCAGAGTATGAAAGAAATACTGGAAGAACAAAAAGGGGAAAATATAAGCCCACTAAAAATTATAAAAGTGTCTGACCTATTTATAAGGAGGGGACTGCTATCAAAAGCAACCACCAGAGCACACCTTGTTCATGCACCAGTAAACACCTCAGTATGTCGAGATATCTAAGCTCATCTTGCTCCGGGTCCTCCTAGGACTCTCTAAAAAGGATTTTCATCAGCATATTACACGACATGTGTGGGTAAATCCCATTCATGGGTGATTATAACAATACCTAGTAGGTGCCCTAAAAATCCAAAAGAAAAGGGAGAAAATGAAAGGCAACAGTCTACTCAACCCACCTACAGGAAGAAACCCAAATGAGAGAGAAACTCCATCTCAACCGCTCCTCGGCTAAACATGGCTAGTCAGCTCTGACCACATGGGATGTTAAACAATATATGTGATATCACCATAAGGAATCCTAGAAAACACACAAATATACCCTTCTAAAATTCCAAGTCTCATGAGGTCTCAACCTCATAGTCATCCATAGGATTCTACTCGAGGATCAAAGGTATCACTCATCTAGGATTACTCACTCCACAAGCCCTAACATCCTAGTTGACACTCTCCTGAGAGATACACTCCATCGAGAAAAACCCTACCATCCCTAATGGACCATCTGAGAGAACACGCTCCATCAGAAATTGTTCTCTAGGTCCGACTTCAATGCCCAGCACCAGAGGTCCTATCACCGTTATCTTACACCCTGTGCAATCTCATGAAAACCCAAGCAAAGATTACTTCCCTTCATCGATGAAAACAGTTGAGGGATCACTACTCCAGGTTATGAACCATGTGAATCCTCTCTAAATAGAGATAAAGAAGGGGCATGTACCCCATTTCTACCTCGCAACTGAGGGAGTACTAACTTCTAACCATCCCATGAAACCTCTGTAATACCCATAGGGAGAGGCATGCACCTCACCACATCGAGGGATCACTACCTCCTAACTAGGTTCCATGAAAAACAAGTGGAGGTCCCCTCTTCTCATAATTGTACTCCATAATAAAGGGTGATCAAACTCCCGTGGAGGACCCACTCCCCACCACTACTCGAAGATGGGGAAGTACCACTCCATAGTTAGAGGACATATAACCTGTGTATAGGGGAGTTCCATCTCTAAATGTCTCATCATAATGGGGGACCCGCACACTGATACGTCAGGGGAGTACCAACCCTAGAATAGAGGGATCGCACCCTAGTACGACACGGGAGTATCGACTCTATCTGTACAATGTGTATGGAGGCCCCATGCCCTAATATGATAATGGAGCTCTGTCCCCATCTGCATGAATGATACAGGGAACTCGTACCCTAGTTCGATAAGGGAGTACCAATATTGAGAGAACTACTTTGGTAGAGGATCCACACCTGTTGTGGGGGTGGGTTCTATCTCTATCGATCTAAGAGGTAAGGGAAACTCACGCCCTAGTACGACAGGGGAGTACCATTCCCAGCATCTCTCTGATAAACCAATTCGACCTCCAGCATTGGTCACACGTTGTTGGAAGGAGTGTTGTGATCTTCACTCCTCATATCACAACACTTACATAGGTAAGGTACATGCGCCCTAATAGTAGGGTATCACTACTATACCATTCTAAAGAGACTAGGGGTAAATGCATCCTAAGGTGATAGGGAAGGGTGCTGACCCTGAAATCTCTCCAGTGATATACCCTAAACACTACCCACAATTAAGCACTGATAATACAACTACATGCTTATATCACACCAATTCATATCTAAAAATCCCCCATGAAGGATATTATTGCGTTCTATGTGGAAAACTACTCAGGATAGGATACTCACGGTCTAGAATCTGAGTCCCGAAGAAAGAAATATGTTGGGTGGAAATTCCAAAGAAAGGTACACAACATGTACTGGGGTACACACGGTGTGTGACCCCACTCAAACGCCTAGTTTTTTCCACTATTAAATATCTTGGATGGCCATGTGAGATTAGATATCATGTACATGTCATACACATCATGTCTCTCCTCACCTAGTCTATGACCGTATCCTTTCCCACACGGCTCAGTCAACCGTGTCTCTAACATGGCATGTACCCTCAGTACATGGAATGTCCTAGATAACTGGCCACTTGGCCATGTCCTTAGCCCATGCTTGTGAATAGTATGTCGTGTCTATGTATCGAACTGTGTACTTTCACATGGTCATGTCCCTTAACAAGGTAGGTCTGTCCATGTCCCTTGACCAAATGACTTGGGATCATTACACGGTGTGTACCCCCTATACACGGTGTGTAATTCCCAAATTTCATCTTCACTAAATAGGAAGAACACACAGTATGTTCCCTTTCACTACACACCGTGTGATCGGGAATTTCAAATAGGAATTCCCTATGAGCTGCCTGAAACACCCTGGTTTCCACTAAAACACCCTGTTTTCCACCGAAACACCCTGGTTTCCACCGAAACACCCTGGTTTTCACCGAAACCCGCAGATCGACCCCCATAGGGTCCTTAATTGTCATCTAAGGGATCTAAAACCTTAAAATAATGCATAAAAAGGAATTTGTACTTAAAACTCCAATCCTACTACCTTATGTTGAAACACAAAAGCTTCGGGTCCAATACAATGCCAGAGAGCTGTTGTAGCATGATTCGGTGATGATCGGCATCAAAATAGGGATCTACGGCACCTCCTCACCTTAGTTCAGCCTCGGGCAATCTATTGCACAAGGGTGGATCCTCTACTCTACCATGTGTGAGACCCAAATGGGGGGAGGTTTATTAATTTAATTAAATTAAATTAATAACTCTCCATGTAACACCCCACCAACTCACCCTCAACCGAGCACCCGGTGAAAACAAACTTTATGTCGCACCTAGGGTAAACCTACATTCTAAACTCAACAGTGATCCCATATTTTTGATCCGAGACTCCGCTCAAAAGTTATTCCATGTTTATAAAGAAATTATGTGTGTGTGACAAAATATATTTAATATTTTTAATATCACTGCACTGAGACTCTCCTGGCCCAAGAATCTCGTGCCTACTTATCATCTAGATTTAGAAATATTCCTATAAATATTACAAAGTCTTATAGGTCAAAACCATAGTAACTAAACTCTCCCCACCTTAAGGATTTTCATACAAAAAAGTGAAATCCTAATAAAAGGGGGGAAATTGATCTCTTAATTGGGACTCTCAAGCAAAGGTCACCACTCCCAACATCCAGCTCAAACCAGGTCAACATTGTACAATAAAGCATGCACATGTCCCCTCAACTGTGAATAGTGGTGAACAGCAAACACCCAGTCTATTTTCATCATATTAACTTCACCATGCCATCCTCAAGTGTCTTGCGTACACCCCTGACATCGAGCACATGGGGGTACCAATGAACAACACAAGGCTACCCATGTGATTAGATTGGGTCTTACCGAGCCCTCTATTTGTGAACCTCCAACTACACCACTACAGTAGGAATATGAATGATCTTAGAAAAACTGCTCCAAGGGTCATACCAGCCATCTGATAAAAGTTGGTTGTATCCACCCGCACCTGAGCTCATCCCGTTTGGCTTGGGATCACTCCAACTCAAAGGAGGAACTTCATCCCCAAAGCTTAAAACACTACCACACCCACTAGAGACAAACCATATGGGCATGGATGTTAGGTAACTAATCCACACTGAGGAAACATCATATGGCCTCTCTCTACCACTATGAAAAGGTTTTATGCGAGGCTCTACCTCCACTAGGGCCGTTAAGCATAAAGGTCAAGCTAAAAGGCTCCACTATTATCACCAGAGCCTACTCCAACACTCCTGAACACAACCACGCCCCTAAAACATGAGTAAAAGGAACTCATACACTTACCTCGACACTATCCTCTTTAGGTGGCACTGACTCACCCGCATGATTTTGTATCACGTCACAAGAACACATCTCAGTGGGGGGAATGTCTATCTTTCTCATGAGTCTGAAGCTACATCAAATAACACTATCATAGGGCCCTACCAATTCCCCATGTCACCCTAGATAAGCCTCAAGTAAGAAGTGGAAATAATAGAGTATATTAAAAAAATTTATAACAATACTACTACAAAATTATAAAGGACACGGAGAGTACCTCTAATCATATATGTATCCTCTAGGTCATAGGCCTCTATAGCCTACAACTATCCCCAACCCTATCCTCTAGCTCCCTGAGCCTGGTGTGGACCACCTGGGGGTGGTGGTGGAAACAGTTCAAACTCTCTTCCGCCTCCTGCTACTCTCCCCATTCCTCTGCAATGCCTTACATCATGAAAAACTCCATGTTCCAGACATTGTCTCTACTAGGGTGGTCCATCGACCATCTCCCTCTCCATAACACGGTGGGTCAAACAATCTCATACAAGATATCCTCATCCATCACAAGCATAACACCGCATATTTTGTGGTTGACCAAATCCCCGATGCAACTCCTACACTACAGACCCATGTGTCTGAGTCTGGGTAAGGGTGTGCCTCCTACACCGCGATCCTAGAGACTCACATCAACTAGCTGTAGCAGACGACTCAGACTCATGGTCACCACTACTAGGTCCATCCTCCCAACCCTCCACCAAGAATCTCTCTATCATCGGAGCTTGCTCTAGTACCCCCGCATAAGAGGGAAGGCACAAGGAGACCACGCCTGACCAGATATCCCTACAGAGGCCCTGCTCAAAGGTTTGTGCTCTAAAAATGGATCTTAAACCATATCCATGGAGTATCACAAAAGGTCTATGAACCTCTCTAAGTACTATTCCATGGACATGTTACCCTTATGAAGATACAAAATCTCCTTATACACATCGATCTCAATGTGACTGGATAAAACTTTTCACCAAAGAGCCACTATAACTTTATCCATGTGAGCATCATATCGTCATGGTTATGCATCACCAGACTCCACCATCACCCGTCGATCCCTGTAGAAGACTCACCACTAGGACCACCATCTAACCAGTAGGTTTCTTTGAAAGGCAGAAAACACACATAACTGCCTCAAGCCAGTCATCGGCTGCCTGGGGGTGAGAGGTCTCTACCTCTAAAACTATTGTAGTGCACTCAACCTCTATGCATATTCGACATGAACTGTCAGCACAACCAGCTGCTCAATGGGTGGTGGATCAACTAGATGACCACCCAGAGGTATTTCCTCAATACCAGTGCCCTACACTAAATCCTCATCACTGGGTGGATTCTCATCACAATCCCATCATAGAACCTTGTATGGCTATCATCGTGGTGGTATCCTGAAATAAAATCAAGACGTGCCACAGTCAAAGAGTATATTTGGGGAGATGACCCAAGAAGGACATGGAACTTGCAACTCAGTCTTATATGATGCATGTTCCAAAGCTTCCCTAAAACATATTCCTATATGTTCTAAGTCAATAAGCAGGTTATCAGAGTCCTTGTGAATAGATACATTGGTCATCGCACCAACACTGGATCCTTAGTCCTGAAATCCAAACTCGAAACAATTTAACACTATCACCATAAATCCCAAACCAATCTCACAGACTCCAGTCCTAAGGTAGAACTGATTGCTCTGATACCACCTTGTCACGACCTGGCCCACTAGGGCCCAAGCCACTACTACCCCAAATCCTCCTCTAATAGGTTAGGGTCTGGCGACCAACACCGAGTAGGTATATCATGCATATGGGAGGCCTTAGTCTATGGTACTTATACACATGAACCCACAAATATCTCCATGAAATAATGTAGAGATAATAAAGCTGGAAACAAAAATGAATTCATACATTTATCCCACAATCAGATTATAATATAAGTACTATTAGAACAAAAAGGGTAAAAATACAAGCCTGGTAAAAACTGTAAAAGTTTCGAACCTGCTCAGAAGGAGGGGACCACGATTACAAGCATCCACTGAAACGTATCTCGGTCATGCACCAAAACTATTAGAAAATTCACATATACCCATGGTTTAAAATCATAGTTATAGACTTTAAAACCATGGGTATATGTTATACCCATGGTTTTCAAAACTATAGCCTGTTAAGGCATCAGTATAGATCTGAGCTATACCCACAGTTTGAAAAATGTTGTACCCATGGTTATGAACTATGGGAATAGGTTTATGGGAAATTTTCCACCATGTTAATAAAAAAATCTATGGTTCTCAAACCGTGGCTATGGGATTTTAAAAAAAATCCACCAGATTCAAAACCTGGACCGCCTCTTCCTAGTCGATGTGCCTAACCACTACACCACATACTGTTATGCATGTATAAATATATATTTACATATATATATTTTTACAAAGCATGGAAATAGGGGTAAACCATGGGTAAAGTTTTTCCCGTGGAAATTTTTTTGTTCCTATGGAAAAAAAATCTCACACTTACATGGGAAATCTATACCCACGGTTCTTAAAAAATGTGGGTATAGGTCGACCCTATACCCATGGTTTTTGAGAATCATGGGTATAGGTTTTTAACCAACACCTATACCCATGGTTTTTTTTAGAACCATGGGTATAGGTTTTGAACCGAACCACATGCCCACAGTTTTTCAAAAATCGTGGGTATAGGCTGGAATTTTCAACCTGTACCTACAGTTTTCCAAAACTGTGGGTATAGGTTCTAAACCAATCCCTATAACCATGATTTTGGAAAACCATGAGTATAGGGTCAACTTATACACATGGTTTGATCCAAAACCATTGATATAGGGTCGACCTATACCCATGGTTTGATCCAAAACCGTGGGTATATGTTTATTTTCCAGTAGTGTGGTAAAAACATTGGTCTATCTAGCTCTCTAAGCTCCACCAGCTCTAGATACTCCTGGGAATTTGTTGAAAGGTCTATCGTTTGCACAAGACACAACATGTATGAGAAAATATCATGTAGGGGTGAGTATAATAATTCATAGTAGGTGCCCCCAAAACCCAAAATTAAAGGGAACAACTGAAAGACAACAGCATGCTCGACCCAACTAGAGGAGAAAACCCAAATGAGAGAGAAACTCCATCTCAAACGCTCATCATCTAGAAATGGCTAGTCATATTTAACCACATGGTGTGTCAAACAAGATACATTACATCACCTTAAGGTATCCTAGAAAACACCCATATATACTCGTCTCAGACTCCAAGTCTCATGAGGTCCCAACCTCACAGCCAGCCACATGATTAAACTCAAGGCTCAAAGGTATCACTCATATAAGAGTACTCACTACATGATCCCTACCATCCCAGTTGACACTTGCCTAAGAGATACGGTCCATCGGGAACAACCCTTCCATCCCTGATGGCCCATTTGAGAGAACATGCACCATCAGAAACTTCTATCTAGATTCAACTCTAGTGCCCGACACCAGAGGTCCTATCACCGTTTTCTTGCACCCCTACATAATCTCATAAGAACCCAAGTAGAGATGTTATACCCCCGTCACTACACACAGTTGAGGGGGAACTTCTAAAAGCTATGCACCACATGAATCCTCTCTAACACTACTGGAAAAGGGACCTTTCCCAACAGTTGTGTACCAACGGTTCAATGAACCGTTGGCATATCTTGTTTTTCCCAACGGTTTATAGAAACCGTTGGGAAAAACCCCTCAATGCATAGTTTTCCCAACGGTTTCATACAACCGTTGGGAAAGATAGGTTTTTCCCAACGGTTCCTAAGAACCGTTGGGAAAAGTGGTGAAAAATCTTGTTTTCCCAACGGTTCTATGGAACCGTTGGGAAATGTTGGTCATTCCCAACGGTTTTTAATAACCGTTGGGAAAAAAAAGCCCCAAATACCAAATCGAGCCAGCGGCCTCCCCACATTCCAGAAGCATTCAGTTCATGTCCTCCTGGAGCGATTCCTTGCAGAAGGACCTCCCAATCCCCACATCTTCCATCAGATCATCACCTACCAGGTTAGACTCCTATATTTTATCAACGATATAGTTCCAGCTCTTATAAATCATATACTTCTATTCTTGATTTCGTTATTCCCAATTATTAGGGTTTTTGTAAAAATTTATGATTATTTCATGGTGGTCATGTGCACCACTATAGGTACATTGATTCACTAATTTATTTTGGTATTTCCATAAAATTCGAATACAATTTATTAATGAATCAATGTTGAGTGTTAACATGACATTCATGTTCTTTATTTAAAGTGTAAACAAATACTTATATAGAATTTCCTTGTAAAACCTGATGGTTTAACTCTAGTTAAATGGAATCATAATTTTGTATGTTATTAATATTTAGTAATTGGTGAGGTGAATCATATATGTATATGAAAAATGGATCAAGATCATTTAGTATTGGATAGAATTATTCCCTAGTAATGTGAGACCCTTATGTTGTGGGGTGAGTATGGAGTAGTGAGATATATTGCTTGTTACTTACCTTTTTTCAATTCTATGAGGTAATGATGGCATGCACTCATTTTTTGAGATCTGTCAATGTTTTTATGGTTTTGATAGTGATCCATGATGTGTATCCTAGTATGTAAGATCTCCTCTAACTAGGAAAGCATATGAACTCACCCCTTAGATGTTTTGACAAAGAATAAACAAGTTAATTTCATCCAGCACACCCCATGGGTGGGAAAAGATGGGGAAGAAACTACCAACACACCATAAAGGAACCAAAAGGCATCCCTATAAAGTCCAGTAACATCTACTACAGGCAAGACGCTCAAAAATAGGGTCATGCTAGAAAGTTTGACGGGCATCATATCGACTGTTTCTCTAAAAATTACAAAATAATGAATGGAAAGTATATACTACCTACCTTACCTCAGTATTAGAGTCCTCATCCAATATCAATTCCCGATTCAGGTTCATTTATGACAAATCTAAAGAATTAATGAAGAAGAAGAGATTAGGGAATATGAGCTGAAATCCAAAGAGTGTATACACTGTTCCAAAGAATAAATAATGGATAAAAGGGCATGAGTACTTACCATTGGGATTCCAATGAGACCGAAGATGAATTAATTGGAGTCCAGATGGCTGCTAGATCTGAAAAAAATACATAAAAGGGGTTTTAGGATTTAAAAGAGGGGGAAAAGGCCTTTGTATGAAAAAATTGAGGCTATTAACTCTATTTAAAGAATATATTGGGAAAAGAAATGACGCATAATTATCTTACACAGTGTGTAATGCCCGATTTTAACTTCCTAAAAAAAATAACCTACAATCAATGAATGGTCATAGCTAGTCCATTACGCATTTTGAAATGATATTACATGATGTGAATCCCCCTTTCATGTCATGTAATCGGCCTAATGCTAGGCTACCTCCTTCCAGCCTCTTCTTTTCCAAGTACAACTAATCGGCCCCTGGCTCAACTTAGGGTATAAGCCAAAAAGGAAAGTAAACAAGCGTTTAACTATAAAACAAGAGATTATAACCCCAATAAAAATCTATTATTATATAATCTTTCCCCTAAAAGTAATTTTTCCCTAAATTGAAATCTTATGGGTGGTCATGATTATCCTAAATACAACTCCAACCACTGAGCATGTAGATCGAACTACCTCTCCAAAGTCTCATCCTGTAAACAGATGTGCATCTATATCTCCCAATCTATAGGAACTAACCAGCCTTCAGGAATCTGTTGATAATTTATCCCAACAATCCATGGGTCATATGTGACGTGTACGAGCCAACCCGGGATGAATCCGAGTCGCGGTATTGCCGGGATAAGTTTAAGTGGCTCTCTTTTGTTTAAAATGAACACCATTTTAAGTACATACGGAAAAACGACCAAACGGATTCGGTTTCCGTTGAAACTTTAGGAGAACGATCCATGGGTCATATGTGACGTGTACGAATCAACCCCTCCACAATCGGAGACGCGGTGTGGCCGACACCACTCAAAAAGTGTCGGTCTTTTGTTTCAAAAAGACGTCATTTTAAGTCCACCGGCCAGCCGGTGTGAGACCACCGGCCAGCCGGTAAGGTCACCGGCCAGCCGGATCCAGCCCATCGGCCAGCCGGTGGACAAGGCAGAAGGCCTTGCCCTCTGCCAGGTGCCACCGGTCAGCCGGTGTCTGGCCACCGGCCAACCGGTGGGCCCAGACAGAATGGAATACCTTCTGTCCAGACCACCGGCCAGCCGGTGCCTGGCCACCGGCCAGCCGGTGGAACCCAGACAGAATAGCATGCTTCTGTCCAGACCACCGGCCAGCCGGTGGCTCAGCACCGGTCAGCCGGTGGAGCCAGAGAAATCCCTTGCTTCTGTCTGGTGCACCGGCCAAACGCATTCCGAATCTTTTGATCATTTATCACAACAATCCATGGGTCATATGTGACCTGTACGAGGCAACCCGGGTTCAATCCGAGTCGCGGTGTGGCCGAGATCAGTCTAAGTGGCTCTCTTTTGTTTAAAATGGACACCATTTTAAGTACATACGGAAAACCGACCAAACGCATTCGGTTTCCATTGAAACTTTAGGAGAACGATCCATGAGTCATATGTGACGTGTACGAATCATCCCCGCCTCAATCCGAGCCGCGGTGTGGCCGACACCGCTCTAACTGTGTCTGTTTTGTTTAAAATGGACAGGATTATAAGTGAAAAGAACAACTGGCATACGCAAAACCGACCAAACGCATTCAGAATCTTTTGATAATTTATCACAACGATCCATGGGTCATATGTGACGTGTACGAGCCAACCCGGGTCAATCCGAGTCGCGGTGTGACCGGGATCAGTCTAAATGGCTCTCTTTTGTTTAAAATGTACACCATTTTAAGTACATACGGAAAACCGACCAAACGCATTCGGTTTCCATTGTAACTTTAGGAGAACGATCCATGGGTCCTATGTGACGTGTACGAATCATCCCGCCTCAATCCGACATGCGGTGCGGCTGACACCACTCAAAGTGTCCGTCTTTTGTTTCAAAAGGACGTCATTTTAAGTGAAAAACATCAACTGACATACGGAAGACCGACCAAACGCATTCGGATTCTATCGATACTTTAGCACAACGATCCATGGGTCATATGTGATGTGTACAAGTCAACCCCGTCTTAATCTGAGATGTGGTGTGGCCGACACCGCTCTAACTATGTCTCTTTTGTTTAAAATGGACATGATTATAAATGAAAAGAACAACTGGCATACGCAAAACCGACCAAACGCATTCGGAATCTTTTTATAATTTATCACAATGATCCATGGGTCATATGTGACATGTACGAGCCAACCCGGGATGAATCTGAGTCGCGGTGTGGTCGGGATGAGTCTAAGTGTCACTCTTTTGTTTAAAATGGACAACATTTTAGGTACATACGGAAAACCGACCAAACGCATTCGGTTTCCATTTAAACTTTAGGAGAACGATCCATGAGTCATATGTGACGTGTACGAATCAACCCCGCCTCAATTGGAGACGCGGTGTGGTCGGCACCACTCATAGTGTCCGTCTTTTGTTTCAAAAGGACGCCATTTTAAGTGAAAAACATCAACTGGCATACGGAAAACCGACCAAACGCATTAGGATTCTGTCGATACTTTAGCACAACGATCCATGAGTCAAATGTGACGTGTACGAGTTAACCCCGCCTCAATCTGAGGTGCGGTGTGGCCGGTATCACTTCAGGTGTATGTATTTTGTTTAAAATGGACATCATTTGAGGTAAAAATATATGGTATAGAAAAAACCGATCATATTATGAATTGAATTTCAGATTCCACGTATAATTGTCATCTAAATTTTAAATTGAATTCTATATGAATTATGTATGTTTATGAATTGTAATTTAATTATGGATTTGTATAGTTTCAGGATCCATTATATGTTAAATGTGTATGAATTTGTTCGTAATTGAATATGTATGTTTTATTTTATTACTGGTACAATAGTTGGATCGAAAATGAGGTGAAAATGAGGTGAAAATGAGGCCTGATGACTGGTGGTGATAGACAGGGGACAGGGGCTGTGCAAATTGCAGGGTGCTGTAATTTGCAGCATAGGGTATGCCAACGGTTTTAAACCGTTGGCATATAAGTTTTAGCATGTCTTTTCCCAACGGTTCTAAACCGTTGGGAAAGACTTCACCAATTCCCAACGGTTTAAAACCGTTGGGAAAAAATGTGTGGCATTTGGTTTTCCCAACGGTTTTGGGAGAACCGTTGGGAAAAACTACCCCAACGGTTCACCCAAACCGTTGGGGTAGGGTAACTTCTATGGGCCTATTGCAACGGTTGCAAGTAAACCGTTGGGAAAACCTTTCCCAACGGCTTACTTCCCAACGGTTATGAGAACCGTTGGGAAAACCTTTCCCAACGGTTTCAGGGGCTTTCCCAACGGTTCTGAACCGTTGGGAAATAGTTTATTTCCAGTAGTGTAAAGAGAGGGAAAGGAGGGACCCACACCTTGCTACTGCCCCGCAGCCGAGGGAGTATTAACTCCTAAACATCTCATGAAACCTATGTAATACCCATAAGGAGAGTCTCACACCTCACCACATTGAGGGAGAAATACCTCCTAACTAGGTGTCATGTAAAACAAGTAGAGGGGGGTGATCCTCACAACTGCACTCCACAACTGAGGGAGCTCCAACTCCCATGGAGGACCTACTCCCCTTCGCCACTCAAATATAAGGGAGTACCACTCTGTAGATAGAGGAAATGCACCCTCTGTATAGGTGAGTTCCATCTATACCTGTTTGATCGTAATGGGGGAACCACACCCTGAAAAAAAAAAGGGATTACTGACCCTGTAATAGAGAACCCGCACCCTGGTACGATATGGGTAGGGGTGTCCATGGGTTGGGTCGGGTCGGGTCAGAGGCGTTTCAGGGCCCAACCCGAACAAAAAAGTTTGGGTCAGGTCGGGTTGGGTCACATGCTTCAGGATCAGCTAACCTAACCCAACTCAACCCTTTGGGGTTGGGTTACCCGCCACATGCCTGAAGGACCCAACCCAACCCAACCCATTGTGGGTCAGGTCAATTTGGATAGGGTTATATGTGTAAACCCAACCCAACCAGACCCAAATCATCCTAACCCGACAGACCTGAACCAGCCACTCAGACCCAACACCCCCTAGACCCAACCCGATGAACCCCTGCACTACACCAGCCTGTTGCACACCCCTCCCCCAGACCCAACCCGATGGACCCCAGTTGCCCCCCCCTGTACACTAGCCTGCCCCCACCCCCTCCCCCACCCTGCCTCAGCCTGCCCCTCTCCCCCTACACACAAAACAAAACCCAGCCCCCTCCCCCTGCACTACACCCCCTGCCCCCTCCCCCTGCACACCAGCCTCCCCCCTCCTACACCCCTGCACAAAACCCCTCTCCCCCCTACACACAAAACCCATCCCCCTCCCCCCTGAACCCCCTACCCCCTCCCCCCTGCACACCAGCCTCCCCCTTCTTGTACCCTTGCACAACACAACACCCTTCTCCCCCTGCACACAAAACCCAGCCCCCCTCCCCCCTGCACCCCCCTGCCCCCTCCCCTCCTCTCTTGCACCCCTGCACAACACCCCTCCACCCATGCACCCCTACACCAGCCTGCAGCAGCCTCCTTACACCCCTACACCCCTGCCCCCTCCCCCTGCACACACCAGCCCCCCTCCCCCCTGCACACTCCCCCTGCAAACTAGCCAACCCCCCTCTCCCCCTTGCCTGCACACCAGACCCAGCCTCCCCACCTACACCACCAGCCTCCTTACACCCCTACATCAGCCTACCTGCCTCCCCCCCTGCACACTCCCCCCTGCACACACACTCCCCCCTGCAAACCATCCTGCCCCCTACAAACTAGCCAACCCCCCCTCTTTCCCCCCTGCATGCACACCAGACCCAGCCCCCCCCCCCCACATTAAACCAGCCTGCCTCCCCCCCCCCTCCTGCACCCCTGCCCCCCCTTCACACCACCTCCCCTCTGCACACTCCCCCACCCTGCAAAGCAAACCCCCCCCCCCTCATCCCCCCTGCCTGCCTGCACACACCAAACCCAGCCTCCCCCTCCTCCCCTGCACCCATGCCCCCTCCCCCCTGCACACATCATCCCCCTCCCCCCTTGCACACACTAGCCCCCCTCCCCCCTACACTGCACCCCTGCACACCAACCTCCCCCCTCCCCCTGCAAACCAGCATGCCACCTCTCCCCCCTACCTGCACACACTAAACCAACCCAACCTATCTCCCCCCTGCACCCCCTCCCACCCTACACACACCAGCCTCCCCCTTGCACACTCCCCCCATGAAAACCAGCCTACCCCCCTCTCCCCCCCTCCCCATGCCTACCTGCACACCAGACCCAGCCAGCCCCCCCTGCACCAGCCTTTCTCTCTCCCCAGACCAGACCTAACAGTGAACACATGTAAGTTTTAGCCAGCCACACATATCTCAGACAAAAGGAAAAGTAAAAAAAAGTAAAAAAAAGTAAAAAGAAGACAATTAAATAAAAACTAAAAAAATTATTTGTATTAAATACATAATACTAAATATTAAATACGTTTTCTCTATAAAAATCATCATATAAATCTACTTCCTAGTGAAGTAAATCACACCAATAAACATGGAGAAAACAAAAAATAACATATAATTAGGACAAAATTCCAATAAGGTAAGGTTTTCAGATCAGGATTCAGAAGTTGAAATATTCAGAAAATGTGTAATACATGCTATGTATAGGTAAGAAAACCTGTTGACAAAAGAAATTATCCAGCATTCAAGCTTCTGAGAGTAGATACTCCACCATCTTTCACCATATATAATTTCAAAGTTTTTGACAATTTAAGAACAAAATGAAGAAGGGAATAAAACAGAATAACAACCATGTTTAACTTATAAGTTAAGAATCAATCACCCAGATCAATTTCAGGAAATAGGTAATATAAAATTGGAAGCCTTCAGGTCTTACATCTCTGCACAACAAACCTGCAACAATCACCCAGTACAACAAATATTTGTCTTAGCAACCTTGGAATTTAAATAAACAACTTAAAAAAACACACACGAAATGATGACACGAACCATTTCTCACTGAGAAAGTATATCATTTTACAAAATTTAGAAAAAAATGACATGAAATTTCTATCCATGTAAGTATGTAGAAGGTACAATCATAAATTTATACCTTAATGAAGAGTGCCTCATCCATCATCCTTGCTTATTCTACTTTATAGAGTGATACTATAATCATGAATTGTGTTGGATTATGTCATATCTTAAAAAACACAAAAAAATAAAGAACAAGTCAGTATTTTAATTTTTCAAACAAATGTTTATAATTTACAAATGAAAAATGATAAAAAAAAGCATAATATTTTTAATGGTACCTGATTAAATTGATTCCACTTCTTCTAGTTTATTTCGAATGCCAATTGGTTTAGAATTTCTAAACCAATTTTGTGAGAAAATTAATGCTTCAACAGTGTTGGGATTCAAACAACTACGAAAAGAATCAAGGACTCATCCTCTTGTACTAAAAGCGGACTTTAAAGATACTATAGTTAAAGGAATTGCTAGAATATCTCTAGAAATGCATGAGAGAACATGATATTTGCTTGCCTTTCCTTTCCACTAACTTAAAATATCAAATCCTTCGAAATCATCCTCACAATCATCAATCTTAAGATATCTCTCTAGTTCATTACTCTTTTGTGTCAATTGCCTTTTCCTTTTCTTCAATCTGTATGCATCTTTCCATTTCTCACCATCCTCACTATCGGTACTAGCATCATGAATATGTGAATCTTGATGAGAACTTGACTCACATTTATCAACAATTGGAATGGGATATTTACATTTGTAAAACTCATGGAGATTTTGCAGAACCTCTGTTAATTTATTGATCAACTGATTTTTGTCTTCTTCATCATCAAGAATCATTTTAACTCTATCCCGAATATATTCCAATTTATATCGGGGATCAAGAACAACTACCACAAGTAAGAGAGAATTAAAATTTGAATCAATACCTCAATACTTTTCCAACTTAAGCTTCATTGCAATAGCCATTGCACTCACAGTAATATCATGACTCTTCATCCATTTCTTGATTTTTCTATATATGTCACAAAGAGGATGAAAGAAAGTGTGACATGTCACATGCATAGAACCAGAAAACTTAATAGTGTTATCATAAATTTTTTTAAGAACTTGACAAATACACAAGCATGCTCCCAATCATATGTTGTAGGAGCCCCGCCTTCACAGACAAGAGCACTCCTAAAACTTGCATCATCCTCAAGGAGAATAAATACTTTCTCATATTTCTCTGCAATATCCAACATAAAGTAACAATAATTCCACCTAGTAGGCACATCAAGAATTATGTCTTATTTACTAGGAATTTTTAACTCCTCAGATATGCTCTTGAAAAGAGCCAATCTTGAAGGTGAACTTATCACAAATTTGTAGGAAACTCTGATTCTAGCAATTGATGTTGATATTTCCTTTAGCCCATCACTAACAATAAGGTTTAAAATATGTGCACAACATCTCATATGCATATAATCTCCATTAAGAATAGACACATTCTAATCATTAACCCTCCTCACCAAATAACTGATCGTTGTATTATTAGAACTAGCATTGTCCATGGTAACAGTATTAATCCTTTCAATCCTCCATTGTTTCAATGTCTGTTATAATACTCGACCAATTGTTTCCCCTTTATGATCTGCAACAAGACAAAATCAAATGATTTTTTTATTTAAGATCCAATTATCATCAATAAAATGTGCAGTCACACGCATATAATTCAGATTTTGAATTAAAGTCCATGTGTCAGTTGTAAGACATACCATGTGAGAGAACATATCAAACATAGACTTGAATTGTTATTTCTCAGCCAAATATAACTGCAAGAAATCCCTAGCAACTATTTGTCTAGATGGAAATTGAAATTGAGGTTGAAAAACTTCAATAAATTCTATAAAACCTTGATTCTCAACATATTTAAATGATAACTCGTCAATGATTATCATTTTAGCAAGATCTATTCTACACTCTTCTTGGTTAAAATGGGCTATTGAAATTTTAACCATCCCATCATCCTCATATTTACACTTATTTGTAAGACCAGGAGTGGTTTTACTCTTTTCAAGATTTTTGTGTGGATTTTTGTTGCACCTTATCAAATGCCTATTCAAATTACTAGTTCCATGTTGGCCAGATGTGCAAGCATAATCTTTTTCACAATAATTACAAACATCCCTTCCATTTTTATTATGAAAATGATCTCAATCTTGATAAATTCTAGAACCATGAGGTTTATGAATTGTTACCTTATTATTAGGAGACCTCTTAGTACTCTCACTTTCTTCAACTAGTATGCAACTAATCCCCCCTACTATTTCTATTGAATGTGTAGTTGGAGTAGACCCCATCTGAATTTGGGTTCCTACACCACCAACTAGAGGATTAGAACCACTTATTTTATCACCACCTTCCATGAATCTCTAGCTAGCTATTGTCACTGTCAGCTCGTGGCACACACACCCCTGGTAGAATAAGGAGAATAAATTTTAAAACCAATATATGGATTTGAAATTACAAATACAAGGATAATCAATGATAAAAAATTTAAGAAATTTTTTTTTAAATGATTATAAGGCCCATCATGCCTTGATCCCAACACAACACGACACCTACTCAACAAAAAATAACCTCCTTCAGGAAGGGAGATTCACATAGGCTGATATGCAGTAGCTGTTTCATGGAGGGTTCTTTATAGATAACCTATTTCAAATATTTCTGCATGAATCAATCATTCCCCCGTTTTTTTATCAATCCCACTATTCTCATAACACCATCTCCTATATGAAATGGGTGTATTTGGAGGTTATCTTTACCCTCTATTTCATTCTATCACCCCACAAATCATTCAGACTTCCTATGGTTATTTTTTGAGAAGTAATATAATACTAAATGAAAGGGATTTACTACAAGTTATATGATTCACTAAAGTCATCCACCAGGTTCATATCAGCCCAAATGACCCCAATTTTACTTATCTATAGTGATCAAGACCCTTTCAAGGGAAATATTATTAGTATCACTAATTAAATGGGAAACATTTGTGAAATTCACTCTATATATACCCTTAAATTCAAACCCTTTTATGACATAATCATCCCTGTAGTATGAATTTAAAATGTATATGACAAGGCAAACATAATTTAAAAGAACATTGTTGACCTCACTTATTTTGATAATCCCAATTATGCTTTCACATACTTTGATAAATCCCAAATAAATGTTTATCTATATATTAATTCTTTCAATCTATGACATTATATAATCAATTTGATAATAATATTAAAATAATATTTGAAATATGTTAATCAATGTTTATCTAGGTTTATATAAATTTTGAAATAATTCTAACTCAATCGGATATGTTTTTCATAAAGTAGATAAGTGTTAAGTCACTGATATGCTTATAGCTACTGATACAGATCTACCAGTACTTAGTCTACCGATAGACATAGTCACCGATAAGCTAAGGTCACCGATATGCAGAGTTACCGGTATGTATAAGTCCACCGGTAAGCACATGTCACTGATAGATCAAATCCACCGATACAGACAGTTACCGATAGAAGCTGAGCTACCGATAGAACAAGTATCCCGATATGCATAAGTCTATTAGTATGCACTTAATCACTGGTACAGAATGAAGATACTGATATGCACAAGCTACCGATACAAAGTTTACCGATACAGACAGTCAAGAATACAAAAGAGCCACTGATATAAGCGAGCTACTGATAGACCAATAGCTACAGATAGGAGTCACTGGTATATAGAGCTACTGATAGAAGGATTCACCGGTATATAGAGCTACTGATACACAGAGTAACAGCTACTGACACAAGGAGATACCGATACAAGGACAAAGAGCTACCGATAGGAGCTCACTGCTATACAAAGTCCACCATTACATATCTACTGACAGAAAGCTACTGATGAAAGACTTACCAGTCACTGTTTCCTAAACTCTTCTTTTGTCAATATTATTTATTTATTAAGCAACAGTCATATTTGATTATTTTAATGCAATTAATGTTATTTAATGATAGTTGTTGGCATGTCAGGGAACCGTACCTAGTACCCATGAAAAGGTAATCATTCCCATTTGCCAGAGCTGAAAGCTATATAAGGATTAAGGCCAGACATACAGACGTGAACAAAAAGGGAAAAAGAGTGTTGTAAAGTGGTGCATACAGAAAGACTACATCCATAATTGAAGAACACTGGACATACATGAATCCATTCATTCTAAAGTAGAACACAAGTTGCACCTTATTCAAGGAGTGAAGAACTACAACGAGATCTTCATGCACTCAAGCTGATCAAGCTGAACCTGAAAACCAAGGAAGAAAACGACACTCTATTTTCCAAACAAAAACCAGAGAAGGACTCAGAAGCATTTATAACAAATCTAAAGGAGTCCAGAGCTGCTCTTCAAATCACTAGTGCATTCTAAACTCATATCTACTCTCTTAGTGATTCTTTTATTTACATTTCGAGCAGTGTGTGTGCTTTGTATATTTCATACTCACACTATCTCTTTTGCTAAACTAGAGGATCTCTAAATCCTCACACAAACCTTCCATAACTCTTTTTTATCCCACTGTGGATAATGGTAGAGGTCAAGTAAGACCTGGACAGCCAGTGTGATGTTGTTTTGTTTTCCCACATAGAACTGTGGTAGAGGTCTTAGTTTATGGACAGTATGAGCACTGTTTTTTACCCTGATCCAGGGTGTGGATCAAATTTATATAAATTGTTTGAGAGGACTAAGTCTCTTCTTGAGACTGAACCTCTTGGTTACATCTGTTGTGCATCTTAGATTAAGTCTAAAGTATACTATATATTTTATATTCCGCTGCTAGTTACTTTGAAATATAGTTTGTTTTAAAGTTACTTTGATAGTTAAATTAGCAAGTGTTTATACTTATTGTGAACCAGTAAGTTAGTTTAAAAAGTTAATTTAATCTCCTGATTAAATAAACTGAGACCTAATCAATCTTTGAGAAACTAATTGAAATTTTACAATTTGTATAAATTCACTACAGTTTAACTTGTTTTTAAATTGGGGGATTTTAAGAGAAATATTTTTTAACAGAAATTTTAATTGGAACTCAATTCACCCCCCTCTTGAGTATCCACTCTGACCAACATTTGGTATCAAAGGTTTTGTTTATTATTAAAGTTTTTCGAAACACTCTATTTTTTAACTATGATTTTAGTTGTATCTCAAAGATCTTAAATTTATGTTAGTTCTAAATTTTATCTCTTTAAATACATTTTCTAAAATTGAATTATGGATAATAGACTTGAAGGTGCTGCTACCAACCGGACACCTTTCTTTAATGGTACAAATTATGATCAATGGATGCTTAAAATGAAAATTCATTTAGAGAGTATGGGATTTGATATTTGGACTGCTATAGAAGCTTAATATAAGATTCTAGAAACTGATAGAACTACTTGGGATGAAGCTACTAAGACTGCTTACAATAATAACTATAAAGCAATGAATGCCTTGTACTGTGCTTTAGGAGATGAAGAATTCAATCGCATATCTGCTTGTAAAACTGCTTATGAAATTTGGGACACTTTGGCTATTTCTCGTGAGGAAACAACCACTGTCAAAGAAATGAGGCTGATACCTATACTATTAAATATGATAATTTTAAAATGAAGCCTGATGAACCCATTTCTGACATGTATCTCAGGTTCAATGAGATTGTCAACACTATGAGCTCTCTTGGTAAAGTTGTTCCTGCAAAAGAACAAATCATGAGGATATTAAGATGTCTGCCAGAAAGATGGTGAGACACATCTGTTTCCATTAGAGAATCATGCGACATCAGAAAAATGTCTGTTAAATAATTAATTGGTAAGCTAATGATGTATGAGGAAGAGATGAAGGTCAACAAAGAAGAGGATGATGAACCAAGGAATAAGTCAGTAGCCTTCAAGACATCTGATTCAAAGAGTAAAGACAAAGGAAAACTTCAAAGTGAAAGTGATAGTTCAAGTAGTGATGAGAGTGCATCTGACAGTGATGCTGAGATGGCTTAGATAGCCAGAAGATTCAAGAAGTTCTACAGGAAGAATAAATTCTTCAGAAAATCAAAATAAAAAGGAAAATATGATAACAAAGGTCATTAGAATAAGGACTAGAAGAATCCTGATAAAAGTTATGAAATTTTCTGCTATGAATGCAAAAGGAAAGGACATGTAAAAGCAGACTGTCCAAAATTGAAGTTCAAAAAGAAATATGAATACAAAGACAACAAGTATAAGAAAGCTATGAAAGCAACTTGGAGTGCTTCAGAGGACAGTTCAAATGATTCTGATCCTACTCAGGATGAAAAATCTCAAAAAATCTAACATGCATTTTATGACAAACACATCTAAGGTAACATTGGATACTCCTTTAAATTCATATTATTCTAGAGTTGATTCTGATTCTGAATCTGAAAATATGTCTAGTAAAGAATTATTTGAATATTGTAATATGCTAGAAGAGACCTGTAATGAATTGAAGGATAAGTAAAAATCTTTAAAGAAACATCATGCTTTAACCATCTCTGTTAAATCATCCCTTGATATAGAAAAGGAAAAGAATGCTCAATTACTTAAGGAAAATACTGAACTAAAGTTGTCTAATGAGAAATTAAGGAATGACTTAGAAAAATTCGCAAATAGAAAAGATAAACTCGCTAAAATGTTAGGAAAACAAGTAGAACCAAAATATACCACTGGTATAGGCTATCAGCCTGGAAAGAGACAGATTACTAAAACTAGATTTATTCCAAAATCTGGACAGAATGCTGCTAGTTCTAGTTCTGGAAATTCATATGCTTCAACTAGTTATTCGTATGGTTATAGATCAAATAAAGTTTATTTTTTAAAATCTATTGATTCTGTAAGTTATTTGAGACCCATAAGACAAATCTGGGTACCTAAAGCTTTGATTGCTAACCTGTCTGGACCCAAGAAAATATGGGTACCAAAATCATTTTCTGTTTAAGCCTGTTTTGTATGATATTTTCTTGAAGAGTTCTCACAAAAAGGTATGGTACTTGGACAGTGGATGTTCAAGGCATATAACTGGAGATTACTCATGCTTCAAGAGTTTAATCAAATTTGATGGAGTCCATGTCACCTTTGGTGATAATTCTAAAGGAAAAATCATCGGCCTGGGCCAGATTGGTAATACTGATTCAGTTTTAATTTCCAATGTTTTATTTGTTGATGGACTTAAATATAATCTGTTAAGTATTTCTCAGTTATGTGATGATGGTTTCAATGTTAAATTTGAAAATGATTCTTGTAATTTTTGTAACTCTAAAAATGTTTTAGTATTTTCTGCTTTGAGAAATGAAAATGTTTATGCTGTTGATTTGAATTATTTTGCTAAACAAAACATTACTTGCATAATTCTTTTCATAAAGAGTCTTGGATTTGGCACAGAATATTAGGACACTGCAACATCCATTCACTTATAAAATTGACTAGGAAGAACTTAGTTAGAGACCTACCCAAACTTGAATTTCCATCAGACAAAGTTTGTAATCCCTGTCAAAAGCGAAAGCAACATAAAGTTTCTTTTAAATCAATGAAAGAAGTTTCAACTTCTCAACCTCTCGAGTTGGTTCACATGGATTTGTTTGGACCCTCTAGAGTTTTTAGTTTAAATGGGAAGCACTATGTCTATGTCTTAGTAGATGACTTTTCTATATAGACTTGGGTATATTTCTTAGCTCACAAAAGTGAAGCTTGTTCTTACTTTATTAAATACTACAAGTCTGTAGAGAACCTTAGTGGACTTAAGATTAAGACCCTGAGAAGTGATCATGGTCATGAGTTTGAAAATCATGAGTTTGAATCTCATTTCTCACACAATGGCTATAGTCACAACTTTTCTGCCCCTAGAACACCTCAGCAGAATAGTGTAGTAGAAAGAAGAAATAGAACCCTTCAAGAGATTACAAGAACCATACTTAATGAATATGTCCTATCTGGTAATTTTTGGGTTGAAGTTGTAAACACAGCTTGTTATATTATAAATAGAGTCTTGATTAGACCCGTTCTCAAGAAGACCCCTTATGAGTTGTGGAATAATAGGAAACCTAAGGTTAGTTACTTTAGAGTTTTTGGTTGCAAAGTCTTTATTCTCAATACAAAGGATAATCTTGACAAGTTTGCATCCAAAAGTGATGAAGAAATTTTTCTCGATTATTATTTAACTAGAAAAGCCTGTAGAGTCTTTAATAAAAGAACCAAATGTATGGAAGAATTTGTTCATATCAAGTTTGATGAAACTGATCCACATGAACCTAAGTCTTCTCTTGAAAATCTTGAAGAAGATTTGTCTATTATGGACCTTAATGATAAAACCAATGAGTCTGTTGTAAAGACATCTAGTTCTGGACATATTCCAGAATCTGATTCTGTAGAACCCGAACTTAGATAAGATCCTGAAATTTATAGTCCTACCTTTACTAGATCAACTATGATTCTAAAGAATCATCCTTTAGATGCTGTTGTTGGTAATCTTGATAGAGGGACACAGACTAGAGCTTCTCTAATAAACCAGGTTGAACATCAAGCCTTTATTTTATAGTTAGAACCTAAAAATGTCAATAATGAAATCAATGATGAATTTTGGGTAATGGAAATGCAAGAAGAATTAAATCAATTTGAAATAAACAAAGTCTGGGAATTAGTTGACAGACCTAAGGACACTTTGACCATAGGCACTAAATGGGTTTTTAGAAACAAAGTTGATGAGTTTGGAAATATAGTTAGAAACAAAGCAAGGATAGTTGCACAAGGGTATAGTCAAGAGGAAGGAATAGAATATGAGGAAACCTTTTCCCCTGTAGCTAGATTATAAGCCATTAGGATCTTACTTGCCTATGCTGCTCATCTGAATTTCAAGATATATCAAATGGATTTTAAAAGTGATTTTCTAAATGGTTTTATAATTGAAGATGTTTTTATTGAACAACCACCTGGATTTACAAACCCCCATTTCCAAAATCATGTTTTTAAACTTTCTAAAGCTTTATATGGTTTAAAACAAGCTCCAAGATCTTGGTATGATAGACTTAGCAATTTTCTTATTTCAAAAGGTTTTACTAAAGGGATTGTTGATCCAACTCTTTTTATTAAAAGAATTTCTAAAGATGTTTTGATGGTACAAATCTATGTTGATGATATTATTTTTGGATCTTCTAAACATTCTTTATGTACTTATTTTTCAAAGAGTATGCAAAATGAATTTGAAATGAGTTTAATGGGAGGACTCAAATATTTTCTTGGATTTCAAGTTTTTCAAAATGAAAATGGTATTATTTTGAATCAAAGTAAATATACAAAGGATCTTTTAAAACGTTTTGGTCTGGATAGTATTAAGGAAAGTGATACACCTATGAGTACTGTTTGTAAATTGGACATTGATGAAACTGGGAAACCAGTGGATCAAACCAACTACAGAGGTATGATTGGAAGCTTACTTTACCTTACTGCTAGTCGACCAGACATCATGTTTAGTGTGTGTATGTGTGCAATATTTCAAGCTAATCCTAAAGAATCTCATTTTCTTGTTGTTAAAAAAAATTTAAGTATCTTAAACATACTGAAAATTTGGGTTTGTTTTATCCAAAAGGACAATCTTTTGAATTAATGAGTTATTCAGATGCTGAATTTTCTGGTTGTAAGTTGGATAGAAAAAGCACATCTGGAACATGTCATTTATTGGGAAAATCCTTAGTATCTTTGTGTAGTAAGAAGTAGAATTTTGTAGTTTTTTCCACTACCAAAGCAGAGTATATAGCTTCTAGTAGTTGTTGTGCACAAATTTTGTGGATGAAACAAACTCTTTTGGACAATGGATATGATTTTAAGCATGTTTCAATAAACTGTGATAACACTAGTGAAATTAATATCTATAAGAACCTTTTATCTCACTCTAGGACCAAACACATTGATGTAAGGCACCACTTTTTGAGAGATCATTACCAAAAGGGTGATATTACTCTTGAATTTATAGGTATTGAACATCAATTAGCTAACATTTTCACCAAACCTTTAAGTTTGGATAGGTTAAGTTACATTAGACATGAGTTAGGAATGATTAACCTTGACCGGTAGAAACCTCACTGTTATACCTCACTGGTATAGAAACCTCACTGTTATACCTCACCGATATGAAACCTCACCGATATACCTCACCAATATTAAACCTCACCGATATACCTCACCAATATGAAACCTCACCGATATACCTCACCGATATGAAACCTCACTGATATACCTCACCGTTAGGAATTCTCACTGATATACCCTACCGATAAGTATGCGTTGTTTTAAACTTCTGTCTGCCGCCAAAATTTGTATTGTTTGTACTTTACTTTTTATATTTTAATTATTTATTTTATGATTCCTAAATGATAAAACTAAGTCTTAATTACTTCTCGATCCACCTCAAACCCTTTGCCCTCAAGCCTTAGCTCCAGAATCTCGTGAAAATACTAAGTTCCTCGAACTAGAAATGGAAAAAACCAAAATGCCTACTGTCAGAGATTAAATTGATGAGCCGAATGCGAAGAAGCAGAAGACAGAGCCAGAAGAAAGTAGCAGTGTTAGTAGAACAAGGTCGGGGAGGCGACCAGTGAACCTGCATTTACAAAATATAGTTATTTTGATCGAAAAAGAGCTATGCGTGGAATGGTTATTGTCTAGTAAATCATTAGTTCTAGAGGTGATGGAAAATCAGAAGTGGGTAGAATGCTTTTTGAATAACAATGGCCCCTACTATCTGAAGCTGGTGAAACAGTTCTATGAGTTTGTAAGTTTTGAGAAATCTGATAAAGAAAACATAATGGTTTCATGGGTAAATGGAAAGAAGATAGCTTTTTCTTCTATTGAGTGGGTTGAATGCCTGAAGGTTCCACATGAAGGTGTTTCTGGATATTTATCGAAATCAGTACCACCTACAAGCGACATATTTGATTATGAGACTGCCTTAGAGGAGCTCACCGGTAGTGGCAAGCAAAGACAAGTGGTGGCTGCTGAAATGGATGGAGAGAACAGATTGTTGTTCAAGTTTGTTCAGCATGTTTTAATTCCAAGGAGGGGGGACTTTGCAAATTTGAGATATCAAGATATCTATCTGCTACATCTCTTGAGACATGGTGTGAAAGTAAATCTATGCAGGCTGCTAATGATTCAAATGGAGGATATGACCAGGCCAAAATCAAAGACCAATGCCTTATTCTTTTCCAATTTGATCTCAGTAATGATTAAGGTGAAAGGAGTAGCTGAGTATCAGGATGAGACAGTAGTGGTAAGAAACAACTTCTGTATCACAAGCACTGTATGTAAATACATTAAGATAAACTGGAACCCATGGAAAGGAGAGTGGGTTACTGATGACAAAAAGTTATATGATAAGTTCAATCATGTGGATCATACTTTAAGGCCTAAGGATGTAATGGATCTAGGTCTAAGACCTGATGAAGAAGAGCTATAGTATAGTGATGATTCAGAAGAGGAAGATTCCTCTGCACCAAATGGAGGAGATCCTGACTTGCCTCCTAGCCCAACTCTTGAAATTGTATCACAAGAAAAGGAGAGTGATTCTTTGAACCTACCTAGTACAGAAACTATTTTGGGTGTAAGCAATAAAGAGGCATCTATGGATGAGGAAGACCAATAGAAAGCATATCAGGAAGAGGATGCTCGAGAATATGGAGAAGAAGTTCATGCAAGTGAAGCATCTGTTTCTGTCAGCTTGAGTCTTAGTCCACTGATTGGACATTCCCTAATGTCTGCTGAGGAATTTGATGAAGTTGATAGACCTTTACCTATTCTTGAGGAACCTCCTGCTATTGCAGAAATGGAGATGGTTGTGCAAGATTCTCTTGAGGAAGAAAGAGTTGCTGAAGATGTTGTTGTTGTACAAGATAATGCACCAGTTGAGGGGGAGCATCCTACCAATTTTGGCAGTGTTTCAGTAGCTGTTGAGTTTGAAGATTGGGCAGAGGACCCAGGGTTTGTAGTTTGTGGATTGGATTATCCATATTCTGATAATGATGCATCCCTTCAGAGACCAAAAATCAATTATGATATTCAGTGTGAGATATTACCTGAAGATGTGGTCAGAATACATGACCTGAATAAACTAAAGTCTAATCTTAAAATCAGCTTTGTGGAAGAAATAAGGAAAATGGAAGCTTCACTGGTGTCATCTATTCAATCGATTATGAATGACTCTGTGGCCAGTATAGTGTCTGAAAGAGCATCTGTTGTGGTTGCACCTGCTGATATGATTACCAGGGATGAATTAGCATCCTTAAAGACTGAAATAAAAGATATTTTTAGTGTTTCTGTCGCTGAGTTAAAGAATCGCTTTGTTGAATAAATGAGCAGTTTGGAAAAGTCTTTTGAACTCTCTCTTGGTTGTAATGTGTCAACCTTTTTGGCAGAGATAGTGGATGAAGTTACAGATTTCCAGAATCATATATCTATCTTGGAAAAGGATGTTGAATTTCTAAAGAAATCGGTTGTCTCTCTGGAATCCTATATGAGTTCAAAATCTCAAGCAGACAAGGATTTGGCCTATGTGAAAAGTGTGGTGAGCCAGATGGTTTCAGTTTTTGAAGGCTTTAAAAAGTCTATGGAGAATCATATCGGTGCCCAAGATACTGTAGTGAAAAATCTTATTAGTGGGCTAACTAAGAGTTTCAAGGAAACTGTGACCTTCTATATTGGTTCTCTTGCTTCAAGACCTTCAGTGGATTTGGATCAGATTAGAGCTTTGATGAAGGAGGAGCTTGGTTCAGCATCAACCAGTGGATCTATGGACTCATCTGATCTAACCAAGTTGTAACTTCTACTAGAGATAACACTAGAGATATCATGAAGATTGTTCAAGACTATATTAGAGAAGCTTCTGCTTCTCAGAAAGAGGTGAAAGACAAGGTAGATTATTATTTCCAAAGGGTTTATACCAAGCATCAGCTCAACAATCATTTCAAGATTATGTTAGAAAACATGAAGTTGCCTCCAGTCAATCAAGCCTTCAGAGAGAAAGTCAGTAAACTCAGAGAGTTGACCCCTGCACTAGAAAAATTCATGGAAAACAAGAATGATTTCATTTCTACTATGGAAAGAGGAGGAGGAATAATTATGGATTTCAGAAATCTCCTGCTGCCTTTCTTGCATGTTGATGCTCGACCAGTGATTATACCTCCATCTTTACTTGCATCTACCTCTATTACTTCTCCTGTTCAGATGAATCCAGCCCAAGCTATCTGAAGCCTTACTCCTATGATCACTCAGATGATTACACAGTACAAACCAAGAACAGTTTCAGTAGCTCAGCCACCTCTGATCATTTATGGTGTTCCTAAGCCTCCACCTGCATCCACCACACCTGAATACTCTTCTGATCCCAAGGGGAAATCTCATTCTGAGGATGTGGATTGATCAGTGGATAAGATTTTGGATAGGAATCACCTGTATTTCTTTTTGTTTTCTTTATGTATTTCTTTGTATCTGTTTTCTCCAAGAAATATATATGATCTTAATTTCTTTTACCCTCTGTTAATTCTCTTCTCCTGTTTTTTCCTTCTTGTCCCACTTTTTGATTATCACAAAGGGGGATAAATCCTATCTAAGGGACACATATCTAGGGAGAAATAAACTCTTTTATGTTTAAGGGGAAGCAATACTATCTTTTACGAGCTTAATTCATTTTCCTCTGATCCATTTGTTTTATATTTTATCTTTGCTATATATGTTTTATAATACATTGTTTTATCTAATATAATTCGATCTAATGCACTATCCTCTAATACATTACTAATTATATTGGGATTATAATATCATAAGTTGTGATTATCAAAAAGGGGGAGATTGTTGACCTCACATGTTTTGATAATCCCAATTATGCTTTCACATACTTTGATAAATCCCAAATAAATGTTTATATATATATTAATTCTTTCAATCTATGAAATTCTATTATCAAGTTGATAATAATATTAAAATAATCTTTGAAATATGTTAATCAATGTTTATCTATGTTTATATGAATTTTGAAATAATTCTAACTCAATCGGATATGTTTTGCATAAAGCAGATAAGTGTTAAGTCACTGATATGCTTATAGCTACTAATACAGATCTACCGGTACTTAGTCTACTGATAGACATAGTCACTGATAAGTTAAGGTCACTGATACGCAGAGCTACCGGTATGTATAAGTCCACCGGTAAGCACATGTCATTGATAGATCAAGTCCACCGATACAGACAACTACTGATAGAAGCTGAGCTACCGATAGAACAAGTCTGCCAGTATGCATAAGTCTACTGGTATACACTTAATCACTGGTATAGAACGAAGCTACCAATATACACAAGCTAACGATACAATGTTTACTGATATAGACAGTC
The DNA here is from genome assembly GCA_963277665.1 of Viscum album. Taxonomy (NCBI): domain Eukaryota; kingdom Viridiplantae; phylum Streptophyta; class Magnoliopsida; order Santalales; family Viscaceae; genus Viscum; species Viscum album. The sequence continues at coordinate 1,146,485,260 of OY728142.1, read as the reverse complement.
ATGAATACAAAAGAGTCACTGATACAAGCGAGCTACCGATAGAACAAGAGCTACAGATAGGAGTCACCGGTATATAGAGGTACCGATAGAAGGAGTCACGGGTATATAGAGCTACTGATACATAGAGTAACAGCTACCGACACAAGGAGCTACTGATACAAGGACAAAGAGATATCGATAGGAGATTACTGTTATACAAAGTCCACCGTTACATATCTACCGACAGAAAGCTACTGATGAAAGACCTACCGGTCATTGTTTCTTAAACTCTACTTTTGTCAATATTATTTATTTATTAAGCAATGGTCATATTTGATGATTTTAATGCAATTAATGTTATTTAATGATATTTATTGGCATGTCAGGGAATCGTACCTAGTACCCATGAAAAGGTAATCATTTCCATTTGTCGGATCTGAAAGCTATATAAGGAAGGACAAAGGTCGGACATACAGACGTGCACAAAAAGGGAAAAAGAGTGTTGTAAAGTGGTGCATACAGAAAGACTACATCCATACTTGAAGAACACTGGACATACATTAAGCCATTCATTCTAAAGTAGAACACAAGTTGCACCTTAGTCAAGGAGTGAAGAACTACAACTAGCTCTTCATGCACTCAAGTTGATCAAGCTGAACCTGAAAACCAAGGAAGCAAAAGACACTCTGTTTTCCAAAAAAAAACCAGAGAAGGACTCATAAGCATTTCTAACAAATCAAAAGGAGTCCAGAGCTTCTCTTCAAATCACTAGAGCATTCTAAACTCATATCTATTCTCTTAGTGATTCTTTTATTTACATTTCGAGCAGTGTGTGTGCTCTGTATATTTTATACTCACACTGTCTCTTGTGCTAAACTGGAGGATCTCTAAATCCTCACACAAACCTTCCATAACTCTTTTGTATCCCACTGTGGATAGTGGTAGAGGTCAATTAAGACCTGGATATCCAGTGTGTTGTTGTTTTGTTTTCCCATGTAGAAATGTGGTAGAGGTCTTAGCACCTGGACAGTCTGAGCATTTTTGTTTACCCTGATCCAGGGTGTGGATCAAATTTATATAAATTGTTTGAGAGGACTAAGACTCGGCTTGAGACTGAACCTCTTGGTTACATCTGTTGTGCATCTTATATTAATTCTAAAGTATACTATATATTTTATATTCCGCTGCTAGTTACTTTGAAATACAATTTGTTTTAAAGTTACTTTGATAGTTAAATTAGCAAGTGTTTATACTTATTGTGAACCAGTAAGTTAGTTTCAAAAGTTAATTTAATCTCCTGATTAAATTAACTGAGACCTAATCAATCTTTGAGAAACTAATTTAACTTTTACAATCTGTATAAATTCACTACAGTTTAACTTGTTTTTAAATTGGGGGATTTTAAGAGAAATATTTTTTAACAGAGATTTTAATTGGAACTCAATTCACCCCCCTCTTGAGTATCCACTCCGACCAAAAAACATGATAAAAAATCAATTTCTTACCACCAGACCAGACCCACACGTAATAGCAGGCAGTAGGTAATAGGAGGTGATCCAAGCAAAGGGATTTCTCCTGAATCCCGAACCCAATTACTGGGAAGGTGTATTTTCGTGGGAGGAGGCAAGCGAGGAGGCCTTTTTTGGGTGGGTTTGAAGCTACGAAATGAGGAAAGAGGAGAAGAGGATAGAAGAAGGGTTTTTCTCAAGGGAAGGAGAAGAGAGAAGAACATAAGGAGAGGGGTTCAGGAAGCTCGGGGAAGGAATAAAGGGGGTTTTGTTTGTCGCCTGTCGAAGGGTTTCCTTCACCACACGAGGGAAGGTAGGGGTCAGGTCGGGGAGAGAGGAAGGAGGATAGCAGCAGAGGGAGAGGAAAGCACGATGAGAGTGTGAGGGAGGGAGGGCGACGTGACTCGTGGAGTCGTGGCCGAGCGAGAGAGAGATATATTAGAATTTTTTTTTAGGTCGACACCCATCAGGTCACGGGTCGGGTTGGGTCTAAATGACTCCAACCCGAGACCCGACCCAACCCATGCATGGGTCGAGCCATTATGAACCCAACTCGAGTTTTTTCCTGTGTAACCCGACCCAACCCGACCCAACCCGGTCGGGTAGGGTCGAACCCGTCGGGCCAAGTCGATTCTAGACACCCCTAGATATGGGGGTACCGACTCTATCTACATAATGAGTATGGAGGGTTTGTGCCCTAATTTGACAAGGGATATTCGTCTCCATATGTATGAACGATATAGGGGACCCACACCCTAGTCCAACAGGAGAGTACCGACCCCGAGAGAGCTACTCCATGGGTAGAGGACCTCCGCCCATTGTGGGGGAGTTCCTTCCCTACCGATTCGAGAGGTAAGAGAAACTTGTTCCATGGTGCGACATGGGAGTACCAATCCCAACATCTCTCTAATAAATAAATTTGAACTCCATCATTGGTCACACATCGTTGGAAGGAGTGTTATGCCCATCACGCCTCATATCGCAACACTACCATGAGTAGGGGACCCGCGCCCTGATAGTAGGGGAGCACCACTCTATCAGCCTAATGAGTTTAGGGGGACCCACATCCTGAGGCGATAGGGAAGGGTACTAACCCATGAATCTCTCTAGTGATCCACCATGATCACTACCAATGATTAAGCACCGCTAATATAGTGACATGCTTATATCACGTCATGTCAGATCTCAAAATCCCCTACGAAGGCTACTATCATGTTCTATGTAGAAAACTTCTCATGATAAGCTACTCGCATGCCTAAATCCAAGTCCCAAAGAAAGAGATATGTTAAGCGGAAATTCCAAACAAAGGTATATGGTGTGTATTAGGGTCCACATGGCATGTTTCCCTTCTCGAACGTATGGTTGTGTCCTCTGCTGCATGTCTTGGTTGGACATGTGAGCTTACATGGCGCGTACAAGGCATACATGACGTGTCTCGCCTCACCCAGGCCTTGGTTGCGTCCTTTCTCATATGGCTTGACCAGGTGTGTCTCCAACATGATGTGTACCCTCGGTACACGACATGTCTTAGCTAATCGGCCACTTGGTCATGTCCTCATCCCACATGACCATGTCCCTTAACACGGTAGGTTTGTCCATGTCCCTCAACCACATGACTTGGGCCCACTACATAGTGTGTACCCCTTATACATAGTGTGTAATCCTCAAAAGTCATCTTCCACAAATAGGAAGATCACACAACATGTGCCCCTTCACTATAAGTTGTATGATTGATAATTCCCTATGAGCTGCCCAAAACACCTCGGTTTCCACTAAAACACACATATCGACCCCCATGGGGTCCTTAGAATCCATCTAAGGGCTCTAAAACCTTAAAACAATGCATAAAAAGGGGAATTGGGACTTAAAACTCAAATCTACCTATCTCATGGAGAAATGACGAACCTTTGGGTCCAACACGATGCTCATGAGCCATTGTAGCATGATCTGGCGATGATCGACATGAAAAACGAGGATCGACGACACCTCCTCGTATTGGTTCAGCATCGGGTTGTCCGTCACATGGGGGGGCTTCTCTCCTCCTATTTTGTGCCTGAGACCCAAATGGGGGGTTATTAATTCTATTTTATTAAATTAATAACTCTCCATGTAATACCCCAATAACTTTCCATCAACCAAGCACCTGATACAGACAAACTTTATGTCGCACCTAGGGTAAACTCATATTCTAAAGTCAACCGCAGTTCCATATTTTCAATCCGAGACCCCGCTCAAAAGTTATTATGTGTTTACAAATAAATTGATCATGCGTGATAAAATATATTTAATATTTTTAATATCACCACACTGAGGCTCTTCAGGCCTAGAAATCCCGTGCTGACTCAACATCTAATTTCAGAAATATTCCTAGAAATATTGCAGTCTTATAGGTCAAAACCAGAGTCGATGTATCCATAGCACCAACAATATCCATAAAAATCATATTTGTAGTTAAAAACTGCATGTTGTCCAGAATTGTGTTCTTGACTTCCAACCTTCTTCTAATCAATAATCACTCCTACATATTCAGCCTTTAATAGCACTAGGCTTTAACAGTGCAAGAAAAAAGTGTTGATAAAGGGAGGTCCTTATCATCACTAAAAAAAGAGATGATAAAGGACCCCTTTATCATCATTTTTTTTCTAGCACTGATAAAGGATAAAAATTATTTCATTAAAAAAATATATCAATATAAAATTATATTTATATTGATATAAATATAATATATATTTTTTAAATATGTTTTAAATAAGGCTAAATAGGCATTTACACTTAATATATAATATATTTAGTGAAAATAGCTTATAAAATAATTAAAAAATATTATTAATTAATAATTTTCTCATTATTATCGATTAATAGTCATTTAATAACAGTTGGATGACATAAAAATTGAATGAATTAATAAACAGTCTAATATAAGTTAAAAACATGTCTTGAACTTCAAATAGTCATGACTTTTGATCTAGGTGTCATTTTGGGCTCTACCGCATATCAAATTGAATCCCATGATGAAATATATGCACTAGTGACCAAAAAATCTCTGATTATGTTTTTTGAGGTCAAAAAAGGTCCAGAAGGCCTCCAAAACTGAGTTTTTAATGGGGTATCCTAATTTTTTTTACATTTTATGGAATTTCAGCCTCGTTTAATGATGTCTTTTTTCCTGTTTTTAGTAGGGACTAAATTTATTCTCAGGTCTTATATTAATATTGATATTATGGTTTTAAAATTTTATCATTTTTCATAATGTGGTTTTATTTATAATTAAATATATGCATATTTTTTTATATTTACTTATAATAAGTCACTTGTATAAATACATATATCAACATATTTACGTAAAAATTTATTTTTAAATATATAAAATAAGTATTTATAATTCATTTTATTTAAAGTAAAAAATTATCAATTTTATTCACCATGTGAAAATGCATTAATATGTGTGTATTAATAAACATATATATATTTATATTATATTCTAGTATTTGTTAATGAATATTAGTATATAATATATTTAAATAAATATAATTATATATATATCAAACACATAAACATATATTTTATAATTGTATTTAAAAATAATTAAATAAACATATGAAAAAAATATGCATGTAAATATATATATAAATAAATATAAATATCGAAAAAGATATAATAAAACAAGCTGGTGTGGTGGTAAAGGCGTTCAAATCCTAAAGGGGGTCCAAGGTTTGAATCTAGGCCCGTGCAGGAGGGCTGTAATTTCCTAAAGTGCTGTTAAAGGGTTGGGGAAACACTGTTAAAGGGGGGCATGTGAGTGCATGAAAAGCACTGATAAAAGGGGGGAAGCACTGATAAAGGGGTGGCATGGAGAGTACCAAACAAAAAATACCCCCCCTTTAACATCGCTAAAAAACACTAATAAAGATCCCTCTTTATTAGCACTCACGAAAAGTACTGATAAAGGCCCCCTTTATCAGTGACATGGTGCCTTTATCAACGCTTTTTGCGAGCATTAATAAAGTTTGGATTTTAACATCGCTTTGGTAGACAGCGCTTTGCAGGTGCTACTAATGCCCAAAACTAGTGCTGTTAAAAGTGTGTTTTGTAGTAGTGAATTTTGACTCCTTTTTGAGAACCATCATTTTTTTGAACTCCTAATATATTATTCTTCAAATTATACTTCTTCTCAACCTTTATAGAATCTTTAGTTACATGGATTTTGAATAAAAGTTTGGATTCCTATAATTTCTAGATTCCTAAGACTCATTTGATTTATCCACAAACTTGATCCTTTTGACATGATTTTTATTCTTTGACTATTTATCAATCTTATCAACATTAAAATCATCCTAAAAAGATGGGTTTTTTATCTTTTTGTTCTTATTTGTTCTTTGAACACACCTCATCTTCTTGAATAGAATCGTGAAAAAAATATTGGATAGTTTCAGTTCTTCTTCAACTTTGATCGGTTTCTATTGAATAAGATCAAGCTCTTTCTCCACGTCATTAGAATTTCCTTCCAACTTGATATCCATGATCTTCTCATCATCATGAAACTTCTTTAAATTATAAATCTTCTTCATTAGATTATATTTTTCTTCTTCATAAAATGATTATTTATTATTGAATAATTGATCAACTTTATTCAATTTACTATTTTCTTTATTGAGCTTTATGTTTTTTTAGATACATTGTCTCAATTATCTCTTTAGAATAAACTCCATATAAGTTTCCTCATATCCACTTCTGGAATTGGTTCCTTTATCACTGGTAAAATTTTCATTATTCTCTTTGGCAATGTAAAGTTTTTCACCAACATTAGTTTTAGTATTAACCTCTTCTTCTTCGTCGTTGCTTTCACCTTCTTCAAACGTAGATATAAAATTACTCTTTTTTTATTTGAAAAATTCATACCCTTTTTTATGGAAGAGAATTTTATATTGGATAAATTCTTCTTTGAGAATCTTCCCGGTCTTTCACTTTCTTTATCACTAGCTTCATCTTCTTTCAGTTTTGGGCAATTTGTTGTAAAATGTCCAACAAATCCACAATTGAAACATTCAAGTCGTAACTTCCCTTTGAAATTTTACTTACATCTTCTCATATTTTTTTGAGATAAGATACATTATTTTATCAGACTTTATGTCCACATCTGAATATGAATCTGAATATCCAACTTCATCATATTCACAAATAACCTTCTTACTTTTCTCAGATGTTGAGACCTTAAAGACAATCTCCTTTTCAACCTTTCCATTTTTCTTGATAGTAGTATCATTCCTCATTTCATAATAAATAAGAGTACCATGAAAATCATCAAGAGAGATTTCACCTAGATCATTTTCTTCCAAAGTAGATACTTTTACATAAAACTTTTTAATTAAGGTATGCAATATATTCTCAGTAATAATGAAGTATTCCAGCTTCTCACTATAACCTATGGTCATGCTTACAACTTCATTTACCCTTGTAAAGAAGCTGTCAATTGTTTCATTATCACGCATCCCGGTATCTTCACATTTAAGTCTCCAAAACTGCAACTTTTCTCACTTCGCTTTGGTTTTTTCTTTACAGAGACTCTCTAGTTTGACTTAAATGCCTTTTATTGTTTTTATGCCTTTGACCTTTAGAAATTCACAATCTAAAAGGGGAGATAAAGTAAAAAATCTAAAATGACTGTCACTCTCCACATTCCTTTTGTCTGTTGCTGCTAGAGTAGCGTCTTCAGCCCGTTGGGGATATCCATCAGTTGTAGTTTCCAAAGCTTTGTAACTGATAGAAAGAAGATATGGAAACATTTCGTCTTTCCAAACATGACATATTTTCCCATCAAATGCGGGAATCCCCTTTTTGTTCACTAAATTCAAATTATCCATAGTTTATAAGAGAAAAACGAATACTAATTCTTTTTCCTAAGAGGCACTTCAAAAGGAAAATTGCAAATGAAGGGAACCATGCTCTAATACAACTTGAGAATCCACCTACAAGATTTATGGGAGATCACTAGGGGTGAATCAATAATCTAAGTTATTTTTAAGTTTCTTCAAATAACAACCTTCACCACTTGTTAAAGTGTAGTAAAATAACATGTCTTCACTTCCACATGCACACCAACACGAGGGAACGCGGCAGATTTATAAGGTTCACATCTCAATGTGAGAAGGATATTCCTTGTTGTGATATGGATTTCTCGAGGATCACACTACCCACTAGAATCATCATGTGAGTAAAGACGAGTAGGGTATAACCTCAAAACTCGTGCTTAAATGTCTCCCAACAATGCTTAGGTGCATCCCACGCTTTATAAAGACAAATGTTGGTAATAACTGAAGAGTCTCTAACCAAATAGACTTCCCCTAATTTGTTGAGTGTTCTGCGTTCTTTCACTTATTTGCACCACAAAATCAAGCATAAATTTATCTTCAAACTTATGTAAGGACAAGTTGATTCTTCACTTTGTATGCACGACACATGCATACAACCACTTTGATCTTCCTCTCATTCTTCCTTTCTTCTACCTTGGATAATCACAAAATCTTCTTTATTTTGCACACATCCAGAACATCTTATCTTCTATTCTCCCCTTTTTCTTACTGCATTAGCCGCATTTTTCAGATGTGCACAATAGTCACTTTTTCTGCTAGTTCATGTTTGAATTTGAAATTCAAATTCAAATCCTTCCCTTCAAACATAGCCCTTAAATCACCTTCCAATAAATCTCCACCATAAAATTCAAATTGGTAGTTATAATAGGTTAGAATAACCACCAAACCTCTCAGATGAAGCCAAGGTATCAGGGTTGTTCAAACTGCCCAAATTTCCGCTTTCATGATGTAGCCTCCCCCTTTGCGGCGTAGCATGTTATTTCAAAATAGTCACTTTTTAACTGCCTGAACACTTTGCAGTGTTATGTGGTACTCTAGCATAGAGGTCCTCCAAAGTCCATAAACATAGAAATAAATAGTCAAACTCCTTTATAGTGTGGAAGCCTCTTCTGCGACGTGAGTTGACTGCTTGCGACACGATACATCCTTTACGACGTTGGCTCCTTCAAAATTATGAAGACACAAAAAAAATGTTCCTCTCCTCTGTGGTGTGATCCTGCCTCCACAACATAAGCACCTCGCTCAACATCCATTGCGACATGGTACTCCTCTACGACGTAGAGGCCCTCAAAATTCCACAGACATGGAAAATATGCTTGGACTTCTTTGCGACATGGAGTCCTTCAAATAGGCAGAACTACCCAAAAATCAACTGAGTCTCCTTTGCGACGTAATAACTATTTTATGGTGCAAACATTCTCCTTCAATCAATTTCTATGATGTAATATAGCAAGATCTGCATCGTGATACTACTTCCCTTAACAACTTTCATCATGAACTCCTTTCATGACATGTAATCACTACAGACCAGCTTAAGCATCATATGAATTAGTCTCCAAACATCTTCACCTCACAAGAAAACACGAGTTTGAATATAATTTATGCATTAACAACAAAAGTCAACACAATGAATCACACCCACTCCAACTTTTTCTTCAATAAACTCCACACTAAATCATCTCAACACCCCTTAGTCTCAACAAAACCACGAAGTATTTCAAAATTGAAAATGTGATGGCGACCGAACGAACAAAAAGACGACAAACAAACACAACATAACATGCAATCTAAGTAAAATTAAGACATAAGAAATAGAGAAAATATAGAGGTGAAAGTCCATTTTCCATTAATATGTCATCACACACACTCACACGCGCATTATCTGAATAATATTATCAATGATCTATATCAATCATCATTTTTCAAGTAATATCCAACACCTCAGTGAATAGTGTGTCGAAAAATATGGTCATGGTAATATATATGGAAAATTGTGACATTTAATAATTATTATCTGCAACATTATATAATTTAAAACTTGGAAACTAATACGTGTCTTCACATAATTAGCTCTGAGTCCCAAATTAATTACCTTATGGCATGTTTGAGTTTTAAAATGGGTAGAATGGATTGGAATGAAAGAGTTTATTAAATTAAACCATTGTTTTAGAGTTTTTTTTTTTAAGAGTGGGATGAGGAGGAATGACCCACTGTAGACCTCATTTTTACGATCCACCAAATTGGAGGGTTAAGAGTAAAATAAATTATATATAACAAGACCCACCTTTTAAATTATATATAACAAAAAAACAATAAAAATAAAATGAATAAAAACAATGAGTTTCGATCAACGGGAGCTTGGGCGCTCGAGTTCGGAAGGCAATTGAAGGCACTTCCCAGCGGGGAGACTATAAATGAGCGATCGAACGCCGCCCGATGCATCGGCGCTGGACTCCTGGAAGGTTTGGGGATGGCCTATGGACTGCCTTCAGTTCCGGCTGCCGCTGGAACCTCGACGGCCGCGGCTACAAAGCTGGTGAAGCTAGACAAGGAGAGCGAGCTCCGAATCGAAGTTGCCCCCGAAGCGCCTCTTCGGCTCCGAGTCCTCACTGGCAATGCTGAGATCTTCGGTACAGAAATCGCCCCCGAAAATTGGCTCACCTTCCCCCCTAGGATGAAATTCGCAGTAAGAAGTTCCCAAATTTTTTCATTTGCTTGTCTATTTGAAATCTTCTAGAGCTGTACATACTGTTACTATCACTGCTCGTTAGCCTAAGAAAAGGTAAAACCAATCGGGAATGCGTGACCTTTGAACGTTTCCTTCATATTCTAAATTATTATTGTTCCTTTCTACAAATGAATTTCACGTCGCTGGGATAACGGCATGTGAAGATCGTCGAATGCTTAATTGGTTTCGGGAGATCAACGATGCCTTATGCCATCAGGGATTCCTCAAATCACGAATATAATAATGCGCAAGGTACCTAGTTGTACAAGCCTTGAGTGCGCCCTAACTTGAGTGCAAACTTATTAGCTTATGATATAATTTTACTGCATGAACGCATGTTTTTATAATGTAGCGCTGAGAATTGTGCATACAGTAATAAGAAAATACGTTCAGTGATAGACAATCTATAGGCAAGTGTAGTACAATAGGGGCGCTTGCAATTGTTGGAGACACAATCCTTGTATAGAAAATACAGTAACAATTTCAACGATCAATCTACATACAAAGTGTAGCTGGGTCTCTTCCTAGTCTGTGAAAACAATAGAGGAAGTGTTGACCAATTTCTATACTAAATACCGCAGGGCGCTTCTTCTTAGCCTGTATAAATATAGTAGAGGAATGTTGAACCAGTCAATATACAAAATACAGTAGGGTCCTTCTCAGTAGACTTGCTCAAGTAATTTGTACATGCAATTGCTCCCTCTATGATGCCCAAAGTCGTGAGAAATTACGAATCACCTTTCGTGGATAACAGCACTTCAAATCCAAAAATGCCTTTGAACGCAATGTGTGCAGACAAATCACACTTTGAACTCTTGGAAATTGTGGGGAAATTTTGACAGAGTTTCAGTACTTTAATGAGGAATGAAAAACAAACACAAAACAAGAGGGGGGCACCTTCTATTTATAAGCAAAGGTGTAGAGGAATAAAAGAGAGAGATCCGAACCCCCAAGGTATGTCTCCAAAGGAGCCCTTGGGGTGTATTTATAACAAATAATAAAGACCACACCGGACCTCAAGTCCGATGTGGGATGCAGACTCCAACACTCCCCCTCAAGCTAGGTGAACCTAGCTTGGACACATAATGAAAAGAAAACAATAAAACAAACGCTAACACTCCTCCTCAAGCTGGACATGCCCAGCTTGATGACAAAACAAGACGAAATAAAAAGAACGCTGCAAAGGCTGCTGCTCCCCCTCACGATCGAAGCTCCTCCGCAGGATGATGGATGAAAGATGTTGCGGGCGCAGCAGATGACCACGCAGACTGGCCAGTTGACGGAACGCCAGGAATGCCGCACTAGTGGGGCCAGTCGATGAAACGCCGGGAAATCCAAACTAGCACCGGGAAAACCGCACTTGCGGGGCCGGCGACGAGAGGCGGGGATTCCGCAAAAGTGTTGCGGGATCTGGCGGCGCCAACAGGGCCCGTATCCTAGGTGGTCGAGTTGCTGCGCTAGCGAATGGACGCGCCGGCGGACAGAGATGCGGGTGCCGGGAGTTGCCGGGAGATGCCGGCGAGGCGGGGATGCCGCAGGAGGAGGCCGACGAGGGTGCAGGAGGCGGCGCTGGAAGCCGGAGGAGGCCACCTGCGTGGAGCGGCCGGCACGGGTGGAGGCCGGTTGCTGGAGGCCGGGAAGCCGCGGAAGCAGATGAGCAGCAGATTGGGGAGGCGACATTGCAGCAAGATTGCAGCGGAGAGGCGCGGGGACGGACCTGGCCGGAACAGTCCGGATCTGCCCGGAACAGTCCGGATATCGCCGGATCTGGCCGAAAATCGCCGGATCCGGCCGGAGCGGTTCGGATCCGGTCGGGAATCGCCGGATCTGGCCGAAAAATCCGGGAAGGGCCGGGAGGGCGCGCGGAGGGCCGACCGGGAGGCGCGCGGAGGGCCGCTGGACAGGAGGAGCGCCGCGGGACGGGAGGGCCGGGTGAGCGGTCGCCGGACTGGAGGGAGATCCGCCGGGAGCCGCGAGCGCGCGGGAGCAGCGGGAGGCGCTGGAGCAGTGGGAGGCGTCGGAGGCCGTCGGGGCTTGGACGCCGACGGGAAGAACCGCGGAGGGAAGACGATGGGAACTGGAGGCGCGCCAGGCAAGATCGGCCGCCGGACAGAGCGAGATTCGGCTGGAGTCGCGCGTAGGACGGAGCTGCTGGGAGGATCGCGTGCCGGGAGGGAGGGCCGCCGGGAGGAGACGCCGGGAGGAGACGCCGGGAGCCGGGGGGACGACGGCGCAGGAGGCGCGCGCACGGCGGGAGGGGCGATCCGCGCAGGAGGCGTAGGAGGGCCGTCGGGGAGCCGCGACGGGGCTGGACTTGGGCCGCCGGGAATGAGGACCGGCAGGAGCAGCGTGGGGCAGAGGCGGAGGGGCGGCGGCGGTAACCCTACGGGGCTTTGAGGCCGCCGCCCCCCACGGGGGATTGCCGAGTCGGAAAAAAAAAAACCTAAACGGGAGGGAGGGATCGGGTTAGAAAACCCTCTGATACCATGTAGAGGAATAAAAGAGAGAGATCCGAACCCCCAAGGTATGTCTCCAAAGGAGCCCTTGGGGTGTATTTATAACAAATAATAAAGACCACACCGGACCTCAAGTCCGATGTGGGATGCAGACTCCAACAAAAGGCAAAAGGGAATTTTAAAAATAATGATAATAGATATAATAATTTAAAACCCATTTGCCAAATTAGGAGGAAACATCGTAGGAAGGAAAGTGGGCAGCGGTTAAGTAACCGTTGACCACCCACCCACTAACCCTCTACCCCACTTTCCATTTATTTTTAACAATCCCCCACATAAATGGGAAAAGAACAAAGTACAAAAGTGTGTAGTTATCTAAAGGCAAATAATTGCCTTAGGATAAGTAGTTTTCCAACTTTGAACTTTCCCTTATAAATCCTATTGCACTTGCTTAGTTGATAAGTGGACATGATGTCTTTGAACTGTCAACCCTCTCATGCAAGTTTAACAATAGAAGTCGCACAATTATCTCTTAAACATAGTTGGTTATCACTTTTGTGTTCGTTTTGGCTCTGAACACCACCTGGTTTCATGAGTATTTTCGAGAATTTGGCTCGTCAATTCTCCTTGAAGCGGCCCCACTTCATACTCACATAGGTGATTCTCAAAACATCAATTCATTTTTGAAAATCATTTAAAAGCGTGTGCATAACCTCTTCTTGAAGTATTTTATCGTCTTGAGAATGAAAACAAAAGAGTACTTCATCTTTCATCATAACTTGGTTTTCCCTTTGAACCTAGATCATGGGATTTCCGGTCAACTAGGTAGGGTTACTGCCATGAGGAATTTATTTAATAGGCCTTAAACCCATTCCTTTTGATGTTTTCTCTACCAACTCTTCAGTTAACCCTTTCGTAAAGGGATCTGCAATATTGCCTTTTGAAGTGACATAGTTAATCGTGATAATCCCACTAGAGAGTGGTTGTCTGATTGAGTCATGTCACCGATGTATATGTTGAGATTTTCCATTGTAAATGACAGTCTTTTCCCTTTCTATCGTTGCTTGACTATCACAATGAATACACACAATAGACATAGGCATTGACCAACTTGGAATGTCTTCCAAGATGTTTCGAAGCCATTCAGCTTCTTCACCACCCTTGTCTAAGGTAATGAACCCTACCTCCATAGTGGATCGTGCAATGCATGTTTGTTTGGATGATTTCCAAGATATAGATCCACCACCAGGTATAAACACATAATAATTAGCGGATTTAGTGTCTTTCAAGCCAGTTATCCATTTTGCATCACTATAGCCTTGAAGTACTGCAAGATACTTTGTATAGTTCAATGCGAAGTTCTTGGTATATTCTAAATATTTGCAAAACTCGTTTAATAGCCATCAAATGGTGATTGTTTGGATTGCTAGTAGATTGACTTAGCTTGCTTATGGTAAAAACTATGCCCGATTTAGTGCAATTCATGACATACATCAAACTGTCTAGAATACGAGCATACTCTAACTGAGCTTTTCTTTCACTAGTGTTCTTTGAAAGACATAGATTTACACATATTGGAGTCTTTACTGGTTTTATTTCAAGATTATGATATTTCTGCAAAATATTCTCAATGTAATGAGACTGTGATAATGCCAACCCATCAGATGTTCTATGGATTTGAATTCCCAAAAATAAATCTTCCACTCCAATGTCTTTCATTGAAAATTGAACGGTGAATACACGTTTGGTGGCTATGATGATATCTATACTTCTTCCAAATATGAGCATACAAGCATAAAATGACAGATCCATCTCGAGTGTTTCTAACATATACACATTTGTCACACTCATTGATCTTGAAACCGTTTGATAACATTATATGATCAAACTTCATATGCCATTGCTCGGGAGCTTGTTTTATAACCCATAAAGAGATTTCATCAATCAACAAACATTCTTTTCTTATCCAGGAATAGTAAAACCTCCAGGTTGTTCCATGTAAATCTCTTCTTGCAAATCACAATTTAAGAAGTCAGTCTTAACATCCTTTTGAGGCATTTCTAGCCAATTCAGAGCTGCTAAAGTGATTAATATCTTTATAGATGTAATCCTTGTAATAGGTGAACAAGTGTTGAAATAATCAAGTTCCTCCTTTTGTTTATACCCCTTTACTATAAGTTTATCCTTGTATATAAGGTTGATTACACCCGCCACCGTGGAACACAATGCAAGGAAAGAAAACTACAGTAAACACGTAGGCCCGGGGACGTGAGGAGCTGTAGTTTGGTGAATTATTTCAAACCCGCTGCATGCATTTTGTAAAGGCGACTCATATTCACCTCCGTGATCACTGCTTATGTCTTTAATTCTCTTGTTGAGTTGATTCTCAACCTCATTTTTGTAATGTTTAAATACATCAATAACTTTATCTTTACTATTAAGTAGATAAACATAACAAAACTTAGTACAATTATCTAAGATGGTGAAAGTATTTTTTACCACCTCTTGAAGGTACTGATTTCATATCACATGTCAGTGTGTATTAAATCCAAAGGCTCAAAACCCCTTTCAGTAGAATGAAAGGGTAGTTTACAAAATTTTGATTCAATACACACTTGACATTTCTTGCACGAACAATCAAATGTTGGCAATAAATCCATGTTAATTAATTTTTTTAAAGATTTATAATTAACATGGCCCAATCTTTGCTTGCCACAAATTAACACACTCAACCACATAAACCAAAGGAACAATCATTCATCTCAGAATCTTTGGTTTCAACAGTCATTATATTCATTTTGAGCGGACAATCACTTAGATAGCCCTTACCAACATAAACATCACTCTTGGAGAGTACAACGTTGTTAGAAACAAACACTAACTTGAAGCCATTCTTAACCAGAAGAGATTACGACACTAAATTCTTGTGAATATCGGTACATGTAGTACGTTGTTTGGTGTCACGGTCTTGCCTGAGGTCATTTTCAAAAGTATCTTGCCCGCGCCTTCCACTTTGGAATTTGATGAGTTACTCATAAATAGTTTCTCATCACTTCCCACTGATGCGTATGATGCGAACACCCACTTATTGACACAAACATGGCAAGCGACTTCGATGTCAACCCACCATTCCTTGGGTGTCTGATGAGATTGCACTTAGAAACCATGACGGACAAATGCAAATCTTCAACTTCAATGAAGATCTTGTCAAGATCCACTGCGTTGGCTTGAGGATTCATCTTCCTCTTTAGCTTTCTACAATCCTTGGCTTGATATCCAAGCTTGTCACAATTATAGCATTTGCCTTTGAACTTCTTTTGACCATGGCTAAGCTCCCCTCCAGTAGACTTCCGCTTCTTGATCTTCGAGCCTCCTTCAACAATGTTGGTTTTTGAGATTATGTTGTTGATGATTACTTTCTTTTCCGAAAGTTGGTTTTCTTCTTCTTTCCTCAATCATACGGTCAAGTCTTCAAGTGACATGTCCTTTCTCTTGTGCTTGAGATAATTTTTGAAATCATTCTGCGGAGGTAATTTCTCATTAGAAGTAGCAACTTGAAAGGTTTCACTTAAGGGCATACCTTCAGTGTGAATATCGTGCATAATGGCCTACAATTCCTTGACTTGACTCATTACTGTTTTTTGAGTCAAGCATCTTAAAGTCCAGAAAATTGCTGACAATGAATTTCTTCAAACTAACATCTTTGGTCTTATACTTGTGATCAAGACTCTCCCATGACTCCTTAGCAGTTTTGAAAGAGTTATAAACATTATAAAGGGAGTTGTCGAGACCATTGAGGATATAGTTGATGTTGGAATGGTGTAGGCCCGATCCGTTTGGATGAAGGTGGGTCGAATGCTAACGGCCTGAACTGCACATCAAACCGCAACTTTCGTGGTTCGACCTCAGCGGTGAGGCTAGGGCTTGCAGGGGGTAGCGCACCCCTGCTCAGGGGTCCGGGGGCCTTAAGGCCGCGACCCAAAATGTGGTTTGTTAGGAATATAGGGGGCTGTCTAGGTGTGGGTTGTACATGGGTTGTTAGAGGAGAGGGGAATATTCTTGGATGGAAGAGGGGACCACTGTGTTGTATGTGGCAGTTGGGTTGTTAGAGGAGAGGGGAATATTCTTGGGTGGGAGGGGGACCACCTGAAGTAGTTAGTTTGTTAAAGGGGGCTGGGTGGACCTTTAAATAAAGGGGGCCAGTGTTAGGAAGTGGGGGAATTCATTCTGGGAATTATTCTCCATAGCAGGCTGCTGTGAGAAGGGTTGGTGCGTTGGGACGTTCCAGCTGGGACTCAGTGGAGTGGTCTTCCACAGGTTCCTCATTCTCCTATCTTCTCCTACCTCTTCTCCTCCCTGTACTCTCTCCCTCCCTGCTGTATTCCTGTACCTCTGCCGCATACAAACTGTGGATATATTAATACATTCTGTTTATTTTTCTTTCTCTCCCACCCTCAATGTTTTTACGTAACAAATTTGGCGACTCCGCTGGGGAGGTGATTGCCTTGGGAGAACCGCGATCGCAGCAGGGAGGCTCAGACGTTGCTGGAGAACTATGGCTCGGACTGAACACGTGTGTTGTGACTGTTGAGAAAGAATCGATTGCAGCTGAGTAAGTTGAACCCTGCAACTAGTTAATTTTCAGCTGTGCGATTTGCTTTGAGACATTCATTGCTGGAGCCGCACATACTGCTGGGGTAACTCGCGGTAGAGACACAGTGTTGGGGTACCATTTGCGCGCTGGAGTGGCACCATCACAGCTGGAGAAAGCCGATTGCAGCAGTGAGCCGATCATCACTGGGGAAACGCACGCTTGGAGGGGTTGGCTGGAATTTATGGTGAAATGAAGGCTTATTGTGCTGCACAACAACTAGAGTTTACTGAGCTTGTTGTTGGACACCAAAAGGAGGACAAAGAGGAACACGATCCACCTACAGAAGGAGGCCTTCTTCGCCCTCCACCTAAGCTGCGCAGGAAAGGCCCAAACCCAATCCCAGGGAACAATGAAGCTTCATAGGGTCTTTCTGTCCAAGTGCAGGGAGTCCGCATCTTCACAGACATGTATATTTCACCGAGCCTCTCTCCGAGACAGTGCCCAGATCGTTACGCCTTTCGTGCGGGTCGGAACTTACCCGACAAGGAATTTCGCTATCTTAGGACCGTTATAGTTACGGTCGCTGTTCACCGGGGCTTCGGTTGCCGGCTCCCCTGTCATCAGGTCACCCACTTCCTTGACCTTCCGGCGGCCTCCGCCGAAGCCTCCTTCGGGAGCTGCTGTCCCAATGCACAGTCGAGCAAAGCTTTGGTTGTTCCACCTTGAGGACAAAGTGATTTTTAGGTGGGAGAGAATTGTTAGGAATATAGGGGGTTGTTGTTGGATTGGTGTTGCCCGATCCGGTTGGGCTGAATGCTTGTGGCCCGCAACTGTAGCAATGCTGACCACTGTAGCGGAGCTGACCGACCGACACCGACCGACACTGTAGCGGTGCGGACTTCGGGGTCAACTTCACTGTAGCGCTTTTGACTTCCAGCCGGCAGACACTGTAGCACTTTTGACAAAGTGAGCCGCCGATCACTGTTGCAACGCGGACTACTATTCGGAACAGTGGACCGTCTTCTTCTTATGTAGCCCATTTCGGGCTAGGGTTTCATCACTGAAAAAAAACCCTCTGTAATTTGTGCTCCCAAATAGTGAATTTCTGTCTCTCCCGTGGACGTAGGGATTTTTCCCGAACCACGTAAATCGCTGTGTCCTCTGCTTTTCTTTCTTTCGTTTTTCCCGTTTTCTGTCGTTGTGTCTCCCGACGATTCCGCATCAATTGTCCAGGTGTGGGTTGTACATGGGTTGTTAGAGGAGAGAAGAGAATATTCTTGGTTGGAAGGGGGGCCACTGTGTTGTATGTGGCAGTTGGGCTGTTAAAGGAGAGGAGAATATTCTTGGATGGGAGGGAGACCACCTGAGCAGTTAGTTTGTTAGAGGGGGCTGGGTGGACCTTTAAATAAAGGGGGCCAATGTTAGGAAGAGGGGGAATTCATTCCGGGAATTATTCTCCACAGCAGGCTGCTGTGAGAAGGGTGCGTTGGGACATTTCAGTTGGGACTAAGTGGAGTGGTCTTCCTTAGGTTCCTCATTCTCTTATCTTCTCCTACCTCCTCTCCTCCCTGTACTCTCTCCTTCCCCGTTGTATTTCTTTACCTCTGCTGCATACAAACTATGGATATATTAATACATTCTGTTTACTTCTCTTTCTCTCCCACCCTCAATATTTTTACGTAAAATGGTTACTGTAGCAACTTTGTTTAGACTGTAGTAGAGCTAACCCGGTGACACCGACAGGACACTGTAGCTGTCTGAACTTTGACATGGTTATTGTAGCATCTCGAACTTTAGAGCCAGCTGTACTGTAGCTTCGCCACTGGTTACTGTAGCACAATGGACTTACTGTGCGATTAGTGGCGCACAGTTGCATCATCTTCTTTATTAGCTCATTCAAGCTAGGGTTTTTGTGTGTTGCAGAATCGCCGGGAGACACAACGACAGAAATGAGAAAAAACGAAAGAAAGCAAAGGACACGACGATTTACGTGGTTCGGGACGGGAGAGGCAAAATATTTCACTATTCGGGAGCACAAATTACAGAGGGTTTTTTCAGTGGAAACCCTAGCCCGAAAATGGGCTATAAAACAATGGAGAAGACGACGATCACTGTTCGAAAAAGTGGTCCGCGTCGCTACAGTGAACGGTGGCTGGCTTTGTCAAAAGCGCTACAGTAAAGTTGACCCCGAAGTCCGCACCGCTACAGTGCCTGTCGGTGTTGGTCGGTCAACTCCGCTACAGTGGTCAACATTGCTACAGTGCCAAAAAAAATTGGGCCGGGGGTCTTCGGCCCCCGGACCCCTGGAGTAGGGGCACGTTGCCCCCTGCAACCCCCAACGAGCTCACCGCGGAGCTCGACCCGCGACAGTTGCGGGCCACAAGAATTCGGCCCAACCGGATTGGGCAACACCAATCCAACGTTGTGTGTGTCTGAAACTGTGAAATTGCTCTCTAATTCTGCTCTCGGTCATAGTGAAATTGTTGCATTTCCGTGGACGTAGGGATCATTTACCGAACCACGTAGACCGTTGTGTCCTGTGATCTTCTTCTCGTTCTTTTGTTTTTTTTTCATTTTATTCTTCCGTGAATCATTTGTCGTTTGTTGCTCCCGACGTTTCCGCAACAGTTGCGACATAGGAAGTCAGAGTGCTTCCAATCATCAACAACAACAACATTCTCTATGCTCATTTCTTCTTTACTAAGGTTTGGTGCTTCTTTAATAAGAAACTTTGCTAGATTTAATGTAGTGAGGTAGAACAACATCTTTTGTTGCCACCTTTTGAAATCACTGCCATTAAATTTTTCTGGCTCCTATCCTTAAGCATTTATCGATTGCACTGTGAGCAACATTACCAAATTTGATGTTGACATTTCTGTTACATAAACAGAAATCAAAAATCGATATGGTTTTTTGCAAAATACAAATTTGTCTTAAAATTGTTGGAGACACAATAACTGTATAGAAAATACAGTTATAATTTCAACGATCAATCTGCACACAAAGTGTGGTAGGGTCTCTTCCTAGTTTGTGGAAACGGTTGAGGAAGTGGTTACCAATCTGTATACTAAATATAGTAGGGTCGTTTCTAATCTGTATAAATACAATAGAGGAAGGTTAAACCAGTTTGTATACGAAATACAGTAGGGTTCTTCTCAGTAGACTTGATTAAGTAATCTGTATACGCAATACAGTAGACTTTGATCAAGTAGTTTGAGCCAGTCTACACATAGAGTGCAGAAGGCGAGAAGGGGATAGAGAAGAAAAGCAAAAAAAAAAAAAAAAACTTAAAATCCGAGCCCAACTAACTCACATTGTTTTCTTAAGACAAATTTACTTCCTCTATGATGACTAAGGTCATGAGCAATTGTCTCCCAGGATAGAATGAATCACTTTTCTTAGATAGCGGCACTTCAAATCCAAGAATTCCTTTGAATGCAACGTGTGCTGACAAATCACACTTTGAACTCTTGGAAATTGTGGGGAAATTTTGACAGAGTTTCAGTACTTTGATGGGGAATGAAAAACAAACAAAAAACAAGAGGGACCTATTTATATGCTAAGGCAAAAGAGAATTTTAAAAATAATGATTGTAGATATAATAATTTAAAACCCATTTGCAAAATCAGGGGGGAAAATTGTAGGACTGCAAGTGGGCAGCGGGTTACTCACCCACTCCCCCCCCCCCACACTTTCCATTTATTTCTAATAGCAATTTCCATGGGAACCACATCACTACCATTGATAAAATGGCAACCAAAGATAGCAATTTTTTGACCGTGAGTTGTTGTCAAATGATTATCAGATATTTTGCAACCAAAGATGGAAAGTTTCTTACCGGCGTTCTGATTTTAAAGTGCATGCTGTGTACTTTCGTTTGATAATGGAAATGACGCATGTTTATCAGGTTTTTACTTGGTATGGAGCTACGATTGAAATGGATGGTTGTACCGAGACTGATTATACAGCAGATGAGGTACATCTTTATCTGTTGAAAACAATTGCGCCGTTTCTTTGCTCAATCAAACAGAATTTTTCAAAAGCTTTTGATGGTATTACAATTTTTGATTTTAGACTCCCATGATCAGTTATGTGAATGTGCATGCTGTGCTGGAAGGATGTAGATATCGTGCCAAAGCATCATCGTCAAGTGATTCAAATAATTCACAGGTATTTTTCTTTGACTATTGCTTGTCCTGTTGTTGCAATCAAGTGCATTCAAATACCCTTTTGATTTCACATATAGATATCAATGTCATTCCATGAGCAATTTGAGTTAACTTCAAGTTATATTTGATGCTTCAGGGCCCTAGGGTTATTGTTGTGGGTCCTACAGACTCAGGAAAGAGTACTTTGTCAAGGATGCTTCTCAGTTGGGCAGCTAAACAGGGTTGGAAGCCTACATTTGTGGACCTTGACATTGGTCAAGGTTCCATAACATGTCCTGGATGCATTGCAGCTACCCCAATTGAAATGCCTATTGACCCAGTTGAAGGAATTCTTTTAGAAATGCCACTAGTTTATTTTTATGGACACACAACTCCAAGGTAATAATTTAGAAATGCCACTTGTTTATTTTTATGGACACAGAACTCCAAGGTAATAATTTAGCATTATTTATTTGTTTGAAAATATATATATTTTTCGTAACTCTTTGTTTTCCTTAATGAACAAATGTCTGCTATGGATGTTGGTTGGTGTGTTGTAGTGCCAATCCAGAGTTGTATAAGGTGTTTGTGAAGGAACTTGCTAAAATACTGGATATGCAATTTGCTGGCAATGCTGAATCCCGTGCTGCAGGAATGGTGATCAATACAATGGGGTGGATAGAAGGTGTTGGCTATGAGGTAATTGAGTTATCAATGGCACTAGTTGTTTTATTATTTGAAGCGCTTAGGTTATGTTGGTACAAGGGAAGCCTTTTTCTGATGGAAACAGAAAAAGAATGAGTGAGACTGAGAAAGTGATCGGAGAGTTGGTAGTTTGTTTGTTATGCATAGAAAATATGTGATGAAATATATTGTAGATAGCGAATTCCCCTTACCTCAATGTGAGGCGGAGATATTCTTTTATAGATGAGTAAAAATAATTACAAGGCGAGATATTCCGATGTGGGACTCGAAAATACCAATTATACTAAAATGGGGTCCGACACTCCCCCTCAAGCTGAACATGCCCAACTTGGATTGAGAGTCCCACAAAGAAAAAAGACGACATCGAACAAGGCCATCCATACTCCCCCTCAAGCTGGGCCGTGGAGGCGGTGAATTCCCAACTTGGTAGTGAGAGTCTAGGCGAGCTCCTGGGAGGCCTTTGGTGAAGATGTCGGCAAACTGATCCGCCGTCGGAATATGGCCAAAACTGATATGATTCTGCTCCAGATGCTGGCGAAGAAAGTGGCAGTCCACCTCGATATGCTTCGTTCGTTCATGGAAGACGAGATTTGATGCAATCTTCGTGGCTGCCTGATTGTCACACCAGATATGAGCAGATGTCTGCGCTGGAAAACCAAGCTCATGGAGGAGATGACGAAGTCAGAGGATCTCAGTGGTGACCGTTGCCATGGCGTGGTATTCTGCCTCTGCACTAGATCTGGAGACAACAGTCTGCTTCTTGCTGCGCCATGAGATGAGGTTACCGACCAAGAACACTGCAAATCCAGAAGCAGACTTGCGGGTAGCAAGACAACCTGCATAGTCCGCATCACAGAAGGCCTCAACATCCGAATGAGCATGATGGGAGTACCGAAGACCATGTGCATGGTCTTTCTTTATGTATTTGGCAATGCGGCGAACATCATCCCACTGAGATCTGGTTGGATGCTCCATGAACTGGCTCACTTTGCTAACCATGTAGGCAATGTCTGGTCGTGTCATGGTGAGGTAGTTGAGTTTGCCCACCAGACGACGATAGCTCTCTGGGTGAGAAAAGGATGCTGAGTTGGTATGAAGAGAGCGTTTCCCAGACTCAAGAGAAGTGTCCACTGCAGTCTCCTGGCTCAACCCTGCATCCTGTAAGATATCAAAGACATATTTTCGTTGGCAAAGAGAGATAGTGTCCTCAGAACGGGAGACCTTGATGCCAAGGAAGTAGGTGAGAGCACCAAGATCTTTGGTGTGAAAGTGGTGGTGAAGGTGTGCCTTGAGTTGGGCGATTCCAGTGGAGTCACTCCCTGTGATGATGATATCATCAACATATACCACTAGCAAAATACAACCGTTTGACGTCGTACGGAAGAAGACGGTGTGATCCTTCATACTGCGAGAGAGGCCAAAGGCTGTGACGATAGTGCTGAAGCGGCCAAACCAAGCACGAGCAGACTGCTTGAGGGCATAGAGGGATCGACGGTGGCGGCAGACATGTGAGTCAGCTCCCGAGGTACGAAATCCAGGGGCTGTTGCAGGTAGACTTCTTCGTCAAGAAAGCCATGGAGAAAGACATTCTTGACATCCAACTTGTCACGACCCGACCCTACCGGCCTCGAGCCGCAACTACCCCAAACCCGCCTTCAGAGACCAGGGGCTGGTGATAAGCGCCGAAGGCGTAACAATCTCGGGGAGGCCTTTGCCTAAGTACCTGTACCCACACACACAACCCACTCAATGCAAAATTGCAGAGTAAAAAGGAAACCAAAGTACGAACTACAATATCCCAACTAAAAAGCATGCATCGACCTCTAAAAACAGAACAAGTGCTGACAAGTAAACTGACAAGTAAACTGAACAGTAAAGGGGCAAAACACGCGCCCAACTAGAAAGGTGCCACAACCCGACAACAGGTAACGAGAGTAAACAGCTGGTGAGTCTCACACCTGAAAGACCCACTACGACCATTGAACGCAGCCCAAACTCCTGTGTCCTCTACGCTCCTCCGTAGTCTCGATCGACCTGTCCGTTGTCTGCAAGGGCACACCAAGTGCAGGCAAAGCCCAAACAGGGGTGAGTATAAAGATACTCAGTAGGATGCCCCGAAAACTCGAGGGAGCAACAAATGAAGTACTAAAACGGTGAGCAGTAGACAGAACAAAGAATAGTGTAAGAGTACAATAGAGAGAGTGCAACTCAACCCAACAAAAGAAAGGAAGTAGACTCGTCCTACCAAGAGGAGCTAGACACGGAAAGCACGCGGCATACCCCGCGCGTCTTCGCCCCTCCTAGAAGGAGAGTAACTGAACCCAGGGAGTGGGAACAAAAGTAGGGTGTATATATATATATATATGCTCAACAAGAAACCCGAACGAGTGTGTAAGGGGATCTCCATCTCCAAGCTCAGCTCAGGAAAAATCGCCAACAGTTCTAAGGATATCCATCATTGATGCCCAAAAGTCCCGCATGCCAAAGTTGTCTCATCGCTGAACCGTACAACCAAGAGTCCCGCTTCGGTAATCACGGAGAAAAGTCACTGGCTAGCCTCATAGAAAGGGCTGAGTCTGAAAGAAGTCGTCGGATAACCCACTGCCCAGCCCAGCTGGAGGGTATACCCTAAGAGGTCGTCGGGTAACCCACTGCCCAGCCCCGCTGGAGGGTAAACTTTAAGGTTAACGGGTAACCCACTGCCCAGCCCCGCTGGAGGGTAAACTCTAAGGTTAACAGGTAACCCACTGCCCAACCCCGCTGGAGGGTAAACCCTAAGGTCAACGGGTAACCCACTGCCTAGCCCCGTTGGAGGGTAAACCCGGAACTGGTTCGATAACTCCGCACTGCCCGTGCCATCACTGGGTGTCACTAACATCGCTACCGTGCGTTGGTTCGGAGTGCGTCAAAGGAACCTCTGACCAACGCCCTTTCATGTTTCCACATTTAATGAGATCTTGAATGAGGCTCCACACACCCAAACAGATTACACCGTTGCAAACCTCGCAAAAAAACACGCGAGATAGACTATTTACTCGCTTGAATCGGACTCCCGATGAAAAAGTTGTTCAACACCGCTTTATGCCCATACGGCGTCTCGTGGGGCCCACACCTCGATCCCGAAAAAGGTCGGGCGAACTGCACCATCGCGATACTCTCAAAAAAACACGCCAAAACGACTATTCATTCGCCCTGAACGGACGTCTGATGAAAAAGTCGCAAACGCTGCACGCAGTTTGAAAGACGGCCCGTGGGGCCCACGCCTCAACTCCGGCTTCAACGCCTGAAACCCCCCTGGAAAACCTCGTCTCGACGTCAGGGTTACAACGCTGTTGATGGTGCCTAAAACGGACTCCGGATGTGCTCGCGCCATCCGAAACAAGATTCTCGACGAGGCGTTAAATAACACTCAACGGACGTGTCGCGCCACTGGGCCCCCGTTCTCGGGAATTAAAAATTCCCGAGACCATCTCAAAACCTCCGTCTCGATCCGAGGCTCGCGTTGCCGTAGACGGCACGCAAATCCGATACCGGTTTGAGAGTTAGAGGTGTTTTAACGCCAACGAACGGAGACGGGGTGGGTCGGACCGGTTCGGCCGGTCCACCCCTTTAGACCGACGGTTCGCGGCTCGGCCGCCCGGTCCACCGCGGCCCGTGGTTCACCGTGTGGGCCGCACCGCTTCGCTCGGATCGGCTTAAGCCGGTCCGGGCGCTTTTCCACGGGACCCACATTTCGTGGGTCTCGGTCTGCTCCCGGGGTCGCGACGACCATGGTCTCGCGCTGCACCCCGATCGGCGAAGCTGGCCAGCGCGCCCTACCGCGGCCCGGACTGCCGGGCCGCCGTCCCACTCGCCCGCGCCCACCGCCGAGGAGCCGCGCCGCCGCCCCGGGGAGCCTGCGCCGCCGCCCGGGGGAGCCCGCCGCCATCTGGGGAGCCCACGCCGCCGCCGTCGCCCGCCGAACCGCCGCGCGGAGCCGCCGGACCGCCCTGGAACTGTCGGAAAACGGGGGTTTTGGCCGGAAAACTTCCCAGGGCCACCACGGACGCCCTGGGACTCTGATTTTCGATCCGAAAAGAGCGTTGGAAAGCTCAGATCGAACCCTACGCATCTATGGCTTTCGCTTGACAATTAAACAACATTTCGACGCTATAATTTGAGTTCGAAGAAGTTGCAGAAATTTAAAATGAAAGCGCAACGATCCTGCCTCGCAGGGCGTAGCCCGTCGCTTCACAAACGATCCGCCAGAGCCGCAACCACCTTGGAGAGGTGGGGAGAGGAGCTTGAAGAAGGTGGATCCTTTGTTGGGAGAGCTTCCTCCAGAGAGATTGTAAGGGGGAAGGAGGGGGTGGATGTGTTTAAGTAGGGAAAAAATTAATTAAAAATTAATTAATTTTAAACGCCCACCAGTAAGCCCGTACCCGAACTCTCGACGGGTTCGAGGTTAAGTCGCTCCTAGGGTAAAATCCACGTTCTGAGCGCAACGGTGGTTTCAGAATTTTAATCCGAGCCTCCGTTTAGAAGTTATAAAGTTCACGCCCTAGGCCGCTAAATTACGAAAACGCCCCTGCTGGCGTTTTCCATAGAAGGGTCGCGCTCATGAAAGTTACACCCCTCCTAGGGTAAACGACACGCTCCGGACTCAACGGTGCCCTCAGTTTCCCCATCCGAGCAACCGTTTAGGAGTTGTTCTGTTTATTTGGCGTGTCAAGTGTGAACGCACTTAAAATTTAATTTCGGTCACACCGTGGCTCGGAATCACACGCCGTCTGAACGCCCTGCACTGGAATAACATCAAGAAAAAATTCAAAGTCTCACAGGCTCAAAATCCGGGTTTTTACATCATTTTCTCTTTCAAGTTTTTCGTCCCCGAAAAACAAAACTACAAAAACAACTCGGGATATTGAGCCCGCATCTGATCTCCCATTCCTAGGTGCTCTCCTGCACCCTCCCGTGCTACCACAACACTCGAACCAAAGGAATGGTCCGTCCACGCAGAGTCCGCTCCTGCCGGTCCTCAATCACCACCGGGTGCTCCGCAAAGGTGGCTCCATCCTCAATGTCCAGCTCTCCCCAGTCGATGACGTGCGTGGGGTCGTGCACGTATTTTCTCAGCTGCGACACGTGGAAGACATCATGCACTTTCTCCAGCTGTGGGGGTAGAGCAAGACGGTAGGCAACCTTGCTAACCCTGCGCGCGATCTCAAAAGGCCCGATGAACCTCTGGGATAGCTTGCCTCCCCGGTCGAACCTCCGTGTTCCACGCCGCGAGGAGACTCTCCAAAAGACATGGTTCCCCTGCTCGAACTCCAAAGGCCTGCGACGACGGTCTGCTTATGACTTCTGTCTGCTCTGAGCCGTCCTCATCCGCTCACGAATGACCTGCACCTTCTCTGTCGTCGCCCGCACCAACTCTGGGCCCACGAGGGAGGTCTCCCCAACCTCCGTCCAGCACAACGGTGACCTGCAGGGTCTCCCGTAGAGGGCCTCAAAAGGTGCCATGCTGATAGTAGAGTGGTAACTGTTGTTATACGCGAACTCCACCAAGGGCAGGTGATCCTCCCAGCTTAGGCCAAACTCTAACACGCACGCCCTGAGCATATCCTCCAACACCTAGATAGTGCGCTCGGTCTGCCCGTCCGTCTAGGGGTGAAAAGCTGTACTCATCCGAAGTTGAGTCCCGAATGCCTCCTGCAGGCCTCGCCACAATCGCGACGTAAACCGCGCGTCACGGTCGGAGACGATCGTCGAGGGTAACTCCATGAAGGCGGACGATCTCCCGAATGTACAGCTGCCCTAGACTCTCCACCGAGCTCTGCTCCCTGATGGCAAGGAAGTGTGCTGACTTCATGAGTCGGTCCACTATTACCCAAATGGAATCATGGCCCTTCGCTATGCGTGGAATCCCTGTGACGAAGTCCATAGATACGCCATCCCACTTCCACTCTGGGATATCAAGGGGCTGCAACAACCCTGCCGGAACCTGATGCTTTGCCTTCATCTGCTGACAGGTAAGACACCGAGAAACGAACTCAGCTACGCTCCGCTTAATGCCAGACCACCAAAACTGCCGCTGAAGGTCTCTGTACATCTTCCCCACACCGGGATGTACAACCAAGGGAGAAGTGTGGAACTCCCGCATCACCTCCTCCCGCATCTCCACTGGTACTACAGCTCGCCCCTGGAACATGATCTTGTGATTCCCTCCTTCAGAATACCCATCGGGTGCGTCGCCCGTGGATATCTGATCACGCAATACCTCGCTGTCGACATCCCCCAGCTGCGACTCTCTCACACGCTCAAGGAGCAAAGGAGTCAACATCATCGACTGCAGAAAAGCCGTACCCTCCTGCTCCACCAAGGTCAGTTGTAGGGAAGCCAACTGCTCTGAAGCTTCCCGCATTAGACGAGCCTGAGACTTCCTGCTAAGGGCATCTGCTACTACGTTGCCCTTCCCTGGAGTGTAGACTATCTCGAAATCATAGTCCTGCAGAAACTCCAGCCAACGCCTCTGCCTCAGATTCAGATCCCTCTGAGTGAAGATGTACTTGAGGCTCTGGTGGTCTGAGTAGACCACACAACGCTCACCCAGAAGGTAGTGTCTCCATAACCTCAAGGCGAAGACCACCGCTGCCAGCTCCAAATCGTGAGTCGCATAATTCTGCTCATGGGGCCTCAACTGCCTTGACCCATATGCAATCACTGCCCGCTGCTGCATCAGCACGCACTCGAGCCCAGCTCCCGAAGCGTCGCAGTATACCACGAACTCAACGCCCTCCTCTGGCAGCCTCAACATTGGAGCACTAGTCAGCCTTTGCCTCAACTCCTCGAAGGCCTTCTGGCACTGATCAGTCCAGGTGAACAGTCGTCCCTTTCGCGTCAATGCGATCAAAGGGGCAGCAATCCTGGAGAAGTCTTCCACGAACCTCCTGTAGTACCTTGCCAAGCCAAGGAAGCTCCGCACCTCAGACGCATTTTTGGGTGGATCCTAAGCAAGCACTGCCTCTATCTTTGCGGGATCTACGGCTAAACCTTGTTCTGAAATGACATGCCCCAGAAAGTGAACCTCATGAATCCAGAACTGACACTTCGAGAGCTTCCCATACAGCTGGTGCTCCCGGAGTAAGTCCAGGACCATCCTAAAATGCTCTGCGTGCTCCTCCTCCGTCGCAGAGTAAATGAGTATGTCGTCAATAAAGACAACCACAAATCGGTCCAAGTACGGCTGGAAGATCTGGTTCATCAAAGCCATGAAAACGGCGGGGGCATTCGTCACGCCAAAGGGCATCACCAGAAACTCGTAATGCCCATAGTGACAACGAAAAGCCAACTTCGGGATTTCAGCCTCACAAACCCGCAACTCGTGGTAGCCGGATCGAAGATCAATCTTGGAGAACCACTTCGCACCTCTCAACCGGTCGAAGATGCCATCAATCCTCGACAAAGGGTACTTGTTCTTTATCATGGCCTGATTCAGGCGACGATAATCCACACAAAGTCGCAGACTCCCATCTGTCTTTTTCACAAACAAGACTGGAGCTGCCCAGGGGGACGCACTAGGCCTGATGAATCCCTTCTCACGAAGGTCGTCCAACTGAAGTCGTAGCTCCCGAAGCTCTGTGGGTGCCATCCGATAAGCCGCACATGATATTGGGGCAGTCCCCGACTGCAAGTCAATGCAGAACTCCATCTCTCGCCTCGGAGGTAGTCTCGAGACATCCTCGGGAAAAACGTCCATATAGTCCTCTACAACGATAGGGATCCAGGTGCCTGTAGCGTCTGCTGCTCCAAGATCCATGCTTGCCAACTGGTGAGAAAAAGGCCGTGGTCTCCTGCTCAGAGTACCCGTCTGCTCTGCCACGAGGTCTCGTTCACCGAGGATGGTGAACCTCGTCCCATCAGAATGCACGCATTTGACTCGTTTGCGCCGACAATCAATCTGGGCGCGAACCATAGAAAGCCAATCCATGCCCAGGATGACGTCGTAAGGTTCCATCGTGATGACCAGTAGGTTCCACGTGAAACTCTCTCTTCCGAACGACAGTTCGCACTGTCTGCAAACAAAGGTCACTAACGAGGCACTTCCCGTAGGAACCTCAAGGCTAAGCGCAAGTGTCAACGCCTCTACTGGGAGCTCCAACTCCCGTACCAAAAGCAGCGATATTAAAGAGTGGCTGACGCCTGTGTCTACTAGTACCGAAACAAGCGTAGAGTAAACACAAAGCGTACCTCGGACCATCTCGTGTGCTGGGGGGTCACGAACACCCATATAGCTTGAAGCTGCCCGCGGCCCCTACCGCCAGTCCCTGAGCCTGGCGTGGGCCGCCCGGTGGTGGCGGTGGAAGGTCCTCGAAACGTTGTCCCCCACCTCCAGGTCCTGCCGCTCTGCCTGCGCCGCCTCCCTGAGGACCACCTTGTCCTCGCCTGGGAGATCCCTGGTCACGGCGCTGCCTCTGCCGCTACGGTGCGCCCACTGCCTGCCATGGCTGCTCGGTACGCCTGGTCGGGCAGTCCCGTGCTAGGTGACCCTGTCCGTCACAAGCATAGCACTGGCTCTCTCCTGACTGCCCCGGTGCTCTACGGCGCCACTGCGGTGTACGACCCTGCCCCTGAGTCTACTCACGGAAGGGTCTCCTCGACTGAGGCCCTGCTCTCTGCCGCCTGTCTGCTACCGAAGACTCTGCTCTGAAGCGGCCACTGCTAGGCCCTACCAGCTGGCGTCCCTCAGCCAAGAAGCTCTCTGTCACGAGTACCCGCTCTAGCACCCCGACATAAGTATGGATGCATAGGGGTACTACACCAGCACGAATTTCCCTCTGAAGACCCTGCTCAAACTTCCGCGCCCGGAAGTAACTATCGCGGATCATATCCTGCCAATAGCGTGTCAGATCGGTAAACCGGGCTGAGTATTGCGCCACAGTCATCCCCCCTGCTTTAGCTCCAGAAGCTCCTGAATCCGAACAGAGCGTAAACAAGAGGGGGATTACTCCTCCCGGAAGAGCTGCTGGAAGCTATCCCACGTGAGAGACGACTCGTCGTGGGTCTGCGTAACCAACCCCCACCAACGCCCGGCCGTCCCGAGGAAAAGGCTGGCAGCTAGGGCTACCATCTGGTCCGCTGGTGTCCGTACCAGCCTGAAAAGGCGGTCCACGGACTCTAGCCAGTCTTCCGCTGCCTGGGGATCCGGGTCCCCGCGGAACTTCTGCGGCCGCTGACGTTGGAAGTCTCGGAGCGCACTCAGCCTGCGCTCAACCTCGGCCTGTGCTGCCGGTACTAACTGCCGCTCTCCAGATGGAGGGGCTACTGCGGAACCACTGGGTGGAAGAGGATCACGTGAGGGTCCCTGAACCGACGCCTCGTCACTCGTCAGATCGTCATCACGAACTGGAGAGGGTAACCTGGCTGGCTGCTGTCGTGGGGGCATCCTGAAAATTATCATGGATTACCGCGATCAGATGAGCATATATATATATATATCAGTAATAACAAAGGGGAGCTGACTCAAAAAGGGCAGTCAAAGACTCAATCCTACCGGATGCATGTTCCAAATTCCCTGCAACATGTGTCTCAGTGTGCCGAGTCGACAAGCGAGTTATCAGGGTCCTGGTGAATGGATACGTCGACCGCCCGTACCATCACTGGACTCTCTGGCCTGAGAGCCGCTCTCGAGACACATCGACACTATTGCCCTAAATTCCAACCAATTCCTTTTTAGGGACGTCCGAACAACACCCCAAAGAACGAACCATCTTTTGATACCACTTTGTCACGACCCGACCCTACTGGTCTTGAGCCGCAACTACCCCAAGCCCGCCTCCATAGGCCAGGGGCTGACAACAAGCGCCAAAGGCGTAACAATCTCGGGGAGGCCTTTGCCTAAGTACCTGTACCCACACACACAGCCCACTCAATGCAGAAGTGCAGAGTAAAAAGGAAACCAAAGTACGAACTACAATATCCCAACTAAAAAGCATGCATCAACCTCTAAAAACAGAATAAGTAAAGTGCTGAAAAGTAAACTGACAAGTAAACTGAACAGTAAAGGGGCAAAACACGCGCCCAACTAGAACGGTGCCACAACCCGACAACAGGTAACGAGAGTAAACAGCTGGTGAGTCTCACACCTGAAAGACCTACTACAACCACTGAACGCAACCCAAGCTCCTGTGTCCTCTACGCTCCTCCGTAGTCTCGATCGACCTGTCTCTCATCTGCAAGGGCACACCAAGTGTGGGCAAAGCCCAAGCAGGGGTAAGTATAAAGATACTCAGTAGGATGCCCCAAAAGCTCGAGGGAGCAACAAAGGAGGTACAACAACGGTGAGCAGTAGACAGACCAAAGAATAGTGTAAGAGTATAATAGAGAGAGTGCAACTCAACCCAACAAAAGAAATGAAGTAGACTCGTCCAATCAAGAGGTGCTAGACACGGAAAGCACGTGACATACCCCGCGCGTCTTCGCCCCTCCTAGAAGGAGAGTAATTGAACCCAGGGAGTGGAAACAAAAGTAGGGTGTATATATATATATATGCTCAACAAGAAACCCGAACGAGTGTGTAAGGGGATCTCCATCTCCAAGCTCAGCTCAGGAAAAGTCGCCAACAGTTCTAAGGATATCCATTGTTGGGTCGGAAGAATAGCGAGGAATGATGGCAAGAGGGGGGTGAATTGCCTTTTTAAAAAATTGATTAACAATTAAAATTCAAAGTAAAGTGCTGCGGAAATAAAGAGGCAATCACACAAGAAATTGATAACGGAGTTCGGCCAAAACCCGGCCTACGTCTCCGCTCCCAACTCAACCGTTGAGAGATTCCTACCGCTTGCTTTTCAATGGTTTTAGCAAGAAACCCACTAGGCTTTGAGGTAGCACTAGGACCTATTACAGCTTGCTTTTATTGGTTTAGCAAGAACCCACTTGCTTTTAATGGTTAAGCAAGAACCCACTAGTCTTTTTACGGGTGAAGACTAGCTCACCGAGACACAAGCCTTTTAAAGGAAAAGCTTGAGAAAACCTCTTCACACCTTAGTGGTGGTGTGAGAACCCAAAGAAGAGAGGGGATGAGAAAATTGGGAGTTTGTAGGCACAAACTCAAATTGAAGCTCAAAATAAATAAAACACGAAAAACCGTGATTGGGAAGACTTGGGCGCCAATTGGATGATGGAGTTGATGTAGCGTGCTTTCCCAAGCTTCTTGAGTGGTGCTCTTGGATGTGGAAATGGGTGGAGCACTTGGGGTTCTCTTGGAACAATCCGCCGGAGCTTCGCCAAAAAGATCAACAATGTGTCCGGTGGCTTGTGTGTTGTTCCGGGGCTTCCTAGGCCTTTATTTATAGGCTAGGAACCTTCAAGTATCCGTTGGAGGGCTTTGGAACCGTTGGAAAAGGCCTCGGAGCCGTTGGGAGGCTTTTGGAGTTGACTGGTCAAAGCCAACGGCTAGTTTGACCAGTGCTACCGGCCGGCCGGTGCAGGGCCACCGGCTGGCCGGTGCCTTGACAGTGGCTGAGTCTTCTTTTCCAGGCACCACCGGTTGACCGGTACATCTCCACCGGCTGGTCGGTGCCTTGGTAGAGAGGAAGAGTCTTGATCCAGGCTCTACCGGTCGACCGGTGAGGAGCCACCGGCTGGCCGGTGGAAAGACAGTAGATTGCACTATTTGGGCTGGATGCCACAGGTCGACCGGTGGCAGAGCCACCGGTCGACCGGTGGGGAGGCAGTGGCTCAGCCTTGAGTCAGGGTGCCACCGGCTGGCCGGTGGTCAAGCCACCGGCTGACCGGTGGACTGAATTTCAGTCCACTTGAAGTCCATTCTTGGGCCAACTTCTTGGCAACCTTGTGCCTATCATCCACAACACTTAAACACAATGTTAAACACATATTAAAGTGATTGTGATCATGAAAATCAAAGAGTGTGGGGTACAACATCCATCACTAATGCCCAAAAGTCCCGCATGCCAAAACTGTCTCATCGCTGAACCGTACTGGCTAGCCTTATAGAAAGAGCTGAGTCTGAAAGAAGTCGTCGGGTAACCCACTGCCCAGCCCAGCTGGAGGGTATACCCTAAGAGGTCATCGAGTAACCCACTGCCTAGCCCCGCTGGAGGGTAAACCCT
Source organism: Viscum album (assembly GCA_963277665.1). NCBI lineage: Eukaryota > Viridiplantae > Streptophyta > Magnoliopsida > Santalales > Viscaceae > Viscum > Viscum album. Next base: position 1,146,451,162 of record OY728142.1, on the reverse strand, counting down.
AAGGTTAACGGGTAACCCACTGCCCAGCCCTGCTGGAGAGTAAACCCTAAGGTTAACGGGTAACCCACTGCCCAGCCCCGTTGGAGGGTAAACCCTAAGGTCAACGAGTAACTCACTGCCCAGCCCCGCTGGAGGGTAAACCCTAATGCACCGGTGGGTAACCCACTACCTAGCCTCGCTGGAGGGTAAACCCGGAACTGGTTTGATAACTCCGCACTGCCCGTGGGGTCTCGTGGGGCCCACACTTCGGTCCTGAAAAAGGTCGGGTGAACTGCGCCATCGCGATGCTCTCGAAAAAACACGCCAAAACGACTATTCATTCGCCCCGAACGGACGTCTGATGAAAAAGTGGCAAACGCCGCACACAACTTGAAAGACGGCCCGTGGGGCCCACGCCTCAACTCCGGCTTCAACGCCTGAAACCCCCTGGAAAACCTCGTCTCGACGCCAGGGTCACAACGCCGCTGACGGCGCCTAAAACGGACTCCAGATGTGCTCGCGCCATCCGAAACAAGATTCTCGACGAGGCGCTAAATAACACTTAACGGACGTGTCGCGCCACCGGGCCCCCGTTCTCGGGAATTAATAATTCCCGAGACCATCTCAAAACCTCCTTCTCGATCTGAGGATCGCGTTGCCGTAGACGGCACGCAAGTCCGATACCCGGTTTGAGAGTTAGAGGTGTTTTAACGCCAACGGACGTAGACGGGGTGGGCCGGACCGGTTCGGCCGGTCCACCCCTTTAGACCGGCGGTCCGCGGCTCGGTCGCCCGGTCCACCGTAGCCCGCGATTCACCGCTCGGGCCGCACCGCTTCGCCCGGACCGGCCTAAGCCGGTCCGGTGCTTTTTCACAGGACCCGCGTTTCGCGGGTCTCGGTTTGCTCCCGGGGTCGCGACGACCCCGGTCTCGAGCCGCAGGCCTACCGGCGAAGCCGGCCAGCGCGCCCTCCCGCGGCCCGAACTTTCGGGCCGCCACCCCGCTCGCCCGCGCCGACCGTCGAGGAGCCGCGCCGCCGTTCGGGGGTGCCCGCCCCGCCGCCGTCGCCCGCTGGACCGCCACGCAGAGCCGCCAGACCGCCCTGGAACCGCCGAAAAACGGGGATTTTGGCCGGAAAACTTCCCGGGGCCACCACGGACGCCCTGGGACTCGGATTTTCGATCCAAAAAGAGCGTTGGAAATCTCGGATCAAACCCTACGCATCTATAGCCTTCGCTTGACAATTAAACAACATTTCGACGCTATAATTTGAGTTCGAAGAAGTTGCGGAAATTTAAAATGAAAGCGCAACGATCCTACCTCACAGGGCGTAGCCCGTCGCTTCACAAACGATCCGCCAAACCGCAACCACCTTGGAGAGGTTGGGAGAGGAGTTTGAAGAAGGTGGATCCTTTGTTGGGAGAGCTTCCGCTAGGGAGATTGTTAGGGGGAAGGAGGGGGTGGATGTGTTTAAGTAGGGAAAAAAATTAATTAAAAATTAATTAATTTTAAACACCCACCAGTAGGCCCGTACCTGAACTCTCGACGAGGTCGAGGTTAAGCCGCTCCTAGGGTAAAATCCACGTTCTAAGCGCAACGGTGGTCTCAGAATTTTAATCCTAGCCTCCGTTCAGAAGTTATAAAGTTCACGCTCGAGGCCTCTAAATTACGAAAATGCCCCTGGTGGGGTTTTCCACAGAAGGGCTGCGCCCGCGAAAGTTACATCCCTCCTAGGGTAAACAACACGCTCCGGATTTAACGGTGCCTTCATTTTCCTCATCCGAGAAACCGTTTAGGAGTTATTCTGTTTATTTGGCATGTCTAGTGTGAACGCACTTAAAATTTAATTCCGGCCACACCGGGGCTCGGAATCACACGCCGTATGAACGCCCTGCTCTGGAATGACATCAAGAAAAAATTCAAAGTCTCACAGGCTCAAAACCTGGGTTCTTACACAACTGATGAAGCGGCTAGTGATGATGAGCGGCCAGAGATATGGATAGTCCGATAGAGGCCATCTTGGCAACCATAGAGAAGGTCTCAAAGTAGTTGATGTCATATGTCTGAGCAAATCCCTTCGCCACAAGACGAGCTTTGAGGCGATGAAGAGTGTCATCGGCATTGAGACGGATTGTATAGATCCATTTGCAATCGACTGCCTGTTTGCCTGCAGGGAGGGGGACCAGATCCCATGTATGGTTGTCATCCAGAGCCTGCGGTTCATCCCGCATAGCCTGTAGCCACCCCGGGTGGGATTTGATATCGCCAACTGTGCGGGGGATAGATATCGTCTCCAGTGTTGACAAACCGTTGTATGAAGATGTAAAAAGAGTAGTCTGACAAGAGCGAGTACCTTTCCGGAGTGCAATAGGCAAGTCGTTTGGTGCTGTGACAGGAGCATCGGACGAGGTGAGAAAGATGTTGTCCTCGGCCTGGACGAGGGGTACAGTCGATGGGCGACGAGAGTAGACTGTCCCAAAGCGATGACCAGCAGGGGAAGACACCAGAGGAGGGTGAATGATGAGAGGAAGACACTCATCGATGGTAGTGTCTGGATGAGGAGAGGGCGGAGTGAAAGGAGAGCTCTCAACAAACGACACATCGACAAAGATGATATATCGCCGTAAGTCTGGAGAAAAACACTGGTATCCACGCTGAGTGTGGGAATATCCGAGAAAAATATACCGAAAGGATTTGGGAGAAAGTTTAGAGAGGTTGGGGCGAGAGTCCCAGACATAGTAGAGACATCCGAAGACTCGGAGTGGAAGTGAGTGAGGAGGGAGAAAGGGGAACAGAGTATGAAAAGGAGTCTCCCCCTGAAGGATGGAAGAAGGAAGGCGATTGAGGAGGTAAGTAACAGTGATAATGACATCCCCCCAGAAGAGAAGAGGCACCTTGCGGTGGAAGAGGAGGACACGAGTAGTCTCCAAAATATGCCGGTGTTTTTGCTCGGCCACTCCATTCTGCTGAGGGGTATTAGGACAGGAGGTCTGATGGATGATGTTGTTTGCCTGGAGAAACTGCTGAAAGAGAGTGGACAAGTACTCTCGCCCATTGTCGGAGCGTAGACATTTTACAGAGATGGAAAACTGTGTCTGGATCTCATGGTAAAATGTCTGAAAGGTGGAAAATACTTTTGTCCGATCACGAATAAGGTACAACCACGTCATACGGGAAAAATTATCAATGAAAGAGATATAGTATTTATACCCTGATTGACTCGAGATGGCATAGGGACCCCATACATCCGAATGAACCAAATCAAAGGGTTTGGCAGCCCGTGTGTCTGCTCGAGGAATATATGAAGTGCGATGGTGTTTCGCAAAGGTACAAGACTCACAATGAAAAGATAAATGCTGACTAATATCTGGATAGAGCTAATGAAGGGCGGAGGCGGAGGGGTGGCCCAATCGAGAATGGAGGTCCAAGGCACGAGCAAAGACAAACGTGTGGACGACGGATGTCGGGCCATCGAACATGTGCACCCCATTTTGAAGCTGACCTCTACCAAGTTCTCGGTTCGTCGTCCGCTCCTGAGATATAACAGTAGACGATGTAAAAATAACATTACAATTGAAATTCTTGGTCAGCTTACTAATGGAGAGAAGGTTAAAAGGACTGCGTGGTACATGAGCCATTGATGATATGTGAAGAGATGAGGTCAGGGAGCATGTACCAAAGCCGACAATGGGGATAGTGGAACCATCAGCGTCAGTGATGGCTGAGGAACCAGTATAGGGACTGTAGTTGGAGAGCATACCTGCATCACCGGTAAGATGGTCGGACGCACCTGAGTCAAGCATCCAGGCAGGAGAGCGATGACTGACAAATGCAGTGGAACCACCCGAATGGGCAAGAGATGTTGATAAAGAGCTCGATAGGGAGGTGGTCCTATGATCGTGAATCATCTGGATCTCAGCCATGAAGAGATCCAAAGATGAAGCAAGAGCGGCAGCAGACGAGGATGCATCCTGGACCGCAGTTTGGCCCTGCCGTGGGTGCTGAGTGGGACGACCATGAAGGACCCAACAACGGTCAACCAGGTGGCCGGGCTTGCCACAGTGCTGACAAAGTGGACGAGGTCGGCTTTCTCCACGTTCGCGTCCACGAGGTCCGGTAGGACGACTATTGCCACGACCCAGGAGAGCAGTGTGATCAAGGCTAGGGATGGGTGGGGCAAGGGCCCGATGAGCCTTCCTAAGGCGATGATAGACCTGCGGAATCTCTAGGGACGAGGGGATGGCTAGCATCTCTGTAGCCGTCGTCGCATATTCTGGGTCGAGGCCATGGAGGAGGCGGAAAAGACAGAGCTGGTCCCGCTGGGCTAATGCTTCCGCAGGTGTCTGTGGAATGGGCCACAGCTCAAGAAGTTCATCCCGTAGAGCTTTCCATTCCATGAAGTATGCTGGAAATGGACGGGCTTGTTGGCGGAGGAGGGACAACCGTTGAAGAATATCGGATATCCGAGGCAAATTATTAGTCTCAGAGTACATGAGAATCAAGGAATCTCAGAGTTTCTTGACCGTGTTGGCTGTCCGGGTGACGTCTTTGACAGAGCGGTCCATAAAATTGACCAGCAAGGCAAAGATTTTTGCCGTCTGCAAGCTTCCACGGACGATATTTCGGGTCGGTGGGTAGTGGTGGTGGATCCTCGAGATGAGAATCGAGATCCATGCCAGTTAGTGGCATCGACATGGTCTTCTGCCAGACGGAGAAATTTGTGGAGTCGAGCCGCTCATCGACCAAGCGGGTGGAGGCGGTGATAAGTGGAGGCAGGACCGAGGCGGCCATCGGAGGGAGGTCGTCGGGAGTTGCTGATGAACTCGGCATTCAGCGCTGGATGCCGGCAGCCCGTAGGAAGGGCGCTGAGTGGGGGGGGGTTGCACTTGGACAGAGCCGGGAGGGCAGGCCGTGGGAGGGCAGGCCGTCGGGAGGTTGGGGGTTGCGCCTGGACAGAGCCGGGAGGGCAGGCCGTCAGGGCGGAGTGTACCCGTTGGGAAGTGCGGGACGCTGCCTGCGGGAAGGGCGGAGCGAAGCCGGAAGGACGCTGTCGGGGCGGGACGGGAAGAGGGGCCGCGTGCCTTTGTCGGGGCGGAGCGAAGTCGGCGGGACACCGTCGGGGTGGAGCGAAGCCGGCAGGGGGGGTCGCGTGCCTTCGTCGCGACGGAGGTTTGCAGAGGGGCGCAGGGAGCGCAGCCGGTGGGAGGGAGGGCCGTCGCGCGGGGGGTCGCAGGGCTTCGTCGCCGGGAGGAGGAGCCCGCACGAGGAGACCCCTGCCTGTCGCCGGGAGGAGGAGCCCATGTCGGGGAAGGAAGAGCCTGCGTCGAGGAGAGCCGCGCCGAGGAAGAACAGAGGGCGTAGGGAGCGCCAGACCTAGTAGGGTTAGGGCAGAGGCGGGGCCGGACAGAACCGGGAATCCGCAAGGGATTTCTCGGAACCCTAGACGGGAGAGAAAAAAAGAGGGATCGGGTTAGAAAGTACCCTTTGATACCGTGTAGATGGCGAATTCCCCTTATCTCAATGTGAGGCGGAGATATTCTTTTATAGATGAGTAAAAATAATTACAAGGCGGGATATTCCGATGTGGGACTCGGAAATACCCATTATACTAAAATTGGTTCCAACATATATTATATACTATAAATATATAATAAATATAATATAAATTTTCCTGATTCTTTCAAAAGTATTTTGTCAATAGTACATAAAATTAGGGACAATTATGTTTGATAAAATTTATTTTCTGAGGAATAAATAGGCATTCCACCCAAATTGGCAGGAATCCTGATTCTCTTAAATGATGAAACTAACCTCCCTTTGCCTCATACCAAACTTGATTTTTGACTCTTCTTTCATCCATTTTTTCTCTCAGATCATTGTTCATTCATACCAAACGCAGCCTTGTTGTATTTTCTGAGTTGCTTGGTTTCAAAGTTTTGGACTAAATAAAATGCTAGTCCATTAATGTTTTGATTTGCATTGTCTTGTTTCAGTTGCTTCTCCATGCAATCGAGACATTCAGTGCCAATGTTGTTTTGGTTTTGGGTCAGGTAAATGCTCTCATGTTCTGTTAAGTATATTTTCTTGTATCAGTCTCATTGATTGTTTTTTTATCTTCCTTTGTGATAAATATGATCCATGTAAGCATTTATTTATTTATTATTTCGGTTTTTATATTGAAATACTGGTACCTATTGTTACTCGACCTAGAGACAAACAACAGCCCATTTCAGATCTCCAAGTCTTATGCCTCCTCAGCGAACCTGGCAAATGCACGGGATAAAAGGCCCATTGGAGAATCGGCCAAGGCTCTGTTTGTCAGCACTTAAAATTGTTTATAGTGCTTATCACCTGTGATGAACAGTTTGAAAAAATGCGGTCCTTGTTCTATTTTTGAAAAAACACTTGCACATTGATAGGTATCCAAGTGAGAGAGGGAGAGAAAACAGAGGATTTCTGCTATAGTGTATCGGATTACAACAGAAAGAAGTAGAAGATGAGAGGAGAAGAAAATGAGGAAGAAGATGAAGAACTTCCCTGGGAGACGCTGCACCCTGGGCCGAGGCCTAACCCTCCTCCAGCCAGGTTGGAAATCACCATGTCAATTCATGCCCCCCCCCCAGCTACTCCCATCCCTCATTAATACTCCCCACCCTCCGCCTAACGACCCAATAACCCCAACCACTATACTACAATTACAATACTGCCCCTTGGCAGTAACTAACCCAGCAACAGCCTCCCAACCAACTCCCACCAGCCCCAACAACTAATTAAAGTGTAAAGACACACCAGTCCCTGGCTGGTTATTAGACACTCCTGCCCTTATGCAGCAAAAACACCCAGCCCTGACCCCACGTTCCTATCGACCCCACGTTCCTATCATTTCTGCCCTCTTGAAATACCACCCTCACCGATCTCAAGGTGAAGAAATCGATCCCACCTCTCCATCTTAGCATACCGGTAGCTTCTTGGGCCCTCTTCTTTTCCAGCTCAGCGGCATCCACAACTCCGTCTAATATAGTTTCCAAGTTTGAAATTTCAAAGTATCAACTCCCTCCAACCCCTCCAAAAGGGAAACCAAGAGACGCCACTCCTTTTACAACAGCTGCTTCCACTTCTTCCTCAACAAAACTGATATTTTCAACCAACCTAGCAGCTTCACTAGCCTTGAAAATGCAAGAATACGGGTACTCATGTGCCTGTACACTAGCAGTTTCATCCTTGGGTTTAGCTGCCTTCACCTTCTCTACAGTGTTTCCATCTGGGACAATCTGGGCAGTGCAATTCTGACTTGTGTCAATGAACAACAGCCTTGTTGATCCACTGCAGCAGCCTTCGTCGTACAAACTTAACATCCCAATGAGCGTTCCTACAGATCTTGGCAAAGCTCCAACCGATAATGTTTCAATCTCCAAATTCATCTTAGCAGCAGCCTTCACTTCTCCCTGAATACGATGAAACTCCTTCTGGTGTGGAGGTTCTTTACCCTCTATGTCCTCCCTTCGGACCCCAGCCTCAACAGCAGCCTCTTCTAGCAGCTATATAAAACTTCTTGCTGTAGCCTTATCCTTCACATCTCCAAAAGAAGTGTGCACAGTCTTCCTGCCCCAAACAGCAGCATTATGAGGTGTGTAACCAAAATCATAGGCTAAGTCAAATACAGTTCTCCGCCCTTTGGAAATCATGGCCAGTTGAGAGCACTGCATACTGAGTAATGGTGAACGAATTTCTAAAACATGCTTATCTTTCACAGAAACTTCCGGGTAGCACCCAAATTCCTGCTCCTCACACTGCTGCTTCGGCCTGTTAGCCAAACAACCTCGTCTGGTGCTGCGGACATCACGCCTGTGCCTTTCCGTTCTTGTGCCTCGTCTGGTGCTGGCGGAACTCCTCAATGCAGTAGGAGACTTGTCAGACCGTTCCAGACTGGATTCATTCTGCTGCTCCTTGTCGTTCTTCTCTCGAACAGTCCAGCAAATTTCCAGGCGTTCTTCAGCAGTGTCCAATCCTTGAGATCCATTCACTGATTGCTGCCACTCACCCCGCGGCTGTATAGACAGCTCAACAGGGGCACGCAATTGTGCCGGCACCTTCTGCAACAACTAACGCTGCTTCTCCTCCCGCACTTCCACATTTTAGGAGCATAATTATACATAAAAAAATATCTATGCAACTCTTGTTAATATTATTTTTATCAAATGATATCATTGATTTATTAATCGAATCTTTTTTTTTCAATATTTTAAAAATATTTCTCGATAATTCAAGTATTATTTTAATCGTACTTTTTTTTAGATTTTTTATATACGTTTTTGTAACTAATTCTTTTTTATTTTGTATTTTTTTTGTTCGATCTATTATATTTTTTATTTTATGTTCGGGAAATAAATTATTTTCCCTCTTTTTGAGTTGTGATCAAAGAGTTGTGATCAAGTGAGCTCAGGCTTAGACGCTTTTAACGATATGAACCAATTCCCAAAAGTACCCGGCATACTTAGTCGTGCCACCCAAATTTTTAACTCTTGGCGTACTGTAAAATGGTTCTCAGCTTTGGTGATCCAAGTCTCCTCCAGTAAAAATCGGTATCCTCGTCGGCCTAGTTGCCTGCCACTCCTCCATGCTCCTGGCCAGCTTGGCCATTATCGCGTCGAGCTCCTGCAGCAGAATCACCATGTGCGTAGGATTACAACTTCAAAACTCCACCTCTGTTTTCCACGATATGTTCTTCTCCGCTGCAGAATTCCAAGAGGAAATGGATTATGCTGTCGTGTCTGCTACCTCCGCCACAGTTAGTCAGATCAAGCTGGGATCTCCGGTACTGTCGGAACAGAATTGTTGCGTCCAGAATCTGCTGCGTCCAGAAATTGATGCTGCAGTTCGTTCAAGAATTTTCTGCTGCCATTTGTACAAGAAATTGTTGCGGAATCGTCGGGAGACACAACGAGAAAACGAAAGAAATAAAGCAATAAGGACACAGCGATTTACGTGGTTCGGGGAAAATCCCTACGTCCACGGGAGAGGCAGAATTCACTATATCGGGAGCACAAGAAATACAGAGGATTTTCAGTAGTAACCTTAGCCCGAAAATGGGCTATAAAATGAAGAAGACGATCACTGTTCAGAAAAAGGTAAGTCCGCGTTGCTACAGTGAACGACGGCCGACTTTGTCAGAAGCGCTACAATGGCTGCCGGCTGGAAGTCAAAAGTGCTACAGTGAAGTTGACTCTGAAGTCCGCAATGCTACAGTGCCTGTCGGTGTCGGTCGGTCAGCTCCGCTACAGTAGTCAGAGATGCTACAGTTGTAGGTCACAAGCATTCGGCCCAACCGGATCAGGCAACACCAATCCAACAGAAATTGCTGCTGCGATTTCCTTTCATGAATTTCTCTCTCCAGCAGCGATACTTCTCTCAATGATCAAGAACGATCAAGAATCTCTTTCCAGAACACCGCTGCGTCTTGAGTTCCAGCCGTGATTCTCTCTCAAAAACTGCTCTCAAGAAACTCTTGTTGGGTCGGAAAATACGGGGAATGATGGCAAGAGGGGGGGTGAATTGCCTTTTAAAAAAATGATTGACAATTTAAAAATCAAAGTAAAGTGCAGCGGAAAATAAAGAGGCAAGACACACGAAATTGATAACGGAGTTCGGCCAAAACCCGGCCTACGTCTCCGCTCCCAACTCAACCGTTGAGAGATTCCTACCGCTTGCTTTTCAATGGTTTTAGCAAGAAACCCACTAGGCTTTAAGGTAGCACTAGGACCTATTACAGCTTGCTTTTTGTGGTTTAGCAAGAACCCACTTGCTTTTAATGGTTTAGCAAGAACCCACTAGCCTTTTTAACGGGTGAAGGCTAGCTCACCGAAACACAAGCTTTTTAAAAGGAAAGGGTTGAAGAAACCTCTTCACACCTTAATGGTGGTGTGAAACCCAAAAGAAAGAGGGGATTAGAAAAGGGTTTGGGGTTTGTAGGCACAAACCCAATTTTAAGCTCAAAATGAATATAAAATAAAAACCGTATTGGAGGAAGACTTGGGCGCCAATTGGATAGATGGAGTTGATGTAGCGTGCTCTCCCAAGCTTCTTGAGGTGCTCCTTGGATTGGAAGTTGGATTGGAGCAAGGAGGATCCTTGAAGGTGGAGCGCCGGAGGTTCGCCAAATGTGCAACAATATGTCCGGGCGCTTGGTAAATGATCCGATTAGGTTCCGGGGCTTCCTTGGCCTTTATTTATAGGCATGGAACCCATTGGGGGCCTTCGGAGCCGTTGGAGAAGTCCTCGGAGCCGTTGGAGGCCAAAAGATGGTTGACTGGTCAAACCCAACGGCTAGTTTGACTGGGCTACCGGCTGGCCGGTACAGGTCCACCGGCTGGCCGGTGCCTTGACAGAGGAGAGGGAACTTGGTCCAGGCTCCACCGGCTGACCGGTGGAGGAGCCACCGGCTGGCCGGTGGGCAGACAGTAGCTGGCACTGTTTGAGTGCAGGTGCCACCGGCTGGCCGCTGGTGTGCCACCGGCTGGCCGCTGGTGTGCCACCGGCTGGCCGGTGGTCTGGACAGAAGGATGCCTTCTGTCCAGGCTCCACCGGCTGACCGGTGGTGAAGCCACCGGTTGGCCGGTGGTCTGAATTTCAGTCCACTTTGCCTTCTTTCTTTCTTGGCCCAATTCCTTGGCCACCTGATTTGATTCCTATCAACCAAAAACACTTGAAAGAGGATTAGATAAATATGAGGGTGATTGTGATCATGAAAATAAAACAACGAGGGGAACGAGATGTACAACAATCTCCCCCTATTTTGATGATCACAATCACCAAAACAATTAATGTAAAATACTGAAATTGAAAGGAATTCTTAAAGGATAATTTGAAAATAAATCAAAGCATGATAGAAAAGGTTCTCCCCCAATCAATCAAGAAATTTCTCCCCCTTTGTGATTATCAAAATAGAATGGGGCATAAAACTTGATTGAGGGAAAAATTGAAAAACGAGATTTTAAATCAATTGAAAATGATATCAATTGTTGAAAATTTTGAAATGAAAATTGAATAACAGTTTGAATTGAAAGTTTTGAATCAAAAACCAATTGAATTTTGAAATTTGAAACCAAATGAAATTTTTGAAATTGAGAGTTTTGAATGAAAATTGAAAAGAGAATTTTGAATTGAAGAATTTGAAACCAAGAGTTGAAATTGAAAGTTTGAAAGGAAAGTTTTGAATTGAAAATTTGAAATGAGAATTTTGAATGAAAAATTTTAATTCACAAAAAGGCGTAAAAGAACCTAACTCCCCCTAAATAAAGACAATAAATCACCGGGGAGTGGGATTTTGAAAAGAGATGATTTTAGGCCCGGAGAGACTCGCAAGAAGGGATTTTTCAATCCAAACTTGTCTCAAAGCGGGTCTTCTCCTATAGAATTCATCGGAATAAAAAATCGATTTGGGCCTACCATACCGGGCGTTTTTGCAATTACATTCATATATCATGTGCCCGGGTTTTTTGCAATAATTACAGAATTTAAATTCGGAGCTCCCCCTTACAAATATAGTGGGTGCATGGGAGGAGGAAGCTTGGTTGGTGTAGCCAAGTCCATTGGTGGTTCTAGATACTCGTTGAGAACCTAAGAGTTTGGACAAATTTTGTTCACCTTGAGTGAACTTGGCTAGGGATTCTCTAAGGTCTTTGATGGTTGATTCCAAAGAATCAACATTTGGGAAATTTTGGATTTTAAGGGTGAGTTCCTCCTTCTCTTTGAGAAGTTGGTCTTTTTCGGAGGAAAGTTTTTTGAAAGACCTTTTTAAAGCAACAAATTTTGACGAAAGCTCATGAAAACCTTTTTCTAGTTGGTCTCTAGCATATTGGAGATCCTCATAGGATAAATGATTTAAAGAATTTGAATTTGAAGAACAAGAGGAGGAGGAATCGGAAGAAGTTACCTCATGGAATGCCATTAGGCATTTTGTACCTTGGTCGCTCGAGGAGAAGGAGGAGAAGGAAGAGGTGGAGCTATCACTCCATGTTGCCTTTGAAGCCTTCTTCTTCTCCTTTTTCTTGGCCCTTTTCTTGTGGAGTGGGCAATTGGGCACGGATTTTTCATCGGGTTCTTGCTTGATGTCGGGTTCTTGCTTTTGAGCCTTCTTAGTACCTTCATGGGTTAGCTCTAAACATTTCCAAATATCATGTGAAGTAGAGCAAGAAGAAATATGATCAAAAACATTTCGGTCAAGACCACAATGAAGAGCGTTCATGGCTTTGCCATCAAGCTCAAAATTTGCAATGTCGGCGGCGGTCCATTTAGACTCATCGGGAGAAGTGAGGGTAAAACCATGCATAACAATTCTGAAAATAGGATAACCAATGCTTTTGAGAAAAGTTGACATGCGGGTTTTCCAAAAAGTATAATCGGCTCCATCAAAGAATGGAGCACGATCCAAAGAATGTCCTTCGGGGGATTGAGAGGAAGAAGCGGTAGAAGCCATAAAAAAAAATAGGATCTTTAATTTGAAACCGGTTAAGGATTTATTCAAATACGTCCTCTGATACCAATTGTTGGGTCGGAAAATACGGGGAATGATGGCAAGAGGGGGGGTGAATTGCCTTTTAAAAAAATGATTGACAATTTAAAAATCAAAGTAAAGTGCAGCGGAAAATAAAGAGGCAAGACACACGAAATTGATAACGGAGTTCGGCCAAAACCCGGCCTACGTCTCCGCTCCCAACTCAACCGTTGAGAGATTCCTACCGCTTGCTTTTCAATGGTTTTAGCAAGAAACCCACTAGGCTTTAAGGTAGCACTAGGACCTATTACAGCTTGCTTTTTGTGGTTTAGCAAGAACCCACTTGCTTTTAATGGTTTAGCAAGAACCCACTAGCCTTTTTAACGGGTGAAGGCTAGCTCACCGAAACACAAGCTTTTTAAAAGGAAAGGGTTGAAGAAACCTCTTCACACCTTAATGGTGGTGTGAAACCCAAAAGAAAGAGGGGATTAGAAAAGGGTTTGGGGTTTGTAGGCACAAACCCAATTTTAAGCTCAAAATGAATATAAAATAAAAACCGTATTGGAGGAAGACTTGGGCGCCAATTGGATAGATGGAGTTGATGTAGCGTGCTCTCCCAAGCTTCTTGAGGTGCTCCTTGGATTGGAAGTTGGATTGGAGCAAGGAGGATCCTTGAAGGTGGAGCGCCGGAGGTTCGCCAAATGTGCAACAATATGTCCGGGCGCTTGGTAAATGATCCGATTAGGTTCCGGGGCTTCCTTGGCCTTTATTTATAGGCATGGAACCCATTGGGGGCCTTCGGAGCCGTTGGAGAAGTCCTCGGAGCCGTTGGAGGCCAAAAGATGGTTGACTGGTCAAACCCAACGGCTAGTTTGACTGGGCTACCGGCTGGCCGGTACAGGTCCACCGGCTGGCCGGTGCCTTGACAGAGGAGAGGGAACTTGGTCCAGGCTCCACCGGCTGACCGGTGGAGGAGCCACCGGCTGGCCGGTGGGCAGACAGTAGCTGGCACTGTTTGAGTGCAGGTGCCACCGGCTGGCCGGTGGTCTGGACAGAAGGATGCCTTCTGTCCAGGCTCCACCGGCTGACCGGTGGTGAAGCCACCGGTTGGCCGGTGGTCTGAATTTCAGTCCACTTTGCCTTCTTTCTTTCTTGGCCCAATTCCTTGGCCACCTGATTTGATTCCTATCAACCAAAAACACTTGAAAGAGGATTAGATAAATATGAGGGTGATTGTGATCATGAAAATAAAACAACGAGGGGAACGAGATGTACAACAACTCTCAATCAAAGCACCAATTGATAGGTATCCAAGTGAGAGAGAGAGAGAGAGAGAAAACAGAGGATTTCTATTAGCTATAACTAAACGGATTACAACAGAAAGAAGTAGAAGATGAGAGGAAAAGAAAATGTGGAAGAAGATGAAGAACTTCCCTGAGAGACAATGCACCCTAGGCCAAGGCCGAACCCTCCTCCAGTCAGCCTGGAAATCACCAAGTCAATTTGTGCCCCCCTCAAGTTACTCCCATCCCTCATTAATACTCCCCACCCTCCGCGTAACAACCCAAAAGCCCAAACCACTCTATACAGCAATTACAATACTGCCTCTTGGCAGTAACTAACCGGGCAGCAGCCTCCCAGCCTACTCCCACAAGCCCCCAACAACTAATTAAAGTGTAAAGACAAACCAGCCCCTGGCTGGTTATTAGACACTCCTACCCTTACGCAGCCCCGACCCCACTTTCCCATCACACATAAATTTCAGAATGAACCCACTTAAATCATTGTCAAAAAAATAATTTTTTCAACAAAGGCCTGTTTGATAGCTCTTACTGAAAACAGTTTATAGCACTTGTCCCTTATGATAAACAATAAGAAAAAATAATTGCCGCTTTCTAAAAAAATTCTTGCACTAAATTTTCAGAATAAAACCAATTGGCAGAATAACACTCATCTGTTTATCATATGTGATAAGTGCTACCAGCAAGTTTCAAAAAGTTTTGTCAGACAAAAATGTGGAAACACTTATACAGAAGCACTTATAATAAGTATTAAGGTTCCGTTTGATAGTTCTTGTTAACAGCAGTTTAAACCACTTATCATTTATGATAAACAGTTTTTAAAAGTATGCAGTGTTTGTTTTGTTTATAAAAAAACACTCACACTTAAATTTAAATAAAAACCCACTCAAATAAGCTGTTAAAAAACATTTTTTTTTATAAACAACCTGGAAAAAATTATGAGGTGCTCATAAATTAATGGTGTGCAGTAAGCGGTTTTCAATAAGCGCTGTCAGAGTGTTAAGCATATCCTAAATGGTGAATGTCTTTAGTTTTTAAAAGGATCCTTTCTATGCCTATCTTCACTTCATTAAGACTGATCAGTAACTGAAGCATGTCAACATATTAGATGGAATTCTTGCAGATAAATCATTATGTCTTTGTTTTCTCAATGCCACTTTACGCTATTTGATGCAGCTTCTGGATTTAATTTCCATTTATCTGTGTTCCAGGAAAAACTTTGCAGCATGCTTAAAGATGTATTGAAAAAGAAGTCTAACGTGGATGTTGTAAAGCTTCAGAAGTCTGGTGGTGTTGTGTCAAGGAGTTCAAAGGTCAGACAGAAAAGCAGGAGTTACCGGATAAGGGTAGGTGACAACTACATGAGTTATTAAATTGATCTACGACCCTTGAATAGTAATTGCTTAATTGACCAGGGCTCCATTTGACAACACTTATTAAAAACTGTTTATAGCACTTATCACTTTCTTTTGTTTAAGAGTTTTCAGATTTCTTTGGTTTCCAGCCTAACAATGGTTGCTCAGCAGGAACTAAGGTTGAAGAGAGAACAAAACGAGTTCTATATTTCAATGCTGCACATCGGTAAAAGTGTTTACAGTAGAGAGGGAGAAAGAAAAACAGAATTACAGTAGGTAGGAGGAAGAGGAAACGTAGAAGAAGATGAGGAACTCCCCTGAAAAGACCACTTCCCAAAGAGCCACAGTCCGGGCCTGCCTAATGAAATCCGTAACCCCCCCCCCCCCCCCCCACCAACATTTCCTTTATTTAATTCCCAACGAACTAACCATCCCAACCACTAATAAAGGAAAAATACAACACTGCCCCTACCCAACTGCTTACCAGAAAGGACACTGCCCCTTTGGACAGCTCCACCAGCACATGCCCACACACGCAGCCAGTCCCACATTCCTATCAACTGCCCCCTCTTGAAAACCACCTTGTCCTCAATGTGGATAACTAGACTAAGCTCTTAATGAACTTGTCCTCCGTAGCAGTAGATCTTCAGCACAACAGCAGGTCGTGCAGCACCTGAATTTGCCAACCCATCTTTAGAACTTTTTGCGCCCGACTCCACAACACATATTCATCGCCAACACAATGAACTGATCTCTCAGCAACCTCCGAATCAATTCCATCAAATGGAATACCCATTTCAACGTTTCCAACATAATTCCTGACATCACTTCAGATAAGAACCTTGCGAGTAAAAGAAAATCGAGTTTGTTTACTCAGTTCCAATTCTGAACCTGGTAAACTTTTCTGAACTTCATTAGGGGTCGAATCATCATTGCTAGGCGCCGATGAACATGACAACCCCCCTGCTGAAAAACTGAATTCCCATCAACAGGAGTTTTATCTGTCAATTTGGAACCCAGTGTATTATCTGGTGCAGGAAAAGCTGACTATCAAAGGTATTTATTGATACACACTCGTCAAAATATGTCATGGCTTCTTTTGAGAGGTACTTGGATATATTTTTCCTTTCAACGTTTGCGTGTCTAGCAAGGGGGGTTTTGTGCACATTGGCAACCTTGGCATCTGAGTAGTACCCCCTTTAAGATTCTGCTCAGTTCTTACCTACAATGTACTCCAACAACAAGGACTGCCCTTAGTGCTCTGGCCCGGACTCTTCAAGCTTCCTAGCATACTCCCTTCGGATGTCCAAGACTAATTCAACAGCCCCTTCTCGGTCGCACCACCGCTATTTGACAAATGTGATATTTGTATGCAGGTTGTATAGGCTAAAGCCTCCCGTTTATGTTTTATGCCTTCTTGGTGCTAGTCACCGTCTCCTGTCCTATTTGAGGCGGGCTTGATGTGACATGCTCGACTTACTGCCGTCCTAGGTGTCCGGTGGGTTGGGTTGTATCAAATCCAACATATAAACTCAACACCATTCCTCTGGTATCCTAACTGTTAGGGCTTCACAACTAAGTGTAACCCAAATTGGGTTTGCCATTTCCATCGTGTTTTACACAAGATAATCCATGGGCACCCTACTTTGGCCGAATCTATCTGTTTGAATGACTGAGGTCTTGACATGCTTTGGCAGAATCTACCCGTTTGGGGTCTTAACATGTGTTTTCTTTGGAAGGAATTTGACACTTAGTATCTTGAAGGAGATTTAATCTCACCGTTTTATCTCATGTTATTCCCTTTTATGCATGCATGCTTCTAATCATAAATGATCATGCTAGGAGCAAACCTCCTGCCCATTTATTAAAAGAAAAGAAAAGGAAACCGAGGAAGAGTACAGGTTCAGAAAAAGGGATCTACCCTCATGTTTGAAATCTTATTCTTTCCACCAAATAAATATGTTCAAATGTGTAACTCTTTATACAACTCATAGTTTGTGTTACTAACTCAAACTAAAAGCCAACTATATTTATACATATTCAAATGCATATCATGCATAAGGTACATGAAACCTTTTCATTTAAAGGCTTAGAATCATGTGAAATCAACAATCTCCACAAGAGTAAGCCTAGAGCGATAGGTAGTCAACCTTCACTTTTCTAGACAAGGCATAAGCCTCCCGACCAGTGTGCAGTCCGACCCAAAGTCCCTACCTAGGGATACCTGAAGAGATATTTCAATCTCATCATAATTCTAGCACCTAATATGTATAAATCATAATTAACTTCTCAATTCAAGCTTATAACCTAGTACATGCCGAAGTCAAGGTAGAAAAAAACTAAACCATTTATCAACTCCTTGAATGCAACTCCTTGAATGCATGTATGATAATTTAGAAGCAGTATAACACTTTAAACTAAAACACACGTCATAATTCATAATATAACAACTATTTTCATGAATAAAGTAGGGAATAAACTAAATAAATGAACAATTCACAATTTAAACATGAGATCAACATTTATGAACAGTTCATAAATTAAATTAATTATAAAATTTTTATAATTTAGAATGTATTGTGGACATTCCATAATTAGATAAATATAGTCCTTTTATATTCATTCCCAATATGAACTTTTTCATATTTTCTATTGTATGACATTTTGTTTTAAATATATATATATATATATATATATATCTGTGTGTGTGTGTGATATTAAATGAAATATAAATGTTTTATATTCCAATTCTATTGTGTAAACAATTTACATAATTTAAATATCACGTATTTAATATTATTTAAATCTTGATCATATCAATTATCAAAACTCATTTTGATTTGGTTTAAATAATTTCCTCAAATAATACTTTTAATTTGAACAATTCAAATTAATTATTATGAACAATTCATAATATTAAATATTAATTACTTTACATTGTCTTATTTTAATTTATACACTATATAAATTACACTTATAATTTTTATATAATCATTTTATATTTAAATTAGAAGTCATGCCATATAATTTGAAAAATGCATTTTAATATTAATAATTAATATTATGGAATATTTTTTTAATAAATAAATAATTAATTAATTATAAATACCTTTATAAATTAAATAAATATCTCAAAATATCGTTTTGATAATTTATAAACAATTTATAAATCATATTATTCAATTATAAATTGAAATGTAGAAAAATCTAATTTTTCTACTATATCGTGATGCTAAAGTCTCTTTTATTGCTATCAGCTTAACATCCCAGCCCGACTCATTGACTTGGCAAAAGACAGTGGTGCTACCAACCTTAGGTGACGTCCCTGAGACATCAAAGACTGACATTAAATGTCAAGAGCTTTACCAAACTGTGGGGGGCAATTTTCCCTCAAAAAACAACCTGCAATAAACACAATGACAATCCATAATATGATGCATGACATAAAGCTAAAACAACTCCTATAACATAAACCAAACAATAATCAGAGTGACAGAGGAAAACAAAACACAACAATGGTCTGAAAACTCAAAACATGCAAGACTCCAACGCACCAAAGTGGCACCATGACGACTCCACTGCAAGAAGACCTCCAAGTTCCAACTCCTATCAAACCCACTCCTTTCCTGTATCATGAAAAACAAAATTTGCATACACACTAAAGTGCATGGCAACTCAGTAGGAAAACCCCAAGACTTTCCACACATGCCACTAAGACAATAACAAGTTAGCTAACAATTCTATAAAAAACGGGTGCAGAGATCATCAATGAAGTTTAACAAATTCACAGTTTAAAGTAGTGAAAACAATTCCATTCCACTTGGCATACCCTTCTTACCATGCACACATCCAATGCATGCATCCAAACAGTCCTAACTCATTAGTAGAAAAGTTGTCCTCCCCGAACTCGTCACCTAGCCGTTTACCATGTGCCCCACTGACACCGACCCCAAGTCCGAACCCAACAAGGCGCCGTCTAATACAAATATGAACACACACAAACACATATGCCAAGTCCACACAATAACGTTTTTTTTATAAAAAAAACCCTTTTATCATTTTATCAAACATCTCGTGGGTGTCACCTATGATCCTCGATTTAACCAAAAGCAAAAAGGGTTTTCCAACAAGAATTTAACAAGGATTCTTCATAGAAAAGTGCAATCAAAACATTTAGAAATCTAAGCCTCCAAGTTCCAGAGAAAATGGAGAAAGAGGAAAGCCACCTACCTCTAACGGTTGTGATACGAAGAAACACACCACAAAGAGCTGATTCATGCTTTCCTCTTCGCTCCTTCACGTATCCTTTGATCCCTTAGGGTTGATGCTTGAAGATTCAATGAAGCCAACCTCCGAAGGGAATAGGATCACCAAAAAATGCCTAGAGAGGGACTAGGGTTCGAGAGAAAAGAGAGACAAGCTAATTAGAATCGAAGGGAACTGGAATAATAAATTGGTTGGACCTGACATCATTCACGATGTGACAGAGAGATTCACGTCTTGAATCTTCAAGATGCCATATATGCCGAAATTCAAGTCGCCTCATCTTTAAAATCCCGAAAACCCGTTCACACCGTGAATAATATTTCACGCCATGAACAACCTTAGACAACAACCTGACGAATCTGCCCAAAAAACCAGTCACACCCTGAATGAAATTCATGGCATCTGCCTAGAAACTATTCTTATCATGAATAATCATTCACGACATGAACCGGCTCTTGCACCCAAATTTCAGCTTCCAAGCTACTTTCTTCTCCAAACACTTCTGACAACTCAACCCAAGCACTCCAAACAGAAAAGAAACAACGTAAAACATGTACCTCAAACCGGAGATGCTACAGTCATATTCAAGTCGCCTCATCTTTAAAATCCCGAAAACCCGTTCACACCGTGAATAATATTTCACGCCATGAACAACCTTAAACAACAACCTAACGAATCTGCCCAAAAAACCATTCACACCCTGAATGAAATTCATGGCATCTGCCTAGAAACCATTCTCATCACGAATAATCATTCACGACATGAATCGGCTCTTGCACCCAAATTTCAGCTTCCAAGCTACTTTCTTCTCCAAACACTTCTGACAGCTACTCAAGCACTCCAAACATAAAAGAAACAACGTAAAACATGTACCTCAAACCGGGGATGCTACAGTCATATTTTACGACTGATAATCCCAACTAGCGATAAGCGATGGCCTGCGTGGTATAAGCTTGGTGCGCTAGGCAATCACATCCTACGATACGTAACATTAATACTTTGCGATGATAACTTGCGTAAGAGTAACCCGCAGTGCTCGGCGATCACGTGTTATGATATGCGGCTCTTAGGATTAACTCGGCATGCAGCTGTCACGGCTTACGATAAGCCTCGTGTAAGAGTAACTCACCTGAGAGTCATATTCTACGATTGGCCGTGATATCACGTGTGTGATGCAATACTTTGTTTTCTTATGAAAATCAGCGCTTTCGTACTATACGATCCCCATGTCGTACGTTACGACATATCAAAATCCCAATGGATTGAATTGCATCACTAGCTATGATATCACGTTTCGTAAGCCGCGATCAAATCAGATTTTACGATATCACATATCGCCAGAACAACCACAATTCAAAATTTCGATCATATCTTATGATATGCATTACGATAACTATCTCTTCATTTTAAACATGAATTCGTGAATCAAATGTCATGGTAAAGCTATGATACCATTGAAGAGTTTCTATGAATCTATTAACACTTAATCAACGAAGTATAAACAATAAAAAACCACATTCCCAAGGTCTACTGTGTATTGAAATTGAAACCATGAAACTGTAAAATGAAGAACACAACGTACCTTGCACCGATGAGCATTGGCTAATGCCTTCATCATAGTGGTTCGATGAAGATCCCTTAAAGGCAGCCGACATACTCCCTTCTCCGTGGTGTATCCACTTGTTGAATGAATCACCCATCACATGGGCGGGACTCTCCTTTACTCCGTGACATGCTAGTGCTTCTCATGGCAAAGAAGGAATAAGAGAGCTTTGGGGAGAGGGATAATCGGCAGAGGCTTAGGCAAGCTTGCATGATCACCATCTCATGGTGATTGCCTCCTTTTATAAGCCTCAGGACATTCCCGAGCCTTGTATGACATTTACTCGAATATTTTGTAATGTTGTGAGTAATGTTAACCATTTAAGAATTGGCTGCCTCATTAATTGTAGGCGATGGCATGATATCGTATACCATGCCTTATGATATCCCGTTACAAAGGCATGCAACATTCGTTTGTTCATGCAAGTCGTACCCTACAACATGCTCATATTGTACAATACGGTATGTGGGCTTTAGGGCATATCTCTTTCAAGAGCAAGGTTGTCAGAATCAAGATCTTATCCTTGGATTGAAACAGCGGGGGTGGGGATCGTAACTTGTTGGATCAAATTGTAAGAATTTACTTTAGCACCCTGTGTATATTTTATATACCCATTTAAGATGTAAAAACTAATAAAACATTATGATATTATTGCATAATTAAATAATTGTCTTGAATTAAAAAGTAAACAAGTCATCCAATACAAAAAAAATCATTTCCCAACACGAATTAAAATACTGTCACAGATTAACTTTTTTCAAGTTAATAGTAGAGGACACAAATTTCAAACATCATCTTCATCTTTCTCTCCTCAATCATCTTCATCATTAGTTCCATTAAGTTCCAAATTATCTCCATCAATGCCTTCATCACCAAAGAACAAATCGCCTTCACCTTGTCTCCTCATCATCGTCACTTCCATTAACCTCTAAATCATCTCCATCAACAACATCATCTTCATCACTGAAGACCAAATCACCATCACCTTCTTCATTTGCCTCCTAATTACCATTTACTCCATTAGCTATCCATTCATCATTTGTAGGTAGATCATCAAAATATCCATCTCAATATGTTTTACAAGTTGTCTATTTTTCAATTTTGAATTATACATCACAAAAACAGTCATTCATCTTCTTTTAGAGCAATGATTTCTCTGTATTGTATGAATATAATTTTTAAACATTGTCACTAATGAGCAATACTCGACGAAAATAAAATAAGCTGTAAATTAAAATTGATCTTAGTATCTTTCCATTTCAAATGTACTCCAATTGCACTCATAACCTGGAGAACTACAAGTTGGGTTTTATACTCAAGTGGCAAACCTTTGCAATTCAGGAAATTGTGCTCCATAAGCTGTCCACCACATATCATCAAAACAACTTCAGAACTAAATAGTTATGTTTTCTTATGAAATTCTTCAAGTTGCGTATGAATTATGGTCTTTCCTTCTTTATCAAGTATCATTCTATTAATAGACTCAAATAACACATTTGTAACTTAAAAATCAGTTGAAATTGTCAGAGTAATTAAACTGTGGATTTAAATAATAACCTATGAAGCTAAAACTCCCATCTTTTGTCAATAATTTCCCAAATGGGCTCATAACTAAAGAAATAAATATATGCTAATATGTTATAAACTTATAATTAGAATAAAAACATGCATAAGTTTTAAATTACAAACCTTTTTATTGACACCCCCAAAGTGTTTTGCATTGGTGCTCCTGGGGTGCAAAGGCTTGATTCACAGTGGACAAGAGCTGCATAGGTGCTCCAGATGGGTGGGCGCTTGGCCATGCCAAACACTCCAGGAGGCAGGGTGCCTAGCAGGGATTGGTACCAGGGGTGACAATTTGTGTCACGAAACGATAACATGATCTGAAAATGACCCATAATTAATGGGTGTGAGTTTGAGTTTGCTGACATGATTGATTAGCAATGGGTTGCGTTTGTGTTGGCATGATTGATAATCGCGTCATGTTTGGGTTGATGTGTTCAACTTTAATCTGAGACACGAAATGGCCTGTTCAATCAGGCCATGTCGATTCAGATTGTATCGTGTTATTTAAAATAACTGTTTACTAATCATGTTAAATGAGTTATGTTGTGTTACTTGTGTAGTAAACATGTCATGTCCGTGTTTGACTTTTGATAAGCCCCTCAAGCTAGCAACTTCCTCCAAGGGACTGATTTGAAAGTTTTCCAGAAATGAGTATTGAAATTACAGACGTTGGAGGGGGAATAAAAAGAAGAATGGAGTAAAGAGAGGAGAGAAGCTCGCGAGAGTCCCCCTGGATCTCCCGCCCAAGCTTAAAGCCAACTGTAACAAACTATTTCCTTCCTATCCTCTCTCCAGCTCTCCTCTTTTTAACATCCTCCCCTTATTCCTCACGTGGGCAGCAACTGATTCCCTTCTAGAATATGCAGCTGTGGCCAGCTGTAACTTCCCCTGTAGAGACCCTTGTGTCCCTTTTTAGAAGGTGCCTTCCAGGCTGTCCTGCTGTGCTGTCCAACCCAGCTGTCTCCGTCTTTATCACTCGCTCCTTGAAAATCAGTCATGTGCTGTGCTGAATATGGTAGATGAAGCCCGTTTCCCATGTAGCTTTCAAAACTCCACCCCTTTACATGGCAGCCCTACTGCTTTCCCTTCCGCCCTCATGAAAATCCACCTTGTCAACTTGTGGTAGGGCGAACCAAAACATGACCATGAAGATTCTTTGGGCCGTTGAGTTTCGTTCTGTGACCGAAGTTGCAGAATCCATGAATTGCAGAAGCTGTCACCTAAGTGCACCACATCAAATCTGGTAGATACTGTTGCACGTGGTGCACTTAATTTGTTAGGTTCATTTCTGCTGCTTGACAACTGCTGGAAATCACTTGTTTTAGAGTACAGCTGAAAAGGAACTGGCCCTTCAACTATCCTAAAATCTTCCCCAGTTGGCAATGGCTGCTCCACCCTTATATTACCATGGGAAACAATTATGACAACAACTTCTGACTTGCTAGAGACTACTGTTGGTGGCTAAGTTGGGCTGGCCGTGGCGAGATGTTTTCTGCAACTGTAAATTATACTTTAGAAGACTTCGTTGGTTGGTCACATCGGCCTGAACTGCCATTGCATTCGCTACGGTCATTCTCCTAGCAGCATCCAAGTACACGCTTTTGGATGTTTCGTCCATTGGAAACCCAACCAGAGCTATTTCATTCGATCTACCATCAAACATATAAGCTAATGCCAGTGCAGCCTTGAATCGGGCCTTTTTTTATTCAGAATGTGACCTCTAGCATTCAACTCTCATGGGATGCCCAAATGCATTGCCCGTGGAGTTTAGATGTGCACACCAAGCAGTCGTAAACGGTATCAATCTGGTCATCTTGTGTAAAGAACACCCTGTAAGGAATAATTCCGTTGAGCCAGGGGAGTCCTTAATCTGACCGAACAATGTTTCAGCAAATGATCGCCCACCATATATGAATTGGTTATAATATTCAGCATATATAAGCATCTTATCTGCATATTGTGCATTTCCCCTCAATGCATTCTCAATCTTACTCATGCTCCACTTAGTATAAGAGATATTCTCCGGGAGCCCGAGCCACATCTTTGATGCAGAAAGATTCACATAATAACCAATTCCCAGACCACCTTGTGATGCTGGCTCATCAAGTCCAGTATATAGGAGATAGTGCAGTATCTCATCTTCGACATATGGATTGCAATACTCAATACTCCTCAAGATCGTTGGAGAAAGAAGTGAAACCATTGGATGTAATACATCATTGATGAGAGCGAATTGTTGGATTGGAGTAGCCCGATCCAGTTGGGCCGAATACTCGTGGCCCGTACTACGTATCATCTCGTAACTTTCGTGGGTCGAGCTCCGCGGTGAGTTCGTTGGGGGTTGCAAGGGGCAACACGCCCTTGCTCCGGGGGTCCAGGGGTCGAAGGGCCCCGACTCAAATTTTGGGGACTGTAGCAACTCTGACCACTGTAACAGAGTTGACTGACCGACACCGACAAGGCACTGTAGCAGTGCGGACTTCGGAGTCAGTAGTACTGTAGCTCTTTGGACTTCCAGCCAACAGCCACTGTAGTGACGCGGACTTCCAGCCGCCTTTCATTGTGCACGGCGGACTTTCCGATGGTTGGTGGAATAGTGTTTCGTCCTCTATATTAGCTCATTTTCAGGCTAGGGTTTCTGGGTGTGTGAGAACTCTGACAAACTCCCTGTAAATTGTGCTCCTGAATTATAGTGATTTTCTGTCTCTCTGTGGAAGTAGAGATTATTCCCAAACCACGTAAATCTATGTGTTTTCGTTCTTCTATTTTTCCCCCTTCTCTTCTGTGATCCGTTTTTCGCTTCACTGCTCCCAACGTTTTCCGCAACACGAATGGAACTGAAATTCATCAATATGTTACTCAACCACCCGCCAATTCAGATTTGAGAGACAAAATTGTAATACATAAAGATCCCCATATTTGAAGATTCTTGTGCACCCGTACTTTTAATGTCCTCACTTGCCATTGTGGTGGTAGTTTTCATTTGATCCATCACATCTGCTGCGTGTATTGATCACCGACTCTGCGGGTAAACCATTTAGCTTTAAAACCCAGTTGCTTTTGTGTCCTTGCACCATAGTTGTTCTCCCCCTCCACAACATCCCTGGGCAGTTCATCCCAAGATTGATGATGTCACGAACCAATCCAGGTCACCCCGATCTGGGCACTTGAGTCGGCCCGTTACAAGGCCCCAGAGGGCGTTCTCGATCCCCTTGGGCTGACAACAAGCGTCAAGGCATCAATATACGAACAAGGAGAACGATTTCGCTTGATAAATCATTAAATAAACAAAGGACCTCCACCTGGAAATTCGGCATGTCCATTCCATACGTTGGAAGGCCACACCACAGAATAAGCAATTTCAAAAAGAACGCACGACAGAAAAAATGGCATACGGAGGCATGATGATAATCAAAACCAGTAAATAGACACAACACAAGCCAACATTAATAGAATCCACTACAAAATAACTGAAACGATACAAGATAAAGATGAATAGGTTGATGCATCAACGATACCAAAATATATAAAAGAAAACCAAGATCACAACTACCCATCTCTACACACAAGCCGAACGCCCCCAATTGCCCCTCCATCAATCCGAACCAAGAATCCAATCATCAACAACCGCATCCAAGTGGATCCTGGCTAGACCTGTAATGTATATAGGCGTGAGCATAAATGCCCAGTAGCTAACCTCCTCACAACTCATACATCACCTTTAAAGATAAAACCATTTCATGCTAGTTTGAAATACATTTAGAAAATAGGTTTTATGGTTTCTTTTAAGGCAAAACTAAATCACTTTCCTTCGAAAAACTTTTTTAAAGAAGAAATAAATATTTAATGAGTGGAATAAGATGATTCATAAATTCATTTGAAAACCAACCCATGTTATCTTTATAGAAACAAAGTATGGTCGAGGCATAAGAACACACACACTAACATACAAGCAAAACGGACACAAACATCATGGGAACCTAGGGGCCCTGGGGACGATCTGAACACGTCTAACAAATCATGATATAGAAAGAACTGGCACCGGATAACAATAACCCACCCTAACACTCGACATTACCCCGTCTGGCCTAACCGAAGGGCAACTCCCTAAGTAGAGAAGACTCTAACCTAAGGGCCACTAGCCAAAGCGTGATCATACACTCGTGCGACAAGTGTTCCTAAGTCTCTCATGGATTCCCATGACAATAAATGAAGTTGAGCTAAATAGTTCGTCATATACAATATAAGCACATCAATGAACAATAACTCTTAATCTCACTTCCAAACACCTTTCACATAAACAACCGTATCTAATTAAGAATAATAAACCAAGTGCACTTCCCTTTACAGGGGTATCCATCACATAATAACATAAATCACAATTCCAATATTTCCTTTGTAACAAAACTAGGGACATGCTTCAAGGGTCGATGATATTAGAAAACCATTTTTTGAAGGTGTCAACGGGCCTTTTGAGATATCCTTTAAGAAACCAAGTTATGAAAACTCTTTTGAAAACTAAATCACACAACCCTCATGAAATCTCAAACATTCAAGTAGCTCCACACCCTTTATCAAACATACTTTTCCTGTTTGGGAAAACCCTTATGGAAACCCATTGAAGGGCTAAAACATCTTTATAAATTGAGTAGTTCCTTTAAAAGAGCCAAAGAGGTGTTTAAACGAACACTTGGTATGCATGGTATTTCCAAACAGTTTTTACACTTTAGAACCAAATGAAGAATCCTCTTGCTTTACATGTGGTTCGAAATAAAACCAACATTCTTGGCAAAAATCAATGAATATACTTAATAGCATTTATAATACTTAAATCTCACATTAAAACCATACAAGCAATCATGATTCTAAATTTAAAGGCTTAGACATGGAGTAACCTGCCTTAATCAAAACGCTTTTACAAGCTGCGGCTTAAATCCACCTCAACAATGTCCTCATAAGAGATCAAGAATCAAAAAACCAAGAAATTCCTAGTTAAAAATCGAGCCATGCAAAACCCTAGGTCGCCATGACCTCGCTGGGGCAAGAACAAGGGAGGAAATGAAAGAAGGGAAGAGAATAAGAGTCCTGGAGGAGATTACCTTGAAGAATCGACCTCAAAACCCATGGAAATCCATGGAAATCACCCTAGAAGGAAGAATAATCGAGGGAGGAGGCTCAGCTAGGCATAAGAGTCGACCTAGATACTATGCATGGTTGGGCCAACCATGCGAAACAGCCCTGTAAAAAATGTCGACGCACATGCACGCGGTTACTGTGCACGAACTATGCAACAAACAAAAACTTAAGCTTTCTGTAGATGGCGAATTCCCCTTACTTTAATGTGAGGTGGGGACATTCTTTTATAGATGAGTTATACATGGTGGAGTATTCCGATGTAGGACTCGGAAATACCCAATATAATAAAATTGGGTTTTAACACTCCCCCTCATGCCAGATATGTCCAGCTTGGACCAAGAGTCCCACAAAAGAAAGATGATAGCGAACAAGATCATACCCACTCCTCAAGTTGGGTTGCCGATGCAGTGGATACCCAGCTTGGTACTGAGAGTCCAGACAAGCTCTCGGGAGGTCTTTTGTGAAGATGTTGGCAAACTGATCCGCTGTTGGAATGTGACCGAAACTGATATGATTCGTTCGTTCATGAAAGTGACTGTCCACCTCGATATGCTTCGTTCGTTCATGAAAGACAGGATTCGAAGCAATCTCCGTGGTGGTCTGATTGTCACACCAGATATGAGCAGACGTCTGCGGTGGGAAGCCAAGCTCATAGAACAGATGACGAAGCCAGAGGATCTTAACAGTGACCGTGGTCATGACACGGTATTCAGACTCCGCACTAGATCTGGAGACGACAGTCTGCTTCTTGCTGCGCCAAGAGATGAAGTTACCTGCCAAGAAAACGACAAATCCAGAAGTAGACTTGCGAGTAGCAAGACAACCAGCATAGTCAGCATCACAGAAGTCTTCAACATTTAGATGAGCGTGATGTGAGTACCAAAGATCACAGACAGGATCTTTCTTGATGTACTTGGCAATGCGGAGGACAACATCCCACTGAGATTTGGTCGGATGCTCTATGAATTGACTTTGCCAACAACACATACAATGTCCGGTCGTGTCATAGTGAGGTAATTGAGTTTGCCCACAAGACGACGGTAGCTCTCTGGGTGAGGAAATGGTGTTGTGTTGTCATAGAGAGAACGTTTCTCAGGCTCAAGAGGAGTGTCCACGGCAGTTGTCTGACTCAAACCCGCATGTTGCAAGAGATCCATGGCATATTTCCATTGGCAAAGAAAGATGGTGTTCGTAGAATGAGAGATCTCGATGCCAAGGAAGTATGTGAGAGGACTGAGATCTTTAGTGTGGAAGTGGTGGTGGAGATGCCCCTTGAGTTGAGCGATACCAGTGGAGTCGCTCTCAGTGATGATGATATCATCAACATATACTACTAGCAGGATGCAGTCGTTGGACGTCGTACGGTAGAAGACGACGCGGTCCTTCATACTGCGAGAGAGTCCAAATGCGGTGACGACGGTCCTGAAGCGGCCAAACCAAGCACGAGGAGACTGCTTGTGATCATATAAAGAGCGACGAAGTCGGCAGACATGGGAGTCGGCTCCTGAGGCATGAAATCCGGGAGGTTGCTGCAGATATACCTCTTCAAGAAAGTCATGGAGAAAGACATTCTTGACATTCAGTTGATGAAGCGGCCAGAGAGATGGATAAGCGGATTGATGTCATCTTGGCAACCGAAGAGAAGATCTCAAAATAGTCGATGTCATATGTATGAGCAAAGCCCTTCGCCACAAATCGGGCTTTGAGGCGATGAAGAGCGTCATCGGCATTGAGACGGACCGTATAAATCCATTTGTAGCCGACCGCTTGTTTGTCTGCTGGAAGGGGGACCGGATCTCAAGTATGGTTGTCATCCAGAGCCTGCAGTTCATCCCGCATCGCTTGTAGCCACCCCGGGTGTGATTTGGCATCGCCAACCGTGCAGGGAATAGATATCGTTTGCAGAGCTGACAAACCTCTGTATGAAGACGTATAGAGGAGTATTCTGGTAAGAACGAGTACCTTTTCGGAGTGCAATGGGCAAGTCGTCTGGTGTTGGGGTAGGAGCATCGGACGAAGCTGGGACGATGGTTTCCTCGGCCTGGACGGAGGGGGGGGGGCACAGTCAACTCGGTCGCCGCACTGGGGGCTTCAGAACTCCCCCCCTTGCTCTATGTTATGCTTCGTTATCGCCCTCTGCTGAACTGTTGTCTCCTAATGCAGATGTTGAACTTGCCATTCACCTGAACGGTCCATAAGATCTTTTTTAAACTTCTGTCATTTTACGTCCGGATGGAACTAGTACCAATATAGTATACCAGTGGACGACAGTTCCTTGCATACTTACCTGAGCTAGCGGCATCTTCACGTTCTCTCATGTTTGGTTGATCTGGAAAAAAGATCCAGCTCTCGCACGTGGGTCACTACTGTCAAACACTGGCAGCTCCACCCGTTGCGCCGATAAGGGCTGGTCGTGTGCGTGGCCAGCAGGTTTTGCGGCTACCCCCGCATCGCACCCCTGCTTCACCGTAGTGCCCGACGTTGCAGGTTGTGCCTTAGGCAGCTCAGACGCCAAAGCAGGGTGTTCATGTTGAATATATTTGCGTCCATGTCAGCGTATGACACGACACAAACATGTCCCACCAACACAAATTGCCACCTGGTTGAGCTTGGACTTGACAGAACAGGAGAGGGGGAGAGAAGGAGAGATGGTTGCGTCCATGTCAAAAACCTAACTTCTGTGCTGTTCTCCTTCGCTAACATGCTGCACTAATTGATTTTGTTTTCAGGAATACTTCTATGGGCTTGCGAATGATCTATCTCCACATTCGAACATTGCAAACTTCAGTGATCTGTCCGCATATCGGATCGGTGGAGGGCCCCAAGCCCCACGTTCAGCTTTGCCAATCGGCGCGGAGCCAGCTGCTGACCCTACAAGATTGGTTCCTGTGAATATCAACCGGGACCTGCTCCATTTAGTTCTGGCCGTTTCTTTTGCAAAGGAGCCTGATCAAATTCTCTCAAGGTTAAATTATTCATCAGAGATGTTTTTCTCATACCAACTGCTGTCCTAACATGATTTGTTATTTGCTTTTGGTGCAGCAACGTTGCTGGATTCATCTACATCACAGACATCGACACCATAAGGTAGTGAATTTGCGCTCCATCCATTTATGTCCAACTTTGCAACTGTAGAGAATTCCAATTGTAGAATTGAGATAAAAAATAAGAGAATTTGAATTCGGATTTGAAGACCAGCTGCAGCCCTCCCTTATCTCCTACCTTGCGATGAATTATTGCAGGAAGAAGATAACCTACCTTGCGCCAGCTGCGGGTGAGCTTCCAAGCAGAAACTTGATCGTGGGGACATTGGCGTGGCTCGAAGCGTAAAACTTATGACGGATCCTCTTTCCCAAATAATGTTGAATTCAGTTATTTAAAGCATAATATAGTTTTGAATTCTGTAAATTTTGATTTATAATCTGCCTGCATATAAATCAAATTAAATACAAATCACAATCCCTACATTTACACTTTTCAAAACAGCTCTATAAACATTCAAATAGGGCAATCCAGAGGCTGTTTCTTAGGTTTCATCTCAATACATGCCCTCGGTACACTTAAAGCAAGCATCGGGGAAAATGGAGATTTTTCATCAGAAATCCTCCAAGATGAACTAAAATATTAAGACAACACTATCATTCACCCTGGACTTCTGGTTCTGAGCCACGCACTCGGATATCCACATCAGGTTCCTGATCTCCTGCTCCTTCAGCCTCATGTACGCGAAAAACACCGCATAATGAAACTTCAAAACATCAAAAAAAAAAAAAAAAATCGAGAGTAAATAATGTGGTAAAAAATAGGAAATTAAATAATGCGGTAAAAAATAAGGAACCTGCTGCTCAAATGATAGGCAAAGCCTCTTGACTTCTTCTTCATAGAATGCCTTGTCCAGCAACTGGCTTTCACCGTAGGATAACTTACCAAAGATGGCTTGGTATGGAGGATACTTTTCCATGGCCCCACGAACCTGCACCAGTGGCCACCAAAACAGTTAAGATTCAATGCAGCCAAACAACCTCAACCCAGAGGACTATGGGTCTGTTTGACAACACTTACTAAAAACTGCTTAAAATACTTGCTAAATGTTTCTCCAAGTGTTTCCAGATTGGTTACTGTGTTTTTTCTACCAGTGGTTTTCTTCTGGAATCTAAGTTTAACTGCTTTATTGCAAGCAATACATACCATAAACAGTTTTAAATAATGCTTCCAAACAGAGCCTAAGCTTCATGTATTCGTTCACCGGCAAATAGGGTGATGTTGTTCTAGCAGGATCATCATGACCGAGTGCATTTCATTCAAGTCACTTGAAAAGAAGATTCACAGAAATTTTGAATACAGCCTTGAGCATCAGATTTTCCAAATTTGGTCAGATTTCACACTCACAGCCTCGATAATAGAATGATCTTGTAATCACTGAGATTTGTTTGGAATATTTATCCTTAACCCACAGTATGAGGGAAAAAGTAGAAAATTTTCATGGTCCAAAATATGAGAGAAAATGATGCAAGGCTCCATTTGACAGCACTTGCTCTTAACTGCTTATAACACCTACTACTTATGATAAGTGATTCTATGTAAGTATTTTCAGATTGCATACTGAAAAACCGTTTTTTCACAAATTATTTTAAGTGGTTTTCTTCTGGGATTTACGTGAGTGTTTTTTTAGAAACAGGTCAATTCAGCAAACACTTATTGAAAACTGTGCTTTTATATAAGTGTTTCTAGATTGATTGTGAAAAAAATGTTGTTCTGTCGATCATTTAAGTGGTTTTCTTTTGGAATTGTTGGAGTCTGTATCCCACATCGGACTTGTGGTCCGATGTGGAGTTTATCATTCATTATAAAAGAATGTCTCCGCCTCACTTTGAGGTAGGGAGGCAAGGGGGTTTCCTCATTCTACATGGTATCAGAGGAGGTTTGATCCCTCCCTCACACACTTTTTTTTTCCCGATCTAGGGTTCTTTGCTATTCCCCCGTGGGGGGCGGCGGCCTCAAAGCCCCGTAGGGTTACCGCCGCCGCCCCTCCGTCTCTCTCCCGGCGCGGCTCCCTTCCAGGCGGCCCTCTCTCCCGGCGCGACTCCCTTCGCGCAGCAGCGCCTTCGCCCCGGCGCCTCGCCCTTGGCGCTCCTCGCCCCGACGCAGCCCTCCCCGTCCCTCTCGGTGCGCGCTCTCCCTGACGCGACCCTCCTCTTTGGCGGCGGCCTCTCACACCCGACGGCCCGTAGCGCCTCCTCCAGACGCGCCTCCCTCCCCGACGAGGCTCCTCCGGCGCGCGGCTCCTAACGTGGCCCTCCTCTCCGGACAGGGCCCTCCCCGTCGCGCCTCCTCCGTGGTGCGCGATCTCCTCGGCGCACCTCCGCTCATCCGCCGCGGTTCTACGCAGTTCCAGACGACCGCGG
Organism: Viscum album; assembly: GCA_963277665.1. Taxonomy (NCBI): domain Eukaryota; kingdom Viridiplantae; phylum Streptophyta; class Magnoliopsida; order Santalales; family Viscaceae; genus Viscum; species Viscum album. The sequence continues at coordinate 1,146,418,059 of OY728142.1, read as the reverse complement.
CCGGCCCGACTCTCCTCTCCGTCGGCATCCCCCTCCTGGCGGTTTCCCCTCTCCACTCTTCCCGGCGGACTTTCCGGAAGCCGCGCCTCCTGGCGGCCCTCTCTCCTGGCAGCTCTCCCTGCCGACGTGGCTCTTTTCCCAGCGGCCCTCCTGCCTGGCGCGGCTCCCGGCTCCTGCTCCCACTTCTCCCGACGAGAAGAACAGTCGGCCCAGGTTCTCCTAGCGCCGGCCCCTCAACGCCCGGCTGCTCTCTTTCACCAGCGGCTTCCCATCCCCGGCAATCTTCCCCCTGCCGGCGATCTTCGACAGACGGCCTCCTCCGGCTTCCAGCGCTGCCTCTCGCTATCCTGCTCCCTCGCCGACCTCCTCCTGCGCTCCTCTTCCGGTAGCCAGCCGGCTCCAGGTTCTCCTAGCGGCTGCCCTGCTTCAAGTTTGGGCTCTCCGGCACCTCCTGCGGCATCCCCGCCTCGCCGGCATCTCCCGACGACTCCCGGCAGCCGCATCTCTATCCGCTGGCACGTCCATTCGCTAGCGCAGCAGCTCGACCACCTAGGATTTGGGCCCGTTGGCGCCGCCAGCCCCGCAACAATTCTGCGGAATCCCCGCCCCCCGTCGTCGGCCCCGCAAATGCGGTTTTCCCGGTGGTAGTTTGGATTTCCCGGCGTTTCATCGACCGGCCCCACTAGTGTGGCATTCCTGGCGCTCCGTCCATCGGCCCGATTTGAGTGGTTCATCTATTGCGTCCGCGACATCATTCATCCATCATCCTGCGGAGGAGCTTTGATCGTGGGGGGGAACAGCAGCCTTTTGCAGCTTTCTTTTTTTATTTTGTCTGTTTTGTAATCAAGCTGCGTCTGTCCAGCTTGAGGGGGAGTGTTAGCGTCTGTTTTGTTGCTTTATTTTCATTATTTGTCCAAGCTAGGTACACTTACTTGAGGAGGAGTGTTGGAGTATGTATCCCACATCGGACTTGTGGTCCGATGTGGAGTTTATCATTCATTATAAAAGAATGTCTCCGCCTCACTTTGAGGTAGGGAGGCAAGGGGGTTTCCTCATTCTACAGGAATTTAAATTTAAATGTTTTTTCATAAACAAAATAAGTACCACTTATTTTTCCAAACAGTGGTAAGTGCTATAAACAATTTTCAGTAAGTGCTATCAAACAGAGCCTTATTTTTTCTTAATGGTTAACATAAAATATAAGTGGCAGAAGCAATTTTCAGTAAGTGCTTTCAAATGAACCCTTGTTGAAAAAATGTTTTTCTACTGATTTTCTTCAGAGATCTAAGTAAAGTGTTTTTGGAAAAAACAGAACAAACACCGCTTATTATTTCAAATTGCCTAAGTGATGAAAGCTTCAACCAATTTTTGAACAGTATTGTCAACCGGAGCCTAAATGTTGAAATAATGGTATTTTTTAGAATACATAACAATTTGTGATAAATTGAATAAATCTAACTATTTTTAAAATATTTTTTTAATTCTTTTGAAATTGTTATTTTTTGCTTATATTGGGGACATAGATACCTGAAAATTTAAAAATAGCCTTTAAAAAAAAATGCCAAGCAAGAAAAGCAAAAGAAGCCACCACGGCTATTCCAACACACTACCATTCTATAAACTAAAAAAACCATGGAATTGCCTGATCTATTTCAAATTGCCTATCATAAGTGATGAGTGCTTCAACCAATTTTCAAACAGTATTGTCAATTGGAGCCTAAATGTTGAAATAATGGCATTTTTTAGAATACATTACAATTTGTGATAAATTGAATGTATCTAACCACTTTTAAAATATTTTTTTAATTCTTTCGAAATTGTTATTTTTTGCTTATATTGGGGACATAGATACCTGAAAAATTAAAAATAGCCTTTAAAAAAAATGCCAAGCAAGAAAAGCAAAAGAAGCCACCATGGCTATTCCAACACACTACCATTCTATAAACTAAAAAAACCATGGACTTGCCTGATCTATGTCCTCACACACAGCAAGTTCCTCATGACCATATGGATAGCTGTTGAAAACATAAAAGCGGGCATCAGAAATCAATTCTCAAAAGAAAATGGTGCATGTCAAGTATCAGAAACCAATTTTCCACTTCCCATTCCTTTTACTTCACCGTGTTTGCTCCATACCAAACATACCTCAAAAAATACAAAGGATGGGCATGGGTGAGAAAACTTACAGTAAGCCAAAACTAGAGTATAATTTCTTACGATCATCTCGTGTAAGCTCAGTACCAATACTACAGTAAAAAGATTAAAAAAAAAAAGTAAACCCACAGTAAGCAAGAGGTTAATATAAATGGAATTAGAAGTCACAAAGAGAAGCAAAATTGTAATTGTGGTCAAACCTGTTTATGGAGATATTAACAGCCCTTCTGTCAGCCTCAAAGGCAAGGAGATCAGACATAATTTCTGCAGTGGCGCCGCCAAGTTTCTGTAGGGAAAATCACATTATTCACAGCAAGGAGGGCCTCTAGAGAAAGGTGTTTATAATTTCAGGGCTTTTACCATACAAAACCGGTAGAAGTCTTCCAAGTATGCCTTGTATAGAGTGTTCCTCATAATTTCAATGTTCATGTCATCCAAGTCCTAAATAAAACAAAAAAAAAGATAGAATGCAAGCCAAAGCAAACATAAAAACTAAAAAGAAGAGAAAAACGACAAACAAGGAGTGTTTCTCGATAAAAAAAATCAAGATCATAAATGAGAAACAACTCATTATTGTTTTAGTTGAAGTAAAGTAGAATGGACTACAAAATTTCCAGTTTAATTAGCTTGAGGAATGGAAGGTTTCACTCAAATGATATTCAATAAAGAAGTCAAAGTCTGAATTCCTACGAGTCCTTTTGTGAGGATCACAGGCTACATTTGGTACAAAGGAACTGTTGGAGTCTGCATCCCACATCGGACTTGAGGTCCGGTGTGGTCTTAATTATTTGTTATAAAAGAACCCCAATGGCTCCTTTAGAGAGAACACATTGGGGGTTCGGTTTCTCCTATTTTTCCATTCTACATGGTATTAGAGGGAACCTAATCCCGAGCCCTCCCTCCCATTTAATTTTCCCCGTCTAGGGTTTCTCATTATCCCCCCCCGTGGGGGGCGGCGGCCCCCCCAAGTAGGGCTAGGTTTATTTTCAGTCGCCGCCCCTCCAGGCTCGTTTCTCAGGCGGCCCCTCTGCTGGATCTCCTTCCCTCCCGACGCCGCCTCCTTCCCTACGGCTTTTCCCGGCACCCCGCCTCTCGCGGCTCCCGACTGCGCGGATCCCCTCCCACGCGACGGCCGTCGGAATCCCTCCCTCCCGACGGATCTCCCCCCTCTGCCGGCATCTCCTTCCGCGGCATCCCGACAGCCAGCCGCTCCCCATCCGACGCTCCCCTTCCAAACGCGACCCTCTCGGCAGTCCTACTCCTTGCGCGTGGCTCTCGGCCCGCCGCCTCCCTTTCCGGCGGATTCCCGGCGCCCTTGGGCTCCCGGCCCTCCCGCCTAGGTTGGCCACCCGTCACGCCTCCAAGCCCCGACGACTTTCCTCCCGTCGCGGCTCCCGACCCGCTGCCCTCCCTTCTCCCGATCCCGACGGCCCCTTCCTCCCGTCACGGGACCGGCCCGCCTTCTTCACGCCTGGCCCCACGCCCCTTTCTCCTTCGACCACGCCAGTTCTACAGCGGCGCTGCCCTTTCCCAATTTTTTTTCCCTCATGTGCGTCAGCGCTGCTCGCCAGGTCTTCTGTCGGATTCCCCAGATCTGGCGACCTGCGATAACTTCCTGTCGGCTTCCCAGTCACCCGGTCAGCCCTCTGCCTTCAACGAGGCACCATACCGGACCGCTACTCCTCCTGTGTGAGACTCCCGACGGACCAGGTTCCCCGTCCGCTGCTCCCTCCTTGTCACCCTCCTCCTGCAAGGAGGCCCTCCCTCCAGCCGGATTCATCTGCTCCACTCCGGCGAATCTCATCATTCGGCACTTCCATGCCGGCCTCCTCCCAGCGGTTGCCCTGCTTCCAGATCCGGATCTCCGACACTTCCTGTGGAATCCCCGCCTCCCTGTCCGCCGACACGCCTTCGCACTTCCTCCACCGTGGCACAGCAGCTCGACCACCTTGGATCCGGGCCCTTTGGCGCCGCCAGCTCCCGCAACGATTCTGCGGAATCCCCGCCTCCCGTCGCCGGCCCCGCAAGTGCGGTTTTCCCGGTGCTAGTATGGATTTCCCGGCGTTTCATCGACCGGCCCCACTAGTACGGATTTTCTGGCGTTCCGTCAACCGGCCCGGTCTCTGTGGTTCTTCTGCTGCACCCGCGACAACTTCATCCATCCATCATCCTGCGAGGGAGCTTCGATCGTGAGGGGGACCAGCGGCCTTGCGGCTTTATCTTTTATTCTGCTTTGTCTTGTTTTGTCATCAAGCTAGGTATGTCCAGCTTGAGGGGGAGTGTTTGCAGGCTTTCGAATGCTTTGTTTTTTCTTTATGTGTCCAAGCTAGGTGCACCTAGCTTTAGGGGGAGTGTTGGAGTTTGCATCCCACATCAGACTCGAGGTCCGGTGTGGTCTTAATTTTTTGTTATAAAAGAACCTCAAGGGCTCCTTTAGAGAGTATACCTTGGGGGGGGTTCGGTCTCTCTCATTTTATTCTCCTACAGGAACAATCAAAAATCAGGTTTAATAAAAGGCAGGGAAAGTGTCGGTTCAATTGTTTGAGGAAATCGGGATTCATTCCAATTTGGGTGGGATGTCCATTCCTCCATTGGAAAATAAATTTTATAAACATAATTGTCCATGATTTTATATTTTATTGACAAAAATACCCATTAAACAATGAAGAAAACAATATAGTATTTTTAGTTGTTATATATTTGTATTATTGAACATATATAATCACACCTTTTCCGTGCATAATAAACAAACTATTGACTTGCTGATCTGTTTTTCATTCCCTCACCCATGCCTTTTCTGTTTTCATAAGAAAAGCTTCCCTCATACCAAATGTAGCCTTAATGAAGAGTGAAGAACTACCCATTTTGAATGACATAGCCAAAGTTATCCACCATAAAAGAAAGTGATGAATGTAAAACCCATTTATACCTCTGATGTAATACACTCTGAGAAGTATGGAGCCAATGGTGTGTCAACAAGTACCAATCGATAGAGCTCCCTCATATTCTGAGCAACTGCCAAAGTAGCAATGCTGACAAATACAAGTGAACAAAATTAAAATACAATTTGTGGATGACTAAAATTTCATAAAAATCATTCTCAAACAAATATCACCTGTCAAACATGCCCAACGGGTGGCATTTCTCTAATAGCTCCTGGACATCTCTCTCATGCAAAGTTCCGGTAACAATCAAAACAACGTTGTCAATCATGTGACCGTATCTGAATGAAAAAAGACAAACATCAGCAATAAATTAAAATCACAAGCTGCCTTTCCCAAAGCATTTATAATCATGGCCAAGTTTTTAGGCTCTCTTTCACAGCACTTATTAAACACTGCTTATAGTACTTATCACTTAAGTGATTCTGTATAAGCCTTTTCAGATAGCTCATTGAAAAATTGTTTTTCTCCCACTTAAGTTGGTTTCTTAAGTGCTTTATCAGAAACAAAACAGCCAACGCTTCCAATGCTTATTTTTTCAAACTACTTATCATAAGTGATAAGCGCAATAAACAGTTTTCAATAAGTGTTGTCAAGCAGAGCCTTAATGCATCCAAACATCATAAAACAAACATAGATCTATTCGCAGTAATAATAAAGTATACAAGCACCCAATAGAAATTAAGCATCTATAATGTGGTTACATACGTTATATACTCCAGGAATGTTGATAGTGGCTCTGTGGCCTGGGCTAACATGTGCTTATACTCATCAACCAATTTGAGAGTGCATTTCTCTACAATTGTAGTTGTATGGAGAGGGGAAGGTTCTGCAAGGAAGCATTGTGGTCATGCATATGGTTAGAGAATTCCAAACAACAAAATAAACGATACAAATGCAGCATTGCATATGCATAATACACATGAAACTGTGACATTTGATTCCAGAGAAACAACTACGGAGTTTCCATAAAAAAGAACAACTTGCAGAAATATCACCGAAGTAACAATCAGGGATACTGGACCAGAAAAAATAACAGTGAAAATTTAATACTGTGAACAAGACTGATATCTAATTCAAAATGGAAGAAAAACAAGTTAAAATGATGAAAACTGAATGAAAAACCTCATGCAAACGTGAAATTGTAGTTTCTAAAGACACACTTTGCCACCCCAGACCACCGGGGAAGAAGGCCAAGAAAGGAAAGAACTGGTTCAAACATTGGACGACCCTTACATGCTAGATCGCCATGAGTATGTTATAAGGTCTATTCATCTCTGATTTATTGCCCGATTGCAATAACTAGTATGGATATTTGAACCATAATTAACTGCCCGATTCACCCATGCATCCAATCACTTAAAATAACAATGCGAGATCACACGGGATGGATTTCTGCGTCACGGATGTAAACCAAATTAGGAGATTCTAAAGCTCCAATGAACACGAAGCTGTAGGGAAGAGAGGGGGGGGGGGGGGGGGAGCAGACAGAATATGAGCCAACCATTTTGGAGATAAGGACCGTATTCGGTGGCTGAGAGATGCATCTTGATGTCGTCCAGGCTTTCGCACTGAGAAAGATTGTTGTAATCGGCGGCAGTCAGCAAGCCTGATCTGTAGCCTCTCACGATGGCTTCCAGGTAGCCTCCATGAATGTTGAATGTAAGAGCTTCGAAGCCGTACATTTTCCTCCCCCCTTGCGAAGCTATATCAGAGAAGCAATTGCCGGGTGATCAGCAAAAAACATACGAAATTCAATGGGTATCGAATCAACGACCCCAAGACAAAGCACGGAACTCAATGTCCTTTCCCTTGGGGAAACCCTGACGATCGATGCAGGGGAGGGGACAAAGGCGGGACGGGAAGGCGACAGAAAGAGGCAGCTTACCTCGGCCGCGCGGCGAGATTGGGTTTCATGGGCCTGCGATTGGGTTGGGCCGCCATTGGATTTTTCTTTCCTTTTTAGTGGAATCGGTCCAAAGGGAACCCAAAGTTTGAGGAGTGTTGAATTGAATAATTCAAAGAGCGGTAATGATAATTCAGTGTTTTTATGAACATAAAATAAAGACTCATGCACCATTCAATACATTTGTGATATGAGAAATGTTAAAGACTCATGTGTTGGTCAATGTTTATGTATGTTGAAAGTGCAAGGAATCGTGTGTTTTTAATTCTTATGCATGTTCAAGAATAAAGAAGATTTTACATAGTTTAGATGTCGGGTGATGAAAAATACAATAATAAATGGTTTGTGTTTTTTTGTTTTTGTGCATGTGTTGAAAAATACAAGGAACCTTGCACAATTTTGTGTTCTTGTGTACAAATTTTCAAGGAACTCATGTGCTAATTTGTTCACTTTGTATGAGAATCATGAACGAGACCTCAAGGTGCAGCTTAGTGGTAGTTGTCCCTGTGGGTCTCGATGAACTCTCGAGTTCAAGACTCACCGAGTACATCCCTGCATTATATGTTGTCTGGTTTTCTATGTAATGTTGCCCCTTTTCCCGAATAAATTGAGGCTCGACCTCAACTTTTATGTGAATCATCAACGATAATTAAAAACTCAATAAAATTCATATTTTATTATCATCTCTATAATTTGGTCCATTAGAAATATAATTTTGCATCCACAGCATCTCAAACACATTAAGAGGAGGGTTAATTAGGGTGCACATTTTTTTTTCTAACTTCAAACGAATCTTGTTTCTACGCTAGTAAGAGCACTTTGAACCTTTCAAAACTTAAGCACACATCCAAAGCATCCAAAATACAGAAAGTAAATGCACACACATAATGATTTTACTTGGCTCACTACCAAACCAAGGTCCACCACCTCATTCTTCCTATCGGTGCACTACTTCAAAGAAGAGCATGAAGGAATAAACTGTTGGGAATCTACCCTAATGTCTGACCACCGGACGCAAACCATCAGTCGATGCCACAAATCAGATATCATGTCATTTGAATGGACTCCCTCGACTAGGTGTTCCAGAAGATAGGAAAAAACAAGCATTATACTCACCGCATCAAGTCAACCTTGCACACATTCAAGCAAATTTTAAACACACACAACATTCATGAAAAATTGAAACAATACAAAGCAGAAAAGATTGACACTTTGACTTTAAGTGGTTCATACTTACGTCCCACATCTACAGGAGAACATTGTTGCACATTCCATTATAATTGAAAGTTACAATGTAAAATCAATGTACAAGGCAATTGAAGTCACCCATGCAAGATGGTCCAACCCGCTCATATAGAGGGTCTTAGTTAGTCAACTGGCACCATCACCATCTGAGATTCACAGTGGTCCCACTATCCAACTCAACGACCACTGATCATCTATACCTTTCCTTGGCTTGACCACTAACCTTCGCTAGATGAGCTAGTATCCCATGTGATCACACCATTCACCTGTTTTCCCACCGGAATATTGATCCACTACACATCATATGAAGAGAGCACCTTTCAATCACACCATCTGGGACATACCACTTGGACAAGCCACCTCCTGCTAGAGATCCCCACTACCGCTAAGTATCATGACTGAGTTATCATCTGATCTTCCTCTGTCCGATAAATGTAATCAGCACTTGAAGCTGACTTCACACTCCTAATAACCTCTCACTTGAAGACTTCTTTAGGGAATTCTAAACATATCTCCAACACTTAGGCAAAACCACTAATCAAACTCCCTTTCATCATAGCATGCAATGTTCTCTGTCGTTCTTCTTCTGTTCATTTAAGTCTCACTGAGGTATAGTGTTGCCTCATACTTTCTTGGAATAAAGTCTTGGTAAACATATCCATTAGATTTTAGCTTCCAGTTATCTTTCACTTATCTAGTACCATGTCGTCTATCAAAGTCAGGATGAAGTGGTATTTTTGGTAAATATGTTTCATCCGCGAGTGAAATACCATATTATGAGCCAAATGGATCACACTCTGATTATCACAGAATAAAACTCCACCCTCTTGACTCCTTTCAAGATCCTTCAACAAGTGCATAGACCTTACCATCTCTTTCCCTACTTCTGTTGCAGCTATGTACCCAATTTCTGTTGTGGACAAATTAACAATCCATTACAGCCACGACATCCAACGGATTGTTATTCCTCCATAGGTAAACAAAAACCTTGTGGTGCTCTTTTGGGTATCTGAATCCCCAATGAAGCAAACATCAATGTAAATATGAAATGGATCATTTGTCCCAAAGCATAAGGTTGTATCTACCAATCTTTTCAAGTACCAGATGATCTATTTCATAGCCTCCCACTGTTCCCTTTTCGAATTGGACATGAATCGGCTCACAATTCCAACTGAAAATGAAATGTTTGATTGAGTACATATCATGGCGCATATCATACTTCCAACTGCTGATGCAAATGGAACTTTCACCATGCACGCAACCTCATTTTTCATTTTAGGTGCCTTCTCCTTAGATAGCTTGAAGTGTTCAACCAATGGAGTTGAGACCATCTTACATCTAGACATCCTAAATATTTTGATGACCTTCCAGATATAGTCCCTCTGAGATGGAACCAACACCCCAAATTTCCTATCACTCTCAATCTTCATTCCCTAAATATTTTTTGGCACGTCTGAGATCTTTCATCTTGAACCTTTTGGACAAATCCTATTTCATCTCACTCCTGGAATTCTTGCCTATACCAATGGTTCAAAACCATTGGTATAGGCTGGAGAACCATTGGTATATCCTATACCAACGATTCTCTAAATTGTTGGGTATATAGTTGTTAGGAAAGGCCTATACCAATAGTTTTTAGTGGATCATTGGTATATGACCAATAAAATTTTGTTTTAACCAACGATTTAGCTGGAACCGTTGGTATAGACCTATACCAATGGTTTGAACTGCTTTCATAAGTCTATACCAATGGTTCCAGGTAAACCATTGGTATAGACCCCCTAGTTTCTATACCTGTAGTACCCCCACCATGCCCACAAAACCTGCAACAGCCACCGAAACCTGCTCAAATAGACACCAAAATCCACACCATCACCCCACCTTAATCAATTACATTAAACAAACATCACCAAACAATATACAAATAATGTTAACATAAGAAACCAATTAATTCATTCAAACAATGATAACACACATTCAAAACATCACATATATTCATTCAGAACTAATCATCAAACATCAAATGTCATAAATATCAATAAAAAAAAGTAAAGGATCAATATTTCCCTCATTACCATCATTATTGTCACAATCATCCTCTCCATCATCCTCACCATCATCCTCTCCCTCATCCCCGCCCTCATGCTCATCATCATCCTTACCATCGCTATTGCTAGGAAAATCATCATCCCAAACACCATTAGGACCACTGCCTAATGCACTATATAATGTACGCATCATCGATATATGTGCATCACAATCCTCGATGACATCTGGTGGAAGTGATGGACATAAGACTTCCATAAATTTCATAAATTCATCGTTAGTCATTTGACTCCATTCACGCTCATGTATGACCATTTTTTGGGCCTCTTCTGCCTTGGCTTGAGCTTGTGATGCCTGTGCATTAGCCTTTTCCAATTCAGTGCTACCAGAACTAATACCTAAAGTGGTTCAATATCTAGTCAGGACAATACTCTCCCCTGGTCGACAACGTACTCTTCCATGGTGGTCATCTCCCAAAACCTGATGTAAGTGATCGTTTGACCCAAATTTGTTAGCTTCATGCTCATAAAGGGCCTCCAAAGCATACTATTACAAATATAAATGGACTATTTATTTATAAAACATATATTAAAATTTTAAATCAATAAAGTAAAACCTATAACCTATTGTTGTGTTGGTTCATTTATTGCACTTTCATCTTTCTTCTTTCTGCTCGAGTAAACAAAATTTGCTCGAGGTACACATCCTTCAATATTCAAAACCTCCATCAATAATAAAATTGAATATAGAAAACCATAATTGAAAATAGCTTATTAATAATGAATTTCATAAATAAAATCAAATGGATATACTTGACATAATATGGTATCACATGATCACTAAATTTATAACAACCTTGATCTTTATTTCACATTAATACTTGATTTATTTCATAATATTATACTTAATACAACCCAAAAGACTGAGAATTCTAGTTTATTTGATAATTAGGTACATTACATAACGAATTAAAACATGAAATACATTGTTTTTATTGAAAACCTCCTTACACTACTGGAAAACTAACCTTTACCAACGGTTTGGAACCGTTGGTATAGGCCTCCAAACCGTTGGTACAGCCTATACCAACGGTTTGGAGAACCGTAGCCAAGTAAGCCGTTGGTATAGGTAATATGAAATCTATACCAACGGTAATGGAACCATTGGTATATAAATTCCAAAAATAAAACATCCGCTGGGATTTGATCCCAGGACCCCTCGTTTATAATCGAACGACTTAACACTAAGCTAACATCACTTTTGTAAACATAATTTCATAAATATATATATGTATTATCATAATTATTTAAAATTTTGATTTATATAATGTTCTCGGTTAGTAGATCTGGAAAAAAAACAAAGAACCTATCCCAACGGTTTTCCAAACCGTTGGGATAGGTTAGGGTGGGTTGAATTGTTTTGGCTGAATGTTGAATTTTTGGGTGGTCTTTCCCAACGGTTTTGGTGAACTGTTGGGAAAGGCCACTCTTTCCCAACGGTTCACTAAAACCGTTGGGAAAGAGGCTCAAAAGACACCCTTTCCCAATGGTTTTGGTGAACCGTTGGGAAAGGTCACTCTTTCCCAACGGTTTTGGTGAACTGTTGGGAAAGAGTCTCAAAACACACCCTTTCCCAACGGTTTAGCATAAACCGTTGGGAAAGGGTCACTCTTTCCCAACGGTTTACCAAACCGTTGGGAAAGGTGGGGAAATCTATGGATTTCCCAACGGTTTTGGTGAACCGTTGGGAAATGGTAGCTATACCAACGGTTTTTACAAACCGTTGGTATAGAAGTGTTGGGAAAGATCATCTTTCCAGTAGTGTTAACATGTTCATAATATTACTTTATACTTAAAACTGCATGGGATAACCTGGGGACAAATATAAGAAAAGAGCGAGCTATAAATCCTAGTAAGGGAATAAACATGGAATAACATGGAGAGGATACTACATGTTAAACAATAGGTATATCAATGAGGCATAAAAATATTAGTAATCATAAACATGAACAAAGAGACGTGATATAGCGTGATAATCATAACATGAAAAATGTGGCAACAAATTAAAACACTACATCATAAACATATGTCAAGGATAAACTCTCCAAGACATCATGGTGGACAAAGTACCATAAAGGAATCAGGTTCATTTCATATCCCAACATGACATATCATGATACTAAACATTATCCAATACATTAGAGTGTTATCTGGGTGCACCCATCATATTTATTTCATACCCATGCTTAAGTGTTCCATATAGATCATACAACATGGATTCATTTATCATCATAATTTATTACACCATCAAAGAGTGTGGAATACACATATGTAAGTCCACAATAAAAAAGTATATGTGCATAAATGTGAATACCATTGATAGGAAATGGTTATGGTATTCACTACACATTTTTTTGGCATGGAAAATTGCAGTAACATTTCAGCAGCATAACGACATCACATACAAATTCATAAAATGGGTTGATGAGAGAGAAAGAGGTATATAATCATTTATAAATGAAATTTAAAGTAATAGGGATGTGTAGAGACATTAAACAACATGAGAAATTGGAAATAGAACTCATATGATATTGAATAAACTTTAATAAAGAAGAGAAAGGAAAGAACCCTTACAAAATTTCGGCATGGTAACGGGTGTACATAAGGGTTCATAGGGGAGAAAAATGAGAGTGAAAGTGGATCTCATCATTTATAAATAGAATGGAAAGTAATGGGGATATGTAATAACATATACCAACATATGAAAATTGAAATTAAAATACATAACATAAAAGGAGTGCTTGATAAAAGAGGAGAGTGGAGGATCCCTTACGGAATTTCAGCATAGTAACTTAGGTAAGGGTCCAAATGAGGGGGGATGAATGATACCTCATTCAAATAACATAAATTTTACAGTGAGGGAATGATTATAAATTAATTAAAATATAACCAATTTAAATTAAAATAAATAATTTCAAATAAGGTGCTTGAATTTGAAAGGAGGAGAGGAAGGTGAGGATCCCTTACGGAATTTCAGTATAGTAATGGCTTAGGTAAGGGTCCAAATGAGGGAGGATGAATGATCCCTCATTAAAATATCATAAATTTTAAAATAATGTAATGATTATAAATGAATTAAAATATAAAAAATTGAAATTAAAAGAACTAATTTCAAATAAGGTGCTTTAATTTGAAAGGAGAGGAAGGTGAGGATCCCTTACTTGAGTGTGTGACTCCAAAGGCTTGGGAGAGGCTTCTTGAGAGACTGGGGGAACATTGGAAGGACTCTAAGGATTATAGGAAATATTTTGGTCATTATCCAAGGAGTTTGAGGGAAGATAAATGGGATATTGGGTGGGTTTATATAGGAAAAGAGGGAGATTTCTTTATTATCTTGGTTTTGGACTCTATATAATAAAATAACCAAAACCACAAACCATTCCATGTTTTTTGCACATGATTTCTTCAAAATGGGAGTGGTTTAAATTATTTTATAAGGTAAAGATCCTAACTTAATAAAATAATTCCTTTTTTTTATATGGAGGTGAGTCATACTTCTAATGAAATGGTTTTAAAACCTTAAAATATATTACATGTTTTGGAGGATTCATAATGGATTTATAAAATAAATAAAATAAACTTAAAATCAAATTATTTTAAAGGGAACCATATATTTTGTATTGGATCCCATTTATAGTAATTATTACATCACTTTTTGGTCATTATGATGCCATAATACACAAAGTTTATTTATACGGTATTTAATTTTTACCTAAAAATTTAGCTATCACAAAAAAATATGAAAAATTTACCATTAGATAATTTTGAAATTATGATTAAAAAAATAATATTCATTTTATCTAAATAATTATATAAATATATGAACTTTCACTTTTAAAATAATAATCGATGCTTATTGAAAATGATGGGTTTTTGAAAATAATAGTTTTCGAACCCTTATAAAGATTACGTTGGACTTCCTAAAAATTATATAATAATTTATATTTATTAAAAATTAATTAATAATAATTTTTTATTAAAATATTATTTAATTCAAAAATCCATTAATTCAAAATAAATTCCTTAATTGAATTTGAATATAACCCAAAAATACTATTTGTGCTTTATTATATCAAAATAAAAATCATTTATAAAGTAATAATAATATGAAGAAAATATATTCATTATCCTATAAAAAATAATGTACATGCTCATAATTCTAGGTTCTTGATACATATCTCTTTAATACACCAGCAAACACCCTAAGAGTAAGGTGCACGATGGTTGGACTTTCATGGGGGATTTGGCGAACATGGTTTAGGACATGATCTCAATGAGTTTGAACTTATATTGTAAATGGTTTCAATCATACTTAAGTTGTTGGATCTAATATTTGGATTGTTTAAGGTAAAATACCATAAATTCTATCTCCCTCGGAATCTCTGATAAATGGGCTTCATAGGGCACGATTCTATTGGTTGAGGTCATCACTTCTTTTGTCTATATTAATTGGATCAGTTAAAACCCTATATGTATACTAACCATGTGATCACTATTCAATGACTATATTATCAATGGTAAATATACATAAAGTTCATTTAAATCCCATTGTATATAATAAAACAAAAGAATTTCATGTGTTTTCTATAACCATATTTACTCAATAAGACGTTTAATTAAATCAAAAGGGGAATTTTATTTATAACAGCTCAGTTCGTTACAATCTTTCCCCATTAAGAAATTTTGCCCTCAAAATTTTCTTTTCCCATGCTAAAATAGATGAGGGTAACTCTGTTTCATCACATCCTCTGGTTCCCTTACTTATTCAAACTTATAGTTTCTCCACAATGCTTTGACAATGTGCATTGTCTTATTTCATAGAACTTTTTCTCTACGATCTAATATCTTCACCAACTGCTCCTCATAGGAGAGATCATTCTCCAATGGTACCACCTCAAGATTGAGTACATGTGAGGGGTATGGTATGTAATTTCTTAAGAGGGATATATGGAATACATCATCTACTTGAGACAAGTTTGGTGGGAGTGCTAGGTCTCATCAACGATTGTCGATTCTGAGCAGCCTTGATGTTCTGCTGAATGGTATTAAACTTTTCCACCATTTCCTTGACCATTTCAGGACCTAGCAGTTTTAATTCCCTAAATTCATCCCAAAATGTAGGTGTTCTACACATCATCCCATAAAGATCTTCATAGGTAGTTATTTGGATGTTTGAGTGGAAACTGTAAGAGAACTCAACTAGATGAAGATATTGGTCTCATCATCCTTTGAAGTTAATTGAGCATGCTCTCAACATGTCCTCAAGTGTTTGGATTTTCCAATCAGATTTTCCATTAGTTTAAGGGTGATAAGTCATACTTAAATTTAGCTCAATTTTTAGAGCATTCTGGAGACTTTTCCAAAACTTATAGGTGAATCTTGGATCTCAATTGGAGAAAATCGATAGTGGTACTCCATGTAGTCTCACCACTTTTCTGATGTATATCCATGAAAGTTGATCCAGTGATAAATCCTCTTGAATCTAAATGAAGTGTATAGTCTTTGTAAGATGATCCACAACAACTCAAATAGAATTGTTTCCTTTGTATGTCTTCAGAAGTCTGGTGACAAAGTCCATGGTGATGTTTTCTCATTTCCATGTTGGTATAGGTAATAGTTGCATCATCCCATTAGACTTATTCCTTACATCCTTCAATTGATAACATACTAGGCATTTTTATGTATATTCAATGATCTACTTATTCATGTTGTCTCACCAATAGTGCTCTCTGAGATCTCGATACCTCTTTGTGTTTCCTGGATAAATGGAGAAATTCAAACTATGTGCATCATCCAATAGTTCCTTCTTTAACTCAGGATTTGATAGAACACATAGTCTTGACCCAAATCTCAAAATTCATTATTCATTAACATTAAACTTTGAGGATTTCCCTTTTCTTATAGTTTCCACTTTCTTCTAAATTCCCATATCATCTTTTTGATCATCCTTTAACCTTTCAAGAAGATATGTTTGATAAATCATTTGTGAAAGGATTGATGATGTTCCTTCCTTTATGATTCTCATGTCCGTTCTCTTCAATTTTAAGAAGACTGGATCCTTATAAATTCTAATCAATGATAAAATTTCTGGATTCCTTTCTACTTAGAGAATCTTCCACTTTATTTTATTTACCAAGATAGCGGTGAATTGAGAAATTATAGTCCTTGATCAGCACTAACCATCTTTGTTGGCACATATTAATCTCTTTCTATTTGAATATGTATTTGAGACTTTTGTGATCCATATATATTTCACACCTCTCCCCAAATAGATAATGTCATCATATCTTCAAAGCAAAGATCACTGCATTCAACTCTAGATCATGCGTTGGATAGTTATGTTCATGAACTTTCAACTGCCTTGAAGCATAGGCTATAAATTTGTCATTTTTCATCAACACACATCCCAATACCTTCTTCAAAGAATCTCTAAATATTATGAAAAGTTCCCCACTTGTGGGTAGTGTGAGAACAGGGGTGGTGATAAGCCTCCTTTTCAAATCATTGAATCTTTCTTCACATTCATCATTCCAAGTAAACTTGAATCCCTTTCAAGTTATCTTGGTAAGAGGGTTTGAAAATCATAATAAATTTCTCAAAAATCAGTGATAATATCCAGCTAACCCAAGGAAACTATAGATATTTGTCACGAATGTTGGACTCAACCATCATTTAATTACTTTTTTATTTGAAGTATCCACAAATATCCCATTGCTTGTGATGATATTCCCCAATAATGAGACTTCCTTCAACCAAAATTCACACTTGCTATACTTTTCATAAAGATTCTCCTTTTGTAAGGTCTTTAACAAAGTGCTCAGATACTCCTCATACTCCTCCTTAGTTTTGGAATATATTAGAATATTATCTATAAATACTACCACAAATTTTTTGAGGTAATATCTGAAGACTCCATTCATTAAGTCCATGAGAATTTATAGAGTATTAGTGATCCCAAAAGGCATCACTATGAACTCATAGTGCCCGTACCTTGTACAAAAAGCAGTCTTGGGGTTGTCCTACTCTTTCACCCTAACTTGGTAATATCCCAACTACATATCCACCTTGGATAAGTATAATGCTCCACATAGCCAATCAAACAAGTCATCAATCCATGGAATATGATACTTTTTCTTTTATTATGATATTGTTGAGCTCATAATAATCAATGTAAAGATTCATTGACCCATCATTCTTCTTAACATAGAGGACTGATGTACCCCATAGTGAAACACTTGGGTGTATGAACCCTTTATCTATATTCTCTTGTAGTTATTTCTTCAGCTCCTCAAGTTCCACAAAAACTATCCTATATGGAGTCTTGGATATTAGCAATGCCCTGGGTATAATCTCGATTGAAAATTCAACCTCTCGGTTAGGAGGAAGACCAGAAAATTCCTCGAAAAACACATCAGCTTATTCCCTCACAATAGGCATGTCTTTAAGGATGATCCTTTCCTTAGAATCAATCATTTGAGCTAGATACACTTGCTCATAGGGCAATAATACCCATGCTTGAGATGATGGTGCTAAAGAAGATTCATCCTCCTCCTTAAACTTGTACAAAATCGAGGGTTGTTTCACTATATGGAGAGTGATTTCTTTGTCATGGAAATTTATGTTGGCTATATATAGGGAAAGACAATCCATGCCCAGAATTGTATCAAATTCCACCAAAGGTAGTATGCAAATGTTCTCTGGGAAGTTAATACCACAAATTGTGACATGGAATGAGTTATATAATTAGGATGCAATAGTTTCCCCATTTGACATTTTCACCAATAGCTCTACTTACAAGATTTGTGGTGGTGTTTGAATAGTTCTAATAAGCTTTCGTGATATGAATGAATGCGTAGAATCAGAATCAAAAAGTACATTCTCCATTATTGAATGAATAACTAGTGTATCTTTCACCACTTCATTGTTGGGATCCACCTCAGTAGTTGTGATGGAAAAATATCTCTTGCTACCTTGGAGTTTGTTGGTTGTCTTCGAAAACCCTGGGCTTAGGGCATTGATTTTCAAATTCCCCTAGTTCCTTTCAGTTGAAGTAATGAACAATGCATCGAGGGTTGACTAGAGAATTCCTTTACTCCATCACATTAGTGGGTTTATCCTATCATAAGATGTTAGCCATGTGTACTTCCTTCCCACACCTAAAACATTTCTTCTTCCCCTTTAGAAAATTACCAGGGTGATTCTTTCCGCACCTTTGACAAGTTGGATGTTGGAATTTCTTACCACCATTATATTTATCTATCAGACCGCCAGAATTAAACCCCAATTTACACTTCTTATTCTTGTGATACCCTTGAGATTTACCAATCTCTATTTATACTTTTAGGGAACATCAAACAATTTACTCATAGCTATCAAAGTCACAGATCGCTAGAAATTTTCGTAGACTAGGTTTTATCCCACTAAAGAAGCGGTCAACCTTGCATTCAGGGGTAACAACAAAACTGGAGTTGTATCCTGTAAGTATTTTGAAGTTTACCATGTACTCCCTAATAGATACATAGTATTTTTTCTTGATTGCAAAGAAATCCATTTACATTTTAAGATGTATAGTGTGAGGAAAATATTTATAAAAAATCATTTATTAGAATTCCTTTCACTCCATTGCTTCAATCTCTTCATCAAGATTTATATTATTGATCAATGTCTACCACTGATAAGCTTCTCCCTCCATGTGATAAACATCTAGAAGAACCTTCTCTTGTTCGGAACATTGAAGGATGAAGAATATATTCTCAATAGAGTTAATCCATTGTTCCATGATTAAGGGATCAGATGATTCATTGAAATTAGGAGGCCTTTATCACATGAAGATATCGATTGTGGCTTGTTCTATCTTAGGGGTGTTTGGATGCTCCTCTGGATCCAGGTTTCTATTCACAACCTAAGTCATCTAATAGAGTATCACCATGAAGTTAACAATTCTTTATCCCATTGGGTTTGACATATCATTGGGGTAATCATCACATTGCCCGTCACATTGATCATTTACTTGATTCCTCCTATTTCCACCCATTGGCTAGAATAAAAGGAAAATTAGGGGTGAGTATTTTTAAACTATTAAACTCATAAAAGGGAATCCAATGACATTAAAGGGATAAATTATAAATTACATTTATTTACTCAACTTATGAATTTCTAGGATTCAATCTACGCTATCCATGACCTATTTCCTAACATGTATTCTTATGGGCATTTTTTTTGTTCCCTTAATAATGTCTTGTAATGGGATTATGAATTTACCAAAGAGTATTCCTCATGAGTGTCAAACTAAGTGCACTGTAAGACCCGTTTTCATGTACCAGGTTACCTTGAGTTAGACCCGGAACACCTTGTCTGAGTTGTTACTCCTAGGTACATCTATTCCAGAACCACATAAACTTGTAGTATCTAGACATGTATGTATTTTCTCAATAAAACACTTACTCTATACTTACCAAAATTTAGGGATGTTTTCTTATACTTAGTCTTATACCTAAGGCTTTTTCTAGAGTTATTTAATCCTAATCCCAACCCTAATCTTTATTTCACATTAATATTTGATTTATTTCATAAGATTACACTTAATACAACCCAAAATATCAATAATTCTAGAATATTTGGGAATTAGGTACATTACATAAAAACTTAAAACATAAAATACATTGTCTTTATTGGAAACCTCTGTAACATGTTTATAATATTCCTTCATACTTAAAACTGCATGGGATAACCCGAGGACAAACATAAGAAAGGGGTGAGGTATAAAGCCTAATAAGGGAATAAACATGTAATAAAATATAGAGGATAATACATTTTAAACAATATGAATATCAATGAGGCATAAAAATAGTAGGAATCATAAACATGAACAGAGAGACATGATATGACATGATAATCTTAACATGTCTGCATCATAAACATATGTCAAGGCTAAACCCACCAAGACATCATGGTGGAAAAGTACCATAAAGGAATTAGGTTCACTCCCTATACCAACATGACATATCATGATACTAAACATTACCCAATTCATTAGAGTGATATCTGGGCACACCCATCATATTCATTTCATACTCATGTTTAAGTGTGCCACACAGATCATACAACATGGATTCATTGATCATCATAATTTATTCCACGATCAAGGAGTGTGAAATAAACATATGTAAGTACCAAATAAAAAATTATATGTACATAAATGTGAATACCCTTGATAGTAAATGGGTATGGTATTCAATACATTTTTTTGGAATGAAAAATTATGGTGACATTTCGGTAGCATAACAACATCACATAAAAATTCATAAAATGGGTTGATGAGAGAGAAAGAGGTCTATAATTATTTAGAAATGAAATTTAAATTAATAGGGATATATAAAGACATTACCCAACATGAGGAATTGGAAATAGAATGAATATGATATTGAAGAAACTTTAATAAAGAATATAAAGGAAAGAACCCTTACAAAATTTCAGCATGGTAACAGGTGTACATAAGAGTTCATAGGAGGAAAAAATGAGAGTGAAAGGGGATCTCATAATTTATGAATAAAATTATAAGTAATGTGGATATGTAATAACATATCCCAACATATGAAAATTAAAATTAAAAGACATAACATAAAAGGATTTCTTGATAAAAGAGGAGAGTGGAGGACCCCTTATGGAATTTTGGCATAGTAACGACTTGGGTAAGGGTCCAAATGAGGAAGGATGAATGATACCTCATTAAAATAACATAAATTTTACAATGATGGAATGATTATAAATGAATTAAAATAATACCAATTGAAATTAAAAGAACTAATTTCAAATAAGGTTCTTGAATTTGAAAGGAGGAGAGGAAGGTGAGGATCCCTTACGAAATTTCGGCATAATAACGACTTAGGTAAGTGTCCAAATGAGGGAGGATTAATGATAAATAATTAAAATAAAACCAATTTTATAGTGATGTAATGATTATAAATGAATGAAAATATAAACAATTGAAATTAAAAGAACTAATTTCAAATAAAGTGCTTGAATTTGAAAGGAGGAGAGGAAGGTGAGGATCCCTTACTTGAGCATGGACTCCAAAGTCTTGGGAGGAGATTATTGAGAACTTGGGGGTGCCTTGGGAGAACTATAGGGAGTTTAGGGAATATTTTTGTCATGCTAAAATGATTTTTAGTAACAATAAATGAGATATTTTGTGGGTTTATATAGGAAAAGAGGGAGATTTCTTTATTATCTTGGTTTTGGACTCTACCTAATAAAATAACCAAAACCACAAACCATCCCATGGTTTATACTAAATAGGAGCAGATTATATTATTTTATAAGGGAAAGGTCCTAACTTAATAAAATAATTCCCTTTATTATGTGGATATCAATCATACTCCTAAAGAAATGATTTTAAAACCTTAAAATATATTACATGTTTTGGAGGATTCATAATCACTTTATAAAATAAATAAAATAAACTTAAAATAAAATTATTTTATAGGGAAAAAATATATTTGGTTGTGGATAAAATTTATAGTAATTATTACATCACTTTTGGGTCATTATAATATAATACTACACAACGTATATTTATACGGTATTTAATTTTTACCCGAAAATTTGACTGTCTTAGAAAATTATGAAAAATTCACCATTGGATAATTTTGAAATCATGATTCCAAAAATAATATTAATTTTATATAATTTTTTTTCCAAATTTTTGAATTTACACTTTTAAAATAATAATTGGCATTTATTGAAAATGATGGGTTTTTGAAAATAACAGTTTTCAAACCCTTATAAAAATTACATTTGACTTCATAAAAATTATATAATCATTTATATTTATTAAAAATTACTTAATAATAATATTTTATTAAAATATTATTTAATTCACAAATATATTAATTCAAAATAAATTTCTTAATTGAATTTGAATTTAACCCAAAAATACTATTTGTGATTTATTGTATCAAAATAAAGATCATTTATAAAGTAACAATAATAGGATGAAAATATATTAATTATCATATAAAAAATAATGTACATAATCATAATGCTAGGGTCTTGATACATATACCATTAATACACCAGCAAACACCCTAAGAGTAAGGTGTGTGATGGTTGAACTATCATGGGGTGGTTCGACGAACATGGTTTGGGTTGTGATCTCGATGAGGTTGAACTTCTCCCGTAAAAGATTTTACTCGTGATTAAGTTATTGGATATCATCTTGGGATTGGTCAAGGGAAAATACTAGAAATTCTATCTCCATCAGAAGCTCCAATAAATGGGCTTCATAGGGCATGATCCTACTAGTTGAGGCCAACACTTCTTTTGTTTGTGTAAATTGGATTAATTAAAACCCTTTATTTATACTAACCATGTGATCACTATTCAACAACTATATTATCAATGGTAAAGATACATAACAATAATTAAAATCCAATTGGATATAATAAAAAAAAGAAGTTCATGTGTTTTCTATAACCATATTTACGTTATAAGATGTTTAATTAAATCAAAAGGGGAATTTTATTTATAACAGTTCAGGTCGTTACAAAATTCGACATAAAAATATCAATTTAACACAATAGAATGAATTTAATAAATTTCCCTATCACTACTACAAAAGAGGCATTTAATAATGCTATAATTGTCCTTTATCATCACTAAAAAATCACTGACTACCGCAACGCAGTTAAAAGGCCTAGGCTTTTATCAGTGCTAGAAGAGCACTGAAAAAGGGGTGATTCATCTGCGTTAAAAAAAGTGTTGATAAATCAACCTTTTATCAGTGCTTTTAAAAGAACTGATAAATGAAACCATTTATCAATGAATTTATTTATCATTGATAAAGAGATCCTTTATTAGTGATTTTACAAACATTGATAAAGGCATCCTTTATTAGTGCCAATAAATGCACCGATAAAGGGGGATGTTGTAGTGTGATGTTACAACACACTGTAACACCAGAAATAGGGAATATTGTAGTGTGTTGTAACAACACACTAAAACACCATAAACAATACTAGAAATTAGAAAAATTAGACATAAATACAAAATTTAAATGAAATAAAATTTACAACACAAATACAAGAAAAAACACTATTATAGAGAAAAAGAACACACCTATATAAACGAAAAAGTCACCCCTACTCGAGAAAAAGAAAACAAATATATAAGAAAACATTTTTTATGTTAATAATAATATAAAGAAATAAATTAATTAGAAATTTTGAATTTTAAACTAATCTTTGAGTCATACTAGGAACACTGTGTATCGAATTGCGTTGCGGTTGATTTTTGCATGTCACACCATTTATTGTTTATCTTAAAGAATTATCTTTGTGAAAATTAACTAAATAAGTATAAGATAAAAATGGTAAGTAAATTAATTAAGTAATAGAAAATATAATGATGAGAGAACAATCTAGGCTCATTTTCTCATTTTTGGCGATGTGATGTGCGTTTTAAACTAAAATTACACTTATATATTGAAAATACACATTTTGAGTCATACCAATCACACCATGCATAAAATTGAGGTGAGGATGATTCCTACATATCTCAAATGACTTATTAATCATTTTCCTAAAGTATAAAAACAATACAAATGTGTTTCCTTAGTTTTGAGTATGCCACTTGTGCTTTTTACTAAAATGTCATTTTAAACTAGAAACACACACTTTGAGTTATACAGGTCGCATCATGTGTGGGTTTAATGTGAGAATGATTTTTATATGTCACAAATAAATTATAAATATTTTACACAAATTATCAAGATAATATAAGTGTGTTTTCTCAGTTTTTATTGAGTGACACTTTTTTGTATTAAAATGTATATTTTAAACTGATAATGGGCACTTTGAGTCATACCGAACACATCATGTATTGGATTGAGGTGAGCCTTATTACTATATGTAAAAAATTAATTATGGATCATTTTTCTAAAGTACCAAAACAATCTGAATATTTTTTCTCAATTTTGAGTATGTGAGTTGTCTTTTTACTAAAATTAAGGTCAATTTTGAATAAAAAGACATACTTGGAGTCATATTGGTCAAATTGTGTATCAGATTGAGGTGATGTTGATTCCTAAAAGTCCCAAATGACTTATGGATATTTTTAATAAAGTATCAAAAAATTTGGAATGTGTTTCCTTGATTTTGAGTATGCCACTTTTGTTTTTTTACTAAAAAGTCATTTTAAACTGGAAACACACACTTTGAGTTATACAGGTCGCATCGTGTGTGGGTTTTATGTAAGAATAATTCCTACACATAAAAAAATGAATTATGAATAATTTTCCTAAATTATCAAGACAACACTAGCATGTTAGTTTTTAGTGAGTGACACTTTTTTTGTATTAAAATGTCAATTCTAAACTGATAACAGACACTTTGAGTCATATCGGGAATATCGTGTATCAGATTGAGGTGAGACTGATTCCTACATGTCAAAAATTACTTATGGATCATTTTAATAAATAAAAAAAAATATGAATGTGTTTTATTAGTTTTGAGTATTTCAGTTGTTTTTTTTCTAAAATTAATGTCAATTTTGAATAAAAAAACACACTTGGAGTCATACCGGTCACATTGTGCATCAGATTGAGGTGAAGTTGATTCCTAAATGTTTTAAATGACTTATGTATTATTTTATTAAAGTATCAAAACAATATGAATGCATTTCCTTATTTTTGAGTACGCCACTTGTGTTTTTTACTAAAATGTCATTTTAAACCAGAAACATGCACTTTTAGTCATACAGGTCCCATCGTGTGTGAGTTTGATGTGATTTTTATTTATACACATAAAAAATGAATAATTATTTGTTTTCCTAAATTATTAAGACAATATGAGCACATTTTCTTGGTTTTAAGTGAGTGGAACTTTTTTGTATTAAAATGTCAATTCTAAACTGATAACAGATACTTTGAGTCATACCAGGCACATCGTGTATTGGATTGAGATTCAGATGATTCATAAACATAAAAAATGACTTATGGATTATTTTACTAAAGTAAAAAAAATTTGAATATGTTTTCTTTATTTTGAGTATGTCAATTGTTTTTTTACTAAAATTAATGTCAATTTTGAATAAAAAGATGCACTTGGAGTCATATCGATTACACTGTGCATTGGATTGAGGTGAGGATAATTACTACATGTCCCAAATAAATTATGTATTATTTTTATAAAGTATAAAAACAATCTGAATGTGTTTCCTTGATTTTGAGCATGCCACTTGTGTTTTTTACTAAAATATCATTTTAAACTGGAAACCCACACTTTGAGTCATTCGGGTATCATAGTGTGTGGATTTTATGTGAGACTAATTATTAAATTTCAAAAATAAATTATGAATTGTTTTCCTAAATTATAAAGAAAATCTGAAAATGTTTTCTCAGTTTTTAGTGAGTGACACTTTTTTGTATGAAAATGTTAATTTTAAACAGATAACGAACACTTCGAGTCATACTGGGAACTTTGTGTATCAGATTGAGGTGAGGATGATTCTTACATGTCAAAAATTAATTATGGATTATTTTTTTAAAGTAAAAAAACAAGTTTTCTCCGTTTTGAGTACGTCAGTTGTATTTTTTATTAAAATTAATGTCAATTTTGAATAAAAAGATGCAATTAGAGCCATACTAGTTAAACAATGCATTTTATTGAGATTCGTCTGATTCCTACACATAAAAAAGACTTATTTATCATTTCCATAAATTTTCAAAATAATCTTAATGAATTTCCTTTGTTTTGATTATGCCAATTGTGTTTTTACTAAAATGTCATTTTAAACTCGAAACACACACTTTGAGTCATAGAGGTCGCATCATGTGTGGGTTTTAAGTGAGACTAATTCCTACAAATCACAAATTAATTATTAACAATTTTCATAAATTATAAAGAAAACACAAGCACATTTTCTTAGTTTTCAGTGAGTGACACTTTTTTGTATGAAAAAGTCAAATTTAAACTGATAACAGACACTTTGAGTCATACTAGGAACATCATGTATCAGATTGAGGCTAGAATAATTACTACATGTCAAAAATTACTTAAGGATAATTTTAATAAAGTAAAAAAACAATATTAATGTTTTTTCTTGGTTTTGAGTATGTTAGTTGTCTTTTTTACTAAAATTAATGTCAATTTGGGATAAAATGATGCATTTGGAGTCATACCGGTCACATTGTGCGTTATATTGAGGTGAAAATAATTCCTACATGTCAGAAATGAATCATGGATTGTTTTAATAATGGATAAAAATAATATGAATATGTTTCCTTAGTTTTGAATATGCTACTTGTGTTTTTTACTTAAATGTCATTTTAAACTGGAAATACACACTTTGATTCATACAGGTTGTATCATGTGTGGGTTTGATGTGATATTGAAACCTACAAATCACAAATGAATTATGAATCATTTCCCTAAATTAATAATAAAATCCAATTTTATTTTCTCAGTTTTCATTGAGTGATACTTTTTTGTCTTAAAATGTCAATTTTAAATTGATAACGGACACTTTGAGTCATATCGGGAAATCCGAGCGTGTTTTCTCGGTTTTCAGTGAGTGAAACTTTTTTGTATTAAAATTTAAATTTAAAATTGATAATGAAAACTTTGAGTCATAATAGAAACATCATGTATCAAATTTATGTGTGGCTGATTACACATCAAAAATAACTTATGGATAATTGTCCTAAAGTACCAAAACAACATGAGTGTGTTTGATCAGTTTTGAGTATTTTAGTTATATTTTTTTACTAAAATTAATTTCAATTTCAAAACAATATGAATGTGTTTTTTGGGTGATGATAAAATATAACATTACATCATAATTATTTGTTCATAAAAATAGGAATATCCATATTCTCATGTATTTTTTATTGAGAATGATGATGAGTTTTTTATTAATGAGCTTGTGAGCATGGTTCATTTTATATAATGAATGTTCACATGCATAATGAATATTACTTGTATGGATTTGAAAATCATTTGTGATATTATATCATGTATCTAATTGATGATAGAATAGACTAAATAATTCCACCACCCACCAAAGTGAAACCACTGTATTGTTCTTTTCTGAAAATTCATGATCCAATCAATGAGATTTTGTATTTATTTATTTTTTAGAGGTTTTGGATAAAGATACTTGCTTATTTTTAAAAGGGGTGTTCTTTTTTATTTTTTACACTTCATGATTTCATTTTCAGTGGGGTTTTCATTTTCAGTTATTTCTTCATAAGGCCGTTTCTTTTCATTTGATGTCATGTTTCCTTTGATTCCAACCCTCCTCGATGACCATGATCTATCAATGATGGTTGTCCTCCAATATTTCTCTCACACACCTACTATTTTTGGTGTTCGATTACACACATATTTATTAAAACATTTAATTTGGATTGCATACCTCATGTATATTTATAAGATTATACGACTATGATATGAAAGCTCTAATAGCATCATTGACCATTGTAATATCCAAGCCATCAAGTGGAACATGAAACTCAATAGTCAGATCATGAGATACCTTAATCCTCACTCTCATGTAATATTTTTGGAGGTATTTATGCTGTATCTTGTCTCCTGGGATATTATACACTGTACTCATCACAATAAGGCGGTGCGTGGGTGTTGATAAATACAAATCACATACAACTATACCCTACATTATTTTAGTAATATAAAGTTATCATAAGTTGTTTGATTCACATTTAAGAGAAATAGAAATGAAAAAATTGATTACCTCAGGTAAGGTATGTGGTTGGGTGGGATAACTAGCCTCAAATCTAGTGGGATTATTTGGTTCATGTGCGAATCTTTGTTCCACCACCAGTTTATTTTGATCCTTTCTCATACATTGGTTTTCCAAACCAGACTGAATAATAATATCTTATAGTGAGTCTATTTGTGTTTGAAACCATCTCACCATATTATATGCATCTTCACATGGTTTTATCTTCTTGAAATATGTTCTAGGAGAGACTCCAAAACCTAATCCTCTAGCATGACTATATTGTTATGGCCGCTTCAAAGCTACTAAAATTATTTTTTCTCCTGGTATGGTCACTGCCGATTCTTGTTTCTAAGCCATATAAAAAATATGAACATAAGTAGATATTTTTATGTACTACTATTATAAATCATAACAAATTAAAATTATGTTATAAAGATTCCTTCTATATCACATAATGTGGGATGAAAGTGGCTTTAGATTTTAATTCATCAATCTGCATATAAACAAAGGAACATATGTTGTTTCATATCACATAATTAAACTTTTATTATTGATTTAAAATATATACCAATTTATTCTCTAATGAAGAATACCCCATCCTTGCTTTTCAATAGGGGTACATTGGTTTTGATGCACGTCCTTTATTTTCAACACTCTTTTTCTATTTCATAAATCAAAATTTTGAATCAAGTTAGATAAAATAAATAATATCAAATAATATATTATCAGCTGCAATGAACTTGAAATGATTTATCATTATTAAGATTGATGAAAGTAGTCCATGTTTCCTACTTTATAATGTGTGCATAACTAACTGTTGGGTGGAGATTTACTTTCCCCTCAGCATCCCTAAGATTTAAATTCGTAATAAGAGTCTGAAAGCCTCTATAGTATTTTCCAATAGCCATTAAAATGAATTTATTATGGAAATATTCTAAAATAAATGAACTTTGTAAGGAATAATGAAAATTAAATCAATGTTTCATTATATAATTTTTTGGTAAAATAGATAAAGTATATCGTAACATTACCATTATATCTTTCCAAAGGATTTCCTTCATTACAGGTTGGAAATGGCACCATGAATCAATATCAATCTACACATTCATGCACGTCGTGACCCCAACATAACTAATGAACATTGGCTTGTTGGGGTCAATAGGTTGGCTGCGTTGATTCCAACCAACCTCAAATTTTATACACTGACTTCTTCCCTTGATAATTTTATCCCACACTGTGATGCTGCGTTATTGTTGTTTTTTTCATCAAAATGTTGTTGATCCCCTAATAATTATGTAGTTTCATCATCAATAGTCTTCTCTTCTTCAAGATTGGTAACATCGTCACATGAAAAAGACATTATCTTCATGAGTATCCAAACATTTAATTTGTCTTGAATAACAACAACATAAACATAGGGAAAGGATTTGAGAAGGGTCGCACGATTTCTCTATTGAAAACTTGATGATCTCTTTAACTCCATATTCATACTCTTTTATCAAATGATTATAATTCATCCATTTTAAAGGAAATGGGTAATTGAATTTAACTCCATCTTCACACTCTTTAACTTCATATGCACCTATGTTGCTTGAACTAATCTAAGCAGTAGTCATCCCATACTAGGTACCAGTGATCATTTTGTATAACTACTTCTTAGAGTAGTTCAAGCAATATAGAAGATATGGGGTATGAGTCTTAAGCAACAAAATTCAATAATAACTATTTGGTAGATGAAGTTGGTGAGGATGATAGTTGTCTCCTTAATTTTTTTTAAATTACCACATCTTAATTTAAAATTTCAAATATCATCTCAAAATGTTAAAAGGTCCCTGACACTACCACGAGAACATCAACTCATACCCACTTAGCTGCACTGACTCTAATCTATGTTACTAGCCATTTTCCCTCACCTGTATCTCAAATACAAGAGATCTATATCCACTGAGGTTCATGTGTAGGATATGAGTATAAAAACACATATTTTTTTAACTTCCTACACAATATGTTTCTCTAGAATAATTAATTTTAGTAAATATTGAGGATTTTAGTGTTCTTACGAAAACTTATGTGTATATATATCCTAGATTTCATTTAAGTATAACCTACCACTAGTATCTCAAAATAAATGTTCTTCTTTTATAGAAGTACAACAGGTTTTTACTAATATAATTCTATATTGGGAATGTTATTATCCATATGAACTATAGGGGAAATAACCATAATGCACTTATTTGTTCCTTTGATGTAAGTTTGTAGCTAAAATATAATTTAATTAAATGGTTCCCATCAAACACTTAAGGTTATTACATAATGGGAACCCATCATATCATGACTTATTTGATATGCATTAATCAGTCTACATAGAATATGATAGAATATTATGTGTTATTTTACATAAAAGTCTTAAAATACTTATATAAGACTTGAAATACATATAAGCCTCCCTATTGATTTTCCTTGTACTACCATCAACTCTTTGATTTGAATAATATAATGTGAGTTTAGGAAAACCTTCACTCAATATTTTAAATGATCGATGAATAATTAGTTATTTTATTTTATATGAAACACACATAAAGGATCCTATATCTTTTAACAAGCTTGTTCATTACATACATTTTATATTCATTAAATCTCTTTAATAAAACAAATTAAGTATATGAATTTACCTATAGATTCTCCTTAGAATAGTTCATGTGGCCACATAGAACCAACTCTAGAATATTTGTGGAATACCTTTATTTCTAAAGATTTATTTTTCAAAAACATAATAAGTATGTATGTTGATAAGAACTACATTTTTTTAGATCAAAAGAGTCTAATCATCCTTTGGGGAATATCCTTTAAAACTACATTAAATTTCACAAGTCAAAGAATTATCTTACTAGAATCGGGTGCAAGTCTTGTATTTTATATTCATCATTCATTGAAATTTTTTGTATATCTATGATAAAGTATTACTAAACTTTTAATTAAGAATGAAACACAATAAAAACATTCATTTCAAAATAAAATAACTTATCATTGTGTCTAATAAGACACTAAGATAAATGATTTTGTAGCACTCAATATAAAACAATACTTTTATGAGAATAAATCCACATGGAAAAATGAATTTGTGTGCTTCTCACTGTTGACATATGACTCACCCTTTCTTAGTAACTATGAGAATTCACCTTAGTTTGGTAATGTTTATGAACATCCTTGGTTCATGCAATTGAATACAAATTCACAAAAAACACATTATATTTAATACACATGAAGTAAAATATAAATATTACAATCAATTATGAATATAATTGAAGTAGAATATTTTTATTTCTTTTTTAATCATTGTAGTTCCTTTTACAATGACCTTTTTGGCCACATGAAAAATAAACAACCTCTTCTTCACTACTATTTAAATGAGTATTTTTACCCATTAAAGTACACTATAAAGGAACCATTGGTGTTGAAATTTTCATTGGATTTACAACCCAGTTTTCCATTTCTTCATTAAAAGGGATGAGGAACCATGTTCCCATCAATCCTTATCTACTTGGTGAAGCTTTGTCAATGAATTCCTGAGTGGACTCTCTATACTATTCATCCTATTGATCAAGATTCTATATAACCCATGTTTTCTCAAATCTAACATAATCAAAACACATCATTTATTATTTTTAAAAAATATGTTTATCCCATGTATACTCTAAACCCACTCATATTAAAAAATAACCTAAATGCAATTTTAATTATGGATTCTAACATATTACATTTCAAAAATATAATTCAATTTCCATCACAACATACCACCAACCAAAATTTAATCCTAACAAACACTTTTCCATTTAACCATATTGAATTAATCAATTCATTTATGGTAAAAATTACTGCAATCATAAATATAATATAACAGTGCTAAGAAACACTAAATTTTCTAATATTTCACACAAGTTTAAATTAACAACTTTAATAATTCTTGTATTCAGTATATCATCATCTCATTATTCAATAATATATTAAGCATGTGAAATTATATTTAGGTTTATATTCAAATTGTGTATGAACAACAAAAAATAATCAAATGAAATAAAATATATAGGAGCCACCATAAAATTCTATCATTTTATGACATAGGAACAAACTCCATTTATTCATTAAACTACACCACCTATAAAAAACTAATTATCCAATATTAATTAAGTGAAAATCTACACCCATCATTCTATGAAATTTTATGAAGATGATTTTCTCAATAGATACACATATATTCATAACTCTTCTTATTGTCTTAAACTTTTTTTCATCTTTATGTGCATATCATACTATGAAAAAAAGATTCAAACAATGATAATTCACACTATCTAAAAGGTAACAAGAAATAATAATGGAAACATAAAGAAAATCACCATCAGTTACAACAACAGATAGAGACGTAGTTCGTAATGGTCTCATATATAGATGGTATGAGTTTATAGAGTAGGGGTGGCATTGTGTAGGTATAGGTAAGTGTGTGTGTGTGCGAGAGAGATGAGATGTAGGATTTTTCATGGTTACAAACAATATAAAAATGCAAACTATGGAACCCAAAGGATAAATCAAAGGGAGAGGAAAATGAGAAAATAACTTACCTTGGATTTCAGCCTTGATTCCTCCAAGAGAACGCCGAGGAGTAGCACAGGCAACAGGTGAGTTTCACAAGAGTTTGAGAATCATGACTAAATGAGTTGCAGTTAGGGTTGTTTTAAATAGATTGGGGACACTTTTATCAGTTATTGTAAAAAAGAACCGATAAAGATCCCTTTTATCAATGCTAAATTGATAAGCACTAATAAAATGAATCTTTATCATCACCAAAAAAGTACTGATAATAGGAACCTTTATCAGTGCTAAAACTTCAGCATTAATAAAATATTTATAATCATAATTATAAATATTTTTTTTGTAAATATATTTATATAATTATATATTTGTTTATTATAATTTTATAATTATTTAAATATATAATTATTTATTTATAATTACATTGATACTTTTTTTTAAAAAAATTATATTTTTTATTTATAATTATAAATATATAATTTTATAAATATAGTAAATATACATTTATAAATATATTTATAATTATTTTTTTATAATTATAAACATATTTATATCATTATATACATTTATATAATTATATATATATATTTAATAAATATATATAAATATAAATATAGTAAATATATTCATTATTTAAATATATTTATTATAATTTTATAATTATAAATATATTTATAACATTATATATATTTATATAATTATATAAATATATATTTAATAAATAAATAAATATAAATATAAATATATTCATTATTTAAATATATTTATTATAATTTTATAATTATTTAAATATATAATTATTTATTTATAAATATATGAATAATAGTTTAAAAAAAATATTTATATATTTATATAATTATATATATAGCCTCTAGGGTGCAGCTCACTGGTAGCCACCCCTGTGGGTCTTAGTGAAGTCTCGAGTTCGAATCTCTCTCAGTATATCCCTGTATTATATGTTGTCTGTTTTTCTTTATAATGTAGCCCCTTTCCCTGAATAAATGGAGGCTTTAACCTCAACTTATATATATATATATTATAAATATAAATATAAATACAGTATATTAATTATTTAAATAAATTTATTATAAATTTATAATTATTCGAATATATATAATTATTTATTAATAATTAAATAAATACTCTTTAAAAAAAAATATTTATTTATTTATAATAATTATAAATATATAAATTTATAAATATAGTAAATATACATTTGTAAATATATTTATTTATAAATATTTATTTACAAATATATTTTTAACATTATTAATGGATATATAATCTTAAATACATGCATTTTAAAAATGAGTACACTTTAAAAATATTAGAAAAAGGAAAAGTTTTGTTAATTAAATATAAATTATTAAAAAAATGTGGATATATATATTTAAGTAAAGATGAATACATATTAAAATTAATAAAACATAGTAAATAAATATATATAAATAAATAATAGAAAATAATTAAATTAAAAAATAAAAAATAAAAAAATAAAAAATATTAAAAAGGTATAAATAATACCTAACTGTAGTAATATTAAAAATAAATAGATAAAATTGACTGACTAAAAACATAATATATTAAATGTATCATGTTATAATTAAATTATAAAATATACTAAAATTTGAATAAATTACATTAATATTAGGTGTATGTGTTTCTATATAAGATTTCATTAATTACGTAAATATTTGTGTGTGTGAGTTATATATAAAAATGTATTTATTATATATATGTATGTGAAATCAATGTAACACACGATGTTTGATATATGTTAAATTGAAAAATCAAACAACATTAAAAATGAATAAGACATTAATATGTTTTCGATTATTACATTTTATTCATTCTATATATATTTATATTTAATATATATTATTTATTACTATTTATAAATAAATAAATAAATAAATATATTATACTTATTCATTTTTATTAATAAATGTTTCATTAATATTTTTTTAAATAATTTTACAATTTATTCATTTTTAATTTTTTTGTTTAATTATTAAAATTTATTTTTTTTAATTTTTTTATTTAATTATTAAAATTTATTCATTTAATATAGCTATATTTAATATATACTATTTGCTAATATTTATAATCAATATATGTATATTAAATTTATTCATTTTTATCAATAATTATTTAATTAATAAAATGTTTAATATTTTTCTTAATTTACTCATTTTTAAATTTTATTTGTTTAATTATTTCATTTTATTCATTTTACATATCTATATATTTAATATATTCTATTTATTAATTTTTATAATTTATATATATGTATATTCATTTTATTCATTTTTATCAATACTTATGTAATTAATAAAATTGTTAATATTTTTTTAAATTTTTATTTTTTTTAATTATTTCATTTTATTCTGAATCTTTATCATCACTAAAAGAGCACTGATAAAGGTCAGCGCTATTAAAGGCCTCTTTTTTAGTAGTGTATGACTAAGACTCATAAACAATCTTTCATATTTTCATTACCATTCTAGATTTATACATAGTTACCATCCCTGCCTTTTTTCCTATTTGCATGTATAATTTCAACATAGCTTATCAACAATGGGAATCAATACATGAAAATATAAAATAGTATCATGGAATCAATTTAAGATAATAGCATATAGTCGATCATAAACAATATATAGTGGGATAATAAAGGTTTAGATGAACATGTTAACCTTTCCATATCCACACCCATAATTCAAGGTTCCCTTTCTCATATCTATTTCTAGAGTATCTCCTGTTTCACTTGGGAAGCCATATAATGTTGGAAACACATATTCAATATTTAATCATCCATGTAATTATAAGGAAACTATGCTTATATTCCATTTTTCATTACCATTACAGTTCCCCCCTTCTATTCATTTCCAGAATACTTCCCCTTTCTCATGGGGAACCACATATTGTAATAGTATAGAATCAATATCACACAATTAACAAGACAAAAATACATACTATTAATTAACCTAATGTATATAGAAATTTAAAAGAAGAAGGAATGAACTAAAACAACAAGACATGATTAAAATATACAATATTGAATTTAAATGGAAGAATCGCATTCACATACCACTAAATGAATCCACCAACAAACTATGACGTGATGTATAGGTATAATGAGTGAGAGAGAGAGGTGTTTACACAAACCATAACTATTGAGGTTAAGGGTTAGAACTGCTTAAAGGCACTCAGAATGTTTCTCTAGTTATCCAAACTTCAAGAGAAATGTAGAAATAAAAATGGAGGTAAAGGAAAAATGAATTTAAGAATTCAATTTCATGAATTTAATCAACATACAACCTTCCCAATTTTAATATAAATGAAGTAACTCATATCAAATTAATTACCACAATGCAAAAAAATTTAAAATACCGAAATTCACAATGAAAACATGAGATGAAAAGTTTAGGTGCATGAAACCATGCAACAACTCTTCTAGACAGTTCCCCATTTTAAAATAGAGTTAATCATTTTTAATTTCCATTTAAGAAAACTAACATGATAATATCAACACTTTTAAAACATTAAAATCCTCTAAAATCACCCACACAATAAGTAGGGGGTGGAGGGATACCATTTCATAGTAAAACATCAACTTTTCCATGATTTCTAGTTTAAAATAAAAATTTAAATCATAATATCATATTGTGGAACAATTCAAAAAGAAACTATAAATTTTTATACAAAGATGGTTACCTTTAGAAGCATGAAGTATCCTAGAAAAAAATTATACCAAAATTAATAAAAATATAAACAATTAATAAATTTATCTTTTCATGCTACTAATAATCCATTATGTTGGAGTTATCCTCCTCCCTTTTAAAGGTATTCCATCACTTGTATTTGATCCTATTAGATACTATTTTTATAAAATATTGATACCACTTTGAAAGAATGAAATATTCTTATGAGTATGAACTTTATCTTCTTGACATTACTTGTTTTATTTTCTAGACCTGACTACTAACACTTTATTTTATAGATTAAACCATGTCATCCATCTTTATTTCAATAAGAATTTCTAGATTCACCATGCCTTGTATTACATTTACCATATTCTCTACTTTTCTATATTTACAGACTCACTAATTTTCTATATTTCCAAATTCTCTAATTTTTTATATTTCATTTACTCTTCAAGATATTTCTTCAGAGAGATCGCATTAACTTTAAATACCTTTTACTTATCCATTTTTTCTTCCATTTTATGAGAAATTTATCCTAATAAATTACTCTTCTCCTTCATCATGACATTTATCCTTTAAATGGATTCTTTAAAGGTAAAATCTTCTCAATACAGACTTTTATTCCATTGAGATAATTCTAATATAAAAAAATTATTTCATTTTAATTTTTTGACACTAATTTTTTTTCTTAAGGATTGAAACTCCTCATGATTGTTGTAAGAACATTCTCCAGATTGAAAACTCAATGTTGTTGTTACTTATTCTTCTTCAACAATGTCATCATCTCTTTTAATCACTAAGGGAGAATATGAAATATTAAATTTTAAAGAAATTAACAAATGAGTGTTAGTTTTAAATGTATCAAGAATATAAAATTTATTCACCTATTTTGGATTACTATTTTCATTGAACACCTTATTCTTATTATTTTTCTCCAATTTTCTTGCAGACAAAAATTATTTTTCTTTAAAAAATTTACTTTCACCACTTATTAAAGGAATACTATCATATTCTTCAATAATTATAGAAGGATTCATCTCATGTTACTTTAACATGGTATCTCTCTATATTCATATTAAAGTATCCCATGTATTTAAAGTTATATAAAATAAAGATCATTCTTAAATACCTTTTTAGTTAAAACACCAACCAAAATATTCATGAAATTTTCATCATAAACTCCATGTATATGTTTTTTAATATCAACATCATGATGAATACACTCCATAAAATCATCTATCAAAGTTTTTATATAATCAATAATCTCAAATTTACAATCTTCAAAGTTATCACCATAAAAAATAAGAGGCTTAAAATCAAAATCCATATGTTCCATAATAATCATAAATAGATTTGATAAATTTTAATCCAAGAAATAAACTTTAGGATATGATACCATATATTGGGAACACATTCCCAAAACATATTTTAAGTAGATTATGACACTTTGAGGTGTTAGTGTGTGTGTGTGTTGGAAGGGGGGACAAGTTCTTCCAATATTTTTTTTCAATTAGTTCCCTATGTCACATATTATTACTATGTTATAAAGAACTATGATTTAATTTATCTGATGTTAATTTCATTTAAAATTGAAGAAATTTTATTTCCATAATTTATTTAAATAGAAAAATTATAAACGAGTGTCGTACCTACTTCCTATCATGTTCCGACATCGTAGTCCCCCTCAAAGCGTGGAGGTATTTTGTAGAATCCTTTTTTTATTTCTTTTGAACACTTCCTAAAAAATAATTTTTCAATAATACAAAACTAATTATTAATACAAATCATGGTAATTTTCATTCAAAAAACTCGAATTTTATTAATACCTTGAACTCAATACTCTTCTAATAATAAATCATTTCTCAATAATATGCTATTGGACATTCATTCATGATATGTGTGGCCTCTAAATCCATACCAACTCTTGCAGACCATCCTTGATACAACTCATTCTTATATGCTCTCCACAACTCATCTAATTCCATGAGTTGTGTTGTCCTCGCAACTTCATCATCAAAAAAATTATAACGTAGCTGGCACCAAAATATTAATCCATATAAACGCAATTATAATATAATCATAAATCTAATGAATTTTCTTACCCATATTTATGCCCAAGAATTATCCTTAACTTCATTTGAAAGGTGTCTTCAAGAGAGTGGCCTGATATGAATGATGTTAGAGTATTTAGAAAGAATTTCCATAAAAATCATACATTCTCACATACTTTTTCCAATAATTTAATTGCCCTTATTATACTCCACCATCAGCTGTGTATGGTGGTTACACACCACATTCATGAATGTACGCCCATGCCTCCTAGTGTTAGATCTATCTATTAAAGAAAAAAACAAATATTAAATCAATACATCTTATAATGAAAATAAATTATGGTCAATTTTTTTTACTAGGGTTCTATAAATATACCTGAGGTAGTCTGATTCGTGGGTGCTTCTAGATCCCTAGGCTCTGAAGGAATGTCAACCTTTATAGATGGAGTGGGACCCAATGTTTTCTCTAAAGGTTCAAAATGTGTTGGAGTAGAAGTAGAAGGAGCATGAATGTAAAATCCCAAAGAGATGGAAGTAGAAGGAAAATAATATGACATAGGTATCTATGGAAATAAATAATATAGATGGGGAGTAGGATCCATTATCAGATAAGGGAAAGATAGTACACGAGGATCATATACAAATAGTGGTGAAAACATTGGTTACCTAAATATCCTGAGTGTCTCTAACAAAATTGCGAGATCAGAAGGCATGTTATATGATATGTCTGAGGAAGGGACAAGGTGTGATCAGGTATTCTAAGTGACACACATAGCTGTAGTACCACCCCCTCATGTTTTTTGGTTGATAAATGGTACCACTAGGCCAATCGGAGAATAACTATCACTTAGGTGGTGGATCCTAATTATTTTTTTTAAAAACATTAATCACATGAAATTATATGTTATTGATATATATATTTAAAATAAAATACTCACAATATAAACCAAAGGAGGGACACCCATCTCTCTCATTCAATGATTATTTTATGTTATCCTTTTACTTTGTATCTCTTTAAAGTTTTTCATTTCATGAATTTGAATACAAATATGGAATTAATTATAAATCCATAATTAATGTGTAATCCAAACAAGAAAAAATATGAAACATGACTTAATTAAGGAATACCAATTGTCAAACCAAATAAAGGAAGATGATACATGACTTAATTAATAATAATTACAATGAAAATTATTGGATGAAATTAAAATCTCATTAAGAGAGCATTGTAATAGGATTATAAAGAACTAAAATCCTTTACTTAACTTAGTGCAAGAAATTATAAAATGTTGTGGGCAACACATTATAGTAGATAACATTAGGTAGAACCCCTTTCTTTACATGACTATTATCAATTTGGTTTCCTCCACATAAGAAACAAAAGGTCACAATTAACTAATATTAAATCAAAACATTAAACTCAAACATGAATGAGGAATATATGGAGGCCTATTTAAGCCATTAAAATTATGCTTCATTTCTCTAGAATCAATAGATTTCTAATTATTTCTTAGAAAGAAAGTTGGCTAGTGGATGGAAATCTATGTGGAAAAGCACGTGGAATCCCCTTATTCACCATAAAAAACATTCAGGTTACTCCCAATAAGCTCCATCAAAAATCCCAATTTAAACATCAATGACCAATATTGAAATTTTATAAAAATAAAGCCTGATTTAAATGAGAATGGTGATGCCATTTTTTAGTCACTACACTAAATCTAAAATTTAATTCATAATGAGACAAACATGAGACAAGTGACACTTATTTCATGTAATAAACATAAAATTTAAATATATCCAAAATACAATGGAGGGAATGGTTTTTTGTTTATAAACCAACACATGTTGGTTTCCCCTTTATTTTTTAGAAAGATAATTTTCTCATATACTGTTGTACTTCCTTGGAAGAAACCAAACATACTATAAGATAAATAATAACCTTGGAGGACCCCCTTTATTGTGAAAGGTATCTTGTTTTCTTCTTTTTTGGAGGTGGTTTTCTTGTGGCCAACTTCTATATTTAAGTGAAATTTGACCCAATTCTAGTTTCCATGAGGTGAAAATAATATATGAGGTGCACCTGAAGGTGCTTTAATGAATTCAT
This sequence comes from Viscum album, assembly GCA_963277665.1. Lineage (NCBI taxonomy): Eukaryota > Viridiplantae > Streptophyta > Magnoliopsida > Santalales > Viscaceae > Viscum > Viscum album. Next base: position 1,146,377,519 of record OY728142.1, on the reverse strand, counting down.
ATCATACACCAACAATTTAGATTTCAAAATAATCATAATCCAAGGTTAAATCATATATATTTTTTTAAAATAGTTTTAGAAAGATATATTTTCAACTCAGTTTGAAAATAATTAGTATTTAGTAATAAGTCCTCTCCCACATTTTTCTCAGCACCGAAATGAATTCCAGTACCCATGGTTCAATAACACTCCCATCATGCCATTGTTTTTTTTCAAATTATATTTTCATTTTATAATAGTAAATCCACCATTATAAACAAGTGGTTCACTTCGAGTCATGGTCAATTTTCTTCCAATACTGTAACAAATAAGGGAATTTGATCAAGAGGTGTCGTTGGGGTAGGAAAGTTCTTCCGGACGGAATCAATGAAAAACTACATAAAGAGTACATGGTATAATAGATTAATGTCTCTAATAGGAATATGTTAGAAGAAAATTTACCCAATTATATAAGATGATACATCACATATCACTCAAATAAGAACCATCCCGAATTTCTTCAATCTAATTCAACTAAGGAACCAATCATCATACCAATTATATAAGATGATATATCTCATTATGGTTATGTAAAAATCAAAAAATTATCAAAAACAAGACCAATCACCCCTTAATTAGATTATCCTCAAGGATAGTAAAATAAAGGTATTAATGTATGAAGATACACCTATGAGGTAAATTATTAACCTCATCTAATTAGGAGTAATATTAATTATAAACACCTAAGTATATCTCAGATGGTATGTAAGGCATTGCATGGTATATGATTTAGAGAGCTAATACAAATAATAAGGCACACTTATATCTCATGAGTGAACTTTTTATCTCTATAAAATCCTTTATTCAATATAAAAATAAATTTTTTTCACAGCCCATGAATTTCGATGACTATCAATAATTATTGAAAAATCAACGATTTATCTAAGGGGTTTAATTTATATTTCACTCCCATGTAATAAATACATCAAATATGAATGAATGATAATATGAAAAATATAAATTATTAGTAAAACCCTAATAAAATTTAAAATCCAATTCTTTATATAAAAATAAATTAACTTTTGGATTAATAAAAAATCAGATACATTTTACCTGGTCCTCGATATATCAAATACCCAAGGACATTACATATGAATCAAGTTTTTTTTACATTGATTTTTTTTTCAATATATTTTATTAATTTTCCTTTATAAACACTCTAAGTATATTAACATCACCCCTATAAATTATTTCATTAATAATATGTTATTTTCAAACAAATTTTCTAGCCACTTAGTGAGACAAGGGTTCATTAGCCACTATTATAGATCTATTTTTTCATGATATGACTCTATTAGCATTGATATGTTAGGATCTATCCCATGTTCAGTAATGACCAATAGTAAATAAATTTTAATGGTACCAACCTTACCAACCCAAGTCAAGCTAAAAAAAATAATTGAGAACACATATGGATGATTCTATATATTTCCCACCACAACTTCAGGTTCACAATCAACTCTAACAATTGAACTATTAGAGTCATTTTAAGTAATAAATGGATATGGGCTAATGGAAGCAGGGATGATGTCAATTCCATTATCATTTTCATAAAAAATATTTATTTGGATTACTTTAATAATGACACCAAATTTAGGTTGTGGATGATCTTTCACATAAAAAACTTATTTCACCATTGATGCCAATATATATGGATCATCGGTAGAAAGAGTGAAAGTAATGTTAATAACTTGAAATCCACAATCATCAATAAATGTTCCATGACTTTCCATTGAATCAAACCACTTTCATTTCATCATAGTGACTCGACCATTAGATAAATAATCCAATATTAGTATTTTCTCAATGAATCGATAATAAGATACATTTTCAAATCGAGGTCTACTATATGATGCACTGACATAACAGTCTGTTGTGGTAGTTACCATTACACCATCATATTGTGTTCTCATGTTCATTGCTTGTATAATGATACTAAATCTATACCCATTGATCACAATTGATTTGCATTTAAGAACTATGAAATTAGGACCAAAAGTCAAATATCTTATTTCCTTAGAGATATAGTCAATAGGAAAACTCAATACCTAAAATATAAATGAATATTAAAATTAATTAAATATTTATTTTATTATTTTATTACAGTAATACTTATACCATCAATTTCAATCAAATAGAAAACTATTTTCTATGAAAATTATATCTCCTTATCAAATATAAAGAACGATGATTTCTATTTATCATTTTTTTATGTTCCCTACTAAAAAATTAGAAATAGTTTAATAGATATGTACAATTACATGAGATGAGATAAGATATACATGTTTAATTTATTTACTTGAGTTAGTCATCGAACAAATCATTGTTAAAAAAAACTATGCAATGTACCATCTCCCGATCTTTAAGGATTAATGTGGCCAATGTATATGATATAAGAATTCCCCCTTGGGAAGTGATGGAAAACTAGTTTCAACTTACTCATACTATTCTTATTTATTTTTCATTGGAATTCTCAGTCTCATAGTCACATCAGAAAAATACATTGAACATAAATCCATACATTATTGAGACATGTTACCTTTCACGATAGATTCTTCAGGATGATTCCTATTTCAGACATATGACTTAAATGTGTACATATTTATTTTAGTTGGATACATCTAAAGAAAAACAAAAGGTCCTCCAAGAAGTATTTTAGTTGGAATATGGACAGTTAGATGCAATATTCATGTGAAAAATGATGGAGGAAATATTTTCTCTAACTCACACAAAATTAATGGCGCTTATGCCAACATTTTTTTACAATAAATACTTGGAAAACTTCTTGGCACAAATATCTCTATAAAAACGTCACAACTAAATAACTAACACCGTTATATTATTGGAAATAAGATTTCATATTGTTATTGGAATCAACTCATGTAGAAGGATGTGATAATCACGAGTCTTTAAATATCTCAACTTCAACTATATTCTATTAACTCATTTTGATATATTGCTTGAATAACTATTAGGAACTTTAATATTCTTGAGTACTTCCAGAAACTAATTTTTTTTGTAGGTGTCATCCCATAAGAATCACACAAAACTTTCCATTTATTTTCACGGATACACACAGGATGTAATTCTTGTCTGATGCCCCAATACACTAAGTTATGGAGAGATCATAAATAATCTTTTTTCATTCCCTTTATATTTGTAATAATTGAAAGAAACATTTCACACATATTTTTTTTCAATGTGAATTATGTATAAGCAATGACGTAAAAAATTTATTGACCAATAAGGCAACTCAAAGAATATAATTTTCTTATTCCAATTGCAACTAGTTTCAATGGAAACATTATTCCTCTTTCTAGATTTCATCTAACCCTTACCAAATGAAAAATTTAAATCTTGTAATTCATTGAGAACATCAGTTATGGACATATGATGAGGTGGACTATCAGTCTCCATGGTATTGTAAAACCTTCGATGATTATTCCTATATGGATGATCCATTGGAAATAATCGATGATGTACCATAAAACTGAAACTACGATGATATTTAAGTCTTCTATATCATGTATTCTTTATTAAAAAATTTCATGATAGTTTTCCCTTTATGCTCTATCCATACATCATTTCATAAGTAGAAAAATCATTTATTGTCCACATAATCACAACACGCATCTGAAATATTTCTTTTGAACATGCATCGTATGTTTACACATCCACATTATAAATACATTTCAACTATTTTTTAAAGGTTTAATGTATACATATATATTATTTCTAGGATTATAAGGTCCAGATATGAGTATACTCATGAAAGTGAAATTTTTTTTCATACAGATCCATGGAGGAAGATTATAAATGTGTATGAAAACCGGCCATGTGTTGTGTGAAGTAAGCATCTGCCCAAATGGATTAAAACCATAACATGATAGAACCAAACTAATATTATGCACATCATCTATGAAATTAGGATATTGAGCATCAAATGTCTTCCATTAAAATCTATATATAGGATGAAAAAACTTATCATTATTCTTATTTCTCTTAGTATAATTCCATCACATTTTTATTAATATTTAATCAGACATAAAAATATTCAAGATTTTGGGAATCAATGGAAAGTTACACATTACTTTATGTGTCATATGAGATGGCGTTCCATCAGTATTTGGATTCCATCATGATGTGCCACATTTTATGCAATCATTTCACTCATCAGTTTCCTCCCAGAATAAGCTGCAATCTTTTTGGAAAGCATGAATTTTGTTTTTATAAAATCCAAGTTCCTCAACTAACTTCTATGACATATAATGGTTTAAGGTAATATATACATCATTTGGAAGTAATTACTTAAAAAAAGTAAGAATGTAAATGATGACAGTTTTAGAAATCACATACACGGTTTTCCCATGAAATAGTCAGATTAAAAATTCCATCCTTTTCATTTTACCACATTGTTGATATACTGGAGTCATAGCAGTATCATTCAATTTTTTCACATTTTCAACATCATAATTTTCATCACATGCATCATACGTTCTTATATCAAAGTCTTCTTGGGTTGACATCCTTTCCTTATCATAATGATGAATAAATGGAAACGAATTATCTAATAAATTATTTAATCCAGTCCTCTCATTCAGATCATGAACATTTTGAGATTGAATTTTTTCCCCATTATGATACCAAACATAGTGGTTTATTTGAAAACCATATTTTATTATATAGTAGCTAATTTTTTCACGACTTAACCAAGGTCTTGCAACACAATTATAACATGTCCAGTGTATGTGACCACTATCTAAAGCATTATTAAATGAAAAATATAAAAATATCTCCAACTTGTTTTGAAAATCGCTTGAGATCCAATCAGTTCCATACATCCAACTTATATCCATTCTATAAAAAAATGTTATATGTCATGTAATAAAATCAATTAAATAATATTGAATTTTAATCAAAAATATATTTAAGGAAACAAGAATTATTCACTTTATATGAAACCATAAATTGGCACACTAGTATATATGATAATCATAATATAAAATATAAAAAATAGTATATATATATATATAAATACTATAAAAATTAAACCATGATATTTAATTAAATTATATAAATGAGTAATAACTATACATAATACTACAAAAAATTGTGTTTACAATTGTTGTTTTTATTTTTTCTCTTATTCTATTCACTTTTTAACTAATGTTATTCTTATTTTATAAATTCATGTATAAAATATTACTATTTCTAGGTAACCATATTCTATATATTATAGTCACTAGAATACTTAATAAGTAGTTACTACAATTTAAAATAAATTTACCAGTTATTATAAATGATATAATTAGTTTTTAGCAGTTCTTGGCATGAGATAGGGCCCCGTGTGTGAGTTAAAAAACCATAACACTTAGACAGACCTACAAAGCGATGACAAAGTGGTGTTTGAAGAGGAAATTGATTCACTTATAAGATAATCAGTACTTCAAACCTACTCCATTAGTATTATACATGTTTTTATATTGATTTTGATATGTGTGGTCTCTCCACACTGTGTAATTGAACCTTTTTAAAAATAATGAATTATATATTTTATGATGATATATATGATGTTGAATCAAATAATGTTTCAAATCCATTGATGTTCAAGGTTTTAATTATGATAATGTGTCTTATGGAATATAAATACATGGGGTATTATTTAAATGAGATGCAATTGAGTGAATAGATTAATGAGGAATAAAGGACCTTAAGATAGGTTCCTTAGTGACTCTCCCATTCAATTTGGTATGGTTTAGGTTCATTTTATTTGCTTTAGTTTTGTTTTGGTTAATTCTATTTAATTAGGCTCATTTAAATTTGGTTTTAGTTGAATTAGTTTAGGTCATTTTTTTATTGATTTGGTCTAGTTTGATTCTGTTGGGGTTGTGTATCTTTAATTCAAGTGCATATCGTTTGGTTCAATTTCATTTCTTTCAATTTGGGTTAGTTTGATTCAAAGTGGGTTAGTTTGGTTCAAATAAATTCAATTTATTTTGGTTCAAAAATCAATTATATTTGGTTTGGTTTGGTCTTTTTTGATATGGTTCAGTTTAATTTGCTACATCTTGGTTATATTCAAGTTGGTTCATTTTGTATTAGTTTAGTTAACATATATTCCTTTCTAGTTTTTTTGCTCAGAATGGTTTAGTTTAAATCTATAATATATCATTTAGGTTGGTTAGGTTTGGTTTAGATAAATTCAATTAAATTTTCTTCACTTTGGATTTCTTCAATTCATTTTTTATGTTCCAGTTAGTTTATTTTGTTTGGTTTTCTTTGTGTTAGTTTAATTTGGTTTTTTTTTTGGTTTTTTTAGGTTGGTTCGGGATAATTCAATACATTTATTTTGTTTGGTTCTATATTTTTTATTTTATTTAGATCAGTTTTGGTCAGTTCTGTTTGTTTATGATTAGTTTAATTCTGGTCGATTTAGTTTGGATGGGTTTGAATTTTTTATTTGGTTTGGGTCGGTGCATGCCTATTAGATTTTTATTTAAGATTATTCAAGTCAGTTCATTTTTTATCATTACTATTAAATTTATTTTATTTAGGTTCAATTTAGTTCATTTATTTTTATTTTAGTTCAGTTTGATGTAGTTTAGTATAGTTCAAGTCTACTCAAGTCTACTGGGGTCAGATCAAGTCATTTTAATTCAATTCAGTTAGTTTGATCGAGTTGGTTTGGTTATGATATAGATAAGATTTGTTAGTTTGGTTAGGTTTCAGTGTGTAATGTTTTTATTGGTTTAGTTCATTTATTTTCAATCCTATTTAGTTCAGTTGGGTAAAATTCAATTTTCTTAGGGTCTAATTAATTCATTTGAATTTAGTTTATTTAGTGTTGTGTTAGGTCTTCATGGTATATTTCAATTTTTTTTAGTTTGGTTCGGTTCCATTTTTTTTATGTCAGGTCATTTCAAGTAAATTTGGTTCTATTTGGTTAAGAATTGATTTTGATCCATTTCATCCCATTCAAGTTAGGTTTATTTGGGTAATGTCTACTCAATTTAGTTTGGATTAGGTCAGTATAAATAATTTCCATTCAAGTAGGGTTTGTTCCCATTTTTTTAGTTTGGTTTAGCTAAATATAGTTTGGTTTAGGTTTGGTTAGTGTGGTTTTATTTTCTTCAAATCAGTTTAGTTTGTTTGATTTGGTTTGATTTTGGTATTATTCAATTATATAGAGTTTAGTTTCATTTAGTTTGGTTTTTTTTAGTTTGTTTTATGATGAGTTAAGTTGATTTTGTTCTATTTGATTTTAGTCAAGTTACTTTGTTATTTTCGTTTTGAATTAATGTATTTTACTTCAAATTAGTTCATAACAATTCAATTTATGTCGGGTAGGGTTTGAATAGAGCTATAGGGACTCAATATTAACTAAACCAAACCAACCTAAATAATAGAAAACCAATGAAAACCAAACTTAATAGAATCAAACCAAACATAATTGAACACAACCAACCATAATGATCAAATATTAGCTGAATAACACCTGAATCAAATAAAATTGGACTAAACTAAATGAAACCAAACTGAACCACAATGAAGCAGAAAAAACAATATTGAACCAATCCAAAATTGAACAGAATGAAACTAAACTGAACAAAACTAGTCTAAAATAACCCAAATAAACATTTACTAAATATAATAAATCCTAAATCAAACTAGATTAATCAAGATCAAAAGAAATTAAATGACCAAAAAAAAATAATCTGTCGTGGTGTTTTATACCTAAAATAAAAATGAAATGGATGGTTGATAGAACACCTAAATGATTTAAGAGCCACTAATTTAATATTGAATAAGAATAAAATGAAATAAAGATCATGTGAGAGATCATAATGGGTTGGGAAGAAAGTGGAATTCTAATGCTGCTGCTAGGGTTCTAGATTAGAACTAAATGGGAGGAGGGGAGGGGCGTCCATACTGTGTATTTAGAGAAAAACTATGTCAATGGTTTTTTTAAAATATTTTCATAGACATTAGCTATCCCAACAGTTTTTAAAACTTTTGGGATAAGATTCATATAATCAACCTATCCCAATGGTTAGTGTAACATCCCAGGTAAATAAATAATATTACATTCCAATGTTTATCAATATTTGTGAATAAAATGTTAATATTACTTCAAAGGGAATGCTATGCTCGATGGCGTACCCAATACGCAACAACGAGTTTCTTTGAAATCTTACGTTGCACACTAATAATATAACAATATTATAATAGTTAACGCCTAGCCGTTGTAATGGAGGGAATGAACAGAAATAACTACAAAATTATTATATATGTTTGTCAAATATTTTTACTTTTATCAAATAAATGTTAGAGGCTTAAAATGCAAATGAATCCAATTTTAAGCATAAATCTTCTAATATTCTTTAAAAGGTCGATTAACCGCCTTTTGATGGAGAACCATTTTTAAATATACTTTTGACAATTTTATATGTTGTATTTGAAAAAATAAAATCCTTATTTAGAATCTGGACATCAAAATTTACTTTGTATAAATTTTTGTTATTTTTCTGATAAAGATCATTTTTAGTGAAAATGTTGCATTTTAATTCAAAACCTCCTTTTAATCTGATTTATTTATATGGATAGATTATATTTTTAATTGAGATTAAAGTGTATTTAGAATATATTTTTACCATTTAATCCAATGGTGGCCATTTTAATTAATTTCACTTTGAAATTGGACTTAAACTTGTGTCAATCTTTTAATAGATATTGTTTCTTAAAAACACGCTATTTGTTTTGACAGTGGGAATTAATTATTCAATTAATTAATGAAACTTATTTGTTTTGAATTTTTTAAAATAGAAATCATTTTTGAATTCGGAATATCAAATATATCTTAGGGTGAATTTTTGGTATTTTTCTGAAAAACTTCAATTTTTGATGAATAGTGAAACCACTAAGTGGTAGTTAAAGAAACTGATTTTTTCATTTAAATGAAACTTTACCACTTCTATGATTTTATTTTCAAAAATACAACATACATGGTAGTCATTAGGAAGTAAAATGTGGTTCAATGAGATTAAAATAATTTTTTTGGTGAATAGTAACTTTTAAGTTTTATTAATCGCGATTAAAGGTAATTAGTGGAATTTAAGGTAAAGATAATGTTATAACAATATTAAATGACCTTAAAACATGTCCTACCATTATTTTATGAGTCATGGAAGACCAAGACAATCCATGGTTCAACTTGGGGACCCCATGGATCCACTTTGGTTGGAAAATGACATTAATAACTTTTTATTTAAAGTTAAAATTAAAATGTCACAAACATGTATTGTTTTACTAAAATAATTTTTACATGGGTTTATACAAGTAATATTTTTGACTATAAATATTCATTAGAAATATAAAAATATTTCCTACATCATGATATTTTTTTTTATAATTTTTAGACATTAAATAAATTAATTTATTTATGACACCGTGATGATGTAGTGATTACCTCATAAATGAACGATTTAAAAAAAATGAGAAGATAGGATAAATTCTAAGTCTTACACTTGTCACAAACCTATTGGATGGGTGTATTTTGAAACCTTATCACCTTATCCACGAAATATATAATTTTGGGACCTTTAAAATCCTAAAATCATTTTATAATAAAGTAAAAGTTTATAACTTTCCAAGAGTGCCCCTCCTCTCCTCTTATAAAGGCCCCCACCTATACCACCTTACCCACACCTCTAAAGCCTTTGGATCGGACAAAAACTGCCCATTTCATCTCTCCACATCCACATCTTCATCATTTAAGCCTCACCTTTGAAATAATTCTCTTCAAGAAACCCTTTTGGTTCAAACCAAGAGGAGTTACCCGATTTTAAGGTAATGTCTTCACTTGTGTTCTTTTGTTTTATTTTGCTTATCCAACCATCTAAACTCTTTTTATTCATTTCTTTTGTAAGAAAACTGGTATCTTCAATATCCTAGGATGTTTTTATGTGAATTATTCGAGCTACACTTACACACACCTCAATCTAATGGTTAAAGAACATACTGTTTCTGTAGATGGTGAATTACTGCCTCACGAAATGATGATTGTTCAATCTTCTCTTAACACCTTTCATGGTGGCCATTATGATGTCACTATATTTTATATATTATATATATGGTATTTATGTTTTCCATATTCTTCTGTATTTTATATTTAAAACACACCTTTATGCTTTTCATGTTGTGCAAATGCGATAATTTCATACGAGGAAGTGTGGACTACCGCCCCCTCAAGTGATGTGACTCGTTCATGCAATACATGGAATGTATAAAGAATGAAATTAATGAACATATGTGACAAATATAAAATATATATTATAATGGAATTATAATATATATATATCTCTCAATTATTTTTAAATCCATTAATATGACAAAGAAATGAAAGTAGCATTCATGAGTACGTACGACCTACCGTCTCCATGAACGGTGCATTTCATTTATTTTTATCTCCAAATGTTATGGAATAGTATAAAATGAATATTTACTGGATATATATGATATTTAAATCATTAATACTATTCTGGAGATGATTTAATTATAACTACATGGACAATCATTTTCAAACAAGTTCATTTTTTGACTCATGTACCAAACATTGACAAATACGTCTGATATGAACTCACATTATTAAACAATTATTATAACATTATAATATGTGATATGAACTGAATAATAATCTTTAAAGAAGTAACTTAAGAAATTTTAAATTGACCAAAGTTTATTATTCAGGAATATAAAGAAACGAACAAGACAAGTCGGACTTGAGGTAAGGGATCCGACCACTCTCTTTCTTTTCAAGTACCCTCTTTTATTTCATTTCATTTATGCTCCATGTTATTATGTTGGAGGAAGTTATTTTATATTAAAAATACTGTAATTTGTATTTTTAAATGATGATATAACCCCTCTTACTCTCATCTATTCATTTTTAGAATTTTTAAGTGGCGCCGTTAGGCTGCCGAATTTCCGTAAGGGATCTTACCCCTCTCTTTCTTTTCAAGTACCATCTTTTATGTCATTTCATTTATGATCCATGTTATTATGTTGGATGATGTTATTTTATATTAACCATACTGTAATTTGTATTTTCATATGATGATATACCCCCTATTAATCTCATCAATTCATTTTTAGAATTTTTAAGTGGCGCCGTTAGGCTGCTGAATTTTTGTAAGGGATCTTACCTCTCTCTTTCTTTTTATGTACTCTTTTTTATGTAACTTACTTTAATCTCCTCTTTCTTATGTTGGGGGATGTTATTTTATATTCCTATTTCTGTAAATTTTATGTTAATATGATGATATACCCTATTTTATCTCTTCAATCCATTTCTTTAAGTTTTATGTGGCGCCGTTAGGCTGCCGAATTTTCATAAGGGGATTTTCATCTCACTTTTTATTCCCATGAGATTCATGCTACATTGGCCACTATTTCCTTTTGTGTGGTGTATTTACTACCCATTATTTTACTATTTTTACAATATAATCTCATTTATGGGTAGTTACATCTTCATTGTATGACCCTTCTTTCATGGGGTGTACGTTTCGAAAGTTGCCCAAATCGGTAAGGGAACCTTTCACACTCCTCTTTTTAAAAGAATTATTTTGTTATATATTTTAATTTAAATATTTTTATGTTGGGGTATGTTATTATATATCCTTATTGATGTAAATTTTATGTCCAAGTGATGAGATACCATTTTCTCTCTCATAAACTAATTTTGTGAATTTTAAAGTGACGTCATTAGGCTGTCGAATTTTACCAAGGGAACTTCTTAACCCAATTTCAATTTCTTTGGGTTCAACATGTAGTTATTGAATATGTCATCCTTTTAATATGAGTGAATGAACTTTTATTGTTTTACACTTAATATCCACTTATATTGGGTGTATTTATATTTGTCACACATAATTATGAGATTGATTTATCCTTAATTTAAGGACACCTTCTTTATAAGAGATTTTATCTCATTTTACATTTCTATTGAGACTTCATTGTTGTTATGCACCAATTCACTCTTATATGGTGTATATACTGTCCTTTGGAATATTATATAATGAATCCCTTTATTCTCATGATATTATAAAGTTCTGATTAAATGTTATTCCTCAATTATTGTATTCAAATGTCTCTCATTTTGTTAAAAACCCTTTTACTAAAATATCGTTTTAAATGTTTTAATGATTTATTCTTATAAATATTTCTCATTAATATACATGTTTTAAAAATGGTTTTAAGGATTTATTTACATGGATATTAATGGTTTAAAATGTTAAAAGCTTCAAAGTGGTATGGGACACTTTGATTAAAAAATCTCTTTATTAAATGTTTTAAATGGTTTTGAAAATTATTTTTAGAATGGATTCATTATTTCAATATCTTAGAATGTTATATTTTTGTTGCAATGTGTGAATGTTATCTTTAATTTATGCTTAAGTTATGTGCTATGATTATTTTATGGTTCTTGGGCATTGTTTATGAAGACGGGTGGTTCCGTGATAAACTAAGAGCGGGTGAGCCCGATATAGCTCTCCAATGCATTTGGTAACGTGAAGGGGTTAAACGTTAAGGTTTCTACGAAGAGATTTAGGGAATATACTTTGATGGGTATTCCAAATGTAACCATGAGGGTTACTCCCTACATAATAATGTTATGAATGCCTTAAGTTACCTTTATGTCTTATGATTTCTATGAGTTATTCGTAAAACTTATGATTTCATGAGGTATGTTAAATTGATTATGTTTTATGAGTAAAGTATGATTTCATTGATTCTTATGTATACATGGACTAATGTTTTCTTTCCGTATTGTTATAACCCTTACTGAGCTTTTTATGCTCATCCCACGTTTTTCTGAAATGTTTTTCACAGGACATAAAGTTGAATAGGGTCAAGGATGGGATCATGGAAATGTCAGGCTGTCTAAAACAAGGAACTAGACATGATTCTTTTGTTCAAGAGTTTTTATTTTTTGAAAAAGTGGAAGTTGAGTAGATGTGTCTACTTTTTAATCTTTGATATTTAATAGTTATGTCCTAATTCTCTAAAACTCTAAACCTGAAAAGATCCTCAATGTGAATTATTCATTTAATTCAATAATAAGTAATGTTTAAGGCTGAGTCCTTATAGTTGGTATCAGAGGTCGGTTTAGATAACTTTAGAGGTTAGGGTATTCTCTAAGTATAAGTGACATTGCCATAATGGTTAGGATTTCAGAAAGATTCCTAGTTTTAGATAAAGTGAATGAGTAAGTATATCTTAGTGTTTATCTTCCTCATTAGTACATGATGGTTTTGTTGATATACTCACACTGACATTTCTATTTTTAGTAAATGGATGGATCTAGCAGGCACCAAAGTGACAATGGGTTTGAAGGAAACTGTGGTGGTTCTCTGATTAAGAGACTGGATGAAATGGGGGATTCAATGAAAAATCCCGTGTTTATTCTAAACCAACTATCAGGAGTTATGATCAACCACTTCAACCTTGGTGAGTTCTCTAATGCATCATGTACGAGAGAACCAACTCGATGTGGAAGTTCAAGTAATAATTATAAAGGTAACCATTAGGGTTTATATGATCCTTACTTTTGAGGTAATTATGGGTTACTATATGTTATGATGGAATATGAACGACATGAAATAAACTTGAGGTTAAATTATTTTATGGTTATTTTTGAAGATTTTATCACTTTTTGGGGAATATTTTAAGAATTATGTAGTTTTGGAAAAAGGACAACACATAGACCGTGTGACAACCCGTCGCATCAGACAAAGCTGTGGGAATCGAACCCACAACCAAAGTGCGACTGGTATTTATCTCCTACCACTAGACTACGTGAAGTCCCTAGTTACTTTGACTAATTCTTTTTAGTTAGATGATCTTATGAATCTATAATAATTTGATTTTGGGTTATATATGGAAATTATTAACCTATCATGGAGGATATGTGATTAGGTTAATTACTTTTCAGTATGAGACTTTAAGAGTAACTGATGTTATTTGAAGATAAATGTTAAGGTTTATCTTGGAAGACTATGTGATTAAATCCTTCAAATATTTGGGTTTCAATCTTAGTTTGGTTTACTTTGAATAATTTTATGGATAGATTTTTATTGAATGGTATTTGTTGAACTTTGGGTATTGTTTGAAAAATTTTGGAGATTAAGAATAGATTTTTTTATAAAGGATTATCCTTTTTGGGTATTATCTGATCTCATACTAACCTTTTTTGTTTTAGTTTTGGTTATGGTCTAAAGACATGGGAAGTATATAGTTCTCTTTTTTGGATTAGGTGATTCTCTATAAGTTGATTATAGTACTCTTAATGTGAACAAGTCTTCCTAAATACTCATCATTTGGAGAAAGTATGAGTTTGTGTAAGAAATCTAGTAAAATTTGAAATTCAATATGAAAATTAAGTATGTTTCCTTATGATTTAGTTAATCTCAAAAATAAATTCCTCAATGAAAAGTAACTTAAAACAAAAATGTTGTCCATTAACTTTTCCTACTGGGGAATCAAATACCGTTTAACCCATCACCAGTTTGTGATTTTCTGGTGGTTAACTTTCTCATAAACATGTTTTCTATCACTCTCCCTCAGAACATGACCCTTTGTTTTTTCTTCCATATCCATATTTTCCTACTTGGAATCTTAGTATGGGTTAACTCGGGTGACCTTTGTACTTCTCTCCCTTTCTTTTAAAGTGATAGTTTTACCGACTCTTGTTCCGATGTGGGACTTTCAATGAAGTTTCCAAGCCCAATTTTGAAATTGTGAGGACGTAATTCCCAAAAGGGGGAAAGGATGTAACATCCCAGGTAAATAAATAATATTTCATTCCAATGTTTATCAATATTTGAGAATAAAATTTTAATATTACTTTAAAGGGAATTCTATACTCGATGGCGTACTCAATACACAACAACGAATTTCTTTGAAATCTTACATTGCACACTAATAATATAACAATATTATAATATTTAATGCCTAGACGTTTTAATGGAGGGAATGAACAGAAATAACTACAAAATTATTATATATGTTTGTCAAATATTTTTACTTTTATCAAATAAATGTTAGAGTCTTAAAATGCAAATGAATCCAATTTTAAGCATAAATCTTCTAATATTCTTTAAAAGGTCGATTAACCGCCTTTTGATGGAGAACCATTTTTAAATATACTTTTGACAATTTTATATGTTGTATTTGACAAAATAAAATCCTTCTTTAGAATCTGGACATCAAAATTTATTTTGTGTAAATTTTTGTTATTTTTCTGATAAAGATCATTTTTAGTGAAAATGTTGCATTTTAATTAAAAACCACCTTTTAATATGATTTATTTATATGGATAGATTATATTTTTAATTGATATTAAAGTTTATTTAGAATATATTTTTACCATTTAATCCAATGGTGGTCATTTTAATTAATTTCACTTTGAAATTGGACTTAAACTAGTGTCAATCTTTTAATAGATATTGTTTCTTAAAAACACGTTATTTGTTTTGACAGCGGGAATTGATTATTCAATTAATTAATGAAACTTATATTTTTTGAATTTTGTAAAATAGACATCATTTTTGAATTTGGAATATCAAATATAGCTTAGGGTGAATTTTTGGTATTTTTCTGAAAAACTTCAATTTTTGATGAATAGTGAAACCACTAAGTGGTAGTTAAAGAAACTGATTTTTCGTTTAAATGAAACTTTACCACTTCTATGATTTGATTTTCAAAAATCCAACATACATGTTTGTCATTAGAAAGTAAAATGTGGTTCAATGAGATTAAAATAATTTTTTTGGTGAATAGTAACTTTTAAGTTTTATTAATCGCGATTAAAGGTAATTAGTGGAATTTAAGGTAAAGATAATGTTATAATAATATTAAATGAGCTTGATACATGTCCTACCCTTATTGGATGAGTCATGGCCGACCAAGACAATCCATGGGTCAACTTGGGGACCCCATGGAACTACTTTGGTTGGAAAATGACATTAATAACTTTTTATTTAAAGTTAAAATTAAGATGCCACAAACATGTATTGTTTTACTAAAACAATTTTTACATGGGGTTATACAAGTCATGTGTTTTAATATAAATATTCATTATAAATATAAAAAAATTTCCTACATCATACTATTTTTTTTATAATTTTTAGACACTAAATAAATTAATTTATTTATGACACCGTGATGATGCAATGATTACCTCATAAATGAACGATTTAAATAAAATGAGAAGATAGGGTAAAATCTAAGTCTTAAACTTGTCACAAACCTATTGTATGGGTGTATTTATAAACATTATCACCTTATCCTCGAAATATATAATTTTGGGACCTTTAAAATCCTAAAATCATTTTATAATAAAGTAAAAGTTTATAACTTTCCAAGAGTGCCCCTCCTCTCCTCTTATAAAAGGCCCCCACCTCTACCATCTTACCCACACCTCTAAATCCTTTGTCTTGGACAAAACCTGACCATTTAATCTCTCCACATCCCTCTCTTAATCATTGAATCCTCACCTTTGGCAGAATGCTCTTCAAGAAACCCCTTTGGTTCAAACCAAGAGGAGTTACCCGATTTTAAGGTAATGTCTTCACTTGTGTTCTTTTGTTTTATTTTGCTTCTCCAACCCTATAAACTCTTTTTATTCCTTTATTTTGTAACAAAATTCGTATCTTAAATATACTATAATATTTTTATGTGAAGGATTCTAGCTACACTCACACACACCTCCATCTAATGGTTAAAGAACATACTGTTTCTGTGGATGGCGAATTACTGTCTCATGAAACGATGATTGTTCAATCTTCTCTTAACACCTTTCATGGTGGAAATTATGATGTGACTGTATTTTATATATGATATATATGGTATTTATGTTTTCCATATGCTTCTGTATTTTATATTTAAAACATACCTTTATGCTTTTCATGTTGTGCAAATGCGATAATTTCATACGAGGAAGTGTGGACTACCGCCCCCTCAAGTGATGTGACTCATTCATGCAATACATGGAATGTATAAAGAATGAAATTAATGAACATATGTGACCTATATAACATATATATTATACTATAATTATAATATATATATATATATATATCAATTATTTTTAAATCCATTAATATGACAAAGAAATGAAAGTAGCGTTCATGCGTACGTACGGACTACCGTCTCCATAAACGGTGCATTTCATTTCTTTTTATCTCCAAATGTTATGGAATAGTATAAAATGAATATGTACTGGATATATATGATATTTAAATCATTAATACTATTATGGATATGATTTACTTATAACTATATGGACAATCATTTTCAAACAAGTTCATTTTTGACTCATGTACCAAACATCGATAAAAACGTCTGATATGAACTCACATTATTAAACAATTATTATAACATTATAATATGTGATATGAACTGAATAATAATATTTAAATGAGGACCCTAATAAATTATAAATTGACCTAAGTTTATTATTCAGGAATATAAAGAAACAAACAAGACAAGTTGGACTTGAGGTAAGGGATCTGACCTCTCTCTTTCTTTTCAAGTACCCTCTTTTATGTCATTTCATTTATGCTCCATGTTCTTATGTTGGAGGATGTTATTTTATATTAACCATACTGTAATTTTTATTTTCAAATTATGAGATACCCCCTCTTACTCTCATAAATTCATTTTTAGAATTTTTAAGTGGCGCCATTAGGCTGCCGAATTTCCGTAAGGGATCTTACCTCTCTCTTTCTTTTCAAGTACCCTATTTTATGTCATTTGATTTATGCTCCATGTTCTTATATTGAAGGATGTTATTTTATATTAACCATAATATAATTTGTATTTTAAAATTATGAGATACCCCCTCTTACTCTCATCAATTCATTTTTATAATTTTTAAGTGGTGCCGTTAGGCTGCCGAATTTTCGTAAGGGATCTTACCCCTCTCTTTCTTTTTAAGTACTCTTTTTTATGTAACTTACTTTAAGCTCCTATTTATTATGTTGGGGGATGATCTTTTATATTCCTCTTTCTGTAAATTTTATTTTAATATGATGAGATACCCTATTTTATCTCTTCAATCCTTTTTTTGAAGTTTTATGTGGCGCCGTTAGGCTGCCGAATTTTCATAAGGGGATTTTCATCTCACTTTTTATTCCCATGAGATTCATGCTACATTGGACACTATTTACTTTTGTGTGGTGTATGTAATACCCATTATTTTACTATTTGTACAATATACCCTCATTTATGGGTAGTTACATCTTCATTGTATGACCCTTCTTTCATGGGATGTACGTTTCGAAAGTTGCCCAAATCGGTAAGGGAACCTTTCACACTCCTCTTTTTAAAAGACTTATTTTGTTATGTATTTTAATTTACATATTTTTATGTTGGGGTATGTTATTATATATCCTTATTGATTTAAATTTTATGTCCAAGTGATGAGATACCATTTTCTCTCTCATAAACTAATTTTGTGAATTTTAAAGTGACGCCATTAGGCTGTCGAATTTTACCAAGGGAACTTCTTAACCCAATTTCAATTTCTTTGGGTTCAACATGTAGTTATTGAATATGTCATCCTTTGAATATGTGTGAATGAACTTTGATTTTTTTACACTTAATATCCACTTATATTGGGTGTATTTATATTTGTCACACATAATTATGAGATTGATTTATCCTTAATTTAAGGATACCTTCTTTATAAGAGATTTTATCTCATTTTAAATTTCTATTGAGACTTCATTGTTGTTATGCACCAATTCACTCTTATATGGTGTATATACTTTCCTTTGGAATATTATATCATGAAACCCTTTATTCTCATGATATTATAAAGTTCTGATTAAATGTTATTCCTCAATTATTGTATTCAAGTGTATCTCATTTTGTTAAAAACCCTTTTACTAAAATACCGTTTTAAATGTTTTAATGATTTATTCTTATAAATATTTCTCATTAATATCCATGTTTTAAAAATGGTTTTAAGGATTTATTTACATGGATATTAATGGTTTAAAATGTTAAAAGATTCAAAGTGGTATAGGACACTTTGATTAAAAAATATCTTTATTAAATGTTTTAAATGGTTTTGAAAATGGTTTTTAGAATGGATTAATTATTTCAATATCTTAGAATGTTATATTGTTGTTGCAATGTGGGAATGTTATCTTTCCTTTATGCTTAAGTCATGTGCTATGATTATGTTATGGTTCTTGGGAATTGTTTATGAAGACGGGTGGTTCCATGATAAACTAAGGGAGGGTGAGCCCGATATAGCTCTCCAATGCATTGGGTAACGCGAAGGGGTTAAACTTTAAGGTTTCTCCGAAGAGATTTAGGGAATATACTGTGATGGGTATTCCAAATGTAACCATGAGGGTTACTACCTACGTAAGAATGTTATGAATGTCTCAAGTTACCTTTATGTCTTATGATTTCTATGAGTTATTCGTAAAACTTATGATTTCATGAGGTATGTTAGATTGCTTATGTTTTATGAGTAAAGTATGATTTCATTGATTCTTATGTATACATGGACTAATGTTTTCTTTCCGTATTGTTATAACCCTTACTGAGCTTTTTATGCTCATCCCAAGTTTTTCTGAAATGTTTTTAACAGGACATAAAGTTGAATAGGGTCAAGGATGGGATCATGGAAATGTCAGGCTGTCTAAAACAAGGAACTAGACATGATTCTTTTGTTCAAGAGTTTTTATTTTGTGAAAAAAATGGAAGTTGAATAGATGTGTCTACTTTGTAATCTTTGAGATGTAATAGTTATGTCCTAATTCTCTAAAAATCTAAACCTGAAAAGATCCTCAATGTGAATTATTCATTTAATTCAATAATAAGTAATGTTTAAGGCTGATTCCTTATAGTTAGGCCTACCATTGGGATATGGAAATCTATACCAATGGTTTTTACAAATCGTTGGTATAGCCCCATGGGTATAGCCCACATTTCCAGTATTGTCTTTTGAATTATCTTAATATATAGACCATCTAGAAACATGTCATCCACATATAGGAAAAGTATAATGAAACTTCCATCATCCCATGCGTTTTGATAGCAATAATAGTATATGTTACACCGAGTGAATAATTCATTCACTATAAAGGCATAAAACTTATGATTCTATTGTCCTGGTGCCTAATTTAAACCGTAAAGTATTTTATTCACTTTACACACCAAGTTATGGTTTCAATCATCCTTGAAACCCATTAGCTATTTCATATAAATTTCTTTCTCCAAGTCACCATGAAGAAAGGCCATCTTTACATCCATCTGGAAAGTACATATTATTAGATGAAACTATGCTCAGCACCATCTAGATGGTAACATACTTAACTATCGATGATAATATCTATGAGAATTTTATTTCCTCCTTCTATTGAAATCCTTTCACCACCATCCGTTCCTTGAAATTATTCCATACATCAACTTCTTTCTTCAAACAGAACTCCCACTTCTTCTCAAACACTCTTTTACCCTATGTTAGATCAGTTATCCCCCCATATTTTATTGGATTTAAATAAATACATTTCATCTTAAAGAAAAAAATCCCACTATATAGAGTAATTGGGAGTAGCTTCCTCTTCTAGGATTTCGGGTTCTCCTTCATCCATTATAAGTAGGAAGTTCATGGAAATACTCAACCTTTAAATCAATTTTCTGACTATGGTAGATCTTCGCAACTATACTTGTTACTATAATCTGTCTAATAATGTATCTTTAGGTGCACTAGCTTTTGGATCCTTGACTTCTGGAACTCTAAGTTCCAAAGCTCTTATTTAATCCTTAACAGTTTTAGAGCATTTTGGAACATCTTCTACTAGTCTTATTTTTGGAGTTGTAGTACTTTCATCTAAACTCACCATAACCTTTTCTCTTCTGGCATCCCCGTTCAAATCAAACTGAACTTGATCAGTTGATTTTTTTCCTTCAACCTCCTTCTGAACCAATTTATGGTTCTTCCAAACAACTTTCTCATTGAAGAGAACATCCCTGATCCTGATGACTTGTTGTTTGTCATCATCCCATAAACAGAATCTAAAATATTCATCACTATATCATATAAGGAAACATGTATTCGAATTTGGATCAAGTTTGTCTATGTACTTATCATCTACATGGACATAGATAAGGCTGTTGAAGATTTTAAGGTGGATAACTTCTGATTTTTTATCGAACCATAATTGTTTCAGAACTTCTTATCCCATGAGAGAGGAAAAACTTCAGTTGATTAAGTATACTGTCATCTTCCTTGATTCCTAACAAATTACCTTGGGAATTATTGTGTGTATTTTCATGCTCCATGCCTTTTCTTTCAACATCTGGTTCATCCTTTCTGCCACACCATTATTTTGTGGAGATTTAGGAATAGTTCTTTTCAACTTGAATCATTTATTATACCAAATTTTTTAGAAGTTCCATCTATTGTACTTGCCTTCATTTTCAGTCCATAATCATTTTAGTTTACAACCATATTCCATCTCTATTATGGACTTACATTGAATTAAATATGTAAAAACATCAAATTTATTCTTCAGAAAGTAAACCCATACTTTCCTCATTGCATCATCAATAAAATTTACAAAGTAAAGTGACCCATTGTGAGATTATATTAGGGAAGCTCCCCAAACATCTGAGTGAAACAGTTATAACTTTTGAGTTTTGGGTATCTGTTCATT
Organism: Viscum album; assembly: GCA_963277665.1. Classification (NCBI taxonomy): domain Eukaryota; kingdom Viridiplantae; phylum Streptophyta; class Magnoliopsida; order Santalales; family Viscaceae; genus Viscum; species Viscum album. The sequence continues at coordinate 1,146,355,746 of OY728142.1, read as the reverse complement.
CAAGTTGAATGACATCCTATTTTTATTCCTAAGAAAAAAACTCTCAAAACTTCCAAATTTAGTGATATCGAGCTTCAACATGACTTTTTTATATTATAACTTTCATATTTTTTTCACTAAGGTGTCCAATCCAAAATTCCACAAATCTAGACTATCAGATGTTGTTACTATAAAAAATACTAATCCGTATGATCTTATGGTCATATATAGGGTCCCATCCTTTACTCTTGGTGAAACCACCATGGATCCTTGGGCCACCTTCAAAATTTCATCGGAGAATCTAATTCCATAGCACACCCCATAAATACGTCCTATAAAAATTAAATTCTTTCATAACCTTGGGATATGTCGAACTTATTTTAGTTGCAAGAAGATTTCATTCTTCATATAGAAATTGAAATTTCCTTTTCATATGAATTATATAGATTCATAATCTACTAAATTTCCTTTTTCAAAATGACCAGACACATAATTCACCATGTATCCTTGCTCTTCCATTGAGTGGAGTGATGATCTTGAGTTAATCACCCATGAATCTACTGGAATATTGACACTAAGTAGTAAATTGTTTCCTCCCTCAGCTATAATTATAGAATTTTAACTGCTAGAAGTTTATTCCCTTCTAGATCCCTATTTTTTATTTCTATAATCCCTTCATAAATTTCCTCTTTACCAACACTTACAACATGTAGGACATGTACCAACTGATTTTCCTCATCTTCTCTCTTGCAACTTATCATCCAACCATTTCTTTCTATTTATTTTTCAGGGTGATCACCATCATTTCTTAGTATTAATTACACTTCTAGAAGGTGCTTGGAATTCCCTTAAACTGGTATATTCATTTAGGATCAAGTTCTTGACATCCTTAAAAACTAAATCAATTTTCCCATAGGAATTGCTGACTGCAGTTTCCATTATATCCCATGAATCCATCAGTTATGAAAATAGTAGAAGAGAACATAAATCATCCATAAAATTTACCTTCATAGATTCAATATTCCCTCATATTATATTAAAATTGTTCACATGATTTTCCATTGGTCAACCTTTAGATAGCCTCATGATGAACACCCTTTTCATCATGAACACTTTGTTAAGTGCCATTGGCTTTTTGTATATGTCTGTCAGGTCCTTCATGAGATTAATCAATGTCTTTACTTCTTGAATGTTAAAGGAAACATTCCATGACAATGATGTCTTGATCATATCCAAATATTTATTGTCCACCTATTTCCATATTTCATTTTCCATATTCTCTAGATAAAATCTAGTTAACAGAACATTCATGTTCTTTTGAATAATATGATCCTCCATATATATTATTCAGAAGCCAAAATCTATTACATATAACTTATCAACCCAGACCTTAACTTTGTCTAATTCCATACCTTCCAATAATAGTAAATTTACATTGAAAATGAAATAATGATAAGGAAAAGAGTGAGCATTACTTGATCTTACCTAGAGTGTGTTAATGAAAAATTATCGAGCCACAAAATATGATACCACTATTTCCTCTAGAATTGGGAATGACTTCGTTGATTTAAGGTTGAAACATTCCAAGAAGTTTCTAACAGGTTTGTTCGTAGAACCGGAAACATCCAATGATTCTATATCCATTTGGACCTACTTTCCAAAGGTAGGTGCTCATTAGTTATGGACCGATGAGACTTAAGAATTTGCATTGGTTGAGAGGATGGGAGGTCGGACTCATCACACCTTTTTTAGGGGAATTATTGTCTACTCCAAGACTCTCTTTATAGATTTAAGTTATGTTTGTGAATCCTTATTAAATTACCAAGTACAAAATGAGCTTTCCTTTAGATCTGACAATCAATGATTGATATATAGGAAATTTAGAGAATCTTTTATATGTATCCGAGGTTCTTCATCGATAGAGAATCATCTGTATTTGTTAGAGATTATTAGTCAATGGTATCCTTTAATACATTATATAAAAGTATCTTGTTCATTATGATGACCATGCTGGTTTTAAAGCCACTCAGTGGGGCACTTGAAGTTTATTGTCATTCAGAAGGACATAGATTATTTCAGAGTTGGGATCGTACCCGTAGATGGGATACCTACGTATCCTTTATTTAGAAAAAGAATCAGAACCCACGTAGTTCAAGTAAGGGAGTATGATGTTTATGTATGATTGATGGCTCAAAGAAATATGTCATAATTACTTTTACACTCTAAGATCACGTGAGTCATGCTCGGTGCCAGAAACAAGAGGTATTGGTAAAACCAGAAAATTGTGCCATGAAAGATGCAATCATAGAAAATGATGTGGGGCTTATGTATGTATGACTACCCAAATAGACAGAGATTAGGACTTATTTCAAAGAAGAAGTCCAGGAACAGGGTCCATAAAGATATATGTACTTTATGGAGATTTGGATACTCTAACTTGGGGCTTACTCCTGAGGAAGATTCCCAAATTAGGAGGGTACTTATGATTGAGTTTCACTCCTGAGAAGGAAGCCCAAATAAAAAGTAAATTAAGACTGGTTAAGAGAAATTAAGACTGGGGCTTACTCCTAAGGAGGAGGCCCAGGTTAAAGAGATTTGAAGACTGAGGCTTACTCCTAAAGAGGAGGCCCAGGTTAAAGGGATTTGAAGACTGGGGCTTACTCCTGAAGAGGAGGCCGAGGTTAAGGGAATTTTAGAATTAAGGGAGTTGGGGATTACTCCTAAGTAGGATGCCCACATTTATAGATTTTGAGACTGGGGATTACTCCTGAAAAGGAATCCCAGGTTAAGGGAATTAAGGTTGGGGCTTACTCCTGAGGAGGATGCCCAGATTTTGGGAACTTTGAGACTGGGGTTTACTCCTGAAAAGGAAGCTCAGACTTGGGAAATTATGACTGGGGCTTACTCCTAAGGAGGATGCCCAAATTAGGGGACTTGGGGCTTACTCCTAAGGAGGATGCCCACATTAATGAGAATTTGGACTGGGACTTACTCCTGAAAAGGAGGCCCAGGTTAAGGATTCTATCATCTTAAAGGATGGGGTTGAATGAATGAAATCTCTAACCTTAGTGACATAAATATGTGTAAATCACTTGGTTTTGAGAGATGTTCCACAGAATTCCTTTTAGATAAGGAATCCAACAAAGGAAACATGCCATAAATGGTTTTGAAGAGGGGTTTGAAGGCTGAATATTGAATAGGAGAGGTGGATAGGTATAGGAGAGGTAAAATGGGAAGGAAGGGCACCCAAAAAGAGAGGGACGCACAAGTCCTGTTCATGAAGGTGTACCTGCGCGACACATGGGTACTTGCGCGATGGTCAACCCTTAGGGTAAAACTTGGGCGAGGCTTGGATCAAACCCTTGGTACTATCCCTAGAGGCTTCCAGAAGAGAGGCGCGCAAGTTCTTTTGAAGGGATAAGGCGGCGCGCAAGTGTGGCTATTTCCCTTAAGGGATGGCCACTTAGGCGCACAAGTGTTGATGAGTTTCAACACTTAGGCCTTACTCCCCCTCTTTAGATCTTCCGTTCTAGGTAAGAAATTACCTTATAAGTGTTCGGAAGCTTCGAGAAGAGACTAGGGCACCGGGATCTCAAATTTGAGTTTTTGGAATTTTCACTCCTTAAATGGGGGGCCCACAGGGGGTATTTATAGGCTGGAGAAGACTCTGGGAGAAATTCAGATAGGGCGCGCAAGTCACCTGCGCGACCACTGGGCGGCGCACAAGTATACTTGCGCGACCTTGGTGGAACTTGCGTGACCCAAGTGCAAATGAAACTTTGTTCATGCCTTTGTCAATTTTTGATGTTTCTTCAAAGGATGAATCACTTTGGGTTCAAGGTATTTTCCCTTTTCATTTTTTTAGACTCTATGACAGAAAGGAGTGTCAACAAAAGTCCCCCCTCAGAGTTGGATCCGAAAGAAAATGAGGATGTAACTCTGAGGAAAGAAGAAAACCAAGGAAAATTCGGTGCGCAAGTGTTGAGCACTCAAATGGCGTCGTGAAAGTTTTGATCATGCTGGCTTCAGAGCACGCTGGATTTTAGGCGCGTAGGGTTGAGGCTTGGACTATATATATGTGTCCATTCTCACGCAAAGCACCCAAATTTCAAATTTTTGAGCTCTTTCCGCGCAAGTTGCCTTCACCGCACAAGTTGCTCTGTTTTCTGCTGTTTCTTTGCTATCACGCTACTGTAGAGGTATTTGGACTTGCGTGGTGATACCTGCATGCCAAAAACTTGCGCGACACATCCACACTTGCGCGCCATAATTTAGACTTGCGCGCATTCATGCCTTATCCATTTTTTCGAATTTCTTCACAAATTTTATGAAAAATTAACCCATTTAAGATTTAATTTATTCAAATTTTGTGCAGATTCAATGGCTCCCAAGAGAATCAGAACGACGGATGAACTGACTAGCAAGCGAATTGATGATATGATGAGTATCATTGGCCATGATTACTATATCGTCTGCGACAACACTCTCCCAGATTTTTCCAAGTACCTGAAGAAGTATCATCTTGATTTCCCACAAAGCATTTATCTACCTTTATATGGTTATGGTCATCTGCAAGAAGTTACCATTCCAGAGGCAAAGAAATATCTCCCAATTTCTTGGTTTCAGAATTACACCAATTTTTCTTCAGCAAATATCTCATGTGGAGGAGCATTTATAAATACTGGAATAGTGGAGAAGGCCCATATGATGCATCATAGCCCTTGTACGCCAGATCTGAAACCTCATAAGCCTGATCTGAAACCACATTGTTATCCCTCAATTTTACGAAACTCTCAGATGGATCAATCCAAAGGCTAGAAGAGAAGTTGGGACTTTCATCCTGGAGGAGGTGTGAAGCCGACTTGGATGTGGGCATACTGGGTGCGACAAACCTGTGTAGAGTTTATTGAGGATTTAAAAGGAGTTGCGATATATGAAGCCGTCTAGGATGGGCAAACATATGTTTATAGGCATGATAACTTTGTGCCAGAGATACTCAGCCATTGGAGCCCAGAAACAAATTATTTCCATCTAACTCATGGAGAAGTAGGAATCAGTCTATGGGATGTCCACAAGATCTCAGGGGCTCCAATTTTGGGTGATATGTATGATGAATTATTTCCCCCCAAGGCGACTTGGAATGATTCAGAGAAAACTACGGCTTTAGATCGGGAATTATTGAAAATCTTCCACAAGCTCAAGAGTTCAGAGACCTCCTTAACTCATTCAAGAAAGGATATTCATCCAGAGGAGTGGATAAATATGTTTCTTACCAAGAAGAAAGAAAAGGAGCCAAAGGAGAAGGGATTGAAGGAGAAGGGATCGAAGGGGAAAGGGCCCAAGGAGAAGGGGTTGAAGGAAAAGGGGCCCAAGGAGAAGGGACCCACTCATCCTACCACCTGCCCTAAAATAGAGAAGAGGGGTGCTCCTGGAACATTCTGGCAGACCCTAGAAGTAGGAGAATTTGAGAAGTGGGGATATGAAGTGAATCAGAGAATCCCAAAGAAGACTCGTATAGCGGGCTTCTTGGCATTGTGGCTCAGTGTTTATCTTTTTATAGTTAGGGATTTGAAGGGAGGCGTCAGGCCAGGGACCTTTGTTATTGTAGCCAAGTTGGATGAGGGGGAAATGGTTGGGTTGGCTACCCCCATTTTAGAAAATATTCACAGTAGTTTACTCCATGTCTTCATGGGTAAGTCTCCTTTGAGAATAGTGGGACCATTCCAAGTTTTGTGGGGATGGATAGCCACTCACTTCAGGACGTATAATGTACATAACAGAGTACAGATTCCTGGAAGTTATTTTAGGCCATCAGTGCAAGCATTTTTTGGAATTGCTCCATTAGCTCTCAATTCTTATGACATGAAGGTGAGGCTGAGCATGTATAAGGAATTCAATTTCTTTCCTTATAAAAACCCACCAACCGGGTGGTTTGTTGATGATGGAACAACCAGTCTGGAATTAAGGGCATACATGCTAGCCTACAGAGACAGTGTACTGGTCACCAGGATTGACAGATAGATTATATGCGAGGCCTATGCTCCATATAGATTTGTACGTCAATTAAAGTGTTTGCAACAGACTGCTGTATCTCCCCCTGTGCATGTCAGGTCAGAGCAACATCCGATGGTTGCTCGACAACTATGGTTGCTGACATATAGGGAGAAGACCGGAGTAGTGTTTGATCTACTAGTTGATAAAGCGAAAAATAACTTGACTACATGGTATGCCGAGAACTGGATATAATCATACCCTAGAGGGGTGCTGAATCACCCGGTTTATTAGGTGGGGAAAAGGAAGAGAACTGTAGAGAAAGAAACCCTTCCTCAGGAAGGTGATGTTTCCCCACATGGAGCTGATTTGCCGGATTCCTCATCTAGGACTGACTCACCAGATTCTCAAGATGGGGATGATGAGGCACAACAAGCGGAAAAGCGGCCTCGTGCTTGATATAATCCTCCCATCAGAATCAAAAGACCCACTTCATCAACTCCTAGTGAGTTAATTCATTGTGGAAATTTAATCACCATTAATTTATAGAGCAATAAGTCTTATTTTCTTATTCTTTATCTGTAGTTGCAGGAGCTGGGAAGAAGTTGAAGTCCAAGATTATAGGACCTTCCTCGCAGCCTTCTGGTACACAGACTGAATATCTACGACCAGAGGCTGTCCAGACATGGCAGAGTTTATACTCTGGTGTTGAAATTGCCTGGCTGGATTTATGCGAGGGGCTACACCTCCCTGGAATAGGGAATCTTCTGGCTTCTATAGATATCTGTTTCGAGAATAACCCTGATGAAGTGCGGGCTTACATCAGAGAGATGGAAATGCTCATATATGCCACCGATGATTCCATTCTTGTCACCAAGCAGGTGAAAGAAATGATTGATCGTGGCGCCACTGAGGGGACTGGTGGTTTCGGAGATGAGGAGTGGAATGATTACATGGCTCCTAAATATGTAAGTTTCTTTCCTTATTTTCTTTGAAACTTGATTTTAGTCAAAGATTTTTTACTCAAGGAATTTTTTTTTCATCCCGTAGCTTGAAAAGAAAGGAACTACTGAGGTTCCTTTGCCACAGTATAGCCCCGGTGGTACTGCCATTGGGGTTAATGAATATCCTCGTGAATCAGGCAAGATATCTCCAGGCCAGCAGGCCATGGATGAGGAGTTGGACATGGCTTTCCATTCTCCAATTCATGTACCTGTAAAGGAGACTTCCGATACTCCCAAAAATCCAATGAATCAAAATCATCGAAGGAGGAAGTCCACAGCTAAATGATTTATTAGTATTGGTAAGTCCTTTGGGTAATCATGAGTCTTAAACCATGAAAATATTGCTCATTTTCCTTGGGATTGAAAGGGCTTCTTCAATTTCCCCTCTAAGGGAGAGGACTGACCCTCCTTTGAGGACCACAGAGGGTACTAGTGAACAATTACAAGTTCAGGATAACTTGGATGCTCCTGGAGAAGAGCCAGCGTTTGTTCCCAGTATCCCTCCTACTACTTTTGTAAGAAGAGAAGAACCTGCTTCTGGTAAGTTAACAATGCTTCATAAAATGTTGAATGAAAAATCTACTAACTTCCATTCTATAATACTTTAGGTTCAACCCCTGCATTAGATCTTTTGGCGGACATTGCAACTGACACCACCACTTTATATGAAGATGCTGTCCAGGGTCAGAGACTGTAGGATGAAGGTCTCCAAGAAGACATATCAAATGATCCCATTGGTGAGATTAACCATGATTCTGAGATTACATTGGATGAAATGATGGGACTTGGCGTATCTTTTGAAGATTTTTTAGATCATGTTAAATTACCATGTAATTTAGAAGATTATGGATGCGAGTGTTATCCTTAGTCCTATTAAAAAATAACTTCTTATTACATGTCTAATCATGATCGGTTGAAATGTGCAGTTCTATCTGAGAAAGCTGCTGAACTACCAATGCCTGAAAGGGGTAAAGAAAACCCTACTATTGCAGATAAATTAGCCCAGGTGGAGCTGAACCCTGTAGAGCTTCCTTAAACTCACCCTGAAAATCCTGTTGAAGCTAGGAAAGACGGGGAGGAGCCTTCTCAAGTTACTGATCTACTGTTGGGTAAGGGATAACAATTTTTTTTTGACCGTACTTAATTTTCAAGATAGTCAATCAACTTTTGTTATTCTTTGAAACTAACCAAAGCTTTCAATTTATTATGCAAGGCCATCAATTTCAGTGGCTAGATCTAGAGGTGAAGCCTCAGCCTCCGCCCCAATGGGAATTGAAAGTGAAGAAACACAGGTCAGGGGGGAAGGAGCAGAATAGGGCACTTCCCTAAGTGCATTAATCCTGGATTATATTCCCCCCTGTGACAGTGATGCTGAGTCGGATCCAGAAGTACAAAAGGCGCTCCAATTTTCATGACACAAGGCATGAAAAAACATATGGAAGATCATATCTAAAGTGGCCCTTAAAGAGCTGTCATCGAAGATCCCATGACTGTCATCCCTATTTGTCATGCTGGGACTTGGCGGTTTTGGATATCAAAAGATCCATGCTGCGGTAAAACAAGTCATCTTAAGGAGGGAGCAGGAGAAAAAGTGCCGTCAAGATTTGACCAGGGTGAAGCTGTCAGCCAATATTAGCGAATTTGAGGCTACGGTATCCTGAGATGAGGATGATTATGCTGCCAAGATGAAGGATCTGAAGCATAAGATCAAAGAAAAAGTCGTCCAGCAGATTCACCTTCAGCAATAGTTAGATGCTGTTACTGGGGAACTTGACCAACTGAACAATTCACTAGAAGGAGCTCAGACGAATGGTATGAAAAGCCATTACAAATTCCAAGAAAGCACTCCATCAAGCTAAAAAGAGTGAAGTTGGTTGAGTGCATGAGCTTCAAGTGGCTGCTGATGAAGCTCGAGATGCTGTACATCAAGTGAAGACTTATGTTGACAGCCTCTTGTAATTCTTTGGAAAAGAGAAGTGACTCCAATCTATGGACATCCTTCTAATTCTTTTGCATCAAATGAAAAACTTTTTCACCTACAATCATTTATGCCTCCATTCTTTTTCTACCTGCTTTAAAGTTTAGCTAAGACAATGGGCCTAGTAAGCATAGTTTGATTTTTTCTAGGATTATTATAAATAACCCTACAAACTTTTGAAATTTTTTATTTCTCAATATTACATAAAATCATACAAAATGTATGTTTAGTGAGCTGGAACTTGACTTTTATTCAGAGTTCCCTTGTATTTTGTGGGTAGTTTAAAGTCATGCACATCGGACATAAAAAGGCTAATGTTTAAGGTCGAAATATCTTTGACCGAATGAATTAAAATTGACTCAATTCCTTGATAGTTTTTCTGAAAACATATTACCACACTCAAGTATGAGGGAAAATATGTAAACTATGACTTGAGAAATTTTGAATCTGAGGAATGATATGAACAAGGGCTAAAAGGCATTAGAAGAAGTAGTTCCCAAGAATGAAGTAACCATTATTTAACAAACCCGTTAGGGGGTTGAATTATGCAGGGCCACCTAAGGGCATTGGCTGCATAGTCAAATAATAGCATCTTTTGGATGATAGGTCTATTATATAGACTACTTATGCCAGGCCGCCTAAGGGCACGTGCTGCATAGTTAGGAAAAATAACTCTTAGAAATTTACTTTTCTACTGCTAAAAAGCCAGTGAAAGTTTATGGGGATTCAAATTTTCCAAAGCATAGAGTTTTCTGTATGGAGAGAGGTACTTGAATATGGAGAAGATATTTCCAAACAAGATTGTCTAAGAACTGGATGAATGTCACTCCTACGAAGGTCTAACCCAATCATAGGGAAGAGAAATATAAACCATAGACTTGAATAATTTCAGATCATGAAAAAGAGTATGAGACAAATATATTAAGGATGACTATTTTTGCGGATCCCTACATATTGTCATTAAGACCAATAAGTACAAAAGAGGTTTTCTTTCCAAGAATGAAGTTACCACTATCTAACAAACCCATTAGGGGGTTGAATTATGTAGGGCCACATAAGGGCATTGGATTAATATTCAAATAATAGCATCTTTTGGCTGACAGGTCCATTTTGTAGACTGTTTATGCAAGGCCGCCTAAGGGCACGTGCTGCATAGTCAAGAAAAAGAACTCTAAAAAATTGGATATTTTGTGACTAGAAGTTGAGAAAAAGGGTATGGATATCTGAAAATATTTAAGGTTAGGATTATGACACATAAAAATGGTCATTTGTTCAATTCATGTAGAGATACACAGACCAATGCTAACCAAAATCATGTTGTGGCTGGGTCCTGAATTGAAATATTGGACTTCACTACGTATCCCATAAGGATGGGAATTAAGCCATACGTAGTTCTTGAAATACAGTTTAACGTCGTGTGAGACGAAAGTATGGGAGATCTTAGTTTAAGGTCATAGAGCTTGGACCATAATAATGAATACACAGTGTGTGTTTTCACAGGGACTTTTCAGCCAGGGGACTGAAAGTGGAATTTGGGGTTAGGCCCAAAAGACTCGGGGATGGATTCGAGGGACAATTGAACTTTCCTACATATCCCATAAGGATGGGAATCAAGCCCATATAGTTCTAGAAATACCCTCTATACAGATTTGGTTTGTACATGTGAAGGGTGAAAGGGGACTTTAGTGCAATGATGGTTTAACCCAAGATAAAAGGTTCGGAAATTTACATGTATGCACATAGTCTTTGGAATATAACATGATTGGAGATCAAGGTAAATAATGATTCCCTCTCAGGTGAGGATATCAAAGAATTTTATAGTTTATTATTTTACATGACAAAAGTGTTATACAGTTTAACGTCGTATAGAAAGGACGAAGGTGAACCAATGTAAAGATATTGATTCTGGGGGCGGTTTCACGAATCAACATCGTATGAGATGGAGGTGAACTGATGTGAAGATATTGGTTTTGGGCTTGAACCTTGGGAGGTTGCCTATGCACCCAGCCTAGAAGGCAAGGATCAAAGTCCACATAGTTCAATTAAAAAATGTATTAGTGATCAAGTTGTTCTTGGGGACAATGACCTAAAAAAATGGTGTTGGGACTTACGCATGGTTAGCAGCCCAGAGAGGGTGTTATGGTTGAAGTTTTCTCTAAGCTCACGTGAGTCATATTCGGTGTGAGAAACAAGAGGTAGCAACAACCCTAACGATGAACGGTTTAATGTCATGTAGGACATGTGAAGGGACTATGCAGTTTAAAGTCTTGCAGTAAAGACTATTGGTGCTGCACAGTTTAGTGTCATGTAGCAGGGACAAAATACAGTTTAACGTCATGTAGGATGTATTAAAGAGACATAGTTTAACGTCATGTTGGACAATAAGGGTGCTGTACAGTTTAGCATCCTGTAGCTAAGACGATGGGGACAATACAGTTTAACGTCATGTTGGACGAAAGGGGGACTGCGCAGTTTAATGTCATGCATTAAGGACAAAAGAGGACACAGTTTTACGTCATGTTGGATGTATTAGGGACCTTTTCATAGTTTAACGTCATGTTGGATGATGGTGCGAATAGTTTAAGGTCATATGCATGGACCGTTGGATATGCAGTTTAACGTCGTGTGGGATGAAAGTAATACAAATAGTTTAAGGTCATATGCATGGACTGCAACTGATGGTTCAGTTTAACGTCTTGCTGGACATTGACACAGTTTAACATCATGTTGGAAGAAAAGGGACGATACAATTTAGCATCATGTTGGACGATGGTGTGAATAGTTTAAGGTCATATGCATAGACCGTAATGGTGCAGTTTAACATCTTGCTGGACATAAGGCATGCAAATAGTTTAGGGTCATATGCATGGACTATTGGATATGCAGTTTAACATTGTGTGGGACGAAAGTAATACAAATAGTTGAAGGTCATATGCATGGACTGTAACTGGTGTATTTTGTGTTTATACAAAATATTTCTTCATAAATATGGCATTGGTTGGAGTAGTGATGAGTTCTCCATCCATTGATATTAAAGAATAAGCTCCATTGTAGTAGACCTTATGTATTGAGTAAGGTCCTTCTCATTTTGGTTCAAGCTTGGGAGGTTTATTTCTTGGTATCATTGGATTTCTGAGAACCAATACCAATTCTCCCTGAATGAATGAACTAAGACGAACTTTTTTGTTGAAAGCTCGTGCTATTCGATTCTGGTAGACTTCCAAGTGGTGCAGGGTGCATAATCTTTTCTCATCTAACCGTTCCAATTCATCGAATTGCTTTTGAGATTGTTCATCTGTAGATGACTAATAAAAAATGGCTACTCTGAGCGAAGGTAATTGAATTTCAATGGGAAAAACTGCTTCCGTTCCATATACTAGTGAATATGGAGTTGACCGCGCTGCAGTACGGGTGGTGGTCCGATAAGCCCATAAAGCATGAAAGAGTTTATAAGGCCACGACTTCTTATCTTTATCCACCATCTTTTGCAGTATTTTTGAAAGAGTCTTGTTGAAGGCTTCTATATGGACATTGGCTGCTGCATGATACTGAGATGAATGATTGGATTTGATATTGTATTCTTGATACAACTTCCTCACCTCGGATGAACAGAAGTTGGTGCCATTGTCTGTCAATATGGTATGAGGGACACCAAATCTGGTAATGATGTTAGACTTGATGAAGCTAACAATGCTTTTAGAACTAAATTATTTGAGAGGTATTGCCTCTGCCCATTTGGAAAAGAATTAAGTAGCAGTAAGAATATACTTAAACTACTTGGATGTAGCTGAAGGGTAAGGTCCCACCACATCCATTCCCCATGTGGAAAATGGATATGAGTATTTAGCTATATGAAGCAAATCTGGGGGATGATGAATGAAGTTGGCATATAATTGGCATGAATGAAACTTCTTTGTGAAATCAACACAATCTTGTATCATTGAAGGCCAAAAGTATCCAAGCCTTTGAATTTGATCAGACAGTCTATGTCCAGACTGGTGGGAACCACAAAATCCTGCATGAACTTCTTTCATGATAGCCATTGTCTCTTCACCATCAATGCATCTGAAGAGAACTCCATCAAAACCACGCTTGTAGAGAATTTTCTCTAGGTGATCTGGGCTGTCATAAAGAGTAAAATTGACCACACGTTGCCGAATTTGTTCTTTCCCAGCTCTATTAGGTGGAAGTGTTCCATTTTGAAGGTATTCCATGATAGGTGTCATCCATCCTGTAGTATGACCATATGTTTCAGGAATGGGACTAATTTCATTGATTTCCTCTGTTCTGGTTTGAACATAAGGTGAAATTGTACGACAGTGGGCAATACTGATGCTTGTCTTGTCCCGATTTGGATCTTCCATAGCTGTGGCTATATTAACCAGTGCATCAACTTGGGCATTTTGTGACTGTGGATCATAAGAAAATGTCAGTTCCATAGGAAATTCCTCTATTAACTCTCTGACGTAATCATACAAAGGGATTAGTTCTTCTTTTCTGATGGCATAATCCCCATTGACTTGTTTGATTACCAGGTCTGAATCACCTTTCACCTTTAAGTGATTCATTTGTGCTTGAAGCGCCAACTCCAAGCCTATGATGAGATGTTGGTATTCCACTTCATTATTTGCACCACCTCCCAACAATGAGAAGGAATAGGGTAACACTGCCTTTTCTGGAGAAATGAGCACAATTCCTAACCCAACTTTTTTGAATTTAGGATCTTCCATTTTCCTCCCTGTTGGAATTCTGGAAGCACCATCAAAGTAAATTTACCATGTTTAAAGACTATCTTGAATAAAGAATACTTCTTCATAAGGAAGTTCAATATCTGAAGATGTATCTTCTACTTAAGGGTGTTCAGCAAGGAAATCAGCTATAGTTTGGCCCTTTATTGCCTTTTGAGACACATACTGGATATCAAATTGCTGCAAAATAACTGCCCACCTTGCCAGACGTCCTATAAGCATTGGACGACTAAGGATGAATTTGAGCAGGTTATTACGAGATACCAATTGGACCTCATGATGTTGCAGGTAGTGTCTCAACTTCTGAACTGCAAAGATTAATGCTAGACAACACTTCTCAATACTTGAATATTGGGTTTATTCTTCAAGCATAGTCCGACTGAGATAGTAGAGGCTGTTTTCATTCCCAACATCATTCTTCTGAGAAAGAAAGGCACCCAATGATCGCTCTAAAGCTGTCACATAGAGGATAAGTGTTCTTCATTCAATAGGTGGAATTAATACTGGTGGACTCAAGAGATAATTCTTGAGAATATCGAATGATTCTTGACATTATTCATTCCACTGGTAAGTGACTCCCTTCTTCATCAATTTGGTTAAGGGTAAACTTTTGCCTGTCAAATTGGCGATGAAACGTCAAATATAGGCTAAGTGTCCTTGAATCCCTCTAAATTCTTTAAAATTTCGAGGCGGTGTCATACCAAGGATTGACTTTTTCTTCTCAAGATCGACTTCGATACCACGATGGCGTACAACAAAGCCGATAAATTTTCCTGAGGTTACCCCAAAAGAAAATTTAAGGGGTTTATTTTTAAATTATGTTGCTGAAGTTTGTGGAATATAATTTCCAAAGCATCCAAGTGATCAAAATGTTTCCTGGATTTAACCAAAAAAATTTCCACATAAAATCCAAAAAACTTCCCTAACAAGGGTTTGAAGATACGATGCATGGCACGCTGATATGTTGCACCTATATTCTTTAGGCCAAAGGGCATTACCCGATAGCAGAACACACCCTGAGGGGATCTGAAGGCTGTAGATTCTTCATCTTCTAGATCCATTCAGATTTTATTATACCCGGAATATCCACCCATGAAGTAAAGTGCTTCATATCCAGCTGTTGCATCAATTAAGAGTTCTGTGATCGGAACTGGAAAATCATCCTTAGGACAATGCCGATTAAGATCTCTAAAATCATTGCAAACTCTAATTTGTCCATTCTTCTTTTTCACAGGGACAATATTAGCCAACCAATTAGGATATTGAACTTCTATGATGAAGTTATATTTATAATCTTATCCACTTCAGCTTCAATTTTGGAAGCATAAGTTGGGTGTGTTCTTCTTGCAGCTTGCTTGAATCCTCGATGTTCTTCTGGGAAACCCAAATGATGAGTAGCAACATCAGGATCAAGGCCTGTCATCTTTGTATAGTTCCAAGAAAATATATCTCGATTTTTCTTTAAAAATGAAACATACACCTCTTGCTCTTCAAGATTCATGGCCGCACTAATTAAAGTGGGGCGTGGATCTTCTTTTGTACCCAGATTTATTTCTCTGAGTTCATCCATGGTGGTAGAGATACCCTCTTCAAATGCTGGAGGAGAATCCCTAAGATATTCCTCTTCTTATTCAACATGTGTTATTTCTTCTGCTTCTACTTGCATAGTAGATGATGAAGTAGATTTTTCATGAGCAGAAGAGATGTTAAAATTTGAACATATTGAATAAGAAGCTTCCATTTCCGACCCGATTAATGATGAAGGGTCTTTCTTGGGTAATAAAGAGGAAATGATGGACTGATAATCGACATCATCATTCACCTCTGACATTGCTATAACTTCTTTTGGATCGGTTGGCGAAGTATAGACTTTATAGATTTCAGCAGATGAAATTAAGACATCCCCATTTGAGCTTTCATCATTTCTTGGTGAATCACCAATTTCTCCCATGCTGTCTGGCTTGATTGCCATAATTGACATTATGGAAGTTTCCATAAGAGTATTTGGATTTGGGTCTATCCTGTCAATTTGACTGATAGGAAATAGATAATCTGTACTCACATGTGTAAATGGATTTATTGGAATCTTTTCCAAACCATTTGGAGCATTAACTTTGGTAATCTCCCTTGTTTTGGATTTCTCCTTACCCTTCATGTGATAGAATTACACCTCGATGTATTGAGATTAAAATGTCTTGAATGGGGCCTTATCACCATACAATGTCCCAATTTGACCATCGAAACAATATTTGAGACATTGATGGTATGATGAAGGGATAACCACATGTTGATGTAGCCAGGGTCTTCCAAGCAAGATGTTGAAGGCTGAGTCTTGATCAACAACCATGAAATCTGAATTGGATACAAGATCTCCAAACTGAGTTCTAAGTGTAATCTCACCCAGTGGTTCTTGTTCATTTTTATAATATCCTTGTAACATCATAGTAGAATGAGATAAATTAGATTCGATGAGGCCCAATCGACGAAGTGTACGAATGGGGATGATGTTGACTCCTGAACCATTATCAATGAAATCTCTTTGGATGCCTACACCATTGACCTTTACAGATAAATACAAAGGTCTAATATGTCCATGCATGACATCATCTTCATCTTCATCTATGAAAGATATCACTGTATGGCATTCTGTAGAATTATTATCTACATGGTATGCTTCAACTACAGCAATTTCAGTTTCAAACTCCCGAGGACTTGACAAAGCCTCAATGAGTGCCTCCCAAAGATCCTTTGATAAATTCAAAGCATCCAAAATTGATAACTTGGCTGGTACATGGGCCAAGTGTTTCAATACATCATACTTTTGATCCAAAGGTCTACGTTTCCCAACAGGAACATGTGGTTTAGCAGGTTCCTTGGAAGTTGATGCTTTGGAAGTTGATGCATCTTGTATCGGGATAGGAGTTGGTAATACTCCTGGCTTTGGAATATTAGACCGAATAGGTAGATTTTATTGATGAGAGGAAGAAGGTGTAACTTCCAACTAATCCTCCAGAATAACTGTGCCAAGACTGAATCTGCCTTGTGTGGAAGAACTTTCTTATTCTTGTTGAGCTCGTTAAAGGGCTCTGCCACAAGTTTCTGCCGCATACACAGTTCTAGTAGGGGTAGAATTGGAATAGTGACCTCTGAAAGATCCACGTATTCCCCTATATCCTGAGCCTCTAGAACTCCCTCTGATTCCTCTATTTGATACAGGGAACCCAGGCTCATCGAAATCAAAGATGCGACTGGCATAAGGATCTGTTAAGTGAATCATATTAACAGAACTGAAGATCAACTCTTCATCTGATGAAGACTCTACCTGACTAGCCAATTTAAGTTGTGCCGTTTGGTGGGATGGTGCCCGTGGTTTAGAAGTAGATGGCATAAAATCTTCCAGAGTCAAAGACAACTTGGGCTTTAACACGATCTCATCTTCTTCTGATTGTTTCTCTTTCTTTAAATTATGTCGTTTCTTTTTGGATTTTCCCTCTGATGAAGAGGGTTTTGCTGTGGCATTCATAGAAGAAGACACAATTGGTTTCTTCAATTGCGTTTGCAAAATGTCATGAGTTTGGTTGATCGTTTTTCTGACCATCCAATCATCATATTTCTACGCATTTTTGATTTTGAATTCTTGCCACTCGCCTTCTTTCTCTAGAGTTGTAGCAGTAACACATGATACCTGAGCTGAAGAACCTTTCAATTTGACTTTTCTTGAGTCGACCATTTTTTGCAGTAGGTCCTTGAAGACAAAACACTCCTAAATGGGATGCCCCAATACCTGATGAAACGGGAAATAATTGGGACGGTATTCATCTCCTTCCTTGTTCGGCCTTTTGGGCCTTGGCAATTGAACCAAATTATTTTCCAGAGCCGAAATGAAGTAGGTAGGAACTTGTTCATTTCATAAAGAGTAAAATTTGATTTTCAAATCCTCAATTTGTTTCCGTCTTTGATCTCTTTGATTGTCTTGACGAAACGACATCTGTTGCTAATGCTCAGTAGGTGGAGCCCTTCGGGAAGATGAAGGTTTTGAAGTAGAAGCAGGTACAAGTGCTTGTTTAAGCATGACTGTAGCAGTCTCTGCTCTACCCATTCTCCTTCCTGGAGCTGATGGAATTAAACGAGTTTTGTCCTTAGTCTTCATAAGAGAATCTTCAATCTGTTGAGAGATTGAAGTAAGGTCTCGAAACCCTCCTGTGTATTTCACAGGGATCAACGGTGTGGGTAACTCATCATGCAGATTTTCCACACATATTGGCAAAAGTTCTTCTTGAGGGAGTTCTAAGCTTGAGGAATATGTTAATCCCTTCCAGCGAGAAATGAAATATGAAACCCTTTTATTCTCCCTTTGCTTATAGTTTGTATGATAAAAAACTGTTGTCTTTGGAAAAGTTGAGCTGAATTGAAAAAGGAATCATTGATGGAGATCCTCCCACCCGATAATTTACTGGGATTGCAAGCTTGTGTACCAGACAAAAGTAGGTCCTTGTAATGACTGTAAAAAACACCTGATATTAACTGCTTCCTGTTGCTGAGGGGTTCCCATCATGGGATCACAACGAGAAACAAAATGTGTTAAGTGTTTCTCTGGGTCTCCCGAACCATTAAATATTGGGAATGTGGTACTTGCAAAATTTGATGGGGGAGGAATTGCATCAACCCATTCAGGATAAGCTCTATTTTCTAGTTGAATTTGAGTACGCTTTTACTCCATAGCTTCCAACAGAGCTGTTAATGACTCAATAGTAGTTATTAACTTTTGAGAAACATCCGGTTGAGCTTGGACCTGAACAGGTGAAATGACTGGAGCTTGGACAGATGTGGTGGATGGTACTGCAACCGATGGCAGCACTGCCGATTGTTGTTGCACTTGACCCATAGGATTAGACCTGTAAGGGTGTACTGATAAAGGAGGATATTCTTGATCCATCTCAATAGCTGTAATAAATTCTCTTGGTTTACTGACTCCAGCACGCTTAGGAGGAAGACTACCCTGAAGTAGTTCTGCATTCATCCTCCTCAATTCATTCATTTCTTCCTCATGTTATGAAAATATTTTCTCTAGTGAGAGAGATTGAACTTCTCTAGAGGAAGGATATGTAACCTGAATCTTTCCTTTCCCCTTGTTGGATCCCTTTCGGAGAGGGGGAAGTGGGTTAATTGAAGGAACACCCAGATCCTAGGTAAGCCTTTGATTTTGTGTACACACACCTTCTTCATTTGTGTCTATGCATACAACTTCTTGAGTAGGAATCTCTTCATATGATCCCTATGAGTGAGCCTCATCTGGTGGATCAGCAACAACATCATTGATGACATTAATTTATTCATAATGCATTGCATATTTTCTATCAACATTTCTGCAATATTGTCTTCTTTCATGTCTCTGATGAGACATTGCCTTTTGTCGATTTGATCCCTCAGGAACTTCTTTATGAACCATAATTTGGAGGGAATATCCTAATAATTTGGATCTTAATTCCTCTTGGGGATTCTTCCATAATCAAGAGAAGACTAACTTTCTCTGAGGAAGATATTGAGGATTTGAAAAAGTCCCCAGTCCGGTGGACTGGGGATGTTCCTGCTGTTCCTGCTCAACTCCTCAAATCCTATTTGTTGATTCCGAGGGTTGGGTTAAAAGAGTCCCCAGTCTGGAAATCTGGGGTGGTTCTTGAAATGCTATATCTGAGACTTTCTTGTAATCTCTACTAATCTTGCGGACTTTAGTCCATAAATTGGCTGGATGCATCAACCTGCATCCACTTTTATCACCCGGCTCAAAAGACTGTTGGATGATTTCTGACACTTCTGTCACTTGATGATGTGCTTGCTCCAAATAAGAGGCCTATTAAATATTCTCGTTTGCTTGATGTAGGAGTAATTCAACAACTTGTTCTCTGTATGCTTTTTTTTGAGAAGAACTAGTTGAGGCCTATTCTTGGGCAAGCCTTTGATTACAAACAAAGCCAATTGACTGTGGCTGACCATGGGAAATAACATTGCATGAGACCATTTTTGGAGAGCTTTGCTGACTAGAGAGTACAATGAAATGTAGTGCTCCATGAACACCCCATCCCCTGATATGAATACCAGATGGGGCATTGTAAATTATCTGGCACAATCTTCTTAGTGCACCAAGGCTGAATACTGAAGGGCTCTTTACTGCTTTTCAGCCTTCAGATATCGAGAAACTGAGAGAGAATCCAAGTCAATTTGGCATTGTAACCCTTCTGTTATCTTGATATGATTTTCATATTCATCATAAGATAATATTTTCTTTTTCAACTGACAAAGATTTTTCCATATGTTGAGATGAATATCATGAATTCCATATTTCGTCAACATCTCTAGAATGTCAAAATGAGAGTCATTCAGAGGCCAAAACATAACTGGTACTTCACCTTTCTCCAATTGTTTTCTCATATTTAGTACTTCCTCTTTATCATTCAATGGATATTCTTCTACTTGATTAGACCAGGGTTGGTGCTTCTTTGTTGCTTCATCGGATTCAACAACATCGGTAGAGAATTCATTGATCAAACTAGAAGATGAACAACCTAGGGGTGGTTCGGAGAATGACCTAAACCCCAAGTTATCTTCTGATTGATAAAGTATTTCACCTGCTAGCGGTAAAGCATCAGACATGATTGGATTCATATTTGCAAGTGCCTCAAGATAAGAGGGCTTTCTCGTCACTACATTGTCCATTGGAGAATTTTCCAGGAAATGTGCATTATAACTGCGGAGAGGACTTTCACAGTTAAATTTATCATCATGGGGAGGACCACCATGGTGGGTTACAGCAAAAGATGAAACCTCTTGCTCCTTGATCTTCTAGATACACAGAGGGTTCTTGTATCTCTCACCTGAAGATGAAACTTCGAGATCGATCGAACTGTCATGAAGAAAGCCTTCATGAGGAAGTGTTTGATGAAGACCTTCATAATTAATGTTCCCACTATTGGGAAATGAGAGAGTAGAATCTTTAATTCCAACAGATAATTGTCTGAGTGCATCAAGAACTCCAGCATCGAGCAAGGCCTTATTACAGATTGGCTCTTGATTTCTTGACTGTGCTGGGCGGGTCTTCTTCTTAGACACCTTATTACTCACTTTAGGAACCACTTGTTGATTAAAGTGGTCATTATGGGTAGGTGTATGTGCATGCTCAGGAGAAATGATCAGGTTAGGCTGATTATCTCCGCTCAAATCAGGTGTATGTGCCTGACTTGGTTATTTGTATGATATGGGGGAGTACACCCCACAACCCTCTTGGACTGGAACAGAGGTGTGTGTCTGTTCCGGAGTGAACTGTTGATGTGTCACTCCATTAGTAGGGATAGATTTATGTGTCTTTCTCTGAGATGCTGTTGAAGCTGTTATAATATCCTGGCAGGCATCCAGAATATGAGAAGGGATTTGCTTCTTCTCTTTCACCATTGAAAAAATGTGCTTGGTGACTTCAGCTGCTGGAACAGGGATATACGTCCATTCTGTGCTTGGAGTAGGTGTGTGTTCCTGTTCCTGTCCTCCTTTTCCTGTCATTGAATCCTGACAGTACTCAAGTGTGGGGGCAGAGAGTTGAGACTGCCTCCTGTTTGTCGCCAGAGTTTTCTGACTAACTTCTCCGAATGCTACCAAACGAGACTGTTGGTAGGCTTGATCAATACTAGCAGGTGTATGTGCCTACTTATTGAACTCCACCAAACATGGTTGATGAGATTCCTTCAATACTGACAGACGAGGCTGCTGGAAGGATTCATGAGTGTAAACAGGTGTATGTGCCTGTTTACCAGTTGTCAACACATTGGGTTGGCAGGTTTCATCGTATGTAGTCAGACGAGCCTGCTGACTAGCTGATGATTTATAAACAGGTGTATGTTCCTATCTATAGTACTCCGCCGAAATTGCCTGGCGGGATTGGCATGCTGCTTCCAAACGAGTCTGCTGGACAATGGAATTAAAACGAGCGGGTGTATGTGACCGCTCGTTGCTTGCCACCAAGTTAGGTTGATGGACTTCTCCAGAGATGGAAGAGATGAGAACCTGCTCACTGTTGACCGGATTTTGCCTCTGGAAGTTTGTCTTGCCTGTTCGTGTTCGAGGAACCTGAGCCGAACGCCTCGAGATGATACCCTCATCATGTTGAGGGTGCACTGCCGCACGAGTCTAGCGATGATTGTTGATGGGAGCCCTCAGGAAGGACTCTTGTCTCCTTGAATTAAGGCCCTGAGGTACCTTCTCATTCACCTCCCTAGAATATGGGAGTGAATGGTGATTTCATTCTAGGGATAACGACCCAAAATGGTTGGAAACGGTGGTTGGCACCACCTGCTTCTTGATCGCTGGTCGTCGTTGTCCGGACAACCAGGGTGAATTATTTACTTGGAGGGCTTGTCGAGCGGCCTCCAGAGTCTGAATAGTTTCGTTTTGACGGTACTCCTTAACCAGCACATTTGATACCCATCATTGAAGACGTTGAGTAGGTGATTCCATCCTCAGATCGGATGACGATCCAGAAGGAGTAGCAGCAGAGGCATTCACAGCAGAAGTATTCACAACAGAAGTATTCACGGGTGTGAACTTAAGAGAATCCATTTGGAAAAGAGTGCCTGTTTAATATAACAGACATAATCAAGATAATTCCAGCCACTACATCTTTTGGATAAGAACTTATGTTATTGATTGTCTTGTTGTCCCTCTCATTGAGTTTAAATTGGAGCCTAACAAATAGGAAAAACATCACTTTAACTTGGTTAAGGATTCACGTCGGGTTCACTATTTTTTTGTTTCCTCTGGAATTGGGAATGACCTCATTGATTTAAGGTTCAAACATTCCAAGTGGTTTCTAATGGGTTTGTTCGTAGAACCGGAAACATCCAATGATTCTATATCCATTTGGACATACTTTCCAAAGGTAGGTGCTCATTAGTTATGAACCAACAAGACTTAAGAATTTGCATTGGTTGAGAGGATGGGAGGTCGGACTCATCACACCTTTTTGAGGGGAATTATTGTCTACTCCGGGACTCTCTTTAGAGATTTAAGTTATGTTCGTGAAACCTTATTAAATTACTAAGTATAAAATGATATTTCCTTTAGATCTAACAATCAATGATTGATATGTAGAAAATTTAGAGAATATTTTATATGTATTCGAGGTTCTTCATCGATAGAGAATCATCTGTATTTGTTAGAGATTCTTAGTCAATGGTATCCTTTAATACATTATATAAAAGTCTCTTGGTCATTATGATGACCATACTGGTTTTAAATCCACTCAGTGGGGAACTTGAAGTTTATTGTCATTCAGAAGGACATAGATTATTTCAGAGTTGGGATCGTACTCGCAGATGGGATACCTACATATCCTTTATTTAGAAAAGGAATCAGAACCCACGTAGTTCGAGTAAGGGATTATGATGTTTATGTATGATTGATGGATCAAAGAAAGATGTCATAATTACTTTTACACTCTAAGCTCACGTGAGTCATGCTCAGTGCGAGAAAAAAGAGGTATTGATAAAACTAGACAATTGTGCCACAAAAGATGCAATCATAGAAAATGATGTGGGGCTTATGTATGTATGACTTCCCAAATAGACAGATATTGGGACTTATTTCAAAGAAGAATTACAGGAACAGGGTCCATAAAGATATATGTACTTTATGGAGATTTGAATACTCTAACTTGGGGCTTACTCCTGAGGAAGATTCCAAAATTAGAAGGGGACTTATGATTGGGTTTTACTCCTGAGAAGGAAGCCCAAATCAAAAGTAAATTAAGAATGTTTAAGAGAAATTAAGACTAGGGCTTACTACTAAGGAGGAGGCCCAGGTTAAAGAGATTTAAAGACTGGGGCTTACTCTTGAAGAGGAGGCCCATGTTAAAGGGATTTGAAGACTAGGGATTACTCCTGAAGAGGAGGCCCAGGCTAAGAGAATTTTAGAATTAAGGGACTTGGGGCTTACTCCTAAGGATGATGCCCACATTTGTAGATCTTGAGACTGGGACTTACTCCTGAAAAGGAAGCCCAGGTTAAGGGAATTAAGTTTGGGTCTTAATCCTGAGGAGGATTCCCAAATTTTGGGAACTTTGATATTGGGGCTTACTCCTGAAAAGGAAGCCCAGACTTGGGAAATTATGACTGGGGCTTACTCCTAAGGAGGATTCCCAAATTAGAAGACTTGGGGCTTACTCCTAAGGAGGATGACCACATTAATGAGAATTTGGACTGGGACTTACTCCTGAAAAGGAGGCCTAGGTTAAGGATTCTCTCATCTTAAAGGATGAGGTTGAATGAATAAAATCTCCAACCATAGTGACATAAAGATGTGTAAATCACTAGGTTTTGAGAGATGTTCTATAGAATTCCTTTTAGATAAGGAAGAAAACAAAGTAAATATGACATAAATGGCTTTTAAGAGGGGTTTGATGGCTGAATCTTGAATAGGAGAGGTGGATAGGTATAGGAGAGGTGAAATGGGCAGGAAGGGCACCCAAAAAGAGAGGGGCGTGCAAGTCCTGCGTGGGTGCGCAAGTCCTGGTCGCACAGGTGTACCTGCACAACACTTGGCTACTTGCGCAATGGTCAACCCTTAGGGTATAAATTGGGCAAGGCTTGGCTCAAGCCCTTAGTACTATCCCTAGAGGCTTCCAAATGATAGGCGCACAAGTTCTGTTGAAGGGATAAGGCGGCGCGCAAGTGTGTCCATTTCCCTTAAGGGCTGGCCTCTTAGGCACGCAAGTGTTGATGATTTTCAACACTTAGGCCTTACTCCCCCTCTTTAGATCTTCTGTTATAGGTAAGAAATTAACTTAGAAGTGTTCGGAAGCATTGAGAAGTGACTAGGGCGCCGGGAGCTCAAATCTGAGTTTCTGGAATTTTTCCCTCCTTAAATGGGGGGCCCACAGGGGGTATTTATAGTCTGGAGAAGACCCTGAGTGAAATTCAGATAGGGCGCACAAGTCACCTGCGCGACCACTAGGCGGCACGCAAGTATACTTGCGTGACCTTGGTGGAACTTGCGTGACCCAAGTGCAAATGAAACTTTGTTCATGCCTTTGTCAATTTTTTATGCTTCTTCAAAGGATGAATCACTTTGGGTTCAAGGTATTTTCCCTTTTCATTCATTTAGACTCTGTGACAGAAAGGAGCGTCAACAACCATTTATTGGGAATCCTCCCCAACACCCGATCACTATATGTGAACTAACAGACGATGAAACACAAAAAATATCAATCCATTTAGATGGAATCCCCTGACTAGGTGTATAGAAATATAAGATAAAATAAGAATTCACCCTAATCACCGCACCAAGTAAACCACTCACACACTCAAGAAAACTAGGTAGTCACACAACATTCAGGATAAATAGAAATAAAACAAAGTAGGAAAGATTAATACTTTTTTTACATATTTCAGTCTTGCATCCTATATCTAAGAGAGAACACTGATTCACATTACATTATAATTGTAAGTTATAATATAAAATCAACATATAAGGAAATACAAGTCATAATCATATAAGATGGTTCAACAAACTCAAATAGAGGGTCATATCTAGTCAACTGGTTTTACCACCATCCAAGATTCATAGTGGTATCACTATTAAATTAAATGACTACTAATTGCCTATAGTTTTCCACGGATTGACCACAAACCTCTGGTAGATAAGATAATGTACCATGTCATCAAACCATTCGCCTGCCTATTTTTTGATAGATCAATCCACTACACATCATCAAAAGAGAGAACCTTATAATCAAACCATATTGACAAGACACCTTCTACTAGAAATCCCCACCACCACTGAGCATAAATATTGAGTTATTGTTCAATATTCCTCTATTCGGTAAATGTAATTAACACTTGAAGCTGGCTTCACACTCCCAACATAAATTACACACATGTCACTACTAATAAACATCCATAAAAATATTTAAACACTAATCAAGAAGGATGTTTATACATTAATATCCACCCCTTTTCATTAAATTTGGATCATCAATGATGTCTACCATAATAGAATCTCATCTTCTATAACTCTAGATGTTCAAAAAAGCTCTCCAAAAATCTCTAATTGCTATATAGAAAACCTATATTTTCCTCTTTATCAAATATCATCTACTTTTTACCTCCACATTAATCCTCTATTTAAGTAAATGTGTTAGCCCCTATTTATCATTGAAACCCATCTATAATTAATTAATTAAAGTCACTAATAAAATTCATATATCATTCATTATTTAAATCAAATTGAATATTTAATTTTTACAAATATTTATAGAATACAATGTGGTCATGTCCTACTACAGTGTGATTAATTCTACCTTTCACCTTTGATCTTGAAAACCATGGGATTAAGATTCAAAATTCCCACATTGTATGGCCATTTTCTACTTTAAAATTTCCATATATTGAACACACTATGATGTGGTGTTCTAGTAAAAATAGTGTGGCATTATCTTCCTAGATTATCATAAAAAATGACTATCTCAATAATGTACACCATTAATACTTGCCCCTTTTCCTCTAAAAACTACCTTCAAAATTCCTAAAATTCTCTATCCTATTTTGGTTGAGGATTTTGTAAACTTCTCTTGTAAACCATGATATGTACTATGATGCGGACACCTTTATCTCCCAATTTTCAGTTTTCTCTAGTTGATTTCATAAATAATGACCATTAAAATGATGTGGTCATCTTGAATAATCCATTTTTAGAATACCTCTAAGACTATTATTTTACTGAAATAACAACCATTATGGCATGGTCAAAATTAGCTCCTCATTTTTTAGTAAACCATGAACTCCACCACAACATAGTTCACTATTTCATGGACTTCAGGTATTTTCTCAAATAAAAGAACTTTCACTATGACTATAATCACCTACATCCATCATGGTTCTTATCAACACATCATAATCCTATCCATTATGACATGGTTTGATCATACTTTAGAAAAAAACACCTCCCAACTATGAAAATTCTTATGCATTCACCTAAAAACTCCAAACCATGTCAAATATATTTCTTCACACTAAAATTTTATCCTAAAATTGATAAAAAATACAAAAAATTAACAACCATGATTTAATCATCAACTCATAAAACCAATATACTTCCATTTAACAACTTAGGTTCCAATATTATCTATCATGAAATACCATGGTTCTAACATTATCCCCTTTAGATTTTTTGGAAATCCAATTTATCCACAATGAAATTCAACACTACTAATGCTATAAAAAAATAAAATAATAATAGAATAACTCAACCACATGCATATCATTGGATTCTCATAACTCCTCACATCTAAATTAAATCCTTGATGTTACTCCACTTGGGCCTTATGTCCACCATATATTATACCAAATACTCCCTCTCAAGGGTAGATTTCTCCCACTTGATATGAGAATTCTACTATGCCCCAATGATCATTGATTTCTTTTAGTTAACAAAATTCCTTACATGAATTTTGGGTTGTGTTTATTGAAAATGATATTGATAAATACTCTAAAATACTCATAACATAAATGAAGATTCATCGCTTAGAGTTTTTTAAGGCTTGAGGGAATATTGGAGTGAAGTTATTTGAAGTTATACTATGTTTATGATGTGGTGTATAGGAAGTTATGTCATGGTGGTTACCATGTTTATGAAAATGGTTAGAATCCCAGAAGTTGTTCTCATGGTTCTCACATAGGTATTTTAAACATGGAAGATGACTAGATTTATGTTATTATAGATTCCTTTTTATTTGAAAAAAATATTTTATGTCAAAAAACAATTGATTTATGCCATGGAGGTAGTCATGATATATTATCTTATGCTCTGAGAAAAGAATAAAAACATGATGTATGATTCTAAAACATCCATGGTTATGATTAAGTTTAGAAAATGGATTGGTTGATAATGGTTTAAGGTGTTTCGGTCATCATGGATGTGATACAAATTCAATTAATCCCTATATTCTACAAGGATATCCATAATGAGCATTTCAGTTACTGTTGTCAGAGGAAAAATGAAGAGTTGAGGTGAGTTCCATGCATTTCGATGAGAATTTTACATGGATTATGATTATTCCATGGTTAATATAAAATTATGAAATGGTGGTACTAAAATTTTAACTTCAAATTGGAGATTTTTAGGGGGTAAAGAAGGTTCGAAATTGTGAGGTTTTCAGCTTGGGGAAGTTGATGAATGGTCGAGATTTCACTAGGCCATGGTGAATTCTCCTATGTCATGGCGGGCCTTGTTCCAAATTATATATCTAATTTTAATTTACTATATTTTTATAGATATATTTAGATTTTAATTGTATATGATTATAGAGACCCTTACCCAGATACCCAGACGACACTCGAGTCATGAATACCACTACCACAAGAGCATTCCCCAATCCCCAAGGGCTAGTGACAAGAACCACATGTATTATTTTAAAATTAAGGAATCATTTACCCAATTTGATTAGAATGTTAAACCATTACCATATACTCTCAAGAAACCAACCCTGTAACACCCTTATATTTTTTAAAAAGAAGACTATATTCGATAACATACAAGATACACAACATCAAGCTTAAACGAACCATGAAATATTATTATTTAAATATGATCATTATAACCAAGATGTTAAATTGGATGATATGAATAGGATTAAATAAATTATGAAATATATATATAAATTTCATAATAAATACTAATTTATTGATTAATTATTAGAAAATTATCACTCAATTTTCAGTAAAGTCATTTTTTGCTTCAAATATATGTTTTATTCAAAAATGATTTTTATTTATTTTTGTGAGTGAATATTATAATAAATTTCAGAAACTTTTATAAATATAATTTTATAAAAATTATATAATTTTTTAAATAATTATATCAAAATTATATTAAGGTGAAATTTTGGGATTTTATGAAAAATTGATTTTTCAGTGAATAATGAAAAATACCAATTTTTGTAAAACTATCATTTCTTTTCATTAAAAAGTAACTTTATGATTTTAATTTTATATTAAAGTAACATAGGTATAATTTAATTATAAATAATATAATTAATTACATATAAATCTCCATTATACCTTATTTTGGTATAAGTTTATTTTTGGACTTAAAAAACACATTTTTCTAAAAACTGCTTTTCGTCGCACTTTGTGGTTTTAATTTTAAATTAATTTTACCACTTATATAAATTGAATAATAAAAAATGTATTCAATATTTATAATCATGAGGTTCAAAATTTTTAAATAGGTAAATTTATTTTTGGTCAATATGAATAATAACCATAGAATTTTTTTGGTTACCACAATAAAGGCAAATATGGTAATTAAGGATAAAAAAAACACGATTAGACCTAATAAATATCCATAGAACTTTTATTTATTTTATTAGATAAGTGAATTTCAAACTTTTCTATCCAATATTCTAAATTTTTTCAATTTATATCCACTTTACTTTGATTATAACATTTATATTATTCTAAGTAAATATAAAGCAAAAAATGTTACTCTCTTTCTTTTAATACCAATAATATTTTGTAACAGTTATAAAAGACTTATGTTAATTTATAAATGTTAATTTAAATATTTTTTTATAATGTTAATTTATTTTTAATTTATAGTGATAAAATAATTACCTTAAATGCTTACACAACGCTGACATAGTGCTTGTGTGAACAGTAGAAAAATCAAGTAAATAATTTGAAAAAATCTAAAAGTAATATTTTTTGAGTGATTTTTAGTGTACCAAGAATTTTATAGATAAAAATAACTTATTAGGTAAGTTTTAATGGATTATATTTTAATTCCTTTTCCATCATGTTGTTTTCAAATTCAAATTAAACGAATAGTTCTAAAAATGGCATTAATATTTTATAATAAAAAATATTTTATTAAATGATTTAAAATTACTAAAAATATTATATTAATAAAATTGAATGGTATATGGTTTAAAATATTAACCATGGTCTATTTATGGTCCAATTTTACTTTTATAGAAGCTTTCTTATCTCCTTTAGTGTAAAAACTTGTTATGGCAGTAAGTGTTAAAATGGTTAACAGAGTGTTAAAACCAAAAGATAAGGGTAAATACATCACATAAACTTGTAAATTTTTTATTTTATGAGAATATTTATAATAATAATTATAATATATTTTAATTATATCAATTTGGATTCATTTTTCATTGATAATTAATTTATATTAATTTAATACTTTAAGAAATTCTAAGAATGCCCCTACTCTTTCTGATAGAAGGGCACATCCTATACTCTTTTCTTCACACTTAAAAATTAATTTAGTTTAGAAAATAAATTACCAAATACCTTAATAACATCACTAAACATGTTATAGAGGTATTATTTTGGGCAGAATACCAACCTTATGAGGATTAAGGTGCAAAGCTTAAAAGGTTGTTTGGAGAATAGGTATAACTTTTAACCGAATGTTTTACATTTATTTTTTATCAAAACTCATTAAAATAATCTTAAACTATTATTAAATAATTAAAATATCATATTAAATATAATAATATTTTTTATATTAATTTTATAATATATATATCTATCTCCTCTTCCATCAAATGGGAAATAAAACTACCATTCATGTGTACGACAGACTACTACCTCGCAAACTGATGAAATTCGTTTTCCATCACCACATCTCAAATACAGTTATAATGATGGATTTAATGTATATATATATATATATAATATTCATGACATAATTAAAATTCTTTAAATACATGATTTCATATATTTTCTTACCTTTCCATCTATTGAAAAATGATAACGTTGTTCGTGTGTACGTGTGGATTACCACCTCTATGAAGCGATGTGATTCATTTTTTATCACCAAATAAAATAGATGAGATATATAAAGTATTAAAAGATATAATATGATATTTATTATATAATAATAATTCTTTATATATAAAATAATACTTATCTTCTTTCCTTCATAGTCGTTGAAAAATGGAAACATTACTCATGCGTGCGTATGACCTACTGTCTCCATGATTGCAACTTAGTTAATTTTTTATAACCATATTTAATGGTGGGTATTAAAAGTATAATTAATATATTAAAATGATAATTATTTCATGGTTATTATTCTATAGATGATGTAATAATTATCTCTTTGACTATGGTCAACATACTAATGTCATTTTGAAGTTATGAACCAAACATCCGCAAAATATCCGACATGAACTTAACCGATTAAGTAATTAAATATACCATTTAAAATAAATGGAATAAATGATTTAATTATGGACCGAATGGTCTGAAGGCCTTATTTTTTATTTTATTATAAATAATACACCTTTTAAGGGTTGAAGGGGAACCTGAACATGACCCGTAGGCCCAAGGCACAAGGCCCGACTAACCCACAATACATGACCCGAAGACCTAGAGGCATACCATGCCCATTACATGACCCGTAGTCCCAACCCACTAGAACTAACTCTCCCCAGCTTCTACGTCATTGATCACCTAGATCCCCACCTTGCATTGCTGATCGGCCATCATTGACCCGTACAAAGCTGCACGGTGCCTGGTTCTAATGGTGGTTTCCATACCCTCTCATTCTTCCAATCTGATTTGTTCTGCTTCTGGTGGATGCTACTCTTGTGGCTATGATCCTCTTCTGGGGATTTCTCTATGTGAACTAGTCTACTCCATGATCTCTGTGGCTTAAAGGCCCTATGGCCCAAAGGCCTTTGATGACCCAAAGGCCCTTGAGACCCGTAGGCCCAAAACGGTGGCCTGAAGGCCCAAATCAGGTGAATAGTTTCGGCTGCTACAGTACTGAATAGTAACTACTACAGTACTACTCCAGTACTGCTATAGTACCAGAAATTCACCTCCACCCGGTTTGAACCTGGGTCTCTTGGATGCCATGCAGGAGCCCTTACCACCTGGGTACGGGATCGTTGGCATTTAATTATGAAGTATTAAACTTTTGAAATGTTTTTAATAAACTGAATAATTGATAAAAGTTTACTATACAGGATTTAAAGGACATACATGGAAAGTCTGGACTCAAGGTATGGCATTTCATCTAAATTTCCCTTTATTGAGGCATGTTTTAATGTTATGCACCTAATTTTTTATATGGTGTATATGTTCCCCCTTTTATATGTTATATAATTAATCCTACACAATTCATGTTATTTTAATTTTCAATTCAAATTATTTTCATTCAAGGGGTTTTTTCCTGAAATTTACAAAGTGGAAAGGGTTTCATAACTCAATTTTCTTTCATTGGGTTATATAACTTATTAATTGATTATATTATGCCAAGATTATGTGAAAAATGGAATTGGTTTAATTTATATTCTATTTAAACTTATTTTTTTTGGATTTACATTTTTTACACATAATATTTATACTGATTAATTATCAATTCAATGATATGATCTTTATAAGGGTTATTCGCCTCAAAATTTCTTTCTTTGGGACCTGATTTTATGTTATGAAGCTATATTATTTATGAGGTATATATACTAACTCATTTACATGTAACATCATGGATTTAATTATGATAATGATATTTAATGTTTCATTTCAATTTATTCTTTAATGGGGGTTACAATTCAAAAGTTACCAAAGTGGTAAGGGGTTTATGTTTTAATCCCATTTTAATCGGGATTATTTATACCTAAATTTAATTTGAGGAAATTATATGATAATTATTTTATAAAACCATTTAATTGTTCTTATAATCTATATATTTATGAAATTTTGAAGTTTTAGTACTATTTTCCTCTCTTTGGTACCCTAAATGGTTCAGAAAATGTTTTAAAGAAAATCCAATATTATTTATCCTCTTTCGATCGGAATTTTTTTTATTACATATCCATGTTTTCTAAAATGTTTTAATTTTTTTTAATATTATTAAATTATTGTTTAAATTCATTTTTACACATGTTTTATTTTTTACAAAATGGTTTAGAAAGGATCTTATCGTCGTTTTCTGAACAAGATACTTTTTATTATAGGTGTGAAAATAATATTTGTTTTAATGATTATGACATGAAATAAATTTACTGCCATCATGAACACTCAATTATTTTAATATTCCTTTACAAGTTTCCATGGTAATTTTCAAAGAATATTTTTTCCTAATATTCTACAATTTTTTAGTTTTTAAGAGTGATTTTCAAAGTGGAATGGGTATTTTTCTCAAGAATGTTTTTAATGATATTTCAATGGTATCTCTATACATCAATAAAAACAACCCTTTATGTTACTTATGCTCCATTAGGGATATATTTTAATTAAACCATCCCAATTATTTATATGGATGGAATTTTATTATATCAAAGAGATCTTCATGGAACCCATTTATTTTCTACGGGTCAATCAAGGTATGAAAGGAATAATGGTTGTTTCTATGAGTTTTATGATAAAATGAAAGATCTATATACTTTATTAATTTTATGGTAATTGGAAATTATTTATTATGATGGGTGGTCCTGATATAGCTCATGATGATGAGTGAGACCAATATAGCTTACAATGACAGGTGGGCTCGATATATCTCCCCAATACATTGGGTAATGATTATGTTCTTTGAATAATTATTCTTAAAGCTTACTATAATGGTTATTCTAATTTTAAGGGTTCTTTTAAGGGTTATATTAAGATAATGTTTCAATATACCAACATGTTTTCTTTAATCCTGTTATGGATATTTAATGGTTATTTTGATCAAGTTTGATATCACATGGCACATGATTATTGATTCCTATGAATCTTGAATTTTTTAAAACTTTATTCCATGTATCATGTTTTATGATCTAAGTTTTGATGGGTATAAATTCTATTATATTATGCTCATACACTTTGATTATTTCATCATAACCTTATTCTCATCATATTCTTTCCGATGACATTCAATTGTTAATGCTTATGTTTACAATTACCGAGCATTTTGGATCACCCTTCTTATGTTTTCTATTTCCCCAAATTGTGAAGAAAAGGTTTTGATTATGTTATACTTAATAAGGTTACTATAAGTGAAAACATAGCGGTAGATGATGTAGTTTTTTATGAAATAGTTGTTTATGTATACAAGATGTTATGTAAGAGTTTGTCCTAATTCTCTAAAACTCTAAATATAAAAGGTCCTTAAGTATGTAAGTAATCCAATATTTCAGTTTGATGTTATATTTTTTAAGGGTTTAAATTGGGTCATGTTTATTAGTATCAAATATAGAAATGTAAATATATATTTTTAGCACCAGATCCTTGAGTATGGGTTCAAGGTTGCTATAGTTGGTATCAGAGCAAGGTTTAGACAACTTTAAAGATTATGATGTTTTCATGTGAGGTTAACTTAAGATTTATGAATACCATCAAATGTTTATAAGTTTAAGGTTAATGATAAGTTAAAAGGAATATCCACACACTTTAAGGTTTATGTGATAGGAATTTAAGATGATTAAGAGTATTTTGGGAGATATAAATGATAATTAAACCCTTGAATTTAGTAAGTCTTTTAGTAAAAATGTTATTTGAGGAATACATGTTGAATTATATTTTGGAATTATATATTATTTTAATGTGACTTTATGGTGATTTAGGATATTTATAGAAATTATTAGTATATTTTAAAGATTATATGATTAGGGCATATAGATTTTTGGATATATGACTTTATGAGTGACTAATATTTATTGGAGATAAATGATAAATTGATCTTAAAAGAATACGTGATCAAATACTAATGATATTTTGGTTTTGAACTTAGTCAATAATATTTTGAATAATTTTAAGGATAGTTATTTATCTAATGATTTATGTTAAACTTTGGGTGTTATTGTTGAAGTTTTGGAGATTAATGTTGTATTTATTCATATGAAGGTTTATTCATATTGAATATTATCTTATCTTGTGCTAACCATTTTGGTTTTGGTTAATATTTAAAGATATGAGAAATAAATTATTATCATTTTGTGGATTATATGATATGATTGAAGTTGATTTTGGTGTTTCATGCATGAAAAATTTATCTTTAATACTCATCATTTAGAGAAAAAGATGAGATTGTGGTGGAAATTGATTAAAGGAAGAAATTATATTTTCCAAGAAAGTATATTTCCTTATGTTCTTAGTCTATATGGTAAATGAATTCCTAAATTCTAGGAAAAGGATATTGAAAAAAAAGTTATCATATTAACTTCATTTATTATGAATTGATGGTATTTTTTACACCTCATTGATTTATGGTTTTTTGGTCATCGACACTCTTAAGATAATTCACTTTCTTGTGATAAATGTTAGCAGTCACTCGCCATCATTATTTGGACATTATGTTTTTCTTCCAAGTCCATATTTTCACTTCTAACTAATGTTCTCCTATTTTTAAATCATATTATGTGTTATTATAGAATACCTTCATATTTTCCTTTCCCTCTTTTCAATAGGAAGTTTTATTAACCCTTTTTATGATGCATACTTACAACAAATATATTTTCAAATGTCAAACCCTTAATTTCTGAGCTCAAGTTCAAATTTAAAGGATGTAATTTATTAGGCGGGGGGGGGGGGGATAATTTAACACCCAAATATATTTTTTAAAACAATACTATGTTTGATAGCATATAAGATACACAACATCGATCTTAAATGAACCATGAAATATTATTATTTAAATATGATCATTATAACCTAGCCATTTAATTAGAGAATATGAATAGAATCAACTTAATTCTTAAATATATATATAAAGTTCCTATTAAATACTAATTTATTAATTAATTCTTAGAAAATAAGCACTCAATTTTTAGTAAAATCATTTTATGTTTCAAAAATATTTTTTCATAAAAAATGGTTTTTATTAATTTTTGTGAGTGAATATTATAATTAATTTATGAAACTTTTAGAAATGTTATTTTATAAAAAGGATATAATTTTTTTAATAATTATAAAAATTATCTTTAGGTGAAATTTTGTCATTTTTCTGAAAAGATCGATTTTTTAGTGAATAGTGAAAAATACCGATTTTTATAAAATAATCATTTATTTTCATTAAAAAGTACATTTATGATTTGAATTTGATCATAAAGTAAAATAAGTATCCTTTAATTATAAATAATATAATTAATTACATAGTAATCATCATTATACCTTATTTTAGTATATGTTCATGTTTGGGCTTAAAAATGGATTTTTCTATAAACTATTTTTTGTCACGTTTTTTAGGTTTAATTTAAAATTACTTTATGACCCTTCTAGAAATTGAATCTTGAAAAATGGATTCAATATTTTTAATTATGAGGTATAAATTTTTTAAATAGGTCCATTTTATTTTTGATCAATACGAATAGTATCCATAGTAAATTTTTGGTTACCACGATAAAGGTAAATCGAGTAATTAAGGTTAAAAATAATGTGATAAGGCCTAAAAATATCCATAAAACCTATATTTATTTTATT
Source organism: Viscum album (assembly GCA_963277665.1). Taxonomy (NCBI): domain Eukaryota; kingdom Viridiplantae; phylum Streptophyta; class Magnoliopsida; order Santalales; family Viscaceae; genus Viscum; species Viscum album. Next base: position 1,146,319,589 of record OY728142.1, on the reverse strand, counting down.
TTATAAGTGTGTATTGAAATTTTCTATCTAATATTCTAAATTTTGGAAATTTCTAGCCAATTTCCTTTTATTATAACATTTATATTATTTTAAGTATATATAAAGTAAAAAATGTCACTCTATTGCTTTTAATATAAATAATGTTTTGTGATAAGGATAAAAAAATAATTTTCAGTTATAAATATTTATTTTAAATATAAATTATTTTTTTATTAGGTTAATTTTTAAAATTTTTAGGGATGAAATAATTACCTTTAAATTCTTACACAACGTTGACACAATGCTTGTGCAAGTAGCACAAAAATCAAGTAAATAATTTTAAAAACTCTAAAAGTAATATTTTTTGAGAGTTTTATCATGCACCAAGAATTTTATGCAAAAAAATAACTTATTATATAAATTTTAATGGATTATATTTGAATTAATTTTCTGTCATGTTGTTTTCAAAGTCAAATTAAATGAATAGTTCTAAAAATGAAATTTCTATTATTTTATAATAAAAAATATTTTATTAAATTATTTAAAATTCCTAAAAATATTATATTCATCTAATTTAAGGACATCTGGTTGAAAATATAAACCATGGTCCATTTGTGGACCACTTTTCCTTTTATAGTAACTTTCTCGACTCCTTTAGTGTAAAAAACTTTTATATCGTGGTAAGTGTCAAAAAGGTTAATAGGGGATAAAACCAAAAGACAAGGGTAAAAAAATCACCTAAAATTGTAAAATTTTTATTTAATGAGAATATTTAGACCCATAATAATAATATATTCTAATTATATCAATTTATATTCATTTTTCCATGATAATTAATTTATATCAATTTAACACTTTAAGAAATTCTAAGAATGTCCCTTCCCTCTCTTATAAAAGGGAACCTCCTATCCTCTTTTATTAATACTTAAAAATATATTTTTATTATAAAATACATGAAAAAAATCCCTTCCTAACATCCATACCCATTTTATAGAGGTCTTATTTTGAGAAAAATACTAACCTTAGAAGGGTTAAGCTGTAAAAGAAAAGAGGTTGTCCAAACAAGAGGTATAACTTTCAACCGAATGTTTTAGTTTATCTATTATTCTACTTAATTAAAATATTATTCAACCATGGTGAAATAATAACACTATTATATTATATATACTAATATATATATATTTTTGTTAACAGAATAACCTATATCCACATCCTCTTCCATCAAATGGGAAATAGAATAGCCCTTCGTATTTACGGTGGACTGCCGTCTCACGAACTGATGAAATTAATTTTCCATCACTACCTATTATGGATTTTTATAATGATGGATTTAATGTTTATATATGATATTCATGAAATAATTATAATTCTATAAAGATAATATATCATCTATTTTCTTACCTTTCCATCCATTAAAAAATGATAACGTCATTTGTGTGTATGTATGGATTACTACCTCCACAAAGTGGCGTGATTAATTTTTTATCACCAAATCACATGGATGATATATATAATATATTTAAATATATAATATAAAATTTATTATATAATAATAATTCTTTAAATATAAAATAATACTTACCTTATTTCCATCACGATTGTTGAAAAATGGAAACGTTACACATGTGTACGTATAGACTACCATCTCCATTATTATAAGACAATTCATTTTTTATAACCATATTTAATGGTTGGTTTTAAAAGTATAATTAATTTATATAAATGATAATTATTTCATGATTATTATTTTGGATATTATTAAATAATTACCTCTTTGACCATAGTCAACATACCAAAGTCGTTTTGAAGTTATGAACTGAACATCCTCAAAATACATGACATGGACTTAACTGATTAATTAATTAAACATGTAATGGAAATAAATGAAATAAATGGTTTAATTATTAAGTATTAAACCTGGGAAATGTTTTTATAAAATTAAATAATTGATAAAAGTTTATTATATAAGAGCTAAAGGACATACTTGGTAAGTCTGGACTCGAGGTAAGAGACTTTGTCTCTATTTCCATTCATTGAGGCATGTTTTAATGTTATGCACCTAATTTTTTTATGGTATATATAATTCAAATTTTAAATATTATATTATTAATCATCCATAATTAATGTTATTTTAAGTTTAAATTCAAACTATTTTTATCTAAGGGAATTTAACTTGAAAGTTACCAAGTGGTAAGGGTTTTATAACTCAATTCTATTTCATTGGGTTATATAAATTTTTCATTGATTATATTATGTAAAGATTATATTTGAAATATCTTTTTTTTATTTATATTTTATTTACACTTGTTTTTTTGGATTTAAATTTGTTACACATAATTTATCCATTGATTAAATCTCAATTCAATGATATGATCTTTGTAAGGGTTATTCATATCAAATTTTCTTTCTTAAGGACACACATTTATGTTATGTACATATCTTATTTTTGAGGTGTATATAATACCTATTTTACATGATATCTCATTAATATCCTTATGATAATTATATTTAAAGTTTCATTTGAACTTATTCTTTAATGGGGATTATGATTCAAAAGTTACCAAAGTGGTAAGAGATTTATGTTTCAATACCATTATAATCAGATTGTTTATACTTGAATTTACTTTAATGAAATTATACGATAATTATTTGATAAAACCATTTCATTTTTACTATCCTATATATATTTATATAATTTTAAAGTTTTAGTACCATTTTCCTCTCTTTGGTACTCTTAATGGTTCAGAAAACATTTTCAAGAAAAGATGATCTTATTTATCCTATTTCGGTCGAAAAAACTTTTTATCCCATATCCATGTTTTCTAAAATATTTTCAAAAATGTTTTTTACTATTATTAAATTATTTTTAAATTCATTTTTTCCAACATTTTAATTTTTTTAAAATGTTTTAAAAGAATATTTTTGTCGTTTTTTGAATAAGGTACATTTTACTGGAGGTGTGAACTGAATATTTGTTTTAATAATTACGACATGAAAAAAATTTACCACTATCACGAGCACTCAATGTTTTAAATCTTCCTTTAGAAATTTTCATGTTTATTTTTAAATAAAATCTTTTTCATAATATTCTAGAAATTTTTAGTTTTTAAAAGTGATTTTCAAAGTGGAAATGGTATTTTCCTCAAGAATGTTTTTAATGATATTTTAATGTAACTTATATTCATAAAAAACAACCCTTTATTTTACTTATGCTCTACTAGATATATTATTTAATTATACCATCCTAATTATTTCTTTGGATGGAATATGATTATTTCAAATTGACTGTCACAGAACTCATTTCTTTTACATGGGTTAATCAAGGTATAAAAGGAATAATGGTTGTTTATATGAGTTTTATGATGAAATAAAAGATTTATGTACATTATTCATGTTACAGTTCTTAGAATTTTTGTATGATGATTGGTGAACCTGATATAACTCATAATGATGGGTGATACCAATATAACTCATGATGAAGGGTGAACTCGATATATCTCTTAAATGCATTGGGTAATGATTATGTTCTCTAGATAATTATGTTAAAATTTGATTGTAATGGTTATTAAAATTATAATAGTCCTTGTAAGGGTTCTATATAGAAAATATTCCAATATATCAATATGTTTTATTTTAATATTTCTATGGTTATTTAATGGATCCTTTGATTGAGATTGATATCACATGGCTCGTGATTATTGATTCCTATGACTCTTTCCTTTGTTAAAGATTTATGAAATGCCTCATATTTTATTATCCATGTTTGGATGGGTATAAATTATCTTATATTTTTCTCATGAACTTTGATTAGGTCATCATACCCTTAGGCTCATCTTATTATTACTGATGAAATTCAATTGTTAATGCTTATTTTTACCCTTACTGAGCATTTGATCCCACCCTTATCATGTTTTCTATTTCCCCAGGTTGTTAAGAAATGTTTTAATTATGTTGTACCTAATAAGGTTACTATATGTAATGAACTTAGTGGGTAGTTATGTATATTTTTATGAAAAATTGTTTTATGTATCTAAGATGTTATATAAGAGTTTTTCCTAATTCTCAAAAATTATAAACCTAAAAGGTCCCTAGGTATGTAAGTGATACAATATTTTATTTTTATGTTATATGATTTTAAGGGTTAAAATGGGTTATTTTTATCAATATAAAACCCATAAATTTCACAGATTTTGTTTTAGCACCAGATCTAGGTGTACGGATTTAGGGCTATTATAGACCTGACTCATCAATATGTTAGATGTCTCCCAAAACAAGTAAACAAGACACTCAATTATAACTGAAGAATAACATAAAGGGAAATGAAAACATATCTATATGAATGAAATTAGAAAACAGAAATCCAATCACCATGATAAAATTTTGGTAAGGTTATGTAAAAATATTCAGACTTAACAAAACTAAGTGTAAATATGTGAAATTTTACCAAAATTTGAATAGCCACTAAAAAATCCAATAACTACTTAAATACATGCTCATACCTGAAATATAGCACATGAAGCTTCATGTACACTAGGGTGTCCATACAGGGTTTGAGTGAAACATTCTTGTTATGGGGTGTAACAAAAAAATATATTCCATAAGTTAAAATTTAGTATAGTGGTCAACCTGGGTTGTCTCGAGATAGGATCACTCAACAATAACATTTTTCACTTGAAATTAGAGAAATAATTGGAGTTTTTTTTTAAATTGTTTGATTTTAAAAAATAAATCAAGCAATAAAAATGAATTTTGAACCCAAATTGATGAAGAGAGTGATAGGGTTAGGGTAGGATCACCTTTTTTAATTTCATCATGGTTATAAAAATCATTCCCCCTCTTTTCCTATTGAATTATACATGAAAAGGCTCCTAAATCGAGTTGTTAATCACCCTTGGTTGAAGGAATCAATGGAAACCACTCCCATGTGCATGAAAGTTCATAAACCATTCCCAAAAAACTAAGTAAAGTACTGATCATGATTTTTTTCTCTTTATAAATCTAGAATCAATTCACTTATTCCACACATGTTCCAATGATCGCTAGACACTCACCACCTAACACAATCTGCTCGATCGAGACAAACTGTACTAGGCAGAGGGAGTTTAAAGAACTTCAACCAAAGATATAAAAAATTAATGACACCAAAACCATAAATATGATTACATTAAGAGAATTGTGAACCACTTAAAATATAAATCATTCAATAGAAAAATTTATAGTTTTAAATTAAAGCACAAGACTCCGAAGTTACAAAAGGAAAACACCCACTTCCCTGATCACTCAAAATCTTTACCCCTCCACATAAAGGGTAATAGAGTTAAAAGGGGAATAAGAGAACATTATGAAACTAAGAAAAGAGAAAAGAGAAAATTCACAGCACTTCAATATTTAAATCCTCTATCACATCCCCTCTTTCTCCTTCTTCGACACCTTTGAATGGAGGTAGACACTCATATTTATAGGGTTGAGGGGTATAAAATTTTACCTCTGGGTTATATCCACAAAAATGTTGAGTTTATTTCACATGATAAATGGCCTAATATTAGGAACTTGTATTCATAAAAACTTTTCCCCCATCTCTTTTAAATTCTCCTACAAAATATTAGTTTATTTGGAAAAGTTTCAAAAAAGTTATTCCCAAATTACTGAAGAATAATTTTTATGGCCAAGGAGATTCCTCAAATCCCTCCACTTTGGAGCATTAAATGGATTCTTAATGACTTAAATTTTCCATTAAATTTAACGTTTAAATGATTATAATAGTTATATTTATAATCCATCTAGAATAACTTTATTTTGATGTCTCTAGGCCAGGATATTCCTCTATTACTTAGGTGGGGTCCATTCTATCGGCCATAAAACTTTCCCCACTTGATTGATTTTTCTAGCCCATTGTGTTTTGAATTGGATCTGGGTCCAGAAGAAAAAGTTGAGTACCACTAACAAAGTAATAATAAAAAAATAATCATTTAAATTAGATAAAAATTGTAAAATTTATGCTCGGAATATAGAAGTGCCAGAAAATTGTTAAATTTCCATAATTAAGAAATTTCCACAATTAAGCCCAAAATTAACTAAAAATACTAAAATGATGCAAATAAGATCAAATTGATTAATTTTAAAATATTAATTAATTTAAAAACGTACTAATAATTATTAAAATATTATCTCTATGAATTCCCCCTGTAAGAACCCGAGTTTTGCTATGAAAGACTTTGGAATATTCTTGATGATATTCCAGAGCAGCGCCTTCGGACGGCGTGCGATTCCGAGCCCCGGAGTGGCCGGAATTAAATTTTCAGTGCGTTCACACTGGGAATGATAAATAAATGGGATAACTCCTAAACAAAGTTCCGGATCAGAGATCCGAGTGTACGGATGGGTGCGGAATGGGGTGTTTACCCTAGGAACGACATAAAACTTGTCGGCACGGGATGTTTGGACCCCTCGCCCGCTTCTGGAACGTTAAACGGATTAATTAATTCGTTTAATGGCGAAACACTAGTATCTCTTAAATGGTGGCTCGGATTGGAAAACCAAGGGCACCGTTGAGTTCGGAGCGTGCCGTTTACCCTAGGAGGGGTATAAGTTTTTCGGGCGCTGGCCGTTTGTGAAAAATGGCCCCAGGGGTGTTTTCGTAATTTGGCAGCCTCGGGCTCTAAGTTTAATAACTTTTGAACGGGGTCTCAGATTAAAATTCCGAGACCGCCGTTGTGCTTGAAACGTCGTGTTTACCCCAGGGACACCCTCCTTTTTGTCTGCTTCGGGAGCGGAGTCGGGGGCGTGCCGGGCGGGGTGTTTAAGTGTTTTTATTTAAACACACACCCCCCCTTCTTCCTCTTCTTCTTCTTCCTCACAACCCCTCCCCTCCCTTCCTCCTTTATGGCGAGCTCCGGCGAGGAGACTCCGGCAAGGTGGCTCCGGCGAGACGATGGAACGCGGTGGATCGCGCGGGAAGCGCCGGGCGAAGCCCAACGAGGTAGGCGGATTTGAGTTTTTCTCCCCTTCCCCGTTTTAATCCTTATTTATGATCAATCGCACCAATGGATCGTCAAAAAAATCCCGTGGTTGCGTAGATCCTGTCCCGAGCTTTCCGGAAAGCTATCTGGATCAAAATTTCGACCACCGGATCGTTCCCGGTGGTCCTTGAAATTTTTCCGGCCGTGAGGCCGGTTTCGGGCGAGGGCCGAAGGCGGCAGACGGCGGCGGCGCGGGGCGGAGCGTGGCGCAGCAGGGCTGTTGGCCGGGGGCTTCGAAGGCGGTGGCGGCGGCGCTTGCCGGGAGGCGGCGGCTGCCGGGAGCCGGCCGCGGTGCCGGCCGTGGGCGCCGGCAGGCGGAGGAGACGGGGGCCGCGAAGCGCGCGGCCCCGTGCGTCGACCGCGACCCGCGTCTTGCGGGTCGCTGTGGGGAGTCAACCGGCCGCAAGGCGGCCGGTCGGCTGGAGCAAGCCGCGGCCAAGCTGGCCGCGGCGGGGTGAAACGGACCCGCGGCTAAGCTGCGGGCCGGCTGTGCGGACCGGGCCGGCCGGCGCGGGCCGGCCCAAACAGGGCGGACCGGCCGGTCCGGCCCAAGGGGCTTTGCCCCTCAGACTTCGGACGCCCGTATTTCGGGCTACGGGCGTCCGTTTTGCGCGCTGTCTGTGGCAGCGCGGAGCTTGCGTCAAGACAGAGTTTTTGAGATGGTTTCGGGAATTTTTAATTCCCGAAACGAGGGGCCGCTAAGGCGCGACGCGTCCTTAAGTGGACGAGCGTTTTTCCGAGATTCTTGTTTTGGACGGCGCGGACGCGTCCGACATCCGTTTTGAGCGCCGTCAGCGGCGTTGTGACCCTGGCACTGAGGCGGAGGTTCCCAGGGCGGTTTCGGGTGTTGGGACTGGGTTTGAGGCGCGGGCCCCACGGGCCGACTCTTGAGCTGCGTGCGGCGTTTCACGACTTTTCCATCGGACGTCCGTTCAGGGCGTGCGAGCAGTCGTTTCTGGATGTTTTTATGAGGGGATTGCAATGGTGCAATCCGCCCACTCAAATTCGGCACGATGGTGCGGGCCCCACGAGGGCCGTTTAGGGAGTTGGCGGTGATTTCCAGTTTTATCACCGGGCGACCGTTTTGGATGAATGAGTAGTCCATCTTGTGTGCTTTTTCGTGAGGATCACAACGGTGCGATCCGTTCGTGGAGTTTTGGGACCGAGTTGTGGGTCCCACGTGGAGCCGCTCGTGTGCGGTGTGCCGGAACACATCTTTTTCTCCGGATACCCGTTTTACTCAAGCGAGTAGTGCTTTCGACGTGTTTTCCGAGAGCATTGCGATGGCGTAGTCCGCCCGACCTCTTTCGGAGATGTGGTGTGGGTCCCACCCGACCGAGCTACGGTGAATAGTACCTTTTTCACCGGGTGGCCGTTTTGGGTGATTAAATAGTCAATCCCGTGTGTTTTTACGAGGGGATCGCAGTGGCGTGATCCGTTGGTTCATTTTCGGGATTCTGGGGTGGGCCCCACGCGGGTTGGTCACGGTGAATAGTACCCTTTCCACCTGTTGACCGTTTTGGGCGAGTGAGTAGTCTAACTCGCGTGTTTTTCCGCAAGGATTACAACGGTGCAATCTGTTTGGTTGTGCGGATCCTCTTGAGCGATCTTGTTAAATGTGGAAGCATGAAAGGTGCTCTAGTGGTGGTTCGCCCTACTTTTCTTGTAGTGGACCTTTGGCGAGTGATTGCGTGCACTCCCGTGTGAGTGATGTAATTGGTTGAGGTGATGTGGTTGGCCGAGCCTGGGCCTTTGAGGTGGAGTTGTTGCGTCACGCCTTCGTGCTGACGTTGGGTGCCGTGTGCACGATAGCCTATGGGCTGGAACGAGGTATACTCTGGGAGTATACGGGAGCGCTTGGAGGTACGTGTGGTTTGTACCTAAGATTTTCGTGCGCTTGGTTGGGGTTGACTTGGGGCCACACGTCGTGTGGGACCCATGTGCGTGCCGTGTTCTGCCTTACGTACTTGGACCTCTCGCAGCGTAGAGGGTCCCTCTGTGCTCGTTTGTTGACCAACAGGGTTGAGTGGTCTCCCCCCTGGTTTCGTTCTCGATGGATTGGCCGGTAGTAGTGTTAGTGACACCAAGTGATAGAACAGGTGCTGAACCCCTTTGGGTGAGTTGTACTGGAGTTGGGTGGTTGCGTGATGCCCACTCCGTGTTCGGTTGGCCAGTGTTGTATCCTCCAGTGGAGATGGCCAGGGCAATTCTGGGTTCTACCCTCCAGTGGGGCTGGGCAGTGGGTTACTCATCGACCTCTTCGGGTTTACCCTCCAGCAGGGCTGGGTAGTGGGTTGCCCACTGACTTCTAGGGTTTACCCTCCAGCAGTGACTGGGCAGTGGGTCACCCGATGCTATTAGGGTCTACCCTCCAGTAGAGACTGGGCAGTGGGTCACCCGATGCACTTAGGGTCTACCCTCCAGCAGAGACTGGGCAGTGGGTCACCCGACGACCTCTTATGGTCTACCCTCCGGCAGGGCTGGGCAGTGGGTCGCCCGTCGTCTAGTTCCAAGTCTACCTTCCAGCAAGGATGGGCAGTGGGTTGCCTGTCGACCTATTCCAGGTCTACCCTCCAGCAAAGACTGGGCAGTGGGTCTCCTGATGATGTATTAGGGTTTACCCTCCAGCAGGGCTAGACAGTGGGTCACCCGATATCTGAATATGGTTTACCCTCCAACGGGGCTGGGCAGTGGGTCACCTGATGATGTATTAGGGTTTACCCTCCAGCAGGGCTGGGCAGTGGGTCACCCGATATCTGGTTATGAATTACCCTCCAGCAGGGCTGGGCAGTGGGACACCTGTTAGCATTCCAGACTCAGTTCTCTCGACTAGGCTAGTCCGTGGCTTACCTCCATGATTACCGGAGCATGACCCTTGGTTGTACGGGTCAGTGTTGTGACGACTTGACTTTGAGGAGACCTCTCGACTGCGGGGTAGTGACGAGGTGTAGTTTGACTTTCCCTAGAACTCTCAAGTTCTAGGGGCACTTTCCCCACCGAGACACGTTCTTGTGACACGATCTAAAACCGTGCGGGCGAGACAGTGCCGCCCAAAGAGGATAGTATCAAGGTGCGGTGACTGAGCCCCTTGGCTTGCGGTTCAGGGCAGACGTGCGGGTTGCTGGGCGATGATGATGGTTTATGTCTGGGACTGTTGGCGACTCTTTCTTGGGCTGAGCTACGGGACGGATATCCCCTTACGAGTTTGTTCGGGCTTCTTGGCAGAGCATAAGGATATGTATATACCTTTTTTCTGGTACCCACTCCTTGGGTTTTGTCTACTCTCCTTCTAGGAGAGGCGAAGATGTGCGGGGTATGCCACGTGCTTTCCGTGTCTAGCTTCTCATGGTTGGATGAGTCTACTCTCCTACTATAGGTAGCGAAGACTCGACAGGAAGTTCATCTTCTCACCGTTTCTTGATCCTTGTGTCTGGATGAGTCTACTTCCTTTCTTTTGCTGGGTTGAGCTGGACTCTCTACTGCACCCTCAGTTGTACCCCTCTACTTTTCTGTTCGCTCTACCGCTCACCCTTCGGTACCTCCTTTGTTGCTTCCTCGAGCCTTCGGGGTATCCTACTGAGTATTTTTATACTCACCCCTGCTTGGGATTTGCCCGCACTTGGTGTGCCCTTGCAGATGACAGACAGGTGGAGCGTGACTTCAGTGGAGCGTAGGAGCTTAGGAGCTTGGACCGCATGCGGTGGTCGTGGCCGGGTTCTAGGTGGGAGACCCGTCATCAATTTCTTTTGTTTACCTGTTGCCGGGTTGTGGCACTTTTGGTTGGGCTCGTGTTTTTCCCCTTTTCTTTTCAGTTTTTACTTTGTACTTGTAGAGGTCGATGCACTTTGTGGTATTTTTATAGCAGTTTCCCTTTCCTTTTCTTTGCTTGCCTTTACTTTTACTCAGCACTTTTGCATCGAGTTTGCTGCGTGTGTGTGTACAGGTGCTTAGGCAAAGGCCTCCCCGAGTTATTGTGCCTTCGGTGCTGGTCGCCAGCCCCTGGCCTATGGAGGCGGGCCTGGGGTAGTTGCGGCTCGAGCCCGGGTAGGGTCGGGTCGTGACACCCCCACACTTAGCACTTGGACTCCTGAACAAGTAAACATCAAAATCAAATCAAAGAAAATTCAAAACACATACCCATGAGATCCACTAATTTTAAACCATGAAACAAAAGATATCATGACTCTTTAAAAATCATTATTTAAAGTTCTCAAATCATATCATTCAATTTATTTACTCTTTATTTCTCCTCTCATTCACATAAGACACCTACCTCACATGAATTTTATCTCATCTAAAAAATATCAATTCTCAATAATGCTTTTCACATCCAAACTCATGAAAGGGTCACCATAGGATTGATAAATTTTGAAATCTCCACCCAATACAAGTAAAGGACATCTTTTTATCATGAATACATTTTAGGGTTATTCTATGACTTCTAGTTGGTAGGATTTATATGTCAAAAAATTATGAGGCCGAATGAGGAGGGTTTAGATCTTTTTAAAGAAAAATTACATGATTATAATTTTCACTCAAGTATAGACTCCTTGTCACTCCCCTTATAATAAAATAAGCTCCAAAACATATTTTAAAATTCAAAGAAATTACACACTATTAATCATTTTAGTAGAAAAAAATTCAATAATCTCAAACATAATTTTTCTTAAAATCTTCAGATTGGCACAAATTTATTTCTCCTTTGGAAGCTCCAGAAAGGCATAGTTTCTTTTATTATGAAATCTTCTGAAAGGAAAAAATTTAAATAGAATTATTTTTTCAGTAGAAAAATTATCTCTTAAATAGTTTATTTTCCATCCAAAGTATCACCAAATAAGTTATCACAACACAAGATAGCTTTCCCCCATACGTAATTTCAACTAGATCATGTAATTTCACTTCAAGAGAAAGTTGGATAGGGAAAATCGGCTTTTAATGCAGCTAATATAAAAGGATGTTCATGGATTATTAGGACTACAAGGATTAAATTTAAAATTAAGGATATAATTAAATGAATTATTTTGAAAAGGGGGATATAAAACCAAATAAATGCCTCAATCATTTAAAACAAAAGTACCTCAAACCCTCAAGTATTGAAAGGAATAAAACAAATTTTGGTTAAAACAATAAATTTATGGTTCTATAAAGAAGTGAGGTGAATGAAAATAATATGAAAAAAAGGTTCATAATCATTATAGGATAGTGATTTCAAAGATAAAGATAGTGATATGTGGAATGTAATTCAAAAATCAGAGTACTTTTCATGAAATTCCTAAAGATTTGAACATGAAACAAAGTAATTTTTACCGTTCATTTAAGATTAGTTTCACGGAATAAATTTTTTTACTCATAGAAATGGGTTTTAAAAATGGAAAAGATAATAATTTGAGCTCACAAGTTTTGAAAACACAAAAAAATTGAAAAATAAAAACACAAAAATTTGAAAAACACACATTAAAAAAACAGAAAAAAACAAAAAATAAAAATCCTAAGCTACAAAGGTTCCCTCCCCCACACTTACATGATATGGTGTCCTCAATGCATTCAATTGGATTTGAGATATAATCATATTTGAAATGAAAACACATCAACCAAGAAAGTGTAAAGGTGTGGTATAACATGATGAATTTTATTGATAAATAGGTTGGAGGAGTGTGATCTCCTCCACTAGAATTGATGGAATTGTCCCATAGAATTTATTCAGTCTATGTACATTAAAATTGAATGGATCCTACTTTCCATCCTTAATAATCTACACATCACCAAAAGTATATACAAGAGTAACTATAAATGGACCTTCCCATATGGAATGAAGTTTTCCTAGAATCAAATTGAGTATTAAGTTGAATAGAAGAACTTTGTCTCCAGGATGGAAGTATTTCAGATGGATTAGCTTTTAATGAGCCACTCTTGTTCTCTTTTTGTAAATAGTAGAATTTTTAAATTATTTACTTATAATTTCCTCTAACTAATACAATTACAATATTCTCTATTTCCTATCATTTTCAAGATCCAAATTTATTTTCCTCACAGGACAATACACCATATGCTCCAATTCCACTGGAAGATGACAAATTTTTATATTAATCAACCTATATAGACTCATTCCAATCGGGGTTTTGTAGGCGATCATGTAATCCCATAATATTTATTCCAAACTTTGGCTCCAATCCTTCCATTTTGGATTAATATTATTTTCCAAAATTTTTCTGATTTCCCTATTAGACACTTTAGCTTGACCATTAGTCTATGAATGATAGAGAGTTGATATTTTATGATGCACCCTATACTTATTCAGTAAAGCCTCTATTCTCCTATTGAAAAAGTGAGTTCTCTGATCACTGATGATGTCTCTAGGCACTATAAACCTACAAAATATGTTATCCCTAACAAAATCAAAAACAAATTTAGCATCATTATTCCTAGTGGATTTTTCTTCTACCCATCTGGAAACATAATAAACTATAAGAAAGATGTAATAATTTACAAATGAAATTTGTAAAGGGCCCATAAAATCTATCCCCATTACTTTAAAAATCTCATAAAAATTAAGTGGTTGTTGGGAAATTTCTTTTCTCTTTGAAATATTTCTAGAAAACTAACATTTTTCACAACTTTTTCAAAATTCATGAGTATATTTAAAAAGGGTGGACCAATAAACTCCAGATTTTAAAACCTTCCATGCTGTCCTTTGAGGTCCAAAGTGACCTCCACAAGCTACAGTGTGATAAAAATCAAAGAAAAAACCAATTTCACTCTCACGAAAACATCTTATTATCACTTGGTCATTGTAAATATTCCAATGAAATGGATCATCCAAAATGTAATATCTATATTCATCTTTAGAAGTGTTGGGTAGTCTAATTAAGTGATCATCCAATTGGTTATTAGTTACCTTCTTGTCCTTTATTTTTATGTTGAACTCCTACAATAGTAACATCCATCTGACTAGCCTTGGTTTAGCTTCATCCTTATTTATCAAGTACCCAAGAGCTGCATGATCAGAAAATATAGTGACTTTAGTTCCAAGCAGATATGATCTAAATATTTCTAAAGAAAAAAATGCTAAAAACTCTTTTTTTGGTGGTTGTGTAATTTAATTAAGCAACATATAAGGTTCTCAAGGAATAGTTAATGACTTGTGGACTACCCTTATTCACTGATAAAGGAACAATCCAATTTCTTGATTAGAAGCATCACAAATAAGCTCAAATGGTTCTTCCTAATTTGGTGGCTACATCACTGGTGGTGTAATAAATATCCTCTTAATCTCATCAAATGATTCCCTACATGCACAATTGAAATAAAAATCAGTATCTTTCAAAAGTAATCTAGGGAGAGGAAGATAAATCTTACGGAAATATTTGATAAACCTCATATAGAATCCGGCATGTCCTAAAAATGATCTAACATGTTTCACACAAGTTGGGTAAGGTAATAAATTTATCACTTCAATATTTGATTTATCCACTTCAATAATTTTGTTAAATTACATGCCCAAGGAAAATTCATCTCTTAACCATGAAATGGTACTTTTCAAAATTTAAAACAATATTATTTTTAATGCAGTTTTTCAAATTTTTTTCCAAAATTTTCAAACAATGGTCAAAAGAATTTCCAAAAATCATGAAATCATCCAAGAAATCATCCAATAAATATTCAATGTGATCATAAAAAATACTCACCATTAACCTATGAAATGTACCTAGATCATTACATAATCCAAATGGAACCCTTTTATATGTAAAAGTGATGAAGGGACAAGTAAAGGTTGTCTCCTCTTAATCCTCCGGAGCAATAGGTACCTGAAAATAACATGAAAATCCATCCAAAAAGTAATAATAAGTTATCCCTACCAATCTCTCTGACATATGGTCAATGGATGGGATATAGAAATGATCTTTTTGAGTGACCTTCTTCAAATTTCTAAAATCAATTCACACTCTCCATGTAACACCCTGAGATTTTATGAAAAATATTCTTTTAATTTCATTAATGTCTTGTGTTTTATGATACACCAAGATTACCTTGCACTATACGCAAGACCGTATTAGCTTGTAGTATACGCAACACTATTCTTGGATCGTGTTACACACAATTTTGATAATAGTTATTCTACACAACATTGAGTATATATATATTCAATGTATAAATGAAATATGGTTGGGTTATGTTATACGAAACAACGAAGGATTCTTGCACAACACGCAACCCTGACTTGGCTTGCATTACATGCAAGCGCGACCTTCCGCAATAGCGTGTGTTGTACGTAATACCGAGTTTCACTAAACAATGATATTCTATTAAAATATTATTAAAACTAGCCGTTATGAATAGTAATAACTACTTTTTGAATTTTTTTTCAAAATGGACTTCATTATTGGATTCGGAATATCGAAATTATCTTAGGGTGAAATATTGGTACTTTTCGGATAACTTTCATATTTTGATGAATAGTGAAAATTACTAAATTTTAATTAAAAACAACTTTTTCAATTGAAATAATCAATAGTGATAAATTATTAATTTGAGTGGTATTAAAGTATATTTAGAATATATTTTTACAATTTAATACAATGTTGGTCATTGGATGTAATTTCACATTTAAACCAGACATAAACAAGTGTCAATCTTTTGGTAGTTATTATCTCTTAAGAACATGCAATTTGTTTTGACGACGGGAATAAATTTTTAAATTAATTATTGAAACTGATATGTTTTGAATTTGGTAAAATAGACATCATTTTTGAGTTCATAATATCAAATATAGCTTAGGCCTAATTTTTGGTATTTTTCTGGAAACTTTCATTTTTTGATGAATAGTGAAACCACTAAGTGGTAGTTAAAAAAAATGAATTTTTCATAAAACATAATTTTACCGCATCTGTGAGTGGAATTTCAAAAATCCGAGAGACACGGTTGATTTTATTGAGTAAAATGTGGTTCAATGAGATGAAAATAATTTTTGGTGAATAGTAACTTTTTACTTTTTTTTCCACGATTAAAAGTAAATAGGGTAATTAAGGGTAAAAATGTTATTATTATTACCCTAACACATGTACTAATTCTATTAGATAAGTTTAATTTGACCAAAAACAACCTTAAGAATAAAATATGATCATTTAGGCCCACTTGGATTAGATTAGGACATTTATTATTAATTTATTTAAAGAAGGGTTAAAATAGTTAAAATCAAAGTTTAATAAGTAAATTATTTTTAATATAGGGTTATACATAAGATAAATTAGACTATAAATACTCATTAGAAAGATAAAAAGATTTCCTACATAATGGTATTTTATTTGTAATTTTTAGACATTAAATAATTTAATTTATTTATGACACAAAGATGATGCAGTAATTATCTTATTAATGAAATATTGACATAATTGATCTTATAAATACCCAAATAAATGTAATTTGAGACTTTTTATAAATTACACTAATTTTATAGGTTAATATTATATGTTAGTATTGATTTAATTAACTTTTTTCGAACTAATAATTCTGTTATGATTTTAACAAAAATCAATTACTAAATAGTGTCAAAATTGACATAAAATAGTTTTTAAAACAAATATTATATTATTAATTGTTATTTTATTACTAAAAATCTAAGGTTCTGCAAAATGACTTAGATAAGGTTATATATATTAATAATAAACAACTTGGGGTTCGTTTGTCTTGATATAGTAAGTTTATTAACCTTATAGTGTAAGAAAACAAGAAGACACGGTAAAAGTAAAATTATCTAACTTAAAGTTAAATATAAATGATAAGGTTAAAATAGGAACCTAAACTTTTATAAATTATATTTGATGAGATGATTTCGACCCATCCCCACCTTAGCTTTGAAATAAATCAATTTGGAGCTATTTAAAACTGAACTTGACTTTATAATAAAATAATATTTTTAGTTTTTCCAAAGGAGCCCCTCTCCTCCCTTATAAAAGGGCACCTCCTCCTCCCTCTTCCTCACACCACTTTGAGCCTTAAAGCTCATCCAATACCTGTCAATTTCTCCTCTCCACTTCCATAGAAACATCCTAGAGGTTATGGTCTTCTTCAAAGACATATTTTAGTACCCTAAAAGGAGGTCTCAAAGAAGCACTTCAAAGAAGAGGTAATGTCCGTTACCAATTCTTTCATATTTATTTCTTCTTCCACTTCTTATTATTTAGTTGTTTCATTATGAAGTAATAACATCAGTATCAATCATATACTGATATGTTATTATAAGTATGAAACAACCCTATTTCACCATATATCCATCCTACGGAAAATGAAATCACCGTGCATGCGTACGTACGGAATACCGTCTCCACGCCGTGGTGTAATCTATTTTTCCACCACCACCTTACTTGGATGGGTATAATGGTGTAAATAATGACTATATATGACTATTGTAAAGTGATATTGATTCTGAAATAGTACACATACACTCCAATACAATTCAACGATCATGAAAACGATATCATCGCTCGTGCGTACGTACGGACTACCATCTCCACGACGCGATGAGATTCATTATCCACGTTAACCATTCATGAATGATTATAAAGTATATATAATAAGTAATAATGAAATATATGACATAATAATAATAATTTATTTATTTATATATATATGTATTTATTTCATCTAATTAATTCCACTCAATTCAATAAGGAAACGAAAACAACGTTCATGCGTACGTACGACCTACCGTCTCCATGAACGGTGTATTTCTTTCCATTTATCGATACATTATATATATGTATATTATGAATATATATTATATATAAATCATGTTTTATATTCTGGAATTAATTAATCATGATCTAAGTAATCATATGAATAATTACAAGTTAAAACACGAACGACAAATGAGACGATTTTACCCAAAATGCTACTTTAACATGAATTTACAAAAGAACGGGTAATATAAAGTCATAAGTGAACCATATATGATATAATAACAATTAATATGATTCTTTAGTAAGTCAATGACATTATTTAAATCATTATACAGGAGGTTCGGACACTTACGAAGCAAATCAGGCCTAAGGTAAGGGAAATATCACAATCTCATTTTTATCCGAGATTGTTTATACTTTGAAATTTACTAGGGTGTATTTTATCATCCACATCCATGTTTCCTAAATATGTAATATTATTTCCATCCACCTACAATTGTTTAAATCCAATTTTACCCTTTGGTGAGTTTTTAGTAAAAGATATGAAAGGAATGTTTTGTCGTTTTTCGTACGAGGTACTTTTTGACTTTTCCGACAAAAGTACGAGAAGAATGTTTTTTTAACTTATACGGCATGAATGGATTTTTAAAACAATATTTCCAAGAATATTACTTTACAAGTTTTCAAGTTTATTTTTAATCAACTTCTTTTAGTTTATAATTGTATGACATATTAAGAAAGGAAAAGTGTTTTTGAAGTAGAAAGGATATTTTCCTCAAGAATGGAGTTCAAGTGTTTTATCAAAATGATTTTACATCTAAGATAATAAAGGGTTATGTTTTATCCCTATTATTAAATTGATTTTATTATGTTGTGATGGAATTATTTTTATGAATTCCTTTATATTATATGAATTTTTTTATGATGTCACTATGTTTAAGATTCCCATTTTTATTATATGGGTTATGCTATGATGTATGGTTTATGATTTTGTGGCACACATAAGAATGGTATCATTATGAGATGGGTGAGACCTATATCTCCCTCCAATGCATTGGGTAAAGATTTTATATCTCATGAGATAGACATGGCTGGAACGGTAGGTTATACCGGTTCAGTGAAACAGGACTGAAACGAGGAGTGAACTCGGCTCAGAAAGGGACTTTGTCCACTAAGATTGTCTTGGAAATGAGTCTTTACTAATAAGAAATGATTCTATATGATTATGTGTGTATTCCACAAAGTTTCATGTTTTAAGTTATTATTATTGGGATTACATTTCACTACTATGATTTATCCCATGTTATGAAATTATGATCTCTTTTGCAGGTTAAGATTTCCAAAAGATATGTTCTTATGAATATGACGTGATTGATATTTCTTTTGTTTACTCTTACTAAGCATTTGAGCTCACCCTTTTATGTTTTCTTTTCCCCAGGACATAAAGAAAGGATTTAGGTTTAAAGAAAAAGAAGAACTTTATGGGAGATGTTGAAGATCTTTCACCATGATTAGAAGATTATATTCTGAGTTTCCAAAGACACTAAACTATTACGGTCCTTGTGTGTGTGTTTTTGTTATGTACTAAGTATTCTGCAAAAGTAATGTAATGTCTATGTATGTCAAGCTTCGGGTCTCTATAGTTGGTATCAGAGGAAAAGTTTAGTCAACCTTTGGAAACTAGGATGCGAAAACGTTAGTAAGATCCCTAGAGATATTTCTAAGGTATGTCTAGGGATGTCCCTAAGGATAAGTATGCGTATAAGATATAGTCCTAGAACTACAGTAACGATCTTAGAATTTAACCTAAAATGTTAGATATTGAGGGTGATCCCCCTTTACTATGTTGTTTTCCCTAGCATGATTTTTTCCTCTCACATTATTCTTTTTGGGTTTTAGAAAATGGCTGGAAACAGGAAGATTCATGATAATGGAGGATATGACGGACAATGGAATGATTTTCTTCATGAGAAACCAAATGAAACAGGATCTGGAAGTCCAAACATCGTTATTATGCCTAATCAGCAATCTCATAATATGATCAATAATCTCAACTTTGGTAAGTTTCCCGACTCAGATAATAAGAGAAAGATGGAGTTTCATAATGATCATAGAGGAAAGAAAGTTCAATTTCCCTCATGTAAATCATGTGGGAAGAGGCATCAGGGAGATTGTTTCAAAGGAACTGGAAGATGATTTGGGTGTGGAAAAGAAGGACACAAAGCCAATAAGTGCAAAGGAAAAGGTTCAGTTAACACCAGGGATGAGGATAATGGTATTGCTACGACATCAAAAATGGTTAAATGTTTTAAATGTGGAATGTATGGTCATTATGCAAACCAATGACCTAAGGGAAAGTCTCATGAAAAGAATCAGTATGGTCATATGGGTAGTATTTATGTTGATGATGATGAAGAGACTACAAATGATATGTGAGATGAAAGAATTGTTGAAGCTCGGTCAATGGTTTAAGAATATAGTGGAATGATTACATGTTTATCATGTGTAATGTTGTATAAGTAATCTCATGGTACTATGGAATAAAGAGACATCTAAGGATTGTTACACTGCTATCTTTCCTTGAGTTTTGAAAGTGTATGATTAATGGTACCAGTATCCATGAAAGGTTATTCGGATATTTTTGGAATGTAGATGATATGCGCATAATGAAGGGATAAGGATAAAATTAAATGTTTGATAGTATTCATGAGCTCAGGACTGATATAAGGAGAAGGTTATATCATGGTTTGATTATATAGAATTTTTGGATTTTGGTATGTGGAAAGAGTTAACTTTTGACTGCATTCATGTTTTCACTAAGGTTTAATGGGTATTCATTCTTCAAGAGAATACATGATTAAGGTATTCACATGTTTGTAATTTGACCAACAAGATATATATTATGATATATAGGGGATAAATGATGGCATTCACGTGATCATTTTCTTTATACTATGAGCTTGGAATGAAGTATTTTAGATAAGCCTAAAGATTGGAATGGATTATGTTGGACATAAGTTAGTATTGTTTAAGGATAAAACTTTTTTGATATTGTTGATGGGATGTTATAGTAATATAGCTTTAGAAAAAGGACAACCTGCAGGACGGGTGACAACCCATCGCGTCGGACAAGGCTGTGGGAATCGAACCCACAACCGAAGTGCGACTGGCCTTTATCGCCTACCACTGGCCTACAGGAAGTCACTGTTTAGTAGAAACAATTTTTATTATATTAAGAAGTATAATATAAGAAGTATAAGTCCATTTTAGGAACTATATATGATTAATCTCACTATAGATGGACTTATGTATTTTTTGATAACTTTTCTAACCTTTTGTTTGAGACAGATGGAATGACCCATCACTCTATCACATGATCTGCTAACACATCACGGATGACAAATTCAACTTCATTTCTTTAAGAGATGAAGTGGAAATTGTCCAAAGAACGACAAATGGTGAGACTATACCAAAATCACGAAAGTATTTCTTCTAATTCCAATTTCATCAACTTTAGGGAAATGATATTGAAAACCAAAAATGTTGTCCAAGTGATCTTATATCTGATGAATCAGATGGTACCTTAGATCGTCACAAATTTATGGCTTTGTGATTGATAGCTTTTCCATAGCCATGTTCTCTACCACTCTCTATCAGAACATGATGGTTAGATTTCTCTTCCATATCCATATTTTCACCTATGTGGAAACCCAATGATTAGTTTATTTGGGTAACCGTTACGTTTCATACTTTTGTTTTTAAAGATTGGTTTTGGTATTCCTCTTTACGATGTGGGTTTCTATTAAAGAAACTATCGAATAGTAAACCATTTATAACCCCGACAAATTTTGAGGGCGAAATTCATTTTAAGGGGGGTAGAATGTAACACCCCGAGATTTTATGAAAAATATTCTTTTAATTTCATTAATGTCTTGTGTTGTATGATACACCAAGATTACCTTGCGCTATACGCAAGACCGTATTAGCTTGCAGTATACGCAACACTATTCTTGGATCGTGTTACACACAATTTTGATAATAGTTATTCTACGCAACATTGAGTATATATATATATTCAATGTATAAATGAAATATGGTTGGGTTATGTTATACGAAACAACGAAGGATTCTTGCACAACACGCAACCCTGACTTGGATTGCATTACACGCAAGCACAACCTTCTGCGATAGCGTGTGTTGTACGTAATACCGAGTTTCGCTAAACAATGATATTCTATTACAATATTATTAAAACTAGCCATTATGAATAGTAATAACTACTTTTTTGAAATTTTGTTTTTCAAAATGGACTTCATTATTGGATTCGGAATATCGAAATTAGCTTAGGGTGAAATTTTGGTACTTTTCGGATAACTTTCATATTTTGATGAATAGTGAACATTACTAAATTTTAATTAAAAACAACTTTTTTAATCGAAATAATTAATAGTGATAAATTATTAATTTGAGTGGTATTAAAGTATATTTAGAATATATTTTTACAATTTAATACAATGTTGGTCATTGGATGTAATTTCACATTTAAACCAGACATAAACAAGTGTCAATCTTTTGGTAGTTATTATCTCTTAAGAACACGCTATTTGTTTTGACGACGGGAATAAATTTTTAAATTAATTATTGCAACTGATATGTTTTGAATTTGGTAAAATAGACATAATTTTCGAGTTCATAATATCAAATATAGCTTGGGCCTAATTTTTGGTATTTTTCTGGAAACTTTCATTTTTTGATGAATAGTGAAACCACTAAGTGGTAGTTAAAAAAAATGATTTTTTCATAAAACATAATTTTACCGCTTCTGTGAGTGGAATTTCAAAAATCCGAGAGACACGGTTAATGTTAGTGAGTAAAATGTGGTTCAATGAGATGAAAATAATTTTTGGTGAATAGTAACTTTTTACTTTTTTTTACTACGGTTAAAAGTAAATAGGGTAATTAAGGGTAAAAATGTTATTATTATTACCCTAAAACATGTACTAATTCTATTGGATAAGTGTAATTCAACCAAAAACAACCTTAGGAATAAAATATGATCATTTAGGTCCACTTGGATTAAATTAGGACATTTATTATTAATTTATTTAAAGAAGGGTTAAAATAGTTAAAATCAAAGTTTAATAAGTAAATAATTTTTAATATAGGGTTATACATAAGATAAATTCGACTATAAATACTAATTAGAAATATAAAAATATTTCCTACATAATGGTATTTTATTTTTAATTTTTAGACATTAAATAATTTAATTTATTTATGACACAAAGATGATTCAGTAATTATCTTATTAATGAAATATTGACATAATTGATCTTATAAATACCCAAATAAATGTAATTTGAGACTTTTTATAAATCCCACTAATTTTATAGGTTAATATGACATGTTAGTATTGATTTAATTAACTTTTTTCCAACTAATAATTCTGTTATGATTTTAACAAAAATCAATTACTAAATAGTGTCAAAATTGACATAAAATAGTTTTTAAAACAAATATTATATTATTAATTGTTATTTTATTCCTAAAAATCTAAGGTTCGGACAAATGACTTAGATAAGGTTATATATATTAATAATAAACAACTTGGGGTTCGTTTGGCTTGATATAGTAAGTTTATTAACCTTATAGTGTAAGAAAACAAGAAGACACGGTAAAAGTAAAATTATCTAACTTAAAGTTAAATATAAATGATAAGGTTAAAATGGGAACCTAAACTTTTCTAAATTCTATTTTATGAGATTATATCGACCCATACCCACCTTAGATTCGAAATAAATCAATTTGGAGCTATTTAAAACCGAACTTGACTTTATAATAAAATAATATTTTTAGTTTTTCCAAAGGAGCCCCTCTCCTCCCTTATAAAAGGGCACCTCCTACTCCCTCTTCCTCACACCACTTTGAGCCTTCAAGATCGTCCAAAACATGCCAATTTCTCCTCTACACTTCCCTAGAAAAATCCTAGAGGTTCTGGTCTTCTTCAAAGACATATTTTAGTACCCTAAAAGGAGGTCTCAAAGAAGCTCTTCAAAGAAGAGGTAATGTCCGTTACCAATTCTTTCATCTTTATTTCTTCTTCCACTTATTCTTATTTATTTGTTGCATTATGAAGTAATAACATCAGTATCACTCATATACTGATATGTTATTATAAGTATGAAACAGCCCTATTTCACCATCTATCCATCCTACGGAAAAAGAAATCACCGCGCGTGCGTACGTACGGAATACCGTCTCCACGCCGTGGTGTAATATATTTTTCCACCACCACCTTACTTGGATGGGTATAATGGTGTAAATAATGACTATATATGACTATTGTAAAGTGATATTTATTCTTAAATAGTATACATACACTCCAATACAATTCAACGATCATGAAAACGATATCATCGCTCATGCGTACGTACGGACTACCGTCTCCACGACGCGATGAGATTCATTCTCCACATTAACCATTCATGAATGATTATAAAGTATATATAATAAGTAATAATGAAATATATGACATAATAATACTAATGTATTTATTTATATATATATTTATGTAATCTACTTAATTCCACTCAATTCAATAAGGAAACGAAAACAGCGTTCATGCGTACATACGACCTACCGTCTCCATGAACGGTGTATTTCTTTCCATTTATCGATCCATTATATATATGTATATTCTGAATATATATTATATATAAATCATGTTTTATATTCTGGAATTAAGTAATCATGATCTAAGTAATCATATGAATAATTACAAGTTAAAACACTAACGACAAATGAGACGATTTTACCCAAAACGCTACTTTAACATGAATTTACAAAAGAACGGGTAATATAAAATCACAAGTGAACCATATATGATATAATAACAATGAATATGGTTCTGTAGTAAGTCAATGACATTATTTAAATCATTATACAGGAGGTTCGGACACTTACGAAGCAAATCAGGCCTAAGGTAAGGGAAATATCACAATCTCATTTTTATCCGAGATTGTTTATACTTTGAAATTTACTAGGGTGTATTTTATCATCCACATCCATGTTTCCTCAATATGTAATATTATTTCCACCCGCCTACAATTTTTTAAATCCAATTTTACCCTTCGGTGAGTTTTTAGTAAAAGATATGAAAGGAATGTTTTGTCGTTTTTCGTACGAGGTACTTTTTGACTTTTCTGACAAAAGTACGAGAAGAATATTTTTTTAACTTATACGACATGAATGGATTTTTAAAACAATATTTCCAAGAATCTTCCTTTAAAATTTTTAAAGTTTATTTTTAATCAACTTCTTTTAGTTTATAATTGTATGACATATTAAGAAAGGAAAAGTGTTTTTGAAGTAGAAAGGATATTTTCCTCAAGAATGGAGTTCAAGTGTTTTATCAAAATGATTTTCCATCTAAGATAATAAAGGGTTCTGTTTTTATCCCTATTATTAAATTTATTTTATTATGTTGTGATGGAATTATTTTTATGAATTCCTTTATATTATATGAATTGTTTTATGATGTCACGATGTTTAAGATTCCCATTTTTATTACATGGGTTATGCTATGATGTATGGTTTATGATTTTGTGGCACACATAAGAATGGTATCATTATGAGATGGGTGGGACCTATATCTCCCTCCAATTCATTGGGTAAAGATTTTATATCTCATGAGATAGACATGGATGGAACGGTAGGTTATACCGGTTTAGTGAAACAGGACTGAAACGAGGAGTGAACTCGGCTTAGAAAGGGACTTTGTCCACTAAGATAGTCTTGGCAATGAGTCTTGACTAATAAGAAATTATTATCTATGATTATGTGTGTATGCCACAAAGTTTCATGTTTTAAGTTATGATTATTGGGATTACATTTCACTACTATGATTTATCCCATGTTATGAAATTATGATCTCTTTTGCAGGTTAAGATTTCCAAAAGATATGTTCTTATGAATATGACGTGATTGATATTTCTTTTGTTTACTCTTACTGAGCATTTGAGCTCACCCTTTTATGTTTTCTTTTCCCCAGGACATAAAGAAAGGATTTAGGTTTTAAAAAAAAGAAGAACTTTATGGGAGATGTTGAAGATCTTTCACCACGATTAGAAGATTATATTCCAAGTTTCCAAAGACACTAAACTATTACAGTCCTTGTGTGTGTGTTTTTGTTATGTACTAAGTATTCTGCAAAAATAATGTAATGTCCATGTAGGTCAAGCTTCAGGTCTCTACACTCCAGCTATTCTAAATTATCATAGGTATTAATTCATTCTTTTTATTCCTCATAGTGTTTAGGAATATTTTTTTGGAACTACATGAATGAGGATAACCCATTATGAATATGAGATGGGATAGATGATACCATATTCCAAGAGATTCTCAATCACCTTCTTAAAAACCTCTATCAAGGTGAGATTCAGCCTCCTTTAGGGCTGTCTAATAGGTTTGGAATCTCCCTCAAGATTAATTATATGTGAGCATATTTTTGGGTTTATTCTTGGTATATCACCTAAGATCCACCCTATTTATCATAAATTCTGTATAAAAAGATCAATAAAATATTTTTCTTTGGTTTTAGACAGATTATTCGCAATTATCATGGGTAATTTCTCTCCCTCCCTAAGGTACACATATTTCAAATCAGTGGGAAATGGTTTTAATTCCAGATCAGGGGGCTAATCAAGGGATTAAATTAAATTAAGGTTCCCCACATATAAAGGTTGGACCTCCTATACACAAGAAACCATACCATCATCCTCATAATTTAACAAATCATTAAAGAAATAATATTTTATCTCTTCTTCCCACATGAAATCAGAATCACTAGTGTTTTGGGAATCCACATGTTCTGTAATATTTTCAATGAAAAAAAATCTCTCCTAAGGTTAAGAATTCATGGAACATAACTAATTCTTAAATTTCCTCAGTACCAACTTCATGGGAGAGTGTAAAGAGTGAGTGATCATCCGATGGGTGCCTCATGGATTCAAAAATATTGAAGTGGAAAGTGCTATCTCCAAACTCCATAGTGAATGTCCATTCTTGAAAATTGATGATGGTTTTGGCTATATTTAAGAAAGTTCTCCCCAAAATGATGGGTGAGTGTGACATGATCCTATATTCTTCCATATTTAGCACATAGAAGTCAACTAGGAATAAGAGATCTTTGACTTTCACAATGACATCCTCCAAAACTCATACTAGGAAAACTATGAATATGTTTTCAAGATAGACCACCACTCTTTTGGGATTCAAGTATATTATCTACAAAGAAGTTTATACCGATTGAGGTAATACATTAGTTGAATCACCTAGATCACAAAAATCATTAGAGAAATTTAAATATCCAATGGTTCATGGAATGTAAAACACCCCTAGATCTTGACATCTGGTTGGAAATTGTGGTGCGATAAGGGATGATAAAACTCTTCCCAAGTTTATCCTTCCATTATATTAAAGTATCCAATTCTTAGTGTAAAAATACTTAAAAAATTTAGCATACTTTGGATTTTTTTTGAGTTATTCAAGCATAGGTATATTAATTTTCACTTTTTAGAAGGAGTCTAGAATTTATTTTTGAAGTTATTCTTCCTATAATCTCTTTGATTCAATCATCCTTGATGAAAAATTGTGGGTGTAAGTATTTATTATACCTTTTTTTTAATTTTCAATGGCGTTTATTCTCACTTCATCCTCAGGTTATCCTTATCCTCCACCTCTTTCCTTTCTTCTTCTTGGTGCATTTTCACAGAATTTTAAGAATTTCCAACATCTTTCTCCTTTAGCTCAGGTGGTCTTGTTTTAGGTTCATGGGATACCGGTGGTG
This sequence comes from Viscum album, assembly GCA_963277665.1. Classification (NCBI taxonomy): domain Eukaryota; kingdom Viridiplantae; phylum Streptophyta; class Magnoliopsida; order Santalales; family Viscaceae; genus Viscum; species Viscum album. The sequence continues at coordinate 1,146,292,068 of OY728142.1, read as the reverse complement.
AGATTTATTTTCCACTTCTTATTATTATCATGATGAAATTCTATTTTGGGTTTGATATTTTTTTGGAAGGGAGTTTCCCTAGATTTTTGGTTAGGAATTCCATGAAACTTTTGAACTTGTTGGAAAAATATTTTATGATGTTTTTTATCCCCTCAATCTCAGATATCTGCTATTGGTTTTGAATTAGAGGTTTTGAACTGGTGGATGGATGCTCACAAGGTATTTGGAAAGTGGGAGGTTGGTGGTAAGAAGGATTATTATAAGATTGATTTTTTTGAAATGGTGGTGTGTTTTGGAATTGTTGTTAGAATAGGGGATGGTTTTGGAACTGGTTTTGGTATGGGGGTATAGTTTTATTCCGTTGATTTGAAAATCCATATTTAACTTGGTTAGGATCTCTCCATCCTTGATTTTTTTGGAATTTCCTTGGATGAAAGGCTTCCACATAGGTTTCCATTCCCTGTATTTCATAAAATCATCCAGTGAAATGATCAAGTGATGAGCATAAACCATATAACTTATCCCGTTATTATTGGTCACCCACTTGTTTTAGGGACATGAATCTCACCATACTGGTTAACTCATAAATTTTAGTTTCCCATAAAGGTTATGGATAAGAAGTTCTTACCTAATGAATTCCTCTTATGCTATTTCCTCTTGTACCAAGCTATTGCAAATTTTGAGAAATATTCTCAATCAGGACCTTAACTTCTTATGGTGACTTGTCAATCAATGCGCCACCCGATGATAGATATAAGGTTTCTATAATTTTCTAGTAATAGTTTATAAAAGATGATAAGAAAGTGATGCTCCTCAATTTATTGATGTGGGAAGATGACACATAGCTTTTTAAACCTTTCCTAGTACTCATAAAGGGTTTCTCTAGATGATTGTATGATGGAATATATTTCCTTCCTAATGGCTATACTTCTGAAGGTGGGGAAGAATTTTTGTACGAAGTATCTCACTAATTCATTCCAATTATTCATATATTCTGGTAGTAGTACATGCAATGATTCTTTGGCAACTCCTTCCAATGAATATGGGAATGCCTTCCACTTTACCTTCACCTCAGCTACTCCTCGGGGTCTGAATGTAGAGTAGATATGTGTGAAATATTTATCATTCTTATTTGGATCTTCTCCTACCAAGCCATAAAATTTTAGGAGTAATTGAATCATGTTATGTTTCATCTTAAAATCATTTTGTAACACTGTCATGGAAATTTTATTATTTTGATTAAGTAATTTTGGTGCATAGAGGTCTCTAAGGGTTGGGTTCTGATTTACAGCCATGATGACATGCTCAGAGTGAACACTTAAAGTTTTACTTGAGTATATAAGAGAAATTTCCTCAAATTAATATTGAAAATTAAGATTTATAAGTATATTAAACAAGTTTATTTAAATTTTAGGATCTATAAATAAAGGTTCAATGTTTTTGGTTCTAGTCATGAAATTTTAAGGAGAAAATAAGAAAAGAGAAAAACAAGATTTTTGGAACCACCTCCCTATAAACGACGCCAAGTTTTGACACATTCCTATCACAGGGTGTGAAAAAATATTACCTAATTTAAAATGAATTATAGTGGTAAAAATAGGTTTTATCCATATATGATTACTCAAAAATCACATTTGTCACTTGAAATTAGAGAAAGAAGTGGAGGTTGTTTTTGAAATTATTTGATTTTAAAAAGAAAGCAAGAAATAAAAATGAAGTTTGAACCCAAATTAAAGAATATAGTGATGAGGTCAAGGTAGGATCACCTCTTGTAATGTCATCATGGTTATAAAAATCATTCCCCCTCTCTTCCTATTGAATGATTAATAAAAATACTCCTTGTCTGATTTGTCAATCACCCTTGGTTGAAGGAAATAATGAAAACCACTCCTGTGTGAATAAAAGTTCATAAAAAATTCCCAAAAAAATATGTAGAGTCTTAATTAATATTTTTTTATCCTTATAAATCTAGAAAAAATTCACTTATTCCACACAACTTCCAATTATCTATATACACTCACCACCTAACATAATCTTCTTGATCAAGATAAACTCCACCAGGTGGAGGGAGTTTAAAGAACTTCAACCAAAGATAAAAATAATGAATGAAAACAAAACCCTAAATACAATAACTTTAATATAATTAGGCACCAATATAAATAGAAATAATTCAATAGAAAAAATATAGTTTTAAATAAAATCACAAGACTCCGACATTACAAAAGGAAAACCCCCCTTCCTCAATCACTCAAAAGATTTACCCCTCCATGTGAAGGGTAATAAAGTTTAAAGGGGAAGAAGAGAGAATTATGAAACTAATAAAATAAAAAAAAAGAAAATACATATAATTTAAAGATTCAAATCCTCCAAAATATCCCCTCCATCTTCTTCTTTAACACCTTTTAATGGAGGTGGACACTCATATTTATAGGGCTGAGGGGTGGGAAATTTTCCCTCCATATTCTGTTCACCAAAATTTTTAGTTTATTTATCATGAAAAATGGACTAATATTGGGAAGGTTTCTTCATAAATTTACCCCTATCTCTTGTTCATGCACCCAAAAAATATCAACTTATTTAGACAAGTTTAAAAATGTTATTCTAGAATTAATGAAGAATACTTTTTCTGACATAGGAGACTCATTAACTCCCTTCACTTTAGAGAATTTAATGTATTCTTAATGAATAAAATTTTACATTAAATTTAATGTGAAAATGAGGATTAGATTAATATTTCTAATACAGATGGAATCACTTCATTTGGATTTCTATAGGCCGAGATATGCCTTCATTACTGATGTGGGGTCTATTCTATTGGTTAGAAAACTTTCTCCACTTATTGATTTTTCTAGGCCATTATTTTTCGAATTGAATATGGTTCTAAAAGAAAAATTTGATTCCCACTAACAAAGGAATCAAAAAAATAATAATCATTTAAATTGGATAAAAATTATAAAATTTATTCTCAAAATAATGAAGTACTAGAAAATTGTTAATTTTTTTGAAAATTAATAAATTTCCACAATTAAGTCCAAAATTCACAAAAAATACTAAAATGATGAAAATAATATCAAATTGATTAATTGGAAAGGATTAATTCATTGAAAAAATATTAAAAATTATGAAAATATAATATATATCAGTGAGTATAAATATTTAGTAGGGAAACATAATGACGCCTCTACAAAATAGAGAATAAATAGGTGTATACATGAACAATTATACTCATTTACATAAATATAACAAAAAAATTTATAGGTAGTTATAAATAAACCATGGGATCAACCAATAGTCAATAAAAAAATAGATTAGTATTAGTTATAACTGATAAATCTATATACCAAAAGGATCCATACTCACACTACTTTCTTTGAGACCATACTAGAAATATGAGATGACCGAATATAATGAGTAAGGTGAAACACCCATCCCAGGGGTAAAGGGAATCATGTATAATAAGTAGGTTCATTTTAAATTTTAGTATAATATGTTGGGTTTATTACTCATCCCAGGGGAAAGGGAAAAGTGTATAATAAGTAAGGCAATCTTACTTCCCATTTCTTAGGGAAAGGGGAAGGTGTATAATGAGTCATAGAATTAATAACCCATCCCAATCCATTATAAGTTTGTATACTAGATCAATTAGCCTATAAAAATAATTTATAACATCTTCCACATGAAAAATATACCAATTCCATAGACATGAATAATATAAAAGATATACACATGCTATATACCATGGAATAATACACACACTCAATAAAAACAACCTTAGTATTATACTAGCATTATAGAACTCACCTCAATATATATAAATGTACAAAATAGTAAGTCATTCCATGGATAAATTAAAACATGGAAACACCTATACATACTAGCATCTGTCCAAAAATGATAAAATTAAGATAAAATAACTAATTATAGATAGTTTAACAATAATTTATATAAATTTTAAATAAATTCATAAATTACCATTTTAGGTTTATAATGATGAGATATAATAGGAACTAAATGAGGTAATTAAAACCATGAATCCATGGTAGAAAAAACCAAGTGAATAATAAATCATAACATTGGATATAACCAATGTATATTCATTACAATCTAAACATGGGATAAAAGGTAACTTAGGTACTAGTTTCAAACACATAATTAGGAAGGTAAGGGTTTTTAGTCTAATAAGTTCTTTATATTAAAACTCATTTTAGGATAAATCATTTATGTATTGGAAAATTAATCAGAGAAAAATATAAAACATTTGTGGAAAAAATATGTTTTAAGAAAAAAACTATTTTTTTAAATAAGGAAAAAGCAAGTAATTATGGACAAATTGATTTAGAAATCAAATCATTTCCTTACCACCTAAAAAACCTAGACATTATGTCATCACCGATGAAAAATCTTAACCATGGTTAAGTATGGATCATTACATTGTAACTCATTCATGCTGTAATGGAAGGAAGTGAAATTATTAGCGAAACATGTAAAATAGCATAAAGAGTACAATTTAAGAAAACATGGTCATACTATAAAATATTTTAGATTAAAACAAGAATTAAGGAACTCCCCTTTATATATTTTGGGAAAATTTGAAGTAATTGAAAAAGATTTATTAATATTTAATTTGATAAATAAAATCATGTAAAATAATATGTAAATCAAGACCATTATTAAGGATTAAGAAATATATAAATATAAATAAAAAACATTCTTAATAGATTTACATAAGTAATCGATAATGAATATATTATTAACAAGTCAATTATATACAAAAATACATTATTAAGTGATAAATTCCATATAAGAACATTAAAATATATGATAAGAAACAACTATGATAAACCCATTTAAAAAATACTAGATTAAGTGTAATCAAAATAGATATTAACACAACTGAGAAAATATTGACCAAAACCAACTTTTCATAAGGTTTAAAAATAATCTTTTAAGGGAATAAATTTAAAAAAAAACCATCATATACGTTCCTAGAAGATCCCCTTTGAAAACCTTTGTCATGTTATATGAACATATCTATGAATTTTTTTTGTTTATAATTCCAAAAATAAATGATTTAAATTTATTATTAATTTGAAAAAATGTGGATGGAAAGTTTATGCATAGCCTAGAAATTCACCCTAAGGGTTAGGACCACCCATCATAACCATCAACAAGCTTTATCCATCCCAATAACCACAAAATTATATTCCAATGGCTACCAAAAAATTCCTATTAACCATTAGATAATATTTCATAAATAAATAATTCTAATAAACAAAACTTCAAAATCAAAGAAGACTAAACCTTAAATAAAAACTTGGTGAATATATAAAATGATCCATCCAAAGTCAGAATGAACAAACCCCCAACTAAAACAACCTAATAATCTTCCAAATTCACCTCAAAATAAAAAACCTATTATAAATCATATATCCATCACTATCTATAAAAATATAAATGACTGACATGAAAAGAATCTTCCAAGATCACCCACTACCATGGAAAGATTAAGCCCTACAAATTCGGATAAATTCCACCATTCTCCAGTGGAATTCATCATAGAATCCATATCCAAAGCAACAATAATTTATAGGAGAAGAGTAGAAGAATGAAGTTTAGAGAAAGGGGATGGGTTACTAGAAAAGGTAATAAATTCATTACATTTTATTGATATTAAATTAATTTTATTCCCTCACATTAATCATCTAATTATGTTTTAGAGAGTTTTTAAATTAAAGAAACATTTCATTGGATTTTTTGAATATTTATTAAATGGCCAAAATTATGAAATTTATTTATTTATTTAATTTTTGGAATATAATGAGTGGCCAGCTACTGATAATCCTTTGATTTTTTTATTTTAAAGAAATTTGGATAAAGTAGTTGAAGATTTAAAATTTAGTAAAGGGGATATGTAAGAGCCCCCAGTTGGGATACATAAAGATTAACTGATGATGTGTAAAATTAACCCCACATCATAAATGAATATGAAAGAGTTCCCTACCGAGGATATGTAAGAATCAGTTCTGTAAAGACCCCAACCCTAGTAGCCCAGATCTGGTGCCTTACTTTATTACATTGGTACCATGAAAAGGAATTTTCATCCCAAAGGACAGAACAATTTATTAGATTTGAAAAACCATATTCTAATATAATTTTTACATTATAGATTGAAAGGAAAAACAACACAAAAACTTCATTGGAAACATCCATAAACTCTTATATTAACCCTGCAAATCATTCGTAATATACATCTTTACATCTTCGGAAAAAATAAAACATAAGAAAGGGGTGAGCTAAAATGATCAGTAAGGTTAAACAATATAGTGGAATCTATAAACATAAACAATAAGTAAAGGTAAATATCTAATAACACATTTCATTAAAACATAAAATTGAACATAATATGGAAGGAATAAAATATTATCAAAATAATTCCATATAAATAATCACATGAGAATAAAACTTAACCACGAATATTATACTAGTCTAATAATCATATGGATTATCAATTACTAATATCATAATGAGATAATTCATAATTATGGTCATCATAAACATACCATCAGGGCTTTGGATAAGACACCATACATAAATGGGTACAAACCTAGTTTAGTTTGTTTCATGAGACTTACCGATTTATCAAGGGGCTATAACAGGCCCCACTTGTTACTCACTAAGTCCAATGAATTCATTATATAAAATGGGTAAAACATAATAAACATATACATTCATATTGAAACTATTATATGAAATGTTAATAACTTTCCTCAAACAATGAACATAATCATAAACCATCCAGAGTAATATAGAGAATGGTATCAAGATAGTACACCCCCAATAAAAATAATTATAAACTATTTAATAAAATATAGAAGATGATAACATAAGAGATCAATTTAAATAAATAATAAGATTCAATAGTGGCTGTTTAAATATATTTAAATACTCTAATAAAATAATTTATAGATTCTTGAGAGAAATACCCCTTTTACTTTTGGAAAGAAGGTCTCTTTTTGAAAATCATTTTGTACTTATCATAAAATCAGATTATAAACATGTATATCCTATAAAAGAAAAGGTAAGAAGAATGAAATTATATTTGAGGAATAAATTATGTCCAACTAAAGTGAAATCATGTAAAAATAATTTTTAAGAAACTTTAGAAATGGGCCACTTCAGTATGGTTTAAGGGAAAATATAAAAGAGACTTTAAAGCAGAAAAAGGATTAATTGTTTACATAAAAAAAGTGATAAGATATTTTTTCATGATAAAAAGAGTGATTTTATAAAAGTATTTGTTTATTATAACTTATTATGGAGTGTACTTGAAAATGGGTAAGAAATTAGGAAGTTCCCTTTAATCGGACTTGCTTATTGGGAGGAATTAAAAAGGGAACCTCATAAAACATGTATTTACCCATGAAATAAAGGTGAAATGATCTAGATACATGAGTTTAGAACATATAAATAGAAGTTAAAATAATTATATAAAAAAATAAGAATTGAATTGGGGTAAAGAGAGAGAATTCATAACCAGAATGAAAAATGGAGGTTCAGGGAAAATCTCTCACCACTTTGTAAATAGTCAAACCATATACCCCATAAAATTAATGATAATCAAATGAAAAATTTAATACCATGAAGATAAGTAAATTCATGATATTTTTAATCAAAGGTAAGTATAAATACACCATACACAATAAATATTGGTGAATGATGCATATCTCACAAAAATAAAGGTGAGATGAGAAAATCCTTACCATATGTTCGAAAGTGTTTTTCACTTGAACTTAAGGTCTTGGATAATGAAATTAGATTCATTAATACTTTAATTAAGAAACTATTAAACATGTATTTGATTTATTATAATTTTATTAAGTTCATTTATGCCCTTTTTGATGAGTTATATGATTTAATTTTGTCATTTGAGAGTGTTTGTTTCCTTGGTTTTCATGATTAGTTTACTTGTATAAACGTACGGAAGATCATGTAAAATGGAAATAGTAATACAGAATTGAAATTAAATGTTATTAATGAACTTAAATTATATTTAATGGTATTATATATCATTTTTTATATATATTAGCATAATTATTTAGATAAAACATTAATGATAACCATTTAGATTATTTTAGTTTTTTTTCGATCACCACGAACTAGTTTTTTCTTATGAATTAATATTATGTATATATACCAGTTAAAAAAAATTAAATAAGTTTTATTAAATATATTAAAGTTTTTTTAACCATAAAAATATATTTATGTCCAGTCTTGAAGTTGGAATTGAAAAACAAAAACTCATCATCCATGAAAGCGGTAAATCGATACCTCATGGACGATATTTTCATTTTTAGAATAAAAATGGGGAGAGAAGAGAATTGATGATTGATATACCATTAAAAAAATAAAATTCCATTATATAAAAATACTGGAGTTATCATGTCAATTTATACAGTGGAGGTGAGGTAAGGATAATAAAAGAAAAGAAATTGAAAGAAAATTAAAAGAACGAAAGAAGATTTTACCTCTTGAATTCCTCTCCTTGAGAACCTCCTTAAGGAAAATTGAAATGGAATTTTGGTGATACCAGAAAGACTAGAAGGTTTGGGAGAGGTTTGGGAGAGGAAATGGGTAGAATATAAGCAAGTTTCATGGCTTTGGAGGTGTGAGGAGAAGATGTGGTATTTATAGTGGAAGAGAGGGGTGTTTTTGGATTATTTAATTTATTTGTTTATTATTTTGGCTCAAGGATATGAATAGTGTTGGTTGTTGTGACTAAATAAATTAACTAGTGAATTTTAGTTAGAACCAATGGGTTATTAACTCATCTATACATCATCCATGACTCACAATTCATTTATTTAATTATAATATTAAATACCGTAAATTACTATATTTCACTATTCATAAAAAATAAAATATTTTAGAAAAAAACCAAAAAATAACCCTATATATTTTTCTATGTTTAGAATTAAAAAATGAACAAAATTTTTTGAAAATAATTTTCTAAATATTATAAATTTAATTTTTAATTAAAATCATTATTTATTTGAAAAATACCGATTTTAAAATTATAACTGATTTTGTGACACTTTTTAAAATTACTTATGGTATTATAAAATTATCATATTATCATAAGATAACAAAATATTAATTTATGAATCCATTTTATGAAAATAATTTTTATTTTAAATCATTATTTCAATTATAAAATTGAAAATAAGCATTTATATTTCATAAAAATATCAACACTTAGTTTATCATTTTTAAAACATTTATTTAATTATTCGATGACATAAATATACCATATTTTTATTTATAAATCACCCAAATTTTATTTATACTTTCATAGGTGAGGTTACTATTCTATTGGTTGGATTACTATTCTTAATGGTCATATTACTATTCCAATGGTCAAGTTACTATTCCATCAGCATAGGTTCCTTAATTTCTAGAAATACCTCTTATTTAATTCATTCTTCATTTATAAAGTTTGTATTATGTTCTCCATGTGATTTTATGCGATTTATACTATATAAAAAATTATAATAATGGAAATTTTGGGTCCTTACATTCTCCCTTCCTTCAATAAATTGTGTCCTCACATTTTTTAAATTCCACTTCAAAAATAAAAGGTTGATACTATAAAATTCCATTACAGGAAACCCACATCATAAACTGGGTTAATAATACATCCTCTTAATAATAGGGAAAGGGAAATGTGAGGGTCACCACAAAATTAGGCATTCTAATAGGTTAAAATTAGTTCAAAGTGAAAATATAGACATAGACGAAAATCTAACTATCATGTTCTGATGGAGAGTGATAGAAAAAATGGTCATTAGAAAGTAAACAATCACAAAACTGTAAATTTATGATCGGTTAAAATATCATTTAAATAAAAGTAAATGAATAACATTTGTGTTCTAAAATCCTTTTCCTATAGTTGGGGGATTCTTTTACTATAAATATAGGTACTTGAGAAAATAAACTTAAATATTCCATTCCATGTCATAATATCATCCTTTGGTTGTGATTCGATCTATTTTTTACTTCATCCCTTACACCTAGAAATGAATGTTTAAGATTATTCACTACTGGAAATTCGGGCTATAGCCACGGACCTATAGCCACGGTTTTGTAGGTCCGTGGCTATAGCCATTATATTGCCACGGTTAAATTTTTCTTCCGTGGCTAAATCCGTTTCATCCTTTTTTCTCCTATCTTTTATCGGGCTCCTCCTCCCGCAACCCTCCTCCCCCGATTCGCACACCACCCTCCTCTAGACCACGTCTCCTCCTCCTCCGTCCTCGTAATTCCTCCTCGCCGCGCCCTCCTCCTCCCCGACGCCTCCTCCTCGCCGCGCCCTCCTCGCCGCGCCCTCCTCCTCGTCGCGCCCTCCTCGCCGCGCCCTACTCCTCGCAACGCCCTCCTCCCCGACGCCTCCTCCTCGCCGCGCCCTCCTCGCCGCGCCCTCCTCCTCGACGGCTCCTCCCCGACGGCTCTCTTCCGACGCCGAGGTCGACACCCCCATCTCCCTCCCGACACATTTTCCTCATCTGCAGCTGTCTTCCTCGGTAATTTGTTTTTTTTTCTACAGTTCATCCACCTCTTCGAACCCCCTCCTCCTCCTCCTGTTTGCGATTTCCGTGAGGTGTTCTAGGGTTCTTATCATTCCAGGTGAGGGTATCACAATTATTTGATAAATGGTGTCATTATATCATGAATTAATGATGATTTTTTTTGTGATTAGTATGAACCATGATGATTTTCATATCAATTTTACAACATCTAGAGGAGTTGTTTTCCAAACAGCAACACTACACTTCATCAGAAAATAGAATGGTGGCTCAACATATCTGGCTATAGTTCACTCACGATGAAATGTTATTTCAGATTCATCATCTATCAGTATTATGTATTCAGTATACACATACAAGTACACTAAATCTTGGAACCAATTATATCTCGGTTATCAAATAGAAAAATTGGATCATGTTTCTAACTATCAACCAGTTCATGAGGTTAAAGGGGATATAAAGGGAAATAGTTGAACATTTGAGGAATTAGAATCATATAATAGAATCTATTTATTATGGTCCTCCCATTGAAAATATGAGATTTTGGTGTTTACCTTCCGATGATGTTGGTGCTTCTTCTCATTCTATTGTATCCACCCACCATGATTCCTGTTATCCAACTTCATTGAGTCAGTGGGAAACTATAAAAATTTATATTTACCTCAGAAATATATAGATCCTTGTTCAAAATAATGGTATTTATATACACGAAAATAGCAATATATAAACACCTAAAACTATTTATTTTTCTAATTACATTGAGATGGTGGATTCCTATTATGAATATAGTAAATCCTATTATCATTCAATGGACCTCCTTGATGAATTCCCCTCCCTGTTCTTGGCCGACGTCACCCTGAGACATCTTTGCGCGAACCCCCTCCCCGTTCCCGACCGACATCTTCACGCAAAATCCCCATATGGGGGGAAGGATGAAATAGAGGTTAAATTTAACACCATTAGCCAACATGCTCTGTGAGCGTGATGAAGGTTAGACCAATCCCATGAAAATGGGTCTTGATCCGTTATTTTTTCCGTTAGATGTGTTCCCTTAACTCTCTCTTGATACTCTTTTTTTGTTGAATTGATGTTTTGAACATGTATTTAGGGTCTGTTTGATAGCACTAATGAATTGAAAATAACTTAATTTTTTGTTTCTGGTTATGTTTTGACTCCTTCATTTGTATAGAAACTATTTGATATTTCAAAACATGTTGAATATCTCAATTATTTTGTATTCTAAAACCCATTTTCTGTTTACTATTATAAAAAATTCTTATGATTCTTTTAATCCTTTCTTGATGCAGCCCTCATTTTTTTATTGCTATAAATGATTCTTTGTGTCAAGAACTTGATCATTGGTTATGGAAATGAAAGGTTTAAATAAGTTGTGTCAATTAAAATTCTTTAGAATCACATTCATAGGTTTTTTATCCTAGATTTAGATAAATCAATATCTAAAGATTCTTATTTCAATTTATATTAGAATTATGCAAACATTTGTTACTTGTATTTTCCACTATTTTGAGATTTTCTCACTGGTGTCATTGTAATTATTTGGAAATCCCAGAATTTAAGAATCTATTTCTGAATTATTTAACCTTTATTGGTTTATATTTTTTATGAACATGGTAAATTCCTATGTTTTGGAATTGCATTCTCATGTTTTTTACCCAGATTTTATGTGAATCTGTCTATGCAGATTCTTATTTTTTTCAATGAGAACTATCCATGTATTCCATACATGAATTTTCCACTGGTTTGTACCATCATTTTTAATTCCTAGAATTTAGGAATCCATATTGGAATTAGTTTATGTTAGTAGGTTTAGAGTCAAAGAATCTTTACTTCCATGGAGCATGGATGATAAACCTATTTACCCTACACACCAGGTGTTCAAAGATAATGTTAGATGTTTGGGAATCACCTTCAAACCTCTAACCATGTTGAATATCTCAAAAAAATATATTCTAAAACACATTTTCTATTTACTATTATAAATAAATTCTGTTATGACTCATTTAATCCCTGCTTGCTGCAGCCCTCATTTTGTTTATTGTTGTAGATGATTCTTTGTGTCAAGAACATGCTTATTGGTTCTGGAAATGACAGGGGTAAATATTATGTGTTAATTTCAATGTTTTAGAATATTATTCGGTTTTTTATCCAAGATTTAGATAAATTAATCTGTAAGGATTCTTATTTCTATTTATATGAGAATTATGCAAGCATTTACTACTTGTATTTTCCATTGTTTTGTAATTTTTTCGTTGGTGTCATTATAATCATTTTGAATTCTTGGAATTTAGTAATCTATTTCCAAATTATTTTACCTTTATTGGTTTATATTTCTTATTAACTTGGTAAATGCCTATGTTTTGGAATTGTATTCTCAAGTTTTTGACCCTCGTTTTAGGGGAATCAGTCTGTGTAGATTCTTGTTTATGTTTCTATGAGAAATATGCAAGCATTCCATTAATGAATTTTCTACTAGTTTGTGATTTGTTCACTGTTACATTCAATTGGAATTCCTATAATTTAGGAATCCATCTTGGAATTATTTTATTTTTATTGGTATAGAATCATTGAATCTTTACTTGTTCTAATATTACCACTTCATCAAAAATATTAACCATAAATTCATTATAATGTTTAGTAGCTTTCATCCCATAACTAATGCTACAACCTTCTAAACATAACTGTCACATCAACACCCTGCTTAATGAACTGCCACATTAGCACCCTCTGTGCAATAACGAAGATCATGAGCATGTGGCCAGTAAAGGGGACACATCAGCCGAGGTTTCTACAACATCTGTGCAAATTATGGAGCAGGCTACACTTGCTTGAGGTGCAGGGGAGGGGGGGAGGGTGCAAGTGTGGTGTCTAGGAGGGGGGGGGTGTCCAGGGGGGTCCAGCAGGGGGGGCTGATACTCCGGATAATCCTCTAGTTTTTTATCTTCTAATGGAAAAACAACCTCAAACCTGATCCCTTGCCATTTATTGCCATCCTTTGGTGTCTTAGGAATTTCACCTATGGCCTGTATCACCTCTATCTATCCCAAATATAATGGGTGATGGGTGATGTCTTGCAATATATGTGTTTTGGATCATGAATAAGAATAAAATGATTAAGGTTAGATTTGACATAGTGCTACTATTTTATTATATTCTATCCATGAGAGATCACATGTGAATGAGTAAGAAGATAAAATAAAGTTAGTTAATGCATTCATGAATTGACTATTATGATAATGTGACAATGAGTGCAACGTAAGATTACATATGAGTGTTTCATATTCAATATTGGAATTCAAATGCCTTTATTAAAGAATATGATCTCTCTATATATTGTAGTGAGGTCCAAAAGAATACTTTATATACTGTTTGATTGTGATTTTGAGAGGACCCATTTTAAACTAGTGGGAGATAGTACAATGAAACTATATTAAGAGTTTGAAATAGTTAGAAGAAATTATAGAAATTTTTAGAGGTAGACTAGTGGTTATGGATGATAGCTTCCCCAACAGGATTCAATTGTTTTTTATAATAAATATCTCTTTCTCAAAAACAAACCAAAAAAATAAGGACATAGTCATTTACATCGAGGCTAAAATATTTTAAAAATATATTTTAAAAATATGGTGTAATCTTAATATTTTTTATATATATTTCATTTCATATAGTGGGGTTTCTTTGGAATATATATGGAAATCCATTCTCTATAACTATTTTGGGTCTTAAAATGTCAAAAGGTGTGATTAAAAGAAAAAATATAAAAGAGAAATTAGTAAAACTAGTTCACACTGATTCATCCCACCTCTTAATGTACCCAAAATTTCATGCGGTACTAGAGCTAATTCATGTTATAAATTGATTAGATATAATTATTTTTCCTTTTTTTTTTCAAATTTTAGACATTAATTTTATATTTGATGAATAATTTTAGCACATTTTCAAATTAGAAATGGATTTTTTAGAAAAAAATTAAGAATATGATTAATGAAGTGGATAATTTAAGAAATATTTCAAAAGTGAAATAGGGTGTACCAATAATTAAAGGTAATAAAAGAGATTTTTTTTCTATTAAAATTTTCAAATTCCATCTTAGGGAAGAAGTTGTATTATAAAGTTGACAAAATGGGCCTATTAAATTTATGAATGAAATATACTCTGATGTTAATCATTAATTTAAAAAATTTCCTATTAAAAAGTTCACTCATATTCTATTGGTGGACATGCAGGATACGATAAAACCATTAATCATTTGGCTTTGCATCTTTTCTAGACAGGTATTGTATAGAGTGTTTTAAATTTTGTTCCTGAATGTGACAATTTCCAATGACAAAAATATTTATCCCAACTTTCATGAATATTATTATATCCATTACTAATTATTGAATAAGTGTGGGGGGATATTTATATATATTTTATATCTAGTTTACCCCGATCTCAAGGATTTGGTGTCATTA
Source organism: Viscum album (assembly GCA_963277665.1). Lineage (NCBI taxonomy): Eukaryota > Viridiplantae > Streptophyta > Magnoliopsida > Santalales > Viscaceae > Viscum > Viscum album. Next base: position 1,146,277,016 of record OY728142.1, on the reverse strand, counting down.
TGGTGGTAGTGAACATACTTTCCAAGTGTAATAAAGAACCCAAATCCAAAACTAGTTCCTTGGATAGAAAAGTCACATGTTTTCACTATGTTAAACCCATGCACATTAATCCCAAGTGTAGGAAACTCATGTGAGAGTTAGAACACAAAAAACCAACTGACCAGCCTTTTATGGTTGACTCAAGATATTATGCTATTGAATTCCGGAATATATCCATCCATAAACTCAATCATGAGTGGGTCCTCAACTCTGGATATTATTGTAACTTGTGTCTATATATAGAGTCTTTTTTGAATCTATTCAAGAAGTTGGAAGGGTATGTCCTTTTAGGAAATAATAATAGGTGTAGGGTTGAGGGTAGAGACTCTATTCTAATAGAGTAAGATGATCAATCCATCATCCACTTACTTGATGTAAGGTGGGTCCCCAAACTTCAAAAAAATAATATCCTTAGGAGTCCTTGATCAAAATGGATTTACCTCTAGTTCATATAATATAAATGGATATTGAAAATAATTAAATATTGATATAATTAATTTATTATAGTAATATTTCCACCTTCAATTTCAACCAAGAAGAAAACTATTTTCTATGAAATGTCTATCTCCTTACTTGATGTAAGGTGGGTCCTCAACTCTGGATATTATTGTAACTTGTGTATATATATAGAGTCTTTTTTGTGCATTTTTCCTCTGTGACTTTCAGGTTCAATGTGCAGTATCTGGCACTCCCTGAGCAGATGCAGGGGACATCCACTATACCTGCATGTAAGGCCACTGCCTGACCCAACACTCCCTGAGCAGATGCAACATCAACAACCAGAGAATTATCCCGAGGAGCATTAGGACTAACAGCGTGAGAAAACACTGGCTGAGCCTGCAAATCAGCCTGAGCAGCATCCACAATAAAAGAATAATCCAGATTTGTAGACACCTACACAGAATCCTAAGGAACCACAAAAGTTTCAGACTGCACCTGCAAGTGTACCTGATCAGATCCATCACCAGTACCCTGTACAGAGTCTTGAGGGGCATCAAGATGAACTGAAGAGGCCACCAGGTGACCCTAATCTACCACTTAAATAGCAGGTTCATCAGAACCTACCTGGACCGAACCCTGTGAATTCTGATCAGCAAGAGGACTTGCACTGTTGCCTGGAGCATGCACCAGCCATGGAAGACCAGACCTATCAAAGGTCTTAACATGTGCCTATCCCTTCATACAGAAATCATCTGAATGACCTTCAAATTTCACAGCCCACAATCTTTACTCCTCTTACAATCACCTTCCATGTGACCAAAGAAGTGGAAGATGAGGCAGAAAAGGTTCTATTCTTATTTTCTTCTTTCTTCACATTAGCTGCTTTATTGTATTTATTACTCAGCTCGATTGTATTATTATCACATGATCATCAGTAGTTGCATTTTTTTTGGTTCTCAAACTCTTGTGTATGTAGATTCATATCATATTCTTTCAACTTTTCTACTACCAGGTATGTTATACCTGAATCGTCTGATCATAGGGTGTCTACTTAGCGTACAATTTTATTGGACCATCCGATGATCCTCCATTGCATATTGTATTCTCACAGCGCATATTATTTCCTCTAATTTCAGTGTACTCCATCCGATGATCAATCCGATATTCTCACTCTGCCCATTCGTGTCATTGCACGACCCCTTCCACCTTCATTTCAGCCCGCTGCCACCAGCATTCCAGCCCGCAACAGCCCCCCCACCACCTTCGAATCAGCCCGCACCACCCCCCCAACACCTGCAACCAGCCCCCTTCCACCTGCATTCCAGCCTCCTCCCGCTCCCTTCGCTCCTGGTCGGAAGATGCTGCCCCGCGGATGTCACTGGATCGGGCCAACACGCTGCGGTCACGCCGCGGTCACGCTGCGGTCACGCTGCAGTCACGCCGCTGTCACGCCGCGGTCACGCCGCAGTCACGCCGCGGTCACGCCGCGGTCACGCCGTGATGTGGCCCTGCTCCAGCCACATCCAGTAGGGGGGAGGGGTGTCCAGCAGGGGGGGATGGGTGTCCGCGGTCACGCCGTAGTCACGCCGAAATATATCTATATGTTTGTAATCAATCTAAACAAAGAATAAGAATGGTGTACCTTACACCATTCAATCCAGTCTTTCGAAGCTTTTCACAAGTGTTTGATTGTGATCACTTAGAAGTCGCTGAAAGACTCCTTCAGAGGTATCCACAAATCATGGGAATCACCCGACACTTAGTAGGACCTCTCTCAATACCAGTCCTTCCTGCTTGTCGAAGTTTTCACAAGCGTTTGATCGAGATCTCCGAGAAGTCACCGAAAGAATCCTTCTGAGGTATCCAAGGTTCATGGGAATCACCCGATGCTTAGGTAGGGTCTCTCTCAACACCACAGTCTGTTAGAACCTTGTTTAAAGGTGGGAGAGAAACAAGAGCTAGATAGAATCGGCTTTGAGGATTTCTAACGATCACATGATCTCATCCATCAAGTGCAACCACTTGCATAGGAATTGAACCAATTCATATAGGCCTTCGAGAACCTCAAAATGTTCAGCCTATTCATGGTACGTTACACAAATGTCCCAAACGTTTCATCTCATTTGAAGCATACGGCTCAATCCCATTAGTAATAGTTTAACATTTAAATTAAACGATTATGTGAGATGTTCAAACTCCCTAAATCCATCGAAACAGAAAGAAGCTTCGAGCCGAAAGGCTCTAAAGCCATTTTATTAAAAACAAAAGATGACATAAGAGAGGAGATTGGGCTAGACATTAATAAAACTGCCTTCATAATAAAGCATTTCGTTTTCATAACCCCCTCCCCGACATCATCATCCCATTCCAAGTTGTAGGTAGATGAGATATGAGACCTAGTCACCATCTTTGTTCTCCATTGAGAGCAGTCTTTCTTCTTCCTTGATTTCCTTGAATAGACAATTTGAAATCCCTCTTTATCAACTGAAGGAAACTTTCCCTTTCTTAAAATATCCTTACATGGATCACTTCTATGGGCATAATCATCATTTTCTATTCCGGCCCAACTTCCCCCTATATTATTAAGCTCCATTTGCCGATTGATCTCTTCCTGGATCTGAGAAGGTTGAACCATTGGTTCATGCTGCTCAGACCCATACTGAGGCTGCCCCAGTGAAGCACCCAGCTTCTGACCCAGGTTACTGGCTCCTAGGCCCAGGGCCTGGATCTCCTGTTCCTTCTCCTGCAGGTCCTTGCGACGGGAAGTCAACAGGCCGCTGATTTTCATCCACAAACTGGACACAATCAGCCCGTGCTACTGAGAGTTTCTTCTGCCCTTGAATAGATTTAACCTCTCCAGACCCAATTCCAGGTTGCTCCAAGACTGGATCATCAACATTTACCTACACCTGTACACCTGATGAGATCAGACCTTGACCCCTCTGCTGAGAGGCAGCATCAAACTCTGACCTTGAATTATCTGCTCCTGGCCTCAGATTTTCATCCTCAATCCGGCCACTAACAGCCCCTGCTACAGTTAGTTTTCCTTGCCCCTGAACCTCACCAGCCCCAGTCCAGGTTGCAAATCTGGATCATTAAAATTCACCTCCTCTTGAAAACCTTCACCTGAAATATCAGAAGCATTCCCCTTCATATTGCTGACTCCAGTCCCTGGTTGATCACAACCTGTTCCTGCAAGACCCTGCCCAAGTTCCACACTTCCATTTCCTGCAACAGCCTAACCAGAGCCATTCCCAGCTCCAGGACCATTCTTTCTCTTCTTATGGAAAGTCTGAAAATCATGTCCCTTCTGCGAGAAAAAGAGCAGACAAGTTTCATTCTGCATCTCTCTTTAGATTGCCCTATAGACAGACACTTGGAACAAAATGCAGGTAGTTGTTCATACTCAATTTTCAAAAACAAGTCATCTTCATTTGTGGATAACACAACCCGATCAATGAGGGTGGAATTAAGGTCCACTTCTAGAAGAACTCTAGCAAAATGCACATTATTCTAGCAAAATACCCATAATGTGCCTCCTCAGTTTCTCTATCCATTTTGATGGGAATGCCAATTGTAGATGTAATGTCAAATAATATCCTGGGGGGGGGGGGGGATGGGTGCAGGTGGTACTGGGGGTGCAGGGGGGTGTCAAGGGTGGGGAGTGGGTTTGGGTTTGGGGGGGGGGGGGGGGGGGTCTGTCCATGGGGTGTCTAGGGGGTCCAGTGGGGGGGGGGCGTTTGTCCTGGGGTGTCCAGGGTCTGGGGGGGGGGTCTGTCCTGGGGGGTCTGGGTTTGGGGTGGGGTCTGTCCATGGGGTGTCTAGGGGGTCCAGCAGGGGGAGGGGCTGTCCAGTCTTAGTGGGGTCACTACATGTGAGTCTTAGTAGGGCTGCTTTCTAGGGGGGTGTTTGTCCAGGGGTGGGGGGTTTTGTCCAGCAGGGGTGGTGCAAGGGCACATGGGTGTGTAGGGGGTGCAAGGGATGTCTAGGGGGTCCAGGTGTGTCCAGGGGGTCCAGGCAGGGGGAGGGGTGTCCAGGCAGGGGGGAGGGGTGTCCAGCAGGGGGAGGGGTGTCCGGCAGGGGGGGTGTCCAGCAGGGGGAGGGGTGTCCAGGGGGTGCAGGGGGCAGGGGGAGGGGTGTCCAGCAGGGGGAGTGGCTGTCCAGGCAGGGGGGAGGGGTGTCCGACATGGGGAGGGGTGTCCGGAAGGGGGAGGGGTGTCCGGCAGGGGGAGGGGTGTCCGGTAGGGGGGGTGTCCAGCAGGGGGGGAGGGGTGTCCAGGGGGTGCAGGGGGTGTCCAGTGGGGCTGTCCAGTTGGGGCATGGGGGCTGTCCAGTGGGGTGCAGGGGGGAATGGGGGTGCAGGGGGGGGGGGGGGTGTTCAATGGGTCTGTTCAAGGGGGTTGTCCAGGGGGTTGCAAGGGGGTGCAAGAGGGCTGTCCAGGGGGGGCATGGGGGTCCAGTGGGGGTGCAAGAGGGCTCTCCAAGGCCGCTTCACCTTTCCTTTTTCTCAACAATCTTGTGATCTAAACCAAAATCACACCAAATTGTTAGTATATAAACTGTAAAGCACAAAGGGTGTGTGACATACCACTTTTAGCATGAATTGATACCATTGCTGCATGCAAATTCCAGTTCTAAACCATATATGTTTTCAGCTCTAAAATATATGCTTTGTGAGCACACTTACCCCATGGATTGTGTCTCCACTTCTTTAGGTTTGTTCTCTTCTTCACAACCCAAAACACAACTTGTTTTTCCTTAGACAGCTTTACCACCAAGGATTTTTCTTTTCACTATAGGTTGATTTTTCTTTCTCCAAATCACCTTGCTTCTTGGACTGTCCCTACAAGCATTTTCAGTACATACCTTGCCTTGGGGCACCCCTTTCACATGAATCCTTCTAGTTTTAGGATCATGTGAGTTCTTCTCATGCTTCCAAGCCCTTTTTGTGTCTTTCCAGGAGGTTTGTGCTTTAGAACTAGTCTTGGAGTTTTTTTTACATTAATCTCAGCATAGGAGTTTTCTACATGTAGACCCTGAAATCTATTCCTCAAAGGAACATATTTATCATTGTATTCATGTTGATTTCTTCCATTAATCCCTACTGAATGCTTGTAGCTTGCAACTGTCGCGGATGAGGATTTTGTTGGATTGGTGTTGCCCAATTCGGTTGGGCTGAATGCTTGTGGCCCGCAACTGTCGCGGGTCGAGCTTCGCAGTGAGCTCGTTGGGGGTTGCAGGGGGCAACGCGCCCCTACTCCGGGGGTCTGGGGGCCAAAGGCCCCCAGCCCTTTTTTTTGGGCACTGTAGAAATACTGACTACTGTAGTAATGCTGACCGACAGGGGGGGTGTCCAGCAGGGGGGGTTGTCCAGCAGAGGGAGGGGGTGTCCAGCAGGGGGGAGGGGTGCTAAACATGGTCTGTAAATCTGATGTAGTTCAGTCTGTTCCTGTCTTATCTCATGCTACTAAACATGTCAGAATTGGTGAATTGGTACCTATTAAACCTGAATCTGGCAGTGCTGAAGATGTTGTGGTTATCAGATCAGATAAACTTGGTTATCAGATCAGGGGGCAGGGGGACTAGCAGGGGACTGACAGGGGGCCTAGCAGGGGGCAGGGGGAAGGGGGGGGGGGGCTGGCAGGGGGACAAGCAGGGGGAAGGGGGGGCTGGGGGCAGGGGGGGGGGGGTGGCAGGGGGACAAGCAGGGGGCAGGGGGGCTGGGGGTAGGGGGGGTGGCAGGGGGTAGGGGGTGCTGGCAGGGGGCGGGGGGGGGGGGGGGGGTGGCAGGGGGATAAGCATGGGGCAGGGGGGGCTAGCAGGGGGAGGGGGGGTGGCAGGGGGGCAAACAGGGGGCAGGGGGGGGGGGCTGGCTGGCAGGGGGACAAGCAGGGGGAAGGGGGGGGGGGGCTGGCAGGGGGGAAAGCAGGGGGTAGGGGGGGCTGGCAGGGGGACAAGCAGGGGGAAGGTGGGGGGGGGGGGCTGGCAGGGGGGAAAGCATGGGGCGGGGGGGGGGGGGGGCTGGCAGGGGGAAGGGGGGGGCTGGCAGGGGGGAAAACAGGGGGGCATGGGGGGGGGGGGCTGGCAGGGGGACAAGCAGGGGGGGGGGTCTGGCAGGGGGACAAGCAGGGGGGTGGCAGGGGGGCTGGCAGGGGGACAAGCAGGGGGAAGGGGGGGGGGGCTGGCAGGGGGGCAAGCAGGGGGCTGGGGGGGGGGCTGGCAAGGGCAGGGGGGGCTGGCAGGGGGACAAGCAGGGGGGGTGGCAGGGGGACAAGCAGGGGGGTGGCAAGGGGGGCTGGTAGGGGAACAAGTAGGGGGAAGGGGGGGGGGGGGTGGCAAGGGGGAAAGCAGGGGGCAAGGGGGGGGGGCTGGCAGGGGCAGGGGGGGGGGGCTGGCAGGGGGACAAGCAGGGGGGTGGCAGGGGGGGGGGGCTGGCAGGGGTGGCAGAGGGGGGGGGGGGGGGCTGGCAAGGGGACAAGCATGGGGGTGGAGAGGGGGGGGGACTAGCAGGGGGTAGTGGGGGACTAGAAGGGGGCAGGGGGGACTAGCAGGGGGGTGTCAGGGGGCAGGGGGGACTGGCAGGGGGGTGGCAAGGGGGACAAGCAGGGGGGAGGGGTGTCCAGGAAGGGGGGAGGGGTGTCCAGGCAGAGGGCAGGGGGGGCTGGCGGGGGGGACTATCAGGGGGCAGGGGGGAGCTGGCAGGGGGACAAGCAGGGGGCAGGGGGGGCTGGCGGGGGGGGGACTAGCAGGGGGCAGGGGGGGAGCTGGCAGGGGGACAAGCAGGGGGCAGGGGGGGCTGGCAGGGGGACAAGCAGGGGGCAGGGGGGGGGGGCTGGCAGGGGGACAAGCAGGGGGGGGGGGGGCTGGTAGGGGGACAAGCAGTGGGCAGGGGGGGGGGGGTTGGCAGGGGGGGACTAGCAGGAGGGTGGCAGAGGGGACTGGCAGGGGGGACTGGCAGGGGGGTACTGGTAGGGGGGGGACTGGCCGGGGGTGGCAGGGGGGGTGTCCAGGGTGTGTCCAGGGGTTTTTTTTATGGATTTGGACACCCTATAGCCACGGTTTTAAACCGTGGCTATTGATTTATTGCCACGGTTTTAAACCGTGGCTATAGACATAATGCCAAGGTTTAAACCGTGGCTATAAACCTATAGCCACGGTTTGGACCGTGGCTATAGAGTTAAAGCCACAGTTCCAAACCGTGGCTATAGGTCTAGGCCTATAGCCACGCCAAACTTAGCCACGGTTCCTCAAACCGTGGCTATTACCTATAGACACGGTTTGAGGGCCTATAGCCACGGTTTAGAACCGTGGCTATAGCCCAAATTTCCAGTAGTGATTTTTTACACCTGATGCACTCTTAATGAATCACGCCATCCTTAAGTCATTCCTTCAACCTTTAAATGTTTACTGAAACAAAGAATGTTAGTACATGTTATCATACTTTAATCTTAATTGATAATATCCTCAATCCATTCCATAAGTAGTTAAGTTTAGGACTCATCCAAAATACATCTTTCCAAATTCAAAGACAAAAAATTTAGAAGGAAGGTCACTACATTTCCAAAATCATCTTATCATAATATTTTCCCAAATAATGTAGCTCTTATTTTCACATACCAAATATATGAATACCTTAATCTCATTTAAAACTTTAATGAAAACATGCATGCTTCCAAACCCAAAAACAATAAGTACTATAGTATAATCCTTATATATCTCATGATTTTTATAACCAGAATAGCATAAAATGATTCTTGAATCCAAAAACACAAATACATTAATTATTCCACTTATACTGTAGTAACAACATAATCTTGACCTTGATCCCTTTTCTTTTTTATGATCTATATTTACTTGATGCTTAGGACATTAATTTTCTTAGTTCCCCATCTCCTTACAATTAAAATATTGAACTTTTACAACCTCTTTATTTACCTTACATTCACGAGCCTGGTGAACTTTCTCTCCACACTTGTAACAAACTCCCATTCTCTTCAGGAAAGTACAGGGATGTTTCTTTCCACAATTATTACATGCGGGAAAATCCTTCTTTCCCTTTACCATTTATCCACCTTTTTATCTACCTTTATCTTATTCTCTTACTTTCCCTTAAAGTCATAATACTTAGATAATTATTTCTCTGTCTTGATAACACATGGGACTATATCCTTATATGATGAGAATGTTTGGGAAACTAGAACCCTTCATAGAATTGGATTAATTCCATCAAAGAAATGGTCAATTTTTCTTCTTAGATTACATATGTAGTCTGAAACATGCCTTACCAATATTGTAAAGTTAGATTCATACTTATAAATTTTTTTATCCTCTTTCTGTATTATACTCAATAATTAACTCTCAATATCCGTTCACTATTCCATAGGGAAATATTTTTCCAATAAAATTTCCTTAAAATCCTTTCATTCCATATTTTCAATTTCTTCATCCTTATTTTTTTGAATCAATGACCACCATTGATCAGCATTTCCTGAGAGATGATAAACTTCCATGATAACCTTCTCCCTTTCATTACTTACCAAAGCAAGAAATATATTTTCTAAGGAACTTATCTATTTCTTAGAAAAAAATGTATTTTTAGTCCCATTGAATGATGGAGGTTGTTGTCTCATGAAGTGGTCTAAAATTGTTCCCCCACGTTGTGAATTAGGATGCTTTATATGGTAAAGTTTATTTTTTATAACATGAGTCAGTTTTCCCAATATAGTTATAAGTTGTTCAGCTCCAGCTCCAGTTGAAGCTCTAGCTCTAACATTATTATCTTGCATAGGATGGAAATCCCTACATGGGATACACACATTGATACAGTTTCCATTCCTTCCACTAGGTGCCATTTATAAATAATGGATATACTAAATTTGGTTACTAATCATAATTCATAATTTCAAACTAGTAACAAACTTAAAATAAATTGAAAATTTATGAATAGCTAATCTCATAATCAGATATATGGTTTCTTTGGGGACACATTTACTTTTAAATCCTTCATAATGGTTTGTAAAGAAAATGTGAATTATCACAATAATATCCCTTGGGAGTGTCAAACCAAGTGTGCAGTAAGACCCATTTTCGTGTACTGGGTTACGCTGAGTCAAGCCTGATGCACCTTGTTATAGTTTTTACCTCTAGGTATATCTATTCCAGAACTATATCCACTTATAGTATCCAGACATGGATGTATTTTTTAAAAGAATCACATAATATCTACCTTAAAAAATTCTAGGATTTTCTTCTATACTTACCCTTAGAGTCTATCTTAGGGTTATGTTCCCCAATCAATGTTTTCTAAATCTAGTTTCCAAGGTTTCTACTAAAATTCCTTTAATACTAACTGTAAAGACCTTGACCCTAGTAGCCTAGAGCTGGTGCCTTACTTTATTAAACTGGTACTATGAACAAGAATTATCATCATAATGGACCAAATAGTTTAGTGGCCTTGGAAAACTAGATTCTAATATAATTTTTACATTATAACTTTAAATGAAAAAACAACATAGCAACTCCATTAGAAATACCCATAAACTCCTATATTATCCTTACAAGTCTTTAATAATATCCATCTTCGCATCCTGGGAAAAAATAAAACATAATAAAGGGGTGAGCTCAAATTCTCAGTAAGGGTAAATAATAAAATGGAATCTATAAACATAAATAATAAGGCAAGGTGAATATCTAAAAACACATGCCATTAAAACATAAGCTTGAACATAATATGGAAGGAATAAAATATGATCAAAATAATTCCATATAAATAATCACATGAGAGTAAAACTTAACCATAAATATTATAATAGTTGAATAGTCATGTATCAATTACTAATATAATAATGAGGTAATATATAATTCTGTACATCATAAATATATCATTAAGGTTTCAGCTAAGACACCATACATAAATGGGTATAAACCCAGTCTAGTTTGTCTTATGAAACCTACCGATGCATCGAGGGGCTATATAAGGCCCCACCCATCAATAAATAATTTTAATGCATTCATAGTATGAAAGGTGTGAAACATAATAAACATATACATTCATATTAAAACTATCATTTTAATTATTAATAAATTTCCCCAAACAATGAACATAATCATAAACCTTCTGGAGTAAAATGGCGAATGGTATCAAGATAGTACATCCCCAGTCAAAATAATCATAAACCATTCAATAAAATATGGTATATGGTAACATAAGAGATAAATTTTAATAAATAATAAGATTAAATAGAGGTTTTTTAAATATATGTAAATACTCTAATAAAATCATTGAGGAATTCTTGAGAGAAATACCCTTTTTTTACTTTTGAAAAAAAGATCTCTTTTAGAAAATCATTTTGAATTTGTCATAAAATCATATTATAAACATGTATATCCCATAAAAGAAAATTTAAGGATAATTAAATTATGTTTTAGGAATAAATTATGTCCAACTGAAGTGGAATCATGTAAAAATAATTTTTAAGAAACTTTAGAAATGGTCCACTTTAGTACGGTTTAAGGAAAAATATAAGATCCATAAAGCGGAAAAAAGATTAATTATTTAAATAAAACCAGGAAAGATATAAGATAGTTTTTCATGATAAAATAGTGATTTTATAATTTTTTTTTGTCTTATAATAGATTATGAAGTGTACTTGAAAATGGGTAAGAAATTGGGAAGTACCCTTTAATCGGGCTTGCTTATCAGGAGGAATTTAAAAGGGAACCTTATAAAACATGTATTTACCCCATGAAAGAAAGGTAAAATGATCTTCATAAATTATTTTGAAACATATAAATATAATTTAAAATAATTATATAAAAAATAATAATTACATTGGGATAAAGAGTGAGAAAGCGTAACCCAAATGAAAAATAGAGGTTTGGGGAGAATCCCTTACAACTTTGCAAACGGTTGAATCGTATGTCCCATAAAATTAATGATAATAAAATTAAACATTTAATACCATAAATATAAAGATATTAATTATATTTTTCATCAAATATAAGTATAAATACATCACACATAAGAAATAGTGGTGAATAAGGCATATGTTACATGAATAAAGGTGAGATGAGAAAAACCTTACCTTATATCCAAAAGTGTTTTGCACTTGCACTTAATGTACCGGATAATGAAATTATATTAATTAATAATTTAATTCATAACCTATTAAAAATTTATTTTATTTATTATAATATTATTAATTTCATTTATTCCCTTTTTGATGAGTTATAAGATTCAATTTCATCATTTGGGAGTGTTCATTTTCTTGGTTTTCATGATTGGTTCACTTGAATACATGTACGAAAGATCATGTAAAATGGAAATAGTTATCCAGAATTAAAATTATATGTTATTAATGAATTTATAGGATATTTAATGGTCTTATATATCATTTTTCCAGATATTAGGATGATTCATTATATAAAATATTAATGATAACTGTTTAGATTATTTTGGCATTTTTTTGATCATCACGAACTAGTTTTGTCTTAAGAATTAATATTATGTATATATAATGGTTATAGAATGTTAAATAAGTTTTATTAGATATATTAAAGTATGTTTTAACCATAAAAAGATTTTATGATCATCCTTGAATGTGGAATTGAAAAATGAAAACTCGTCATCCACGATGGCGGTAGATCAACACCTCACAGACTATGTTTTCATTTTTAGAATAAAAATGGGAAGAGAATAGAATTGATGGTTTATGTACCATTAAAAAAAAATAAAATTATATAATATAAATATACTAGAGTTATCATGTCACTCTGGATAGGGTAGGTGATGGAAGGAAAAGAAAAGAAAAAAAATTGAAAGAAAATTAAAAGAACGAAAGGGGATTTTACCTTTTGAATTACTCTCCTTGAGAACCTACTCAAGGAACGTTTAAATGGTCTTTTGGTGATAATAGAAATAATATAATGTGTGGAATTAGTTTTATAGAGAAAATGGTAAGAATATAATCAATATTATAGGCTTTTTAGGTGTGTGAGAAGGGGTGGCGAGGGGTGATATTTATAGTGGAGGAGAGGGGTGTTTTTTGATTATTTAATTAAATTGTTTATTATTTTGGCTCAAGGCTATGAATGGTGTTAGTTATTGTGAATAAATAAAGTAACTAGTGCATATGAGTTCTAAAAAATGGGTTCTTACCTCATCCATAAATCATCCATGACTCAATAATTCATTTATTTACTTATAATGCTAAATACCATAAATTATTGTATTTCACTATCCACAAAAAATTCAAATATTTTAGAAAAATCCCAAAAATTCACCCTAACAATTTTTCTACATGTATAATTTAGACTCCATTATCGAAAAATAATTTTATAAATATTAAAAAATTAATTTTTAATTAAAATCATCATTTATTCAAAAAATACCAATTTTAAAATTATAACTGATTTTGTAACACTTTGAAAAATTAATCATGGTCTCATAAAATTATCATATTAAATACAAAATATTAATTTATAAATATATTTTATGAAAATAAATTTTCTTTTTAATCATTATTTTGATTATAATATTGTAAATAAGCATTTATGTTTCACAAAAATATCAACACTTAATTTATCATTTTTAAAACATTTATTTACTTATTCCATGATAAAAATATACCATATTTTCATTTATAAGATACCCAAAATTTATTTATAATTTCATAGGTGAGTTTACTATTCTATTGGCTAGATTAATATTTCTAATGGTCATATTCCTATTCCAACAGTCAATTTACTATTCCATCAGTATAAGTTCCTTAATTTATAGAAATACCACTTATTTCATTTATTATTCATTTATAAAGTTTTTATTGTGTTCTATATGTGATTTTATTTGAATTATACTATATAAAACAATTATAAGAAGGTAAATTTTGGGTCGTTACAAGTTTTGTGGGTGAGAAATATGTAAGGGTCACCTCATGAATGCATTGAATATGTACAAGTACTTGACTCTTCCCCTAGAGGGGTCCCTATCCATATGTAAAGGTAGAAACTGGTGATATATTAGAGTAAACCTATGAAAAAATGATGCATAAAATTCAATTAATTTTCTATAGGGATGAAACAATAATACGTAAAGGTCTTTCTGAGGCTACAATAGAATATATAAGAGTTTATAAAACTCTCATAAGGATTATTATTTTGTCAAATCAAGATATAATCATGTATGGAGGGTTATTTAAGGGTTACTTAAAATCAATTAAAATAAAGGTTTTTTCCTTTTCAAAAACCAGGAGAATGAAATTTTATAAAAGGATAAATATTTTCAAAAAAATCAAAAGGAACTGGTGCATAGTGATCAACCTGATGTTATGTGAATCCTATGATTTATGAGAGAACTAAGATAATATATTTTAACATTAATTATTAAACAAATTGAGAAAGAATGAGGATCACAATACAATTGTCATCCATCCTTGGGAATAGAACATTCAAAGTAACATTTATGGAGATCCTAATATTTGGAAGGAATTTTTAAAAATTCACATGGTAGAAATCCCTAAAACATGACTACATGTGGAATCATTATTGAAGAAAGGAAGGAAGATAGAATCCATTTAAGAAGTTGGAGAGGCCACCAGAAGAGAACGTGGGTTTTTAAAGTCAGGTTTTGTTTACAAAATTTCTACTTTATTTTCATTATTCCTTGGTTTTAACCCTATATATAGAGGAATGAAACCATTTTTGTGATTCGGATAGCGAGGGGGGTGTATTTTTTCCAATGCTTGAGTTTTAATATGAATAGTAATTTCTTCCATTGTTATTTGATCTTACTTTCTAGTGTTGAGATGTTAAATTTAATGACATTGTATTTGTTTGATATTTCATGAACTGTACTCTTCTTAGGGTGATAAAATATTTTCTCCCTCTATTTAATGTTTCCCATATATATTGTAAAGGGAAGGGTTCTATGGTGAAGTATCGAGTGATTTCTAATATGAGTATGGAAGTCATTGGAACTTTATGGATTTCTCAAGAGTACCTTTACCCAATTGGGAGTTTCTTGAGTAATCTAGGTGATCCCATTATTGATCCCACACTCATAGGAAGGAGGATCAATCAGAAGATATCACTACAGATTTGAAACTCACACTCACTACCATCCATTTATGAGAGATAAACGATTGTGGATTTTCTAATTGATCAAATTATAATAGGAGGTTTAATCAAATTAAGACTAGGATATCATAATAATTTGTAATTCAACCCCTGAAGGATCTCACACATTAGTTTTCCTTGTCCTGGTTCATATCGCCTGTCAGAAACTAAAAGATCTCACCATTCAAAGTTAAAAATTCTTAAAAACATCTAAAACTAGAAATAGTGGAGACCTTAACATAGTATCTTGAACATCATACTTTGGTTATATAGAGCATGACACATAGCATTGGTCCATCATAGTTCATATTTTCCAATACCTATCCATGAAAACTAAATTAAACCAATTTAATATTGATATTAACGAAATACAAGCATTCTTAAATAAAATTTTAATGAAATTAATTCCAATAAATAATAATTTCATAGATTATATAATAAAGGATAATAATAAATCCATCTATATATTTTTTAAAATATTAGGTAATAAAAACTTATCACCATTCAATGCTACATCTCAAAAAAATCAATTATCATACCACATATTCTTTTTATGAATAATTTATAACCATTAAAGATAACATGATCTATGATATATAGGGAAACAATATAATCAATATTGATAAAAACATAATTATATTGAATCCTATACTGAAATAATTTCTTGATCAATATTCAAGAAAAAATAAATAAAACCCCTTTTTATAAAATAATGATACAATTCAAGCATAAAAAGATCATATTCTATGGAAAAAACTTTAATACACTTGTCAAATCATTCAACACTTGTTTTTTAAAATATTTTTATTAAAAAAAGTAACTTCCTTCCATGAAACCACTCATTCAAAAGAACAAAAACATTTATTTAAACAATCTTCAAGATTAATAGGATGTCACAAACTATTTCAGTGTGATAAATCTATGTAATAAACAAATTGACCTATCCATAAAAAATAATATATATATATATATATAGAGAGAGAGAGATAGAGAGAGAGAGTGGTTGGCTACCTCCATACTTTCATCAGAAGTTGTATTCTTTAATAAATAAGGAATATAGTCCAAAACTACAAACTCAATCAGTTGGATAATACCATAAAAATAAGTAAATAAATAAATAGATCTTGTGAATGATAACACACACGCAAGTATATTATAGTATGTTAAATATCAGTAAAGTCACACACATAAAGGTATCAAGAACACTTATATTGTTAACATCGAAGTATAAATACTCATAAAGGAAGCAAGAAAGCTTATGTGTAAAATATTATTACTATGTGTGAAATAGTATCAGAGTCACATACAGACTAGAAGACTAGTCATATAATAGTCTATGTGTGTAATAGCAGTAGACATCTCTGTGTAACTTTGTTAACCACTATTATTACATAGATGTATCTGTGTGTGATGTAATAACAACATTCACTTATCATTCTTTGTGTAATAGAAAATCAAACACCTAATCATGTTCCACCACTATAGAAGAGAAGTCCCATGGATATAGGTAGACATTTGTGTGTGTAATAGAAGTAGACATATATTGTAGTAGAGTGTGTGTTATGTAGTGGAAATAATCACCAATAAATCTATGTGTGTAATATAAACTCAAATGCATAAAATCATGTTCTAATGATATATAATAACCTTCCTAAGGATACAATTTTTTTATTATAATCTACAAAAAATAAAAAAATACAAGTTGTAAACAAAAACTCAGAAAAAATTACAAATGTAGAAAAACATCACCACTCAATATGTATATTTAAAAAAATGTATAACATAAATACATACCAATTTAAAGAAATATACAAAACAATAACTATAATAATCTACAAAACAACATAATACAATTTTTCAAAAAAACTCAAAATAAAAAATTACAAATGTAAAAAAACATCACTACTCAATAGTGTATTTAAAAAACAACATGTACCATAAATATATTCTCAACTAAAAAATGCACAAAGAAGTAGAGAGGTAAATTTGTAGAAAATAATACTTCTAAGGCCACCACTTCTTCTAATACTTATAATTAAACACCATAATGTAAATATTTAATATCACCTAAATATATTTTAATTATTGTCTCTTTCAAAATAATCATGAGGGATCATATCCTCGATACACATTTTTTATTACTTTGAAATCATGATATGAATTTACCTTTCTAACCATGACAAAGGGGAAGAAAATTTGAATGAGAACACTGAAATAATGATATTATATTACCTTAAACACGAATCTCCCTAATTCTCCATAGAAACCATGTCCAGCTACTGATGAAGTAAGAGGTTTAAAAAATCAATATTATATTACCTTAAACATGCATCAATCAGATGATCCACACACTCCATTTCCAACTATTGATAAAGTAAGAGGTTTAGAAAACCATCAATGTTTGATATATCTATAACTTTTTCCTTAGTGTTAAGTAGGTGAAATCATAACCTAAATATATTTGGATTCTTTTCACTTTCCAAATAATCTTTGAGCGATCATATCCTTGATCCACATTTTATTACTTTGAAATTAAGTTGTGCACTTACATTTCAAATCAAGACAAAGGGGAAGAAAGAGGTGAGTGAGAATACTAAAACAATGAGGCATCAATATTATATTACCTTAAACATGAAACCCCAAAATTCTTTGCACAATCCATGTCCAACTAATGATGACACAAGAGGTTTATAAAATCAATATTATATTACCATAAACATGCAACCCCCATATTCTCCACACATTCCATTTCCAACTGTAATAATAATAAATGAGTTGAGTTAGAATTTAGGATATGAATTTATACATATTTAAAAGGTAAAATTCAAGTCCATACACAATAAACCCAACAATGTATAAATTAATATCAGTTCTAGAAAAAAAATCATTTCTTTTCCATTAACCTCATGAAATATTTTAGACTAATTTCATTTTACAGAACACACTAAATACCAAAAAATTCTCAAGAGACCGTTTTTTGGAATGTTATTTATTTACATAAAATATTTATAACACACACACAAACAAAATTCATGAGGCGCCAAGATATATCAAGAAAATATGATTCACCACAATAGAAAATCTGTCAAGATATAGACCTAGGAATATCATCACTAAGATGAGATGCACATCCTGACTTCCTTGAGAAAATAGAAGAAGCACATAAATGGATTTCATTTATTGAACAAAAATAAAAAATTTCCACCCTATATGGGATTAAAAAAAATTAAAAAACGATCTAGAAATTGAGTAGAAATTTCATACCCTCAACAATAGACACAAAAAAAAATCTACCAAAACCTAAGGGGGGAATGAGACAATAAAATTAAATAAACCATCAAGTCTACACATAGAATAAAAAAATTCCACATAAGAAATATTTAATTATGAATTTAAAAATCTTTTTGAAGAAATTAAAATTTTACATCTTTGTAATTTAAACTAAGAAGGATTAATAAAAATTCGAGTATAAAAAAATAAATTAACCAGTTAATAGGGAGCATGGAATGATGAAACACATCAGTACTTAAAAACCTCAAAAAATTATATATTCCACCATTGTATATCATAAAATGATACCCACCATTATAAATATGATTTCCAAGTTTCTAAATATACACATGTTACAAGATCTGATCAATTATATAATAAAATAATCTAAAAAAGGAATCTATAAAAAATTAAAAGAAAAAAAGAATGAATTTTGTGGATATAGATGAAAAAATAAGGCATAGAATGGATCACTAGGACTATGAGAAAGTTGAAAATCCCATTCATTGAAATTAATAAAAAAATTATAAACCATAAATTAGAGAAAATAAATGTCATCCCCATGCATAGAAAGGAGTCTATCCCCCTAAAAGCACAATCTAGCCAAACATAAGGTATTAGAATCATTATGTATCTAAAATGAATGAACCTAATTAGGGAAATAGGGCATGATTTATCAAATTTTACCCGATCATAGCCAATATATTTCATAATTTTGGTCACTAAGGCATATATATGAATGAAATAAAAATGTCAAAAGAAATCATTATTTAATATAAATGGTGAATCAGTGCAACATAAATGGGTTGAATAGGATTTATTAACAAATTTTTATCTCCCTAATATCACATATATTTATCAACTAGATATAATTTATTTATAGAAAATTTAAACAACCATTATAATCTAGATTAAATCTACAAACAAATCCCAATAATCACATAAATATAAGCATTTAGTTTTATTATAGGGATATGAAATCCTTTATGATACTCATAGATTTCAGAATCTTATAGTAAATTATAGGACACCATATTGTGGATCCATAGACATCCCAGTTAGGAAAAAGAACACCAAAATAAGGCCCCTATAGATCAATTATTTGGGAAACTGCACAACCCCAAAGCTTTATGAAATAAGAACTAAATCATCCAGAATCAATATGATTAGTCACAGATGGTGAAAAACACCAAAAAATATTATATCCTCAATAAAATAAAAAAACTGTGATGATGATCTTAGTTTCACATATAAAAAAATATGAGAAGCCTCAAATCCACCCCTCTTGCTCACCAATGGTGAAAACAATAGTTTTTGGAAAAAAATACCTATAGGTGTTGTCTTAGTGTTTTTTGGGTGATTATGTTTGTTAAAAATATAGATGATCATGTTTTAGTATGGTTGGTGTTCTTGAAGAAGATGTTTAAGGTGGCACAATTTCCTATTGTTTACCAAATTTTTGGGACTCAAAATCGAGAGTTTTTTTATGGAAAATGAGGGTTTTCCTCAAAGGTGTTCACAGACCATAGTTTTTAGACCAAGAAGATTGGATTTCTTAAACCACATAGTAGCATATTTTCACTATGTGAATCATAAAGAAGGTATGTATAACCACGAAGGAAGAATTCATTTTTTAGATGAAGGTAATGAATAGGTTCCCCACAAAGGGATCTGCCCTATGAAAACCGTGAAATGCGCTACACTAACCACATAGAAAAATCTGTTCATGGGAGGCTTGTTATTCTCGGGAGGCTCATTATTTGTGGGAGGCTCATCATTTTTGGATTGTGGTGGTGATTTGAGGCTACCAAAAAGGGTTTTCATTTACAAAATACACGGGCCGACACAAAGGATAAAGGTGCTATGATAACCACATTACAAGTTCACTGTGAAGGCTATACTGCATTAGAGTTGTGGGTATTTTTGATTAGCAGGTTTTGTGTGATTTATTTTCCTATATAATGGACCCTAATCACATCATTAAGTAAAGAAAATTTTATTAGATAATATCATCACTGGAAGAATTCAGGGAAGTTCAAAGTAGTTTGTGAGGGGGCATTCTATGAAGGGTTATTTGTGAGGGATGATTTCGCAAATGCATAGTTTATAAAGGATGTTGTTTTTGGGACACTATAATCCACAAAGGGAGAAGGAAGTTTGAGAATATAAGGAAATTTTTGTGGTGAAGGTAGTTTGTGAGGCAAAGGAATTTCATGAGGCGAACACAGTTCATGAAGGGAATAGAGTCCACAAAACATAGGTAGAATGCAAAGCACTCATGCTATATGGTGAGGTAGTTCGCAAAGAAGGTGGTTCATGAAGGAGATGGTTCATGAAGAAGGTTACCAAAAAGGAAAAAGTCAGTTTGCAAAAGGATTCTCTGTAATATAATTGGTACATGGAGAAGTGTATTTTATCTACAAGGTGAAAATAAGAATTCATAGAACACTTACATGTGAAACTATTATGAGGGTCTCATGTAAATAGATACATCTTGAGATTACATAATAAATAGTATCATTGAAATATCTAAATTATAAAGAAGAAGAATATATAGGATCTACATCATCAGATTATATTGGTAGAAAGAGTTTGTTCACTACTACATTCAAGGTAGTGAAAATAAGACTTGGAATCTCTTTAAGATCTTTCTAAAGAGGAGGTAATTTCTATTTCTATAGTAAAGAGAAGCCTGTTCCAATTGACCAGAAAGTGGAAGTGAAGAATCTAGGTGTTTTCATAGAGGTGAAGGAGAAACCAATACATAATGTCATCAAATCATCTAATTACAATTTAGGATGCATTCATTATTGATAATGAAGGGATCTACATTTCCATAAAATGTGTTTGAATCCTTTATAGAGTAGTGATCGAAGGAATAGGAAAATGTGGTCCTTTCCAATGAAAGTAATCCATAGAAAGAGAGATTAAGGGAGTGACCCTTGGGAAGCAGTGAGATATCCCTAAAATTTTTAAAGGTAATGATCTTAGGCATATAAATGATCTAACCCGAAGCATGTATTAGTAGCAAGATTTAGTGTATTTGGTAAATTGACACATTTCTGATTGTATTCTCCTTAGACGTAGCCCAGTGAGGGTGAACCAAGTAAAAGTCTATGTGTCCTTGTGTTTTCTTTCTTTCTTTACTTTCTATGCATCATCATCAGATAAAGTTGGAAAGGGTAAGATAAATATAAACACTAAATAGAAAACAAATTAAACCATATAATAAAGAGGTCAAGATCTAGTGTGGTAGGAAGAATTTCAAAAATAATATCCATACCCTAATTGAATCCCCCTCTCAGGGTATCTAGGACACTTTTGGACCTAAAATTTGGTATAAAGGCATAGGTTACTTTTTTTGATTTGTTTTATCTGACAAGGGTTACTTTACAATTGAAATTAAAGTTTTAGTTTTCTCTTATCTTGGTGTTCCATGAAAAAGGGAAGAACTAAAAAGACGAAATAGAATTCAGGTGGTATTCCTCTGTATAGAAGTTTCAATGGAAAAAGAGTGATTCAATTTATGGAAACCAATAATGTACTTGATAAAGGTTTGGATGAATCAGACATCAAAAATATATACTCACTCAATAATTCTATAGGAATGAGTGAAGAACTTGATATTCTAAGTGATGAAAAAACTATTAATGATGTAAAAACTCCAAGAATTAAAAAAGTGGAATTTTTTCTTGAAATAAAGGAATTGGATCAGAAATTGGATAAAATAATTAAATCTAAAGATATCCAAATACAAGTGTAGGAAATTGAATTAAATAAGATAAAAGGATTAAATTAAAGTCTTATTGAAGTGGCCACAGATCTAAGAGAGAATAATGATTCCCAAGCTGAAGAACTTAAAACAATTAAATTTGATGAAATGTGGAAGAATATGGACTCAGATAAAATTAAGAATTTGAAAGCTAGAAATGATGATATTACTACACACTTGTCTGAACTAATTTAGGAGAAGAAAACTCTAAAACAGGAGAATACATGTTGTAATGATTCTGTTGCTTAGTTGAATTCTAAAATAAGGGATATCCCCTAATCTGGTAGTGTATAACAAAAAATTATATATTGGAAGACAACATGATAAGTTGAAAAATAGGTTTATAGCCTTAGGGGAATCACAAGGAGCTCAAAAAAGGCATATCAATCAACTCATCTATTATAATCACAACAGCTCTCTTGGAAAGAATGTGAATGAACCTTGAATAAAAAGGGAGTATATGCTCTAGTTGTGATTAAGAAGAATATAAATTCAGTGGAAGAATCAACCCCAATAATAAAGGGTGAGGTGACTCGGATAACTGATAAAATAAAAATGAATAAATAATGACTTAAAAAATTCACATGTTATTCCACATGGTGAGAAGTGAAGGAAAGATAAATATCCATTGAATAGAGTAAGAAGTAAGAGAAGATGAAAAGTGGAAAGATTTCTTCTCAAATAAAGAGTCATGAACAAGGCATATTGGTGAACCCTCAAAGAAGTGAATTTTTATTAATGGGTTTAAACCCTTAATTTTGAAAAAGGAAAAGCCTACAGAATCTAAATATCAGAATAAGACTCAGAATGTGGGTAAATAATGTTTAGTCATATGGCTAAAATAGTTGAAATTGGCTAGGTAGTTGTAACAAGCACAAAAATAGTATAGTGATTTGAAAGAAATTATCAAAGGGTTGATCTATCAGAAGTAACCAAAATTCTCTTCTTAAGGATTCCAGAGGTATCCCTCTCCCTATATGTTAAATGTCTCTCATATCTGTTGGAAAATTTGAATTACTATGGGGGAGATATGAACCAAGGGGTGTGTGTTTGCTGAAAGGGAATGTGTGCATAATTTTAATGGATATATATTTAACAAGAAGAATCCAAACTCTTGAAATTCACATATGGTATCAAATTCAATAAATTGTGTTACAAAATAACTATATATTTCAAATATGTATATGGAAGTTTCATACTATGGAAAAGTGATATTATACATTGAAGATACTGATTTGAAACTGAAGAACTATCAAAGCTATACTTGAATGATCCATTGGTTCCAAGTCACATTTAATATTCAATAATTGGTATCGTACCTCAGTTCAAGTGTTATCTTGCAATGATAAAAGACCTATTGGGGGAAAAGTAACAATGTATTTCATGATTATCTATTGTGTTCTTAGACTATGGTATTAGATGACCATTTTTAGGATATCAAAAAGATATATATTTTCAGGGAGACATTGTGATAATCACTCTAAATGATATAGCCTCATCTAAAAAAAGAGTCCACTAAATAATTGAGTAAATTCATGAAACTAGAATCCATGGAAGTAGGTAAGTGACATGGACAAAATTTTCATTTATTGGATTAAAATATTTCTTCTTAAAAAGATCCCCAACTCAGTAGTCTTAGTGGATATGTTAATGACTCAATGTCAAGTGGTAATTTCACTTGCTGAAAATCTTTATGTAGTGTATAACTATAAAGAAGAATATGACTCTGATCTTGAAAAGTGATAAAAGAATCAAAGTTTCAATCTGAAGTTGATAAATGGAGTCAAAGGTGAAATTTCATATTGTTGACATAGTCTGGTGGTATTTGTATGTCACTATATAATATCTCATGGGATAAGAATAAGTGCACAACCAAATGGGGAGATTAATTTCTCTATATCTATATTTTAGGAGATAAAAGAATAATGTGTGCCCATCATGATTTTATAGATCATAGAAAATCTAATGAATAGAGATCATTGACTAAGGGGGAGTAAATTTTTAATTTAAGCACTACAACAGAAACGTCGTTTATCGGCGGTTCTGGGAACCACCGCTAAACCCTTTTTAAAAAAGGTTTCCCGGTGGTTTATAATAAACCACCATGAAAAATTTGTTTTTTTACAGCGCCAACCCTTCCCCCCCACCCTGACCCCTCTTCTCACCCTGCGACCCCCGCTTCCCTCGCAAACTGAGCCCCCCGCGACCCCGGCGACCCCACGACCCCACGACCCCGACGACACTGCGACCCCAACGACCTATACGAACCCTAAGGTTTGAATTCTAGTAATTTTCTTGTAGGTTGAGTTAAAAATCACTCAAGAACTTGTATAGAGTAGGCCACCAAATCTTCATTCGTTGTTGTGTTCATTTCTATTTCAACTAATTTCAGTGTTTTTCATGTTTCTTTGTCTCAGCCTTTTGCAATCCGTTTGCTTTGTTTTGGAGTCCGCAACAACTCCTGTTTTGTTCCAGTATATCAAGTAAGGGTGAAATTTTATTTTCAAATTATGGTTTTTTGATTTCCAATAAGTAATGAATTGTATTTATCAAAGCTATGGTCTGCAATAAGGAATTGCTTTGGTCAAAACTTGATTGTGTAATGAATTTTCATTTTTCAGTAAATGATTATGTTTAGTAAAATTATATTCATTTGCTGTAACATATATTTTTTATACAATTTATATTTTGTATTGTGGAACTTATTTTCTATAAGTGATCATTTAATGTATTTGAATTATGTGTTAGTTAAGTTTAGGAAATATAATGTAAGGGATTTAATATTTACTATTGTGATAAAACTTATTTTAAGGGATCATTTCATTTTTATAATTTATGTCATATGTTAATGTTTCTATAAATCATGTTTTGAGAATTAGAAGATAGGGTTTAGTTTGTCCTTAAAAACTTATCTTCTTATAATTGATTTCTATTTAGGGAATTATATTTTATCATGTTTTGATGTTCCAAAGTAAGTGATTAATTTTATTTTAAAAACTTTAATTCATGAATTTATAATTTTGTTAGAGTAATTTAATATATATATATATATATATATATATTCATCTCAAATTCCATGTTTTATACATGAGTGATTCCCAAATTTATTTTTTTAGAATTTAAATTCATATAAATATATGCATGTGATTTCATGTTCATCATACATAAACATATATAAGTATATTTAAGTATTAAATTTCAAACACTATGACTAATTGCTTCAAGTGATGTAAGTGGGTGAAACATATATATATATATATATATGTGTATATATTATACAAGTTATGTAATTCATATATATATGTATATATATATATAAATTAAGTTTGTAAATGGGTGTATTATATATATGTATATTAGGGATAAAATGTTTATTGACATGTTATGACGTTCACTCCAACAGTAATAATGAGATGAAGAAGACCCCAAAACCAAGTCTCCCCCACTATCAATATCCACTCATTGTGTAATGACACTACACCCAAGGTGGACACCATATACTCTCATCCATTAATATTTATCATCAAACTCTAATTGTATCCTCACATACACCTAACAATAATTCACTATTCCTACCGGTGTCCCTCTTGTGTGGTTCATGACCCCTAACCAATAACCCAATGCCTCACACCTCCTCTTCTACTGATTCTCTCTTATCCATGGTGTTTTCATCACGATTTGACCATGATTCTTGTCTATTCCTTCATCTTAGTCCCTCTTATTCCTTCACAATTACCTATTCCTATATTTTCTCCTTTTCATCATTGTAATTTGGTTTGGAAAAATCCTAGGTAGAGTTCTATAAAAAATAAGTATTTTTGAATCTTTTTTATAAAATGAATTACAAATAATCTATGGTGAAATATTTCTAGGACTATTTATATCACACTTTTCATACACATTCATGTGTGTGTGTAACTTCTATATTTTCATTCTAATTCCAAGATTATGATTTCTAGTTATTTGTTTCCTCTTGTTCCATTAATGGACATTAGAATGTTGTGACTTTTTGGGGATCACATGGAGATGTTTTGAGTTGTGAATATGGTTGTGACTTTTTTTGGGAAATTTTATTGTGAGATAGTTCAACTAGGTTTATTTTGTATTTAAATTTTATTTGTATTTTCTTTCTCTATATGTTATCCAAACTAGATGATTTTTCATTAATATGTATAGTCTTGGATGAAAGTAATCACTTTCATTGAATATGTATCTTTGTATTTTTCATTATTTTTTGAAATGGATAACCTATTTATTTATATGGCCTACTTGAATATAATGAATTATGACACTTAGGTATGGATTTCCTTATACTTTTGATACTTGATCATGGAGTCCATCAAACATGTGTTACTCAAGCATAACATCCCTTTACTTTGCATAAATTTCTTTTCTGTGTTGAAGTGAATGGTATTGAATTCATTCTTAATTATTGTAGTGGTTTGGATGAATATAATTCTTCCAAGTTCCCGAATATAATGTTTAGAGAGAATTCCTTCTGGGATCTATTTCCACCTATGTGATTCTGATTATCTTATTATGTTGTCCTGGATGATAGTACCAACACCTCACATTTCATCTCTAAATTCCCAACATGATTATACTATGAAACTCCAAACACCAAGCCCATACACATCAACTATTATTCAAATACCATAGTTTGATCCCCAAACCACATCAGCCGCATCTTGAACGCCATTTCTGATGTGGTCTCCACCTTAACACATCAATCTTTATGCAACAACACTAGTAAGTCCTTCTCTAGATGAATTATACCAAAGGCGCTCAATCCCACCCACCAATGCACTATCATATCCCGACCACGATGCCTTAAAACTCAAGGAATAACAAAAATGTTCAATGCCCACACCGAATTCTGAATCTAACTCTTAGTTCAACTCTATGGTCAGATCCTTGATCATCCCATTTAACCATAATTATCCACTCATGAGCACTAACACATATATGATCCAAATCACCCTCAAGTCACACCACCACTCTTTTCTATGTGAATACACCAAAGAGAGGTCTAGGAATTCAATCCACACAAGGTTCATAGAACCTCAAAACCTAATCTCCCAAGTTATTTCATCATGAATTTCCATGAACACCACCACTTATCATGCCTCAAGACTACCATCCCTCACATGGTTCTTGCCACTCCAAATTAACAATGTGTTGAGTTTTATAAGCATCATAAGGTTTTCCCTAAACATTATTTATAATAGATTTATTAGATATTAGAGTTTTATATGAAGACTCTATAGAGAACTTTGGTTGGGGTTATTCCAAATTAACAATGTGCTTTGGTTTTCATGGTAAAGTAGCTACCACATTGTTAGCACACTGTTTCTTTTTACCAAAGAAACTTCCCCTATCCCAAACAATAAAGGGTTAATATCTAACTCAGGGGATCATCTTTATTATATTATGTTTTTGTAAGCTTATACTATCGTATATATGGATCTCTTTCTCTATTTAGTAGTAACTATGTGTTTTAATTTTTTTTATTATGTAGCCACATTGTGATATACCTGGATAAAATATGGATCACATTACTGAGGAACGCACTTCAGTATATTAAGGGATTGAATGATTTTTTAGATTTTGCAATTTCTAATCGATCCGTTGAAGGGAGAATAAAATGACCATGTCCTAAATGTAAATTTAGAACATGGTTGAAGAGAGATGAAGTTTATGAACATTTAATACTAAAGAAATTCCCTGGTCAATATTTGTGTTGGATTTGGCATGGATAATCGAATGTTACAGAAAGATTTAGCACTGATGTTAATCCACAGAATGAGGTCCCAAGTTCATCGACAATGGAAAATGAAATGCAAAACCTCATAAATGATGCATTCGGCACTGCAAGACACCACTATTAGCATCAAAACATATCAGAACAACCAGAAGAGGGTGCTACAAATTTCAACGTGACAAGTGATGTTTTTGAGACTGTAACACAGCCAGATCAAGATTGTAACATATCATTGGATCCTCCTCTTGATTATGTGGAGCCAAATGTAAGAGAAAACTTCACTAAGGAAAATGCGTTTTATGATTTAGTTGATGATGGAAATCAAGATTTGTATAGTGGGTGTTTGAAATATTCAAAGCTTTCATTTTTGATGAAGTTGTACCATATCAAATGTTTATGTGGAATTAAAAATAAGTCAATGTCCATGATATTGGAATTGATTCGTGATGCATTTCCTGAAGAAAAAATCCCAAAATATTTTTATGATATGAAAAAAGTTGTTAACAAGATTGGTCTGAATTATACAAAAATACATGCGTGTCCCAATGATAGTATGCTTTATTGGGGAGAGGATTCAAGTAGACAGAATTGCAAGAAATGTTCTTCTTCTAGATGGCAGGAAAAGGGTGATTTTGGAAGTTTGAATGAACATAATTTCATGGAGAAGAATAAAAGGAACACACTTGAAAAGGTTTTGCGTTACTTTCCTTTGAAGCCTAGATTGCAAAGATTATTCATGTCATCGAAAACTGCTGAATACATGAAGTGTCATTCTTTAGATAATAAAAATGATAGGTTAATGAGACATCCACAAGATTCCCAATCGTGGAAGACATTTGATTCATTACATCACTACTAGAAATTTGAGTATCTGCGCCCCTGCACATGGGAGACCGCCATTGGCGGTCGCTAATCCCATCTAAAAAACGCGGGATTTTTCCCGCCCTGTCATTCCCCACTTCCATTCCCGCCGCTACAATTTCAGGCCACCTCGCCGCCACGTGCCGCCACAGTCGGTCACCCATTCCAATACCTTTGTCGGCCCCCTCTTCCCCCTTCCCCGTCGAAGGTGACCCCCGTCACCCCCCACATCAACGGACCACCGTCCACATGCCCCATCAACATACCTCACATACATCCGGCCGCCGTAGATCCACCATGACCGGCAGGTGAAGCTTCACCATCCCTCATCGCCACTACCGTCTCCACTGGTTCCATACAGCGCAAAAAAAAAATGCTATATTTCGATAGAGGCATTAGCGACCGCCATTGGAGGTCGCTATCGCTCTTTACCGACGAAGCAACAGCGACCGCCAAAAGCGGTCTCTAGGCGGTCTCAATAGGCCTTTAGCGACCGCTTTTGGCGGTCGCTAATGGGCATTAGTGTAGTAGTGCATCTTAATTTATTAGCTGATCCTAGGAATGTTCGATTGGGATTGGCTGCTGATGGATTCAACCCATTTGGGACTTTGAGTACCAGTTATAGCATTTGTCTAGTTGTTTTAATCCCTTATAATCTGCCTCCGTGGATGTGTACGCAATAAAAATATTTTATCCTTTCGATGATTATTCTTGGAAAACAAATGCCTGGAAATGATATTGATGTATACTTGCAGCCTTTGATTGATGAATTGCAGGAGTTATGGAGCAATGGTGTTGAAACATTTGATGCTTCTTCTAAAACAATGTTCAATATGCATGCTGCTTTAATGTGGACCATTAGTGACTTACCTGGGCTTGGGAATTTATCTGGTTAGAACACTTAAATGGGTTTGGCTTGTACTATTTGTAACTTTGATTTTGAGCCCAAACGGCTACCTCACAGTAGAAAATGGTGCTTCTCTTATCATCGAATATTTCTCGATGCATCTCATAGATTTCAGCTGAACAGATCAAAATTTAATGGTTCCATTGATCACAGACCACCTCCAAAGTTTTTAACTGGTTTTAAAATATTGACACAACTTGAAAATGTTGAAACAGAATTTGGGAAGGTTCATCATTTGAATGATAGCGGAAAACGGGTCCGAAGTGCATCGCCAAGAGAAATCGGAACGTAATAATAGAAGAAAAAAAGTATATTCTTCAAACTTCCATATTGGGAATTTAATTTGTTGTGGCATAATCTTGATGTGATGCATATTGAGAAGAATGTCTGTGACAATTTGATTTTCACATTGCTTAATGAGCATGGAAAGTCGAAGGATCATCTCAATGCTCGCAAAGACTTACAAGCAATGAACATAAAACATGATCTCTGGCCAGATGAGAATGAAAAGTATCCTCCAACAATTTTTGCAATGAAAAATAGGGATAAAGATACATTCCTACGAATTTTAAAAAATGTTAAGGTATATAATGGGTATTCAAGTAACATATCTAGGTGTGTTGACTTGAATAATCGTAAGTTACATGGATTGAAAAGTCACGATTCACATATTTTGTTACAACAGTTACTACCATTGGCATTGCATACATTATTACCTGAAAAAATTACTGCTGTTGTACTCCAATTCTGCACATTTTTCAGAAAACTATGTGAGAAATCTCTACATCCATTTCATCTTAAAAACCTCTAGGAGAGGTTTGTGTTGACCCTTTGTGTAATGGAGATGACCTTTTCTCCATCATTTTTTACTGTAATGATGCATTTAACTGTGCATTTGGTTGAGGAAGCTAAATTAGGAGGCCCCGTTCATTATCGATGGATGTATCCAATTGAGTGGTACTTTATTTATATGTTTTTTAGTTAAGTAAACAATTTTTGGCACTTAATTAAATGCATAATTATGTTTATTTTATTTCACAGATATCTTGGGCATTTGAAATCATACGTGAGAAATAAAGCTCAACCAGAAGGCTCTATTGCTGAAGGCTATTTGGCTGAGGAGTGTCTTAACTTTTGTTCTCGATACTTGGATGATATTGATACAAGATTTAATCGAGTTGGACGTGTTGACGACACATCAACTCAATCTCAAATACATCATAAATCCAAAATATTTCCTGCTATTGGCCGATCAGTTGGGAGGACCTCAAATGTGACACTGAATGAATTGGAATTATTACAGGCACATAGATATGTAATGCTGAATAGTGAAATTGTAGATCCATTTATTGAAGAGTTTAGGATAAAAATGAAGAGACGAATGAGAGGATTAATACCAAATGAGAAAGATATAATGAAAGCTGTTAATAAAGAGCTTGTATAATGGTTTGCACGACGTGTAAGTTCATAAATATTGCAATAAGTACGAATATTAGTTTGACACATACATTTTGTAAATCTAATAAAGTATATTTCTTTTTTCAGATCATGAATACTGATACTCAAGTAGAGGTGTCAGAAGATTTTAAGTTTCTTGCTAGAGGTCCTCTAAAACAAGTTATAAAGTTCGACGCTTATAATATGAATGGATTTAGATTTCGTACAGTGAATCGAGAAGTGGGTTTGAAAACACAGAATAGTGGTATATTTACATTTGTTGAAGTGGAATACTACGGAAAGATGCATGATATTATTGAATTAAACTAATACAGACATTTTTCTGTTGTTTTATTCAAATTCAAATGGGTCGATATTATGAGAGGTGTTAAAAGAGATTCCTTGCAATTTACTTCTGTGAACTTCTCTCGCTTGATGGATGTTGGTGATCATGAACTGCATGATCCATATATCTTATCATCGTAAGAAAAAATGCTATATTATGTGAATGATGTTGTTTATGAAGGGTGGAGTGTAGTTTCTCACGTAATACAAAGATATTTTTATGATATGGGTGATGAAGTGGAAAATTTGACCTCTGAAATTGAATTTAATCAACAACAGGAAGTAGAATTATTTGTCCATCATGATATTGAAAATATTAATCTAGCAAGGATGAATGAAGTGGATGAATCAATGGAGTAGGAAACTGACATGATTGAAGGGGAAAATGATTGTATGTACAATTATTTATTTATTCATAAACCACTTGTTTTATTTCTACAGTCATTCATTATCATTGTTATATATATTTTGTCTGTTAGTACTGGGCATCTATTATCATTTTTAATTTTTTTTTCTGCATATTTTTTTTGAAATATATATTTTGAACTTAATTTTATTTGATTAAATGATAGGAATGCCAAGGAGGAAGCGGTACACTATTTCATATAGTTCCGTGACAGATGACGATCCATCTGGCTCCCTCCCCACGACATCTGAGGCACCTGCTGCCTACACCCCTACACCATCTCCCCCTGAACCATCTCTCACACTGTCTTTGGATGTCCCATTAGAGGCTGAGTTTTTGACTCCCCCTTCAAGAGCCTCAGTAGTGGGGCAGCGACACGCCCCTTCCAGTTCATCATGGGCATACTGGAGTGTCACTGTCATAGGTACAAATTTTAATTAAATAAATTTATTTCATTTTGTTTATACTAATTATTTGCTCATTGAAGATGAAAAAAATGCAACCATGGAGAAAAACATAAAAAATTCAGATGTTTGGAATATGACTGGTGAAAAGATAGTCGTGCCATTTGATTCTATGGGGTCCCGACGGATGATGCCGCGGGGTTACTTGGCCAGATTCTAGGCTAGCTAGAAGCGGAGCCCATTTCCCTTCCTATTTCATATGATGATTGGAGAAATATAACTCCAAGCTGGAAAAATGAAGTTTTTGATTCTCAAATAATGGTAAATTTATTACATTATGGTTTAATTGAATGTCATGTTACTAATATATTCAAAATGAATTTCTGTATACAGATGTTCTTCCACTTTACAGTTGCTGATGTGATAGCACGGAAGTGGATGTTGAAAAATCTAGGTAAGAAATATAAATATTTCAAATGGAGATTGTGGTGTGATGCCAATGATACCTCGTTGACTGTGCAACAAATGTATGAAAAGCTACCCAGTGGGGTACTGAAAGAACAGTGGAAAGTTTTTGTTGACAGACATCGTGATGAGAAGTGGATGATATTGAAATATATATTATTATATTATCCTCATTTTACATTTATACATGTATATGAAGAGGAAATGACGTTGAATACATTAATATTAAATTTAATTTTATTTATTTCAGGATCTCTCAAGACAGAATGCATCAAACAGGGCTAAGCAAGTCATCCCTCACACTGCGGGCTCAAAAAGATTTTCTAGAAGCTGAACGACATTGGTAATATTTTAATTAGTTTAAATATTTATACGAAAATATTATCTATTTAATATATTGAATTGTTGATTTATCTTTCCTTAATGCAGTCACAGAGTTTAGGGCACGAAGCATCCCGAACTGAACTGTGGTTGGATGTTCACAAGAAATCAGATGGAAGTTTTATTAATTATCCTGCTAAAGAAGTTGGGGTATGAAGTCAATTTTTTATTATAATAACTTATTATTTGTTTTTACAGTATTAATATATATTGATATTTTATTTATAGGTAAAAATTAAAGAACTATGAGATTCCAATCCTGCGTAGTCCTACTTAGTCTCCCAGGATGACCCAGTTGCTAAAGTCATTGGTAAGGAGCATCCTGGTAGAGTGTGCGGGATGGGTTTGGGACCCGTACCATCTGTGGTTTTTAGTAGGCCACCGGGGATGGTAGCTACATATACTCCTAGCTTTAGTCATCCCATACCCGGAGATGCTCAGAAAGAGATTGGTTCTCTACGAAACACAGTTCACCAGCAGGGGTATCATATATCTGCTTTGTAGAAAGAGTTGATTGAAATACATCAGCATATGAGCAGATATTCCCCCGGTGGTAGTGCATCAACTGGTGGTATGCAGGTAAATCACAAAAAATCAAAATCATTTAGTTTGATAACTTTCATTGGTTTTAAGTTTTAATATAAATATTCAACTATATTTAATTTTCAATATAATGTTCTTACATGTGACAACAGAAAGTGGTGATGAAGGTGGAGAGGGTGACGATGCATCATTAGACCGTGAGTAGTTGTATGGTTCATGTATTGAAAAAATATGGGAATAGTTGGTTTGTATATGTAACATTTGTGGAACATAGTTTCCACCAAACATTTTCATGTCCTAAAATTTCCTTGATTTCTCATGTATTCTTTTATGCATTTTATTGATTTATGATGTTTCTTTTTTATGTCTTGATTTCTCAAGTGTGGTATACATCATTCCATTTAGTCCTGTGTTTGAATTGGTAGTCGAGGTTTTGGATGACTAGGAGTTAAACCCATTGTTGATGTGTTGAACAAATTGGGTCATTTCATAGTGATCAAGGGGATAGTGTTGTGGACACTTTGGTGAGGCCCTTGTAATTTGTCTTACTGGGAGGCCCTTGTGAGTGGTAATTGACTGCCACTAAATGGCGTTTCTCTTGCAGTGAATCCTATCTTTGTTCTAGGGAACCAAACATTGCGACACATTGGGATTAAAAACACCTAATATAATTATATAGATTCGCCATTATATCAAATATCAATAAGATGGAGGTTCTAAATATGGGTGGTATAGGATTTGAATCCACACACTCAAGATATGAATTCTAATAAGGTTATACTCATTCACATCAAAACTCAATGGAATCCATATGAGAAGTGAAGGAATCCACCGACTCCTAAGATACTACATCCTAAAATACCATTGGGATAATTTCCTTATATTGATTGAGATATATACCCCATGAAGGTAACTATAGATAAAACATTAATGTTGTGGTAATTTGCATCAATTTATTTGATCCTAATCAAGTTGGACATCTCAGATCAACCTTTATTGATTGATTAATCTACTATTATTATATAATATTAGATAAATGAGGTATGATAACATCAACCAAATCACCATACATAATGGGTTTTTCCTTGTAGAAATTTAATATTGATTTTAACATGTTATACTATTTTGAATTTTAACTAAGAAATATTCTCTTATGTTGAGATGGTTTTACTATTTTTTAGTGGTGAGGGGGTAGTGGATTCATCCACACCTGTTTCATACTCAATAGAATCATGTTTCCCAACATAAATTGGGTTAACATTGAAGAAATATACTAATGTGTTACCACTAATAGGAAACACATATTTACATTGTAAGAGGGATATCATTAATTTGGGTGTGATCCCATAGGATGAATGATACTGGAGATGACCATGAGGAAAAAATGATAAAAAATTACCCCACCCATGTGGGTTATGTTTTCCATTGTAATTTTATAGTCACAAAGGTCACTTAGGTTAGATTCTGATGCTTTTAGATATTAGAGCATTGTAACCATCCCTAATATATTATCTATATATTCTAATGGGACTCAAGGGTGTTTAAACTAGTAGGGGAATAAATATACTCTTGAGTGTCAGTGGTTGGATATCCCCAGTGGGATCAACTTTTAGATGCTTGAGTATAGACAATAGGGAAAAACACCCTATATCTCTTCTTGAGTACTCAAGGTCACATGTTAATAAAAATGACTATAGTGAACATGATACTCATAATGAAGTTCTAAGGTGATTTCTACTTTATGGTGGACATATTTATCCAAATCAATATGATAAGAGAAGAACGTGTTCTCATGATCTATTGAAAGGATACAAAAAGGTTGGATGTGAAATTATGGACCAATGGTTTTTCCATAAAATTTTTTTAGTTGGACAACCTATGGGAATTATTCCCTATAGATTACCATGAGTGTCATATAATGTCAGGATAGATCCATTTAGATGGTATTCCTAAAATAAGGTGTGAACCATCATGCACTCATTTTACAAGGGTAGGAGACAATGTATGTCAGGGTATGGGGAACATATATTCATAGAAATTGAGTCCTATGTATAACATAACAATTGTTTTCATGCCTCACCATTGTGTTCCTTATGGGTACTATCAGCTTGTTTTTGGTCTTGAACATAATTGGTGAATTTGGTGATTCAATTTTAATTGAAGGATGTGATGAAGGTATTGAAAAGGAAACAAAATGAAGAAACCCATCAATAAATCATCAAATGTAAGAGTTTATAGTTTATCAATCCAATTCCATGTTAATGGATTCACATTAGGTTATCTATTTTTTAATGAGAACCTCCAAAGGGCTTCCATTTATACGAATATTTGGTATGGATATCCTTTTAGAACTAAATTACAATGAAAGGTGTTCACTAGTGATTCATACTATAGATTCTTCAAAATAGGTATTGGTAAAAGGTGTGAGATTTTGGGATCATCAAATATTATTTGGGTGGAATCATTTGAATTATTGTATTCCCTTATAGATTTATGATTTTTTAATGAATAATATCAAAATACTAGTTTTTAACGAGTTACCCCTATTCCTATGATCTCTCTGAATCTGTGTAGATATGAAAATATATGATTTTTAGGTTAATCATACAAATAATAAATGCTTATGATTCATTTGTTTAAGGCCACATAGTTAGGAAATTATTCATTTTTTTCCATACAAAGAGGTCGTAGGTGTTTACATTGTTGGGATCAGGACCATGCGATGAGCATCATATGAATCTCTATAAATAAAATCATAACACACATAGTTTATTAATGATTAGTGGGATACATGATACCATTTATGTTCAATTTAAATAGAAATATTTCAAGAATCTTAACTTTTTGTGAAGGGGAACACATTGTGAAAGGTACCTAGAAATAAATAGTGTTTGAATTTATCATGAGTTTCCATTTCAGTTTCATATTGGTCTTCAATGACTAATTTGGATAAGGTATGGTTGTGGATTACACCTATTAGAGGGCCCATATATTGTTTTCAATATCATATATGTTGGTATGATGATAATGGATGAATTCTTAAGAGGCTGCGGCATACAACTTGAAGGTGGATATGATATTGTGATACTAGGAGGGGTATCTAAAATTAAGGACTATATAAAGAATCTAATACTAGAGTCTTTAACTATGGTATTTTGTAAAAGTGATTCATATTATTCTTATCGCATAAGAATAATAGCATGTTTCTTGATGTTGGGATTGAACCTCAGAGGGGAATATATTGTATCCTAGTTAATAGGAATAAAAATACAATATAATTGAAGGCATGCATTTTAAGGTAATGTGACATGATTCATCGTAGATTAAAATTGTGTTTAAATGACACATGTAATGAATTTTAGAGTCATCCTACCAGGTTTAGAAGGTGATTACT
Organism: Viscum album; assembly: GCA_963277665.1. Classification (NCBI taxonomy): domain Eukaryota; kingdom Viridiplantae; phylum Streptophyta; class Magnoliopsida; order Santalales; family Viscaceae; genus Viscum; species Viscum album. The sequence continues at coordinate 1,146,240,478 of OY728142.1, read as the reverse complement.
ATAATGTATCTCAATAATTATTTTAAATTATGATGAAATAGAACATAATGTTTTTCTGTATCATGAATTTTTTAAGAAATAAGTAAATAGAAGATTAGTTTTGTTACATAAAAGTGCACAATAAGGTATTGAGTGAGGATAACACACGAGCTTCTCTAAGACACCTGGTATAGTAGATGTGTGTGGTGATGGTATATTTGGGGTATTAAACCAAGTAGGAGGCCCACACATGGTAAATCTAACTGTGTTTTACGATCACTCCCTATATGGGAACACCGACACACATGTAGATCTAATGTTTCATTTTCAAGTGATATATATTATGGGGGATCAAGAAGGATCGGCTGGATGTATGTTTGGAGAGTAGTCAAATAATGGACCTATGATTTATAGTTTATTATATCATATATTTTTTTTTCAATTTATTCTATACTGATTTCTTAAGTTGATGTTTCTTGTTGTATGTTGGTATGTACAATATGGTTCATTCTTATATATCATGTCAATGTTTACTTATTTTTTTTTCAATTTATTATATATTGATTTCCTAGGTTGATGTTTCTTGTTTTCTGTTGGTATGTACAATGTGGTATTTCTGGTTTGATTTTTCTTTCAGAGCAGTGGTGCAGCGGAAGAATTTTTTTTTTCTGGTCAGCTTTTAGCGGCGGTTTAAACTGCTGCGAAATGTACATTGGCGGCAGTTTAAACCACCTCTAAATGCTGAAAACCACTGCTACATAGTCACATCGTAGGTTCTCATTCCGCAGCGGTTCTCATGACTTCAGTGGTGGGTTTATGACTACTGTATTTGAGTTTATTCGCGGCGGTTATAACCACCACGAATAAACTGATGTTAAGGGATCGTAAAAACCGCCACTAAACTCAGTAAAACCACCGCTAAATGAGGCAGCTACAATGATTTACTTAAACCACCGCAAAATGGAAATAACCACCGCTAATATATTGGTGACTCCGTATTAGGAGGCAGTTTACATAAACCGCCACCAAACCATGTAGCGGCGGTTTAAACCGCCACTAAATGCAAAAATAACCGCCACTAAACTGCGATTCTCTTATAGTAAAGGAATCCCCTATTGAATTTTATGATAAAGGTGGAGATTGAATTGAAGTCTATGATTTGTATTCATTACGATGATTTAGGTGCTATAAATATTAAAGAAAGTCTAGTCTATCACTCAAGGACAAAGCACATTGAAATTGAGATATCACATCATTAAGATGAATGTGGAGAATGGGCTTGTGATGTTGGAGTATGTTCCAAAAGAACTATAGGTTGTAGACATTCTGATTAAGACCTTACCCAAAGTGGTGTTTGAGCAGCATCAATTGTATCTTGGAGTTCATTTGAATTTCAATATTTGAAAAAGTGTGAATGTGGGACCCCCTCTCCCTAAGGTATGATGTTTTTTCCCTAATATATTGATCTGTGTTCTTTACCATGTTATAAACAATAATGAAGAGACCTTCAAGTTCATTGAAAAAGTGGGAGAAATTGTGTCTATAAAAGGGGAGAAGAATCTGATAGGGAGAGCAGTGAAGCAGGGGGAGTTTTAAATCTGACGATGCTAAAGATGATCAATCAAAGGTTACATATCACGACAGCTGGGGTTTGGGATGAAAAAAATTGAGTGGTTTTGGAATGAAGTGATTCATTGATGAAATTTTCATGCTACTCTTGTTTCTCATGCCGACCATGTCTCATGTGGGCTTATAGTGCATGTTGAGTAAATATTTGATCACTATCAGAATCACAAGAAGAGAGTTTTGGTAGAAGATGAAAGAATATTTGATGTGGTATCAAAATGTGAAGAGTTTTCAAAAATCCCAAAGGGGGAGATTTTTGAGAAAAAATCCCTCTATGTAAGAACCCAGATCTTCGTTTCAGGTATGTCTTTCCTTTTTCTGGAGTTTTTGAGAAAAATGGAGTTTCTGAAAATTTTGGAAGTACACACCGTGTACTTTCTGAGTACAGGTCGTGTACTCTTTTCCCGCTCGAAGCCGTGTACTGGCTGTGTCCGGGCCACACACACGGTGTGTAGGGGTGATGTGGAGGTCGATTTTGGCAGAGTACAAAAAGACCTAGTACACACTGTGTACTCTAAAAGTACACGCCGTGTACTTTCTTTCTTTTCATTAAACGGACTGGGGTCACGCCTGATCACCATAAACGTCTTCTTCTAGGTCTGGTTCGACCGAGAGACGCTGTATGACTACAAAACTTCTTCAGATTCCCGAGCCTTCATCTGTTGACCGATTCAATCACATTTGATTGCATTGGAACTGCATCAGTGAGTTCTTCTTTCTTCTTGAGTTTCATTCCTTGATTCTTCCTCTTACTCAAGTTATCGTGGTTTGAGAATTTTGGACGTTTTCTCAGATATACGACGTTCAAGGGAGAATCAGTCGTCGTGGTTCAAGTATATCGATCTTCTAGGATCGAGGTAGGTGTTTTGTGCCTTACCGTTCAAAGTCCTTGAGTTATATGTGCAAATTCCACCAATACCTGCGAACGAGGTATTGCGTGTTTACCTTTTTGCCCTTATTGTTTTCCTGCCTTGCTTGTATGCTTGTGTAGAGGTAAATTAATCATGTTAGAGGATAATTTGTTGTTCTTGTATGTTTTTACCATGCTTTTCTCTTTTTACGACCTTTGGGTCTTGTTAGACTTTGGCCATTATGACTGCTTCCATGCCTTGTGTCTATAGGATGGAGTGTTTTTCATTACATGCTTGTTGCCTTGTAGACTGTTTAGCCAAGTAGCTCTATAGGTTTACTTTGGTTATCCAAGTAGATCTATAGGTGTACTTTGTCCTTATAGAATTATTATGCACTGACTGGCATGGGGCTGAGAGAACCTGGTGCTATAGACTAGACCGAGTGAGCTTCCCAGAGAGTATTTGACATTATAGACTACAGGAGGGTAGACTGAGTGAGCTTCCTCAGCGAGTCTTAGACATTATAGGCCACATGGGATAGACCGAGCAAGCTTCCCAGAGTGCCTTCAGATATTATATACTACAGGAGGGTAGACCGAGTGAGCTTCCTCACAGAGTCTTACTTTGTTTGAATCTTTTTAAGAAACTTCCCAGGCTAGAGGAGGAATTGACCGAGTGAGCTTCCTTAGAGAGTCTGTGGTATACCTGAGGCTATAGGAGGAATTGACCAAGATATATTCCTCAGAGAGTATCTAGACCTTGGGGCTAAGAGGGTTAGACTGCGTGATCTTCCTCAGAGAGTCCCTGACTACCCTAGACTATAATGGGAATTGATCGAGTGTGCTTCCCCAGAGAGTCTCATAAATTTGTATGACCAAACCAGAGGGGTTAGGCTGAGTGCACTACCCAGAGGGTTGTGGTACTTCTGGGATAGGACCAGATGGGATGGCTGGGAGTACTTCCCAGAGGGTTTTCTGCTTGTTAGCTATTTACTTCACTGCTGTTGTTGGTTGTGGATTGATTAATGTTATGTATCATCCTGCTTTACTGCTTAGTGTTTACTACCTACTGCTTTGCTGTTGCTATTTGCTACTTATTATAATTTTACCTTCCATATACTCACTGACTGTTAGGCAAAGATCTTCAGGTGAATACCTACCGAGATTTAGTCTCACACTCTGTTTGGGTCATGCTTTTGGGCCCAAACATACTATGTTGTTGCAGGTATAGACAATAGAAAGCGCCCTTCGACTTCCGGTACTTGATTACTTTGAGCAGGAGAGCATGGGACCAAGCTTTGGCTTACGATGTTGAGGAGCTGTTTTATTTTATTTTTTACTTGTTTGGGTACTGTGGTGTTTTCTAGCATTGTGAATTGTTTGGCTGTTTTCCTAGATATGTATCATGCATCATTTCATATATACATATGTGCTCCAGTTTGTTGATTTAGTCTTCCGCTGTTATTATTGTTGGTTATTACTGCTTCCGCTATTGCATGTTTATTTTTCTTCCACTGTGTACTCTACCAATGAGGTCATAGTTTCCCCACTATCACACCCAAGGCCCTCACTGCTAGTCGGCGGCCTCTGTAGTTTGGGGAAATGCGCTTGAGGCCATGTGACCAACCGGGTACAGGGCGCCTCTGGGTGGATTCTAGAACTATGACGTTACAAAGTGGTATCAGAGGAATTATTTTCTATTGATTTACTATTTGGAGCCTTTATCCAGGGATAGGATGGATTCGGTACTTGGTAATGAGATGTGCCCAGAAGTAGCTAACCCATGTACAGGGAAAATCCATACTACCTCGTTACTGCAATTTTTCTGGTTTTGAGATTTTACGGTTGATATGATTTCACCTGGAGTGATTCACATGACTTTCATTGTTATTATTGTTTGGCTATAGCAGTTCTATTTCTGTCGCAACCCGATGAGATGAGGGTATTCCATCTCATGAATCATATAGGCACTTGTTAGAAATCACATTCCATGCATTCTTGCCATTCCATCTAGGGTGCATTAGCGATTGCATGTTGTTGTGATAGAATTGGTGTAGATTATGCATGTTGTTGTGATAAATGCTTTGATAGAATCTATGCTGCTGATAGAGGACTGTTTGTATTGTACCTAGCTTAAATGAACGCCAAATTTTGGTTCTTGAGGTGTTATGGTCCCTCTTGAATCGGAAATTGGTGGACCCTTGACCTGTTTTCCCTTGAATATGACTGTATTGGATTCCAAGCTTTGGTTTGTGGGGAGTATGGGCCCTCAAAGATCGGAATTTGGTACCTCCTTGCTTTGTTTTCTGTGTTTTCTGGGATTCTGTGTATTTTCTGAGTTACTGCCTGGAAAAACCCAGAATACACTGTGTGTACTTTCTGGATACATGCCATGTAGTTTCAGGCCGTGTCACTGACCGTGTGAGAAGAAACACGGTGTCATGAAAATAACTTCAGGAACATGCCATGCTGGTAAAGAACACGCCATGTAGTTTAGAGCCATGTACCCGGCCATGTCACTAACAACACAGGCCGAGGAAGCTCGAGTAGAACATGCCGTGTTGGTGAAGAACACGTCATGTAGTTTAGAGCCGTGTACCCGGTCGTGTCACTAACAACACGGGCCAGGGAAGCTCGAGTAGAACACGCCATGTTGGTAAAGAACACACCGTGTAGTTTTGTCCTAGGTACCCGGACGTGTCACGAACAACACAGGTCGGTGTTATCTTCTTCTATACACGCTGTGTTTGTTCGGAACACATCGTGTAAGGGAAGCCATGTAGACGACCGTGTAACTAACTACACGGGCCACCGAGACCTTGTCTAGTACACGCCGTGTCCCTAAGGAACACGCCGTGTAGTTTGGGGTTAGTTGGACCGTGTGGTTTAGCCGTGTAAGGAGACTCAGGAAGGGGCTTAGAGTTCAAGTACATGCCGTGTGTGGGAACAACACGCCGTGTAGTTTGGGGTGTTACATGACCAGTAGTGGCAGGAGTACATTCCCATGTTAATTTCTTTAATGGACACGCTGTGTAGGTTTTAATACACACCATGTAGTCATGTTTTGAAAAACTTTATTTTTTCCCCTGTTCCTGTTTTGTACTCCTGTGTTTTAAATATTTGTTAATTCTGATCTAAGGTGTGCTTTTGATCTTTTAGAGCTATGCTTTTGAGACGTCCTCCGGTCGTATGTCAGTTTCCAGACGGTGACCAGAAACCGGAAATGGACAATCAAGGACCTCCTGTTGATCCTCCCACTATGCCAGCCTTGGCACCAACAGTTACACCCGTCATAGGTGCCGATGCACAGTTCAGGGAGGATTTCCTAAGGATGATGTAGACTTTTCAGGGAGCACCGCCTCCTGCCCCGTCGATGGCTGAGTTGGCGCGGGTTTTCCAGTAGCAGCATCCTCTTACTTTCTCAGGTGATGGAGGACCCCAGGCTGTAGAGTCATGGTTCGAGGCCACCCTAACTATATTCAAGCATCTGGAGATACCCCCAGAGAAGAGGGTAAATCTGGCCACCTATATGCTCCAGGACACTGCCAAGAGGTGGTGGGAGGTGATATCACAGTCAGGATGCCAACAGGGTATGTCATGGGATGAGTTTCGACGCACCTTCTATGACTACTTCTATCTGGAGACTCTGAGGGATGATCGAGCCCGAGAGTTTATGAGTCTACAGCAGAGTAATCTTTCTGTTATGGAGTACTCATCTCGCTTCACTGATCTACAACATTTCACAGCGATCTCAACAGGTGATGAGTTTTTCCTTTCTAGGATGTTCGAGGACGGTCTCAGGTAGGAGATCCATTCCCAGGTGAATATCTTCCATTTGACTTCAATATCTTCTATCATCAACCAGGTGATGATCACTGATCGTAATCTGAGAGACTCTATCACAGTGAGCCACGAAGGTTCATCATCCAGAGATGGTGTTCCTCCTATAGATAGTAGGAAGCGTCGCAGAGAGTCTTCTCGAGGAGATCGGGGTTCGCGGGGTGCATCTTCTGGCATCCAGGTTGTATGCTACCAGTGTGGTAGGAGTGGGAATACTAGGCCTCAGTTACAGAGGGATCCGATGGAGTTCCGGTCTTACAGAAAGATGGGCTATCTTCGGCGCTTTTGTCAGATCTTCTCACCTTCAGCTGGGGGTAAGGGTTCCTATATGACCCCGTGTTCTAGAGATGCTTCACCAATTTCCCACCAGTTCGGGAACTGGAGTTCTTCCGGCCGTTTAGGCCGAGGTGGAGGTCGCGTCCGTGGTGGTCAGTCACTAGGTCATCAATGACAGTAGAGTGGATCAGCTCAGAGCGGTCAGCTAGGGGCGCAGGGCCATGGTGCTGGACAATCTTTTTCCATGGAGCAGACCTATCAGGAGCATGATCCCGACCCTTCTATAGTTTGAGGTACGATCTTAGTAGACTCAGTTTTATCTTTAGATCTTTTTGATATTGGTTCTTCCCATAGCTTTATCTCTGTTGCGGTTGTGGAGAGGCTTGGGCTCTGTATCTTTTCGTCTGCCAACTTGCTGACTCTTGACACGCCGTTGGGAACGAGGACATCTAGCGTTCGTCAGTGCAGAGAGTGCCCTCTTGAGGTTGCAGGGTGTCAATTCTTATGGGACCTCTATGTCCTAGAGATGTCGGGCTATGACGTCATTCTCGGGATGGACTGGTTGGTTCCTTTTCAGGCATTCTTCAATTGCTATCACCGCAGGGTGAGTTTCGTATCACTAGAGGGCAGATCTTTTCTTCATAGAGGCGAGTGGGATGTCCAGGTGGGTAGAGCTGGACCCGAGAATCATGGTCTAGGAGGAGTTACAGCTCAGATTACCAGTCTTTATCTGTATGACTAGGGGACTTCATAGTTATACTTTCCCCCAGTGGTGGATCATTTCAGGGATGTCTTTCTAGAGGACTTTTCAGGTTTTCCTCCAGAGTGTGAGGTATAATTCTCGATTGAGCTCGTGCTAGGAGTGGCATCGGTGTCCATTCCTCCTTATAGGATGGATACACCTGAGTTGCAGGAGCTCAAGAAGCAGCTGGAGGAGTTGCAGACAAAGGGTTTCATCCGACCCAGTACTTCTCCTTGGGGTTCGCCTGTCCTATTTGCGAAGAAGGCAGACGGTACCCTTCGGCTTTGTGTGGATTATCGGAAGCTGAACCAGTTGACGGTTAAGAACCAATATCCCTTACCGAGGATAAATGACCTCTTTGATTAGCTTCGAGGAGCCCGAGTGTTCTCAAAGATTGATTTTAGGTCTGGTTATCATCAGTTGTGCGTTATACCATCAGATATACCTCTTATAGCCTTTAGGAGCAGGTATGGTCTATACAAGTATACATTCATGCCGTTTGGTCTCACGAACGCGTCTACAGTTTTCATGGAACAGATGAACCGAGTGTTCCATCCGTACTTGGACTCCTTCTTCATGGTCTTCGTGGACGATATCTTGGTGTACTCTCACACTCGAGACGACCATGCCACACATCTTGAGATCGTTCTGAGTACACTGAGCGAGAATCAACTGTATTCTAAACTCTCTAAGTGCCACTTTTGGATGGATCAGATTCACTTCTTGGGTCATGTTATCTCAGAGACAGGTGTTTCAGTGGACCCAGAGAAAGTGGGAGCTGTAGTTTCCTGGGAGCAGTCGAAGAACATCTTTGAGGTGCGAAGTTTTCTAAGGCTGGCTGGATACTATAGGCGTTTCATGCAGGACTTTTCCCGCCTAGCAGCACCGTTGACAGGTCTGACCAATAAGGGGGAGAAGTTTTTATGGTCAAATTATTGTGAGTCAGCCTTTCAGGAGCTGAAGGGGAGTTTGACGTCAGCACCAATACTAGTCTTTCCAGAGCCGGGCAATGGCTATACTATTTACTGTGATGATTCAGGTATCGGGCTAGGAGCTGTGCTTATACAGGGATATGGGGTTGTTGCTTACAGGTCTCGACAGTTGAGGCCACATGAGAGGAACTAACCAATGCACGATCTGGAGTTGGCAGCAGTTGTTCATGCCTTATGCTGTTGGAGACACTACCTTCTGGGAGATCACTTTGTGGTTTTCACCAACCATAAGAGTCTCAAGTATATCTTCACTCAGCGTGATCTGAATTTGAGACAACATAGGTGGTTTGAGTATCTTCAGTCCTTTTACTTTGAGCTCACCTATATTCCGAGAAAGGGCAATGCAGTGGCAGATGCGTTGAGCAGAAGAACTTAGATTCAGGTAGTTCAGGAGGCCAACAGTGAGTGGCAGCTTATGGCTCTGTTCTCTGAGATGCACTTGGAAGTGCATGGCAGGCACAAATAGACTGTGCTATCTTCTATAGCTGTTACCTCTACACTTCTTGATCAGGTGCGGATGAGGCAGCTATCAGATTCAGAGGCCTTAGTCTTGTAGGAGAGTGTGTCAGGAGGGGACCCTCTTCCTGGATGGATGGTGAGCGAGGATGAGATCTTGCATTTCCAGGGATGCATATGGGTGCCAGCAGACATACGCGAGGAGCTGATGTGGGATTTTCATTCCTCAATTTGGGAAGTTCATCCTGGCGTCACCAAGATGTATCGTGATCTACACCACCAGTACTCGTGGCCAGGTATGAAGAAATATGTTGCTGGTTTTGTCATGAGATGTTCTACTTGTCAGTAGGTGAAAGCATAGTATCAACGACCAACGAGGATTTTACAGTAGTTACCCATTCCCGAGTGGAAGTGGAATGATGTCGCGATGGACTTCGTGACTAGGTTTCTGAGGTCGCCTCAGGGGAACGATGCTGTTTGGGTTGTCGTCGATAGGATTATGAAGGTTTCTCACTTATTGCCGATCAAGGAGACCTTTAGTGTTGATGATCTGGGATGGTTGTACATATGAGAGATTGTACATCTACATGGAGTTCCACACTCCATTGTTTCAGACAGGGATGCACGATTTACTTCTCGATTCTGGAAGGGACTTCAAAAGGCTTTGGGTACACGGGTACTTTTGAGTACAACATACCATCCTCAGACAGATGGTCAATCCGAGCGCACGATCCAGGTTCTTGAGGATATGCTCCGAGCTTGCATTCTAGACTTCATCGGTTCTTGGGAGAACCACATTCCTCTTGTGTAGTTTTCCTACAACAACAGTTTTCAGGCGGCCATTCATATGGAACCTTACGAGGATTTGTACGGTAGGCCATGCCAATCACCCTTGTGCTGGCTGGAGGCAGGAGAGGCAGCTTTGATGAGACCTTGTCTTGTTCATGAGACCTCAGAGCAGATAGAGCTGATTCGGAAGCGGATGGCTACAACACAGTCTCAGCAGAAGTATTATGCTAATCAGCGGAGGCGACCTCTGGAGTTTGAGGTCGGAGATCAGGTTTTCCTGCATGTCGCACCGAGGTTGGGACACAAGAGGATTCAGAGACAGGGTAAGCTTTCAACGCGGTACATCAGGCCGTTTGAGGTGTTGGAGAGAGTTGGACCGATTTCCTATCGGTTGTAGCTACCTCAGAGGTACCAGGCTATGCACGACATCTTCCACCTATCTCAGCTCCAATGTTACTTTTCAGACCCGTCTCATGTCTTACAACCTGAGGAGGTTGAGATTGAAGTAGATGCTTCGTTTGAGGAGCATCCTATCTGGATTTTCGATCCCAGTACAAAGGTTCTCCGAGGCTGGTCTGTTCCTCTGGTACGGGTGCTACGGTAGCACGGGTGAGTACAGGATGAGACTTGGGAGAGGGAGGCCAAGGTTTAATCGCAGTGGCCAGATCTGTTCGGGGTTTCTTCTTATACGCCTCTCTAGGGAAATTCGGGGACAAATTTCTTTAAGGGGGGAAGTTTTTAAGAACCCGGATCTTCATTTCAGGTATTTATTTCCTTTTTCTGGAGTTTAATAGAAAAATGGAGTTTTTGGAAATTTTTGAAGTACATGCTGTGTACTTTCTGAGTACACGCATTGTACTCTTTTCCCACTCGAAGTCGTGTACTGGCCGTGTCCGGGCAACACACACAGTGTGTAGGGGTGATGTGGAGGCCGATTTTGGCAGAGTATGGAAAGACCTAGTACACATCGTGTACTCTAAAATTACACGCCGTGTACTTTTTTTTTCATTAAATGGACCGGGGTCGCGCTTGATCTCCATAAATGTCTTCTTCTAGGTTTGGTTCGACCGAGAGATGTTGTACAATTGCGAAACTTATCTGGATTCCCGAGCATCCATCTATTGACCGATTAGACCGCCGTCAATTGCGTTGGAACCGTAGTGGTGAGTTCTTCTTTCTTCTTGAGTTTCATTCCTTGATTCTTCCTCTTACTCTAGTTATCGTGGTTTGAGCGTTTTGGACGTTTTCTCAGATCTAAAATGTTCATGGGAGAATCAGTCTTCGTGGTTCAAGTATATCGATCTCCTAGGATCGAGTTAAGTGGTTTGTGCCTTACCATTCAAATTCCTTGAGTTCTATGTGAAAATTCCACCAATACCCGTGAATGGGGTATTGCATGTTTACCTTTTTTCCCTTGTTGTTTTTCTGACTTTCTTGTATGCTTGTGTAGAGGTAAATTAATAATGTTAGAGGATAATTTGTTGTGCTTGGATGTTTTTCCCATGCTTTTATCTATTTATGACCGTTGGGTCTTGTTAGCCTTTGGCCGTTATGACTGTTGCCATGCCTTGTGTCTATAGGATGGAGTGTTTTGCATTACATGATTCTTGCCTTGTAGACTATTAAGCCAAGTAGATCTATAGGTGTACTTTGGTTAGACAAGTAGATCTATAGGTGTACTTTGGCCTTATAGAATTATTATGCACTGAATGACATGGGGATGAGAGAACCTAGTGCTATATACTATAAGGGATAGACCGAGTGAGCTTCCCAGAGAGTCTTTGAAATTATAGACTACAGGAGGGTAGACCGAGTGAGCTTCCTCAGTGAGTCTTAGACATTATAAGCCACAGGGGATAGACCGATCAATCTTCCCAGAGTGCCTTCAGATATTATAGACTACAGGAGGGTAGACCGAGTGAGCTTCCTCAGAGAGTCTTACTTTGTTTGAATCTTTTTAAGAACCTTCTCAGGCTAGAGGAGGAATTGACCGAGTGAGCTTCCTTAGAGAGTCTGTGGTATACCTAAGGCTATATGAGGAATTGACCAAGATAGCTTCCTCAGAGAGTCTCTAGACCTTAGGGCTAAGAGGGTTAGACTGTATGATCTTCCTCAGAGAGTCCTTGACTACCCTAGACTATAAGGGGAATTGACCGAGTGTGCTTCCCCAGAGAGTCTCATAAATTCGTATGACCAAACTAGAGGGGTTAGGCTGAGTGCACTGCCTAGAGGGTTGTGGTACTTCTGGGATAAGACTAGAGGGGATGGATGCAAGTACTTCCCAGAGGGTTTCCTTATTATTAGCTGTTTGATTCACTACTATTGTTGGTTGTGGATTGATTACTGTTGTGTGTTATCCTGCTTTACTGCTCACTGTTTACTGCCTGCTGCTTTGCTGTTGCTGTTTGCGGCTTATTGTACTTTTACCCTCCATATACTCACTGACTGTTAGACACAGATCTTCGGGTGAATTCCTACTGGGATTTAGTCTCACACCCTGTTTGGGTCATGATTTTGGGCCCAAAAAGACTATGTTGTTGCAGTTATAAATAAGGTCAAGCACCCTTTGACTTCCGGTACTTGATTGCTTGGAGCATGAGAGCATGGGACTAAGCTTTGGCTTGCGATGATGAGGAGATATTTTATTTTATTTTGTAATTGTTTGGGTAATGTGGTGTTTTCCAACATTGTGACTTGTTTGGATGATTTCCTAGATATGTATCATGCATCATTTCATATATACATATGTGCTCCAGTTTGTTGATTTAGTCTTCTGCTGTTATTATTGTTGGTTATTACTGCTTCCGCTATTGCATGTTTATTTTTCTTCCACTGTCTACTCTACCAATGAGGGAATAGTTTCCCCACTATCACACCCAAGGCCCTCTCTGCTAGTCGGCAACCTCTGCCATTTGGGGAAATGCGCTTGAGTCCATGTGACCAACTGGGTACGGGGCACCTCTGGGTGGATTCCGGAATCAGGACATTACACTCTAGGCATTATCTCGGTATTTTTGGGGTGATTGTGTTTATTGACAAGTCCATATAACCGTGTTTTAGTATGGTTGGTGTTGATGAAGAAGATCTTTAAGGTGGAACAGTTTCCCAGTATTTTCTAAATATTTGGACCTCAAAATTGGAATTTTGTTTTATGAAAAACAGGGTTTTCCACAAAGATGTTTGCAAACTGCAGTTCGCGGACTGAAAATCTTAGAGTTCACAGACCACATAGTAGCACAACTATTCTATGAGGACCACAAAGAAGGTATGTGGAACCATGAAGTAAGAAGTAGTTTCGTGGATGGAGATAGTGAATAAGACCACCATAAAGAGTTTTCATATGGATTCCATGGTGGCTGATTTTCTTGCTCGAGATCAGTTTGATATCCATAGGTATGGAGGCAGATCGATGACAGGGTATGGAATGATCTCGATGATGGTGAAGGATGGGCTCGGTTCAAATAATGTGATGAGGAGTGATCCAGTTGCGTGGGAAATAGTGACGCGCAAGGAGGCGACTGATCTGGTCTGGAACGACTATGGATTGATTTCGGCGGCGGTGAAAGATGGGCTCGATGAGAGCAAAGAGCCGAGGAGTGGTTTGGTTCACAAGATTCTGATACAGTGATGTGAAAAGAGGTGACCAATTTGGTATTGAACGTATTTTCAGTGGAGAATCAGGGTGCGATGACGTCTAGAACAACCAACACAGGATTCGGTGGGTCAGTTGTGCCCAGATTTGAGATGTTGGCCAAGGAGGTACGGGATCTGGTCCCATATAGACCTGCGAAGGTGTTTTAATCATATCATGCAGGAAGATCGGGTGGCTCTTGGAGACAAGATCCTTCTGATTCCCGACTGGAGGTGTATTTGGGGGTTATGGTAGGTGGGACTAGTTCAGAGGAATCTCTTGTGAATAGAGCGTTTTCCAACTACAAAGGTGTGGCTCATCCTTCAATTCGAAGAAAAGGAAACATTACGCACATCACAATGAATCCTGAAGCTATTTCAGAGTGACTCAAAATGGGCGAGTTCTCAATCATAGCCTGTTTATTTCTTTCTAAAGGCTCTCAACCTCTGAAAATTGAAGAAATCAAGGAATGGATATCGTTGATTTGGGGTTTTTCATCCTGGAAATCCATCTATCTAGGACAGGGATATTTTCATATACTCTTCCCCATGGAATAAATGAAAACATGATCTTGTGGATTTGGATAAATCACGCTCAAACCGGGCATCACTCACCTTAGGGATTGGCATAAAAAATTTAACGCACTTGAGGTTGGAAACTCCACCACTCAAATGTGGGTTAGGGTTTATGGTCTAAATTGGACACTCTGGCATCCCAAAATCTTGTATGAAATTACACTATCTATTGGAATTCTGATTAAACTTGATAAAGAAATAGAAGTGGCTCGATTTGTCCATTTTACGAGGTTCTTGGTGGAAGTTGAACTGGATTCGACTCTATTTTAAAATATTATTCTTGCAACAGACGATGATATTATTGAGTTAAAGATTGTTTATGAAAAAATGCCAAAATTCTGCAAGGAATGTAATGTAATAGGTCATGAATCAGCAAACTATAGACGCTCCAAATTCTGCAGCTTCTGCTACTTGCGGGGTCATGAGATAAGCAATTGTCTCAAAAAGAAGAAAATACACCCGTTCAGAAGCTTGATATTCTTCCACAACCACCTTCAACAATCACAAATGATAAATAATCTCAGATTGACATTGCTAAATATGTTAGCAAGTCACAGGTTGATGAGAAGGTTTGCGAGCCGAGTGACCCACCTGAGAACAAGACGAAATCTTGGGCTGCCATATTCTCAAAAGAAGCAATTGTTCCCAGTACCGATCTAGGTAGCGATGATAAATTGATGAAGGTACAAGTTACTGAAGATGAAATCCAAATATAGGTTGATCATAAGCTCTCACAAGAAAGGCTGTCCTCCCTAGGTAACCGAAAGGGTAATCAAATTTTAGAATCTGACTCATCGGTCTTTTCTAAAACATGTCATGCTTATTCAAAACATGTGGTGGATAGTGAGGGTTTCCATATTGTCTCATACAAGAATACAAAGTCTCCAATTGTATCCTCTGTGGTGTTTGAACAACTAAATGCATGTAGCTCTATACCTCTTTCTGATAAAAATGATGTTAGTGCCATTGGGAGGCAAGAAAATGGGAAAACATACAAGGATACTATTTCTCCGAGTCATGTAATGAAGGCTAAGGAGGTGACGACTCTAATGGAAAGAGAAGTCTCTTCTGATTCATGCAAGGAGAAGCAAGATAGTTCTAATTCAGAAATCATTGATACCGAGACTCTACTTAATAGGCTTCAATCAATTCCCCCAAGCAGGGGAAGATCGAGGGGTCAAGGATGTGGTCAAGGAAGGACTAGATGGAATATAATCTCAGAAGAGGAGAGGATTCTAACAGAGATATTGAGGAAAAAGATAGGAAACTGGCTATTTTCCTTGGGCACTATGCTTTTTATACCTACACTATCTTGGGTTTCCTTTATTTTCTTGCTTTGAATAAAAGAGGCATAGCCTCAATCTTTCTCAATAAAAAAAGACCACTGTAAAGGGATTTGTACTATGCAAAACGTGAACTGTGCTATGCGAACGACATAGAAAAATTTGTTTGTGAGAGGATCATTGTTTGTGTGAGGATAATCATTTGTGGATTAAGGTGATGGTTTGAGGCTTCCAAAAAGGGTTTTCATTTGCAGAAGACATTGGAAACCACAAAGTATAAAGGTGCTATGTAGACCGCATAACTAGTTCGTGGTGAAGGCTGTACCGCATCAGAGTTGTGGGTATTTGTGATTAATAGGTTTTTTAGGATTTATTTTCCCATATAAAGTAACCTAATCACATCATTAAGTAGATAAAATTTCATTAGATAAGATCGTCACTGGAAGAATTTGGGGAAGTCTGAAGTATTTTGCGAAGGGGTATTCGGTGAAGGGTTGTTTGTGAGTGAGGATTCCATGAAAGCATAGTTTGAAAAGGGGGTTGTTTACAGAAAACTATAGTCCACAAAGGGATAAGGAAGTTCATGAAGACAAGGAAATTCATGAGGTAAAAGTAGTTCATGAGGAGAAAGCAGTTCATGAGGAAAATGCAGTTTTTGAAGTGAAGGGATTCCGTAAAGTGAAGGAATACCTCAAGGAACTTGTGCTACATGGTGAGGTGGTTCTCAAAGAAGGTGGTTTGTGAAGGAGGTGGTTCATGAAAGAGGTTACTACAAAGGGAAAATGTAGTTTGTGAAAGGACTCTCCATAATGAAATCAGTACGTGAAGAAGTGTATTTCATCTACAAGGTGAAAATGGGAATTCATGGCACACTTACATGTCAAACTATTATGAGGGTCTCACGCAAGGAGATACATGCTAGGATTACCCATTAAATAGTATCATTGACATATATGAATTATGAATAAGAAGAATATAGAGGATCTACATCATCAAACTATATTTTCTGAAGGAGTTTGTCCACTTTTACATTTAATTTAGTTAAAGGATGATTTGGAATCTCTTGAATATCTTTCCAAAGAGGAGGTAATAGTTGTTTCTATAGTAAAGAAAATTCCATTCCAGTTGACTAAAAAGTTAAAGTGTTGCATCTAGGTGTTTTCACAGAAGTGAAGGAGTAACCTATAAATAAAGTCAACAAATAATCTACCTAAAATTGAGGATTCATTCATTATTGATAATGAAGGGACCTATATGTCCATAAACTATGTGTGAATCTTTTCTAGAGTAGTGAGAAATGGAAGAGGAAGAAGGTGATTCTTTCCACCGGTAGTGAGCCATAGAAAGAGAGATTGAGGGAGTGACCCTTGGGAAGTAGTTAGATGTCCCTAAACTTTGTAAAGGCAGTGATCCTAGACATCAATGTGATCTAGCCCAAACCTTTTATTGGTAGTGAGCCTTAGTGGATTTGGTATATCAACACATTGTCAATTGTATGCTCCTTGGTCATATCCTAGTGAGGGTGAACCAAGTAAAAATATATATGTACTTGTGTTTTATTTATTTCTTTACTTTCTATGCATAATCATTAGATAAATTTGGAAAGGATAAGAGCAATATAAACACTAAAGAGAAAACAAAGTGACCCTTATAATAAAGAGGTAAATATCCAGTGGGGTAGGAAGAATTTAAAAAAGAATATCCATACCCTAATTCACCCCCTCTCAGGGTATCTAGACCCCTTTTGGACCTAACAATAGTCACCAAATCAGATGACCTCCTCAAAACATCCCGATTAAATATTTAGGATAAATGAAATAAGAGAATTACACCCCACTTGGAAATTCCCTATAGAAATTCCAAAACAACTGCCTCCATCAATGCTACAGAATAAATTCCTAAAACATCATATCTATGGTACTCCCATTGAATAAGGAATGATAATGAAAAATTCATCCTGGGAAGATCATACCAACTATAAATGGGATAGATAATGAATGAACAGTCGATGCCTGATACTGGTTAGCCAAAACAAACCTTTGAATGAATCATGAGATCTTTGATTCCCCTAAGACTATGACTACAAATCACAACTGACAGAGAAAGAATGAGCAACACGATCAAGCACACCAATAAAAAAAACCCTCAACACCCTATTCAAAAATATAATATAACATATAATATTATAAAAATTTATAAAAATATAACATCTAAATAATTAATATAACATATAATAAAAAATAATATTAATATTATAACATGTAATATTATATAATTTTATAACATTAATAAGTATAATAACATATAATAAATTATTACATATAATAAAAATATAATACTTCTAAAAAATATATATTTTTATCCAATCATACTAGTATCACTTACCTATATTAATTCTAATCGACATTGTAGGTATTGGTATAAGTCATTTTTTTATAGTTCTCGAAAAACTTATGAAAATACCTAAGATTTCATCCTCAAACTCTGGAATTAAAGACTGGATATCAAAATAAAAAATGAAATCTCATTAAAAAACCTAATATTAAAATATTCCCATGTTTTTATCACTTTAAATTCACTTTAGAACACAAATTTTCCTTTAAATTATTTTACCAAGAACATGATTTATTACAATGATTGACTCATATTGGGAAGATATTCATGTAACAATTTTACCATAAAATTAGAGAAGAAAAGAATATGTTAATCAAGAAAAACTTGGAAATTCTATTGGGATATTAGAGAAATGTATTTTTTATGTGAAGAAGGAAGATTGAAAAAAAGGAGACATTCTAGAATTGAGAGTGTTGGAAAGAGATAGAGAGATCAAGGGGATTCTAGAGACCACACTTGGAAAATAACAGAGTTTATCATGTTGATTAAGAAAAAGATCATTGATACATCATTCATGGTTTAATATCCCGTTCTTGGTTTATAGAAGATCAAGGTGGTCTCTTAGAGAGAAGTGATCTTTTTGAGTGAGGAGATAAGTGAGTTCTAAAATCATCATGATGGGTATAAATCTAGAGGGACAATGATCCCGATTTGAAATTGTATGAACAAACAATGTGTTTAGAGTGAATTTTGGTATACAGACACATAAATGAGTGTATGATTATTGGAGATATCCTGATGTGGGTGAACTAAGTAAAATTGATCATGTCTCTCTTTTATGCTTTATCACTTCTATATTCACCATGAGGAACAGAAGAGAGTTTAGACTAACCATGAAACAATATCATTGAAAATGGATGATTGAAATTGTCATAACCTAATTCACGCCAATAATATATTGGTCTGAACTACCCAAACCATGACTGTACCAAAGAAATACATGACCTCAGACATGCCTCCCTCTATGAAAGAGGCTGTCAACTAGCGGTGAGGGACTAAGGTGATACTGTGGTGAGGCTACACCCTATGTGTAGGAAACCATAAATCACAATAAAAGTAACATATAATTAGGAATCATAATATAAATAGGATAAAAATACCATCTGACCAAGAATTGACCAAAATTAAACAATAAATAAAATCCTATAGAATAATTTACAAATGTAGGTCACACAATCATACAAACATAAA
This sequence comes from Viscum album, assembly GCA_963277665.1. Lineage (NCBI taxonomy): Eukaryota > Viridiplantae > Streptophyta > Magnoliopsida > Santalales > Viscaceae > Viscum > Viscum album. The sequence goes on along the minus strand of OY728142.1, from coordinate 1,146,221,854 downwards.
CTCAATATCCACTAGGAAGATTATATATAACCTAGACCAAAGTAAAAAATCTAAAAATAGCCACAACATAGTCTCGAGACCCCAATTAGTCCCATATTCCAAATTAAACCAAGCTCTCTAGTTTAACATCCATCCTCGAGCCTCAATCCTACTTATGCCTTCAATCAGGAGGTCTACTCTGGTACTAAAGTGCTAGGTCCACCCAAAAGGGTGTGAGTACAATTCAACAGGACTCCAATAATGGTGTCCCTAATATATCTAGTATTTTTAGTTCATGAAAAATGTGATATTACATAAATAAATAAATAAATAAAAAACTATTACATAGTATATGCCAAAACCACACGTGCTACCCATGCCACTTGGGAGTGACCAAAATTGCTTCGACCAATGCTTGAGTGTCTTTTAACATAACACAATAGTTTCAAATGGGCATGATTTTCCAAGTCATATCACATAACATAACATCTTAGAACACGTTAAACCATCATACAAGGATGAATCATGTCAAATCTATATCATAAAGTCACTATGCGACATCAAGTCCAACCCACTATGTCACAAAAATTTAGGAGGCACCGCATCCAACCCACCATATCACACATCCAAATATACACAAAAAATCTTCCTCAGTTGGCATGAGGACCAACCCATATTATAATATGAACATATTTGTCATAGAATACAACCTATAACATAGTCCATTCCATAACAACATGCAAGTCCATGGTTATCATGATCACCTAACCGGTATCACAATCTGCTCATGGTTGACATGTCACCTAACCCATAACATAATCCATTCCATATCAACATGAATCATCATGATTTTAATGATCACCTATCCCATTAAAAATATCCCCTCCCACATCATTACACATAACTATGGTTGATATATCCACCCAACCCACACACTCATCTCATCCCATCACATTCCATTTGTCCATATTTGACATGACACCCATCCCACCTTCCCATTACATTTCATGGTCATTGTTGGCATGATCACATAACCCATCACCATATTAAAATAATTTAACAAAAATAAATAATAACACAATATTTAAGCCCCATTTCACAATTTAACCATAAACAATAATTTATATAAAAATACATATAATGTAAATCATTCATTAATTAAACACATGATCAATAAAATAGGTTGATAGAAACACATATATCAAAATGACACATGGGTTGGAAATTCACCCAAAATTGGCATAGAATTTTCTTAGGGTGGCCTCTTAAGCATACACACCCAATCCCAATATCCCATTTCTCCAAATCTATCATAATTTTATCATTATATTATAAATATCACAAAAGATAACATAGACTAGGGTACCTATCATGGTATAATAGGACACATTACATTACATAGAAACATGGGAATTCACTACAATGTTTTCTTTAATTAAAGGCATTTTTAGCAGTTATTTATAAAACCATCACTAAAAATGTTTGATATTTTTTTCACAGTGATTTTTTAAAAACTACAATGAAATACGTAAAAAAATAAAAAAATATCTCTCCTCTCCCTATAGTAGTGTACCCTAACCATGACACCTCCCCCCTAATGTAAGCCTCATTCCACCATATATGATTCCCAATAAGAGATTCAATAACCCATTCCCCCATTATTTTCATCATTTTGATCACTGAGTTTAAATTATGTTGATATTATATCCTTACTCTACTATTTTTCCTCCCCTTTTTTCAATATAGTCATTGAATTTCATTGAATCAATGATGGTTTTCCCTGTTTATTAAATTTACCCTTATTTGATGGAATTATAAGATGAATTTGGTTTTGATTTTGGGTGTCATGGATAATGATGGTTGGTTAGGATCAATGATGGGGTTTTATAATTTGGTATGTGGGGGTGGTGTTTATTTTTTATTTTAGTGTTGCAGTTTGAGTGAATTTTCTAAATGTTTATTATTTTATATTTTTTATGTAGTGTGGGTTCAGGTGTGAGTCACTATATAACACCAATTTACCAAGGGTTTTGTTTTTGGAATTTGGGACAAGAACTCTAGGAATGAGTGAGTATTTAGTCTAGAAATCTTGGGAGTGGGATAATAAAAGCTTGGAATAAGTTTTAGTGATTTATGATTAGATGTGGTTGCATTGAGTCTCATATATCTCGTTATATTGGCATGTAGGTGTATTTAGTTTGGGAGTGATTTTATGTCATTATTTATTCCATAGGTTAAGTAATCAAAGGATTTTTATTTTTGAAAAATTCAGTTTTAATAAATATTGGTTTCAATATTTTTTTAATAGGATGTTGGTGAACTAATTTTTTTTGAAATGATATTTTGGGCCAATGTTTTTTACTATCATTTGAGTAAATTGTTTTTTTTATTCCTTTAATTGAAAAATCATTTATTCACATTATAAATTTTAGATTTTTATGGGTTTTTACTTTTTTAGTGTAAGAATGAGGTTCAACCCAAGGAAGTTTAAAACAAAAGTGGTTTTGAAGGATGATGTACAAAAGGTTTTTGAGATTTCTAATTTATCTTATTCTCATACTTTTATAAAATTTTCGATAAATTATAATTTGAAAATTAATTTTTAAAATATATTTTAAACATAAATAAAAACCTAATGTTTTTTGATTTTATGGAATTTTGAGGTATCAATTTAGAAAAAAAATCTGTTAAAAGTTTGAAAACTATTATTTCTTATCTCCCATATGGCATGATATAGTTTAATGGTGGTGTAAATAGTGACACTCAAGATTCTAGAATGCATTGGAGGGACCCATTGATATTGATTTTAGTATATTTTTGCTTTATTTTTTATAGTTTGCTTTTGATAGTGTAATTAATTTATCATGTATCTAATGGTTTTGATTATTTATATCTTGTGTATGATTATTTCTTATGAGATGCACGTCAATAGGAATAAAGAAAAATGATGATTTTAATATATGGTGGTTATATGTCTTGAGTTATCCATTCAGTGAGAATGTGATGTTTTATTTTATTATCATAAAATATTATTTAACTATATTTTATTTTAGAAAGTATAGGTAGTTTGTGATATATAGATAATAGAAGCAATAACATTATCTAGGAGAACACCATGATATGATAAGGGTTTGGATTATTTTTTAGATTTTTTAATTCTAAATTGATCTATTGATTAGATAATAAAATTTCTATATACTAAATATAAATTTAGAATATGGTTAAATAGACATGAAGTTTATGAACACATCACCTTGAATCAATTACCTACTCAGTATGTGTGTTGGATTTTTCATAGAAAATCGAACGACATAAAAAGTTTGAGCACTAATGTCAACCAACATAATTATCATGATACTTACTTGATAGCGGAGAATAAAATTTAAAACCTCATACACGATTCTTTTATAATTATAGTGAAACATCATCAATAAAAAACATATCAGTACAACAATTTTAAACCACCAAAAAAATTAACTTGAAAAAATGATGTATTTGAAACCTCAATAAAACTATATCAAGATTGAAACATATCAGTGCATCCTCTTACTGATGCTATAAATAAAAATTAAATAGAAAAATGTAATTATAAAACAAATGAATTTCATGATTTAGTTGAATGTGGAAATTAATATCTATATAAAGGATATCTTAAGAATTAAAAACATTATTTTCTACTATATTTGTACCATATAAAGTGCCTATGACAAATTATAAATAAATAAATGCAGATGATATTGGAATTTTTGCATAAACATTTCTTGAAGCTAATATCAATGAGTCTTTTAATGACATGAAGAAATTTGTTAACAAGATTAGTATTAATTATAAAAAAGACATGCTTATCCCAATGATTGTATGCTATATTAGGGAGAGGATTTAAGTATAATAGAGTACATAGAATGTTTGGTTTATAGATGAAATTCAATGAGTAATATTGAAAGTTTGAATCAACATACTACTATAAATAAGAAAAAAACAACACTCTAGTAATTTTTTTTCATTATGACCCTTTAAAACCATGATTATAATGATTATTCATGTCATTTAAAACCACCAATCACATGAAGAGGCATACTATTGAAAATAATAATGATGGGTCAATGAGACATATAATATATTCAAAATAATGGAATTTTTTTGATTCATTATATCTATATTTCTCATCTAATCCTAGGAATGTACTATTGGGATTTTATACCGATGGATTCTACCCATTTAGGACTTTGAGTACCAGTCATAGTATATGAATGGTTTTTCTGATCCTACCTCCATAGATGTGTATTCAATGAAATTCATTTATATTTTTTATGATTATTCCTGAAAATATGGCTAGAAATAAAATTTAAGTATACTTTAAACCTCTAATTGAAGAATTGTAGGAGTTATAGAACAATGATGTTAATAAATATGATGCATCTACTACGACATTATTCAAAATGCATGCTGCTATAATGTGGACCATTAGTGAATTCCCTAGACTTGAGAGATTATATGGTTAGAACACTGACACAAGTTTGGATTATCTTGTTTATAAATTTGATTTTGAGCCTAAAAAATTACCTTATAGTCCAAAATGGTACTTATTATGCCATCATATATTTCTTTATGAATCTCATAGATTTCAGTTGAACTAGTCAAAATTGAATGGAATCATTGATCATAGACCACCACAAAAGTTACTGAGAGTTATAGAAATATTGGTTCAACTTTTAAATGTTAAAGGAGAATTTGACAAGGTCCCTTATTTGAATGATAGTGGGGAACAAGTTTGAAGTACATTACCTATTGAAATTGGAACTCAAAAATGGAAGAAAAAAGTATAGTTTTCAAACTTAAATATTTAAATTTAATTTCTCACATCATAATATTTATTTTATGAATATTGATAATATTTTTTGTGAAAATTTAATCATCAAATTACTTAATTATCATGGAAAATCAAAGGAAAATATTAATGCTTGGAAACACTTAAAATAAATAAACATAAAGCATGATCTATGAATAGATGATAATAGAAATCATGCTATATTAATTTTTCAAATAAAAAATACAGATAAAGATATATTCATTTGAATATTAAAACATGTGGAAGTACCTAATGTTTATTAAACTAACATTTCAAGACGCAATGACTTAAAGTATCACATGTTACATGGATTAAAAATTCATGATTCACATATTTTTTTAGAGAAGTTACTACCTTTTTCATTACATAAATTATTACCTAAAAAGGTAAATGTAGTTATACTATATTTCTATACATTATTTAGAAAACTATGTGATAAAACTCTACAACCAATTGAGATTTTCAAGATTCAATAAAGAATTATACTAACACTTTGTTTGATGGAAATGATATTCCACCCCATAATCTTTTATTGTTATGGTGAATTTAACTATGCATTTAGTTGAGGAAACTAAATTAGGAAGTCCCATACATTATATATGGATGTATCCAATTGAAAGACACTTAATTTATATGTTTTTATTATTAAGTAAACTATTCTTTCCAATTAATTACATAAATAGTTAATTACATTTCATTCATTTTGTTTTATAGATACCTAGGTCATTTGAAATCATATATGAAAACTAAATCCCAATAAAAAGGACATATTTATAAAGGTTACCTAAAAGAGTAGTTTCTTACATATTTATCTATACACTTAGATTAAATTGAGACAAAATTCAATCAGGTTGTATATGTTGATAGCATCTCAAATAAATCTCAACCAGATAGGAAATCAATAATATTTTCTACTATAGGTCGACCAACTGAGAGGACCACAAATATTACACCGATACAATTAAAATTATTATAAGAACATATATTTTTGAAACTAAATAGTCAAATTATAGATAAATTTATTAAAAATATAGGGATATAGACAAATATATTCATGAGAATTCAAACATGGAATGAGACAAATATAACAAAATCTTTTAATTAAGTGTTGGTAGAATAGTTTTAACATAGTGAAAGTTCATAAATACTGTAATTCATATAGATATTACATTGACATATATATTCTATAAATTTAATAATTTATATTAATTTTTATAGATCATTAATATCAACATTCAATCTAAATTATCAGAAGATTTGAATTTTTGGCTTAGAGTCTTCTAAATCATGCTTGAAAATTCAATGCTTAAAATGTGAATGGATTAAAATTTCATATAGTTAATTGGGAAAAAGGTTTAAAATATAGAATAATAATACATTCATAGTTTCAAAACTAATATACCATGGAAAGTTAACTTATATTAGCAAATTAAACTACCATGATAATTTTTTAGTTGTTTTATTCAAATTTAAGTGGGTCAATATTACTAGGGGTATTAAAATATTTCATTAAAATTTACATTTGTGAACTTATATCACTTTATGGGTGTTGGAAACCATGAAGAACATGATCTGTATATCTTTGCATCATAAGAGAAAATGGTATATTATATGAAAGATGTAGTAGATAAAGGGTGGAGTGTAGTCGTGAACATGAAATAAATATATTTATATGGTATGGGTGATGAAGTGAAATAATTAACTTGTGACATTGAATCCTATCAATTTAAATAAACTAACTTATTTTTACAGGATGATATTGTTTTTTTGTCAAAGGAAAAATTTATTGAATGGAGAAAAAAAGGAGGATTACATGAGTCTGAAAGATGGAATATTATTACAATATTTCTTATAAAAAGTTAGCAAATCCCCAGGAAAATCATCCCGCCATGTAATGCCCTGGTTGAATCCCTTATTGGCAAGACCACCAGCTACCATATTTTCTTCATGAAAATCATGCGTGATAATGTAGTTGGTTTCCAAAAGCAGAGCGAGACAAATCATCCAACGAGAAGTAAGAGTCCAGGAAAGATGCAAACACCCTTCTATATAGCTTGTACAATAGTGGTTGAATCACTTTCAATCCAAATATAGTTCCAACCTTTTTTCTTAGAAAATTCGACTGCGTAGATGACCCCCATCATTTCCACTTCTAGAGACAAGGCTATACCACATCCACCAAAAAAGCATCCATGAAAATTCCCAAGATGATCTCTGAAGATAGAACTATATCCTGTAGGTCCCGAATTGCCTTTGGAGGCACCATAAACATTCACTTTGATCCATCCCGGAAGTGGGGCTTCCTAGAATATCTCAAAAGTGCATATAGGCGGCCTATAAAGACTATCAATCTGTGCAGTATTTCAAAGTCTTTGACGAAGTTGTCACAATAGGATTTCTGAATCGAGGAAACATCACAAATGGCAATGATAATCCATGCCTTACATGTATTAAGCTTAAATGAGTAATTATTATGAATAATATTATTTCTATCATACCAGATCACATGTAGGAGCTCAAAAATAGTGGTTAAGAAGAGATTTTTAATTTTTTGAGAAGATTAAAAAACAACACAACTATATAGCTGGGAGTTGATGGAATTAAGGAGTAAACATCTACACCCAAAGATGTCAAAAATAAAGTTCCAAAGAGCTGAAGCTGTAGCACAAGACAAAAACATATGGTTAGTATCTTCTCTATGTTGGTTGCACATGTGACATTTAGAGTAAAGTTGGATCCCAAAATATTGCAAACAAATTTCAGTGGGGACTCTATTATGTGCAATACGCCAAAAAAGTGTAAGTCTCGAGGGCTTAATCCAAGGTTTGCTAAAGGATTTCAACCAACATAAGCTAGAATCAGAATCTATGAAATTGTGATTATAAAAAATCTTGGAATCTAGGATAACATTACAAGTGGGTTCCCAGATGAGGAAATCTTCAGAGTTGGAATATGGATAGTTATCAATGACACTTCTGATGGTTTCAATAAGGGGTATGTTATTGGAATTTAGAACTTCCCTTATAGTGGAATTATTGTTGTTAGGAAAATAATTGGGAGGTAGCATGGAAACTAAAGGAGCACCCATCTAGTTTTCAAACCAAAAATTCAGGGATGAATCATAGCTAAACATCCATCTAGAGTAGTTCATAATTTTGGCGTAGGATTTTCTAATGGACAAACAAATGGTAGAATTGATGTAGTTCAAATTTCCATTCTTTAGATTAGTACTGAATATTTTTTTAAGGAAATAAATACAGTCAGAATTGTTGTTAAGTAACCTCTAAGTGAGTCTCGCTTGCAGAGATTCATTAAAGAGATTCAGATTTTTTATTCCAATACCACCTTTTTCTAAAGGATTTTAAATGAATATTGTAGCATGCATTCAATAATACATTGTTGACTATTACTTATTATCATGGAATTTTATTACACTGTACTACGAATGGATGTTTTTTTTAATATTTTATTCCACTTTAATATGAATAATTCTATAATATGTATAATTTTTTTACTAAATTTCTTATTATTTATTTCAGGAGGTATCCAGGAAAAATGCATCAAACAGAGAAAAACAAGCCATCCATCACACATTCGGTTCAAAGTGTTTTTCGAGAAACAAATCTTCTATGGTAATATTTTCATGAATTATAATATTTATATGATAATATCATGTGTTTATTATATTAAAATATTGATTTATCTCTTTTTCATATAGATGAATAAGTTATGAAGATAAGTTTCTCAAATAAAAGTTTTATTATATGTCCATACCAAATATGATAGAAGTTATTTGAATGAGCATCCCAAAGATGTTGGGGTACAAATTTATATTCCTCATTCCTTTTTCATTATATAAGATCTATTATATAGTAAAAAAATTTATATTCTTCTTCATATTCTTTAAAACCTAAACATGTTTCTCTTCATGATAATTTTTGTGACATCTCTCCATTAATCATCATTATTGTGTATAGCCGATCGACCCAAGACATACACTACACTTTTTTATCATTGAGTAAAATATTAAACCTGGTGGTAAAACCCAAGAGATATACTTACATTTTATGTATTTAGGAAAAACACTATAACTCCTCATTTTGAATAGAGGAATGATTAACAACTAATTTTAGTGATAAAAAATAGAAGTGAGTGGAAAAACTTTTAATAATGACATAAACATGCACTTATTTTTTGATAAATAATAAAATTATTCTTTCAAATATAGTTATAATCAAATAGTTTCATAAAGATACTATATTTTTAAGGTAGTAATAACTTAGGGTATGGAAGTACATAATGGAACTAGTTTGGGGAAAACCAACCATTGTTTCTTATGTAATTTGACTAACATAACACACCCATGTATCCTATGATAATTTTGGGCATAAATGCTACATGATTTCATTTTGATGATTATGTATAGTATTATATTTTAGGATATAAAATAATAAACTTCACCCAATTACATATTAATATTTATTTTCATTTAATTGGGTGTCATTCCCCATACATTTTTGGCATCACAACATGTCATAAGGTTTAATAAATAGTTTCAAATGAGAATTATAAAAAATAGCTACCATGTTGATGTTTTTAGTAAAATAATGGTTATGGTTTTCCAATCACATGGGCTACATTACATGCCAATTATGTGTCTTACATAGGTCACACCCTTATAAGCACCATTTACCAAACTATTTTGGGTAAACATGCATCATTTGGAAACATGCATCTTCCTTCTATTCATATTTGGTTATCTTATATTTATTTTACAAAGGTCTTGTATTGCATAAGTGATTTTTATATCCCTTTTAGATTAAACTTCATTTTTTTAAAATATTATGGAAAACCCATGTGTTATTTTAAATTGGTATCATCATTTTTACACATTTTTGTTTTTTTAGTCAAATTTTATTTTGGTATTTAATCTTTAATCATGATTGGGTGGTGGGTTTTAGTTTCCTGTTGAATTTTTGAAATGAGGGTTATTGGTAAAAGTAATTTCTTTGCATGGGTTCATTCGACTTATATGTTTTTGACAATAAGATTTAAAGTTTTTATTTTTTGAAAATAATTTGGGTATTATGGGTGTTTTGTTACCTTGTATTTTTAAATTCATTTTTTTTGTTTTGATTAAAAACATTTGAAACTATTTTGAATATTTGTTATCAATCATTTGTGAGTGTGATAATTATGTATTTTATCATGAAATTCAATTTAAACATGCATACCTATATTTTTTCACAATATTTCATTATCATTTATATGTTCATTTATGGGAGTGTTTAATGTTTTAATTTTCAATGAATTATTAATTTTACCATACTCCCTCCAGCATCTTCCTAAACTTCATTCATGACTAGTAAAAGCTCTAGAAATTAGAAATAGATGTGTATTATAGATATTATTATTTGAATAAAAATATTCATAATATTATTTCATAAATGATTGGTTTGGTTTAATGTGTAATTATTTATGAGATGTAGAAATCAATTGTATTCTATTTTTTGTTAATTTTTATTACATTAAATTTAAATAATGTTTGATTTACAAGTAAAAATAAAATAATTATGGGATTCCAAGCTTGTACACTCCTTCTCAATATACTATAATGATCATGTTGGTTAGATCCTTGTGAAGGAGCATCATGGTCGTGTATATAAGATTGGTTTTGTAACTTTACCATCTTAGGTCTTTGGAAGGTCACTAGGGTCATTTTCTATGACATCATATATTTTAGGTTGTTGTAATTCTCTCACTCCAGAAGCTTAGAGCAATTTTTTTTTGAATAAAAACACAATTCAAGAGTAAGGGAGAAAATTCAAAAAATAGGGGAGTTAAATAAAATTTTAGGATGTGAAGGTCATCACTCTACAAAATGCATTAGTTGAATTATATTAAAAGACGACTGGAAATGTCACTAGTGATATTGCATTGATGGTTGGACAGAGTTAGTAGGTAAATTTCATAATTTCACAATCATTAAAAATGTATATTTTTATTTTTTTTAAGTTGAAATATAAATATAAACCATAATTTAATTTTCAAATAAATTATAATACAAGTGTCGAAAGAAGGGAGTGACAGTTTAAACCACCTCTAAATAAGAGTAATAATTTAGCGGCAGTTCAAACCACCACTAAATGTGTTTTTTATATAGTAGAGGTTTAAACCACCACCGAATAACATTTTCTATTTAGAGGTGATTTAAATCACCACTATTTAAGACATGAAAATTAAAATGTAAAACCATCACTAAAAATGTAAAAATGACCATGAATAGAATCTATCATGACATTTGAATAAAACCACCATATAATTTTAAAAAATTCCATGAAATATTTCCCAATACCAAATCTAGCAAGAATTTATTGAAACTGACACCAAACACAAAAAAGCGGTGCTATGAGGCCATTTTCCTACTATGATTCCATCCTATACTATACCCTAATCATTCTATAGTGTAATGATATCTGAAAAATCATAGTCTAAATATATAATTCAAGTGTTAGTATAACATGTAATACACCTTGGGTCTATAATAGGTCATTACTCACACACATAACCTATATATGTAATTATAACCAAGGTATACACACTAAAACATACACATTTTTGAGATAGGAACACTCACCCCACATATTCTTAGTTTATCCAAAAGCTATTAAGCGACACATTAGTTCCAAACTAGCCAAGACTTAATCTAACCACCCCCAATCAGTCATATACCCTACTCAAAGGAAGATAAGGCACCTATCCCAAGGTCCACTATGTTTTAATTCCTTAAATTCATACCCTTATTGGGTATACATGTCATACATATCATACTATAGGTCAAGCATATTAAAATCAATGACCTAAGAAACAATTATTAATGATCAAAGTGTTTATCATGGCCTTAGACAGTTTATACCACTCATACGAGTTAAGGAATAACAATTAATTTTTAATTTAAGGTTGATTTCACACAAGAGACAATATTGAATAACACATGTCACATAAAAATATGTATATATAATAGGGAGGATACTTAGGTACCACCAAACTCAAAATGGAGTTAACCCTTTAATCAAGCTCAAACACTATCACCCAAGAGCATTCAATCCCGATCAAGCTCCATCAACCATAATCCAACCACACAAGGCCCTATCTTAATAAAATTTCATTAAAATAAATTATAACTATCATAATTAATTAAAACAACTATTTCCACAATTATTTCCTTTAAGAATAATCAATAGACAACTCATAAGATGATGTAATGATGTTGAAACATCAAACAATGGGGTGGGGCCTACCTCGACACATCCATAATCTAACAATTGAAAAAAACCTTAACACCTAATACCAAAACATAAACCAATTCTATACCAATTTAGTTAAAAAAACAAAATTAATTAGGTCATTGACTTACCGATAATAAAATGGTAAGATACCACTTGTGACCACCTCTCTCAAGGCTAATATAGCTAAGCTATATGAAATCACCTTCATAATAACCCAATTACCCCATGCTACTATAGAATTGAAATTAAAATCCCCAATCCTAGTTACTTGAATTAGAATATAGGAAGGTAAGAGGAGAGGAGAGGTTAACAGGGAGAGAACATTTTGAAATCAATGATTAAAGCACCTTCAGATCTCCTAGGGTGAAGTAGAAAAGATGAGTAGGAATAAAGGGATGGGGAGTTGACCTCCCCACTCTATCCACCTGCTCAAATTAGGGAACCACATTTTGGTTCCTAATTAAAAAGGGGAAAATATTATAGTATTTCTCTTTAAAAAAAAAATAATAGGCTACCACTAAAACTCCAGTGGACTACCAATAGACTTTTGGTGGTAGGGACAGTGGTGAAACACCACTGTCCAATTCACTAAAACTTTAGTAGACTTCCATAAAGGTTCTGGTGGAATCCTCCTACCACTACCTCCATCACCTAACACTTGATATCCCACTTTGAGACTTTCTCTCCCAAGAAACCATATAAAAAATGTCTCTTTAAACATTTAAAACATATCTAAAAAATTCTAAATATTAAACAGAATTAAAAAATTCAAATCATGTCTGGTTCTAAACTTATTGGAACATGGTTTTATATGGTTCTACACACATAAACTGATGTAGATTATGAAAACCACTACACTATAACACTTTTCATACATGATAAGTCTTCACATGTATTTCCTATGAACCATACTAGTCACTAAAACTAGATTAATGATCCAATACCCTATCTCTATCTAGTTATGGTCCTGTCTACATAACACCAAAACCAGCTCCACTTCTCCAAACCCTATGATCCTCTTACCCTATCCCCTCATAATACAGGTTTTTACCCAAACAATATATTGAAATAAAAACTCATCTCATTATTACCATTATCACATATAACATTCTAACCAGCACCCCATTTCATCAATTACCTACACAACCCAATGATCAATGTACCACAGTTCCAACTGATTCCATAAACTCTACTCTAACAACCCAAACCTAATCTTATGCTAATTACAAGTATTAAAGAAAATATTTCATTAGAACACATTCCAAATACCTTTTAGGTCTATATTTTTAGATAATTAGTACAATACATTAATTAACAAAACTCATTCCCTTTTGTAACTAATGAAAATTTTTCCACTATAAGAGAAACTGATTAATCCACAACGAGTCTTCAACATCGCCCAAAAAAATCACCACATAAGAAAATATTCAAGATATTATATAATTTTATTATCTAATAACCTAGAGAAATGAAAAAATAAGAAATTTGTGATCCTAGATGACCATTAAGGGATAACATCAGTGATAATAATCAAATATCATAAGTGAGCATAAGATAATCATATGGGTATAATCAAGATACATAAGAAATATATACCTAGAAAAGTTTAGTTCATAAATCATGGAATAAATATAGACATAAAATAAGACTTGAATCAAAAGAGTGAGTCAATAAAAATGATCCATGAGAGCACAACATAGTCATGTGAAAAATCATAAAACTATGAAACATATTTTAAATATGGAACATATATTAGGGAATATAACTTTTATGTGCCACACCATTAGTTCCCATGATTACTAGAAATTAAAACGTAGTCATGAATACCTATTTAATGAGATATAAACTCTTAACTAATGAATTTGAAGGTGATATAGGACCCCAACCATCATCATCCATATATATGAGTGCTATAAGAAAATAAATCATTCACCATATCATAAAGAACCCATGGAAAAAATATGAGTTTCATTTAACACATCATAAAGTACCCATGGAAATAAAATGAGTTTCATATCCTTTTAAAATGGATTCATATAAGGAAATAATTCATAATTATATCAATAATCATAATATAAAAAAACCCATGGAAAATAATGGGCATCCAATGACACCAAGTAACTTTCTAGGAAAATACCATTTAATCAAGCTAATAAAGTATATGGTATTTACACCATATAGATAAAGTATGCATGGTTAAGACAATAATTTTCCCTAATAAATAAATGTATGGAATATAGGTGAACACTCTTCAATCAATGGAATCAAGAATATGATATTTACCATGGAAATACATTCGAAGAAAAATTACAATTATACACAAAAAATGATTAGATAAGACAAAGGCAATGATATATCATTTATCCAAAAGGAAAATACATTACATAATTCACTTATAGAAATAAGGTGTATGATTACATTTTAAAAACATAATCAATCATGCATAAGATATGCCAAAGGGAAATGTATTAGATGAAAAATAATTTTAAGGGGTTTTGGAAAAAAATCAGTTTGGGAATAAAAAATACCCTTGATATTTTAATTTTTTTATAAAAGTGATACCAGAAAGCTTAGTCAGAGGAAAATCCCCTAACTATTTATTAAAATAAAGGAAAAGTTCAAAAAACAAGTGCCACATGACCAAAACAGAAGCTACATACCATCAAAATCTAACCCGTCACCACCTCCATGAACAAAGGCTTCATCCACAGTCACTGATTCCCATTCCGAGCTATCACATTGCTTAAGGACCTTCATATAATTTCTCCTAAGATTCATCCATTCCAATGAGAGGAGTTCATTAGTAGTTTGCATACCTTTATTAAATGACCCAGTGGACATCAGCTTTGGCAGGTAAGAGTATTCCTTCCTCGACCGTCTTCGTGGCGATGTAATAATATCCTCCTTAATCCCAGACAACGCCTTATTACCTCCATGAACAACATCACCATATGAGGGCCTGACTATTCCACACTCATTTTCTTTGTCACTATCGGATAAATCCCCCATTTATTGGGGATCCACATATCCTGATAAGGCTCAAGTCGGTTCTGATGGAGTTGACAATTAGTGTCAATCACAGCTAAGCATTGCTGGTTTTATATTAATTCATTGCCTTCACAAACCCCCTTTTCAAAGATCTCATTCATTGCAGCATCCTCCTGCAAAGTTCCCTAGGTCTGCATGTTGGCACCATCCTGCAAGACCTCGTCAACATCCTCCTACTCCAGACTTTGAAACTGTTCCCCGTGGGGACAACGATTAGCACACCTTCATTACCATCAGCCCTACCCTTAAGTGCAATAGCACAGACCTTTGAAATCCCAACAGAAATATGATCCTCACATCCAGAAAACTTCAAATTTCCTACAGCCCCAAGCCTCTGCTACTCAGTCCGAACGATACCATTATTGTTGCCAGTACACCGCCCTTTAGAACTAGGATCATCCTTACTAGCACCCCTGTCAACAGCCTGCTTCACACCATACCCCACCCTCAAATCAGATTTGAGCCGATCAAAGACTACATTGACCAGCAGATTAGAAGAGGCCACTGCCTTTCCTCCCACTGCCACTGCACCTCGCTTCCCAAAATCAAACTCCCTACCATTAACCACACTGGGAAACTGACTCTACCCCTCACCTATCCTCACCTTCATATCAAACCTTTTTCTTCTCCCTTCAGCATTACACTGCGACAACCGATGCCCCAGACGATAACATTTCGAGCAGTAGCTAACCCAGGACTCAAAAACTACAGCCTGATTCCATCTAAACTCTGTTCCAACAGTAATCCAAATCCAATCGACTGGGGGCTTCGACACATCCACCTTAACACAAATGCACAAATTGATGGGATGACATACAGTAGAGGTGCGAACATCAGATCATAGGAAACAACCCACCATATTTCCAATCATATGAATAATTGTGGGATTTCGAAAGGGTAAAGGAAGATGAGGCAAACTTACCCATGTCGCGGTGGAGGACGGTTCATGGTTCATGCACAGATCGAATGACCATCGAAGGAGGAAGAACTTGAAACTACTGCAACATCAGGGAGCATTGAACCAATCCCGGATCAAATCATCCTCTAAGGAAAACCAAATCATAAGATTCCACATATCAAGAAGACCAACAATCGCGCGGTCCTTCAGGTCCCATTTTCTGAACACAAACTGATAAAATTCGTTAATTGAAGGTCGTCGATGATTGAAGCGGGCTACTAAAGTCAAATCCACAAGGATCGATGCTTCATAGAACACTAACTGTGAAATCACAAGCTGAGGGCCACCAAGATGCAGGACAGGGACCTTCAGGCTTAGCGATATCATCGGGAAGTCTGGGAAGAAGCTAGGGTTATAAAATGGAGTGAATGGTTTCCTCTCACGTGGAGGTGGCCGAATGATTTCATCCTCCCCCTTCCACTGCCGGGAAGGGGGGGGGGAACTCTGCTGTGAACATCTAGGGTTGCATCATCCCACTTCTAGAACCATATTTTTTAAATATAGGAGAAAAATAATTTTTCTTTTTAAAACCATGAAAATTTTGAGAGAAAGTTTCAAATAAGATGATAAAGGTAGTGGAAATATGTTTATCCACAAAACATGTTAAAAGATATAATTTCTAATATATTCGTAAAATTGTGAAGTTACGAGTCACTTTAAAAATTTATTTTTAAAAAGTGAATTGAAAAATTTGGAAAAAATTTACATTTTAAAAATAAGCTTTAATGAACCAGCCCTTGAAATATCATAAATATGGTCAAAATAAAAGTGGGGTGGAAAATATTTTGAAGTACCTTTGTTTTGAAAATCCACATCATAAAAAGAGTATTAAATTTTAATTTTTCAAAAAGGATAAAGAAAATTATTAAAATCATAGAAAATAATCCATACTAGATTTCCCAAAAAGAGAAGAGAATATTGGTGAGAAGGAAAATATGGGATTAAAATAAATAGCCAATTAAGATATAGAGGTTTGTTTTTGATAATGTTATGCTTTTAAGTGAGAGAACAATCAAGTAGAAATATTTTAATCAAAATATAAATTCTCCCTAGAAATATAAAATATAACATAATTTAAAATGGTAAATCAACTAATAAATAGAATATTGAAGGTCTAAGTAAAAAAAAAAACTATATAACTCAAAGAAAGAGATTTGAGTTACCAAAGTCCCTTACAGACAATATAGTTCATGAAGTAAGGAAATTTTGAAAAAGGGTTTTATGTAGTAAAAATGTAAATTTTTACAATTAAATATAAAATACTACATAATAAAATCATATGTAATAATTTACCCACTTATATGATATATTTTCAAGAAGAACAATTATAACTCAATGATTTTGAATTGAGTTAACAAAAACCCTTATAACTTGAGAAGAATTTAAATAAAAACCTGTTGAAAGAAAGATAAATTTAAATTGAACTCAAATTATCATTAATAAAAGGTATTTCATGATATAAAATCTAAATTATGCATCATATAAACCATTTAAAATAAATTAGGTGCATAATAAAAAACCTGCCTCAAAGAGAGGATTTTGAGACGCAAAGGCCTTACCTTATATTCCCACTTACTCAGGTATACACTAAAATATTGTATATTGAACTTAAATATCTTAATAAATTTTGTAATAACATTAATATAAACATACTACTTTTTTATAATTATTTTTTAACCATATATTACAAATATATTAACTGGTTATAATTTGTTTTTATCATTATGTGTTAAAACTTTCAGTTGTTTATTTCGTACAAAATTCATGAAGGTGAGATAGATTCTCACCAAGTTGTTTAAAGTTAATAATTACTATATCATTAAATATATAATAATATTTTTTTTCAATTATTAATTAAGTCCCATTTATATTAGGTGAAATACATGAATACGACTTGTGAAAATGAAAATCGCTATGAACTTGTTTTCGACGTGTTTAATGACCAAAATGTGATATATTAATAAATGTTTTAAATATTAACAAAAAAATTCTATAATAATTAAAAAATATTAAATATTTCATTATTACATGATATTACAATTATTTAAATATCATAATCATTTATGACATAATCGTTATAACATCGTTAACATAGGCAGTTAAATCGATCCAATGGTAACGTACTATAATGATTTAATGATTAATGGGATACATTTAGATAATTAAATTATGATATATTAATAATATTAAATATTTAATTATTATAATATATCCTTAGTAAATCCATTATTATAACTATCCATGATGGGTGGTGATGACAAATAAAATTTACTGTTTGTGGAGGCGGTAATCCGCACATACACACGATTAACGATCCCATTTCTCAACGAATGAAAGAAAAGACAGTATATAGTAAATAATAATTTAAGTTTTTTTACATATAAAATATATTTAATCATAAAATCCATCCTTGATGCCATACTTGAGAGGTAGTGATGAAAAATGAACAAAATCGCTTTGTGGAAGCGATAGTCCGCACATATACATGATCGATATTTTAGTTTTTCTTAGTGGATGGAATGGAATGAATAATTGTTATTTAATTAATATAATTACATTTAAATATAATAATTATAATAGAATAATTTTATTCATAAGTTTATATAATTTTAGTATTGTAAAAGTTAATAAGGAAACACTAAGAAGAAGTGGATACTCACGTCATTACTTGAATTTTTGCCGGGAATTCTTCTCTGAAACGAAGGCCTTATGAAAAATAATAGTGACCAGAGGATTTTTTAAGTGGGATATACTTCTAGGAGGAGAAATTTTCTATATTTTAAAGGATAAATTTTAAGGGAATGTGTGTCTTGAAGTGATTGAAGTGTTAGCTTTTTTATAAGTGAAGATAAGAGTAGTTTTGGAAATACTCATTGAATTTCAATAATGTTATTTCACTATTAAAGGTTAAAGGAATTAAAAAAGGGAAAAATGAGGAAATGGGGTGAGTTTTGGCCTATCCACACCTAAAAAATCCATTTGGAAACATGTTTTGGACTTTTACCCTTAGTAAAATACTTTTTACCATTTTTATGCCTTACCAGGGTAACTAATTTTTAAACTTTGTAATTAATTATAATGAATAAAATCAAAACTTAAATTATTACATAATTTGAAAATTATTTTATCATAATTTTTTTGAATGTGTAAAAATTTAATTTTAAAATAAATGCACGTAACCGCACAAAAATAGTTTATAAACAAAATGTGTTTTTATGATTAAAAATCATGTATAAGGTAAAATGATCACGATTACAAATTTAAATGGAATAAATTAATTTATTATAAAATAAATAATTGTTATGAGGCTTTAAAATCAATCTAAAACTGAATTTCACTTTAAAAATTCTTGATTCAAAGAAACGACTAAAAACAATTTTTTTATTAAAGTAATATTTTATTTTATTTCTAAAAAAATTGGACATAAGTTTTAAAATTTAAAATAATATTTTAAAATGAATAATTTTATTCATAAAATATATATTTTATTACTGAAAAGGTTTTTTAGTGTTTTATGTGATTCCTATAGAATGATAAAATCAAAAAAATCATAATTTTTATAAAAATAGTATTTTTTTACTAAAAGTTAACCATTTTAGAAAAATAATTGGATTTCACACTAAGTGAATTTTGATTTTAGGAATTAAAAAATTATTTTTTTATCAAATTTAAATTCTATAGTTTTTGAATTTTTTTAAAAGAAAATACATAATATAAAGAAAATGACTTTTTTTTGAAAAAAATCATTTTTAAACATTAAGATTTCTTAATATTATTTCATATCAATTTATAATATAATTTTTTTTAATATATTAGTTCATATATAATTATATTTTAAAAGTTTTCAATTTAATCTATTAGGATAAAATATATATTACTTAACAAAAAAGTTGTTTTAAAAATAAATATTACTTTTATACTACATAATCTTTAAAAAATACCATTAAAATTAATTATTTATAATATAAAATTTAATTTTACTACTCCAATGATATTAAAATATTTATTTAAATTTCATATATATATATATTATAATATTTTAATAATAATATTAATATTTTTACATAATTTAAAAATATATATATATATATATAATATTTTAATATCATTTTTTTATTTCATTGTGAGTTTTAAATTTACTTCTTAACAACACATGACTTCAGTATACATATTTGATATATGAACAGTGAATATATCTACAATGAACATATTTTTAATGACCACATTTCACTCATATATATATAGACTTACTAAATCATTTTTTTATTCCACTCTCACTTCGCAAGGCATGGTTCTTATTTCATATTATAGATTTTGCACAATGATTTCTCCATTAATAGTGATCTTCCTCATTATAGGGTTTGTTTGGCTATTGGTGATCCTAAAGGTTAAAGATGATCAAGGGGATTTCCTAGTCAGGAATATTTCATTATTTTTTATTTATTTTCTCCTATTGATCTATTCACTTTTAATGGATATATTTTATCCATGGTGAGTAATAATCCATGGTGTGAAATACATTGTTTTATGATTTTTTTGTAACTTTACACTTATGTGTAACACCCCAAGATTTCATAGTATGTTATCTCATTAAAGTAATTCAATAGCTTGCGCTCCACGCAACACCGAGTTCGAGTGCACCATAACTTACCAAATTTGTCGTTTTAAAAGAGGTTATGAATATTATTAATTGCATTTTGAATCTTATATATTATATATAATTTTAACATCAATATTATGTGTTTCTTAGACATAATATAAGAACAAATTCATTTTTTCAGATAAAAGAAGTATTTTTCAAAAAATGCAATTTTACCACCTTTTAATGGTGAACCCTATTTAAAACCAATATTTGACACTTTTATATATTAAATTTAATGAAATTAAATTCTTCTTTAGAAGCGGGGCATAAAAATTTAGTTTGGATAAATTTTTGATACTTTTCTGATAACTTTCATATTTTGATGAATAATGAAAAATACAATGTTTTAATTGAAAACAACTTTTTTAATTGAAATAATTTATAGTGTTAAATTATGAATTTTAATGGTTTTAAAGTATAATTAGGTTATATTATTATTATTTAATACAATCTAGGTCATTATAAGTAATTTCACATTTAAATTTGATATAAACACATGTTAATCTTTTGATAGTTTTTACTTTTTAAAAACCCGCTTTTGGTTTTGACAATGGGAATTGATTTTAAATTAATAAATTAAACTTATATATTTTGAATTTATTAAAATAGACTCCATTTTTTAAATCAGAATATCAAAATTATATTAGGGTGAATTTTTGGAATTTTTCTAAAAACTTTCAATTTTTTATGAATAGTGAAAAACACTGCGTTATTATTTAAAACCGAATTTTTATTTAAATAATTATTTATTTTATTTAAATTTATTTTAAGTCAAAATAGATATATAATACCTATAAAAGTTCAATATAATTCATTGGAGTCATTTCATAATAAAATTAGATGTATAAAATTTTATTGAACTTTTTAACCTATTTTACCCACCTCCTAGGAGTATTTGCAAATTTGCATAAAAAATAATTTTACAACTTATGTGAGTTGAATTTTAAAAATCCGAGAGACATGGTTAATATAATTAAGTAAAACGTGGTTCAATAAGATGAAAATAATTTTTGGTGAATAATAACTTTTGACTTTTATTTACCACGGTTAAAAGTAATTAGGGTAATTAATGGTAAAAATGATATTATAATTACCCTAACGCTTTTAATAATTCTATTGGATAAGTATAATTAGACCAAAAAAAACTTATAAATAAAATATTATCCTCTTTGGTCCACTTGGATTAGATTAGGACATTTATTATTATTCTATTTAAAGAAGAGTTAAAAGTGTTAAATTCAAAGTTTAATAACTAAACCATTTTTAATATAGGGTTACCCACAATATAAATTAGAATATAAATATTCATTATAAAGATAAAAATATTTCCTACATAATGGTATTTTATTTTAAATTTTTATACATTAAATAATTTAATTTATTTATGACACAATGATGATGTAGTAATTACCTTATTAATGAAAAAAATCAAATAAATGGTATTATAAATATTAAAATAAATTTAATTTAAAAGTTTTTTATGACATCCACGAATATTCTAGGTGAATATGACATGTTAGGGTTGATTCTATGTATATTTTTAGGAGTAATAAAGTTGTTATGACTTTCAAAAAAACCAAATACCAAATAATGTGAAAATTGACATAAATTAATTTTTAAAACAAATACTATATTTTTGGTTGATATAATATTATAAAAAATATAAGGTTCGTAAAAAGGGATTAAATAATATTATTCATGTCATTAATTAACCAATTTATATTCTCTTGTAAGTTTAGAGTAAGTTTATTAACCATATAGTGTAAGAATACAAGAAGACATGGTAAAAGTTAAACTAATTAACTAAGAGTTAAATCTAAAAGATAAGATTAAAATGACAACCTAAACTTGTCTAAAACCTATTGGTTGAGAGGTTTTTTACCCATACCCACCTTATACTCTAAATAAATCATTTTGGATACATTAGAAATCGAAAATTATTTTATTATAAAATAATATTTCAATCTTTTCTTAAAGTGACCCTCACCTCTCTTATAAAAGGGTACTTCCCCTTCTCTCAAAATCATACCTCCAAATCCATTTGTCTCAGAAAAAACCTACCCAAATATCCTCCCAACTTTCCTCATTTTATCTTATAGGCCTTAATTTGGTCCTAAATCCAACCTAAGGATCCATTTTTATCAAATCAAAAGGACGAACCCGAAGAAGAGGTAAATATTTCATCACCTCTTTCAAGATCTTTTCTTCTTCCACTTCCACTTTCTTTGTTGTTTCCATTATAAAATAATAACTCTAGTATATTATATATAATTTGATGTTATTTTAAATATGGTACAACCATATTCATTATTCTATCCATCCTATAAATGACAAAGTCACCATACATGCGTACGTACGGCTTACCGTCTCCATGTCGTGGTGTATTTTGTTATTCAAACACTTCATTATTTTGGATGGGTATAATAACAAGTATAACTATTTTAAATAATAAATATAACATTTTAATGATTATTTATATATTATATACCATCCAATTACATAAAATTTCACCATCAATATAATGATATTGTCGCTCGTGCGTATGTACGGATTACCATCTCCATGACGCGATGAGATTCATTTCCACGTTCACCATTCAATGATGATTATAAAAATATATATTATTAATAAGTATGTAATATATTAAATAATAATGCTACTAGAAATATATATATATATATGTATATACTTACATATATCTTATTCACTTACTTCCGTTCAATACGATATGAAAACGAAAACAACGGTTATGCGTACGTACGGTCTACCGTCTCCATAAATGGTGTTTTCCATTTCATATATATGACTTTTATAAATATTTATATTCTAAATATATATGATATATAAATCATGTTTTATATTCTGGAAGTATTTAAATCATGATCTAAGTGATACAATCAAGAGTAACAAGTTAAAACACGTACGATAAAGAAATCGATTATTACCCAAAATTTTAATTTAACATGGAAATTATTATTAAATGGGTAGTATAAAGTCATAAATGAATCATGTATGATATCATAAATATTAATATGTTTCTGGTATAATTTAATAACATACTACGGTCTTTATACAGGAGGTTAAACGTACCCTCGACTAAAGGAAAGTACAAGGTAAGGGTTAATTTCACAATCTCTTTATTATTCGAGGTTGTTTTTACGTAAGTATCTACTATGACATATTTATTATCCATGTCCATGTTTCATAAATAAGTTTTCAAAGGGATTATTTTTGAGGTACTTTTTACCTAAACATCATTTTAAATATTTTAAATATTTATTATTCTAAACCATTCTTATTAATGTCCATGTTTTCAAAATGGATTTAAGGATTTATTTATATGGACATGAATGTTTTTAAAATGTTAATTCCATTGAAAAGTTTCAAAGTGGTATGGGAAACTTTGATTCAAAAATGTCTTTAAATTTCTTCCTTTATAAATTGTGTGACTTTTAAATGTTTTAAAGAAAATGGATATTTCTCTCAAAGAGTTTTACAAATCATTTTCATCTATGTCAACATCCTTTAATGGATTTTAAACTTGTTTGAAGTTAATTTATTATGATAAGAATATTCCATATTGTATTGAAGGTATTATGATATGTTTGGCTATGGATGTGATATTTTTATACCATTCATGGTTTGTGGATAAAGTGTTGTCATTTCTTATGCTAGTTTTAATACGAATGTTTATGTTTATGTTTAAATCTTTTCATATGAGGAATGCATTGGACTTTGTAAGTGATGGGTGGAGCTCGATATAGCTCCTCGATGCATAGGTAGGTCTTATGAGACAAACTAGTGTCTTGGCATATGGCCTTGATAAAACCTTATTTGTAGTCTTGGCACAAGGCCTTGACTATGTGGTTATGAAGTCTGGCATTATGAATTCCATCATTATGAAAGTGGTTATTGATATTGCATGTGATTATTCAACTTGTATAATATCCATGTGAATAAGTAAATGGAATTATTTGATTTTATCTTTTCCATATTATGCTGAAGTTTAAGTTTAAAAGTCTATTGTTTTAGTCTAATACATTGCCTTAAATGTTTATGCTTATTTATGAAAGTTTCCACTATATTATTATCCTTACTGAGAATCTAAGCTCACCCCTTTATATGTTTTATTTTTCTCAGGACGTGAAGAAGTATTTTATGATTGATAAGTAGGTTTAAGATAAGGTATTAATGGAATTCTAAAAGGATCATTTATGTTTTGTTTTATTTTATAATGTGTAATGTAATGTTCATGTATGTAATCTATTTTCCAAGACTGCTAAAATGACCAGTCTTTCGGGACTTGATTCCTTATAATCATGCTAATGTATTAAAATATTGCACTAACTTTTGGATTTTCAGGTCGGAGCATTAAATTTGGTATCATAGGAAGTTTAGCAACAACCTTGGAAATAGATTTAGAAAAACTCTAATTTGAGAACACTACCCTAAGATAGACTTTGAGGATTAGTATAGAAGAACTTCCTAGAATTTTGGTACTGTATAGATTTTGTGAGTTTTCTAAGAAATACATCCCTATTTGGATATGAGTAGGTAGAGGTGACTCTGGAACATATGTACCTAGGGTTAAAACCCGAAAACACTGCTTTGAGCTAGACTCGAACAAGAACTGGTGCACGACATCGGGCCATACTGCACTCTTGGTTAGGACACTCATAGGGGATATGCTTTGGATAATTCTCGTTTTCTTTACAAACCACTATGAAGGGTTTATGAGTATATAACTCCTTAAAGAAAACATTTTTATGATTATAGATTATATCCATGAACTGTTCAATTTATGTTAACTGTTTTACAAGTTTGGAATTATGCATTTCGATTCATAAACTAACCTAGTGTATGCCATTGTTTAGAAATGGCACCCAGTAGATAAAATGAGACCTCTAACAATATGCATGATCCAAAGAGTAAGAAAGATCATATCTTTCATGGTGTTTAGCCAAAATTTAGAAAGGAAATAGTCTCCCACATATTATTATCATATGAAGAAATAATATCATGTGTTAATAAGATAAGTAAAGAATTTTCTGAGTCCTATGGCTTTGAAGGGAATCCAGAGAAGAAAAAGATGGTAGATAGAAAGATTGATAAAGGGAATAAGGGAAAGAAAGATTTTACCATATGTGATAACTATGGAACGAATCACCTTGGTAAATGATTTAAGGGAATGGGAGTTTGTTATAAGTGTGGAGAAAAAGGACACCAAGTTCATGATTTAAAGGGTGAGAAAATTGTTTCAAATGTACAATGATTCATATACAAGGAGTTGGGATACTACTCGAATCAATGTCCAAACCATCAGAGTATACCCCAAATGCTACTATTGGATAATAATCAAGTTATGATACTACCAAAGATGAAGATGAATGATTAGAGTTCTTATGTTGTTATTAAATTATTGTGTCATTTGTGTAATGTATTAATGATATACATGTTAGAAGAATTATTGAGTATATAAGGATTGCACTGTAGTACTATTTCATTAAGGACTTGAGATTGTGTAGAACCAAGAAAAGTGACTCAATAGCAGGTTATATTTTTTTGGAAAATACATGGTTGAAGGAAATACAAAACTTTAATATGGTCTTGATACTGAGGTATTTATTTTGGAATAAGAGATGATTAATTTGGATAAATTATATTGGATATTATTGACATCCTTGGAACTGGTTAATGGTTTGTTTATTCCATCATTGTTGGAGTTTAAAACATTTTTGGATATAAGGAGTATATCCAGTATTATATAAGGAATAAGGGAGCATGAATGTAATCAATACAGTTATATGATAATTCAGGGTGTTACCATGTTTTAAAAGAATACATGATTAAGGTATTCATATGTTATTACGTGGCAAAAAGGATCTTCATTGTGTTTACCTTCCTTATAAATTTTGGACTGTGAGTTTGGACTGAAGTAATTTGGATAATTATAAAGGTTGGAATTAGTTAAGTTTGACATTGGATACTATTGTTAAGGTTAAATCATTTCTTAAGATTATTTTTGGATTGTTATAAAAAGGACAACCCGGAGGTTGGGTGAAAACCTGTCGCGTCCGGCAAGGCCGCGAGTCTTGAACCCGCAATCGAAGAGCGACAAGGGTGCATCACCTACCACTGAACTACGTGATATACTAGTTTGTATAATTTAGTTTTTTTAAAATAGTCTGAAAAATGAATTATAAATTCATTATTTTTGGAACCATATACGATTATGATAAATAGAATATTTTTGAATTCTATTATCTTTTGGAGTGAAAGATGAGTCGTGGTAGGAATTTGTTGAAGCATGAAACTCTACTTGTCAAGTATATTTTTTCCCTCTTATTCTATGAAAAAATTAATTCTTAAACTTTAGGGAAGGGATATTAAAAAAAAGTGTTATCTTAATACCTTATGTTTTGTTGAACCAATGATGTTTTAAATCATCATAGATTGATGGCTTTGAGGCTCTCAATTGTACACTTGTTTCTGATTGATGACCTCAATCACTCCCAATAAATATTTAATTTTTTCCTCCAATTATGTGTCTCTAATTTCCACCAATGTTCTCCTAATCAAGATCATAATTTGGTGGTAACTTTTTCATTCCCTTTCCCTCTTATTAAGACTAAATTTTATTTACCCAATTTCTGATGCAGGTTTTCCACAAAGGTATTTTTCTATTTTTAACATTTTATTTTCGAAGAAAAATTTCAAATTATGCGGACGTAATTTATTAAAGGAGGGGATAATGTAACACCCCAAGATTTCATATTACGTTATCTCATTAAATCAATTCAATAGCTTGCGCTACACGCAACACCAAGTTTGAGTGCACCACAACTTACCAAACTAGCCGTTCAAAAAGCGGTTATGAATAGTATTAACTGAATTTTGAATATTATATAATCTATATGATTTTAACATCCATATTATGTGTTTCTTAGGCATAATATAAGAACAAATTTATTTTTTCAGATAAAAGAAGTATTTTTCAAAAAATGCAATTTTACCGCCTTTTAATGGAGAACCCTTTTTAAGACCAATATTTGACAATTTTATATATTCAATTTAATGAAATTAAATTCTTATTTAGAAGCAGGATATAAAAATTTAGTTTGGATAAATTTTTGGTACTTTTCTGATAACTTTCATATTTTGATGAATAGTGAAAAATACTATGTTTTAATTGAAAACAAATTTTTAAATCGAAATAATTTATAGTGTTAAATTATGAATTATAATGGGTTTAAAGTATAATTAGGTTATATTTTTATCATTTAATACAATTTAGGTTATTATAAGTAATTTCACATTTAAATTTTACATAAACACATATCAATCTTTTGATAGTTTTTAATTTTTAAAAACCTGCTTTTTGGTTTTGACAACGAGAATTGATTTTAAATTAATAAATGAAACATATATATTTTTAATTTAGTAAAATATAATTCATTTTTTAATTCTGAATATCAAAATTAGCATAGGGTGAATTTTTGTAATTTTTCTGAAAACTTTCAATTTTTGATGAATAGTGAAAAACGCTGCGTTATTATTTAAAACCGACTTTTTATTTAAATAATTATTTATTTTATTTAAATTTATTTTAAGTAAAAATAGATATATAATACCTATATAAGTTCAATTTAATTCATTAGAGTCATTTTATAATAAAATTAGATGTATAAACTTTTATTGAACTTTTTAACTTATTTTACCCACCTCCTAGGAGAATTTGCAAATTTGCATAAAACTTAATTTTAACACTTCTGTAAGTTGAATTTAAAAAATAAAAGAGACATAGTTAATATCATTAAGTAAAATTTGGTTTAATAAGATGAAAATAATTTTTTGTGAATAGTAACTTTTGACTTTTATTTACCACGGTTAAAAGTAAATAGGGTAATTAAGGGTAAAAATGATATCATAATTACCATAACACATTTCCTAATTCTATTGGATAATTATAATTCGACCAAAAACAAACTTAGGAATAAAACATGATCCTCTTTGGTTCACTTGGATTAGATTAGGACATTTATTATTATTTTATTTAAAGAAGAGTTAAAAGTGTTAAATTCAAAGTTTAATAACTAAACCATTTTTAATATAGGGTTACCTACAATATAAATTCAACTATAAATATTCATTAGAAAGATAAAAATATTTCCTACATAATTTTATTTTATTTATAATTTTTATACATTAAATAATTTAATTTATTTATGACACAATGATGATACAATAATTACCTTATTAATAAAAGAATCAAATAAATGGTATTATAAATATTAAACTAAATATAATTTCAAAATTTTTATGAAATCCACGAATTTTCTAGGTGAATATGACATGTTAGGGTTGATTAACTGTATCTTGTTCTAAGTAATCAAGTTGTGATGACTTTCACAAAAACCAAATACCACATAATGTCAAAATTGACATAAATTAACTTTTAAAACAAATACTATATTATTGGTTGATATAATATTCTCAAAAATATAAGGTTCAGAAAAAGATATTAAATAATATTATATATTTCATTAATGAACCAATTGAGGTTCTCTTGGAAGTTTATAGTAAGTTTATTAACCATATAGTGTAAGAATACAAGAAGACAGGGTAAAAGTTAAACTGTTTAACTAAGAGTTAAATCTAAAAGATAAGGTTAAAATGGTAACCTAAACTTGTCTAAAACCTATTTGTTGAGAAGTTTTCAACCCATCCCCACCTTATACTCTAAATAAATTATTTTTGAGCCATTATAAACTGAAAATTATTTTATTATAAAATAATATTTCAAGCTTTTCCTAAAGTGACCCTCACCTCTCTTATAAAAGGGTACTTCCCCTTCTCTCAAAATCACACCTCCAAAGCCATTTGGATCGGCCAAAACCTACCCAAATATCCTCCAAACTTTCCTCCCTTCATCCTAGAGGCATTCCTTTGGTCATAAAGCCAACCTAATGAGCCATTTTGATTAAATCAAAAGGAAGAACCTGAAGAAGAGGTAAATATTTCATCACCTCTTTAAAGATCTTTTCTTCTTCCACTTCTTCTTTATTTGTTGTTTCTATTATAAAATAATAACTACAGTATCTTATATATACTATGATGTTATTATAAATATGGTACAACCATATTCTTTATTCTATCCATCCTATAAATGACAAAGTCACCATATGTGCGTACGTACGACTTACCGTCTCCACATTGTGGTGTAGTTTGTTAGTCAAACACTTTATTATTTTGGATGGGTATAATAATGAGTATAACTAATTTAAATAATAAATATAACATATTAATTATTATGCATATATTATATACCATCCAATTACATATGATCCCACCATCAATATATTGATATTGTCGCTCGTGCGTACGTACAGATTACAGTCTCCACGACGCGATGAGATTCATTTCCACGTTCACCATTCAATGATGATTATAAAAATATATATTATTAAGAAGTATGTAATATATGGCATAATAATTATATTGGATATATATATATATATGTATTTATATACTTACATATATCTTATTCACTTACTTCTGTTCAATACGATATGAAAATAGAAACAACGTTTATGCATACATACGGTCTACCGTCTCCATAAACGGTGTTTTCCATTTCATATATATGTCTTTTATAAATATTTATATTCTAAATATATATGATATATAAATCATTTCTTATATTCTGGAAATATTTAAATCATGATCTAAGTGATACAATCAAGAGTAACAAGTTAAAACACGTACGATAAAGAAAGCGATTATTACCCGAAATGTTAATTTAACATTGAAATTATTATTAAATGGGTAGTATAAATTCATAAATGAATCATGTATGATATCATAAATATTAATATGGTTCTGGTATAATTTAATAACATACTATGGTCTTTATACATAAGGTTAAACGTACCATCAACTAAAGGAAAGTACAAGGTAAGGGTTAATTTCACAATCTCTTTATTATTCGAGGTTGTTTTTACGTAAGTATCTACTGGGACATATTTATTATCCTTGTAAATGTTTCATAAATAAGTTTTCAAACGGATTATTTTTCAGGTACTTTTTACTAAAACATAATTTTAAATGTTTTAAAGATTTATTCTTCTAAACCTTTCTTATTAATGTTCATGTTTTCAAAATAGATTTAAGGATTTATTTATATGGACATGAATGTTTTTAAAATGTTAATTCCATTGAAAAGTTTCAAAGTGGTATGGGACACTTTGATTCAAAAATGTCTTTAAATTTATTCCTTTCTAAATTGCATTACTTTTAAATGTTTTCATGAAAAAGGGATATTTCTCTCAAAGATTTTTACAAATCATTTTCAACTTTTTCAACATCCTTTGATAAATTTTAAACTTGTTTGAAGTTGATTTATTATGATACAAATATTCCATATTGTATTTAAGGTTTTGTGATATGTTTGGCTGTGGATGTGATATTTTTATACCATTCATGGTTTATGGATAAATTATTGACATTTCGTATGCTAGTTTTAATACAAATGTTTATGTTATGTTTAAACCTTTTCATATGAGGAATGCATTGGACTTAGTAAGTGACGGGTGGAGCCCGCTATAGCTCCTTGATGCATCGGTAGGTCTCATGAGACAAACTAGTGTCTTGGAAAAAGGCCTTGAAAAAATATTATTTGTAGTATTGGCACAAGGCCTTGACTATGTGGTTATGAAGTCTGGCATTATGAATTACATCATTATGAACGTGGCTATTGATATTTCATGTGATTATTTGACTAGTAGAATATCCATGTGAATAACTAAATGGAATTATATGAATTTATCTTTGTCATATTATTTTTAAGTTTAAGTTTAAAAGGCTTTTGTTTTAGTTTAATACATTTCCTTAAAAAGTTTATGCTTATTTATGAAATTTTATGCTATATTGTTATCCTTACTGAGCATTTGAGCTCACCCATTTCTATTTTTTATTTTTCCCAGGATGTGAATAAGTATTTTATGATTGATAAGTAGGGTTAAGCTAAGAGATTGATGGAATTATCAAAGGATCATTTATTTTTTGTTTTATTTTCTAATGTGTAATGTAATGTTTATGTATGTAATCTATTTTTCAAGACTGCTAAACCGATCAGTCTTTCGGGACTTGATTCCTTGTAATCATGCCAATGTATTAAAATAATGCACCGAATCTGGGCTTCTGGGGTCAGGGCGTTACATTATTAATGAAAAAAGTATTGTTTGTTTTAATTCATATATTTTATGAATTATTTCCTAATCAATTTCAATTCAAAATAAAGTTTATAATTATAAACATATAGTTTATAGAAAGAATATTCTTCCTGAAAACCTAGGGAATTACATTCTCCCCCTCAAATAAATTGAATCCTTGCAATTTTAATTACTCCTAACTAATGCATGTAGGTGATTGTATTATTAACATATTCATAATTTGGGATATAACTTATAATATGACATCTACCTTAATTTCTTAGGCTATACTAAGTTAGTTATCTTTCCTTAAACAATATTAATCATTTATATAATCATGTAACCCAATATGTATATAACAAAATCATATATTCTACATAACATACCTCTCTCGAAACCATTTAAATCTCCCAGATATTAAAAAATTGTGAGACTATATATTCCTCCAAAAATTAACTCTTTTTTTAACCCTAAAATTTATTAATCAATAGTTTATAAGGTCACAAACTAGTGAATATATATCATAATCCAAAAAATTAGATAAAAATCACCAAGAAAAAAAATTATATCATGGATTAATTTTTATTTAAATTAATAATCAATTCCAATACTATATAACTCAATTTTATAAAAATCAACCACCCCTTTATTACCTAAACATAAATATTATATTAATTCTAAGAGTTATTTATACCTCAATCATGTGTTCTTCAATAGTTATCCCAAAAAATATAACCTTGTAATAAAATAAATTTTCAAGTTTTTGATTCCACTTAATATATATTTCAAAACATTTATTGAAAAAATAATGATTAACAATCCTTAGATGTTTCACACAACCCTTATAACTTTTAGAATATACCAAAATACTATAGATAAATGTCACTCACTAATAAAAATAGTTATGATTATCAAAAATTAATTTCTATTATGTTATCAACCTCACTACCTTAGGTGAGAATAAGAAACTAACCCTTTCTATCATAACAAAAATAATAATATTATCAACCATTTAAATATACTCCCTTATTTAGTTATAATACATGGTGGTTTTTGGATACATACATTTCTTAGCTTCATCCTTGTGATCTTTTTTCAAACAAATACTAAAACCAAAATGGTAATGATAATATCTAAAATAATTAGAGTATATGAATATGAAAGCTCAATCCTAATACGTCTCATTTAATGACACCTTCATTTTAACCAATGATACTTTCATTTAAACTATGCCATACTTGGTTAATACTATAATTATATTGGTTTTACCTTAGTTAATTTAAGTTGAGTTCTTTGATAATTCTTAACCTAATATATTACAGTAAATTGGAAATAATACTTAAAAGTAGTTTATAAAGAAAATATGATCAACTTAATCATATCCCATGGGAGTGTCTAACTATGTGTATTGTTAGTCCTATTTGTTTTTCATTAGGTTATGGTTGAGTTAATACCTAAAACACCCTCTTAAAGGTTATTTCCCCAAGGTACAATTATTCCAGATCCTGCATCTACTTTCCATTATTTATATATGGATGAATTTTATAGTAAAACTAAACAATATCTACTTTATAATAATTTTAGGATGCTATCCTATACTTAAAATTATACCTTAAACTTATTCCTAGGGTTATCACTAAATTTATCTTATCCAAATACCCAAAATATTCCCAAAAATGTCCTAAAGTCTTATATGTACCTTTGAAATTATAATCAACCTTAACCTATAAACCTTTGAAGACATTTTTAACTCCCAGTTTATCATCAATTGATATCATCATAATCCCTAAATTTATCAAAACCCTTCTCTGATACCAACTATGAAAATAAAAACCTAATCATCCAGTAATTACATGCCTTAAAAAATATTTCATTACAATACACTCCCAAGACCTTTTAGGTTTATATTTTTATAGAATTAAGACAAAATATTAACCAAAAAAACTCATACCCTTTTAACTAATGAACATTTTTTACACTATGAGAGAAACTGATTAATCCATAATGATTATTTAACATCCCCAAAAAATTCCCCATATAATAAAATTTTCTAGATATTATATAATTTTCTGATATTCATAACCTAGGGAAATGGAAATATAATAAAAAGGTGAAATCAAATTCTCAGTAAGGGAACACATAAGTGACAAAAATAAAATATCATAAGTGGTCATAATATGAGAATATGGGTATAATCAAGATACATTAGAAAATCATACCTACCAAATATTAGGTCATAAATCATGGAATAAATCTTTAAATAAATTAATATATAAATCAAAAGAGCGAGTTGATAAAAATGATCCATGAGATCATAAAATAGTCATTATAATGAGAATAAAAATGATAAATATATTTCAAATATAGAACATACATTATTAAAGGGAACATAACTTTTATGAACCACACTATCAGTGCCCACGCTTATGAGAAACTAAAACATACTCATTAATTCCTATCTCATGTGATATAAATTTATAACCAATGCATTGGAGGGTGATATAGGATCCCACCCATCATAATCCATACATATGAGTTCCATAATAAAATCATTCATTCATAATATCATAAATAAACCATAGAAAAAATGTATGTTTCACTCAATACATCATAAAAAACCCATGGAAAGAAAATTTGTTTCATATCCTTTTCAAATGTATTAATACAGGAAATCATTCATAATTTCATAAATAATCATAACATGATAAACTTATGAAAAATAAATGGGTATCCAATGAAATCAAGTAACTTTTTAGGTAAATAATATTGAATAAAGATAATAAAGCATATGATATTTACACTATATAGCTAAATGATATATGGTTAAGATAACAATTCCACCAAATTAATCAATGTATAGAATCTATGTGAATACCCTTAAATCAAGGGAATCAATAATAGGGTCTTCATATAGAAAATACATTAAAATAAAAATTATATTTATACACTGAAACCGATTAGGAAATATAATGGTAGTGATGGATCATTTCTCTAAAAGATAAGGATACTAAATAAGCCACCCAAAGAAATAAGGTGTATGGTTACATTTGAAAAACATTATTGATCAATAATAATATATGTCAAAGGATAATGAATTAGATGAAAAATAATTTTAAGGGGTTTTGGAAAAAAATCACTTTGGAAATAAGAAATACCCATGATCATTTGAAATCATTTTAAAAGAGATATTTTTTAAATCTAGGAGAAAAATAAATTTTCCTTCAAAAATCATAAAAACATAGAGATAAAGTTTCAAATAATGTTCCATAAGAAGAAAAAAGATACATTTCCCAAAAAAATGTTAAATGAGGCTGTTTACAACATATTAATAAAATAATCAAGTTAAAAGTCACTTTCAAAATTTATTTTCAAAAAGGTGAAGTGAAAAATTTAGAAAAAATTTACCTTTGAAAAATAAACTTTAATAAATGATTCCTTGAAAAATCATAAAATTGATAAAAAAAAGTGGGGTAGAAAATATTTTGAACTAACATTGTTTAAAAACCCACATCATAAAAAGATTATTAAAATTTTCTTTAAAAAAGGTTAAATAAAATTATTAGATTTATAGAGAATAATCCATAACAACTTTACCAAAAATAGAGGAGAGTATTTTTTGGGAGGAAAATATGGACTTGAAACAGAGATCCAATTAAGATACAAAGGTTTGTTCTTAATAACGTTATAATTTTAGGTGAGAGAAAAATAAAGTAGGAATATTTGAATAAAAATATATAATCACCCTATAAAGATAAAATATTACATCATGTAAAATGATAAATCAATTAATAAAGTGAATATTTAAGGTAAAATTTCAAACGAAACTATATAAATAAAAGAAAAAGATTTTAGTTATCAAAGTCCCTTATAAACAATATAATTCATCAATTAAGGAACTTTTGAAAAATGGTTTTATGTGGTAAAAATGTAAATTCCCATAATTCATGAAAAAATACCAAATAATACTATCATAGGGCATAATTTACCCAATTATATGATATATTTTCATAAATAACAATTATAACTCAATGATTGTTATTTGAGTTAACAAAAACCCTTAAAAATTGAGGATCATTTAAATAGAAACATCTGAAAATATAGATAGATTTAAATTAAACTTCAATTACCATAAAAAAATGGTATTTCATGATATAACATCTCAATTAGGTATCATATACACCACTTAAAATAAATTGGATGGGTAATACAAAACATGTTTCAAAGAGAGGAATTTGAGATGAAAAAGAATTACCATGTATTCTTGGTAACTTTAACATGATATAAAACCATGTATAGTGAACATAAATATCTTAATAACCTATCTATTAACCTTAATATAAACTTACTACCATTTTTTATAATTATTTTTAACCATATATTATAAGTATATTAACTGACCAGATTTTGTTTTCATTATCGGGTGTTAGAGATTTCAGTTGTTTGTTTCATATAAACTTCATGAAGACGAGATCAATTTTCAATAACCAGTTTCATCATTCAATATATAATAATAATATTTTTTCAATGATTAATTAATTATCATTTTCATCAGGTGA
This sequence comes from Viscum album, assembly GCA_963277665.1. Taxonomy (NCBI): domain Eukaryota; kingdom Viridiplantae; phylum Streptophyta; class Magnoliopsida; order Santalales; family Viscaceae; genus Viscum; species Viscum album. The sequence continues at coordinate 1,146,185,323 of OY728142.1, read as the reverse complement.
ATGACATGAATATGACTTGTGAAAATAGAAGTCATGATGAACTAGTTTTCAAAATGTTTAACTCGAAAGGTAAAATATTAATAAATATTATAAATATTAACAAAAACATTAAATAATATTTTAAAATATCTTAAATATATTATTATTACCTGATATTACAATTATATTACATCCCATAATAATTTATGACACAATCGTTACAACATCATTTACATATGCGGTTAAATTGACCCAAATAGTAACATGTTATAATGATTTAATGAGTAAGGTGATGTTTTTAGATAATGATAATATGACATATTTAGAAGCTTAAAAATTTAATTATCATTATATATCCTCATTAAATATATTCTTATAACCATCCATGATGGGTAGTGATGACAAATGAAATTCATTGATCATGTAGGTGGTAGTCCACACCTACACACGATTAACGATCCCATTTCTTAATGAATGGATGGAAATATGGTATATGGTAAATAATAATTTTAGAATTTTATTTTTGAAATATAAAACATATTTATTCATAAAATTTATCCTTTATACCATCCTTTATAGGAGGTGATGAAAAACGAACAACATCGCTTTGAGGAGGTGGTAGTCCGCACGTATACACAATTGATATTTTGGTTTTTCTTAGTGGATGGAATAGAATGAGTAATTTAAGTTAATTAATATAATGAAATTTTAGTATATTAATAATATTTATATAATTTTATTCATAAGTTTAGAGAAGTTTAGGATAGTAAAAATCAAGATAAAACACTAAGAAGAAGTGGATACTCATATCGGGGACTTGAATTTTCACTTAGAATTATCCTTTGTAATGAAGGCCTTATGATAACAAATAGTGACCGTAGGATTTTTTAAGTGGTATATGGTTCGATGAGGATAAATTTGGAATATTTTTAGGGATAAATTCAAAGGTAAGTCAAGTCTTGAAGTGGTGTAAGTGTTAGCTTTATTATAAGTGAGGAGAATGGTAGTTTTGGAAATACCCATTAAATTTCAATAATGTTATTTCACTATTAAAGGGTCAAAGGATTAAAAAAGTGAAAAAATGAGAAAATAGGGTGATGTTTTTCCAATACAAACCTCAAATATAAAATCAAAAACATTTTTCTAACATGTTTTTAAATTTTCCCCTTAGTAAAAGGTGTTTTACCATTTTTACTTTTTACAGGGGAAACTAATTTTTAAACTTAGTAATTAATTTTAATGAAAAAAATTAAAATTGAAATTATTACCTAACTTTATACTTATGATTTAAAAATTGAAAATAATTTTATCACATAAAGTTATTAAATATGTACAAATTTAATTTTAAAATAAACACATGTAATCACGTAAAAACTGTTTTTAGACAAAACTTATTTTATGATTAAAAATTATGTATAAGGTAAAATGATAATGGTTACTAATTTTCCAGGAATAAATTAATTTTCTATAAAAAAATAAATTTTATGAAGCTTTTAAATCAATCCAAAACCTGATTTCACCTTAAAAATTATTGATTCAAATAAAGTACTGAAACCGGTTTTTTTATTAAAGTAACATTTTATTTTAGTTCGAAAAATTTTAGACATAGGTTTTAAAAGTTCAAATTATATTTTAAAATTCATAATTGTATTCCTTAAATATATACATGATTACTTAAATTTTTTTTAACCTTCTAGTCCATTCTTACAAAAAGATAAAATCACAAAAAATATAATTTTTTGTATAAATCATATTTTTTGACTAAAAATCAACCTTAAAAAAAAGATTAAAATTTCATACTAAATAAATTTTGATGTGAGAAATTAAAAAATGAATTTTATTTTATCAAATTTAAATTTATAATATATTATTTTTTTAAAATAAAATACATAATATAATGAAAATGACTTTTATTAGAAAAAGACATTTTAAAATATTAAGTTTTGTTAATATTATTTCATATCAATTTCAAATTTCAAATATGTTAATATATTAATTAATATATAAAAATAATTTTAAAGTGTTAAATTTAATATATTAAGATAAAATATACAATACTTAACAAAATGGTTCTTTTAAAATGAAATATTACTTTTATACTAAATATGCTTTAACAAATATCATTAAAATTGATTATTTATATTTTAAAGTTTAATTTTACTAATCCTTTGATATTAAAATATTTATTTGAATTTAATATATACATCATATCATATTTTAATAATAATATTAATATTTATACATAACACATAAATAAATAAATAAATAAATATATAATATTTTAATATTATATTTTTATTTCATTTTGAAAATTTACTACTTAACAATAAACGACATAGGTATACTTATTGGATATATAACCAATGACCATATCTGCAATAACCATATTTTCAATGACCATATTTCATTCATATATATATATATATAAACCCACAAAATAATTTTTCCATTCCACTCTTACTTCACAAGGCATAGTTCTTATTTCATATTATAGATTTTGCAAAATGCTTTATCCTTTTATGGTGATCTTCCTCATTATAGGATTTGTTTGGCGATCAGGGATCCTAAAGGTTGAAGACGATCAAGGGAATTTTCTATCCATGAATATTTTATTATTTTTTATCTATTGCTCTCTATAGATTTATGTACTTTTAAGGGATGTATTTTATCTATGGATAATAATAGTCCATGGTGTACAATACTTAGTTTTTTGTGTATTTGTTGTAAAATTCCACTTATGAATGAATAAAGTGTTGTTAGTTTTAATTCATATCTTATATGAATTATTTACTAATCAATTTCAATTCTAAAAAATAGTTTAAAATTATAAACAAATAGTTTATGGAAATAATATGCTTCCTAAAAACCTAGGGTGTTACATTCCCCCCTTAAATAAATTAAATCCTTTAAATATTAATTACTCATAACTAATTAAAGTAGGTGAGGATATTCTTTAAATATCCATGATTTAGAATATAAATTCTAATATGACATCGAAATTACTTTATTTGGCTACACCATGTTACTTATCTATCTTTAAACAATATTAATCATTCATATAATCATGCACCCTAGTATGTATATAACCTAATCATAAATTCTATATAACATACCTCTCCCAAAACCATTTGAATCTCCAAGACATTAAACCATTGTGATACTATATATTCCTCTAAAAATTAACTCTATTTTAACCCTAAAATGTATTAATCACTAGATCATAAGGTCATAAACTAGTTAATATATATCAAAATCCCAAAAATTAGATAAATATAAAAAAATCATGGATTAATTTTTATCTTAATCAATAATTAATTTCAATACTATCTAAATAAATTTCTCAAAATCAATCAACCCTTTATTATATCAACATCAAGATTATATTAATCTTAAGAGTTATCCATACCTTAATCACATGTTCTTCAATAGTTATCCCTACAAATATAACCTTATTATAAAATCACTTTTTAAGGTTATTGATTCCATTTAATATATGATTAAAAACCTTTAAATAAGATATACTAAATAAAAATCCTTATATGTTTCACATTAACCTCATAACTTTTGGAATATACCAAAATACCATCGATAAATATCACTCACTAATGAAAATAACTATGATTTATAAAAATTAATTTCTATTATGATATTAATATCACTACCTTAGGTAAGATTAATAAAATCACTTTTTCAATCATTACATGAATAAACTAATATTTTAAACTATTTAAGTATGATACCTTATTCATTTATAAGATATAACAGTTTTTGGATACATACCTTTCTCAGCTTTATCCTCATGATCCTATTTCAACCAAATACTAAAAAAAAATGGTTATGATAATATTGAAAGGAATCAGAGTATATGGATATGAAAGCTAAATCCTAATATGTCTTCTCCAATGACACCTTCATTTTAACCTATTATACTTTCATTTCAACTATTTCATACTTGGTTAATCCTACAAATATCTTGGTTCCACCTAGGTTACTTTAAGTTATGTTCTATTATACTTATTAACCCAATACCTTAAAGTAACTAGAAAATCAATCCTTCACAATGGTTCATAAAGAGAATATGGTCAAACAAATCATAACCATCAATAGTGTTTATCCAAGTGTGCAGTTATTCCTCTTTTTCATACACTAGGCCATGGTTTAGTCAATACCCAACATTATATCTTCAAGGTTTTTACCGCTAGGTTTAACTATGCCATATCCTGCATCTACTTACCAGTATTTAGGCATGGATGTATTTTATAGGAAGACCACACAATATCTTCTTTACCAAAATGTAAGGATGTTATCCTATATACAAACTTATCCCTTAGACTTATCCATATAATTTTTACTAAAGATATATTATCCTAATACCCAAAATATTACCACAATTAACCTAAAGGGTTATCTATATCTTTGAAATTATAATAAAATTTAACTCATTAACCTTTGATGAAATTTTTAAGTCTGATTTTATCCTCATCCTATATCTTCATAGTCTCAAAAGTTATCTTAAACCTACTCTGATACTGACTATGACTGCCCAAACCTAATAATCTAGTAATTTCATGTCTTAAGGAAATCATTTTACTTACAATATATCCCTAAGACCTTTTAGGTTTAGAGTTTTACTAAATTAGGAAAAAACGTTAACTAATAAAACTCATTCCCTTTTACCTAATTGATTTTTTTCCACTATGATAGAAACTACTTAATCCATAATGAGTCTTAAAAATATATATAAAATTATCCACATATGATACTCTTTAACATATTATATAATTTTCTTATATTCAAAACTTGTGGAAATGAACCATAATAAAGGGGTGTGCTCAGATGATCAGTAAGGGAAAACATAGGTGATAATAATCAAAGATCATAAGCGATAATAAGATGGGAATATGCATATAATAAAGATATATAATAAAGTCACACCCAATAAATATTAGGTCATAAATCATGACATTATTCTTGACATAAAATAATACATGAATTAGAAGATAAATTCAATAAAAATGAACCATGATAGAATAATATACATGAGAATAATCATAAAACTATGAAATATCTTTCAAATATTAAGCATACATTAGTATAGGGAACATAACTTTAACTATCCATGCCATCAGTTCCACTGCTTATGAGAAAATAAAACATACTAATGAATACCTATCTCATAAGATATTAATTCTTAATCAATGCATTAGATGGTGATATAGGAACCCACCCATAATCATCCATACATATGAGTTCCATAAAAGAATTAATCATTCATCATATCATAAATAACCCATGGAGATAATATGGGTTTCATTCAACACATTATAAAGAACCCATGAAAAGAGAGTGGGATTCATATCCATTTTAAATGGATTCACATAAGTAAATCATTAATAATTACATAAATAATCCTAACATGATAAACCCATGGAAAATAAATTAGAATCCAAATACATTAAACATCTTTCTAGGTGAATAATATTCAATCAATATAATAAATAATATTTCATTTACACCATATTGATAAATTATATGAAGTTAAGATAATAACTCACCCTAATAAATTGATGTGTTACATCTATGTGACCACACTTCAATTAAAGGAATCAAGAATAGGGTATTCATAGAGGAAATATATTGGAAAAAATTACATATATACACAAAAATGATCAAGCAAGACAAAGGTAGTGATAAATAATTTCTCCAAAAGAGAAGGACATTACATAATCCACCCAAAGAAAGAATGTGGATGTTTAAATTTGAAAAACATACTTGATCAAGAATAAGATATGTCAACGGATAATAACTTAGATGAAAAATAATTTTAAGGGGTTTTGGAAAAAATATCACTTTAGGAATAAAAAATACCATTGATATTTTGAAATCATTTTAAAATAGATATTTTGTAAATCCATCAAAAAAATAATTTTTATTCTATAAACTATGAAAATGTAGATAGAAAGTTTCAAATAATATGAAAAAGGTGAAAAAAAGATGTGTTTACATGGAAAAAATTAAAATAGATCATTTCCAACATATTCATAAAATGAGGAAGCTACAAGTCACTTTAAAAAGTTATTTTAAAAAATTTTAAGTGAAAAATTTGGAAAAAAATTTCCTTTGAAAAATAAAATTTAATAAATGATTCCTTAAAAAATCATAAAGATGATTAAAAGAAAAGTGGGGTGGATAATATTTTGAAATACCTTTATTTGAAAACCCATATCATAAATAGAGTATTAAAATTTTATTTTAAAAAAATGAGTAAATAAAATTATTAGAATAAAAGAAAATAATCCATATTAGCTTTCCTAAAAAGAGAGGATAACATTAGCGGTGAGGAAAATATAGAATTGAGATAACAAGTCAAGTAAAATATAGAGGATTTCTCTTGGTAAAATTATACTTTTTAGTGAGATAGCAATCAATTAGGAATATTTGAATCAAAATATAAATTATTTATAGAAATATAAAATATAAAATCATGTATAATGGGAAATAAATTAATAAAGAGAATATTTAAGGCTAAAGTTCAAAACAAACCATATAACTCAAAGAAATATTTTTGAGTTACCAAAGTCCCTTACAGAAGACATAGTTCCTGAAGTAGGGAAATTTTAAAAAAGGTTTTATGTAGTAAAAATGTAAATTATTATAACTCAAGATAAAATACCACATAATATAATCATAGGGTAGAATTTACCCACTTATATCATATATTTTCAAGAATAAAAACAATAACTCAATGATTGTGAATCGAGTTAAAAAAACCCTTAGAACTTGAAGATAATTTAAATAAAAACCTCTTGAAAGATATAGATGTTTAAATTTAACTTCAATTACCATTAATAAATGGTATTTAATGATATAACATCTCAATCAGGATTTATATAAACCACCTAAAAGAAATTCAGTTCGTAATACAAAACATGTCTCAAAGAGAGGAATTTGAGATGAAAAACCCTTACATTATATTCTTTCTTACTCGACTGTTCTCTAACCTCCTATATAATGAACATAAATATCTTAATTACTTATCTTAAAACCTTAATATAAACATAATAAACTCTATTATAGTTATTGTTTAACAATATATCACAATATATTAAATTATTATAGTGTATTTTCATTATCTAGTGTTAGATTTTTGGGTTGTTTGTTTCATAAACACCTCATGAAGGCTGGATATATTCTCACTAAGTGGTTCTGAGTTCATAATTACTAGATCATTCAATATAGAATAATATTTTTTTCAATTATAACTTAAGTACCATTTTTATTAGGTGAAATAAATGGATACGAATTGTTAAAATTGAAATTGTGATGGACTAGTTTTTGAAATATTTAATGATCGAAAGGTGATATATTGATAAATATTTTAAATAATAACAATACTTAATAATAATCCCCTACACTTGATGTTGGGGATGTTAGTGAAGGAAGACACCCAATCACAAAGGTGGTCAATGGTGAGATCCAAACACCCGCTCATCAGTAGGGGTAAGTGGTGAGTTATGGAAGTCAATGAAGCCCCCCACTCAACATAGGGGCTATTGGTGAAGTAAGACCCCCACTCGCTATAGGGTTTGATAGTGAGACATAAACCCTCACTCATTGGTGGGGGTAGGTGGTGAGATATGAACCCACATTTGATGTGGGGGATAGTGGTGAAGCAAGATCCCCACTTATTATTGGGGATGGTTATAGAAGATAAACCATACTCAATGTGGGGACTGGTGATAGAGGAGGGCCCCCACTTGATGCAGGGGTCGGTAGTGATGGTGACATTGGAACATGGATACACATTATAGGCATGGATGACGTCCAATAGTGGCAACATAAAAGGCCTATGAAGGTGATACATATAGACAATGGTGGTGGAATTTTGGTGGTGATGGAGGCCTTATCCTAATTGGGTTTCCTATGGTGGTGAAATATAGGGAAGTGCTGCTGTTGCCTTTAGATTTGTGTTAGGTCTATGACTTTTTGTCATTGGGTCTATGGGCCATCACTGGGCCTTTGGGATTTTATATCATTGTGACTTTTAATGGGTTTTATCCTTAACTAGTTAAAAATGGGTATTATTTTTATTATTTTAATAAAGGGTCTTATCCAAAAATATTTTTGTACAATTATATGACATCCCATAATCATTTATTACATAATCGTTGTAACATCGATTACATAGTCAATTAAATAAAACCAAATGGTAACATATTATAATGATTTAATGAGTAAGGGAATGTATTTAGATAATGATAATATGACATATTCATAAGCTTAAACATGTCATTATTATCATATATCCTCAATAAATCTATTCTTATAATCATCCATGATGGGTGGTCATGAAAAATGAAATTCATTGTTCATAGAGGTGGTAGGATGCATATACGCACGATTGGCGATCTCATTTCTCAAATAATGGATGAAAATATATTATATTGTAAGTGATAATTTAATAATTGTATTTTTGAAATATAAAACATATTTATTAATTAAATCCATCCTTTATACTAGCCTTGAGAGGCAATGATGAAAAATGAACAACATCGTTTCGTGGAGGAGGTAGTTAACACATACACATGATCAATGTTTTGTTTGTTATTAGTGGATGTAATGGAATGAATAATTTTTTTTAATTAATAAAATTACATTTAATTATAAAAATTATACTAACATCATTTTATTCATATGTTTATTGAAGGTTAGAATAATAAAAATTAATAAGCAAACACTAAGAAGAAGTGGATACTCACGTTGAGAACTTGAATTCTCAATAGAAATTATCCTTTGAAATGATGGGATTATGCTAAATAATAACAACCAAAGGATTTTAGAAATGGGATAGGATTATAGGATGAAAAATGTGAAAGATTTTAGAGGATAAATTCTAAAGGAATGTTTTTCTTGATGTGGTGGAAGTGTTAGTTTTTTTATAAGTGAATAGAAGGCTAGTTTTAGAAATACCCATTGAATTCCAATAATATTATCATACTATTAAAGGTTCAAGGGCTTAAAAAAGGTAAAAATGATAAAATGGGGTGATTTTCAGTTGATAAAAACCTCAACTATCCATTTTAAAACACGTTTTGTCTTTTTCCCATTAGTAAAAGTCTTTTTACTTTTTTTACTTTTTACAGTGGTATCTAATTTTTAACCTTAGTAATTAATTTTATTCAAAAAAATTAAAATTAAAATTATTACCTAATTTGAACCTTATAATTTAAAATTTGTAAATAATTTTATCATATAATTTTTTTAAAGGTTAAAAAATTTATTTTTAAAATAAATGCACGCAATAAAAAAAATAGTTTTTAGATAAGACATATTTTTAAGCTTAAAAATTATTTATAAGGTAAAATGGTCATGGTTACTGATTTCCATGGAATAAATTGATTTATTATAAAAACTTAAATGGTATTATTCTTTCAAATCAATCCGAAACCATATTTCACCTTAAAAATTCTTGATTCAAATAAACAACCAAAAATAGATTTTTTATTAATGTAAAACTTTATTTTAGTTTTAAAAATATGGTACATAGGTTTTCAAAGTTTAAATAATATTTTAAAATGCATAATTTTAGACATTAAATAAAAACTTTATTTATTAAAATATTTTTTAGTCTTCTAATTCATACTTATATAATGATAAAATCACAAAAATCATAATTTTCGTCAAAAGCATGCTCTTCAACTAAAAATCAACCTTTTTAGAAGAATCTTAAATTTTCATACCAAGTAAATTTTAATGTGGGAAATTAAAAAATGAATTTTATTTTATCAAATTTAAATTCTATAATATTTTAATTTAGTTTTTAAAATATAATAAATAATATAGAGAATGTGAATTTTATTTAAAAAATGTTTTTTTGAAGATTAAGTGTTTTTAATATTATTTAATAGTAATTTATAATTTAAAATATGTGAATATATTAGTTCATATATAGTAATATTTTAAAATTGTTCAATTTAATATATTTGGATAAAATATATAATACTTAAAAACACGATTCTTTTAAAAATAAATATTACTTTTATACGAAATACACTTTAACAAATATCATTAAAATTAATTAATTATATTCTAAAATTTAATTTTACTACTCCATTAATATTAAAATATTTATTTTATTTTCATATATACATCATATAATATTTCAATAATATTATTAATATTCATACATAATGCACATATATATATATGTATGTATATTATTTTGATATCATATTTTTATTTCATTGTGAGTTTTAAATTTACAACTTAATAATAAACAACTTGAGTATAACTATTGGATATATGACCAATAAATATATCTATAATGATTATATTTATTATTTCTACATTTAGTTCATATATATACATATACTTACTAAATAATTTTTTTATTCCATTATCACTTTACAAGGCATATTTATTACTTCATATTATAGATTTTTCACAATGCTTTATCCTTTCATAGTGATATTTCTCCTTATAGGATTTGTTTGTAAATTGGTGATCCTAAAGGTTTAAGAGGATCCAAAGAATTTCATAAACATGAAGATTTTATTTTTTTATCTATTGTCTCATATTGATTTATACACTTTTAATGGATGTATTTTATCTATGGTGAGTAATAATCCATGTTGTGTTTTACTTAGTTTTATGTGTTTTTTGGAACATTCCACTTATGAATGAATAAAGTGTTTTTAGTTTTAATTCATATCTTTTATGTATTATTTCCAAATAAATTTCAATTCCAAAAAATAGTTTAGAATTATAAACACATAGTTTATCGAAATAATATACTTCCTAAAAACCTGGTGCATTACATCCGTGAATTCTAATGAAAGTCATGAATTCCCGATTCACCAATATCACTCTATTGGTTGATGTAACTGGTCTAAACCAGATATTACCCACTTATCTCTACAATCAAGTTCCTTAAAACTTCTCCCCATCAAAAAAATAGTTTCCTTTATGATCCTATATCCATAACATGAATCCTCGCTCCATCTCGCATGTCGTACTTCCCATGAGTTCTAATATTCCACACACCCGATCTCCTTACCAATCCATTCCCTAAAAACTCATACATGGTATTACCACTAGAAAATAATCTATAATGAATACTAATCAGTTACCAAACACATTGACTCTACTCGATCCTCATCAATAAATACCCACATCTGGGTATTTCTCATTTATTAACACAACTTGACTGCTTACATCCAAGTGCCAACACAAAACCCCAACCACCTACGGGCTGGGTATACTAACACATCGCCCCTGAAATTAATAACAAAAATATTCCCTAAATTAGGTCCATACTCAGAATAATTTGATGGTATGATCCCCACTATAAAAATTCTTTCGAATAGAACAAAAAGCATGATCCTACCCAAAAATCCATTATCCATCGAACATTGATATCCATGATTACCTCTCATATTTATCAAATCGATCCACATATCAATCCTTGATCTAGTATCCATGGATACTACTTTACCCTACACTATCAATATTCAATTCCACTTATAGTTCATCAACATAACACTTGGTCTCGAAAGATATTACTCAAGATTCACAAACTTTCTCATTACCATGTGACTCTCACATTCCAACACACTAGAGACTCCATATATTCCCACTAGAAACTTGTAATCTACCTTGTTCCCTACTCACCATAGTTGAGGACTCCTCTAATTCCTTAATCATCACACAAAGCCAATCGTCCCCTCAGCGTCCCACCAGACTCAATAATTAATAAATAAATAAATAATAAATAATCAATAAAAAATAAAAAATGAAATAAAAAAATAATAAATAAGTAAATAAGTAAATAATAAATAATAAATAATAAATAATAAATAATAAATAATAAATAATAAATAATAAATAATAAATAATAAATAATAAATAATAAATAAGTTATAAGTAATAAATAAATAAATAAATAAATAAATAATAAATATTTTAAAAAATAAAAAAAAACTACTGCTAAATGATCCACAATGGTTGCTAAAAAGAACTATAAAATAATTAGAAACACATGTATACATGATGGTTTCGAAAAACTATATCAGATCATTTCATGATGGTTTAAACCACCATTAAAAAAACCACAACTAAATGGCATTTTTGGCATAGTGATGGTACCAACATGCCATGATGTCCCAAGTCATATCATAAAACACAATGTATCAGAAAGACAAATAACACAAGTTATAATTAACATTTCATAATTTAACCATAAAAACCACTTTATATAAAATTTCATGTAATTTAAATCATTATTTAATTATATACATGAGTAATAGAATAATCTGACAGACACACACATATGTCCCAAGTCTACATGGGTTGAAAATTCTCCCAAAACTAGCATAAACTTTCCTTAGGGAGGCCTCCCAGGCACACACACCCTATCCCCATATCCCATTTCTCTAAGGCAACCATAATGTTATCCTTATATTATAAAAATACTAAAATCTAATATAAACTAGGGTACCTATCATGGTCTACTAGAAAACATTATATTATGTAGAAACATGGGTATTATGTACTATTCCAAAACCCTAACCATTATACAGTATAATTATAGTTGAAACAACATAGTCTAAGCATCAAATTCAAGGGTTGTCATAACATCCAACACACCCTTAGGTCTATGCTAGGATGGTCCTCACATGCCCAACCTATATTAGTAATCATAACCAAGGTATATCCACTCACACATATATGTTTTTGAGAGAGGAACACCCACCCCACATATTAGGAATTTAGCCAAAATCTATTAAAAAATACACCCATTCTACATCTGCCAAGCCTTAATCTGACCACCATAGATCAATCATACCCCCTACTTAGAGGAAGCTAATTCACCTATCATAAGTTCCACTATGTTTTAATTCCTCAAAGTCATACCCCTTCTAAATCCACATGTAATATGTCTCATGCTTTAAGTCAATTATATGAATATCTAGGACCTATAAAAAATTCTTAATGATTAAAGGGTACATCATGGACCTAGAAATTTTATATCACTCATACAAATTAAGAAATAAAAATTCATTTTTAATTTAATTTTGATTGAACACAAGTAGAAAGACCAAGTATCACATGTCATACAACAATGTGTATAAATCATATGGAGGATATTTATAAACTTCTTACCTAAAAATGGATTTAACCCCTTAAGTAAATTTGGACATCACTGCCCAAGATTGTTCAAGCACAATTAAGATCCATATACCATCATCTAATAACATGAGGACCTATCTCAATCAACCTCTATTCCAATAAATTATATCCATTATAAATAATTTAAAAAATAAATTCCATAATTAATTCCTTTTTTTATAATCAATGGATAAGTCACTGGATGGTGCAATGAAACCAAATCCTTAATTAGAGTGGTGTAGTCTACCCCTAATACACCCCGAGCCCATATAAAAAAACCCCGAACAACCAATGCCAAAACATCAACCAATTTAATCTCCATTTATCATAAAACCAAAATAAATTAAAATAATAGCCTAACAGTAATGAAAAAAATGAGTTAATACTTTAGATCACCTATTCCATGCCTCTTATATCCAATCTATAAAAAATACCCATCATAACAACATGCTTCCACCATTCTCCCATGAAATCATCACTAAAATAGCTAAGTAGAGTCACTAAAAATAGAGAAGAGGAATAGAAGAGGAGAGGTTAGGAAGGAGATAACCCACCTTAATCGGTGAGAAAAACACCTCTAGATCATCTAGGGTAAAGAGGGAAAGATAATGAGGAATATAGGGAGGGGGATTCAGCCTCCCCTCTTTGGATGATTTCTCAAATCAAATAACCCTTGATGGGATTGTAATTAAACATGTGGAAATATTTTGGTAGATATCTCTATTAAAAAATATCCCCAAGCTTCCACTAGAAATATGGTATACTATCACTGGACTTTTGGTGGTAGGGACAATGCTGCAACACTATTGTTTAACCCATTGAAAATCTAGTAGATATTCACTAAGGTTCCAGTAACTTCTTGCCACCACCACTAGGGCCACCTCTATCACCAGAAACCCACGTTACCACTTATGTACTTTTTTTCTTGAGAATCCATCTCAAAGACAAATATATAAACATTAAAATGGGTCTAAAAATTCCAATTCTCAAAATGAATTCAAATATTCAAAATCAGATCTAGTTACAACCTCATTGGAACTTGATTTTATCTGTTATACCAAAATTAACCAGTGTGGGTTATTACAACCCCCTTAGGTCATCTTCCTTATGTAAGGATAATAAGTGGTATCAAAGGTAAAGGTTCAAATTTAAATAGGATTCTATTTATGTATTCTATGGGAAAGAAAGTTAATCAAAAAATATTTTGATCTTTTATGTTTATAACTTGAAACTCTAGAATAATTGGATGCTACACTATTTCTAATCATTAGGAATGGATATTTTTATTTCTATATTTCATGGAATTATAGAAAATATAAATAATGGTACTTTATTAGAAATAGATCATAAATAATTGGATACTAACCCTAAAGTAATCAACGGGTTAGGGGGATCTCTTTATAACACAATATAATTGAAAGTGATTTTATTTAAATCCTAAAAATCCATGTGGGAAATGTAACATCCCAATTATTTATTTCAGGTACTTACATCCCTTTGTTTTGATCATATTTTTTTTATCTTTTCTTGTGGTTTTTGGGTGAATTTTGGATGTTTTTAGAGGTTTATAGTCCTATGAACGGTTGGCACATAGTTAGTCAAAATTATGCAGCCTTCCCATAAAACTATATCACTTGGGACAAATGAGTTTTTCATGGTTGGAACATAGTTTATCAAATCCTACAGTCAAACCATGTAGCTTCTCCAGTATCCTATAAATGGGTGCATGGTTGGCACACATTTTGACAAACTGTGCAACCAAACCATGCAATGTGAAATATTTTTTTTCTATTTTCCTATTTTAACTTTAGAAACCCTTAATTTAACTCTAATATCTTCTCCCTCAAACCTCATTTAGACCATTTAAATTTATAGTCTTTGTAGAGTTGATTTTTCCCCTACAACCTTGAATCTTCTTGGATCAAAGTTCCGATTGAAGCACTGAATCTATTTTGATAAGTATAACCTAGATCTAATTATGAATTCCACTTTCCTCATATATCTTATTCTTTAAGAGTTGTGGATCAATGTGTCCTTGATAGATCTAGATCTTTATTAGTTAATTGTGTTTCTAGTATTCCCACTTGTTTGATTTTAGCCCTTTATTTCCATTTGATTATGGATCTCTTCTTGGGTGACCGACGAGACCATGATTGAAGTGGGCGGTTTCGTAATGAAATTCCTATCAATTGAAACAAAATCTTCTTTCTTGATTTTAAATGAATTCCTAATTGACTCAAAAATCATTAATTTATATCTTTGATAAATGTTTTCAAATTTAATGGTGTGTGTTGAAATTATTTTATTATGCATTTTCAAATAAACTATTGATTTTAGGAAAATGGTTTTGAAATGAATAAAAGATTGAAGGAATACATTTGATGATTATTCTTGAAAAATTAAAGAATAAAATGTTTTATGTATTTATATGAAATTAATTATTTTAAAAGGAATGTGTTTTGATGAAAAAAAATTGATGTTGGTTTTTGAAATGAAATGGAATGTTTGAAACTTGATTTGGGGATGATTGAATGATGATTGATGAAACTAATTTAATATGAATGATTTTACCATTGACTGATTTACTTTAAGAACAAGGGATCCTAGTTATTTAGGTGGGTAGTATAGGATAAGAACTCTAGGCATGTATTAGCCATGGTTTGATAATGATAATGATACTAAAATTGGTGAGGGAAGGGAGTTAATTTGTTGGGGTTGACTCTTATTCCCCCTAGGCATGAGACCTAGAGAAGTGTTCACACCTAGAGCCATATTTCAATAAGTTGTGAAATGATACTTGATACTTGATCTAACTAAACCTAAGGATTATAACCATGGTGATATGATTGAAAAATTATTTACACATGACAATGTTTATGAAATTATTTGTTCATGCCTATTTTGATCAAGATAGAAATTCTTATTTATACATGTTTTTATACTTATCATTGAAATGATTTGAAAATCACGATTTATTATTAATTGTGAAATTATTACCATGCCATATTTTTTTTAAATTAGGAATACTTGTTTTAATTGATATGGACTACTTATGGAATTATTGGTGGGATCCTACTAGGCTTGTGTTTCACACACTACATATGACTTTAGGTGCATGTAGAATTTCTTTTTCCAAGTATAAAAAAGGTAAAGCACTACTTAGTGATGGTGGGTGTTCTTGATATTAGGACTTGGGAGTTGGTGGTGAAAAGTGGAGTATGTAATCCATCTATTATGAGGATACCATGTGATTATGTCATTGATATTTTTGTAATTTCTTGGAATTGTTGATCCGTTTTGAGTTTTATACTTGTCTAACTTATGGAGTTTTTCTCTTGATGATTTTATTGGCATACCAAATATTTCTGGATCCTTATATACTATTCTCAATTTTATTGGTAATTATTATGGTGAAATCATTCTTCCATGATAATTTTTGATACCCAAACACTAGTCTCTAGCCCATGGAGGTTGGGAACACCCTTCAGGTCCTATAATGATTGATTCAGGTACAATTTTAGTGGGTTATCTGAGATGGTTTTTTAAAAATTAGTATCAAATGATGGTTTAGTCTCTTCTTGGATGTTGGTATGTAGTTTTGGGTTTCTTGGTATACAAGATACATTATTATCGGAAATTAAGGGATAGGTTAAGAGTGAGTGTAGAGACATATCTCATATCAAAAATCCTTAATTTACCATGGGTGGTTGGGAAAAGTGTATTTAAGTAATAAATTGGTCTGATTCTATAATTTTCCCAAAATTTGTTCTGAGATTTGTATTCTCATGTTGAGTTTTGACTGATAGAGTTGATTTTTTTAGACTCTTGATAAATGTTTCCTTATTGTTTTTTAATGTTGTGTAGTACCATGCCCCCAAGAATATGTCTAAATAGTCTTCATGATAGAGATACTGATGAATGATAATAAATGAACCCTCTAGTTGAGTAGAAACTCATAGAGCTACTAGAGAATGCAGTCTAATTTATGGGCTAAGAAGAAAAAACTATTCCTATTTAGGCTATAGAGGTGGTACCTGAAAGTGACAATAGAAAAGTTTGAGACCAAGAGTTTCTTCATTAGAAACTAACATCTTTATAATGAATGAATTATCCTTAAGAGGAGGAGTATTGGTTAGAAAATATTGAACAACTCGTTGAGTTCTTAGAGATTTTGGATTCCATTTAGGTGAAATGTTTTTTTTCAAACTTTAAGGGCCTAGTAGGAGATGTTGGGATAATATAGTTATAGAAAATAAGAATGAAAACTTAGAGTGGAAATAATTCAGGTCACTTTTCACAGATAAATTCTATCCAAAGTTGATAGTGTTGGCTAAGTCCATAAAGTTTCTCAACCTTCACCATGGTGATTGTTCAGTTACTCAGTATGCCAATCATTTTGTTGAACAATCTTAGTTTTAACTTGAGGTAGTAAAGATCAAGAAGACGAAGGCCTGAAGGTTTTAGATGGGTCTTCAATCATATATTTGGTCTCAAGCCATTATACTAAATATTACCTCCTATGATGATGTTATGGGTAGGGATTTAATGGTGGAAATTGACCTGGATGATAAGTTAGGGTTGACTGAAGTTCCTCTAACTCTTTATGGTAGTATTAATGGTTCCTTTAAAGGGAAGGGAAAATGAAATGAGTATTATGGTGGAAACAAAAGTGGTGTTCCTCAATATTATACTTCCTCTAAACTATATACAATGTTTGGTAAAGTCCCACTAACTTGTTTCAAATGTGGCAGGGATGGGTACCCAAACCGTGCTTATATGGAGGCACCATTGGTTTACAACCCATAAAAATGAACAGGTCACCTATAGAGGTTTTTTTCATATTTTTACCACTCTACATAGTGGCATAGGATCATCAGTATCAAGAAGATCTATTGTGTAGTTATATGCTTCAAAAATAATGGGGTTCTATCCACAAGCATTAAGAATGAAGCTTCTTCACACAATGGATGAGTCTTCCATGCGAACTATTATAGGTCATATGATAGTGAGAGGTACCATTACTATTTATTTATTTTAGTTACTACCTTGTTTGATATTATCACCTATTATTATTTTTTATCAGCCCACAATATGGATTTATTTAATCTTTTAATGGATCTCATGCCTTACATGATTTAAGTTGCAAAACCTCTTACGAAGAAGAGAGAGTAGGGTCTCTGATGCCCCTTTTGTGTTTTCTATTTATCAAATATTGAGATAATCTAAGAATTTTTGGTTCATTAAATGAGTCATTTGGATTTTATTCTTGAAATATACTGGTTGGTTATTCAAGAAGCTCAAATTGATTATTATCATCGATGTGTGTCCTTTACTTCCCTCGATGGGGAGTTCCATGCTTTTTAGGGAGATTAGGTCCTGAGTTCAAGTCGATATGGACCTCCTCTTATGGAGATGGTTAGGATGATATACTTTTGTTCTATTAAATTATAGCAAGAATCATCTTATAGAAAACTACCTCCAGTAAATGTTGAATTTCTTGAGGTGTTTCTGTCAGAATTTTCTAGTATACCACCAATGAGGGAGGTGGAGTTCTCCATCGACTTAGTGTTAAGTACTCAGCTAGTATATATTCCCTCATACCATATGGAATTGGATGAATTGAATCAAATACAGGATCAGTTGGATTACTTGATTTCCAAGGGCTTCTTTCAACCTAATGTGTTGCCTTGGGAAACACTAATGGTTTTTCTAAGAAATCTGATTGAACCCTTTGTTTGTGTGTTAATTATCAAAAGATAAATTGGTTTATAGTTAAGAAAAAGTATTTTTTTCCTTGTATTAATGATTTTTTATCTACTAAAAGGGGAGAAATGGTTATCTATTATTGATATTCGGTTTGGTTACCACTAGATCAAAATCAAGGAGTTTAATATTTCAAAGAATGGTCTTTAGGAGCAGGTATGGATACTTTGAGTATCTTGTTATGTCATTAGGATTAACCAATTCTCTATTTTTGTTTATGGTATTAATTAATAGGACTTTACACTAGTATATTGGATCTTTAATTATAGTATTTATGGATGAAATATTGTTTTATTTGAAAAATGAGGATTATTTAATTCATTTGACAATAGTTTAGGATATTTTTAGGAATCACTAAATTTATGCTAACCTATCAAAGTTCCAATTCTGGATTCGAGAGATAAAGTTCTTAGGGCACATGTCCTTAGAACATGTTATCTCATTTTATCCTGAAAAGGTGAAAGCTATGATGTCTTGGGAATAATAATGGAATGTCTTTGATATTTGGAGCTTCTTGGGCTTAGTAGGGTATTATTGATGGTTTATGAAAGATTTCTCTAATCTAGATACTTTATTGATTTCTCTCACTTAGAAGGGAGTGAAGTTATTTTTGGATTCAAAATTTCAGACTTACTTCGATGAGTTTAAGCACCATTTGACTTTAGTTCTAGAGTTGAATATTATAGAGTCTTGTTAGGGATATATGGTATTTTTTAATTCTTTAGGTTTTTGTTTGGTTTACATTCTCATGCAGAGTAATCATGTCGTGGATTATGGTTCTTGTCAGCTTTGATTAGAAGAACCACCCCACACATGATCTTGAAATTTTAGCTATGATTCACACTCTTAAGAGTTTTTGACACTACCTTTTTGGGAATAGGTTTACTGTTTACTATGATTAAAATATCTTGAACTATATATCCTTGTAAAAATATTTTAATCTCTATTAGAGGCAATGGGTGGAGTACCTGAAATATTTTGACTTTGGAATCTCCTACACCACCGGAAAGGGGAATGTTGTTAGTCATTATTTGAGTAGGAATCTACCATACTAGGCTATAGAGGAATTGTCATAGGAGTTGATTCTAATGTATCTATTTACTCACATGAATTTGGGAGTCTGGGAGGATGAGAATGAGGTTATTTTGGAAAATTTTTAGTTGAAATCCTCTCTTCTTTATATGATCCTCTAGGAACAACAACTTGATGATGAGTTCCATAAAATTAGGGATTTTTTTATATGGTGGGGAGACCATTAGTGATTGGTATCTATATCCAAATGGAATCCTTTGTTTTAGGATCTATTATTTCATTACATCATCTATGAGGAATTATGTGATGGGATATTATCATCATTCCAAGTGGGAGGTATACCCAGGCACAAAAAAGATGTTTTATGATATGAGGCATAATTTCTAGTGGTCAGTTATGAAATGGGATATCACTAATTTTTTCTCCCAATGATATAATTTCTAGTAGATCAAATATGAGCATCAAAATCCTTCAGGTTCTCTTCAACCCATTCCCATACCGAATTGGAAGTGGGATGAGATATCATTGGATTTTGTTATTGGTTTCCCACATACTCCTCAAGGAAATAATTTGATTTGGGGTAGTGATTGACTTATTGACCAAATTGGATCACTATATTCATATTTGTGATACCAAAGAAGTTGAGGACTTGGGAAATCTGTATGTATAGGATTTTTTTAGGTTGAAAAAAATTCCATGTCATTGTTTTTGATAGAGATCCCTAGTTTTCATCTCAGTTCAGGAGGGGCCTCTAGGAGGTGATGGGATCCTAGGTTAAGTTGAACATGACATACCATCCTCAGACATATGGTTAGAGATAATGGGCTATAAGATTATGGAGTACATGCTATGTGATTGCATCCTTAACTTTTGAGGAGTTTGAGATTACCATTTTCGGATGGTTGAGTTTTTTTAAAACAATAGTTACCGTATATCCATTAAAATAGAACTCTTTGAGGCCTTTTATGGATGAAATTTTAAATCTCAACTTTGTTGGATGGAGATTGGTGAATCTTCCCTTATGGTACCTAGTTTTTTTAGGAGATAATGATGAAGATCCAGTTGATTCGAGAGAGTTTGTTGACTATGTATAGCTTATATAAATATTATGTGGATAATATTTGATGTCCTTTTGAGTTTTTGTTTAGTGACTAGGTATTCTTGAGAGTCTCACCTTAGCCAGGTCACTAATAAATAAAAAAATAGGGGAATTTGGCACTGAGATATGTGGGACCATTTGAGGTTTTTGGGTGGATTGAGAAGGTGGATTACCATTTGTCTCGGGCACATCTGATGACTTTGATCCATAATGTGTTTCACATGTCATATCTCAAGAAACACCTTTCAGACCCATAACATTTTTTGAATTGGGAGGACCTTGATGTGAAACCTGATATAACCATGACTAGGAATCTAGTTCTAATTAGTGATTCTTAGATGAAGGTACTCTATGGAAAGTCCATACCTTTGGTTTAGTTTATGTTGCTGTATGGTTTTGATTCTCATGAGTCTTAGGAGCGTGAGATTATAATGAGAGAGTTATGACTTCATATCTTTGTTATAGTGACCCTATCCTTTTACATATATTATTACATTATTTTAAGTATAATTATCTATTAAATACAAACTAAGGATCGAAAGGAAAAGTGTATTTTGAATACTTGGTGAATAATTATAAAACATGAAACTAGAATAAAAAATATTTTTAGTAATCTCCATTATGATATTCTAACTCCCTTTGAGCTCCTGCAAGTTCAAAGGAAAACCTAGTTAATACATAGACAAAAGGGATGAGTTAAAAATCCTAGTAAGGTAAAAACATGGAAATGAAGCATAAAACCTGAGTTAGAAGGCATAACAAGATAACATAGAAGGAATGAATCATGAATAAACATATGGAGGAATAATATATAGACATGGAATTATATGATCATGTAAATATATTAAAGTTTAGTCAATATATAACATGACATAAAAAATGAGTCAAATCTAACTGCCAAGATGATATAACATGGTGGATAGAGTCGCATAATGGATTAGGTTTACTCATTAATCCCATACATAAAGTCTCATGAGAAAAAACATTACCCAATGCATTGGAGCACTATTTAGGTGCACCCATCATAACATGTACATGAATATGTGTTCTAGATAAATAAATCAAACATAAGGAATAAACATAAGGGTTACACATGTAAAGAAATGGGTTTTGTAATCATGTCATAAGGAAAAACCAAAGGGTGTATCATAATGGTATCCATGAAAGAAAGAATTTAAATCATTATTGGACATTAATAAAGGAAAAATAAGAATATATAATGAATAAAAATGCCTTACTAAAGTGAAATCTTGAAAAAGAGTGGTTAGGCAACTTTAGAAATGTGCCACTTAAGCACGGTTTTAGGGAAAAGAATAAAGAGTCCTTAAAGAGGATAAAGGTATAATTATTTCCCTAAAACAAAAAATGAACTAAAATATTTTTCATGATAAAATGAGTGATTTATAAAATATGTATTGATTAAAACATTTTATGGAGTGTACTTAAAAATGGGTAAGAAACAATGAAGTTCCCTTTAATCGGTGTTTCTTATCAAGAGGAATTGAGAAGGGGACTTTTAAAACATGTATTTCCACATAAAATAAAGATGAATTGAGATAAATATATATGTTAAGAACATATATAAATAATTTATTATTATATAATAATAATTAAGATATAAATTTAGGCAAAGGAAGATAAATCATTACCCAAAGGAAATATGGAGGTTTGGAGAGATCCCTTAACTAATGCCTGGATGTATTCTACACTTGTAAATAATGTTACAAATAATAAAATTATATTCATTAATTACTTAATTTAGAACCTCTTCTATATATAATTTATTTATTATAATTTTATTAAGTTTATTTATGGCCATTTCTATGAGTTATAATGTTTAATTTTATTGTTTTGGGAGCATTTGTTTCATGGTTTCGTGGTTAGTTCAATTATGTATAATTATGATGGAATCTATTTTCAAATGGGAATAATTCTCTAGAAGTGAAGTGCAATGGTATTAATTCATTTAAATATTTTTAAATGGTACAATATATACTTTTTGTTTTCCAATATGTGGATGATTCATTTAATAAAACGTTAATGATAAATGTTTAGTTTATTTTGGAAGTTTTTCCGATCATCTCAAACTTGTTTCCTTTTATTTAATTTCATGTCTATATAATATTTAAATAATGTGAAATTACATATAATATACATAATTAGTTCATTTTGAATAATTATAATTGAATTTAAACATTCCATGAAGACATTATTATAACATGAAAACTCATCATCCATGAAGGTGATTAACCAACATAATATCGACAATGATTTCATTTTTATTTGAATAAGACAGGATGACAAAAGGGTTGGATAGAAGATATTTGATTAAAAATATAAAATTCCTGTATATAAATAATAATTTATTTTTATGATATTTTGGATTAATTAGGTGAGGAGAAGGTAGAAGTAGAAAAGAAATTAAAATAGGTAGTCTGAGAATGTTACCTCCTGAATATCAACAACTTGAAGATCCCCTTAAGAAACTTAGAATTGGTTTTTGGTGAGACCAGTAGCACTTGGACATGGGGAGAGTGGGGAGGAGAGTATTTGGTAGAGATTTTGGAAGCTTCAAGTCTTAGAACGTGTGAGGAGAAGGAGTTGTGAGGGGTGGTATCTATAAGGGGAGGAGAGGGGTGTTTTTGACTATTATATTCATTAGTTTATTATTTTGTCTGAAGAATATTATTAGTATTTATTTTTTTACTATATATAATAAATGGTGCATTTGAGTTTTAAATAATGGGTTATTACATCATATATCACTCAAAAATTCATGTATTTGGCTTATAATGTCACATACCATAAATTATCGTATTTGACTCATTGAATTATATTATAATTATAATAAAATTTAATATTAATTTATGAATAAATTTTTTGAAAAGAAATTATATTGTAATTCATTATATTCATTATAAAATTTCAAATAAAACACTTACATTTTACAAAAATACAAACACTCAATTTATCATTTTTAAAACATTTATTTACTTATAGCATGATATAAATATATCATATTTTAATTTTATAAGATATCTAAATATTATTTGAAATTTCCATTGGTGAGGTTACCATTCTAATGATTAGATTTATTACGGTCGTATGGGTTCCATACTTTCTATAAATATCTTTTATTTTATTCAATCTTCATTAAAGTTTATTTTATATAAATGTTATATATAAATTCATCTTAAAAATGAATATTTTATTACTAACATTATGTTTTATTTCTAAAGATTTGTTTGTGAGTACGATCATTTTGGTGGATTGAGAAGATCCAAATTTTCCCATTCTTAATCTTTTATTTTCTATTTATTGTCCCACTATAATATTTGGCATTGTGATTGGTTTAGTTATTGGATAATGTACCATTATTCATTTATGTGAACTTGGTTTCTCTATGTGAAATATGTTATTTATACTATATGACATAATTATAAGAATGGAAATTCAATTGATAAAATTCCGAGTCATTACATTCTTCCCCCTTAAGAAAATTTCCCTTGAAATTTCATTTTACATTCTAAAGAGAAAACAGTTGAGGGTAGTTCTCCATCATCTCTTCCTATAGTTCCCATGTTTCTTCCTTATACTTATGGTTTCACCATAGAACTTTGACTAAGTGAGTTGTTTTTTTGTGTATAACTTTATCTCTACTATCCAAGATCTTCACTAGATTCTCCTTATAAGAGAGATCATTTTCTATATATACCACATATAAATTTAGTACATGTGTGGGATATGGTATGTACTTTCTCAAGATGGATAACTAGAATACATCATTTACTTGAGACATGGTTAGTGGAAGTGTTAGTCGATACGCCACATCTCCTATGCGATCAAGATGGATAACTAGAATACATCATTTACTTGAGACATGGTTAGTGGAAGTGTTAGTCGATATGCCACATCTCCTATGCGATCAATAATTTCAAAGGGATTGATGTACCTGAGACTTAGCATTACCTTATTAAAAAATACCATGACTCTCTTCCATGGAGATATGTGTAGGAATACCTTGTATCTAACCTCAAAATCCAGGTCTCATCAATGATTGTATGCAAAAATCTTCTATCAACTTTGGGAAGCACTGATGTGATACTGAATGATATTTACCTTTTCTACCATTTCATCAACCATTTTAGGTCCTAGCAGCCTACGTTCACCAACTTCATCCCAACATATAGGTGTTCTTCATCTTTTCCTATAAATGGATTCATATAGAGCCATTTGGATGCTTGTGTGTAAAATATTATTGTAAGCGAATTTGACCCAAGAAATTTGTTTTTCATGTACTCCTTTAAATTACATCAAACTTGATCTCAACATTTATTCCAATGCCTAAATAGTTCACTCATACTAGCCATCAGTTTTAGGGAAATAAGACATACTAAAGTTTAGATCAGTTTTTAGAGCATGTTTGATACTTTTATAGAAATTAGAGTAAAATTTCAGATCTTAATCTAATATAATTGATAATAGAACTCCATGTAGACTCACCAATTCTATAATGTATATCTATGCATGTTGATTGAGTGATAAGTAATATCGAATTAAAATTAAGTGAGAATTTTTTTTAAGATGATCCATAATGATTAATATAGCATTATTTACTCTGGATGTCTTCATAAGTCCAGAGACAAATTCTATGGTTATTTTTTCCCATTTCCATGTAGGTATGGGTAATGGTTCCATCATACCCTTACAATTTAGACTTTTATCCTCCACTTACTAACATACCAGGTAATTTGATGTATCTTCAATAATCTCATTCTTCATATTTTACCACCAATAGTGCTCTTGAATATCTAGATACATCTTTGTGATCTATAGGTGGATGGAAAAGGTCAGTCTATGTGTATCATTAAAAATATCTATATTTATCTTAGGCTTTGATTGTACACATAGTAATGACCCAAGAATTATTACTCCTTACTCATCAATTTTGAACTTTTAGGATTTTCTATTTCTGATAGCTTCCACCTTCTTCTAAATTTCCACATTATCTCTTTGAACATCCTTTATCTTCTATAAAAGGGATGGTTGAGAAATGATTTGAGAAAAGAATGATGTTGTTCCTTCATTTATTATTCCCATGTCTATCCTTTACAAGTCTAATAATATTGTATCCTTATCAATTATTATCATTGATAAAGTTACAATATCCTTTCTACTTAGAGCATATTCAACTTTATTTTCTTTAACAAGATGGTATTAGATTGAAAAGTTATACTATTTGATGAGATCTAATCATCCTCCCCAGTTCATATTAATCTCCTTCTATGTGAATATATATTTTAGGTTCTTAAGATCTATATATCTCTCACATTTATCCCTATAGAGATAATACCGCTGGGTTTTCAATGTGAATATCATAGACACCAACTCCAGATCATGTGTGGGATAGTTTTTCTCATGAATTTTAAGCTACCTTGAGGTGTAGGCAATAAATTTATCATTTTTTATTAATACATATCCTAAAACATTATTTTATGCATCTTTATATACCATGAAGAGTTATGTACTTGTGGGTAGTGTAAGTACTGGTGCAGTGATAAGACTCTTTTTCAACTCTTTGAAGTAGTCATCAAATTCACCGATCCATACAAACTTTGATCCCTTATGAGTCAACTTGGTTAGTGGGTTTTACAATCATGATAAGTTCCTCAAAAATCATTATTAATACCCGGATAGACCAAAAAAACTATAGATCTCCATTAAATATGATGGCCTATGCCACTCCTCAATTAATTTTGTCTTATAAGGGTCCACAGACATCCCTTTACTTGTGATAACAGTCCCCAAGAATGTTACTTCCTCCATACAAAAATCAAATTTACTATACTTTTAATATAGTTTCTCCCTTATCAAATTCTTTATCACAATATTCAAATTCTCATTATTCTCCTCCTTAATTTTGGAGTATATCTAAATATTATCTATAAATACAACCACAAATTTGTTGAGATAATATCTAAAGACTATATGCATTAAGTCTATGAAAATTGCTGGAGCATTAGTGAGTCTGAAGGGAATAACTATGAACTTATAGTGTCCAAACCTTCTTCAAAATAAGGTTTTGGGAATATCTTCATTCTTCTCCATTAATTGGAGATATCCCGACTGAATTTACACCTTCTAGAAATACTTATCCCCCCTTAATTAATTGAAAAATTCATCTATCCATGGAATGGGATACTTATTCTTTATTTTGATTTTGTTAAGATCGTAATAATAAATGTAGAGGTGCATTGATCCATCCTTCTTCTTGATGAAGATGAATGAATCACCCCAAAATGAATCATTCAAGCATATAAAAACCTTTTTTAGATTTTTCATAACCCATCTCAATGGGGTTCATGCTGCGACTACCCTAAGCTTGCCTCCAATAGTCTAGTGGATAATGAATAGCACTGAGTAGGCGTATCACTCACATGGGAGGATTTATCCTAACATACCTGTACACACACACACACACACAAGCCCATAAAATGTTGAAATGTAAAACAACTGATAAACCATGCATTCATACATTTAAATCCCACCATCATAGTTTGATAAGAGGTAATGGAAATAAAAAGGTCAAAAGACAAGCCCACTAAAAATAAACTGAAGAGAATTCAAACTAGAAAGTATTAAAGGGGACTACTGTAAATGAAACCATAGGAACACATCTCATTCTGTCCACCTCACTAATCTCCACTTGGTCTTAGTCTCTCTAAGACTCCATCAAAAGGTCAGTCATCTACATAAAACATGACACATGTGGGAAAATCCCATATAGGGGTGAGTATAAAAATACTCAGTATGAAACCTCAAAATCACTAAGTACATAACATCAAGAATAATATCCTTCTCATCAAATGTATATGTCAATGATATATATAACAATAATATCCCAATATACTCAATAAAGACACATAATCTCAAGGTAAAGTCACATCATAAATCCAACCTAGAATTTCTGCTCGAAGGTCCCACATAACTCTCATATAGAAGATCTCACTGCATGAGTCACATAGTACTGATGGTGTCCATCTAAGATGTTGTGCTCTTAAAGTATCGCTATATGAAGTACACATTGGAAGTCTGAAGAGAACGATACAAAGATGAGGATCGCACTCAAGGCCATGGGGTATACCAACAACTCAATCTGGAATAACCCTCTAATTATAGGATCAATTCTCATATAGTTTTGGTCAAAATGATACTAAGAACTCCACCTAGGACAAATATAATGATATGTAATTTCACTATGGGCCTCATGGGAGGATTCCAACAGCTCTATCCAAGACTGAAGTCCCTCTGAAGGGATCACCATCTTAGATATTATTGGAGTTGACATCCTAGGACCAACTAATTGTGCTTTGATTACATGTATATTCAATGTATTGAATATTAATTAAACATCTTATTAAATATTGTTCATTTTTTACATGGATATAATGTAATAATGTAAAATATTATTTATCTCATTGATAAGGTCATAACATCTCCCCACTATGATGATAACCTTAAAGTTCTATGAAAATATTCTTAATATAGTTCTACAATTGGATAATGTACTATGATTGGAATCATGGTATTTAGACCATCAGGTGAAAGCACTTGTAAGTAGATGATTCTTCTTCTCATAAAGTTCACACTTGGTAATCTCCAAGATGGGAGATTATGAGAACATACCCACTCAAAGTAATTCCACATATTTTGGTGTCATCAGATATTCCTATTTGTGATTGTGTGTAATGGTCCTTAGAATTTAAGATTATCATTTCTTCATGTCATGACTTGCACACTTAGATTTACTGACAAAAACCATCACACAATATGTTGGTGGGAAGTAGGTTATGTTGGGTGCATCATGACTCGCATGTCATTAATGGATAAGTTTATGAAGGATTTTTACCTTCCATATTTATGGGAGTTGATATCTTGTACCTTTTATTGGAACATAACCTACACCTAAATTACATGGCCAGGGTGTAGAGATGTGTCTATTTCAGATAGTCAAAGAAAGACGTATCAACATATAAGTTGATGACATCACTGTGTAACCTTCTTGTTGATATATTATGACAAAGGAATTATATTACACAATAAGCGTTCATATGGGGCTATTGTCACTGTGAAATTAATTTCTTTATCTTGGGTTACTTGACTCATTTCTAGATAGTAATCTTGGACTTTAGGCAATCCCACCTAATTCTGACAAGAAAGTAACCAAGAGGGTCACACACTAAGTGTTTCCACTGGTCTTGATTAAATTCTACTTGAATTTAATTAATGGAATGAATATTATTCTCAAGATCGAGGAATAATTTTATTCAAGTTATATTGAGTGCATAAATTAAATAAATATTTTTTCATCGACATGTGAATACAAATATATTTATTTATTTTATTAAATATTTAAAAAATATTTAATATCTAATCTTGAATGAAATATTTATTTTTGAAAAAAATATTTATTCATGTATTCAATAAATACCGAGGAGTTTAGATGGACCAAGAACACATCCAATGATAAAAAATTATTTAAAATCTTGTAAATATTATTTATTAATTTTTGAAAATTTGTGCACACTAAAAAATAATAATAATAATATTACATGGAATGGGGTTTCATTATAGTATACAATATTATTTAATGGCTAACATGAAATTAAATAATTATTTTAACCTAAACCCTTACTCTATAAATAGATGGTTATGTATATTGTGTATGGAATCCAAAATCTAGAATAGAGAATTATTGTGCATAATGAACTCTCTCTCGACTCCCCATTCTCTCTCCCTCTCAAAAATGAGAAATGAAAAAGTTATTTCTTCAAGATTGAATAGTGAGTAATCAATAACGAACTATGAAAGACATTCGATTCTCTATTCTAGCACTTGGAGATCAAGTAGTGTTTCTCAGATATCATTAGAGAACATGTGGGTCACCGCTAAAGAGATTCTATCCTTGGTTCCTCATAGCGTAATGAAGGCAATCCAAAAGGGTCTTTTCAGATGATCAACTTTTATCAAAGAAGAAATTTCATAATAATATGTATTTATTTTGTTATATATTAAATAAATTAATTATAAATTTGATGTGTAAGATCCCTACTCATGGTTTCGAGTAAATATTATTAATTTTTTTAATATATCTCCCACTACCACACACTTAAACTATGCCTATAACAAACAAGAGGTTTCAGAGCGGTCCTGTTTAAACTTATAATTATTTATTTGATTGTTGATCTATGTTCAATTTTGGTTAAATTTTCATTTCATGTTATTCATTATTCAATCTGATTTTAATTAACATGATTTGACATATTAATCATTTTTGTTCAGTGTTTCATTTTATTAATAGTCTAAGAAAAGATGATGAATGATCAGAGATGCCATTGGGAACTGCTATATTTTTTTCCAGAAATATAGGGTTACATGGTTTGTACTCAAAAAAACACACCATGTACCCTAGTGCACTGCATCTAGATGCACTAAGGGATACATGAAATGACATGAAGTAATTACACATGGTGTACATTGTGTGTTGACCAGCCAGGGCGGCACATAGTTTTTCAGATTACACAATGTTTATCGGTGTACACGTCATGTTGTTTACACGAGGTAGTGGCTTAAATTGAAAAATATATGTGGTTATAATACATGGTCAAAACTACATGATACTTATATTATAGAGCATTTATGATATACAAAACATGTATGTGGTGTACACAGTGTGTATTTCATCAATCCCACATCTGAAGAACATTCTGAGTCACTCAGCAAGAAACCCAGACACATGGAAAGTGGGACAAACAATGTGTAGCAGGTTTGTACATGACATGTAGTCCAACCAAGGTACATAGTGTAGATCCAGGCATGTACCCTGGATACACGTAAACTAATATACTTGTTATGTAGCTGGATGTACATGCCGTGTAGTCTCACCTTAATGTAAAACATTAAAATTACATTAAATTTGAGAATTGCCGCATTAAAATGTTATTTTATTGATTGGAACACCATTGTGTGTTTGAAAATTTAATAAATGTTTGAAATAATTTTAAATTACCATTTAATTTATTTTAATAAATATGTTATTATTAGTTTTACCGTTTATTTTCCATGAATGCCATAAATGATGAGAATCTCCAATTAAGTTCATATGATCATTAAGATGAAATGGAATTAAATTATTAATTAATTAATACAAGCACATTCATCTTAAAAATAAATAACAAATAAAGAAATGAATACAAGATAGTAAGTTTTGCATATTTGTTACATATATGACCACTCATAAGCCTGACCAAGACCTGTGTATGTGTTGTATGTTTTAATTTAATTTATTTCATGTTTTTTCAATTATTTTATATTAAATTAAATGATATCCTCTGATCCATACCTCCCTCCATTATTATATAAGAACTATATGTCTAAGGATATTTATGAAATCTCCTTTTAACTAAACCTTTGGTTCCCATCACCTATGTGTGAGTAATTAATATTTGTAATTAGTGGTGAATTTTAAGGAGCATGGAGGTGTTTTAACCATGATAATACTAACTCGGTGGTACAAAGGTGTACATGTGGAATAATGTAACTAATTCCAGGACTAGAAAATGAAGTTATTCCCCTAGGTAATAAGTTTATTTAATATATGTCCATTAAATAAACCATTAGATAAGTTCATGATTAGGTCATTTAATTAATTTATTCATTTCTATCTATGCATTATTTATTTTATGCATGCAATACCACAATAACATAAATAAATAAATTAATGTACAAAGATGGAAATTAAATAAATAGACTATGCATAAATGTTTTATCCAACCTAGTTAATTAATTAAGTAACATCTACTTAATATTAATAAGTAATGTAATGAAAAAAAAATGATAAAATTTATGCATAATAAATTAAAATACCTAAATTAAATATTAAGTCAGACTTCGACTTCCATCACTTGATTAGGAATGAAACTCAATATAACTAAGTGTTTGAACTACCCTTATTGGTACACTTACTTCTATATAGGTATTTATTATGAATGTTTTTTGTTTAATTAAATATTTTACATGAAGAGGAGTAGTCCTTGATAGACTTGGTGTAATTTGGAGGCAAGTGTTGAGGAAATCCAAGTCAGGATTTTATGATATGGGAGTCCACACAATGGATCAAGGAGTTACAAGCCCACAATTATAAAAGTACTACCTACCTAAATACTATCAAGTAGCTTAAACAACCCTTATTGGAGTTATACGAAGGGAAATATGGATCCTTTCCACGAGAATGTTCTAGAAACTAGATATTTTGATTTCAATGGAGAGGGATATTAGAACTTGATAAAATAGTTGGATATTTAATAATTAATAAAATAATTAATTTATTATATCTCACATAATTTTTGATAAAGAAAAGTAATAATAATATGATCTTTTAATTTTAGAATAAAATGTAAAGCTCATCATTCAAATTATCCCTATGGTCAATATTGGATAAAGACAACCTCCTAACTAGCAGTAACTTCCAAGAATGGTATAGACACCTTTGGTCTATTTTGTGCCATGAACAAAAATCATACATGCTATAATACTCATTTTCTAATCCACATACTAAGGAGGCGAGTGATGAATAGTTCCTTGTCTATGATAAACATATGAACGATGCAGTTGACATTCAATGTTTTATGTTTTATTCTTTGTCAAGTGAATTCATAAAGTCTCATGAAAACATGGATGCATATAGCATGCTTGAGAATCATCATGTTATTTACCAGGATATAGCTAAACATGAACGATTTTAGATTTCCAAGGCTCTCTTTTAGAGAAATCTTGGAGAGGGTTCCCCATATGGGCCTCACACAATCAATATCATAGTCTACATTGAGTGCCTAGAGGATCTAAGGTTTAAACTCCCTGAATAACTGAGAACCAATCTCATTTTAGCATCACTCTCTCAGTGATTCTCCATATTTTTTGTAAATTTTAATATGAACAACATTAATAAGACTTTTCTAGATCTTCTTACTGTAATTATCTAAGTAGATAAGGATATGAGTCATAAAAAGCCTTCTGTACTTATGGAGAACAAACTAAAAGAAAAAGAGAAAATATTTAAGCCCAATGATTGTCACCGAATTCAAAGAAGTGGAAGGTAAAGGGGAAAGAAAGATAACATGATTCAGTTTGTTTCTAAGGTGGAAAAAGATCCACTGGAGGATAAAATACACCAATCCAAAGAAGCAAGGGGAATCTTTGGGTGAATTGTTTTTATCTAGTACAATTTATCTATTTCTAAAAATTTGTTATTAGATAGAGATTTTGGTGCTCACATATGTATTAAAATATAGGAACAAATTATATTTAGAAATATTGACCAAGGGGAGGTAGATCCATATATAAGGTCTGACATTATACATTACTTAATCTAAAGATAATTCAATAATTTGACTTTAAATAACATCAAGGATATTTTCAAGTTTATATATTTAGAGAACTAGGCCATAAATTATACATATCGACTTGATTATTACAAAGTATACACTTTTACTCACATTCCATTTTTTCATAAAACAAAAACTTTAAAATAAAACATGGTTTTGTTTCATGCTTAAAAATCATAACTTTTCCATGATCCCATCCTTGAATCTATTATTCTTTAAATCATATGGAAAACATTTCAAAACTTAGGATGAGCATAAAAAGCTCAGCAAGGGATACAAAAATAAGGAAAAATGTTATCTTTTCAAAAACATGTAAACCATGAATAGATTATCATAAAGTAATACATTTCACGTTTATGAAGTAGTAAACACTCTTCATAAAATATAAGCTCATTGCTTACCTTTTTGTAACCAAATTATTACCATAAAAACCATATAAAGCACAAAAAACATATAAAAGGTAACTTGGGACATAATCATACTTAAATGGAATAACCAAACGATTGACTTCCACACATATAATTCTTATAAATGGAATAGCCATACAACTGACTTCCATACCCAATGCATTGGAGGTTATAACCTAAACAACCATCCTTGGTTTATCATGGAACAACCCATATTTGGTTTATCACCTAACCACTCTTCTTTTTTTTATCACGTAACCACCTGTCAAATGTCCAAGTACCATTATAGAATCATAACACATAAAGATTACAATTATCAAAATTTCACTCTTGACATTTAATTTTCAATCACAAGAAATCAGTTCAGGACATTAAAATAGTAAATCCACTTTCAAAACCATTTTCAATACCAAAACACCAAAAAAGGGAATAATAGATTTCTTTTCGTTTTAAAAACATTAAGGCTTATAGAGGAATCCAAATATCAAATAACAGTTATTGTGACAGAGGAGTCGCTGTCGTCGCATAAGTTAAAAAAAATTCATTTTTGTTGTTTAGTAAAACACTTCAAAGAAAAAAGATTCCCTTTTAATTAAATTAAAATTCAAAGGGGTTTATTAGACACCGTATAAAAATAATTTTGTGTATAACATCAAAATATGCCTTAATTAAAGGAGATTGAGACGAAGTCCCTTACCTTGAGTCTGACTCGTCACGTACAATAGTTATGTTCATGAATAATAAAATTAGGTTAATTTATAATTGCTTGAGAACCTTTTTCAAGTTTATTATTCTTTTTATATAACTTATTACCATGTTATAAAAATTACATAATTATTTAAGTTCATATTAGATGTTTTGTCGATGTTCGGTACATGAGTCAAAAATGAACTCATTATGATTACAAATTGTCCATGTGGCCAAAAGTCCATTATCTCCAGAATAGTATTCATGATTTAAATATCATATATATCCAGTATATGTGTTTTTATAATAATCCATAATATTTGGAGATAATAAATGAAATGCACCATTCATGGAGACGGTAGGTCGTACGAATGCATGAATGCTACTTTTATTTATTTGTCATATTAAAGGAATGAAAAATAAATGATACATAGGTATATTATAATTATAGTATAATATCTATGTTATATATGATACATAAGTTCATTAATTCCATTTTTTATATGTTCCATGTATGTCATGAATGAGTCATATCACTTTGAGGGGGCGGTAGACCACACTTCCTCAAATAAAATTATCGTATTTACACATTATGGAAAGAATAAAGGTATGTTATAATAAAAATTAAAGAAGCATAGAAAAAAAAAATATCATATATAAATAAATTTTCATCATAATGGCCGCCATGAGACGTGGTAGGAGAAAATTGAACAGTCATTATTTTGTGAGGAAACAGTTCATCGTACACCAAAACAAAATGTTCTATATCCATTAGATGGAGGTGTGTGTAAGTGTAGGTAAAACAATTAGCATAAAAACATACTAGTATATTTATTATTTCTAGTTTTTTATAAAATAATTGAATAAAAATAGGTTAGGGGGTTGGATAAGGAAAACATGAAAGGAGTTTGAGAGAAGACGTTACCTCTATATCTGATAACTTCTTTTGATTTAAGCCAAAATGCTTTATTGAATTGCCTTATGCCCAAGGTAAGTATTCTAGGGGGAAGGGAGGGTTGTTGGGAGATTATTTGATCAGAAGTTGGATGAGAAAATGGGCTTGATATGTGTGTGTAAGTAGGTAGAGGTGGTGGCCTTTTATAAGAGGGAGGATGGTCATTTTAAGAAAGTCTTGAAATATTATTTTATTATAAAATAATTTTAGAATTATAATAGCTCAAAAGTTATATATTTTGAGGATAAAATTAGGATGGGTATAAATCCTCTCAACCAATAGGTTTTATACAAGTTTATGTCATGAATTTAACCTTATCTGTTGGCTTTAACCCTTAGTTAAATAAATCAACTCTTACCATGTCTTCTTATATTTTTATAATATATTGTTATTATAGTTACTATAAAATTTCAAGAGAACCTAAAGTGGATCATTAATGATATTTTAAAAATTATATAAGTAATTTGTATGAATATTATATTTTTATGACTATTATATCATTTAATAAAATAATATTTGTTTTAAAAACTCATTTATGTCAATTTGGACACTATTTAGTAATTGATTTTTGTTAAAGTCATAAAAACATGATTAATTAGAAAAAACTACATTAAATAAAAATAACATGTCATAATAATCCAAAAAATTCATATATGAAATCAAAATTTTTAAATTATATTTATTTTAATATTTATAATATCATTTATTTGAATCTTTCATTAATAAGGTAATCACTACATCATCATTGTATCTTAAATAAATTTATTTATTTAATGTCTAAAAATTATAAATAAAATACCATGATTTAGGACATATTTTTATCTTTATAATGACTACTTATAGTTAAATATATTT
Organism: Viscum album; assembly: GCA_963277665.1. NCBI lineage: Eukaryota > Viridiplantae > Streptophyta > Magnoliopsida > Santalales > Viscaceae > Viscum > Viscum album. Next base: position 1,146,148,936 of record OY728142.1, on the reverse strand, counting down.
TAGTTAAATATATTTTAGTTAAATATATCCTATATTAATTTTTTTAGTAAAATGATACATGTTTATGTTATATTCATCTTTACTTTAAATTAATTATTATAACATTTCATTATCAAACCCAAGTGGATCCCAAATTCCAAAAGTTTGGCCTAAGTATTTTTTGGTCACCCATGACTTATTAAATAATATTAGGACACATGTTAGGGTAGTTTTATATTTTTTATAATATTATTTTTACCCTTATTTACCTAGTTTAACTTTTAACCATGGTAAATAAAAAAATTATCGAAGTTACAATTCATAATGTCCAAAAAAAGGTACTTATTTGAATAATTTGAACCTTATGATTCTAAATATGGATTCCATTTTTTTAAATTCAAAACACAGAAGTTTCATTAATTAATTTAAAATTAAATACCATTGTCAAAACCAGAAAGCGAGTTTTTAAGAATTAAAAACTATCAAAAGATTGACATGTGTTTATGTCCAATTTAAATGTGAAATTACATCCAATGTTTTTTTATTAAATGATAAAAAATTAATCCAATTACACTTTAAACCCAATTAAAAGGATAACATAACTATATAAATAAATTAGACAAAAATTTAGTTTTGAATTAAAATTTAGTATTTTTCATTATTCATTAAAATATGAATTTTATCAGAAAAATATGAAAAATTATACCAAAAGAAATTTTTATGTCCCTATTCTAAAGAATAAGTTTATTATGTCAAATATAAATTAAAAAATTTTCAAAAACTATATTTAAAAAGGGTTTTCCATCAAAAGGTGGTAATGCTACTTTTTAAAAATATTAGAGTATTTAATGCTTAAAATTGGATTTTTCTCATTTTAAGCCTCTAAAATTCATTAGATAAATGTAAAAAAATTTAACAAATCTGTTTAATTATATTATATTTAGTTTTGTTCATTCTCTCTAATACAACAACTAGGTGTTAATTACCATTTAAAATAATAATAATATTATTGTATTATTTTTCAGTATAACTCAGTGTTATATGAAATGCAAGATTTCAGAGAAACCTGTTACTGTGTGTCGAATACGCTATCAGAAAAAGTGTCCCTTTTAATATAAAATTAATATCTTATTCATAAATATTAATAGATATGAAAAATTTATTATTCTATAAATACCTAGGATGTTACATCCTCCCCCCTTTTGAAAATTGTATCCCCACAATTTTATTTAATTATCAAATAATTGGAAGTATTTCTCCCTCAGAAAATTTTCAGATTCCCACATTGCCTCTTCAACCATATGGTTTTTCCAAAAAACCTTAACATGAAAAATCACCTTATTCTAAAACACCTTCTCTCTACGGTCAAGAATCTATATTGGATGTTCCTCATAAGAAGGATTATCTTACGAATGAACTACTTATGGAGTCAAAACATGAGATTGATCTGGAATATACTTCCTTAACATTGAAAATGAAAAACATTGTGTACGTGGGATAAAATTGGTGGTAAAGGCACTCAATACACAATTAATCCAACTTTCTCTAGAATTTAATATGGTATAATGAAACATGGGCTCAGCTTCCCTTTCTTTCCAAAATGAATCACACTTCCATGGTGAAACTTTGAGAAGGAAATGATCGCATACCACAAAAGAAAGATCCTTCCTCTGTTTATCTACATAACTGTTCTGCCTACTTTGAGAAATCCTCATGTGCTTCCGAATCAACTGAATTTTATCTACCATCTATTGCACCAATTATGGTCCCATCAACTTTATTTCACCTACTTCATCCAAAAGAGATGGAGTTCAACACCGATTCCCATATAATGCCTCAAATGGTTCCATATGTATACTGGAATGAAAACTGTTATTATAAGAAAACTAAACCAAAGAAATATGTTGATCCCAACTTTCTTGGTAATCCATTGAACTAGCACGCAACATATATTCCAATGTATAAATTGTTCATTCTGACTACCCATCTGAATGAGGATGAAAAGATGAATTGAAATTTAATTTAGTATATAATGACTTCTAAAGGCCTTTCCAAAAGTTATAAGTGAACATGAGATCACGATCAGATACAATAGAGAGAGAAAATCCATGTAACCTGACTATCTCTTTAATATACAATCAAGAAATTTCATCTAGAGACAGAGTATCTCGAATAGGAAGAAAATGAGTAGATTTAATCAATCAGTCAATAAAAACTTAGATTTCATTGTTACCTTGATATGTCTTCAGTTATCCCACAATGAAGTCCATGTATATATTTTCTCATTTCCAATCTAGCACTGGAAAAGGTTGAATCACCACCTTTGGTAATTTCTGATCTTCTTTAAATTATTGAAAAATCAAACATATCAGGGTAAAGTTAGCAATATCTCTTTTCATTCCATTCCAGCAGTAATACACCCAAAGATCTCTTTACATCTTAGTACTTTTAGGACGAACTAAAAACAAAGAACTATAAGCTTCACATAACAACTTTTTCTTCAACTGTGAATCACAAGGCACTCATAATATCCTCCAAAATCTCAAAACACAATCTTTATCAATGTTAAATTCAGGAAACTTACCCTTCTGAACAAATTCTACCTTTTTCTGTGACTCACGATCTTCTTTTTGTGCTTTCTTAGTTCTGTCTAATAAAGATATTTCACTACCACCTGAAACAAAACAGATTAATTCCCTGCACCAAAAAATTATAATCCAAAATTCATCAAATCAATAACCAAAGGATCTCATTCCAAATATTTCATGGTTAATGTAGCATTACTCTTTCAACTAAAAGCGTCAACCACTTTATTTTCCTTTCTTGGATGGCAATGAATCATGAAATCATAATCCTTGATTAATTCAATCCATATCCTCTCTCTCATGTTTAATTATTTCAAAGTGAATATATACTTAAAAATTTTGTGATTAGTATATATTTCAAACTTTACTCCATAAAAATCATGCCTCTAAATATTTAATAAAAAAACAAAAACAGCTAATTTGAAATCATGGGTAGGGTAATTTAACTCATGAGGTTTAAAATAACATGAAGCATAAACAATTACCTGATAATTTTTGCATTAGAATACAACCAAGTCCTTTCAATGAATCATCATTGTAGATAAAAACTCACCATTCCTAGAAGGTTGGGCCAAAACTGGATCATTTACTAATCTTTTTTTTGAATTTTCTAAAATCTACTTTTTGGATTAGTGGTAACCGCACAAGATCTAAAATACAGTAGGATTTCAATGTTAAAGGTTAAAGATTTCAACGATATAGGTTCATGATTTCAAACAAAAAACCAAACAAGACCCACAAATTCAAAAATCAAAAGCGCACTCAATTCCCACAAAATCAGCTCCTTGATGGCCACGAGATCACTGCGTGGATCGAGGTCAAGCTGTTAGGTCATAGTGTAATCAAAAGCATCAGCACTATCATTTCATCACCGACTACATCATCCAATGACCATCGTCCTCATCACTATTTTCCTCTCCAAGCGTCGTTGACACCAACAACGTCAGTCGTTGACCAGAGCAACCACCATTCATCATTAGTTTTTGATACCATTACCACCACCACATCAACATAGCATCATCATATTATCGAACCATCATTTTCATCATTGGAAGCAGAGGCTCATCACCATCATACAAATCACCATCTTCCACCACCAGTACCCGTAGACGCCAATCATCAGAACCGTAGAGAAGAGATTCCTCGAGCAGATCACCCTCCAGCCGACGAGCAGAAACACCCACGCATCGAACTTCAGAAAGAAAGTAAACACAATCAGGGATGAAAATGAAAGGAACCCTGAATGAGGGAAAACCTAGGAATAAACCCTAAAGAATACCGCAGATAAAACCGTATAGGGGATCCCCGCAACCACCAAACCACAACGCCCAAAACTTCTAGGTGTCCATCACTCCAAGTAATGATTTTTTTTTGCAACCAAAATTCACTATTTATAAACTCTCCATATATTTTATTCTCTTTTAAGGTTTGAAAAAAAAATCCTTAAGTGAATTTCATGTTCCTCCCGACTTTTAGAATATACCAAAATTTAACCTATCAACACAACCACAAACTGATCCAGAAACTGATGAAAGACCCCATTCATGATATTCATAAATATATAAGGTTTATTAGATAATACAAAGGGAATAACTAAAAACCCATAATGCCCATATCTTGTTCAGAATGTTGTCTTTGGAATATTATCCTTCTTCACCTTCAGTTGATGGTACCCAGTCCTCAAATCAATCTTCAAAAAATACTGATCTCCCTGGAGATGATCAAACAAATCATCAATATGAGTCAAAGGATAATTTTTCTTAATAATGATGTTATTCAAGGCTCTGTAATCAATAAATAGTATCATAGAACCATTTTTATTTTTCACAAATATGATTGGTTCACCCCATAGTGAAGTTCTAGGTTTAATGAAACCATTATCAAGTAATTCGTGCAACTGTTTTTTCAATTCCACCAGTTCTACTTGATCCATTCGATAAGCATGTCTAGAAATAGTCGTAGTATCATGTAATAAATCAATATTAAATTCAACATCCTGATTGGAAACAATACCAGACAATTCTTCCGAAAAAACATCCATGAATTCATTCACTATTGGAATGTCACTAATCAAAACTATTTATTTCTTTTCAGAAACATGATCCAAATAACTTTCAATGCCATCTTTAATAAATATTTCAGCTTATTGTTATATTATCAAAGGTATGAAATTATTGAATAAAACTTTCTTGGATTTACAATTCATTTTAGCATGATAAACTAAAATCCAATCCATACCCAAAATGATATCAAATTACACTATGGGAAGTTTACCAAGATTTTTAGGAAAGACTATCCCACTAATGATAATAGGAAGATTCCTATAAATCTTGGTTTATTTAATACTTCCACCTAGAGTTTTTACCAAAAGTTCTATGTCAAATTCATGAGGTGATATTTCCAATGTACTTGAAAAGCTCTCAGAAATGTAAGAATGTGAAGATCCAGAGTCAAACAGAGTGTTGGAATAATTTGAAAAAACATGTAACATACCTTTCACCACTTCATTTGATGGTACCACATCAACTGTAGTAGCAGAAAATTATTTTTCCATTCCCTTATACTTTCGATCTTACTGGTTTCCACCCTAGGTAATCAACTTTGGATACACATTGGCATAATATCCTATCTAATTGCAACTAAAACATCTTACCACTATTTTTTCATTGCCTATATGATCATATTCCTTACAGTTATGATAAATATGATCGGTCTTACCACATCAAAATCACTTCCCAGATTTTGAGAGGAATTCTCCGGGATACTTTTTATCACACTTATCATAAGTTGGAAATTTATTTTTCTTACCTCCAGGATTTATTGATGAATTATTTCCCATTGCCTGCCAATTGGATCACCTCTTTTATTTTCTCTCATGGAACACATGATCATTAGAAAACTCCATTTCTACCTTCTCAGCACATCGGAAAAGTTTTTCATAGATTCTAAACTCACAAGAAGCTAACACCCTTCGATATTTCACCTTTAATCCTGAATAAAATCGATTTATCTTACTATCAATATCCCATATAAAATTTGGAATGTACCTTGAAAAATAGGTGAAATTTTCTTTATATGAATCCACATAATATTCCTTATTTTTTCTCAATTCAAAGAATTTATTTTCCATCCTAAGTCAAATATCCTTATTAAAATATTTCTCAAGGAAGATATTCTTAACTTCATCCCATTCCATGGCGTAAATCTCTTAAATTCCTTTGATATTTTTAATCATTGACCACCACTGATCGAATTCACCTTCAAAATGATAAATAACAAGACTAACCTTTTGATTTTTTAAACACTCCATTACTTTAAAAATATTCTCTAGTGCTTTAATCTACCCTTAAGATTGCACAAGGTCAGATGATCCTCTGAATGATGGGGGACGTTGCCTCATGAAATGCTCCACTATCAAAATATTCCTATGCAATTGGTTTGGTTGGTCTTGTGCATGGACACCGCCACCATTTATCACCTAAGTCAAATAATCCATCACTGTAACAAACTATTCAGTTTCGATTCCGACCATCTTAGGAAGTTGATTTGGAAGGTTATTTCCCTCTGTATGCCTTCCCAACACAGTTTCCCTGTTTCCTCTATGGAAAACCATTCTGAAAAAACATATCTTAGATGAAGCAACATGGTAATCTTTAAATACTATATCATTTCAGTTTGACCATAAAGTAAAAAAATCTTTTATGGATATTCTATAAACAATATTCTAACTCATAAATTTATCTAAACTGACCTATAATGCCAACTATAAGGCCCCAACTTTAAACATTACTTAATATTGAGATAAGTTAATAATTGGAATTTCAATCACATCGAGGATCTTTTGAAGTTTATAGATTTAGAGAATTAGGCCATAAATTATACATATCAAAGTTATTATTACAAAATAGATACTTCTACTCACTATCCATTTTTTCATAAAACAAAAAGTTTAAAACAAAACATGGTTTCGTTTCATGCTTAAACATCATAACTTTTCCATGAGCCCATCCTTGACTTTATTCTCATGTAAATCCTATGAATAACATTTCAAATCTTAGTATGAGCATAAAAATCTCAGTAAGGGATACAAAAAGAAGGAAAACTATTAGCTTTGTGAAAACATGTAAACCATGAATATATTATCATAAAGTAATACTTTTCACCTTTATTAAGTAATAAATACTATTCACTGAATATAAGCTCATTTCTCAACTTTTTGTAACCAAAATATTACCATAAATCCCATAGAAATCCACTTAGAATATAAAAGGTAACTTGGGACATAATAATACTTAAACGGAATAACCATATGGTCGACTTCCACACATATCATTCTTACAAATGGAATAGCCATACGATCGACTTCCATACCTAATGAATTGAAGGTTATAAAATAACCACCCATCCTTGGTTTATCACAGAACCAACCATATTTGGATTATCACTTAACCACCTATCTTTAGTTTATCACATAACCACCTATCAAATTTCCAAGTATTGTTATATAATCATAACACATAAAGATTGAAATTAGCAATATTTCACTCTTAAAATTTCATTTAAAATCACAAGAAATCATTTCAGAATATTGAAATAGTAAATCCACTTTTAAAACCATTTTCAATACCAAAACAAAAAAAAGGGAATAAGTTATTTCTTTTCATTTTTAAAACATTAAGGCTTATGGAGTAATCCAAATATCAAATAACAGTTATGGAGGCAGAGGAGTTGTTGTCGCCACATATGTTAAAAACTTTCCTTTTTATCGTTTAGTAAAAAAATTCATATAAAAAAGAGTCCCTTTAAATGAAGATAAAATTAAAAGGAGCTTATCATAAATAATATAATATAAGGTGGTGTATAACATCAAAATATTCTTCAATAAAAGGAGATTGAGATGAAGTCCCTTACCTTGAGTCTGACTCATCACGTACAATAATTTTGTTCCTGAATAATAAACATAGGTTAATTTATAATTTCTTGAGAACCTTTTTAAATTTTATTATTCCTTTTATATCACTTATTACCATGTTATAAAAATTACATAATTATTTAAGTTCACATCGGACGTTTTGTCGATGTTCATTACATGAGTTAAAAATGAACTCGTTATGATTACAAATTGTCCATGCTGTAAAAAGTCCATTATATCTAGAATAGTACTCATGATTTAAACATCATATATATCCAGTATATATGTATTTATAATAATCCATAATATTTGGAGATAAGAAATGAAAAGAATTATTCATGGAGAGGGTAGGCCATACGTATGCATGAACTCTACTTTTATTTTTGTGTCATATTAAAGGAATGCAAAATAAATGATACATAGGTATATTATAATTAAATTATTATATATATGTTATATATGTTACATAAGTTCATTAACTCTATCCTTTATATGTTCCATGTATGGAATGAACGATTCATATCACTTTGAAGGGGAGGTAGTCCACACTTCCTCAAATGAAATTATCATATTTACACATTATGAAAAGCATAAAAGTATGTTATAATAAAAATTATAGAAGAATAAAGACAATATAAATATAATATATATCATATATAAATACATTTCCATCATAATGGCCACCATGAGAGGTGGTAGGAGAAAATTAAACAATCATCATTTCATGAGGCAGTAGTTTTCCATACACAGGAACAATATGTTCTATATCCATTAGATGAAGGTGCGTGTAAGTTTAGGTAGAAAAATTTGCATAAAAAATACTAGTATATTGAGGATACTAGTTTTTTTATAAAATAATGTAATAAAAATAGGTTATGGGGTTGGAGAAGAAAAAAAATGAAAGGAGCTTGAGTGAAGACGTTACCTCTAAATCGGGTAACTCCTTTGGATTTGAGCCAAAAGGATTTCTTGAATTACCATATATCCAAGGTAAGGATTTTAAGAGGAAGGGAGGGATGTTGTAAGATTATTTGAGTAGAATTTGGATGAGACAAGGGGATTTAGAGGTGTGTTAGTGGGTAGAGGTGGTGGCCTTTTATAAGAGGGAGGAGGGGCACTTTAGGAATGTCTTGAAATATTATTTTATTATAAATTTATTTTAGAATTATAATAGCTCAAAAGTGATATATTTAGAGAATAATATTAGTATGGGTATAAATCCTCTCAACCAATAGGTTTTATAAAAGTTTAGGTTACAAATTTAACCTTATCTTTTGGCATTAACCCTTAGTTAAATAAATTAACTCTTACCATGTCTTCTTGTATTTTTTTAAACAATATGGTTAATATAGTTATTATAAATTTACAAGATAACATAAATTGGATCATTAATGATATTTGTAACATTATATAAGTCATTTGGATGAATCTTATATTTTTATGACTATTATATCTTTTAATAAAATAGTATTTGTTTTAAAAACTCATTTATGTCAATTTTGATACTATTTAGTAATTGATTTTTGTTAAAGTCATAAAAAAATTATACATTCAAAAAAACTACATTAACTCAAAGATAAAATTTCATAATAATTATGAAAATTCGTTGATGACAACAAAATTTTCAAATTATATTTATTTTAATATTTATAATATCATTTATTTTAATATCTCAATAATAAGGTAATCACTGAATCATCATTGTGTCATAAATAAATAAATTTATTTAATTTTTAAATATTATAAATAAAATACCATGATGTAGGAAATATCTTTATATTTATAATGACTATTTATAGTCAAAGAGATAAGTTATATAACCCTATATTATTTTTTTAGTAAAAATATACATGTTTATGTTATATTCCTCTTTACTTTAAATTAATTATTATAACATGTTATTATCACACCAAAGTGGATCCCAAATGCCAAAAGTTTGAAATAATGATTTCTTTGGTCTGCCATGACTCATCTAATACGATTAGGACACGTTTTAGGGTAGTTTTATATTATTATAATATTATTCTTACCCTTATTTACCTAATTTAACCTTTAACCATGATAAATAAAAATAATTACTGAAGTTACTATTCATAATGTCAAAAAATAAAAGGTACCTATTTACATAATTTGGAACTTATGATTACAAATATGGAATAAATTTTTCCAAATTTAAAACATATAATTTTCATTAATTAATTTAAAATTAATTCCCTTTGTCAAAACCAAATAGTGGGTTTTTAAGAATTAAAAACTATTAAAATGTGAATTTTGTTATAAAAATACCAAAAATTCAACCAAAATAAATTTTGATGTCCCTCTTATAAAGAATAAGTTTATTATATCAAATATAAATTATAAAATTTTCAAAAACTAGATTTAAAAAGTGTTCTCCATCAAAAGGCGGTAAAACTACCTTTTAAAAATATTAGGGTATTTAATGCTTAAAATTGGATTTATTCTCATTTTAAGCTTTTAAAATTCATTGGATAAATGTAAAAATATTTAAAAAACATGTGTAATCATATTATAGTTAGTTTTTTTCATTCCCACTAGTACAACGACTAGGTGCAAACTACTATTTAAAATAATAATAATAATATTATATTATTTTTCGGTATAACTCAGTGTTGCGTGTCAAGTACTCTATCGGAAAAAGCATCCCTTTTATCATAAAATTAATATCTTATTCATAAATATTAATATATATGAAAAATTTATTATTCTATAAATACATGGGATGTTACACTATGAGTATCCAATGAAGCTAAAATTGCTGCTATAGATATTGGGGACTACCACCTCACATTTCCAACAAGGATAATCTTAGTTTTGAAAGATTGTTATTATGTTCCATATGTTACCAAAAACACTATTTCTATATCCATACTTGATAGGGATGGATTTATTTTCAAATTTGGGAATAAATGTTGCTTATTTTATAAAGATATCATTTGTTCTGGTAAGGCACATTTAAATAATGGCCTTTATGTGTTAGATTAAATGAACCAAGTAATGGAAATTGATAAAGAAGTTATGTAACAACCCGAAATTTTGAATAAATCTTATTTCCTAATTTTATGTGTCATTTTATTTTATTTTTTTATACTCAACAAAAATGTTTCATTTGATAACATGATTATAATTAAAATGATACCGTTGGGTTTTGACTGTTATATGACCGTTGGTCAATATGACCCCTGGAAACTAAACGTTTTGATTATTGTCTCTAAATACAAGTTGTCTTGGTTAATTATTATAGAAAGAAGATTCGATGGCCTCACCCAGTAGTCTTGGACCGATCGAAGCCCATCTAACAGAACTTGGGAAGGAGGTAGCACCACTGGGCTTTGCTCTGGACCAAACCCAAGCCGAACTTCATCGTGTGAAGCTAGAACGGAATCGCCTTTGCGAGAAGTTCAAACTGATAGAAATTACTACTCGTGCGATGTTAGCTGAGCCTCCCTCAGATTCTCTCACCTTAACACACCTTACACTTAGGTCCTATGCTGGTGTGATAAGGGGCTATGTAAGGAGACCATAACTGCCTTGTGTAATCCTTTGTTTTAAATGAAATTTAGGATTTCTTCTTATGATGAAGTTTATGAATTTTCAAATGACCGGATAAATATAGTATGCATATTTTTGATGAATTTTAGAAAAAGGATATTTTAAAAATGTTTATGTAAACCTTAAATAATTAAAAATGTGTAATGATATTCAAAAAATAGTCTTCTACAATTATGCTCAGTACGAAATTTAGAGTCTAATAAGATCAACTTAATTTTTGATGAATAATAAATTATGAATAGTGATTTTATGATTAGGATTAGTAATGTGTCCAAATGGATTAGTAATCTCACTTAAAGAAAGTATTAATATAATCTAGGCACCTTGATTAAGTAATGTGATTCAATAAAATGGTTAAATAACAATTTCATAAATTATTATTCAAGTATTAGTTTTTTTGATTGAATAGTGTTTTTAATTAAAAATTAAATTAAAAATATTTAAAAAATTATTTTTATAAAATGGATTTCATTTTTGAACTCAGAGCACCGATATTATGTTATGGTAATTTTTGGGGTTTTTTCTGAAAAAAATGAATTTTTGGTGAATAGTGTATTTATTTAAAAAATAAATTAAAAATATTTAGAAAATTATTTTTATAAAATGGAGTTCATTTTTGAAATCAGAGCATTTATATTTGGTTAAGGTGAAATTTTGGGATTATTCTGAGAAAGTTGAATTTTCAATGAATAGTGAAAATACAGTTTTTAAGTTACGGGTGTTTAATGACATCATTAAATTTTGTATTAAGTATGTAATCAATATGGTCGTCTTATTAATATTAAGATAAGGTATGAGGTGTCCCAAGTGGCCAATACCATGGGTGAATACCATGGGCAAGCCCATGGTTTTTCCAAAACCACTAATGAGGTGTCCTTTGGCCATTAATGCCTTGTCCCCTCACTTTCCCTATAAATACCAAGCCATCCTCTCATCCATTCGACTCACCACTCTTCCCCAACGAAGTTCTGGTCTCATTACCTCCCAAGGAGTCCTCCCAAGGTGCCCCCAAGCCCTCAAGATCCCAATGTTTGAGTTTTAGGAGTTACATTTTAAGGTAAGGGATCCGATCTCTCTCTTTCTTTTCAAGAAATCTCTTTTTTGTAATTTCTTTAATGCTTCATGTTATTATGTTAAAGGGTGTTATTTTATTCTCCTATTACTGCCCTTTTCAATTTCACATAATGAGAGATCCCCTATTACTCTCATTATTTCATTTTATGAAGTTTTAAGTGGCGGCGTTAGGCCGCCAAAATTTTTGTAACAGATTCTTTCTCCCTTCTCATTTTTCAAGATCTATTTTCATGTAAAGTATTTCAAGTTCCTTTTTATTATGTTGGGGTATGATCTCTAAATTTATCATAATGATATTTTATGATCATATGATGAGAGACCCCATTTGATATCTTCAATTCAGTATTTTGAAGTTTTAAGTGGCGCTGTTAGGCTGCCGAATTTTTAAGTGGTTCTTCACCCTTCTCGTTTTGAAGTTCTACTTTCATGTAAATTCTTCCAAGTTACTTTTTGTTATGTTGGGGTATGATCTCTATATTTATCATATTTATATTTTATGATCATATTATGAGAGACCCAATTTGATCTCTTCAATTCATTATTTTGAAGTTTTAAGTGGCGCCGTTAGGCTGCCGAATTTTTAAGTCGTTCTTCACCCTTCTTGTTTTGAAGTTCTACTTTCATGTCAATTATTTCAAGTTACTTTTTGTTATGTTGGGGTATGATCTCTATATCTATCATACTGATATTTTATGACCATATTATGAGAGACCCCATTTGATCTCTTCAATTCAGTATTTTGAAGTTTAAGTGGCGTCATTAGGCTGCTAAATTTTAAGTGGTCCTTGCACCTTTCTCTCTTTTCAAAGATCTAATTCCATGTCAAGTCTTGCAAGTTACTTTTTATTATGTTGGGGTATGATCTCTATATCTATCATACTGATATTTTATGTTCATATTATGAGAGACCATATTTGATCTCATCAATTCATTTTTCGTTGAAGTTTATGTAACGTAGTTAGGCTGCCGAATTTTCATAAGAGAAATATTATTTTTGTCTTCCTTTCATGTTCTTCATTTCATATGGTATATTTTCAAATTTCATTACCATGTTATTAAATCCCTTATATTCTATCCCTATACTGTTTTATGGAACATTTATGAATGTTTGACCCATGTCCCCACTCTTTTCAATGTTTTCTAAAAACCTTGTAACATAGCCGTTATGCTGCAGAATTTTCATCTCAAAATGTCTCTCTCTTTCTTCTAAAGATATTTTATTTTATTAAGTGAATACTAAAAGCTCTACCTTCTATATGGGTATTCACATATATACCAAAATGTTCTATTTTAAATTCTGGGATTTACATACATGAAACCCGCTCTCCCCTTCGGTGGGTTTAAAGTGACGTAAAGATCATGTCTTTAAAGTAGTTTTTAAAAATGTTGTGATTATGAAATGAAACCCATTTATTTTATGATATATGGGTTATTTATGAAACGTTTGATGATGATATATGTGACTCACAAGATAATAAAGGTAAATTTAAGTGTGCACCCTGATAGCTCTCCAATTCATTGGGTAATGATGTAACCACTAGAGATTACAATTTTCACGATACCTTGGTGAATAACCTTGGTAATTTTCAAATGATACCTTGGGGATGGACCTTGGTGATATGTTCATGATTTTCTATGTTAAATTATGTAGCCACATATTCAAGTTATGAAAAATTTTATTTTTATTATGATATGCCTCATGATTTCTTTCTCATGCCTTAATGTTCTTTTCATGACCTTATTGAAGTATCTCAAGTTCACATGTAAAATGTTACTCTTGTTTCCCTTACTGGGCCTTCTGCTCACCCTTTCTTTTGATGTATGTCCCCAGGTTATGAGATGTAGTAATAAACCTAGGATTAACTTAAGGAGAATCCTTTCAAGTGTTTAAGAAGAATGCTTTATGTTGTTTTCATGTATTATGTTCCTGGTTTCCAAGACACTAAACCTTAAAGATCCTCAGTTTTGTGTAATGTAATGAAAGTTTATGTTATAAAAAGACGGGATACTATAGTTGGTATCAAAGGATGGTTTAGTTATTTGTGGAAATTAGGATATGAAAACTCTAGGAAGAACCCTATAGAAAAGTTTAAATATAGGAAATCTTCCTGGTATTTTGGTGAGTATTGAGTAAGGGGTTGCCAAGCAAATACATCTCTGTCTGGATACGAGCAGGTAGAGGTGGCTCTAGCACAGATGTACATAGGGGTAAAACCCGAAAACACCGCTTTGAGCTAGACTCGAACGGGAACTGGTACACGACAACGGGCCTTGCTGCACTCTTGGTTACGACACTCCCGGGGGATATGCTTTGGTAAATTCATAAGATTAGTATGAACCATTGTTAAAGGAACAAAGATAAAATAAAATAAAGATTCACATAAGAATATATGATCATGGATAACCTAGATGGGAACCTAGGGGATCACAAGTTAGGGTATACTTTTCTTCTACAAGTTATCCTTATATGCTTTCAGTTCCTTTTCATGATTATTGGCTAAGCACTTAAGCCCCTAATTATGCTTTCTCTTCTTAGTTAATGGTGGGAAATGGAAGAACATGTCCCAACAACCAATGTGATAGGAAATGTGACGATTGTCGTATTATTATGACAAGGATGATTAGGGGATTAAAAATATGATTATTATTTTGGAAGACGTTCACTATTTTGGGGACCATATATGATCGAGGTAAATAGATTACTACGGTATTTTCATTGAGGAGTAAGGTTGACTTATATTTTGAAGAATCGATGAATTCAAGGTGGACTTATAGTAATTTAGGTTACTTATGGGAATGATTAACCTATCTTGGGTAAAATATGTTTAGGTTAGATACTTTTGTTATAAGATGTTAGGAGTGGTTGATGTTGTTTGGAGATGAACAATGATGTTTATTTTGGAAGACTATGTTATCAAATCCTTCTTGTATTTGGGTTTCAATCTTAGTTTGGTTTATTTTGAGGAATTTTAAGGACCATTATTTATGGAATGGACTATGATGAACTTTGGGTAGTTCCATGGAACTTTGAAGATTTAAAAGTAGTTTCCATTACTAGGGGATTATTTCTTTTTGAAGAGTTGTTTTACCTTACCCTTTCTATTTTTGGGATAATGTTTAAAGCTAGAATAAATAGATAGTTAATATTTTGTGGATTATGTGATTCCCTAGAAGATGATTCTTATGTTTTGATGAGACCAAGTAGTTTTGAATGCTCATAGTTTGAAGAAAAGATTAGTTTTGGGTAGAAACTTATTAAATGATGAAACTCTACATGAAGATAGGTATATTTCCTTATGTTTTTGTTCTATGTAGTAAATGAATTCCTAAAAATTAGGAAAAGAAACATAAAACAAAAATGTTGTTGGTTTACGTTTCCTACTAGGTAATCAAATACCATTTACACACATCATAAGTTTGGGATTTTCTTATGGTTAACTTTCTCATAATCATGTTTTCTATCACTCTCCCCCAGAACTTGACCCTTTGATTTTTCTTCCATGTCCACGTTTTCCTACATGGAATCCTAGTATGGGTTAACCCGAGTGACCTTTTTACTTCCCTTTATTTATTTTAAAGTAATAGTTTTACTGAGTCCTTTTCCGGTGTGGGACTTTCAATGAAATTTCAAAACCCAGTTTTAAAAATTGCGAGGACGCAATTTCTAAAGGGGGGAAGATTGTAACGACCCAAAATTTTGAATAAATCTTATTTCCTAATTTTATGTGTCATTTTATTTTATTTTTTTATACTCAAATTTTTTTTTCATTTGATAACATGATTATAATTAAAATTATACCGTTGGGTTTTGACTGTTATATGACCATTGGTCAATATGACCCCTGGAAACTAAAAGTTTTGATTATTGTCTCTAAATACAAGTAATCTTGGTTAATTATTATAGAAAGAAGATTCGATGGCCTCACCCAGTATTCTTGGATCGATCGAAGCCCATCTAACAGAACTTGGGAAGGAGGTAGCACCATTGGGCTTTGCTATGGAACAAACCCAAGATGAACTTCATCGTGTGAAGCTAGAACGGAATCGCCTTTGTGAGAAGTTCAAACTGATAGAAATTACTACTCGTGCGATGTTAGCCGAGCCTCCCTCAGATTCTCTCACCTTAACACAACTTACACTTAGATCCTATGCTGGTGTGATAATGGGCAATGTTAGGAGACTGTAACTGCCTTTTGTAATCCTTTGTTTTAAATAAAAATTGGGATTTCTTCTTATGATGAAGTTTATGAATTTTCAAATGACCGGATAAATATAATATGCATATTTTTGATGAATTTTAGAAAAAGGATATTTTAAAAATGTTTATGTAAACCTTAAATAAGTAAAAATGTGTAATGATATTCAAAAAATAGTCTTCTACAATTATGCTCAGTATGAAATTTAGAGTCTAATAAGATCAAATTAATTTTTGATGAATAATAAATTATGAATAGTGATTTTATGATTAGGATTAGTAATGTGTCCAAATGGATTAGTAATATCACTTAAAGAAAGTATTAATATAATCTAGGCACCTTGATTAAGTAATGTGATTCAATAAAATGGTTAAATAACGATTTCATAAATTATTATTCAAGTATTAGTTTTTTTCGAGTGAATAGTGTTTTTTAATTAAAAATTAAATTAAAAATATTTAAAAAATTATTTTTATAAAATGGATTTCATTTTTGAACTCAGAGCACTGATATTATGTTATGGTAATTTTTGGGGTTTTTTCTGAAAAAAATGAATTTTCGGTGAATAGTGTATTTATTTAAAAAATAAATTAAAAATATTTAGAAAATTATTTTTATAAAATGGAGTTAATTTTTGAAATCAGAGCATTGATATTTGGTTACGGTGAAATTTTGGGATTATTATGAGAAAGTTGAATTTTCGATGAATAGTGAAAATACAGTTTTTAAGTTACGGGTGTTTAATGACATCATTAAATGTTGTATTAATTATGTAATCAATATGGTCGACTTATTAATAGTAATATATGGTATGAGGTGTCCCAAGTGGCCAATACCATGGGAAAATACCATGGACAAGCCCATGGTTTTGCCAAAACCACTAATGAGGTGTCCCTTGGCCATTAATGCCTTGTCCCCTCACTTTCCCTATAAATACCAAGAGATCCTCTCATCCATTCAACTCCCCACTCTTCCCCAACGAAGTTCTGGTCTCATTAACTCCCAAGGAGTCCTCCCAAGGTGTCCCCAATCCCTCAAGGTCCCAACGTTTGAGTTTTAAGAGTTACATTTTAAGGTAAGGGATCTGATCTCTCTCTTTCTTTTCAAGAAATCTCTTTTATGTAATTTCTTTTATGCTCCATGTTCTTATGTTAAAAGGTATTCTTTTATACTCATATTACTTCCCTTTTCATGTTCAAATAATGATATATCCCCTCTTACTCTCATTATTTCGTTTTATGAAATTTTAAGTGGTGCCGTTAGGCTGCCGAAATTTTTGTAACGAATTCTTTCTCCCTTCTCATTTTCAAGATCTATTTTCATGTAAAGTATTTAAAGTTCCTTTTTATTATGTTGGGGTTTAATATCTAAATTTATCATACTGATATTTTATGATCATATGATTAGATACCCCATTTGATCTCTTAAATTTAGTATTTTGAAGTTTTAAGTGGTGTCGTTAGGCTGCCAAATTTTTAAGTGGTTCTTCACCCTTCTCGTTTTGAAGTTCTACTTTCATGTCAATTCTTTCAAGATCATTTTTTTTATGTTGGGGTATGATATCTATATTTATCATACTGATCTTTTATGATAATATTATGAGAGACCCCATTTGATCTCTTCAATTCATTATTTTGAAGTTTTAAGTGGCTCCGTTAGGCTGCCGAATTTTTAAGTGGTTCTTCACCTTTCTCGTTTTGAAGTTCTACTTTCATGTCAATTCTTTAAAGTTCCTTTTTTTATGTTGGGGTATGATATATATATCTATCATACTGATCTTTTATTACCATATGATGAGATCCCCCATTTGATCTCTTCAATTCAGTATTTTGAAGTTTAAGTGGCGTCGTTAGGCTGCTAAATTTTAAGTGGTCCTTGCACTTTTCTCTCTTTTCAAAGATCTAATTCCATGTCAAGTCTTGGAAGTTCCTTTTTATTATGTTGGGGTATGATCTCTATATCTATCATACTGATCTTTTATGTTCATATGATGAGAGACCCTATTTGATCTCATCAATTCATTTTTGGTTGAAGCTTATGTAACGCAGTTAGGCTGCCGAATTTTCATAAGAGAAATCTTATTTTTGTATTCCTTTCATGTTCTTCATTTCATATGGTATATTTTCAAATTTCATTACCATGTTCTTAAATCCCTTATATTCTGTCCCTCTACTGTTTTATGGGTCATTTATGAATGTTTGACCCATGTCCCCACTCTTTTCAATGTTTTCTAAAAACCTTGTAACATAGCCGTTATGCTGCAGAATTTTCGTCTCAAAATGTCTCTCTCTTTCTTATAAAGATATTTTATTTTATTAATTGAATACTCAATGCTATACCTTATATATGGGTATTCACATATATACCAAAATTTTCTATTTTAAATTCTGGGATTTACATACATGAAACCCGCTCTCCCCTTCCGTGGGTTTAAAGTGACGTAAAGATCATGTCTTTAAAGCAGTTTTTAAAAACGTTATGATTATGAAATGAAACCCATTTATTTTATGCTATATGGGTTATTTATGAAACGTTTGATGATTATATATGTGTATCACATGATAATAAAGGCAAATTTAAGGGTGCGCCCTGATAGCTCTCCAATGCATTGGGTTATGATGTAACCACTAGAGATTACAATTTTCACGATACCTTGGTGAATAACCTTGGTAATTTTCGAATGACACCTTGGGGATGGACCTTGGTGATATGTTCATTATTGTCTATGTTAAATGATGTAGCCACATATTCAAGTTATGAAAAATGTTATTTTTATTATGATATGCCTCATGATTTCTTTCTCATGCCTTAATGTTCTTTTCATGACCTTATTGAAGTATCTCAAGTTCACATGTAAAATGTTTCTCTTTTTTCCCTTACTGGGCCTTCTACTCACCCTTTCTTTTGATGTATGTCCCCAGGTTATGAGATTCAGTAATGAACCTAGGATGAACTTAAGTAGAAGCCTTTCAAGTGTTTAAGAAGAATTCTTTATGTTGTTTTTATGTATTATGTTCCTGGTTTCCAAGACACTAAACCTTAAAGATCCTCAGTTTTGTGTAATGTAATAAAAGTTTATGTTATAAAAAGACGGGATGCTATAAGTTACTTCACATGTCTCATAACACACCCAAATTTGGAATCACTAGCTTGATCATGTAAATAAAAAGAACTCGACTAAATTACATGAAGATGGATATTTATATTCTTTTGAAGTAAAACCACTTGGTGTATGTAATGGATGTTTATATTGAAAAATGACCAAATCCACATTTAGAGGAAAATGTGAAAGGGATAAAAAGATTCTTTAATTAGTTTATACTAATGTGTGTGTACCATTTCCAATTGAAGAAATGGATGGGTACTCATACTTCATAACTTTTACTGATGGATTTTGTAGATATGGATATGTATACTTAATGAGGAATAAGTATGATTCTTTTAATAAATTAAAGGAATAAAAGAATGAAGTTGCAAACTTACTTGGTAAGAATATTAAGAAACTATGCTAAGAACATGGTGGAGAATATCTTAATCAAAACTTCATTGATTACTTATGGGGGTTTGGGATCCTATCCCAAATCAATCCTCCTTATACACCTTAGTGTAATGGTGTAAGTGAAAGGAGTAACCACACCTTGTTGGACATAGTGAGATCAATGATGAGTCATGTGAGTCTTCCATTATACTTGTAAGGATATGAATTACAAACAACATCACATATACTAAAACAAGTACCAACTAAATAAATAAATGGTTTTATAAACAAATTTTGGAGTGTAAAGAAAACCATGTTATAAAATTTACATGTGTGGGGAAGAAAAGTGTATGTTAAGCCCTCTTCAGGTAACAAACTTTCACCTTAAGGCACAAAGTGTACCTTTATAGGATACCTCAAGGAAACAGGGATATATTACCTATATGAACCCTCATAAATAAAGGTTATAGTGGAAAGAAACACCATATTACTTAAGAGGGAGAAAATATATAAAAGAGATAGTGGGAGTGATATAGACTTTGATGAAGTCATGGCTCAAGGTACACAAGAGTTTGTATAAGAACAAATTCCATAAATCCCCTTAGAAGAAGAAAATCTTTTGTAGAGAAAATTGTTGTTTAAGAGTACTAGATAGGTTAGATAACCATAATGGTTTGTTTTTCTAGTCACTAAGGATGGTTACTCATTATTAGTTGATAATAATGATCATCTAAACTACAAGGAAACAGTAAGTGTCATGAATATTTCCAAGTTGAAAGAAGCCATGAATTTTGAAATGGATTCCATGTACCAAAAAAAAGTTTTTATTTTGGTATAAGCTATAGTATATATAAATCCTATTGGTTGAAAATGGGTATTCAAGAATAAAATGGATATAGAAGGAAAAGTTAACACTTATAAGGTGCGATTGGTTGAAAAAGGGTTTAAACAACATTAATGCATTGAATATGATAAAACATTTTCACTAGTTTCAATTCTAAAATCCATCATAATTTTATTTTCCATTAAATATTTCCATGTTTAGGAGATTTAGAAAATTGATTTCAAAACATCTTTCCTTAATGGGAACCTTCAAGAAGATGTCTATATGACATAACCCAAAGGGTTTGTGACTCCAAAGGATGCCAACAAGGTATAAAAGTTTCAAAGATCTATTTATTGATTAAAGAAATAATCCAGGTAATTGAACATTCATTTTTATGAGTCCATAACATAATTTAGTTTCATTAGGAACGAATGTGATCCTTGTGTCTATAAACAGTTTAGTCAGTGTATTCATTTTCGTAATAGTATATGTTGATGGAATATTACTCATAGGAAATGGAATAACGGTCTTACAGCTTTTTAAGACGTGATTGAAAAAATGCTTCTCCATGAAGGACTTATGAGTGGTAGCATATATTATTGGGATCAAGATCCATCTTGATAGATATAAGAGATTTCTCTACCTATGTCAAAGTACATACATTGAAAAGATACTGAAGAGATTCATTGTGGAAAAATCCAAGAGGGGATTTTTGCCAGTATCACATGGAATTCATCTTTCCTAGAAATGTGTCCTCATACACATGAGTAAAGAAAGAGAATGGATATGATTATATATCCATTAGATATTGGGTCATTCATATATGCTATGCTATGTACTAAGATAGATGTTTCCAATGCATTGAGTGTGGTAGGAAAATATCAAGATGATCCAGATGTCTTCCATTGGATGGTAGTCAAGACTATCCTTAAGTATATAAGGCCTGATAAGGATATGTTCCTAGTATATAGATGAGATGAGGAACTAGTCACCAGAGGATATGTAGATACTAGTTTCCAAACTGATCAAGTGGACATGAAGTCCCAAATGAGATACATATTTACTTTGAATAGAGTTGTTGTGAGATGGAAGAGCTCAAATCAAGATGTGGTTGCATATTCTACTACAGAGTCCAATTATATTTTGGATTATGAGGTAGCTAAATAAGTAGTATGGATTCACAACATCACCCAAAATCTTAATGAGGTACCTAGTAGTAAAGATCCTATCACACTCAAATTGATTATTTTCATCGATGTGTGTCCTTTACTGCCCTCGATGGGGAGTTCAATGCTTTTTAGGGAGATTAGGTCCTGAGGTCAAGTCGATATGGACCTCCTCTTATGGAGATGGTTAGGATGATATACTTGTGTGCTATTAAATTAGATCAAGAAGCATCTTATAGAAAACTACCTCCAGTAAATGTTGAATTTCTTGAGGTGTTTCTGTCAGAATTTTCTAGTCTACCACCAATGAGGGAGGTGGAGTTCTCCATCGACTTAGTGTTAAGCACTCAGCTAGTATATATTCCCTCATACCATATAGAATTGGATGAATTGAATCAAATATAGGATCAGTTGGATTTACTTGATTTCCAAGGGCTTCTTTCAACCTAATGTGTTGCCTTGGGAAACACTAATGGTTTTTCTAAATAATCTTATTGAACCCTATGTTTGTGTGTTAATTATCGAAAGATCAATTGGTTTATAGTTAAGAAAAAGTATTTTTTCCTTGTATTAATGATTTTTTATCTACTAAAAGGGAAGAAATGGTTATCTATTATTGATATTCGGTTTGGTTACCACTAGATCAAAATCAAGGAGTTTAATATTTCAAAGAACGGTCTTTAGGAGCAGGTATGGATACTTTGAGTATCTTGTTATGTCATTAGGACTAACCAATTCTCTATTTTTGTTTATGGTATTAATTAATAGGACTTTACACTAGTATATTGGATCTTTAATTATAGTATTTATGGATGAAATATTGTTTTATTTGAAAAATTAGGATTATTTAATTCATTTGACAATAGTTTAGGATATTTTTAGGAATCACTAAATTTATGCTAACCTATCAAAGTTCACATTCTGGATTCGAGAGATAAAGTTCTTAGGGCACATGTCCTTAGAACATGTTATCTCAGTTGATCCTGAAAAGGTGAAAGCTATGATGTCTTGGGAAGAATAATGGAATGTCTTTGATATTTGGAGCTTCTTGGGCTTAGCAGGGTATTATTGATGGTTCATAAAAGATTTCTCTAATCTAGATTATTTATTGATTTCTCTCACTTAGAAGGGAGTGAAGTTATTTTTGGATTCAAAATTTCAGACTTACTTCGATGAGTTAAACACCATTTGACTTTAGTTCTAGAGTTGAATATTATAGAGTCTTGTTAGGGATATATGTTCTTTTTTAATTCTTTAGGTTTTTGTTTGGTTTACATTCTCATGCAGATTAATCATGTCATGGATTATGGTTCTTGTCATCTTTGATTAGAAGAACCACCCCACACATGATCTTGAACTTTTAGCTATAATGCACACTCTTAAGAGTTTTTGACACTACCTTTTTGGGAATAGCATACTGTTTACTATGATTATAATATCTTGAACTATATATCCTTGTAAAAATATTTTAATCTCTATTAGAGGCAATGGGTGGAGTACCTGAAATATTTTGACTTTGGAATCTCCTACACCACCAGAAAGGGGAATGTTGTTAGTCATTATTTGAGTAGGAATCTACCATACTAGGATATAGAGGAATTGTCATAGGAGTTGATTCTAATGTATCTATTTACTCACATGAATTTGGGAGTCTGGGAGGATGAGAATGAGGTTATTTTGGAAAGTTTTTAGTTGACTTCCTCTCTTCTTGATATGATCCTCTAGGAACAACAACTTGATGATGAGTTACATAAAATTAGGGTTTTTTTATATGGTGGGGAGACCATTAGTGATTGGTATCTATCTCCAAATGGAATCCTTTGTTTTAGGATCTATTATTTCATTACATCATCTATGAGGAATTATGTGATGGGAGATTGTCATCATTCCAAGTGGGAGGTATACCCAGGCACAAAAAAGATGTTTTATGATATGAGGCATAATTTCTGGTGGTCAGTTATGAAATGGGATATCACTAATTTTTTCTCCCAATGATATAATTTCCAGTAGATCAAAGATGAGCATCAAAATCCTTCAGGTTCTCTTCAACCCATTCCCATACCAAATTGGAAGTGGGATGAGATATCATTGGATTTTGTTATTGGTTTCCCACATACTCCTCAAGGAAATAATTTGATTTGGGGTAGTGATTGACTGATTGACCAAATTGGATCACTATATTCATATTTGTGATACCATAGAAGTTGAGTACTTGGGAAATCTGTATGTATAGGATTTTTTTAGGTTGAAAAAAATCCCATGTCATTGTTTTTGATAGAGATCCCTAGTTTTCATCTCAGTTCAGGAGGGGCCTCTAGGAGGTGATGGGATCCTAGGTTAAGTTGAACATGACATACCATCCTCAGACATATGGTTAGAGATAATGGGCTATAATATTATGGAGTACGTGCTATGTGATTTCATCCTTAACTTTGGGGGATTTTGAGATTACCATTTTGGGATGGTTGAGTTTGTTTAAAACAATAGTTACCGTATATCCATTAAAATAGAACTCTTTGAGGCCTTTTATGGATGAAATTTTAAATCTCAACTTTTTTGGATGGATATTGGTGAATCTTCCCTTATGGTACCTAGTTTTTTAGGAGATAATGATGAAGATCCAGTTGATTCGATAGAGTTTGGTGACTATGTATAGATTATATAAATATTATGTGGATAATATTCGATGTCCTTTTGAGTTTTTGTTTAGTGACTAGGTATTCTTGAGAGTCTCACCTTATCCAGGTGACCAATAAATTAAAAAATAGGAGAATTTGGCACTGAGATATGTGGGACCATTTTAGGTTTTTGGGTGGATTGAGAAGGTGGATTACCATTTGTCTCAGGCACATCTGATGACTTTGATCCATAATGTGTTTCACATGTCATATCTCAAGAAACACCTTTCAGACCCATAACATTTTTTGAATTGGGAGGACCATGATGTGAAACCTGATATAACCATGACTAGGCATCTAGTTCTAATTAGTGATTCTCAGATGAAGGTACTCTATGGAAAGTCCATACCTTTGGTTCAGGTTATGTGGCTGTATGGTTTTGATTCTCATGAGTCTTAGGAGCATGAGATTATAATGAGAGAGTTGTGACTTCATATCTTTGTTATAGTGACCCTATCCTTTTACATATATTATTACATTATTTTAAGTATAATTATCCATTAAATAAAAACTAAGGATCGAAAGGAAAAGTGTATTTTGAATACTTGGTGAATAATTATAAAACATGAAACTAGAATAAACAATATTTTTAGTAATCTCCATTATGATATTCTAACTCCCTTTGAGCTCCTGCAAGTTCATAGGACAACCTGGGTAATACATAGACAAAATGGATGAGTTAAAAATCCTAGTAAGGTAAAAACATGGAAATGAAGCATAAAACCCGAGTTAGAAGGCATAACAAGATAACATAGAAGGAATGCATCATGAATAAACATATGGAGGAATAATATACAGACATGGAATTATATGATCATGGAAATATATTAAAGTTTAATCAATATATAACATGACATAAAAAATGAATCAAATCTGACTGCCAAGATGATATAACATGGTGGATAGAGTCGCATAATGGATTAGGTTTACTCCTTAATCCCATACATAAAGTTTCATGAGAAAAAACTTTACCCAATGCATTGGAGCACTATTTAGGTGCACCCATCATAACATGTACATGAATATGTGTGCTAGATAAATAAATCAACGATAAGGAATAAACATAAGGGTTACACATGTAAAGAAATGGGTTTTTTAATCATGTCATAAGGAAAAACCAAAGGGTGTATCATAATGGTATCCATGAAAGAAAGAATTTAAATCATTATTGGACATTAATAAAGGAAAAATAAGAATATATAATGAATAAAAATGCCTTGCTAAAGTGAAATCTTGAAAAAGAGTGGTTAGGTAACTTTAGAAATGTCCCACTTAAGCACAGTTTTTGGGAAAAGAATAAAGATTCCTTAAAGAGGATAAAGGTACAATTATTTCCCTAAAACAAAAAATGAACTAAAATATTTTTCATGATAAAATGAGTGATTTATAAAATATGTATTGATTAAAAAATTTTATGGAGTGTACTTAAAAATGGGTAAGAAACAACGAAGTTCTCTTTAATCGGGGGTTCTTATCAAGAGGAATTGAGAAGGGGACTTTTAAAACATGTATTTCCCCATAAAATAAAGATGAATTGAGATAAATATATATGTGAATAACATATATAAAGAATTTATTATTATATAATAATATTTACGATATAAATTTAGGCAAAGGAAGATAAATCATTACCCAAAGGAAATATGGAGGTTTGGAGAGATCCCTTAACTAATGCCTGAATGTATTCTACACTTGTAATTAATGTTATAGATAATCAAATTATATTCATTAATTACATAATTTAGAACCTATTATATATATAATTTATTTATTATAATTTTATTAAGTTTATTTATGGCCATTTCTATGAGTTATAATGTTTAATTTTATTGTTTTGGGAGCATTTGTTTCATGGTTTCATGGTTAGTTCAATTATGTATAATTATGATGGAATCTATTTTCAAATGGGAATAATTCTCTAGAAGTGAAGTGAAATGGTATTAATTCACTTAAATATTTTTAAATGGTAAAATATATACTTTTTGTTTTCCAATATGTGGATGATTCATTTAATAAAACGTTAATGATAAATGTTTAGTTTATTTTGGCAGTTTTTCCGATCATCTCAAACTAGTTTTATTTTATTTAATTTCAGGTCTATATAATATTTAAATAATGTGAAATTACACATAATATACATAATTAGTTCATTTTGAATAATTATAAGTGAATTTAAACTTTCCATGAAGACATTATTATAACATGAAAACTCATCGTCCATGAAGGCGATTAACCAACATAATATAGACAATGATTTCATTTTTATTTGAATAAGAAAAGATGAAAAAAGGGTTGGATAGAAGATATTTGATTAAAAATATAAAACTCCTGTATAAAAAGAAAATAATTTATTTTTATGATATTTTGGATTAATTAGGTGAGGAGAAGGTAGAAGTAGAAAAGAAATTAAAATAGGTATTCTGAGAATGTTACCTCCTGAATATCAACAACTTGAAGATCCCCTTAAGAAACTTATAATTGGTTTTTGGTGAGACCAGTAGCACTTGGACATGGGGAGAGTGGGGAGGAGAGTATTTGGTAGAGATTTTGGAAGCTTCAAGTCTTAGAACATGTGAGGAGAAGGGGTTGTGAGGGGTGGTATCTATAAGTGGAGGAGAGGGGTGTTTTTGACTATTATATTCATTAGTTTATTATTTTGGCTGAAGAATATTATTAGTATTGATTTTTTTACTATATATAATAAATGGTGCATTTGATTTTGAAATAATAGGTTATTACATCATCTATCACTCAAAAATTCATGTATTTGGCTTATAATGTCACATACCATAAATTATCGTATTTGACTATTCGAAAAAAAGAAACTATTTTTGAAAAATAAAAAAATTTACCCTAACCATTTTTTGATGGGTAGATTTAAAAAATGGAATTTATGTTATGAAATATTTTTTCTAAATATGATAAATTTAATTTTTAAATAAAATCCTCATTTATTTAAAAAATACCGATTTTAAAATTATAATCAATTTTATGACCCTTTGAAAAATTAATTATGGACTCATAGAATTATATTATAATTAT
The DNA here is from genome assembly GCA_963277665.1 of Viscum album. NCBI lineage: Eukaryota > Viridiplantae > Streptophyta > Magnoliopsida > Santalales > Viscaceae > Viscum > Viscum album. The sequence continues at coordinate 1,146,121,430 of OY728142.1, read as the reverse complement.
ACTAAAATTTAATATTAATTTATGAATAAATTTTTTGAAAAGAAATTATATTTTAATTCATTATATTCATTATAAAATTTCAAATAAAACACTTACATTTTACAAAAAATACAAACACTCAATTTATCATTTTTAAAACATTTATTTACTTATACCATGATATAAATATATCATATTTAAATTTTATAAGATATCTAAATATTATTTTAAATTTTCATTGGTGAGGTTACTATTCTAATGATTAGATTTATTACGGTCGTATGGGTTCCATACTTTCTATAAATATCTCTTATTTTATTCAATCTTCATTAAAGTTTATTTTATATAAAAATTATATATACATTCATCTTAAAAATGAATATTTTATTACTAACATTATGTTTTATTTATAAATATTTGTTTGTGAGTACGATCATTTTGGTGGATTGAGAAGATCCAAATTTTCCCATTCTTAATCTTTTATTTTCTATTTATTGTCCCATTATAATATTTGGCATTGTTATTGGTTTAGTTTTTGGATAATGTACCATTATTAATTTATGTGAACTTGGTTTCTCTATGTGGAATATGTTCTTTATACTATATGACATAATTATAAGAATGGAAATTCAATTGATAAAATTCTGAGTCATTACATTCTTCCCCCTTAAGAAAATTTCCCTTGAAATTTCATTTTACATTCTAAGGAGAAAAGAGTTGAGGGTAGTTCTCCATCATCTCTTCCTATAGTTCCCATGTTTCTTCCTTATACTTATGGTTTCACCATAGAACTTTGAATAAGTGAGTTGTTTTTTTGTGTATAACTTTATCTCTACTATCCAAGATCTTCACTGGATTCTCCTTATAAGAGAGATCATTTTCTATATATACCACATATAAATTTAGTACATGTGTGGGATATGGTATGTACTTACTCAAGATGGATAACTAGAATACATCATGTACTTGAGACATGGTTAGTGGAAGTGTTAGTCGATACGCCACATCTCATATGCGATCAATAATTTCAAAGGGATTGATGTACCTGAGACTTAGCATTTCCTTCTTAAAAAATACCATGACTCTCTTCCATGGAGATATGTGTAGGAATACCTTGTATCTAACCTCAAAATCCAGGTCTCATCAATGATTGTATGAAAAAATATTCTATCAACTTTGGGAAGCCCTAATGTGCTATTGAATGGTCTTAACCTTTTCTACCATTTCCTGAACCATTTTAGGTCCTAGCAGCCTACGTTCACCAACTTCATCCCAACATATAGGTGTTCTTCATCTTTTCCTATAAATGGATTCATATAGAGCCATTTAGATGCTTGTGTGTAAAATATTATTGTAAGAGAATTTTACCCAAGAAATATGTTTTTCATGTCCTCCTTTAAATTCCATCAAACTTGATCTCAAAATTTATTCCAATGCCTAAATAGTTCACTCATACTAGCCATCAGTTTTAGGGAAATAAGACATACTAAAGTTTAGATCAGTTTTTAGAGCATATTTGATACTTTTATAGAAATTAGAGGAAAATTTCAGATCTTATTCTAATATAATTGATAATGGCACTCCATGTAGACTCACCAATTATATAATGTATATCCATGCATGTTGATTGAGTGATAAGTCATATCGAATTAAAATTAAGTGAGAATTATTTTTAAGATGATCCATAATGATTAATATAGCATTATTTACTCTGGATGTCTTCATAATTCCAGTGACAAATTCCATGGTTATTTTTTCCCATTTCCATGTAGGTATGGGTAATGGTTGCATCATACCCTTACAATTTAGACTTTTATCCTCCACTTACTAACATACCGGGTAATTTGATGTATCTTTAATAATCTCATTCTTTATATTTTACCACCAATAGTGCTCTTGAATATCTAGATACATCTTTGTGATCTGTAGGTGGATGGAAAAGGCCAGTCTATGTGTATCATTAAAAATATCTATATTTATCTTAGGCTTTGATTGTACACATAGTCATGACCCAAGAATTATGACTCCTTCCTCATCAATTTTGAACTTTTAGGATTTCCTATTTCTGATAGCTTCCACCTTCTTCTAAATTTCCACATTATCTCTTTGAACATCCTTTGTCTTCTATAAAAGGGATGGTTGAGAAATGATTTGAGAAAAGAATGATGTTGTTCCTTCATTTATGATTCCCATGTCTATCCTTTACAAGTCTAATAATATTGTATCCTTGTCAATTATTATCATTGATAAAGTTACAATATCCTTTCTACTTAGAGCATATTCAACTTTATTTTCTTTAACAAGATGGTATTAGATTGAAAAGTTATACTATTTGATGAGATCTAATCAACCTCACCGGTTCATATTAATCTCCTTCTATGTGAATATATATTTTAGGTTCTTGAGATCTGTATATATCTCACATTTATCCTTATAGAGATAATACTGCTGGGTTTTCAATGTGAATATCATAGACACCAACTCTAGATCATGTGTGGGATAGTTTTTCTCATGAATTTTAATCTATCTTGAGGTGTAGGCAATGAATTTATCATTTTTTATTAATACATATCCTAAAACCTTATTTTATGCATCTTTATATACCATGAATAGTTATGTACTTGTGGGTAGTGTAAGTACTGGTGTAGTGATAAGACTCTTTTTCAACTCTTTGAAGTAGTCATAAAATTCACCGATCCATAAAAACTTTTATCCCTTATGAGTCAACTTGGTTATTGGGTTTTACAATCATGATAAGTTCCTCAAAAATCATTATTAATACCCGGATAGACCAAAAAAACTATAGATCTCCATTAAAGATGATGGCCTATGCCACTCCTCAATTAATTTTGTCTTATAAGGGTCCATAGAAATCCCTTTACTGGTGATAACAGTCCCCAAGAATGATACTTCCTCCATACAAAAATCAAATTTACTATACTTTTAATATAGTTTCTCCCTTATCAAATTCTTTATCACAATATTCAAATTCTCATTATTCTCCTCCTTACTTTTGAAGTATATCTAAATATTATCTATAAATACTACCACAAATTTGTGGAGATAATATCTAGAGACTATATGCATTAAGTCTATGAAAATTTCTGGAGCATTAGTGAGTCTGAAGGGCATAACTATGAACTTATAGTGTCCAAACCTTCTTCAAAATAAGGTTTTGGGAATATCTTCATTCTTCTCTATTAATTGGAGATATCCCGACTGAATTTCCACCTTCTAGAAATACTTATCCCCCCTTAATTAATTGAAAAATTCATCTATCCATGGAATGGGATACTTATTCTTTATTTTGATTTTGTTAAGATCGTAATAATAAATGTAGTGGTTCATTGATCCATCCTTCTTCTTGATGAAGAGGAATGAAACACCCCAAAATGAATCATTCAAGCACATAAAACCCTTTTTTAGATTTTTCATGACCCATCTCAATGGGGTTCATGCTGCGACTACCCCAAGCTTGCCTCTAATAGGCTAGTGGATAGTGAATAGCACCGATTAGGCGTATCACTCACATGGGAGGATTTATCTTAACATACCTGTACACACACACACACACACACACATATAAGCCCATAAAATGTTGAAATGTAAAACAACTGATAAACCATGCATTCATACATTTAAATCCCACCATCATAGTTTGATAAGAAGTAATGGAAATAAAAAGGTCAAAAGACAAGCCCACTAAAAATAAACTGAAGACAATTAAAACTAGAAAGTATTAAAGGGGACTACTGTAAATGAAACCATAGGAACACATCTCATTCTATCCACCTCACTAATCCCCACTTGGTCTTAGTCTCTCTAAGACTCCATCAAAAGGTCAGTCATCTACATAAAACATGACACATGTGGGAAAATCCCATATAGGGGAGAGTATAAAAATACCCAGTATGAAACCTCAAAATCACTAAGTACATAACATCAAGAATAATATCCTTCTCATCAAATTTATATGTCAATGATATATATAACAATAATATCCCGATATACTCAATAAAGACACATAATCTCAAGGTAAAGTCACATCATAAATCCAACCTAGAATTTCTGCTCGAAGGTCCCACATAACTCTCATATAGAAGATCTCACTCCATGAGTCACATAGTACTGATGGTGTCCATCTAAGATGTTATGCTCTTCAAGTATTGCTATATGAAGTACACATTGGAAGTCTGAAGAGAACGATACAAAGATGAGGATCAAACTCAAGGACATGGGGTATACCAACAACTCAATCAGGAATAACCCGCTAATTATAGGATCAATTCTCATGTAGTTTTGGTCAAAATGATACTAAGAACTCCACCTAGGACAAAGATAATGATATGTAATTTCACTATGGGCCTCATGGGAGGATTCCAACAGCTCTATCCAAGTCTGAAGTCTCTCTGAAGGGATCACCATCTTAGATATTATGGGAGTTGGCGTCCTAGGACCAACCAATTGTGCTTTGATTACATGTATATTCAATGTATTGAATATTAATTAAAGATCTTATTAAAAATTGTTCATTTTTTACATGAATATAATTTAATAATGTAAAAGATTATTTATCTCATTGATAAGGTCATAACAGCTCCCCACTATGATGATAACCTTAAAGTACTATGAAAATATTCTTAATATAGTTCTACAATTGGATAATATACTATGATTGGAATCAGAGTATTTAGTCCATCAGGTGAAATTACTTGTAAGTAGATGACTATTCTTCTCATAAAGTTCACACTTGGTAATCTCCAAGATGGGAGATTATGAGAACATACCCACTCAAAGTAATTCCACATATTTTGGTGTCATCAGATATTCCTATTTGTGATTGTGTGTAATGGTCCTTAGACTTTAAGATTATCATTGCTTCATGTCATGACTTGCACACTTAGATTTATTGACAAAAACCGTCACACAATATGTTGGTGGGAAGTAGGTTAGGTTGGGTGCATCATGATTGGAATGTCATTAATGGATAAGTTTATGAAGGATTTTTACCTTCCATATTTATGGGAGTTGATATCTTGTACCTTTTATTGGAACATAACCTAAACCTAAATTCCATGGCCAGGGTGTACAGATGTGTCTATTTCAGATAGTCAAAGAAAGACGTATCAACATATAAGTTTATGACATCACCGTGTAACCTTCTTGTTGAGATATTATGACAAAGGAATTATATTACACAATAAGTGTTCATATGGGGCTATTTTCACTGTGAAATTAATTTCTTTATCTTGGGTTCCTTGACTCATTTCTAGATAGTAATCTTGGACTTTAGGCAATCCCACCTAATTCCAACAAGAAAGTAACCAAGAGGGTCACACACTAAGTGTTTCCACTGGTCTTGATTAAATTCTACTTGAATTTAATTAATGGAATGAATATTATTCTCAAGATCGAGGAATAATTTTATTCAAGTTATATTGAGTGCATAAATTAAATAAATATTTTTTTTATCGACATGTGAATACAAATATATTTATTTATTTTATTAAATATTTAAAAAATATTTAATATCTAATCGTGAATGAAATATTTATTTATGAAAAAAATATTTATTCATGTATTCAATAAATACCGAGGAGTTTAGATGGACCAGGAACACATCCAATGATAAAAAATTATTTAAAATCTAGTAAATATTATTTATTAATTTCTGAAAATTTGTGCACACTAAAAAATAATAATAATAATATTACATGGCATGGGGTTTCATTATAGTATTAAATATTATTTAATGGCTGAAATGAAATTAAATAATTATTTTAACCTAAACCCTTACTCTATAAATAGACGGTTATGTATATTGTGTAAGGAATCCAAAATCTAGAATAGAGAATTATTGCGCATAATGAACTCTCTCTCGACTCCCCATTCTCTCTCCCTCTCAAAAATGAGAAATGAAAAAGTGATTTCTTCAAGATTGAATAGTGAGTAATCAAGAACGAACTATGAAAGACATTCGATTCTCTATTCTAGCACTTGGAGATCAAGTAGTGTTTCTCAGATATCATTAGAGATCATGTGGGTCACCGCTAAAGGGATTCTATCCTTGGTTCCTCATAGTGTAATAAAGGCAATCCAAAAGGGTCTTTTCAGATGATCAACTTTTATCAAAGAAGAAATTTCATAATAATATGTATTTATTTTGTTATATATTAAATAAATTAATTATAAATTTGATGTGTAAGATCCCTACTCATGGTTTCGAGTAAATATTATTAATTTTTTTAATATATCTCCCACTACCACACACTTACACTATGCCTATAACAAACAAGAGTTTTTAGAGCGGTCCTGTTTAAACTTATGATTATTTATTTGATTGTTGATCTATGTTCAATTTTGGTTAAATTTTCATTTCATGTTATGTAAAGACCCGTAAAATTCAAGGGAAATTTTTTCTTAATTTTCTTTGGAATTTTACAAGAGCGCGGTTTCTGACGGCACCTGATTCCGAGGCCCGGAGTGCCCGGAATCAATTTCCGAAGTTTGGCTCAGGTATGTTCAGTGAACGAACGAGCGAGAATTTCTAACTTTTGATCCAGTGCTCCGAATTGAAATCCGAGGACACCGATGAACTCGCAGCGCCGATTTTCGCTTAAGGAGACCTTTTCCGAAGTTGCGTTTATTGCGGGACGAAAGTTAGTTTTTGGGAGAATTATAAAAAGTTAAATAAAAATGTGGAACACTTTTTATTTTTTTTACTTGTTGGTTAACTCCTCTCAAAGGAAGTTAAAGGTGGGACCCACATCCACTTAACCTCCCTTGGAAGGATTAAGTGTGGTGGGGCCCACACGAAACCCAACTTTCCATCTCCTCTCAAAACTCCCTTAACTCCCCTTTTAAATGTAATTGACAACTTAACTTATTAATTAGGTTGAGTTGTTTAAACTTTTTCAAACCATTGAAATTCAAATGGTTTGGTTGAGTAAATAAAATAAGCCCTTAGCTTATTTTATTTGGTTAGAATTGTTTAGCCATCTTGAGAGGATTTGAGAGCTCCTCCTTCTTCTTCAAACCTTGATGAAGAACGCGAAGAACTTTCGAGCTCCGACGAAGAACGCCGCTCCTCTCTTCTTCGTAGCCGATTGTATCCGAAGATCGACGACGCCCTCCGTGTCAACGAAAGGGAACGTCGCTTCCTCCTCGGACTTCCTTCGTCGGCTTACGAAGATTCTCCAATGACGTACCTCTTCGTCATCGGATTTGACGAACGATTACCGCGACGCCCGACCTCCGCAACGTTGTCTTCCGCGGGTCATTGACAATCTTCGAACTTGAACCCAAGGTAGGGATTTGTTGTGGTTTATTTTCCTTACTCTCGTTCTTGGTTCTACAATGATAATTTGTGATTAAATATTTAAGAGTTATCATCTAACGAGAGGGGGGTCGGACCGCACAAACACGGCCGAATTCCCCCCTCCTTTGTTCTTGGTTATTTATATAATCTTGTGATGAACGAGAAGGTGTGGTGCCGTCGCACCACGCAGGAATCGCCCGACTTATTTACGCGACGCCGTCGCACCGCGTCGAAGGGAACCGAAGGCGGCGCGGCTGGAGCGGGGCCGCGGCGGAGGGGCGCGGTGCCGTCGCACCGCGCCGGACGACGAACACCGCGGCCGGTTCCGGGCCGCCGGCGTCGGAAACCGGAAGGGGACCGGCTTTGCCGGTCCCGTTGAAGAAAAACCGGCCGGCCAGGTGGGCCGGCCCGAAGGTCAAATACCGGGGGAATTTAATTCCCCCGGTCAACTCAAAAGCCCCCCCCCCCATTTATTTGGGGGGGGGGGGGTTTCATTAAGGGGGGGCAGGCGGCCCCCGGGTTTCCCTCAAGCAAGCCCCCACGAAGGGGGCCGGTTCATTTAAGAGGCGCGGCTTAAGCCGCGCCGCCTGCTGGAAGCGGGGGCCATGCCCCCCCCCCCCCCCCGCGTGGCACCCAGCGGGGCCAGGCCGCGCCGCCGCCGGCCGGGCCGCCGCGCCGGACTGCCGCCGGCCGGGCCACCGCGCCGGACTGCCGCCGGCCGGGCCGGGTCGGACACGGGTCGGGTCGACCCAGGGGGGGTCGGGCCGGGTCGGCCCGGACCCGGACCGCCCGTTTTCGAGACGAGTTCGGTCTTTTGGCCATTACTTGAGCCACAGACATCCGATTGACGAACCGTCAGTGGCTACGCGATCCTTGGATCGAGACGGTCGATTCGGTATATCTCACTCAAAGTTTCTGAATACTTTGAGTTCGGCCGTGTTGGTTCGTTCACGAAACCAACCGGGCCTTCGGAGCGGAAACGCTCGTATCTTGAGCTATGGACGTCCGATTGACGTGCCGTCAGCTTTGTTGTGTTCCTCTTAGTGAGACGGATCTTTTGGCATACTCCGCCCGAGGTTTGGACGCAGGTGGAGTACGGTAGGGTTGGTTTTTCCTTAAAAACCAACCGGGCCCCTGGGATGAAAAAGCCAATAACTCTCAGACCGGGCGTCCGATCGACGCGCCGTCTGTTGCGTTGAGTTCCTGTTGACGATACGGAACTTTTGGATACATCAACTCTGGACTTTGTGATAGTTGATGTATCAGCCTCTCGGCTCGTGGAGCGGATCCTCCTGTACGAGCTTGCTGTGTGCGGAAACCCTAGTGCTGGCTGTGACTGTTACTGTGACTACTACTGCTACTGCTACTGCTACTGCTACTGTGACTACGACGACGACAGTACAGAGATCCTGTGTGGATTCGACGATGACGACTACAGCACTCAGTGATCCTACGTGGATCAGTGCTACAGGTCCTGTGTGGGCCCGATCCTTTGTGGGTTCGATCCTGTGTGGGTCTTTGTGCTCAGCGGTCCTGTGTGAACCAGCGCCTACAGGTCCTATGTGGGCCCGATCCTGTGTGGGTCTTTTGCGGGGGTTAGTTACCTATCGATCCTTAGTGGGTCTGACGACTTAGATGGATCAGAGACCATCTTTATCGTCTTTCGAAGAAGTATACCTGTGTGAGCTGAATCCTGTTGCTTTCCTGTGTGGATTGTGTTGTGCTATCCTGTGTGGATTACGTTTTTCTTTCCTGTGTGGAATACGTTTACTTTCCTGTGTGGACTGAGTTGTACTTGGGCTCGGAGGTTGGAGCGTATTTGAAATTGATGACTTAGGTATATGTATGGGCATATACCTAAGCAGTGTCGGTTGTTACTTCGTGATTGTACCTTCCTTTGTAATTTATCCTTTGTGAATTTTTGGGAGACCTTCAGGGGTCTCGGGGTCCCTACTGAGTAGCTTATACTCACCCCAGCACGGGTTATGCCCGCACTACGTTGTGTTGGTTGCAGACGACGGACACCATTGATCTTGGCTGAGGCTTGCAGAGCAGGATGGTACCTGGAGGTGGACCACTAGGCGGGACGTGTTCGGAGCAGACGACGGGACCCGTGGAGCAGTGGAGCTATCTGTACCCATCCTTCAGGTGGGATCTCCAGTGGACAACTCGGTGTAGCGACTTTTACTTACAGTTGCTGTTTTCCCTTTCGAGTTGTACTTTACTTTCAGTTTGGGTTTGTATACTGGCCCATTTACTTTTCCGCACTTTCAGTTGTACTCTGCTTTTACATAGTGTTTACTTTCCGCTTGCTTACTCTGTGGTGTTTGTTTACTTTACAAAGGCAATGCCTTCCCTTTTTACCGGGATTTACGCCTTGGTGCTAGTCGCCAGCCCCTGGCCTATGGAAGGCGGGCTTGGGGTAGTCACGGCACGGACCCCGAGGGTGGGTCGTGACAAATTGGTATCAGAGGAGTTCGGTTCTACCGCGAACTCTGATCTTTTCTATGTAAAGCAATAATGTTTAGAGTATTGAGTGTGGTTATCAGTCCAGGGAGTCCAGTGTTGGTGCGGCGGCCGACGTATCCGTACACGAGGACCCTGACTTATGATTTCCGACTTAATGCACGAAAAAATTGATTGCGTGCGTGTTTCAAAGTTTTCTTTGTGATTACTTTATATCAGCTCACCAGGTATACTGTTCTGACCGTGGCGCACCTGTTTCCTTTTCAGGATGGCCCCACGACGGCAGCCAGCTAGGGTTCCGAGAGTCGAGTGTGACGACAGCCCACCGAGCGACGATGCCTCGGTGCAGGGCCCTTTGTCAGCAGTGGCATCGGCGGTAGCACTACCCGCCGAGCCACCGATGCTTCCAGCATCAGTCGCTGACGATGCACGTCGCCTCAGCGCACTGCATGAGTTTCAGCGCCAGCGACCACCCAGGTTTCGCGGGGAGACGGATTCCCAGGCAACAGAGGACTGGCTGGAGGCAGTGGTACGTGTGTTTAGGCTAGTGAGTACACCAGCAGACCTCATGGTGATCCTCGCTTCGAGCCTACTACACGCAGCAGCAGGACGATGGTGGAGCTTGATGCTCCAGGTGCACGATGAGGCATCTCTTCTATGGACGGACTTTGAGAGCCTTTTCTGCTCGGAGTTCGTCCCAGCCACCCTTCGTGCGGTGCGTATCCAGGAGCTTCTTCAGCTGCGGCAGGGCAGCATGACGGTCGCTCAGTACTCGACGAGATTTACCGATCTCTCGCGCTACTCGACCGACATGGTACGGGACCCATTCTTCCAGGACCAGACCTTCGAGCAGGGTTTGAGACACGAGATCAGGGCATCGCTGATCTCCCTCAGCATACCGACTCAGACAGGAGTACTGGAGCGGGCCCTTCTGATCGAGAGCTTCTTTGCTGAGTCTACACCAGCACCGAGACCCACCGCAGGGCGGCATGTGGCAGAGTCATCTGCAGCAGGCAGTCGACGGATGACTCAGGGGTCCAGGCAGACCACACCTTCGGGAAGATGACCTCAGGACACTGGCTCAGCAGTGCGGAGCACACAGCGCGGAGCCAGTCTTTCGAGAGGCAGACAGTGCTACTCGTGCGGCGGGCAGGGCCACATGGCTCGTGACTGCCCGACCCGCCGTGCCGAGGAGCAGCAGTCGGTTGAGGGACCACCGAGGCAGAGGCAGAGGGTCGACCATGGCGGTCCGCAGGGAGGAGGAGGAAGAGGCAGAGGAGCTGGCCGAGCAGCAGGTGGTGGGCGACGCTTTGAGGCTCTGCCACCACCACCACCAGGAGGTCCACCCCGACCACAGGGAGCTGGCGGGAAGAGACAGGCACAACTCCAGGCAGCAGAGGCCTACGACCACGGCGCACCCGAGATGATTCGAGGTACTATCTGTGTCTATTCCACCCTTTCTGCAGTTCTTATAGACACAGGAGCGAGTCACTCTTTCATAGCCGCTGCCCTTGTTCGGAGCTCGGAGATTCCGACAGAGCCGTTGGCTCGATCCTTACGGCTAGAGACTCCTACGGGAGCAGACTCGACGATTACGCATTGGTGCCGGCAGTGTGAGATTACTCTAGGAGGCGAGAGCTTCGGCTGGGATCTTCTTGTAGCAGCGTCGAGGCCTTACGACGTCATCTTGGGCATGGATTGGTTATCTATGGTCCATGTGCAGATTGACTGTTTTAGGCGCAAGGTGCGATGTGTACGCACCGACGGGAGCAGGTTCACCTTCACCGGCGAGAAGGGAGCCTTACCAGCACAGGATGGACTTCCACAGAGGAGAGGACAAACCATCACTCATCAGTTGGCTAGCCTCATCCTTGAAGCAGTTGGCGTGCGGAGTCCTGGTTTTCCTGCAGTGGTGGATCAGTTTGCGGACATTTTTCCCGACGACGTTCCAGGGCTACCTCCTCGCAGAGAGGTAGACTTTTATATTGACTTGTACCCTGGGATAGCCCCGATATCCACTCCGGCATATCGGATGGCCCCCGCCGAGCTTCGAGAGCTACGGGTACAGTTGGAGGACTTGCAGGGAAAAGGGTTCATCCAACCCAGTGTTTCACCCTGGGCTTCCCCGATATTGTTCGCCAAGAAGGCGGACGGGAGCCTGCGACTTTGTGTTGACTATCGTCGCCTGAACCAGGTGACAGTAAGGAAAAAGTATCCGCTACCAAGGATTGATGACCTCTTTGATTAGCTCAAGGGAGCACGGTGGTTCTCGAAGATAGACCTCAGGTCAGGCTATCATCAGCTCAGAGTCAGAGACGAGGATGTGCAGAAGACGGCCTTCAGATGTCGGTATGGCCACTATGAGTTCTTGGTTATGCCTTTTGTCATAACCAATGCTCCAGCAGTGTTCATGGCCCTCATGAACAGGATCTTTCAGCCATACCTTGATCGGTTTGTCGTAGTCTTCATCGACGATATTCTGATTTACTCTACGACAGAGGAGGAGCACGCCTATCACTTGAGAGTTGTACTAGACACACTCCGAGAGCACCAGCTTTATGGTAAGCTCTCGAAGTGCCAGTTCTGGATACGTGAGTTCCACTTCTTGGGACACGTTATCTCTGAGGTGGGAGTTGCAGTGGATCCTGCGAAGATCGAGGCTGTGTTAGCATGGGAGCCACCCAGGAGCGTGACTGAGGTTCGGAGTTTCTTGGGACTAACTGGTTACTATCGAAGATTCGTGCCGGACTTCTCTAGAGTTGCGGCACCACTCAAAGCTTTGACGAAGAAGGGGAAACCCTTCGTGTGGTCAGACAGATGTCAGCAGAGCTTCCAGGAGCTGAGACAGAGATTGACCAGCGCACCTTTCTTGAGGTTTCCTGAGGAGGGAGTAGGGTACGTAGTCTACTGCGATGCATCAGGGACCAGACTCGGATGTGTTCTGATGTAGGAGCGGGAAGTGATCACCTATGGATCACGTCAGTTAAGGCCGCATGAGCAGAACTATGCTACCCATGACCTGGAGTTAGCAGCAGTGGTCTTCGCTCTGAAGACATGGCGACACTATCTGATGGGCGAGCTCTTTACAGTCTTTTCCGATCATCAGAGTCTCAGGTATATCTTCTCACAGAAGGACCTGAACCTGAGACAGCGGCAATGGCTCGAGTTCCTCCAGGACTATGACTTTGAGATAGTCTATACTCCTGGGAAGGGGAACATAGTAGCTGATGCCCTCAGCAGGAGGACGGGCATTCAGCTACTTGAGGAGGCGACGGAGCAGCTAGCCTCTTTACAGATATCCTTCGTGGATAGAGATGGAGCAGCCTTCCTCCAGTCTCTCACAGTCACCCCTCCACTACTACAGCGGGTCAGAGAGGCACATCGTGAGGACGCTGACTGTGAGACACGACATGCACAGATATCCTCGGGACAGGCACCTGATGGTTTCTCCCTTGGAGCATAGCACGACATCCTTTTCAGAGGACGTACCATGGTACCAGTCGCTTTGCGAGAGGATGTGCTGATATAGTTTCACACTTCTCCTTTGACGGTACATCCTGGAGTGGCGAAGATGTACCAGGACCTCAGACGAAAGCACTGGTGGCCGGGCATGAAGAAGGCAGTGGCAGAGTTCGTTTCTCGATGCCTCACCTGTCAGCAGGTGAAGGCAGAGCATCAGGTACCAGCAGGCTTGGTACAGCCCTTGGAGGTTCCGGATTGGAAGTGGGACGGCATATCTATGGACTTCGTGACTGGACTTCCACGCACTTCCAGAGGTCACGACTCCATCTGGGTGATTGTTGACCGACTCACCAAGTCGGCACACTTCTTACCCATCAGAGATCAGGGCTCAGTAGAGAGATTGGGACGTCTCTACGTTCAGGAGATTGTGCGGCTCCACGGCGTGCCATCATATATCGTCTCCGATCGAGATGCTCGCTTTACTTCCCGGCTTTGGAAGGGGTTGTAGGAGGCGTTCGGGACGCAGCTACGTCTGAGCACAGCCTTTCACCCTCAGACGGATGGTCAAACGGAGAGGACCATTCAGACTCTCGAGGAAATGCTTCGTGCATGTGTCCTCGACTTTGGTCGTAGCTGGGAGGACCACCTACCCTTGGTGGAGTTTGCGTACAACAACAGCTACCACTCCACCATCGGGATGGCACCGTATGAGGCCTTGTATGACGGACCTTGTAGATCTCCTTTGTGCTGGACAGACCCTGGGGAGTCAGCACTTGTGGGACCGGAGATGGTCCAGGCCACGACAGAGAAGGTCCAGGTCATCCAGGAGCAGATGAGGACAACTCAGAGCCGGCAGAAGTCATACGCTGACAGGAGGCGGAGGCCACTAGAGTTCGAGGATGGCGACCACGTCTTCTTGCGGGTCTCACCTCGATGTGGTATTCGGAGATTTGGCCGAGGAGGCAAGTTATCTCCGGGCTTCATCGGACCCTTCCAGGTCCTCATCAGGATTGGTGAGGTGGCTTATCGCCTGGCTCTACCACCTTAGTTGCACCGGGTGCACGACGTCTTCCACATGTCTCAGCTGAGGAGATACGTGCACGACCCGACGCACATCATTGACCATGGGGAGCTTGACGTTGACGATGGGGCGACTTTTACGGAGGTCCTGGTGGAGATAGAGGATCGACAGGAGCGGGTCCTACGTGGGTGATCGATTCCTCTTGTGCGCATCAGATGGCAGCATTGGAACCTCCAGGAGAGCACATGGGAGCGGGAGGCTCAGATGCATGCTCAGTACCCTCATTTGTTTCCCTAGTTTTTGATGTATCTTTACGGGGACGTAAAGCCCTGAGGTGGGAGTAATGTAAAGACCCGTAAAATTCAAGGGAAATTTTTTCTTAATTTTCTTTGGAATTTTACAAGAGCGCGGTTTCTGACGGCACCTGATTCCGAGGCCCGGAGTGCCCTGAATCAATTTCCGAAGTTTGGCTCGGGTACGTTCAGTGAACGAATGAGCGGGAATTTCTAACTTTTGATCCGGTGCTCGGAATTGAAATCCGAGGACACCGATGAACTCGCAGCGCCGATTTTCACTTAAGGAGACCTTTTCCGAAGTTGCGTTTATTGCGGGATGAAAGTTAGTTTTTGGGAGAATTATAAAAAGTTAAATAAAAATGTGGAACACTTTTTATTTTTTTTACTTGTTGGTTAACTCCTCTCAAAGGAAGTTAAAGGTGGGACCCACATCCACTTAACCTCCCTTGGAAGGATTAAGTGTGGTGGGGCCCACATGAAACCCAACTTTCCATCTCCTCTCAAAACTCCCTTAACTCCCCTTTTAAATGTAATTGACAACTTAACTTATTAATTAGGTTGAGTTGTTTAAACTTTTTCAAACCTTTGAAATTCAAATGGTTTGGTTGAGTAAATAAAATAATCCCTTAGCTTATTTTATTTGGTTAGAATTGTTTATCCATCTTGAGAGGATTTGAGAGCTCCTCCTTCTTCTTCAAACCTTGACGAAGAACGCGAAGAACTTTCGAGCTCTGACGAAGAACGCCGCTCCTCTCTTCTTCGTAGACGATTGTATCCGAAGATCGACGACGCCCTCCGTGTCAACGAAAGGGAACGCCGCTTCCTCCTCGGACTTCCTTCGTAGGCTTACGAAGATTCGCCAATGACGTACCTCTTCGGACATACCTCTTCGTCATCGGATTTGAAGAACGATTACCGCGACGCCCGACCTCCGCGACGTTGTCTTCCGCGGGTCATTGACAATCTTCGAACTTGAACCCAAGGTAGGGGTTTGTTGTGGTTTATTTTCCTTACTCTCGTTCTTGGTTCTAGAATGATAATTTGTGATTAAATATTTAAGAGTTATCATCTAACGAGAGGGGGGTCGGACCGCACAAACACGGCTGAATTCCCCCCTCCTTTGTTCTTAGTTATTTATATAATCTTGTGATGAACGAGAAGGCGTGGTGCCGTCGCACCACGCGGGAATCGCCCGGCTTATTTACGCGACGCCGTCCTGTCGCGCCGTGGATGGATTATCAAGAACGCGACACCGTCGCCCCGCGTCGAAGGGAACCGAAGGCGCCACGGCCGGAGCGGGACCGCGGCGGAGGGGCGCGGTGCCGTCGCACCGCGCCGGACGACGAACACCGCGGCCGGTTCCGGGACGCGGCGGGACGAGAGGACCGGCGGCGTCGGAAACCAGAAGGGGACCGGCTTTTCCGGTCCCGTTGAAGAAAAACCGGCCGGCCAGGTGGGCCGGCCGGAAGGTCAAAGACCGGGGGAATTTAATTCCCCCGGTCAACTCAAAAGCCCCCCCCCCCCCCATTTATTTTGGGGGGGGGGGGTTCATTAAGGGGGGGCAGGCGGCCCCCCGGTTTCCCTCAAGCAGGCCCCCACGAAGGGGGCCGGTTCATTTAAGAGGCGCGGCTTAAGCCGCGCCGCCTGCTGGAAGCGGGGGCCTTGCCCCCCGCCCGTGGCACCCAGCGGCGCCAGGCCGCGCCGCCGCCGGCCTGGCCGGGTCGGCCCGGACCCGGACCCCCCGTTTTCGAGACGAGTTCGGTCTTTTGGCCATAACTTGAGCCACAGACCTCCGATTGACGAACCGTCAGCGGCTACGCGATCCTTGGATCGATACGGTAGATCGGTATATTTCACTCAAAGTTTCGGAATACTTTGAGTTCGTCCAGGTTGGTTCGTTCACGAAACTAACCGGGCTTTCGGAGCGGAAACGCTCGTATCTTGAGCTACGAACGTCCGATTGACGTGCCGTCAGCTTTGTTGTGTTCCTCTTAGTGAGACAGATCTTTTGGCATAATCCACCCGAGGTTTGGACGCAGGTGGAGTACGGTCGAGTTGGTTTTGACTTAAAAACCAACCGGGCCCCTGGGACGAAAAAGCCAATAACTCTCAGACCGGGCGTCCGATCGACGCGCCGTCTGTTGCGTTGAGTTCCTGTTGACGATACAGAACTTTTGGATACATCAACTCTGGACTTTGTGATAGTTGATGTATCAGCCTCTCGGCTCGTGGAGCGGATCCTCCTGTACGAGCTTGCTGTGTGTGGAAACCCTAGTGCTGGCTGTGACTGTTACTGTGACTACTACTGCTACTGCTACTGATACTGTGACTACGACGACGACAGTACAGAGATACTGTGTGGATTCGACGACGACGACTACAACACTCAGCGATCCTACGTGGATCAGTGCTACAGGTCCTGTGTGGGCCCGATCCTGTGTGGGTCTGATCCTGTGTGGGTCTTTGCGCTCAGCGGTCCTGTGTGAACCAGCGCCTACAGGTCCTATGTGGGCCCGATCCTGTGTGGGTCTTTTGCGGGGGTTAGTTACCTATCGATCCTTCGTGGGTCCGACGACTTAGATGGATCAGAGATCATCTTTATCGTCTTTCGAAGAAGTATACCTGTGTGAGCTAAATCCTATTTCTTTCCTGTGTGGATTGTGTTGTGCTATCCTGTGTGGATTACGTTTTGCTTTCCTGTGT
Source organism: Viscum album (assembly GCA_963277665.1). NCBI lineage: Eukaryota > Viridiplantae > Streptophyta > Magnoliopsida > Santalales > Viscaceae > Viscum > Viscum album. Next base: position 1,146,104,185 of record OY728142.1, on the reverse strand, counting down.
GGAATACGTTTACTTTCCTGTGTGGACTGAGTTGTACTTGGGCTCGGAGGTTGGAGCGTATTTGAAATTGATGAATTAGGTATATGTATGGGCATATACCTAAGCAGTGTCGGTTGTTACTTCGTGATTGTACCTTCCTTTGTAATTTATCCTTTGTGAATTTTTGGGAGACCTTCAGGGGTCTCGGGGTCCCTACTGAGTAGCTTATACTCACCCCTGCACGGGTTATGCCCGCACTACGTTGTGTTGGTTGCAGACGACGGACAACGTTGATCTTGGCTGAGGATTGCAGAGCAGGACGGTACCTGGAGGTGGACCACTAGGCGGGACGTGTTCGGAGCGGACGACGGGACCCGTGGAGCAGTGGAGCTATCTGTACCCATCCTTCAGGTGGGATCTCTAGTGGACAGCTCGGTGTAGCGGCTTTTACTTACAGTTGCTGTTTTCCCTTTCGAGTTGTACTTTACTTTCAGTTTGGGTTTGTATACTGGCCCATTTACTTTTCCGCACTTTCAGTTGTACTCTGCTTTTACATAGTGTTTACTTTCCTCTTGCTTACTCTGTGGTGTTTGTTTACTTTACAAAGGCAATGCCTTCCCTTTTTACCGGGATTTACGCCTTGGTGCTAGTCACCAGCCCCTGGCCTATGGAAGGCGGGCTTGGGGTAGTCACGACACGGACCCCGAGGGTGGGTCGTGACATGTTATTCATTATTCAATCTTATTTTAATTAACATGATTTGACATATTAATCATTTTTGTTCAGTGTTTCATTTTATTAATGGTCTAAGAAAAGATGATGAATGATCAGAGATGCCATTGGGAATTGCTATATTTTTTGCCAGAAATATAGGGTTACATGGTACGTACTCAAAAACACACACCATGTACCCTAGTGCACTGCATCTAGATGCACTAATGGATACATGAAATGACATGAAGTAATTACACATGGTGTACATTGTGTGTTGACCGACCAGGGCGGCACATAGTTTTTCGGATTACACAATGTTTATCGGTGTACACGTCATGTTGTTTACACGAGGTAGTGGCGTAAATTGAAAAATATATGTGGTTATAATACATGGTCAAAACTATATGATACTTATATTATAGAGCATTTATGACATAAAAAACATGTATGTAGTGTACACAGTGTGTATTTCATCAATCCCACATCTGAAGAACATGCTGAGTCACTCAGTAAGAAACCCAGACACATGGAAAGTGGGACAAACAATGTGTAGTAGGTTTGTACATGACATGTAGTCCAACCAAGGTACATAGTGTAGATCCAGGCATGTACCCTGGATACACGTAAACTAATATAATTGTTATGTAGCTGGATGTTCATGTCGTGTAGTCTCCCCTTAATGTAAAACATTAAAATTACATTAAATTTGAGAATTTCCGCATTAAAATGTTATTTTATTGATTGGAACTCCATTGTGTGTTTGAAAATTTAATAAATGTTTGAAATAATTTTAAATTACCATTTAATTTATTTTAATAAATATGTTATTATTAGTTTTACCGTTTATTTTCCATGAATTCCATAAATGATGAGAATCTCCAATTAAGTTCATATGATCATTAAGATGAAATGGAATTAAATTATTAATTAATTAATACAAGCACATTCATCTTAAAAATAAATAACAAATAAAGAAATGAATACAAGATAGTAAGTTTTGCATATTTGTTACATATATGACCACTCATAAGCTTGACCAAGACTTGTGTATGTGTTGTATGTTTTAATTTAATTTATTTCATGTTTTTTCAATTATTTTATATTAAATTAAATGATATTTTCTGATCCATCCCTCCCTCCATTATTATATAAGAACTATATGTCTAAGTATATTTATGAAATATCCTTTTAACTAAACCTTTGGTTCCCATCACCTATGTGTGAGTAATTAATATTTGTAATTAATGGTGAATTTCAAGGAGCATGGAGGTGTTTTAACCATGATAATACTAACTCGGTGGTACAAAGGTGTACATGTGGAATAATTTAACTAATTCCAGGACTAGAAAATGAAGTTATTCCCCTAGGTCATAAGTTGATTTAATATATGTCCATTAAATCAACCATTAGATAAGTTCATGATTGGGTCATTTAATTAATTTATTCATTTCTATCTATGCATTATTTATTTTATGCATGAAATACCACAATCACATAAATAAATAAATTAATGTACAAAGATAGAAATTAAATAAATAGACTATGCATAAATGTTTTATCCAACCTAGTTAATTAATTAAGTAACATCTACTTAATATTAATAAGTAATGTAAAAGATAAAAAATGATAAAATTTATGCATAATAAATTAAAATACCTCAATTAAATATTAAGTCCGACTTCTACTTCCATCACTTGATTAGGAATGAAACTAAATACAAGTAAGTGTTTGAACTACCCTTATTGGGACACTTACGTCTATATAGGGATTTATTATGAATGTTTTTTTGTTTAATTAAATATTTTACATGAAGAGGAGTAGTACTTGATAGACTTGGTGTAATTTGGAGGCTAGTGTTGAGGAAATACAAGTCAGGATTTTATGATATGGGAGTCCACACAATGGATCAAGGAGTTACAAGCCCACAATTATAAAAGTACTACCTACCTAAATACTATCAAGTAGCTTAAACAACCCTTATTGGAGTTATACGAAGGGAAATATGGATCCTTTCCACGGGAATGTTCTAGAAACTAGATATTCTGATTTCAATGGAGAGGGATATTAGAACTTGATAAAATAGTTGGATATTTAATAATTAATAAAATAATTAATTTATTATATCTCACATAATTTTTGATAAAGAAAAGTAATAATAATATGATCTTTTAATTTTAAAATAAAATGTAAATCTCATCATTCAAATTATCCCTATGGTCAATATTGGATAAAGACAACCTCCTAACTAGCAATAACTTCCAAGAATGGTATAGACATATTTGGGCTATTTTTTTCCATGAACAAAAATCATACATGCTATAATACTCATTTGCTAATCCACATGCTAAGGAGGTGAGTGATGAATAGTTCCTTGTCTATGATAAACATATGAACGATGTAGTTGACATTCAATGTTTGATTTTTTATTCTTTGTCAAGTGAATTCATGAAGTCTCATGAAAACATGGATGCATATAGCATGCTTGAGAATCATCATGTTATTTACCAGGAGATATCTAAACACGAACGATTTTAGATTTCCAAGGCTCTCTTTCAGAGAAAGCTTGGAGAGGGTTCCCCATATGGGCCTCACACAATCAATATCATTGGCTACATTGAGTGCCTAGAGGATCTAAGGTTTAAACTCCCAGAATAACTGAGAACCAATCTCATTTTAGCATCACTCTCTCAGTGATTCTCCATATTTTTTTGTAAATTTTAATATGAACAACATTAATAAGACTTTTCTAGATCTTCTTACTGTACTTATCTAAGTAGATAAGGATATGAATCATAAAAAGACTTCTATACTTATGGAGAACAAACTAAAATAAAAAGAAAAAATATTTAAGCCCAATGATTGTCACCGAATTCAAAGAAGTGGAAGGTAAAGGGGAAAGAAAGATAACATGATTCAGTTTGTTTCTAAGGTGGTAAAAAGATCCACTGGAGGATAAAATACACCAATCCAAAGAAGCAAGGGGAATCTTTGGGTGATTTTTTTTTATCGAGTACAATTTATCTATTTCTAAATTTTTTTTATTAGATACAGATTTTGGTGCTCACACATGTATTTAAATATAGGAACAAATTATATTTAGAAATATTGACCAAGGGGAGGTAGATCCATATATAAGGTCTGACCTTATACATTACTTAATCTTAAGATAATTCAATAATTTGACTTTCAAAAACATCAAGGATCTTTTCAAGTTTAGAGATTTAGAGAACTAGGCCATAAATTATACATATTGACCTGATTATTAAAATGTAGACACTTTTACTCACTTTCCATTTTTTTTATAAAACAAAAACTTTAAAATGAAACATGGTTTTTTTTCATGCTTAAACATAATAACTTTTCCATGATCCCATCCTTGAATCTATTCTTCTTTAAATCATATGGAAAACATTTCAAAACTTAGGATGAGCATAAAAAGTTCAGTAAGGGATACAAAAATAAGGAAAACTGTTATCTTTTCAAAAACATGTAAACCATGAATACATTATCATAAAGTAATACTTTTCACCTTTATGAAGTAGTAAACACTCTTCATCGAATATAAGCTCATTGCATACCTTTTTGTAACAAAATTATTACCATAAAAACCATATAAAGCACAAAAAACATATAAAAGGTAACTTGGGACATAATCATACTTAAATGGAATAACCATACGATTGACTTCCACACATATAATTCTTACAAATGGAATAGCCATACAACTGAATTCCATACCCAATGCATTGGAGGTTATAACCTAAACACCCATCCTTGGTTTATCATGGAATAACCCATCTTTGGTTTATCACCTAACCACTCTTCTTTTTTTTTATCACATAACCACCCGTCAAATGTCTAAGTACAATTATAGAATCATAACACATAAAGATTGCAATTATCAACATTTCACTCTTGACATTTAATTTTCAATCACAAGAAATCAGTTCAGGATATTAAAATAGTAAATCCACTTTCAAAACCATTTTCAATACCAAAACACCCAAAAAGGGAATAATAGATTTCTTTTCGTTTTAAAAACATTAAGGCTTATAGAGGAATCCAAATATCAAATAACAGTTATGGTGATAGAGGAGTCGCTGTCGTCGCATACGTTAAAAAAATTCATTTTTGTTGTTTAGTAAAACACTTCAAAGAAAAAAGATTCCATTTTAATTAAATTAAAATTCAAAGGGGTTTATTATACACCGTATAAAAATAATTTTGTGTATAACATCAAAATATGCCTTAATTAAAGGAGATTGAGACGAAGTCCCTTACCTTGAGTCTGACTCATCACGTACAATAGTTATGTGCATGAATAATAAAATTAGGTTAATTTATAATTTCTTGAGAACCTTTTTCAAGTTTATTATTACTTTTATATCACTTATTACCATGTTATAAAAATTACATAATTATTTAAGTTCATATTAGATGTTTTGTCGATGTTCGGTACATGAGTCAAAAATGAACTCGTTATGATTAAAAATTTTCCATGTGGTCAAAAGTCCATTATCTCCAGAATAGTATTCATGATTTAAATATCATATATATCCAGTAAATATGTTTTTATAATAATCCATAATATTTGGAGATAATAAATGAAATGCACCGTTCATGGAGACGGTAGGTCGTATGAACGCATGAATGCTACTTTTATTTATTTGTCATATTAAAGGAATGAAAACTAAATGATACATAGGTATATTATAATTATATTATAATATATATGTTATATATGCTACATAAGTTCATTAATTTCATTGTTTATATGTTCCATGTATGTCATGAATGAGTCATATCACTTTGAGGGGGCGGTAGACCACACTTCCTCAAATGAAATTATCGTATTTACACATTATGGAAAGAATAAAGGTATGTTATAACAAAAATTAAAGAAGTATAGAAAAACATAAACATAATATATATCATATATAAATAAATTTTCATCATAATGGCCGCCATGAGAGGTGGTAGGAGAAAATTGAACAATCATCATTTTGTGAGGCAGTAGTTCATCGTACACCGAAACAAAATGTTCTATATCCATTAGATGGAGGTGTGTGTAAGTGTAGGTAAAAAAATTAGCATAAAAACATACTAGTATATTTATTATAATTGTTTTTTATAAAATAATTGAATAAAAATAGGTTAGGGGGTTGGAGAAGGAAAAAATGAAAGGAGTTTGAGAGAAGACGTTACCTCTATATCAGGTAACTTCTTTTGATTTAAGCCAAAATGATTTATTGAATTTCCTTATGCCCAAGGTAAGTATTCTAGGGGAAGGGAGGGTTGTTGGGAGATTATTTGATCAGAAGTTGGATGAGAAAATGGGCTTGAGATGTGTGTGTAAGTGGGTAGAGGTGGTGGCCTTTTATAAGAGGGAGGATGGTCATTTTAAGAAAGTCTTGAAATATTATTTTATTATAAAATAATTTTAGAATTATAATAGCTCAAAAGTTATATATTTTGAGGATAAAATTAGGATGGGTATAAATCCTCTCAACCAATTGGTTTTATACAAGTTTATGTCATGAATTTAACCTTATCTGTTGGCTTAACCCTTAGTTAAATAAATCAACTCTTACCACGTCTTCTTATATTTTTATAATATATGGTTATTATAGTTACTATAAAATTCCAAGAGAACCTAAAGTGGATCATTAATGATATTTTAAAAATTATCTAAGTCATTTGTATAAATATTATATTTTTATGACTATTATATCATTTAATAAAATAATATTTGTTTTAAAAACTCATTTATGTCAATTTGGACACTATTTAGTAATTGATTTTGGTTAAAGTCATAAAAACTTGATTACTTAGAAAAAAATATATTAAATAAAATATAACATGTCATAATAATCCAAAAAATTCATACATGACATAAAAAATTTTAAATTATATTTATTTTAATGTTTATAATATCATTTATTTGAATCTTTCATTAATAAGGTAATCACTACATCATCATTGTATCTTAAATAAATTTATTTATTTAATATCTAAAAATTATAAATAAAATACCATGATTTAGGAAATATTTTTATCTTTATAATGACTACAAATAGTTAAATATATTAGTTAAATATATCCTATATTAATTTTTTTAGTAAAATGATACATGTTTATGTTATATTCATCTTTACTTTAAATTAATTATTATAACATGTCATTATCACACCCAAGTGGATCCCAAATTCCAAAAGTTTGGCCTAAGTATTTTTTGGTCACCCATGACTTATTCAATAATATTAGGACACATTTTAGGGTAGTTTTATATTTTTTATAATATTATTTTTACCCTTATTTACCTAGTTTAACTTTTAACCATGGTAAATAAAAAAATTATCAAAGTTACAATTTATAATGTCCAAAAAAAGGTACTTATTTGAATAATTTAGACCTTATGATTCTAAATATGGATTCCATTTTTTTAAATTCAAAACACATATGTTTCATTAATTAATTTAAAATTAAATACCGTTGTCAAAACCAGAAAGCGAGTTTTTAAGAATTAAAAACTATCAAAAGATTGACATGTGTTTATGTCCAATTTAAATGTGAAATTACATCCAGAGGTTTTTTTATTAAATGATAAAAAATTAATCCAATTACACTTTAAACCCAATTAAAAGGATAACATAACTATATAAATAAATTAGAAAAAAATGTAGTTTTGAATTAAAATTTAGTATTTTCATTATTCATTAAAATATGAATTTTATCAGAAAAATATGAAAAATTATACCAAAAGAAATTTTTATGTCCCTATTCTAAAGAATAAGTTTATTATGTCAAATACAACTTAAAAAATTGACAAAAACTATATTTAAAAAGGGGTTTCCATCAAAAGGTGGTAATGCTACTTTTTAAAAATATTAGAGTATTTAATGCTTAAAATTGGATTTTTCTCATTTTAAGCCTCTAAAATTCATTGGATAAATGTAAAAAATTTTAACAAATATATTTAATTATATTATAGTTAGTTTTGTTCATTTTCTCTAATACAACGACTAGGTGTTAATTACCATTTAAAATAATAATATTATTATTGTATTATTTTTCAGAATAACTCAATGTTATATGAAATGTAAGATTTCTGAGAAACCCGTTACTGCATGTCGAATACGCTATCAGAAAAAGTGTACCTTTTAATATAAAATTAATATCTTATTCATAAATATTAATAGATATGAAAAATTTATTATTCTATAAATACCTAGGATGTTACATCCTCCCCCCTTTTGAAAATTGTATCCCCACAATTTTATTTACTTATCAAATAATTGGAAGTATTTCTCCCTCAGAGAATTTTCAGATTCCCACATTGCCTCTTCAACCATATGGTTTTTACACAAAACCTTAACATGAAAAATCACCTTATTCTGCAACACCTTCTCTCTACGGTCAAGAATCTATACTGGATGTTCCTCATAAGAAGGATTATCTTACAAATGAACTACTTATGGACTCAAAACATGAGATTGATCTGGAATATACTTCCTTAACATTGAAACATGAAAAAAATTGTATACGTGGGATAAAATTGGAGGTAAAGGCACTCAATACACAACTGATCCAACTTTCTCTAGAATTTAATAGGGTATAATGAAACATGGACTCAGCTTCCCTTTCTTTCCAAAATGAATCACACTTCCATGGTGAAACTTTTAGAAGGAAATGATCACATACCTCAAAAGAAAGATCCTTCCTCTGTTTATCTACATAAATTTTCTACCTACATTGAGAAATCCTCATGTGATTCTGAATCAACTGAATTTTATCTACCATCTATTGTACCAATTATGGTCCCATCAACTTTATTTCACCTACTTCATCCAAAAAAGCTGTAGTTCAACACCGATTCCCATATAATGCCTCAAATGGTTCCATATGTATACTGGAATGCAAACTGTTATTATAAGAAAACTCAACCAAAGAAATATGTTGATCCCAACTTTCTTGGTAATCCATTGAACTAGCACGCAACATATCTTCCAATGTATAAATTGTTCATTCTGACTACCCATCTAAATGAGGATGAAAAGATGCATTGAAATTTAATTCAGTATCTAATGACTTCTAAAGGCCTTTCCAAAAGTTAGAAGTGAACATGAGATCACGATCAGATACAATAGAGAGGGAAACTCCATGTAACCTGACTATCTCTTTAATATACAATCAAGAAATTTTATCTAGAGACAGAGTATCTCGAATAGGAAGAAAATGAGTATATTTAGTCAATCAGTCAATAATAACTTAGATTTCATTGTTACCTTGAGATGTCTTCGGTTATCCCACAATGAAGTCCATGTATATATTTTCTCATTTCCACTCTAGCTCGGGAAAAGGTTGAATCACCACCTTTGGTAATTTATGATCTTCTTTAAATTATTGAAAAATCAAACATCTCAGGGTAAAGTTAGCAATATCTATTTTCATTCCATTCCACCAGTAATACTCCCAAAGATCTCTATATATCTTAGTACTTTCAGGACGAACTAAAAACAAAGAACTATAAGCTTCACATAACAACTTTTTCTTCAACTGTGAATCACAAGGCACACATAATATCCTCCAAAATCTCAAAACACAATCTTTATCAATGTTAAATTCAGGAAGCTTACCCTTCTGAACAAATTCTACCTTTTTCTGTGACTCACGATCTTCTTTTTGTGCTTTCTTAATTCTGTCTAATAAAGATATTTCACTACCACCTGAAACAAAACATATTAATTCCCTGCACCAAAAACTTATAATCCAAAATTCATCAAATAAATAACCAAAGGATCTCATTCCAAATATTTCATGGTTAATGTAGCATTACTCTTTCAACTAAAAGCGTCAACCACTTTATTTTCCTTTCTTGGATGGTAATGAATCATGAAATCATAATCCTTGATTAATTCCATCCATATCTTCTCTCTATTGTTTAATTATTTCAAAGTGAATATATACTTCAAAATTTTGTGATTAGTATATATTTCAAACTTTACTCCATAAAAATCATGCCTCTAAATATTTAATAAAAAAACAAAAACAGCTTATTTGAAATCATGGGTAGGGTAATTTAACTCATGAGGTTTAAACTAAAATGAAGCATAAACAATTACCTGATAATTTTTGCATTAGAATACAACCAAGTCCTTTCAATGAATCATCACTGTAGATAAAAACTCACCATTCCTAGAAGGTTGGGCCAAAACTGGATCATTTACTAATCTTTTTTTTGAATTTTCTAAAATCTAATTTTTGGATTAGTGGTAACCGCACAAGATCTAAAGTACAGTAGGATTTCAATGTTAAAGGTTCATGATTTCAACGATATAGGTCCATGATTTCAAAAAAAAACCAAACATGACCCACAAATTCAAAAATCAAAAGCGCACTCAATTCCCACTAAATCAGCTCCTTGATGGCCCCGAGATCACTGCATTGATCGAGTTCAAGCTGTCAGGTCATAGTGTAATCCAAAGAATCAGCACTATCATTTCATCACCGACTACATCATCCAATGACCATCGTCCTCATCACTATTTTCCTCTCCAAGCGTCTTTGACACCAACATCGTCAGTCATCGACCAGAGCAACCACCATTCAGCATTAGTTTTTGATACCATTACCACCCACACATCAACATAGCATCATCATATTATCGAACCATCATTTTCACCATCAGAAGCAGAGGCTCATCACCATCATCCAAATCACAATCTTCCACCACCAGTACCCATAGATTCCAATCATCAGAACCGTAGAGAAGAGATTCTTCGAGAAGATCACCCTCCAGCCGACGAGCAGAAACACCCACGCATCGAACTTCAGAAAGAAAGTAAACACAATCAGGGATGAAAATGAAAGGAACCCAAAATGAGGGAAAACCTAGGAATAAACCCTAAATAATACCGCATATAAAACCTTATAGGGGATCCCCGCAACCGCCAAACCACAACGCCCAAAACCTCTAGGTGTCCATCACTCCAAGTAATGATTTTTTTTTTGCAACCAAAATTCACTATTTATAAACTCTCCATATATTTTATTTTCTTTTAAGGTTTGAAAAAAAATACTTATGTGAATTTCATGTTCCTCACGACTTTTAGAATATACCAAAATTTCACCTATCAACACACCCACAAACTGATCCAGAAACTGATGAAAGACCCCATTCATGATATTCATAAATATATAAGGTTTATTAGATAATACAAAGGGAATAACTAAAAACCCATAATGCCCATATCTTGTTCAGAATGTTGTCTTTGGAATATTATCCTTCTTCACCTTCAGTTGATGGTACCCAGTCCTCAAATCAATCTTCAAAAAATACTGATCTCCCTGGAGATGATCAAACAAATCATCAATATGAGTCAAAGGATAATTGTTATTAATAATGATGTTATTCAAGGCTCTGTAATCAATAAATAGTATCATGGAACCATTTTTATTTTTCACAAATATGATTGGTTCACCCCATGGTGAAGTTATAGGTTGAATGAAACCATTATCAAGTAATTCGTGCAACTGTTTTTTCAATTCCACCAGTTCTACTTGATCCATTCGATAAGGGTGTCTAGAAATAGTCTTAGTATCATGTAATAAATTAATATTAAATTCAACATCCTCATTAGAAACAATACCAGACAATTCATCTGAAAAAACATCCATGAATTCATTCACTATTGGAATGTCACTAATCAAAACAATTTATTTCTTTTTAGAAACATGATCCAAATAACTTTCAATGCCATCTTTAATAAATATTTCAGCTTATTTGTATATTATCAAAGGTATGAAATTATTTAATAAAACTTTCTTGGCTTTACAATTCATTTTAGCATGATAAACTAAAATCCAATCCATACCCAAAATGATATCAAATTCCACTATGGGAAGTTTACCATGATTTTAAGGAAATACTATCCCACTAATGATAATAGGAAGATTCCTATAAATCTTTGTTTCTTTAATACTTCCACCTAGAGTTTTTTCCAAAAGTTCTATGTCTAATTCATGAGGTGATATTTCCAATGTACTTGAAAAGATCTCAGAAATGTAAGAATGTAAAGATCGAGAGTCAAACAGAGGGTTGGAATAATTTGAAAAAACCTGTAACATAACTTTCACCACTTCATTTGATGGTACCACATCAACTGTAGTAGCGGAAAATTATTTTTCCATTCCCTTCTACTTTCGATCTTACTGGTTTCCACCCTAGGTAATCAACTTTGGATACACATTACCATAATATCCTATTTAATTGAAACTAAAACATCTTACCACTATTTTTTCATTGCCTATATGATCATCTTCCTTACAGTTATGATAAATATGATCAGTCTTACCACATTGAAATCACTTCCCATATTTTGAGAGGAATTCTCCAGGATAATTTTTATCACACTTATCACAAGTTGGAAATTTATTTTTCTTACCTCCAGGATTTATTGAAGAATTATTTCCCATTGCCTGCCAATTGGATCACCTCTTTTATTTTCTCTCATGGAACACTTGATCATTAGAAAACTCCATTTCTACCTTCTCAGCACATCGGAAAAGTTTTTCATAGATTCTAAACTCATGAGAAGCTGACACCCTTCGATATTTCACCTTTAATCCTGAATAAAATCAATTTATCTTACTATCAATATCCCATATAAAATTTGGAATGTACCTTGACAAACATGTGAAATTTCTTTATATGAATCCACATAACATTCCTTATTTTGTCTCAATTCCAAGAATTTATTTTCCATCCTAAGTCAAATAGCCTTAGGAAAATATTTCTCAAGGAAGATATTCTTAACTTCATCCCATTCCATGGCGTAAATCTCTTAAATTCCTTTGATATTTTTAATCATTGACCACCACTGATCAAATTCACCTTCAAAATGATAAATAACAAGACTAACCTTTTTATTTTTTAAACACTCCATTACTTCAAAAATATTCTCCAGTGCTTTAATCTACCCTTAAGCTTGCACAAGGTCAGATGATCCTCTGAATGATGGGGGACGTTGCCTCATGAAATTCTCCACTATCGAAATATTCCTATGCAATTGGTTTGGTTAGTCTTGTGCATGGACACTGCCACCATTTATCACCTAAGTCAACTAATCCATCACTGTAACAAACTATTCAGTTTTGATTCCGACCATCTTAGGAAGTTGATTTGGAAGGTTATTTCCCTCTGTATGCCTTCCCAACACAGTTTCCCTATTTCCCCTATGGAAAACCATTCTGAAAAAACATATCTTAGATGAAGAAACATGGTAATCTTTAAATACTATATCATTTCAGTTTGACCATAAAGTAAAAAAATCTTTTATGGATATTCTATAAACAATATTCTAACTCATAAAGTTATCTAAACTGAACTATGATTCCAACTATAAGGCCCCGACTTTAAACATTACTTAATATTGAGATAAGTCAATAATTAGAATTTTTATCACATCGAGGATCTTTTCAAGTTTAGAGATTTAGAGAATTAGGCCATAAATTATACATATCAAAGTTATTATTACAAAATAGATACTTCTACTCAATATCCATTTTTTTCATAAAACAAAAAGTTTAAAACAGTTTCGTTTCATGCTTAAACATCATAACTTTTCCATGAGCCCATACTTGACTTTATTCTCATGTAAATCCTGTGAATAACATTTCAAATCTTAGGATGAGCATAAAAAGATCAGTAAGGGATACAAAAAGAAGGAAAACTATTAGCTTTGTGAAAACATGTAAACCATGAATATATTATCATAAAGTAATACTTTTCACCTTTATTAAGTAATAAATACTATTCACTGAATATAAGCTCATTTCTCAACTTTTTGTAACCAAAATATTACCATAAAACCCATAGAAAGCACACATAGCATATAAAAGGTAACTTGGGACAGAATAATACTTAAATGGAATAACCATACGGTCGACTTCCACACATATCATTCTTACAAATGGAATAACCATACGATCTACTTTCATACCCAATGAATTGAATGTTATAAAATAACCACCCATCCTTGGTTTATCACAGAACCAACCATCTTTGGTTTATCACTTAACCACCTATCTTTAGTTTATCACATAACCACCTATCAAATTTACAAGTATCGTTATATAATCATAACACATAAAGATTGAAATTAACAATATTTCACTCTTAAAATTTCATTTAAAATCACAAGAAATCATTTCAGAATATTGAAATAGTAAATCCCCTTTTAAAACCATTTTCAATACCAAAACACAAAAAAAGGGAATAAGTTATTTCTTTTCTTTTTTTAAAACATTAAGGCTTATGGAGTAATCCAAATATCAAATAACAGTTGCGGCGACAGAGGACTTGTTGTCGCCACATATGTTAAAAACTTTCCTCTTTGTCGTTTAGTAAAAAACATCATATAAAAAAGATTCCCTTTGAATGAAGTTAAAATTAAAAGGAGCTTATCATACATAATATAATATAAGGTGGTGTATAACATCAAAATATTCTTCAATAAAAGGAGATTGAGATGAAGTCCCTTACCTTGAGTCTGAATCATCACGTACAATAATTTTGTTCCGGAATAATAAACTTAGGTTAATTTATAATTTCTTGAGAACCTTTTTAAATTTTATTATTCCTTTTATATCACTTATTACCATGTTATAAAAATTACATAATTATTTAAGTTCACATCGGACGTTTTGTCGATGTTCATTACATGAGTTAAAAATGAACTCGTTATGATTACAAATTGTCCATGCGGTCAAAAGTCCATTATATCTAGAATAGTACTCATGATTTAAACATCATATATATCCAGTATATATGTATTTATAATAATCCATAATATTTGGAGATAAGAAATGAAATGCATTATTCATGGAGAGGGTAGGCCATACGTATGCATGAACTCTACTTTTATTTTTGTGTCATATTAAAAGAATGAAAAATAAATGATACATAGGTATATTATAATTACATTATAATATATATGTTATATATGTTACATAAGTTCATTAACTCTATCCTTTATATGTTCCATGTATGGAATGAACGATTCATATCACTTTGAAGGGGAGGTAGTCCACACTTCCTCAAATGAAATTATCATATTTACAAATTATGAAAAGCATAAAAGTATGTTATAATAAAAATTATAGAAGAATAGAGACAATATAAATATAATATATATCATATATAAATACAGTTCCATCATAATGGCCACCATGAGAGGTGGTAGGATTAAATTAAACAATCATCGTTTCATGAGGCAGTAGTTTGCCGTACACAGAAACAATATGTTCTATATCCATTAGATGAAGGTGTGTGTAAGTGTAGGTAGAAAACTTTGCATAAAAAATACTAGTATATTGAGAATACTAGTTTTTTTATAAAATAATGTAATAAAAATAGGTTATGGGGTTGGAGAAGAAAAAAAATGAAAGGAGCTTGAGTGAAAATGTTACCACTAAATCAGGTAACTCCTTTGGATTTGAGCCCAAAGGATTTCTTGAATTGCCATATATCCAAGGTAAGGATTTTATGTGGAAGGGAGGGATGTTGTAAGATTATTTGAGTAGAATTTGTATGAGACAAGGGGATTTAGAGGTGTGTTACTGGGTAGAGGTGGTGTCCTTTTATAAGAGGGAGGAGGGGCACTTTAGGAAAGTCTTGAAATATTATTTTATTATAAATTTATTTTAGAATTATAATAGATAAAAAGTGATATATTTAGAGAATAATATTAGTATGGGTATAAATCATCCCAACCAATAGGTTTTATAAAAGTTTATGTCACAAATTTAACCTTATCTTTTGGCATTAACCCTTAGTTAAATAAATTAACTCTTACCATGTCTTCTTGTATTTTTTTTAAACAATATGGTTAATATAGTTACTATAAATTTACAAGATAACATAAATTGGATCATTAATGATAGTTGTAACATTATATAAGTCATTTGGATGAATCTTATATTTTTATGACTATTATATCATTTAATAAAATAGTATTTGTTTTAAAAACTCATTTATGTCAATTTTGATACTATTTAGTAATTGATTTCTGTTAAAGTCGTAAAAACATTATTCATTCAAATCAACTATATTAACTCAAAGATAAAATTTCATAATAATTATGAAAATTCGTTGATGACAACAAAATTTTCAAATTATATTTATTTTAATATTTATAGTATCATTTATTTTAATATCTCATTAATAAGGTAATCACTGAATCATCATTGTGTCATAAATAAATAAATTTATTTAATTTTTAAATATTATAAATAAAATACCATGATGTAGGAAATATCTTTACATTTATAATGACTATTTATAGTCAAAGAGATAAGTTATATAACCCTATATTAATTTTTTTAGTAAAAATATACATGTTTATGTTATATTCCTCTTTACTTTAAATTAATTATTATAACATGTTATTATCACACCAAAGTGGATCCCAAATGCCAAAAGTTTGAAATAATGATTTCCTTGGTCTCCCATGACTCATCTAATACGATTAGGACATGTTTTAGGGTAGTTTTATTTTATTATAATATTATTCTTACCCTTATTTACCTAATTTAACCTTTAACCATGATAAATAAAAATAATTACTGAAGTTACTATTCACAATGTTAAAAAATAAAAGGTACCTATTTACATAATTTGGAACTTATGATTACAAATATGGAATAAATTTTTCGAAATTTAAAATATATAATTTTCATTAATTAATTTAAAATTAATTCCCTTTGTCAAAACCAAATAGTGGGTTTTTAATAATTAAAAACTATTAAAATGTGAATTTTGTTATAAAAATACCAAAAATTCAACCAAAATAAAATTTTATGTCCCGCTTATAAGGAATAAGTTTATTATATCAAATATAACTTATAAAATTTTCAAAAACTAGATTTAAAAAGGGTTCTCCATCAAAAGGCGGTAAAACTACCTTTAAAAAATATTAGGGTATTTAATGCTTAAAATTGGATTTATTCTCATTTTAAGCTTCTAAAATTCATTGGATAAATGTAAAAATATTTAAAAAACATGTGTAATCATATTATAGTTAGTTTTTTTCATTCCCACTAGTACAACGACTAGGAGCTAACTACTATTTAAAATAATAATAATAATATTATATTATTTTTCGGTATAACTCAGTGTTGCGTGTCGAGTACTCTATCGGAAAAATAATCCCTTTTATCATAAAATTAATATCTTATTCATAAATATTAATAGATATGAAAAATTTATTATTCAATAAATACATGGGATGTTACACTATGAGTATCTAATGAAGCTAAAATTGCTGCTATAGATATTGGGTACTACCACCTCACATTTCCAACAAGGATGATCTTAGTTTTGAAAGATTGTTATTATGTTCCATATGTTACTAAAAACACTATTTCTATATAAATACTTTATAGGGATGGATTTATTTTCAAATTTGGGAATAAATGTTGCTTATTTTATAAAGATATCATTTGTTCTGGTAAGAAACATTTAAATAATGGCCTTTATGTGTTAGATTAAATGAACCAAGTAATGGAAATTGATAAAGAAGTTACCTCACATGTATCATAACACACCCAAATTTGGAATCACTATCTTGATCATGTAAATAAAAAGAACTCGACTAAATTACATCAAGATGGATATTTATATTCTTTTAAAGTAAAACCACTTGGTGTATGTAATGGATGTTTATATTGAAAAATGACCAAAGCCACATTTAGAGGAAAAGGTGAAAGGGATAAAAAGATTCTTTAATTAGTTTATACTAATGTGTGTGTACCATTTACCATTGAAGAAATGGATGGGTACTCATACTTAATAACTTTTACTAATGGATTTTGTAGATATGGATATGTCTACCTAATGAGGAATAAGTATGATTTTTTTAATAAATTAAAGGAATAAAAGAATGAAGTTGCAAAGTTACTTGGTAAGAAGATTAAGAAACTATGCTAAGAACATGGTGGAGAATATCTTAATCAAAACTTCATTGATTACTTATGGTAGTTTGGGATCCTATCCCAAATCACTCCTCCTTATACACCTTAGTGGAATGGTGTAAGTGAAAGGAGTAACCACACCTTGTTGGACATAGTGAGATCAATGATGATTCATGTGAGTCTTCCATTATACTTTTAAGGATATGAATTACAAAAAACATCACATATACTAAAACAAGTACCAACTAAATCAATAAATGGTTTTATAAACAAATTTTGGAGTGGAAAGAAAACCATGTTATCAAATTTACCTGTGTGGGGAAGAAAAGTGTTTGTTAAGCCCTCTTCAGGTAACAAAATTTCACCTTAAGGCACAAAGTGTACCTTTATAGGATACCTCAAGGAAACAGGGAGATATTACCTATATGAACCCTCATAAATAAAGGTTATAGTGGAAAGAAACACCATATTACTTAAGAGGGAGAAAATATATAAAAGAGATAGTGGGAGTGATATAGACTTTGATGAAGTCATGGATCAAGGTACACAAGAGTTTGTACAATAACAAATTCCAAAAATCCCCTTAGAATAAGAAACTCTTTTGTAGAGAAAATTATTGTTTAAGAGTACTAGATAGGTTAGATAACCATAATGGTTTGTTTTTCTAGTCACTAATGATGGTTACTCATTATTTGTTGATAATAATGATCATCTAAACTACAAGGAAACAGTAAGTGTCATGAATATTTCCAAGTGGAAAGAAGCCATGAATTTTGAAATGGATTCCATTTACCAAAAACAAGTTTTTATTTTTGTATAAGATATAGTAGATATAAATCCTATTGGTTGAAAATGGGTATTCAAGAATAAAATGAATATGGAAGGAAAAGTTAACACTTATAAGGTGCGATTGGTTGAAAAAGGGTTTAAACAACGTCAAGGCATTGAATATGATAAAACCTTTTCACTAGTTTCAATTCTAAAATCCATCATAATTTTATTTTCCATTAAATATTTCCATGTTTAGGAGATTTAGAAAATGGATTTCAAAACATCTTTCCTTAATGGGAACCTTCAAGAATATGTCTATATGACATAACCCAAAGGGTTTGTGACTCCAAAGGATGCCAACAAGGTATGGAAGTTTCAAAGATCTATTTATTGATTAAAGAAATAATCCAGGTAATTGAACATTCATTTTTATGAGTCCATAACATAATTTAGTTTCATTAGGAACGAATGTGATCCTTGTGTCTATAAACAGTTTAGTTAGTGTATTCATTTTCTTAATAGTATATTTTGATGGAATATTACTCATAGGAAATGGAATAACGGTCTTACAATTTTCTAAGACGTGATTGAACAAATGCTTCTCCATGAAGGACTTATGAGTGGTAGCATATATTATTGGGATCAATATCCATCTTGATAGATATAAGAGATTTCTATACCTATGTCAAAGTATATACATTGAAAAGATACTGAAGAGATTGATTGTGGAAAAATCTAAGAGGGGATTTTTTCCAGTATCACATAGAATTCATCTTTCCCAGAAATGTGTCCTCATACACATGAGGAAAGAAAGAGAATGGATATGATTATATATCCATTAGATATTGGTTCATTCATATATGCTATGCTATGTACTAAGATAGATGTTTCTAATGCATTGAGTGTGGTAGGAAAATATCAAGATGATCCAGATGTCTTCCATTGGATGGTAGTCAAGACTATCCTTAAGTATATTAGGCATGATAAGGATATGTTCCTAGTATATAGATGAGATTAGGAACTAGTCACCATAGGATATGTAGATACTAGTTTCCAAACTGATTAAGTGGACATGAAGTCCCAAATGAGATACATATTTACTTTGAATAGAGTTGTTGTGAGATGGAAGAGCTCAAATCAAGATGTGGTTGCATATTCTACTGCAGAGTCCAATTATATTTTGGATTATGAGGTAGATAAATAAGTAGTATAGATTCACAACATCACCCAAGATCTTAATGAGGTACCTAGTAGTAAAGATCCTATCACACTCTATTGTGACAATACTACAACGGTGGCTCTTTCAAAAGAGACAAGGTCACATCAGTGGACAAAGTACATACTTTGGAAGTATTATCTCTTGAGGGATTTTTATTAGAGATGTGAGATAGAAGTGAGAAATATATCCATGGAAGAAAACATAACAAACCCCTTGACAAAATCCTTGACTCAGAAAAACATGATTATCAGTTGAGGTCTAGTGAACTGAAATTTTTAGGCAGTTGGCTCTAATCCAAGTGGGGGTTTGTTGGAGTTGGTATCCTAGGACCAACTGATTTTACTATGATTAAATATATATTCAATTTATTAAATATAAATTAAACATAGTATTACATATTTTTCATTTTTTTTGTATGGATTTAATGTAATAATTTCTAAGATTATTTGTCACATTGATAAGGTTATAGTAATTCCCATCTGTGATGAGAACCTTGAAGTTCTATGAAAATATTCTTAATATTGTTCTATGGTTGGATAATGTACTATAATGGGGGTGAAAGTACTCATAAGGGGATACAGATTATTCTCATGAAGTTCACACTTGGTAATATACAATATGGGATATTATGAGAACAGTCTCGCCAATAAGCATTTTCCATGTTTTGGCATTAGGCAGAGATTGAGTGGTGTTGCTCGAAGATCATTGGAGCACATGTGGATCACTAATAGAGGGATTATATCCTTGGGTATTCACAGTGAAATAAAGGCAATCCAAAAGGGTCTTTTTTGGATGATCAACATTCATCAATGAATAAATTTCATAAGCCCAGATATTTATTTCTTTAGATATTAAATAAATAAATTATAAATTTGACCTGAAAGATCCTTACTCATGGTTTTTGTAAAGGATTATTAAAATAAATTTTAATATATCACCCACCACTACATGATTCCACTATACTCAAAACCAAAAAATATATAAGGTGATTCCATACTAAACCCTTAATGAATGGATAAAGGGAAATCGCCCTAACAAAACTTGTCCAAGATGAAGAGGACAAGGGCACTAAGCCTTATTTGAAGTAAATAATGTTTAATGGTGGTACACAACATGTCCATTTAGAATCGAGTCCTAACTATGTATCATGGGCTGTACCCATGTCTATTTTTGAGTAAATGGCATGTCTGAGCCCGTGTACTCTTGACCATGTCCATGTACTTCTGGCAGTGTCCAAGTACACAACTCTTCCTGTGTACACCTACCCTGACCATGTCGGTGTCAAAGTACATGGTGGGTCCAAGATTGTGTACTCCTGGTGTAGCACCCCAAGATTTCATAGTATGTTATCTTTTTAAAGAAATCCAATAGCTTGTATTTCACACAACACCAACTCAGCTTACATTAAACGCAAGATTGAGTTTCAGTGAAACAACACTTTAGTATTATAATTATTTAAACAATATATTTATAACTTATCCATTAAATATAGTAATATGAATAATGATAAATAAATTTTAAATTTTATTTATAATGTTTTCACATAAATAATACATATTTATAATGAAATTTATAAGCTTCGATACAATAGTTATATGTTTAGAAATACTATTTTCTTAAAGGAACTACTTTTTATATGCTTTTGTGAATAATAATAAATTAATTTTAGAAATTATTAGAAAATAAATTTGGTAAAATATACATTATTTTTGAATTCATAATATCAAAATTATATTATGTTAATTTTTTTGATATTTTTTAGAAAAGTTTCAATTTTTGATGAATAGTGAAAAATACTGCAATGTTGATAAAAACCGATTTTTTCATTTAAATAATTATTTTATTTTAAATTTATTTTAAAGTCATAATATATAAATAATACATATATTAATAAAATTTAGGTTAATGAAATAAATTTTTATAATAGAATTAGATATAAAAATTTATTGAACTTTTGAACGTCTCTTTTACCCGCCTTCTAGCCACATTTGCAAGGTTAGCATTAAATGTAATTTTACTGCTTATGTGAATTGAATTTAAAAAAAAACATGCATGGTTGTAATCATTATGAAAATTTTGGTCTAATAGGATCAAAATAATTTTTGGTGAATTGTAACTTCTGAATTTTATTTACCTCGGTTAAAGGTAAATAGGGTAATTAAAGGTAAAATTAATATTATAATTATATAACATTACCCTAAAAAATTTCCTAATTTCACTAGATAAGTATTTTTTCGACCAAAATAAACCTTATTTAAAAAATATGATCCTTTTTAAGCCACTTTTATAATATTAAGACATTTATAATATTTTATTTAAAGAAGAGTTAAAAGTGTCATATTCAATTTTTAATAACTAAATCATTTTTAATATAGGGTTATACATAATATAAATTCTACTATAATTATTAATTTTAAATATAATAAATTTATATTCATCATGATAGTTTATTTTTAATTTTTAGATAATAAATAACTTAATTAAAGGCTGGTATAATAATGATGCAGTAATTGTTTAATTAATTGAGATATCAAATAAATGATATTAAAAATATTAAAATAAATAAAATTTTACTTAATTAATGACATTAAATAATTTTATTGATAACTTATACATGTTATTAGAATATTTGAAGTATTTTTTTGAAGTTATCATATTGGTTTGATATTTTTAAAAATTCAAATATTGAATAGTATCAAAATTGACATAAATGATACTTTAAAATAAATAATATTTTATTAAATGTTATAAAATTCATAAAAAACTAAAATTAATCCAAATAACTAGGATAATGTTAAATATATCATAAATTATCCAATTAGGTTTCTTTTTTTTATTTTATAGTAACTATATTAACCCTATAGTTTAAAAAGACTAGTTGTCGCGGTAAGAGTTAAATTGTTTAACTAAGGGTTAAAGTAAAAGATAAGGTTAATTTTGTGACCTAAACATGTATAAAATTAATTGGATGATAGGATTTTGACCCATATTCATCTTATACTCTAAATAACTCACTTTTTATATGACAACTCTGCTTTTTATTACAACTTAAACATGATTCATTACATAAAACTTCACTTGATACAACAAAGAAGATCGAGAGGTTTAGTGTCTTTGGGTCTTAGGATCATTACATAAAAACTTAAAACATGAAATACAACATCTTTATTGAAAAATTCCTTTACATGACCACTACATTCCCTCATACTTAGCATTGCATGGGATAACCTGAGGACATGCATAAGAAAAGGGTGAGCTATAAAACCCAGTAAGGGAGTACACATGGAATAACATGAGGAGTACAATACATGTTAGGCAATAGGCATGTAAATAGAGCATAAGAGAAACATGAACATAAAGGAATGATAAATCATGATAATCATAACATGGAAATTTGGCAACAACACTTAACAATGAATTAGCATGAGCCGTGGCTCATTGCACATGGAGCATGAGTAAACCCTCATTGCACATGAAGCACGAGTAAACCCTAGTTGAACTTGAATTAGCATGAGTCAACACTAATTTCACTTTACATATCATGATACTATACTTTACCCAATGCATTGGAGCACTATAAGGGCGCACCCTTCTTAAACATTTCATTTCATGCATAAGTGTGCCAATGGATCATAAAACATGGATTCATAAAACATAATCATTTATTACACGATAAAGGAATGTGTAATTCATACATGAAACTTTATAATCAATAATTAAATGTGCATAAAGGTGAATACCCTTGATGGAGAAATGGGCATGGTATTCACTACACGATGACATTGGCTTAGAAAATCGGTGCGATTTCGGCAGCGTAACGGCGTGACATAATAATTCATAAAAAATGGTTGATGAGAGAGAAAGGGGTTCCTAATCATATTTACATGTAATGTAAAGTAAGTAGGTAATATAGATACATGTCCCAATAATTTAAAAGGAATTTAGATTCATGATACAAAAGTAGTTCTTGAATGTAAAAGAAGAGAGAGAAGTTCCTTTCGGAATTTCGGCATAGTAACGGGTGTACATGGGAGGCATTTAATGAGAGAGAAAGGGGTATCCCATCATTAAAACAATAAGAGGGAAGTATGGGGGAGGTGAGAAACCATACCCAAACATTCATAATTGAAATTAAAATGGCAATACAACTTAATGAAAATTGACAAAAATGAGAAAGGAAGAAAAATCCTTACTTGGAAGTGTGCTTCCAAAGGCTAGAGAGAGGCTTGTGAGAGGTTTCTTGGGAGCTTGGGGCACCATGGGAGGATTCTAGAGAGAGTAGGGTAGAGTTTGTATGAACTCAAAGGGATTTTAGTGAGGAGGAAGTGGGAGCTTGGGTGGGTTTATATAGGAAAGGTGAGAGAATTGTTTATTATTTAGGTTTGGGACCCCTTATATTAAAATAATCCAAACCACAAACCATCCCATGGTATTTGCCCATGGTTTCTAGAAAAGGAAAGAGGAAAACAATATTTTACAAGTCCAAGGTCCGAACTTATTAAAAAATTAGGGTTGCTTATGTGGAGGTGAGTCACACTCCCATGGAAATTAATTTAAAAAGGCAAAGTGTGGAATAAGTCTTGAGGGGTTCATTAATGATTTGAAAAGTAAGTCAAACAAACCCAAAATCATATTATTTTAATAATAAAACATATATTGGCCGATCATAAGGATTATGGTATTTTATTAAATCACCATTGGGTCATTATGATGTCATAAAACACATTATATAATTAAATGGTATTTAATTTTTACCCAAAAATGTGACTGTCTCAGAAAATTATGAAAAATTCACCATTGGATAATTTCGACGTCCTGATTCCAGAAATGACATTTATTTTATCTAAAAAAAATTCTAAATATGTTAATTTTCACTTTTAAAATAAAAACCAACATTTATCTAAAATTCACGAGTTTTGACAGAAATGGATTTCAAACCTTAATAAAAATTTTAATTGTATTCATAAATTTATATGATCATTTATATTTAATAAAAATTAATTTAATATTGATAATAATATTTTAATAAAATATTATTTAATTCAATAATCCCTTAATTTAATAAAATATATTTCTTAATTAAATGATAATTAAAAACACCATTTGTACTTTAAAAACTATTTACAATGTATCAAAAATGACTAGAAATTATATTAATTATTATATACAAAAATAATGTACATGAACATAGTACTACTTATTTGTTACATAACCCCTTAAAAAAGCCACATAAGACCTAAGGGTAAGGAGTGCAATGGTGACAGACTCTTTGGGCGGCTCGGATAACATCGCTCGAGTGGTAATTTCAATCAACTTCCACTTTTCCCATAGACCGTCACGTTTGAGCTTGACATAATGAATCTCAGCTTGGGCTTGGTCAAGGGCGAAACACAAAGATGCCACCTCTTTTCCAAGCTCTGACAAATGGGCTTCATATGGGGCAATTCTACTGGATGAGGCCATCGCTTCCTTTGTCTGAGTAAAAATTGGGTTCGTTAAAGACTTACATTTATACTAATCATGTGATCACCGTTCAACAGCTATATTAACAACGGTCAAAATTCTTAACATGAAACCAAAGAAGTTGACATCTTATAAAAACATTTTTCATAAAGAGACATTTAACTGGATCAAGATGGATTTTCCATTAATGAAACTTTGGGTCGTTACAATATTCCCCCCTTAAGAAATTTCGCCCTCGAAATTTTCCTTTTCCCACACTAAAACAAATGTGGGTAACTCAGCTTCATCATATCCTCCGACTCCCAAGTCGCTTCTTAAAACTCGTGGTTTCTCCACAACACCTTGATGAGGGGCATTGTCTTATTTCGTAGAACTTTTTCTCTACGATCTAAGATCTTCACTGGTTGCTCCTCATAAGAAAGATCATCTTCCAATTGTACCACCTCGGAAGAGAGTACATGTGAAGGGTTTGGTATGTACTTCCTTAAGAGGGATACATGAAAGACATCATGCACCTTGTCTATAGTAGGTGGAAGTGCTAGTCGATAGGCCACAACCCCAACACGATCAAGAATCTCGAAGGGGCCGATGTACCTTGGAATTAACTTACCTTTCTTTCCAAACCTCATGACCTTCTTCCACAGAGATATGCGTAAAAACACCATGTCTCCAACTTTAAACTCAAGGTCTCGTCAACGATTATCTGTATAACTCTTCTGTCGACTCTGGGCTACCTTGATATGATGCTGAATGGTTTTAACCTTCTACACTATTTCTTAGACCATTTCTGGTCCAAGCAGCTTACGTTCACCGACCTCATCCCAACATGCCGGTGTTCTTCACATTTTCCCATAAAGGGCTTCATATGGTTCCATTTGGATGCTCGAGTGGAAACTGTTATTATAAGAGAACTCAACTAGAGGAAGATGTTGATCCCATCCTCCTTTAAAGTCCATTTAGCATGCTCTCAACATATCCTCAAGTGTTTGGATAGTTATCTCTGATTGACCATCAGTTTGAGGATGATAGGCCGTACTAAAGTTCAGTTCAGTATTCAGAGCATGTTGAAGACTCTTCCAAAACTTAGAGGTGAATCTTGGATCTCGATCAGACACAATAGATATTGGTACTCCATGAAACCTTACCACTTCCCTAATATATATCTGTACCAGTTGATCCAAAGAGAAATCCTCTCGAATAGCAATGAAGTGTGCAGTCTTTGTAAGACGATCCACAATAAACCAGATTGCATTGTTGCCTTTGGATGTCCTTGGAAGTCCGGTGACAAATTCTATGGTGATGTTATCCCATTTCCATTCTGGTATGGGAAATGATTGCATCATCCCCTTAGACTTCTGCCTCTCTGCCTTCACTTGCTGACACACTAGGCACTTTGATGTATATTCAGCAATCTCCTTCTTCATATTATCCCACAAAAAGTTTTCTCAGAGATCTCGATACATCTTTGTACTCCCTGGGTGAATAGAGAAATTTGAACTATGTGAATCATCCAAAAGTTCCTTCTTCATCTCTGGACTTGATGGAACACATAGTCTTTTCCCAAACCGTACAATTCCTTCTTCATTAACATTAAACTCCGAGGATTTTCCCTTTTTGACAGTTTCCACTTTTTCTTGAATTCTTACATCATCCTTTTGAGCATCCTTTAACATTTCCAAAAGAGATGGTTGAGCAATCATTTGTGAAAGGATTGATGATTTTCCATTATTTATGATTCCCACATCCATCTTCATCAAGTCTAAGAAGATTGGATCCTTCTTAATTCTCATCATTGATAGAATCGCTGGATCCTTTCTACTTAAGGCATCTACCACCTTGTTCGCTTTCCCAGGGTGGTAATGTATTGAACAGTCATAATACTTTATGAGCTCTATCCATCTTCTCTGTATCATATTAAGCTCTTTCTGTGTGAATATATATTTAAGACTCTTGTGGTCAGTATATATCTCACATTTCTCTCCATAGAGATAATGCCACCATATTTTCATGGCAAAGATCACAGCCGCCAACTCCCGATAATGCGTTGGATAGTTTCACTCATGGATTTTCAACTACCTTGAGGCATAAGATATCACTTTATCATTCTGCATTAGCACACAGCCTAAGCCCTTTTTTGAAGCATCACTAAATATCACAAAAAGTTCCCCACTTGTGGGTAAAGTGAGCACGAGCGCAGTGATAAGCCTCCTTTTCAACTCCTTTAAGCTTTCTTCACATTCATCACTCCAAGAAAACTTTACTCCCTTTCGAGTTATGTTGGTAAGAGGGTTGGAAAATCGTGAGAAATTTCTCACAAATCATTGATAATATCCAGCTAACCCCAAGAAGCTACGGATATCCGTTACCGATGTTGGCCTCAGCCATCCCTCAATTGCATCTATTTTGGAGGGATCCAAAGATATCCCATTTCTTGTGATGATATGGCCCAAGAATGAGACTTCCTTCAACCAGAACTCACACTTTCTGTACTTTGCATAGAGCTTCTCCTTGCGCAAAGTCTCTAGTACAGTTCTTAAATGCTCCTCATGGTCCTCCTTGGTTTTGGAGTATATTAGAATATCATCTATAAAAACTACCAAAAATTTGTCAAGGTAATCTCTAAAGACTCAATTCATCAAGTCCATGAATATTGCTGGAGAATTGGTGAGTCCAAAAGGCATTACTATGAATTCATAGTTACCGTATCTTGTACGAAAAGCAGTCTTGAGGATATCTTCCTTCTTCACCCTTACTTGATAATATCCTGACCGCAAGTCCACCTTGGAGAAGTATTGTGCTCCACTCAACTGATCAAACAAGTCATCTATTATTGGGAGAGGATGCTTGTTATTTATTGTGATTTTGTTAAGTTCACGATAATCGATGCAGAGCCACATTGACCCATCCTTCTTCTTGACGAAGAGGACTGGTGCACCCCATGGTCAAGCACTTGGGCGTATAAACCCTTTATCCAGATTCTTCTATAGTTGTTTCTTCAGCTCTTCAAGCTCAACAACAGCCATTCTATATGGAGTCTTGTATATTGGTAGTGCCCCAGGTATAAGTTCAAGTTAGAACTCAACATCTCTTCTTGGAGGAAGACCAGGCAGTTCCTCGGGAAACACTTCCGCGAATTCCCTCACAATAGGCATTTCTTCAAGGATGGTTTCTTCCTTGGACTCAATCATCTGAGCCATATACGCATGCTCATAGGGCAGTAATATCCATGCTTGAGATGATGGATCTAAAGGAGATTCATCTTCCTCCTGACACTTGTAAAGAATCGGGGGTCGATTCTCCATATGGAGTGTGATTTCCCTCTCCCGACAATTTATATTGGCTCTATATAAGGAAAGCCAATCCATGCCAAGAATTGCATCAAATTCCACCAAAGGGAGTATGATGAGGTTCGTTGGGAAATTCAATCCACAGATTATTACAGGGGAGGACTTATATTCATGGGATGCAATGATTCCCCCATTTGTTGTACTCACCGACATCTTTACTTCCATGATTTGTGGTGGTGCTGGGATTGTTCTACTAAACTGTCGAGATATAAAAGAATGTGTAGAACCTGAATCAAAAAGTACGTTCGCTATTCTTGAATGAATAACTAGAATACCTGTCACCACTTCGTTTTCGGGGTTCACTTCGGCAGAAGTGATGGAAAAAGCTCTTCCTTGATATCGTGGAGGTTATTGGTTGCCTCCGACAACCCTTGGATTAGGGAACTGATTTGCAAAATGACCCGGTTCTTTGAATTTATAGCATTGAACAACGCATTGAGGTTCGAACAGAGCATTACTCTCCTCTGTCATAGTCGCGGGTCCTTCTTGCCGATAGTTAATAGCTAGGTGCCCTTCTCTTCCACACCTGAAGCATTTTCTCGTCCCCTTAAGGCAATTTCCAGGGTGCTTCTTTCCTCACTTTTGGAAAGTGGGGTGCCAGAACTTCTTAGCGTCGTTGGATTTATCCATCGGACCACCAACATTGAAGTCCACCTTACGCTTCTGGTCCCCATGATACCCCTCTGATTCTCCGATCTCCATTTCGACCTTGAGGGCATATCGGACAATTTCCTCATAGCTGTTGAAGTCACAGATCGCTAATGCTTTCCACAAGCTAGGCTTCAGCCCACCAAAGAAGCGGTCAACCTTGCATTTGGGGGTAACGACAAAGCCGGAAGCGTATCGTGCAAGACTTGTGAAGTTTTCCTCGTACGCTCCCACCGATTTTTCATCTTTTTGCTTGAGGGAAAGGAAGGCCCTTTCCATCTTAATACGGAGGGTGCGCGGAAAATATTTATCGAAAAACATCTTCCGTAATTCCTTCCATTCCAAAGCCTCGATCTCCTCCTCAGGATTCGTATTTTTGATCAATGTCCACCATTGATCAGCTTCACCCTCCATACGATAATCCTCCAGGAGAACCTTCTCTTGTTCAGAACATTGGAGGATGGAGAATATCTTTTCAGTGGAGTTGATCCATTGTTCAGCGATCGTGGGATCAGATGATTCACTAAAAGTTGGAGGCCTTTGCCTCATGAAGCTCTTGATAGAAACTTGTTCCTTATTAGGGGGGTTTGGAAGTTCCTCTTGACCCGTGTTTCTATTCAAAACTTGAGTTAGCTAAGAGAGAAGCGTGAAAAAGTTCACGATTCCCACTCCCATTGGATTGGGCATCTCATTAGTGCAATCATTACACTGATCTTCACAACGGTTGTTAGCCCGAGTCCTCCAATTACCGACCATTGGCTGGAATAAAAGGAAAGTTTGGGGTAACACATAAAGGGTAATCCAAAGACAAAAGTTGATGACTTATAAATAAACTTTAATTTCCTTAACTCATGATTCTATAGGATTTAATCTAGGCTTTTCATGATCTACTTTCTAACATATATTCTTAGGGGAATTTTTCCCTTAATAAGGGTTCATACCAAGATTGTGAATTTATCAAAACATATCCCCCAGGAGTGTCGTAACCAAGAGTGCAGCAAGGCCCATTTTCATGCACCAGTTCCCATTCGAGTCTAGCTCAAAGCGGTGTTTTCGGGTTTTACCCCTAGGATACATCTGTGCCAGAGCCGCCTCTACTTGCTCGTATCCAGACAGGGATGTATTTGTTTGATAAACCACTTACCTAGTATTTACCATAACTTAGGGATGTTTTTATTATACTTAGTCTTGTATCCAATGCTTTACTAGGGTTTCCTAATCCCAAAAATAACTAAACCTATCCTCTGATACCAACTATTACAACCCTGCTTTTTATTACAACTTAAACATGATTCATTACATAAAAATTCACTTGATATAACAGAAAAGATCAAGAGGTTTAGTGTATTTGGTGCTTAAGATCATTACATAGAAACTTAAAACATTAAATACAACATCTTTATTGAAAACTTCCTTTACATGACCACTACATTCCCTCATACTTAGCACTGCATGGGATAACCTGAGGACATGCATAAGAAAAGGGTGAGCTATAAAGCCCAGTAAGGGAGTACACATGGAATAACATGAGGAGTACAATACATGTTAGGAAATAGGCATGTCAATAGATAATAAGAGAAAAATGAACATAAAGGAATGATAAAGCATGATAATCATAACATGGAAATGTGGCAACAACACTTAACATTGAATTAGCATGAGCCGTGGCTCATTGCACATGGAGCATGAGTAAACCCTCATTGCACATGAAGCACAAGTAAACCCTTGTTGCACTTGAATTATCATGAGTCAACACTCATTGCACTTGACGTATCATGATACTATACTTTACCCAATGCATTGGAGCGCTATAAGGGCGCACCCTTCTGAAACATTTCATTTCATGCATAAGTGTGCCACATGGATCATAAAACATGGATTCATAAAACATAATCATTTATTCCACGATAAAGGAATGTGGAATTAATACATGAAACTTTATAATCAATAAGTAAATGTGCATAAAGGTGAATACCCTTGATGGAGAAATGAGCATGGTATTCACTACACAATGACATTGGCTTAGAAAATCGGTGTGATTTCGGCAGCGTAACGGCGTGACATAAGAATTCATAAAAAATGGTTAATGAGAGAGAAATGGGTTCCTCATCATATTTACATGTAATGGACAGTAAGGAGGTCATATAGATACATCTCCCAACAATTGAAAATGAATTTAGATTCATGATACAACATTATTGCTTGAATGTAAAAGAAGAGAGAGAAGTTCCTTTCGAAATTTCGGCATAGTAACGGGTGTACATGAGAGGCATTTAATGAGAGAGAAAGGGGTCTCCCATCATTCAAAAAATAAAAGGGCAGTATGGGGGAGGTGCGAAACCATACCCAAACATTCATAATTGAAATTAAAAGGGAAATACAACTTAATGAAAATTGACAAAAATGAGAAAGGAAGAAAAAACCCTTACTTGGAAGTGTGCTTCCAAAGGCTAGAGAGAGGCTTGTGAGAGGCTTCTTGGGATCTTGGGGCACCTTGGGAGGATTATAGAGAGATTAAGGAAGAGGTTGGACGAACTCCAAGGGACTTTAGTGAGGAGGAAGTGGGAGCTTGGTTGAGTTTATATAGGAAAGGTGAGAGAATTCTTTATTATTTAGGTTTGGGACCCCTTATATTAAAATAATCCAAACCACAAACCATCCCATGGTATTTGCCCATGGTTTTTGGAAAAGGAAAGAGGAAAACAATATTTTACAAGTCCAAGGTCCGAAATTATTAAAAAATTAGGGTTGCTTATGTGGAGGTGAGTCACACTCCCATGAAAATTAATTTAAAGAGGCAAAGTGTTGAATAAGTCTTGAGGGGTTCATTAATGCTTTGAAAAGTAAGTCAAACAAAGCCAAAATCACATTATTTTAATAATAAAACATATATTGGCCGAAAATAATGATTATGGTATCTTATTACATCACCATTGGGTCATTATGATGTGATAAAACACATTATATAATTAAATGGTATTTAATTTTTACCCAAAAATTTGATTGTCTCAGAAAATTATGAAAAATTCACCGTTGGATAATTTCGACATCCTGATTCTAGAAATGACATTTATTTTATCTAAAAAAAATTCTAAATATGTTAATTTTTACTTTTAAAATAAAAACAAACATTTATCGAAAATTCACGGGTTTTGACAGAAATGGATTTCAAACCTTAATAAAATTTTTAATTGCATTCATAAATTTATATGATCATTTATATTTAATAAAAATTAATTTAATATTAATAATAATATTTTATTAAAATATTATTTAATTAAAAAATCCCTTAATTTAATAAAATAGATTTCTTAATTAAATAATAATTAAAAACACCATTTGTACTTTAAAAACTATTTACAATTTATCAAAAATGACTAGAAATTATATTCATTATTATATACAAAAATAATGTACATGAACATAGTACTACTTATTTGTTACATAACCCCTTAAAACAGCCACATAAGACCTAAGGGTAAGGTGTGCAATGGTGACAGACTCTTGGGGCGGCTCGGATAACATCACTCGAGTGGTAATTTCAATCAAATTCCACTTTTCCCATAGACAGTCACGTTCGAGCTTGACATAATGAAGCTCAGCTTGGGCTTGGTCAAGGGCGAATCCCAAAGATGCCACCTCTTTTCCGAGCTCCGACAAATGGGCTTCGTATGGGGCAATTCTACTGGATGAGGCCATCACTTCCTTTGTCTGAGTAAAAATTGGGTTCATTAAAGCCTTACATTTATACTAATCATGTGATCACTGTTCAACGACTATATTAACAACGGTCAAAATTCTTAACATAAAACCAAAGAATTTGACATCTTATAAATTTTTTTTTCATAAAGAGACATTTAACTGGATCAAGAGGGATTTTCCATTAATGAAACTTTGGGATGTTACATTTTAGCTATTTTAAATTGAAAATAAATTTATAATATATTAATAGTTTTGGAGTTTCCAAAAGTGACCCTCACCTCTCTTATAAAAGTGAACCTCTCCTTCTCTTTTATTTACACATCTAAATCCATTTTTCTTGGACAAAACCTTCCCATTTACTCTCCCAAATTACCTATATTCATCTTAGAGGCAATAATTTTGGTATAAAGCCAACCTAAGGATTCCTTTTGACAAATCAAAAGGAGACACTCAAAGAAGAGGTAATTCTTTTACAAATTCAATTAAATTTCTTTTCTTATTCTACTACCTCTTACTATGTTGTTTAGATAATAAAGTAATAAATAAAGTATAATATAAATTATAATATGTTATTATAATTATTATAAAACCATATTCCTCCTTTTATCCATCCTACGAATAACAATATCACCATGCGTGTGTACGTATGACTTACCGTCTCAACACCTTGGTGAAATTTGTTATTCAAAATTACTTTATTTGGATGAGTATAATGATGAGTATAATGGATATAAATAATTAATATAATAGGATAATTATTCTGTCTAATTAACCATACAATTCCATACAATTTAACCATCAAGGGAATGATACCGTCGCTTGAACGTACGTACGACCTACCATCTCCACAATGCGGTGAGATTCATTCTCCGCGTTAACCATTAAAGAATAATTATAAAAATATATATAATGAATAATTATGAAATATATGACATAATAATTTTACTGATATTATATATATATATATATATAAGTTATTTACTTACTTCAATTTAATACGATAAGAAAACAAAAACAACGTTCATGCGTACGTACAACCTACCGTCTCCATAAACGGTGTATTCCTTTTCATATATATATATATATATATATATTATATATATATTTATAAAATGAATATAAGTGATATATAAATCATTTTATACATTCTTCAATTAATTAAATCATGATCCAAGTAATATTATCAAGAATAATGAGTAAAAACAAATATGATAAACAAAGTGATTATTACCCGAAACGTTGCTTTAACTTGAAATTGTTAATAAATGAGTAATATTAAGACATAAATGAATAATATATGATATAATAAATATTATTATGATTTTTTAATAAGTTAATAATATGTTTAAAAACATTATACATAAGTTTTGGACATGTACGGAGAATATCAGACCTAAGGTAAGAGAAATATTAACTCAATTTCCATTCATCGAGTTAAACATCTAAGTTATGTTCGTACATGAATATGTGTGAATGAACCCAGATTATTTTGTAATAAATATCTAATTATATTGAGTGGATTTATATTTTTCACACATAACTATTTCCTTTAATTATCTTCACTCTAATGATATGATCTTTGTAAGGGTTAATTTCACAATCTTATTATTATCTGAGGATGTTTATACGTAAGTATCTACGGTACATATTTATCATCCATGTACATGTTTCTTAATTTTTTTTTCAAAATATTATTGACAATTTTTTAAATTCATTTTACCCATTTTTTACTTTTTATAAAATGTTTTTAAAGGAATCTTTTGGTCATTTTCCAATTGAGGTACTTTATGAACTTTTAGAAAAATTAAGGAAAGAATATTTTTTAACTTATATGGAGTGAGTGACTATTTTCAGCTGTTATGATGCCTTAATGTTTTGAAGATTCCTTTTCAATATTACAAGGTTATTTTCAAAAGAAATATTTTCTTTTATAATTTCGCGACTTTTAAATGATTTCAAAGTAAAAAAAGTATATTTCTCTCAAAGAGTTTTAATGATTTTATTAGATTATTTTCATCTATGTCAACATCCTTTGTTGGATTTTATGTTTAATTGAGGTTTTTTTCTTATAATAAAATCTACCACAATATATTGAATGGTTTATGATATGTTTGGCTATGTATGTGCTATTTGTTTACTATTCATGGTTCATAGTTAAAGTATTAACATTTTGTATGTTAGTTTTAATACAAATTTTTATGTTACATTTCACCATTTTCATATGAGTAATGAATTTTACTTAGTATGTAATGGGTTGGGAACCATTTAATTAAATCCCTTTGAGTTGGGGAATGGTTAATGAAATCCCCTTAATGCATTGATAGTTCTCATTAGACAAACTAGTTTGGGTTTTGACTAACGTCTTACTTATATGTATGGTCTTGGCATGAGACCTTGACAATGTGGTTATGATGTTCGGAATTATGAATTATCTCATTATGATATTAGTTATTGATATTACATGTGATTATTTGACTATTATAATTTCCATGTGAATGTTTAAATGACATTATTTGATTTATTCTTTCCATATTATGTTCAAATTGATGTTTAAAAGTCTTATGTTTCAGTTTTATACATACCAAAAGTTGATGGTTATTTATGAAAGATTCTACTGTATTTTTTAAACTTACTGAGAATATAATCTCACCCCTTTATTACATTTTATTTTCCTAGGATTCCAAGGAGTGTATCATGATTTATATGCAGGGTTAAGCTAGGAGAATAATAGATTTCTCAAAGGATTATCTATGTTGTATTTTATGTTTTGAATTGTAATGTAAAGTTCTTGTATGTAATCTATTTTACAAGGATGTTAAATTGATCGGTCCTTATGGATTTGATTCCTTATAATCATTCCAGTGTATTAAAATAATGCACTGGATCCAAGCATTTGGGGTTATGGAGTTACAGTTGGTATTATAGGAAGTCTAACAACAACCTTGGAAATTAGATTTAGAAAATTTAGATGATGGATCATAACTCTAAGATATAATTTGAGGATAAGTATAGAGGAACATCCTAAAATTTTGGTAATGTAGAGATTATGTGGGTATTATTAGAAAATACATACCTTTCTAGATACCATAAGTGGATGTGGTTCTGGAACAGATGTACCTAGGAGTAATAACTCTGACAAGGTGTTCTAGGGTTGACTTGGGGTAACCTGGTAGACAAAAATGGGCCTTATTGCGCACCTGGTTTGACACTCTTGAGGGATATGATTAGGATAATTCACATTTTATTTACCTATTATTATAAAGGATTTAAAAGTAAAGATACCCCTAATGTAACCAAAGTTTATGATTCTAGAATTTACGATGCATAAATTTATGTTATGTTCTATACCATATTTAGATATATAAAAATTACATAACTTTATAAGCTAATATAGTATATTCCATATTATAGAATTGGTTCCTAGAATAAAAAATGATAACTCCACCAATACACATGATCCAAAAAGTAAGAAGGATCATATCTTTCATGGTCTTTAGCCAACATTTTGAATGGAAATAGTCTCCCATGTATTCTCAGCATATGAATAAATAGTATCACGTATTAATAATATCTATAAAGAATTCTATGAGTCCTATGGAATTTAAGGGAATCAAGAGAAGAAGAAGATGGAAGAGAAAAATATGGATTAAGGGAAGAAGTGAAGAAAGATTTTCCCACACGTGATAACAATGGAAAGAGTCGCCTTGGTAAATTATTGAAGGGAATGACAGTTTTTTATAAGTTTGGAGAAAAATGACACCAATTTCTTTATTACAAGGGTAAGAAAAAGGTTTCCAATATACAATGATTCAACTACAAGGATATGAGACACTATCTGAATCAATATACCAATAATCAAAGTAATATACCCCAGATGATGCTATTGGCTAATGATTAAGTTATGATACTGCTTCAGATGAAGAGGAATGATTAATATTCCTATTCAAGAATTATTTTATTATAAATGTATTGGTTATAAGAATTATGGAGTGTATAAGGATTGTACTATAGTACTATTTCATTAAGGATTTGTGATTGTATGATACCAAGTAAAGTGACACAATTGCAAGTTAAATTTTTTAGATTATATATGGTTGAGGGAAAGATAACCCTTAATATGTTTCTGATACTGAGATAATGATTTTGGAATAAAGAGATGATTGATTTGAATATATTATATTGTATATTATTGAATACCTTGGAACTGATTAATGGTTTGTTTATTCCATCATTGTTGGAG
Organism: Viscum album; assembly: GCA_963277665.1. NCBI lineage: Eukaryota > Viridiplantae > Streptophyta > Magnoliopsida > Santalales > Viscaceae > Viscum > Viscum album. Next base: position 1,146,067,131 of record OY728142.1, on the reverse strand, counting down.
TTTAAAACATTTTTGGATTTAAGTAGTATATCCAATATTCTATGTTTTAAATAAGGGATAAGGAAGAATGAATGTATTAAATAAGGTTTTATGCTAATTTAGGGTATTACCATGTTTTAAGAGAATACATGATGAATGTTTTCACATGTTTGGTAAGTGACAAAAAAATATTCATTATGTTATGTGACTTTCCTTATATATTTTGGACTGTGAGTTTGGACAGAAGTATTCTGGATAAGTATAAAGGATAGAATGGATTAATTTTAACATTGGATAGTATTTTTTATGGTAAAAAAAATTCTTACGATTATTTTTTGAATGTTATAATAATATAGGTTTATGAAAAGGACAACTCGTAGGTTGGGTGACAACCTGTCACATCCGGAAAGGTGGTGAGACTTAAACCCTCAACCGAAGGGTGACAAGGGTGAATCACCTACCACTAGCCTACATTATGTCCTAGTTTGTATAACATAGTTTTTTTATTTAAATGGTATGATAGATGAAGTGTAAGTTCATTTTTTGAACCTTATATGGTTAAGATAAATAAAATATTTTTGAATTTTATAATCTTTTGGAGATAAAGATGAGTTTATGGTCGAAATTAGTTAAAGGATGGATCTATAATTGCCAATTAAGTATTCTTCCTTATGTTCTTATTTTATAAAGTAAATTAATTATTAAACTCTAGGGAAGGGATATTAAAACAAAAAAAAATTTCCTAGTAATTTCTTTTCTGATTAATCAAATTGTCCCTTAGATCATCATCAACTTCTAGATTTTTGATTTCTAAATTTCTCTTGCCCATGTTATCTATAACACTCCAAGGTTATATCACACCTAGGGTAAAACCCATACCCTGAAATTTACAACAACCTATTATTTTTGATCCTAACCTCTGTTTAGAAGTTATTCTACTTTTTTAGGAAAATTGTGCATGCGTGATATTTAATATATTTTAAAAATTAATTCTGGGAACATTGGGCCTTAGAATATCACATTGTATTATTGCCTAGATCTGAAAATAATCCATGTAATGTTCCAAAAAAATATATGAAAAAATTAGAGTGATTACATTTTCCCCACCTTGGGGATTTACATATCGGTAAGACAAAATAAAAAGGCCACATGAAGAGATATGGGTAATGAGCACACATCTGGGTCTCCCACTTCTAGGTTCTCTCCTAAAGATTCACATGCTACCACTATACATGCACTGAAGGAATCACTCTCCCAAGAAGTATCCTCTCTTTCCAATCCTAAATCTCTACCAGGTACTCAGTAAAGGTATCTCCATCCTTGATGTATAGATTTCCTAGGTTAATAATATATGATGGGTCTTTCATATACCTCCTTAGACGTGACATGTGGAAGACTTCATGTACCTGGTCTAACTATGGTATTAGATCTAAGTGTTATGTCACCTCATCAACTCTACATTGTATTTGGAAAGGGCCAATAAATCTTGGAGATATCTTGCAACCAATTCCAAATATCTATAATCCACATTGAGGTGAGACCCTTAGGAACACATGGTCTCCCTCCTCGAACTCTGGAGGCCTTGGTTGTTAGTCCACATAAGACTTATGATGGCTCTATATAGTAATCATCCACTCATAGATGATCTGTACCTTCTCTATAGTGGATTTCACCAACCCTAGTCCTATAAGTGCTAACTCTCCTACATCGGTCCAACATAGTGGTGACTATAGGGTTTCCCGTACAAAGCCTCAAATGGTACCATACTGATGGTGGAATGGTAGATATTGTTGTATCTAAACTTCACCAATGTTAGGAGACCCTACCAACTATAGATGAAGTATAACATGTAATCCCACAACATTTACTCTAATACCTAAATGGTCCACTCGGTTTTTCCATCATTCTGGGGTGGAAATATGTGCTCAAATGCAACTAAGTACCAAAGGATTCCTTTAATCCTTTCCAAAACTGATATGTGAAGCGAGAATAATAGTTAGAAATGATATTCTAGGGAACACCATGAAGATAGAATATCTCATTTACATAGAGGCATCTCAATCTCTCTACTAAACTCTCCTCTCATATAGTCTAAAACCTCAAGGGTTTAAGCTAAAATCACTATAAATTGGTTCTTAGCCTTTACTTTTTGAAAAGTAAGGCATCAAAAGACAAACTCTACAACTCCCTTTTTCACCCCTGGCCACGGAAATTGACATTGGAGGTCCTGATACATCTTCAGCACATCTAGATTTATTGCCAAGGGAGATGTATGAAAATCTCTCAAAAACTCCTCCTGCAATTTCGCTGATACCATTTTCCATCCTCTGAAAATAATAACATGATTCCCACCTTTTGAAAATCCATTAGAAGCATGTCTATTAGATATCTAAGTATTTATATTCTCACAGTTGGTATCCCCAAGATATGCCTCCCTAACTCTCTATAAGAGTGGATGGGTAACAACCATTCACTGGAGGTAATCTGCTCTATCCCCATTAACAAGTATAATTGCTCCAATTCCTCACTCAATAACCATGAACACGATCTCCTACTGAGGGAATATTCTACCACATTTCCCTTCCCATGGGTATAGACAATTTCAAAGTCATAATCCTAGAGGAACTCTATCCATCACCTATTTCTCAAGTTAATATCCTTTTAATAGAACATATACTCAAGAATCTTATGGTAATAATAGATGATAAATTTCTTTCCCATTAGGTAGTGTTTCCAAATATTCATTTTAAAGACTACCATTTATAACTCAATATTGTGGGTCACATAGTTCTGCTTATGTAGTATCAACTGGCATGAACAATAGGTAATCATTGAAGATACCAGGGAATACAACACAATATGATGGTCCGGGGATTTAAATTTTTTTCATAGGCGATCGACATAACTATGTCATCAATGGAAATGCACTACCTCCATTTAATCTTGAGGATCACACGTTAAGAAATTTAAGCATAAAATTAAACCATAAATACATAGTTAGATTTGAAGTTGCGCATTCATCCTCCATTAATCTATGATTATTTTTACATGAATAATAAAAATTCAAATTCCTCTCAATAATCCACATGTGATTTAAAAATCTGTGGGAGTGTCGATCATTGAATTTTGGGTACTAGTGCGGTGATCCAATGATTTCTTCAATGTCCCAACGATCACCACATAGACATTCCTTTGATGCAAGAAGAACTTGATTTGATCACTTGTATCGAGATATTCTCTATCTAGAAACTAGGATAGGAGAGAGTGGCTTTGAATAACTCACTGTGAATAGTCTCTATGAGAGATTCTCTCTCCTCCTATATATAGCGAGTCATGAAATTACCCAGAAAATGATCCCTACCCCCTAACATTTATCACTCACTATATAAATCATAAAATAAATTTTATGACTACTATACTTAGTTATAAATGTCATTTATATATTTATCACTAACTTGTAATATAATAAAGATATTATCTGATAAAAGTGAGTCATTAAATTGACTCTTCATTCCCACAATTATTAAATAAAGCTTGAATATTAAAATAATATCTGTTCAAAAAATATTCTCAATGTATTTACTTTAATACTTGTAATACATTTAATAAATAAATTCAATGATAATTACTCTAAACTTGAATAATATGAATTTATTTATTTATTTGAGATCATACATCCTCAGAAAAATCCCAGACCTCAGTGGTGTGGCTCATCATGTCCTATATAGCTATTCACCATAATAGAGAATATTCTTGAATACACTATTGTGTGTGACCCTCTAGGACCTTATCTTGATAGTAGTGAATACTGTTCACAGACCAAGAGAAGGGTCTAAAAACCATCAAGGCCCCTAAAGAGATAAGGAGTTGACATAGAAATAACAACCAACCTATGAAAACACACCGTGTAATATAATCTCTTTGTCTTTAGATATTTCATAAAGCAGGACACACACTTGTGTCATAATCATTTGTTACTTTATTATTTGTAGATCTATTTGGAAATATTTACCTTCTACTACCATAACCATGGATTTATAAAGGTACTAATATCTCGATCAATTAGGCTTGAGATATAAATTCCTCAACTCGGAAGTGAAAAATTATATCTTGACCATTCGATCAATGTTATACCACTAATGATGCACCCGACACAAGCTACCTCACCACAATTTCATTATCATGGTTTTTTATTGCATAAAAGTACATAATAAAAAGGAAAACATTGATAATGATCTCAATTTAGGAGACTAATACACATTTTCATAGATAAGAACAACCAATGTCACCTAAAACATGTGGCGTTCCTATTGGTGGGTCTGTTCTCATGATCTCAACTACTAGAGTTCACCAATTGTGAACTTCATAGGAATAAATCGCAATGCTTATGATACCATAACAACTGATAGTCAAAAATAAACTATGTCCATTCAGTATGATATATCTAGAACATAATACATATTTTTAAGATTAGTGTCATAGTATCTCTAGGTTCTTATTATAGCTTTGGATCTGCAATAACATTTTGAGATGACAATTAATATATGAACAATACCATTATTTAGTGGATACAAAAATGTCTACACTATAATGGTAAGTAAACATCATGAATATATAATTGTAAATGGTAATTTAAAAGTGATGTTAAATTTGGGTCTAGTGCACCCAATTTTACAACACTTCCACTTTCACTAAAGCCAACTTTCTAACCATCCTTCTTATTATAATGAACTAACTTTTTCTTACATGACTATTACATCATTTTAAAGATAAACAACATAATAGTATTACAATACCAGAATACAAGGGTTTAATATCTTAGTAAAATTAGGACCATACATCACTTATGCATAAAAAATAAACATTTATTTAAAATTCATCTTCTTTATTATTTTAAAGATCTCATTCTCCTTAGTACATGTAGTCACTTGAAGATATACATCAAAGAAAGGGGTGAGATAAAATCCCAGTAAGAGGATAAATAAGAAAATTAATCAATATAACATGGATAAGAATAATAATAATCATCATAATCATGAGAGGAAGCTTTAGATAATGGAATGGAATGTGAAAATGCATAAAATTGAAGCATCACGCCTCAATGTTCAGATACCACACATAGTTGTGGAAAAAGCTAACATCATGTCTATGCATAAAATATGTGAATAGTCATAATATTATCATTGTGAAAAAATCTAGCATCATATTTACACATAATACACATCATATCATGAGATACATCACATTACCCAATGCATTGGAGTGCTATATAATTCAGGGCGCATAACATTTACATAATCATGCATTCCACATAAAACATATGTCAATAAAAGTCTTGATGTAACCCATATAATGGAATGATTTTCATAAGTATTTAATAAATCATGAATAATCTTGGGGTTCCCAAATGAAAAGGGAAAAACATATTTGGTATAAATTCATCATTCTTGAGTGAAGAAGAAATAACTCAAGAGAAGTCAAAATGTGTTTCGGAAAGAAGAGTTCTTTTTGAAAATATTTGCACTGGTCATAAAATCATATTGGAAACATGTATATCCTATAAAAAAATGTAAGGACAATTAAATTATATTTTAGGAATATTAAAATAATATACACACTAAAATTTGGCATGAAAGAAGAATAACCCAAAGAAAAGGAGTTGGGTTTGAGAATCCCCTTACCTTATGTCTGAATGATTTCTTCAATTTAATATATTGGATAATCAAATTAGAATAATTAACTACTAATTAAAAAAAATCTTATACATCTATTGAATTTATTATAATTTTATTAAGTTTTTATGGTAATTTTAACTAGTTGTAGAGTTCAATTCCATCATTCCAGGAGTGTTCATTTTCTTGGTATTCATGATTGGTTCACTTGTATAATAGTATGGATATCTATGTAAAATGAGAATAATTATCCAGAATTGAAATTATTTATTTTTAATGAACATTAAGAAATTTAAATGGTCTTATATATTATTTTGTTATATGGTATGAGGATGATTCATTAGATAAAATTTTAATAAAAATGATTTAATTTATTTTGGTGGTTTTTACGACCATCACAAACTTATATCATTTTATTTAATATCAAGTTTATATATTGACTCCAAGACATTATATAACTTATAATATGTAAAAAAATCTTAATTAACCATAATAATGGTTTTATGACCATCCTTGAATGCGATAATGGAAAATGAAAACTCGTCATCCATAAAGGCAGTGGATCGACACATCACAGACGATGTTTTCATTTTTAGAATAAAAGGAGATGAGAAAAGATTTGATGATAGATATTCCATTAAAAATAAAATTATAGTATATATAAGATACTGGAGTTATCATTCCACTTTTGTATAGGTAGGTAAATAGAGGATAAGAAAAGAAAATAAATTTAAAGAGAAGGATTGAGGGTTTTACCTCTTGAATGTTGTCTCCATGAGAATCTCCTTAAGGCACTTGAGTTTGGTATTTTGTTAAGACCAAAAGCTTCTAGATGTGAGTAAGAGGCTTGGTAAGATAACTGGGTATAATTTAGATAAGATTCAAGGATTATAAAGTGTGAGGATAATAGGTGGAGAGGGGTGGTATTTACAGGGGAGGAGAGAGGTGCTTTTTTGATTATTTTATTCATTAGTTTATTATTTTGGATCAAGACAATCAATAGTGTTGATTATCATCACTAAGTATAGTAACTAGTGCATGTGAGTTCAAACTAATTGTTTATTACATCTATAATGGCTAAAAATTGATGTATTTGGCTTAAAGTGTTAAATACCGTAAATTACCATATTTCACTATTCACAAAAATTCAATTATTTTAGAAAAAACCCAAAAATTAAACCTAAATTTTTTTTAATATAGATTTAAAGAATGGGCTCCATTTTTTTAAAATAATTTTATAAATGTGCAAAATTTAATTTTTAAATAAAATCATCATTTATTCAAAAAATAATGATTTTAAAATTATAACCAATTTTATGACATGTTGAAAAATTAATTAAGGCCTCATAAAATTATATTATAATAATAAGACAAAAAAATATTAATTTATGAATCTATTTTATTAAAATATTTTTTTAAATCATTATATTAATTATAAGATTGTAAATAAACATTTACGTTTCAAAAAAATACCAACACTTAATTTATCATCTTTAAAACATTTATTTACTTATACTATGATATAATTATATAATATTTTCATTTATAAGATTCTTAAATTTTATTTATACTTTCATAGGTGAGATTACTATTATATTGGGAGTATTACTATTCTTAATCGTTAGGTTACTATTCCAATGATCATGTTACTTTTTTATTGGTATAGGTTCCTTAAGTTCTATAAATATCACTTATTTAATTATTTATTTATGAGAATGATGTTTTTATTAGTCTCTATATTCTATGTATTTGTTTTATACCATATAAAATAATTATAAGAAGGTAAAAAAATTCCATCGATAAAATTTTGGGTTGTCACATTCCTCCCCCCATTTTAAATTTCACCCTTGAATTTCATTTTACATAAACATGTGAGGTTATTAATCCTTCATCGCCTCCTCCAGTTATTATGTCACTTATTAATAATTATGATTCCTCTGAAACAATTTTACAAGGTGATTTTTCTTATTGCATAGGAATTTGTCTCTTCGATCCAAAATCTTTACCAACTTCTCTTCATATAAGAGGTCATTCTACACTTGTACCACCTCTAGATTCAGTACATGTGATGGGTTAGATATGTACTTCCTTAGGAGTGATATTTGGAACACATCATGAACATGATCCATATTTGGTGGAAGTGCAAGTTGATAGGCCACTGTTCCTATGTGACCAAGGTTCTCAAACGGTCTATTTTACATTGGGATAAGATTCCATTTCTTTCCAAAACGCATAAATATTTTCCATGGTGAAATTTGAAGAAAGAATTTGTCTCCAACATCAAACTCCAAGTCCCTTCGATATTTGTCATCATAGCTTGTTTTTTGACTCTAAGTAGATTTGATATTTTGTTGGATGACTTGAACCTTCTCTATCATCTCTTGCACAAGATTAGGTACAAGTAGATTTTGTTCACCAAAATCATCCCAATAGGTTGAAGTTCTACATAGATTTCTATATAGAACTTCATATGGAGCCATCTAAATACAAAAGTGGAAGTTGTTATTGTATGTGAACTCAACCAATGGGATATGCTGATCACATACACCTTTTAATTCTATAGCGTATGCTCTTACCTTTTCCTCAAGCATCTGAATAGTCATTTCAATTTTTCCATCAGTTTGGGGGTGATAGGCCATGCAGAAATTCAATTCAGTACTCAAATAATGTTGATGAATTATCCAAAATTTATATGTGAACCTTGGATCATGATCAAAGATGATCGAAAGTGGAATCCCATGCAGCCTCACCACTTTATTCACATATATATTGGCAAGTTTTTCAAGTGATAGATCTTATTAAATAGTGATAAAGTGAGAAATCTTGGTGAGTCGATCCACTGCAACCCATATCGCATTGTTTCTTTGGATTTCTTTGGGAGACCAATGGAAAAGTTGATAGTGACATTCACCCATTTACACATGGGTATAGAAAATGGTTTCATCATCCCATTGGACTTATATCATTTTGTTTTAACTTATTGACAAATCAAGCACCTTGATATATAATAAAAAATATTCTTCTTCATGTTATCCAACTAGAAGTGTTCTTGAAGATCTCAATACATCTTGGTACTTCTAGGATTGGTTGAGAAAGGTGAGCTACGTTCATTATCCAATAGATCCTTCTTTATCCTAGGTGATGAAGGCACAAAAATCCTTATTCCAAACTAAATGAAACCGTCATTGTCAATGTGGAACTCATGTATATTTTCTTCATTTACTCTATTCACTTTATTTTGTAACTCCAGATCATCCCTTTATGCCTCCTTGATCATATCTTGGATATATGGTTGGGAAATAATTTGGGAAAGGTAGGATGTATTCTATGCTGTTATGATTTCAAAATACATCCTTTTCATATCCATGAAGATATGGTCTTTTTCAATCTGCATCATGGATAGAGGTGCAGGTTCTTTTCTACTAAGTGTATCATCTACCATTTTTGACATTCCTAGATGGTAATGAATAGAGAAATCATATTTATTTATTATCTCTAACCATATTATTTGAATTGTGTTGAGTTATTTTTATGTGAATATATACTTTATACTTTTCTTATCAGTATATGTGTCACACTTCTCACCATAAAGGTAGTGCCCCCATATTTTCAAGGAAAAAATCACGACTGCTAGCTCAATATCATGCATTGGGTAATTATTCTCATGGATATTCAACTGGCATGAGGTGTAGGCAATCACTTTATCATTCTTCATGAGTAAACCACCCAATAATTTGAATGAAGTATCACTATATATCACAAAACTTTCTCCACTTGTTGTTAATGTGAGTAAAGGTATAGAAATCAGTATCTTCTTTATCTCCTTAAATATTTCCTCACATTTTTCCATCTAGACATACTTTACTCCTTTGTTAACTTAGTTAACAGGATAGACAATTGTGATAAATTTCTCAAAAAATGTTTATAGTACCATGATAATCCAAGAAAAATATGGATTTACATGACACTAGTGTGTATGGGACATTCCTCAATTGCCTTTGTTTTTAAACGGTCTATAGAAATTCCCACACTTGTGATCATGTGTACCAAGAATATGACTTACAACATCAAAAAGTCACACTTTCTGAACTTGGCATACAATTTCTCCTTCCTCAATATTTCTAGCACAATCCTTAGATGTTCTTCATGTTCCACCTTACTCTTGGAGTAGATGAGAATATCATCAATAAACACTACCAAAAATTTGTCAAGGTATTGTCTAAAGACTCTATTCATAAAATCTATGAATATTGTAGGGTCTTATATCCATAGCCATGGGACCATTATACAAACTCAATATACAGTTTGAGAGAACATCAAACAATTTCTTCATAACACTCGAAATCTCGAATAGCTATATCCTTTTGAAGGTGTGGTTTTAAACCACTAAAGAATCTATCTATTTTTATACCATTATTGTTAAAAAAAACAAAGGCATACCTTGAAATCCTTGTGAGATTTGATTCTTAATTCGTGACATATTCACCTTCCTTTTTATTTAGATCTATGAATTCTATTTTTATATTTTTACAAAGAGTTCATGGGAAATACTTGTTAAGAAATATTTTTTAATGTCTTTACACTCCATCTCTTCAATTTCATCCTTGGTCTTGGTGTTCTTAATCAACACCTTCCATTGATTAACCTCTCTCTAAATAAACGATAAATGGAAAGAGTTGCCTTCTTCTTATTAGAATAATGGATCACAGAAAAGATCATCTACATTTATTTAACCCACTATTACACAAAACATGGACCATAAGATCTCGTAAATGTTGATGGTCATTGCCGCATAAAAGATTCGATAGCCAGTTTCTCCCTCTTAGGTGAAGGCATATGTTTCACATTATTTAGGTTATTGTTTATAGATTGAGACTACTGGGTAAGCATCACCATGAAATGATGAACTCCACCTACCAATCCATTGGGGATGTTTTTCAGGAAATCACTATATTGTCCTCCACAAGGGTTATTTTCTTGGTTTCTCCTGGTCCCCACCATTTTCTAAAATAGAAAAGGATTGAACAAAACATAAGTCAACATGTTATGACTAAATAATTTATTCCTTTTTGAAATTAATGCTAAAGGAATATCTTGTGGGATACCTTTGTTTAGAATTTTTATAAAACAAATATTCTTGGGTGCTTACATACACTTAGTCTTATACTAATGGTTTTCACTAATGTTCTATAATCCTAATTCCCAAATTAACTAAACCATACTTTGATACCAACTATAGCACCCCTATTTTTTTATTACATGACTATTACATCAATTTAAAGATAAATAACATAATAGTGTTACAAAACTAGGATCCAAAGGTTTAGTATCTTGGGAAAATTAGGACCATGCATCACTTATGTGTAAAACACAAACATTTATTTAAAAAATAATCTTCTTTATTCATCAAAATATCATGTTATCCTTACTAAATGTAGTCACCTGAGGATATACATCAAATAAAGGGGTAAACTAAAAGATCAGTAAGAGGATAAACAAGGACATGAATCAATATGACATGGGTGATCATAATTATCAAAACTATAAGCATATAATAAACATCATAATCATGAGATGAAGATTTATATAAATTTATGGAATGTGGAAATTCATAAAAATGAAACATCATGTCTTAGTGGTCAAATACCACACATAGTTGTGGACAAACATAGCATCATGACCACATATAAAATATGTGAATAATCATAACATCATAATTGTGAAAAAATATAAAATAATTTTCATGCATAATACATATCACATCATGAGATACATCACATTACCCAATTTAATGGAGTGAAATATAATTCTGGGTGCACCCATAACATTATAAAAATTTACATAATCATGCATACCACAAAAAACATATATAAATCAAAGTAATGAAGTTAACCATATAAAGGAATGTTTTTCATAAGGATTTAATAAATAATGAATAATATTGGGGTTCCTAAATGAAAATGGAAAAACATATTTGGTATAAGATTAATCACTTTTCAGTGAAGAATAAATAACTCAAGAGAAGTCAAAATGTGTTTTGGAAAGAAGAGTTATTTTGGAAAATATTTTCACTTATCATAAATTAAGATTAGAAACTTGTTTATCCTAGAAAATAAAAGTTAAAGACAATGAAATTATATTTTATTAATATTAAAATAATATCTACATTAAATTTTTTCATTAAATAGGAATAACCTAAAAAAGGGAGTTAGGTTCGAGAATCTACTTACCTTATGTCTGAATGTTGTATTCACTTTAATATCCTGAATAATAAAATTAGATTCATTTATTACTAAATAAATAACCTCTTATACATGTATTTTATTTATTATAATTTTATTAAGTTTTTTCATGTCCATTATGATGAGTTATAGAGTTCAATTATGTCATTCCAGGAGTGTTTATTTTCTTGGTATTCATGATCGGTTCACTTGTATACAAGTATAGATGTTCATGTAAAATGAGAAAAATTATCCAGAATTGAAATTATATATTTATAATGAACTTAAATATGTTTAAATGTACTTATATATCATTTTTATATAGTATTATGGTGATTCATTAGATAAAATGTTAATGAAAATGATTTAATTTATTTTGGTAGTTTTTAAGACCATCATGAAATTATATTATTTCATTTAATATCATGTTTATATATTGGTTCAAAAAAATTATATAAATTATAATATGTATAATAAAATATTAATTAACCATAATAATGGTTTTATGAATAGCCTTGAATGCAGTAATGGAAAATGAAAACTCATTATCTATAAAGGCAGTGAATCGACACGTCACGGATGATGTTTTTCATTTTTAGAATTAAAGGAGAGGAGAAAATATTTTATGATGTATATTTTATTAACACAATAAAATTATATTATATATAAGATACTTAATTTATCATTCCACTTTATAATAGGGTTGTTAGGATAGGATAAGAAAAGAAGAGAAATTGAAAGAGATGGATTGATGGTTTTACCACTTGAATGTTATTTCCTTTAGAAACTCCTTAAGGAACTTGGATTTGGTATTTTATTGAGAAAAAAATATCCTGTACATGGAGAAGAGACTTATAAAGATAATTGTTTATAATTTTTACAAGATTCAAGGCTTATAAGGTGTGAGGAGAAGAGGTGGTGAGGGGTGGTATTTATAGGGTAGGAGAGGGGTGTTTTTTGATTATTCTATTCATTTGTTTATTATTTTTTCCCAAGAATATCAATAGTGTTGATTATTGTGACTAAGTATAGTAAATATTTAATGTAAGTTTTAACTAATGGGTTCTTACATCATAAATGACTCAAAAATTCTTGTATTTGGCTTAAAGTGTTAAATAATGTAAATTATTGTATTTCACGATGCACCAAAAATTCAAATATTTTAGAAAAATACAAAAAATTCACCCCAACCATTTTTAAATGAATATATTTCAAAAATAGAATATATTTTTTGAATTTTTTTTATAAATATGAGAAATTTAATTTTTAAATAAAATCATCATTTATTAAAAAAATACTGATTTTAAAATTATAACCGACTTTATGAAACTTTGAAAAATTAATTAAGGACTCATAAAATTATCTTATAACATTAAGAAAATAAAATATTAATCTATGAATATATTTTATTAAAATAAATTTTCTCTTAAATCATTATATTAATTATAAAATTATAAATAAACATTTACATTTCACAAAAATATCAATACTTAATTTATCATTTTTATAACATTTATTTACTTATACTATGATATAATTATATAATATTTTCATTTATAAGATATATATATTTTATTTATACTTTTATAGGTTAGGATAATATTCTATTTGAAATATTAATATTCCTAATGGTCATGTTAATGTTCCAATGGTCAGGTTACTATTCCATCGGTATAAGTTCTTTAATTTCTATAAAATCACTTATTTCATTATTCATTTATGAGAACAATATTTTTATTGGTCTCTCTATTTTATGTATATGTTTTATACCATATAACATAATTATAATAATGGAAAAAATTCTATTTATATAATTTTGGGTCGTTATAGTTATCTCTCACATGATTAAGACCATTTTTCTGCTAAGTCATGGGTTTAGTTGTTGGGCCTGCCATATCTCTACTTCATGGATTATTCTACTATGTGAGACCTGATATCCTTGAGTAAAACTCCTCAAGAGATGTAAACATCAAGTTTATATTATTTTTTCATAGTCCAAACTTGAAATCTTGGCTAGTAATAGTAATAGAATTATCATCATGATAAGAATTTACTTACTAGGTGATATTTAAAGAACTATAAAAAATTGTTGTGTTTAAGAAACTACTTCTTAGCTACCTTAAAAGAAGTAGCGTACTAAATATTTTGTAGACATGGATACCAATGGCTTGAATGATATTATCTTTCTCATTAACATAGACTATCTATGATATTAGATCATATTGACCCTAGTAAGACTAGTTTGTGTCCCATGAAAACTAGTGACCTTTCCTCTCCACTTACCAGGTACATATCATTTGTACTTTATCAAGTACAAAAAGATAGTTCTAATTACTTTCCTTGCAGTTCTCCTAGATATAACTGATATTTTCCTACTATAAAATATATGTTGTAAATATCATGTCTTGTACATATCATGGAATATGTGATTGATCCATCGCTGAAGCATATTGAATGAAAACCACTACATTAATATCCTCCTATGCTCATGCATGTCTTCTTGGAGATATTTTTTCCATGTGAAATTGGTAATAATTTTCTCTCTAATTGTTCCTTCTTTTATTTTTCAATACTATGTCAGTATATATAAGATTAACTAGGTGTAAACAACCATTATACCTACCTTAGTAGATCCTTTTCCCTCGAAATTAGGGTGCTACTTTAAGTCAATATTTGGAGAATTACTTTCATTGTGGTATTAGCTAACTGTAAGACCAATATATTCCATATGTTACCAAACATATTTTCCTTAGAAGAAAATGTCACTTCCACTAACATCTGTAATACACATGACATCAATTAATTCCAAATTAATATTCTATGATCTAGTTGATTACTTTAATCCTGAACCAAATTTTATTAACTTGCACCCTTATTGGTATTATATTATATTACCATCCCTTTCTGGTTGTTTCGTATAGAAACCTTCCATTATTAGTGGTCTTTACATTCAATGCTCCATAAAATTATTGTATAAAGTATATTTGACAAGTAATATTCTACTGGATTTAGTCATAAGAACTTGATGTTACTAATCGAGCTCTATTAGTACCATTCTTGTACCATCCATTTATAGTTCCACTTGAATTCCCACCACATTATTCAAATTGATAGGTGCCTTCTACTTTAATACATGGAATCCGTCAATGAATTTTAATAGATCTTATCAATCTTATCTAAATTAAATATACTGCTTACTTGTATGAATTGTTATTCTTAATGAATAATGTATCACTGGACGAGGTGAATATAAAACCATTACCAATGATTTATCCTTCCCACATAGTATATGTCTCTAGAACATTCTTCTTCTATGATCCCTTTTTGGATATTGTTCCTATGAAAACTATTTGTGAATCTCTATCATTGACTAAACCCAAGTCAATATTTATCCAACTATATAAGATAGATATGTGAACCCTTTTATAGAAATAAATTATATAACTTGACTATATCTTTTCTATCATATGGATTCCTTTAATATCCTTAGAAACTTTTAGGATGAGTACTTTTAGATGCACATTGTGTTTTTTCTTGATGCAAGTTTGTTTATATCTTAATAAACTCTTTGAATCTAAACACATGTTCTTATGACATAATGGATTTATATCACACTATAAATCATATGAAATTATTTTTTTGTGATATTTGGCATATGGTTATGGGATAACGCCGTTATTTTTGAATCATGTCTTTAGATATTTTTTTTTTCAAAATGCTAATGTAAACTCAACATTGATGCTCATTTTACATACATCATCATGAATCTGATGTGTATAAGGAAATTTGTGTTTAGGAATTTCTATATTCTAAATTTTTATTGATCAATGTTAACATGTAAGACTCATCATTGATCCTCCTTATAAGAATAATATCCCTGATATAGATAAGATAATGTGCATTTAGGAATTACTTGACGCTTCATTATATTGATCGATGAATGCTTGGTCAATATATTATTCGGAATATGAGCCCAAAAAATCTGATATCTTTTAACCATGAATATACCATACTTCACTTTCACATTCCTTAAACACTTAAAAGGAATATCATAAAGTTTACATACCACTACCTTACCCTTTTAATAGTTAAAACACTCTAGCTGAACTAATTCTGAAAGTTTTATGGCTTACCTTTATCTCTAAAGGTTACCTTTTCCAAACCTAAATCTATAAGTGTGTTGATAATACCTAAGATATTTAACTCCAAATATTCTAAAACCATAAGGGGTATACCCTTGACAACTACTTAGTTTTTCTTGAAATTCTTTTATCTTTCCATAACCGGGTATATAAGTCTTACATTTTATATTCATCATGTATTTCCTATGATTCATGTATCACTGAACTATTACTTGAGTATTCGACACCAAAAACAACATTCATTACAAAACTGGACTAATGTATCCTTTTGTTCAAAGTAAAAATGAGATAAATGTTTCTGTAATACTAAATAAATTTTAACTAGAATCATTAACCTTGGTGCTCAGGCAGGAAGAAAGGGAAAAAAGACTCTCAGGATTTTGAGGAGTTTTTAACCCCGGATAAGAAGAAGACCGAGAAAAGGAAAGACTATTCCCACCTTCCCAAACCTATGCTGACTAGAGAAACGGGAAAGAGGGTAACTTCTCGGGGAGCCATGGGACAATGTTTTGAGGGAACCTTTACATCAAAATCTCTCTCAGACTCCATCCTCTCATAGGTGGGTGTATCTTCGGGTGATCAAAAGGGAGATACTGTGATACCCCTGGTTATTAATGGAAATATGATAGCGAAATTCAGTAAGTTCAAGAAGGCTACAAAAGAAGATATCAGTAGGAAAAGTCTTGGGGATGATGCCTTGATAGTGGAGGAGTGGGATAAACTCAAGTAGGGGTGGTATCTAGAGAATCTCATCCTAGAACAGATAGCGTGATACACATCTCAACTTGATGTCTTATTCCTGGAGTTTGGACCTCCGGTTGATATGGAATCATTCCTAGAGTTAATGGATTTTATTGCAATCAAGTTAGATGGATTTTTCACCTCACACCCAAATACCAAAATCAAAGACTTAGCATGGAAGTACTAAGCCAATCTAGCTGGGCATCCAATCCAGTGAGGTATTCTTTTGTTTTGGTTTTTTAGTTGTTTTTTGCTGCAGTGGTTTGTTTCTTTTGTAAGGTCTAACGATTTACCCCAAGTGGGTTCTTTTGAAAACGAAATAGAAATTTACTTCAGAGGAGGAGAAATCATTAACCTTGGAAATTAGAAGTTGTATATTTCTCTCTACTGACTTAGGAACCAAATTTTCTCAGCAGCTTAGAGAACACAACATACTTCCAATAATGTTTCTATAATTACCTGGTTATTGTATTTAAATACACACATGTGATTGGAATAGTTTATTTAATACCCAAAAAGTATTACATAAACATTTCTTCTGATTGATGATTATTCTTGAAAAAGAAGCAATTACTTTCTTATTCAAATCACTTCATTGCATTTAAAATTCCATGATTTTATTCTATGATATAAAAATAAAATAACCTCCTTTTTATTACCTCTTTCTTTGAAGGATGTTGTGAATGCACCTTTAGAGTTCCTCTTTCCATTGGTCGTTTTCCCTTGTCTTTCAACTTTTTCACCATAATAACTATATATTATACTTTCTTTAAGTTCTTATTTACTTAGAGATACTTACCTAGAAGGTCACGAAGAGTTTTTATCCACACTATTAATTTTTTAACTTTAAATGAAACTGGAATAAATGGGTGAAAATTATAGTAGAATGGGATGTATTGAAAGATCATGACCCTCCTTTAATATTTACATGTAACTAGTGTAATTATCTCCAATTAATATATAGCTTTATTTTATCCTCATAATCTTCTCAAAGATGAGAGAACATGTGTAATAATTCATGTCTTGATGTACTTTCCACAACTCACATTGGACGTTGATGATAACATTATGAAATAACCATCGTATGCGTCATACATGAGTGTCCTATAATAATTTTTACACCCTCTCTTCCTGATGTGTCTTAACATGTATTGGGGACTCCAACACCTTGAATTTTCTATATCATAGTATTGTGTGCAAGTTTATGTACTACTATTTGGAAACTCATGTTAGATATGAAATTTTCTTTGTCAATTAGATATTGTAGTATGTATTGTGGTATTACTCACCATTTTTCTACAAAAATAAAATCCAGTAGATTAATAATTTTTATCTTAATTACCAATTTGGACATTATTGATTAATTAAATCATAAACTATCTCCAAATATTTTATCAAATTCTAGGAAGCTTATGTACTAGAATCATAATACTCTATCATGTGATTATTCTCATGGAAATGATCCTCAAACCTATCCTCATAGTCTATAATTTATGTATACACCACTACTTAGAGAATTCAATGTAGGCATTTTATTGCTCAACCGAATTAACTCAAGGCTCCAAGATCTATTAAGTGAAGTCCCTGCTTCTAAAATCATAAATATTATTTACTAAATAGTTTCCTATGATGTTTAAAAAGGATAGATATAGATAATCCATTACTTCTAAATCTACTTAAGTCAACCCATTTTTCTCATAAAAACTCCCCAGTAGTAGGAGACACCCTCAACTGTAGCTAACCGAGCACGCCAAACACCTGGTTGTGATCAAATTAAAATGACATATGGTGTTTGAAACTTAATATTTCTTTGAGGTTTTTATTATTACATGATGAAATAAAATAATTTTCTATCTAAAAATCATATAATATGTGATCACACTCACAACTGATCATGAAATAAATAGAAAATATCCATCGCGTCACATGTTCATTTTATCTATGCATGATTACTTATTATTTTATGTGATCACACATAAAACTACACACACATAAAATAATAAAACATGCATAAATAAAATAATATGATGTGATTATGAGGTGATACTAATGGTAGATCCATTGAGAAGATGATGGATCAAACTAGACCATGTGGGTAACTCCTTGAGTCACGTCGCATGTGACTCGAGTTTCATCACTCACCAACCAAATGAGTTAAAATCCTATCTGGTGCATCACCAAATCTTGGAACGAAGTACATTACTGCTCATCCTCATTATAATACAACAAAACTCACATGCAGATGAGGGGGTATTTAGAATGAAGAATATAGATACCAACTTTTATATGGGCACACATTCCCTTATAAATATAACGATGTAAAGAAGACACAAAGATCATCATTTATTAAAAAAACTATTATAAACATGAAATACATAAATAAATAAATAAATAAATGCAAGATATGTATTGGTCAGTCCAAAAATCATGATTATTTTATATGAATTAAACTCATGTATTTAAATTAAATGCATAAATTTAATTAAAATTGTAATAATTTTTCCAAGGGTGATTTTAATAAATTAAAAATTCTCTCTGATTTTTCCATTCAAATATTTACATTTTTTGGTCCCAATATTAATTTAATCTTAATGCTAAAATTTGAATTTATTAATTAATTTAATTTAATACCTAAATTAAATTAATTTTTTTTTTCTGTAATGCTAAAATAGTATATTTTAAATTGAAATTAATATTTTAATTAGTTTAATTTAATATTAAAATTAAATTAATTAAATAAATTATTTTTGTTCATTAAAAAATAACCCGGGCCCCGAAACTTCATATTAGGCCTGTGCTGGCTAGGTAGAACCTACATAGGACCATGTCAGGGCATGTAGACCCCGTGAGAGGGTATTATAGCCTATTCAGGCCCACTAAGACCCATTCTGAGTTGGTACAACCCATCCCAACCCATTGTGGGGCATATCTGGTAGATCCTAAAGGAGCCAAGGTGGGGGGGGGTTACCTTGCCATACAGGGGTTGAAATACATTGGAATCAGTTGAAGGAGGGGAAGAAGATAGTGAAGAACTTGATATAGGAGGGTGGAGAGGTCCTGGTGTGTGATGGTTGAACTTGGTAGGGAGGAGGAGTAGTTGGGGGTGGGTTTTACACCAGGGTTAGGCCACTGGTCAGGGTTGAGAGAGGTGTGGTGGTTCCTTACTGGTAAGGGAGGTGATTCCAGGATCGGTGGAGACCGGGTGCGAGGAACAATGGTGGTCATATCACAATGATTGGCAGGATGGCGCCATGGTAGGGTACTGGCGGCATCGTGCTAGGTGGTCACGGGTCACAGTGGAGGGTTGCGGCTGGGGGGCTCACCACGGAGGAGGAGATATGGTCAACAAATGACTGACATGTGATAGGAGGGGAAAAGCGCAAATTATCATCTCCAATTACTCCGGTGAACTGGGCGGTCCAGTCCACTAGAACCAGGCCAAAATCTGACTGGAACTTTTACTGTTCACTGGAACAGTGAAAGTTCCAGTCGGATTTTTTCCTGGTTCCAGTGGACTGGACCGTCCAGTTCACCGGACTAATTGGAGACGATTCTAGTCGGTAGTCGACTTGGCTCTTGGTGGAGGGTCTCACATGCAAAATATCAATGAGGGAGGTGGGGATCTAGCCATCGGTACATAGGCTATCCAATAGAAAAGAGGGTACGTCGACAGGATTCCGTTCGATGCATGGGTGGTCATTGGGAGGTGCGATGAGGCCATGGAAAATAGCTCATCAGGGAGGCAGCCCAGCTTCTGGGACATCCATGGCTGGATAGAAGGAAGATACTATAGTGGACCATGGGGAAGACCCACACCCCCTTTACAAATCTTTCCTCTTTTTATTTTTTTTGTTTTGGACATTTGCTGACCCACATAGCCACCTTGTTGGTTTGAAAAAATACAAATGTCGACACCCATTTTTTAAAACATTTAATTTTTTTTCATATTTATAAAAATTAAAAATCCTATTTAGTTTTCTTTATAATTTTTTTATTAAATTATTCATTAGTGGAAAAAATGGTCAGCTAGAAAATACTATTTTGGCCGACTGATTCTCATCAGAAAATGAGGTATAAACAAAATTCATTTTGGTCAACAGTTTCAGGTGTAATAATAACACACACAATATATATATGTTCTTTTAGAATTAATACTCATAAATAAAGTTTCAATTTGAATTAAAAACATTGGATAACTATAGACTAGTCATCCATTGTCAGATTGAAACTCCATCTACGACATTGAGATCATAACATTTCCCTCTTCAAAATTTAATGCAAATTTAATTTTTTTATTGGTTTAAATTATTTATGCATCCCTCTGATACCAATTAAAGGAAATGGGGTGCACAACGAAGGTGGGTGGGTCAGAAATTTAAAATCTTTCCATTGGATATTGACGTAAGTATATCATCACCGGTGATGAAATTCCCTGGTTTAAGCTTGAGGATCATGCATGAAGAAATTTAATCACAAAATTAAACCATAAATACTTGGTTTGATCTGAAGCTGATCATTTTTAATACATTATTCATTGGTTATCATTTCATGAAGAATCCAAATTTAAATTACTCTTGATATTCCATATGCACTTCAAAAATATACGGGAGCATCGTTTATCAAATTTTGGGTGATAGTGCGGAAATTGGATGATGCCTTTGATGTACCGACATCCACAACGTTGACATTCATTCGATATAAGAAGAAGAACTTGATTCAATCACTTGGATCGAGATATTTTCTCTCTAGAAAGAGGGAGAGTAGAGAAAGGCTCTAAAGAACTGTCAATGAATAGTATCCATGTAAGAGCCTCTCTCCTCCTATATATAATGAGTTGTGAAATTACCCAAAAAAGGCTCCCCAGACCCTGAACATTTATTACTCACTATATTAATTATAAATGACATATTATGACTACTTTACTGAGTCATAAATATCATTTATATATTTATCGCTAACTTGTAATATAATAAACAAATTACATGATAAAAGCAAATCATTAAATTGACTTGTCATTCCTGCAAATATAAACTGAACATTGAGTATTAAAATAATATTCACTCTAATAATATTCTTCATGTATTTAATTTAATACTTGTAAATAAATTAAATAAATAAATTTAATACTAATTATTATAAACATGAATAATTTTAATTTAGTTATTTATTGGCGGCCATATGTCCTTAGAAAAATCCTCGACCCCAGCGATGGGGCCTTCCATGTCATATTCACTAGAATAAAGAAGATTATTTAATATGATATTGTGTGTGACCCTCTAGGCCCTTATCTCAATAGTAGTGGATACTATTCATAGACCAAGATCCAAGTTTGGAAACCCATCAAGGTCTCTAAAGAGATTAGGAGTAGTCATAACAATGACAACGACAACCAACCAACAAACACACACCATGTAATATAATCTCTTTGTATTTAGATATCTCATAAAGAAGGATGAACACTTGTGTCATCATCCTTTATTGATTTATTATTATTTTTAATCTATATGGATTGATTTACCCTTAACTACCATGTAAATTTATTTATAAAGGTGCTACCATCTTGATCAATAAAGCCTGAGATATAACCTCCTCAACTCAGAAGTGATAAATTCTATCTTGAACCTCCAATCGATGTCATACCACCAATAATGCACCCAAAAAAGCTACCTCACCATGATTTCATTATCATTTTTTTTCATTTCATAAAAGTACACAATCAAATGGAACACATTGATAATGATCTCAATCCAGGAGACCAATAAACATGTATGTAGATAAGAACGACCAATGACACCCAAAAAATGTGGTGTTCTTAATGGCGAGTCTGTCCTCATGATCTCAACTAATAGAGATCACTGAGTATGAACTTCATGAGAATAAGCCTCAATGATTATGATACCCCAACACTTTATAGTCAGATATAAACTGTGTCCAGTTAGTATTATGTATCTATACCACAAAACATATGTTTAAGATTAATGTCATAATATCTCAAGTTTTTCATTAGAGATTTGGATCTTATATAACCTTTTGATACTATAATTAATCTATTGATGTTACCATTAAATAGTAGACGCAGAAATTTTTGACACTATAATGGTAAGTGAACATCATTCATATATCATTATATATGTGAAATGGAAATCAAAAAGTACTATTAAAGTTGGGTCTAGGGCACTGAATTTTACAATAATCACTGTCTACCTATAAATAAGAATACAAACAAGCCTAGTCCATGATGCATCACAAAACACTAAGTACTTGACACCCTCCACTAGAAATACCAAGATGGGGGAACTCATAAATATCTTACTCAACTCCTAGAATGCATCCTGGCATCTCTCTGTCCACACAAAAATCTTCCCCTTTTGGGTTAAAGATGACAAGGGAGATGATATCCTAATGAAATAATTTATGAATCTATGATAGTGTCCTTACAACCCAAGGAATATCTATATCTCCTTCATTCTCTTGGGTGGATCCCAATTTAGAACTACCTCAACCTTTTTCGGGCCCACTACCACACCTTTTGTTGAGATTAAATGTCCTAGAAAGTGTACCTTCTGAATCCAAAACTGGAACTTTGAGAGCTTCCTGTAAATTAAGTGATCTTGGATCATGTATAGAATCATCTTTAAGGGTCTCATGTTCCCCAATCATATGTTGAGTACACTAGGATATTTTCTCTAAAGACTATCACAAACTGGTCTAAGAAAGGATGAAATATCTGATTCATGAGTCCCATGAACACTACTGAGGCATTAATCATGCATAAATGTATCAAACAGTACTCATAGTGTCCGTAGAGATATATAAATTCTATATTAGGTATATCCTCATCCCTTAATCACAACTGGTGGTCACCTGATCTGAGGTTAATATTTAAGAACCATTATGCCCCTCTCAACTGTTCGAAGAGGTCATCAATCCTTGATAGTGGATACTTTTTATTTACAGTCACCTATTTTAGGTGATGTTAGTCCACATACAACCTCAAGATCTTATCCTCCTTCTTGGTGAACAATACTGGGACTGCCTAGGGTGAAACACTAGGTCTAATAGATCTCTTCCTCCACAAGTCCTCCCACTGCACCCTCATCTCGAGAATCTCTATGGGAGACATATGATATGATGGTGTAGATATCAGGGTCCTAACAAGGTTTAGATCAAAGCATAAGTATATCTCTCGGTGAGGTGGTAAGCTTAGGATGTTCTCAAAAAAGATTTCCTCATACTCCACCACAACTGCAGGGAACTGAAAACTGATAGAATCCACTTCACCAAGGGCCATGATATCCAAATTATGAGTAATAGTCTTCACCCTCCCATGCATGAGTCTATTCTACATAGTATATATTTTCTTTTCACCCAAAAATGAAAACCTAGTCCCATCACTGCAGATACACCACATCATTCGACTGAAACAGTATATCTGGGCATGAAATGTAGACTTCTAGTCCATACCTAAGATAAAGTCACAAGGCCTCATTGCTACTATAAAGTGATCCAAAAAAAAAACTCTCACCTCCAAGAGTTAGGTCACACTTCTAGAAAAATTGTATGATCTTTTAATCACCACCAGTTGAAGTCTCTGAGTGCGAGGGTCAATACAGGGGCTCAACCAAAGTCTCTAAGTCTCGAACCAGATAAGTGGAAATAATGCAATGGCTCATACCTATGTTGACTAGTACTAAAAATAATTTAGAAAAGATACATATTATACCACGTATAATCCCTAGAGCCTTTGGGTCATAATTCTCAACTGCCTAGTGTAACACCCCAAGCTTCCACGGTACGTTTCCCTTTGAATAATGCAATGGCGTGCATTGTACGCAACTTCGAGATTCTAACACACCACAACCAATCAAACTAGCCGTTATGAATAGTAATACCTACTTTTTAAAATTTTATAAATTCTATCTCTCAAAATGGACTTCATTTTTGGATTCGGAATATCGGATTTATCCTAGGGTGAAATTTAGGAACTTTTCGGATAACACTTATATTTTGATGAATAGTGAAAATTACTAAATTTTAATTAAAAACAACTTTTTAAATCAAAATAATTTATAGTGATAAAGTATATTATTGAGTGTTTTTAAAGTATAATTAGAATATATTTTTACCATTTTATCCAATGGTGTTCATTAGAATTAATTTCACTTTGAAATTGGACCTAAACAATTGTCAATCTTTTGATATATATTGTTTCTTAAAAACACGCTATTTGTTGTGACAATGGGAATTAATTATAAAATTAATTAATGCAAATTATATGTTTGGAATTTTTTAAAATATATTTCATTTTTGAATTCGGAATATCAATTATAGCTTAGGGTGAAATTTTGGCATTGTTCTGAAAAACTTCAATTTTTGATGAATAGTGAAACTACTAAGTGGTAGTTAAAAAAACTGAATTTTTCATAAAACTTAATTTTACCACTTCTGTGAATGGAATTTCGAAAATCCGAGAGACATGGTTAATATCAAGAAGTAAAATGTGGTTCAATGAGATGAAAATAATTTTTGGTGAATAATAACTTTTTTACTTTTATTTACCACGGTTAAAAGTAAATAGGGTAATTAAGGGTAAAAATGATATTAATATTACCCTAACACATGTGCTAATTCTATTGGACAAGTTTATCTCGACCAAAAACAACTTTATGAATAAAGTATTATCATTTAGGTCCACTTAGAATAGATTAGGACATTTATTATTATTTAATTCAAAGAAGAGTTAAAAGAGTTAAAATAAAAGTTTATTTACTAAAACATTTTTAATATAGGTTTATATATAAGATAAATTCGACTGTAAATATTCATTATAAATATAATAAGATTTCATACATAATTATATTTTATTTATAATTTTTAGACATTAAATAATTTAATTTATTTATGACACAACGATGATGAAGTAATTACCATAATAGTGAAAAATTAAAATAATTAATATTATAAATACCCAAATAAATATAATTTAAGACTTTTAATGAATTACACTAATTTTATAGGATAATATGACATATTATGATTTATTTAAGTGACTTTGTTCTAAGTAATAATTCTGTTATGAGTTTCACAAAAATCAACTATTGAATAGTGTCAAAATTGACATAAAAGAGTTTTTAAAACAAATATTATATTATTAATTGATATTAAATTCCTAAAAATATAATGCTTGGCCAAGAGACTTATATCATGATAGTTATATCATTAATGGACCACTTGGGGGTCTCTTGGATGTATATGGTAACTTTATTAACCATATAATATAAAAATACAAAGAGACATTATAAAAGTGAAACTAATTAACTAAGAGTTAATACTTAAAGATAAGGTTATTATAATGACCCAAACCTGTCTAAATTCTATTGGTTGAGTGGTTTTCGACCCATACCCACCTTAACCTTTAAATAATCAACTTTTGAGACATTAGAAACCGAATATGAATTTATTATAAATTAATATTTCTAGCTTTTCCAAAGGTGCCCCTCACCCCTCTTATAAAGGGCAACTACTCCTTCTCTTTTCTTCACACCTTCAAAGCCTTTTGGTTCGGCCAAACTCTGCCCAAATACTCTCTCAACTTCCCAGAATACAACCTAGCGGCCTTAGTTTTATCATAAAGCCATCCTAAGGAGCCCTTTTGATCAAATCAAAAGGAAGAACCTGAAGAAGAGGTAATGTTTTCACCACCCCTTTTCAAGTTCCTTTCTTCTTCCACTTCTTCTTTATTTGTTATTACCATTCTAAAATAATAAATCCAGTATCATATATATACTGTGATCTTATTATAAATATGGTAAAACCATATTCATTATTCTATCCACCCTTTGAATAACATGTCACCATACGTGCGTACGTATGGCTTACCATCTCTACGTCGTGGTGTTATTGTTATTCAATATATTATTATTTGGGTGGGTATAATAATGATGTGTAACTAATTTAAATAATAAATATAACATGATAATTATTCTTTACATATGATATACCATCAAATTATATATTATTTTAATATCAAAAGAATGATATTGTCGCTCGTGCGTACGTACGGACTACCGTCTCCACAAACACGATGAGATTCATTCTCCATCATATCCATTCAAGTATAATTATCATTTTATGATTTAAAAATAATGTTTAAGAACTTTATATAATTATGGATATGAATAAGATACAACCTATCCATGAAAAACATGGCTTACGTAACAAAATATATACAAGAAAATGAGTAAGTTAACACCCGAAATGACGATAATTCTAAGATATTATTAACAAAGAAATGTTAAAAGATCATATATGATATCATATTCATGTATATGATTCATGAATAATTTAATAAAAATTATTTCAACATTATACAGGAGGTTAACCTACCCTCAACCAAGGAAAAGTACAAGGTAAGGGGTTTCTTATCTCACTATTAATTCCGTGAGAATTCCATTGTTCACCACTTATTTATTGCATGTGGTGTGTGTACTGCCCATGATTGTATTAATTGTGTAATATACTTTAATTTATGGATATTTACATCATCATGGTATGATACTTCTTTCATGGGTGTATGTTTCGTAAGTTACCTAATCGATAAGGGAATTTGAAATTTCAATTTCCACTCATTCGGCTTTACGCATACTTCATTGATTATTTTACTCAAAGATTATTTGTGGAATCACTATTCATTTGATTATGTCATAATTTCCACTCCCCTTTCTGTGGATATAATTTTTATACACATAATCACTCCATTAATAAATTCTCAAGTCATCGGTATGAACTTGATAAGAGTAATTTTTACTCAATCTCGATTTGTTGAGATAAACATCCAATTCATTAGTGTTGTTTTTACTAGAATATGTGTGAATGTCCCTTGATTTTTTTACACTGAATATACAATCATATTTAGTGTATTTATATTTTTCACACATAATTATGTCGTTGATTTATCCTTAACCTAAGGATATGGCCTTTATGAGAGATTTCATCTCAATTTACATTCCATTGAGACTTCTTTGTTGTTATACACCAAATCACTTTTATGTGGTGTATATAATGTACTTTGACATAGTATATTATGAATCCATTTATTCTCATGATATTACAAAGATTTGATTACCTCAATTATTTTTATTCAAGTGTCTCTCTTTTGGTTAGAAACTCAAACTAAAATACCATTTTTAAATGTTTTAAAGACCTATTCTTCTAAATCTTGCTCATTAATGTCCATGTTTTAAAAAATGGTTTTAAGGATTTATTTATATGGACATTAAAGTTTTAAAATTAAAACTCCTTTTGAAAGTTTCAAAGTGGTATGGGACACTTTGATTCAAAAATCAATTTTTAAATGGATTCTTGACAAATAGTGTGACTTTTAAATGATTTCAAGAAAAAGGGGGATATTTCTCTCAAATAGTTTTGATGATTATTTTCATATATGTCAACATCCTTAATTATTCTTGATTGAGGTTAATGTGATACAATAAAATCTTCCATATTGTATCTAATGAGTTATGTTTGACTATGGATGTGCTATCTTTATACCATTCATGGTTTGTGGTTAAAGTATTGACATTTCGTATGCTAGTTTTAATACGAATGTTTATGTTATGTTTAAACCTGTTCATATGAAGAATTCATTGGACTTAATAAGTTACGGGTGGAGCCCACTATAGCTCCTCGATCCATTATTAGGTCTCATGAGACAAACTAGTGTCTTGGCACAAGGCCTTGGAAAAATCTTATTTGTAGTCTTGACACAAGGCCTTGGCTATGTGGTTATGATAATCTAGCATTATGCATTCCATCATTACAAAAGTAGTTATTGATATTTCATGTGATTATTCGATTAGTAGAATATCCATGCGAATAAGTAAATGGCATTATTTCATTTTATTTTTTCCATACTATGTTGAAGTTCAAGTTTAAAAGGCTTTTGTTTTAGTTATACACTGCCTTAAATGTTTATTCTTATTTATGAAAGTTTATGCTATATTGTTATCCTTACTAGGAATTTGAGCTCACCCCTTTTCTATGTTTTATTTTTCCCAGGATGTGAAGAAGTAAATTATGAATGACCTGTAGGGATATTATAAGAGGATAATAGTGTGGAATATGGAGATAATATGTTGTTGTAGTAGTTTTTCACTTTATGATGTAATGAAAAACTTTATGAATATATCTAGTGTTTCCAAGGCTACTAAACCAATCAGTCTTTTGAGATTTGATCTTTCTTGTGATCATTCCAATGTTATGTAATAATGCACCGACTCTAGGTAACTGGGGTCGGGGCATTACAGTTGGTATCAGAGGAAGTTTAGTACAAACCTTGGAAGCTAGATTTAGATAAACTCTGATTAGAGCACGTAGACCTAAGATGAACTTTGAAGATTAGTATAGAAGAACTTCCTAGAATTTTGGTATTGTAGAGATTTTGTGAGTTTTCTGAGAAATACATCCCTGTCTGGATACGAGAAAGTAGAGGCGGCTCTGGCATAGATGTACCTAGGGGTAAAACCCGAAAACACCACTTTGAGCTAGACTCGAACGGGAACTGGTGCACGACAACGGGCCTTGCTGCACTCTTGGTTACGACACTCCCGGGGGATATGCTTAGGATAATTTACATTTTCTTTACAAACCAATTTAAAGTATTATATATATAAGATGAGAGTAAATGACCTTGGTTAATCCTAATGTGTTTCAAATTGAGAATATGGTTACATGTTAGTCTCTAAATGATTTTATGACTACTATTACTCACACAATGCTTTATGGTTTTAGTCAATGGCTGGATTCCAAGGAAGTCATAGTGACTTTGAGAATGATGTACAAGGTGGGAACGATGGTGGAAATGAGCAACAAAATGGAATGTTGATAGGCGTAAAAGATATTGTCTTTATGCCAAATCAATTTTACAAAAATATGATCAACAATATATATATTAACCAATTACCAGACTCAACAAATAAGAGAAAGGTGGGGAATGATAAGAGCTCCAGCAGTGGAGACCATGGAGAAAGAAATCCTCAATTTCCATCATGCAGGAAATGTGGAAGGAGACACCCAGGGAATTGTCTCAATGGGACAAAGAAATTCTTTACGTGCAGGAAGGAAGGACATAAAGTGAAGAATTGCCGAAGAAAAATGAAGAGTACTATGTAGAAAGATAAAAATGGTCCCAAGAATCCATTTACAATCATTTGCCGTAAATGTAGGGGACCTGGCCATTACCCGAGTGAATGTCCTATTCTATAGGATATTTTCTTGGTCAGAGAAGAAGCTATGTGGAAATAAATGGTTGGATAAATGTTTAAAAATTATTAGTGATCCTTGTTGAAGGGTTTACTTTGGAATAATTTTCTCTTTTTAACCCTAACGTTTGCCATGTGAGAATGATATTTGAGGAAGAATTATCTTTTCTATTATGGATATAGTTATAAATAACCATTTGGTTTTATATGATCATTGGGTTTGAGGCAATTACAAATTATTATAATTTGGGATGAAAATGAAAGGTATGAGATAACATTTGTGGTTAAATTATGTTATGGTTATTTTGAGGAATTTATCTCATTTTGGTAATGTTATAAAATATAGTTTTTGAAAAAGGAAAACACATAGACCGTGTGACAACCCTTCACGTTGGACAAAGCTGTAGGAATCGAACCCACAACCAAAGTGCGATTGGGATTTATCGCCTACCACTAGACTACGTGAAGTCCCTGGTTAGTGTGAATATTATTTTTAGTTAAATGATTTTATTGATCAATAATAATTTGATTTGGGATCTTATGTCTTATCAAATGAATACCCTTAGTATAGGAAAATGATTTGGTGATTAATTGATAAATGTTATTTTGGAAGTTGTTTGCTTTATTGAGAACACTATATGCAAAAGGAAAATAGAGTAGTATGGTATTTCATTTGAGGAGTAATGATGGATTTTTATCTATGTTTTTATTGTGGATTTATAATGATTTGGGTTATTTATGGAAATGATTAGGTTAATTACTTTTAAGTATGTGACTTTAAGAAGTAATTAATGTCATTTGGAGATACAATTTAACGTGGAAGACTAAATTCTTAATAAGTTTTGGTTTTCAATATTAATTTTGATTATAGGATTTTAAGGACATTTTATTATTGAATGGTATTTATTTCACTTTGAGGTATTGTTGGTTTAATTTTGGAAATTAAGATTAGTGTTTATTTCTCTCAAGGAATATCCTTTTCGGGGATCATTAGATCTTGTACTAACCATTTTGGTTTTGATTAATCTCTAAAGACAAGTTAAATATATAGTTTATCCTATGTGAATCATGTATTTCTATAGAAGTTTATTCTAGCTCTTCCATTGTGGCCAAGTCTTCTTGATTACTCATTGTTCAAAAAAAATGAGTTAGTGGTAAAAAGTTATTAAATAATGAAACTCTACTTAAAAAGTAAGTATATATCTTTATGTTCTTAGTCAATATCATAAATGAATTCCTCATCCTTATGTAATGTAACTTAAAAAAAAATGTTGTCTGTTTACTTTCCTACTAGGAGACTAATGGTCATTTGTCCCAGCACAAGTTTGTGGTTTTCTTATTGTTAACTTTCTCCTGATCATGATTTCTATCCCTCTCCATCAGAACTTGACACTTATTTTATCATCCATATCCATGTTTTCCTACATGGAATCCGAGTATGGGTTATCTTGGTTGACCTTTATACCTCTCTTTCTTTCTTTTAAAGTGATAGTTTTATTGACTCTTTTTCCGATGTGGGACTTTCCATTATATTCCCAAGCACAATTTTAAAAATTACGAGGACGCAATTTATTTAAGGAGGGGAGAATGTAACACCCCAAGCTTCCACGGTACGTTTCCCTTTGAATAATGCAATGGCGTGCATTGTACGCAACTTCGAGATTCTAACACACCACAACCAATCAAACTAGCCGTTATGAATAGTAATACCTACTTTTTAAAATTTTATAAATTCTATCTCTCAAAATGGACTTCATTTTTGGATTCGGAATATCGGATTTATCCTAGGGTGAAATTTGGGAACTTTTCGGATAACACTTATATTTTGATGAATAGTGAAAATTACTAAATTTTAATTAAAAACAAATTTTTAAATAAAAATAATTTATAGTGATAAAGTATATTATTGGGTGGTTTTAAAGTATAATTAGAATATATTTTTACCATTTTATTCAATGGTGTTCATTAGAATTAATTTCACTTTGAAATTAGACCTAAACAATTGTCAATCTTTTGATATATATTGTTTCTTAAAAACACGCTATTTGTTGTGAAAACGGGAATTAATTATAAAATTAATTAATGCAACTTATATGTTTGTAATTTTTTGAAATAGACATCATTTTTGAATTCGGAATATCAATTATAGCTTAGGGTGAAATTTTGGCATTGTTCTGAAAAACTTCAATTTTTGATGAATAGTGAAACTACTAAGTGGTAGTTAAAAAAACTAAATTTTTCATAAAACTTAATTTTACCGCTTCTGTGAATGGAATTTCGAAAATCCGAGAGACACGGTTAATATCAAGAAGTAAAATGTGGTTCAATGAGATGAAAATAATTTTTGGTGAATAGTACCTTTTTACTTTTATTTACCACGGTTAAAAGTAAATAGGGTAATTAAGGGTAAAAATGATATTAATATTACCCTAACACATGTCCTAATTCTATTGTACAAGTGTATCTCGACCAAAAAAAACCTTAGGAATAAAGTATTATCATTTAGGTCCACTTGGATTAGATTAGGACATTTATTATTATTTAATTCAAAGAAGTGTTAAAGGAGTTAAAATCAAAGTTTATTTACTAAAACATTTTTAATATAGGGTTATACATAAGATAAATTCGAATGTAAATATTCATTAAAAAAGATAATAAGATTTCCTACATAATGATATTTTATTTATAATTTTTAGACATTAAATAATTTAATTTATTTATGACACAATGATGATGCAGTAATTACCATAATAGTGAAAAATTAAAATAATTGATATTATAAATACCCAAATAAATATAATTTAAGACTTTTAATGAATTACACTAATTTTCTAGGATAATATGACATATTAGGATTCATTTAAGTGACTTTTTTCGAAGTAATAATTCTGTTATGAGTTTCACAATAATCAACTATTGAATAGTGTCAAAATTGACATAAAAGAGTTTTTAAAACAAATATTATATTATTAATTGATATTAAACACCTAAAAATATAAGGCTCGTCCAAGAGACTTATATCATGATAGGTATATCATTAATGGACCACTTGGGGGTCTTTAGGATGTATATGGTATGTTTATTAACCATATAATATAAAAATACAAAGAGACATTGTAAAAGTGAAACTAATTAACTAAGAGTTAATACTTAAAGATAAGGTTAATATAATGACCCAAACCAGTCTAAATTATATTGGTTGAGTGGTGTTCGACCCATCCCCACCTTAAAATTTAAATAATCAACTTTGGAGCCATTAGAAACTGAATATGAATTTATTATAAATTAATATTTCTAGCTTTTCCAAAGGTTCCCCTCACCCCTCTTATAAAAGGGAACTCCTCCTTCTCTTTTTTTCACACCTTCAAAGCCTTTTGGTTCGGCCAAAACCTGCCCAAATACTCTCTCAACTTCCCTCACTACAACCTAGAGGCCTTAGTTTGATCATAAAGCCAACCTATGGAGCCCTTTTGATCAAATCAAAAGGAAGAACCTGAAGAAGAGGTAATGTTTTCACCACCCCTTTTCAAGTTCCTTTCCTCTTCCACTTCTTCTTTCTTTGTTATTACCATTATAAAATAATAACTATAGTATCTTATATATACTATGATGTTATTATAAATATGGTACAACCATACTCATTATTCTATCCACCCTTTGAATAACATGTCACCATACGTGCGTACGTACGGCTTACCGTCTCCATGTCGTGGTGTAATTGTTATTCAATATATTATTATTTGGGTGGATATAATAATGATGTGTAACTCATTTAAATAATAAATATAACATGATAATTATTCTCTATATATGATATACCATCCAATTATATATTATTTTAATACCAAAACAATGATATTGTCGCTCGTGCGTACGTACGGACTACTGTCTCCACGAACGCGATGAG
The DNA here is from genome assembly GCA_963277665.1 of Viscum album. NCBI lineage: Eukaryota > Viridiplantae > Streptophyta > Magnoliopsida > Santalales > Viscaceae > Viscum > Viscum album. The sequence continues at coordinate 1,146,033,210 of OY728142.1, read as the reverse complement.
ATTCATTCTCCATCATATCATTTCAAGTATAATTATCATTTGATGATTTAAAAATAATTTTTAAGAACTTTATATCATTCTGGATATGAATAATATACAACCTATCCATGACAAACATGTCTTACGTAACAAAACATATAAAAGAAAATGAGTAAGTTAACACCCAAAACGACGATAATTCTAAGATATTATTAACAAAGCAATGTTAAAAGATCATATATGATATCATATTAATGTATATGATTCATGAATAATTTAATAACAATTATTCCAACATTATACAGGAGGTTAACCTACCCCCAACCAAGGAAAAGTACAAGGTAAGGGGTGTCTTATCCCACTTTTAATTCCGTGAGAATTCCATTGTTCACCACTTATTTATTGCATGTGGTGTGTGTACTTACCATGATTGTATTCATTGTGTAATATAATTTAATTTATGGATATTTAAATCATCATGGTATGATCCTTCTTTCATGGGTGTATGTTTCGTAAGTTACCTAATCGATAAGGGAATTTGAAATTTCAATTTCCACTCATTCGACTTTACACATACTTCATTGGTTATTTTACTCCAAGATTATGTGTAGAATCACTATTCATTTGATTATGTCATAATTTCCACTCCCCTTTCTGTGGATATACTTTTTATACACATAATATCTCCATTGATAAATTCTCAAGTCATCGGTATGAACTTGATAAGAGTAATTTTTACTCAATCTCGATTTATTGAGATAAACATCCAATTCATTAGTGTTGTTTTTACTAGAATATGTGTGAATGTACCTTGATAGTTTTACAATGAATATCCAATCATATTTAGTGTATTTATATTTGTCACACATAATTATGTCGTTGATTTATCCTTAACCTAAGGATACGACCTTTATGAGAGATTTCATCTCAATTTACATTCCATTGAGACTTCTTTGTTGTTATCCACCAAATCACTTTTATGTGGTGTATATAATGTACTTTGACATAGTATATCATGAATCCCTTTATTCTCATGATATTACAAAGTTTTTATTACCTCAATTATTTGTATTCAAGTGTCTCTCTTTTGGTTAGAAACTCTAACTAAAATACCATTTTTAAATGTTTTAAATACCTATTCTTCTAAATCTTGCTCATTAATGTCCATATTTTAAAAAATGGTTTTAAGGATTTATTTATATGGACATTAAAGTTTTTAAATTAAAACTCCTTTTGAAAGTTTCAATGTGTTATGGGACACTTTGATTCAAAAATCAATTTTTAAACGGATTCTTGACAAATAGTGTGACTTTTAAATGATTTCAAGAAAAAGGGGGATATTTCTCTCAAATAGTTTTGATGATTATTTTCATATATGTCAACATCCTTCATTATTCTTGATTGAGGTTAATGTGATACAATAAAATCTTCAATATTGTATCGAATGAGTTATGTTTGACTATGGATGTGCTATTTTTATAACATTCATGGTTTGTGGTTAAAGTATTGACATTTTGTATGATAGTTTTAATACGAATGTTTATGTTATGTTTAAACCTGTTCATATGAGGAATGCATTGGACTTAATAAGTGAAGGGTGGAGCCCGCTATATCTCCTCGATCCATCGGTAGGTCTCATGGGACAAACTAGTGTCTTGGCACAAGGCCTTGGAAAAATCTTATTTGTAGTCTTGACACGAGGCCTTGGATATGCGGTTATGATAATCTAGCATTATGCATTCCATCATTATGAAATTGGTTATTGATATTTCATGTGATTATTCGATTAGTAGAATATCCATGTGAATAAGTTAATGGCATTATTTCATTTTATTTTTTCCATACTATGTTGAAGTTCAAGTTTAAAAGGCTTTTGTTTTAGTTATACACTGCCTTAAATGTTTATTCTTATTTCTGAAAGTTTCTGCTATATTGTTATCCTTACTGGGCATTTGAGCTCACCCCTTTTCTATGTTTTATTTTTCCCAGGATGTGAAGAAGTAAATTATGAATGACCTGCAGGGATATTATAAGAGGATAATAGTGTGGACTATGGAGATAATATGTTGTTGTAGTAGTTTTTCACTTTATGATGTAATGAAAAACTTTATGAATATATCTAGTGTTTCCAAGGCTACTAAACCAATCAGTCTTTCGATATTTGATCTTTCTTGTGATAATGCCAATGTTATGTAATAATGCACCGACTATAGGTAACTTGGGTCGGGGCGTTACACCTAGAGTTACCCTCACTCCTGTCCCCCATCTCCCTGAGCCAAGTGTGGACCACCTGGGGGTGGTGGTGGAAACAAGTCAAAATGTCTTCCACCTTTATCTTCTCTCCCATATCCTTTTCCACATTTACCACCCTATTGACCTGCCCGTTCCTACTAATACCTTTGATTATGTGTCCAGTCCACTATCTCTCTATTAGTTGCATGGAGGGTTGGAAATCCCACATGATACGTCCCTTTCCATATCAGGAGCAGAACCACCTCTCCTTAGGCTGAATAGATCCATCCCATGAGACCTGAACCAAAAAACCTATGTCCAGATACCTCCTTCTAAAACATCTGACATGTACCAATCCTTTTTTATGACATCAACTTCTATTTTATATAGTCTCAACCCTCGTGTGCCCTCTACTAGTAACAAATGTCTATGTTTTCTCAACCATAAAACTCTCAACCACCAAAGAATGATCTAGCACCCCATTAGAGGTAGAAATTGTTGGGAAAAAATCCCTCAAGGTAACATTGCATCATTTTTGGGTTGATTGTGTTTGTTGACAAAGCAGGTTTCCATGGTGAATTGTCAAGGTCCAGAGATGTTGTTAACAATCCATGTTGACAAAGAACCCTGACAAAGGAATGTACTATCTGGAGGTGGTATAAAAGAACAGATACAAGGTGGCGTCGTATTCTAGTGTTTGCCAAATTTTTGGGGTCCAAAATTTAGAGTTTGGTGAGCTTAAAAAAATATGGATTTCCTTGAAGATCTCATCGAAATATGGAAAAGGCATGAGTTTCATGAAGATGGGATTCTTGGTGTGGATTTTGAGAAGACATGAAGAAAGTTGACAGTGTTCTTCGCAATTATGATGATCTTCGCAAATGGAAGAGTTGAAGAGCATTGTGGAGGTGAAGAGAATTGTGAGTGTAGCTTCGTGGTGAAGATGAGAAGGAATTTATGGAACACTCCATGATTACGATGAGCTCCGTGATCTGAAAATTGCTGTGATGCTTCTCTATATAAACAAAATTTCGGTAGAAATTTCAGAGCTTCGCGATTTGAGATGACGTGGTGCTGACTTTTTGTGGAAGGTTTGAGGGTCGGTGGAATCATCTATAAATAGGCCTTGACCCCCTCGAAATAAGTAGAGAGTTTTCCAAAGAAAAATTCATAGCTCTCGAATTTTGAAGGTGGTTTGCGAAGATAGTGTGCTTCGCAAAAGAGAGGAGCTTCATGACAACTAATTTAGCTCTGCGAAAGTGGTGTGTTCTGCGTTGGCTCAGTGAGCTTTGAAAATGAAGTCACTTTGCGATGGCTTGAGCTCTGCAAGAGACTAATATTTGCAAAGTATTGTTTGAGATTTGTGAAATTGGGAGCTTCGCGAAGTAGGGTTCTTTGCGAAGGTATTTCCAATGATTGTTTCCCAGTGATCAGAGGCAAAGGGGTATTCATCAGTGGATGAAATTTTTACTTCAACATAGCATCTAAATATAGTGAAGGACTCATTCATTAGTGGTAATGAAGAGACCTACAGGTCTATAAACTGTGAGTGGATCTCATCCAAGTGCAGTGATCAAAGGAAGAGGAATAAGGTTATCCTTTCTACCGGTAGTGAGCTAGAGAGAGAGAGAAATAGGGAGTGACCCTTGGGAAAGCAGTGTGATGAACCTAAACATTGTAAAGGTAGTGATATTAGGAATAGAAGTGATCTAGCCCGGATATTATTACCAGTGATCTTTAGTGGATTTGGTACAGCGACACATCACCATTGTATACTCCTTGGAAGTAGCCTAGTGAGGGTGAACCAAGAAAAAATCTCTCTGTATGCCTTCTTGCTTCCCTGCATTTCATTCAAAGCATCATCATCTGATAAAGAAGAAAATAAGTTAACATAATAAACACACAAGTGAAAAAAAAAAGTGTCCCTTGTAATAAAGTGGTCAAGATCTTGTGGGGCAGGAAGAATTTAATAAAGAATATCCATACCCTGATTCACCCCCCCTTTCAAGGTATATAGGCCCCTATTGATCCTAACATAAATGCATAAAAGTGTCACATTGGATCGAATGTCTTTATATAATCATCACTTGAAGATACAAGACTAAAAGAACTGATCATGTATCATATCCATAAAGTATCGAGAGAGGTTTTTGAACCTCAATGAATACTCAGCCATAATTTTACTACCCTGCTAATGCTGTATAATCTATTGGATGCACACAACCCTAAATGTAGCTGGAGAACACTACTCTCTAAAAAGGTGATCAAACTCCAACCATGAAAGAGTATCCTCATTGTATGTCTGGGTTAATAATCCCCACCATTATCCTACAGATCCCTGGAGAAGGTTCACTTTTGGAACCACCATTTGATCTACCAGTTTTCTGAAAAGAAAGAAAACTCACGTCACCACTTCAAGATAGTCCTCATCCACCTATGGGTCAGGCTCACCTTGAAACCAGTGGGACCTCTATCACAGAAACTCATGAATCGCACTCATTATGTTCATATATTCTGCTGGTATTGTCGGTACCATATTCCACTCAATAAGTGGTAGTATATCTTGTGCACCACCTAGAGGTAACACCTTCTAAATAGGTCCCTGTATCGATTCCTCATCACTGAGGGGATTGTCCTCATGATCATTCTATTTAATACTATGTGAAAAACATCATGAAGGAATATTGAAATAGACAATATGTACCAAAGTTAATGATTATATATGGAGAGTTGGCTCAAGAAGGACATGGAAACTACAACCCATTCCTATATAATTCATGTACAATTATTTTACCTACAACCAGTGTTTACATGTATTGATCCAAAAATTAGGTTATTAGAGTCCTGGTATATGGATACATCACCCATTGTACCAACACCGGAGTCCCTGGCCAGAAATTCGAACTCAAAACACCTAACACTATTGCCCCAAACTAATATCACAAACTTTGGTTCTAAGAAATAATCAACTTATATGATACCAATATTTCATTAACTATCCTAATGGATCTCATACCATGAATACCCCAATCCAAACTCTAATAGGACAGGGGATGACGACTAGGGCCAAGTAGGTGTGTCACCCACATGAGAGTCCTTGCACACACATCTCCAAGACCATACAATTATTAAATGTAAAACAATTGATAAATCATGTATGCATACATATAAATCCCATAATTACAGTATGAAAACATGTAGATGAAATAAAAAGGGACAAATACAATACCACCACAAGGAAACTAAAGACAAGTACAACCTGAAAGTATAGAAGTGGACTAATGTCAATGCAACCATAAGAATAATACTTGATCTGTCTGTATCACTAAGCTCCTCTTAGTCCTAGTCCCTTAAGGAATTCGTAAAAAGGTCGATCATCTGTATAAGACATGAAACCTATAGGAAAATACCATGTAGGGGTGAGTATAACAATACTCACCAGGACACCCAAAAATCACTAAGCATATTACATCAATAATAATAGCCAGCTCATCATAGACATATTTCAATGGAACATATAACAAGAATATCTAGATATACTCAACAAATATATACAGTATTAAGGTAAATTCATAATCATAAATCCTGCCTAGGATTCCTACTCAAAGGTCCCACAAAGTTCTTTTCTATAAGAAATCACTCCATGCATCATATAGTACTGATGTCATTTTCTTGAGATGTCATTCTTGTTGGGTCTTTCTATAATAAGTACACAATGGAATTATGAAGAGAATGATAAAAATATGAGGATCACACCCAAGTCTATGAGGTATTCCAAAAACTCAATTTGGAATAACTCTCAAGGTATAACATTGACACCCATGTAGCAATGGTCATGAAAATTCCAAGAACTACACCTATGGAAAAGATAATGATAGAGGATATCACTTTGGGTCTCATAGAAGGATTCCAATAACTCTATCCAAGAATAAATTACATATAAAGGGATAACCATACTAGATATAGGATGTGATTCCATACTAAACCCTTAGATGGAATGTATCAAGGGAAATAACCCTAACAAAACTTATCCAAGCTAAAGAGGACAAGGGATCTGATCCTTCTTTGATGAAATACACAACATTTACTAGTAATACACGACATGTACCTTTGGAACCGGGTCCTAACTATGTATTACAACCCATTCCCATGTGTGTGTCTAATTATATGATGAGTTTGAGATCATTTACTCATAACCATGTCTGTGTACTTACATCTGGGTCTGAGTACATAGATATTCCCATATACATATGGCATGACCATGTCTATGTCATAGTACATGATAGGTCTGAGCATGTATACTCCTGGTCATTCCCATGTACCCTCTGGGGTACACACTGAGCCTTCTAGGTTGATTCACACACTGTGTGATAGGGGTCACATTATGTGTGATATTTATCTTCTCTGTGTAATCCTAGTACATTAGAGGGGTCATTGTCTATTCCTTCATACATCGATCCACCACACATCACTCTATAAATAAAGAAACACATCTGTCTAAGACATTCCATTGCTTCTTGCTAAAATCCATCCATCCAATTCACATGGGAATTGGTTGTCATCTAGCTCCTATCCATCAAATGTCTATTCAGGATGAATGGGGGTTATCGAACCAATCTCAATCCATGCTCACTATTGTATCAACTTGATATCTTCATCGATCCAAACCTGGATCTATGATAATAATCTATTGCACCAAGTAATGTGTGACCAACTATTTTTTATCCGGTATTTTTTCGATCCACTGGTCAAAAACAAATACCAGTGATGAATGGATAAATAATGGAGGGATTGATACATGAAATATACAAAATAGGAATGAACCTCAACCATATTAAGTTTTCCTTGATCCATTGCCATTAAAATGATGAATGAAGAACCAAAACAAATAAACAATTCTCCCAATAATTCCCATAGATAAACCCATACCCACAATATGATCAATCCACAAATCAGTCCATTGGTTGATTGATTCATATACTTCATAGGAATAAATAAAACTGGGATAAATCAAAATAAAACAACATCCTACCTTGATTTGGATCAATTGATGGAAAAGAGAGATCTATTGTTATTATCATTTTCAAGATCCTTGAGTTTTATTTCACACCGATTGATGATCCATGATCCATTCATCGCTCTCTAATGGAAGCTCATCCAATTCTCTCCAACGACTCCTCTAAATTTATAGGGTGATGTAGATAAACCTTAAAATTATCTATAGTGTCATATTTATAGAAAAACCAATAGGTTGTGGAAATTAATTAAATACATTAATTTATTCAATTAACTCATTTAAACATCCACCACAACTACACCCAACCTAAACGTCTAACACGCTCCAAGGTTATATCACACCTAGGATAAAATCCATGCTATGAACTCAATGAAGGCCTCAAATTTATTATCTGAGTCTCTATTGAGAAATTATTTCACTTTTTCAAGAAAACTATTTGTGTATGATATTTAATATATTTTAAAAATTGTTTCTGGGCACACCAGCCCTCAGAATCTTATGTTGTCTCAGTGCTTATCTCTAAAAATAATTCATAAGATATTCCAAAATAATACATGAACAAATCGAGGTTGTTATAAGATTATCTTGTAAATTATTCTTTAGTTCTACCAACTCAATGGTTTCCATATTTTAAGGAGTCTTTGATGTGGGCATAGATCTAGGTATAAGTTCAATTGATAACTCAACCTCTTGGTCTGAAGGAAGACCATGTAATTAATCAAGGAACACATCAATTTAGTCCCTAAAAATGGGCATGTATTCAATCATGATACTCTCTATTATCTCAATCATTTGTGCTAGATATTATTTCTCATAATGCAATAGTATCCATGCTAGAGAAGAAGATTCCAAAGGATATCTATCCTCCTCTTTTTATTTGAATTTTATTAGAGGATGCCTTAATATGTGTAGAGTGATCTCCCTCTCCTAAAAGTTGATGATGGATTTATATAAATATATCTAATATATTCCCAATATAGCATCAAAATCTACTAAAAGAAGTAATATGAGATTTTATGGGAGGTTCAATCCATAAATATTGACTAGGGAGGAGTCATATTCTTTGGATATAGTAATTTACCCATTTTATAATCTCATAGATAACTCAAACTCTATATTATGAGGTGATTTTTTGAATAGTTCTACTAAATTTTCAAGATATAAAAGAATTAGTAGAACCAAAATGAAAAGGTACATTTTCTACTCTTGAATGAATAACCAGCATACCTATCACCACATCATTATTAGGATCCACCATATTAGTAGTGATAGCATATGACATTCCATGTTTCTTGGAGGTTTTTTTTTTGTAAATTTTCTCCGAAAAACCTTGGCTTAGAGAATTGGATAACATAATGATCGTGTTAATTTCAGTTAAACACTGTATTATAGGTTGAGTGCTGACATAAACCTTCCTTTATTCTTCCTCATTAATGGGCTTCTTTATATCCCTTAAGAAATTTTTATCCCGATTCCCCTCTTTTACACATTTGAAGAATATCTTGGTTCCCTTTAGATAGTTCCCAGGATTCTTCTTCCCACACTTTTGACACGTGGAATGTTTGATTTTCTTTCCTCCATGGGATTTAACTATTTCCATTTTCCTCTTTTTATCTCTGATCCCATGAGACCTCTGAGATTAACCAATCACCATCTCAATCTCAAGGGCACAACATACAATCTCCTCATTTCTATCAAAGTATCAAATATACAAAAAATTTAATAATTTCAAATTTAATCCACTAAATAAGTGATCCACCTTTATTTTAGTGTCCATGAAAAATCTTGAGGCATGTCATGAAATCCTTGTAAAGTTTTCCTCATATTCCCTGATAAACTCATCTAATTTTTACTTCAGTATGAGGAACTCCATCTCAATATTAATATTGAGAGTTCAAGGAATTTTTTTTAAAAAAAATATTTCATTGTATACTTACCATTCAATGAAATAAAATTCATCTTTAGACTTTATGTTCTTGATCAGTGTATACCACTGATCATCTTCCCTATCAAAAGGATATACTTTAAGCATGACTTTCGCTTCTTATGAGCCCTGGAGGATAGATAATATCTTCTCAATAGAGTTAATCCATTATTTCAAGGTTATGGAAACATAAGATTTACAAAAATAGTATCCCTTTATCACATAAAGGATTCAATCACAACTTGATATTTATTAGAGGAAGGAATAAATTCCACATGATTGAAATTATTATTCATAAATTAATCCATTTGATCCATTATTTTCATTAATTTTGGATCTCCCATTCCCATTAGGTTTGGTATATCATTAGGGAAATATTCACATTTACTATCACATTAGTTTTTAAAATGGGTTCTCCTATTTCCCACCATTAACTAAAAAAAGGAAAAAAAATCAGGGGTTTGAATAATTAGCTAATGATCATATAAAAATACAACTAATAAATTGTAAGGAATAACATATAAATGAAAATTATATTCTAACTTGTGATTACCTAAGTTTACATCTAGTTCATTCATGGTGATAGAATTATTCCCAAGTTTCTCACTAAAGTTTTATATTCCTAATCCCCAAAAATTTCTAGACCATCCTATGATACCAACTATAATGACCCTATCCTTTTACACATATTATTACATGATTTTAAGTATAATTACCTATTAAATACAAACCAAGGATCGAAAGTCCTAGTGTCTTTGGAATACTAGGTACATAATTAGAAAAAATTAAACTAGAATAAAACATCATTTTATTAATATCTATTATGAGATCCTAACAAAATTTTAAATCCTAAAAATACATAAAATAACCTAGGGAATACATAGACAAAAGGGGTGAGCTAAAAAGTAATGTAAGGGAAAAACATGGAAATGAAGCATAGGACACGATTCATAAGGAATAACATGATAACATAAAAGGCATGGATCATGAATAAAATCAATTGGTAATGGATTCTTCTCAGGTTTAGGAGGATTCACTACACACGCTTCTCTTTTTTTTAAAAAAAAATAGACTGTTGCAACTTCTTCTTCTTAGTTGGTGCCGACCCTCTCGGCATCGCTTCCCTTTGATCCTAGATCTTCTTGCGGCCCCTATTTTCCAATTCCCTTGTCCTCCTCCACGTTGGTCGCGGATCCGAATCCTATGAAAACACCCTATATTCTCCCCTATGCTTCCTCCCATGGCCCCGACATTCGTCCTTCTTTTTGGGATGCTCTATGAAGTTCATCTGAAGGTCACCCCTGATTTCCAGTGGTCTCCTTTGATTGGCCACGATTGTCACGTGTGGGTTCTCAGATCAGCTTGGAAGTCCCTACTACGGCATTTGCAGAGGCCTTGGATTACCTGTATCTCACCATGATAGCCCATTTTGGAGAAGCTATGCCCTCTCTGGAGGCTTTTCAGCATTTCATGGGTTCTTGGGGTCTTCTCCTTCTAGTAGAGATATCCATGATCCATCGTCACTCCTTCTATATCATCCTAGAATCATAAGAGGATTTCATCCCGGTGTAGTTTAAGGCTCCTCGTTCCTAGGGTTGATGGAGATTCAACCTTTCTAGGTGGTCTATGGATGCTCACCGGGGGAGAGAGACCCCCCTCATTTTAGTGTGGATCAAAATTCTGGGGATCCCTCTTCCCTTTCAAAATGAAGGCCTTATCAAATACATTGGATACTCTCTAGGAAGATTCCTGTGTTCAGATCTTCATACCAGATGTTGCGCGAAGGTTGTTGTGGCCCATATCTGCATGGGACTAGATCTCTCTTTGCCAATTCTAGATAATATTTATCTATGGGTGGAGGAATCACTCTGCAGGACTGAATATATCTCTTACCTTACTTTCCCGAGATTTTTCTCCCATTGTCTCCTTTAGGGGAACTCCTTGAAAGTGTGTCTCCACCTTCGGCAGGGTGGTCATCATCGAACAGCTCCGATAAAAAACTTCTGGTGTTTGGGTGTCCCCTCCTGACAAGTCCCCTTTAGGCAGAAATTATGAGGTGGATTCATCTCCTGGTGACGCTTCAGAGGCTTACCATGGGGTCACAAACCTAGTTCTTCCTTCTGATCCAAAGATGGAGGCATCTGAAGTGTTATGTAGGGACTTGGTACCCTTTTTCCTGAGGGGTCTGTCTCAATAGGTTGGTACCCTCTTATCCTATATTATCCTTTTCTATGGTACGCCATCTCTTCTCCCCTTCCAACCAAAGGATATAGTGATACCCCAAAGTGGTCTTAGTGCAACTGAACGGTCTCTGTAAATAGTGCATTTGGGCTTCTCTTTCAAGGGATCTTATCCTCTCTCCGAATCAGATCACTTTCCAGATTCTACAAAGGGAGATGTCAAATGGAAGGATGATATTATATTGAGGGTGACTCAATCTCTCCCGAGTATTAATAACACAGTTATCTCCATTCTATATGACTCTGAATGCCCTTATATCATTCCCAAGCCTATCAACACAGGTCTATGTACTCGATCTCAATCCAGGAAACTAAAGGGGTGGGTATCCACACACTTTGATAAGGCCATGCAATCTAGGGCCAATCTGAGATTCCTATTCTCTCAATGAATTCTATTATCATCTAGAATTCCTGAGGTGTTAGATCTCGCATTAAATTGAACTTCATGACCTTGGAGATTTCCAAACACAAGGTCTCTATCATCTCCATTCTTAAGAACAAGCAACCATTAGGTAGAATCACTGAGTTCTCTAGAAAAATTAATCTACATGTTTGCATGTATGATGAACCAGCTAAAAATCACATATGTATCTTTTAGAATCAGAGTTCTTATGTCACTCTCTCCTAGGTGGGGGACTAGTTCATCATGGTGGAGGTATCCCAAGGGCCTCACACCTTCTTTGTTTCCTTTATATATGCAAATTGTGACTCTCATCAAATGGAAGATCTGTGGGGAGATCTTAAGGCATTTGATCCTAGAAACCTCCCTTGGTTTTTTTTGGGGACTTCCACATCGTTGTGGATCTTGAGGAGAGGAAGGTCCATGGGCCTTTCAATAGGAAAGCAAGCCTTGTTTTCTCCCAGTTCTTGGTAGGTCGTGGGCTTATGGATCTTGAGTTCATAGGTGACCATTTCACGTGGTGTAACAACCAACAGGGGAACCAGAGGTCGTGGAGTTGCTTGGATTGAGGATTGGACAAATTTCATGCCTTATCTGTGTATCTTAATACCTAGGTGATTTATTTGGCATGCATGACCTAGGATCACTCCCCGCTCCTACTTTCTCTTTCATCTGGGCATGAGAATCCTACTCCCTTTTGATTCTATCCTCACTCGGAAAGCTTCCTTGGTTATAACGAGATAGTGAGAACCTCCTAGAATGATCCTATCTATGGGGAAACATGGTTAGATTTGTACTTAAAATGCCTTTGGCTTAAAGAAAAGCTCTTGGTGTGGTTGAAGGATAACCACATACCTGACAGCGTTGTGGCCCTGACTTTGCAGGATTCCGATCATCTTGAAAGGAAACTTGAAGAGGATTGGTATGAATGGATCTTTGAAATTCGTTCCACTATAAAGGAGGACTTGATGGGTATTCTTCTGAGACAGAAATGGTAGGTAAGAGTGGATGTGATAATCAAGTGTCTTAAAGAGGGACATAAGAACTCTGTGTACTTCCATGAATGCATCAAGGAAAGAAAAAGGTGGGCCTCTCCAAGAATCAAGTTGGAAGATGGATCTTTCTTTGATGACATGGAGGTGATAGGGGAGCTAGCATGCTCTCATTTTTGAAGTCTTCTTGTTGGACCTTACATACACCTATATCAAGGGTACCTGGAGGATGCTCTTGGTTTCTTTGATGTTGTTCAATCCACTTTCTATGATCACGAAAACGTGGACTAGAGTGCCATTCCTCAAGAGGCAAAAATTCATGAGGCCTTGCAGAACTTGGATCCTGATAGTGTGGCTGGTCTGAATAGATTCCATGAAGATTTTTATAGAGAATCATGGGAGATGGTGAAAGGTGATCCCATTGAGGCGATTCAGGACTTCTTCCATGGTGGTCCGCTATCTCACATTGCATGTGCTACCTTTATTGTGCTCACCCCAAGTCTAGGACCCCCTATTCTATTGAGAACTTCCACCCAATTAGCATGTGAAACATCCCCTATAAGATCCTCTCCAACATCCTAAACACCCATTCAACCCTTCATCTTCCCAACTGTATTTTTTTGGAACAACATGGCTTTGTGAGGGGACGTTCTATCCAAGGGGTGATAGCTTTGGCCTAGGAAATTATTAGAGATATTAACCACAAAGATCAGGGCTCTAACATGGAAATTAATCTCAATATGAGCTAGGATTATGATCACGTTGAATGGGGATTCATCAATAAAGTTATCATAGGTATGGGTCTATCTATGTGGAATATCGATCTTATTTTTTACTATTTTAGATTAGACTATATGTAGATTATATTCATGGGAAAATCCATTGGTTTCTTCAAGGAATCACGAGGACTTCGTCAGGGAGACACCATCTTTATCATCACCCAGGATGTTCTTAGCTAAATCATCCATCAGAGCATCAGTAGCGGTGTGATTATTTTGTTCCGTAGAAGAATGCTTTTTCATTCTATGTCACACCTCATGTTCGCAGACGATTCCATCATCTTCGTCAATGCATAGAGCAGGACAGTGAGGGGTTTAAATAGGGTCTTGGAGGCCTACTTCTATTGGAGTGGGAAAGTCATCAACAAGAATAATAGTATCTTCTTTATATCCAATAGATATTTAGACACTTAGATCCTATCAATGAGTAAATCTCTGGGTATTAAAAAGTCCTAACATCCTATGGTTTATCTCAGATCTCCCCTATCTTTAAAAAACCTGTGGATCCAAGAATTTTACCCCCTTATTAGTAAGGTCATAGAGAGGATCCTCAACTAAAAAAATAGGTACCTATCCTTCGGGGGTAGGATCACACTGGTTAATAGTGTTCTCTTCACTACCCTGGTCCATGCTCTTTCCGCCATTAAAGTCCCCAATGGTTTCATCTGAAATCTGGATAGGGTTCTCACTGGTTTTATATGGGATCCCTTGTTCGAGGGAAAACAACATTGGGTCTCTTGGTCTAAAATGGAGAGGTTAAGTAATTAAGGGGGTATTAATGTCTGTAATCTTCATGATACCATTGCATGCATGCATGAGAAATTAGCTTGGGAAGTGTTGGAGTAGCGCATGTTTTGGGGACAGTCCGTGAATGCATGCTATGTTGAGTATGAGGATGCTCCTACTCGACAAAACTCCGATCTTTGAAAAGTTATTGCTCCACGAGTTACCTCTATCAAACCCCATATCCATTGGATCATTGGTGCTGGCTCTATATCATTCTGGCATGAAAATAGGTGCGATGAGGCCATAAGCTACCTAGGTTTCCCTATTACTGATATCTCCTTTAGAGAGGCTGAATGTTTTCCTTCATTCATCAATTCATTTTTGGATAGAAACTAGTTGGATATTTTCCATCTCATCGATCTTTCTACGACCCTTGATAAATGTGTGTTCACCCCATCCTCATCAGGATCATTCTCCACCAAAGACTACCGCCATGTCCTTACCCTACATCCCAAGGGAGATGCATGAAATGATGTTATATGGGATAGAATCATCCCCACTATATATAACTTTATTGTATGGAGAGTCCATAACAAATTTCTTCCCACTAACAAAAATGTTATAAGATGTGGTGTGAGTATGGCTTCCAGATGCATCTACTACAGGAGGAAGCGGGAGGAGATTTTTTTCACCTATTCTTGAAGAGTGAATTGGAAGAAGCGGTATGAAAATTATTCAGTGAGTTTACTCTAGTCTCCATTCCAGTCATGACAGAGGATCCCTTCGTGGTTCGTTGGTTCCACAGCTTGGGTGAGGTGGGCTTGGAGAGAAAGGTGCAAACCCTTGTTCTGTAGGCATGATGTTGGTGTCTATGGAAATAACAGAACAAATACATCTATGATGGGGTGGTTTTACCCAGTAGAGAAATAATTTTCAGAATCAAAGATCCACTTCTTGACATGGACATGGATCTCAGCATCTTCAGGGAGGCCCCTACTTTGTAGCGGTTCAACCTCAACCCTCATGACGTTCCTTCCACTGCTTTTATTTTTAATGGAAAATGGGTAAGGTGGTTTCCTCCTCCTCAGGGGTTAAAGCTTAATACTGATGGTTCTTGCATTTCTGGAGTTATGAGTGGAGGAGGTCTTGTCCCTGATTATACCAGCTCATTCATACTGGCGTTTTCTATTCAGCTGGGGCATGGTACCTCGCTTTTGGCTAAAGCCAAGTCCATGCTCACAAGTCTCTCAGTTTTCTGGTAGAGAGGATTGGAACTCATGGAAGATGAAACAGACTCAATGGTGGTCCACAATGATATCCAAGTTCTTGTATCTACTCCGTGTTCGATTGAATATATCTATCATAAGTTTCATGATCTTCTTAGTACCCACACCAAAGTGACCCATACCTGGCTGGAAGGCAATAAGGCAACAGACTGCTTGGACTCACTTGAAATTCCTGGAACGAAGATCTTGTTTTTTCATAACTTTCAGAGTATGAAGACAATAGGTATTAACATCTTGAGAGGATACACTCTAGGTCTCTATTATTTTAGCTCCATAATCTTTTTCCCTTACCCATTACCGTGGGCCTTGTATGCTTTATTTTCTATATTTTGGAACAAAATTTATATATATGATGATGATGATCATGAATAAACATATGGAGGAATAAAATATAGAACATCGAGTCATATGATCATGGAAACACATGACAGTGGAAGAATCATATAACATGAAATAAACATGAGTCAAGGATAACAACGAAGATAATATCACATGGTGGAAAGAGTCCCATAACGAATTAAGTTTACTCCATAATATCATATATAACATCTCATGAGACAAAAAATTACCCAATGTATTAGAGTGATATCTGGGAATAAATATCATAAAATTTACACATATGTGTTCCACATAAAGAAATCAAATATAAGGAATAAACATAAGGGTTACCCATGGAAAGAAATGGGTTTCATAATCATGTCATAAGGAATAACAAAGGGGTGTATCATAATAGTATCCAATAAAGAAAGGATTTGAATCATTATTGGAAATTAATAAAGGAATAATAATAATATACCATGAATAAAACTATCCAATTGAAGTGAAAATAAGAAAAATAGTGGTTAGACAACTTAATAATTGTTCCACTTAAGAGAAATTTTAGGGAAAATAATGAGTCCTTAAAGAGGATAAACACATAATTATTTCCATAAAAAATGAAATTAAATGAAATATTTTTTCATTATAAAATTAGTGATTTAGAGAATATGGTGTTCTTAAAATTTTTTATGGAGTTTACTTGAAAAGGGATAAGAAACAAAGAAGTTCCCTTCAATCAGTTTTTCTTATCGAGATGAATTTAGAAGAGAACCTTTTAAAACATGTATTTATCGATAAAATAAAGATGTATTGATTTATATATATATATATGTGTAGGAAATATATAAATAAAATTGTACAAGTATATAAGAATAATGAAGAGATAAATTGAGTCAAAGGGAGGTAAAGTGTTACCTAAAGTAAATATTGAGGTTTAGAGAGATCCCCTACCGCATGTGTGAATGCATTCTTCACTTTCAATTAATATCTAAGATAATATAAATAGATTAATTAATTACTTAAATAAAAAAATATTTCAAAAATATTTTATTTATTATAATTTTATTAAGTTCATTTATGACCATTTTGATGGTTTATAAAGATTAATTTCATTGTTCTGGGAGCATTCGTTTCATGGTTTCATGGTCAGTTCACTTGCGTATAATTATGGAAGTTCTTATAAAATGAGAATAATTATATATGAGTGAAATGAAATTTTATTAATTCACTTAAATATTTATTAATTTTCCTATATATCATTTTTCTGAAATTTGTATGATTCATTTAATAAAACATTAATGATAAATGTTCAATTTGTTTTGTAAGTTTTTCCGACCATCTCAAACTAGTTTATTTTTATTTAATATTATGGATGTATGATCTTTATATAAAGTGAAAATAAATATAATATAAATAATTATTTCATTTTGAACAATTTTAAGTGAATTTAACCTTCCATGAATGCATTATTGGAAAACAAAAACTCATCATCCATGAAACTGTTTAACCAAAATAACATGAACAATGGTTTACTTTTTCTTTGAATAAGAGAAGATTATAAAATGGGTTGATAAAAGATATTAAATTATAAATATAAAATTATAGTATATAAATTATACTAGAGTTATTATTATATGTTTTATAAAGGATATGAGGAGAAGGTATAAGAAGGAAAGAAATTAAAAGAGGTAGTTTGAGAATGTTACCTCTTGAATATCATCTCCTTGAAGAATCCCTTACGAAACTTGGAATTTATATTTTTTTGAGACCAAAATAACTTGGATGTGGTGATAGTGGAGACGAGGGGTTTTGGTGGATATTTGGAAATTTTAAAGGCTTAGAAGGTGTGATGAGAAGGTGTGGTATTTATAAGGGAAAAAGAGGGGTGATTTTGATTATTATATTCATTGGTTTATTATTTTGAGTCAAGAATCTCAATAGGATTGATTATTGTGACTATATATATTAAATGGTTCATGTTAGTTTGAAATAATTGGTTATTATATCATCCATGACTAAAAAATTCATATATTTGTCTTATAATATTAAATACCGTAAATTACCACATTACACTATTCACAAAAAATCAACTATTTCAGAAAAATACCAAAAATTTACCCTAACCATTTTTTAATGTGTATATTTTAAAAATGGAATCCATTTTTTGGAAATAAATTTCTAAATATTATAAATTTAATTTTTAAATAAAATCATAATTTATCAAAAAATACCAATTTTATTATTATAATCGATTTTATGACCCTTTAAAAATTTACTTATGGTCTCATAAAATTATCTTATCATTATAAAAAACCTTAATAGTAATTTATAAATAAATTTTATAAAAATATATTTACTTTTAAATCATTATATTTATTATAAAATTTCAAATAAAACATTTATGTTTTACAAAAATACCAACACTTAATTTACCCTTTTTAAAACATTTATTTACTTGTACCATGATATAAATATATCATATTTTAAATTTATAATATAAATAAATATTAATTTACATTTCTATATTTTAGGTTACTATCCTAACAATCAGATTACTATTCCAATGGTCAGATTTATAACTATCATATGGGTTCCCTACTTTTTATAAATATCTATTATCGCGTTCAATCTTTATTAACTTATATTTTCTCTTGAATTAATATATAATTTCATCTTCAAAACGAATAATTTTTCGCTATCATTATGCTTTATTTATATAGATTTTTTCATGAGTGCGGTCATTCTGGTGGATCAAGCAAATCCAAATTTTCCTATTTTTATTATCTTATTTTCTAGTTATTATCCACTATAATATTTGGAATTATTATTATTTTAGTTACTGAATAATGAATCATTATTTATTTATGAGAACTTGGTATCTCTATGTGATGTATGTTCTTTTTAATAAATTTCATAATTATAAGAAGTGAAATTCCATTGATAAAATTATGGGTCATTACATTTGTGGACCAGTCTTCTTGATGAGGCTTTCTAGGGGAATAAAGAATTATGTTAGGTAGAATTGTAACAAACCAACTCCCGATTTCAGGTACTTACATCCCTTTTTTTACCATATTTTATTTGGATTTTTTCTTAGGTCATTTTGGGAGAATTTTGGATGTTTTTATAATTTTCTAAGCCTATTCATGATTGGCACCTTGTTATGGAAAACCATGCAGGTCTACTTAAGAAACTTTTATTCTTATGTTGGATTTCTAGAGGAGGGTTCACAGTTAATCTAAACCATAAAATGTTCCCTTAAAAACATATGGATCCAATAATAGGCATTTTTCAAGTTTGGAATGTGATTTTCAGACTATATAGAGAGACCCTTTAACTTTTTTAATTGCCTAAAAAATGGTGCATGGTTTGACAAACTGTGCGGCCAA
This sequence comes from Viscum album, assembly GCA_963277665.1. Taxonomy (NCBI): domain Eukaryota; kingdom Viridiplantae; phylum Streptophyta; class Magnoliopsida; order Santalales; family Viscaceae; genus Viscum; species Viscum album. Next base: position 1,146,013,928 of record OY728142.1, on the reverse strand, counting down.
ACGATACAGCTTGTTTTTTTTGATTTTTCCTAATTTAATTTCTGAAACCCCTGATTCGACTCTAATATATTCTCCCTCAAAACTCATTTGAACCATTAAACATTAGAGGCTCTCTAGTGGTGATTTTGGCACTTCCAACCTTGAATCCTCATATATCAAAGTGTTGATTGAATAATTAAATCTCTTTTAGTAAGTTTAATTGTGAATTACTCTTTCCTCATATCTCTCATTCTAGAAGAATGGTGGATTCCTTATGTTATTGATGAATCCAGATCTTGATTTGGGAATTTTGTTTCTATTATTCCCTCTTGGTTGATTTTATCCCTTAATATACCTCTGATTGTGGATCCCTTATTTCATGATTAATGAGACCATGATTGAGGTGGGTGGTTTCATAATGAAATTCCTATCAATTTAAACTATTTTCTTGATTTATTTTAAATGAATTTATAATTTATTCTTGAAGCATGAATTTATAACTTTGATAAAAAATTTCAAATAGCATGGTGTTTATTGAACCTCTTTAGCTATGGATTTTCAAAAAGAGTGTTGGTTTCTAGAAAATGGTTTTGAAATGAATGAATGATTTGAAGAATGAATTTTATGAATATTCTTAAAAAATAAAAGCATGAAATGTTTTATAGATTTTAAATGAAATTAATTGTTTTAAAAGGCTTGAGTTTTGATAAAAAAACATTTGATGTTGGTTTTTGAAATGAAATGGCATGTTTGAAACATTATTTGAGGCAGATTGAATGATGATTGTTGAAACTTATTTGAGATGATTGATTTTCCCCTTGATTGATTTACTTGAAGCACATGATAGCCTAGTTAGTTATGTGGGTAGTATAGAAAAAGAACACTAGAAATTTATTATCTCTTACTAGCCATGGTTTAATGATGAAAACGATACTAAGCTTCATGAGTTTGGGGATTTCATTCATTTTTGTGGATTCTTATTCTCCCTAGGCCTAAGATCTAGGGATGCATGCACCCCTAGAGCCGTATTTCACTATGATGTGTGAGTATCCTTTATCCTTGATATAACTAAATAAAAGGATTATAACTAGGTGTTATGATTGAAAAATTATTTATACATGCCAGTTTTTATGAAATAATTTTTTCACTATGATGTGTGAGTATCCTTTATCCTTCAGGCATATATAGAATTTTTTTTCCAGGTCTTGAAAAAGGGAAAGAACTACTTGGTGATGATGGGTTTTCTTTATATCATGATTTGGGAGTTTGTGGTGATATGTGGAGTATGTTCTATATCTGTTATGAGGAGACCATGTTATGTTATCATTTTTGATTTTTTGATGTCTTTGTACTGTTAATACATTTATGGTTTTTACTTATCTACAGTGTGAAGTTTTTTCTCTTGATGATTATACTTAAATACCAACTATTTATAGATTATTATATTATATTCTTGATTTTATTGGTAATTATTATGGTTAAATAATTCCCCCTTAATATTTTTTGCTGCCTAGTTGCTATTCTCCAACCTGTGGGGATCAGGAATGAAGTTCTTCCCATTTCAGAATTCATTTGGGTACCTATTTTTCAGGTTATCTAGTTCATTTCCTAAAACATTATTATCAAAGGATGGGTTTGTCTCTTATTGGATGTCATTATTAAATTTTTAGTGTCTTCATAGATACAAGATAAGTTTTTTGGTAATTAAGGAGTAGGTTACGAGTGAGTTTCTAGACATCTCTAATCATATTGAGCCTTAATTTACCATAGGTGGTTGGGAAAAACATATTTGAGGAATAAATTGATCAGATTCTAAAATTTTCCCAAACTTTTATATGATATTTGTATTCCCAAGAAGAGTTTTGAATGATATATTTGGTGTTCTTGTGACTCTTTACTGATGTTTCCTTATTTTTTATCGATGTTCTATAGTACCATTCCCCCAAGAAGAAGTTCAAATAGGATTATAGAGGGAGATACTGACGAACCATAACAAGAGAACCCTCTAGTTGACTAAAACCTTGTAGATGTAGTAGTACGCATAGTACAAGCTCTGGGTCAAGGATCCAAACCTATTCCCATTTAGGATACATAAATGGTTCCTTAATGAGATGATAGTAGAGATCAATCCCTTGATTTTATTCATAAAAAACCACCATATTTATTGGGTAAAAATAATCCTCAGGAGGGAAAGTATTGTTTTGGAAATATTGAATGACTCTTCAAGTTATTGGAGACATCAAATTACATTAAGGTGAAACGTTTAATCTTTAATATTGAAGTACCATTAAGGACATGGGGGATGATAGAGTTTTTGAAATGTAGAATGAAAGATAACAACTTCAAGTATCTTTTCATAGATCAATCTATCCAAAGTTGATGATGTTGTATATGCCTGAATGGCCCGAAGGCCTTCTTTTTTTTGACTATGTATATGGAGTTTCCCAACCTTTACCAAGTTGATTGGATAGTGAATCCGTACGAAAATCATTTTCTTGAAATTGATCTATTTTCACCCGAGGTAGTTATGAAGGGGAAGATAAATTCTAATAGGTTTAATATGGGTCTTTTATAATATATCTAGTCTCAATTCTATATTCTAATGATTACTTATTATGTTGATGTTCTGGATAGAGCTCTAATGGTGGAAATTTAATTAGATGGTAAGTTAGGGTTGACTGGAGTTCCTATTAGTACTAATGGTAGTTTCAATGGTTCCTTAAAAGGTTATATAAAGTGGAATGAGTCTCCTAATGGAAATAATAGTGGTGGTCCTCAAAAAAAGACTTCCTTCAAACCATCTATAGTTTCTGGTAAAGGTCCACTGACTTTTTTCCGGTGTGGCAAGGTTGGTCACTCAAAGCGTTATGGCATAGAGAAACTAAAGGGTTATAGTTAATGCAAACACTTAGGTCACTTATAGATATTTTTCCTTATTTTTACCAGTCTGTGTAGTATCATGGGATCATCATTATCAAGAGGATCTACGACGTAGTTAAATGATTCAAGAAAAATGGGGTTCCATCCATAGGCATCAGGAATAGATCTTCTTCAAGTAGTGGACATGTCTCCAATGGGAGATTATGTAGGCGTTGTAATAGTGAGAGGCACCATTATTATCACTTCATATTTAGTGAATTTTTTATTTAATATTTATACTACCCATTATTTCCTATCAATTCATACTATGGATATGATGGATATTTTAATGGATCTCATGCCTTATTTGATTGAAATTGAAATTCCTCTTAGGACAAAGAGAAAGAAGGGTCTTAGATGCCCCTATTTTTTTCTATTTATTAGAGATTGATCTTGTTTGATAATTTTTATTTTTTGAAATGAGTAATTTGGATGTTATTCTCAAAATAGTATACCTTATTACTCACAAATCTTAGATTGACTATTATCATCTATGGGTGACTGTTACTTCCATCACTATGGAGTTTAATGTTTTTAGGGATAATGATACCTGAGGTATAACTAAGTGATACCTCCTCTTTTAGAGATGGTAATGATGATATCATTATGTACTATTGAATTATAGTATGAATTCTATTATAAAAATCTTCCTCCAGTAGCTATGAAATTATCGAAAGTCCTTATGTCAGACATTTTTAGTTTACCATCAGTGATGGAGGTAGAGTTATCCATGGACCTGGTGATGAGTACTCAAGTGATATTTATTTCCTACTAATATATGTAATTAACTGAACTGAACTATTTAAAGGATCAGTTGGATGAATTGATTTCTAGAAGATTCATTCAACCCAGTGTATCACCCTGGGAAACACTAGTTATTTTTTTCAAAGAAATCCAATGGAACCCTTCACTTTTGTTTTGATTACCCAAAGATCAATAATTTTATGGTCATGACCAAGTATCTATTTCCTCATATTGATGATTTTTTTGATCATATGAAAGGGTAAAAATAGTTCTCTAAGATTGATCTTTGGTTTGATTACCACTAGCTTAGGATAAAGGACTCTGATATTCTAAAGACTACTTTCAGAAGAAAGTATGGACAATTTGAGTATATTTTTATGATACTTAGCCTCACCAAAACTCAAACTATGTTTATGTAATTGATGGAAATGATCTTATACCAGTATCTAACCTCTTTAATTATGTAAATTTTGGATGCAATCATGGTTTATTTAAAAACTGAAGAGGACCATATACTTCATTTGAGAGAAGTTTTGAATATTTTGAGCAACAACTGAATTTATTCCAAGATATCAAAGTGAAAATTCTGGATTTGGGAGGTGAAGTTCTTGGGGAATATGGTCTCAAAACATAGTACCTTTTTTGATCCTAAAAAGGTGACAGCTTCCATATCTTGGGAATTACCATGGAATATTTTTGAGATTCAAAGATTCTTGGGCTTATAAGGGTATTATTGATGGTTCATGAAAAATTTATCCAAGATAGATTCTCTATTTAATTCTCTCATTCATAAGGGGTTGAAGTTAATTTGGGAATCAAAATTTCAGACTTACGTTGATGTGTTAAATAAATATTTGACTTCAGCTCTAGTTTTGACTCTTTTAGAGGCTAGGTAGGGTTATGTGGTCTTTTTTTTATGCTCCATGTTTGGGTTTAGGATGCATTATCTATAGGGTTATCACATGGGGTCTTTTGGTTCTCATCATCTTTTCCCACATGAGAAGAAATATCCCATTCATGATCTTGAACTCATAGCTATGATACATTATATTAAGAGTTGGAGAGATAACCTTTTTAAGGAAAGGTTTACCATTTACTCCAATCACAAGAACTTGAGTTATATATTCTCAAAAGAATAGTGGAATCTTATTTAGATGTGATGGATGAAGTACTTGAAATATTCTAACTATTAAATTCCCTACACCCCTAAAAAAGGGAAAATTATTACTAATGCTTTGAGTATAAGGATATCATTCCAAGTCATGAAGGAATTTTTAGAGGAGTGGAATCTCATATAACTCTTTTCTTTCATGGATTTGGGAGTCTAAGATTATGAGACCGTGGTTTTTTAGAAAGTGTTAATTTTCCATCCTATCTTCTTGAGATGATCCTCTAGGGGAAACAACTTGAATATGAGTTCCAAGTAATTATGAATTATTTATATTTTAGATAGACCATATGTGAGTGGTATCTATCTCAAGATGAAATTCTTTGTTTTCGGAACCATTATGTTGTTACATCACCTATGAGGAAAGATATGATGGGATATTTTCATCATTTCTAGTGGGCGATACACCCATTCAAAATGAATATGTTTTATGATATGAGATTTCATTTTTGGTATCCAGTTATTAAATAGGGAATCACTGATTTGGTCTCTTATTGTTATACTTGTTAGCAGATCAAGGAAGAGAATTAGAATCCTTCAGGTTTGCTTCAACCCCTTCCGATACTGACTTTTAAGTGTTATGAGATATCATTAGATTTTATTATTAGGTTCTCATATTCTCTTCAAGTAAAGAATGTGATTTGGTTAGTTATTGAATGATTGACCAAATAAACTCACTATATCATATTCATGATACCACCAAATTTGAGGACTTGGAAAATATGTATGTATAGGAGATTATCAAGTTACACATAATTTTATAATCCATTTTTTCTGATAGGGATCTATGGTTCACATATTGATTCTATAGAGGCCTATAAGAGTTGGTGTGATCCCAAGATAATTTGAGAATGACATACCATCCATAGATAGATGGTTAAATAGAACATTCTATATAGATTATATAGTACATTCTTTATACTTGTGTCCTTAAATTTAGAGGAGTGTGGGATTTTCGTTTGGGGTTGGTTGAGTTTTCAATATAATGATAGTTACTAGTCATCCATTAAATGGTCCCCTTTGGGGACCTATATGGATGAATTTATAAATATCTACTTTTTTTGTCAAAGATTGGTGAAGCTTCCATTATCAGATCTAGTTTTCTCTGGGAGATAGTGATGAAGATCTAATTGATTCGACATAGGTTGGTGATGAAAAATACCTGATATAAATCTTATGTGGATCATAATTTATGTCCTTTGTAGTTCTCATTTGGTGAAAATATATTCTTGAGAGTCTCACCTCAACTGAGTCACTGATAGCTTAGAAAATAGGGGAAGTTGACATTGAGATACGTGGGGCTATTTTTGGTTATTTAGAAGACCAAGAAGGTAGCTTACCATTTATATTTTTCACCTATGATGAATTTAATCCATGAAATTTCACACATGTTATAGATCAAGAAATACCTTTTATATTAATATCATGTTTTTAATTGGGAGGACCTTGATGTGGAAACTAATATTACCATGACTGAGCAACCAGTTCAAATTTTTGATTCATAGATGGAGGTTCTCTGTGGAAATTACATACCTTTGGTTAGGGTTTTGTGGTAGTATGGTACTAATTATCATGAGATGTGGGAGCATGAGATAATTATGAGAGAGAAGTGGCCTCATATATTTATGGACCAATCTTCTTTTTTAGGCTTTCTGGGGGGTATAAATCATTATGGTGGGGAGAATTACAATATCCCGACTCTTTTTTAGGTACTTACATCCATTTTAACTATATTTTGTTTGGATATTTTCTTAGTTTATTTTGGGTGAATTTTGGAATTATTTTTATGTTTATGTGGATTTTCACAATTGTCACATGATTAGGGAAAATCATGCATTTCTACCCAAGAAATAGTACTTTTGGTGTTGGAGTTCTAGAGGAGGGCACATGGTTATTCACTTGATTAATCCAAACTGTACAAATTTCCATTCAAAACATATGACTTGGGATAGAGTCATTTTTTATTTTTTGTGAATGGTTTTTCAAAACATGAATCCAAACCATGTATCTTCTCTAATATCCTAGAAAGGGGAGCACAATTGACATGTGTTTTGACAAAACATGCGGCCAAACAGTGCAACATGAATTAATTTTTCTGATTTTCCAATTTTAATCCCCCAAACCCATGATTTAAATCTAATATATTCTAACTAAAACCTCATTTGAACCATTCAACCTTGGAGGATATATAGAGGTTATTTTGGCCCTTATTTCCTTGAGACTTCATGGATTGAAGTGATGATTGATGTGTTTCATCTCTTTCGGTAAGTGTAACCAAGATTTGATTGTGAATTACACATTCCTAATCTATCTTCATCATCAAGAGTGATGGATCCTTGTGACGTTGATGGATACAAAACATTATTTTTTAATTTTGTTTCTAGGATTCCATATTTCTTGATTCTATCCCTTAATCTACCTCGAATCATGCATCCCTTATTGGGTGATTGAAAATATTGTGATTGAGGTGGGTGGTTTCATAATGCAATTCCTATCAATTGAAACCATAGTTTATTTATTGATTTTAAATGAATTTCTAATTGATACATAAAGCTTGAATTGAGATATTTGATAAATGTTTTCAAATGGAATGGTGTGCGTTGAACTTATTTGGTTATGGATTTTCAAATAAAGTGTTGAATTTCATAAAATCGTTTTAAAATGAATGAATGTTTTGAAGAATAAATTTGATAATGATTATAGATAAATAAAGTAATGAAATTTTTTATGGATTTGAAATGAAATGAATTATTTTAAAAGTAATTTGTTTTAATGAAAACAATTTTATGTTAGTTTTTGAAATGAAATGGCATGTTTGAAACTTTATTTGGGACTATTTAAATGATGATTGATGGAATTGATTTGAGATGAATGATTTTATCCTTTATTGATTTACTTGGAGAAAATGGAAGCCTCAGTAATTAGATGGGTAGACTAAGAAAAACACACTAGGAATGTATTATATCCAAATATCCACGGTTTGATGATGATAATGATATTTAACTTTACGAGAGAAAGGATTTCATTCATTTGGGTGGAATCTAATTCCCCATAGGCTTGAGATCTTGGGATGTGTGCACACATAGATCCTTATTTCACTAATATGTGTAAGGATCATTGATATTTGATCTATCTAACCATAGGGATTAAAATCATGGTACTATGATTGAAAAATTACTTTTAAATGCCAATGTTTATGAAATTATTTGTTCGTTCCTATTTTGATCGAGACATTTAATAATTTCTATTCAAAATAAATTATTATTCATAGGTGTTTTTATAATTTACATTAAAATGATTTGAAAATAATGATTTATTATTAATTTTGAAAATTTTATATGCCATGTTTTATTTAATTTAAGAATATTTGGTTTTTTTGATACAAACTATTTATGGAATAATTGGTGTGATCCTACTAGACTACTATTTGTCACACCCTATATACTCCTTTGAGAATATGTATAGTTTCCTTTTCCAAGTATAGGAAAAGTTAAAGCACCACTTGGGGATGGTTGGTGTTCTTGATATCAAGACTTAGGAGTTGGTGGCGACATGCAGAGTATGTGATCCATATATTACAAGGAGATCACATGTTTATATCATTGATTATTTGGTGATGTCTTGGGAATGTTGATCCATTTTGTTTTTTGTACTTGTGTACCTTGTGAATTTTTTTATCTTGATGACTGTATTGACATAATAATTTTTTATAGATTATTATACACTATTATCAATTTTACTATTAATTCCTAGGGAGAAATAATTACCCCTTGATCATTTTTGATGCCCAGGAACTAGTATCCAACCCATGGGGATTTAGGATTCCCTTCAGGATGTGTTAGGATTGATTCAAGTACAAGTTCAGTGGGTTATCCAGGTTAGTTCATGATAGGAAAAGTTACTTAATATCATTGAGAGTGGCATAAAAGTACGCAAAGAAACATTAAAGTTTCTACGAAACAAATATGAGGACATAAGGATGAATCCAAAAGAATATATTGTCACATTATTTGATCAGGTGAATGTGACTTTAGAGGAAATGTGTACAGTCATAACCTTTGATGATATCAATATTGTGAAGTGCAATGACCTAACCCTAGAAATCCTGTAGAGGGTGTCTGTTATCAATTACATTAGCATGATTACAATGAATCAAATCCTGAAGGGCCAAACTATTTAGTAGTCTTGATAAACTAGATATATAAATGAGTATTGTATTACAAATGAATACACTTGTTAAAAAATATTTTTTTTATAAATAAATAAATAAATTTTAGGATACCTCTCTTCCATCTAGTAAATACCTACATATCTTTCATAGCACGCTTCTTCGAATCCTGGGGAAAGAAACATAATAAGGGTGATCTCAAATTATTAATAAGGGTAAAGTATAGAAAAAGAAATAATGAATCAATGAGATTAATAATTATGGCATGGTAAATAGTATAACACACATACCATATAATAAAAAAAACAAGAAGGAAGTTCATAAAAAATATAGAAAGGTAATAAATGGAAACACATTCCATTAAAATAAATAAATGGGGAGAATTAAATATGGAAAGGTAAGAAACTGAAACAGATTACATTTAATCATTGAAATAAAAATGAAATGTATCCATAGATATATCGATATATGATCTCATGGATGAATAAAAACTAAAACTAAATGAGGTAAATTCTTAATTATTGGATGCCTTGTTTCTTAGGTACATTAAAGCATTACCATCAAAATATAGTTTAAATATTCCAATTTTCACAACTAATTAATCCCATGAGACTAATAATGCATCGAGGGGATATCATAAACTGGTCCTGAACCTGTAGGGATTTATTTAAACGGTTCCCAACCCGTGTATTTCTTGTCCAAAGCATTCCTCATATCGAATACACAATATGCCTTATCAAATATACATATGAATAAAAAATATGGGTTTATCAATATTTCCCCAAATTATCAAATGACTTTAAAAGTAATCACCATATGAAAAATGGTATACAGTTTAGGAAATAGTAATATCCATGATAAATGAAATAGACAATATAGGGGAAATTCAATGTTCAATGATCATAGGAGATTGGATATTTCATGGGGACTAAAAAATGAATCAAGGTAGTGAATTTTAATACTATCCTTGTCCAAATAAATCTTAAACCATATAGAGGAAGATTAATGATGGTATTAATATAAAATATCCCAAGTAGATTAAAATAAGGGTTGTTGTTATTGATGAATATAAATACTATAAAAATACCTTTAAAAAACATTCTTGAGGAAAATATCCTTTTGTATAAAAAAACATTTTCTTTAAAAACATTTTATTTTAAAATAAACCCTTTAACCATGCAAAGGAAGTTCAAAGAAATGATGGTAGGTAAATCCGTACAAGCCGTATGAGGCAAAAGAACGTTCCTTTTTCACGAGAAAAGGTTAGAAAAATTCCTTGTTCAGAAAGAGACAAGAAGATTAATTTGAAAAAATTTGAAAAAGATAAAAAGAATATAAATTTATTTAAAAAATAATTTTAATTTTTTTTAAACAATTTAATAAATCATGGTTTTTAGAAGAAAACGGGTTCTCCTACTAAAGGGAGATATAAAGTTGGGTTTTCTGAAAAACATTTTCTAAAACTCCTTGAGTACCAAAGAGTGGAAAATGGTAATAATACTCCAAAAAGTTCATGATTAACCATAGTATAGAAAAATTAAAGGGTTATTGAACAATGGAAATAAAATTTCCTTGAATGGAAATGAATGATCAGTAAAATTATCCTTGAGGAAAATAATATTTAAACATTCCAAAGTGTCTCATACCACTTTGAAACATTTTAAATCATAATCCTCATATAAGAATAACGTTAAATGAAAGTTTAAAATACCATGAATATAAAAGTATTAGTGATATAATATATCAAAATGGGCAGTGGATACACTACAAAAAAAATGTAAGTGGTGAACATGACATTTATCTCACGGATGTAAAAAGTGATATGAGAATAACTTACCTTGAGTTTCCTTTCAGGTGAATGTACTTCAACATCCTATATAATAAACATATGTTAATTATATACTTTATTGATAAAAATTTTCATTTTTATCATTAATTTTATTTCACTTATTACCATGTTATATATGACTACTTAAACAATTATTTTTATGTTGAGTGTTTTGACCAAATTCAGTTTATTTGTCAAAAACAACTTCTGTAGGTCAAATATGGTCAAAGGGGGTCATTATATAACATCTCCAAAATAATAATCATGAAATAATTATCATATTTATACATAAATTATACTTTTAAAAACCAATAATTAAATATGGTTATGAAAATTAATCATCATTACAATCATGGAGACGGTGGGCTATACATACGCATGAGTAACGTTCTTATTTTTCAATGATCGTTATGGAAAGAAGGTGAGTAACAAAAAATATTTATAGAATATTAATTATATAATAAATAAAAATTTATTTAATCATATATACTTATATATAAAATTATTGTGATGTAAAAGGAATCACATAGTGTTAGGGAGGTGGTAGTCCACATGTCCATGAATGAAGTTATAACTTTTTAAGTATGTGAAAGGTTAGTAATGAAAATGATATCAAAAAATATAATTATGTCATGAATATAATATTGAAATTTTTTATGTCACATATTATTATTTTAAACTATCCTTTATATGTTCCATGTATAGTGTGAATGAATCACATCGCTTCGAGGGGGTAGTAGTCTACACTTCCTCAAACGATGATATCATATTAATGTAAAATGAAAATTATTAATGATATGTGTAATATAAGTATTAAATAATTATAAATAAATAATAAATATCATATATATCATATATAAATATATTTTCCATCATAATGTTCACCATGGTAGGTGTTAAAGCAAAAAAATGAGCAATCATCGTTTCGTGTGGTAGTAGTTCACTGTACACAAAAACAATATGTTCATTACCAATTAGGTGAAATTGCATGTAATTGTTGGAAAACAATTTACCATAAAAACATCCTATTATATTTAGGATAATTTTTTTTTGTTATATAATCATATAATAATACGGTTTTATGGTTTGGATAATGTAAATAAAACTAGAGAGCTTGAGAGAAGACATTACCTAATAATCAGGTAACTTCTTTTTGTTTGTACTAAAAGGATTATTTGGATTGATTTATTCCAAATGGGATGATTCTAGGATTAGGATAGGGATTTTTAGGAGATATTTTTTCAGATATTTTTCAATAAAAAGTGGTTTTATAGGTGTGAGTTAGTGGGAGGAGTGGTGGACTTTTATAAGGGAGGAAAAAGACCCACTTGGTATTTTTGAAAAGAAGTTATGTACACCCATGTTTTTATATAATAAAAGTCCTAAAAAATCAACAAAAATATATAATTTATGGTTAATGGTTGAATTATGTCCATAAAATGGGTTTTGGACAAGTTTCTAGGTTATTTGGGCCCTTAAGTTAAAGGTTTAGTCCTTTATTAATCTTAATTTTGCCTTAATAATTTTAATTAATTTTAATTACATTCACAAAAAGTTTTGGTCAAAAAATAGGTTAAAGTTATTAAAAATTATAAATTATGATGATTAAAAATATAGAATACATTTTTATAAATTCCAATCACATATTTTTCAGAAAATAATTTAAATTTAATCCCACAGACAAGATGACAATGCGAGTTTTTAAAGTAAAAATGTCAGAAAGTTTGCTTGTTTTTTATAGTCAATTTCAAAGTGAAATTGATTAAAATAACATAAATTGTATTAATTAACAAAAATATTATCTAAATAAATTTTAAAAACAATTTAAAATATAATTTAACCAAATAAATAAATTAGATTAAAAATAAGTTTTGAGCTAAAATTCAGTATTTTTAATTATTCATTAAAAAGTGAAATGTTTCCGAAAAATATAAAAAATTCACCCTAACATAATTTTTATGTTTCTATTTCAAATATTAAATTAAATTTTACATATTAAAGCAATTAAATTTTCAAAATTAAGATTTAAAATTGGTATAACAATAAAAGGCAATAAAATTGATTTCAAAAAAATATAGGGGTTTCTATGTAAAATAGAGTTTGTTCTTATATTATGTTTATAAAACCAAATGGATGAATATAAAAAATATTTTATTGAATATATAACATATATATTTCATTAAAATCATTAAATTGTCTTAATTAATTATATCTATTAAGACAAAACTCCTTTGGAAGCATAAAAATAATAATATTTCTTTTTTATATCCAATTGGTTTTTATTTTCATTTATAATTAATTTGTAACCTATTAATTCATTTTATATTTATATAAACCATAAATTTTTATAATTTAGTTAATACTATTCATAACCGCTAATATAACGGCTAGGTTATATCATATTATATGAAATAATAATATTTTAATAATCATTGTTATTTGGTGAAACTAGGTCTTTTATGTAACACAATCCATCATAGAAGGTCTCTCCTATGTGTAAGGAAAGTTATCGAGGAAGGTATATCTTGCATGTAACACAAGATAACTTAATTTTTTGTACATTAAAAGATATGGAATATATTATATTTATTTAAGATAATAAATATATATTATAAATTCTTGGGATATTATATTCCCTTATACACTTAGTGATGGGTGTCATACATGCTATCAAATACAAGGTCATAATTTAGAATTTTGGGGTGTTACATTCTCCCACCTTAATTAAATTACACCCTCAAAATTTGAACTCGATCTTGGTAATATTTTTTTTTGATATTTCCTACATTGAAATCCGACATCCTAAGAAGGGTTTGTAAAACATCCTCTATAATATAGATAATGGGAAGTACAGAGGTCACATGGAATTCCATGTAACTAGGTCTCTAATTAGGATAAAATTAGTGGAAATTAGAGGTAAATACTTACATGAAAAGTGTAAATATTTATAAGGAGTGAATGAGGGCATCAATAAAAAACAAGTGAATGATCAATAGAAAGTTGAGGGCCTCAAATCCATAAATCTTTGATGATTTAGAAGACCATCAGTTCAATATAAATTAAGGTATTAGGACAAAATTTTATTTCAATTTTATTTTAAAAATGTTGGGTAATTATTTTACAAACCAAGAGTATAGGGAAATTATAAGGACCCAACCTGAAACATTACATAATCTTGAATAAAGTTAATAATTCACATTGAGGATCATTTCAGGTTTATAGTTTTAGATAATTAGGCATAACATATATATTACATCTCAAATATTAAAAAGTAGACACTTCTACCCAATATCCATTTATTTCATAAAATAAAAACTCTTGAAAAAAAGATTCATGTCTAGTTTTATGTTTTAGACAACATGACTTTTCCATGATCCCATCCTTGACCCTATTCATCTTTATGTCCTATGAAAAACATTTCAAAAAAACATGGGATGGGCATAAAAAGATCAGTAAGGACTATAAAATAAATAAAGAAAACATTATTCCACCAATACATACCAAAAATAATCTATTTAACATACCTCATGAAATAATAATATTTATGAATAACACATAGAAATCATAAATCATAAAGGTAACTTGTGGAATCCATAACATACTTACATTGTATCTTTTACAGCTACGTAGGGAGTTACATTTGGAATACCCATCACAGTATATTACCTAAATCTCTTAGGAGAAACATTAAAGTTTACCTCCGTTATGTTACCCAATGCATTGGAGAGCTATCTCGGGCTCACCTACCCTAGGTTTATCATGGAACCACTCGTATATGTAAACAATTCCCAAGAACCATAACATATTCATAACACATAAAACAAGTATAAAGGAAAGATAACATGTCCACATTTAAATCACAATATATCATTTAAAGATATTGAAATAATCAATGATTTCTCAAAACCATTTTCAATACCAAAATATATAAAAAAGGGTATATTATATTTATTTTCTTTTCAAAAACACCACAACTTGTTAAGGAAGACAATTATCAAATAATACTCACAGTGGCGGAAAGGTCGTTGTCACCAGGTATGTTAAAAAGAAACATTCCTTTTTTTCATTTAGTAAAATGTTTCATAGATAAATATTACATTTGAATAAAATGAAAATTCAAAGGGATTTAAACATCGTATAAAATAAAGTTGTTTATAAATCAAAATATGCATCAATGAAAGGAGATTTTGACGAAGTCCCTTACCTTGTGTCCGACTTGATTCATTCGTTCTTTAATATACTGAATAATAAACTAAAGTTAATTTATACTTTCTTCAGAACCTTTTTAAAGTTTATTATTCCTTTTATATCACTTATTACCACGTTTTAAACATTACATAGTCATTTATGTTAATGAAAGTCATTTTGTCGATATTTGGTACTTGAGTCAAAAATGAACTTCTTATAATTACAAGTTGTCCATGTGGTCAAAAGTCCATTATCTCTAGAATGATATTCATGATTTAGATATCATATATATCTTATATATCCAGTATATGTATGTATTTATAATAGTACATAACATTTGGAGATAAGAAATGAAATGCACCGTTCATGGAGACGGTAAGCCTTACGTACGCATGAACGCTAATTTCATTTCTATTTCATATTTAATAGAATGAAAACTTAATGATACAAAGGCATACTATAATTCCAATATAATATAATATATAATTTCATTAAATATATCCTTTATACGTCCCACGTATGACATGAATGAGTCATATCACTTTGAGGGGGCAGTAGTCCGCACTTCCTCAAATAAAATTATCGTATTTACCCATTATGGAAACCATAAAGGTGTGATATAAATGAAAAATACAGAATCATATAGAAAAAATAAAAATAATATATATCATATATAAATATAGTTCCATCATAATTTCCAGCATGAGAGGTGGTTGGAGATATTTGAACAATCATCGTTTTGTGAGGCAGTAGTTCGTCATCCACATAAACAGTATGTTCGTATCCATTAAATGGAGGTGTGTGTAAGTGTAGTTAGAATCCTTCTCATAACATAATACTAGTATATTTAGTATACTGGTGTTGTTATAAAATAAAGTAATAAAGATATTTTAGGGGGTTGGAGAAGTAAAATAAAAGAAAATAACTTAAGAGAAGACGTTACCTTTAAATCAGATATCTCTCATTGGTTTGAACCAAAATGTTTACTTGAATTTTCTTCTTCCTTGGGGAAGGATTATAGGAGGAAGATAGGAATATAGGGAGCTTAATTATGTAGAGTTTGGATGATCCAAGGGGCTTTTTAGGTGTGAGTAATGGGTTAGAGGTGATGGCTTTTTATAAGGGGGAGGAGGGGCTCTTTAGGAAAGTTTGAAAGTATTTTTTTATTATAAAATTATTTTTGGTTTAAAAAGGTCCAAAACTCATTAAATTCTAAGATAAGATGAATATTGTTCGAAATAAAATCATCCAATAATAATTGGACAAGTTTTGGTTTTTTTTTTAATTTTTATAATCTCGTTTTTTTAAATCATTCATTAATAAGGTAATCACTGCATCATCATAGTGTCATAAAGAATTTTATTTATTTGATGTCTAAAAATTATAAATAAAATACCATGATGTAGGAAGTATTTTTATCTTTAATATTAATATTTATGGTCTAATATATAACATATATAACCCCATATAAATATTATTTTACTAAAAGATATATGTTTATGTCATTTTTGTCTTTACTTGAAATTAATTAATATAAAGTGTCATTATCACTACCAAGTGGCTCCATGAGGTCCCAAAATATACCCAAGTATGACCATGGTCTGACATGTATCAACCAATAGGATTAGTACAAATTTTAGGGAAATTTAATATTATTATAATAATATTTTTACCCTTATTTACCAGATTTACCCTTTAAACCATGGTAAATAAAATATTTATTGAAGTAAATACTCATAATGACTAAAAATAAAAGTTACCTATTTAAAAAATTTGGACCTCATGATTCTAAATATGGAATATATTTTTCCAAATTCAAAACACAGAAGTGGAAGAAATTAATTTAAAATTAATTCTTGTTGTCAAAACAAAAAGCATGTTTTTAAGAAATAATAACTATCAAAAGATTTGAAGGACCCTCGGACACCCTGAGAGGGGAGGGGTGAATCATGGTGACCACTTTTTCTTGTAAAGTGATGGATCTTGTTCCCACGTTGTTAGGAACTTATTGAACTTGTATGATGATAATGATTAGAAAAAAAAATTCACATGCACAGAGAAGACACATCACTTTTTACTTGGTTCGCCACTAAGGGATACGTCCACGGAGCATACACCGAAAAGTTGTCGGTCGTACCCAATTCCACTAATCTTCACTAGCTGTGGATTACAAAGGTTTGGGCACAGAAACTCTGTCCCAGGCTTACTGCCTTTACAAAGGTTCAGGGATAGCTCACTGCTTCCCTCGGGTCACTCCCGTTGACTCCCCCTGGCTCACTGCCCTTGGTGAAGTCTCACTCAGTTTATAGACGTGAAGGTCTCTTCAATATATTTTCATTGAAGTCTTTGCCTCTGCTCAACACGAGACTCTGCTTGCATCGAAGTCCGAAATAGATGCACTAGAACGCACAGAACCACTGAACCAGATAACTATAACGTGCAGAAAAACCTTACTAACAATTGCGTGCAACACCAACCCTTTGTGCACAAAACCTTCCTATTGCGCGCAAAATTTACTTTTCATGCAGAAAAATATTTCGCGCAAAAATCCCCTTTTTTGCGCAACTCGAATATTTCACGCAAGCCCCTTTACGCTATCCTTTTTCGCGCATTAGATCTCAGATCTTCTTTAAGTCTTCCACACACTGGAAAGAAGGGGGTCACCTCATATTTATAGGTGACAGAGACCCCAGCGCGCAAAATCACCTTCGGCGCAGAAAACCTCTCATCTGGCGCGTAATATTTCGCGCATGTATCTTTTTTCCGCGCACCTCTCCATAAATTTCACGCAACCCATGCCTTTGCCATTTTTCAATGGTGTGATTCTGAAACACTATTTGCGTGAAAAACTTCGCTCCGCTATTTCGCGCACCACGCTGTTTTTTCGCGCCCAACTCAAGTATTTCACGCACAACCCTTATTTTCCGCGCAGCCCATGCCTTTTTCATTTTTCACCAATCCGATTCCGAAACACTATTTGTGCGAAAAACCTCGATCCACTATTTCGCGCATCCCGCTGTTTTCCGTGCCCAACATAAGTATTTCACGCAAGCCTCTTATATTTCGTGCACCACTTCCTTTTTGTGCGAACCTCCTTTTACAGACAATCCATGTCTTCATTTTTCGATTTTGAGGCCCAAAAATTTGGCAAACACTGGGAAACAGTGCCACCTTCAATACTGTTGTTTTCTTAGACTGTATGATTGCTTTGCTGACACACATTCGGAACTTCCACTGAGGATTGACAACAAACACAAACCAAACTCCAATTCCTGCATAGAACAACCATGGTTCCAACAAGATTGACATTTGTTTATGTGCAATTTTAATGTGAAATTACATAAAATGACCAAAATTGGATTAAATGGTAAAAATATAATCTAATTATACTTTAAAACCAATTAAAAAGATAATAAAACCATATAAATAAATTAGATTAAAAGGTAGTTTTGAATTAAAATACAGTATTTTTCATTATTCATTAAAAAAATGAACATCATCAGAAAAATACCAAAATTTCATCCAAAGTAAATTTTGATGTCCCGATCTTAAATAAGAATTTTATTTTGTCAAATAGAACATATAAAAGTGAAAAAAACTATATTTAAAATGGGTTATTCATCAAAAGGCAATAAATCAACCTTTTAATGAATATTAGAGTATTTATCCATAAAATTGGATTCATTCAAATTTTAAGCCTCTAAATTTTATTGGATAAATGTAAAAACATTTAAAAAACATGTGTAATCATATTTTAGTTAGTTTTTTCATTTATTCCAATAAAATGACTATTCGTTAACTACCATTTAAAACAATG
This sequence comes from Viscum album, assembly GCA_963277665.1. Lineage (NCBI taxonomy): Eukaryota > Viridiplantae > Streptophyta > Magnoliopsida > Santalales > Viscaceae > Viscum > Viscum album. Next base: position 1,145,995,117 of record OY728142.1, on the reverse strand, counting down.
ATTTAATTATATTTTTTTAGTATAACTCAACGTTGTGTGCAACGTAATAATTCACAGAAATCTGTTGTTGCGTGTTGAGTACGCTATCAGACATAGCATCCCCTTTATTTTAAAATTAATATTTAATTCAAAAATGTTAATAAATATGAAAATGTCATATTCTTTATTCACCTGGGATGTTACATCCTTACCCCCTTTTGGAAATTGCATCCTTGAAATTTTATTCACTTATCAAATAAATGGGGGTATTTATCCCTCATAGAATTCTTAGATTCCCACATTGCCTATTCAACAATATGGTTTTTCCACAAAAATTTATCTAACAAATTACCTTATTCTGCAACACTTACTCTCTTTGGTCATGAATCTGGACTGGTTGTTCCTCATAAGAAATATTGTCTTCCAACTGAACTACCTTTGGACTCAAAACTTGAGATGGATCTGGAATATACTTTCTCAAACATTGAAACATGAAAAAATTGTGTACCTAGGATAAACATAGAGGTAAATCCACTCTGTAGGCAACAGATCTAACTTCCCCTAGGATTTTATAGGGTCCAATGAACCTCAGACTCAACTTTCCATTTTTTCCAAAATGCATCACACATTTCCATGGAGAAAATTTGAGAAAGACATGATCACCTACCTCAAAAGAAAGATCATTCCTCTGGTTATCCGCATAACTTTTCTGTTTTCTCGGAGATATTGTCATGTGCTTTTGAATCAACTGAACTTTCTCTACCATATATTCTACCAATTTTGGTCCCATCAGTTTCCTTTCACATACTTCATCTAAAAAAAACTGTAATCGGACACCGCTTTCCATATAATGCCTCAAATGGATCCATATGTATACTAGAATGAAAACTGTTATTATAAGAAAATTCAACCAAAGAAAGATGTTGGTCCCAACTTCCCTAGTAATCCATTGAGCAAGATCGTAGCATATCTTCCAATGTCTGAATTTTTCATTCTGACTACCCATCTGATTGTGGATGAAAAGCTATACTAAAATTTAATTCAGTACCCAACGACTTATGAAGGTCTTTCCAAAAGTTAGAAGTAAACATGAAATCATGATCAGATACAATGGAGAGGGGAACTCCATTCAACCCGACTATCTCTTTAACATACAACTGAGAAAGTTGATCTATATAAAAAGTATCTCGAATAAGAAGGAAATGAGAAGACTTAGTCAATCGATCAACAATAACCCAGGTTGCATTATTACCTCGAGAAGTCTTTGGTAATCCCACGATGAAATCCATAGACACATTTTCCCATTTCCACTCTGGCACTGGTAAAGACTGAGGCACCCATTTTGTTAACTGCTGTTATATTTTAACCTGTTGAAAAGTCAAACACTTCATAGTAAAGTCAACAATGTCTCTTTTTATTCCATCCAACCAGTAATACTCTTGAAGAACTCTGTACATCTTAGTAATTCCATGATGAACTGAAAACAGAGAACTATGACCTTCACATAATGACTCTTTCTTTAAATATGAATCACAAGTCACACATAATCTCTCCCAAAAACACAAAACACAATCATTATCAATGCTAAATTCTGGTAACTTACCCTTATGAACCAACTCTATCTTTTTATGCAACTCACTATCTCCCTTCTATGCTTGCATAATTTTTTCTAATAGAGATGATTTCACTGGAACCTAAAACAAAACAGAGAAATTTCCTACACTAAAAACGTCTATTACAAAGTTCATAAAATCATTAATCAAAGGATATTGTTCAAATGTAACATGGTTAATATAGCATTACTCTTTTGACTCAAAGCATAAACCACTTTATTTTCCTTTCTTGGATGGTAATGGGTCGTGTAATCATAATCCTTGATTAATTATATCCATTCCTCTGTCTCATGTTCAATTATTTCTAAGTAAATATATAATTCAAACTTTTGTGGTTAGTATATATTTCACATTTTACTCCATACAGATGATTACTCCAAAATTTTAAAGTAAAAACAACAACAGCTAATTCTAAATCATGTGTAGGGTAATTTAGCTCATGAGGTTTCAACTGAAATGAAGCATAAGCTATTACCTGATCATTTTACATTAGGAAACAACCAATTCCTTTCAATGATGCATCATTGTAAATAACAAATTCACTATTTCAAGAAGGCAATGCCAAAACTGGATCATTCACCAATCTTCTTTACAATTCCTGAAAACAATCATCACATTATTTATTCCAAATGAACTTAACACCTATTCGAGTTAACTTAGTCAATGGGCTAGATAACTGTGAAAATTTTTCAACAAACCTCTGGTAATAACCTGTTAAACCAAGAAAACTACAGATCTTGGTTATATTTATGGGTCTTGGAAATTATTCAACAACTTTTGTTTTAGAAGGATCAACATTTATGCAATTTTTTGAAACAATGTGACCAAAGAAAGAAATTTTTTGTAACCAAAACTCACACTTGCTGAATTTTCCATAAAATTTCTTTTATTTTAAGGTTTTCAAGAAAAACCTTAAATTGATTTAATGTTCCTATTTACTTTTAGAATAAACCAAAATATCATAAATTAACACAACCACAAACTTATCTAGGAACTTACAGAAATTTCTATTCATAAGATCCATGAATACAACAGGTGCATTGGTTAATCCAAAAGGCATAACTACAAATTCATAATGCCCATATCTAGTATGAAACACACTCTTCAGAATGTATTCTTCCTTTACTTTCATCTGATGGTACCCCGACCTCAAATAAATATTTGAAAAATACTAATCTCCTTGGAGTTGATCAAACAAATCATCGATATGAGGCAAATGATACTTTTTCTTAACAGTGATGTTATTTAATGCTCTATAATCAATGAAAAGTATCATTAAACCATATTTATTTTTAAAAAACAAGACAGGATCACCCCATGGTGATGTGCTAGGTCGAATAAAACCTTTATCAAATAACTTCTGTAATTGTTTCTTTAACTCTAACAGTTCAATTTGAGATAATCAATAAGGGGGTTTTGAAATTGGATTAGTATCTGGAACTAAGTCAATAGTAAATTCAACTTCCTGATTAGGTATTATACCAGGAAACTCATCAGTAAAAACATCAAGATACTCATTTACCACTGCCACATCATTAATCTAAATAGTTCCTTTGTTTTCAACAATATTTGCAAGGTAACATTCATTTCCATCTTTTACTAGTTTCTCTTCTTCCTAATATGTTATCAAAAGTAAGGGTTCATTCTTGTACACAAACTGAAATTCTTTTTGAAAAGAAACCTCTTTATCTCTATAGTCAATCTTAGCATGATAAAAAAAAATCCAATCCATACCCAAAATAACATTAAACTCTACTAGAGGCAAAACTATAAGGTTTTTAGGTAGATTCTTTCCACACACAAGGACAAGAAGGTTCTTATAATTTCTTTTTGTATCAGCATTTCCTCCTGATGTTTTTACCATAAGTTTAGGATTCATATCATGATATGGAATTCCCTATTTACTATAAAACTTCTCTGAAATGAAAGCATGTGTAGACCCTAAATCAAACAACACATTGACACAATATGAATAAAAAAATAGTGTACCTAATGTTACTTCATTCGATGGACCAACATCTGATGAAGTAGTTGCAAAGGATTTCACCACCCCTTTTTGCTTGTAGTTAGACTACTTTCCTTCAGTTGAGTTCTTTGTTGGACACTCATTTTCATAATAACCCATTTCATTTCACTTAAAACATTTTACTGACTGTAAATATGATTTTGTCTTACCATTACCCTGATCTTTTTCAGTGCAATTACAAGCCTTATGCCCCATTTTAACACATTAGTAGCACTTACCAGAATTCAAAATACATTCCCCAACATGATTTTTACCACAATTTTTAAAAACTTTAAACTTAAGTTTCTAACCATCATAATTTTTTGAAAAGTTCTTCCCTTTCGTCTGCCACCTCATCCTCTTATTCCGTTGTTTGTCAAAGAACACCTGATCATCGATAAACCCCATTTCCACCTTATCCACACATCGAATAAGTTTTTAATAACTTTTGAACTTATGAGAAGATAAAGACCTTCAATACTTTGGCTTTAATATTTAGTAAAAATGGTTGATTTTACTATCAAGACCTCATAGGAAATTTGGATCATACCTTGACAGTCGAGTGAATTTTGCTTCATAAGTAGCCACTGAGTCATCCTCCGACCTCAATTCCAAGAATTGTTTTCCATCCTAAGACGAACCAAATTAGGAAAATATTTTTCAAGAAATATACCTTTAAATCCATCCAAATCAAGAGAATCAATCTCCTCACTATCCCTGATATTTTTCACCATCGACCACCACTAATCATATTCATCTTCAAAATGGTAAACAATGAGACTAAACTTTTGATGTTCTGAACACACCATGACATCAAAAATCTTATCCAGTGATTTAATCCACCCTTCATCTAGCATAGGGTCATATGATCCTCTGAATGATGGGGGATGCTGCCTCATGAAATGATCCACTACTGATATGTTCCTCTGTGGTTGATCAAACTGATCTCTTGCATGGATAATACCACCATTTATAACCTGATTCAACTATTCCATCACTGTAAAAGAACTATTCAGTTCTGATTCCAACTATCTCAGGTTGCTGATTTTGAAGGTTATCTTCTTTCTGATGTCGTCCCACCATAGCTGCCCGATTTCCTCTATGGAAAACCATTCTGAACACATAAATATCTTAGGTGAGGCAACATTGTAATCTATAAATGATATATCATTTAAATATTAACATAAATTAATTTATGTGTATTAATTTAACAATACCCTAACTCCTAAAGTTGTCTAAACTGAACTTTGATACCAACTATAAGGACCCGACCTTAAACATTACATAATCTTGAATTAAGTTAATAATTAACATTGAGGATCTTTTCAAGTTTAGATTTTTATAGAATTAGGCCATAACATATACATTGAATCTCAAATATTACAAAGTAGACACTTCTACTTAGTAGGCATTTTTCCATAAAATAAAAAATCTTGAAAAAAAGATTCATGTCTAGTTCCACGTTTTAGACAACATGACTTTTCCATAATCCCATCCTTGACCCTATTCATCTTTAATTCCTGTGAAAGAAATTACAAAAAAACATGGTATAAGTATAAAAATCTCAGCAAGGATTATAAAATAAAGAAAGAAAACATTAGTACACCAATACATACCAAACACAATCTCTTTAACATACCTCATGAAATCATAAGATTTATGAATTAACACATAGAAATCATAAATCATAAAGGTAACTTGTGGAATCCATAACATACTTACATTGTTTCTTTCACAGCTACACAGGGAGATAAATTTGGAAGACCCAACACAGTATATTCCCTAAACCTCATAAGAGAAACATTAATATTTACCTCTGTCACATTACCCAATGCATTGGAGAGCTATCTCAGGCTCACCCACCATAGGTTTATCATGGAGCCACTTGTATATGTAAACAATACCCAAGAACCATAACATATTCATAACACATAAAACAAGCATAAAGGAAAGATAACATTTCCACATTTCAATCACAATATATCATTTATAGATATTGAAATGATCAATGATTTATCAAAACCATTTTCAATACTATAATACATAAAAAGGGTATATGGTATTTATTTTCCTTTTAAAAAAACTACGACTTGTTAAGGAAGCCAAAGATCAAATAATACTTACAGCGGTGGAAAGGTCATTGTCACCGCGTACATTAAAAAGAAACATTCCTTTTTGGAATTTAGTAAAACACTTCATAGAGAAAAATTCCATTTGAATGAAATGAAAAGTCAAAGGGATTTATACACCATATAAAAGAAAGATGTGTATGAATCAAAATATACCTTAATGAAAGGAGATTGAGAAGAAGTCCTTTACCTTGTGTCTGACTTGATTCGTTCGTTCTTTAATTTTATGAATAATAAACTAAAGTTAATTTCTAATTGCTTCAGAACCTTTTTCAAGTTTATTATTCCTTTTATATCACTTATTACCATGTTATAAACATTACATAATCATTTATATTAATAACGGTCATTTTGTTGATATTTGGTACTTGAGTCAAAAATGAACTTTTTATAATTACAAGTTTCCCATGTGGTCGAAATTACATTATGTTCAGAATGATATTAATGATTTATATATCATAAATATCATATATATTCAGTATATATATGTATTTATAACAGTACATAACATTTGGAGATAAGAAATGAAATGCACCGCTCATAGAGACGGTAAGTCGTACGTATGCATGAATGCTACTTTCATTTCTATTACATATTTAATGGAATGAAAAATTAATGATACATAGGTATATTAAAATTATATTATAATATCATATATAATTTTATTAACTTTATCCTTTATACATCCCACGTATGGCATTAACGAGTCATATCACTTTGAGGGGGCGATAGTCTGCACTTCCTCAAATGAAATTATCGTATATACCCATTATGGAAACCATAAAGGTATGCTACAAATGAAAAATAAAGAAGCATGGGGAAAACATAAAAATAATATATATCATATATAAATAAAGTTCTATCATAATGGACACCATGATAGGCAATTTGAGATATTTGAATAATCATCGTTTCGTGAGGCAATAGTTCGTCGTCCATAGAAATAGTATGTTCATATCCATTAGATGGAGGTGTGTGTCAGTGTGGTTTGAATTATTCTCATAAAAAAATCATATTATATTGAGTATACTAGTGTTTTTATAAAATAAAGTAATAAAGAGAGTTTAGGGGGTTGGATAAGTAAAATAAAAGAAAATAACTTAAGAGAAGACGTTACCTTTAAATCAGGTATCTCCCTTTGGTTTGAACCAAAAGGTTTAATTGAATTGCTTTATTCCTAGGGGAAGGATTCTAGGAAGAAGATAGGGATTTAGGGAGATTAATTGTACAGAGTTTGGATGAGCCAAGGGGCTTTAGAGGTGTGAGCAATGGGTTAGAGGTGTTTACTTTTTATAAGGGGGAGGAGGGGATCTTTAGGAATGTTTGAAAGTATTTTTTTATTATAAACTTATTTTCAGTTTCAAAATGTCAAAAACTCATTATATTCGAAGATATGAAGACTCTTGTTAGAAATAAAATTATCCAATAAGAATTGGATAGGTTTTTAATATTTTTTTAATTTTTATAATCTCATTTATTTAAATTATTCATTAATAAGGTAATCATTACATCATCATTGTGTCATAAAGAATTTTATTTATTTAATGTATAAAAATTATAAATAAAATACCATGCTATAGGAAATATTTTTATATTTAAAATTAATATTTATAGTCTAATAGATAACTTATATAACCCTATATATATTTTTTAATAAAAGATATATGTTTATGTCATTTTTGTCTTTACTTTAAATTAATTAATGTAAAGTGTCATTATCACTCCCAAGTGGCTCCATGGGGTCCCAAAATCGACCCAAGGATTACCATGGTCGGAAATGTATCAAAAAATAGGATTAGGAAACATATTAGGATAATTTAATAATATTATAATAATATTTTTTACCCTTATTTACCAGATTCACCCTTTAACCATGGTAAATAAAATATTTACTGAAGTAAATATTCATAATGTATAAAAATAAAAGTTACATATTTACACAATTTGGACCTCCTGATTCCAAATATGGAATCCATTTTTACAAATTCAAAACACAGAAGTGGAAGAAATTAATTTAAAATTAATTTCTGTTGTCAAAACAAAAAGTGTATTTTTAAGAAATAATAACTATCAAAAGATTGACACTTGTTTATTTCCAATTTCAAAGTAAAATTACTTCTAATGAACAAAATTGGAATAAATGGTAAAAATATAATCTAATTAAACTTTAAAACCAATTAAAAAGATAATATAACCATATAAATAAATTATATTAAAAGATAGTTTTGAATTAAAATACATTATTTTCCACTATTCATTAAAAAATGAACATCATCAGAAAAATACCAAAATTTCATCCAAAGTAAATTTTGATGTATCTATCTTAAAGAAGAATTTTATTTTTTAAAATAGAACATATAAAAGTGTCAAAAAATATATTTAAAAAGGGTTTACCATCAAAAGGCTGTAAATCGACCTTTTAAAGAATATTAGGGTATTTATGCTTAAAATTGGATTTATTCACATTTTAAGCCTCTAACTTTTATTGGATAATTGTAAAAACATTTAAAAAAACATGTGTAATCATATTTTAGTTAGTTATGTTCATTTCTTTCACTACAATGGCTATGCGTTAACTACCATTTAAAATAATAATAATATTATATTATTTTTCGGTATAACTCAACATTTGGTGCAATGTAAGACTTCAGTGAAATATGATGTTATGTGTTGAGTGAGATATCATACATAGAAAACCCTTTAAAATAAAATTAATATTTAATTCACAAATATTAATAAATATGAAAATTCCATATTCTTTATTCACCCGAGATGTTGTAGAAACATTATTACATTATAGGTTTCAATTTCATATGTACAATCTTAACTTTTGGTTGTACTTCGATAATCTTATAATTCACCCTTTTACTCCCAGAAATTAATTACCAATAATGAATTTTTTATTCCTAAAACACTAAAAGAAGCTTTTAAAGGATTGTAAGGCCTATAAAAGAGTGACAAGTCTAACTATTTGTCCTTAACTATCTTCCAAAACAAATATGGTTCATATATTAATCTCTAATCCTCAAAAGTCGTACTACTATTTCATCATTAACATTTATTCGTCAAATTATTTAACTAAAAATAATGAAAAAATTAACTAGTAATTTGTGTAGGTAATTTATCAGTGTGAAACCTTTATCATTCTTCGATCATGGGTTCAAGACCCACAACCTTTCCGGATTTGATTGGTTGTCACCTGGATTACAATTTTTCCTTTACTAAAACCAAATTAATGTAATTTTTAAAATAAATATGATGGAAATACTTTAAATAAGGTTAATCACTAAATATCCTTTTAACTAAAGTTTTCAATAAAATCTTGATACATAAATACTTCATCCATTTATTTCCACAAAGGGAATTCCTTGGTCTAGAGCTTATCCATAATGTCATTTGTAGGATTTCTAAATCATGAAACCTTATATTCAATCAAAAACACCTTAGGTTTAACCTAATTTATTAATTGTTAAAATCCTTTATAGTGGTTTGTAAAACAAATGTGAATTATCCTAAGAATATCTCCTGGGAGTGTCAAACCAGGTGCGCAGTAAGGCCTGTTTTTGTGTACTAGGTTACACTGAGTTAGGATCAAAACAACTTTCGAGAGTTATTACTCCAAGGTACATCTATGCCAAATTCACATCCACTTATATTATACAGACATGGATGTATTACTAGAAATACACACATAATCTCTATCTTAAAAAAATTCTGGTATGTTCTTTTATACTTATCCTCAAATTCTACCTTAGGGATATGTTACATAATTTATGTTTTCCTAAATCTAGTTCCCAATGTTGGTACTAAACTTATTTTGATACCAACTTTAGCAACCTGACCCTAAAAAGCACAGATCCAATGTCTTCTATCAATTAAATTGGTATGATTACATGGAATTAAATCCTAAAGGACTGAACAATATAGTAATCTTTGTAAACCAGATACATAAATTAGTCTTTTATTAAAAATTAATACACTAATTAAAACATAATTTTTTTATTTTAAATAAATTAATAACTTTGAGGATAACTTTATTCCATCTAGTAAATCACTACATATCTTTCATAGTACACTTCTTGGATTCCTGAGGAAAGAAAAATAATAAGGGTGACATCAAATGCTCATTAAGGGTAAAGTATAGTGGAATCAATAATGAATCAATGAGGTAAATAATTATGGCATGGTAAATATTAGAACACACATACCATATAATCGAAAAACTAATAAGGAAGTGCATAACCAATATGAAATGGTAATAAATGGAAACACATTCCATTCAAAAAACTAGATAAAGAGAAATCAATATGGAAAGGTAAGAAACTAAAACAAATACCATTTAATCAATGAACTAAGAATGAAATGTATCCATAGATATGTCGACATAACTTCTCATGGATGCATAATAATTGAAACTAAATGAGGTATATGTTTAATTATTAGATTCCATGTTTCCTAGGTACATAGAACCATTACCGTCAATAGATAGTTTACCTATTCTAATTTTTTAAACTAATTCATCCCATGAGACTACTGATGCATCAAGGGGCTTTCATTAACGAGTCCCCAACACATAGGGATTGCCTTAAATGGTCCCCAACCCATGTATTGAACTCATATAGAATACACAATATTTTTTTATCAAATACCCATATGAATAAAGAATATGGGTTTATAAATATTGTAACGGCCCACTCCATCCCAAGATCTTGATAAAGTCTGCTTTGGGCCTAGCCTGCATGGTTTTGTTTTCCCTGGGCTCTGCCCATTAGGCAACCCCTAGGAAAAGGCCTCATGATGGGAGAGGTATCCACACCACCTTATAAAGGGGTGATTTTTGTTCATACTCCTTCGATGTAAGATTTCCATAACCCACCTCACATAGAAGGGCCTAGCATGCTCATTAGCACATCAAATTGACACTGGCTCTAATACCATTTTTAACAGCCCAGTCCATCCCAAAATCATGATATTTTCCGCTTTGGGCCTAGCCCAAAAGGTTTTGTTTTCCCGGGGCTCTGCCCATTAGGCAACCCCCAGGAAAAGGTCTCATGATGGGAGAGGTATCCACACCACCTTATAAATGGGTTCTTCATGCTCCTCCTCCATAGATGTGGGATTGCCATAACCCAAATATAACATCCCGACCCGGATCACCTCTAAGATGGTGGTCGGACCGGTGGGTTACATGACCTCAAGCACATCTCCCTGAATGTCAGAGGTTGACGACTAGCAGCGAGGGCCTTTTTGTGTCCAAGGGGGAGACTATGCCCTCATAGATAATAGGTATTATCACAACGGAAGTAAAAAAAATTAATAATAAATAGCGGAAGCATATAAATGAATTAACAATAGGAAAAAGAAATAAATAATCCTAACTGAATACATAATAAATGTGGAATCTGAAAAATGAAACCCGATACAAAAACAATTTCATGTCATGATGTATGTCTAAACTGAAATCACAGAAAACAAAAACCAAGCATGTTGTCAACTAAAAGGAAAAGAAACAAAGTGCGATAACTGCATCACAAGCAAGGCTCGGTCCTCTACTCCAGTCTCCATCCTAAGCAGAAACAATCAATCTAGAATCAGAATTAGTACACTTCCCTTTGTCAATACTTGCAATCATATAATCTACTCGGGTGTCAACGATGCCCGAGCAGGGTGGGAGATAAAATCCCCGTAGGCTGGCACCCACAGTGTCTAAACCTTTCCATTTCGTGCAATAATAAAATGTAGTGTTCCATTATATAACAATTGCAGATAATTTATTAAGTGAAATAAAATAAATAACTCGACCCGGGTTCCAAGCAGCACCCGTGCCTAATCACATGCTTTGGCCTAAGCTGAAAGTCTGAAAGGAGTACCTATAACTAGAATACACATATGAGTACATTTGAAGCCTGGAAGAGTAAGGTACAACAAGGAAGAGGAATACCCCCAAGCTTGTGCTTTAAATTGGGGTCTAAGTCATGTGTCAACCAGATGTACTTCAACATACCAGAAAATATCTCAAATATCAAGAGACTAACAATGACATTAATATAAACCTTTAGTGCATCATTATTAAGGTTCAAGTTGAGAGTTGGATTCCAAGCCCATCCCAAAGGTATCTCTATAGAACATCCATCAATTATCCAATACCACCGAGCCCATCCAAGGCAATATTTTGAAAGACCAAGTATCGCTCGTGGCATGGCTTTACCCTGAGTCTGTCCCGATCTCGCAAAAAGGGGTCGAGTATCATCTGAGGATGTCTTAGGCACATTGCCAACAGATCCGTCTCGATGGGCCATTTTGGAACCGGTGTCACTCATAAGTATTAAAAAGCCTGGTGAAGTCTCGGTCCGACAAATCCAAGAACACCGCCCCCGGCACATAAAGGTAACCTTCAGGAACGAAGGGTCTAAGCGTGGACATTAATGCAGGACCCACCTCCTTTCTCCACCCTGAATTTAATTAATGTTTTTATAGTAGTAGATATGATATCACCATATGTAATTGTAGCTTGAAAATTAATAGGTACACCCAAACATCAAACAGTGAAAATTAAATATTTCAGCATAGCAATCTTAACAAGGCAAAATACTGCATCAACATAAATAGATAAATGCACTTTTAAATAAATAAATAAATTATACCAGCCAACTACCAAGATCCAATAATTCCAAAGTTCATAATTAATCTAAATTAATTATTTAAATTAAACATAACAAAATAGGTTGTGCAAAACATGCAGATAATGACACTTTTTAATAATAAATAAACCATCACAACCAACTACCAAAGATTCAACAATTCAAGATTCATAATTAATATAAATTAATTATTTAAATTGAACACAATAAAAAATAGGTTTCGCAACACATGCAATTAAATAAATTAAAATTTTGGTCTAATGGAAATTATACTGATCACGTTGGCACTGCCCAAGGGGTGTCCGACCTTGTTGCAACAAATTACACAAATTAATTCATGATCAATACAATTGAAACAACTTGGAGAAACAAATTAATTAATGAATTTGAGTGAATTTTCACAAAGCCGGTAGGCACTGACTAATGACACAATGATACGTTTTTATAAATCACAACGAAACAGAGGGAAAGAGAGTAGACGCCCTACCTTATGGTCGTAGATGATCCTATGCTTCGCATTTGGCTTTAATTTGACCTAAAAAGGAAGAAAACAGAGGATTTTGGAAAAACCCCAAAATAGGGTAAAATCCTTCCGTGAAGAACTACACAAAGGATTTGGAATGAGATTGCAATATTATTAGTCCATGGGATAAGCCTTACTGAGAGGTTCACAACGCACCTAACGACAAAGAAAACGAATGACAAACAGAGGTGCAACGATCTTTCGAAGGGAGGAGAAGGTGGTGCACACCACCTAGGGAGGAGAGGTGCGCCACACACAGGAGAGGAGGAGGCGAGGAGGAGAGGAAAAAATAAATAAAAAAGGAAAGGAAAGAAAAGAAAAAGTAAAAAAGAAAAAGGAAATAAATAAAATAATAATGATAAAATGGTGGAAGAAATGAAATAAATAATTAAAATAGGTTTACCTCATTCTAATTATTTTTAATTTCTCTCCAACCATATCTATTTTATTATTTATTTTTATCCCTCTTTAAATTCCATTAATTTCCTTTAATTATTTTTAATTATTTTTAACCTGAACGCTGCTCTATGGCATGATGTAATATTTTACATAAATCCTGAACAATCATTTAATTAATTTTAATAGCTGTCCGGGACCCACAACAGAGTACACAGGCGTGTGCCTTGGGTTGCTTTAAATATTTGGATTAAAAACTTAAAAGTACACAACTTGATTTAAGTTGACATGTTAAATGCATTTATGTAGGTAATTAATAATATTTTATCTAACCTAACAATAAATATCCACCCATGTATATACGTGTTATACACACACACACACACACACACACATGTATATTCATATATATACATCTACACATGTATATATAACAATATATATATTTAATCTCATATATATAGATATACCTCATATATATATATACCTCAATGTTTTTGTCCCAATATAATAATAATAAGAATAATTAAAATAATAATAATTATTTAATTCAACTCATCAGTTACACCATTAATAACTTAAAAAGTTAATGGTTATTAAATAAATATTGATTGCACATTTGTATTTAACTCAAATAATTAATAATATTACATTTATTACCTTGCGCAATTATTATTATTTACACTACAACATGACTTATTAATTGTGGATGTGCATTTTCATTCATTGTCTTTAAAATAAATAATAATATTAATAATAAAATTATTAATATATCTAATTGCAAATAAAATATTTAAAACACAAATAATTTATCTTCGAGTGAGATATGACTAAACGTCGAACACTCGCAAAGGTTATACCCTGTATAGGTAAACCCCACGTCTCAGAATTATTGGTGGTGTCATATTTCTTATTCGACGCACCGTTTGAGATAAAATAATTATTTATTATTTAAAAATCGTAATAATTAATTAATTAAAAATAAAGACGGTATTATCAAGTGAGAGGGTGCCAAACACCCGATGCAAATCAAGGTTATGCCCTACCTAGTGTAAATCAGACGTTCCGGACCTAACGGGTGTCTCATATTTCTCGTACGATGCAACGTTTGTGAGTTATTTCATTTTTTTGAAAAGAAACAAACACGCGTATCAATAAAATAAATTAATGTTTTTATTCTATCAACGCCACAGTGTCGACTGTCAGAAACAAAAATTTCTGACGCTCGGTTTTTAAAACTGGCCTACCTAATTAATGAAAAAATTTAATTTCTTTTTCTTTTTCATCCGGTTCAAAACATGGGACGTTACAACCTTCTCACCTTTGAACTTCTCATCCCTGAGAAGCCTTCGGGAACAACATAACTCTCACATGATCTACAGGGTCATAAAGTCTCATACAAAATGTCTTCAAACACTCAACGCACTTTCAAACTTTGGTTAGGAAAGTGGCACATAAGCCATTAAGATATGAGCCAACGCTTATTTTCCAACTGATACACCTAGACAGTACTTATTCAAACTCTTTTAGCTAGAGACACGAACATCTCATCATCTCATTAAACATTTAGTCAAAGTTACTTCCCACCTTAGGTTTTAACATTAGAAGATGGCAAATTCTGGGTCACGACACCTTCCTCCATAAGAATTTCGTACAAGACACGCCCTTAAGCATTCTAGCGACGCTTCTTTCTTTATTTACTAAACAGATAAAATGTTCAATTCCTCATTGCCCTTGAATCCCAAATCGAGCTAGATTTTCATGAAAATCCCTAGTCAAACCAAACTGAACTTGTCTCACCTGATGACGTTCCAAAAAGGTATTTCACTAACTGCTTCATTGAACAAGAGAAATAACTTGTCAAGCCACTATGACCGACCATTTAAGAAGATTCTCGGCTTAGATGGCAGGTTTTTTGTAGACTAAACTATGATGTATTCTTCAAAGGTATCTCACATTTACCATGAACATGTCCACTGAAGTTCATTCCTGACCACCGGAGACATTCCTTGATTTAGGCATCACTGAGTTCGACAAAAAGTCTAGGGTAACCTCAGATTGACACAACAAGAGTGAAAGGAACTAATGAAAGGTAGTCCATACTCCATGTTTACGAGTGAGAAATTGGTAAGAGGGAAAGATGCCCATATCGAAACATTGACCGAAGCCAGAGCGGCATCAGCCTGGCAGTCAAGTTAGATGAAACTGTTGGTGTAGAAGAGTTCATCAGGAATTCCAACAAGGAAATCCAAAGGTCACTCAAGACTAAACAAGACTTGATAAGAATGACACATCAACGTGAAACACTGAGAAAACCACCCTAACAAAGCCCAATAACTTTTAAAGCTTTAGCATGGCGTAAGACCGATTCTCTCTTAGTGTATCAAGGACGAATGTAAGATAGGGGACATGCTTGTCACTTAAGGAAGAGTACTCTAAGAGGATTATAAGATTATAGGAAAAGAAACATTTAAACAACTGGCATAAAATCCCTACCAAACTGACTGATGTGTCAAAACACCTGAGTCTCTAGAATCATCCTGGGAACTTGGATGAACTTGATTCTTTTAATAGAGAAGTCATTATACTACATAGATGACCCGAAACGTATTTAACAGTGAAATACTTAACGATTACACTGAACTCAACTGTTTCATCATGACATTAAGTACTTGACATCACCGCGTATGTGAACAGATACTGCCCCAAGGATATATAGAAGTAAGATAACTGTTAACTCTAATGACAATGTTCTAAGTCATCCATTGTTTTTGAGAAGGGAGGGTTGAACAACCTATGATGCAACTGACCATTCTTAAGGAATGCCTAACCTAATGGAAAAAGCATTACCTGATGATCAAACCCAAAAAAAGTCGAGGAAATCATGTCCACCCATCTGAACAAGGGTGTCATTTTTTTAAGCAATGGGGTGTGACTAGGGACAACAACATGAAAAAGGTTCTATTACAAATCAACTCAAGGAGAAACTCATATTACCCTTATACCAGGGTCTTAACAGAGGACATCGCTACAAGTTCCATATCCAAGCCCTTTATATTTAATGAAATTTAATCTTTAAACATCAAAATATCTAATCAAAACATTAAGTACTATTTTTCAAAACAAAACATGAGGTATATTTCCTTAAACAAAGCCTCAAGGGAAAACATGTATGTTTTATAAAACTCCATTTTAAAACATTTTACATTAATTGACATCTTGTACTTAATTAAGAAGTCTATCACATGAATTACTTTTAAGCAGATAAGGCGACCTACATGGGTCCCACTAAGCCGACATGGGGTTATTATAATGCAACCCAAAAAATAGTTGTTTAATTATTAAGAGTCATAACACCAATACCAGGTTATCTCATAAGGAACATGGACCAACTAACCTACTTGGTCCTAGTTGTACTATTGGGCAGTTAACCAACTCATTTAAAATTATAACACGCTCAAATACTTATCAACCTAGATATATGGGTGGATATCAACCTATAAGTGACTATACACGTTATAGTTTTTGGAATTTGTCTCCCTATCAAAAGAAACCAATAAATTTTAGCAAAGCAACCAATTACATAATAAACAATCTAGAAGGTCACCACAAGAAGCTAACAGAGAGACATGTTGTAATCATAGAAGCATAACATTTTAATCATAGAGACATGATAATCAGCACAGAAGCACGATACAAGGAAAACATGGTATTAAAAAGGAAGCATGGCAATAGGCTAGCATGCTAAATATATCACTAAAACATGGTATCTAAAAGGCATGATAAATAATTACAAGACATGGAATATATTAAAGGAAAACAATTTGAATCAATATGAAACCTAAAATGCAACTACATGGAATGGCACTATTCATGGCATGTGAATTCTTATGTTCCTATTATGATGCATGCAATGCTTCATCCTTACCTTAACAAGACAAGGGTAAAATATCATAAATTTTATAAATTCATAAGAAACGGAAATAAAACCAAATCACTCAAGGTGAAATCATATCAATTGTAATATCGAAAAGCATGAACAACAATCCCAACCCTGGCCACTTGGTCATTTACCGTACATGGGGTGATAAGTCCCAAGAACAGCTATTAACTAAGTGCCGACACATTCCTAGTCTCTTGTCTACCAACCCAAAATAGTAAGACAAAGGAAAAAGATACCATCTCTGATACCACTTTGTAACATACCAACCTGGCTCACCTCTAAGACGGTGGCTGGACTAGTGGGTTACATGACCTCAAGCGCATCTCCCCGAAGGCCAGAGGCTGCCGACTAGTAGCGAGGGCCTTTTTTGTGTCTAAGGGGGATACTATTCCATTATAGGTAATAGGTATTATCACAGTGGAAGTAAAAAAAAGTTAATAATAAATAGTGGAAGAATATAAACAAATAAACTATAGGAAAAGAAAATAAATAATCCCAACTGAATACATAATAAATGTGGAAGCTGGTAAATGAAACCAAGTACAAAAACATTGTCATCCCATGATGTATGTCTAAACTGAAAGTACAGAAAACAGAACCCAAAAATGATATCAACTAAAAAGAAAAGAAACAAAGTGCGATAAATGCATCATGAGAAAGGCTCGATCCTCTTCCCTAGTCTCCATCCTAAGGAGCAACAATCAATTAAGAATCGGAAGCAGCACACTTTCCTTTGTCAATACTTGCAATCATATAATCTACTCAGGTGTCAATGATTCCCGAGTAGAGTGTGAGATAAAATCCCAGTAGGATGGAACCCGCAGTGTCTAAACCTTTCCATTTCGTGCAATAATAAAATGAAGTGTTCCATTATATAACAATTGCAGATAATTTATTAAGTGAAATAAAATAAATAACTTGGCCCGGGTTCCAAGCGGCACCCGTGCCTAATCACCTGCTTCGACCTAAGCTGGAAGTATGAAAGAAGTACCTATAATTAGAATACACATATGTATATATATGAAGCTAGGAAGAGTAAGGTAAAACAAGGAAGAGACATACCCCCAAGCTTGTGATTTAACTTGTGGTCTAATTCATGTGTCAACCAGATGTGCTTCAAAATACTAGAAAATATCTCAAATCTCAAGAGACTAACAGTGACATTAATATAAACCTTCAGTGCATCATTATTAAGGTTCAAGTTGAGAGTTGGAGTCTGAGCTGATCCCGAAGGTATCGCTATGAAACATCCTTCAATTATTCAATACCACTGAGCCCGTCCAAGGCAATCTTTCAAAAGACCAAGTAGCGCTCGTGGCATGGCTTTACCCTGATTCTGTCCCGATCTTGCAAAAATTGGTCGAGTATCATTTGAGGTTGGCTTAGCCATATTTCCAATGGATCCGTCTCGATGGGTCCTTTTGGAACCGGTGTCACTCATAAGTATTAAAAAGCCCAGGGAAGTCTTATTCTGGAAAAGCCAAGAACACCGCCCCTCGACACATAGAGGTAACCGTTTGGAACAAAGGGTATAAGCATGGCCCTTAATACGAGACCCACTTCCTTTACCCACCCTGAATTTAATTAATTTTTTCACAGTAGTAGATATGATATCAACATATGTAATTGCAGCTTGAAAAAAAAAACAGGTACACCCATGCATCACACAGTGCAAATTAAATATTTCAGCATAGAAATCTTAACAAGGAAAAATACTGAATCAACATAAGTAGATAAATGCACTTTTAAATAAATAAATAAATTAGACCAATCAACTACCAAGATCCAACAATTTCGAAGTTCATAATTAATCTAAATTAATTATTTAAATTAAACACAACAAAATAGGTTTTGCAAAACATGCAGATAAAGAAACTTGTTAATAATAAATAAACCAACACAACCAACTACCAAAGATTCAACAAATGAAGATGCATAATTAATCTAAATTAATTATTTAAATTAAACACAAAAAAATAGGCTATGCAACACATGAAATTATATAAATTAAAAGTTTCGGCTAACAAAAATTATACTGACCACATCAGCATGCCCCAAGGGGTGTCCAACCTTGTTTCAACAAATTAAACAAATTAATTCATGATCAATATAGCCGCAACAACTAGGAAAAACAAATTAATTAATGAATTTGGGTGAATTTTCAAAAAACCGGTAGGTGCCGACTAATGGCACAACTGTTGAGTTTTTATAAATTAAAATGAAATGGAGGGAAAGAGATTAGATGCCCTATCTTATGGTCGTAGATGATCCTATGATCCACAGTAGGGTTTGATTTGACCTAAAATAGAAGAAAACAAAGGATTTTAGAAAAAACTAAAAATAGGGTAAAATCCTTCCACGATGAACTGTGAAAAGGATTAGAAATGAGATCGCATGATTCTGGGTACGTGGGATAAGCCTTACCGAGAGGTTCACAGTGCACCAGGTGATGAAAAAACAGATGATGAATAGAGTGGCAGCGATCTTCCAAAGGGAGGAGAAAGTGGTGCATACCACCTAGGGAGGAGAGGTGCGCCACACACAGGAGAGGAGGAGGAGAGGAGAAGAGGAAAAAAGAAATAAAAAGGAAAGAAAACAAAATAAAAAGGAAAAAACTAAAAAGGAGATAAATAAATAAAATAATAAAAATAAAATAGTGGAAGAAATGAAATAAATAATTAAAATAGGTTTACCTCATTTTAATTATTTTTAATTTCTCTCCAAACATATCTATTATATTATTTATTTTTATCTATATTTAAATTTCATTAATTTACTTTAATCCTTTTTAATTATTTTTAACCGGAACGCTGCGCTATGGCATGACGTAATATTTTACATAAAGCCTGAACAATCATTTAATTAATTTTAATAGCTGTATGAGACCCGCAACAGGGTGCACAGGTGCGCGCCATGGGTTGTTTTAAATATTTGAATTAAAAACATAATAGTCCACAACTTTATTTAAGTCGACTTGTTAAATGCATTTATGTAGGTAATTAATAATATTTTTTCTAACATAATAATAAATATCCACCCATTTATATACGTGTTATATATAAACACACACACACACATGTATATTTATATATATACACCTACACATGTATATATAACTATACATATATATATATATATATTTAATCACATATATATAGATATAACTCATATATATATATACTTTTATGTTTTTGTCCCAATATAAAAATAATAATAATAATTAAAATAATTATTATTATTTAATTAACCCATAAATTAAACCATTAATAACTTAAAAACAATAACCATAAAAAAGATAATGGTTACTAAATAAATATTGATTGCGCATTTGTATTTAATTCGAATAATTAATAATATTACATTTATTACATTGCACAGTTATTATTTACACTACAACATGATTTATTAACTGTGGATGTGCATGTTCATTCATTGTTTTCAAAATAAATAATAATATTAATAATAAAATTATTAATATATCTAATTTCCAACAAAATATTTAAAATTCAAATAAATTATCTTTGAGTGCGATATGACTAAACATCCAATGCTCGCAAAGGTTATACCCTTCCTAGGGTAAACCCCACGTCCCAGAACTATTAGTGGTGTCAGATTTCTCATTTGATGCACCGTTTGAGAGAAAATAATTATTTATTATTTAAAAATCGTAATAACTAATTAATTAAAAATAAAGACGGTATTATCAAGTGCGAGGGTCCCAAACACCCGATGCGAATCAAGGTTATACCCTATATAGGGTAAACCCGACATTTCAGACCCAACGATGGTCTCAAATTTCTTGTATAATGCACCATTTGAGAGCTATTTCATTTTTTAAAAGAAACAAACACGCATATCAATAAAATAAATTAATATTTTTATTCTATCAATGCCACAATGTTGACTATCGGAAACAAAAATTTCTAACGCTTGATTTTAAAAACCGGTCTTCCTAGTTAATGGAAAAATTTAATTACTTTTGATTTTTCATCCATTTCAAGACACGTAACGTTACAAATATTTCCAAAAATAATCAAATAAATTTAAAAGTAAACACCTTATGAAAAATGGTATAAGGTTTAGGCCATAGTAATATCCATGATAAATGAAATGGATAATTTAGGGTAAATTCAATATTCAATGATCATAGAAGATTGTATATTTCATGGTGACTAAAAAATGAATCAAGGAAGTAAATGTGAATATTATGCTTTTCCAAAAAAAACTTAAACCATCCATAGGAAGATTAAGGATGGTATTAATAAAACATGTCCCAAGTGGAGTAAAATAAGGGTTGTTTTCATAGATGAATATAAATACTATAAAAATATCTTAATTTTTTTTAAGAAAATACCCTTTTGTTTTGGAAAAATATTATTTGAAAATCATTTTTGAAAAAAATTTCTTTTAAAATTATCCTTTTAAAAATTCAAAGGAAGCTTCAAATAAATGATGGTCAATAAATCTGTACAATCCGTACAAGGTAAAAGAACATTCC
Organism: Viscum album; assembly: GCA_963277665.1. Taxonomy (NCBI): domain Eukaryota; kingdom Viridiplantae; phylum Streptophyta; class Magnoliopsida; order Santalales; family Viscaceae; genus Viscum; species Viscum album. The sequence goes on along the minus strand of OY728142.1, from coordinate 1,145,973,390 downwards.
TTTTGCATGATAAAAGGTTAGAATAATTCCTTATTCAGAAAGTGATAAGAAGATTCCTTTTAAAACATTGGTAAAATACAAAAAATAGTAAAAATATATTTACAAAACCATTTTAATTTTTTTTTGAAGACACTTTAATTAAACATGGTTTTTTTAAGAAAATAGGTTCTCCCACTAAAGAGAGATATAAAGTCAGGTTTTTTGAAAAACATTTTCTAAAACACCTTCAGTACCAAAGAGTGGGAAAATGGTACTAATACTTGAAAGAAGTCATGATTAAGAAAATGAGATTAAAATTAAAGGGTTATTGAACAATGGTCATATAATTTCCTCAAATGGAAATAAATGATCAGTAAAATTATCCTTGAGGAAAATAATCTTTAAATATTCCAAAGTGTCCCATACCACTTTGAAACATTTTAAATAATAATCCTCATGGGAGAATAACATTAAATTAAATTTTAAAAACCCATGAATATAAAATTATTAATTATATAATATAACAAAAGGGGAAGTAGATACATCACACAAAATTTTTAAGTGGTGAACATGACATTTATCTCACAGATGTAAAAAGTAAGATGAGAATCCCTTACCTTCAGTTTCCTTTTAAATGAATGTCCTTTAACGTCCTATATAATGAACTTATGTTAATTATATAATTTATTTAGATCCCTTTTCATGCTTATAAGTAATTTTATTCCACTTATTACCATGTTATATACAACTACTTAAACAATTATGTTTACGTTGGGTGTTTTGACCAAATTCAGTTTATGTGTCAAAAACAACTTTGGTAGGTAAACTATGGTAAAAGGGGGTCATTATATAACATTTACAGAATAATAATCATGAAATAATAATCATATTTATACATAAATTATACTTTTTAAAACCAATAATTAAATATGGTTATAGAAAATGAATCAACATTACAATTATGGAGACAGTGTGTGGTACGTACGCATGAGTAACATTCTTATTTTTCAATGATCGTTATGGAAAAAAGGATAATAACACCATATATTTCTATAATTATAATTATATCATGAATAAAATTTTATTTAATCATATATACTTATATATATTATTCTTTTTATTTAAAAGGAATCACATCGTGTCGAGGAGGTGGTTTTCCACACATCCATAAACAATGTTAACACTTTTTAAGTGTGTGAAAGGGTAATAATGAAAATGATATATATATATAGTATATTTAAATAAAGTTAATTATGTAATGAATATAATATAGTGTTTTTTATGTAAAATATTTTTAATTGAAACCATCCTTTATATGCTCCATGTATAGCACTACCACAAAAACAGTTTTTCGCAGCTCCCCCCTTTATCATCGCTAATGAAAAAGCGCTGATAAAGGTCCCCCTTTATCAGCGCTTGCTTAGTAGCGCTGATAAAGGGGGGCCTTTATCAGTGCTTTTTTTAGCACTGATAAAGGGTCGGCTTCAAAAAAAAATTAAAAAATTAAAAATATATTAATATATAAATATAGTTATATTGTTATATAAATATAATATATAATTTTTAAATATATTTTAGATAAGTATAAATGTACATTTACACTTATTATACTTAATATTTAAGATATTTAGTGAAAATGACTTCTTAAAAAATTAAAAAAATATTTTTAATTAATATTTTGATAATAATTATGGAGTAATAGTCATTTAATAACAATTTGAGGACTAAAAAAATTTAAAAAAATTAAAAAAAGATCCAAAATATGTTGAAAATGCAACTCAAACTTCAAACGGCCATAACTTTTGATCCGGATGTCCGTTTGAGCTCTACCACATATCAAATCGAAGCCTGCAACGAGATCTACGTCGCTATAACTCGGGGGGACCCTATTCAAGCGTTTTTCAAGGCCAAAAGAGGCCTAGAAGGCCTCCAAAACTGAGTTTTTTGTCGGGGTACCCAGATTTTTTAACATTTTGTGGATTTTCAAACTCGTTTAAGGAGGTATTATTGGATTTTCTTGGTGGGGAATAAATTTATTCCAAGGTATTACATTCATATTGATATTATGTCTTTGAAATTTCATCCTTTTTTATAATGAACTGCTATTTATAATCAATTATATAACTATATGTACATATTTTTTATATATTCGCACCTAAAAATTAAATTTTTTAAATAAATAATTAAACATATTTACATATAAAATATATTAGCTTTATCTAAATAATAACTAATATCCATTTTATTTAAAATACCAATATATGAATATTTATATACCTATATATTAGTCTAACTATATATATATTAATCTAACTATATATATATTAATCTAATAACTATATATATATTAATATAACTACTTATTTATATATTAGTATTACTATAAATATATATATATTAATATCACCATAAATATATATATTAATATAACTATATATATATTAATGTAACTATATAAATATATATTCATATAACTATATATATGTTAATATAACTGTATATATGTTAATATAACTATATATATGTTAATATAACTATATATATGTTAATATAACTATATATATGTTAATATAACTATATATATGTTAATATAACTATATATTAATATAAATATATATTAATATACGAATAAATATAACTATATATATATATATAGATATAGATATATATTAATACCACTATATATATATTAATATTACTATATATATTATAATACAACTATATATATATATTATAATATAACTATATATATATATATATTAATATAAATATATATTACTATACGAATAAATATAAATAAATATATATATATATATATATAGAGATATCATGAATTGGAAAGCAAATCAAAATAGAGTAGTGGTAAGGGCTTAGGCGCGCAGGGGGGAGGTCTCGAGTTCAAATCCTGGTGGAGGCATGGGTGCGCGTGCATGGGGAATATTGGAGCAAGCGCTGTTAAAGGGTGGAGGGGGGTGCGTGGGGTGCGTGGGGTGTTGTATAGGGGCCGGAAAGCGCTGTAAAAGGGGGGTTCAAGCGCTATAAAAGCCCCCCCGATTGGTAGTATTTTTTAATTTTTTTTAACTTTTATCAGAACTTTTTTAAAAGCGCTGATAAAAGGGTCCTTTATCAGCGCTAAAACGAGAGCGCTGATAAAGGAAGCGCTGATATAGGACCCCTTTATCAGTGCTAAAAAAAGCACTGATAAAGGGGTACTTTTATCAGCGATTTTTTTGAGCGCTGATAAAGGGGTCCTATATCAGCGCTTTTCGGAGCGCTGATAAAGGGGACCCCCCCCTTATCTATGCTGGCTTTATCAGCGCTTTTCTAGCGCTGATAAAGGCCATTTTAGCGCTGATAAAGGCCGTGTTTGTAGTAGTGTAGTGTGAATGAATCACATCACTTTAAATGGGTGATAGTTGACACTTCCTCAAACAATGTTATCATATTAACATAAAATGGAAAGTATTAATGGTATGTTCAATAAAAATATTTCATATGTATAAAGAAATATTAAATATCATATATATAATATATAAATAGAGTTTCCATCATAATGGATACCATGAGAGGTGGTGAATGAAAAAAATGAACAATCATTGTTTCGAGAGGCACTAGTTCACCATACACAGAAACAATATGATCATTAACCATTAAATGGAATTGTGTGTAAATATAGGTATAAAATTTGGAATAAAAATATAATAGTATATTGAGGATACTGGTGTTATTATATAATCATATAATAAGAAGGGCTGAGGGGTTGGAGAATGAAAATAAAACTAGAGAGCTTGAGAGAGGATGTTACCTCTTAATCAGGTAACTTCTTTTGGTTTGTACCAAAAGGCTTCTTTGGATTGATTTCTTCCCAAGGGTATGATTTTATAATTGGGGTATGGATTTTAAGATCTATTTTGGTATATATTGGATTATCCAAATTTTCTTGAGATGTGTGAGGAAGTGTGTTGATTGTGTAATTTTATAAGGGAGGAAAATGACTCACTTAGCATTTTTGAAAAGAAGTTAGGTGTCCCCACGGTTTTACCTAAAAATGTCTTAAAAAATAATGGAAGGTTAATGGATGAATTATTTCTAATAAATTGGTGTTGGACAAGTATCGAGGTCATTTGGGATCTTAAGTTAAATGTTCAGTCCCTTGTTAATCTTAATTTTGCCTTAATAATTGAAATTAATTTTAATTACATTCACTAATATTTTGGGTAAAAAACTAAGTTGAAATTATTAGATATTGTAAATTTTGATAATTTCAAATATCGAATCAATTTTTCCAAATTACATTCACATAGGTGACAGAAATTAATTTAAATTTAATTCCACAGATGAGATGATAATACAGATTTTTAAAGTAAAAACGTTTGAAAGTTTCTACGTTTTTATAGTCAATTTCAAAGTGAAATTGATTATAGTGGAATAAATTATATTAATTGATAAAAATATTATCTAATTAACCTTTAAACCAATTTAAAATATAATTTTACCTTATAAATAATTTATATGAAAAATAAGTTTTGAATGAAAATTTAGTATTTTAACTATTCATTAAAAAATGATATGTTTCAAAAAAATATCAAAAATTTATCTTAAAATATTTTTTATATTTATCTTTAAAACATGAAATTTTGTTTTTGAAATATTAAATCAAATTTAATTGTTAAAATTCATATTTAAAATGAGTTCTCAATTAAAAGGCAATAAAATTGCCTTAAAAAAATATACATTTTTATGTGTAAAATAGAGTTTGTTATTATCTTATGTCTATAAAACCTAATGTGTAAATACTAGGAAATGACATGTAATTTTTTTTAAATTATATGGAAATATTTGAGTCCGCAGTTTCTGAAGATACTTGATTCCGAGGCCTGGAGAGCCCAAAATGTTTTTCTAAAGTTTCTTAAGTACTTTCAGTAAGCGTGTGAGCAGGATTTTGTAACTTTTGAACCGGTTCTTGGAATTAAAATTTGAGGGCACCATTTATCTCGCAACGACGATAGTTGCTTAAGGAGACCTTCACCTCAGCTACAGTTGGTCTTGGGTGGAGGATAGTTTTTGCTACCCATCGTGGGAAAATAAAAAAAGTGGAAATAAAATTATACTAAATTTATTTTTATTTAAATTTTGAATTATTTTGAATTCTCGGTGGGGACCACCTGATCTCTTCAAAACTTTTTCTAATTGTGCCAAACCCCCAACATTTAATGACTTCATTAAATGAAGTCATTAAACCTATCAATTAAGGGGGAAGCTCTTCATCATCTTGATTGGGATCTTGGTTTTTGCTGGAGAAGAAGCTTGGTGGAGGATCTTCCTGGAGGAAACCCCCTTTAGAGGAAGAACTCTTCTCCTTCGACGAACATTTCTCCAACGAAGAACTTTGTCAAAGGATCTCCAACGAGGAACGTCTTTAATGACGATGAACCAACGTCCATCTTTCCCTCTCCTCCCCAACATCAATGAATCTTTGAGGTAGGGATTGTTGTTTTTGTATACCTCTTACCCCATTCTTGTTGTTATTCTTGATTTAAGAACAACTATGCCGCTTGCTACCGTTCTAATGCGGAGGGTGCAGACCTAACGAACTTGGCCCGACCCCTCCGCAACCTTTTTGGATTTTGGTGTTCTTCATAGCTTGTTTTCGGGTTGAGTGAATCCCGACCGTGGTGGTCTTGAATCGATGGTGACATCCCGAGATTAGTGCGGGAGTCTTCAGAATAATGATCGGGCCACCAGGGTGCACCCGGTGACCTGAGGAACATCGCCGGTGACCGGTGCCAGCGACCAGTGCCGGTAGGGCTCAGGAGTGGCGACTGTAACTCCGGTCAGCCGCGATGATTGCGGGGGCGTGACCGCATCGACAGAGGAGGTTCGTGACCCGTCGGCCTCGGCAGAGCAAGGACAGCGGCTGGTGCATGGCCGGCCGTGTGAAGGGGGCGACGGCACGCATCTGCGTCGTCGGGCTTACAGGGGCTGCGACATGAGGCTGCAGCGGTAGGGGGGTGGCTAGCTCACTACTGACCACCGGAGGTGGTGTGGCATGGGACCATGCCGCGGAGGTGGGCTGGTCATTCGGCCAGCTGTGGAGCCAAGCGGGACTCCCGAGTCCTGCGTGCCAGCCGCTGGCACCACGTGGCGTCCGTCGGTTGGCCACCCAACCCGAATTTATTGGTCGTTCGGGGTACCCATGGGGAACCTCCCCCTTGGGTGGCGGCTAGGGAGGACCCCACCGAGGGGTCGCCCAGCTGCGGGCCTCCTGTGGGCCCTCCAACACGGGCTGCACCGGCGGGCCGGGCCGTACCGACAAGCTGGGCCAGACCCAGCAGGCTAGGTCAGATCCCTCGGGCCGGGTCGGACCCAAGACCGGACCAAGATTAGGTCAGGTCGTTCCGATCAGTTCAAACCAGACCCAGACCAGCTTCGACCCCTTTCTGCTCTTTCGGCCATAACTTGAGCTACGGGAATCCGTTTGACGAACCATCTATGGAACTGAAAAACTTTGATTGATATGGTCCTTTTCACATACCTCGCTTGAGTTTTGGATAAAGTTGAGTTATGGCCGGGTTGGATCGAACACGAATTCAACCGGGCCCTCGGGACTAAAAAGGCCAATAACGTACAGACCGAGCATCTGTTTGAAACACTATTTGTTGCGTTGATACCACCATTACATGGTGGTCTTTTAGGAATACTTCTTCGTGGGACTTAGTGGAAGTTGGAGTATCGACTTGTGGCTTGAGGAGCGGATCCTCCTGCAATCAAGCGAGCTTAGTGCGGGAACCCTGTGGCTGGCGATAACTTGAGAAATGGATCCTATGTGGGTCTGTGCTTTGGGATCCTATGTGGGTCTGTGTTCCAGGATCCCACATGGAACTGCTCTAGGAATCCACATGGGACTACTCTAGGATCCTACGTGGGTATGATGATTTAGGATCCTACGCGGGTCTAACTCTCAACTGAGTAAGATGATTCAGTAGTTACATATAATCATCATTACTACTGTACCTAAGTTATACCTGGTGTGAGATAAGTTATAATCTTTGTGGTGAAACCATTGTGGATCTTCTCTGTGTTGTTTTACCTAAGAGGTACTCACCCGTGTGGTGTTACCTTCGTGGTACTTCTTCCTTCATGGATAGTTGAGCTTTTGGATAAGGAGATGGAGCTCTATGTAATCTTGAAAACGCAGGTATATGTATGGGGATACCCCTAAGTAAGGATGGTTGTTACTTCGTACCTTGTTATTGTACTCTTACTTTTGAGGTTTATCATTTTTGGATTCTGGGAGACCTTCGGGGGTCTCGAGGTCCATACTGGGTATCGTTATACTCACCCCTGCACAGGCTATGCCCAAACCTGGTTGTGTCCTGTGCAGATGAAAAACATCATTGATCGAGGCTAAGGGTGATGGATATAAGGCTACACGGATGTGGACTTAGAAGAGACTTACCACAGGATGACTTGATCGAGAGCTGTACCTACCCTTCAGGTAGGATTCCCGGTGGACAATCCAGGAGCTGTTTCCCTTTCAGTTGTACTTGTACTTTCAGTTGGGCTTGTATACTGGCTCTTACTTTCCGCATGATTTTTACTATAGTAGTTACTTGTGGTTACTTATTGTAGTATTTTTCGACTATGTGTGTTTCAGGTTTTAATGGAAATGCCTTCCCGGTTACTGGGATATGCCTTTTGGTGCTAGTCACCAGCCCCTGGCCTATGGAAGACAAGCTTGGGGTAGTCACGACACGGGCCTCAAGGACGGGTCGTGACAAATTGGTATCAGAGGATTCAGTTATACCATAGAACATTGGACTCTAATATTTTAATGACAATAGTGTTGAGTGTTATGAGTCTGGTTATCAGTTTAGGGAATCCAATGTTGGTGTGGCGGTCGACGTATCCATACACTAGGACCCTGACTTCTGATTTTTGACTTAGTGCAAAAAAACACTGATTGCATGTGTGTTTTGAAAAGTTTTCTTTGCGATATCTTTGAGTCATCTCACCAAGTATAACTTATTGACCAGGGCACACCTATTTCTTTTTAGGATGCCTCCACACAGACAGCCAATAAAGGTTCCAAGTAGAGTGTGCCGTGACAGCCTACTGAGCGACAAGACCTCGGTGTAGGGCCCTTTTTTATTAGAGGAACCAGCGATACCAGTACCCATTGGGCCACTGATTCCACCAGCCCCAATAGCAGAGAGTGCACGTCGCTTGAGCGCTGCATGAGTTCTAGTTCCAGAGGCCACCCAGGTTCAGGGGTGAGATGGACCCATAAGCAGCTGAGGATTGACTAGAGGCCGTGGTGAGAGTCTTCCGACTAGTAGGGACACCAGATGATCTCATGGTGATCATTACTTCTAGTCTTATACAGGAAATAGTTGGTAGATGGTGGAGCTTGATGCTCTACGTTCACGACGAGGTTACACTTCTCTGGGAAGACTTTGAGATCCTGTTTCGGGCAGAGTTTGTCCCAGTGACCCTTCACGCAGTGCGCATACATGAGCTTCTTCATCTACAGCAGGGCATCATGATTGTGGCTCAGTACTCAGCGAGGTTCATTGACCTCTCATGATACTCCAATGATATGGTGTGGGACCCATTATTTAGGGCCCAGACCTTCGAGAAGGGACTCAGTATGGAGATCACGACTTCAATGATTTCTCTCAGCATCCCGACGCAGGCGGGGGGGGGGGGGTTATAGAGAGCCCTCTTAGTAGAGAGTTTTCTTGCTGAGCAGTCACCAGCAGCGAGACCCACCACTGGGTATCATGTAGCGGAGTCTTTTGCAGTTGGCAGCAGACAGATTTCACAGAGGTTCAAGAGGACTTGACCTATAGGTGGATGACGGTAGGATTCAGGGTCGGTTGTATAGGGAACCCGAGATAGAGCCAGTCATACGAGGAGAAGGCAGTGTTATGTATGCGTCGGGCATGTTCACATGGCTTGTGATTTCCTGACCCGTTGTATGGATGATCAGCAGACTGTCTAAGGACCACCCAGGAAGAGACAGAGGTTCAACCGAGGAGGTCTGTAGGGAGTTGGAGGATTTGGCAGAGGAGCTGGTTGTGCAGCTGGCGGTGGGTGACGATTCGAGGTGTTATCTCCACCACCACCAGGTGGTCCACCCTGACCACAGGGAGCATGTTGACAAGGGCGAGCTCATATCCAGGCAGCTGAGGCCTACGACCATGGTGCTCCGGAGATGATACTAGGTACAATATGTGTCTACTCCACCTTAGCTATAGTACTTATAGACACAGGTTCCGGTCATTATTTTATTCTCACTACCCTTGTTCAGATCTCGAAAATTTCGATGGAGACGTTGGCTCGATCCTTATGTCTAGAGACTTCTATGGGAGTGGACTCGACAATTTCACACTGGTTCCAGCAATGTGAGCTTACTCTAGGAGGTAAAATCTTTGGCTAGGATCTTCTAGTAGTAGCATCGAGGCGTTACGACATCATCTTGGGTATGGATTGGTTATCTATAGTCCATACCCAGATCGACTACATTAGGTGAAAAGTGTGGTGTATCCATAAGGATGGGACTGGGTTTACCTTCACTAGCGAGAAGGGAGCCTTTGCAGCATAGGATGGACTTACCTGGAGGAGAGTGCAGCCGATCACTCTTCAGTTGGCTAGCCTTACCCTCAAAACGGTTGATGTGTAGAGTCCAAGCAATCCTGTAGTGGTGGAGGAGTACACAGATGTCTTCCCTGATGATGTTTTGGGTCTACCTCTTCATAGGGAGGTGGACTTTTACTTTGACTTGTACCCCCTCTATGGAACCGATATCTACACCAACGTATCGGATGGCTCCCACGGAGCTTCGTGAGCTGTGGGTACAACTGGAGGACTTACAAGGGAAGGGGTTCATTCGGATTAGTGTTTCTCCTTCCGAAGCCCCAATTTTGTTCACCAAGAAGGAAGATGGGAGCTTGAGACTTTTTTTTGACTATCGGCGCCTGAAACAGGTGACCGTGAAGAAAAAGTACCCACTTCAGAGGATTTAAGACCTCTTTGATCAGCTAAAGGGAGCACAGTGGTTCTCGAAGATAGACCTCAGGTTAGGCTATTACCAGCTCAGAGTACGAGATGAGGATGTACAGAAGACAACTTTCAGATGTCGGTATGACCATTATAAGTTTTTGGTCATGCCGTTCAGAGTGACCAACACTCTAGCAGTGTTCATGGGAATCATGAGCAGGATCTTTCAGCCATACATTGATCACTTTATAGTAGTATTCACCGACGACATTTTGATCTACTCAGCTACTGAGGAGGAGTATGCCTATCGTTTTCCAGTAGTTCTGGAAACACTCTGAGAGCACTAACTTTATGGTAAGCTCTCGAAGTGCCAGTTCTGAATCTGAGAGGTTCACTTTCTAGGACATGTCATCTCAGAGGCTAGATTTGTGGTATATCCAATGAATATTGAGGTGATACTTGCTTGGGATCCACTCAGGAGTGTGAAGGAGGTACAAGGTTTCCTAGGTTTGGCCGGATACTACCGGAGATTTGTGCCAGATTTCTACAGAGTTGCATCACCTTTATCAGTGTTGACGAAGAAGGGGAAACCCTTCGTGTGGTCAAAGAGATGCCAGCAAAGTTTTCAGGTGCTGAGGCAGAGCCTGACTAGTGCCCCATCTTAAGGCTTTCGGAGGAGGGAGTTGGGTACATAGTATACTGCGATGCATCAGGGACCAGGCTCAAATGTGTCCTGATGCAAGAGTGAGAAGTTATCACATATGGTTCTCGACAGCTAAGACATCATGAATAGAACTATGCTACCCATGACGTTGAGTTAGCAGCAGTGATATTTTCTTTGAATATGTGGCGAAACTATCTGATGGGCAGGCATTTAACGGTCTACTATGATAACTAGAGTCTCAGGTATATCTTCTCCCAGAAGGAACTTAACCTGAGACAATGACGTTGGATTGAGTTCCTCCAAGACTATGACTTCGATATAGTCTATAATCCTAGGAAGGGGAATGTTTTAGCAGATGTACCAAGCAGGAGATCTGGTATATAGCTGCTAGGTGAGGAGACAGAGCAACTGGGCGCTTTGCAGATATCCTTTGTGAATCAATATGGATCATCTTTTCTTCAGTATCTTATAGTCACTCCCCCACTCCTTCAGCGAGTCAAGGAGGTGAAACATGGGGAAACTGACTGCGAGGCTCGACGTGCTCAGATATCCATAGGACAAGCACTTGATGGATTTTCTGAAGGTAGGGAGCACGTCATCCTTTTCAGAGGACGCACCATGGTACCCGTGTCACTTTAGGAGTAAGTGTTAAGGGAGTTCCACATACCCCATCTAGTGGTATATCTAGGAGTTGTGAAGATGTACCAGGACCTCCGACGACAGTACTGGTGGCTGAGAATGAAGAACGCAGTAGCAGAGTTTGTCTCTCGGTGCCTCACTTGTCAGCAAGTGAAGGAGAAGCATCAGGTACCAGTAGGCTTAGTTCTGCCTTTAGAGGTCCCAGAGTGGAAGTAGGACAAAATATCCATGGAATTTGTGACAGGAATTCCACGTACATCCAGGGGTCATGATTCTATCTGGGTGATCGTCGACCGACTCACCAAGTCGGTCCACTTACTACCGATCAGAGAGCAGGGTTCAGTAGAGAACTTGGGACGCCTCTATGTGCAGGAGATTATGCGGCTACATGAAGTACCCTCGACGATTGTCTGTGATTGTGATTCATGTTTCACTTACCGGCTATGGAAGGGTTTGCAGGAGGCTTTTGGGATGCAGCTTTGTTTGAGCACTGCCTTCCATCCACAGACGGATGGCCAAACTGAGCAAACCATTCATACCCTCGAAGACATGCTACATGCTTATGTCCTTGACTTTGGTCTAATCTAGAGGATCACTTACCCTTAGGGGAGTTTGCATACAACAACACCTATCACTACACTATTGGTATGGAACCATTCGAGGCTCTGTATGACTGACCTTGTAAATCGCCTTTTTACTAGACTAACCCAGGGGAGTCAGCACTCATGGGACCATAGATGGTATGGGCTACAAAGGAGAAGGTGAAAATCATCCAAGAGTGGATAAAGACAGCACAGAGCAGACGAAAGTCTTATTTTTATAGGAGACGGAGACCTCTGGAGTTCAAGGATGGTGACCACATATTTCTAAGAGTCTCATCCTAACGAGGTTTGCGGAGATTTTGCCTGGGTGACAAGTTATCTTCTAGTTCCATCGGACCCTTTCAGGTCCTCAACAGAGTTGTTGAGGTGGCTTACCGCCTAGCACTTCCTCCTCAGTTGCACTAGGTGCATGAATTTTTTCACGTATCCTAGATGAGGAGATACGTGCATGATCCTACTCACATCCTTGACTGGGGAGATCTTGAAATCGATGACAGGGTGACATTTTCTAAGGTTCCAAAAGAGATTGAGGATCAACAGGAGAGAGTATTTTCTGGGCAATTGATACCTTTAGTTCATGTACGTTGGTAGCCCGAGAATCTCCAAGAGAGAACATGGGAGCGGGAGACTTATATTCGTGCTCAATACCCACACTTGTTTTCCTAGTTTTTGTGATGTGGATTTTGGGGACGCAAATCCATGAGGTGGGGAGAATGTAAATACCCATAAATTCCAGGTAATTTTTTTAAAAAAATTATATGGAAATATTCAAGTCTGAAGTTTCTGACGGTACTTGATTATGAGGCCTGGAGAGCCCAGAATGTTTTTCTGAAGTTTCTTAAGTACTTTCAATAATCGTGTGATCGGGTTTTTGTAACTTTTGAACCGGTGATTGGAATTGAAATCTGAGGGCACCATTAATCTCACAACGCCGATAATTGATTAAGGAGACCTTCACCTTAGCTGCAGTTTGCCGTGGGTGGAGGATAGTTTTTGCTACCCATCGTGGGAAAATAAAAAGAAGTGGGTATAAAAATAAACCAACTTTATTTTTATTGAACTTTTGAATTATTTTGAATTATCAGTGGGGACCACTCGATCTCTTCAAACCATTTTTTTAATTGTGCCAATCCCCCAACATTTAATGACTTCATTAAATGAAGTCATTAAACCTATAAATTAAGGGGAAGGATCTTCATCACCTTGATTGGGATCTTGGTTTTTACTGGAGAAGAATCTTGGTGGAGGATCGTGCTGGGGGAAACCCCCCTTAGAGGAAGAACTCTTCTCCTTTGATGAACATTTCTCTAATGAAGAACTCTGTCGAAGGATCTCTAACGAGGAACATATTCAATGATGACGAACCGACATCCGTCTTTCCCTCTCCTCACTGATGTCAACGAATCTTAGTGGTAGGTATTGTTGATTTTGTATACCCCTTACCCCATTCTTATCATTCTTTTTTATTTAAGATCAACTATGCCACTTGCTATTGTTCTAACATGGAGGGTGCAGGAAAAATAAACACGGCCCGACCCCTCAGCAACCTTTGTGGATTTTGGTGTTCTTTGTGGCTTGTTTTTGGGTTGAGAAAATCCTGACTATGGTGGTCTTGAATCGATGGTGACGTCTCGAGACGAGTGTGGGAGTATTTGGAATAATGATTGGGCCATTGAGGTGCACCTGGTGACCCGGGGAACATCAGCGGCGACCAGTGCTGGTGACCCACGTCAGTAGGGATCGGGAGTCGCGACCGACACTCAGGCCGACTACGACGATGATGGTGGTGCGACCGCATCGCCGAAGGAGGGTCGTGGACCATCGGGCGCGACAGAGAAAGGGTGGAGGCCGGTGCATGGCTGGCCATGTGAAGGGGGTGGTGGTGTACATCTGTGCCACCGGGCTTGCAGGGGCCGCTACACAAAGACGCGACGATAGGGGGCAACCGCTGAAGGTGGCACGACCTGCGAGTGCGCTGCAGATGTGGGATGGTCATCCGACCAGTCGAGGAGTCGAGAAATACCCACATATCTCGCATGCAAGCCGCCGGAGCCACATGGAGCTGGCCATTTGGCCACCCAACCCGAACGACTGGGCCGTTCGGGGTACCTAGGGGGCGCCTCCCACTTGGGTGGAGGCTAGGGCAGACCCAACCGTAGGGCCGCCTAGCTGTGGGCCAGCCGCGTGCCTCTTGTGGGCCACCCAGTGTGGGCCACCCAGCGGGCCGGACCTAGCGGGTCAGGTCCGATCCCGCATACTGGGTCGGGCCCAGGTCCAGACTCTGATCGGGCCGGGTCGGACCGAACCTAGACCAGCTTCGGCCCCTTTCTGCTCTTTTGGCCATAACTTGAGCTACGAGCATCCATTTGATAAAATGTCTATGACGCCAGAAACCTTGGATCGAGGTAGTCCTTTTGGTATAACCCACTTGAGTTTTGGATATTGTTGGGGTATGTTTGGGTTGGATCAAACATGAATCCAACCGGGCCCTCGGGAATAAAAAGGCCAATAACTTACAGACCAAACATCTGTTTGATGCACTGTCTATTGCGTTGAGACCCCTATTACATGTCAATACTTTGGGGATACTCATTAGTGTGACTTCGTGGTAGCTGGAGTATCGACCTGTGGATTAAGGAGCATACCCTCCTAAAATAAAGTGAGCTAAGTGCGGGAACCCTGTGTTTGGCTGTAACATGAGAAAGGGATCCTATGTGGGTCTGTGCCTTGGGATCCTACGTGGGTTTGTGATTTGGGATCCTATATGGGTTTGTGTTTCAGGAACCCATATGGATCCACTCTAGTAATCCACGTGGGACTACTCTAGGATCCTACGTGGGTCTGATGTACTAGGATCCTACGTGGGTATGATGATTTAGGATCCTACGTGGGTCTGCCTCTCAACAGAGTAAGATAATTTAGTAGTTACATATAATCATCATTACTACCATACCTAAGTTATACTTAGTGTGAGATAAGTTCCAATCTTTGTGGTGAAACCATTGTGGATCTTATCTGTGTGGTGTTACCTAAGAGGTACTCACTTGTGTGGTGTTACCTTCGTGGTATTTCTTCCATTGTGGACAGTTGAGATTTTGGATTAGGAGATGGACCTCTATGTAATATTGACATCTTAGGTATATGTATGGGCATACACCTAAGTAAGGATGGTTGTTAATTCGTACGCTGTGATTGTTCTCTTACTTTTGTGGTTTATCGTTTGTGGATTCTGGGAGACCTTCGGGGGTCTCATGGTCCCTACTGAGTATCGTTATACTCACCCCTGCATGGGATATGCCCGCACCTTGTTGTGTCTTGTGCAGACGACATACAACATTTATCGAGGCTAAGGGTTATAGACAGGAGGCTACTCATAGGTGGACTTAGAAGAGACGTACTATAAGGCCCCGACCTTAAACCTTACTTAATATTGAATTAAATGAATAATTCACATTGAGGATCTTTTCAGGTTTAGATTTTTAGAGAATTAGGACATAACTATTACATCTCAAAAGATTACAAATTAGACACTTCTACTAAGTTTCCATAGAATAAAAAAAATCTTAAAAAGAAACATGTCTAGTTCCATGTTTTATATAACATGAATTTCCCTTGATCCCATCCTTGACCCTATTCCACATTATGTCCTGTGAAAAACATTTCAAAAAACTTGGGGTGAGCATAAAAAGCTCAGTAAGGGATACACGAAGAATGAAAACTGTTAGTTTATCAAAACAAAAAGTAAACCATGTATACATTATCAAAGTAATACTTTTCACATTTATGAAGTAGTAAAAACTCTTCACTGAATAAAAGATCATTACTTACCCTTTTGTAACCAGAAGATTACCATAAAACCCATATAAAGATCACATAACATATAAAGGTAACTTGGGACATAAACAAACTTAAATGGAATAACCACATGGTCGAATTCCACACATATCACTTAATGGAATAGCCATACAACCGACTTCCATACCCAATGCATTGGAGCATATAACGTAACCACCCATCCTGGTATTAACGGCACCACTCATCATATGGTTTATCATGTAACCACCCATCAAATGTCCACGTATCATTATAAAATCATAATACATAAAACAAATATAATGGAAAGAAAACATTTCCACACTTTGATCACAATATATCGCTTAAATATATTGACATAAAAAATCCGTTATAAAAACCATTTTAAATACCAAAATAGATAAAAGATTATATGGTATTTATTTCATTTAAGAAAACATTATGGATTATTGAGGATGCCAAAGACCAAATAATACTCGCGGCAGTGGAAAAAGGTCGTTGTCATCACGTACGTTAAAAGAAACATTGCTTTTTGTCATTTTGTAAAACACTTCGTATAAAAGGATTCGTTTTGTATAAAAGTAAAATTTAAAGGGGTTCATACACCGTATAAAATAAAGTTGGGCATAAAAAAAATATGCCTCAATGAAATGAGATTGAGACGAAGTCCCTTACCTCGGGTCCGACTTGACTCGATCGTTCTTTAACGTCCTGAATAATAAACTTGAGTTAATTTATACTTGATTAAGAACCTTTTTAAAGTTCATTATTACTTTTATATCACTTATTACCATGTTATAAACATTATTTAATCATTTAAGTTAATAATGTTCATTTTGTCGATATTTGGTCCTTAAGTCGAAAGTGGAATTCTTACAATTACATGTTGTTCGTGTGGTCAAAGGTTCATTATATCCAGAATGATATTCATGATTTGGATATAATATATATCATATATATCCAGCATATACATTTATTTATAATATTATATAATCATTTAGAGGTAAGAAATGAAATGCACCGTTCATGGAGACGGTAAGCCGTACGTACGCATGAACGCTACTTTCATTTCTATGTCATATTAATGGAATTAAAACTAAATGAGAGTTATGTAAATTTTAATTAAAGAATTATATTCATCATTTAGATGTAAAATAAATCATATATAATAACTTTAAATCCTTCCTTTATACATCCCACATATGGCATTAACGAATCCAATCACTTTGAGGGGGCGGTAGTCCGCACTTCCTAAAATGAAATTATCATGTTTACCCATAATGGAAACCATAAAGGTCTGCCACAAATGAAAAATATAGAAGAATAAGGAAAACATAAACATAATATATATCATATATAAATATATTGACATCTTAATGGACACCATTAAAGGTTTTAAAAGAAGATTTAACAATCATCATTTCGTGAGGCCGAAATTCACCAAACATAGAAACAGTATGTTCTTTAACCATTAGACGGAGGTGTGTGTAGGTGTATCTCGAATCCTTATTATAACAAAATCCTATTATATTTAATATAAAATATTTTTTACAAAATAAATGAATAAAAAGTGTTTATGGGGTTGGAGAAGCAAAATAAAACAAAAGAATACAAGTGAAGACATTACCTTAAAATCGGGTAACTCTCTTAGAATTGAGCTCAAATGCTTCCTTGGGAAGACTTCTTCTGTAACATCCAAAGTAAGTAATGAATAATAGATATTTTTATCTATTTCTATTAATGATTAAGATAGTGTTATAGAGGCTTAAAATGAAAATAATGACAATCTTATGCATGAAATACACTAATATTCTTAAAAGATTGTTTTACTGCCTTTTGATGGAAAACCATTTTTGAATCTATCTTTTGACAATTTTATAAACTATTTTTGTCAAAATAAACTTATTCTTTATGATTGGGACATCAAAATTTACTTTGTGTGAATTTTTGGTATTTTTCTGACAATGTTCATTTTTTAATGAATA
Source organism: Viscum album (assembly GCA_963277665.1). Taxonomy (NCBI): domain Eukaryota; kingdom Viridiplantae; phylum Streptophyta; class Magnoliopsida; order Santalales; family Viscaceae; genus Viscum; species Viscum album. The sequence goes on along the minus strand of OY728142.1, from coordinate 1,145,955,706 downwards.
GTGAAAAATACTGCATTTTACATCAAAACTGCTTTTTAATCTAATATATTTATATGATTAGATTATGTTTTGAATTGGTTTTGAAGTGAAATTAGAATATATTTTTACCATTTAATCCAATGGTGGTCATTGGAATCAATTTCACTTTGAAATTAGACTTAAACTGGTGTCAATATTTTGATACTTATTGTTTTATAAAAACACGCTATTTGCTCTGACATCGGGAATTAATTATTAAATTAATTAATGTGACTTATATGTTTTGAATTTGGTAAAATAGACTTCATTTTTGAATTTGGAATATCAAATATAGCTTAGGGTGAATTTTTGGTAATTTTCTGAAAAACTTCAATTTTTGATGAATAGTGAAACCACTAAGTGGTACTTATAAAAACTGATTTTCCATTTAAATGAAATTTTTCCATAATTGTGTTTTGAATTTCAAAAATCCTACATACATGGTTTTCATTAAGAAGTAAAATTTGGTTCAATGAGATTAAAAATAATTTTTTTGGTGAATAGTAACTTATTAAGTTTTTAATCGCGATTAGTGGTAATTAGTGTAGTTTAAGGTAAAAATAATGCTTTAATAAAATGAGATAAGCTTGAAACATGTCCTACCCTCATTGGCTGTGTCATGGACGACCAATAAAATCCATGGGTCAACTTGGGGACCCCATGGAGCCACTTTGGTTGGGAAATGACATAAATAACTTTTTATTTAATGTAAAAGTAAAAATGACACAAATATCATATGTTTTAAAAAAACAATTTTTACATGGGGTTATAAAGATCCGATTTTTGATTATAAATATTCATTGGAAAGATAAAAAGATTTCCTACATCATAGTAGTTTTTTTAATAATTTTTAGACTTTAAATAAATTAAATTATTTATGACATCATGATGATGCAGCGATGACCTCATTATTTAACGATTAAAATAAAATGGAAAGATAATGTAATATGTAAAACCTACACATGTCCAAAACCTATTTTATGGGTGGATTTAGAAGCCTTATCACCTTATCCTCGAATTATAGCAATGTGAGACCTTTTGAATCTGAAACGCTTTTTAAAATAAAGTAACTTATCTTTACTTTCCAAAAGTGCCCCTCCTCTCCTCTTATAAAAGGCCCCCACCTCTACCTCATTTCACACACTCCTCAAGACTTTGGCTCGACCAACCCCTGCCCATTTACTCTCTCCACATCCCTCTCCTAATCCTAGAGGATTCCCTTTGGGAATAATCCTTTCAAAGTAAGCCTTTAGGCTCAAATTAAAAGGAGTTACACTTTTAAAGGTAATTCATTCTCTCGTGTTCATTTTTTTTATTTTGCTTCTCCAACCCCCTAAACTCTTTTTATTTACTTATTTTGTAACAACACCAGTATCTTCAATATACTAGGATGTTGTTATAAGATTAATTTGAGCTACACTCTCACACAACTACATCAAATGGTTAAAGAACATACGGTTTCCGTGGATGGCGAAATTCTGCCTCCTGAAACGATGATTGTTCAATACTCATTTAACACCTTCAAAGGTGGCCATTATGATGTAACTATTTTTATATATGATATATAGTATGTTTATTCTTTCCTTAAGCTTCTGTATTTTTCATTAATGGAATACCATTATTGTTTCCATTATGGGTAAACACGATATCTTCATTTTAGGAAGTGCGGACTACCGCCCCCTGAAAGTGATTTGATTCGTTAATACCATATGTGGGATGTGTAAAGGATAAAGTTAATGATATTATATATGTTATTATACTGGAATTATAATATAATCTTATATCATTATGATTCCATTCCAGAAATACGAAATATAAATGGAAGTAGCGTTCGTGCGTACGTACGGCTTACCGTCTCCATAAACGGTGCATTTCATTTCTTACCTCTAAATGTGATGTAATATTATAAATACATGTATATGCTGAATATATATGATATATATGTTATAAAAAACTTTAATATCATTCTGGATATAATGAACCTTTGACCAAATTAACAACATGTAAGTGTAGGAAGTCTATTTTTGACTTAAGAACCAAATACCGACAAAACGAACATTATTAACTTAAATGATTACATGATGTTCATAACATGGTATAAAAGGAATAATGAACTTGAAAAAGGTTATTAAGCAAGTAGAAATTAACTCAAGTTTATTATTCAGGATATTAAAGAACGATCAAGTCAAGTCGGACCCGAGGTATGGGACTTTGTCTCAATCTCCTTTCATTGAGGAATATTTTATTTTATACACAACCTTCTTTTGTACGATGTATAAACCACTTTGAATTTTACGCTTATTCAAAAAGAATCTTTTTTATACGAAGCATTTTACTAAATGACAAAAGGGAATGTTTTTCTTGTCGTACGTATGCGGCAACAACGACTTATCCGCCGCCGTGACCATTATTTGAGTTTCGGCTTCCTCTACAAGTCATACCCTTTTTTTAAATGAAAAATAAATACCATGTTTTACTTTGGTATTGAAAATGGTTTTCATAATGTTTTTATATCAATGTGTTGTATTGATATTTTGTGATTGAAAGGTGTAAATGTTATGTTTCCTTTATGCATGTTTTATGTGATAAGATTATGTTATGGTTCTTGGGAATTATTATGAAGACGGGTGGTTCCGTGATAAAATAAGGGCAGGTAAGCCCGATATAGCTCTCCAATGTATTGGGTAACACGAAGGAGTGAAATGTTAAGGTTTCCCCAAAGAGATTTAGGGAATATACTGTGATGGGTATTCCAAACGTAACCAAGAGGGTTACTCCCTACGTAAGAATGTTATGAATGCCTCAAGTTAACTTTATGTATTATGATTTCTATGATTTATTCATGATTTTATGTGGTATGTTAAAGTGCCTATGTTTTATGGGTAAAGTATGATTTAATTCTTATGTATATATGAACTCATGTTTCCTTTCCATGTTTTGTTTATAACCCATACTGAGTTTTTATGCTCATCCCAAGTTTTTGAAATGTTTTTCACAGGTCACGGGAAAGGTACATGATAAGATGATAGTGTCAAGGAAGTGTCAAGAAAGAATCCATGTTTTATTTTCAATATGTTTCTATTGATGGGAAAAAGAATACTACCTTTTATTGTAACCACTTTGTTTAAATGTGGGTTGTAGTGAATGTTTTAAGATCTAATTCTCTAAAACTCTAAACCTGAAAAGATCCTCAACGTGTAATCTTGTGATAACTCAAGATTATGTAAGGATTAAGGCTTGGGGCCTTATAGTTGGTATCAAAGGTCGGTTTAGATAACTTTAGGAGTTAGAATTCTATTAAATGATTATCCAAAAATATTTTTTTTGAAATGATATAGCATTTGAAGATTACCATGTTGCTTCATCTAAGACATGTTTGTTCAGAATGGTTTTCTGCAGAGGAAACAGGGAAGCAGTGCTAGGAAGGCATACAGAAGGAAATAACCTTCCAAATCAGCATCCTGAGATGGTCGGAATTGGAACTGAACAGTTTGTTGCAGTGATGGAACAATTGACTCAAGTGATAAATGGCGGTGGTATCCATGTATGAGATCAGCCAGACCAACCGCAGAGGAACATGTCAGTGGTGGAATATTTCATGAGGCAACATCCCCCATCATTCAGAGGATCATCTGACCCTGTGGTTGTTGAAGGGTGGATTAAAGCACTGGAGAAGATTTTCGATGCCATGGGGTGTTCAGACAATCAAAAGGTTAGTCTTGTTATTTACTGTTTGGAGGGTGAGGCAGATCAGTGGTGGTCTATGGTTAAAAATATCAGGGACACCGATGATATTGATGCTCTCGACTGGGATGAATTCAAAGGTATGTTTCTTGAGAAGTATTTTCCTAAGGATGTTCGACTTAGGATGGAAAATCAATTCTTGGAATTGAGGAAAGAGGGATACTCAGTGGATACCTACGAAGAAAGGTTCACTCGATTGGCAAGGTATGCTCCAAATTTTATCTGAGACCTTGATAGTAAAATCAATCGTTTTTAATCAGGATTAAATCCAAAATATCGAAGGGCATTAGATTCTCTTGAGTTTAAAAGTTATGAAAAGCTTTTTCTATGTGCTGAGAATGTGGAAATGGAGTATCCTGATGACCAAGTGTTCTATAACAACCAGCAGAAGAAGAGACCAAGGTGGCAGGAGAGAGGTAAGAATTCTTCAAAAAAGTCTGATGGTAAGAAAACTAAGTTTCCAGTTTGTGATAAATGTGGCAAAAGGTATGCTGGGGAATGTCTTCTGAATTCTGGAAATTGATACCGATGTGGTAAGATGGGACATAAGGCTCGTGATTGCACTGAAAAGGATCAAGGTGAAGGTAAGACCAAATTTGATTTACAGTTGCAAATGAGTGTCCGAGAAAGAGCTTGAGTGATGGGAAGCAATTAGACTACAAGCAGAAAGGGGTGGTGAAATCCTTTGCAACTACTTCAGCAGATGTCGGGCCGTCAAATGAAGTTGTATCAGGTACTTTGTTTGTTTTTTCAGATTATGCCAATGTGTTGTTTGATTCGGGGTCTACACATTCTTTGATCTCTGAAACCTTTTCTAGTAAAATGGGAATACCATCTCAAGAAATGACTCATGAACTTTTGGTAAAAACACCTGGGGGGAATGTTGAGGCAAAAAGAATTTATAATAATCTTACTATCCTTATCTGTGGAAAGAACCTACTTGAAAACCTTATTTTTCTACTTCTAGTAGAGTTTGATGTGATCCTGGGTATGGATTGGCTCTCTATTTACCATGCTAAGATTGACTGTAGAGCTAAAGAAGTTTCTTTTCAGAAAGAATTTCAGTTTGTGTACAAGAATGAACCCTTACTGTTGATAACTTATCAAGAGGCCGAGAAACTTGTAAAAGATGGAAATGAATGTTACCTTACACACATCGTTGAAAATAAAGGAACTGTTCAAATTAATGATGTGCCAGTGGTAAATGAGTATCCTGATGTTTTTTCTGATGAGTTGCCTGGAATAATACTAGATCGGGAAGTTGAGTTTACTGTTGACTTAGTTCCTGATGCTAAGCCAATTTCAAAACCCCCTTATCGAATGGCTCAAATTGAACTTTTAGAGTTGAAGGAGCAATTGCAATATTTATTAGAGAAAGGTTTCATTCGACCTAGCACATCACCATGGGGTGATCCTATTTTATTTGTTAAAAAGAAAGATGGTTCTATGAGACTTTGAATTGATTATAGAGCCTTGAATAACATCACTATTAAGAACAAATATCCTTTGCCTCATATCGATGATTTGTTTGATCAGCTCCAGGGAGCTCAGTTTTTTTCAAAGATTGACTTGAGATCGGGGTACCATCAGCTGAAGGTAAAGGAGGAAGATATTACGAAGACCGCGTTCCGTACGAGATATGGCCATTATGAATTTATAGTAATGCCTTTTGGGCTAACCAATTCACCTACTGTATTCATGGACTTAATGAATAGAATTTTCCATGAGTTCTTGGACAAGTTTGTGGTGGTTTTCATTGATGATATTTTGGTGTTTTCTAAAAGTAAATAGGAGCATGAAAGACATTTAAGGGTTCTCTTGAAAACCTTAAAAGAAAAGAAACTGTATGGAAAATTCAGCAAGTGTGAGTTTTTGTTGCAACAAAATTCTTTCCTTGGTCACATTGTTTCTAAAGATGGAATAACTGTTGATCCTGTAAAAACAAAAGTTGTTGAAGACTAGCCAAGACCCACAAATGTAACCGAGATTCATAGCTTCCTTGGTTTGGCAGGATATTACCGAAGGTTTGTTAGAAATTTTTCACGGTTATCTAGTCTAATGACTAAGCTAACTCGGAAGGGTGTTAAGTTTATCTGGAAAAAATAATGTGATGATTGTTTTCAGGAATTGAAAAGAAGATTGGTGAATGCTCTAGTTTTGGCACTACCTTCCAGGAATGGTGAGTTTGTTATATACAGTGATGCTTCATTGAAAGGACTTGGTTGCGTCCTAATGCAGAATGATCAGGTAATTGCTTATGCTTCACGAAAGTTGAAGACTCATGAGGTAAATTACCCTACACATGATCTGGAATTAGCTGCTGTTGTTTTTGCTTTAAAAATATGGAGGCATCATTTGTATGGAGTAAAGTGTGAAATATATACCGATCACAAAAGTTTAAAGTATATATTCACTCAGAAAGAATTGAACATGAGACAAAGGATATGGATAGAATTAATCAAGGATTATGATTGTACAATTCATTACTATCCGGGAAAAGCAAATAAAGTGGCTGATGCTTTGAGTCGAAAAAGTAATGCTTCATTAGCAATGTTGCGTTTGGAACGTGATCCTTTGGTTAAGGATTTTATGAGATTTTGCATGGAAGTTGTTGGTGCAGGAAGTTCTTCTGTTTTGTTTCAGGTATCAGTGAGATCATCTCTATCAGATAGAATCAAGCAAGCACAGAAGCAAGACAGTGAGTTGCAGAAAAAGGTAGAGCTGGTTCAGAAAGGTAAGTTGCCTGAATTCAACATTGATAATGATTGTGTTTTGAGATTTGGGAAGAGATTGTGTGTGCCTTGTGATTCACAGTTGAAGATAGAGTTGTTATGTGAAGCTCATAGTTCTCCGTTTTCAGTTCATCATGGCAGTACTAAGATGTACAGAGATCTGCGGGAGTATTACTGGTGGGATGGAATGAAAAGAGATATTGCTGATTTTACTATGAAGTGTTTGACTTTTCAACAGGTTAAAGCAGAGTGGTAGTTACCGAAAGGGATGCTTCAGCCTTTACCAGTGCTAGAGTGGAAATGGGAGAATATATCCATGGACTTTGTTGTGGGATTACCGAAGAAATCTCGAGGTAATAATGCAATCTGGGTTATTGTTGATCGCTTGACTAAATCTGCTCATTTCCTTGCTATACGAGATACTTTTTCCCTAGATCAACTTTCCCGTTTGTATCTTAAAGAGATAGTCAGGTTACATGGAGTTCCTCTCTCCATTGTATCTGATCGTGATCCCAGGTTCACTTCTAACTTTTGGAATGGACTTCAGAAGTCGTTGGGTACTGAATTAAATTTTAGTACATCTTTTCATCCTCAATCAGATGGGCAGTCAGAACGAACAATTCAGACCTTGGAGGATATGCTACGAGCCTGTTCTATGGATTATCTGGGAAGTTGGGACCAACATCTTTCTTTGGTTGAATTTTCATATAATAACAGTTTTCATTCTAGTATACATATGGCACCATTTCAGGCATTATATGGGAAGCGGTGTCAAACTCCAGCTTTCTGGGATGAACTGGGTGAAAGGAAGTTGATGGGACCAGAATTGGTAGAAGAGATGGCAGAAAAAGTTCAGCTGATTCAGAAACACATGAGAGCAGCTCAGAGCAAGCAGAAGATTTATGTGGATAACCGGAGGAAGGATCTATCTTTCGAGGTAGGTGATCATGTTTTTCTCAAGGTTTCTCCTTGGAAAAGTGTGATGAGATTTGGTAAGAAAGGAAAGTTGAGTCCAAGGTTCATTGGACCATACGAAATTCTGGAGAGAGTTGGATCAGTTGCATACCGAGTGGCTTTACCTCCAATTTTATCTCAGGTACACAATGTTTTTCACGTTTCGATGTTTAGAAAGTATATGCCAGATCCATCTCATGTTTTTAGTCCAGAGGTAGTTCAGCTGGAAGAGAACCTATCTTATGAGGAACAACCGGTCCAGATTCTTGACCACAAGGATCAAGTGTTACGGAATAAGGTGATTCACCAGGTAAAGGTTTTGTGAAAAAACCACATGATTGAAGAGGCAACATGGGAATCTGAAAATGCAATAAGGGATAAGTACCCCCATTTATTCGATAAGTAAATAAATTGCGGGGACGCAATTTTCTAAAGGGGGGAATGATGTAACATCCCAAGTATGTAATGAATAATAGATATTTTTATCTATGTCTATTAATGATTAAGATAGTGTTATAGAGGCTTAAAATGAAAATAAAGACAATCTTATGCATGGAATACACTAATATTCGTAAAAGATTGTTTTACTGCCTTTTGATGGCAAACCATTGTTGAATCTATCTTTTGACAATTTTATAAACTATGTTTGTCAAAATAAACTTATTCTTTATGATTGGGACATCAAAATTTACTTTTTGTGAATTTTGGTATTTTTCTGACAATGTTCATTTTTTAATGAATAGTGAAAAATACTGCATTTTACATCAAAACTGCTTTTTAATCTAATTTATTTATATGATTAGATTATGTTTTGAATTGGTTTTGAAGTTAAATTAGAATATATTTTTACCATTTAATCCAATGGTGGTCATTGGAATCAATTTCACTTTGAAATTAGACTTAAACTGGTGTCAATCTTTTGATACTTATTGTTTTATAAAAACACGCTATTTGCTCTGACAGTGGGAATTAATTATTAAATTAATTAATGTGACTTATATTATTTTAATTTGGTAAAATAGACTTCATTTTTGAATTCGGAATATCAAATATATCTTAGGGTGAATTTTTGGTAATTTTCTGAAAAACTTCAATTTTTGATGAATAGTGAAACCACTAAGTGGTACTTATAAAAACTGATTTTCCGTTTAAATGAAATTTTTCCATCATTGTGTTTTGAATTTAAAAAATCCGACATACATGGTTGTAATTAAGAAGTAAAATTTGGTTCAATGAGATTAAAATAATTTTTTTGGCGAATAGTAACTTATTAAGTTTTTAATCGCGATTAATGGTAATTAGTGTAGTTTAAGGTAAAAATAATGCTTTAATAAAATTAGATAATATTTACACATGTCCTACCCTCATTGGTTGTGTCATGGAAGACCAATAAAATCCATGGGTCAACTTGGGGACCCCATGGATCCACTTTGGTTGGGAAATGACATAAATAACTTTTTATTTAATGTAAAAGTAAAAATGACACAAACATCATATGTTTTACGAAAACAATTTTTACATGGGTTTATAAAGACCATATTTTTGATTAAAAATATTAATTGGAAAGATAAAAAGATTTTCTACATCATAGTATTTTTTTTATAATTTTTAGACTTTAAATAAATTAAATTATTTATGACATCATGATGATGCAGCGATGACCTCATTATTTAACGATTAAAATAAAATGGAAAGATAATGTAATATCTAAAAAGTACACATGTCCAAAACCTATTGGATGGGTGGATTTCGAAGCCTTATCACCTTATCCTCTAATTATAGAAATGTGAGACCTTTTGAATCCGAAACTCTTTTTAAAATAAAGTAACTTATCTTTACTTTCCAAAAGTTCCCCTCCTCTCCTCTTATAAAAGCCCCCCACCTCTACCTCATTTCACACACTCCTCAAGCCTTTGGATCGGCCAAACCATACCCATTTACTCTCTCCACATCCCTCTCCTCATCCTAGAGGATTCCCTTTGGGTATAATCCTTTCAAAGTAAGCCTTTAGGCTCAAATCAAAAGGAGTTACAGTTTTAAAGACAATTCATTCTCTCATGTTCATTTGTTTTATTTTGCTTCTCCAACCCCCTAAACTCTTTTTATTTACTTATTTTGTAACAACACCAGTATCTTAAATATACTATGATGTTGTTATAAGATTTAGTTTAGCTACAATCTCACACAACTACATCAAATGGTTAAAGAACATACGGTTTCTGTGGATGGCGAAATTCTGCCTCCCGAAACGGTGATTGTTCAATACTCATTTAACACCTTCAAAGGTGGCCATTATGATGTCAATATTTTTATATATGATATATAATATGTTTATTCTTTCCTTAAGCTTCTGTATTATTCATTTATGGAATACCATTATTGTTTCCATTATGGGTAAACACGATATCTTCATTTTAGGAAGTGCGGACTACCGCCCCCTGAAAGTGATTTGATTCGTTAATACCATATGTGGGATGTGTAAAGGATAAAGTTAATGATATTATATATGTTATTATACTGGAATTATAATATACTCTTATATCATTATGATTCAATTCCATAAATATGAAATAGAAATGGAAGTAGCGTTCATGCGTATGTACGGCTTACCGTCTCCATGAACGGTGCATTTCATTTCTTACCTCTAAATGTGATGTAATATTATAAATACATGTATATGCTGAATATATATGATATATATGTTATCCAAAACATTAATATCATTCTGGATATAATGAACCTTTGACCAAATTAACAACATGTAAGTGTAGGAAGTCTATTTTTGACTTAAGAACCAAATACCGACAAAATGAACATTATTAACTTAAATGATTAAATGATGTTCATAACATGGTATAAAAGGAATAATGAACTTGAAAACGGTTCTTAAGCAAGTAGAAATTAACTCAAGTTTATTATTCAGGACATTAAAGAACGATCGAGTCAAGTCAGACCCGAGGTATGGGACTTTGTCTCAATCTCCTTTCATTGAGGCATATTTTATTTTATACACAACCTTCTTTTGTACGGTGTATAAACCCCTTTGACTTTTACGCTTATTCAAAAGGAATCTTTTTTATACGAAGCGTTTTACTAAATGACAAAAGGGAATGTTTTTCTTGTCGTACATATGCGGCAACAACGACTTATCCGCTGCCGTGACCATTATTTGAGTTTCGACTTCCTCTACAAGCCATACCCTTTTTATTAAATGAAAAATAAATACCATGTTTTACTTTGGTATTGAAAATGGTTTTCATAATGTTTTTATATCAATGTGTTGTATTGATATCTTGTGATTGAAATGTGGAAATGTTATGTTTCCTTTATGCATGTTTTATGTGATAAGATTATGTTATGGTTCTTGGGCATTATTATGAAGACGGGTGGTTCTGTGATAAACTAAGGGCGGGTGAGCCCGATATATCTCTCCAATGCATTGGGTAACACGAAGGAGTGAAACGTTAAGGTTTCCCCGAAGAGATTTTGGGAATATTCTGTGATGGGTATTCCAAACGTAACCAAGAGGGTTACTCCCTACGTAAGAATGTTATGAATGCCTCAAGTTACCTTTATGTCTTATGATTTCTATGATTTATTCATGATTTTATGAGGTATGCTAAAGTTCCTATGTTTTATGGGTAAAGTATGATTTCATTCTTATGTATATATGAAGTCATGTTTCTTTTCCATGTTTTTTTTATAACCCATACTGAGTTTTTATGCTCATCCCAAGTTTTTGAAATGTTTTTCACAGGTCACGGGAAAGGTACATGATAAGATGATAGTGTCAAGGAAGTGTCCAGAAAGAATCCATGTTTTATTTTCAATATGTTTCTGTTGATGGGAAAAAGAAAACTACCTTTTATTTTAACCACTTTGTTTAAATGTGGGTTGTAATGCATGTTTTAAGATCTAATTCTCTAAAACTCTAAACCTGAAAAGATCCTCAACGTGTAATCTTGTGATAACTCAAGATTATGTAAGGTTTAAGGCTTGGGGCCTTATATCTTCCCATGGTGAGGCTTCTAAGAGTTATATAGGGATGTGGAGAGACAAAATGGGCAGGTTTTGGTCGAGCCAAAGTCTTGAGAAGTGTGGGTAAGGTGGTAGATGTGGGGGCCTTTTATAAGAGGAGAGGAGGGGCACTCTTGGAAAGTTATAAAAGGTTACTTTATCATAAAATGATTTTCAGATTTAAAAGGTCCCAAAATTATATATTTCTAGGATAAGGTGATATGAGTTCTAAATATACTCATAAAATAGGTTTTTGACAAGTGTAAGTTATAGTTTTAACATTATCTTTTCATTTTATTTAAATCCTTTGTTAATGAGGTAATCGCTGCATCATCATGATGTCATAAATAATTTAATTTATTTAATGTCTAAAAATTAAAAAAAAATATCATGATGTAGTAAATCCTTTTATCTTTCTAATGAATATTTATAGTAAAAAATATGACTTCTATAACTCCATTTAAAAATTGTTTTAGTAAAACAACTCATGTTTGTGACATTTTTATTTTAACATTAAATAAAAGGCATTAATGTCTTTAGCTTACCCAAGTGGCTAAATGGGGTCCCAAAAATCTACCCATGGGTTTTCTTGGTCGGCCATGATACATCCAATAAGGGTAGGACATGTGTCTAGGTCATTTCATATTATTAAAACATTATTTTTACCTTAAATTACACTAATTACCTCTAATCGCGATTAAAAACTTAAAAGTTACTATTCACCAAAAAATTATTTTAATCCCATTGAACCAAATTTTACTTCTTAATGAAAACCATGTATGTAGGATTTTTGAAATTCAAAACACAGAGGTGGTAAAATTTCATTTAAACGAAAAATCAGTTTTTTAAGTACCACTTAGTGGTTTCACTATTCATCAAAAATTGAAGTTTTTCAGAAAAATACCAAAACTTCACCCTAAGCTTTATTTGATATTCAGAATTCAAAAATGATGTCTATTTTACAAAATTCAAAACATATAATTTGCATTAATTAATTTAATAATTAATTCCCACTGTTAGAGCAAATAGCGTGTTTTTATGAAACAATAAGTATCAAAAGATTGACACTAGTTTAAGTCCAATTTAAAAGTGAAATTAATTCCAAAAATCACTATTGGATTAAATGGTAAAAATATATTCTAATTAAACTCTAAAACCAAATCAAAAGATAATCTAATCATATAAATAAATTATATTAAAAAGAGGTTTTGAATTAAAATACAACATTTTTCACTATTCATTAAAAAAATGAACTTTATCGGAAAAATACCAAAAATTTACCCAAAGTAAATTTCAATGTCCCAATCATAAAGAATATGTTTATTTAGACAAATAGAGCTTATAAAATTGTCAAAATTTTGATTTAAAAATGGATTTCCATCAAAAGGCAGTAAAACAATCTTTTAAAAATATTAGTGTATTCCATGCTTAAGATTGGATTTATTCTCATTTTAAACCTCTAAAACACTATCTAATTCATTAATAGACATAGATAAGAATATCTATTATTCATTACTTACTTGGGATGTTACATCCTTCCCCTCTTTTGAAAATTGCATCCCTGCAATTTATTTACTTATCGAATAAGTGGGGGTATTTAGCCCTCATTGCATTTTAAGATTCCCATGTTGCCTCTTCAATCATGCGGTTTTTCCACAAAACCTTTACCTGATGAATCACCTTATTTCGCAACACTTGCTCCCTATGGTCAAGAATCTGGACTGGTTGTTCCTCATAAGATAGGTTCTCTTCCAACTGAACTACCTCTGGACTCAAAACATGAGATGGATCTGCCATATACTTTCTCAACATCGAAACATGAAAAACATTGTGTACCTGAGATAAAATAGGAGGTAAAGACACTTGGTATGCAACTGATCCAACTCTCTCCAGAATTTCATACGGTCCAATGAACCTTAGACTCATATTTCCTTTCTTACCAAATCGCATCAGACTTTTCCATGATGAGACTTTGAGAAAAACATGATCACCTACCTCAAAAGATAGATCCTTCCTCTGGTTATCCGCATAACTCTTCTTCCTGCTCTGATCTGTTCTCATGTGTTTCTGTATCAGCTGAAATTTTTCTTCCAACTCTTCTACCAATTCTAGTCCCATCAGCTTCCTTTCACCCACTTCATCCCAGAAAGATGGAGTTCGACACCGCTTCCCATATAACGCCTCAAATGGTGCCATATGTATACTGGAATGAAAACTGTTATTATATGAAAACTCAACCAAAGAAAGATATTGGTCCCAACTTCCCTGATAATCCGTCGAACAAGCACGTATCATATCTTCCAAAGTCTGAATTATTCGTTCTGATTTCCCATCTGATTGAGGATGAAAAGCTGTACTAAAATTTAATTCAGTACCCAACGACTTCTGAAGGCCTTTCCAAAAGTTAAAAGTGAACCTGGGATCATGATCAGATACAATGGAGAGAGGAAATCCATGTAACCTGACTATCTCTTTAAGATACAAATGGGAGAGTTGATCTAGGGAAAAAGTATCTTGTATAGCAAGGAAATGAGCAGATTTAGTCTAGCGATCAACAATAACCCAGATTTCATTATTACCTCGAGGTGTCTTCAGAAATCCCACAATGAAGTCCATGGATATATTTTCCCATTTCCACTCTAGTACTGGTAAAGTCTGAAGCATCCCTTTCGGTAACTACCGCTTTTCTTTAACCTACTGACAAGTCAAACACTTTACAGTAAAATCAACAATATCTCTTTTCATTCCATCCCACCAGTAATACTCCTACAGATCTCTTTACATCTTAGTACTGCCAGGATGAACTGAAAACGGGGAACTATGATCCTCACATAACAACTCACCTTTCAACATTGAATCACAAGGCACACACAATCTCTTCCCAAACCTCAAAACACAATCATTATCAATGTTAAATTCATGCAACTTACCCTTCTGAACCAGCTCTACCTTTTTCTGCAACCCACTGTCTTTCTTCTGCGCTTGCTTAATTCTGTCTGATAGGGAAGATCTCACCGATACTTTTTCGACTCAAAGCATCAGCCACATTATTTGATTTTCTCAGATGGTAATGAATTGTACAATCATAATCCTTGATTAATTCCAGCCATCTCCTCTGTCTCATGTTCAATTCATTCTGAGTGAATATATACTTTAAACTTTTGTGATCAGTATATATTTCACACTTTACTCCATAAAAATGATGCCTCAAAATTTTTAGAGAAAAAACAACAGATCTAATTCCAAGTCATGTGTAGGGTAATTTACCTCATGAGTTTTCAACTAACGTGAAACATATGCAATTACCTATTCATTCTTCATAAGGACACAACCAAGTCCTTTCAATGAAGCATCACTGTAGATAACAAACTCACCATTCCTAGAAGGTAGTGCCAAAACTGGAGCATTCACCAATCTTCTTTTCAACTCCAGAAAACAATCATCACATTCTTTTGTCCAGATAAACTTAACACCCTTCCGAGTTAGCTTAGTCATTGGACTAGATAACCGTGAAAAATTTCTAACAAACCTTCGGTAATAGCCTTCCAAACCAAGGAAGCTACGAATATCAGTTACATTTTTGGGTCTTGGCCATTCTTCCACAACCTTTGTTTTTGTAGGATCAACAGTTATCCCATCTTTAGAAACAATGTGACAAGGAAAGAAATCTTTTGCAACCAAAACTCACACTTGCTGAATTTTCCATACAATTTATTTTCTTTTAAGGTTTTTAAAATAACCCTTAAATGTCTTTCATGCTCCTATTTACTTTTATAAAACACCAAAATATCATCAATAAACACAACCAACATTTTTCATCTGAGTCAACTGAGCCATCACTGCAACAAACTATTTAGTTATGATTCTGACCATCTCAGGATACTGATTTGAAAGGTCATTTCCCTCTGTATGCCTTCCCAGAAAAGATGCTCTGTTTCCTCTATGGAAAACCATTCTTATCAAAGAAATACCTTAGGTGAAGCAACATGGTAATCTTTAAATTCTATATCATTTCAATTTGACCATAAAAAAATATTTTTGGATAATTATTTAATAAAATTCTAACTCCTAAAGTTATCTAAACCGACCTCTGATACCAACTATAAGGACCCGGACTTAAACCTTACTTAATATTGAATTAAATGAATAATTCACATTGAGGATCTTTTCAGGTTTAAAGTTATAGAGAATTAGGACATAACTATTACATCTCAAAAGATTACAAAGTAGACACTTCTATTAAGTTTCCATAGAATAAAAAACTATTTAAAAGAAACATGTCTAGTTCCATGTTTTATATAGAATGAATTTCCCTTGATCCCATCCTTGACCCTATTCCACATTAAGTCCTGTGAAAAAAATTTCAAAAAACATGGGGTGAGCATAAAAAGCTCAGTAAGGGATACACAAATAATAAAAACTGTTAGTTTATCAAAACAACAAGTAAACCATGAATACTTTATCAAAGTAATACTTTTCACCTTTATGAAGTAGTAAAAACTATTAACTGAATAAAAGATCATTACTTACCCTTTTGTAACCAAAATATTACCATAAAACCCATATAAGGATCACATAACATATAAAGGTAACTTGGGACATAAACATACTTAAATGGAATAACCATACGGTCGACTTCCACACATATCACTTAATGTAATAGCCATACGACCGACTTCCATACCCAATGAATTGGAGGTTATAACGTAACCACCCGTCCTAGTATTCACAGCACCACTCGTCATATGGTTTATCACGTAACCACCCGTCAAATTTCCAAGTACCATTATAAAATAATAAGACATAAAACAAATATAATGGAAAGAAAACATTTCCACACTTTGATCACAATATATCGCTTAAATATATTGACATAACAAATCCATTATAAAAACCATTTTCAATACCAAAATACAAAAAGAGTATATGGTATTTATTTCATTTAAAAAAACATTACGACTTATTGCGAAAGCCAAAGACAAAATAATACTCGCGGCGGGGGAAAAAGGTCGTTGTTATCACGTACGTTAAAAGAAACATTCCTTTTTGTCGTTTTGTAAAACGTTTCATAGAAAAAGATTCCTTTTGTATAAAAGTAAAATTCAAAGGGTTTATACACCGTATAAAATAAAGTTGTGTATAAAACAAAATATGCCACAATGAAAGGAGATTGAGACGAAGTCCCTTACCTCAGGTCCGACTTGACTCGATCGTTCTTTAACGTCCTGAATAATAAAATTGAGTTAATTTATACTTTCTTAAGAACCTTTTTCAAGTTAATTATTACTTTTATATCACTTATTACAATGTTATAAACATTATGTAATCATTTAAGTTAATAATGTTTGTTTTTTTGATATTTGGTGCTTAAGTCGAAAGTGGACTTCTTACAATTACATGTTGTTCGCGTGGTCAAAGGTTCATTATATCCAGAATGATATTCATGATTTGGATATCATATATATGATATATATCCAGCATATACATGTATTTATAATGTTACATAATCATTTAGAGGTAAGAAATGAAATGCACCGTTCATGGAGACGGTAATCCGTACGTACGCATTAACGCTACTTTCATTTCTATGTCATATTAATGGAATTAAAACTAAATGAGAGGTGTGTATATTTTAATTCCAGAATTATATTAATCATTTATATGTAACATACATCATATATAATAACTTTAAATCCATCTTTTATACATCCCGCATATGGAATTAACGAATCAAATCACTTTGAGGGGGCGGTAGTCCGCACTTCCTAAAATGAAATTATCGTGTTTACCCACAATGGAAACCATAAAGGTATGCCACAAATGAAAAATACAGAAGAATAAGGAAAACATAAACATAATATATATCATATATAAATATATTGACATATTAATGGCCACCATTAATGGTGTTAAAAGAAGATTGAACAATCATTGTTTCGTGAAGCAGAAATTCGCCAAACACAGAAACAATATGTTCTTTAACCATTAGACGGAGGTGTGTGTAGGTGTAGCTCAAACAATTATTATAAAAAAAATCCTATTATATTTAAGATACTGAATTTGTTACAAAATACATTAATAAAAATAGTTTAGGGGTTTGGAGAAGCAAAATAAAATAAAAGAACACAAGTGAAGACATTACCTTAAAATCGGGTAACTCTCTTAGATTTGAGCTCAAAGGATTCCTTGGGAAGACTTCTTCCCAAATTGAGGCTTCTAAGGGTTAGAGATGGATATGGAGAGACAAAATGGGCAGGGTTTGGCCGAGCCAAAGGCTTGAGAAGTGTGGGTAAGGTGGTAGATGTGGGGGCCTTTTATAAGAGGAGAGGAGGGGCACTCTTGGAAAGTTATAAAAGGTTACTTTATCATAAAATGCTTTTCAGATTTAAAAGGTCCCAAAATTATATATTTCGAGGATAAGGTGATAGGAGTTAAAAATATAATCATCCAATAGGTTTTTGACAAGTGTAAGTTATATTTTTAACATTATCTTTTCATTTTATTTAAATCCTTTATTAATGAGGTAATCGCTGCATCATCATGATGTCATAAATAATTTAATTTATTTAATGTCTAAAAATTATATAAAAAATATCATGATGTATGAAATATTTTTATATTTATAATGAATATTTATAGTAAAAAATATGACTTCTATAACCCCATTTAAAATTTGTTTTAGTAAAACAACTCATGTTTGTGACATTTTTATTTTAACATTAAATAAAATGCATTAATGTCTTTATCTTACCCAAGTGGCTCCATGGTGTCCCAAAAATCGACCCATAGGTTTTCTTGGTCGGCCATGACACATCAAATAAGGTTAGGACATGTGTCTAGGTCATTTCATATTATTAAAACATTATTTTTACCTTAAATTACACTAATTACCTCTAATCGCGATTAAAAACTTAAAAGTTACTATTCACAAAAAAAATTATTTTAATCCCATTGAACCACATTTTAATTATTAATGACAACTATGTATTTCGGATTTTTGAAATTCAAAACATAGAGGTGGTAATATTTCATTTAAACGAAAAATCATTTTTTTAAGTACCACTTAGTGGTTTCACTATTCATCAAAAATTGAAGTTTTTCAGAAAAATACCAAAACATCACCCTAAGATTTATTTGATATTCCGAATTCAAAAATGATGTCTATTTTACAAAATTCAAAACATGCAAGTTGCATTAATTAATTTAATAATTAATTCCCGCTGTCAGAGCAAATAGCGTGTTTTTATGAAACAATAAGTATCAAAAGATTGACACTAGTTTAAGTCCAATTTCAAAGTGAAATTAATTCCAATGAACACTATTGGATTAAATGGTAAAAATATATTCTAATTAAACTCTAAAACCAAATCAAAAGATAATCTAATCATATAAATAAATTAGATTAAAAAGAGGTTTTTAATTAAAATACAACATTTTCACTATTCATTAAAAAATGAACTTTATCAGAAAAATACCAAAAATTTATGCAAAGTAAATTTCAATGTCCCAATAATAAAGAATAAGTTTATTTTGACAAATATAGATTATAAAATTGTCAAAAAGTTTTATTTAAAAATGGTTTTCCATCAAAAGGCAGTAGAACAATCTTTTAAAAATATTAGTGTATTCCATGCTTAATATTGGATTTATTATCATTTTAATCCTCTAAAACACTATCTAATTCATTAATACACATAGATAAGAATATTTATTATTCATTACTTACTTGGGATGTTACACTTACCACATGGACTACTTGATCGAGAGTTGTACCTACCCTTCAGGTAGGATTCCCAGTGGACGATCCAGGAGTTGTTTCCCTTTTAGTTGTACTTGTAATTTCAGTTGGGCCTGTATACTGGCCCTTACTTTCGGCACAATTTTTATTAAAGTAGTTACTTGTGGTTACTTTTTGTTGTGTTTTTAGACTGTGTGTGTTATAGGTTTTAAAGGCAATGCCTTCCCTATTACTGGGATACGCCTTTCGGTGCTAGTCTCCAGCCCCTGGACTTTGGAAGGCGAGCTTGGGGTAGTCACAACACAAGCCCTGAGGATGGGTCGTGACATAATGGATGTGTATCAAAAATATTTTATTGAATATATAACATATATATTACATTAAAATCATTAAATAATTGTAATTAATTATGTTTATTGAGACAAAAATCATTTGAAAGTATAAAAATAAAATATTTCTTTTTTTATATCCTATTGGTACTTATTTTCATTTATAATTAATTGGTAACCAATGAATTTATTTTATATTTATATAAACCATAAATTTTAATAATTTAGTTAATAATATTCCTAAATGCTAGCATAATGACTAGGTTATATCATATTATATGAAATAATAATATTTTAATAATACATTGTTATTTGGTGAAACTCGATCTTGCATGTGAAACAATCTATCATAGAAGGTTTATCTTAAATGTAACGCAAGATATTGAGGAAGGTTACTCTTTCATGTACCACAAGCTAACTCAGTGTTGCGTTCATTACCAGCTAACTCAGTGTTGCGTGCATTACAAGCTATAGAATATATTATATTCATTTAATATACTAAAAATATATTATAAATTATCAGGATATTATATTACCTTACGTTCTTAGTGATGTGTGTCATAAATGCTATATAATACACGGTTGTGATTTAGAATTTCTGGGTTGTTACATGAAGCGTATCTTGAGAAGGTTTCCAACTTAATTAAATATAAAGGTTTTTGTTCTCTAAGAAAAGGATTCAAATGAGGTTACATTAGGTAGTCTTCATAGTAATCCTATTGTATATGATATGAGGAATAATGATGATGATAAATGGAAACAGATAAATCTCATGAACTTCCATTTTAAGAAATGAAGAATCCTCCTATGTAGGGTGATCTTGAAGAAAATTAAGTTAAATATATGATCATTTTTTTCTAAAATTTTAAAAGGTGAAAATGAAAGTTCAATTTGAAGCTTCCAATTGCATGATTTTGAGGTGGAAAGGTTGGGAACCTTGTTGCAGAGTGTCCCAAGAAATTATGAGATGAAGAAGAAGATAATACACCCATGAAGAAAATTTATAAGGAGTTAATATAGAATAGGATTAACAAGTAGAATTTATTTAAGAATGAAACCTTTATTTCATAAGAATAAAATATCTCATAGGACACCAAAGTGTAGAAGATTGAGGACTGTAAAGACCCTAATGAGGAGATTATTATAACTATCAAAGAAAAACCACAGAGTGAAGAGAAAAATGATGGTGATGATGTTGAGTTTGATGGAATCATATAACTAAAATTGTATTAGGAGGTTTAACTTAAAGTGATATATGTTTGTAAATCCAAAATTAATAAATCCAATGGAGTGATACATGATTCCAAACTCTATATACAATAAAAATATTGAAAAAGTTGAATTGAAGGAAAAGATTAAAATAATTAAATAAAATAATCTAGGAAACTTAGATAAATTTATTAATCTCAAGATAAATGTGGATGAGAAGGACCAAATAATTAATGTCTTTACTAACATGATGAAAGATAAGATTAAAATGAATGAGCTACATGAAGGAGAAGTCATCAAGATAAGGAGAAAGACTAAGGATCAAGAAAGATCCATAAATCCCAAGATTACATTGGGAAACTTGATTTTATGGGTTGTGGAGATGATAAAAAAGAAGAATAATGACCTACCAAATAAGATGAAATATTTTCTATAATAAAAAAGAATTCATAAAAAGGGAAAATTAGGTGTGGTTCTTGATCGTATAAAAAATTGATCATGATGAATGCTAACGCCATAGATACCCACTCCTTAGAAGAATATTGATTTGGGAGAAACCCAAAATACCATTAGAGTGAGAATGAATACATACAATAATACACCAAAAATCATGTTACATTATTGTGAAAATATGGTGCAAAGATAATATTTGTGTTCCATATCCAAAAGGAATTTTATGGAATAAGAGAAATAAATAAATATGAACAAAAATTATTATCCGCTGCATATTTTCAATGGATATTTTATTTGTTGTAAATGATATAAATAAAAATATATTTATTGATCATCAATGATATAAAGGGATTTGATAATAGAGACCCAAAGTGATGGAAACCAACAACTTATGTAATCAACAAGCAATTTCAAAACACAGAATCGGTTCACAAAATTGTGAGTTGGTGAAGATCAATCATATATAGAGAATAAAATTAAATATAAAACAACAAGGATGTGAAATAAAAATCTAGTATCAATAAATAAAGGTATGAGAAGCCTTTTTTAGTGGACATTTCATTAAATTTAATGAACCGATCGAAAGTGTGGATCCTTGACATCATATTTACTTCACATATAATAGAAAATATAGATCTTGTCATGGGGGACTTAGTAAAAAGTGGAGGAAAAGACATAAAAAAGATGAATGTATTGGTAGTTTAGGTCCTTAGTCATAATTTAATGAATATAAGTCAATTTTGATACTTGGGTTATGTAATGAATTTCATTAATATGTCTTGTATAATCAAGGGGAAATATGATATAACAACAATGAATAGAGAAAACACAAAGGGAAATATTACCTCATTTGTGGATAAAAATACATGTTCTTTATATTAAAGGAAGATGAAAACAAGTTGTGGCATAAAATGATTTTTCATTTGATCCAAAAATACTTATAAGAGTTGGTGATGTATAAATAAAATCATGATATCCCTACTATTACATGTAATTATACCCATACTTACGATGTTCACCAAAAAGTAAATATCAGTCAGAAGACATATAATTCAAAAGGCAAAAAGTTGATGTGGTTGCTAGAATTGGTGTAAGTTGATGTTTATGGGATGATATCATCAAGTTTCATTAATGAGAAGAGGTACTATATACTATTCATTAATGATTTCAGTATGATGGAATGGTTGATAAAAACCACTCAAAAATTTTTGGTGTTTAATTTCATAACATTATATTAAAGACTAGAAGAGAAGATTCTTAGATATAAAATTCTAAAAATCCATATTGATAATGGAAAAAAGTACACTAATATAAAATTTTAAGATTATATATGGAAGCATGAGGTAAGACATCAAGTTTTATTGGTAAGTAATCCTTAACAAAATGGTATAGTTGAGAGGAGGAAGTATATAATCAACAATATGGATCAAATGATGCTCATTGAAAAAGGAATACTAGAGAATTTTTAGAAGGAATTAGTATTGAAGTCAGTATATATAAAAAATAGATCCTTGTTGGGTTTTGGTAAAGAAAAGACTATATAAAAGATGTTTCATGGGAGGAATATGACATGGAAGCACTCTCAAATCTCTAGAAGTAAATTCTTTATTCTCTATAAGAATAAAAAACATGGGAAGTTTTAATATCATCGAGACTGTGGTGTTTTTATTGGATATCCTTCTTAGATCAAGTCATATAAATGTTTCAATAGATGTATTGATTTTTTTGAAATCCAATATATCACTTTGGTAAAAAATGGTTATATTTTTCAACAATATTGAGAAAATTTTGAAAGAAATAGTTGGTGAGTTGAGAAGATCATGGGGAGAACAAGGGGATAAAATGATTATAATGAAGATATTGATGATAAGGATATTAAAATAAGTTCTTCAACTATAATAAAGTCAAGAAGAAGAGATGAAATTGATAACGATTTTTTTCGGAAATAGAACAAGATCAATGAAATTGAGAAGAATAAATTATCCACATCAAGTTTCACAATTATCTCAAATAGAATAATTTTTTTGATCAGATTGTTAAGGAATAGAGTTGGATCAATTATATGAATGGGGATTTTGATCAAATAAAAAAATCAGGCTTGGAATATTTTTTTGAGTATAGAGGAAAAAATATTTTTTGGAATCAAATGGTGTTTTCATAAAAAAACTCAATGAAAAAGTCAAATTGATTAAAAAAAGTGTGTTTTATGTATAAAGGCTTACCCCATATTGAATAAATTGATTTAGATGATATATTTTCTCCCATGGATAGGTTGGAATTGATTTTATTTTTTGTCCATATCGGTTAAAGGAAATTCAAGGTATTTAAAATTAATTTTAAATATATATTCTTTTTTGGAATTCTTGGAGAGGAGGTTTACATGAAATAGTTAAATATATTTCTTATTCATGAGGATGATAACAAAGTGGGCTAGTCATAGAAGACACTTTCTGTGCTGAAGCACGTACTAATGGCATTGTACTATAGACTATATCAATACATGGGAAAGTTTAATTTCCAATATAGAGGAGTTAATAATAACATTTATGTAAAAATAGATAATTATCAAATGATGATGGTTCTTATATATTTTGATGAAATAATATTTGTAGGATCAAATGAGGCTCAATGTAAGGATTATATTGATTTCATGAGAAGAAAGATTAAAATATCAATGATGAGTGATTTTATATTTTTCCTTGGATTGAAGGTGATATAAGGAATGAATGAAAGTTTTATTTATCAATATAAACATTCAAAATAAGTAACGAATATATTTGGAATAGATGATTGTAAGGAAATAACAACACAATTTTCAACCTGAATGAAGTTATTAATATATGAAGAAGGCAATGCGGTTAATATGATAGAGTATAAACATATCATTAGAATCCTATTATAATTAATAGTAACATGAACCACCATTGTCTTTTCCACTTTTTAAGACACAAGGTGTTAATGTTTCCCTAAGAAAACCCACACACCAAAAGATAAAATGATACTTTAGTATATCAAAGGCATGATTGATTTTAATTTTTTTTATAATGAAACATCACAAAAAAAGTTTTTAGGATACAACAACATGGATTGGTTTGGTACCATAATTACCCAACCCAGTCCACTAGCTTCAATCTAGATTAGTACATTGTCTCATGCTTGCCTCACCACATACAAGAGGTTACCAACTAGTGATGAGGGCTAGTGTCATACATTGGGGAGACTATGTCCTCAGCATCGATTCATCCAATATAAATAAAATTATAATCAATAATAATCAATAAAATTTAGTATGAAATCATAATAATATGCTAACTATATTAATATCATAATATGAAACTATGTATATCATACATCAATAGTCAAAAGATGGTCCCCACATATAGAAGATCAATAAATGCGATATATAAAATAATAAATAAAAATAATATATGCTATGCTAAAAAAGGATCCTAGTGTATGTCCTAGTATCTAATATGTCCATAACCCAATCCTATTTCTCAAATACCTAACATGGGGGATTTATCCTTAAATGAATCACTATTTTTTTGTATGTGTACTGGGTTTTTAGTGGAAGGTGTGAGTGTATAACCTAGTGAGATACAACCAAATACCCCTTAACATAAGTGTGACAATATATGTGAGTAAATACACTAATAAGAAATAAATAAATAGTAAACAATCATGCACCCAAGTTGGTGTTGTCCCATACCCCATAAATATGGATGCAATCTTCCACAACATTAAATATAGAACAAAGTATCGAACTTTCAAAATGGAACAACATATGATGTTAATGTATCCAAAAATAAGAATACACTAATTCCATCCACACACAATATAAAAACCAAGATCTAAAAAAGACCTTATAAAGAGCAATGAACCAAAAATGAACAATATTAATATAAAAAATGAAAAAAATGTAAATTTACATGGTTTGAAGCTTACTCTACTCTACAGGAGGAAACATTAAGACTTTTATATCATAATAAACATAAAAGTAAAAAATATACCATGATAAATAATTTACACCCACACTACCATTTATATATCCATAAACAGAATAATAATAATACATAGTTACTTTTCAATACAAGTGAACCCACCCATTTATTTATAGATGAGCTCCAAAGTAGCTAAACAGTTCCATAGGTCCCACTACCATCCAATATTTTTTGGATGACCACCACTTGACCAAGGCCACTTCCAACCACCTGATAAATGAACTAAATCAACTTATAACTTTAGGTGAACAATTATAGCTTCTGAAACTCATCCATATATCCCTCCACACTTCCAAAAAGTTGTTGTTATTACTTGGATTTGGACTCTGGTTTTCTATCCTTCCTCTATATGGTTTTAAAACATAAGTTTTGGAATTTATCATTGTATAAATATTTGACACTTATACAGAAAATGGTTTCTTTATAGCCATGAATAACAATCTCCCACTTAAAGACTATTTTTCAAGCTTCACCACATCAATAGTTCACTTATTTATCTTTTACTTCTTCCTCCCTTTTGTAGTGGTGCCATGGTCCTCCAACCATGATTCTAGTCATCTAATCCCTACTGAGGCCCATGACTCTCTATAATTTCCCATAATATAACCTTTATCATAATATCCACTAGATTATGAAATTTATCAACCTTTTATATCTCTAACACTTAGTCTTATAAAAACTCCCAAATAAAGTGATACTTCAGTTGAATATGGTTTGTCTTGGAGTGAAATATTGAATTATTTTCAAGATGGATCATGCTACCAAAATCATAGAATAATGTCATATTCCCTTGGTTTTTTGAGATCCTCTTACAATCGCTTTAGCATAATCAACGCCTTAATAGATTCTATGATTTCCACATATTTTCATCCATTATTGATAGTGAAACCACTGTTTAAAGTATGGATATTAAACTCATAGTAGAACCTTTAAAAGTGAACACTTAGCCAATGGTACTTATATGCGTGCCTGTATCTACCTCAAAGTATAAATCCATAATATTCTAGAATGGTTCATCCATTCTAAAACAAATTGACATGTCTGCCAAACCATTGTGACATCGGAGTATACATTTCACTGCTTTCTAGTTCACCCTTCATGAATTATCTATGAAATTTCTAAAAATCACCACTACATATGCAATGTAAGGACTCAAAAAAAACTATCGCATACATCAAGATTCTATCTGATAATTAATATAGAAACTTTCCATGTACTCAGCCTAATATTTTGTTTTTAGTACTTTCTATTTGGATAAATTAAAGTTCCTGGCTAGGGGGTTCAACACTAGCTTAGAATTGACTAATCCAAATCTTTCCAAGAACTTATAGATATACTAAAAATATAATAGAAAAAATTCTTGTTCTTCACGTCCCTTTTGATTTTCATCCTAAATATCTTCTTGAAAACCCCAAGACCTTTTATCTAAAATTGTTTTAGAAAAATAACTTTCATCACCTTAATCTGATCATTCATCAAACCTGCAAGAATAATGTCAACCACGTTAAGAAGAATAATTGTGAAATTATTATCATAAAAAAAAATTAGTAAACAAAATGATCCACATTAATCTATAAAGATGTATTCTCTTACATTAAGGCATTGCAATTTTAATTCCATTGCCAGAGTGATTTTTTAGCCCATAAATGCTCTGTTTAGGCCAACACGCCAGCCCATACATTCCATTTTCAGTGAAACCCTTTGATTGGTCCATGTATATTTTCTCATCAAAATCACCATGAAGGAATGTTGTCTTCTCATATGACTAATCAACAAGTATACTGTCCATAGAAACCATTATGAGTACTATTTGAACAATTGAATTATTTTAAACTAGAGAAAAAATTACACTGAAATATGTACCATCCATTTGTTTAATGTTTTTTACAATAAGCCTTGATTTTTATCGTTTCTTACTATATGTTTTTTATTTTAACTGATAGAACCATTTGTTCTACAATTATCTTTTTATAGTATAAAATTATGTCATTTCCCATGTTTTGGAAACATAGAAGGAGTCTATTTAATCCTTCATTTATCACTCCCATTGTATTGAGTCACTAAGACTTACAAAATCTTTAAGGATATCGAGTTCTCCACCATTCATAAGAAGACATAAGTGCACATAATTTTTGAACTATTGCACTAGGAACCTAGCTCTGGTAGATCACCTCAATTAAACCCGAGTCTCTACTATTTCTAGAACCACTATCTTTGGAGCTTTACCTTCCAGAGATCTTCCTCAAGCTTCTGCTATCCTAGAGCATTATGGTATATCTGACCTTGGAGATACTAATGGAATCTAAATTTTATTTGAAACTTCACCTTCTAGACAATCAGATATCTTCAAAACTAACACACTGTTTGAATTAATTGGAAATTTTGGAACTCTATCCAAATGAACTTTGTCATATGCATATATTTTTTTCTCTATAGCATCTTTGATTAAGTTTTAATCCTTCCATAAAATCTCATCATTGAAGAGAGCAATTCTAATTCCAAGGAAGTTCTATAAGTCATTGTACCAGAGTCAAATTCCAAAGTTTTAATCATTATAACCTATAAAAACACACCTAAAAAGATCAATCATTCAGCTAGACTAGGTTTATTTTAAAAGATCCCACCCCAACATAGTTTAAGGACTCCGATTTACAAGATAGGCTATATAATTTACTACTTCTCCCTAAAAATCATTGAGGAAACTAGTATTTAACCTTATGCTCATAGCCCTCTCATTCAGCATCTAATTCCTCCATTCTACAACACCAACATGCTTTGGTGTTCTAGGTATGGTCTTCTTAATCCATATCCATTTTCTCTTATAGAATATTTGAAATTCATTATTTCTATAATCTCCACCATTATGAGACCTCAAACATTTTAAATTAGTTATAATATCCTTTTCCACTATGGATTTTCATATGGTGATGGTATCAAAAAACATCAAACTCATTCTCACTATGAAAAAAATGGGTATTTGCGATGGGGAAGGATCCCATCACAAAAAGTCAGTCAGGAGGGACTACTTGCGACATGACCCTCTATCTGTCGCAAAAGGTTTGGCGTGAGTTTCACACCCAACCACGGGAAGGGTATTTGCGACGGGCATAAGAGCTCATTGCAAATAACTGATGACATTTTTTAGTATTTGGGACGAGATTTATCTCCTGTTGAAAACAGTACGTCGACAAGAAGATATTTGCGACGGGTCCCATTGTAAAGACCTTTTTAACCACCACCCCTAATTAATATGGGGGGTTAGTATTTACGACAGGTCTTGTCGTAAATAATAGTATTTGCGACAGAAATCCTGTTGTAAATAATCCAAACACAACTAATCTAAACTATATATACCCTAATCTGTTTTCCTCTCATTCCACTGCTTTCTCTACGCTTCTCTCCCTCTCTACTTACATGTTCACTCTAAAAAAATTTCCAAATTAAAAAATTTAAATCGGAGCAATATTCACGATTTAAATCCTCCAAAAGATCCAGTATTAAGGTATTTTTCTATTTCTTTTATTTTTTAGTAAATTCATTTTATTTTATATTAATAATAAATGTTGTTAATTAGCTGCAATTAAATTAAATTAGAATTGTTTAGTTTTATTTTTTATTATTTTTTATGAATACGAGTGATTAGTATTAATTAATAGTTATATTAATTATTATTAATTAGTAGTCATTAGTATTAACTATAATTTTTTTAATAATCATTAATAATTAGTCATAATTAGTAATAATTAGCGATAATTAGTAAAAATTAGCATTAATAAGTCGTAAATTGAAATAAATATTTATAAATACTAATAAATAGTCACAATTAGTCATAATTGTTAATAATTAGTAATAATTAAAAATAATTAGTAATAATCAGAAATAATTAGTAATAATTAGTAATAATTAGTAATAATTAGTAACAATTCGGAATAATTAGTAATAATTAGGAATAATAGCAATAATTAGGAATAATTAGGAGTAATTAGTAATAATTAAAAAAAATTAGGAATAAATTGAAATAAATAGTAATAATCAGTAATAATTACTAATAATTTGTAACAATTATCAATAATTAGAAATAAATATTAATAAATAGTAATAATTAGGAATTATTAGTAATAATTAAGAATAATTAGAAATAATTGGGATTAATTAGTAATAATTAGGATTAATTAATAATAATTAGGATTAATTAGTAATAACTAGCTTTAATTAGTAATAATTAGGACTAATTAGTAATAATTTGGATTAATTAGTAATAATTAGAATTAATTAGTAATAATTAGTAATAATTAGTAATAAATAGTAATAATTAGTAATAACTAGTAATAAATAGTAATAAATATAAATAATTAGTAATAATTAGTAATAAATAGTAATAAATATTAATAATTAGTAATAATTCATAATAATTAGTAATAATTAGTAATAAATAGTAATAAATAGTAATAAATAGTAATAATTATGAATAATTAGGAATAATTAGGAATAACTAGGAATAATTAGGAATAATTAGGAATAATTAGGAATAATTAGGAATAATTAGGAATAATTAGTAAAAATTAGTAAAAATTAGTAATAATTAGTAATAATTAGTAATGAATAGGATTAATTAGTAATAATTAGGATCAATTAGTAATAATTAGGAATAATTAGTAATAATTAGGATTAATTAGTAATAATTAGGATTAATTAGTAATAATTAGGATTAATTAGTAATAATTAAAGTTAATTCATCATAATTAGGATTAATTTTTAATAATTAGGATTAATTTGTAATAATTTGGATTAATTTGTAATAAATAGTAATAAATAGTAATAAATAGTAATAAATAGTTTTAAATAATAATAAATAGTAATAATTAGGAAAAAATAGGAAAAATAGTAACAAATAGGAAAAAATAGAAAAAAATAGGAATACATAGAAATAAATAGGAATAAATACAAATAAATATGAATAAATATGAATAAATAAGAATAATTAGGAATAATTATGAATAATCATGAATAATTAGGAATAGTTGGGAATAATTAGAAATAATTAGGAATAAATAATGTAGCACCCCAAGCTTCCATGATACGTTTCCCTTTGAATAATACAATGGCGTGTATTGTACGCAACTTCGAGATTCTAACACACCTCAACCAATCAAACTAGCCGTTATGAATAATAATACTTAATTTTTGAAATTTTATAAATTTTATCTTTCGAAATGGACTTCATTTTTGGATTCGTAATATTGAAATTAGCTTAGGGTGAAATTTTGGTACTTTTCGGATAACTTTCATATTTTGATGAATAGTGAAACCACTAAGTGGTAGTTAAAAAACTGAATTTTTCATAAAACTTAATTTTACCGCTTCTATGAGTGGAATTTAGAAAATTTGAGAGACACAATTAATATCAAGGAGTAAAATTTGGTTCAATGAGATGAAAATAATTTTTGGTGAATAGTAACTTTTTACTTTTATTTACTACGGTTAAAAGTAAATAGGGTAATTAATGGTAAAAATGATATTAATATTACCCTAACACATGTCCTAATTATATTGAACAAGTGTATCTCGACCAAATACAACCTTAGGAGTAAAATATTATCATTTAGGTCCACTTTTATTAGATTAAGACATTTATTATTACTTAATTCAAAGAAGAGTTAAAAGAGTTAAAATCAAAGTTTATTTACTAAAACATTTTTAATATAGGGTTATACATGAGATAAATTAGATTGTAAATATTCATTAGAAAGATAAAAATATTTCCTACATAATGATATTTTATTTATAATTTTTAGACATTATATAATTTAATTTATTTATGACACAATGGTGATGCAATAATTACCTAATTAATGAAATATTAAAATAATTGGTATTATAAATATCAAAATAAATGTAATTTGAGACTTTTTATGAATTACACTAATTTTATAGGTCAATATTAAATATCAGGATTGATTATATAAATTGTGTTTTAACTAAATATTGCTGTTATGAATTTATCAAAAACAAAATACCCAATAGTGTCAAAATTGACATAAAAGAGTTTTTAAAACAAATATTATATTATTAATTTATATTCAATTCTTAAAAATCTAATGTTCGGACAAGAGACTTATATCATGATAGTTGTATCATTAATGGACCACTTGGGGGTCTCTTGGATGTATATAGTAAGTTTATTAACCATATAATATAAAAATACAAAGAGACATTGTAAAAGTGAATCTAATTAACTAAGAGTTAATACTTAAAGATAAGATTAATGTAATGACCCAAAACTGTCTAAATTATATTGGTTGAGTGTTTTTCGACCCATACCCACCTTAAACTTTAAATAATCCACTTTGGAGCCATTAGAAACCGAATATGAATTTATTATAAAATAATACGTTTCGCTTTTCCAAAGGTGCCCCTCACCCCTCTTATAAAAGGGAACTCCCCCTTCTCACTAATTCACACATTCAAAGCCTTTTTTCTCGGACAAACCCTTCCCAAATACTCTCTCAACTTCTCTAAATAAAAAATAGAGGCCTTATTTTGATCAGAAATCCAACCTAAGGAGCCCTTTTGATCAAATCAAAAGGAAGAACCCGAAGAAGAGGTAATGTTCTCACCACCCTCTTTCAAGTTCCTTTCTTCTTCAACTTATTATTTCTTTGTTATTTCTATTATAAAGTAATAAATCCATTATATTCTATATAATTTGATTTTATTATAAATATGGTACAACCATATTCGGTATTCTATCCATCCTTTGAATGGAATGTCACCATACGTGCGTACGTACGGCTTACCGTCTCCACGCCGTGGTGTAATTGTCATTCAATAAATTATTATTTGGATGGGTATAATAATGATGTGTAAATAATGTAAATAATAAATATAACATTATAATTATTCTGTCTATATGATATACCATCCAATTATATATTATTTTAACATCAAAAAGAATGATATTGTCGCTCGTGCGTACGTACGGACTACCGTCTCCACGAACGCGATGAGATTCATTATCCATCGTATCCATTCAAGTATAATTCTCATTTGATGATTAAAAATAATGTTTAAGGACTTGATATAATTCTGGATATGAATAATATACAACCTATTCATAACAAACACGGCTTACGTAACAAATAATATAAAGGAAAGCGAGTAAGTTAACACCCGAAATGACGATAATACTGAGATATTATTAACAAATCAACGTTAAAAGATCATATATGATATCATATTAATGTTAATGATTCTTGTATAATTAAATAACAATTATTTCACAATTATAAAGGAGGTTAACCTACCGTCAACCAAGTTAAAAGTACAAAGTAAGGGGTTTCTTATCTCACTCTTAATTTCGTGAGAATTCCATTGTTCACCACTTATTTATTGCTTGTGGTGTATGTGTATTGCCCATGATTATATTAATTGTGTAATATAATTTAATTTATGGGTATTTAAATCATCATTTTATGATCCTTCTTTCATGTTTGTATGATTCTTAAGTTACCTAATCGATAAGGGAATTTGAAAATTCAATTTGCACTCATTCGGCTTTACACATACTTCATTGATTATTTTACTCCAAGATTATGCGTGGAATCACTATTCATTTGATTATTTCATAATTTACACTCCCATTTCTGTGGATATACATTTGATACACATAATAACTCCATTGATAAATTCTCAAGTCATCGGTATGAACTTGATAAGAGTAATTTTTAATCAATCTCGATTTGTTGAGTTAAACATCCAATTCATTGGTGTTGTTTTTACAAGAATATGTGTGAATGTCATCTGATTGATTTACACTAAATATCCAGTCATATTGAGTGTATTTATATTTGTCACGTATAATTATGTCGTTGATTTATCCTTAACCTAAGGATATGGTCTTTATAAGAGAATTCATCTCAATTTACATTCCATTGAGACTTATTTGTTGTTATACACCAAATCACTTTTATGTGGTGTATATAATGTACTTTGACATAGTATATCATGAATCCCTTTATTCTCATGATATTATAAAGTTTTTATTACCTCAATTATTTGTATTCAAGTGTCTCTCTTTTGGTTAGAAACTCTAACCAAAATACATTTTTAAGTGTTTTAAAGATTTATTTTTCTAAATATTTCTCATTAATGTCCATGTTTTAAAAATGGTTTTAAGAATTTATTTATATGGACATTAAAGTTTTAAAATTAAAATATTTTTAAAGGTTTTAAAGTGGTATGAGACACTTTGATTAAAAAATCTATTTTAAATGGCTTCTTGACAAATAGTGTGACTTTTAAATGATTTCAAGAAAAAGGGGATATTTCTCACTAATAGTTTTGACGATTATTGTCACAACCCGTCCTTGGGGCCCATGCCGTGACTACCCCAAGCCCGCCTTCCATAGGCTAGGGGCTGGTGACTAGAAGTAAGACGTAAATCTCGGTAAAAGGGAAGGCATTGCCTTTGTAAAGTAAACAAACACCACAGAGCAAGCAAGCAATAGAAGTAATCACTAAGTAAAAACTGATTACAAAAGTATGTGCGGAAATGTAAGTGGGCCAGTATACAAACCCAAACTAAAAGTAAAGTACAACTAGAGAGGGAAAACATCAACTGAAAGTAAAGCCGCATCTTCGAGCTGTCCACTGGAAATCCCACCTGAAGGGTGATTAAAGATGGCCCCCACAGCTTCTAGGTTCCATCCATCCGCTCCGAATACGTCCCGCCCAGTGGCCCACCTCTAGGTACCGTCCTACTCCGAAAGCCTCAACCACGATCAGCATTGTCCATCGTCTGCAACCAACACAACGTAGTGCGGTCATAACCCGTGCAGGGGTGAGTATAAGCTACTTAGTAGGGACCCCGAGACCCCCGAAGGTCTCCCAAAATCCACGAAGGATAATCCACAAAGGAAAGATACAATCACGAAGTAACATCCGACACTACTTAGGTATATGCCCATACATATACCTAAGTCACTAATTCCAGTACGCTCTAACTTCCGAGCCCAAGTACAACACAGTCCACACAGGAAAGAAAAACGTAAATCCACACAGGATAGCACAACACAATCCACAAAGGAAAGAAAAACAAGATTCACCTCACACAGATATACTTCTTCGTATGATGATAGAGATGATCAGATATATCCACTGATTCATCTAAGCCGTCAGACCCACAAAGGATCGATAGGTACAAACCCCCACAATGACCCATAAAGGATCTGACCCACACATGATCGATAGGTAACTAACCCCCGCAAAGACCCACACAGGATCTGTAGGTGCTGGCCCACACAGGACCACTGAGCACTGACCCACACAGGATCGGACCCACACAGGATCTGTAGCACTAATCCACGTAGGATCGCTGAGTGCTGTAGTCGTCGCCGTCGAATCCACTAAGGATCTATGTACAGTCGTCGTCATCGTCATAGTCGCATCCAGCTCTAGGGTTCCCACACACAGGAAGCTCATTCAGGAGGGTCTGCTCCATGAGCCAAGAGGCTGAAACATCAACTGACACATAGTCCAGAGTTCATGTATCCAAAAGTTCCGTATCGTCAACAGGAACTCAACGGCGCAGATGACATGTTAATCGAACGCCCGGCCTGAGAGTTGTTGTCTTTTTTGTCCCAGGGGCCCGGTTGGGTTTTAAGTCAAAACCAACCCGACCGTACTCCACCTGCGCACAAACCTCGGGCGGAGTAAGCCAAAAGATCTGTCTCACTTAGAGTAATCCATCAAAGTTGACGACACGTCAATCAGACGTCCTGAACTTAAGTTATAAGCGTTTCCGCTCCGAGGGCCCGGTTGGTTTCGTGTACGAACCTACCCGGCAGAACCCAAAGTACTCCCAAACTTTGAGTGTAATATGTCGAAACGACCGTCTCGATCCAAGGATCATATCGCCGCTGACCCTGCATCGATCGAAGGTCCGCAGCCCACGATATGGGAAAAAGACCGAAAAGGTCCGAAAACGGGGGGTCTGGGCCCGGACCGACCCGACCCATCCCCCCTGGGTTGGCCCGAATCGGGTCGACCCGACCCAGGTCTGACTCAGTGGGGGGCGACCCGGCCCAGCTGGCGCGGCCCGGCCTGGCCCGGACTAGGCGCGATTCGGCTGGCGCTGGCCGGTTGGCCAGCGGGGCGACTCGGCTGGTTACGGCTTAGCGGAGCGGGGGGTGCCTTGCCCCCGTGTGAAGGAACCGCGACCACGCATGGGGCCACCCTTGCCAGCAGACACGGCTAGCTGCCTCGTCCCGTCCCGCTCCGGTCCCGCGTGGTCACGGGACCGCGCCCTGCCTCCTGCGCCGCCGTGCCGGCGGGGCGCGCCGACAGGCTGCTCCACGGACCACCGGACGAGTTCCGGTGGTCGAAAAAACTCGCCTTCTTCTCCAATGGCCCTCCCGGGGCCCGTCCTTCACTGCGAGGACCTCACATCGCCCGTGTGGCTTTTTTTGTCATCATCCGCCTTTCCGCACACCAAGAATGAAAAGGGAGGTGGTTTCGGACTTGTTCATTGGTCCGCACCCACCACGTTAGCGGTTTTAAAAGTCCCACAACAAATATTTAATAATACGCCGTGGGTATAAATCACAAAGATTTAAAAGAATCAAAACCCCTACCTCAACGTCGTCGTCGAACGTGAGTTCGTCGCGGAATTGACCGTCACGGAGAAGAGGATCGTCGCGTCGCGGAAGGGGTGTCACTGTCGTCGCGGTACACGGCGTCGCGCCATCAAACTCTGAGGAATAAAAACACACAGATTTAATTGCACCAATTAAACCCATGTTGAGGATATAATCCACAAAGGAATTAAAAGAACTGCAATCCCCTACCTCAATCAGTTGTTGATCGAAGATTTTTGCGGGGAAGGAACGTCGTGGAAGAAGCGTCGTGGAAGGCGGATCGTCACGTCGCGTCGTCGATCTCTGAGGATCCGACGTTCTTCATCACCCTTCGTCGGAGGCCAGAGTTCTTTGAGTTCTTCGCGTTCTTCGCGTTCTTCGCGTTCTTCGCGAAGAAGGATGAAGATCTCCAAGACTTAGAGTTTCCTCTAATTCCTCTCAACAATCAACCCTCAAGTAAACATGTGTTGGTATTATTTTATTCCCATGCCAACGATTTGAAATTCAAAGTTAAGTAACGAACCATTAATTCGATGAATTAATTTTCACGACTTAACTGCCTAATTAAATGGGGCGTTTCTTAACCAGAAAAACGCACGGTTGACTTTCATTTAAGAGGGGGGTTGCAGGTGCGTTACTTAGGAGGAAAGAAACGGTGCGGTTCGTGCGGGCCCCACCTCACAAATATCCTACCAAGTGGGTAGGATATTTTGGGTCCCACCTTATCTGCTTAACCAGGCTTAAGTGGCTTTAAGTGTCTTTAAGTGAAATAAAATAAAGTTGTCGCACCACTTTATTTTATTTCTTAAGTTAACCCCAAAAATTAAAAAGCACACCCGAGCAAACGCAACTCTGGAAAAGGAGTTTCTAAACAAATACCGGCACTGCGATTCCATTGGTGCCCTCAGAATTGGATTCTGAGCACCGGTTCAAAAGTTAGAAAAACCCGCTCGTTCGTTCACTGAACGTACCCGAGCCAAAAATCGGAAAATGATTCTGGGCACATCGAGGCTCCGAATCAGGTGCCGTCAGAAACTGCGTTCTTGTAAAATTCCAAAGAAAATTAAAAAAAAATTCCTTGAATTTTACGGGTCTTTACATCACTCCCACCATAGGGCTTTACATCCCCGTAAAGATATATCATAAACTAGGGAAACAAATGTGGGTACTAAGCACACATCTGAGCCTCCCACTCCCAAGTGCTCTCCTGGAGGTTCCCATACTGCCATCTGATGCACACTAGAGGAATCGACCATCCACGTAGGACCCGATCCTGTGGATCCTCAATATCCACCAGGACCTCCGCAAAAGTCGCCCTATCATCAAAGTCCAGCTCCCCATGGTCAATGATGTGTGTCGGGTCAGCAACGTATCTCCTCAGCTGAGATACGTGGAAGACGTTGTGCACCCGGTGCAACTGAGGTGGTAGAGACAGACAATAAGACACCTCGCCAATCCTGCTGAGGACCTGGAATGGTCCGATGAAGCGTGGAGACAACTTTCCATGTCATCCAAATCTCCGTAATCCATGTCGAGGTGAGACGCACAAGAAGACGTGGTCGCTATCCTCATACTCTAGTGGCCTCCGCCTCCTGTCAGTATAGGACTTCTGCCAGCTCTGAGCTGTCCTCATCCACTCCTGGATGGCCTGGACCTTCTCTGTTGTGTCCTGGACCATCTATGGTCCCACAAGTGCTGACTCCCCAGGGTCTGTCCAGCACAATAGAGATCTACAAGGTCAGCCGTACAACGCCTCGTATGGTGCCATCCCAATGGTGGAGTGGTAGCTATTGTTGTACGCAAACTCCACCAAGGGTAGGTGGTCCTCCCAGCTGCGACCAAAGTCGAGGACACATGCGCGGAGCATGTCCTCGAGAGTCTGTATGGTCCTCTCCATCTGACCATCTGTCTGAGGGTGAAAGGCGGTGGTCAGACGTAGCTGCGTCCCAAACGCCTCCTACAACCCCATCCAAAGCCAGGAAGTAAAGCGAGCATCTCGATTGGAGACGATAGATGATGGCACACCGTGAATCCGTAAAATCTATTGAATGTAGAGATGTACCAAGCCCTCCACTGAGCCCTGCCCTCTGATGGGTAAGAAGTGAGCCGACTTGGTGAGTCAGTCGATAATCACCCAAATGGAGTCGTGTACCCTGGAAGTGTGTGGAAGTCTAGTCATGAAGTCCATAGATATCCCATCCCACTTCCACTCCGGGACTTCCAAGGGTTGTACCAAGCCAGCTGGTACCTGATGCTATGCCTTCACCTGCTGGCAGGTGAAGCATCGAGAAACGAACTCTGCCATAGTCTTCTTCATGCCCGGCCACCAGTGTTGTCATCTAAGGTCCTGGTACATCTTCGCCACTCCAGGATGTACCGCCAAGGGAGAAGTGTGAAATTCTCTTAGCACCTCCTCCCATAAAGCAACTGGTACCAAGGTACATCCTCTGAAAAGGATGTCGTGATCTGCTCCAAAGGAGAAACCATCAGGTGCCTGTCCTGAGGATATCTGTGCACGCCGCGTCTCACAGTCAGCGTCCCCACGCTGTGCCTCTCTGACCCACTGCAGTAGTGGAGGGGTGACTGTGAGATACTGAAGAAAGGCTACTCCATCTCTATCCACAAAGGATATCTGCAAAGCGGCTAGCTGCTCTGTCACCTCCGCAAGTATCTGAATGCTCGTCCTCCTGCTGAGAGCATCGGCTACTACATTCCCCTTCCCAGGAGTATAGAATATCTCAATGTCATAGTCCTGGAGGAACTCGATCCATCACCGCTATCTTAGGTTCAGGTCCTTCTGAGAGAAGATGTACCTGAGAATCTGATGGTCAGAAAAGATTGTAAAGCGCTCGCCCATCAGGTAGTGCCGCCATGTCTTCAGAGCGAAGACCACTGCTGCTAACTCTAGGTCATGGGTAGCGTAGTTCTGCTCATGCAGCCTCAATTGACGTGATCCATAGGCGATCAATGCCCACTCCTGCATCAGGACACATCCGAGTCTGGTCCCTGATGCATCGCAATAGACTACGTATCCTACTCCCTCCTCCGGAAACCTCAAGATAGGGGTGCTGGTCAGTCTCTGTCTCAGATCCTGGAAGCTTTGCTGACATCTGTCTGACCACAGAAAGGGTTTCCCCTTCTTCTTCAATGTTTAGAGTGGTGCCACAACTCTGGAGAAGCCTAGCATAAATCTCCGATAGTATCCCGCTAGTACTAAGAAACTCCGCACCTCCGTCACACTCCTGGGTGGCTCCCAAGCTAGCACTGCCTCGATCTTCGCAGGATCCAATGAAACTCCCGCCTCAGAGATGACATGTCCCAAGAAGTGGACCTCACGTATCCAGAACCGACACTTCGAGAGATTTCCATAATGATGGTGCTCTTGGAGTGTGTCTAGTACAACCCGCAAGAGGTAGGCATGCTCCTCCTCAGTCGTCGAGTATATCATAATGTCGTCGATGAAGACCATGACAAATCGATCGAGGTATGGATGAAATATCCTGTTAATGAGGCCCATGAACACTGCCGGAGAGTTGGTCACGCCGAAAGGCATAACCAAGAACTCATAGTGGCCATACTGACATCTGAAGGTCATCTTCTGCACGTCCTCGTCCCGAACTCTTAGCTGATGATAACCCGACCTAAGGTCTATCTTTGAGAACCACCGTGCTCCATTGAGATGATCGAAGATGTCATCAATCCTTGGTAGCGGATACTTGTTCCTCACTGTCACCTGGTTCAGGCGACGATAGTCTACACAAAGTCGCAAGGTCCCGTCCGCCTTCTTAGTGAACAATATCGGGGAAGCCCAGGGTGAAACACTGGGTCAGATGAAACCCTTGCCCCGCAAGTCCTCCAACTGTACCCATAGCTGTCAAAGCTCGGCGGGAGCCATCCGATATGCTGGAGTGGATATCGAGGCTGTCTCGGGGTACATATCAATATAAAAGTCTACCTCTCTGCGAGGAGGTAGTCCTGGAACGTCGTCGGGAAAGATGTCCGCATACTGATCCACCACTACAGGAAAACTAGGACTCCGCACGTCAACTGCTCCTAGGATGAGGCTAGCCAACTGATGAGAGATGGGATTTCATCTCCTCTGCGAGAGTCCATCCTGTGCTGCGAAGGATCCCTTCTCACTGGTGAAGGTGAACCTACTCCCATCGGTGCGTACACATCGCACCTTGCTCCTAACACAGTCAATCTGTGCATGGAATTTAGATAACCAATCCATGCCCAAGATGACGTCGTAAGGCCTCGACGCTGGTACACAAAGATTCCAGCCGAAGCTCTCACCTCCTAGAGTAAGATCACACTGTCGACACCAGTGTGTAATCGTCGAGTCTGCTCCCGTAGGAGTCTCTAGCCGTAAGGATTGAGCCAACGGCTCTGTCGGGATCTTCGAGCTTCGAACAATGGCAGCGGCTATGAAAGAATGACTCTCTCCTATGTCTATAAGAACTAAAGCAAGGGTGGAATAGACATAGAGAGTACATCGAATCATCTTAAGCGGGCCGTGGTCGTAGGCCTCCGCTGCTGGAGCTGTGCCTGTCTCTTCCCGCCAGCTCCCTGTGGTCAGGGTGGACCTCCTGGTGGTGGTGGTGGTAGAGCCTCAAAGCGTCTCCCACCACCTTCTGCTCGGCCAGCTCCTCTGCCTCGTCCGCCTGCTCCCTACGGACTTCCACGGTTTACCTTCTGCCTCTGCCTGGGCGGCCCCACAACCGTCTGCTGCTCCTCGGCATGGTGGGTCGGGCATTCACGAGGCATGTGGCCCTGCCCGCCACATGTGTAGCACTGTCTGCCTCTCAAAAGACTGGCTCTGCGCTGTGTGCCCTACACTGCTGAGCTAGTGTCCTGAGGTCTTCTGCCTGAGGGTCTGGTCTTCCTGGACCCATGAGTCATCCGTCGGCTACCTGCTGTAGAATACTCTGCTACGTGCCACCCCGCGGTAGGTCTCGCTGCTGAAGAAGGCTCATCAAGGAAGCTATCGATCAAAAGGGATCTCCCCAGTACTCCTCCCTGAGTCGGAATGCTGACGGGAGATCAGCGATGCCCTGATCTCATGCCTCAATCCATGCTCAAAGGTCCAGGCCCGGAAGAATGGGTCCCGTACCATGTCTGTCGAGTAGCACGAGAGATCAGTAAATCTCGCCGAGTACTGGGCGACCGTCAAGATGCCCTGCCGCAGCTGTAGGAGCTCCTGGATGTGCACTGCACAGAGGGTGGATGGGATAAACTCTGAGTGAAAGAGGCTATCAAAGTCTGTCCAGAGAAGAGATGCCTCATCGTGCACCTGGAGCATCAAGCTCCACCATCGGCCCGCTTCCGAGTGCAGTAGGCTCGCTGCGAGGATCACCATGAGGTCTGCTGGTGTCCTCACTAACCTGAAAACTCTCACCACTGCTTCCAACCAGTCCTCCGCTGCCTGGGGATCCGTCTCCCTGTGGAACCTGGGCGGTCGCTGGCGCTGGAACTCATGCAGTGCACTAAGGTGACGTGCATCGTCAGCGGCTGGGGTTGGAAGCATTGGTGGCTCGGCGGGTAGAGGTACCGCCGGTGCCTCAACTGTTAAAGGGCCCTGTACCGAGGCCTCGTCGCTCGGTGGGATGTCGTCACGCACAACTCTCAGAACCTAGTTGGCTGCCATCATGGGGCCATCCTGAAAAGAAATAGGTGTGCCATGGTCAAACAGTATACCTGGTGAGCTGACATAAAGTAATCACAAAGAAAACTTGAAACACACATGCAATCAATGCTTTCATGCATTAAGTCAGAAATCAGAAGTTAGGGTCCTGGTGTACGGATACGTTGGCCTACGCACCAACACTCGACTCCCTGGACTGATAACCACACCCAATACGCTTAAAACTATTGCTTCACATAGAAAAAGATTAGAGTCCAAAGTTCTTCGGTAGAACTGAACTCCTCTGATACCAATTTGTCACGCACGTCCTTGGGGCCCGTGCCGTGACTACCCCAAGCCCGCCTTCCATAGGCCAGGGGCTGGCGACTAGCACTAAGGAATAAATCCTGGTAAAAGGGAAGGCATTTCCTTTGTAAAGTAAAAAAGAACCACAGAGCAAGCAAGAAGTAGAAGTAATCACTAAGTAAAAACTGAGTACAACAGTAAGTGCGGAAAAGTAAGTGGGCCAGTATACAAACCCAAACTGAAAGTAAATTACAACTGGAAAGGGAAAACAACAACTGAAAGTAAAGCCGCATCTTCGAGCCGTCCACTGGAAATCCCACCTGAAGGGTGAGTACAGATGCCCCCCACATCTCCTAGGGTCCAACCGTCCGTTCCGAGTACGTCCCGCCCAGTGGCCCACCTCCAGGTACCGTCCTGCTTCGCAAGCCTCAACCACGATCAGCGATGTCCGTTGTCTTCAACCAACACAATGTAGTGCGGGCATAACCCGTGCAGGGGTGAGTATAATCTACTCCGTAGGGACCCCGAGACCCCAAAGGTCTCCCAAAATCCATGAAGGATAATCCACAAAGGAAAGATACAATCACGAAGTAACATCCGACACTGCTTAGGTATATGCCCATACATATACCTAAGTCATCAATTCCAGTATGCTCCAACTTCCGAGCCCAAGTACAACCCAGTCCACACAGGAAAGCAAAACGTAAATC
This sequence comes from Viscum album, assembly GCA_963277665.1. Taxonomy (NCBI): domain Eukaryota; kingdom Viridiplantae; phylum Streptophyta; class Magnoliopsida; order Santalales; family Viscaceae; genus Viscum; species Viscum album. The sequence goes on along the minus strand of OY728142.1, from coordinate 1,145,913,238 downwards.
CACACAGGATAGCACAACACAATCCACAAAGGAAAGAAAAATAGGATTCAGCTCACACATGTATACTTCTTCATATGACGATAGAGATGATAAGATATATCCACTGATTCATCTAAGCCGTCAGACCCACAAAGGATCGATAGGTAATAACCCCCACAATGTCCCACAAAGGATCAGACCCACAGAGGATCGATAGGTAACTAACCCCCACAAAGACCCACACAGGATCAGACCCACACAGGATCTGTAGGCGCTGGCCCACACAGGACCGCTGAGTGATGAACCACACAGGATCAGACCCACACAATATCTGTAGCACTGATCCACGTAGGATCGCTGAGTGCTGTAGTCATCGTCGTCGAATCCACTAAGGATCTCTGTACAGTCGTCGTTGTCGTCGTAGTCGCAGCCAGCTCTAGGGTTCCCGCACACAGCAAGCTCATTCGGGAGGGTCCGCTCCACGAGCTGAGAGGGTGATACATCAACTGACACAAAGTCCAGAGTTGATGTATCCAAAAGTTCTGTATCGTCAACAGGAACTCAACGTCGCAGACGACGCGTCAATCGGACGGCCAACCTGAGAGTTATTGGCTTTTTCGTCCCAGGGGCCCGGTTGGTTTTTAAGTCAAAACCAACCCGACCATACTCCACCTGCGTCCAAACCTTGGGAGGATTAAGCCAAAAGATCCGTCTCACTTAGAGGAATCCATCAAAGTTGACGGCACGTCAATCAGATGTCTGGAACTTAAGTTATAAGCGTTTCTGTTCCGAGGTCCCAGTTGGTTTCGTGTACGAACCAACCCGGCCAAACCCAACGTACTCCGAAACATTGAGTGTAATATGTCGAAATGACCGCCTCGATCCAAGGATCACATCGCCACTAACGGTGCGTCGATCGAAAGTTCGCAGCCCAAGATATGGGCAAAAGACCAAAAAGGTCCGAAAACGGGGGGTCTGGGCCCGGTCTGACCCGACCCATCTCCCCTGGGTCGGTCCGAACCGGGTCGACCCGACCTGGGTCCGGGTCCGCCCCGGCTGGGCACGACCCGGCCCGGCCGGCCCGGCCCGGCCTGGGCGGGACCCGGCTGGCGCTGGCCGGTTGGCCAGCGGGTCGGCTCGGCCGGTTACCGCCGAGCGGAGCAGGGGGCGCGCTGCCCCTGCGTCAAGGAGCCGCGGCCTCGCGTGGGGCTGCCCTTGCCAGCTGACGCGGCTGGCTGCCGCGTCTTGTCCCCCTCCGGTCCCGCGCGGTCGCAGGACCGTGCCTTGCCGCTGCGGCTTCAGCCGCGACGGCTCCTTCTGGCGGCGCGCCGACGGGCTGCTCCGCGGACCACCGGACGAGTTCCGGTGGTCGGAAAAACGCGCCGTCTTCTCCAATGGCCTTCCCGGTCCCCGTCCTTCACTACGAGGACCTCACATCACCCGTGCGTCTTCTTTTGTCGTCGTCCGCCGTTCCGCACACCAAGAAAAAAAAGGGAGGTGGGTTCAGACTTGTTTTTTGGTCCGTACCCACTGCGTTAGCGGTTTTAAAAGTCTCACAACAAATATTTAATCATACACCATGGGTATAAATCAAAAATATTTAAAAGAATCAAAACCCCTACCTCAATGTCGTCGTCGAACTTGAGTTCGTCGCAGAATTGAACGTCATGGAGAAGAGGATCGTCGCGTCGCGGAAGGGGCGTCACTATCGTCGCGGTACACGGCGTCGTGCCGTCAAACTCTGAGGATTAAAAACACATAGATTTAATTGCACCAATTAAACCCATGTTGAGGATATAATCCACAAAGGAATTAAAATAACCGCAATCCCCTACCTCAATCAGTTGTTGATCGAAAATTGTTGCGGGGAAGGAATGTCGTGGAAGAAGCGTCGCAGAAGGAGGATCGTCACGTTGCGCCGTTGATCTCTGAGGATCTGGCGTTCTTCGTCGCCCTTCGTCGGAGGCCGGCGTTCTTCGCGTTCTTCGCATTCTTCACGTTCTTCGCGTTCTTCGCGAAGAAGGATGAAGATCTCCAAGACTTAGAGCTTCCTCCAATTCCTCTCAACAAGCAACCCTCAAGTAAACACGTGTTGGTCTTATTTTATTCCCATGCCAATGATTTGAAATTCAAAGTTAAGTAACGAACCATTAATTCGATGAATTAATTGTCACGACTTAACTGCCCAATTAAATGGGGGCGTTTCTTAACCAGAAAAATGCACAGTTGACTTTCATTTAAGAGGGGGGTTGCGGTTGCGTTACTTAAGAGGGAAGAAACGGTGGGGTTCGTGCGGGCCCCACCTCACAAATATCCTACCAAGTGGGTAGGATATTTTGGGTCCCACCTTATCCGCTTAACCTGGCTTAAGTGGCTTTAAGTGTCTTTAAGTGAAATAAAATAAATTTGTCGCACCACTTTATTTTATTTCTTAACTTAACCCCAAAAATTAAAAACCACACCCGAGAAAACACAACTTTGGAAAAGGCGTTTCTAAACAAATACCGGCACTGCGATTCCATCGGTGCCCTCAGAGTTAGATTCCGATCACCGGTTCAGAAGTTAGAAAAAACCACTCGTTCGTTCACTGAACGTACCCGAGCCAAACTTCGGAAAATGATTTCGGGCACACTGGGCCTCAGAATCAGGTGCCGTCAGAAACAGCGTTCTTGTAAAATTTGAAATAAAATTAAGAAAATAATTTCCTTGGATTTTACGGGTCTTTACAATTATTTTCATCTATGTCAATATCCTTCATTATTCTTTATTGAGATTAATCTGATACAATACAATCTTTCATATTGTATCGAATGAGGTATGTTTGACTGTGGATGTGCTATTTTTATACCATTCATAGTTTGTCGATTAAGTATTGACATTTCGTATGCTAGTTTAATATGAATGTTTATGTCATATTTCAAAATTTTCATATGAGGAATGAATTGGACTTAGTAAGTGATGGGTGGAGCCCGCTATATCTCCTCGATGCATCGGTAGGTCTCATGAGACAAACTAGTGTCTTGGCACGAGGCCTTGACAAAATCTTATTTTTATTCTTGGCACGAGGCCTTGGCTACGTGGTTATGATAGTCTGGAATTATGAATTTCGTCATTATGAAAGTGGTTATTAATATTTTCATGTGATTATTCGACTAGTAGAATATCCATATGAATAAGTAAATGACATTATTTCATTTTATCCTTGCCATATTATGCTGAAGTTCAAGTTTAAAAGGCTTTTGTTTTTAGTTATACATTGCCTTAAATTTTTATGTTTATTTATGAAAGTTTCCGCTATATTGTTATCCTTACTGAGAATCTGAGCTCACCCCTTTCATTGTTTTATTTTTCCCAGGATGTGAAGAAGTATTTTATGAATGACCTGCAGGGATAGTATGAGGGGATATGCTGACAATATGTTGTTGTAGTTTTTCAATTATTGATGTAATGTAAACTTTATGAATATATCTAGTGTTTATAAGGCTAATAAACTAATTGGTCTTTCGAGACTTGATCTTTCTTGTGATCATGAGAATGTTATGTAATAATGCACTGACTCTGGGTATCTAGGGTCATGGCATTATAGTTGTTATCAGAGGAAGTATAGTACATAACTTGGAAGCTAGATTTAGATAAACTCTGATTAGAGCACATAGACCTAAGATGAACTTTGAGGATTAGTATAGAAGAACTTTCTAGAATTTTGGTATTGTAGAGATTTTGTGAGTTTTCCAAGAAATACATCCCTGTCTGGGTACGAGAAGGTAGAGGTGGCTCTGGAACAGATGTACCTAGGGGTAAAAACCGAAAACACCACTTTGAGCTAGACTCAAACGGGAACTGGTGCACTGCAACGGGCCTTGCTACACTCTTGGTTACGACACTCCTAGGGGATATGCTTAGGATAATTTACATATTCTTTACAAACCAATTTGAAGTATTATATATATAAGATGAGAGTAAATGACATTATTTAATTCTAATGTGTTTCAAATTGAGAATATGGTGACATGTTAATCTCTAAATGATTTTATGACTACTGTTACTCAAACAATGCTTTCTTGTTTTAGTCAATGGATGGATTCCAAGGAAGTCATAGTGACTTTGAGAATGATGTACAAGGTGGGAACAGTGGTGGAAATGACCAAAAAAATGGAATGTTGATAGGCTTAAAATATATTGTCATTATACCAAATCAATTTTCCAAAAATATGATCAACAATATATATATTAACCAATTCCCGGACTCAACAAAGAAGAGAAAGGCGATGAATGATAAGATCTCCAGTAGTGGAGACCATGGAGAAAGGAATCCTCAATTTACATCATGCAGGAAATGTGGAAGGAGAAACCCAGGAAATTGTCTCAATGGGACAAAGAAATGCTTTACGTGTGGGAAGGAAGGACATAAAGTGAATAATTGCTGAAGAAAAATGAAGAGTACTATGGAAGAAGATAAAAATGGTCCCAAGAATCCATTTACAGTCATTTTCCGTAAATGTAGGGGTCCTTTCCATTACCCGAGTGAATTCCCTATTCTATAGGATATTTTCTTGGTCAAAGAAGAATCTATGTGGAAATAAATGGTTGGATAAATGTTTAAAAAGTATTAGTGCTCCTTGTTGATGGGTTTACTTTGGAATAATTTTCTCTTGTATTTTTAACCCTGTTGTTTTCCATGTGAGAATGATATTTGAGGAAGAATTATCTTTTCTCTTGTGGATATAGTTATAAATAACCATTTGGTTTTATATGATCATTGGGTTTGAGGCAATTATAAGTTATTATAATTTGGGATGAAAATGCAAGGTATGAGATAAGATTTGTGGTTACATTACGTTATGGTTATTTTGAGGAATTTATCTCATTTTGGTAATGTTATAAAATATAGTTTTTTAAAAAGGACATCACGCAGACCGTGTGGCAACCCATCACGTCGGACAAAGCTTTGGGAATCGAACCCACAACCAAATTGCGATTGGGATTTATCGCCTACCACTAGACTATGTGAAGTCCCTGGTTAGTGTGACTATTATTTTTAGTTAAATGATTTTATTGATCAAAAATAATTTGATTTGGGATCTTATGTCTTATCAAATGAATACCCTTAGTATAGAAAAATGATTTGGTAATTAAGTGATAAATGTTATTTTGGAAGTTGTTCGCTTTGTTTTGAACACTATATGCCTAAGGAAAATAGAATAGTATGGGATTTCATTTGAGGAGTAATGGTGGATTTTTATCTATGTTTTTATTGTCGATTTATAGTTATTTGGGTTATTTATGGAAATGATTAGGTTAATTACTTTTAAGTATGTGACTTTAATAGTAGTTAATGTCATTTAGAGATACAATTTAACGTGGAAGACTACATTCTTATAAGTTTTGGGTTTCAATATTAGTTTGGATTATATTGAATGATTTTAAGGACAATTGATTATTGAATGGTATTTATTTAACTTTGGGGTATTGATGGTTTAATTTTAGAAATTAAGATTAGTGTTTTTTTATCTAATGGAATATCCATTTGGGGGATCATCAGATATTATACTAATCATTTTGGTTTTGATTAATCTCTAAAGCAAGGTAAACATTTAGTTTATCCTACGTGGATCATGTATTTCTATAGAAGTTTATTCTAGCTCTTCCATTGTGACCAAGTCTTCTTGAATACTCATTGTAAAAAAAAATGAGTTAGTGGTAAAAATTTATTAAAGAATGAAACTCTACTTAAAAATTAAGTATATCTCTTTATGTTCTTAGTCAATATCATAAATTAATTTCTCGTCCTTATGTAATGTAACTTAAAACAAAAAATGTTGTCCGTTTACTTTTCCTACTATGAGACTAATGACCGTTTGTCCCAACACAAGTTATTTTTAACTTTCTCTTGATCATGTTTTCTATCTCTCTCAATCAGAACATAACACTTAGTTTATCGTCCATATCCATATTTTCCTACATGGAATCCTAGTATGGGTTATCTTGGGTGACCTTTATACCCCTCTTCCTTTCTTTTAAAGTGATAGTTTTATTGACTCTTTTTCCGATGTGATACTTTCCATTATATTCTCAAGCCCAATTTTAAAAAAATTGTGAGGAAGCAATTTATTGAAGGAGGGGAGAATGTAACACCCCAAGCTTCCATGGTACGTTTCCCTTTGAATAATGTAATGGCGTGCATTGTACGCAACTTCGAGATTCTAACACACCACAACCAATCAAACTAGCCGTTATGAATAGTAATAATTACTTTTTGAAATTTTATAAATTTTATCTTTCTAAATGGACTTCAATTTTGGATTCGTAATATCAAAATTAGCTTAGGGTGAAATTTTGGTACTTTTCGGATAACTTTCAGATTTTGATGAATAGTGAAACCACTAAGTGGTAGTTAAAAAACTGAATTTTTCATAAAACTTAATTTTACTACTTCTATGAGTGGAATTTAGAAAATCAGAGAGACACAGTTAATATCAAGAAGTAAAATGTGGTTCAATGAGATGAAAATAATTTTTGGTGAATAGTAACTTCTTACTTTTATTTACCACGGTTAAAAGTAAATAGGGTAATTAAGGGTAAAAATGATATTAATATTACACTAACACATGTCCTAATTCTATTGGACATGTGTATCTCGACCAAAAATAAATTTAGGAGTAAAATATTATCATTTAGGTCCACTTGTATTAGATTAGGACATTTATTATTATTTAATTCAAAGAAGAGTTAAAAGAGTTAAAGTCAAAGTTTATTTACTGAAAAAATTTTAATATAGGGTTATAAATAAGATAAATTTTATTGTAAATATGCATTAGAAATATAAAAAATTTTCCTACATAATGGTATTTTATTTATAATTTTTATACATTAAATAATATAATTTATTTATGACACAATGGTGATGAAGTAATTACCTAATTAATGAAATATTAAAACAATTGATATTATAAATAACAAAATAAATGTAATTTGATACTTTTTATGAATTCCACTAATTTTTTAGGTTAATATGACATATTAGGATTTATTATATAAATTTTGTTCGAAGTAATAATGCTGTTATGAATTTATCAAAAACAAAATACCCAATAGTGTCAAAATTGACATAAACGAGTTTTGAAAACAAATATTATATTATTAATTTATATTTAATTCTTAAAAATCTAAGTTTCGTCCAAGAGACTTATATCATGATAGGTGTATTATTAAGGGACCACTTGGGGGTCTATTGGATGTATATAGTACGTTTATTAACCATATAATATAAAAATACAAAGATACATTGTAAAAGTGAAACTAATTAACTTAGAGTTAATACTTAAAGATAAGGTTAATATAATGACCCAAACCTATATAAATTCTATTGTTTGAGTGGTTTTTGACCCATACCCACCTTAAAATTTAAATAATCCACTTTGGAGCCATTAGAAACCGAATATGAATTTATTATAAAATAATATGTTTAGCTTTTCCAAAGGTGCCCCTCACCCCTCTTATAAAAGGGAACTCCCCCTTCTCACTAATTCACACATTCAAAGCCTTTTGGCTCGGCCAAAACCTTCCCAAATACTCTCTCAACTTCCCTAAATAAAACCTAGAGGCCTTAGTTTGATCAGAAAGCCAGCCTAAGGATCCCTTTTGATCAAATCAAAAAGAAGAACCCGAAGAAGAGGTAATGTTTTCACCACCCTCTTTCATGTTCCTTTCTTCTTCAACCTCTTCTTTATTTGTTATTTCTATTCTAAAATAATAACTCCAGTATCTTCTATATACTGTGATGTTATTATAAATATGGTACAACCATATTCAGTATTCTATCCATCCTTTGAATGGCATGTCACCATACGTGCGTACGTAAGGCTTACCATCTCCATGTCGTGGTGTAATTGTCATTCAATAAATTATTATTTGGATGGGTATAAAAATGATGTGTAATTCATGTAAATAATAAATATAACATTATAATTATTCTGTATATATGATATACCATCCAATTATATATTATATTAACATCAAAATAATGATATTGTCGCTCGTGTGTACGTACGGACTACCGTCCCCATGAACGCGATGCGATTCATTCTCCATCGTATCCATTCAAGTATAATTATCATTTAATGATTAAAAATAATGTTTAAGGAATTGATATAATTCTGGATATGAATAAGATACCACCTATCCATAACAAACATGGCTTACGTAACAATGAATATAAAGGAAAATGAGTAAGTTAACACTCAAAATGACGATAATACTAAGATATTATCAACAAATCAATGTTAAAAGATCATATATGATATCATATTAATGTAAATGATTCATGTATAATTAAATAACAATTATTTCACCATTATACTGGAGGTTAACCTACCATCAACCAAGGAAAAAGTACAAAGTAAGGGGTTTCTTATCTCACTCTTAATATCGTTAGAATTCCATTGTTCACCACTTATTTATTGCATGTGGTGTATGTGTATTGGCCATGACTGTATTAATTGTGTAACATACTTTAATTTATGGGTATTTACATCATCATTTTATGATCCTTCTTTCATGTTTGTATGTTTCTTAAGTTACCTAATCGATATGGGAATTTGAAATTTCAATTTTCACTCATTCGGCTTTACACATACTTCATTGATTATTTTACTCCAAGATTATGTGTGGAATCACTATTCATTTGATTATGTCATAATTTCCACTCCCCTTTCTGTGGATATACTTTTGATACACATAATCACTCCATTGATAAATTCTCAAGTCATCGGTATGAACTTGATAAGAGTAATTTTTAATCAATCTCGATTTGTCGAGTTAAACTTCCAATTCATTGGTGTTGTTTTTACAAGAATATGTGTGAATGTCATCTGATTGATTTACATTAAATATACAATCATATTGAGCGTATTTATATTTATCACACATAATTATGTCGTTGATTTATCCTTAACCTAAGGATATGGTATTTATAAGATAATTCATCTCAATTTACATTCTATTGAGACTTCTTTGTTGTTATACACCAAATCACTTTTATATGGTGTATATAATGTACTTTGACATAGTATATCATGAATCCCTTTATTCTCATGATATTATAAAGTTTTTATTACCTCAATTATTTTTATTCAAGTGTCTCTCTTTTGGTTATAAACTCTAACTAAAATACATTTTTAAGTGTTTTAAAGATTTATTCTTCTAAATATTTCTCATTAATGTCCATGTTTTAAAAATGGTTTTAAGAATTTATTTATATGGACATTAAAGTTTTAAAATTAAAATTACTTTTAAAAGTTTCAAAGTGGTATGGGACACTTGTTTCAAAAATCTATTTTTAAATGGCTTCTTGAAAAAAAGTGTGACTTTTAAATGATTTCAAGAAAAAGGGGGCTATTTCTCTCTAATAGTTTTGACGATTATTTTCATCTATGTAAATATTCTTCATTATTCTTGATTGAGATTAATCTGATACAATACAATCATCCATATTGTATCAAATGAGTTATGTTTGATTGTAGATGTGCTATTTTTATACCATTCATGGTTTGTCGATTAAGTATTGATATTTCGTATGCTAGTTTAATACGAATGTTTATGTCATATTTCAAACTTTTCATATGAGGAATGCATTGGACTTAGTAATTGATGGGTGGAGCCCTATATAGCTCCTCAATGCATCAGAATGTCTCATGAGACAAACTAGTGTCTTGGCACGAGGCCTTGACAAAATCTTATTTGTAGTCTTGGCACGAAGCCTTGGCTACGTGGTTATGATAGTCTGGCATTATGAATTCCGCCATTATGAAAGTGGTTATTAATTTTTTCATGTGATTATTCGACTAGTAGAATATCCATGTGAATAAGTAAATGGAATTATTTCATTTTATCCTTGCCATATTATGCTAAAGTTAAAGTTTAAAAGGCTTTTGTTTTTAGTTATACATTGCCTTAAATTTTTATGTTTATTTATGAAAGTTTCCGCTATATTGTTATCCTTACTGAGCATCTGATCTCACCCCTTTCAATGTTTTATTTTTCCCAGGATGTGAAGAAGTATTTTATGAATGACCTGCAGGAATAGTATGAGGGGATATGAAGACAATATGTTGTTGTAGTTTTTCACTTATTGATGTAATGTAAACTTTATGAATATATCTAGTGTTTCCAAGGCTACTAAACTAATCGGTCTTTCGAGACTTGATCTTTCTTGTGATCATGCCAATGTTATGTAATAATGCACCGACTCTGGGTATCTAGGGTCGGGGCGTTACAAATAAGAATAATTAAGAATAAATCAAAATAATTAGTAATAATTAGGAATAATTAGTAATAATTAGTAATAATTAGTGATGAAGTTCCCTCCACCATCTCCTCCAGCTCCTCCTAAGGACCCCCTTAGTGATATATTTGTTTTTTATGATAAAACATTCAAATGCAATTTTTTTGTAATATTAACTATTTACATTTCTTATAGTACGTTTTTATATTATTGCGAATATTTCATTTTTTCAATTTTTTATTATTTTATTATTTTATTATTTTATTAGTTCATTTAATTTTTTTGTTATTTTATTATTTATTATTTATTATTATTATTTTTTTTTATATTTTTATAAATATTGAGGTTTTTACTATTTTATAATTTTATGTTATTTTACTAATATTAATATTAATATTTTAGTAATTTTAAAAAAAATAATAATATAATAATAATAATAATAATAATAATAATAATAATATTTTATTATTTTATTATTTTTTATTTTACTAATATTAATATTATTATTTCATTAATATTAATAATGTTAATATTATTTTATTATTATTATTTTATTAATATTATTTATATTATTAATATTAGTATTGTAATCATTATTTTCCCATATTATTTTATTATTATTTTCTAATATTATTTTATTTTTATTAATAATATTATTTTATTAATTTTTTTAATTTTTGAAAGCTATTTGCAATGACCCATCACAAATAATTTTTTTAAATAATCTCAGGGAAACCATTCACGATGAGACCTTTTGCAATGGGGGTACCCATCACAAATAGTATTTGCGAAGATCCTTCACAAATAATTTTTTTAAATAATTTCGAAGAAACTATTTGCAATGGGTCCACGTCCCATCGCTCATAGTTATTTTTTGGGACACCCATTTTTGTAACAGTTCATTTATAACAAGGTCCCGTTGAAAATGACCCATAATAAATAGTCCAATTTCCAATAGTGTCTTGAGAAAATACTCACACTTTGTGTATCAAATCATCAATAAATATATAATGATATACTGATCCTCATGATAAAGTGTTGTGGCTGGCTCCCATATATCCTTATAAACTAGATCTATTTTCCAATTCTCCCAGAATCTTTCTTTCTATATTAAAGGACACCTTACACTACTTTCTAATGATTAACTCCTTGGATGTTTCGTATTCCACATGTACTTATTTTAGTATGCCTTTTATATATAGTAATTTTATCCTCTTCTCACCCATGTGACTGAGACATTCATTCCAAAACCTTACATATCTAAAAGTTAATTGCCAAGCATCCATTTCTCCTTTTGAATTTCTGATGAGATATAATTTACCATCCTTTACAAAACCCCATGTGGTCTTCTACACACCATCTTCAAAAATTATATAGAAACCCACATTGTCTAACTATCTGACTGAGATTAGGTTCTTTCATAACCACAGTATGAGCCATACACTTTGCAACTCTAGAGAGAATCCATTTGAAGTTATGATGGAAACATCACCCGTTACTATAATCTTTAGAGCTTTATCTTTTGAGTGGAAAACCCCATATAATCTTCCAGAAACATTTTTGGACTTGAATCCTATCTAAGAAATAGAGTGAAAAGAGGCATAAGATTCAATAATCTGTGACTCAATAATACCAGCGACACTCAACACCGAACTTCTCTTATCTTCCAAAATGGGGTTTGTAGATGAAATTCTAGAATAATACATTCTAGAATTCACCCTTTGTCCTCTGGGTTCCTTCTTCAAATTCACTCTCTTACCGATATTCCATTATACAAGTTTGAGCCGTGGTGAATCATCTTAACTCATCCTTCTTCATTACTTCCCCTTATTTTTAATATTTTTAAGAAGAATTTCCTATACTTTCCACACTATAGACATTTTAATAGCACATTGTACCTCCTTCTGATGGATATATTAATTTATAATCAAATTACAAACATCCTCAAACACTAATTCATTACTAAAGTTGGAAATAATCACTGTGGTAACCATCACTTCCCATGATTCTAGAAGCGATGGGAGAAGGATATATTCCCACAATAGCCCTATGAGATTTATATTCATAGTCTCTAACTAACTATGAATCAAATTCAATTAATTTTCATGATCCACCATTGAAATTCCTTATGAAATATTCACACTGAAATGTCACCATATCATTTACACTTTTTTCATAGTAGTTACCTTCTCATATATGTTTTCAAGCACATTTATCAACTCAATAGTGGTCTTTACTTCCTGACTATTTAAGGCCAAGTTTCAGGATAACATAATTTATACAACTCCTAATACTTTCTAGTAAATATTTTACCATTATTCCTTTTATGTTTATTCTGGTTTTAATAACTTCAATAAAGGCTTTTGATCTCCTTAAAATATATAATCTTCAATCTTCATCCTACAAAATAAAAAATAGAGCATGTTAAAATTTTCAATCTAGAACATAACTTCTTCCAATTTCATCCTTTGAAAAAAATTCCAAAAAAAAACAGAAAATATCATAAAGATAGGAACTAGATTCCAAAATTATCCTACAAGGAAAAGTTCAAAAAAATTTCAATTACAATCTATAAAAAATTAAATAGGGGTTTGATGTACAAAAATTTGTTACCAAGATTTAATACCATATTTTCTAATAGATCCCATTTATTTGGAAGAAATATTTAAGAACTTAAAACATGGAATAAATTCTATAAATTGTAAAATATAATGACACACAATATCTATGTATCCAAATCTGATAAGAATTTATACCTCAATCATGAATTTTATTATAATAATGAGCGAAAAAAGTCCTCATAAAGTACACTGAAGTAGAAGAAAAAACTCAACACAAAAAATGGAAAGAACATTGAAAATTTACATGGTTTGCGACTTTACCTACTCCATAAGATAAAAAATTGTATCTTTTGATCAGAATAAATAGAATAAGTATAAACACTAACATAAAAAATACCTTTAGCCCACACTACAATTTCTATAAACGCAAATGATAAAAGGAAAATTTGTAGTTGCTTATTAGTATAAGGTAATCCAACCATATATTTATAAATTAACTCTGTAGTAGTGAGTTAGATCCATCGATTCTAATGTTATATAATTATTACAAATTACCACCACTTAATTAAGGATACTGCCAACTACCTTCTGAATGAAACAACTCAAATTGTAACTTTCGTTGAACAATTAAAACTTCCAAAAATCATTATTTTTTCCTTCCACACTTTCAAAAAATTATTACTGTTACTTGTTTCCAGACCTTAGTTTTAAAATCCGACCTCTACCTGGTTTTACAACATAATTCTCCAAATTAATCCTTTTAGAAATTTTGGACACATAGCCACAACACCGTTTCTTCATAGCCAATCCTAATAGTTGGTTCATCATGTGCTAACTAGGCTTCCCTGATTTCTGACCATACCTACTAAGGTCAACCTTAGAATAAGTGGGGGAGGGGTTCCTCATACCAATATAAACATCACTAACCATATAGAAATTTGAAATGAGGAGGGTGTAATATAGAAAACTTCCTGGGGAATATGAAACATCCTATAATGTATGGTAAAGTCCCATGGATAGTTTGTATCAATAAAAAAAGTATATTTTGGTAGCTTATTTATTGTAGTTTCCTGAAACTACCACTAAATAATATACCCTAGGTTTGAAAATATTTATGTCATCTTTTTTATTAGTGGGTAAGGGGAACTAACTCTTATCTTTTTATTAAAAATGGTTCTTTAAGAAATCATTGTTAAATATTTTTAAATTTTATTATTAGAGATAGTTTCAAAAAAAACTTCTAATTAAACCCTAAATTAATTAAACATGACCTAATTTCTTTATTCTCTTCCTATTATCATGTGACTTCCACCATCTTGGTCACCTAGAGCTTCATAGATCCATGTCCTCACTAAAAACACCGATTACTTCTTTGAAGAACACATTTTGTTCTACTACTCCCTTATCTCGATTAACCGAATTTCCTATCATTTCATCTCCAATGGTATCACACCATCAGTTTGAATTCACCTTCTTCATAAATCCCCATGATTTTATATATTTTTTTATTTATGTTTTGAATTTTCTGTAATGGTTTATAGATTTTTCTTACTATTTTTTTATTTAGTACACTTCATAATGGTTCCATAGGAAGTTTTATTTTAATTTATAAGTATTTATGTGACTTAGAAATATCCTCATAACCAATAATATAATGGGGAAAATAATGCTATTTTGATTTACCTTGAATAATTGTGCATCTTGGTCACTAAATTCAAAGGAATCAATGTTTTATCTAGGATTATAAATGTGAATCATCCAAAATTTATAAGAAAATTTATTATTTTTTTTGATGAATTATATGTAAAATCCAAATAAAATATAAATGGTTATTATTCTATGGTTTGAATTAGGTTTTATAGTTATAATACAACCCATATATATATTATATTTTTTTTTATCATTTTATGATCAAATGTGAAAAAGTAGTTATCACATGATTTTCAATAGAAAAATAGTAATATTTTATAATAATATTTTTTCAATTAGAAGAATATAAATTATTTAAATAAGCTCCATGATATTTAATGATATTCATAGACTTTTAATGTTATGAATTTATTTTTTATTTATAAAAAATTAATGATCTTACATAAATTCTTATTTATTTTAGAAGGCATTAAACTAAATAAAACTTATAACTATTTTTTAATATTTAATACTCTTAATATGGATAATTATTTATATATTATTTAGTATTTTTTTACATATTTTGCATTAAATGAGTTTTGAAATGATATATTATTGAAATTCATATTAATTTATTCAATAAAATTACTTAATATTATTTATTAATTCATATTTTTGAATAATTTAGATTATATAAATTCAATTAATCTAATTTATCTTTTTATAATAATTGAATGATTTATGTTCTAAAAATTTTTATACAATTTTTTTATGAAGGAATGCTAAAATTTCATTAATTAAAAGGTATGATCTAGTCTTTTACAACTTCTATATCATTAGATAACCCTTATAATACTCTCTTACCTTTATTATATAAAGACCCTAACCATAGTAGAACAGATATAGTGGTTACTTTCTTACATTGGTACTATATATAAGTGATCTCATCTTAAAGGAATGAATAGTTTATAATTCTTGGTAAACTAGATACATACAAGATTCTCATATTACATTAGAAATATAAAAATATATCATAAGAAACATTCATTCATCCTTAATATATTTCACAATATCATTTCTTTTATCCTAGGGAAAGGAAATAAATAAAGGGTGATCTTAGATACTCAGTAAGGGTAATGTACTGTGGAAACTAGTATGGATAAATAAGTAATAGTCAATATGGAAAGTTCAATAACTAAAAACACATGTTATTTAATCAATAATTTGAGCATGAATAATAATATGACAGGAATACGTAATGATAAAAAAATTACATATAAATAATAATATAAGCTTGAAATATATCCATGTATATCAAAAATATTCAAATAATCACATGGAAATCAATAACTAATTTTTTAATGATGTAATGAATAATGATGAGTATCTTAAACTTACAGTTAAGGCCTCATGCCAAGACATCTTACCTAAATGGGTAATTCATTGGCCAAATACCCAAACTAGTTTATCTCATGAGACCCACTAATGCATCAAGGGGATATAAAGAGCCTCAAACATAACTTACTAAGTCCAATGAATTAATCATATGAATAAATAATACAATTTAATCAATATGAATTAATAATAAAAAAACTTCTTGTATGGGAAGAAATAGTATACAGAATGTCAATGTTTTCCTAGTTAAACTGATCGTAACCCATATAGAGAAATAATGAGGATGTTATCATTACAACATATCCCCAGTGGATCATAATTAAAATAAATGGTTGTTGTTTTTGATGAATATAAATACCATAAATATATCATTAAAAACCATCTCGAGGAAAATTCCATTTTCACATTGAAATTCACTTTTAGAAAAATCAAAATTTCTAGAATATTAGGAAAATTTTTTATTTGTAAATAATTATGGAAAATTGTAAATGAATATTCAAATAGTTGTTTTTTCTTGATGAAGATAAATTTTATTTATTCATAGTATATTAAAACAAATATTCCTTTCACATTTTCAGTAAAAAATTAAAAGTACCTCATTTGGAAAATGACAAGAATATTATTTTTAAAACTTTTTTTAAAAAGTAAAACATGGGTACACATGTATTTATTAAATCATTTTAGAGTAGTAAAAACATTATTTATAACATTTTATGGAAGATATGAGCATGAAAGAAAAATATTCCCGATCGAGTCGAAAAAACAAAGTTGGTTTTCCTTAAAAACATTATTTCAGTATAATGAGTACTTAAAGAGAGGAAAACAAAAGAAAAAAGATATAATTAAAAGTTTAACTAGATTATAAATAAATGAAATGGATTTATCAATAAAGTATTATATAACTTCTTCCAATGTAAATTCATTCATAAACAATCCTAATTAAAATGAGATTGAAACATAAATCCCTTACCTCAGGTCTGACTTTATTCATATCTGTTTGAACCTCCTATATAATAAATATAGATTTATTATAAATATATTATAGAACCATAATCATATATATCAAACCATATATGATTTAATTATAACCTTTTATCACATGTTTGTTAATAATTCTTTATTAAAATCATTGTTCCAAGTGATAATGGTTTCATTTTTCAGGCATATTTTGGTCCTTGTACTTTGATTACAGTTCCATTATACCCCAAATTTTAATAATGATATGAATATAATATATATCAATTATATACATAGTTATAATCATATATAAAAGGTAGACACATAAAAATTAATTACACCATTCATGGAGACGGTAGGCCAAATGTAAGCATAAATGTTATTTTCAGTTTTCAAAGGATGGAATGGAAGAAAGGTAAATAATAATTCTTATTTAAAAAAGAATTATTATATCATATATATCATTTATATTCATTAAATATATTCTTATTACCATCTAAGTAAATCATAAATGAAAAAAATTGATCACACCATTTTGTGGAGTTGGTAGTCCACGCATACGCACGAGCGACACTATAATTTTCCAATAGATTGGAAGGTAAGAATGAAGATATGATATTATAATTATCTAAGAATAATTATGTTATAAAAATCACACACACACAGATATATATATTAATTAGTTTCATATTTATAACCATGCAAGTAATGTGGTGATGAAAGATGAACTAAACCGCTACATGGAGGCGGTAAGCCGTACGTACGCACATACGATGTTTTTTCTTTTCATAGGATGAAAAAGAGGGGAAAATGTTTTTGAAAATAATAATAATAACATATAAGTATATTTATAGTATTGTATTTATTATTTTATTATGGGTAGAAAAAATTTATAGAAATTAGAAGGAGAAATAAATTTAAATGAGTTGGTAAGGATGATTACCTCTTCTTCAGTAGAATTCCTTTATATTCCTTCTTAATAATCCATGGAATGTTATTTTAAGAAGACCAAAAACTCTAATTAGTTGTTAATAAATTTTATCATATAAATTTTTATGGGTTCTTTGAGCTATATTGATCAATGTGGGGTGAATAATTTAGATAAAACAGTGTCCCTTTATAAAGGAGGGAAAATACACACTTGAAATTTCTTTAAATATTAAAATATAATCATGAAATTATCATGAAAAATGATTAAAAATGGATATATATTCATATAAGAATATTATAATGTAAAAATATCCTCATCCAATGAAATCTATACAGGTTTTGGTTTCATTTTAAATTTTATCTATTGGTTTAACCCCTTGGTTAACCAATTTTAATCTTAATGTTGATAAAGACCTTTTCAATTTTAAAGGGTTATAATTTTACTTATAAAGTAAAAATTGGATTATAAATAAAAAATGGATGAAATTATTGACAATTTATCATAATAATTGTTCTATTTTAATATTTTTATGATTTTTAAAAAATTAAATAAAATATTTTTATCATAAAATTCTTTTAATGTCATTTTAAGAACTATTCACACAATTTGACTTTAAAAATAATATGAAAACATTAAAATTAGAAAATAAACATTTAAAAAAAAATATAATTTTATTTTTATCTAAAAAATTCACAGAATACAATAATTCACCCAAATTATTTTAATTTTAATATTTTTAAAATCATTTTTTCTATATTGAATAATTACTATATTGGTATTGTGTAAGCATTTAAGTTAATTATATAATCACTAAAAACTATAAATAAATTACAATGACAAAAAAATTAACTTTTAATAAAAATAAATATTTATAAATAAACTTATCCTTTTTTATCATGATGTAAATTTTTTAGAGATATTAAATTTAAAAGAGCGACATTTTGTATTTATTATTTCCTTAAATTAATATAAAGTTCATAATAAAAGAAAAATGGAACCGAATGGACATATTTTAGACACATGTATGGATAAGTATTATTAAAACAATATAATAGGTTAAATGAAAGATTTGGGCTGATTTTGAGACTTCATCTCATGTTTTTAATCATATTTTACATATTAATCCTTATCGAGGTGACACATATTTATAATGGAAACTATTCATAATAAAAAAAATAAAAGGGAATTATTTAAAAATAATTGAATACATAATTATAAATATTTAATCCATTTTTAAATATTTAATTTACAAAAGTTACATAAATTAATTTAACATAAAAGCACAAAGCGCGATGAAAAATAGTTTTTTCCAAAAAAATGTCTTTTTAAGTATAAATTTTTTAATACCAAATTCAACCATAAAATTGATTATAATGAACTAAATTGTATTATTAATAATTTAATATAACTAATGTTACTTTGGAACCATTTTAAAACAAAATAAAACTTTTTTAATGTTTGAAACAAAAATAAAATTTTCAATAATAATAAAAAATATTTTTTCACTATTCATTGAATAATCTATTATTTCAGAAATTTCCCAAAAATTAACTCTTAGAAAATTTTTAAATGATGATTAAAAAAAATATTTACTTCTTATAAAATTAAATATCAAAATTTTCTATAAATTAATTATAATATTCCCTCACATGAGGTAAACATGAATACATTAAATATTTTGATATTGAGAATTTTAAAAGTAGTTGTGCAATTTGATGTGTACGAGGTGCCTATAAATGATTTGGAGGCTTATACATGAAGATATTGGTCCAAATAAATTGTGATATGATTTCCCTTCCCATCATACATCATGATTGGTGAAACATTCCCATTAGTTTGAAAAATGAATTATTTCATAAAAAATAAAAGGTATGTCAAATTAAATATCTATTTTTTATTTTAATTAATATTATAATATAATATACTTATATAATTATTTTGTATTATATTATTTTTATCTAACTTTCCATTTTAATGTTCATGATACACTTATGGTTCAATATACATTGAAAATTTTAAGGAAAAATGGAAGGAATTTAAGTACAGGCTATGGTGTGAGTTCAAAGATACCTCTCTAACTGTTCATCAAATATATGAAAAGGTACCCAAAGGGATACCTAGAGATTAGTAAAATATTTTTATGTATATCAAACAAAAACATTCACATAAGGAATTTTATAATTCCTTATTATATTTATAATAATTTCTTAAAATGTTTTAATTCTTATTAATAATTACTTTTATTTTCTAGAAATCTTCAAGAAGAAAACATTTCATGCAAGAAGAAATAGGTAATTACACACATAGGTAGCTCTAAATATTTTTATGAGAATATTGAGAAAGATAATATTTTAATTATTATTAAAAATGAATATATTAAATCATAATGAATTACATTATTATATTTTTTTATGATATATATGAAAGAGGTTGGTTATGAGGTTATTTTAACTAAGATATGGTTCAATGTATAAAAGAAAGCATATGAAAATTATGTTAAATAACCTACTACAGACCTTGGGATAAGAAATAGAAATAGAAATTTTATTTTTATTAAGTAATATTTATTCTTAAATTATGATTAATTTTCACTATAAAATTAAAGATTAGTGAGATGAAAATCCCTCACAATCATTATCAATACCCTAAGTGATAATATTACCCAAGTTTTGGGGAAAAAGAATCCCAATCATGTGTGAGAGATGGATTTTGAACCATACCCAACATGATATTTTAGGATATTTTTATATTATTTCATTAAACCACATCCTTTATATGGATCATAGCACTGTTATTGTTCCAGATGATGAATTATAAAAAAAAGTTATAATGTTGGAGAACATAGTATAAGTGCCAAAGTCTAAAAGGACAACTCAAGCTGAATAATTTATAGCAGTGGGGAGTGAAATTATGAGTATATTTCAAGGAATTACATAGACCATTCTTATTGTAGTTTCATCCTTGATACACCATACTCCATTGGTATTTAAATAGTTATATTTTGTATACGAGATTTACATTATTATGATAATTGTTTTAACTAAAGTTTATATTCTCAATAAAGAAATAAAAATAAATAATATTCTAACCTATAATTATTTCATTCATTGAATCCTAACAGTAATTATAAAAAAAGAATAGGAGTTGGAGAAGGTTTAACGGGCATCATCAGAGTGGTACGGGGGGGGGGAGCCTGTTTGGAATAAGAGAGTAAGAGTGATGACATTTCTCTTTGGCTATATTTTTTTAGAAGAAATTGAATGCTACATTTGTAGTATTGAACTAAAAATTAAATTAATATATATATATATATATATGTGTGTTTGTGTGTGTGTGTGTGTGTGTTATTTAAAATAGAATAGGGGTTATGGTGGTTCCCCTTATTTTGGGGTAATTAATAACCTAGGATTTGGATTTTACAATTTTAGAGTAAATATCAGCAGTTTTAACCGCTACCCAATTAAAAATCATAGATAATTTATTTATAGAAGTTAAAAACAACATAATCCACAATTTTGTTTTACTATTTTACGAAAAAATTATTCTTATATATTTTTAGTGGTTAAAATCATCGTTAATTTATCCTGAAAAAAATATTTCAAGCATAACTGCTTATATAACTAATGTGGCAGTTAAAATTGCTATGAAATCATAATAAAACTGACATTTATAATTACCACCAAAATCCTTTTAATGTTGGTTTCTAAACCATCACCCATTAATGAATTACAATGGTTGAAAATATTCATCATTTATTTAAAAAAAATTCACAAAATAATATCCAACTTAGAAAACAACGTTGGTTACGAAAACCACCACATGTTTAAATGTGGATATTTAAAACACAATATAATTAATAAAAAGACACCAATAATGGTTATTTTTCTTATAGTATATACACTATACAATATAAGAATCAAAAATAAGAATGAAATAACATATCCAACCTTTTTTGGAAATTGAACCATCCAATAACACGGGGTAAGGTCCCATGACTGATTCTCATATACACTAAACTACATAAGAAGAAGTTTTGATGAGGGTTTAGTATAGAAAAAATTCTAGATATACCAATAACCTCATCCAAGGTAAGGTCCCATGGCTAAGATATATCTCAAATTACCATACTAACAACTTGTATTACAAAAAACTAATGCACAAGTCACCCATATTTTAGCCACTCGCTAAGACTTACCATCTCATTCATATAGAAATAAGAGCTATCGCATTAGATAAAACCTAACCCAACCCATCTCAACCCTACAATATTATCCATTTTTAGGATTAACACCTTCTTAATTATAGGAATTTGTAACAAATTCATATAATCAAAAGCACATGTCTTTTTTTACAAGTATTAAGCTTAGTAAACTCATGTTATGCATACTAATTAAGGTTTAAAACCCGACACCATTACACTATAATACTATGATTTGGCCTCGCTTATGCCATAACACCCAAAGATCTATTTCCTAATACCAATTTCATCATATGGAACATAAATGGACCCTTTAATACCTTACATATTGGAAATACAAGTATAAAAATGAACTCAAATGCATGACTTAACATGTAATCCAAAATATACATCATAACATTGTAAGGAATTCCTATATAAATAAATAAAGATTTAAATCTCTAAGTGACATAACCAAATTCAAGAACATTCTTAAATAACTTAAATAACCTATAAAAACCTTCTAAATTAGGTATTTTAGATATAGTAATAATAAATAGAAAATGTTCACTAGAAAATAAGGCTATAGGAGGTTAGACTTACCTAAGAAGGGTGATCATAACTAACAAAACTTCAATTTGATAATAAATAAAACTTGTATGATATTTGGATGAAAAAGTGTGATCTAAATGGGGGGGGGGGTCATTTTTGGATTTGGGTAAGAAGAAAAGTTGTTAAAAAATAGGATTCATAGTGAAAAAAAAAGAAAATACCCTTAATGAGATTCACCTAGGATGACATCCAAATACCCTGTCTGCATATACTAGGTACTCAATGATCCATCAACCACTCATTAAACCCTAATTTCCTAGTTAGTGGGGATATAAAGACTATATGGAACATGGATAGACAACTGAGTACCAGGTAGCTTGTGATACTTTATTTTGGATGTAAGTTCTCAACTTCCCCTCTCTGAAAAGACAGCAACTCTTGATTTTTTATTAAATTCCATAAATCATCTACTTTAAATTAATTTAAATCTAAGAATAATCTTTGGGTTATACCTAAAATTTGGGGACCATTAAAAACACCTCCCCAATAGTTTCTCGTCCTCTAGGATCATCTCAAACACTCATCATTGATCAAATCTATCCATTAGTATCTCATATCATACTCTTTATCCCTATTATCGTTTTGAATAAAATCATTCTTACATTATACACACATGAGAGGTACAGTCTTCACTCACAAAACCCTTTCACTCTGGTCCATGATACACATTAGTATCTATTAAAAAGATACATCAACCTATAACTTTACATCCTCACTATCATTTATATGAATAGGTTCGAAATCAAACTTCTAGATCTGTGAATTTTGAAATACATCATTCATGGCCTAATTACTTGAAAGAATATCCAACCAATAATCTATAGTACTAATTCAATCCACTATTCCAAATAGACCAAAAAATCCCAACACAAGCTTCCCCTACTTCCCAAATTGATTATGTCCCAATAGAGGAGATACATGAAGGAACACCTGATATCCTATAGATAACTCTAAGGTTCACTACCTTTGGTTGATATATGATCACTGCCTACTTTTATTAGTGATCAGATACTTCCTAATTATCTACAAGAACTTTTTGATCTCTTGGATCAGGTTTGACCTAATGATTTTAGACTCTCCCACCTCCAACCAACATAAGGGTGAGCAACATAACTGACTATTTAAGTCCTCATAAGGGGCTATCTGGATTGAATCTTGAAATATATTATTTTATAAAAACTATAATAATTTCATATGGTCTTCACAATCTCTCCTAAAGTAAAGCACATTTGCCTTGGGCATATCCTAAAGTATATAATTCATCCTCTTAGACTTCTCATATATCGATGGGAGACACATTGTAATTAAATTTAATACAGTTACCATATATTTATTTGACCCATAAATAAATTTTAATATAAAATTGGAATCATGATATGATACAATACTCATAGGTATACCATAAAGATTCATGGTTTCCCATATATACAGATTTCCCACCCAATCCACCAATTGAGTCTCATGAATAAACATGAAGTGTAAAACATTCATCAACTGATATACCACCACACATACCATATCATGACCTCTATAAAACGTTTTAAGTCTATTAAAAAGTCCACAGTTACCTCATCCCAATTTTAAGTCGGCACTAGACGTGGTTGAAGTAACATACTTCGCTACAGGTTCTCTACCACCATCCTCTAGCAAGTGAGACAACAAGATACACAACATATGATGTATCTCATTATAGTAGCCCACCAAAAAAAGTTCTTTATATTACAATTAATCATTATTAGAACCATTTGTACAATACATCAAGAGGTAGGAGTCCATCATTAACTCCTCCCTTTTAGAAGTATGAATAACCACACTTACATGGACATAGAAAACCCCATATTCATTATGGGTCCATTTTGGTATGATATATACACCAAAAGCCTAATATTTATCATGAAACAATATAAAATTATATTTTTTCTGTATTTCACCCAATATAATTCAGAGGAAGTAATAACCAGAGGGAAAAAAGTCACTTCTTCTCACTCTTTAGTCAGATTGATCTTCCATTTAGTGAAAAACAACATTAACTTCTATTCCTCACTAGATTCCAAAACCACCTACTCTTTTGTCTTCCTATAAAGGGATCTTCTATTTTGTTTCTTTTTCCTAGGGAATAATCCATCTCAAAAATGATTTTTTAGGTAATATATATAATACCTCTACAATCTGTTCAATTACCACTAGAATAAGATGTATCTCAAGCTCTTGTGTTCTATATATACCACAAATTTCTTCTCAAATTTAATAACCCCAAATCTAGTACCTTAGATCTAGTGGTTATTTTATTTCATTGGTATAGAATTCATTGATATCACTATAGAGTATCCAAAACTTTAGCAGTCTTAGGAAACTAGATATATATAAATAAGTTTTTTATTACATTAAAACTAGAAATACATCATTTCAATACATGAAAACATTGTTATTCTACTTAAAATACATTTTTCATATATAGTACTCTCATTAGTTTCCTAGGTATATAGGAAACAATATAAAGGGTGAAATTATACATTGAGTAAGAGGTATCATATAATGAAAGCTATCATGAGCATGTAATAAAAAATATGGGAGGAATAAATAATCAAAATATTATCATAGTGAAATAAAATTATGGGCATAACATATCCATGGATACAACAAATAAATTAATGGATAATAATAACTGATCATATAGTGATGGTAATACATTATTCTAGACATCTTAGGCATAAAAGAAAGACCTTTTACCAAGTCATCATACATATAAGGTAAGGATTCTCCCATTACCCTATATTAGTTTTCTCATGTGACCTAACTGTGTATTGAGGTGCTATATAATTCTAGACCTTAACCATTACCTAAAAAGTTCAATGCAATCTATCACATAATAATTGATTCCATGGCATAATGTTCGAGGAATGAACAACATAAATACATATAACTATTGTTCTATGAGAAATAAATTAAAATATTTTCCCATATAAAACAAAGAATTATACTATATGAAAATGTTTTCCCAAATAAATGGAATAATAAATATATCTAGGTGAAACCCCTAAGAAAAAATTAGGGATTCACAATGTTCAAATGAATACCTTTAACAAGTAAAGAATATGAGATTATAGTAATTTGGTGTCCAAAAAGACTAAGACAATTGAGGTTTCTAGGTAGCTGAATACATGTATTTATAAAGGTAGGAGACCAATAAAATGATTGATAAATCATTCATAGTGTTTTGAAAAGTGAAAGTAAATCATTAAAAACATATCCCCTAAGAGTTTCAAACCAGGTGCATAGTAAGGGCCCATTAACTCTGTACTAAACTAATAACTGGGATATACCCAACCAACTCTTATCAGAGTTATTACCCTTATATGTATCTATTCTAAAACCACACACACTTTTTTATATCCAAAGGATATTTATTTTATAAAACCACACACACTTTAATTCATGAAAAGTAGAGGATGGTTTTATTACTATGAGATAGTTTGAGAATTATAATGGATTATGAAGGTGGTATATTGAGAGGGAATGATGATATATAATTGATAATTTAATAATTAATTTATAATAATTGAGTATAATAACATTACTTATTGAAATTAAAAGTAATTTTAATGGATTTCAAAAATAAAGGAAGTGGAAAGATTAAGAACCCTTACTTCGACATAGTAATAAATTAGACAAAGGATATAATGATAGAGAGTAAGTAGTATATCATTGAAAATATTTTAAATGTATTATAAAAAAATAGAATAAAAATAAAATTTTTATATGAAAATTATGTTTAAAAGATAGTATAACAAAGGAATTGCGAATTGATAATGAAAGAGGAGGATTGGGGACCCTTACCATGTGAGATAGATTCATAAAGTTTTGGAAGAGTACCTTAGAATCTTATAAGACCCTTATAGAGATTATAGATAGAAAAAATGAGATGAGGAACATTTACAAACATCTGGGAGTGGAGAGGAATGTGAGAATAAATGGGTATTTATAAAAAATATGGGAGAACTATTTATTGATTTCTAAACCTAGACCCTGGAAATCTAGGTTGTGTAAAATAAAAAACCATTGGATTAACCATGGTTTTGGAATAGAAGACTTTTTTTAATATTATAGTGATCTTAGAACCGAAATAGATTATTTTATATTATTTTGTCCATGTAAATGAAAGTTTTACAGAAAATATTATTTTAAACCCTTAATTTATATTTTAGAAATTGGAAAGTGTATTATAGGTTTAGAAATTTTTTTTAATTCATTTAAATACTTAATATATATATAATAACATATATTTGGTTAATTGTTCAATTTTATTTAATTATTAAATAATTTTTAAATAATTATGATGTTATAATGCATACCATATATTTATACAATACTTCATTATTTAGCTAAAAATTCTACTGCATCATAAAATTATGAAAATTCCATTGTTAGAAAATTTGGGTATACTAATTTTAAATTTAAGGTCCTTTTTATGAAAATAATTTCCCATATATTATAAATTTAATTACTAAATAAATACTTATGTATTTTGAAATCAAGAATATTTCACTAAAAACTAAAAAATCATTTTATTTTATTTTATTATTTTTATCTAAGATATATGTTTATAATTTAATTACTATTATTCAGTAAATAAACCATATTAGTATTTATTATTTATATAATTTTCAATTTTATTTATTCATTTAATCAATAAAATTTTTATATAAATTTAATATTTCAATTACAATAGTTAGATTTCAAAGAGTCATATTCCCAACGGTCAGATTCCAATAGTTAGATTCCAAATAGTCATATTACTCCTTATATATACTTCATTTTGAATCCATTATTCATATAATTATTTTATCCTCTAAACCATGTCTAATTCTATGTTTTTTATTTTTAATAAAAAAATTTCTTGTAAACTTGCTATACTTCCTTGAGTATGATCCTCCAGAGTTCAAGATTATGGCACAACTGCATATTTTTACTTGTTTTATGAAACTTTCTTGAGATATTATAATAAATTTAATTACCTTTTTTTCTATTTTATCCCTTTTTATTGTACCATTATAAAGAAATAATAAAATATACCTCATGTAATTTTTTTGACATGGAGTGTTTATTTATAATGGTAAAATCCCATGTTTTACATTCTACCCTCTTAAATAAGGTGTACATTAATACATGAATAGAGGGGGATACTCTTCATAATTAATTCCTCAGGCTCTGATGTTGCTTCCTTCAACTTGTGATTTCCATAAAGTAATTTCACTAGATGGGTTGTCTAAATCCACAATAATTTCTCTCTAGTGTAAAGAATATGGATATATTATTCGTTATAGGAAAAATAAAGTTTGAACTCAATATAATAAATAGATATTACTTGTAAAGGGTATGGAATATACTTCCTTATCATTGATAAATGGAATAATCCATGAAATTTAGATAGATTTTGTGGAAAATATAAACAATAAAACCCAACTCCAATTATCTCTAAGATCTCAAATGGACCAATGAACCTCAAACATAACTTTCCCTTTTTCCTAAAATGTATAACTCCCTTACATGGTGATACTTTAAAGAAGACATGATCACATTATAAGAATTCTAAGTCCTTATTTAAATTATTATCACAATTTTCTTTTTCTATTATATTTATTAATATGATTCTAGATAGCTCCCACCTTCTTAGTTGTCTCATCAATGAGTTTTGGACCAACTATATTTATTTATCTAAATTAATCCCAACATGTTGGAGTACAACATGTATTCCTATAAAAGGAATCATATGGTACCATTTGTATGATTGAGTGGAAGATGTTTTTATATAATAATTCCACCAGAGGTAAGTACTGGTCCCATGTTCCTTAGAAGTTGAGTGAACATGACCTCAACACACCCTCTAAGGTTTGGATGGTCCTTTCAGACTGCCCATCTATTTGAGGATAATAGGCAGTTCTCAAAAGTAACTCAATGTTTAAATCCTTTTAAATGCTCCTCCAAAATTTAGAGGTGAATTTGGGGTTATGATTAGATATGATAGATAAGTTTTCACTATAAAGTATCATAATTTCATTGATATAGATATTTGGAATATGTTCAAGTGAAAAATACTTCCTTATTGCTAAGAAATGTACAGACTTGGTAAGTTGATCCACAATAAACCATATGAAATCATTTATATTAAATATCTTAGGTATCCTATTAAATAATTCTTTTGAGATATTTTAACACTTATGAATAGGTATAGGGATAGGTTTAATGACACCCTTTTGATACTTCCTCTCAGCCCTTACCTATTTTCATACCAATAATCTAGAAACATAATCAGTAATTTCACACTTTATGTTATCCCACCATAAGTGATTTTTTATATTCCTATACATCTTGGTACTACTGGGGTGTATAAAAAAAATTTTATCTATGAATTTCATCTAGTAACTCCCACTTTTTCTTAGGTACTGATGGTACACATAATCTTCATCCAAATTTCAACATGCTATCTTCACAGATGAAGTCTACTAATTTCCCATATTCTATGGATTTTATTTTCTTCTGAATACACTTTTCATCTTACTATATATTATTTATCTTCTCCAGTAAAGTAGGTTAGGAAATTATATATAAGTGGAATTATGTTTCCACTTCCCTAATAATTATTATTTCCATCTTTACTAACTCCTTGAATATAAGATCCTTATTGATCCTCATCATGGGTAATACCACATGATCTATTATACTAAGTGTGTATATAACCTTTTTTTCCTTTCTTGGGGTGGTAGTGTATTTAAAATTTTAGTGTTTAAGTAATTCAATTCATATAAATTTCCTTATGTAAAACTCTTTCTATGTGAATATATACTTTAATATTTTGTGTTCGATATATATATAACATCTTTAACTGTAAAGGTAGAGACTCAATATTTTCAAATAAAATATTACACCTTACAGTTAAATATCATGATTTGGATAGTTATTCTCACGGTTCTTCAATTTCCTTGATACATAAGCAATATACCTATCATTCTTAAGGTTCTAGGGAAATATCTAATTCTCTTGGAAAATATAGAGTTTATAAAATAATGTGAAGATATAGAATAAAATAAAGCATTATCTAAATATGAGTCTATAATTAAATTACTTTCCACTACATCTTTATGAACTTAACCCTCAACTATAGTGATTTCATAAGCCTAGCCTTAATCCCTTGGACTCTTATGGGGTATATTCCATTGATGAATAGGGAAATGTTTTGAATAATGTCCCATATTCTTACAATAAGTATTGGACATTGGATACCTCTATATTTCCCTTTCATTCATGATATTGATGTCCTTTATCTACACACTTTTAAAAAAACTCCCAAGCCTTTTAAGCAAGTCATATGGTGTTTCATCCCACAGTTATTACCTGTTGGAAAATCTAACCTTCCCTTATTTTCATTTGTTATTTTTTTAAACATGGAACTAAACCATCCTCTTCTTCTCCTACTTACCTTTTAAAGTAAAGGACTTAGAAAAACCATTCTCAATATTTATGAAACTAGTTAAAATATCCTCATATGATGAAAATGTTTGAGATACTAGTTCCCTTTGAATAATTTTATTCAATCCATTGAAGAAGCAGTTAATATATCTTTCAAGGTTTCATACATAACACCTATAATTCCTAGATATCCTTTTAAAGTTAGCTGCATACTCATCCACAACTTCTTCATCATTTTATCTTATGTTTAAAAATTTAATTTCCATGTTATCTCATTGTTTTTGTGGAAAATATTTTTCAAAGAGTATCACTTTAAAAGTATTCCATTCCATATCCTCTAACTCTTCTTCCTTCTTAGTGTTTTGAATCAGTCAACACCCCTGGTCAATATCTCCCTTTAATCAATATATAGCCATGATAATATTATCCCTTTCACTATATACCAAGGTATTGAATATATTCTCTAAAGATGTGATTTATTTCTCTCCCACTAGTGGATCATTGGTTCCATTAAAATATGGGGTTTATTGTTTCATTATGTGATCCAACATTATCACACCATGCTTAGGTGAAATAGGTTGTTCCATATGGGAAATGCTATTTTTCATAACTTTGGTTAACAACCCTAATATATCTATAATCCACTAAATTCCCATATCATCTACATCTAATTGATTGGGAGGGAAACCACTTCACTGATTATGGGTGTTGACACATTTTTCATCTCTTCTATTAGGTTCTATTTTTAGAGAACGAATATACTTAATTAGTTCACGAATTTCACTATGAATTAAAAATCATGGTATAATTTCTATTCATTAATTAGAAATTAATTTCATGTTATATAGGAATGTTTATAGAATATCACAGGGTTTTGGCATAGGTTTTTATTCTATAACTATGTTCTTTTTAAATTTAGTTCCTATGGGTTTTACTAAACTTCCTTTAATACTAGGTGTAATAACCCCAAATCTAAAACCCTGGTTCTAGTGGTTATTTTATTACATTCTTATAGAATACAGAAATCACACTACAAAGTATCTAATAATTTAGCAGTATCTGGAAATTAGATATAAAAATGAGTTTTACATTACCTTGAAAATAAAAATACATCACTTGAATACATAAAAACATTATCATTCTCCTTGAAATCGTTTTTTCATATGTATCACTCTTCTTAGTTTCCTGGTGAAATGGGAAAAAATTTAAAGGGTGTGATTCTATTCTTGGTAAGGAGTGTCATACAACATAAGCTATCATGAACATGGAGTATTAAATATGGAAGGAATAAATAATCAGAATAATATCATAATTAAATAAAAATGCGAACATAACATATCCATGTATACAATAAATAAATGCATGGATAATAATAACTAATCATATAGTGATGGGAATACATAATTATGAACATATTAAACATATAATTAAGGCTTTGTGCCAAGATATCTTACATAAAGGGAAAATATGCTCCCATTACCATATCTTATTTGTCTCATGAGACCTACCAGTACACTAAGGGGATGTATAATTCAAGGAACCACCCACCACATGTAAATTATAATTCTT
The DNA here is from genome assembly GCA_963277665.1 of Viscum album. Classification (NCBI taxonomy): domain Eukaryota; kingdom Viridiplantae; phylum Streptophyta; class Magnoliopsida; order Santalales; family Viscaceae; genus Viscum; species Viscum album. The sequence continues at coordinate 1,145,881,679 of OY728142.1, read as the reverse complement.
TGTATTATATAATAATTGATTTCATGGAATAATGTTCAAGGAAAGAACAAAAAATGCATAGAAAAATTTCTCAATGAGGTTTATCTTACAATGTTTTTCCATATAAAATAGAGGATTATATAGTATGAAAATGTTTAACCCAATCAATGATATAATAATTAAATCTAGGTGAAATCCCTTAGAAAAAAATAAGGCCTCGCAATGTTCAAATAAACTCCTTTAATAAGTAAAGAATATGATATTGTAGTTATTTTGTGTTCACAATGACTAAGATGATTAAGGTTTATATGTATCCAAATACATATATTTGAAAATCTAATAGAACAATGTAATTATAGATAAATCATTCATAATTGTTTGAAAAGTTCATATATATTATCTAAAGTATATACCTCAAGAGTGTCAAACCAGGTGCACAATAAGAGACCATTAATCATTAACCAAAATGATGATTGGGATATAATATAACAACACTTTTCAGGGTTATTACCCATATATTAATCTATGACAAAACCATATTCACTTTTTTGTATCTAGGTAGGGATTTATTTTCTTGGAAATCACACATAATTTACTTAACCAAATTTTTTGGATGGTTTTATTTCTACGGGATAGTTTGTGCATTATAACATCTTATATAGGTGGTATGATAAGAGGGAATGATTATATATCATTGATAATATAACAAGTAATTTATAACAATGGATCATAATAAATTTTTTTTTTAAATTAAATGGGATTGAAAAGGATTACAAAAAAAACGAAAGTAAAAAAAATTAATAACCCTTACGTTGGCATAAAAAATGACTTAGAAAAATGATATAATGAAGAGAGTAAGAAATATATCATTGAAAATATTTTAAATGGAATATAATAACATGTAAATAAAATCATTTTTTTATATTAAAAGGAATTTTAAATGAAAATATAATAAAGTAATTATAATTGAAAATGAAAGAGGAGGATTGAGAACCCTTACCTTGCAAGATATCTTATTAAAGCTTCAAAGGAGAAGCTTAGAAGTATAGAAACTCCTTAGAGAGATTATAGATATATAAAATTAGAGGAGTTATATAATCACAAATTTTGGAGTGGAGAGGATGTGGATAATGGGTGAGTATTTATAAAAAATATGGGGGAATTATTTATTAATTTCTACACATAGACCTTGGAAATCTAGGTTGTGGAAAATATAAAACCATTAAATTAACCATGGTTTTGGAATAAAAGATATTTTTTAATATTATAATTAATTTATAACTAAAATCCATTATTTTATAATATTTTGTCCATGAAATTTAATTTTTTTCACAAAATATTATTTTGAAATCCTTAATTTATATTTTAGACTTCAGAAAGTGTATTATAAAAATGATATTAATTTATTAAGAAACATAATATTAAATGAAATATCTTATATTTAGTATAGGAATCTTTTATTTAATTATTTAATTAATTTGAAATCATTATTATGTCATAATGCTTACTATATGTTTATTCCGTACTTTACTACTTAGCCAAAAATTCAACTGTGTTTGAAAATTATGAAAAATTTACCATTAGAAAATTTCAATGTGTTGATTTTAAATTTGAGGCCATTTTTATGAAAATGATTATATATATATGATAAATATAATTATAAAATAAAATGATTATTTATTTTTAAATAAGTCATTTTGTGCCAAAAACTAAAAAACCATTTTATTCTATTTTATTATTTTTATCCAAAATATATGCGTATAATTAAATTACTATTCATAGGTCAATATAACTTATTATTATTTATTATTTAAATTATTTTTAAATTGGATTTATTTATTTGATCAAGCCCTTGTTTTTATAATTATAATATTATTGTTATAATAGTTAGATTTCTTATGATCAGATTCCCAATGGTCATATTCCAATGGTCAGATTCACAATGGTCATCTTAATCCTTATATATATTTAATTATAAATCCACCATTCAAATAATTTTCTTATCTTATACACCATGCCTATTTTTATGTTTATTTCAATCTAATAATAATGTATCTCGTATACTTTCTATTCTTCCTCAAGTATGATCCTCCAAAAATCAAGATTATAGTGATGCCACATATTTTTACTTTTTTATGGTACTTACATTAATTGTTGTGATAAATTTAATTACCTACTTTTTCATTATATTACTTTTTATTGTACCATTATGAGGAAATAATAAAATGTACCTTGTTAAATATTTTTTAACAAGGTCTGTTTACTTATATTAGTTAAGATCTTGGTGTTACACCAAAAGTGATGAGACCAAGAATTTTTAATTTATCATTGGATTTATAAAGAAGTTGATGAAAAATAAGTGGGAATGATCATGGTGTTATCTTTTATTGTCAACACATTAATTAGTTTATCTTACAGGAATAATTTTAAATATGATGATGCAAACTAATATGTTCTTCCGAGGTTTAAATATCATGATAATGGATATCATTTATCTTGAAAAAAACTCTTTTAGAATTTTTTTAAAGAAGGTGCAAGGAAGAAAAAATAAAAAATGATGTTTGGGTTGCTGGTTAAAGAATTGTAGAACAGAGAATGTGAATATGCATACATTATCTACATAATGAAATATCCACACATGGGTTTTACTAGAAAGAATAATCTACATAGCTGAATTCTATGTCTTATATCCAAATATTCACATTAGTTAATTGGACATGGATGAGAATGAATTTGTATATGTAACTGATTATATAGGTGAATTGGTAACATTGGAGAATTGGTTATATAGGCTAATCTACACACCCAAATGTTCTGCTATATATGTGAATTTTCAAGTAGGATAATCTAGATACATTAATAGATCCACATAAATGAATGGTTCATGAATATTAATTTTTGATGGATAATAATTGGATAAATATGGGAATGTTCATGGGGAGAATGATGTATTACAATTGGATATGTATTAGAGTTTCGTCATTTATGTGGATGATTAATATATGATATTTTTCTACATCATAGAGAAAATATTGATATAAGAAATCTGAGCTCAACATATGTGATTAAACTACAACCTACATTCTGTGAAGTAAGAAAGCCGAAACTATAACCCATACATATTAAATATAAATACATGGATACATGAATAATTTTAAAAAGTAATATTTTTAGAGTTGTTTGTGATATGGATTTTTTAGAATGGTCTAAATGGAAGGGTGAAAGATTTCTATATATATCATGAAATAAAATAAATGAAGATGTTTATGTCATCAAGAAGTATTAAAGATTATAAAATGATGATCATGGAAGTTGAAAATAAATACATGTATTTACTTTTTAAATAGAGAGTCAACATGGTAAGTTTTAAGGTTATTTGAATTACTAATTTTTTTTTAAATTCAAAATTATTGATTCATGTGGTATTGTGAATATTGAAGATAATGAAGAAGAAGAAGATAACCGACACTGTATGATATATATTTACATTTTTTAAATATCATGGTTCGAGTGGTTAAGGTGAGAAAGAAATAGAGTTATCAAAAGTGGAAAGAAGAATAAAGAGTGTAATGATAAGAAGAGGTTCTTTCTCACTGTTGTTCAAGAAATTATAGAATAAGAAGATCCAACTTGTAAAAGTGAAAGTATGAAGAATATAAGAAGCACAATTAATACATGTTGTATCATGTTAGGGAATGTCTATTCCATTGCTAAAAAAATTTGTATTATCATATAAACTATTCGAGGAGCACATGCACTATAAAAGGAATATAGTGAAACAAAAGTTATAGATATGATTTAATTTTTATAATCATAAGGACTGGTTTATAGTGGACCATGTGATCTCAGATTGTTTCTATATCACAACAAGGACTAACTACTTTTATTGAGTATCGATCCTTGTAATTTCTTGTGTTATTGTGGGTGTGATTGTTTTTAGTGATTCAACACAGTCATATATCTCTAATTATAGGAAAGATTATTTTAAAAGGAGAAACCATAGAAATATGAGACTGCCAATTCACCCCCTCTCAGTGGTCCCATTGATCCTAACTACTCCTTTCAGTTGGTATCAGATATAGGTCCCTTCATTGACTCCAGATTGGTTGAAGTGTAAACGAGAAGAAGTATATTATTGATATTCAAAACTCAGTTAATATTAAGAAACTTATTACATTTTAAGGGAAGAACTATCATATTTATAAAAAAATAATGCTACATTATCTTTTATCCATTGTATATGATTTTTTGGAAGCCACTATAAATGGTTTCTCTCATCTTATTGAGGGTTATCCCTTTATATCTATATAAAATGGGAATCTAGATAATATTGGACACGACATAAATTTTATTATTTCTACTCTCTTAAAAATTGAATTTCTATGGGTTAAAGGAATTGGAATGGATAAAGGCATCTGAGATAAGTTGAAGAATATTTATAAAGGGAACCCAAAATTAAATTAATCCATGTTAAAATTTTAATTAGTGAAGTATGAATATCTAAAAATGGTATATTATGAAACTATTAAAGATATATTTATAAGGGTTAATGGAATTTTAATCACCAAAATATGTTTTTGTGAGAAATTAAAAGATTAATATTCTGTGGAGAAGATTATAAGAATTATTCCTAATAAATTTGATGCCAAAGTATTATCATTAAAATGAGAAGGTAGAATGGTTTCAAGAAGAAATAAAAATCTGACTAGGAAATTTCTTTCAAAGACACTAAGTAATAATAGTTAATTAAAGTTTTTATTGAAAAAAAAGTCAGTGATTTTAATTCATAAGATGCAGTGAGTAACATGTTTCATGAATTCATGTATTTATTTTCTAAAAATGTTAAAATTGGCACAAGAAATTATAAAGGAAATTTATCATTAAAGTGACTTAACTGAGGAACCATTAGACATTTTGTATAAAATTATCCATGATTAAAGAAAGATGAATATATAGACAATTAAAATAGAAGGACAATAATACTACTAATTAAGAAGGAAGAAAAATAAAATTCTTGTTAAAAATTAAGTACAAATATGTTCTCTAAATATAAAAATAGAGAATTATTATCTAAATGAGAGGAAAGTGACGATATTGAATAAGATGTGGGAGCTTATAATTCCATTGATGAAGGTGTTGAGAATTTACTTATTGAAATTGGGAATAGTGATAGGTTTACCAGTGATCAAAGTATAAATTATGAAAATAATTTGAGTAAAATCAGTTAGAGTTCACGATAAAAATATAATTAAAATAATTCTTCTAAAAAATTTCAAATCAAGAGAAAGAAAACAAGAAGTTAAAAAAATATGGTCAAATTATTAACAATTAGAAAAAATATAATAAGAATAATGATATAGATTTTTAAAAGTAACTAAAAACCTTAATAAGTTACTTAATTATGACAAAATATGAAGCATCAAGCTAGAAGAAAAGTTTATAGTAAAGGATAAAGAGTTTGACCTTGTAAAAAAAATTGGTTGAAGTTGAACAAGGAAAGCCTAACATAAAAAATTTAATTTAGGAAGTTTTAGAAAGCTCTAAGGTGTTTGAATATTATAAATATAAAAAAATATCACTCTAAAAGGATAATAAAAAGGACAAATATTCTAGTAAATGTTTTTAAAGGAAGAATCAAGTTAAGAGGATATTACATGCAGGAAAAATAAGTGAATTCCAAAATTCTATGAATTTTAAGAAATTAAACATTAAAGAAAAAATAATTAAAAATGGATAATATAATGAGTGTAATAAGAAGTAAAATATGAATAATAAGAATACATATAGATTTTACTAAAAAAATTGGCTAATAAAAAGGATCCAATATGGATAGTTTGAATGATATTAGAAATTAGATAAATCATGCTGAAAAATATGCATGTTTTAAATGAAAATACATGTTTTATGGATATTAACAGTATTTTGGGGGTTTTAGGAATAAATAAAATATTTGTTAGTTCAATCATAAGCACTAAAATTTATTCTGGAGGTATTGATGGCATAATTTTAGGGGGATTCATCCCACTTAAAGAAGACAGACTTAAAAGTATTCTAAAAAAAATATAATTTGAAGACTATGAACAAATGAAAACTTCATGAAACTCTCCATTAGAGGTGCTATCAGTTATAAACCTTAATAAAGGATGTATTATGATTCTACCATCTCAAAAAAAATTTGATTATAAAACTCAAAAGTATCAGGAAAAGGAATAAAAGGGTAAAGAGATGACTCTTGTTATTAAAACTACACTCAAGTATACAAAAATATAATGGTATTTGATCTAGTATAGTGGGAATTATTCACAAATGATAAGTTATTTTAAGATGTTGAATAATGTTAAGGACTAAAAAATTGACCAATGACTTTTGGAAATGATTATTCTCTTAGAATCAAAGTAATTTGATATATTGTTGTTGGAAAATAAAAGTTGAAATCTAGGAGTGTATTTTTTATTAATAGACTAAAACATAATTTTTTTGAGTTATTATCAACATTTTGATGAATTAAATGAATTTATATTATTAATAGTTGGTTTTATTTTTAATAGTCTTGAATATGTGGAAGTTGTGATGAGAAGACATCTAACAAAGTGAAATATGTTCTAGGTTAGAGATGAACAAAATTCATTTTATCTTAGTATGAAAGAAGAAAATAAATTATGGAATAAAAGTCATAGAAATAAGTTCCAAAGAACATGAAAATTTTAACAAGTATAATAAGTTCTCATGATTTCCATAAAAGGATAAGAAAAAATAACGGTGTTATTCCATATCCCAAAAAGGAAAATTTTTAAATTCTTTACATAAGAAGGTTGAGATATATACATATAATCCCTTAGATATTATTCATTATAACATCTGTGGGCCCATGAGAAAGAAATAAAAATATATATATAATTATTTAGTTTCTTTTATTGATGATTTCACTAATATTACATGTATTATATTTTTAAAACACAAATCATAGGCTCTCAAGATATTCAAAAATTTTAGGAGAAGTGCCAAAAAGGATTGTGGCTACTCTATAAAGAAGATACGAATAGTTAGTGACACTGAATACATAAATAGAAAGTTTTAAATTTATATTTATAATTATGTAGTTCATAATTATATTAGTGAATAATTCACACAAAAAAATGTTTCAACTGAAAGAAAAAATATAAGATTTACTAAGATGGATCAAACCATGTTGATTTAACATGATACTTCTCGGTTCTTTTAAAGATAAGTTATTGGTTAATAAAACCACATTAAAATTATATACTTCTATAGAAAAAATTAATACATGTCTCTATATGATATATATTATAAGAAAACTCCACGTTTTATGTACTTAAGAGATTTTTATAGAACCTACATTATCAAAGTCAATAGTGAGAATATTAGGAAGTTTGATCATAGAGTTTTTGATGGTATCTTCCTTTACTACCCTCCAAATGGTAGAGGATACAAATGATAAAACAATAAGACTCATATAATCATTGATTAAAATTATGTTAAACTACTTGAAAATCCAAATTCAAAACTTAATATGGATTTAAAGAAAGGTGAGAATGAATCTGTTTATGTTAAGAAGAAAGGCGATGTCATTAGAAGATATGAAAGTATTGATTCTATGAAAAGAGGACATAAATACTAAGATATTTAAAGTGATTAAGAATATATTTTTTTGTCACATACAAGGCTAATAAAATAGGTTTAATTGTAGAATGTCATTGGAGATTAGGGAAAATAGGTTTAGACTAGAATAAAATTGAGGACCACTTCATATATCTTATTATTTTCATAGGTTGAGCCTAGAAATGTTAAATAAGAATTAGATAATTAATATTGGATTGATTCCATAAATGAAGAATTTGAGAAAATTGAGAAAAAAGAGACATGGGAGATTGTACCCAAACATTAATATAAAAACGTGATTGGAACAAAGTGGGTTTTCTATAGCAAGATGAATGAAAAAGGTGAAGTGGTAAGAAATAATGAAATATTGGCTTATAACGGATAATCACTCATCAAGGATATTGATTTTGATGAGAAATTTTATCCAATTACAAGACTTGAGAGAATAAAAATATTTATTTATATTAATTTAAAATGTAAATATAAGATTATACAAATGGATGTCATGTCTGTATTTCTCAATGGAGAGTTGAGAGAATACTTCTATATTGAGAATCCAAGTGGTTTCTTGCTTAGAAAAGAAAAAAACTATGTGTGTAAGTTGAATAATTATTTATATGCCCTAAATAAACCCCCCAAGATCTTATTATTCCATGATATATTCATGTTTAAAGAATCTTAACTTCATGGAAGGAAGAGTGTACATAAACATCTATCTTAAGAAAAAACAAGAGGTTTCTATCATTGTGATTGTTTATGTTGATGATATCATATTTATAGGAAATAATGAAGAAGGATATAAATAATTTTCAAAATAGATGATGTTTCTTTTTGAAATGTATATTATAAGAGAAATAAGGTACTTTATTATCTTATAATATCTCAATATAAGGATAAAACTTTTCCATAAAAAGAAAAAAATGCTAATGAACTACTTATAATAATTATCTAAGAATATTCAAAACCTATTTTCACTCTTATATCAGTGGAATTTTTTATGTATTAAGTTGTAAGGGATATTGATCCTAAAGAATATATAAAATTGATTTGAAGGATATTTTATTTAACAACCTCTAGACTAAATCTAGTTTATGATATTATCATTTGTGCTAGATTTCAATGTGCACCAAATATGTCACATTTGTTGTCTAAAAAAACAATTATCAAATATATCATGGGAACTATATATTATGGGATAAAGTATGAAAATATGGGAATGTTTAATCTATTTGTCTATATATATGTAGACTTGGTAGGCTATGTCGATGATAGAAGATCCATATATTTTGGAGTCTTTTTTATAGGATAAAGATATGTGAGTTGGAATAAAAAAATAAAACTTCAATAACTATTAGCACTATAGAAGATGAGTATATATATATGAAAATCATTCTATAATATAATTAATGTGGATGAAGTCATAGTTGGAAGTCTTTTTGGTTGATGTGAAGCTTATAATTCTCTTAGTATATGGTAATAAAAGTGCTATAAATCTCACAAAGAATCTATTGAAAAATTCAAGATCAAAGAACATTGATATTAATATCACTTCATCAATGATCTTGTTGAAAGAAATGAAATAAAGCTAGAGTTTGTTTCTATAAAGGTGAAGGTGGCCAATATTTCCACTAAACCACTACCAAATGATACATTTGAGAAATCGAGGTTGATAATGGGAGTTCAACCTCACCCTATTCAATGATAAGGTATGTGGTTATTGTACCCTATCTCTTCTAGTCTTTGGATATTGTTATCAAATGGGGAGAAATAATGAAAACATAAATATCTTAATATTTGATTCATATTTCAAGTGATTAAGGGAAGAAAAGCATTTATAGGTGTATCCATTGATAGGTTCTTAAACTATTTAGGGGGAGAATGTATTTAGAAGGATTATTTAAATGGGGTAAGATATTAATTAAGGATCTTTGATCCATGTGAAGTGTTTTAAAAGTTTATCAAAGTGGGTGAATGAACTGTCTCTTATAGGCTGTATTCTGTTTCTATTTTAGAGATGCGATTCTGAATTTGTGAGGAAATAAATAAGTTTAGTATATTTTTTGATCACCACTTTATGAAAAAATGGTATTATTGTTTAATTATTCTTATTTCCTATACTGAGCTATCTCATGTAGGTTTCTAATTATTGGATGGAGATCCACATCTCGAGTTTCAAAGATTCAATGATTTTTTCCCTTGGTTAATGAAAAAATAAAGGGGGATATTTTTAAGACAAGAGGTTTCATGTTTTTGTTATTGTATTGATAAATAATCTAATGAATAAGAATTTGGAATGGTCATGGTGTTGTATTTGTTTCAACACATGAATCAATTTATCTTATAGGAAGAGTTTTAAATCTGATGATGAAAAGTGATGTGTTATACCAAGGTTTAAGTATCATGGTAATAAATATCATGAATATTTAAAAATATTTTTTAGAAGAATTTTTAAAGAAGGTAGAAGGAATAAAAGTGTAGAAGATAATGTTCAGGTTGCTGGTTGAAAAAGTGGAGAACCACATATGTAAATCTATATATGTTCTCTATGTAAATAAATATCCATGTTTGGGTTTTTTTGCATAGGAAAATATACATACCCAAATGATATGGTGCATATATTAATATTCACATAACATAATTTTGTATAGATGAGAATGAATCTTGATACATAACTGGTCATGTGCATAGGAAAATCAGTCACATAGGAAAATTGGTTACGTAGGCAAATTTACATACCAAAATGTTTGGATACATATGAAAATGTTCTTGTAAGAGAATTTGGATACATGAATAGAACCATATATGTGAACGGTTCACATATAAAAATTTTCTATGTATGAAAACTTTCTATATCTAGGAACGTGAATTTGAATCATGACTTATGTGAATTGGTTGTGTATGAGTATAGAATCATGTATAAAAATGAGTGAAAGATGATATTTGGATACATTAGAGAAAATATCAATGTAATACATCAATTATTGGTGAATTTGATTGAACTAAAAATTGTGTGTAATGAAGAAAACAAGCTGAAACCATAATCTATTTATATTAAATAGGAAAATGTAGACATGAAAATAGTTTTAAGATGAAAGATTTGTAAAGTGTTATGTGATATGGATTTTATGGAATGATCTAAATAGAAGGGTGTAAGATTTTTTCATATATAATAAATGAACATAAATAAAGGTGTATGAGTATTTAAGGAATATTAAAGATTGGAAACTAATGAGGATGGAAATTATAAATAAATAAATATATTTGATTTTTAAATTGTGATCCAATAGAATATTTTTTTGGTATTTTTGAATTATGGAAGATATTGGTATTTTAAAATTATTGATTAATGTAGTATTGTAAATATCAAAGATATAGAATAAGTGTAAGTTAACCAACACTATATGATATTAAATGACATTTGTTTTAGATTTTGGGTTGACTGGTTGAGGTGAGACAAAAAGATAATTATCAAAGGTAGAAAGAAGAAGAGAGTGTGTGTGAATAAAAGAAGTGTTTTTTTCTCACTTCTGTGTAAAAAATCAAAGAATAAGAAGATATAACTTGAATAAGTGAAATTTTTAGTAATCCAAGAAACATAGCGATGATGTGTTGAAGCCTGTTGACGAAGGTCTATTCTGTTGTTATAAAAAATTGTATTATCATATCAACTATGCAAAGAGTAAAAGCACTATTAAAGGAATATAATATTAAAATGAAAGTTATGGATATATCGTACTTTCTATAACAAAAGGATTGATTTATAGTGGAATATGTGATATCATATTATTTACAGATCACAAAAAAGAATAATTATACTTATTGAGTAATGAACTTTGTAAATTCTTGTGTTCTTATTGGTGTACTTGTGTGTTGTAATTCATTAGATTCATTTTTCTCCAATAGGAGGTGAATTTTGTTTTAAAAGGATAAAACATAAAAATATAATATCACTAATTCTCCCCCAATCTCAGTGGTCTCATTGATCATGACTGGAACTTTTAAAAAGAATAATGGAACCAACACTTTAGGTTACTAACAAAAATAACTAGCTCTCGATCTTAGGTAGGGTAGTTTCAGTCATGGGGTCACCACTGATGATATCCATAAGTGACCAAGTGATCCTCTTGTATTAATAGTTCCCCCAATACAATTATTAAGTCCACATAATACATGATATAACCCTTCTATAGGTTAGAAAAAATTAGAATTGGTAAAGACACAAGCCTCACTTTTAACTCCTAAAATGCATATTTTCATAGATTATTCCACTCAAATTTTAATCCCATCTTTTCTAGGCCCATAATATATACTTCCAAGTGAATTAAATCTCTAATTAATTGTTGATAATGACAAACAAAGTGAATAAAAATTTTGATCAAAAAAATATTCTTAGTTTTGAAAAAATATTTCAAGACCTACACTTTCTCTATGTCAATAGAAAATATCACCTATGATACGACATACCTAAAAAATCACACCTCATAAATATAGAAGTGACACTTAGAGAGATTTAAATATAGAAAATATTATTGAATCAGACTCAATATGATCCCATAATTCTTGATATGTGATTCACTGGTCCATGAATAAACTAAGATATCATAAAAAACACAAAGATAAAAGTTTCTAGGTAGGGATAAAAATATAATTCATGAGAGACATGAACAACACCAATGCATTCATTAGATCAAATGAAATCACTCGAAACTAATATTATCCATACCTCATTATAAACTCTATATTTGGTATATCCTCTAACTTGAGTCTCAAATAATGAAATCATAATCGTAGATCATTCTTGAGAACCATTGGGATCCCATAAATTGATCAAATATATCATTTATTCATGTAAGTGGATACATGTTCTTCACAATAACCTAGTTCAACTATCGAAAATCAAAAAATATCCCATGTTTTTTCACCCTTCTTAAAGGAAAAAAGGAACACCTCATATAATGAAACTTATAAGGATAAAATTATTTACTTCAAGATCTATAAGAAACACATTTATCTCTCATAACTCGGTTGGTTCCATATGATAAGAAGGTATTTAAATGGTCATATCATATGGAATGAGATCAATCAAAAACTCAATCCCCAAACCAGAAGTAAAACCTAATAAATCATTAGAAAATAACTTTTGGAAATAGTAAACTAATAGAGGGAAAAGTATAAAGAACCATATACTGCTTGACCATAATGAAAATCCTAACCATCTGAGTTATAATGGAATCTAATTGACTAAGGTTAGGTTTCTCTCTACCTTCCTTGATATCCCATTCTCCTAGAAATGTACACTATTCACCCTTGAGCGATGTGAAAAACATCCACCTTCCATTGTAATCAATGTGAGCCTAAAATCATGAAAAACAATAAAACCCTAATATAACATCAATTCCAGTCATATCCATAACTCAGAAATCCTATAAATTACCATAGTTTCCAACCAAAAATAAATACCAACACAATCTATGAAAACCATCTAACCTCTTTCCAAAAAGCATATCAAGTGACGAAATACTAGAAGAATATCCAAGGGTGACCCCCCAATACAGAAAATAGATGAGTATAAAAAGTAATATGATTCACCTATATCAAATATAGAATCATTAAGTGTAAAAGTAACTAAAACCATATTTCTCATGATAGAAGGACTCTCTACTGGATCCACAGTCTTGAATCTAGTCCTTTTTAAAAATCCAACTTGAATTGGATCCATGGTCTTGACCTCGTGATTTATGGATACCATAATAAACTAAATACCAAGGAAGTTTTTGTTGTTCCCATTGGATTAATCGACCAAATACTATACAAAAACATTTTAAATGAGGCTTGGATATTTATTTTCTATGTTCCCCTTAACTAAGTTCAAACCTCTACTTGAAGACCTCCATAGAAACCTCATACAAATAAACTGAAAATGAACTATACTACCATAAGAATGACACTCTCTCAGAGAGTTAAGGCATGAAATATGAAAATGGCATTACCAACCACAATGATAATATACAACTAGTGCTCATTTTGAAGGATTAAGTGAAAAAAACTATACCTTACCTTGACTACCTATCATCACCCTGACACATCTGATCATAATTCAACTTCTTACCTATAGAAGAGCCCCAAAAAATCTACTATAAGGCACACCAATTGAACAACTAATAAAAGGGAATGATCCCACTATAATTCCATCTACTATATTCTTCTCAATAGTGAGATCCTTTGATACTACCTCAAAATATTTTGTTATATTGAATATCCTCATCCACTACCTCAAATTTTGAGGAAGACTAATATTGAACATAAAAACCTTTTGGGATTCATTAACAACAAAAAAAGAGTAAAAACACAATAAATCATAGAATATGGTATCATAATTAGTAGCTGATAGCACCATATGATGATTCTTTATAAAATCCAATGCCTGAAATAGATTCTGCATCTTAAGAAACAAATTATCAAAGAATAAGTCCTTGAAATTCTCCCATGATAAGACCTCATTACTCCATTACCACACTATAACACCCCACAAACTTCTAGTAGGTTCTTGAGGCATGAAAATTTCTAACCACACCCATATTTCATTGTGAAGTTCCTTTAACTTTCACTCCCAAATATGGTTCTAAAAACACAAAATTTACACACTTACTATGATAATAACCGAGATGAACCAAAAAACATACATCATTTTATATATAATCTCAATATTAAGACACATATCCATGAATAAAAGGTTTAGTTCCTTAAAATATGAACTACATGAAATTCTTATTTAACATTAAGTATTAAACATACACCACAAAATTCTCCACACATTAATCCTTTCTTGGAATATCCATACATATAAATTCCCAGGGAAATGAGGAAATATAAGAAATGAGTGAGATCAAATGCATAGAAAGGGAAAGTAATTTCAATGAGTCATATGTATTAGATCATAAAAATATTATATAACATAAAAATGGGAGAAATAACTAATTAAAAATATCATGGTATCATAAGAGTTAATCATAATACATGATATAATAACATAGAGCATGCCATGGTAACATATTACCACATAAAAATAATCATATAAGCATAACACATATACCTTGTCATGGAAAAATGTGAAAAATAAGCATGAGGCATGAGTCATAACATAAGAGTGTAGTAAAAACATAATTATAAGAAATCATAAAGTTATGAATATATATAACCATAATCATGGCCACATATAAAATTGAGAGCATAGATAACCACATTCATTCACATGCATAAGGTTTTGAACATAGCTGAACACAATCATGTCCATATAAAACATCATTATCTCATGATATATAAAGATTTAACATATTAATTAGAGGTATATATCATACCCACCTATCAAATAATGTTAAACCATACATATGTGTTCCATATTAAATAAATTATACACCTTATCATGCAAAACCCACGAAAAAATGGGTTATATAACAATTTCAAATTGTAGTGCATAAAATCAAACCAAGAATTGGATAAATTGATACCAAAAATTAAATCACCCAAAATAAATATATCATAAGATAATTTAGAGGATCATTCTTGAAAAACAACTATATAAGAGATATATCTTTTTGAGGAAGAGAGTAAAATGAAAGATGAATCATAAAAATAATTTTCTTAAAGTTTTTGCAACATTGTTTTAAATAAAAAGTATTTAAATCACTTTTAAAATTGTTTTCCCAAAAAGGGGTGTCAAGAAGACTTTAAAAACCTTTAAAAAGTCCAAATAATAAAACATTGAAATGAAATAAATGTAATGAAGAATAAATATGGTGTGAAAGATACAAAATTTATAAATGTGAAGAGAAATAACTTTTTAATATTTTTAGGTAGTTTTGAAGAAACCCACATTGGTGAAAGAGTTATAAAATTTTATTTTAAATAGTAGTAATGATAAATATGAAAAATATAGTAGATATTACATAAATTAATTTCAAAATAATAAAACAAAACATTTTTTTTTGGTAAAAAGGAATATTGATATGTTTGAGAAAGTTCCAATATATAGGATGATAATTACTTTTAACAATGTCGTTTTTTATGAAGAAATAAATATATCAAAGAAGAATATTTTATAATGAAAATGTAATTTCACCAGAAAAAAATATGAAATTCAATTTGAGAAAGTGAATGACATAATATATCAATCATAAAAGAACATGGTCAAGGAAGAGATTTTATGACTTAAAGAATATATATTGAGTCAAAAAAAGACCTTATGACTTTGGTAATGAATAAATAAATTAAAAAAAAATTATATAACTTGAAATTGAACTTTAAATACTATAAATTAAAATATAATTATGATCAAATATTTTAAAGAGGTATTATATACCACTTATAAATGAAAAAAGGTTCATAATACGAAATATATCTCAAAGAATGGAAATTAAGACATAAAAACCTTATGAACATCATAATTTACGAAATAAGAATCATTTGAGAAGGTAGTTATGAAAAAGAAATGTAAATCTATAGAAAATAATTAAGAAATAAAATATAATACAATAATTTGATAAAATAAATTAAACTTATAAGAACATAATTAAATAAGAATGAGTATGAACCAATGAAAGAATATTAACTCAATAAAAAATGTTACAGTGTTATATTTTATGATGTAAGAATAAATAAATAATAATATCATGAAAAATAAATGAAAATAACCAAAATATAAGAGTAATTATAAGATAATACAATCATAAGGTAGAATGTAACCCACATTGAACAATGAAGTTCAAGAATAAATATTATAACTTAATGAAAGAAATTGAGTTAACAAAAAACCCTTACCTTGGATTATCACTTGCTCAAACACACCCTATATTATTGTATAAAAATAATAGACTCATTGATGATCAATTTTAGAAGCATATTTATTTTTATTACCTTTTATATATTTAGTACTCATTTTTTACATAGTTATTACTTATTTTTTGATTACATTGATCATCATTTTTTAGGAGTTTCAACTATTCCTTATATATTTTGGTATGTAAGTCTTGATATTTGTTCCATGTTCATGAGTTATGAAGTTTTTGGTTCATTACATGGGAGTTTCAGGTGTGATTTGTAAATTTGAAATCCACAACAAGCTTTGTTCCAAATGTTTTCACAAACATTATTTTATATATTAATAATGAGATAAATATTAATATTACAATTCCAAAAAAATAAAGAAAAAATTATTTACTTTTTAATATTATATCATTCCAGTAAATAAGTTTTCATAACCATCCATGATAAAAATTTATAAAATCATCAATGTAGTTGGTAAAACCAACCCAAACAAGAACATGGTACAATCAATGGATGAGTATGATTATGAAGTGATTGTAATAAAATATAATTATTCCAAGAGTATACCAATATTATTAATGTTTTATTAACTTGATAAATCATAATTTTTAATATATAGAGGAATAAGTTAAATGAAAATGAATGATGAAGTCTTTTTTTACAAAGAAGAAATGATATATTCTCTTATAATCCTTATTGGATTTGAAGAAATTGGGACATTATCATAAGAACATGAGATCAAAAATGTGTGAGAGGATACTTAGGGAATACAATATGGTATATTTTAGTAAGTAATTATAATTTTATGTGTGGTTTAGAAAAGGTGGTGTATGGGTCATTTAATAAGTGAAAAGGAGTGGTATTTTCACATATAAATTTTCCTTATTGTGTAAGAAAACTAATGTTTCATAGGACACACAAATAAATTTTTTAAGAAAGGAAAGAAAAACTTTATGTCATCAATACATATATGTGATAAGGTAAGAAAATTGTTTCTGGCTCTTTTCACCAGGGTGTGCACGTCCATCACTTTTGGGGGACGTGCAGTTCTTGCCCTGAATTCCCACTTTCAAAAGGCGGGCAACATCTATCACTTTTTCAGGGATATTTGCTACTTGATCGAAACGAAATGATGGGATATAGATTCTACCTTCCTTGGATTCCTCCTTGGAACTTATCACCTAGTACGGGTCTCCCTTATAGATTAAATACGTTGTTTGTGAAACTCTTCCTAGCACCATATCTTCATGGACACCAGTTAATTACACTGCTTCTGTTGGGACATTCCAAGGGGTCCGGTCTAGGAAGCAACCTTAGGTCAGTGGAGTAGTCACATTAGGAATCACTGGTGTGTCTGGGCGCTGGTACACTAGCACGTCTGTCTTATGTCCCTTTTTATAGGGCTTCTTGAGGGTGCGGAAGCCTAAGGCATCCCACATTGAATGCGGGAAATCATATTCCATGGGCATGTATCTGAGGTTTTTCTCAGATTCCAATGTTTAACACAGTGTATACCTCATGTTTAACGTCTAGAGGAGACTGATCGGACTAATCAGAACACTGACTAGAGTAGATTATATGGGTGCAACCCCTAGAGTGAACACCTATGATGGGGCCAACGTATGGTTGAATTCCCGATCACTGTTGAGGGGAATGGGAAATGAGATGGCATGATTTCACCGGGATGTGGCAGTCTAGATAAGAATCCGGATGGATGATGGGTGGTTGAATGAAGTGGAGGGGGAATGAAATATGAAAAGCACAAGGGAGACAGTGAAGTTGGGGGTGAGCCTCGAAGAGACTTCCTACGTATCCCTGTGGTAGGGAATCTAATTCCATGTAGTTCGGTGAATGTAGATCATCTTGAAAATGACTTACCACAAAATGGAGTGACAACGTCTTGCCGCTAAACGGAGAAAAAAAAGTGGAATACAGTTTAACGTCATGCAGGATGGGAGTGGACTGACGTGAAGTGGTCGGGACCATTGGATGTTGGGCTTGAACCTCAAGGAGTCTTCCTACGTACCATGCCTTGGCAAGGATCAGATCCCACGTAGTTCGGGTATAGGGCAGGAGTCAGTGAACCGACGTGAATGGGGACCTAGGGTCTAGGTTAATGGTGGGATTGAACCTCATGAAGTCTTCCTACGTACCTTGCCTTGGAAAAGATCAAAGAACACATAGTTCAGGGTAGGATTTTTGTGTAATGACTTACCACTGACTGGGGAAACAATGACTTACCACTGACTGGGGTCCACATTTTAACATCATGCGGGATGGGGGTGAACCAACGTGAAGGGGGTTGGAACCATTGGTTGCTAGGCTTGAACCTCAAGGAGGATTCTTACATACCTTGACTTGGAAAAGATCAAAGACCTCGTAGTTCAGGGGGCAATTTGGGGCTTACACTCTGAGGCAGCTGAAATTGTTGGTGTACCGACATGAAGGGGTTTGAAGCGACCGATGGGTGGTGGGATTGAACCTTGTGGAGGCTTCCTACATACCTTACCTTGGTAAGGATCAAGGACCTCGTAGATCAGGTGGTGTGGGGCTTGGTGCACCAATGTGAAGATGGTCGGGACCGATGGAAGGTGGTGGGATTGAACCTCAGAGAGGCTTCCTACGTACCCTGCCTTGGCAAAGATTAAAGCCCTCATAGTTCGGATGGTGTGGGGATTGGTACACCGACATGAAGATGGTTGGGACCGATGGATGGTGGTGGGCTTCAACCTCATGGAGGCTTCTTACATACCCTGCCTTGGAAAAGATCAAAGTAATCGTAGTTCAGATGGTGTGGGTCTTGGTGCACTGAAGTGAAGATGGTCGGGACCGATGTACAATGGTGGTATTGAACCTCAGGGAGGCTTCCTACGTACCCTGCCTTGGCAAAGATCAAAGTCCTCGTAGTTCAAATGGTGTGGGTCTTATACTCTAGGCTGCCCAAAGAAGGTGTCAGGGTCGGTGCTTGCTCTAAGACCACATGAGTCGTTCTCGGTGTGAGAAACAAGAGACAGTAAAGACCTGATGATCACATTGTGAAAGGTGTGTCCGTGGGAAGTGGAGTGGGGATTACACATGATCATAGCCTAAAGATGAAGCAGGGGATTACGCATGGTTAGTAGCCCAGAAAAGACACAGGGGTTTACACGTGGTTTGCAGCCCAGAGGAGTTGGGACTTGCTCGAGGACGGAGGCCCGATGGCAAAAAAAGCCCAGCAGGAGAGAGATTTGGCACATAAGAAAGGAGGGGTCCGATGTCCACCCCTGGTCCTTGGGACTAAAGAATAAAGGGGGAGCAGGGATGCTACCTCCTGCAAGAAAGGATAGGGTCTTACACTAAGATGGTTTCCCTTTCCTCATGGATAGACACCACTCCGATAAAAAGGATCTCATTCCATGTGAGGAATGATCTCACTCCCATGGAGACTAGTGGGCGGGCATAATGTCCAAAGTGGGGGAACCCCGCGTGCGAGGCACAGGGTGAGGTCACTGTTTAATGTCATGTGTTGAGGATGACAGTGCTTGGCAGTTTAACATCCTGTAGCTCGGACGAGGTGGGTTTGCTCTGCACCCCAAGGACTTACATAACTAGTACGCTTTGCACCTTGGTAAAGATAGGGGACATGAAACACTGTGGCTAAGGGGTTTCATGGAGTGAACCATTGGGGGGTCCACATTAGCGTGGTTATGCGAAGAAGAAATAGCCGTTAGCATGCCTATGCGAAGAAGCATGAGGCGAAGCAACACAACGGGTAGTATCATCCAAGGGACTTTGAAGTTGCTTCATGTAAACTTTAAGGGCCACATGGGAAAATTATTTTCAGAGTGAGAGGGGCCATAGGTAAAATCCTTGTGAATCTCTAGTTCTCCATGCAATGGAGGGACTTTGCGAATGGTTGTGCTTCATGAAGTGAAGTTTCCTAGGCTAGTCATAGGGTATAGGTGCATATGGGAGGAGCTTCACGAAGTGGAAAGGCATTCCTGAAGCAATGCCTCGTGAAGCAAGGGTACCTTACAAATCATAGCATGGGGAAGCGATAATCTTTGATATGCATAGTGACCCAACCATGGCACTTGGGTTACATGCACAAGGGGGGGGGGGGTGTTTCGCGAAGTGGAAAGACATTCTTGAAGTAATGCGCCTTGAAGCAGGGCCTTGGGAAGCCATGTGCTTTATGATGCACAGTGACCCAACCATGGAACTTGGGTTACATGTGCATAGGGGGTGGCCCGTGAAGCCTAAGTGCTTCGCGAAGACTCGAGTCCCCTTGAGAATCTCCTTCCTTCGAGAAGAACCAGGGGCTTCACGAAAGGCATCTCTCTTAGAAGAGGGGATCAACTAACACCAAGGGGAAGGAACTTCACAGAGTGGAAAGTACCTTGAGAAGCTCATGGTTCACAAAGCACAAGTGATTCAAGATTCGAGAGCTAGGAATTGGAATGGTCAGAAAAATTACATCTGTCGGGCTCGAGGGGAGCCCTGTATTTATAGGCATGAGGCACCGCGAAGCAGCGCTTGCTTAGTGCGTAGCGAGCTCCACGATAGGTCGCGAAAATCACCCACTGTCACAGAGCTGTACTGCCTCTTTGCTTCGCGAGGGCTCACGAATTTCAGAGGGCGTCGTAGAGTGGTCCCACCTCCTGGCTTTGTGAGGGCTCGCGAACATCAGAGGGAATCACAGAGCGGTCCCGCCTCCTAGCTTCGCGAGGGTTCGTGAACGTCAGAGGGCTTCACAGAGAGACCCCACCTCCTAGCTTCGTGAGGTCTCGTGTAGGGGATCTCGTGTGCCAGCCACAGGGCTCTGATAGCTTTGCGATCTCTCTTCACGGGGTGGGCCTTAATGATATCAGGATATTTTTCTTGCCTCCAATTTCGGCGTCAAAAAATGCCCCCCCCTCAGACTAGGAGTCAAGGAGAAAGTGAGAATCTGAGTCTGAGGGTCCTCGCCAAAATTTCATGGGTACCCGCAAGGCGGTCTTTCTACGGAGGATCGTGGGGTGGCCTCGTGAAGGATGGCTATGAGACGGAGCACCGATGCGTGGGTGGGGAGTGCCAAAAAGTCCTCCGCGGATGGACGTGCAGCGAAGTGCCCGGGGTCATCGCCTGTAAATAGCCGGGCTGACCTCTCTTTTGTCCTTTTCTCTCCTCCACAATTTCAACTTCTTGGCACTCTCGATTCACGAAGCTCCTCGTACTCCGCGATCGCTCTTCGCGAATCGTGCCTTTTCTTTGTGACACATAGCGAGTCATCGACTTCGTGTTAGTGCACTCCGCGAATTGTGTCTGAGGGTCAGTGCTAGGCTCTGTGATTCTGATGTATGGATTGAGCTCCATGACCGGTCTCCGCAATTGAGATTCATGACTAAGATTTGCGATACATACTGAAAATCATCTAATTTTTAAGGATAGGATGGTTCACTAGGAGGTCGTCTGGGGGGTCCTTGTGGATGACGCCCGAAGGGAAGTGATGGCGAACAGATTGGGTCTGGGGGAGTTGGTATGGAGTCATTCCATCCATGATTTGCTGGTGCAGCTATTGTCAGAAAGCCCAAGGGACTACCCATTTTACAAGAGGATTCCCTTGTATGGATTTGGACTGAGGGATGACGTCTTCATACCTGGATCAAGCAAGGATGATCCAACTTACTGGTTCAGGAGCATGTCGTGCCAGCGCCAGTGGTTCAGGGTGGACAATGGCCATGCTTGGGAGGACTTTACACCCATTACTGCTGATTGTTTATATAATCATCTGAATGAAATTGGCAGGAAATCATTGCAGCCGAAGATGTCCCCTACTCTATACCAAACCATCCTAATGGTGGTGCCAAGGAACCCAAAGAAGTGATGGTCTAATGAGTGGGACCTATTCCAAGGTGGAAACTTCACAGACAACTGGGCCTGGGCCTACTGGGTAAGCGCCTCATGTGAAGATTTCGGGGCAGAGTTGAGGAGAGTAGGCCAGTATGAGGCTGAATGGGCCTCCCAATTTTACATTTACCAGCCGAAGCAACTAATGTCAGAGCTGTTGAGACGGTTGTAATTAGGGACCAATACCTTCCACCTGCATCATGGGGAGGTTGGAATCGGCTTATGGGACGTGCATCAGATATCAGGGGTCCTGATACTAGGAGTGCTATACGAAGAATTCTTCCCTGCTATGGGTTCATGGGAGGTTCTGGAACAGATGTCACCACTGGCGATGGCGTTGATGAGACTGGTGTCGGGAGATGACAAGGAATCAGTGAGAGATGTCCAATTTAAATGGTAGTTCAAGCAATTTCTGAACTTCCCATAAGACAGGCAGTTTTTGGTGAGGCCTTGACCATGCCCAAAGGGGGATCAATGGGGCAAGGAGCACTCATACTAGCGGCTAATGGAGGGCAGTTAGTGGAAGACCTATGGCTTCAACATCAGCACCGAACAACAGTCAATAGTCAGGCGGGCAACATTCATTGTGGCCCATATCTGTGGATGGATCTTTCTAGTGAGGGATACAGATATGGGCGTGTGACCAAGCACATTCATCATGGCCTCCATGCTAGTGACTACAGGGCAAGTGAGTCTTGGAATTATGATACTTTCCAAGATGTACAAAATGCTTTGGCACATTAGTGAGGGGAAGAGGCCACAGAGGATATGTGGGCCATTCCACCTTCTGTACGGGTGGATATCTGTGCACATTAGGGGGGTTTATGAATACCCAAACCTTATTTCTAATTTGGGATCAGACTTTCTCCCATCCATCATGAACGCTGCGGGGAGCTTTCCGGCCAAGCTGACCATACCATCGATATTAAATTGAGTCTGGAAATTAGAAGAGTTCAACTTAAATTGATTCTTGTTGCCAACGGAGGCCTTCACGGATGATGGCTGAGGGACATAAGAGAACTGGTCATATCTCCTAGCCTTTCTAGGTGGAGTCCTGGTGGCGAGGGTGGACCATGAGACACTCTACAATCCATACACCCCACACCGATTTACTCGGCAATTTTGGTGCATGCAGCGAGTGACCCCCCGGGTTTACCTAGGGGTGCACCTTGAAGAGAATACATGCATGATGAGGTAGATGTGAATCATGTTCCCTCGTGAGGATGGAAAGATGAGGAATGATCTACCTCCACCTATTGCTACCTTCGGGTTGGTTAAAGAGTATGCTCAAAGATGGGAGGCGGCCTACCCGGGGGAAATTCTAAAGTAGCCAACAGTTCAGGGCAGTGATGGTGGACCTTCCTAGCCTCAAGGTTGGGGCCAGAAGGTGAAAGGAATGTCCCACGGTATTGGGGCTACCACAGTGAAGAGTCCCACACCGGTTGAGGGTGAAGCAGTAGTGGTAGATCCAGTAGTGGTAACAGACCCGACAGTTTCTAAAGAACAGGGTCATCCATAGGGGAGGCCACAGATAGGATTCCGTAGGATATCCACTTAGGCCCCGGGGAAGTGGTTGTGTCACATAGACATGCCAAAGGATACTATCTTCTTGGAGGCTTGGGATATCTGGGAAGTCAAAAGACAGTTCCTGAGCCCTCCATAGATGTTGAAACACTTGAACCATCTTGGTATGGACTTTCCAGGGATAGAATCTATTAGGTCCAGCTTTGTGGTGTCCCGAGTGAAGGCAGAGCAGTACCTGGTAGAGCTGGAGGACTTTGTGCATTCCCAAGGTGCCCTGCGTCCAATGACAGACCGCGTAAAGGTGATCCTGGATCGTACGGTCCCTCCACAATTATCAGCCACTGAACTGAGAGAACACTTCCCTCTACCGGAAGAATCAAATGAGTCCTCCTGGGGGGAAGAGGATTGTAGAGCGAGCCCATTGGAGGAGGGAAAATTTGGAGATCATGGTTCAGACCTTGAAGAATTCTCCGAGGCGCTCGAGGTAAAACCCCAAACCCCTTCCTCAGGGTCTGCTCCCAGGTCGTTCTGGACTCCTTACTAACATCTGAACTATATAGGAGGGCCTCATACATAGGACCTGTTCCCATCCCTCAATGATTGCTAATGCGGGACCTTCATAATCTATACCTGCAGTTGCATCAACCACCACATCCAGTGGGTCCATGACACCTTAGGTGACCCCTTCAGAGCTTTCAGACCTTCTGATAATATATGGGGGGCCACGCCTCGGGGTCCCGATGACATCAGCACAATAACTAGACCAGGAATTCGATCTCTGTAAGTCCCCTCTATCAATTTTATGACTATCATCCCCTGACCATGTTTACTGATGTCCATGTCCCTTTTTAGCGTGCATATTTCTTAAAATGGAATGGGCCACCTTGGATAGGTTGGTCGGGGATTCTTGCGGCGTCCTTCCCAGGGGAATTCCGGTGATCATGGAGTGGAGGCCAACACTGACTAAGCGGCAGTGCTCCCGATCACTGGTGGGACCGTTAGTGGGGATGCACCCAAGATCATTGAAGTAGGATCCAAGGATGAGGATCGATCAGATAGTCCAGGTCCTACCATGCCCGATCAAATACTAGATGTGAATGGGAACCTAGGGTTCCAACCACCACGTGTTCCTTGGGAAGGTTTTAGGTCTAGGGACCAGAAAACAGAGTTAAGCTTGGCCCATGGGGGAAGTGCCCGGGTGTTCCTACGTTCCCCATGAGGATAAGGATCAAGCCACACGTAGTTCATAGGGGTGGCATGGTAAGGTACCTGTTCTAGGGATAAAAGGGTGTGTGGGTCTGGCCCTCACACCAAAAGAAGCGGCATTTGATAAGTCTTGTCTATCCTTTAGGGTGAATTGAGGTTTTTTTGTGTGTGAAGTGACAAGCCTAGGATATAAAGTAATAGCATCTCCACAATAATCAAGCCAATGGATGGCATTGATAAATGGTATAGTGTTTGACTGATACCAAACATGATGTCGCTTGAGTGAGGACATCATAATGCAGTTCCATTTTTCATCGTGCGTCCATGACGGTATTGTCTCAGTTTAAGGTTATGTGATGGGACCAACCATGCATTTCAACGTCGTGCGACATAGACATAGTAGAAACGAGTCTAAAGGGGGAATGTGTAATGTGCAATAAATCATACCCGATGTGAATGAGGACATAATCCCATACCACACCGTACACGATTTTGAGAAAGAAACCTCAAGACAAGGGGCAAAAATAAAGGTAAGAGGGTAAGGGGTAGGAGAAACTAGCTCCCAATTGAGTTGGACCAAAAAACGAGACGTCTGGGTGTTCCTACGTATCCCATGAGTATGGGAATCAAGGCACACATAGTTCTAAAAGAGATCTTTTTTATGGTCTTAGATCTCAGACCATGGAGAAGGGAAGTCGGTGCGGAGCCCCGAATGATGCCTTTACCACAGCTTTGTCCTCCTAATGTGCACATTTTCACTGAGGGATAGTGTCAAGAGTGTCAAAATTCCACTTGGACATGATGGGGTGGAAAATGATGTGAATAATGTAACCAACATTCAAGGCTTAAAGGGGCTGGCGTGATGATGGAGGATGACTGTTGACTGTGTTCGAAACATAGCATCCATATTGCGTTAGCCTATAATGAGGACAAACAAACGAGCATCGACCACTGACCATATTCTCAATGTGGTACTTGTATTGATTTGTGGTCTGAAACCCTCAAGGACATTGGCCCGTGATGGTAGGAGAGCCCTTAGGCAAATAATCCAGGCCATTTGGGGGTCCCTTCAGGTGTGGAAGATTATGGAAGCCCAAATGAAGGGGAACACGAAGCCTGAAAAATGGGAAAAATCATGTCCACATAAAATCCAACACTCCAAATGCTGAACTAGAGTACTCTTAGACAGATTGGTGAATAACCGAAGAGGGTCGAGGAGGGTTCTCAACTTAAGAGTATCCAATTTTGAGGGATAAGTATCGAATACGGGGATAGAAAACTCTCAGGAGGGAGAGGTACGTGGTGTGGTCATTACAAACCCAACGTGAATTAGGACATAGTCCCATACCACACCATATACTCCCCTCCCTGGGAAAGGGTAGGCCAAGGGGCCAAGGTGAAAGGGATATTTCTGAGAGATGGGGCTGGACCCGAAGTCTAGACGTTCGGGAGGTCCTATGTATCCCATGAGGATGGGAATCAAGCCATACATAGTTCTTGAAGGGAGTAATGTGCACTTTATAATCATACAGTAAGGACACAAATGTGTAAGATACCCCACACACAGAAGGCGTACGGTGTGAAGAATAACCCGATGTGAATGATGACATAATCCCATACTGCACCATACACTCTGGGTAAGAACTTGGGACGGGGCCCGATAAGACCAAGGGGCCACAAAAGGCCGAGGGCCTAAGGCTGGGCCTCGGTCGGAAAGGCCCGACCAGTTTGCAGTTTAATGTCTTACAATGAGGATGAGTATGGATAAAGTATCTCATCCAGGGATGTGTACGACACAACGAGTAACCCGACATGAATGAGGAAATAATCCCATACCACACTGTACAATCCCATAAGAGAGAGCCTGGGCCGAGGGCCCAAAACTGTGCATGTGAAGCACGACAGGGCATGTGCTCACGGTATGGACGATAAATGAAGGAAAGGATGTCTCAAGGGGATATGTGTGGCATGGAGAAATAGCCCGACGTGAATGAGGACATAAGCCCACTTCACACCACACAACCCTAAATGAGAACTTGGGCCAGGGTCTAGAAAGGGCCAAGGGGACTGAGGCCAGGCGTCTCAACCAATGGTATCCATACGACCTCTTGTGAAATTAATACCTCATCACAGATCCTAATCCCACATGAGAAGTGATCGGTGTGGGAAACAAGGAGCCGGATTCGGCTCTCCCTTCCATATTGGGGTCTAGTAGCTGGCATCACCCGAGGAGAGTTTGTCACTTAGATATACCATGGGGAAAAATGAACCACTGCAGTCAATGTTTGGGACATCTTGGGGTGGTTCTAACAACAAAGGATAGCTGTTGACCATGTTCGAAACACAACGTCCCTATAGTGACCCAGACTGGGAACAACAAATGAGCATCGATCGCTGATGATATTCACAATGCGGGACTTGTATCAATTTGTTGCTTAACATCCTTTAGGGTGTTGGCCTGAAGTTGTAAGAGAGCCCTTGGGCCTAGTATCCCTGCCGTTCGAGGGACCTTATGGATGAGAAAGATGATGGAGTCCCAATCAAAGGAGTGGGTGAAGCATAGTTGTACCCATCTATGAAAGAGGCAAAAACCTCTAGGGAGTGGGACATATGGAGGGATCAAGATGAGCTCGACATGAATTGGGGAAAAATCATTCACCACACCATATGTCTTGACCCAAGGGGAGATTCTGACATTTGGGTTGGGCCAATAGATGAAATGTTCGGGTGTTCCTACGTATCCCGTGTGGATGGGAATCAAGCCATACATAGTTCTTGAAGTCCATGCAGTTTAACGTCATGCAGTGAGGACATGGGAGGATATAAGAATGCGGAGTAGGCACATGGTGAGACCATTATAATCCTGGCATGAGTGGGGATAAGGAATCCTACACCATATCATGCAAGGATCCTCTGAGAGAACTATACCCATGGGGGATAGTCAAAGAGAAGAGTTTGGGGGCTAGGATTAAGACGAAATGCTTGAGCATTCCTATGTATCCCATGTAAATGGGAATCAAGAGACACGTAGTTCTAAGGGAATAGTTTAACGTCTTGCGGGATGACATACAATTTAATCTCATACGGGACAAATCAGTTTAAGGTCTTCCCGGGCCAACATGAAATTTAGGGTCATGTGGGACTGAACAGTTTAAGGTCATGCTGGACCAAACTATTTAGGGTCTTGCTGGACCAGCATGCAATTTAGGGTCATGAGGGACTGAACAGTTTAAGGTCGTGCAGGACCAAACAATTTAGGGTCATTCTGGACCAGTATACAGTTTAGAGTCATGCAGGACTGAATAGTTTAAGGCCATGTAGGACCGAACAGTTTAGGGTCATGATGGATCAACAGGCTCAGGAAAAGTATTTTTTTAATAACCTAGCATTGGTGGGAGGAGTTATACACTCACCATCCATGGCCACTAGGGAGTAGTCTCCATTGGGGTAAACCCTGTGATTATGTAAGGTCCTTCCCATTTGGGCTTCAACTTGGATGGTTTATTTCCAGGGATCATTGGTCTCCAGAGGGCCAATACAAAGTCTCCTTGTCGGAAAAAGTGGAGGCAAACATTCTTGTTTAAGGCTCTATCTATCTTATTCGGATGCCTTTCCAGATTGTGTAGGGCACGAAGCCTATTCTCGTCAAGTGATTCCAATTTAGCCAGACGAATTTCGGCTACCTTATCTGGTGCCTGCTGGTCATAGACCGATGTATGTAACGAAGTCAGCTAGATCTCAATGGGTAGGATGACCTCAGCTCCGTACCCTAGGGAATATGGGTTCACCAGGGTGGAATTGCGAGTCATCGTCTGATAATCCCAGAGGGCATTGGGGATCTTGTCCGGACAACTCTTCTTAATCTGACCAACCATTTTCTACAAAATTTTAGAGTGGGTTTTGTTGAACGCCTCGATCTTCCCATTTTCCTGTGTGTGATAGTGGCAGGTATGGTTTTAATGGATGTTGTACTTGGTGTACAATTACTTCCGCTCGACTACTAGAAAGTTCATTTCTTTATTGGTTAGGATGACATGGGGGACTCCAAACCAGTAGATGATATTGGATCTCACGAAGTCGATGATAGAACGAGCCTTGAACTCCTTGAGCAGAATCATGTCTTCCCATTTGGAAAAGAAATCTGTGGTGGTCAGGATGAACCTGTACTGGCGAGCTGTTCCCGGTGGATATGGTCCCATGACTTCGAGTCCCCACATCGAAAATAGCCAAGAGTACTTGGTGGAGTTGAGAGGTTTTGGAGGATGATGCATTAAGTTAGCATGAATTTGACACACGTGACATCTCTTGGTGAACTTGAAGCAATCATGGATCATGGAGGGCCAGAAGTACCCCAGTCTTCGGATCTGATGGGACAAATTCATCCCAGTCTTGTGAGACCCACAGGAACCGGCGTGAACCTTCTACAGGACCTGAGAAATATTGACTCCTTGGTTGCAAAAGAGGAGAATACCATTGAACCTGCACTTTTAGAGGATCTGTTCAAGACTGGGATCACTCTGGAGGGTAAACTGAAGCACGCAGCGTCGGATTCGCTCACGCTCGTCTCGATCAGCCAGGAGGTAACCATTTTGGAGATATTAGACAAAGGGGTCTCTCCATTTGGGGGTCACTTAAACCACTTCATCTGAGGAACCTAGGGGTCCTGATGTGGAGGCTCCGGTGATAAGATAGATTACTCATAGGTCATCATCATCATCTGAGGTGACGGGAGAAATGACTCTCTGATGTGCCGTGTGTATAATCAGATCATACTCTTTAGGTTCTGTAAGTGATGCAGCCAGGCTGAATGGGGCATCAGCTCGGCCATTCTGAGATTGAGGGACATGAGTAACTTCTGGACGAGATGGAAACTGGGCCATTAGCCAGAGGGTGTGCTCCAACAATGGTACGAGCTCTAGTTTTCTGATGACATAGTCACTATTGATTTGCTTTATGACTAGTTCTTAATCCCATTTCACATGCAAATGGGGCACATCGATCTCGAGGGCTAGCTCAAGGTCAGTGATAAGAGCCTAATACTCTGCCTCGTTGTTGGTGCAGCCTTCCGACAATAGGAATGAGTACGATAGGATGGCTTGCACTAGGGTAATAAAGACAATACTCAGGCCTACCCTGTTGAGCCTAGGATCATGGATCCTCTGACTAGTGGGGCTCCGGGAAGCACCATCAAAGTGAATATGCCAACATGGGACGACATGATCTACTGAGAGGAGTGTCTATTCGGGAAAAACCAGGTCCAGGGACTGGTCCGTGGGGGTTGGATGGGCAGCTAGAAAATATGCCAATGCTTGTCCCTTGATAGCCTTCTGCGGCACGAACCTAATGTCGAACTGCTGGAGGATTACTACCCACTGTGCTAGATGGACGGTCAACATGGGGCGGTTTAGAATGTACTTTAGTGGGTCTACCCGATACACCAGCTGTACCTCATGGCGTTGCAAGTAGTGTTGCAATTTTTTTACTACGAATACCTGCACAAGGTAGCTCTTTTCAATGGGGGAGTATCTGGTCTTCGTATTGAGGAGCATGCGACTGAGGTAGTAGAGGCTGTTTTTTGTCCCCTCATTGTTCTTCTGGGAAAGGAGGGCGCTGAGAGATCATTCCAGGGAAGCCACGTACAGGATTAGTGGATTTATGGAGATGGGTGGCATCAGGACCGGAGGTTGGAGTAGGTACTGCTTTATTTCCTCGAACGTGGTCTGGCATTCTTAGTCCCATTCGTAGGAAGATCCTTTCTTCTTGAGCCAAGAAAAGGTCTGACACTTGCCGGCCGGATTCGCAATGAATCAGAGTATGTAGGCTAAGTGGCCTTGGAAACCTCGAAGCTCCCAAATATTACTCAGGGGATGCATCTAACTGATGGCCTTGATCTTCTCTAGGTTGATCTCGATGCCCCAGTACCTGAGAACAAAGCCAAGAATGTTCCCAGAGGTGACCCCAAAGGCACACTTCAACGAGTTCATCTTCAGGTGGCGGTAACGGAGGAAGTCAAACACTTTCGCAAGGTCCTTGAGATGGTCATGGCGCTAAAGAGATTTGACCACCAGATCATCCACATAGCATTCCACCAATTTCTTGAGGATTGACTTGAATATGTGGTTCATGGCCTGCTAATAGGTGGCACCTGCATTATTTAAGCCGAAGGGCATAACCTGGTAACAGAAAGTACCTTGGGATGCCCTGAAAGCTATGGACTCCTCATCCTCTGGGGCCATTCGTATCTGGTTGTATCCGGAGTAACCATCCATGAAGGAGAGGGTTTAGAACCCAGCCGTAGAATCAATCAACAATTCTATCACTGGAAGGGGAAAATCATCCTTCATACAGTGACATTTGAGATCTCGGAAGTCGATGTAGACCTTGATCTGTCTGTTCTTCTTCTTGACTGGCATAATGTTGGCTATCCACTTGGGGTATTGTACCTCCTTGATGAAGTTGGATCTGATGAGATTGTCAACTTTGGCCTCAACCATGGCACCATGAGAAGGGTGCATCTTTCTGGGAGTCTGCTTGAACCTGTGATGATTTGCAGGGAGACCGAGGTGGTGGACGGCTACCTAAGGATATAGTCCTAGCATCTGGTCGTATCTTTAGGAGAATATATCACGATTCTACTTTAGGAAATCTATGTACCACTGCTGCTCCTTGAGGGACATGGAAGCGCTGATCATTGTGGGTCTTGGTTCCACATCGCTACTGAGGTTCACCTGTACCAGTTCATCAACCGCAGCGGAGAAACCCTCTTCAAAGGCAAGGGGAGAATCCTACAAATCCTCTTATTCTCTTTTAGAGGGGGGATCCCCAGCGGGAGAAGCTTCCTCTGGGTTGGAAGATCCCGACGGGAGGCTGGTACCAGCCTGGGCAGTAGTGGACATCATATCTGTAGATTCACGTGTTGTCGAAACCATAGCAATGAAGGCAGTCAATCTGATCCCATCTAGTATTCGGACCAAGGGGCCACACTTGATGATATCAAAGCAATAGTGGCGCGTAAGCTTGAGCCGTTTAATTCTAGTCCGATGAAATAGGCAATTATGATGTATTGTTTTTGCCATGGAGCAGACATCCTGATACCGTACGGGGGTAGGAGGCTTCGAGATCACTTGAGCCTGATTTTTGTATGAGTACGAGGTGATTTTACGCCGTCTCTTAGACTTGGGAATATGCTTCCCTCTTGTACCAGAGACAACAAAACATTTCCCCATGTTGGGGGTTGTGGCCTCCAATCGATGGATCAGGAAGACCTAGGCGCCATCCAGACCCACCCATGGGTCTGTTCCGACCGAGGCCGGATCAACCTCACTTGCCTGAATATGTTTGTCCTTGCTCTTGTAATAGTCAGCATCCAGGTAGTGGGCTTCATAAGAGGTGAAAGGAGACGCATCACCTTGGAGTACACCTAATCGACCATTAAGGTAGGACTTGAGGCATTGGTGATATGATGAGGGGACTGCCACATGCAGGTGGGGCCATGGTCTGCCCATCAATGCATTGTATGCGGTTTCCTTAGAGACAACCATAAAATCGGTGCTAGAAACTAGGCCACCAAACTGGGTCTTCAAACAGATCTTTCTAACTGGGGTCTACTCTGTCCTGTCATATCCTTGGATTCTTAAATCAGAGGGAGTCAGTTCATCTTCGGATAACCCCATCTTCTGTAGTGTTTTCATTGGGATAAGGTTAATCTTGGATCCGGTGTCAACAAGACAAAGACGAACCTCCACACCGTTAAATTGGTCAGTGATGTACAGTGGGCGGATGTGCCCCTATATGGGAGATCCTTCATTCTATTCATAGAATGAAATGATGGGCTAACATTCAACATTCACAAACACTTCAGTATGAAAATCTTCTACAGTTGCTACCTCCATCTCAAACTGGAGGGGGCTTCTTAAAGCCTCAGCAAGGGCCTCAGGAATATTTGACAATAGGTGAAGGGCCTAGAGGATGAAAAGCCTTACTAGGATGCTGGAAAGGTGCTGAAGAACATCATATTTCTACACCAGGCATGAAATTATGCTTGCAAGAGGCCGCTCAGTGATAGGAGGCATGGAGAGCCCTGCCGGCTGGACCGGCGGCTGGCTGGTGCTGGGCATGTCCTACCATTCACTAATCGAAGCCCAAAGAGTAGCTACTAGATGAGGAACGAATGACTGAGATCAGCCTGTAGAAGGGCAAAGCTGGTCATGACATGGTCGAGGTAGCTCTTATTGATCTAGTAGCACAAACGCTGGTGGAGGCTGGCCCGATGACACCAGATGAAGAGGCTGCGAGTGCTAAGCTCCGCACTGGGCCTACTATCTGGTCTCAGTGGCATGCACGACCTAGATGGAAGTTCCAACTGATGTAACCCAACAACCCATATGGTCATGACTCCACCAAAGTTGGCATTATCTAGGGACGTTGGGGAGGTTCGTTGGGCGCTCCCCATCATCGGGAGTCATATAGGGGATTACCAACTCCACGGTGTTGACCAAAACATACCCTTGACTATCACTTGAAGAGTCATCCACTACTGGGCAGATTCTGGGAGGAATACCCATCTCAGAGGACATGGAGTTTATGAGAGTGCGGGACGACGATGTCATTGGCGGGGCGCGTTGCTTTCCCTTGCGTCGCCAATGCCTGTTCTTTAGGGAAGAGGCCAACTGAGATGATGATGCAAAAGTGGTGGCTGTGGATTCCAAAGGCTATGGCTGATTCAGACATGCACAGATGATACCATGGGCACAGGAAACCATTCTGCAAGGCATACAGTCATCATACTTCTAGGACCCGTGGTTAGAAACCTGCTACCACTTACCTTCATCGTCGCTGCTGCTGTCTGGCCATACGAAGACACCCTCCACTTGTGCCGTGGCTGGACCCAGCCTGAATATGTTGCTATCGACCAAGTATTGAAACCAGTATTTAAACACATAACACTACTTGAGGGTATTCCCCAAGATCAGATGATAAGGGAAGTAGTTGGGGAGATCAGTGAGGTTCACCTCCTCTGGAATTCTGCACTCAGGCAAACACACGATCCCTTATTCCAAGGCACTTTTGAAATAGTCAGGAACCTGATTCTCATTGAACGAGTAGGTCTAGTTTCTTCTATTTGGGAAGGGGTCCCTTGGGGCCTATCCCTGACGAGAAACTGGAGGAGCCTGTCGAGGAGGCGGACCCTGATTGTCTTGCCTCGCTAGTGGAAGCGCATTACGTGGGGGCACTTGCCGATTTTGGGCTGGACGCTGTTGGACTGGAGAATGTGCCTGTGGTGGGGGGCCTCTGCAAGGTTGTGGAGGTGGTTCCACTGGTAATAACTCTAGCTGTCTGGGGGCTTCTATTTGGGTCGCCGCGGCAGGCTCGGCTCTGACAGCCCTTCTCGCGGGAATTGCGGGAGGCAACAGATGTGCCTGACCAGCCTATTGTAGAGCTTTCTCCAGGCACTAGGCCTTATCGAAGAAGTCCCGGAACCCTCCAGGGTAGTTCTAGGTGATCATATAGGGAACCAGTTCCATATTGATGTTCCCTACGCACATCGTCAGTAATTTCTCCAGAGTCAGTGGCATGTCAAGGGAGTATGTGAGCCCTTTCCAACGGGAGATAAAGTCCGCGACTCACTCATCAGGCCTTTTTTTCCCTTGAAGAGGTCTGCGATGATGGTTTTCTATGTGGTAGAGCTGAACTACTAGAGGAATTGCCTACGAAGGTCCTCCTAGCTAGTTACGGATCCGACGGGGAGCTGGCTGTACCAGACGAATGTCGACCCCTGCAATGTCTGAAAAAAACGGAAAATCTTGGTAGCCTCCTACTATGATGGAGTCCCTAACATGGGCACACACCTTGAGTTGATGTGGGCCTAGTGCTATGGCGGGTCCCCCATCCCGTTAAAGGGGAGAAGGAGGGATTACCGAAACCTGGAGGTGCCGACATATCATTCACCCATGCCGGATATGGATTGCCATAAGGTGGGATCGCCACCTGTCATGTTTATAATTCCTCCAGGTGATCAATGAGTTCATCCAGTGTATTATTTGGGAGGGGTCCCTATCTTGATGGGGATCCCTAACTACGAGCGTGTTGGCGGGTTCTTCAACATGGTAGACAGGCTCAGCGGCTCATGGAGTGGCTGGTGGGGTGACCTGTGGGGCAGCTGGGGGAACCTGAACTAGGTTCCTTGGATTTACGAACTATTTTAGAGGGTTTGGAGAGACATAATATGCTCTTTTTTGTGGGCTCCAGCTTCAAACTTATCCTCAGGAGCAGCGTGATCAGGGTTGCCTAGGGGCAGCTCACTGAGAAGAAGTTGTTCCTGCCCCTGTTGTACTAGCCTAGGGTTGTCTTAGTTGGGCCATCGCTCTGTAGCACATTCATCCAAGAGGTCATCAACCAACTTCTTCTACTCGGAAATTTATTGGCGCAATGTGGCCTTCTCGGGGTCCTCCTCCGTCTTCTGCACTAAGACAGACGGGTCAGAGTGTTTGGCAGCTTTGACGTGCTCTTTTCCCTTACCAGAATTCATGCTGAGTACCAATGCCTCGGTGGGTGCATGGAGAGCAAGTAGGTTCCTATAATGAC
This sequence comes from Viscum album, assembly GCA_963277665.1. Taxonomy (NCBI): domain Eukaryota; kingdom Viridiplantae; phylum Streptophyta; class Magnoliopsida; order Santalales; family Viscaceae; genus Viscum; species Viscum album. The sequence goes on along the minus strand of OY728142.1, from coordinate 1,145,846,075 downwards.
GATTAATCCTTCCTTATGGGTCCAATAGTGGTGGAACACCCTTAGGGGGGTAATTCCCCATCAAGAAGCTCCAATCCATCTTCCTCGTCCACTATGTCAGCCATGTTGACCGCAACCCTTCCTGGGGGCATGTCCTCGATATCGCCTCATGAGTCGGGCTGCCGCTGGATAGGAATAAAGTGGAGGTCATCATACTACCCCTAGCCATGGATTTTCACATGGGGGGTAGCCTCATTGATAATTTTTCAGAGTACCTTGATAGTCTGAACGCATTGCTGCTGGAGGGCCTCACGACGACCTGGTGACTCGAGGCGCTGAGCTACAGGGAGTGCGGCCAAATCAACCAGACGACATTGATCACTGATGTCTTCTAAATGACCTTGTCTCCTGGGATAAAATACTTGCTGATGATGAAGACTAAAGTGCATCACCCATAGGGTATGGCGTAAACACTCAAATTCCTCCGGGGTGAGGGATTCCGGTATACCGAAATTCGGTGCTGCCACGAGCTAGAACTTCTCGAGGAAGTGGTCTACTACGAGGATGTTCCATAAGCTCCTTGGATCAGATTTAGGGTCTGGCCCTTGATGGTCCCACTCATCAACTGGGGGTGGATGAGGAACTGGTAGTGGTACTGAGGCAGACCGCTGGGATGACAGGCTGGCCGGTGGAGAGTTCGGTGAGCGGACTAACTGGCCACCGAATCTCGAGCTATCCTCTAAAGAGTGTAGTAACCTAGCCGCCACATCACGATAAGATAGGATGATGGTCACAGTTCTTGGATCAGGGGCTAGGGCTACGGGCGATAGGCCGTGCTGCTGCTCGCCCACCATCGGTCCCCATAATAGTTCTCTGTGATCTCTTGTCGAGGTAGAGAGCGATTTTGGTGATGACGATGGCGATTGCATGACCGTAACCTATGGGTTTTCCTTATTTTTATCCTCCTGGATATACCAGTGGAGGGAGGCGAGAATCCGATGGACCTATCATTCTGGGAGCACCAAGCTGATGCGCCTCGTCCCTACCCCAGCCCTTGAATTGGATTAGTGGGAGGAGGGTTCCTGCGCTGAGTCGTACTCTGCCTTAGAGTCTAAAAAAATACTGGTTCAATCTCTGTCCGGACCTTCTTATAATTCTTCTTATGGTGGTGAAGACCTACCTTCCTTCCCATTGGTGGCTCCTTGGGACAGGGAAGATTTCTGACACGGGGTCCTTCGGCCGTACTGGTGCTAGGGGCGGAGAGGGTTTCCACCCAAGAAAGCCGAGGTGCGAGGAACACCTAGAAAAATGTCAAAGGGGACATGAGGAGGACCTCTATGGGTAACGATGGAGTGGGAAAGACCTCCACTAGAATTGGCAGAAGTAATGGGAGGACATCCACGCTTGTTTTCCCAGGCGACCTTAGTATGAAGAGGGTCCCTGTACCAGTCTAGCTGAACACCGGTAGAACCTCCATGTTGGGTGTGGGTGGAGCGAGGCTGGCCTTCAACCCTTTGGTTGTTGAGGCGAGGAGGACCTTCACCAGCTGCTGAGAGGACATGGGGAGACTCCACACATTAAAGAGAAATCAGATGGGCAATGTCCCTACACCGGCAGTCGGGGGAAGAAGGAATGACTCCATACCTAGTGTAATGGGAACGAAAGAGGATTCCTTACCGAGTATCACCGTCATGGGGAATACCTTCATTTAGATTGGGGGTGGAATGGGGCGGACCTCCATACCGATCCTCGAAGCGGGGGAGGCCTGTGTTCTCCACTGTAGTGGTACGTGGAGGAACTCCTTAATGGGTGGCATCACTGCAGGTTGGTTCACAGTGGCCACTGCTTGTGACAACGACCAAGAGAGTCAACCCAGCTTGTCCGTGGGGTGGTTGGGGCCTCGATCCCGACCGCGCGTATAAGTTCCCCTAGTCAGTGTATGCAGGGAACTGATGATATGAATCTACAGTGGCTCGGGCCATAGTAGCTGCTGAGTTTGACACCCCTTGGCAGGCGTCCTCCTCAACTTGCACCTAACACTGGCTTCGGGTCGGACGAATTGGGGTAGGTGGTGTAGGTACGTTGCTTACCTGCTTCTCTTCCAGCAAGACTGGTCAGCGGCGCTGATGTGGCCGGGTGGGAGCCCTCACTGGGAGCCCTTGGAATGGGACTCTGACTGGGCTGGGTCGGATGTCACCTACCTCGTCAGTGTAAGGTAGGGAGTCATCAAAGAGCTCTAGGGACAGGCTCCTGAAACAGTTGTATGTCGCGGTGGGGAGCAATGGCTCCCTACGCGGCCCTCGGGGGAGGTGTGGGCGATGAGGCACAAACTTCTCCAGATCCAGGAAGTCCATACCATGGGTTAGGATTATGCCCTCCTCCTCGTAATGGCACACGAGGTTGTTGATTACCCTCTTTTGAATGACCTTAGAGAGGGAGAGGGGGCATGGGTGCCCCATGGTCGTAGATGTAGAGGCCTTCATGGAAGAGGTGAAGCCACGCGGAATAGCCATGTTGGCGTTTCCCCTACCCCTGTGTCGATGGCCAAGCAGTGATCACGTCCCTAGAGCAACAAATTGATTCCTGAGAAGTAGGGAGATTAATTCATCAATGCTGAAAGAAAAAGGAATATACGACCAAAGCCCCAACGCCATCCCGTCTTCCTTAGTTGGTAAGAGGGATCTATGCTAACAACACCACAGAATGGGATGTCCAACGTTCTACTGCCCCAACTTCTGGTGAGTTTCACGCCAGGCCAGCTATTTTCTTAGCGGGACCCAGTTCCAGATAACTGGATCTGGTGACACGTCAATACATTGATGTCTTGAGCTCTACTAATCTCTATTTTGAAAAGAAGAAGTTCATGTCGGGTTCACCATTTCTGTTTTTGACACTTTTTCCAGGGCGCACATGTCCATCTATTTTGGGGGACGCACAGCTGTTGCCCCACATTCCTGCTTTCCAAAGGTAGGAGACATCCGTCACTTTTTCAGGGAAGTTTGCTCCTTGATCAAAACGGGATGATGGGATGTCGATTCATCCTTCCATGGATTCCTCCTCAGAACTCATCACCTATTCCGAGTCTCCCTTATTGATTTAATACGTTGTTCATGAAACTCTGCCTAGTGCCATATCTTTACGGACACCGGTTAATTACAATGCTTCTATTAGGACATTCCAAGGGGTATAGTCAGAGAAGCAACCTTCGGTCATGGGAGTAGTCACGTTGGGCATCACTGGCGTGTCTAGGTGCTGGAGCACTGGCGTGTCTATCTTATGTCCCATATTATAGGGCTTCTCGAGGGTGAGGAAGCCCGATGAATCCCACATTGAACGAGGTAAATCTAATGCCATGGGCATGTATCTGAGGTTTTCCTCATCTTCCCATGTTTAACAAAGGGTATGCCAAAAGTTTAACATCCAGTGGAGATGGATCAGACTGATCAGAACATTGACTAGAGTGGATCATATGGGTGAAACCCCTGTAGGGAACACTGATGTTGGTGCCAACGTATGGTTGAATTTCTGGTCACTCTAGAGGGCAATAGGGAATGAGATGGCATGATCTCACAGGGATGTGGCAGCCCGGATAAGAATCAGGATGGATGATGGGTGGATGAATGAAGTGGAGGGGGAATGAAATATGACCAATTCAAGGGAAACGATGAAGTTGGGATTGAGCCTTGAAGATCTTTCCTACGTATCCACATGACAGTGAATCAAAGTCCACGTAGTTCAGTGAATGCAGTTCATCTTGACAACAACTTATCACTGAATGGAGTGACAACAGATTGCCGCTGAATGAGGAACAAAAAGTGGAATACAGTTTAACGTCATGAAGGATGGGGGTGAATGGATGTGAAGTGGTCGGGACCATTGGTTGTTGGGTGTGAACCTCAGGGAGGCTTCCTACGTACCGTGCCTTGGCAAGGATCAAAATCCACCTAGTTCGGGTATGGGGCACGAGTCGGTGAACTGATGTGAATGGGGACTTGGGGTCCAGGTATATGGTGGGATTTAACCTCAAGAAGGCTTCCTACGTACCTTGTCTTGGCAAAGATCAAAGAACACATAGTTCAAGGCAGTATTTGTGTGCAACAGATTACTACTGACTGGGGAAACAATGACTTACCACTGATTAGAGTCCACATTTTAACGTCATGTGGGATGGGGGTGAACCGATGTGAAGTGGGTAGAAACCATTGGTTGTTGGGCTTAAACCACATGAAGGATTCCTACATAACTTTCCTTGGAAAGGATCAAAGACCTTATAGTTCATGGGGAGGGGGAATTTGGGGCTTACACTCTGAGGCAACCCAAAGTGTTGTTGTACCAATGTGAAGGGGGTCAGAGCGACCAATGGGTGGTGGGATTGAACCTCATGGCGGCTTCCTCTGTACCTTACCTTGGTAAGGATAAAATAAATCATATTTTAGGTGGTGTGGGGCTTGGTGAACTGATGTGAAGATGGTCGGGACTGATGGATGGTGGTGGGCTTGAACCTCAGGGAGGCTTCCAACGTACCCTGCCTTGGAAAAGATAGTCATCATAGTTCGGATGGTGTGTGGCTTGGTGTACCGACATGAAGATTGGCGGGACCGATGGACGGTGGTGGGATTGAACCTCAGGGAGGCTTCCTACGTACCATGCCTTGGAAAAGATCAAATTCCTCCTAGTTCGGCTGGTGTGGGGCTTGGTGCACCGACGTAAAGATGGTTGGGACCGATGGACGGTGGTGGGATTAAACCTCAGGGAGGATTTCTACGTACCTTTCCTTGGAAAATATCAAATTCCTCATAGTTTGGATGGTGTGGGGCTTATACTCTAGGCTTCCCAAAGAAGGTGTTAGGGTCAGTGCTTGCTCTAAGACCATGTGATTCATGGTCGGTGTGAGAAAAAAGAGACATCAAAGACCTAGCGATCATGTCACGAAAGGTGCGTCCGTGGGAAGTGGAGTGGGGATTACAAGTGATCATGGCCCAAAGAGGAAACAGAGGATTACGTGTGGTTAGTATCCCAGAGACGAAAGAGGGGCTTATGCGTGGTTAGCAGCCTAAAAGAGTTGGGACTTGCTCCAGGACGGAGGCCTAATGGTGACAAAGCCCAGTGGGAGAGGGATTTGGCACCGAAGAAATGAGGGGTCCATAGTCCACCCCCTGGTCCTTGGGACTGAAGAAGAAAGGATGAGCAAGGATGCTGACTCCTACAAGAAAGGATAGGGGCTTACACCAAGATGGTTTCCCTTTCCCCACAGATAGATGCCGCTCCGATAAAGAGTATCTCATTCCATGTGAGGAATGATCTCACTCCTGTGGAGACTAGTGGGTGGGAATAATGTCCAATGTGGGGGCACCCCGCATGCAAGGCACAAGGTGAGGTCACAGTTTAACATCATGTGCTAAGGATGACTGTGCTTGGTAGTTTAACATCCTGCATTTCGGACGAGGTGGGTTTTCTCCTCACCCTTGGGACTTACATAACCGGTACCCTTTGCACCTTGGTGAAGAGAGGGGACAGGCAATTCCATGGATAGGTGGTGTCATGGTGTGAACCATTGGGGAGTTCCATGTTAGCGTGGCTATGTGAAGAAGCAATAGCCGTTAGCATGCATATGCGAAGAAGCATGAGGCGAAGCAAAACAACGAGTAGTATCATCCAAGGGACTTTAAAGTTGCTTCGTGAAAACCTGAAGGGATGCAAATAAAAGGATTTGTAGTGTGAGAGGGTCCATAGGTAGAAGCCTTGTGAAGCTCTGGTGCTCCATTTAATGGAGGGACTTCGTGAATGGTTGTGCTTTGCAAAGTGAAGTTTCCTAGGCTAGGCATAATGCATAGGTGCATATGGGAGGATCTTTGCGAAGTGGAAATGAATTCTCGAAGAAATTCCTCACGAAGCAAGGGTTCCTTACAAAGCATAACATGGGGAAGCGATATGCTTCATGATGCATAGTGAACCAGCCTTGGAACTTGGGTTACATGCACATGGGGGGTGTTTCATGAAGTGGAAATACATTCGCGAAGCAATGCCCCACGAAGCAGGGCCTTGGGAAGCCATGTTCTTCGTGATGCACAGTGTAGAGACCCGTATCTTGACGTACATTGACATTACATTACTTTTGCGGAATACATAGTACATAACGAAAACACACACACAAGGATCGTAATAGTTTAGTGTCTTTGGAAACTCGGAACGTAATCTTCTAATCGTGGGGAAAGATCTTCAATATCTCCCATAAAGATCTTCCCTTTTTTTTTACCTAAAAACCTTTCTTTATATCCTGGGGAAAAGAAAACATAAAAGGGTGAGCTCAAATGCTCAGTAAGGGTAAACAAAAGAAATATCAATCACATCATATACATAAGAACATAGCTTTTGGAAATCTTAACCTGCAAAAGAGCTCATAATATCATAACATGGGATAAATCATAGAAGTGAAAATGAGATCCCCATAATCATAACATGAAACTTGAAACTTTGTGGCATGCACACATAATCATAGAAAATCATTTCTTGTTAGTCATGACTCATTGCCAAGACTATCTTAGTGGACAAAGTCCCTTTCTGAACCGAGTTCACTCCTCGTTTCAGTCCTGTATCACTGAACCGAAATAACCTTCCGTTCCAGCCATGTCTATCTCATGAGATATAAAATCTTGACCCAATGCATTGGAGGGAGATATAGGTCCCACCCATCTCATAATGATACCATTATTATGTGTGCCACAAAATCATAAACCATACATCATAGCATAACCCATGTAATAAAAATGGGATTCTTAAACAACATGACATCATAAAACCATTCATATAAGATAAAGGAATTCATAAACATAATTCCATCACAACATAGTAAAATCAATGTAAAAATATGGATAGAAACAGAACCCTTTATTATCTTAGATGGAAAATAATTTTGATAAAACACTTGAAATGAATTCTTGAGGAAAATATCCTTTCTTCTTCAAAATCAATTCCTTTTCACAAAACATCATGCAATTTTAAAAGAAAGAGATTTTATTGAAAATAGTCATGAATTATTTTGGAGTAAGGTTCATAAAAATAAGGCTTTATAAAACCGTAAAAATCTGTTCGTGCCGTATAAGTTAAAAAAACATTCTTCGTACTTTTGTCAAAAAAGTCAAAAAGTACCTCGTACGAAAAATGAAAAAAGATTCATTTCATATCTTTTACTAAAAACACACCAAAGGGTAAAATTGGATATAAACTATTGTATAAGGATATAAATGTTACATATTGAGGAAACATCGATGTGGATGATAAAATACACCCCAGTAAATACCAAAGTATAAACAATCTCAGATAAAAATGAGATTGTGATATTTCCCTTACCTTAGGTCCGATTTGCTTTGTTCGTGTCCGAAGCTCCTGTATAATGGTTTAAATAATGTTATTGACTTATTCCAGAATCATATTCATTGTTATGATATCATATATGGTTCACTTATGACATTATATTACCCGTTCTTTTGTAAATTCCATGTTAAAGAAGCGTTTTGGGTAAAATCGTTTCATTTATCGTAGGTGTTTTGACTTGTTGTTCTTGACATAATTATTACTTATATCATGATCTACTTACTTCCAGAATATAAAATATGATTTATATATCATATATATTCAGTATATATATATATATAATAGATAGATAAATAAAATGAAAAACACCGTTCATGGAGACGGTAGTCCGTACGTACGCATGAACGCTGTTTTACTTTCCTTATTGTCTTGAAATGGAAGTAAGTAGATGACATACATATATATATATATACATAAATCCAGTAACTTTATAATGTCATATATTTCATTATTATTTCTTATATATACTTTATAATCATTCTTAAATGGTTAACATGGAGAATGAATCTCCTCGCGTCGTGGAGACGGTAGTCCGTACGTACGCACGAGCGATGATATCATTTCCATAAATATTGAACTGAATTGGAGTGGATTATACAATATATCAGAATCAATATGATGTTTTAATAACTATTTATAGTTATTCTTTACACCATTATACCCATCCATGTAAGGTGGTGGTGGAAAATAGATTACACCACGGCGTGGAGACGGTATTCCGTACGTACGCACGCGCGGTGATTTCTTTTTCCATAGGATAGATAGATGGTGAAATAGGGTTGTTTCATACTTATAATAAAATATCAGTATATGAGTGATACTGATGTTATTACTTCATAATGAAAGAACCTAAGAAGAAGAAGTGGAAGAAGAAATAAAGATGAAAGAATTGGTAACGGTAATTACCTCTTCTTTGAAGCGCCTTTTGGAGACCTCCTCTTAGGGAACTAAAATTGGTCTTTGAGGAAGACCATAACCTCTAGGATGTTTCTAGGGAAGTGGAGAAGAGATTTTGGCAGGGGTTGGCCGAGCTTGAGTGCTCAAATTGGTGTGAGGAGGAGGGGGAGGAGGTGTCCTTTTATAAGGGAGGAGAGGGGCACCTTAGGAATATCTCAAAATATTATTTTATATTAAAGTCAAAATCGGTTTATAATGGTTCCAAAGGGTCTTATTTTGAAGCTAAAGTGGGGATGGGTCTAAATCCTATCAAACAATAGGATTTATACAAGTTTAGGGTATTATTTTAAACTTATCAATTAGATTTAACTCTAAGTTAATTAATTTAACTTTTACCGTGTCTTTTTGTTTTCTTTTACTATATGGTTAATAAACTTACTATAACATGCCAAACGAACCCCAAATTGTTTATTATTAATATATATATCCTTATCTAAGTCATTTGGCCGAACCTTAGATTTTTAGGAATAAAATAACAATTAATAATATAATATTTGATTTAAAAACTATTTTGTGTCAATTTTGACACTATTTGATATATGATTTTTGTGAAAGTCATAACAGAATTATATGTTCGAACCAAGTTGATTAAATCAACACTAATATATCATAGTAACCTAGAAAATTAGTGGAATTCATAAAAAGTCTCAAATTACATTCATTTGAGTATTTATAACATCAATTATGTTAATATTTCCTTAAAAGGGTAATTTCTGCATCATCGTTGTGTCATAAATAAATTAATTTATTTAAAGTCTAAAAATTATAAATAAAATATCATTATATAGGAAATATTTTTATCTTTCTAATGAATATTTATAGTCGAATTTATCTTATGTATAACCCCATATTAAAAATGTTTTGGTGAATAAACATTGATTTTAACTCTTTTAACTCTTCTTTGAATTAAATAATAATAATTGTCCTAATCTAATCCAAGTGGGACTAAATGATAATATGTTACACTTAAGGTTGTTTTTGGTCGAGATACACTTTTCAAATAGAATTAGGACACGTGTTAGGGTAATATTAATATCATTCTTACCCTTAATTACCCTATTTACTTTTAACCGTGGTAAATAAAAGTAAAAAGTTACTATTCACCAAAAATTATTTTCATCTCATTGAACCACATTTTACTTACTGACATCACCCGTGTCTCTCGGATTTTTGAAATTCCATTCACTGAAGCGGTAAAATTAAGTTTTATGAAAAATTCAGTTTTTTAACTACCACTTAGTAGTTTCACTATTCATCAAAAAATGAAGGTTTTCAGAAAAATGCCAAAATTTCATCCTAAGCTATATTTCATATTCCGAATTCAAAAATGAAGTCTATTTTACCAAATTCATAACATAGAAGTTGCATTAATTAATTTTATAATTAAATCCCGCTGTTAAAACTAATAGCGTGTTTTTAAGAAACAATATCTATCAAAAGATTGACACTTGTTTATGTCTGGTTTAAATGTGCAATTACATCCAATGACCAACATTGTATTAAATTGTAAAAATATATTCTAAATATACTTTAAAACTACTCCAATTAATAATTTATCACTATTAATTATTTTGATTAAAAAAGTTGTTTATTAATTATAATTTAGTAATTTTCACTATTCATCAGAATATGAAAGTTATCCGAAATGTACCAAAATTTCACCTTAGGCTAAATTCAATACTCCGAATCCAAAAATGAAGTTCATTTTGAAAAATAAGATTTACAGAATTTCAAAAAGTGGTTATTACTATTCATAACGACTATTTTTAATAGAATATCGTTGTTTAGTGAAACTCGGTATTGCGTATTACACACGCTATCGAGGAAGGTCGCGATTGCGTGTAATGCAAGGCAAGTCAAGGATGCGTGTTGTGCAAGCTCCTTTTGGTGTAGCGTACAACACAAGACATTAATTAAAAAGAATATTTTTTATAAAATCTCGGGGTGTTACATTCTACCCCCCTTAAAATGAATTTCGCCCTCAAAATTTGTCGGGGTTATAAATGGTTTACTATTCGATAGTTTCTTTAATAGAAACCCACATCGTAAAGAGGAATACCAAAACCAATCTTTAAAAACAAAAGTATGAAACGTAACGGTTACCCAAATAAACTAATCATTGGGTTTCCACATAGGTGAAAATATGGATATGGAAGAGAAATCTAACCATCATGTTCTGATGGAGAGTGGTAGAGAACATGGCTATGGAAAAGCCAATAATCACAAATCCATAAATTTGTGACGATCTAAGGTACCATCCGATTCATCAGGTATAAGATCACTAGGACAACATTTTTGGTTTTCAAGATCATTTCCCTAAAGTTGAAAATTTGAATTAGAATAAATACTTTCTTTATTTTGGTACAATCTTACTGTTGTTCATGCCTTGAACAATTTCCACTTCATCTCTTAAATAAATGAAGTTGAATTTGTTATTCGTGAAGTGTTAGCAGATCATGTGATAGAATGACGGGTCATTCCATCTGTCTCAAACAAAAGGTTAGCAAAAATTATAATCATAAGTCGATCTATAGTGAGATAAAGCATATATGGTTCCTAAAATGGACTTATACTTCATATATCATACTGCTTAATATAATAAAACTAGTTTCTACTAAACAGGGACTTCTTGTAGGCCAGTGGTAGGCGATAAAGGCCAGTCGCACTTCGGTTGTGGGTTCGATTCCCACAGCCTTGTCCGAAGCGATGGGCTGTCGCCCGTCCTGCAGGTTGTCCTTTTTCTAAAAATAAATTACTATAGCATCCCATCAATAATATCGAAAAAAAAAACTTCTATCCTTAAACAGTACTCACTTATGTCCAACATAATCCATTTCAATCTTTAGGCTTATCCATAATACTGCAGTCCACTCTCATAACATAGTGAAAACGATTACCAGAGATTTAATACCATTGTTGATCCCCATATATCATAAGATATGTTTTGTTGGTCACAATCCAAACATTCAAAGGCCTTAATCTTGTACTCTCTTGAATACCCATTGAACCTTAGTGAAAACTTGAATGCAGTTAAAAGTTAACACTTTCCACATACCAAAATCCTCAAAATTCTATATACTCAAACCATGATATCACTTAGTCCTTATATCAATCATGAGCTCATGAATACTGTTAAACATTTCATTTTCTCGTTTTCCCTTCATTATGCGCATACTATCTCAATCACTTTGAATACCACATTAGACCAATACATAAATATTCCAATATTCCATGATACAACATTATTTTGGAATCCCATTACATAAAAACTTAATCATTCCACCACATCGTTGTCATATTCAACATTGCCAATAGTGATCGCATGTGACTTCCCTTTGTCCTTTGCCTTAAGCGGTTGCTCATGTCGATCATCACTAACCCTTGGATTAGGGCATTTATTGGCATAATGTCCCATCTCCTTGCACTTGAAGCATTGAAGTGTTGGTTGTGCGTTCTCTGCAGTGTTTGCTTTATTCACTTCATTAGAATCCCTTTTTCCATTACTTCGACACTCAGCTGCTCGATGACCTTCTTTTCCACACTTAAAACATTTTCTAGTCCCTTTAAGAAAATCTCCACCATGCTTCTTTCCACACTTTGTGCATAAGGAAACATTCATCTTCTTTTCACCATTATTCTGAGATTTCTCCTTGAACTCCATCTTTCGTTTCTTGTCAAAACCGTGAGATGGATATGTAACACCAACTTCCATTTCTACCTTGATAGCACAACGCACAATTTATTCATAGCTACTGAAGTCTCTTATAGCTAATGCCCTTCGAAGACTTGGTTTTAAGCCACTGAAAAATCGATCAACTTTACTTTCAGGTTGGATGATAATGCCAGATGCATACCTTGCAAGTCTTGTAAAATTCGCTTCGTATATACCAACAGATTCATCGTCCCTTTGCTTCAGTTCAAGAAACTCTTTCTCCATCTTTTTTCGAAGAATACGAGGGAAGTACTTACTGAAAAGCAAGTTCTTGAACTCGTCCCATTCCATGGACTCAATTTCATCTCTTGGCCTCGTATTCTTGATAAGATTCCACCATTGATCAGATTCACCTTCCAAACGATATACTGCTAAGATGACTTTATCATGTTCAGAACATTGAAGAACTGAAAATATCTTTTCAGTAGTACTGATCCATTGTTCAGCCACAAGTGGATCAGAAGACCCACTGAAAGAAGGTGGACGTTGCCTCATGAAGGACTCAATAGAATATTGTTCCCTTCTCTGCTCATTTGTAAGTCCAGAATGATTCATAGCTTGTGTAAGTATAGCAATAAGATTTTGCACTCCATCTCCCATAACATTTGTTTGTTCATGAGGGAAATCATTGCATTGTCCATTGCATTGATCAACACGGTTCCTTCGGGTTCCAGCCATCGTCTAAAACCCAAAAAGAATAGTGTGAGAGGCAAAAATCATGCTAGGGAAAACAACATAATAAAGGGGGAGTACCTTCAATATCCAACATCTTAGGTTTAATTCTATGATCGTTAGCGTAATTCTATTACTATAACCTATACGTATACTTATCCCTAGGGACATCCCTAGACATACCTTAGAAATATCTCTAGGGATCACACTAATGTTTTCGCATCCTAGTTTCGAAAGGTTGACTAAACCTTTCCTTTGATACCAACTGTAGAGACCCGTATCTTGACGTACATTGACATTACATTACTTTTGCGGAATACTTAGTACATAATGAAAACACACACACAAGGATCGTAATAGTTTAGTGTCTTTGGAAACTCGGAACGTAATCTTCTAATCGTGGGGAAAGATCTTCAATATCTCCCATAAAGATCTTCCCTTTTTTTTTACCTAAAAACCTCTCTTTATATCCTGGGGAAAATAAAACATAAAAGGGTGAGCTCAAATGCTCAGTAAGGGTAAACAAAAGAAATATCAATCACATCATATACATAAGAACATAGCTTTTGGAAATCTTAACCTGCAAAAGAGCTCATAATATCATAACATGGGATAAGTCATAGAAGTGAAAATGAGATCCCCATAATCATAACATGAAACTTGAAACTTTGTGGCATGCACACATAATCATAGAAAATCATTTCTTGTTAGTCACGACTCATTGCCAAGACTATCTTAGTGGACAAAGTCCCTTTCTGAACCGAGTTCACTCCTCGTTTCAGTCCTGTATCACTGAACCGAAATAACCTTCCGTTCCAGCCATGTCTATCTCATGAGATATAAAATCTTTACCCAATGCATTGGAGGGAGATATAGGTCCCACCCATCTCATAATGATACCATTATTATGTGTGCCACAAAATCATAAACCATACATCATAGTATAACCCATGTAATAAAAATGGGATTCTTAAACAACATGACATCATAAAACCATTCATATAAGATAAAGGAATTCATAAACATAATTCCATCACAACATAGTAAAATCAATGTAAAAATATGGATAGAAACAGAACCCTTTATTATCTTAGAAGGAAAATAATTTTGATAAAACACTTGAAATGAATTCTTGAGGAAAATATCCTTTCTTCTTCAAAATCAATTCCTTTTCACAAAACATCATGCAATTTTAAAAGAAAGAGATTTTATTGAAAATAGTCATGAATTATTTTGGGGTAAGGTTCATGAAAATAAGGCTTTATAAAACCGTAAAAATCTGTTCGTGCCGTATAAGTTAAAAAAAACATTCTTCGTACTTTTGTCAAAAAAGTCAAAAAGTACCTCGTACGAAAAATGAAAAAAGATTCATTTCATATCTTTTACTAAAAACACACCAAAGGGTAAAATTGGATATAAACTATTGTATAAGGATATAAATGTTACATATTGAGGAAACATGGATGTGGATGATAAAATACACCCCAGTAAATACCAAAGTATAAACAATCTCGGATAAAAATGAGATTGTGATATTTCCCTTACCTTAGGTCCGATTTGCTTTGTTCGTGTCCGAATCTCCTGTATAATGGTTTAAATAATGTTATTGACTTATTCCAGAATCATATTCATTGTTATGATATCATATATGGTTCACTTATGACATTATATTACCCGTTCTTTTGTAAATTCCATGTTAAAGAAGCGTTTTGGGTAAAATCGTTTCATTTATCGTAGGTGTTTTGACTTGTTGTTCTTGACATAATTATTACTTATATCATGATCTACTTACTTCCAGAATATAAAATATGATTTATATATCATATATATTCAGTATATATATATATATAATAGATATATAAATAAAATGAAAAACACCGTTCATGGAGACGGTAGTCCGTACGTACGCATGAACGCTGTTTTACTTTCCTTATTGTCTTGAAATGGAAGTAAGTAGATGACATACATATATATATATATATAAATAAATCCAGTAACTTTATAATGTCATATATTTCATTATTATTTCTTATATATACTTTATAATCATTCTTAAATGGTTAACATGGAGAATGAATCTCATCGCGTCGTGGAGACGGTAGTCCGTACGTACGCACGAGCGATGATATCATTTCCATAAATATTGAACTGAATTGGAGTGGATTATACAATATATCAGAATCAATATGATGTTTTAATAACTATTTATAGTTATTCTTTACACCATTATACCCATCCATGTAAGGTGGTGGTGGAAAATAGATTACACCACGGCGTGGAGACGGTATTCCGTACGTACGCACGCGCGGTGATTTCTTTTTCCGTAGGATAGATAGATGGTGAAATAGGGTTGTTTCATACTTATAATAACATATCAGTATATGAGTGATACTGATGTTATTACTTCATAATGAAAGAACCTAAGAAGAAGAAGTGCAAGAAGAAATAAAGATGAAAGAATTGGTAACGGTAATTACCTCTTCTTTGAAGCGCCTTTTGGAGACCTCCTCTTAGGGAACTAAAATTGGTCTTTGAGGAAGACCAGAACCTCTAGGATGTTTCTAGGGAAGTGGAGAAGAGATTTTGGCAGGGGTTGGCCGAGCTTTAGTGCTCAAATTGGTGTGAGGAGGAGGGGGAGGAGGTGTCCTTTTATAAGGGAGGAGAGGGGCACCTTAGGAATATCTCAAAATATTATTTTATATTAAAGTCAAAATCGGTTTATAATGGTTCCAAAGGGTCTTATTTTGAAGATAAAGTGGGTATGGGTCGAAAGCCTATCAACCAATAGGATTTAGACAAGTTTAGGGTATTATTTTAACCTTATCAATTAGATTTAACTCTAAGTTAATTAATTTAACTTTTACCGTGTCTTTTTGTTTTCTTTCACTATATGGTTAATACACTTACTATAACATGCCAAACGAACCCCAAATTGTTTATTATTAATATATATATCCTTATCTAAGTCATTTGGCCGAACCTTAGATTTTTAGGAATAAAATAACAATTAATAATATAATATTTTATTTAAAAACTATTTTGTGTCAATTTTGACACTATTTGATATATGATTTTTGTGAAAGTCATAACAGAATTATATGTTCGAAACAAGTTGATTAAATCAACACTAATATATCATAGTAACCTAGAAAATTAGTGTAATTCATAAAAAGTCTCAAATTACATTCATTTGAGTATTTATAACATCAATTATGTTAATATTTCCTTAAAAGGGTAATTTCTGCATCATCGTTGTGTCATAAATAAATTAATTTATTTAAAGTCTAAAAATTATAAATAAAATATCATTATATAGGAAATGTTTTTATCTTTCTAATGAATATTTATAGTCGAATTTATCTTATGTATAACCCCATATTAAAAATGTTTTAGTGAATAAACATTGATTTTAACTCTTTTAACTCTTCTTTGAATTAAATAATAATAATTGTCCTAATCTAATCCAAGTGGGCCTAAATGATAATATGTTACACTTAAGGTTGTTTTTGGTCGAGATACACTTGTCAAATAGAATTAGGACATGTGTTAGGGTAATATTAATATCATTCTTACCCTTAATTACCCTATTTACTTTTAACCGTGGTAAATAAAAGTAAAAAGTTACTATTCACCAAAAATTATTTTCATCTCATTGAACCACATTTTACTTACTGACATCAACCGTGTCTCTCGGATTTTTGAAATTCCATTCACTGAAGCGGTAAAATTAAGTTTTATGAAAAATTCAGTTTTTTAACTACCACTCAGTAGTTTCACTATTCATCAAAAAATGAAGGTTTTCAGAAAAATGCCAAAATTTCATCCTAAGCTATATTTCATATTCCGAATTCAAAAATGAAGTCTATTTTACCAAATTCATAACATATAAGTTGCATTAATTAATTTTATAATTAAATCCCGCTGTTAAAACAAATAGCGTGTTTTTAAGAAACAATATCTATCAAAAGATTGACACTTGTTTATGTCTGGTTTAAATGTGCAATTACATCCAATGACCAACATTGTATTAAATTGTAAAAATATATTCTAAATATACTTTAAAACTACTCCAATTAATAATTTATCACTATTAATTATTTCGATTAAAAAAGTTGTTTTTTAATTATAATTTAGTAATTTTCACTATTCATCAGAATATGAAAGTTATCCGAAATGTACCAAAATTTCACCTTAGGCTAAATTCGATACTCCGAATCCAAAAATGAAGTTCATTTTGTAAAATAAGATTTACAGAATTTCAAAAAGTGGTTATTACTATTCATAACGACTATTTTTAATAGAATATCGTTGTTTAGTGAAACTCGGTATTGCGTATTACACACGCTATCGAGGAAGGTCGCGATTGCATGTAATGCAAGGCAAGTCAAGGATGCGTGTTGTGCAAGCTCCTTTTGGTGTAGCGTACAACACAAGACATTAATTAAAAAGAATATTTTTTATAAAATCTTGGGCTGTTACACACAGTGACCTAGCCGTGGCACATGGGTTACATCTGCATAGGGGGTGCTCCGCGAAGCGTAAGTACTCGACATAGACCCGAGTCCCCTTGATGATCTGCTTCCTTTGCGAAGACCCGAGGGCTTTGTGAATGGCATCCCTCTCGGAAGAGGGGATCAATTAACACCAAGGGGAATGTACTTCGCGGAGCAAAAAGTACCTTGAGAAGCTCATGGTTCACAGAGCACAGGTGCTTCACGATTTGGAAGCTAGGAAGAGGAAAGGTAGGAAAAAGTCCATCCATCAGGCTCGAGGGGAGCCCTGTATTTATAGGCATGAGGTTCCACGAAGTAGCTCTCACTCGAAACGCAGCGAGCTTTGCGGCGGGTCGCAAACGTCACCTACCGTCGCGGAGCGGTACCACCTCCTTGCTTCGTGAGGGCTCACGAACGTCAGAGGGCGTCACAGAGCAGTCCCGCCTCCTAGCTTCGTGAGGGATCACGAACATCAGAGGGCGTCATGGAGTGGTCCCACCTCTTGGCTTCGTGAGGGCTCACGAACATCGGAGGGCTTTACAGAGTGGTCCCGCCTCCTGGCTTCGTGAGGGCTCATGAACGTCAGAGGGATTCGCAGAGCGGTCCCGCCTCCTTGCTTCGCGAGGGCTCATGTAGGGGATCTCATGCGCCGACCGCATGGATCTGGTAGCTTCGCAATATGTCCTCATGAGGTAGGCCTTAATGCTTTCGGGATATTTTTCTTTCCTCCAATTTTGGAATCAAAAAAAATATTTTTTCAATTTTAGACATTATTTTAACTATTTATCTCATTTTACTCTTTATCATGGTAACTCCTTTTTTACCTTGGTAAATTTTTACCTAAAACTGAAGTTGAAATTATAACCTAATTTGGAAATACTTATTAAAAATATAAAATCCATTTTACTGAATTCAATTTATAAAAGTTATTCAAATTAATTTTATCATAAGAATTCATAACATATAAAAATCATTTCTTTATAAAAATTGTATTTTAAGCATAAAAATTTATTTATTTTTCTTCCTTAACAATTAATAATCATTAAATGATTTATAAATTATATTTATAAACATATAAAAAATAAGTTTAATCAAAATAATTATTCAATAGTGAAAAATTTATTTTATCAAGGTAAAAATACTAAATATACAGAAAAATAATTCTTAAAAAAATATGTATTTTTAAAATTAAATGATTTTATCTTTATTTAAAAAAAATCAATAAGAATTTAATCAATGTTTATTCATTTTTTAATTTATAAAATAAATTAATTGAATTAAATTTCATACTTTATATTTGATAAATTAAACTTTTAAATAAAAAATATAATATATAATAAAAACATTGATTTTTGTTAGGTCCACTAGGCTGAATACCCTGAGAGGGGGGGTGAATCAGGGTATGACTAATTAAAAATTAATGCCCGTTATGATCTTGTTTCGCTGTTAAGAAAAACACTCTTCTCTCTTTTTCCTGCTGCACAATATAAACAGAAAGTAAAGCAAGAACATGACACATCAATTTTACTTGGTTCACCGCTAAGGGCTATGTCCAAGGAGCATACGCCGACAAGTTTCCGGTCGTACCAAATTCCAATAATCTTCACTAGCTGTGGATTACAAGGTTTAGGCTAGATCACTTCTATGCCTAGTCTCACTACCTTTACAATGTTTAGGGTTAGCTCACTACTTTCCCATGTGTCACTCCCTGTTTCTATCTCTCTCTGGCTCACTGCCGGTGGAGAGGATCACCTTCTTCCTCTTCTTAAGCTCACTGCCCAGGAAGGGAATCCACTCACAGTTTATAGACCTGTAGGTCTCTTCATTTGCATGAATGAATTCATCTTCCTCTGTGTGTAGATGCTCTGTTGAAGTACAACTTTCACCCATAGATGAATATCTCTTTGCACCGAAGGTATCGGGCAAACTTCCAGCTTTCACGCAGCCCAAAAAAAACTGCTAGAACAAACCTTACTTGGTGCGCAAGTCAACCTCGGCGCACAAGTCACAACGGGCGCGCAAGTCCTCCTCAGAAACTTGCGCGACTCAAGCTTCCTCAACTCCAAACTTGCGCGACTCTCTTCCTTTTACGCCAAAACCAATATTGGCACGCAACTGCCAACCGACGCGCAACTTCTAACACCGGCGCACAACTTCAACCTCTGGCGCGCAAGTCCCACCTGCGCGACCACACACACCACTTGCGCAACCACCACACCTACGCGACGGGAGCTCTGAGTTGAACTCCGGTAGAAAATGAGGAGGGGTGGTCCAGTATTTATAGGCAAATTGACCACCCTGCGCGACGGCGCGCAAGGCACCTGCGCGACCCAGTCTGGGCGCGCAAGTCTTCTCTCCTTTTAGACACTTGCGCGACCAACTCCCAAACTTGTGCGAACCTATTTCCTTAGCCATATTTTGATCTTCTGATCTTGAAAAAAATATGGCGGACAAGTTTCCTGTACACCAAGTTCACGGCGCGCAAGTCCCTTTTCCAAAAACACTTTTCTTCATTTGCCGATTTTCAGGCCCAAAAATTTGGCAAACACTGGAAAATGGCGCCACCTTGTATCTGATCTTTTGTACCGCCTCCAGATCATCCATTCCTTTTATCTACGTTCTTGAATCAAACATGGATCGTTTACCTCAGCTCTTGAACTCGACATTCCACCATGTAATCCTCTTTGTCAACAAATTTGTATGTCATTGTTTTACTTTATCAACAATCACTACTCAGATGTCTACTTTGTCAACAAACACAATCACCTCAAAAATGCTTCAATGATACCTTGAGGGATTTTTTCCCAACAATCTCCCCCTTTGGGTTTGTTGAAAACTCTTCCAAAACAAAGATACGTCGTTGATTCTTCAGTCTCCATTTGCCTCATTGCGATTCTGATAGCGATCAAGGATTTACTCAACACATACTCTAAGCCCACATGAGCACTGCTCGACATGAGAAACAAGAGTAAATGAAAAGTTCATCAATGAATCACTTCATCTCTGACATCCACTGTTGACACCAAACTGATACCAATTTGTACTAAACTGATACAAATTGTTGATGGACTTGTTGGAAGACCAATGTTTGGTTAGGAAATATTCTTACCACTGTCCAACACCACTCTTCTGCTTTTATCACGATCCTCAGCTGTCATGATATCTATTCTTTGATCGATCACTACTAGCATCGTCAGATTTAAATACACTCCCCCTTTTGCATTGCTCCCCCTTTCTGGCTGCTCCACCTGTCAGCTTCTCCCCGTATCAATTATGATTTATCAAATCTTCGCACTGTCTCCCCCTTGAACAATCACTGTTTGCTCATCCTTTAACAAACACTTGTCTCCCCCTTTGTCAACGAACCCAAAGGACACTCCTTTTTAGTCTGTAACATAGTAGAGAACACATATCAGCATATTAGGAAAAAACACATCATACCTCGGGGTGAGGGGGGGGGGGGTCCCACATCCACACTATTTCAAGTGCGGGGAATCGACTGAACTCCCAGAGCTAGTCGATGCCTCTCAAAAGCTTCCTTGGGTAAGGCCTTTGTCAGAATGTCTGCAACCTGTAGCTCTGTAGGCACATACTCCAACTTCACGATGCCCTGCTCAACCTTCTCCTTGATGAAATGATACTTGATCTCAATGTGATTTGTCCTGGAATGATGGACAGGATTTTTGCTAATATTTATAGCACTTGAGTTGTCACACTGGATTCCGATCGGAGACTTCACTTCAACTCCCATATCTTCAAGCTGCTGCTTCATCCACAATAACTGTGTGCATGCTTGAGTGGCCGCAATATACTCAGCTTCTGCGGTGCTCAATGAAATGCAATCTTGTTTCTTGCTTAGCTAAGAAATACACAATCCACCAAGATAGAATGCACCACCTAACGTTGATTTTCTATCATCTGCTGAACCGGCCCAGTCTGCATCAGTATATCCCAATAACTCTGTCTGAGATTTGTCGTTGTATGTCAAGCCGAAGTCCACCGTGCCCTTGATATACCGAAGTATTCTTTTCACTGCAAGCATGTGAATTTCCTTGGGATTACTCTGATATCTCGCTGCTTGGCATGTGGCGAAAACAATATCAAGCCTTGTTGCGGTTAAGTACAACAAACTTCCAATGATTTTCCTGTATTCTGTGATATTAACTGCCTTGCCATCCTCATCTTTTGATAATTTCATCTGGGTAGCAACCAGAGTCTTCATTTCCTTGGAATTATCCATTCCAAACCTTCTTAGAACCTCCTTGGCATATTTGGATTGAGAAATGAAAGTTCCATTCCTTCCTTGTGTCACCTGTAGACCAAGGAAAAACGTTAGCTCTCCAATCATTGACATTTCAAACTCATTTTTCATGAATTCGGAAAACTGTCTGCACTGAGCTTCATCTGATATGCCAAAAATTATGTCATCGACATACACTAGCACCATCATCATTTGATTGCTGTCATTGCTGAAATAGAGGTTGTAGTCAACTCCTCCACGCTGGAAACCAAGCTTCTTCAAGTACTGATCAAGCCTTGAGTACCATGCCCTTGGTGCTTGTTTCATCCCATACAACGCCTTCTTCAGCCTGCAAACTTTGTTCTCATCCTCATGAATGAGAAAACCATCTGGCTGCTCAATATACACCTCTTCTCCCAGAACCCCATTCAAGAATGAGGATTTGACATCCATCTGGAACACTTTGAACTTTCTTTACACTGCTATGGAAAAAAATAATCTAATTGTCTCCAGCCTTACAACCGGTGCAAATGTCTTATCAACATCTATCCCCTCTATCTGGGAGTATCCCTTGCACACTATTCGTTCTTTGTTTCGAATCACTGTGCCATCTTCATTCATCTTGTTGCGATAGACCCATTTAGTCCCGATGACATTCTTGTCTGCTGGCCTCGAAACAATCTCCCATGTCTGGTTCTTCTCAATTTGATCAAGCTCTTCATTCATAGCCTGAACCCAGTTTTCATCTTCAGCTGCATCGAAAAAACATTTTGGCTCCACCTGAGATAAAAATGATGTTTGCTGTAATGATTTCATTCTTCGAGTCTGAACTGGAGCTGTCTGATCACCAATGATATTTTGCCTATAAATTTCATCTCGACTCTTTGGCTTCCTTGAAGATATAGATTTGACACTTTCTTGATCATCATCAGTATCTTCTTCTGAATCAGCCTCTGCAACTTCTACTCCCCCTGTTTTGCTTACCTCATCATCACTTTCATCCAGAGTTTGTTCACTGGGTCGTTGATCAGTCTGTTCATTTTCGACTATAGTGACATCATTGCTCCCAACAATTTTTCCCAGCCTCTTGTTGAAGCATTTATATGCTTTGCTTTTCCCTGAATAGCCAAGGAATATCCCTTCATCTCCTCATGACTCAAACTTACTATGATGTTCTTTGTTGAGAATTAAACACTTACTTCCAAAGATTCGAAAGTATTTCAACGTTGGCTTCTTTCTGTACCACAGTTCATACAGAGTCTTCCCTTACTTCGGACATAACATAGACCTGTTTGAAACATAGACCGATGTCAAAACTGCTTCCTTCCAAAATTTCTCTGGTAGGTCCTTATCAATAAGCATCGTTCTTGCCATGTTTTTGATGATCCGATTTCCCCTTTCAACCACTCCATTCTGTTGGGCAGTTCTTACTGATGAAACTTGATGCATTATCCCATGTTTCTCAAGATAATTTTCAACCTGACTGTTTGTAAATTCCGTACCGTTATCAGTACGAAACTTCAGAATTTTCTTCCCAAGCATCTTTTCTGATTCCCTCCTGTACTGATTTATGCAACTGAACACCTCTGTCTTATGGGTAATGATGAATACCTAGGTAATTCTGCTATAGTCATTAATGAAAAGAATATAGTACCTTTTCCCATCTATAGCTCGTGGTGAGATTGGTCCACATACATCAGCATGCACCAATTCGAGCACTCCAGTTGCTTTTTGTTCCTTTGTCCTGTATGTCTTCCTGATGATCTTCCCTTGTTGACAAGCATCACACGTATGAGTGCGATCACGTGATAGTTTGGGAAGGTCTCTAGCAGCATCACACTTTACCAGATCTTCCATAGATGGTTGACATAGATGACCAAGTCGCTTATGCCACAACTGATTTTCTTCGTCTCTGGATAAAAAGCATGAATCTTCTTCCCTACCTACCAGGTAATGATTCCCCTTTGTTCGTTTTCCCTGTAGAATGACTATTCCATCTTTTCCTTTAACAATACCCATCTTCTTGGTAAATAGGATAGAGTGCCCAGAGTCGCATAGTTGACTGAACCTAAGCAAATTATGACTGAGACCCTCTACCACCAAGACATCAGCATGTCTCATTTCTTTACCCCAAAACATTTCTTTCCCTGAGCCAACAATCTTCAGGCCTTCATCATTTCCAAATTTGACAACTCCTTCTTTGTCATATTTGATGCCTGTAACAAGATCCTTATTGCCCGTCATGTGGGATGTGCAACCACTATCAAGGATCCAAACACCAGATCGATCTGATTCTTTAAGGGAAACCTCCACCACCACAGCCTTCTCATTTTTCTTCTTCTTGATCCATACTTTTTCATTCATACTCAGAATAGATTGAGACTTCTATTCTTTCTCAGAGTATGATGGACCAGCTTTATCTTGTAGAGAAGCAAATCTGTTCTGAATTTTTAACTCACTTGTTGGTTCATTGATTGGATGATTGTGAACATCCTGATTCTGCTTTGGCACATTTCTCTGAATGGTCGAAGTGCAATACCTATCCATGTGTCCAAATCCTCCACACAAAAAACAGTTTCCTTCAAAATATGTTCGAGAAAATCATCCTCTGTTTGGATGCCATCTCTGTTGCTGTTCCCTTCTATATCTCTTGGTAATGGAACACACATACTGTGAATGCCCCATCTTTCCACAACAATAACACCTGATATAAGGTGCATTCCTCCGTGTTACTTCAGCACTACGAGTTTCCCCTTGGGATCTCTGAGTATTCTGATTCTGCTTTGTGCTCAAATCCACTTTCAATCTCGGGACCGGTGCTTGCGGTCTAACTTCAGTTGCCACAAATTTTTGTTTCTGATTAAGCCATGACTCAGCCTTAACATATGAGTTCAATTTCTGCTTCTTTTCTTCTAAACTACTAGTCTCTTCATTCTTCTTTTTAGTCTTCGTAACGACCTGATTTCCCAATAATGTGTTGGGATTCAATGGTTTTTCCTGGTCTTTAACTTTTCTCCGCAGACCGACAACTTCCTCTTCAAGATCTTCAATACGCTTGACGTGATCTTTCACTTTTCGACTCAAGCAATCAATCTCCCTTTTCTGCTCTTCAATCTTGAGCTTATGCTCATCACCCTTTTCTGTGCGCTCTGGCCTGGAAGACTTAAGATTTTCAATTTCTTTCTCAAGCTCAGACTTCTCTTCTTCTTGTTGTTGCATGTAGAGTTTAGCATCACATACTATTTTGTTGGATTTCTTTTTTTTTGCTCGCCAAACATCTATCTCTTCAAGAGATGCTTCTAATTCATCTTCCATGTCAACTCTCCCTTCAATTTCTTCTTCTTCTTGATCAATTTCGGTTTCTTTCTTTTCTAGAGCACTACTGGCAACAACCACCATCACATTTTGTCCACGATCTTTGCAGTTTTCTATCTCTTCAACTTCTTCACTCTCAGACTCAGCTGAACTGTCTATTTCTTGTGAAAGTAGATTCTTCTTCTTAAAGAAATTTCTATTGAACGGCTTCTTCCCTTTTACATAGGCTGAATATTTTTTCATGGTAATCTCAACTTCATCTTCATCGCTTTCTTCTTGTAACTTTTTGGGGAATCTTGCAGCAAGATGACCAACCTTTCCGCATCGGAATCATGCTAGTGGAAGTTTCCCTTTAAACTTTCCTTTTCCTCTTGGCAGATTTGAAGAAAGGAATGACATCACCTCATCTGACTCTTCTTCCTCCTGAGAATATTCAATAGTGAGCCTCTTCATGGCCTTAAATTCCACCTCTTTGGATTTCCCCTTTTCCATAGCATCGTTGTCATCATTTCTCATTTCATATGCAACAAGAGTGCTGTGTAGGTTATCCAATGTCAGATCTTTCGGATCTTTATCTTCCAAAACAGAAACTTTCAGATTGAACCGAGGTGGAAGCTTTCTCAAGATGCGCTTTACGATTTTAATGTCTTCGATAATCCCACCAAGACCCCGCATGTCTTCTACCACAACATTTACCCTGTCAAAGAATGCATCAATAGACTCATCCGGGTTCATTCTCAGATCTTCATACTTGTTCCACAACACTTGCAGCTTTGCCTCTCTAACTTTTGTATCCCCTTCATAAATATTCAAGAGCTTTTCCCACATGGAATGTGACGTTTTGCATGACATTATCTTTGTATATATGGGATTGGAAAGGGATCCCCCTAAGTCATTGATTGCTTTGGAATCAGCATACAACTCTTTATGCTCTGCTTCTGATAATGCACCACTAGTAATATCAGCTGTGATACCATGCATGGCTGCTGAAAACACATCCATTCCCAGAGATCGGAAATAGTGTTGCATTCGATTCTTCCATATCTGAAAATTACATCCGTCGAAGATCGGAATCCCTCTATGATTGGTGACCTCCATTTGAGAGAAGAAAAACTCAAAACCTTTCCCTCTGACACCACTTGTTAGGTCCACTAGGCTGAATACCCTGAGAGGGGGGTGAATCAGGGTATGACTAATTAAAAATTAATGCCCGTTCTGATCTTGTTTTGCTGTTAAGCAAAACACTCTTCTCTCTTTTTCCTGCTGCACAATATAAACAGAAAGTAAAGCAAGAACAGGACATAGAAATTTTACTTGGTTCACCGCTAAGGGCTACGTCCAAGGAGCATATGCCGACAGGTTGCCGGTCACACCAAATTCCACTAATCTTCACTAGCTGTGGATTACAAGGTTCGGGATAGATCACTTCTATGCCCAGGCTCACTGCCTTTACAATGTTTAGGGTCAGCTCACTGCTTTCCCAAGGGTCACTCCCTATTTCTCTCTCTCTCTGGCTCACTACCGGTGGAGAGGATCACCTTCTTCCTCTTCCTAAGCTCACTGCTCAGGAAGGGAATCCACTCACAGTTTATAGACCTATAGGTCTCTTCATTTGCATGAATGAATGCATCTTCCTCTGTGTGTAGATGCTCTGTTGAAGTACAACTTTCACCCGTAGATGAATATCTCTTTGTACCGAAGGTATCGGGCAAACTTCCAGCTTCCACGCAGCCTAAAAAACACTGCTGGAACAAACCTTACTTGGCGCGCAAGTCAACCTCGGCGCGCAAGTATCGGCGCACAAGTCACAACGGGTGCACAAGTCCTCCTCAGACACTTGCGCGACTCAAGCTTCCTCAACTCCAAACTTGCGCGACTCTCTTCCTTTTACGCCAAAACCAATATTGGCGCGCAACTGCCCACCGGCGCGTAACTTCTAACACCGGCGCACAACTTCAACCTCTGGCACGCAAGTCCCACCTGCGCGACCACACACACCACTTGCGTGACCACCACACCTGCGCGACGGGAGCTCTGAGTTGAACTCCGGTAGAAAATGAGGAGGGTTGGTCCAGTATTTATAGGCAAATTGACCACCCTGCGCGACGGCGCGCAAGTCACCTGCGCGACCCAGTCTCGGCGCGCAAGTCTTCTCTCCTTTTAGACACTTGCGCGACCAACTCCCAAACTTGAGCGAACCTATTTCCTTATCCATATTTTGATCTTCTAATCTTGAAAAACATATGGCGCGCAAGTTTCTTGTACACCAAGTTCACGGCACGCAAGTCCCTTTGCCAAAAACACTTTTCTTCATTTGCCGATTTTCAGGCCCAAAAATTTGGCAAACACTGGAAAACGACGCCACCTTGTATCTGATCTTTTGTACCGCCTCCAGATCATCCATTACTTTTATCGACGTTCTTGAATCAAACATGGATTTTTGACCTCAGCTCTTGAACTCGACATTCCACCATGTAATCCTCTTTGTCAACAAATTTGTATGTCATTGTTTTGCTTTGTCAACAATCACTACTCAGATGTCTACTTTGTCAACAAACACAATCACCTCAAAAATGCTTCAATGATACCATGAGGGATTTTTTCCCAACAATTTTACATAAACTATATTTTTTTGGCCATGAAACGTTAATTTTTTTATTATAATTAGTTTATAAATTATTATTTTTTATTTAATTATTTTATTAATGATTTCATGAATTTCTTAAATCTATTTTATTAAAATCATTCTTTTAAAATGATAAATTTAACAAAAATATATAATTCCTAATAAAAATTCTTTAGACTGAAAGTAATTTTCTCAAATAAATTAATATATTTTTCCTTATATTCTAAAATAATTTATTTTATTTCCCATAAATTATTTATATTTTAAAAATATATATTTAACATCTAAATAAACTTTAGTTATATCAACTATATATAGATAATTCTGAACCGGTAATATGTTTACTCGTATTATACATAATATCTATATAACCATTTACAATGGTCATATTATAGGTATATTACCAATATTAAACTCTATAAATTCATACCATTCTTACTTTTAAAATAATACTTCTCATTCCTTTAATTATCCTTTAAGGTTTTATAAAATTATTTATCCATTCAAAATGTTTTTTTATCACAGGTTTAGTTCTATTTATAGTCGTTCTCAAGTGTGATGATTATCTAGGTCATTTACAAGTTGTAAAAATATTATTCTATGGTATTTATTGTCCCATTTTATTCACTTTTAAGGGATATTATCATCCATTTTATGTAATAATCAATGTTATGTAATAAATATTTTTATTTAATTTTATTATGATTCTTCATTATGAGTGAATAAAGTGTTCTTAATTCAATTCATTTTTTATGATTTATTTCATACTCAAATTTATATTCATTATAAATAATAAAACAATTAACTTATAGAAATAAAATTTATACTTAAATTTGGGATATTACATCCCACATTAAGTTAATTTCATCCTTTTTATTGTAATTATTTCTCAATGTTAGAAATAAATTAGGGTTTCCATAAGATAAAAATAATTTAAGATATAATTTTTAATAATATATCAACCTCACTATATTTTATAATACTATAAAACTCATATTTCCCTTTAGAATAGTCATATGTTAAGTCTTCTATTTATCTCAACAAATTGTCACAAATATGATTCTTTAGTTGGCTATAAGACTTAGGTGTTTCTGGAGACATACCTCGCACAACCTCATTTTCATGATCTTCTTTTCAACCAAATACTAAATAAAAAATAGTTATTGAGAATCATGATAATATCCTATAAAATAAAATCAAACCAATATATGAATATGAAATATCAATCCTAAGATGTATTATCCTATGACACCTTTATTTTAACCTTTTAAAATTTTAGTTTAACTATGACATAATTGGATTAACCTAAATCCCATCCATTTTAAACTAGGTTTCCATAAGATTTATCCTATTAATATCCATAAATTACTCATAAAAAACAAATAAATTCTACTCTAATGCCAACAAAAGTAATCTTGACCCACACTCTCTGATCCATTACAAAAAATACATAATTTGGAAACTTACTTTGATATTAACTGAGATGAACCAAAATTACACACATCATTTTACATACCATATCAATACCAAAACACACATCTGGGAAGAAAAGGTTTGATGTCTTTAGAGATTATATAAATGAACTTCTTATTTTATAATAAGTCTTCAACAACTCCCACAAAATTCTCCACACATGAATGATTACTATAATATATCCCTATATATAAATTCCTAGGTAAATGAGAAAAAATAAGATAGGATTAAACTTAAATGATTAGTAAGGGAAATAAATATCAATGATTTACATCAATTAGATGATAAAAATATCAAAGAACATGAATATGGGAGAAATAAATATTTAAAATGATTATGGGATCATAATAGTTAATTATGAAACTTAATAGAATAACACATATAATTTCATGGGAATAAATAAACACAAAAGGATCACTATTGAAGCGTAAACATATAATATGGCATGGAAACATTTGACAATAATCATGGTCCATAGGTAATTATATAGGCATTTGGTATAAATATAAGCATATAAAATCATAACCTTATGAAAATTTCTCACCAAAATCATGTCCATGTAAAAATTTATGATCATATGTAAGGGATAGTTTTTTCCTAACACCTTTTTTTGAGGTTTTTAGAGGTTTCATTGAAGGCGTGGAAGAGTGAAAGTGATGTTGAGTTGAAATTTCTATTGGAAGGGGGAGCTTCTATCATGCTCCTTTGGATTGCAGTGTGGTTTAGTTTTGGATATGGGTGTACAATGTAGCTATAGTACTTGTGTTGTAGAGTCTCAATATTAGAGCTTTTATGCCTCTATCAATATATAGGTAGCTATAACATGAGAATAGGTTGCATAGTGGATCCCCAAGGTACCAAATTCCTTTTCTATGAATTATGAAGGGTCACTGAGACATGGGATTTGAGCTATACCATGATATTATCTTGAGTTTATTGGATTTAGGAGAGATATGATAGATATTTTAGACTATATTTCAAAGTTTGGGTTTTGATTCAAACATTTATAGAGTGGGATTCTTTTTGTACCATAGTTTTTCTGAAAACCCTAAGGGTTACAACATGGTCAAAGGTGGTTGCACTGTTGTTCTGTTAAATAAACTCCTATATAAATTCAGGTTCTCTCTAAAATTTTCCTTATTTTATCCCTTATACTTAGAACCTTAGTTTTCCCAAGGATCACTTTAAGAGCATTTTTATCCCCAAGTGATTATCTTCAACCCCTAACTTCTAGATATAGTTTTGGTTAGATATCCAAGGTGTGTTTTACTCTTCCCCATCCGGTATGCCCTCTCCCATTTTCTCATTCCAAGAGATGTATAATGTATTTATTCAATTTTAGTGGGGTTTCTTAGATGTTTATGGATGAATACTCATGGTATTTATGGATTTTTTATTCCTTATAGGAGAGTTGGTTGGAGATCTAATATTGTCCTTCCATTCTTGGTCAAAGTATATTTTAAATTTCCTTTTGAGGTAGGGGATTCATGATCTTTATTTTGTTAGGTGCATGTACAGGATTACCATTCTTTGGTTTTTTTGGGTAATATTGGAATTGACCTTAATAAAGGTAATATTTTAAATTAAGAATTAATTGGAAGGGTATTACTATCGTATGTGGTTTATTATTTGTTTGTATAGCTCTTGATATTTTCTAAATAGAATGAAATTGATTACTATGATTTTCTCTGTTCCTTTTCATGGTTGATTTGATTAATGTTTTTTAACATTATAATGATGTTAATTTAAAGTGTTTAATGATAGATTCATGTGGAATTAATTACCATTATTCCTTGAAATTAATTGAATAAAAAAGCATTTCTTGAAACATGTTTATGGTTTATTCCTATCCATTGATAGCTATTGTTTATAGGTTTATTTTTCTTGAAATCTATTCTTAATGGACTGGTTAATTCAAGATGGTAATGGAAAAGGTTGTTTGTTGAAATTAAAGTTTTTAGGTCTATTTTCAGCTAAACCATAATATTATTAATTGTTTTTTAATTTTTTATACTTGATTTTATGGCCTTGGTTTCTCCCTATGTTTATTTTTATGGAAATATATTTTCTTTCTATGTATGCCTACTTTAGGTTGGTAGAGATCTTGTTGTGATTTTTTTAAACCTAGTATGGTTGGAATATTAGTGATGAATTGATGTAACATATGGAATATGTTGAGAGTGAGGATTTTAATTTTTTTGTATGGTTGTAATGGGATTATTTATGTGTTTATTGGTTTAATTCAAGAGCAAGGCTTGCTTGATTTTATTATTTCTTGATAGTTGTTTCTTTGATGGTTGATTCTTGGGATTTATAACTACATGCTACAATTTTACTATGCACTATGAGTGGATTATCGAAGTGGTATTTTAGGTTGAGTCACAGGACACCCCGATTATAAAATGGTAAATGACTTAATAATGAACTCATGGGATGAGTTTTGATGTTGGTAATGTGGAATAATAGAAACCATGGGATGGTTGGAATGAATAATATAATTTCCAAGACCCAGATTCCACTGAATGGTTCCCTATGCATGGTTGGAAATATGGCGTCAAGCACATCTCCCCAAACTCTAGAGGCTACCGACTAGTAGAGAGGGCATAGAGTGTGTCTATAGATATACTATTACATAATCACCAAAGTGTATCAAAACATGTACAAAATTACATATAAGCAGTAGATGAAGTATAACAATTAGAAAATAGGAAAATTTTAGGAATAGATAAATAAATCTAAAAGCAATCTTATATACAAATTATGATTATACATCTCATGTCAAAAAAATAGCCAAACAAGTGTACATTAAACAGTATAATACAGGTAAAAATATACCAAAAAGACCAAAATCTATCCCATATAGAATCCAAATCCTCAACTTGGTCCTGTTCTCCCCTACTAATAATAATAAATCAGGAACCTATAGCATGACACTTTCTCTTATCCATACCTGCACTAATATAGTCCGTTTGAGTACCCAACGACGACCCGAACAGGGTGCGAGATAAAATCCTAGTAGGCAACCACCCAAAGGTATAATTATATCTAGTCAATGAATATATAACAATAATAGTGTATAGTAATTAATAGAAAATGTAAAGGAGTTCTTTATGTAAATAACCCATAAATGTTTGGGTTCCCATGGACACCCGTCTTCTGCTACCTACTTTGGCCTAGTCGGAATATGTTTGAATTAACAGTCAATCCTGTATCAATTTAAAATCAAGTTCATTTAATTAATAAGTCTCATTTGATAAGAAAGTATCAAGACATTGATCATAGAACGGTGTCCCCCATGAAGATATGTGATCAAGAGATGCCAAACTAAGCCACCAATCAAGTGTAAGACAAAGAATGAATCCAAGATTGTGCTTTGGTTTGTAAGTTGAATCATGTAAATCATTCCATTAATTATTTATTTAAGAAAATAATCCCATCACTGGCATTTTTAATTTGGAATATAGGTATTTCTCTAGGTCTATCATGAACCCACACCTTGCAAGATCATCCTATGCATTCCTCATTAGAATCTTGATATCGCTCTAGGTGTGGTATAATATCATTTCCATTCGAGTCCATCCTTGGTGGTCTACTAAGGGAGATCAAGTATAACCCATTCCATATGTAATCAAATTCCATCCAAGTCTATCCATGGAAATCCATAAGGAGTACAAGTATCACTCGGGTGTATAATAGTCACCCCCATGAGTTCGTCCTTGGAAGTCCACTAGGGATTCCAAGTGTCACTCAAACACAAGAAAGGTGGTAACCAAATGAGTCCATCCGTGACATGTATATGAACCCATTCATCACCCAAGCCATATAAAAAATATTCATTCAATAAATATCATATAATTATATCAAGTTCATTACTATGATCAATTCATTTAAACCTTACCTCAGAAGGTGTCTCAAGGAGAGATATAATATTATAAGGATTCCCCTCATAATTATACCATGTGGGAATTTCATTTAAAATGGAAATTAATTATTAATAAGAAATTACATGGAAATATCCTAGGGTCATGGTCATTCCACCCCCTTTATTTTATCAATTCAATTTAAAATTTACAATTCACTATTAAACATCCAATAGGAAGGGGTAAATGGCACACCTAAAAGGTATCAAAAATCATATTCCACCCATGGTGGTCGATTTAATTATACAAATCACCCAAGGGGTTGTTCCAATTTAAGTTCCACAACCTATAATCATCAATCAATGGGTCTCATTAATTACATAGGTCATGCCTATGCATTTTAAACAAAGATTAAACACTATTTCGAGGGTGTCAGTCTAATAATTGGGAATTCGACACAACTGAATATATATGAACACTCTAACATTAAAGGAAAATCACAAGACCACCTATAGTAGGTCCATAGTAGAGTTCTCATCCAGTATCAACTTCTAATTTGACTTATATTAGTAGAAAATTGTATAACGGATGAACAACCTAGAAATAAAGAACATTAACTTTAACCAAAATAGTGATGCTGATACCAAGAAGAACAAGGAACAACCCAAAATTAATTAAGTACTAATTGATGCAGATCCAATGAGATGATCAACACTCAAATTTGAGTTCAAATGGAATAATATTATTAAAATCAACCTTTTGGATCCAAGTAGTAGCTCTTAAGATGAAGGTTCTACCAACATCATAGTATAAGAAAATTAGGTTTAAGTTACAATATATTTTAAGGAAAAATATGAAATTTCACCCTAAATAATGAGCCACATGGTTGGCCAAAACATGTGCCAACCATGTGAAACTATTGTGAGGAGGGTCACTTTGCATGTTTAGTACAAAAAATTTGACTAACCATGCATAAATCACGTATCAGCTCACTATCAAAAGATATAGAGGGTGATGTATGGGAATGTGCCTCAAATCATACAATTTTTCAAATAATGTGGGCACCTCCAACCCACTTTCTAGCCTCACACAGTTAGAAGTAACCATGTGTCCTACCCCATATGGTTTTTACTAACTGTGTAACCAGCTTGTTTTATCCCAAAAGATGGGTTCCATGCTACAAACTAGCGTTAGACACCCCTGATACCTCCATGACCTAAAAGGAAATTCATGTTAGGTTGTAATAAGGAAATTAAAGTAAAATTGATGGAATGTAAAATAATATGCACCTCAAGAAAGAACTCGGTTCTTACATACTTCTTTCCATCAATTAAATTCGTCTCTGAATTTACCTCTCAAGGGTGGTGAAGAATCTCGAAAGAATAAATCCCTCCACTAAGTACATACATCTGCCTCCTACTCTTAGTTATCTTTCTATACACAACCGTGCTACCATAGCACATGTAATAGAGAAATTGATCAGCCTTAGAGAACCTTCATGCTACAGTCTAAAATACATATAGGATGCTCCTCAAAGGATGCATCTACCTGTAACTAAAACTCCTTAAGATGAAATACATGAGATCCATTTCAATTATAACTGAACAATTGAGATACATGGAATACATCATGCATGGGCTGATACCTCATAGGTAACTGAACCGAATAGACTACTAGCCTGACTCTCTCTATAATCTCAAATGACCAGACATATCATGGTGAAATCTTACCCTATATTCTGATCCTCATATGTACCATCCTCGGTGAGACACGTCAAACTCTAGAGGTTATCTCTAACGAAAGACATAATATCTCTATCTAGACTATACAATATCGATCTGCTTCCAAATCAACTGAACCTTCTCTATAGTATCCTATATGTGATGAGGTCTAAACATAACTACCTCTCATGCCTCTAACCAGGACATGGGTGATTGGAAAGAAATACCGTACATAGCCTCATAATGTTCCATCTGAATAGTATCCTAAAATATATTATTGTAGATAAATTTAACTAGGGTTATATGCCTCTCCCAAGACCCCCAAAATTCTAGGATTCATGCTCATAGCATGTCATCAAGCACTAGTATTGTGTTATCTTACTGCCATTGGTATGAGGGTGGTATGATGTGCTCAGAAGCACCTGTGTACCCAATACCCTCTCAACCCTTTCTAAAAATGTGAATCAAAGAAGGCATCCATATATGAAATGATAGTATGGGGGACCCTGTGAGGTTGTAATATATCATAGATATACAACCTCCTAATCTCATCTACTAAAAAGGTTTTCTTAATAGGTAGGAAATGATAAACCTTTGAGATCCTATAAAAAACAACCCAAATGACATTATTTCCCTATGGTGGCCTCATCAAACCCATCACAAAGTACATTATGAAATCATCTAATTTCCTCTCAGTAATGGACAACTGCTATAAAGGTTCAGCTGGTCACTGGTGTTCTACCTTCACCTATTGATAGGTAGAACTTCTCATGACAAAACTAACTACATCTCTTTTCATACCAAGACACTAGTATTTTCAATGTAAATCCCGATACATCTTGGTGATTTCAGGGTGCACTTCCCAAGACAAAGCATGAAAATCTCACATCATCTCCTCACACATGTCTACTGAACACATACATGACCATGTATACATAAAACCTCATCCTTTCTTATGGTCTAACCAAGAGGTGGGTCCTCACCTATCACACTCTCCCATAGGACCAAGCCCTCAGAATCTGATAGCTTCCTCATCCTCACTCTCTCCATAAGGGTAGATTTCACAAATAAGTATGAATGAAAAGTTTACCCCTAACTATCCTATACCTCCAAGCACATATCAGAGAAAAATTTATAAGCTTATTCTTGAAATTGGCCTTATGAACTCCCTATATATGAGTCCTCCTACTCAATTCACTGACCACAACATTTCCTTTATTAAGCATATAAGAATTATTTATGTCAAAAGACTGTAGGTACTCAACCCACCTTTGATTCTTTAGATTCATATCCCACTATGTAAATATGTACTTGAGGTTTTTGTAGTTTGTGTACACCAAAAAATTCTCTCCAAGTAAGTAATGTCTCCAAAAATGAAATACATGAGAAAATACAGCTAACTCGAGATCGTGTGTTAGGTAATTAAACTCATGAGGTCTCAACTTCCAAGACCTGTACGCTACGACTCTATCCCCCTACATAATAACTGATCCTAGCCTAATACCTAAAGCTTTATATTAAATAGTGTAACTCCTTCCTAGCTCTAAAAAATTAAGTATCGGTATAGAATTAAATCTCCCTTTCATCCCCTAAAAGGGTAAATCACTTGTATATGACCATAAAAACTCCACACCCTTCTTAGTCAAGCTCGTGAGTAGTGCTTCTAAGCATGAGAAGTCCTATATGAAATACCTGTAATATCTATCCATCCCTAATAAACTCTATATGTCAAAGAAATTATTGGGATTCTTCTAGGAAACTATAGCTCTCACCTTATCTGGGTCAATTGATACCACAGTCTTTGAGATAAGGTGACCCAAAAAGTGAATCTGATCCATCTATAATTGGCACTTTGTGAGCTTATCATATAAATTATTCTCTCTCAGTGTATCCAATATGATATCAATATGATTGGTATGGTCATGGTGATTGTGAGAATAAAACAATATGTCTTCCATGGAAACCACCACAAACGAATCCAAATAAGTATGGAAAACTTGATTCATTAGTTCTATGAAAACTACTGGTGCATTCATGAGATTGAATGACATAACTAAATACTCATATAGACCATACCTACTATCAAAGGTTGTGATTGGTATGTATGATGGCCTAAAACACACGTGATGATAATCCAATCTCAAATTAATCTTTGAGAAAACCCAAGCTCCACAGAGGTGATAAAAAAGGTCATCTATCCACGATAGAGGATAACTTTTGTTCACCATAAATTGGTTCAATTTTTGGTAATCCACACATAGCCTAAGGGTAACATATTACTTTTTCACAAAAAGGAATGAAAACCCCATAGAGAAGTACTAGGTTAGATAAACCCCTTTACCTATAAATCCTATAGATTCCTCTTGATCTCATATATCTCAATAGTAGACATCCTTTACGAAGGAATGGATACTAGGGTATCTCTTGGCACTAGCTCGATAGATAACTCTACTTCTCTTATTATAGGTAATCCTGAAAAATAATCTAGAAAAACATACCTGAAATGATCAACCATTGGAGGGAAATCTGCCTGACGTGTTCCCTGATCATCTATACATAAACTAGCAATCTGGGATGTCATCCCATCCAACCCATGATTCCCACATTTGTCTTGGCTTACATGGACATCCCATTCACCCTTTTAAATAAACTCTTCACCCTCTGGTGATGTGAAGGTCACCCTATGGTGATAGTAATCAATGAAATCATGAAAGGGAACCAACTAGTCCATCTCGAGAATTATTCCAAAACTAGTCATATTGAGGAAAAAGAGGTCCCATATGAAGTGACACCCACCAATCCCAAGATGGAACTCACTTCACTAATTTACACCCTCTTTTCTAATCCCCAATAAAGTGTTAAGATTAATAAATCCCTCAAGTCACTAAACACTAAAACCAAGGCTCTCCACAATGATAACATATATAAATCTATGAGAGGTACATATATTGAATAGAGCATATGATAAAGTAGAATATACTAGAATAGTAATTCTCATAGTAGAAGGTCATGGATTATTATCTGAGAGTGTCAGATTCACTATGTATATTTGTCCTAATCCCCATCCCTGTGATATAGCATGGATACCCCAAGTAGATCCAATCTATTGTCATTGAAAATTTGGGGTCTGACTACCATGACCACATACAATATCTTGACCTGACCGACCAACTATACTCTAGCTCCCTACCTGACAAGAATCTACTAAACCTACTCCTACATGTGGAGCTGGTGTAGAATCTCTCTCACTTGAGTTTGGAGGAAAAATTATAGAAAAGAATTATAGATAGACTATCTTTCTGTAATATTAGAACTCGACTAGGCCTCCCATGCCCTTAGGAATCATATTTCATAATCTGCCTCACTAATGGAACCTCACCAGGCTACCTGAGGATGTTCTATTGCTGCTAATATCACTTCATAAAATCTCAAGATGATGCTTCCTACTACTGGTCAATGCATTACTAAATCTAGGTTCCAAAATTCCATGGCTCACACCCCCAACCTCTCTCAGGTTATGCTCTATATTAAGGACCTTATTTACTATTCTAGAAATTTTATTTGGATAGAAGACATTAACCTATGATCAAATGTCATACCTGATACCATCCTCAAATCACTTGAACTTTGATAAATCATCACCTATAAAAATAGTTGTGAAGTGTTGGATCTTTGTAAACCTATCTGATTTATACATAACTGATAACACACACTACTCCAAGTGCTTGAAATATCAGGCTGTATCATCACTCAACATCTCAGTATAGAAGTAATCATTAAATGATGTATGAAAATCACTCCAAGAAATCTCCCGATGATGATCTGTTTGATTAATGATATCCCACCATCTCTTGGTGGAATCACACAACATATAAGTAGTGAGATTTACCATCATCTTGGGAGGTGTATCAAGATGATCAAAGATATACAACATATCCTCTAGTCATGAATCTATAGCCTTTGGTCCTCTATTTCCCAAAAATGTGGGTGGATGCTACTACTGGAACTCACATGCCAACTCTAACATAGTTGGGGAAGGTCGTAGTGCTCCCTGAATGGTCTGCATGAATCACATAATGACCTCACAACACTATGCCTCATGACCTATGCTCAGTATAATCACTAGTGCCTTAACTAGAACTATAATAGGAATTACTGGTATCCCATGACCCACCACCTCTAGAGAATGGTCACCTCCACACTCTTTATATTAAACTAAAGGATGTTGCAGTGGCACACCTCTACAAATTCCAAGAAAATGCCTAAGATCATGAATGATATCAAAGTTCTTAGCTAAAAGTACAATTATAGAAACATGATAGGTAAAATACTTCCTATATAAGAACATAACCCTCTTCTTGTTCCTTGAGTTAGGTTTGAGTGACATACATATCCAAAGAAAGTAAGAGATATTACCTACTTCTCACTAATAAGGTCGGTCCTAGATTAAGTTTTTATTCTAGAAACAATTTCAGTTTCTATTTTATTCTCATATTCAATTCCATTATATCACAATTAATTTTAAAATGTTTAAACCAAATGGTTAAAAAATTCCAATCCACAAGGGACCATACTCTTCATGAACCAAAATATGTCATCCACCCAATACACACCATAACACATTCCAGTCCATGCGACTCATGGTCCATGACCCAATGTACCACAATTGGATGTTTAGGTTTTCTACTGTAGCCTAATAAAGAAAACACTAATTAGGTTATGGAAGGCACTCTAAGTACCAACTATGTTTCTCAATTCCCGACATAAATCAATTATCAAAAAATAGGTATATCTATCCTGAAAAATATCACAACATCATGCCATCAAGAAATGCATCCTATATGGTATGACATAATGCAAGTCCTGTGAATTATATCATGTACTTAAAATGATGCATGAGATGGAATAACCTCATCTCATTTGGTTGAAAAAAATAGAACCCACAATCCTATCAATAATAACACCACAATTCAAGTTCATCAACCAATGGTGAAATCAAATCAATTGTAATAGTCAAAATCTATAAAACAACAATTTTTATTTGAGTCAATTTGGATTTTTCCTATATATGGGTTAGCTACACCCAAGAAAAAATCATTACCAAATTCCCATTACTTTCCATCCCTTTATATTTTAGTTAAATATTAACTAGAAAATAACCTTATGATACCAACTTTCAATGTCCCTGACCTGGATGTGACTAAATAGTCCCCTGATCCAAGTTAGCCACATGGAATCAAGCACATTTCTCCAAATGCCAGAGGTTGTCGACTAGAAATGAGGTCCTAGGGTGTTTCTGGGGGGAGACTATGCCCTCATCACTAGAGGGTAGCATAGAAGATATGAAATAATAGATAATTTAAATAAGTAGTATAACAATCATACATTATATAAACAATAGGAACAAATAAATAAATCCAGAAGTAATCTCATATACAGATGATGATAATACATATCATGTCTACAAAATATCCAAAAAAGGTGTACATAAAATAGTACAATACAAGTAACAAAATAAAAAAATTACAAAAACTATGTCAACTAGAATCACAAGACTCATTTCATTCCTATGCTCCCCTACTCTTAAGTAGAAATCGGGAATCTGTAGCGTGTCACTTTCCCTTATCCATACCTACAATCATATAGTTTGTTTGGGTACCCAACAGTGGCTCAAATAGGGTGTGAGATACAATCCCAGTAAGCAAACACCCAAAGGTATAATTACATCTAATAAGTGAATATATAATAATAAAAATGTTCAATAAATACAAGAAAATTTAAAGGAGTGCTATATGTGAACAACCCATAAAGGTCTAGGTTCCCATGGACACCTGTCCTCTTCTACCTACTTCAGCCTAGCTATAATATCTCTAAATTAACATTAAATCCCATATCAATTTATAGTAAAATTAACTTAATTAAGAAGTATCATTTGATAATTAAGTTTCAAGACCTGGCCTATAGACCAACATCCCCCATGAAGATATGTGATCAAGAGATTCCTAACCAGGCTATCAATTAGGTGTAAGATAAAGACTAAATCCAAGATTGTGCTTTGGATTGGTAGAAAATTCATATAAATAATTCCATTCATCATTTATTTAATAACCCTATCCTTTAAATGGTATTCATAATTTTAAATCCATGTATCTCTCTAGGCATATCATTAACCAACTCCTTACAAGCCTATCCTAGGCATTCCTCATTGGAATCCTGGTATTTCTCTAGGTGTGTTATATGTCATTTCCATTCGAGTCCATCCTTAGTGGTCCACTAAGGGAGATCAAGTATCAACCATGGAATATGTAATCAACTACCCTATGATTTTATCCTTGGAAATTCATAAGGATTCCATGTATCACTTAGTGGTATAATAGTTAGACCCCATGAGTCATTTCATAGTAGTCCACCAGGGAGTCCAAGTGTCACTGGAGCATAAGAAAGGAAATATCCAAATTATTCTTTCCATGGTGTTCATATATGAACCCATGTGTCACCCAAGGAATATAATAAACATTCAGTCAATAAATATAATTTAATTATGTCAAGCTCATCACCATTATCAATTCATTTAAACCTCACCTCAGAAGGTGGCTCAAGCAACGAGCTAAGATTAGAAGGCTTTTCATCTTAATTATCTCAAGTGGGAATTTTATTTAAATGGGTAATTCATTATTAATAGGAAATTACATGGAAGGATCCTAGTATCATGGTTATTCCATCCCCTTTATTTAATCAATTCAAATTTACGATTTAGAATTCACTATTAAACATCCCATGGAAAGGGGTAAATGAAAAACCTAAAAGGTATCAAAAATTATATTACAAAAATGATGTTCCATTTAATTATAAAACAAACCCAAGGGGTGGTTCCAATTTAAGTTCCATAACCTATAATAATAAATAAATGGGTATAATTAATTACATTGGTCATGCCTATGCATTTTAAACAAGGATTAAAATCTATTTCAAGGGTGTCACTCTGATAATTGGAAAAAAAACCCAATGTAATATATATAAACACCCTGACTTTAAATGAAAATAATTATACCACCTACCATAGGTCTTTAATAGGGTGCTTTTCCAGTATCGGCTCCGGATTTGACTCATATCGAGAGAAAATAAAATAACGGATGAAGAACCTAGAAATATGGCATATTAGCTTGAACCCAAACAATGAATTCGATACCAAGAATAATGAGGAATGACACAAAAGGAATCCAATAATCACTAATGTGGATCTAATGAGATGATTGACACTCTAATATGAGATCATATGGAAGAACATGATCAAAAGATACCTTTTGGCTTCAAGGAGGAGCTCTCAAGATAAAGGTTCTACCAATAGAGGAGAATAGGAAAATTAGGTTTAAGTTATAATATATTTTAAGCGAAAATGTGTAATTTAACCCAAAATAACAAGAATTAGGGTTTGGATACAGGATTGTATGAAATATGCACCAATCGTGTGCCCACCTCTGTAATAAGGGGAATTTCACATGGTTAGTGCACACAGTTTGAATAACTGTGTGCAAACCATGTCTCAAACCACTGTTAAAAACCACAGAGGGTGTTGT
Source organism: Viscum album (assembly GCA_963277665.1). NCBI lineage: Eukaryota > Viridiplantae > Streptophyta > Magnoliopsida > Santalales > Viscaceae > Viscum > Viscum album. The sequence goes on along the minus strand of OY728142.1, from coordinate 1,145,804,076 downwards.
ACGAAAGTATGCCTAAAATCATACGGGTTTTCAAATCATGTGGGATCCTCCATCCCACAATCCACCCTCACACAAGTAGAAGTAACCAAGAGGCATACCCTACAAGGTTTCTACTAACCATGCGAGATGCCTTTTTTTATCCAAAAAAGTTGGGTTCTAGGCTCTAAAAAATCCTTGGACACCTCTGAAACCTCTATAACCTCAAATGGAATTTACATTAGGTTGTAAAAAGGAATTTTAACTGAAAATTTATAGAAAGTAAACGATTATGTAGTTCAAGAAATAACAGGGTTATTATAAATACTCTAAGAGCATAGAGTTGAAATATGGAAATTGGAATAAAAATTATAAAATATTGTTTGCTTGTGATGTAATGAAATGATAAAACTAGTATTGATGAGGTATAATAGATTATATGTAAATTGATTAATTATTAAATAAATGATTAGTAATTACTAATTACTAGAATGTATATGATTAGTAATGATCAATCCTGATGCTTGTTTTCTTATATGAGATCTTGTTTCCAGGAACTTTACAGTGGAAGATGAGTATCATGTGGGATGATAGTTGTAGTTAAGTTCAAGACTAGGTATTTTCCTATAGTTTGGTTATGTGATATACCATTAATTATATTTTATGATTTCATTTGCTACACTACCTGAGTCAGGAAGGCATATGATGCTAAAATGTTTTGGGTTTAAGGTGTTTTCCCCAATATCAAGGTTGGATCCCTCATCTATACTATCCCTTCTAATTTAATATGATATGTAGGAATATTTGGGCTATTATGTCTTTAGGTATTTTATATATGATTACAAGAGCTATGATGGATCTCTTTTTCACTATACATGTGTATGAATGTTGTAGCGGCTTGACGTTATAACACATACATGTATCTAATTATAGTGAAATCAGTTTCTTATAGGTGTACATGTACAAGATATAGAAGATTAAGGAATAGTTCATGATACATGGGATGTAGTGGCTCCTAGAATTACTACTTGGTTATGGATGATATGATGATAAAGAGGTTGTGATGAGTTATATGGGATGTATTATGAGACACTGATATGAATGTGATATGTATACCCAAGGTGCATGATGACTTATAAAAGAGATTATAGAACTATTGGAACAAAGGATATTCATTGATAATATTGGAGTTTGGTTTGTGTTTTTTGTCAATCTACACATGGATGACAAGGGAGTTTTCAAAGAATAGGTTCATACATTTGAGGTTGAAAGTAGTATTGAAGGTGGTGCAGTTTTCCAATGTTTTACAAATTTTTTTGGGCCTCAATATCAGGAGTTTTGTGTTGGGAAACAAAGGTTTTTTATATAGGAGTGAATGGTATGCGAAATGAAAAATATAATTGAAAAAATAAGGGAACTGCATACCTCAGAACATGGACCACGTACCATGTTCTGGGAATGGTTCGCGGTTGCGTACCTTGCAGAGGGAACGATATGTGGAGTGGTGTGAACAACCAAAAACAATTCACAGAAATGGTATGTGGTGAAGGAGCACTGTATGTGGAATGATAAAGGTGTTTAGGATTGGTGTGGTTCGCGAAACAAGAGTGGTACGTGTTGGAGGCCAACTGTATGCAGATGAAGTTCAGTGTAAAGTAAAGATTGTCGCACATTGAAAATTTGGGTAAATCAGATTAGAGAAATTTTCTGAGTTATGTGACTATTTAAGGGGAAATAATCCCCTTTGTTAAGTGAAGATATTGGGGATCAAAATTTCAGGAAGAAATCTAGTGAAGTCCAAAGTGGTTTACAGAGGAGAAGATGGTACATGGAGAGAATCATCCATGTAAGGAAAACAGTCCGTAGAAGAGAGTGCAGTTTGCGCAGGAATCTCTCACAGTACATGACAAAGCAAGGAAGTATGTGGAGCAGGACGATATGCAAAGGAGTGGATCAGTACATGGAGTAGGAAGTACATGGAGTAGGGAAGTTCACATAGGAGCTAGATGGTATGTGGAAATAGCAGCGATACATGGATACAACAGCAGTACGCGGAACACCTAAAGAAGCCTAAAAATTGTCCAAATCAGTTTGCGAAATTAATTTCCATAACATATCAGTGTATGAGAGAATAAATTAAATCTGTGGGTGATTAAGAGACTTTAACAGAACATCTATTTACAATTTAGGATTCATGATCTAATGCTAAACCATTAAAGAGACCTTCAAGTTGATAAACTGAGTGAAGATTCTTCCAATGCAGTGAGCAAGGGGGAGTCAATGAAAGTGATCCAAGGGACGTAGTGTTCTTTTCCTAAAACCTTATAAAGGTAGTGCACTTGGCATAAAATGATTGTGCTAAACTCTTGTAATCCACAACTTTTGAAGATTTGTATTTTTTCGTATGATCGACACACTGTCGGTGTATGATCCTTAAATGTATCCCTTAGTGGTAAGCCAAGTAAAATTGATGTGTCATTGCTTTGCATGTGATTGTTTATTTTCTAAACTTCCTATTCAGATAGGTTTAATAGGTTCCTACCAATTTGGGAACAATATCCATTAGTTTAAAATAAAAAGTTGATACCCTGATTCACCCCTCACCTCTCAAGGGATTCTGGGGTCCTTCAAGTGGTATTAGAGGGTAAAGGTTACTGGTATTAAATTTGTCCTATTTTTATGACCTGGATAATACAGTTAATATTAGGGGAGTTCCTTTTTTGGAAAAAAGTAACTTTCATATATGAAATAATAGGATTAGATCTCATCTAATATCTCTTGGAATTGATGAACTTTTTTCCACTACACATGGAATACAATTCACTGATCCAACCGGTCTATATATGATAGATACAAATAGAAAAATGAAGGATAATGATGCTAAAGAATATAATTCCTTAACTGAAGATCTTTCTAATAAAATATATATAAAGGTGATGAACTGTATATCAGTAAAGTCTATGTGGGAGAAACTGGAGAATATTTATGAAGGTGACAACAAAGTGAATGAGGTGAATCTTCATGTTTTACACAACATGTTTGATGATATGAATATTCACCCTAATGAAAATGTAGATTCTTTCTTCAATCAAATTACTGAAATTGATGGAGAAATTTGATGACATGGATAAGGGATAAAAGAAATTGATATTATAAATAAAATATTGAGAATACTTTCACCCATTTATAATGAAAAGTTTTTAGCTCTTGGAGAAAGTGATATTTACAAAATTTCTCTTGATAATCTCCTGAGCAGCCTAGTGGAATATGAGATGAGAGTCAACCCAGAAGATTAAATGACTTGTGTAAGAAAGGAAATGACATTCAAATCCACAGAAAAACTAGAAATTTCAAGAGATTGTGTTGATGAATATGATTATGAAAAAAAAATTATTTCCTTATTTCCAAGAAACTTAAGAAGAGAACAGAAAAATTTAATGAAAATCTACCTCTGGCTTGTTTTTGCTGTCGAAGAGTTGGGAACAATGCCTCTCGTTTCCCTAGAATTTCCAATGATGAATAAAGCAAAGATGTAGGCATTCAAAAGCCTTAGAAAATGTTTTTCAAATAGAAAGACTTCAAATATTGAAATAAATTTCAATGAAAGAGTTTTGTTTGTAAAGAAGAATATGATGTCAATGAACTCTTTGAGGAAGAAGAAGCAGAATTCAAATTTGGGAACCATGCTTCCATGATGGCTACAATTGAAAAATCAGAACCATCAAAAGATAAGGCTAGTGATAATCAGTTTACTACAGATTCCAATCCCAAGTTGCAACTTAATGATAATTTTGGTAAGATTAAGAATCAATGTAAGAGATGAAATGGGTGGAAAGGAATTGTGGAAGAGTCATCATTTATGTTGACCATATTGAAGTTAAAATTGAACGACTGGATGAATTTGTGAAAGTGTAGTCATCAATCCTTGAAAGCAAAGAAGATGTTGTGGAACTAAAACTTAGAATTGAAGTATAAGGAAAAGTCCTAAATGACATTACATCCAGACTAGAAGAGAAATACAAGAATATTGAGGGTCTAGAGCAAGAAGTTGTTACTTTGAGAATTAAACTTGAAAGTGAATCCATTTCAAAAGAAGCAAAGAAGAAAATTCTGTTCGAAAGATTATCAGATGCTGAGTTTCTATAGAGAGCTAAGCAAGGTGCTGATGGAGTTGAAAAGATTCTGAATGACCAAATACCTTCATGCATGGATAACAATGGAATCAGTTGTGGTGCTGAAACATATAATGATAGAAAAAAAGATAATTCAAAATAAAGGAATGATGAAAGATTAACCAGTTGAAAAGTCACCTAAAGTGCTGAAAAAGAAACCCTCAACACAAGCTAAAAGGAAAACTGAAAATTATCCTCTAGTATCCAGAAACGATAGGTAGACAAAATATTTTCCTAAGGATTGATACATGAGGAGTAATCAAAGTGAGAAGATATTTTCTCTCATGAAGTGTCAATTCTGTGGTTATTTGGGTCATACCATGTCATATTGCGAAGAGGAAAGGAGCTATTTGAATGGGGAAGATCTGACAAGTCAACAAAGGAGATTGATTTCATATCCTGCATCTTATAAAAGAAATATTTTCATAGGATATTGTTTTCACTATTCTAACATTGGCCATAAATCTGTGTATTGAAAGTAGAGGTATGACAGGAGAAATTCTTACAATGATCAGAGACAGGTCAATTCTCATCAACCAAATAGTGTTGCTATTTCATATAGGGTTTCTCCTTTGTAAGAAGAGTATGAATATGAAGAACCTATATACATAGAAGAGATATTTGAAAGTCTATCAGTTTCCTACACTCAATCCATTATCTCATGGAAAGAAAAGAAGAAAATTGAGAAATACAACTATGCAGAAGTAACTCTAAAAGCTACTAAGAACAACTACACTTGGATTCTTGATAGTGGATGTTCATATAATATGATAGAAAATTCATAACTATTAAAAAATATCAATAAAAAGGTAGATGAAATAGTGGGGTTTGGTAATGATGGTGCCTTTAAGATCAAAGCCATTAGAAATAATGAACTGGATAATGAAGAGATGAGGATGATAGAAGTTATTTATGTGGATGGACTGTGTCACAATCTTTTGAGTGTGAGTCAACTATGTGACTCAAGCCTTATTTTGACATTCAACCAAAAAGGCTTTACTATTAGTGGAAATTCCGGGAATTCTCTAATGAAAGGATGTAGAATAGATGGAAACTTATATTAGTTTGATAACAAAGAGAACATTTGATACATAACAGTTGAAGAAGAAAACAACTTATGGCATTGAAGATTGAGGCATATCAACCAGAAAGACATGAAAAATATATCAAAGCTAAAGATATTAATGGATATCCCCATTATGTATCATGAACTAGAAAAGACCTGTGATTATTGCATTTGAGGGAAACTAGTCTGCAATTCCTACCATCCAAAGAATAAAAGAGCATCAAATCTCCTTGACCTCATCTATACAAATGTATATGATCTAATAAATATTGATGGAACATATAGATAAAGGTACTTTGTTCTTTTCATATATGATTATAGTATAATGGCATGTGTGATTTTTATACACAGGAAGCGACAAGTTCTTGATTACATGAAAACCTATCGAATAATTGTCGAGAATGATACTGGATGAAAGATCAAAGTCATGCAGTCTTAAAATAGAGGGGAATACATGTCCATTTAATTTGAAAATTATCTAGAGAAGTATGGGATACAACATGAGGTGGAATCTATGATAACTCCATAGAAAAATAGAGTTGTCAAGCACATGAATCGATAGAAAAACAACATATCTAGAACTATACTGATCGAGAGTCATATTCCTCAACATTACTTGAAAGAGGTAGTTCATGATGCAGTGTATATTCAGAACCGAACAGGGCTATATATGGGTGAGAAAAAGACACCATATGAATTGTGGCATGGAAGTAAGCCCTCCTTGAAATATTTTAGTGTTTTTAGAAGTAAATGTTTCATTCGAAACAAAGAAGGAAACCAAGGGAAGTATGATGATAATGAAGATGAAGGAATATTTCTTAGAAAATCAACGAACAACAAAGCCTACAAGTGTCTCAATAAGCTATTGGGAAGAATTGTGGAAAGAAGTGATGTTAAGATCATTGAAGAGAAAAATATGAAATCTTCATGGAATTATTATGTTGATATCATATAAGATGAGGAAGAATGTGAACATGGAACAAATACTAATATGGAGGTAGAGGAAGATGTAAAAATATCTCAGAAGTCACATCATGATGTTGACTCAGAAGAATAATCAGAAGCAAAATCCATAGCTAGAGAGAATTTTGTCGAACCCCAAAGGAGAAACCGAAGAGCAGAGATTGATCAGGCCAACATTATCGGGGATCAAAATGCAGCTACACAGACGAGGAGAATGAGGAATAATTATCAATCTGTGTTTCTATCAGTTGTGGAACCATCCTCATTTAAAGAGGCTGCAAAGGATGAGTCATGGGTAAAATCAGTGAATGAATAGTTAGATCAGATTGGAAAAAAAACATACTTGGGATCTTGTCAAAATACTCGAAGGTCACAATGTGATTGGTATGAAGTGGATTTTCAAGAAAAAAATTGATGAGCATGGAAATGTGATCAGAGATAAGGTGTGATTGGTTTGTAAGGGATATTCAAAAATTTAAGGTGTTGATGTTGAAGATACATTTACTCTAATAAAGAGACTGGAGTCAATCAAACTATTTCCTTCCATGTCAATACAAAGATGTTATAAAGTGTATCAAATGGACTTCAAAACAGAATTCTTAAATGGATTATTGGAATAAGAAGTCTACATTGAACAACCTATGGGGATGTTTCTTAGGAATGATGAATTGATGGTTTGAAAATTAAATAAATCTCTCTATGGCCTAAAATAAGCACCACATGCATGGTACATTCAGTTGTACTCTTTTCTGAGAAAGATTGAGTTTAAAATAGGAGGATTCGATGACAATCTCTATGTGAAGATTTCTCAAAAGGAACAGTTCATGGTATTGGTATACGTGGATGATATTATTTTTAGTGGATGATATTATTTTTAGTGGAAATAGGCATGGATCAGTGGATGAATTTTCCAATCACATGAAATCATAATTTGAAATGTCCATGATCGGTGAACTCACATAATTTTTAGGGTTGCAGGTGATTCTGAAGAAGGATTACACTTTCATTTCTCAGGAAAAGTATGCAAGAGAGATGATGAAGAAATTTAATATGCATTATTCGAAACCAATTTCGACTCTGATTTCGGTTGAAACAAAGCTTGGGAAGCATAAGGACTTGACTTATGTGGATCCCACCATGTACAGAAGAATCATTTGAAGCCTATTGTACCAGATGGTGTCATGGTCAGATATTGTCTTTGCAACTTGACTGGCAGCCTGCTTTTAGAATAATCTGAAGGAAGAACATATGGTATCTGTGAAAAGAATCATGAGATACATTCAAGGTGCACATAATTATGGGATATAATTTGTTGCAGGAAGAGATAGTGAACTATCAGCATTTTTTGATGCTGACTGGGCTGGAGATATAGTGGAAAAAAAGTCTACCAGTGGTGGAGCATTCTATATTTGGAAGAAATGTGTGGGATGGTTAATCAAGAAAAAGGAAAGTACTTAACATAGTCTTGCTGAAGTTGAATATATATATTCTACCCAGGTGTGAACTCGGTTTTGGATAAAGAAACAACTGATTGACATTGGTGATGGGGTGAAACAACCAATGGTGATTTACATTGATAACAATAGTAAAATTGATCTTACGAGGAATAATGTTAAACATTCTCATAAGAAACATATTGAGACCAGATATCACTTCATCATAGAAAAATTTGAACAAGGCTTGATCAAAATATACCATGTGGGAACTGATGAGCAAGTGGCTGACATTATGACCAAGCTACTGTCAGCGGCTATGTTTGTGAAACATCGGTTGAACCTTGGTGTTCAGCCACCTCCCAGTGCATAATGAGGTTATGATATTCCCCTATCCCCAGTTGTTTTAACTTTTTTTAATATGTTTGTGGAAATGATACAGGTTTATGGGGGAGATAAGATCTAGGGGGAGTATGTTTTTTTACTCTACAAATCTAGATTCGGTTCATGGACTTTATTTCCAATGGGGGAGAATGGATAAATTCAATGAAAATTTATATATTTCTTTCTAGATATAGGAATGATGGAGAATAGAAAAATCTATAAATGCAACTATGGGGGAGAAAAGAAAAGGATGAGAACTCAATTTTGGTCCTCTATCTTGTTTTTTTACACCAAGCACTACTCACATAGACTTAGAGTGATGGATGAGTTTTTTCTTGAAGGTTCAGGTTTTGATCATGGATGACGCATCAATGAATTTATCTAGAGATTTCCAACAAACCCAAAGGGGTAGATTGTAGGAACCAAGGCAGTTCATTGATAATGTTGGAGTTTGGTTTTTGTTTTCTATCAATCTACACATGGATTTCAAGAGAGTTTGCAAATAATGGGGTCATACGTTCAAGGATAAAGGCAATATTGAAGGTGGCATAGTTTCCCAGTGTTTTCCAAATTTTTTTGGCCTCAATATTAGAAGTTTGGTGTTGGGAAACAAATTTTTTCCACATAGGAGTGAATGGTATGTGAAATGAAATATAAAATATGAAAAATAAGGGAACCACATACCTTGTAACATGGACCGTGTACCATGTTTCGAGAATGGTTCATGGCCGCGTACCTAGCAGTGAGAATGGTATGCAGAGCGGTGCACAGAATTAGAAAAAGCCCACTGATACAGTACGCGGTGAAGGCGTGTGGTATGTGGAATGAAAAAGGTGTACGAGATTGATGTGGTTCACAAAATAGGAGCGATATGTAGTGGAGGATAATAGTATGCAGATGGAGTTCAGTGTACAATGAAGATTGTCCCACATTTAAAATTTGGGTAAATCAGATTAGAAAAATTTGTGGAGTCATGTGCCTATTCAATGAGCAATAATCTACTTTGTTAAGTGAATAGATTGGAGATGAAGATTTCAGGAATAAATCTAGTGAAGTATGAAGTGGTTAACAAAGGAGAATATGGTACTTAGAGACAATCATGCACATACAGAAAAACTATCCGTGAAAGAGAGTGTGGTTTGCACAGGAAGCTCTCACAGTACGTAGCAAAGCAAGGCAATATGCAGAGCAGGATGATACAAAAAGGAGTGGAGTAGTATGTGGAGTAGGCAGTATGTGGAGTAGGACAGTTTGCAGAGGAGTTGGATGCTACGTGGAAACAACAACAATATACAGAAACAATAGCAGTATGCGGAACACCCAAGGATGCCTAAAAATTGACCAAATAGGTTTTCAAAATTAATTTCCATAACATATCAGTGTACGAAAGAATAAATTATATGTGTGGGTGATTACAGGACTTCAACATAGCATCTATTTATAGTTGAGGATGCATGATCTAATGCTAAACCATTGAAGCGATCTTCAAGTCGATAAACTGAGTGAATATTCTTCCAATCTAGTGAGCACGGGGGAGTCAACTAAAGTGATCTGAGGGACGCAATGTGATACCCCTAAAACCTTGTAAAGGTAGTGAACCTGGAACATAGTGACTATGCTAAACTCTTATAATCCAAAACTTTTAAAGATTAGTGGTTTTTAGTACGACTTACACACTGTTGGCATATAATCCTTAGACGTAGCCCTTAGTAGTGAACAAAGTATAATTTTTGTGTCATTACTTTGCATGTGATTGTTTATTTTTTTCACTTCCTATTCAGACAAGTTTAATAGCTTCCTAACAACGTAGGAATAAGATCCACCAGTTTAAAAGAAAAAGTTGACATCCTGATTCACCCCTCCCATCTCAGGATGTTCCAGGGTCCTTCAAGAACATGATTTTTTGTGTTGGGTCATGATAGAAATTGTGATGCCCCGACTCAAGTTCCACACACTAGTGCCCTAATCTGGTTGGTTACATAACCTCAGGTGTACCTCCCCATACACCAGAGGCTACATATTTTCAATGATGGTATAATATCAATCATGGGGAGACTATACCTTGTTTATAAAAGTATCACAACAGTGAAAATAAATAAGAATAACCAAATGATATAACCAATCACCAAACCAACCAGTATCACATGATTACAAAAACAATAATACAATATCCCAACTAAAACAAAAGATTTTTCCTTCCAAAATAAGTGTCAAGTGTCTAATGAAAAATCAAAATAAAGACACACTGAATCTCTCTGAAGCTGGTCCTAACACCATACCTGGTTCCCTCATCCATTCTCCATCCCAAATTAGCCATATAACACAGGAAAATTTCCCTTATCCCATCTAGAAAACATGAAGTCTATTAGGGTACCAATCATGAATCCAAATTAGGGTGTGATTACAACTCAACATGCCATAACCAAAAACATCTAAAACATTATCCAATCAATAAATGTGTATGTAGTTATATAAATAATAAAATATAGGAAACAAGGTAAACAATTTATATAATCAATTATTCTTTATTTAATCACATAACTCTCGAGTTCTTGAGGTCACCCATCCCGTCAATACCTGCTTCATCCTATACCGGAGTCTGAACTATCCCCAAGGGATATTACATATCACAATACCATGGTTATAGTCTTACATTTCAATTCAATTCATATTATAGGTAATTGGAACCACAGTCCAATGCTAACATTTTGGGCCTAGAATGTCATGGCTAGGACCCTATGGGATTTTTAAGTAGTAATTCGTGTCCCACACTCATTATCGCATGTATCAATCAAGTGGGCTTAGCAGTCCATGTACCAAACTCATTATAATTATAGTATTTGAATAAGAAATCCATGTCCCACACATGTTTATTAATCAATCACAGAAGAGAGATTTTTAAGCAGCTGGTTGTGTTCCACACTCATTATCACTATGGTATTTTGAAGTAGAATTTCATGTACCATACATGTTTATAAATCAATCACATATATCACATTTATCCCAGTTAATCATTATTGACCCATTCATTAACATTTTATATCATGGAATACCATTACAATTTATCTCAACAAATCATGATTTAATACTTTAACCACATGAAATAATATAAGAAGTTTACCATTAACCCATGTTGCGATATTCAATTCATACAACCCATTAAACCATTAAGGTCAAGTAAACTATCTCATAAACCCCATTGTAATTTAATTCATATCACATTAGTTGACCAGATACAGAATACCAATTTCCCATCAATTCACATTCACAACATTAAATTAATCAATTAACCAATTAAATAATCTAATTCCCCTAATTTCATAATCAAAATTACCCAAATCATATTTTACAAGTTCAACTCATTTGATATTCACATGGAAACTCAATTAATTAATTCCATGATTTCAAAAATTAATCAATAAATTAATTTATTCATTTAAAGATTCAATTATCAAACTTGCCAATTGAAAATCCACAACACATACACTCAATTGGAATTCAACACTATAAGGATTGAATTTAGACCAGGCACCTAAAAATTGATGATGAATGCTCACCAACGGAAATCCACAATTGAAGTGGAATGATCGAGAACATGATTTAGAAAAAGATCTATATTTGAAACATATACTATAGAAAAAATTTATTAGATCAATCAAAACCAAGATCTAGATCCACTTCCAATAGAGGAAAACATACCTTAAAATGATGAGAGAAATATAGGAGTGAGGGAGGATGCCATACAAGATGAGAATATCTTACCAGGATAGGTGTAGATCTTCAATTAAGGCTTAGATTCATAAATAAATAAGATTTTAAAGCCTTATAATCCATCTTTGAACCTCAAAAAATTATAGAAATAGGTTTACGGTCGATTAGGGTTGACTTAGGGTGAATTTTAGGGTTTCGGGAAATCATAATCTAATTTTTGGGGGATTTAATTTTTGCACGAATGGTTTCCTACTCAGGGCATATAGTTTCCCCTAAACATGTGACTAATAATGTTACTACTCTTAGGGAGTCACATAGTTACTAATATAAGGGATCACATTTTGACAATTGTGCACTAGCCATACAAATCCCCGTTATTTGGGTTCACCCGGTTTTCTCGCACGGGTGAACGGTTTGGGAAAATCGTGCACCAACCGTGCAATGCCCCACTTCCTTCCAAAAAATTACAAATTTCACCCAAACTAACCCAATATAAAACCTAAACAAGATATACTCAAAACAATACAAAATATTAGCTAAAAACTATCTTGAGAAGTCTCTAGAAAAGGTCAGGATCTTACAATATACACACCTTATAACAGCTTGTCCTGAAGCTGTACTCCCATGCATATCTAAGATTCCAAGGTAAAAAGATTGGGCCACTAAGCCCATATATCTTCTTATCTCTCCCAAGTTTCCATATGAACATGGTCATGTTTATACAATACAAGAACCAATGACATGTTCTTTCTCTGCAACACTTTCTCACTGCGATTGACACACACATCAGATGTTCCTCAATAGAGGCATCAAAGTCAAGTTTAATATCATCCACATCAATCACATGAAAAGGGTAGGGGTGATTGTGAAAAGGCTATGACACATGAACAATTCCATGAATAACACTATACCTATGTGGAAGATCCAATCATTATGCCACCATCTCGATTCTCTCCATAACCTCGAAGAGTCCAACAAATATGGGCACCAACTTGCCTTCTCTCCAAATCCTATGGTGAACCAATATAGGTAACACCAAAAGAAACACTCAATCACCCAATATAAACTCTATGGGTCATTAAAATATATTAGAATACTACTTACATCTACTCTGAGATATATCCATTAGTTTCCAAATCAATAGAACCTGCTCTGAAATCTCCTGTATGAGACTCGATCCCAACAACTTTGATTCACCTACCTCCATCCAACATAGAGGTGATATTCATGGACTACCATAAAGATCTTCATATAGTACCATATGGATAGTCTCATGATAACTGTTATTATTGTAAAACTCTACTAAATCTAGGTTTAGCTCTGAAGACCCACCGATGTCTAAGACACATGCTCAAAGCATATCCTCAAGCACCTATATCATATGTTTTAACTACCATCTATATGTGGGTGGAAAGTAATACTCAATAAAACCCATGTACCAAGTTCCTTTTGCAAGCCCTACTAGAATAATGAAGTAAAATGTGAGTCACATTATGAAACAATACTTTGTGGAACCTCATGTAGATTTACTATTTCTTGAATGTAAAAAATCTCCCAACTATTCCACTGAGAAAGTATCCTCTATAGACAAGAAGTGTGCTATTTTCAGCAGTTGGTCCAAAACCACCCAAATAGAATCATTCTTATGAGGTATCCTCGGGAGACCCACTAAAAAGTCCATAGTAACATCATCCCACATCAATTCTAGAATGGGAAATAGCTGTAGTAAACCACTAGGTCTTTGGTGCTCGACCATCACCTATTGACAAGTGTAGCATCATGTCACAAACCCTAAAATATCCCTTTTCATGACTAGACACCAATATTGTCACTGTAGTTCATGGTAAATTTTGGTCACACCTTGATTCACCACCCACTTCAAGGAGTGAAATTCACACATCGACTCCTCTCACATGCTTGTTGGCACCACAACCTGGTCTCAGACATAGATGATCTCATCCTTATCTATTTTCCAGTAGGAAGGTGACTCCCCACCTTCAAGGCTTTCCCTCAAGGCCCAAAATTCTGGATCCTCATACCACATGTCTCTAATCTGGCTCAAAAGTGTAGGATCCACTGAAAATGATAAAAGAGTCATCCTCTCTTGACCCTCCTCAGCCACAAAATGCATCTTAGATAGTAAAGGAATCATTTTACACCCATAAATAAACTCCTAAACCACTTGAGTCTATGTTTTCTTGCTTAAAGCTTCATCCACAATGTTTTCCTTTCCAATCATATATGCTAGCTCAAAATAAAATGAATCCATAGACTCATCTCGCATCATCCTCCAAATATTTAAATATCATTTTGAAAATATATACTTTAAGCTATTGTGATAAGTATAAATAGAAAAATTTTCTCCAAATAGATAATGTCTCTAACACTTCAAATCATAAACCACTATAGCTTATTCGTGATTAGGCATAGGGTAGTTCCATTCATGTGGAATCAACTACCATATCCCATATGATTCAACTTAATCTCCCTACATAAAAAATTCTCCAAGACCTATCCCATAAGAATAAAAAAACACTACATAATCCTCCCATGGATTAGGTGTGATCAATATTATTATCATTTTAAATATCTTCTTTAACTCGTGGAAGGCATTATCACATGTTTCAGACCATTAAAAATTTATTCCCTTACTGTTAAAACCTAAAAGAGGTGATGGAATAAGAAAAAGTCCTGGATGAACCTCCAATAATATCCTTCTAATCCTAGAAAAATATGGATATCAAAAACATTCTTGGGATACTCCTAAGAAAAAATTGCCTACTCCTCCTTTGGGTCCACTGAAACACCTTCCTATGAGATTAAGTGACCCAATAAGTGTACCCAATCAATTCATAATTGACACTTGGATAGATTAGAGTATAAAAAATTCTCTCTCAGTGTACTCAAGATGATGTCAAAATGCTGGGTATGATGTCATGAGTCTTGGAGTACACCAATATGTCATCTACAAACACTACCACAAACTGATATAGGTATGGGTGTAAGATTTTGTTTATCAAGGCCATAAACACTCATGAAGAATTCATTATCCCAAATGATATCACAAAGAACTAATTCAATCCATAGATACTTCAAAAGGTATTACTCAATATATCGTAAGTTCTAACTCTCAACTGATGATAACCCGATATCAAGTCAATATCTAAGAAAATGCAAGCTCCCCTCAACTGGTCAAATAGATCATCAATACATGGAAGAGGATACTGGTTCTTCACATACATCTTTTTCAAATTCCGATAGTCAACACATAAGTGAAAAGACCCATTAACCTTATTAGAAAAAAAATATAGAACACCAAGGAGACATACTCAAACAGATATACCCATTATCCATTAACTCTTCCAGTTTAGTCTTGAGCTCTTGAATCTCTGTTGGTTCCATTCTACATGGTGGAATAGAAATTGGTTCATCCCTAGGCATGATCTCAATTTTAAATTCCAAATATATATCAGGTGGAAGGACTGATAAGTCCTAAATAAATACATCCTGGAATATAACCACTATGGTTAGAAATACATCCTGTTTCACACTACCATCATCCAGTAACATGCTAGAAACCTAGGTGGTGAGCTCCCCTAGTTGCTGATGAATTGACCCCGCATGACCTTCCTGGATATCCCATTATCCATGGTTAATTTATTTGTCACCCTAAAGATATGTAAAATTAACTATCCTATGATAATAATAAATTTGGTCTTGATATGATACTAACCATTCCATACACATAATTAGGTCAAATCCCGACATATCCAGAATGTTGAGATCCCAAAGGAAAAAATACTCACCAACCTCAAGAGAACACCCCTTGCACAAATAGATGTCTCTCGATCATACTCCCAGTGATTTATTTATCATCATCACCCCACTAAAAAAAATCCAATTTTAGACTCAAATAATTCACAAGTTGTTCAGATAAAAAATAATGAGATGCGCTAGTATCAAAAAAATCACTAGCTAGCATAAAATCTATAAAACTAATACCTCAAACTTTCAATAGTCCAACCAATTTATCAACAATTTTTAGATGAAATACATCAAAATGTACTTCCCCTCTTCATTGTGATGAATTCTAAGTCCCGTAAGCTACACCAGTCTACCGATATAGGTGATCTTTCCCAGAAGCACCATGCCCACTACCTCTACTACCATAGCCAGTAGAACTCTAGCTGCCGGAATGATATGATGTATAATATACCCTTCCCACACCCTGATTATGACTGTCTTCTCCATATTTACCCATCCTTCATGGGTTCCTATAAAACCTCTATAAATGTTCTATCATGTCGTAGGATCGACACTCTACCAGTGTTCAGGGAAACTATCTGTGAAAGTGACCTGACCTACAACACTGGTGGTAGATCACTCGGGTAAGGTCCTAAGTAGCTGACCCTTCCCTCCAGGCACTCTTCTTTACAATTATCTGGTCAAAATTCTCATAATTAAGCTTCCTTATATCATAATTCATACCTCCTGACCATATAATAGAAACCACATGTCCTCTACCAAAGGCCTCCTTTAGGTTCCCCTCAGAAATGAGTGCCTAATTCACCACTTCTGAAAACTTCTTCATCGTGGAGATATTCACCCAATATTTAATTTCACATTTAATCCCATATTGAAACCAATTTTCCCTAGTTACCTCATATCCTACCAATTTTGGAAAAAAGAGATGTAAATATGTAAAGTTACCAGCATACTCCATAACAGGCATACTCCCCTAAGTCAGCCACATGAACTGAAATACCATCTCTATCTTGAGCATCTCAGGGTAAAATTACTCTAATAATATCTCATTAAATTTCTTCCACTTAGTATTCTCAGCATTCCATCCTGAGTCCGGATGTCCCACTAACGTTTCACCTGAACAGGTAACATATAATCATCCATCTTGACTCTTTTCTCAGTAGGAGTCTCTAAGTGGTTAAGTATCATCTAGATAGACTCAATCCAGAACTTAAATTCCTCAGGTCAAATATCTCTTGTGAAATTCTAAGGGTGATACAACTAGAACTACCATGTAAAACCGTACATACTCTTCATAAAATGTCTTGGGTATCTTTCCATAAATTTTATAAACTGAGAAAACTTCCCACAAAATTGCTCTCCATCTCCCTCACCCGACACTATCAATGCCTCAGGCTCCACTTATAGTGGATCATTTCTAGTCATATCCTCCTGTCATCCAATTAGAAAATTTCATCTGGAAGCATATTTATATAATTCAAAATGCACATATTAGGACACATAACACAACTTTAAAACATTTACTTAAAATGTATTGACAATAATCTATAACAAGTAATTCCCCTAAACCCCACCAAATGGTCAAAATCGAGGCACTATCACTACCCTTAACCATCCTAAATATAGGAAATGGTTAAAAAAGGTAAACTCATTCCCATTATTCAAGTTTCTCATCAGACACCCATTTTTTCACATCATTAATCATTAAAAAAAAGTCAATTCATAATAGGAAAATTTTCCTATTCAAAAGAAGAAGAAAATAAAAACATTTCAATTCGAACAACTTACCCAAAACCCGTTTTCCCATGCGTACCTAAAAATGATGCATGTAAAAATAATTCCTGACTTCCAATAATGATTCATTAATGCTCAAATCTCATTTAATTCTAGGTCACAAGTAAAATCTAAAAAAATCTTAGAAACAAAGATCACGTCACACAACAAGTGCATCAATCGAGGTGAAATAACATCAACTATAACAACACACATCAATAACAACAATATCACCCTAGGTACTTGGATTTTACCCCATACATGGGTTAGATACTCCCATTCATGAGATCTTAACCAAGGCCTAAACAATCTTATTCTCTTATCAAAATTTACTAAATTGTAATACAAAATAAAAAGAAAATAAAACTCATTTGATACCACTTTGTAATATCACGACCCGGGTGCCACACACTGGTTCCCCTAGTCGGACTATCACGTGATCTCAGGAACAACTCCCTGTATGAAAGAGGCCACTAACTAGTAGTGATGGCATAATATCCACCATGTGGAGACTATACTCTCTTTATAAAACTAGCACAACAATATAAATAAAAAATAATAAACAAATGATGTAACCAATTACCAAACAAACTAGTATCACACGATGACCAAAAAAAGAATATAATATCCAAAATAAAATAGTAGATATGTCATTCCAAAATAAGCGTGAAGTGTCTAATGAAAAACAAAAAGAAAGACACATTGAATCTCTCCCAAGAGGGTCCCAACACCATTTCTATTTCTCTCATCCATGCTTCATCATGACCCATCCATCTAACATAGGACTCTTTCCCTTGTCCTGTCCTACAAACATGAAGTCTATTCAGGTAAATATCACATATCTCGAGTAGGGTGTGAGTAAAACATAGTAGGTCACCAAGAATTGTTTCTAAAATAATATCCAATCATTAAAAATGTATGAAGTTATATAAAGAATAAAATAGAAGCAACAAGGTAAACCATTTACATATTCAATTATTCTTTATTTAAACACATTACTCCCAGGTTCTCGAGGAAACCCAACCCATCAATACCTGCTTCATCTCACTCTAGAGTCTGAACTATCCCCAAGGGATATCAAATATCACAAAACCATGGATATCATTTATTATTTCAATTCAATTAATATTACGGCCAATTGGAACCATACTCTAATGTCAAAATTTTGGGCCTAAAATGCCCTAGCTAGGACCCTATGGGCTTTGAAGTAGCTGTCCATGACCCACACTCATTATCACATGTATCAAATAAATGGGATTTCGAAATAGAAATATGTTTCCCACACACATTATCCCTATGGGATCTTGAAGTATCAATCCATGTCCCACACGTGTTTATCAATCAATCACAGAAGCGGGATTTTGAAGAAGTAGTCTATGCCCCACACTCATGATCACTATGATCTTTTGAAGTAGCATTCTATTTCCCACACATATTTACCAATAAATAAAATATATCACATATATCACATTTATCTTGGTTAATCATCATTAATCCATCCATCAATATTTCAGAGCATGGTATACAATTACAATTTATCACAAAAAATCACGACTCAATAATTTAACCACATGAAATAATACAAAAAATTCACCATTAAACAATGTTGTAATATTCAATTCATATAACCCATTAACCCATTAAGGTAAAGTAAAACACCTAATAAAACACATTTTCAATTAATTCATATCACAATTATTAACCAAATAAACAATCCCAATTTCCGATCAATTCCACATTCACAACCTTCTATTAATTAATTAACTAATTAATTAATCTAATTCCACTAATAGAATAATCACAAATACCCAAATAAAATTGACCAAGTTAAACTCATATAATATTCACATGGAAACTCAATTAATAAATTAATTTATTCAATTAAAGATTCAATTATCAAACGTTCCAATTGAAATTCCACAACACATACACACAATTGGAATTCAAGAATATGAAAATTAAATTTAGACAACCTGCCTCAAACTTGATGAAAAATGATCACCAACGGAAATCCCCAATTAAAGAGAAACAGTCAAGAGCATGACGTAGAATATGATCTAGATCTAAATCCTAGGTCCAAGATAAAAAATATTAGATCTGTCAAAACCTATGTCTAAATCCACTGCCAACATAGGAAAACAACCCTTCAAAGGGTGAGAAAAAGATGGGAGAGAGTGAGGATACCATATAGGATGAGAATCTCTTACCAGGAGAGGTAAAAATCTTCAATCCAGTCTTCTATTCATAAAGAAAATAGGTTCTAATGCCTTATAATCCATCCCAGGACCTCTAGAAAATTAGATAAATTGGTATAGGGTCAAGTTGGGTTAACTTAGGGTGAATTATGGGGTTTCATGAAATTTTAATCTATTTTTCGAGGGATTAAATTTTTGTGTGCAATGTTTCATACTTAGGGTGCATGGTTTCCCCTAACCATGAACCTCCTCTCAAGGAGTCACATGATTACTACTAGAAGGGAGAATGGTTTTAAAAACTATGTGCTAGTAAAGAGAATCCTATCTATTTGGGTTTGCACAATTTTTTGGCATGGGTTCATGGTTTGGGCACACCGTGTGCCAACCGTTTACTACCACACTTCCCTCCAAAAAATTCTAAATTCCATCCAAATACACCCAAGATAAAACCCAAACAATATATAATAAAAAAAATGAAAAATAGTACTTAAAAATGAGACTGAGACATCTCTAGAAAAGGTTGATATCTTATAGAAACAAATCAATGAGGAAGTGGATATAAGTTACCTTTCTTATTTGTATTATTTTGATAGAAAATGACTCACTTCTATTCATTAATCAACGAACTAGACATGGTGAGGATTGGTTATAGTTTTACTTATTTAAGAAATGAGTTGGCTTTATTTTTTTATTCACTAAGATTTAATATTCTTCTTTCATAAAGAATATCCTACTTAGTATTTCTGTATGCTCACCTTGTATATATTATAAACTATTTTTAGGGCCTCATGATTTTGTGGGTGATAGAGCTAGGCATTACTTTTGGAGTTTTTCAGGAGTTTTTGGTGTTTCATAGTCCATTATTAGGATTTTTTTGGTATTTTCATTTGTTATTTATTTTTTATGGAATTACATTCATGTACTGGAATGGTTTATTATCTATGTGATGGTTTTTATTGGTGGATATCATATTTTCATTTATTCCAAAAATTTATAGATAGAGGGTAATTCCTCCCATTTATATAAATTTTATACCCTTAGTTCTAGTTGCTAACATGTATTCCATAAGAGGTGGGATTTAGGGGGCCATCACCATCTTCACTACCATCCCTAGTGGGGTACTAGGGGGGGTCATGAAAGAGTGTTATTTTCTGAGCTAATAGTTGACATATATAATGAATATTTGGGATAAGAACTAGTGATAATTTCATGGGTTGGCAGGGAAATGATTTTATTGGGATGTATTACATGATTTAAATAAGAGAGACTAGATAGAGTACATGATTTTAGGGACTCCTGTGATCTGAAGAAAGGACCATCAAATTTACTGAATATACTAATAAAAGTGATACTGCTTGAAAAATTGAAACCTAGGTAAGGATCATAAATCATGATTTTTTGAACCTATGTTTGAATTTTCTAGAAAATGGGAATTATAATAGATCTTAATTAATTAATATTAAATATTCATTATTCTAGGTTAGGAGTCCCTAATATTTTTTATTTTTCAATAATGGATCTAGGATGACATCCCTATAACGTTAATGTTGAAGATGTACAGTGGGATATTCTAGTGGAAAATTGTAGAGTTAAATCATACGATAATGATGATTAGAGGAAGACACATCCAGAGTTTTAGCACCAGTGTTTGAAGAATTTTGAAGGATCTATTTTGGATCCTGATGTTGAGGCTTGGTTGGAGGAGGTAGAGATTTCCTTCAGTTTGATCCATGCATAGAGAGGTCACTTGTTTTTATTGGTTCTTACTATACTAAATGGAGATTCATGGAAGTTTTGGTTCTTTTTCCTCAGAGATAATGAGGATTTAACCATCTTTTTAGGATAGTTTTCATGATTAGTTTTAGGCCATTTTTTTCTTTGACTGTGAAGGCATATTTTTTGTAGGAGATTATTACTCTCTTACATGGGAATTCCATCATGAGGGAGTTTAATATCTAGAATAATAATGTCTTTAATTATGATTCATACCTTTTTCTGAATGAGGAGGGTAGGGAAAGACATTTTAAGAGGCTTTACATCAAGATATCAAGTTCCAGGTCACTCTATTCATATTAATGACATATTTTAAGGTGTTGGTGAAGATAAAGGTTATAAAGAGGTTGATGGAAAGGATTAAATAATTATAGGAAGGGGGTTTATATGACACTCTGTGGAGTATATATATAACCAAAAGTTCTCAATTTCTTGGTTATTTTTGGATTCATATTGAAGGGAGTCGATTAAATCATTATTTATCCCATTTCACTAGGTATAACAGTTCTTAAAATCCTTCCAATAGACCAGGCATGGTTTTTTTTACCTATGGATGTCACAAACATCAGAATCTCAAGTTCTGAACCTTACTTGGAAATTAACATGGAGATGGAGGCCCTATTTAGGATAATCCATTAGAGCAGTATTATGTGAGGAAATAAACTAGGGGTATCCCAATTTTTATTGGTAGATAGGGGGCATGGGGGGTATAGTATAACACCATAATTCCCCTTTTCCTATCGGAAAATGATCAATGCATGACTGTGGAGGTGGTCGCCATCAGGTCCAGAGAATATTTGGATTTGGACGTGGTCAGATAACTTCCTTAGGGTTTCTAGCTCTTGAAGATCTATTAGGTGTTCAACTCTACTTAAATTTTACATGGCGTATACCTTATTTTATTTAGGATCAATGCACTCTTTTATTTCACTCTGTATAGTCTATTCTTTAGGTATTGAATTAAATATTCTTTTAGTTCCCTTGGAATTTAATATGTTAGTTAGATATTGAGATAGATTATATGATGTGTGTAGAGATTGTGATTTGATTCTAGGATAACATCATCCTCAAAATTTTTTGGATGTATTTAGTGTAGGATATTATTTATTTCATCATGAGGTGTATTATATTTTATAATTCAGATAAAAAGAATTTAGTTTTTATTGAAAAGAGAGACCCTCATATGAGTCAGTTTCATGTCAAGTTCTTATCATTCATTATAGATGAGATGATTTAGAACTCAGTAGAGTATCTTCTAATGGTGTTTCCCAAGGTTGTATAATATTAAATAGATGTATTTCTAGAAGCATTTATGACACTACCCCCTCAACGTGATATTTAGTTTTTGATATAGTTGTATCTAAGTGTCACTTGGATATTAAAATCCATGTATAGGATAGAACCTTCTATGTTGTGGTGGATAACTAATAGAAAATTTTCTTATAACAACAGTATAGAACTATTAGTATAGGTCCCCACACCATTGGTATAGCCTATACCAACATTTTTGGAAGCCATTGGGTGATTTGGCATTGGGAAATACCTATCCCATTGGTTTGTAGAAAACCATTAGGAAAGACATATCCCAATGGTTTGAAAACTGTTGGTATAGGTCTTTCCCAATTGTTTTCCCAAACCGTTGTGATAGGTATGTATAAAAAAAGTTCTAGAAAAGGTTTGAAACCATAACCTCCACATTATATATCAATGAATT
Organism: Viscum album; assembly: GCA_963277665.1. Classification (NCBI taxonomy): domain Eukaryota; kingdom Viridiplantae; phylum Streptophyta; class Magnoliopsida; order Santalales; family Viscaceae; genus Viscum; species Viscum album. The sequence continues at coordinate 1,145,781,151 of OY728142.1, read as the reverse complement.
TAACACTATCCTATAGTTTCCTTTGTGAATATATTTGGATAAATATAAATATATATATTTATATGTAATTTATATATTGATTTATTTTAGTATATTTAATAAATGTACACATAAAAAATAAGGGTACCTATCCCAACGGTTCTAAAAACTGTTGGGATAGATACCCACCCTTTCCCAACTATTTTCCTAAACTATTGGGAAAAGTGGCCTCAAAGTACCCTTTCCCAATAGTTTAGGAAAACCATTGGGAAAAGTGGCCTCAATATACCCATTCCTAATGGTTTTCCCAAACCATTGGGAAAAGTGGCCTCAAAGTACGATTTTCCAATGGTTTTGGAAAACCCCTTGGGAAATTTTGACCCATTAACAATGGTTTTCCCAAACCATTCGGAAAATTAGCCTCAAAGCAATCTTTCCCAATGGTTTTGAAAAAACTGTTGGGAAAAGTGGTGTCAAAGTACCCTTTCCCAATGGTTTTGGAAAAAATGTTTCGAAATAGGACCTATACCAACGGTTTGAATAAATAGTTGGTATTGATGTGTTGGTATAGGTAGGATTTACAAGAGTGAATATAGATTCAGATTGAAAATCTTATTAAATGAGTTTTTATTTAGACCAATGTGTCACCCTAGGGTGATGTGGTTCTGTTTGTGAAGAAGAAATATGACAGTCAATATTTATGTATCAATTATTATCACTTGAATTAATTGAAAAAAATAAATGTTACCCCTATTGTGGATTAATTATTTGTTTGATAACAATATGGGAGCTAACTATTTGTCAAATATTGAATTAAGATCAAGATATCATCAGATGTGGATGAAGGATGAGATATATCCTAAAGACTACTTTCATACATCATTATGAGAATTATGATTTTTTTGTAATGACTTTTGGTGCTATGAATTATTTATCCAAGTTCATGGTAATAATAAATTATGTTTTTTTTGAATTTATAAATTATTTTTTGGTGGTTTTTATCAATGAAAGTCTTGTGTATTTGGTGTTCTATAAGGGGAATGTGGAGCAACTATGAGTTGTTTTGGGATTTATTTAATGTCATCAGGTATTTTTGAAGCCATCAAAGTGTATGTTTTGGGAACATAAATTTCATTTCTTGAGAAATTTTGTATCTCAAAATTGATTAATATTAAATATTTTGAAGGTTGAGGAATTTTTTTCTTGGGTATCCACATAGAACATTTTGGATCTGTGGACTTTCCTTAGTTTTTAAGATATTATAGGAGTGTTTTACCCTAATTTTATCATATTGTAATTCCCATGACATCTATAACTTGTAAAGATTAGGTTTCCACATGGTCTGACTAGTGCCAGGCTACTTTTGGGTACTTTAAGGAGAATTTTTCTAGTGCTCCTATTCATTATTTTATAGAGGAGAGTGTTTTGTTATAGGTTTATTGTGACACTTCATGTCTCAGATTAGATTTTATTCTAATACAATAGAGAAAAATTATTTATTACAAGTCTCAATAGTCACAACATCATTAATGTAATTATGCCACCCATTATCTTGATCATTCTTTGGTTATTTTTTCATTGAATATTTCATGGAATTACCTCTTTGGTGAATGCTTTGTGGTATTTATAGATCACAAAATATTGAGGTATATATTCTCATAGTTCTATATGAATTTTTAGTAGTGATAATGGATTAAATTATTAAAAGGATATGAACTTGATTTTTTCTATACATTGGAGAAATGGAATGTTGTGGCTGATTCTTTGAGCATAAATTCATGCTGTAATGTTGGGAATGAGTCTGGTGATGTTTGGAGAGTGATGGAAGAGCTCACTATGGTAAAAATTGATATGAGTTCAATTAATGAAAGATAATGTATTTACTAGATACCAGTGATACCATATTTGGTACGAAGGGTAGAGGAACCATAGTTTGGAGATTCCAAGGTAGAGGTTTTTCCTGATCGAGTTGTTTTTAGTAGAGCCCCTAAGGGGTTGTCTGAGGATAGTTTTCATCAAGGTTATTCTAGGGAAGGATATTTATTCCTTTAACAATGTATGATGTGGTTCTCTATGAGTTCCACAATTTCACTTTTGTGTTATATCATAGTGTTTAGAATATGTATCATTCCTTGAGAATTTTGTTTTGATAGATTGGGATGAAGATATATATTGTGAAGTTCATGTCTCAATATTTTATTTTTCAAAAGGATAAGACTAAGAATCTTCTTCCTAGTGGGTTTCATTATTCATTTGATGTTCCCTAATAGAAGTGGGAGGATATATCAATGGACCTAATCACTTATTTTCCCCAAGTTCAGGGTGGATTTAAATTTATATGAACGATCATAGGCTACATAAAAAAATCATATCACTTATTAATTAAGGATTTGATCTCAATAGATGCTTTTAGAGGCAGTATCTAGAGAAGATGGTGAGGCTTTATAGGGTTTTGAATATTATAATCTAGGACCATGATCCCTTTCATACCTCTAGGTTTTGGAGAGATATCCAATGTCATTTTGGTTCTTAGTTATTCTTTAACACCTCTTCTCATCCATAGATAGATGACTAAATATAGATTACTATTTAGATTTTAGAATACATGTTGTGTGCATGCATTTTTGATTTTGATGTTTCATGGGTGAGACACCTATCCTTGGTGGAGTTTCCTTAAAATAATATTTATCACTCTACCATGGGCATGACCCCTTTCAAATGTTGTGTGTCCAACCTTTCTAGTCTCTTTTGTGTTGGACTGAGTTTAGAGAGTCATCTATTCTTGGACTAGAATTGGTGCATAGCATTATAGAGAATATTCTAGTGATATTTTTGAAAATAAAGGTAGAAAATGATCATTATAAGTCCTATGTCGATCATAGGAGGAGACCTCTAGAGTTCGATATTGAAGATGATGTGTTCTTGAAGGAATTTTCTCATCATTTGTAGTGAAGTTTAATTCATGGGAGTAATCTTTCTCCCAATTATTTTTGGACCTTTCAAGGTGTTGGTGCATGTTGGGGATATTTCATATTGTTTGTCACTTCCCCCATATATAATATGAATTCATGAAATCTTTAATGTGTCATATATTCACCGGTATCTTCTTGATTATTTCCACATCATCAATTGGGTTGAGCTAAATATTAAATATGATGAAACCTTCAAGGAGTGGCCTATTGAGATTCATGATTTCCATGACAAGTCATATTGTGGTAAATCTATTCCATTGTTTCATGTCTTGTGGAGACATGATGTCTTAGAGGAATGCACTTAGAATATGGACTCATATATGAATGATCAATATCATGGGTTTTTTTGAATTCTATATATTAGTTTTTCTTGATTAATGAGATGATGTATGATGTTGTAAGTTTATTCCCCTTATTATTCTAAAGTTTTGTCTATGTTCTTGTTATACCTATATCCTTTAGAGGTATCTCACTAGGTGGTTGTTCCATCCCCCTTTATTTTTATTCCTAGGTTTTGATTTAAATTCTTTATGTTGATAGGTATTTGATTTAAGTTACTAATTTATCCCAATCACATTGTTTTTTGTGAATTCTTAGAGGTTTTTAGGGAAGGGACAGAAGAGTGGAAGTGTTTTTGAGATGAAATTTTATCTATAAGGGTGAGATTGTGATGTTTTCTTTCAGATTGGGACATGGTTTAGTTTAGGAGATGGTATTATAATGTAGATATGGTAATTTTGTCATGGAGTCTCAAGATTATGGTTTTTATGTCTATATCAATATAGAGGTAGTTACAATATGGGAAAAGGTTGTGCTGTAGAGCCCTAAGGATTTAGTTTCTTTCTTTTTTCCTTATAAAGGTCCATCGAGGCATGGCCTTGGGAATATGATGTGGTGTTACCCCGGTTTTATAGGATTGAAAGAGATATAGTGGACATTATGACATATATTCTAGAGGGTAGGTTTGAATTTTAACCATTGAGGCTCGACTTTCCTTACTATGTTGTAGTTTTTTCTGAAATCATTGAGGGTTATAGTGTGATCAAGGGGTTGAATCATGGTCCTATTAAATTAAATCCCATATAAATTATGTTTCCCTCTCAAATTTATCTTAATTTTTCCCTTCTTCTCTAAACCATAGGGTACTTGAGGATCCCTTTAGACACCTTTATTCTCCATTTCCTAGCTTCAACCCCTATCTTCTAGAGACTTCATGGTTGGTGATCCATGGTGTGTTTTCCTCTTTACCGTTGGTTCTAATTTCTCCCATTATCTCATTCTATGATATGACCATTAGTTTTGGTGGGGTTTATTTCATATTTATGGATGATTACTTATGGGATTATGTCCTTCGGGATCTTGGATTCCTTTTGGGAGAGGTGATGAAGATCTGCTCTTATCCTTCTATTATTGTTCTAAGTACATTGAAATATCCCTCTTGAATTAAGGGATTCATGGACTTCATTTTTTTATGTGAATGTTTTGGATTATCATGCTTTGGTTTCTTTGGGTAATAGTGAAATTGACCTTAATGAAGATAATATTTATAATTAAGAACGAATCAAAAAGGAATTGTGATTTCATGTGGTTTATGCTATAATTGGATGCCTCTTGATATTTTCTAGATAGTGTGAAATTTATTAATATGGATATTTTTTTTCACTAGCATAGTTTATATTATGAAAATTGGATAAAAATATAAATATGTAAAGTTAAAGTGGTTATTGATAGATTCATGTAGAATTAATTATTTTTCTTCCAAGGAAATAACTGATTATAAAATTATTTATTGAAACATGTTTACAGTTGATTACTAGATATTGATAAATATTTTTTATAGGTTTCTTGTTTATATGATGAATATTTAAATTTAATAGGATAATGGAAAATATTTTTTAAGAAATTAAAGTGTTTGGGTCTGTCGTGTGCCCAATATTATTGTTATTACATGTTTTATAAGATTGTTTTCATGATATTATGGCCTTGGTATCCCCTTACCTTTTTTATAATAAAAATATTTTGTTTTTCTATATATAAATTCTCTAGGTTGGTAGATCCAATTCATTGATTTGTTACGAACCTTTTACGGTTGGTATATTGGTGAGGAATTTATGGAATAGATGGAAAAGGTTGAGATCATGGCTCACCTCTTTGTCAGATATTTTTAATGGGGTTGTTTATGGGATTCATGGTTTGGTTTAAGAGTGGGTATTTTTTTATTTTCTTATTTATTGATGTGTATTTGTTTTATGATTGTTTTTTGGGTTTTTAATTATTATTTTTAGTTGAACTATGCATCATAAGTGAATTCTCCTAGTGATATTTTATGTCAAGTCCCAAGAAACTCGGATTATGGAAGGTAGAATGAATTAATAATAAACTCATGGGATGGGTGTTAATGTTGTAGATGTGTAAGAATAGAAACTATGGGATGGTTAGAATGAATTATCTAAGAAAATATAATAGAAATATCGAAATTAGAATGAGAATTATAAAAGCATGTTACGTTGTGATGAAATAAAATGATTAAAATGAGATTGATGATAGGGATAATAAATGATTTCTAAATTTATGAATTGATAAACGAATTATTGGTAAATTATAATCACTGAAAAAGATATGTTTTGTGATATAATGATTCTTGTGATCTTATATGAGATCTTTCTTCCAAGAACTTAGTGGTGTCATCTGGGTGTCATGTAGGGCAATAAATACAGTTGAGTCTAAGGCTTGGTAGTTTCCCTTATTTTGATTGTGGGATATAATATTCATTATATTTTATGATTTCATACACTCTACCACCCAATTAGATAGAAAAATCTATGCCTAAATGTTTTAGGTTTTGGGTGTTTTCCCCAATATCTTGGATTGTGAGGGAATGAATGGATGAAGTCTCTCACTTCCCTGATCTTCTTTTATATGTAGCATGGTGTGTAGGTGTATCTTGGTTATGATGGATTATGGTATATTATAAGTTATTACACATGCTCTGATGGTTCTTAATTTCACTATATGTATTTTTGTGAGATTTATAAACTTGAGGTTATAACACATATTTGTATTTGGCTATAATGACTATAGTTTCCTATAAGTTTATATGTATGGGTTTTAGTGGTTTAAGGCACAATGAGTGATACATGGGATGTAGTGGATTTCATACGTACTACTTATTTATGAATGTGGTGATTGTGAAAAAGGTTGTGATTAACTATATGGGATATAGGATGAGAAAATGATATGGTTGTGAAATGTATGAACAAGGTACAAGATGACTTATATAAGGAATTATAGCATAGGATGTTTGGTATTGTGGCATGCGAGAAATAAACTAGTGGGGATGTGGATGCATGGTAGATTTTTTATGTATATTATTTTGATATAGAATGAATAAAATATTTGTTTTACATGGTGAGGGAGCATTGGTAAAGATGATTTATAGTTTTACCTATTTAGGTAATGATTTGGTTTTATTTCTTTATTCACTAGGCTTTAGTATGATTCTTTCACATTTTTGTGAGTGGTTCTATGGAGGATCATACTGTATATTCCTACATTCTCAATCCATATATATTATAAAAAATTTTATGATCCAAAAGATCCAGTTAGGGATCGTGTTGGGAATTATTAGCTCATGTAGTTGTTCAGAAGTTTTTGGAGTTTCATGGTCACTTCATATGCTTTGTTTTTGATATTTTCAGTTTTTTCTCATTTTGTATGACATTATATTGATGTATCAAGATATTTAATTATCTATGTGATGGTATTTATTAGTGGATATCATATTTTTATCTTATTCATAAGATTTATATATAGTAGGAAATGCATCCCATTTGTATGCATTCTATAACCACATTACTAGCTGCCAATTCATGGACTATTGGAGGCGATATTCGAGGGTTATCCCTATCATTACTACTATCCTAGGAGGGGTACTAGTGGATGGGGTTGTGGAGGGTTATGAAATTGTATCTAACCATAATCATGTACATGTATAAGTTTTTGAATATAGATATCCATAATAATGTCCATACATAATGTTGTGAACATAGATAACCATAATCAAGTCCACACATAACACCATTATAACATGAGATATAAATATTTTACCAATTTATTGGAGTAATATATCATAATCACTTAATAAATAAAGATAAAAATATTTAAGTGTGCCACATGAAATAAATTATACATCTTATCATGAAAAACACATGTGAAGAAAATTAGTAACATAACATTTATAAATGGTTTCATATAACATGAATTTAATAATTTGATAGGTTGATACCAAAAATTTAATCTCCTAAAATAAATATATCAAAAAAAATTTATATGGTTATTTATTAAACATAACTTTATATACGATGGATATATTATAGGTAGGGAAAAAATATATGTTAAATAATAAAAATAATTTTCTTAAATCATTCATAAAGTTGTCATAAAAATATAGTTTTAAAATTACTTTGAAAAACATTTTACCCACAAGGGAAATAAAGAATAATTTTAAAACCTTATAAAAAAATATAAATAATGGAATATTTAAAAGAAATAATGTTAAATAATAACAAATTTGTAGTGGAAGATACAAAAAGTATGAAAGTGAAGAGAAATAAATTTTTAATATTTTTAGGTAGGTTTAAAGAAACACACATCGATGAAGGAGTTATAAATTTTACTCTATAATAGATGTAAAGATAAACATAAAAGGTATATAATATATTACATATTTATATTTTAAACTAAAAAAATAAAACTTTTTTTGGTATGAAAGAATATGGACATAGAGGACAAATAACTAATAGAGAGGATGAAAATTTTTCTTGATAATGTAATATTTTTATGATGAAAGAAATACATAAAAAAAGTATATTTTCGAATTAAAATGTAATGTTCATAAAAATAAAGAGAAAAATTACATTTTATAAATATAATTATAGAATATATCAATAATACAAGAACATGGTTAAGGAAGGAAGATTATGACTCAAGGAACAAAGATTATGTCAAGAAAAACCATTATGACTTTAGTAATGAATAAGGCAGTTGAAAATGAAATAGAGAAAATCAAATGGATCTTTAAATAACATGTATAAAAATTTAATTATGTTAAAATATGTCAAATATTTGTTATATAATCATTATAAATGAAAATATTTGATTAATACAGAACACGTCTCAAAAGGGATAATTGAGACCAAAAACCCTTATAGTCATCATATTATTTGAAGAAATAATCATTTGAAAAAGAGGTCATGAGAAAGAAATGTAAATACTTATAAAATAAAGAGTAAATACAATATAATAAAATCACATGATATTATAAACCAAACCTATAAGAATGTAACCAAAGAATAAAAAGTATGACATAATAAAATAATATTTCATTAAAAAACCCTTCCAATGTATTATTTTATGATGTAAGAATCACTAAAAATAGGACTGTGATAAATAAATTAAAATAAAGAAAAAATAAGAGTAATTAAAATATAATAAAATAATAAGGTATAATATACTAAACTTAGAATAATTAAGTTCAATAAATAAATTTAAAACTTAATGAATGGAAATTGAGTTAAATAAAAACCCATACCTTTGATACTTGTTTTCTTGAACGTACAATAATTTAATTTATAATAATCATAGACTCATTAAAAATCTATATAAAGTCCTTATTTATATTTATTAATTTTTATATTAGTCTTTTATACTCATTTATTACATATTTATTACTTATTTTCAGATTACCTTGATTATTAGTTGTTAGTAGTTTCAACCCTTCCTTTTTTATTTTTGTATGGAGGTATCAATCATCATAACATGTTCATAAGTTGAAAAAATAAAAAAATATTCATGTTAATTGAATATTAGTTCCATTATGAGTTATTAAATTCTAGGTTCATTCCATGGTATTTCCAGGTATGATTGATAAAGATGAAATCTATAACGAGCTTGTTTCAATAATTTTTAACAAAAAAGAGTTGTAAAATTAATAAAGAGTTAATTATTAATATTTAAATTAAAAAACTATAAATATAATATTATTTAATTATAAATATCATATCTTTTTAGTAATTATGTTTTTATAACCATCCCTGACAAAACTTTATAGCATTGTCCATGTAGGTGGTGGAATCAACCCAAACAAGAACATGCTCTAATCAATGGATGGGTATGATTATGAAATGATTTTAATAAAATATCATTATTAAAAAAATATTTATATTATTTAGATGTTACTAACGTGATAAATTAGTACTGTTAAGAGTTATAGGAAGAATATAAATGAAAAAATGATAAGAATTCATTACTTACAAAGAAGAAATCATATCTTATTTTAAAAGTCTTATTGGTTTTGTAGAAATTTGAGACTTATCTTGGGACTAGGGGCTAAAAAATGTCATAGGATTATTAAGAAAAGAAATATCTAATATTATATAAAGGAATCTTAATTTTAGGTTTTTTTTAGAAAGGGTGGCAGAGGGGTCATTTTATAAGTGAGGAGGAATGACATTTTATCAAATCCCTCTTTTTTCTTGTGAAATCCAATTAATTTTACATAGATAACCATAAAAAATTGTCATGGAAGGAACTTTAGTCAATATTTATCTTATACACAAATTTAAGTGTTAAGGTATGTGTATATTTTTTTCAATTTTAGACATTATTCTAACTATTTATCTCAGTTTGGCTTTTACCCTGGTAACTTATTTTGTCTTGGTAACTTATTTTTTTTGAAAAAAAATGAAATTGAAATAATTAATTAATTTGTTAATTATTATTGAAAATATTAGTTCGTTTTTATTGGATTCAATTTATAAAATTAATAAAAATTATTTTTAATATAATAACGCCTAACGCATATTTTTCAAGAAAAATGTATTTTTAAGCATAATAATGCCTTTATTCTTTTTCATTACAAAGTAATAATAATTAAATGAATTATAAATTCTATGTATATATATATATAATAAATTTAATTAAAATAATTATTAAATAGAGATCAATTTATTTTATTAAAATTAAAATACACAACATATATAAAAAAATAATTCTATAAAAAATATGTCTTCTAACGTTAAATGATATAATATTTATTTCTAACCAATTAATAATAAATTAAACAATGTTTATTATTATTTTTATTTATATAAATAATTAATTTAATTAAATATTATACTTTATATTTGATAAATTAAACTCTTATATAAAAACATATAAAAAATAATAATAACATTTTTTTAGATAAAACACATTTATTTGGCCATGAAGCATTAATTTTTTTATTATAACCCATTTATCATTTCTTAGTTTTTATTTAATTATTTTACTAATCATTACTTGTATTTCATCAATCCATTTTATTGAAATAATTATTTAAAAATAATAAATTTAATAAAAATGTATAATTTATAAAAATAATTTCTTCAAAATAGCAGTAATTTTCAAAAAATAAATTAGATCACTTTTCTATTATAAAATAATTTATTTTGTTTAAAATAATTTATTAACAATATAAATAAATAAATAAATAAATATATTTAACAAATAAATAAAATTTATTTATATAAACTATTTATCAATAATTTCAAACTGGAAGTATCCAAACAGTTTTATCGAGAAGAAACAGCTCTTGAACTTTTATTAAAAGTTAAAAGAAAAAGGAAACAAGGGAGTTGATAGGGTTAGACAAAAGGACTTTCCCTCTTACAAAAAAACCACTGATCATAAAATTACAGTTCATTTTCATAATTATAGTCATATTCATCAGCAGTTTCCCACTCTATTAATGATCCTAAGGATATCTGCATTGGTCTATTCCTGCACCAGAGTGAGCTTAACCTTTGATGCCTTGGAATATGATAGGATAGACATGTTCCTTAGAAAGTCGAAATAATCCTTTAGTAACCATATTTTTGGAGGAATAAGATTAAAACCCTCATAATCAATCATATTTTCTTTTTGAAATTTGTGATAACATACTAAAAATAGGCAGAACCACCACTATCCGAAGCCTCGAGAGGAATGTAATCATTCTCCCATGAAGAGACCTTACATTGATCCCTATCATTTTCATCTTCAAATATAACACCCTACTTACTAGAAATTCATAAAGAATTGATAACATTATGAATCTGTTGATAATAATATATATTCTATTAAATATTAGATTACCTCAAACCACCTTCTTTTGGAACCTTCCCTAGGAAATAAATTTCCAATGGATGCACTATGAAACCTTAAACCAGATATAAGGCTATGAAAGAATGTCCTCTAATATAGCCCTTGAATATCCTCATGATTATTCTATCAAATACAATGCAACTCCTCTATTGGTTTCTGATTCTCCTAACCCTATTTATACGAAAAAAACAGAAATATAGTTTCAGTATTCACACCATGATGAGGAGAAAAATGATCATGTGAAACCCCTTGAAATTTCATGTTCATGTTTGCACCCAAAGAAGAATATTATTTACCTGAGTCTGGTAATAATAAAATTTTCTCCAACCCATTATTGAATCCTCCCCCCTTTAAGTTCCATTTCATAAGATTAATAAGGACCAACATGACTATAAGTAGTACATACATTCCCTCTAGTGGTTCCATTACCACTTTGATTGCAATCTAGTGCTTCATCAAGTATATTTCCCTTATCATGTATCCTACAACTATTAGAACTATTCCCTTTAAAAGAGTATAAAGAAAAGATCACATACTTATGAAACTTCTCCTTTATGTTCTTAATCATCTTGAATCTAGTAAAAAAACTTGTAGCTTCTCATATATGATTTTGAGATGAAGATCATCAATATGAGTTGAAATAATTGATTTTTTAGTAAGTGTATCAGAATTTTATAACTCAACAAGGATCCATGAAAAGTGACCAAACTAACCATCCTTAGTAGACTTATCCATCTTGATGGGTACATGACTCACTGAAGCAATATCAAAAAAAATCCTTAGGTTCAATAGGATCTAGTTTAAATAGAATGCATGAATCCATATGCATTTTCTTCTATTTTTAACAGTGAATAGTTTAAATTTTACATCCCAATATTAGATACAAAGTATATATGGTCTTAGAGCTAGTGAGACAAAACACCATGCTTACCATTTTAGATCATCATATTGGAAGAGAATATGAAAATAACCCTAGATTATTTGAATATTTCTTGATTACTCTAAGACCCAAGTTTTTACAAGTTAGTTATTAAGATCATCCACCATCTATGGTTTCGATATTGAAGGCAATAAAACCCTAGTGATGATAGAAAAATTTAAAATATTAAGACTATAGATAATTGATTACTAATTGGAAAGAATTTGAGATGTTATCCCAATGTTATTAATTTGTTCATAACGTTTTATTTACTCCCATTACTAATTTTATATGAGAGGTGCATAATTGGTGTGAAATACTCATTTTTCAATATTAAATATAATTTTTGAGCATTATTTTTATTAATGTAGATTTGATTCATTCTACTATTTTAATTATAATTGTATACCTATTTATCCAAATTGTTAGATTATTTTTTTAGGGTTAATTATTCATAATACTACATATCATTAGACTAGAGATTTTCCCAATTCATCCATTTGAAGGTTTATATGGACCACACAAGAAGGCCCAAAAAATATATGATGAAAATTGGACCTTCCATGAAGATAGAATTTATGGGATCACTTTAGAAGACCAACTTCTACAAAACTCTCAAATATGTTACACGTAATCCATATACATCTTAGATAAAATTTTCAAGTCCCAAATACAAATACAAGGGGCCCAACTGATGTTTTGAAGTCCAATCCCCCATTCTGTGTGGGATTTCAAAGCATCACAAAATCCTTGAATTTTATCCAAATATTGAAATCTAATTGACCTGAAATTTTATGGCGTGAATGAAATGATATATAGTAACAAATTTTTTGAAGAAATGGTTCTGATTTTAGGGCATATTCCTATCTAAAAATAGATTCACATTATGGACATTGAAAAAGTCAGGATTAAAATGGATGATAAAACATTGTTTAATAAAATTTCCATAAAATTGGCTCCAAAAGTACAATGTATGCAAAAATTTTAGGGTATACTTTTAAAATCCATATATAAATGTTTTAAGAAGAATCTTTCTCTAGATTAATCTATCTAAATTATAAAATTAGTGATCCAAGTGGAGGGGAAGATTGGGAATGCAAGCATTCCACCACCTTGGGCTATAATTTCGTCCCCTTATTCTCCTTGTAAAGGGTTGGAATTTCATCACTTAAGGATGAGATTTGGAAAGAAATTATACTTGAAAAGGGCCTTTTATAAATTTAGTTAATCTTGTTTTAACAAGAGAGACCACTCCTATACTTTTTTTTCATGTTTATTTACGCTTATTTTCAATTGTAATCGTGCAAGTTTGTTTTATTTTTGATTGAATATTAATGCACGCTTCTTCATCATCTTCATTAATCATCATCAAAATTATATTGTGAAATATTAATAGTCTTAATTTAGTTTAAATAAAGTTTTAAAACATTCACTTTTCTCACTTTCTCATTCAATCAAAAGTGTTTTTACCCCTCTTTATATTTTGTGTGTCTGTTCACTGCACTGCTCTTTTCTTGTCCCATTTTTTTCTTATATTTTTAACTGATCGCCTTAAAAATTCCAACCATATTATTAAACACCAAAATTAATGGGAAAATATATCATTGGGGTGAGTCATAATTTTAGTATGTTAAGTGATTGAGGTCTTTCACTCATTTAACGTTATTTGAATTAATATTGTGTATGTCAAATAAAATATGTTATGGATTAATGAAATATTTGTGACATGTGGATTCCATGGATGATTGGAACCAAAAATAAACATGGGTTCATAAAATACCAAACCATCCATCAAGGAGATTTTATAATGATTATAACTCAATTTAAGGCTTGGATTAAAGCCAAACAAATTAGGAGTTCTGATTAAAATCACCTCGTGAAGTAGAAGTTAATTTAAAGAAAATGTTTTGCAAAGATTAGGGATATAAAAAACATAACTCCATAATAATGAAATGATCCCCATATTTATAAAAATTGTTAAATCAAACTTCATTAATCAATAAATGTAATTAAGATCAAAACAAAATCCCCAGTCAAAACATAATCACAAAAAACAATCGATTATTAAAAAATTACCATCGTTAAGGATTCTACCTAAGTACTGATAAAAACATTAGTAGAGTCCTGAACCATTGAATGGTTGATAGGAATTAATCATCAATGATTAAAATGGAACCATTACCAGGGATGGGGAAACTATTAGTCTGTAGTTTTTAATTTCAAAGAAGACAAAGAAATAATATTCAAAAACAAATAATAAACAAAAAAATCAGAAAAAAACACAAAGAAAAACCCAACTTCCCATAAAATTCATAAACTGAAAAACCACAAAGATAAACCCGCCTTACCAATACTTAAAAACCTATATGAATGCCTTGTATCCTCCCTAACAATCCATAGGATTTTTTTGACCCTAAAATTGAGTGAACCTTTTCCAATTTAGGAGGAACATCAGGGATAATAAAACCTTTCCAAAACCATTAATTTTCCAACCAATTGGACTAGATATGTCCACTATTAGGGAACAAAACCTAAATAACTCTCTTCCTCTAATATGAATTACCAACCACTTAGTATTCAATATAAAAATATTGAGACTTATTTCAAACTCAAATTGGGATTGATTAATTTTCTACCACATTTCCATGGGCTAGCTGGTGAGGATCCACATCTTCACCTAAAATAGTTCGAAGTGGAGTTCTCTACCATGATGCCTCATGGGGTTTCTAAAGAACAAATAAAACTTTAAGAATTCCCTTTCTCCCTAGCTTACTTTTGTAAGTCATGGATCTATTACATACCTATTGGTTCTATAACCTCATGGAATGACATGAAGTGACTCTTCTTAGATAAATGTTTCCCAGTATGTTAAACTACTTATATCTGAAAGGAAATAAGTGGTATTCATTAAGTACCCAATTAATCAATCCATGATGAATGGGAGAGGTTCAAAAAACTTATAAAAACCTTCCCAAACCACCAAATTCCTCGCCAAATCTTGATCCAATACTTCTATGAAGGGTTATTGTCTATATGGTGAACTATCATTGATGTCACAAGTGGTGGTTATCTTATTTATAAAACTCTTGAAACTGAACAAGATCTCATATGAAATATGGATGGAAACACACAAAAATTACATACTCAAGCACATGATCAAATCCAACAAGTCTAATAGAATCAATCCATTTATCCCAATATGATGACTGAGGGGATGAGTGAACTTACAGGTCGCGTGCATCAACTAGCTGTGGCTGCCAAAACCCCAACCTCATCTTCTCCATAATATATGCTCCCTGGACCCATAAAAAATTGTGGGATCTGCAGCACACCAGCTCATACAGCCAACACATGTAAACAACTTCAAGATGACCCATATGATTCTTCTAATCCAATAGATATCAATGTAACATATGTTCAGTGGAACACCATCCATAAACAATAAGGTTAGTTCATTAGAAACTCCACCCAAACTCACTCTGATCCTTTCTCTACAACCTACAACCCATGATTGAGTCATGTTAATCACATCATTCATCCCCCTCATTTCCCTCCTCAAAATCTAAACCAATTATAATATGGCCTAGGTGGCGGTAACTTCCAAAAACCTTATCCTTTTGTTCCTAAACCACAAAGGATCAATTCCTCTCTTACTCATCCTGGATTCCACTATCCTAATGAGCCTTCCCAATTCCAAAACCAATAAAAACACTTTCCCAAGAACCCAAATCAAGTTAATCCCAATGTGATACATTCCTCTCCTTCAAAGCATCCAATGGAAAGTGCCCTAGAAGATATTTACTCTTTTACCCATTCTATCCTCAAAAACATTGAAACCTAAATTGGTTAACTTGTGTACCACCTTATCCATAAAAAATCATCCAACTATTCCCAACTCCCATCTCAATCGTTTCCCAACCACATGGGTAATGTAATTATAATTTCACTTCGATATGGTAAAAAAATCCATACCTCATGATGGATCCCCAAATGATACTTTGAATGTTTTTCTTATAAATAAAAAGAAAAAATATCCATAATAGGAACCTAAAGTTACTCCCTCACCTATTTCATTCATTTAAGAAACCCAATTCCTTTTCCTCAAGCTATATATAAGCTAAGAAATTCCTTTGAACCTGATCCTAAAATGTTCGACATGTTTTGATGTGTTGAAGTAAAAATACCCCTCTTAGATTCCATAAAAAAATTCATAAGTATACCAAGTTTCTCAAGGAATTTTTCTCCCACAAGAGGCAGCATAGAAAAATTGAAATTTTTTTGACTGAACAGTTCATTACCAGGAATTGAAAATATACAAGTAACTTTATTGTTCCATTCCAAATAGGGAGTTCCAACTTCGAAGATACACTCATAGACCTACGAGCCTCAATAAATTTCATGATTAAATCCTCCTTCTCTAAACTTGGTATAAGTACATTGAACCCAATGATTTTAATTGTCCAGTTAGCTAATTGAAGAAAAACCAGTCCTGAGGGAATAATTGAGGATGTCATTTTATGAATTAATGATCTTATCCTCGCTTCTAATTTCTATGTCCTTAACATTGAAGGTGAGATGAACTTTTCTCAATATCACCTAATTCTAGTAATATCATTCCTCTAAACATCTAGAACCAAGATTGATGTCTATGAGAGAATATTATCCATAGAATTTGGTGAACAAATAGTCAAGTTAAACATATTTCAATCCATGTGATACCCATTTGATTATCTCTCTGCATTCTCAATCCATGCTTATGAGGGAACTTATGAGAGTGGATTCACCCCCATTTCATCATATTCGTCATGTTCTAATGGGATTGGAGCTTGTGAAATTTTCACCATGATTAACTAAGTCATAAATGGGGAAGATAATGTTGAACTTTAATTCATTTAATTAATCAATATAAAATATCTTGAAAACTATATTGAATCCCATATCAACTCTGATATTTATTGTTCCACCTTGTAAAGTATTAAGGAAAATTAATAAAAACCAACTAAAAGACCTTTAAATGTTTTTTAGTTTTTTATACCTAAAATATAGAATGAAACTGATTTGAAACCCCTTCCTGCACACCTAAATTATGAATTCCTTTTCCATGATTACTCTTATCCCAACATTATATCTACTTAACTTACTAAAACCAAGGAGTCCAAAAAATTTCATGTTTTAGAGGAAAAAAATGCCCTAGGTTGGACCCTATATGACATACATAGAATCAACCCTTCCCTTTGCATGAATCACATCCATCTTGAGGAATAATCTAAGAAAATTATACAAACACAAAGAGGACTCATCCCACTCATTCTTGTGATAGTTAGGGATGATATCAATAAGATTATTAAAGATGGTATTATCTGCCCAATTTCTGATAGTGAATGGGTTAATCCAATTCAAGTGGAAACTAATAAGGGTGGAATAATTGTTTTCATAAATTAACATAGATAGGTGGTCACAACATGATAGAAAAACAAATGGCATATATGAATTGATTATCATAAATTGAATGTTGAAACAAAAAAACATGACTTCCCCCTTCCTTTACTTGATAAAATTCTATAATGATTAGCTAGAAACTCACATTATTACTTTATTGATGGATACAAAAACTACTTAAAAATCCCAATAGCACCTTAGGACCAAGAAAAAACTACATTAACTTTTCCCTTTAGAACATATGCATATAGGAGAATGCATTTTTGCCTTTGAAACACTCCTAAAATATTATATAGGTGTATGGTGAGTATCATTTCTAAATTCATTTACCATTTCAAGGAGGCCTTCATGGATGAATCTACAATTTATGGTGATTAATTTGAATCCTTCTTATATTTATTGTCTTTAGTCCTAGAAAAGTGTGTCAAATTTAAACTTTTTCAAAATTTTGAAAAATTTCACTTCATGGTTACAAATGGGTTTTTCCTAGGGAACATAACTTCACAAGAGTGTATTCAAGTCAATCCTTCAAAAATTGAGGTGATCCAATCAAATTTTAAATCCACATTAGTTAAACACATTCATTATTTCCTTTTCCATGTCGGTTTGTATTAGTGATTCATCTATAAATTCAATAGGATTTCCCTCTCACAAACCCAGCTACTCCAGAATGATGTTATATTCCATTTGATGAGGCTTGTAAGAGAGACTTCATTAAACTCAAAGTTTTTCTTATATCTTCCATAATAACCCAACCCCTAGTTTGGTCCTTACCTTTTGAATTGATGTGTAATACTTCTAATAGGTTTATTGGGGTCGTTCTTGGTCATAGAAGAGAAAATATTCCTCATTTAATCGATTATGTCTCAAAAAAATTGGATGAAACTCAATATCACTACACTGTAACTAAAAAGGAACTTTTAGCTATGGGTTTTTCCTTGGTTAAATTCTAACCACATCTCTTAGGTTCCAAAATCATAATCTTTATGGACCATTAAACTTTAAAGTTATTAGTGAAGAAAAGTTATTATAATCCAAAACTATTAAGATCGATCCTAATGATCTTAGAGTTTGACATTATGATAAAATATATACCTTGAAAAGAAAACCATGTGGCTGATCATCAAAGTAGAATTTATAATTCTTATCATTATAAACTAATTGATCCATAATTTTCAACTCAACACCTATCATATCTTACTCCTAAGTTACCATGGTATGACCCAATTTTAAATTACTCAGTTTCTAGTGTTTTCTATAAAATTTTACAAAAGAAAAAAATGGGAAGCTAAAAATTGATCCAAATTATATTTTTGGGAAGATAATAAAATTTGAAAAATGGGGATGACATGGTAATTAAGAGATATGCTGAACAAGATGAACATTCCTCCATCTTGGAATGTTTTCACTCAATGCCTAGTGGTGGAAAAGTTCAAGCAAAAAGGATCTCCCAAAAGTTTTTTGACTTGGGATTCTTATAGAATTCACTCTTCAGGGACACACATGATTTCTGTTAATAATGTCCACCTTTCCAAAAGTTTGGAACAATTTCCAAATGAAATTAAATTCCCCAAAATCCCTTAATATTCTATGAGATCTTCTATGACTGGGGCATCAATTTCATGGAACCATTTTCCCCTTCCAATGGATTCTCATACATTCGTCTTGTGATCAATTATGTTTCTAGGTATTTTTGGGACAAACCCACTAGAAAGGATAATGGACATAATATTAGTGAGTTCCTCAAAACCCACATTTCCATAGATTTGGAAATTTTCATTCCTTGATAAGTTACTTAGGACGCTATTTATGTAATTGGAACATGGAATATCTATTAAAAAAATAATGGGGTTGTATATAAAACTTCAACTGCATATCACCCCTAAAAAATGGAACAACTGAAATTTCTAATAGAGAAGTTAAAATGCTGATTGAGAGAATTGTAAATCCCACCAGAAAAGACTGTCCTAAAATACTTGGTTAATTGATTTTGGCTTATTTATTAGCCTATAAAACACCCATTGGGATGTCTCTATTTAGGATAGTTTTTGGTAAAGCATGTCATTTACCAATTTAAATCCAATATAAGTTATTTTGGTCTATGAAAACTTGAAATTTTGATTGTGAAAAATCCAATGAAGAGAGATTTTTGTTGTTAAATGAACTATTGGAGCTTTATTTAGATTATTAGGATAATTATAATATCTACATAGAAAAGGCTAAGGCACTCCATGGGAAACACATCATGTAAAAGGTATTCCATGAAGGTGAAAAGGTAATGCTCCTCAAATCTTGATTTCAATAGGATCCAGGTAAGCTTAATTATCATTGGGAAGTTCCTTTTATTATTACTAATGTTTTCCCATTTGGTGTAGTGAAATGACAAAACCCTTATTTGAAAAGTAAATTTACGGTTAATGGGCATAAACTTAGGCATCACCATGAGAGGAAACACACCCAGGGAACCACATCTACCTCCACCATCCCACCATTGGATGGAAATACAAACCCACCAAATCCAAAAAAGGGCAAACCTCTTTCCCTTTAACTCCCTCTTTATCTCTTATTCGTCCTTCTCTCTATCTCTCTCCTTATTATTCTTCCTATCTATTTCATTTTTTTACCACTTTCTTCATCAATCCATTTTCTCTCTCTCTCTTTTTTGGGTGTGAATTTTAAAAAAACTAAAAAAACACAAAAAAATAATAAACAAAAAATAGAGTCTTAATTACCCACTATTAAAATTTAAAAAAATTTACAACCTTTTTGGGGAGTCCAATTACTTTTTTCCATTTGAAAAATTTCGTATTTTTATCATAAATTTATATAATTAATTTTGTGTCATGATCAATAAATTTTTAATGCTAAATTTTTGATTTGGAAATTGATTCTTCCCCAACCGTGAGGAACACAAATAGATTTCATGCCAAGGTCACCTATGAACATCTTTTAATTTTTTATGTTTTTATCTTCAATTTTGAGTCTTGAGTTTTTGGACATTCGAGATGAATTTTCTACTTTAGTGTACATTAATATGATATAGTCATTTTTTGAGCCACATAAGAATCACAATATCTAAATAGTCTCCCATTACACTTACATTGATCCTTATTTTGAAATACTCTTAGAGCCTTTGAATTTTATGATAGCCAAATTAAAATCCAAAACTTTATCTCGCCCAATATCAATATGGATTTTTATTAAATGATTTATTAAAATATAAGTGTGGGGGGAATAGATTTCATTTTGGTACCATTTTCTTGATATTAAATGTGTCATAATATACTTGAGGGAAATAAAACATTTATCTTTGGGTGATAGGTTGTCATTTAGTGTTTTTGTCACTGTATATATGTTGACGACATCTTGTAAAAATTATATTGAGAAGTGATAAAAAAATTCGAAAAAACAAAAACCGAAAAAACAAAAAAAATGAAACAAATGAAAAAAAGAATAAGTTTTATCTTGATCAAGTAAAAAATAACTCTTTATCAACCTTTTACCTTATTATAACTATTAAAATTAGTATCATTAGGAGTTCAAATATGATTTTGGATATTATTGTGATATTTGTTTCAAGATCAACTTTTGAAAGAAAGATAAAAAAAGGTAAAAGAACACTTGAATCAACTTTTATTATATTATTGGGAGAAGTTTGGTGTTTTTTATATATATTTCATCATTTAAACCCCATAAAATTCCCCCTCTCTTGTATTCCTTCAGAAATTCATTCCTTTGTAAATATTTGTTTCCATTTCCTCCATGTTTCATTTCACAAAAAATGTGCATTGCTTTCTCCATGTGGTTATTTTACACATCTTTTCCTATATCTTGTAAATTATATTTATACTATCCCATATCCATGAAAAACCCCTAAAATAATACATATTTATTTTTACGAACCTTAGAATAGGTAATGGAAGCTAATATCTCTTTCAAACTCTATGATTTTCACTTTTGGTTGGTTAATGAGTGAAACTTCCCAATTTTTTTATCATATTGATAGGAGTGAGTTATGAGTGCCTATATTTTTTATTTATAATTTGGATCATGAAAAATTAAATGATTTTGGAACATTGTTGCTATAAATTTTTTTGGTGGAATTATTTGTGGATGAGTGAACTAATGTAGACTCCCTGATTGGTGATTTTTTTTTTAATATTTGTTCGCAAGTGAAAATGATTTAGTAATGTTTTTATATTTATTGTACATGAAGATATTCACAATAATAAGTGTGAGGGATTTGATTTTATTAATTTATTTATATCTTTTTATTTACTATCATTATTTATTTTTTATGAAAAGTGTATAATTGGTGTGAAATACTCATGTTTTAATATTAAATATAATTTTTGAGCATTATTTTTATTAATATAGATTCGATTCTCTTTATTATTTTAATTATAATTTTAAACCTACTTATCCAAATTATGTTAATATTGTCTTTAGGGTTACTTATTCATAATAATAAATACCATGAGACTGGATATTTTTCCAATTTATCCAATTCAAGGGTTATATGGACCACAAAAGAAGGCCCACCAAATCTTTGATAAAAACTAGGCCAAGCATGAAGATAGAATTTTTAGGCTCAATCCAGAAGAATTTTTTTTATTAAACAATCAAATATTTTCTATGACATCTAGACACATCTTTAATAAAATTTTTAGGGCCCAACTCTATAAACAAGAATCCGAACTGATGCTTTGATGTCTATCCCATCATTCTATCTAGGATTTCAAAGAAGTGGACAATCCTTGAATTTTATCCTAATATATACTTCCAACTGAGCTGATATTTTGTGTTTTTAAAGAGAAGATATATCTTCACAACATTTTTTAAGAAATGGTTTGGATTTTATGGCATATTCTTAACAAAAAACCCATTCACATTATGGTATTTTAAAAAGTCTGGATTAAAATATACAATAGAACATTGTTTAGTAAAATAGCCATAAACTAGGATCCAAAAGTCCAATGGCCAAAAAAAATTTAGGGTATACTTTCCACAAACATATATAAAACTTTTAATAATAATATTTATCCTTATTCAGCTGTATAAATCATCAAATTGTCAATATTAGTGGAGGGGAATATTTAGAATGAAAATAGTCCACTACCTTGGGCTATAAATTCATCCCCCTATTCTCCTTGTAAGGGGTTGGAATTTCATCACTGATTTGGAATGAATTGAGCCTTTCCAAAGGACTGGGATTACATTCCATAATCTTGTTTCAACAAGAGAGACCTATCCTCCACTTTTAATTTCATTTTTGTTTATGCTTATTTTCAATTGTAATCGTGTAAGTTTGTTTACTCTTGAATTGAATATTAATGAATGATTATTAATAATCTTCTGTAATTATCATCATACTTCTATTGTGAAATATTAATGGTTTTAAATTAATTTAAATCATGTTGAAAACACTTCCCTTTTCTCACTTTTTGAGTCAATCAAAATCATTTTTTTACCTCACTACACATTTTGTGTGTGTGTTCAGCACAACACTCTTTTCTTATTCAATAATTTTTCTTATCTTTTTAATTCATCACCTTAAGAATTTTAACCAAATTATTAACCACCAAAATGGATGAGTAAATTTCTTATTAGGGAGAGTCATAATTTGTGGTTTTTAAGATACATTATTTGAATTAATATTATATATGTCAAATAAAATATGTTATGGATTAATGAAATATTTGTGACATGTGGATTTCATGGATTATTGGAACCAAAAATACCCATGGGTTCATGAAATAATTATACTTTAATAAATGATATTTGGTAATTATTATAACCCTAGTTAAGGATTGAATTCAAACCAAAACAATTGGGAGTTTTGATCGAAATCACCTTGTGAAGTGGATGTTAATTTAATAAAATGTTTTACAAAGCTCAAGGATATCACAATCCAAACTCTTTAATAATGAAATCACCCAAATATTTATAAATTTGTTTAATTAAAACTTCATCAATCAATCAATTTAATTAAGATTTTAGAAACCCCCCCCCCAGTCAAATCATAATAAAAAAAACCAACTATTAAAAAAGTATCATTTTTGAGGATTCAAACCGAGTGCCACTATACACATTAAAAGAGCACCAGAACTTTGAACAGTCGATAGTCTAAAATAGTCCATGATTCAAGTGGAACCATTATTAGGGATGTTTCAAATATTAGTTGGTAGTTTTTAATTTAAAAACTAAAAAAACTAAAAAAAAAACAAATAAATATGAAAAAAAACACAAAGAAAAACCCCCTTCCAATTTAATTTATAAACAAAAAAAAATAATGAAAAACCCTATTTCCTAATACTTAAAAACTTTTCTTAATGTCTTGTAGCCTCCCAAACAATCCAGAATTTTTGTTGACCCTGAAATTGAAAAAACTATTCTCTAAATTAGGAGGAACATTAGGGATAATCAAATCACTCTAAAACCATTCATTGTTCATCCAATTGAACTAGATATGGACTACCCTAGGGAGAAAACCCTTAAAGAACTCATTGTACCTAATAATAATTACCACCCCCTTGGTATTTAATATTCAAATATTGATATTGATTTAGAACTCAAATCAGGTTTGATTCATCTTCTACCTCATTTCCATGGGCTAGCCAGTGAGGCTCCACATATTCACCTAAAAGAATTTCAAGTGGTGTGATCTACCATGAAGCCTAAAGGGGTTTCTAATGAACAAATAAATATTTTATCATTCCCTTTATCCCTATCTAAATCCTCCAAGTCATGGCTCTATTACCTCTCTGATGGTTCCATAACCACATGGAATGAAATGAAGCAACTCTTCTTAGAGAAATTCTTCTCAGCTTATTGAATTTTTTCTATCTTAAAGTAAATAAGTGGTATCTATCAATTCCACAATGAATCACTCCATGAGTACTGGGAGAGGTTCAAAAAGTTTGTGGAAAGCTTCCCATGCCACCAAATCCCTGAACAACTCTTACTCCAATACATTCTTATGAGGGGTTATTGGATATAGATAGAACTCTCATTGACGTGGAAAGTGGCAGTGATATTCTTGATAAAACAACTACAACTTCACAAGATCTCATAAGCAATATGGATGAAAATACGTTACAATTTTATACTCAATCCCATTATCAATTCAAACAAGTCCAAGAGAATCAATTCATAGAGACCAACAAGATTACCGAGTGGATGAGTGAACATATAGGTCTTGTGTGTGAAATAGTTGTGGCTTCCAAATCCCCAACATCATCTTCTCCATAAATTATATTCCCAAAACCTATCAATTTTTTTGGGATTTGTAGATCACTATCTTATCCAATCAACACATGTTTATATCTTGAAGATGATCCATCTTATTCTTCTAATCCAATGGATCTGAACACAACATATGTTCAGTGGAACACAATCCCTCAACAATGAGGTCAGTTTATTAGAAACTCCACAAACCTCACTCTAATCCCTTATCTTCTACCTATAACCTAGGCTTGAGGTATGGTAATCCCATTTCTCATCCCCCTCATTTCCCTCATCAAAATACAAATCAATTACAATATGGTCAAGGTGGTGGTAATTTCCAATAACCTTATCCTTTTTTTCCTCAACCTCAAAGGAGTAATCAACCTCTTGCTCCTCCTAGATTCCATTATCCTAATGACACTTCCCACTTTCCAACCCAATACAAGAACATTCCCAAGAACCCAAATCAAGGTAATAATAGTGAAGTACATGCCTCTTATTCTAGGAAACCATAGGAAAGTGTTGTGTAAGATCTTTCATCCTTCACCAATTATAGCCAAAAAAACATTGAAACCCAAATTCGTTAACTTGCATCCCACCTTAGCCAGCAACAATCATCCAATTCTTTACAACTCCCAGTTCAACTATTTCCCAACCCCAAGGTTAATGTAAGTTCAATTTCAATTTAATTGGTAAAACAAATTTCCATACCTCAAGATGGATCCTCAAATGAACCACTCAATGTTGATCTAGGAAATGTAAATAAAAAAGTCAAAAATAAGATCTGAATCCACTCCCTCACCTCCTTCCATTCCTCTATGGAACCTAATTCATTTTTCTCAATCTGTATCTATTCCAAGGAATTACTTTGATCCTAATCCTGAATTTATCTACAAGTTTACATGTGTTTAGGTTAACATTCCCCTCTTAGATTCCATCCAAAAAATCCTAATTATGCCAAGTTTTTTAAGGAATTGTGCACCCATAAGAGGAAAATTAATAGAATTGAAAATGTTTCAACCCAAATGTCCATTCCCATGAAGTTTAAAGAGCAAGGGACCTTTCCAGTTCGATGCCAAATAGTGAGTTCTAAATTTGATGATGCACTCATTGACCTAGGAGACCCAATAAATGTCATGCACAAATCCATATTCTCCAACCTTGGTATAGGTCCCTTTCACCCAATGAGTGTTTCCATCCAATTATCCAATTAAAACATAACCAGTCCTAAGGGAATAATTGAGGATGTCCTTGTTTGAGTTAATGATATTATCTTCCCAGCTGCTTTATATGCCCTTATCATGGAAGGTGAGATGAAATATTCTCGATCTCCCCTAATTCTAGGAAGACCATTTCTCCTGATAGATAAAACTAACATTGATGTCCATTCGGGAATCCTATCCTTGGAATTTGATGACCAACATGTCAATTTCATCAGTTTTCAAGCCATGAGATTCCTATCTAATGATCACTTTTCATTCTCAATCCATGATTATGGGGAAACATCTGAGAGCGGATTCACCCCCATTTAATCATGTTCATCATGTTATAATGGGAGAGGAGCCTGTAAAATTTTCACCATGATTAACCAAGTCATAAATGGGGAAGTTGTTGTTAACCTTTCATTCATAGAATTAATCTAAAGGATATTGAAATATCTATTGAATCACATATCAACTCTGACATCTACTATTCCACATTGTATAGTATTGAGGAAAATGAATCAAAACCAATTCAAAGCCTTTCCTCTATTCCTATGTTTTCTGGTCCAAAAATAAAGGATGAAACTGATCTAAAACCCCTTCCTACACACCTAAAATATACATTATTTTCCATGATTTATCTTTTCATTTCATTATCCTTGCTTCACATACTAAAACTTAGGAGTCTAAACTTGTTAATATGTTAGAGGGAAACAAAAATTCCAAAGTTTGGACCCTATATAAAATACCTAGAATCAAACCTACCCTTTGCATGCATCACATCCATCTTGAAGAATCATACAGGCTAACAAGATAGCCACAAAGATGACTTAACCCAATCAAACTTGAGGTAGTTAGGGATGAGATCACCAAGATTATTTAATTTGGTATTATCTACCTAATTTATGATAGTGAATGGGTTAGTCTGATTCAAGTGTTACCTAAGATGGGTTGGATAACTATTTTCAAAAATGAATGTAGAGATGTGGTCAAAAATCGAGTGAAAAACAAATGGTGTGTATGCATAGATTATCAGAAATTGAATACTAAAAAAAATATAACTACCCTAATCCTTTCCTTGATCAAATTCTAGAATGATAATCCATAAATTCACATTATTTATTTCTTAATGGATACTCCAACTACTTCCAAATCACAATAGAACCTCAGGACCAAGAAATGATGATATTCACTTGCCCCTTTAGAACATATACATATAGGAGAATATGATTTGGCCTTTACAATGCAATTAAAATATTCCACAGGTGTATGATGAGTATCTTTTCTTAATTCACTGATCATTGCATGGAGGTCTTCATGGACTAATTTACCATTTACAGTGATTAATTTGAATCCTTCTTACATTCACTCTCTTTGGTCCTAGAAAAGTGTTTCAAATATAACCTTATGATAAATTTTTTAAAACCTGACTTCATTGTTACTAATGGGATTATTTTAGGGAATATAATTTCACAAGATGGTATTCAAGTCTATCCTGCCAAAGTTGAGGTGATCCAATCACTTCCAAAACACACATCAGTTCAACACTTCAATTCATTCCTTGATCATGCCGATTTCTATAAATGATTCATCCATAACTTTAGTAGTATTTTACTCCCACTCACTCATATACTTCATAATTATGTTACAATACATTTTGATGAGGCGTTCAAGAGGGCCTTCATTGAACTCAAAGTTGTTCTTAAATATTCCCCGATAATCCAACAGCTAGATTGGTCCTTACCCTGTTAATTGATGTGTGATGCTTATGATAAGTCCATTGGGGATGTTATTGGTCAAAGAATAGAAATTATTACTCCTGTAATCTATTATACCTCAAAAAAATTATATGAAACTAAATATCACTATTGTGGCTATAAAAGGATCCTTTATCTGCATTTTTTGACTTTGATAAATTCTGAATCTATCTTTTAGGTTCCAAAATCATAATCTTTATAGACCATTAAAATTTAATATTCTTAATCAAGAAAAGTGATTCAAAACTGAGGCTAATAAGATGGATCTTAGTTCTCTAAGAATTTAATATTGCGATTAAAGATAGACTTGGAAAAGAAAACCCTATTACTAATCACGTTAGAAGGATTTAAAATTCTTCTCATTCTAAAAAAACATATCTTGAATTTACAACCAAACACCTATCATATCTCACTCCAATTTTACCATGTTATGCCTCAATCAAATATTACTTAGTTGATGGTGTTTTCATGATTTTTTTTTCAACATAACAAAAAGTGAAGCAGAAAAGTGATTGAAAATTATATATTTGGGAAGATAATAAACATTAGAAAATTGGGTCTGACATGGTAATTAATAGTTGTGTGGATGAAGATGAAAATTACTCCATCATAGAATTTTTTACTCAGTGCTTGGTGGTGGACACTTTGGACCACAAAGGACCTCCAAAAAGGTCCTTGAATCAGGATTCTTGTAGCCTTCACTCTTCAAGGACTCAGATGATTTATGTCAATCATGTCCCACTGGACAAAAGTTTAGCACAATTTCCAAATGACATGAAATTCCCCAAAATCTCTTAAAATTATGTGAGATCTTAGATGTTTGGGGAATTGATTTCATGGGAATATTTCCCCCTTCCAATGGATTAACATACATTCTACTTGTGATAAATTATGTTTTTATGTGGGTTAAGGACAAACCTACCAGGAAGGATGATACATATAATATTAGTGAGTTCCTCAAAACTAACATTTTACATCGATTTGTAACTTCATGTGCATTGATAAGTGACTTAGGAAACCATTTCTATTACCAAACCATTGAATCTATTTTGAAAAAACAATGGGGTTATAAATAAAACTTCAACTTCATATCTCCCCCAAATAGATGGAATGTTTGAACTTTCTAATTGATAAGTTAAAAGGGTATTGAGAGAATTGTAAATCCCACCAGAAAATACTATTCTGAAAGACTTGGTGAAGTGATTCAGGCTTATCGAACTATCTATAAAACACCCATTGGGATGTCTCCATTTAGGATAGTCTTTGGTAAAGTGTGTAATTTTCCATTTAAAATCCAACATAAGTTAGATTGGGCTATGAAAACTTGTAATTTTTATTGTGAAAAATCCAGTGAAGATATATTTTTGTAGTTTAATTAATTGGAGGATCTTTGTTCAGATTCATACAAAAATTCCAATCTCTACAAAGGATAAGGAAATCCATGAAAAAATATCCTACAAAATGTATTCCATGAAGGTGAAAAGGGAATGATCTTCAACTCTCAATTTAAACATCACCTAGGTAAGATTAATTATCATTAGGAAGGTCATTTTATTGTTACTAATGTTTTCCCATTTTGTGCATTGAAAGTCCAATTCCCTTCTTTGAAAATTAAATTCACATTTAATGGGCATCAACTTAAGAATCACCATGAGAGTAAACTCACCCCAAGAACCACATATACTTCCACTAACCCACCAAATGGAGATGTAAACCCACCAAATCCAAACCAAGGGGGACCTCTTTCCCTTTAATTCCCTCTTTCTCTCTTTTTTCCTCATTCTCTCTCTCTCTCTATGTGTTTATTCTTATTCCTCTCTATTTAATTTTTTTACCACAATATTCATCAAACCCATTTATTTCTCTATTTATTCTTTTTATGGGTGTGTATTTTTAAAAAACTAAAAAACACTAAAAAACAATAAAAAATACAAAAAACAAAAAAGGTCTTGATTACTCACTAATAAATTTTCTAAATTTTTACATCCTTTTTAGGGAGTATAATGAATTGTTTTAATCTCAACAATTTTTGGTATTTTCATAATAAATTTGGATAAATAATTTTATGTGAGGAACAACAAATTTCTAATTATCAATTTTTGATTTAGAAATTGATTCTTCCCCAATCGTTCAAAACAAAATTAGATTTCATGCCAAGGTCACCTATGACCATATTTTAATTTTTTGTTGTTCTTCACCCTCAATTTTGAGTCATTAGTTTTTGGAAATTCGATATTATTTTCATACATTATCATACATTAATATGATAAAGTCATTTTATGAGCCACTTAATAATCATAAAAGCCAAATAGCCTCCCATTAGTCTTACATTGACCCTTCTTTTTAAATACCTTTAAAGCCTATGAATTTTTTTATAGCCACATTATAAGACCAAAAACTTGTCCTATCAAACATCTACATGGCTTTTCATTGCATCATTTATTGAAATTTAAGTGTGGGGGGAATATATTTCATTTTGGGAACCATTTCATTGATATTCAACGTTTTATCACATACTTGAGGGAAAAAATACATTTAAGTGTGGGGGAGATGTTGTAATTCAATGACTTTTGGGACTATATACATGTTTATGAAATATCGTAAAAATTATATTATAATATGTTAAAAAAATTTAAAATAAAAAAGTAAAAAAAAATAAAAAAAAGAACGTGTTGTGTCTTGGGCAGGTTAAAAATCACTATTTCTCAACCTTTGATCTTGTTATAACTATTATAATTAGTGTCTTGAGAAGATAAAACATGGTTTTGGAGATGAGTGTGATATTTGTTTCAATATCAACTTTAGAAAAAAAATAGAAAAAAGAACACTTTTATCATCGTTTCTTATGTCATTGGGAGAAGTTTTTTGTTTTTGTAATTATTTCATCATTTAATTACCTTCCAATTTTCTCACTATATTTTATTCCTTCACAAATTCATGCCATTTTAAATATGTGTTTCCATTTTCTTTCATGTTTCAGTTCACAAAAAGTGTTTATTTCTTTTTCCATGTTGGTGTTTTACCCCCTTTTTCAATATTTTGGCCATTATATTCCTACCATGCCATAGCCACTAACCCCCCCCCCTAAAATAATACATATTGAGTCTTGTGCACTTTAGAATAGGAAATGGAAGATCATAGATCTTAAAAACGCTTTTATTTTCACTTTTGTTTTGGGAATGAGTGAATCATCTTAATGTTTTTATCATCTTGAGAGGGGAGAGTTATGAGTGCCTAAATTTTCCACATCAAATTTTGAACATGAAAAATGATTTTTTTGGAACATTACTACTATAAATGTTTTTGGTGTAAATCTTTATGGATGAGTGAACTAGCTTAGACCCCCCTGATTGGTCAAACCGAAATTTTAATGTTTGTTAGTGAGTGAAAATGATTAGTAATGTTTTTAAATTTACTATACATGAGGACATGAAAAAACCTATGTGTGGTGGAGTTGATGTTATTAATTTATTAAAAACTTTTTATTTAAATCCCATTACTTATTTTTTATGAAATGTGCATAATTGGTGTGAAATACTCATGTTTTAATATTAAATATAATTTTTTAGCATTATTTTTATTAATAAAAATTCAAGTCAGTTTACTATTTTAATTGGAATTATCAAAATACTTATATAAATTGTGTGAATATTGTTTTTAGGATTACTTATTCATAATAATACATATCATTAAACTGAAAATATGGAAAATTCTCCCATTTTAAGGGTCATATGGACCATACAAAAGGCCCACCAAATCTATGATGAAAACTGAACTAACCATGAAGATTGAAATTATGGGATCAATACATAAGACCAAATTTTATGGAACTATAAAATATGTTCTAAGATATATAGATACATCTTGGATAAAATTTTCAAGTCCCAAATTTACAAAAAGGGGCCCTAATTATGCTTTGAATTCCATCCCACCTTTATATATGGGATTTCAAAGTAGAACGCAATCCTTATAATTTTCTCTTAAACTAGAAATCAAATTGATTTTATATTTTGTGGTGTGAAATAAAAGATAAATACTCACTAATTTTTTTACTAAATGGTTCTTATTTCTAATCATATTCCTATCCAATAACCCATTTACATTATGGCCTTCGAAAAAGTCTGGAATGAAATGGATAGTAAAACACTGTTTAGTAAAATAGCCATAAATTTGGATCAAAAAGTACAATTGTAGCCAAATTTTGAGAGTATAATTTAAAAATCCATATCTAAAACTTATAATTTGATTATATCTCTAGATTATTCTATCTAAATTATCAATTTAGTGATCCAAGTGGAGGGGATGATTTGGAATGCAACCAGCCCGCCACCTTGGGATCTAAATTCACCCCTTACTCTCCTTTAAAGGGGATGGAATTTTAGAACTTGAGTAGGATATTATTCATGAAAATAAACATTCCATGTTCCTGGGAGTAATTTCCTTAATTTTTTTCAACAAGATAGACCTCTCATCCAATTTTCTTTTCATGTTTTTATGCTTGTTTTCAATTGTAATCGTGTATGTTTGTTTTGTTTTAGACTGAATGTTAATGTATTATTATTCATCATATTATGTAATTATCATAAAACATCAATTATTAAATATTTTTCTTTTTTAAATTAGTTTAAATGAATTTTAAAACCCTTACATTTTCTGACATTCCCATTCAATCAAAAGTTTGTTTTTACCTCTCTTCACATTTTTTGTGTGTGTTCAGCACACTGCTATTTTATTGTCCCATTATTTTTCTTATCTTTTTTAACTAATAACCTTAAAAATTCCAACCATATTATTAAACACCCAAATGGATGAATAAATCTATCATTGGGGTGATTTATAATTTGGGGATGTTAAGTGATTAAAATCTTTTTCCCATTTAACATTATTTGAAATAATATTGTGCATGTCAAATAAAATATGTTATGGATTAATGACATATTAGTGAAATGTGGATACATATATTATTGTAACCATAAATAAAAATGGTTTAATGAAATAATTAACCTTCCATAAATGATATTTTATAATGATTAGAATCCTAGTTAAGGCTTGGATTAAAACAAAAAAAATGGGAGTTCTGATTGAAATCACCTCACGAAGTGGATGTTAATTTTCTAAAAAGTTTTGAAAAGCTCAAGGATAACAAAATATTAAATTCTTAATAATGAAATCACCCCTATATTTATAAAAACCTTTAAATAAAACCTCATAATTCAATCAATTTAATTAATCTTTGGAAACAAAACCCCCAGTCAAAACATAATCACAAAAAAATAGACTATTAAAAAAGTACCATCACTAAGGATTTGTCCTGAATGTTGCTATAAACATTAGTAGAGAACCATACATTTTAATAGTCAATAAGTGAAAATTGTATTTGATTCACAACCCCATTCTAATTATACTACCCAATACCCATTCTTTGAGGGAAAAAAATTTTATTTTGTTTCCATTGTTTGTATATGATCCTTTAAAGATGAGTCATATACAACCTTTCGATCCCTTGATGAACCTACCTTTATAATATGGCTAGTGAGGGTTCCCCCACAAAAATATTGATTTAGATGTCTCATGGTAACAACTTGGAAACTTCAAAACCATATCCCTATGGAGCACCTTAGAATCACCATGGGGCTCCATTCCGACCACCATAATAACATATTTAACTGGTAGTATGTTTAATGGTATTATACCCAATGACTATATTACATTTTATAATGGTAATATAATTAATAAATTACAACTATTACTCTCTCTAAATTCAGTTAGTCCAGGTGAACCGATGTACGCACACTTAGGGGGTGATTAAGTGTGGTCAATTTTTCTCAAAATTCAAATTTATTATAATAAACTTTTTACCCCATTATGATTTGAACCACTATAAAAATGGCCCATACATTTAAAAATTAAATTTACAATATAAATGAATATATAACCCATTTAGTAATATAGTATAATATATAACACATTCACCACCTGATGAAAATGAACAACACTTTATTACAAAATAAATCCATAATATAACCCTTGGGCATAATGATCATCAAACATTACAAGTATTGATAATATATCCATCGTAATGTGACAATTAATATTAGTATATATTAAGGGTAATAATAAAAGCTATTTTATGTAGAGGGAAGAATAAATGGAATCAACTGGTAGGATCATCCATTATGAAGCTCATTTATTAGAGTTTCGAAGGAGATGACAGCACTAGGGTTCTCCCTTGACCAAGAACATGACAAGATTCAACAATTAAGACTTTTTTGGAATCAATTATAAGAAAATTTCAAGATTATAGAAGTCACATCCCAATTTATGTTCACCAAACTACCACATGAAATTATTACCACTGTAGACCATACCCTTATGGTATATGTTGGTGTAATAAGGGGTTTTGTATCCAAAACCTTTTATTTTAATGGTTTAAATTTTCTTATTATAAATTAAATAATTGTTAATTTGATATTATTTTTATTTTGATTTAAAATACATATGTATATAATATGAATATAATAAATATATTTTTAGATATGAAAAAAAATATATTTTAGGAAAACATATGATTGAAATTAAAATAAACTTATATGATAAATTTAAAAATTTGATGTAATGTTTATTTATATGAAATGGTTTTTTAAAATACAATTTATATAAATATAAATAGTAATATAATTTTATGAAGTCATGAGTAATTTTTATAGGAGTCATAAAGTTAAATATGTTAAAAAACTAGTATTTTTCAATAAATATGATTTTTTATTTAAAAGTAAAATTTATTGTATTTATAAAATTATTCTGATAAATAAATTTTATTTTTGAAATTGAAATGTCAATAATATCCTATGTTTATTTTTTAATATTTTTCTGAGACAGTTTATGTTTTTGGTGAAAAATAAATATGGTATAAATATATGTTAAGTATTATGGAATCATAATGACTTAAAGTGACGTAATAAATATTATGATTGGATTTATCATTAAAAAATAGTATTATTTATTAAAATAAGGTATTTTAATGTTATAATATTAATTTCCAAACCTGTAATGAATCTTTCAAAACCTAAAGTATACTTTAAAGGTTTTAAAAACAATTGTTTTTAAAACCATTAGAAGACCAGTTTTTTTTTCATTTTTTATTAATTATATGTTCATGAACTATTTTTAGAAATAAATTAATAATCCCCCTATTTTTCTATAAATATCCACCTATTATTCCATCACTCTTCACTCAAAATCATTTAATCATTGATTTCTTGTATTTTTCTCCCCTGAGATCCCTCCCTAGAATTTTCTAAGGTTATAAGGAGCACCTGATAAGATTTAAGAAGAAACCTTTCAATGTAAGGGGTTCTATCACTACTCTTTTCCATTAAATCAATTCCTTTATAATAATATTTCTGATTCTCAATTGATTATGTTTTCTTGTGTTTATAAAAATTCCTTTACTATCTAAATGATACCCAAATAATGAGAGACTACCTTCCACTCTCATTAAAACCTTCCATGAACATTTACATTGACCCATTATATTACTAAAATTATCCCATGAATTTCTATACCATATTTTTACCCATTCCTATTTTCATTAAAGGTTATTTAGCTAGATAAAACTTTATTAAATTGATGGGGGAATTCCATGTATTAAAACCACATTCCTTAATCAGAAAATTGAAATTTTGAAATATTTTATTATGTTATTTGATTGATATGGCACATGTAAAGTTATTTATATAAAAGGTACAACCTGATAGTGCTCCAATGAATAGGGTAATGTTTAAAACTTAGGAGATACCATGTATAGTGCACATGAATATAGCCTAATCACACTATTTTATGATATCTTGGTTTGTATTCTTGACTTATTCTTATGATACGACATTTTATATTGTTCCCACATTCCTATGATGTGTTTATCTTTTGAAACCAAATACTCATGTAATTATTTATATTTTATGTATATGATTCTAATATTTCTATGTTATAATGATATGCCTCTTGACTTGTATGTATTACTTTTCACCATGCTATGATTGATTATTTCCCTTACTGGGATTTATAACTCACCCCTTTTCTTAGGTATGTCCTTAGGTTATCTTGTATAGTATTAAGAGTTTAAATAAAATGGGGATCACATCATATATATTTGAAATAATTTTCAATTTTTATTTTATGTTAATGGTTTAGGTATATAATTTCCCAAAGATAGCATGCCCATTAATTCTTTGGGATTTTATTATTGGATCTTTATGTTAAAAAGCATGAAATAAAAGGTATTATAAATAAGGTTTATTATAGTTGGTTTGAAACTCAAAGTGTAATTATTTTTTGGGAATCAGGTATAGAAAACTTTAGAGAAAACCCTAAGGATAATTTTAAGAAAATGACTATAAATTTTTGGTAAAGTATAGACTCTATGTTTTCCTTACAATTGCATAATTTTCTAGATACTTAAAAGTGAGTGTCATTATGGCAAAAATTCAACTTTGGTAATCACCCTAAAAAATGATGATTAAGTATCCACTTGATCTTCAATTAGTTCATGATGAGTGGTCTTAATACTGCACAGTTTGATATAAACTCCATAGGATATTCTTTATATATTTCATATCATATTTAAAAACCATTAAAAAGGATTTGATTATAATGTTAGGTTAGAGAAATTAATAAGAAACAAACCATGGATAACCTATATTGAAGGATATAAATTCATAAGATAGGGTATATATGTAATTTATAAACTATTAATTCTATGTTAATAGTTTTCCTCTTATATGATTATTAGTTTTAATATTCTAATACCAAATATTTACTTTATTTTAGAAAATTGTAGAAATTATATGTAATCAAGTCAAAAATATATGTGATGAGAAATGTGATGATTTCACTAAAAACATTACTAATATAATGGAGTAGGATTCAAGATATTCATGGAAGTACTAGAACTATTGAAATAAGTTGCGATAAATAACATGAATCAAGTCAAATAACCTGATTCTCCTAATAGAGAACAAGTTATATTTGATATTTTTATAAAAAAAGGTTGTAATAACCAGGTTTTGAATCAGGTATGGATCCATTTAAATTTTGTCTAATTCTTTATTATGAACCCAATAAAGATTCCAAATGTGGTTATAGAGGTTTCAGGGGTTTTCAGGGCTTGTTCGAATCTTGGAACCCCAACTAGTATAGAAAATTACTAGTCCACATGATTAGTAGGAACTATGCGACCTAGCCCACATAGGCTCTCCTAACCATACATGGCTAGATAGTGGGGAGAATTAGGGCACACAGTTTTCCTAACCATTTACCAGGGGATACACACCCATGAAAAAAAACTACATACATTATTTCAAAGGTTTTTTTTCATGATTGACTCATGGTTTTTCTAAATGTGCAGCCAAACCATGCGAAATATCCTTCCCTACAGTACATGGCACATGGTTGGCGTACTATTTTTCCAATCGTGTGGCCAAACCATTAAATACATGTATTGGGTGATTTTAATAAAATTCCCTTAAGTTAAATGTTTAAACACCCTCCTTCTTCTGACCAGTGGAAATCCATACTTCCATTTCTCTAATTTGACCCCTTTGAATCACTTGGATAGTTTTTATCCCGTTTATCTATATAGAGTCTAATTGAATCATTATTCGTCTCATTGGATCTGCATCGGTAAGATATTAAATTCTTTTTATTTATTATTCATTCTTCATTCCATCGATGATACAATTTAGATGTAGGCTCATATTCCCTATTTTCGATGAATTGATACATTCTTCATATGTATTCTAATCCAGGACAAACTAGAGGCTGATACTAGATGAGTATATTCATATGAGTATGAGGTAGGTGGTCCATAACTCATCCATCAAGTTTCATCATTTTATAAATTTCCATGTGTGCATTCTGATTTCATCGGGCATAGCCTGGTTAAGTAATGTGTATTGATTATATTAATTAAAACCATATTCTAACCCTCTTGTTATAAATTCTGTCCATCATTGGAGGTTTTGACCTCAATGATGATCACCCCAAGTAGGTTGTTTCCCTTAATTATGACATTCGAGGTTTTTTGTGTTTGTTTGCACTGCCATTTGTGTGTGATTTGGTTTGACCATGCTAATGGTAAGCCTTACTTAATTAAAAGACTATTGAATTGGATTTTGACTAGCCTTGTATATGTTAGTTCCACTTGACCCTTCTAATTTGAGTGCTTCAACTTGATAAATCAATCTTTAAATGTTAAAATTCGAAAGTATACAATTGATATCATTTGACATAGTTATTTATAAATGAATTGCACATGGTTTCTCATCCTTATCTAGAATTTTATTGTTTATTAAAGGTAAATAATAGAACCAATTAATTAAATATGAAATTTATTCAATGGTTTCATGTCCTTTTAAATTTTCACACTAATGAAAGGTATGGAATGAAGCCATTTGAATTATTTAATGGAATGATTATTACATGGAATGTTTTATTAAATTAATTGATTATATGGTGCCTATTTCACATAGACCTATTCATTAAAAAAGGAGTGGTAAGACGTGATATCACCTTTGATTTGTGAGGGAATTCCTTGAGCACTCGTGGATTCCATTCTGATTTAGAGGTGCTAGTTTCCAAGGGTGAGACCCACCTTGGAATTTGATATTTTTCTACTTGTGGATGCTCGATATGACACCACAAGATCCCTCCATTATCATTATATGATTTCTTGGATATACTCCAAGAATCCACCATGACATCTATGGACGTGGGTTACCTTGGATACACCCTTGGTCCTTGTCAATTCTTATCCCATTTTATCTTTTATTAGACTAGATTAGATTTACATTATTGTGGAATGACTTGGAAGATTCCCCTAGGATTACACTCTTACCCCTTATCCAAGATACAATTACTACTTGAGTTAGATTGACCCCTGAGGTAATGTTTTCCATGGTTATCACCTTGGAACCTCTTCATTATTAATATTATTATGGATACCTTGTTACATATTGGATCTTCTAATATTATTGTCATGACATGATTCCAGTACTGGTCATACCTCACATGACTTACATATATAAAATGGAACATAATTAATAAATAAAATGATTACATGTTCAGACACCGGTTGGGGATGAAGCAGGTTGTTGGGTATTTACATTACTTTACCAATTTTCTTTTATATATGCATGCTTCCATACTGTTTTAGTTTATATTACTCGTGATGGATGTTATAGATGCCTTTATTGGTGGCCTACTAAGATTTATATTACACTCTATCTGGTCCACCATTGGTACCAAGGAAGATTATATGTATGTTGGTGTTGACAAAGGGAAGCATCCCGCTTTGGAGACTTGATTTATTGATTTTTTATGATGGAGTTGGTAGTAGATGATCGAACGAGATATCAATATTCTTTGATAGTTTTTGGATTCCTTTTTTATATTTTTTATAGAATGTTTTTTCTACTTACTTTTATCCATGTTTTCCAGATTTATAGATACATGACATGTAACACCCCAAGATTTTATGAAAAATATTCTTTTTAATTTCACTAATGTATTGTGTTGT
This sequence comes from Viscum album, assembly GCA_963277665.1. Lineage (NCBI taxonomy): Eukaryota > Viridiplantae > Streptophyta > Magnoliopsida > Santalales > Viscaceae > Viscum > Viscum album. Next base: position 1,145,741,903 of record OY728142.1, on the reverse strand, counting down.
ACGCTACACCAAAAAGAGCTTTCAAAACACGCATCCCTGATTTGCCTTGCATTACACGCAATCGCGACCTTCCTCGATAACGTGTGTAGTACGCAATAACGAGTTTCACTAAACAATAACATGCTATTAAAATATTATTAAAACTAGCCGTTATAAATAGTAATAACCACTTTTTGAAATTTTGTAATTTTATTTTTCAAATTGGACTTCATTTATGGATTCGGAGTATCGAATTTAGCCTAAGGTGAAATTTTGGTACTTTTCGGATAACTTTCATATTTTGATGAATAGTGAAAATTTCTAAATTTTAGTTAAAAACAGCTTTTTCAATCGAAATAATTAATAGTGATAAATTATTAATTTGAGTGGTTTTAAATTATATTTAGAATATATTTTTACAATTCAATTAAATGTTTGTCATTGTATGTAATTTCACATCTACACCAGACATAAACAAGTGTTAATCTTTTGATAGTTATTATCTCTTAAAAACACGCTATTTGTTGTGACAGTAGAAATTAATTATATAATTAATTAATTCAACTTATATGTTTGGAATTTTGTAAAATAAAAATCATTTTTGAATTCGGAATATCAATTATAGCTTAGGGTGAAATTTTGGCATTTTTCTGAAAAACTTCAATTTTTGATGAATAGTGAAACCACTAAGTGGTAGGTTAAAAATTGAATTTTGCATAAAACTTAATTTTACCGCTTCTGTGAAAGGAATTTCGAAAATCCGACAGACACGGTTGATATCAGTAAGTAAAATGTGGTTCAATGAGATAAAAATAATTTTTTGGTGAATAGTATCTTTTTACTTTTTTTACCGCGGTTAATAGTAAATATGGTAACTAAGGGTAAATATGATATTACTATTACCCTAACACATGTCCTAATTCTATTGGATATGTTTAATTCGACCAAAAACAACCTTATGAATATAATATGACCATTTAGGTCCACTTGGATTAGATTACGACATTTAATATTATTTTATTTAATGAATAGTTAAAATAGTTAAAATCAAAGTTTAATACGTAAATCATTTTTAATATGGGGTTATACATAAGATAAATTCGACTATAAATATTCATTAGAAAGCTAAAAAGATTTCCTATATAATGGTATTTTATTTGTAATTTTTAGACATTAAATAATATAATTTATTTATGACACAATGATAATGCAGTAATTATCTTAGTAATGAAATATTGACATAATTGATGTTATAAACACAAAAATAAATGTAATTTGAGACTTTTTATGAATTACAATAATTTTATAGGTTACTATGATATATTAGTGTTTATTTAATCAACTTGGTTCGAACATATAATTCTGTTATGACTTTCAAAAAAATCATATATCAAATAGTGTCAAAATTGACACAAAATAGTTTTTAAATAAAATATTATATTAGTAATTGTTATTTTATTCCTAAAAATCTAAGGTTCGGCCAAATGACTTAGATAAGGATATATATATTAATAATAAACAATTTGGGATTCGTTTGGCATGTTATTGTAAGTTTATTAACCATATAGTGTAAGAAAACAAAAAGACACGGTAAAAGTTAAATTATTTAACTTAGAGTTAAATCTAATTGATAAGGTTAAAATAATAACCTAAACTTGTCTAAATACTATTGGTTGATAGTATTTCGACCCATCCCCAATTTAGCTTCGAAATAAGACCCTTTGTAACCATTATAACCGATTTTTACTTTAATATAAAATAATATTTTGAGATATTCCTAAGGTGCCCCTCTCCTCCCTTATAAAAGGGCACCTCCTCCCTCTCTTCCTTACACAACCTTGAGACTTAAAGCTCGTCCAAACCCTGCCAAAATCCCTTCTCCACTTCCCTAGTATCATCCTAGAGGTCCTGGTCTTCTTCAAATACCAACCTTAGTTATTTAAGTGGAGGCTAAGAAAAGGCGCGTCAAAAAGAGGTAATATCCATTACCGATCTTTTTCAATTTCATTCTTCTTCAACTTCTTATTATTTAGTTGTTTCATGATAAAGTAATAACATCAGTATTTCTTATATACTGATATGTTATTATAAATATGAAACAACTCTAATTAACCTTCTATCCATCCTACGGAAAATGGAAATCACCGCGCGTGCGTACGTACGGAATACCGTCTTCACGCCGTGGTGTAATCTATTTTCCACCACCACCATAATTGGATGGGTATAAAGGTGTAATGAGTAACTATATATGATTATTATAATGTGATATTGATACTGAAATATTATACATACACTTCAACACAATTCCAGGACCATGGGAACGATATCATCACTCGTGCGTACGTACGGACTACCGTCTCCACGACGCGATGAGATTCATTCTCAATGATTAACCATTCATGAATGATTATAAAGCATATATAATAAGTAATGATGAAATATATTACCTGATAATGATACTGGAATTATTTATATTTATATGTCATCTACTTAATTCCATTCAATTCAATAAGGAAACGAAAACAGCGTTCATGCGTACGTACGGACTACCGTCTCCATGAACAGTGTATTTCTTCCCAGTTATTGATTTATTATATATGTATATTCTGAATATATATATATATAAGTCATGTTTTATATTCTGTAATTAATTAATCATGATCTAAGTAATCATAGGAATAATTACAAGTTAAAAATACGAACGACAAATGAGATGATTTTACCCAAAACGCTACTTTAACATGAATTTACAAAAGAAAGGGTAAAATAAATTCATAAGTAGACCATAAATGATATAATAACAATGAATATGATTCTAGAATAAGTCAATAACATTATTTAAATCATTATACAGGAGGTTTGGACACTTACAAAGCAAGTCGGACCTAAGGTAAGGAAAATATCACAATCTCATTTTTCTCCGAGATTGTTTTTTTTACTTTGGCATTTACTGGGGTGTATTTTATCATCCACATACATGTTCCATAAATATTTAATATTTTTTCCATCAAATTACAATATTTTAAATCCAATTTTACCTTTCGGTGAGTTTTTAGTAAAGAATATGAAAGGAATCTTTTGTCGTTTTTCGTACAAGGTACTTTTTGACTTTTTCGACAAAAGTACGAAGAATGTTTTTTTTAAACTTATACGGCATGAATGGATTTTTAAAACATTATTTCCAAGAAGCTTACTTTACAAGTTTTCAAGTTTATTTTTAATCAAATTATTTTATTTTAAAGTCGTATGACATGTTATGAAAAGAAAAATGTCTTTGAAGAAGAAAGGAAATTTTCCTCAAGAATGGAGTTCAACTGTTTTATCAAAATTATTTTCCATCTAAGATAATAAAGGGTTCTGTTTTTAACCCTACTATTACATTGATTTGATTATGTTGTGATGGAATTATTTTTATGAATTTCTTTATCTTATATGAATTTTTTTATGATGTCATGTTGTTTAAGAATCCCATTTTTATTTCATGGGTTATGCAATGATGTATGATTTATGATTTTGTGGCACACATAAGAATGGTATCATTATGAGATGGGTGGGACCTATATCTCCCACAAATGCATTGGGTAAAGATTTTATATATCATGAGATAGACATGGCTGGAACGGTAGGATATACCGGTTCAGTGAAACAGGACTGAAACGAGGGTGACTCGGTTCAGAAAGGGACTTTGTCCACTAAGATAGTCTTGGCAATGAGTCTTGACTAACAAGAAATGATTCTCTATGAATATGTGTGTATTCCACAAAGTTTCATGTTATATGTTATGATTATTGGGATTACATTTCACTTCTATGATTTATCCCATGTTATGATATTATGAGCTCTTTTGCAGGTTAAGATTTCCAAAAGCTATGTTCTTATGTATATGATGTGATTGATATTTCTTTTGTTTACCCTTACTGAGCATTTGAGCTCACCCTTTTATGTTTTCTTTTCCCCCGGATATAAAGAAAGGTTTTAGGTATAAAAAAAAGAAAGATCTTTATGGGAGATGTTGAAGATCTTTCACCACGATTAGAAGATTATATTCTGAGTTTCCAAAGACACTAAACTATTACGGTCCTTGTGTGTGTGTTTTTGTTATGTACTAAGTATTCCGCAAATGTAATGTAATGTCAATGTACATCAGGCTTTGGGTCTCTACAGTTGGTATCGGAGGAAATGTTTAGTCAACCTTTGGAAACTAGGACGCGAAAACATTAGTGAGATCCCTAGAGATATTTCTAAGGTATGTCTAGGGATGTCCCTAAGGATAAGTATACGTATATGATATAGTCCTAGAACTATGGTAACGATATTAGATTAAAACTAAGATGTTAGATATTGAAGTTACTCCCCCTTTATTATGATTTTTGCCTCTAACACTATTCTTTTTGTGTTTTAGAAAATGGCTGGAAACAAGATGATTCACGATAACGAAGGATATGATGGACAATGGAATGATATTCTTCATAATGAAATGGGATTTGGAAGTCCAAACATCATTATTATGCCGAATCATCAATCTCATAATATGATCAATAAAGTAAAATTTGGTAAGTTTCCTGACTCGGCTAATAAGAGAAATATTGAGTTTCATGATGATCATAGAGGAAATAAAGTTCAATTTCCCCTATGTAAATCATGTGGGAAGAGGCATCAAGGAGAATGTTTCAAGGGAACTGGAAGATGCTTTGGGTGTGGAAAAGAAGGACACAAAGCAAGTAAGTGCAAAGGAAAAGGTTCAGTTAACACCATGGATGAGGATAATGGTATTGCTACGACATAAAAAATGGTTAAGTGTTTTAAATGTGGAATGTATGGGCATTATGAAAACCAATGTACTAAGGGAAAGACTCATGAAGAAAATCAGTATGGTTGTATGGGTAGTATTTATATGGATGATGATGAAGAGACTACAAATGATATGTGAGATGAAAGAATTGTTGAAGCTCGGTTAATGGTTTAAGAATGTAGTGGAATGATTACATGTTTATCATGTGTAATGTTGTATAAGTAATCTCATGGTACTGTGGAATAAAGAGACATATAAGGATTGTTACACTATTGTCTTTCCTTGAGTTTTGAAAGTGTATGATTAATGTTACTAGTATCCATGAAAGGTTATTCAGATATTTTTGGAATGTAGATGATATGCGCATAATGAAGGGATAAGGAGAAAATTAAATGTTTGATAGTATTCATGAGCTCATGACTGATATAAGGAGAAGGTTATATTATGGTTTGAGTATATAGAGTTTTTGGATTTTGGTATGTGGAAAGTGTTAACTTTTAACAGTATTCATGTTTTCACTAAGGTTTAATGGGTATTCATTCTTCAAGAGAATACATGATTAAGGCCTTTGAATGTTTGGAATGTGACCAACAAGACATATCTTATGATATATGGGGATCAACGACAGTATTAAATCTCTGGTAATCGTTTTCACTATATTATGAGAGTGGACTGCAGTATTATGGATATGCCTAAAGATTATAATGTATTATGTTGGACATAAGTTCGGATAAAACTTTTTTCGATATTATTGATGGGATGTTGTAGTAATATAGTTTTTGAAAAAGGACAACCTGCAGGACGGGCAACAACCCATCGCGTCGGACAAGGCTGTGGGAATCGAACCCACAACCGAAGTGCGACTGGCCTTTATCGCCTACGACTGGCCTACATGAAGTCCTTGTTTAGTAGAAACTAGTTTTATTATATTAATCCGTATGATATATGAAGTATAAGTCCATTTTAGGAACCATATATGATTAATCTCACTATAGATTGACTTATGTATATAATTTTTGCTAACATTTTGTTTGAGACAGATGGAATGACCCGTCATTCTATCACATGATCTGCTAACACTTCACGAATAACAAATTCAACTTCATTTATTTAAGAGATGAAGTGGAAATTGTTCAAGGCACGAACAATAGTGAGATTGTACCAAAATAAAGTATTTATTCTAATTCCAATTCTTCAACTTTAGAGAAACGATCTTGAAAACCAAAAAATGTTGTCCTAGTGATCTTATATCTAATTAATCGGATGGTACCTTAGATCGTCACAAATTTATGGATTTGTGATTGTTGGCTTTTCCATAGCCATGTTCTCTACCACTCTCCATCAGAACATGATGGTTAGATTTTTCTTCCATATCCATATTTTCACCTTTGTGGAAACCCAGCGATTAGTTTATTTGGGTAACCGTTACGTTTCATACTTTCGTTTTTAAACATTGGTTTTGGTATTCCTTTTTACGATGTGGGTTTCTATTAAAGAAACTTTTGAACAGTAAACCATTTATAACCCCGATGAATTTCGAGGGAAAAATTCATTTTAAGGGGGGTAGAATGTAACACCCCGAGATTTTATGAAAAATATTCTTTTTAATTTCACTAATGTATTGTGTTGTACGCTACACCAAAAGGATCTTGCACAACACGCATCCTTGATTTTCCTTGAATTACACGCAATCGCGACCTTCCTCGATAGCGTGTGTAGTACGCAATAATGAGTTTCACTAAACAATAATATGCTATTAAAATATTATTAAAACTAGCCGTTATGAATAGTAATAACCACTTTTTGAAATTTTGTAATTTTATTTTTCAAAATGAATTCATTTATGGATTCGGAGTATCGAATTTAGCCTAAGGTGAAATTTTGGTACTTTTCGGATAACTTTCATATTTTGATGAATAGTGAAAATTTCTATATTTTAGTTAAAAACAACTTTTTCAATCGAAATAATTAATAGTGATAAATTATTAATTTGAGTGGTTTTAAAGTATATTTAGAATATATTTTTACAATTCAATACAATGTTGGTCATTGTATGTAATTTCACATCTACACTAGACATAAACAAGTGTTAATCTTTTGATAGTTATTATCTCTTAAAAACACGCTATTTGTTGTGACAGTAGAAATTAATTATAAAATTAATTAATGCAACTTATATGTTTGGAATTTTGTAAAATAGAAATCATTTTTGAATTCGGAATATCAATTATAGCTTAGGGTGAAATTTTGGCATTTTTCTGAAAAACTTCAATTTTTGATGAATAGTGAAACCACTAAGTGGTTGGTTAAAAACTGAATTTTGCATAAAACTTAATTTTACCGCTTCTGTGAATGGAATTTCGAAAATCCGACAGACACGGTTGATATCAGTAAGTAAAATGTGGTTCAATGAGATAAAAATAATTTTTTGGTGAATAGTAACTTTTTACTTTTTTTACCGCGGTTAATAGTAAATAGGGTAACTAAGGGTAAATATGATATTACTATTACCCTAAAACATGTTTTAATTCTATTGGATAAGTGTAATTCGACCAAAAACAACCTTATAAATATAATATGACCTTTTAGGTCCACTTGGATTATATTATGTCATTTAATATTATTTTATTTAATGAATAGTTAAAATAGTTAAAATCAATGTTTAATAAGTAAATCATTTTTAATATGGGGTTATACATAAGATAAATTCGACTATAAATATTCATTAGACAGATAAAAAGATTTCCTATATAATGGTATTTTATTTGTAATTTTTAGACATCAAATAATTTAATTTATTTATGACACAATGATGATGCAGTAATTATCTTATTAATGAAATATTGACATAATTGATGTTATAAACACCAAAATAAATGTAATTTGAGACTTTTTATGAATTACAATAATTCTCTAGGTTACTATGATATATTTGTGTTGATTTAATAAACTTGGTTCGAACATATAATTCTGTTATGACTTTCACAAAAATCATATATCAAATAGTGTCAAAATTGACACAAAATAGTTTTTAAATAAAATAAAATATTAGTAATTGTTATTTTATTCCTAAAAATCTATGGTTCGGCCAAATGACTTAGATAAGGATATATATATTAATAATAAACAATTTGGGATTGGTTTGGCATGTTATAGTAAGTTTATTAACCATATAGTGTAAGAAAACAAAAAGACACGGTAAAAGTTAAATTATTTAACTTAGAGTTAAATTTAATTGATAAGGTTAAAATAATAACCTAAACTTGTCTAAATCCTATTGGTTGATAGGATTGCGACCCCTCCCAACTTTAGCTTCGAAATAAGACCCTTTGGAACCATTATAAACCGATTTTGACTTTAATATAAAATAATATTTTGAGATATTCCTAAGGTGCCCCTCTCCTCCCTTATAAAAGGGCACCTCCTCCCTCTCTTCCTTACACAACCTTGAGCCTTCAAGCTCGGCCAAACCCTTCCAAAATCCCTTCTCCACTTCCCTAGTATCATCCTAGAGGTCCTGGTCTTCTTCAAATACCATCCTTAGTTCTTTAAGTGGAGGCTAAGAAAATGCGCGTCAAAAAGAGGTAATATCCATTACCGATCTTTTTCAATTTCTTTCTTCTTCAACTTCTTATTATTTAGTTGTTTCATGATTAAGTAATAACATCAGTATTTATTATATACTGATATGTTATTGTAAATATTAAACAAATCTAATTAACATTCTATCCATCCTACGGAAAAAGGAAATCACCGCGCGTGCGTACGTACGGAATACCGTCTCCACGCCGTGGTGTAATCTATTTTCCGCCACCACCTTAATTGGATGGGTATAAAGGTGTAATGAGTAACTATATATGATTATTATAAAGTGATATTGATACTGAAATAGTATACATACACTTCAACACAATTCCACGACCGTGGGAACGATATCATCGCTCGTACGTACGTGCGGACTACCGTCTCCACGATGCGATGAGATTCATTCTCAATGATTAACCATTCATGAATGATTATAAAGTATATATAATAAGTACTTATGAAATATATTACCTGATAATGATACTGGAATTAATTATATTTATATGTCATCTACTTAATTCCATTCAATTCAATAAAGAAACGAAAACAGCGTTCATGCGTACGTACGGACTACCGTCTCCATGAACGGTGTATTTCTTTCCATTTACTGATTTATTATAAATGTATATTCTGAATATATATATATAAGTCATGTTTTATATTCTGTAATTAAGTAATCATGATCTAAGTAATCATATGAATAATTACAAGTTAAAAACACGAACGACAAATGAGACGATTTTACCCAAAACTCTACTTTAACAAGAATTTACAAAAGAACGGGTAAAATAAATTCATAAGTAGACCATAAATGATATAATAAGAATGAATATGATTATAGAATAAGTCAATAACATGATTTAAATCATTATACAGGAGGTTCTGACACTTACAAAGCAAGTCGGACCTAAGGTAAGGAAAATATCACAATCTCATTTTTATCCGAGATTGTTTTTTTCTACTTTGGAATTTGCTGGGGTGTATTTTATCATCCACATCCATGTTCCATCAATATGTAATATTGTTTCCATCCAATTACAATAGTTTAAATCCAATTTTACCCTTCGGTGAGTTTTTAGTAAATAATATGAAAGGAATCTTTTGTCGTTTTTCGTACGAGGTACTTTTTGACTTTTCCGACAAAAGTACGAAGAATGTTTTTTTTAAACTTATACGGAATGAATGGATTTTTAAATAATTATTTCCAAGAATCTTACTTTAAAAGTTTTCAAGTTTATTTTTAATCAACTTCTTTTATTTTAAAGTCGTATGACATGTTATGAAAAGAAAAATGTTTTTGAAGAAGAAAGGAAATTTTCCTCAAGAATGGAGTTCAACTGTTTTATCAAAATTATTTTCCATCTAAGATAATAAAGGGTTCTCTTTTTAACCCTATTATTTCATTGATTTGATTATGTTGTGATGGAATTATTTTTATGAATTTATTTATCTTATATGAATTGTTTTATGATGTCATGTTGTTTAAGAATCCCATTTTTATTTCATGGGTTATGAAATGATGTATGATTTATGATTTTGTGGCACACATAAGAATGGTATCATTATGAGATGGGTGGGACCTATATCTCCCTCCAATGCATTGGGTAAAGATTTTATATCTCATGAGATAGACATGGGTAGAACGGTAGGATATACCGGTTCAGTGAAACAGGACTGAAACGAGGGTGACTCGGTTCAGAAAGGGACTTTGTCCACTAAGATAGTCTTGGAAATGAGTCTTGACTAACAAGAAATGATTCTCTATGAATATGTGTGTATGACACAAAGTTTCATGCTGTATGTTATGATTATTGGGATTACATTTCACTTCTATGATTTATCCCATGTTATGATATTATGAGCTCTTTTGCAGGTTAAGATTTCCAAAAGCTATGTTCTTATGTATATGATGTGATTGATATTTCTTTTGTTTACCCTTACTGAGCATTTGAGCTCACCCTTTTATGTTTTCTTTTCCCCAGGATATAAAGAAAGGTTTTAGGTATAAAAAAAAAAGAAAGATCTTTATGGGAGATGTTGAAGATCTTTCACCACGATTAGAAGATTATATTCCGAGTTTCCAAAGACACTAAACTATTACGGTCCTTGTGTGTGTGTTTTTGTTATGTACTAAGTATTCCGCAAATGTAATGTAATGTCAATGTACGTCAGGCTTCGGGTCTCTACATGACACGTATCATCATATTTTTATATGATTATTAATTATTTAGTAATTTATCATTCAAGTATGCTTCTAATTTATTATATATTTACTTATTTTTATTATGCTATTTACCTTCTATTTCATTTATCTTATGTGATACACTCTGGTAATGAGGGAAAAGTCTCCCCACAGAAACACACTAAGCCCCTGCTTCTAGTCAGAAGCCTTTAACATTCGGGGAGATGTGCTTGAGGCCATGTTGACAACCAGGTTCGAGGAACCTTTGAGTGGATCTTGAGTTTAATACATCACAAATTAGTATCAGAGGTTTCTTTTCATGCCTTACAATTTGGAGATAATAGAAAGAATATTATAAATGCTTGGAACTTAGTTTTGAGCCATTCTTAGGTGTTGTTAACCCATGTTCGAGGAAAATTCCGAGTTACCTGAATTAAAATTATTGATCAATTTATTCCTATTAAAGTTGATATCAGTTCACCATTGGGTGATGCACATTCGATGTGTTGGTAATTATTATTATTTGGATTGAGAATTTTATTTCATCCTTTTCCCGATGACATGAGGGAAAGAATCGTTGTTACATGTAGCATTTTAGGCACCTAGAATTCACATGCCATTCATATTTCCATGCCATATAGGTTTATTTCACTACTTCATTTCTTGTTTTGTATATGATTATTGAGTAAGACTTGTTTATATATGTATACTTGTGCTACTCTTATGCTAAAAATGATTGATTTATAGTTTCAATTAATGAGGTGTATGGTCCCTTGTGGGTTTAAATGGGTAATTTTCTGAGTAGAGCCTTTAGAATGAAAATAAATGGGTGTCAATTTCGGTGATAAGGTGTATAGGCCTTCATTTACTAGGAATGGAGATCAATTTTAAATGAACCATGATATATGAAAATAAGAAAATGAAAACAGTAAAAGTTAAACATGACTTATAAAATGACATGGTTGCTAGTAAATTATGAGGCAAGGTATTGTTGAGCCTTTTTCTACTAGAATCCATGAATTTTAAACTTGAGAACTTACAGATACCTGGCCTGATAATCAAGTAGTTGGGGTAATATACCATGGTTATTGAGACCTTTCCTTACAACTGACTTCTGGTATTATGATCTATATGCTTAAAATCTTTTTTCTGAGGCATGTGATTAGAATTTGTAGATCAATTGTGCCACAACATCCTCATGTCATGCACTAGGAGGGTGGTGATGACCATGCTCTAGATGTGGTGGGCCCTGAGCTTCTGGTTTTAACACCAGTAGTTCCACATGAGGTATCAAATATTTTACCTAATTTGGGCACTGACGCTTAGCTTCATGATAGTTTCCTATGTTTGATGCAGTCCATGAAAGGTACTCCATGACCTACACCTACAATGGATGATCTGATATGTGAGTTCCAGTAGTAGAGTCCTCTCACATTCTCAGGGATGGAAGTCCATAGGTTGTTGAATCTTGGATGAAGACCACCCTGTCTCTCTTTGAGCATCTAGAGACACATCCATAGTATAAGGTTAATATTTCTACTTACACGATTCATTATTTAGCCAAGAACTGGTGGGATGTAATTAACCAGACTAGTTTCCATCATGGCATGGTATGGGATTATTTCCAAACTTCCTTTTATGACTTCTTCTTTCCTCATATACTAATATATGGTCGATCTAGAGAGTTCATGAATCAAGAGTAGGCTTTTATATCAGTCCTGGAGTATTCAGTGCATTTCAATGAGTTATAATTATTTTTACCAATTTTATCTAGTGATGAACTTTCACGGTCTAGATGCTTTGAGGATGGGATTCAGTATGTCATCCGTACTTAGGTGAATGTATTACACTAATCTAAATTTTCTAAGATCATCAATAAGGATATTATCACTGAGCACAACCTGAGGGAAGGCGACAGTACTGGGCATATGGGATTAGTGTCGCGATAGTCTAGTAGTTCATCTTGTAGAAGGAAATGATCCCTTGAGGTTTCTTAATAGGGAAGTGGTATCTAGAGTACCTGTACTAGTAGCTCTATGGTGTTCCATCATTACGGAGATAGGGGAACTTAGAGACACATTATAAAAATGACCCTATGGAGTGCTAGGATTATGGCAGTATAGAGAACTTTTAAAGATTCTGTCAAACATTTCCATCTACTTTTAGTGGAAGAGGATCCACACCAGATCCACATTCAGGGGAAGGTTATTTTATCCAACGTCAGGTGGGGAGTTGGAGTAGCAATGGTAGGATAGGACAAGGAGGAGATCATGTCCATAATTTCCATACTTCAAATTTTCAGCAGCACCAGTAGAGTTTCCATGATCAAGGTAGTCCATCTATAGCAGAAGGATGATGATTAGGTCAGTTGCATGCATTAAAACCAATACCTAAGGATTAGATTGCATGAGCATCCACAATACAAGGTACTATTATAGTAGACTCCACTGTAGTATGTTCTTATTTTGATATAGGTTATTCAAACTCCTTCATCTTTTTATATATCATGGAAAGTCTCTGGCTGGAAATATAGTATTACTATGGTGTAATGACCTTGGATACACCATTGGGAGAATGGTCTGAGGGAATACACAAATATAGAGACTATTCCCTTGAGTTAGGAAGATATCATTTCCCATAGTACCTCTTTCTTATCAAGATAAAAGGATTTTATTTCATTCTCATGATGGATTGGTTGGTTCTGTATCACGCCTTTGTACACTGATATCACTATAGGGTGTCATTTAATCACTAGATGGATACATTTATCTACATAAGGGTGAGTATGTAATGTCCCATATTTTTCAGTCTATTGTTTTAAAATATTATATAGAATGATTTTGAGACCAAAAACTGATACGACATGTGATTTCGAGACCTGGTGTGTCTAAAATAAATGTTTGAAACATATTAAAATATTTTATAACAATAACACATGGTTTTCCTGAAAAAGTGGAATAAATTCTAAATGGGTGCCCAAATCATAAATCTGAGGTCATTGTTGAGTTTAGAATAATGAATTTACCATAGGAGTGACGTATCATTGGTCGACATGGGTCATTTTTGGAAAGTAAACATGGGAATTTTAAATGAATAAAAAAATTTAAGAAAAATTATTTTATTTTATTTGTTGACGCAGCGATATAGTGACCGGTTTTATCTTTAAATAAATATATTTTCCAGAGATCCAAGGTTAGTCTTATAACCCTATAATCATGTAAATACATGGATCGATAAATCTAGATAATTCTCTTGAGTAGGAAATGATGAAATATCAAATCCAAGATTAGTGGGCACCAATATTGTTAGTTCTCGCCAATGATGATGATGCGACACCCGTTCTTCCTTAGCGAGAAATCTGAATCCATGTAAGATGCATTATTTAGATTTTATTTCCTTTTCCTAATTCTTACGAAAAATGAGGACTAATCCATGAATGGATTAGCGTATAGATCAATCGTATTTTAAGGATGGGATTATATTTTACAGGTTTATCACGATGATTAAATCTTTGTGGTTAGAACTATTGTTCAGATTCATATGTCGTTCTAATGGCGAAGAACCAATATTTAAAAAAACATAAATCAAGGTTCATCTCTCTCTATTTATTGTTCTTTTCTCCCCCAATTTTGGCATTCTTCATTACATGTTCTTCGTTCTTCCCTGACTTTGAAGCCTTTGTGAAGAATCGATCATTGCTTATTATATTCTTAGTGAAACAATTCAAAACCATAGATCCGACATTAGGAAAACTTGATGGAGGTGTGATAGTGGGCGTGTTAGTGGATTGAAAGATAATTAGTTTCGAATATTCATTCTCCAGCGGAAATTAAGAATGGATATGATTGCATTTTCTCATTCGATTGAAGGCCCTAATACCATCAGTTCTGTGTTATAGTGGAAAACGAGAACAGATATGATGTTTCAAGGAAAACCAAACACCCAAATGGAATTTGGGATATCGGCGACACAAGCAGGAGGATGTAGATGGGTTTCTAGAAAACCCGATACACATGGCGTGTAGTCTCTGACTACATGACATATAGTCCGTAGATGAATGTATCAGCATGTCCCCTAGGAGGTTCACGAACACGGGGTGGAGTAAACAGGTTGCCTATAAAGTGTGTAATCCCCCACAAGGCTTGTCCTAGATCAAGTACATGAGATACCCCATGTACTGGTACTCTGGAAGAGACACACTGAATGATGCCATGCACTGAATCACGGTCAGAGTACATGGGTGGACCCCAGATTCCAGGACACTATGTGCAACCTTTGTACATGACATTTACCCCTCTTCTATATGACACAATTTAAATGTCATGATCAATTGTACACAATAAGAACTCGGGGTCAAGGGACATGACGTGTGACCCTACTACACGTTGTGTACCCTAATCAATATGGATTGAGCTTCTTGTCCTCCATATCATGGAAAAGTTTCATTATGGTTAGTTCCCTTCATTATTTACCTGAAGGTTAGTGTGAATCATTTCCTACTCCTAGGACTACGATCCCTTTAATAGGACTTTATAGATACCCTGAGAGGCTCAAAGCATGATCTTCTATTCATCTTGGTTCCCTGGGTGGAGTTCTTGGTATCAATGTTGTAACGCCCCGACCCCAGTTACCCAGAGTCGGTGCATTATTACATAACATTGGCATGATCACAAGAAAGATCAAGTCTCGAAAGACCTATTAGTTTAGTAGCCTTAGAAACACTAGATACATTCATAAAGTTTTACATTACATAAAAAAACATCTTGTCTTCATATCCCCTCATACTATCCCTGCAGGTCATTCATAAATTACCTCTTCATAATCCTGGGAAAAATAAAACAAATTGAAAGGGGTGATCTCAGATGCTCAGTAAGGATAACATTATAGCATAAGCTTTCACAAATAAGCATAAACACTTAAAGAAATTTATAACTAAAACAAAAGCCTTTTAAACGTGTACTTCATTATAAAATGGAAAAGATAAAATGAAATAATTCCATTTACTTATTCACATGGATATTCTACTAGTCGAATGATCACATGCAATATCAATAACCACTTTCATAATGATGGAATGCATAATTCCAGACTATAATAACCACATAGCCAAGTCCTCGTGCCAAGACTAAAAATAAGATTTTGCCAAGGCCTTGTGCCAAGACAGTAGTTTGTCTCATGAGACCAACCAATGCATCTAGGAGCTATAGAGGGCTCCACCCGTCACTTATTAAGTCCAATTCATTCCCATATGAAAAGGTTTAAACATAACATACACATTCGTATTAAAACTAGCATACGAAATGTCAATACTTTAACCACAAACCATGAATGGTATAAAAATAGCACATCCATAGTCAAACATAACTCATTTGATACAATATGGAAGATTGTATTGTATCACATTAACCTCAATCAAGAATAATTAAGGATGTTTCCATAGATGAAAATAATCATCAAAACTATTTGAGAGAAATATCCCCCTTTTTCTTGAAATCATTTAAAAGTCACACTATTTTTCAAGAAGCCATTTAAAAATAGATTTTTGAATCAAAGTGTCCCATACCACTTTGAAACTTTTAAAAGGAGTTATAATTTTAAAACTTTAATGTCCATATAAATAAATAATTAAAACCATTTTTTTAAAACATGGACATTAATGAGAAAGATTTAGAAGAATAAGTCTTTAAAACATTTAAAAATGGTATTTTAGTTAGAGTTTCTAACCAAAAGAGAGACACTTGAATACAAATAATTGAGGTAATCAAAACTTATTAATATCATGAGAATAAAGGTATTCATGATATACAATGTTAAAGTACATTATATACACCACGTAAAAGTGATTTGGTGTATAACAACAAAGAAGTCTCAATGGAATGTCAATTGAGATGAAATCTCTCATAAAGGTCGTATCCTTAAGTTAAGGATAAATCAACGACATAGTTATGTGTGAAAAATATAAATACAATAAATATGATTGGATATTCAGTATAAAACAATCAAAGGACATTCACACATAATCTTGTAAAAACAACATCAATGAATTGGATGTTTAACTCAATAAATGGAGAATGAGTTAAAATTACTCATATCAAATTCATATCGATGACTTGAGAAATTATCAATGGAGTTATTATGTGTATAAAAAGTATATACAAAGAAAAGGGGAGTGGAAATTATGAAATAAGAAAATGAATAGTGATTCCACACATAATCTCAGAGTAAAATAATCAATGAAGTTTGCGTAAAGCTGAATGAGTGGAAATTGAAATTTCAAATTCCCTTATCGATTTGGTAACTTATGAAACATGCACCCATGAAAGAAGGATCATAAAATGATGATGTAAATACACATAAATTAAAGTTTATTACACAATAAATACAATCATGGGCAGTACACATTCACCACATGCAATAAATAAGTGGTGAACAATGGAATTCTCACGAAATTAAGAGTGAGATAAGAAACCCCTTACCTTGTACTTTTCCTTGGTTGGGGGTAGGTTAACCTCCTGTATAATGTTGAAATAATTGTTATTAAATTATTCATGAATCATATACATTAATATGATATCATATATTATCTTTTAACATTGCTTTGTTAATAATATCTTAGAATTATCGTCGTTTCAGGTGTTAACTTACTCATTTTCTTTTATATGTTTTGTTACGTAAGCCATTTTTGTCATGGATAGGTTGTATATTATTCATATCCAGAATTATATCAAGTAATTAAACATTATTTTTAAATAATCAAATGATAATTATACTTGAATGGATACGATAGAGAATGAATCTCATCGCATTCGTGGAGACGGTAGTCCGTACGTACGCACGAGCGACAATATCATTATTTTGATATTAAAATAATATATAATTGGATGGTATATCATATATAAAGAATAATTATCATGTTATATTTATTATTTTCATGAGTTAAACATCATTATTATACCCACCCAAATACTAATATATTGAATAACAATTACACCACGACGTGGAGATGGTAAGCCGTACGTACGCACGTATGGTGACATGTTCTTCAAAGAGTGGATAGAATAATGAATATGGTTGTACCATATTTATAATATCATCACAGTATATATAAGATACTGGAGTTATTATTTTAGAATGGTTATAACAAAGAAATAAGAAGTGGAAGAAGAAAGTAACTTGAAAAGGGGTGGTGAAAACATTACCTCTTCTTCGGGTTCTTCCTTTTTATTTGATCAAAACGGCTCCTTAGGTTGGATTTATGATAAAAATAAGGCCTCTAGGTTGTAGTGAGGGAAGTTGAGAGAGTATTTGGGCAGGTTTTGGCCGAACCAAAAGGCTTTTAAGGTGTGAAGAAATGAGAAAGAGGAATGCCCTTTTATAAGAGGGGTGAGGGGCACCTTTGGAAAAGCTAAAAATATTAATTTATAATAAATTTATATTCAGTTTCTAGTGGTTAAAAAGTTGATTATTCAAATTTTAAGGTGGGGATAGGTCGAAACATATTCAACCAATAGAATTTAGACAGGTTTGGGTCACTATATTAAACTTATCGTTTAGTTTTAACTCTTAGTTAATTAGTTTGACATTTACCATTTCACTTTGTATTTTTATATTATATAGTTAATAAACTTACTATATACATCCAAGAGACCCCCAAGTGGTCCATTAATGATATAACTATCATTATATAAGTCTCTTGGGCGAACCTTAGATTTTTAGGAATTTAATATCAATTAATAACATAATATTTGTTTTAAAAACTCTTTTATGTCAATTTTGACACTATTCAATAGTTGATTTTTGTGAAACTCATAACAGAATGATTACTTCTAAATAAGTCAATTAAATAAATCCTAATATGTCATATTATCCTATAAAATTAGTTTAATTCATTAAAAGTCTTAAATAATATTTATTTGGGTATTTATAATATCAATTATTTTACTTTTTCACTATTAAGGTAATTATTTCATCATCATTGTGTCATAAATATATTAAATTATTTATTGTCTAAAAATTATAAATAAATTATAATTATGTAGGAAATCATATTATCTTTCTAATGAATATTTACAATAGAATTTATCTTATGTATAACCCCATATTATAAATGTTTTAGTAAATAAACTTTAATTTTAACTCTTTTAACTCTTCTTTGAATTAAATAATAATAAATGTCCTAATCTAATCCAAGTGGACCTAAATGATAATATTTTATTCCTAAGGTTGTTTTTGGTCGAGATAAACTTGTCCAATAGAATTAGGACATGTGTTAGGGTAATATTAATATCATTTTTACCCTTAATTACCCTATTTACTTTTAACCGTGGTAAATAAAAGTAAAAGTTACTATTCACCAAAAATTATTTTATTCTCATTGAACAACATTTTACCTCTTTATATTAACCATGTCTCTCGGATTTTTGAAATTTCATTCACAGAAGCGGTAAAATTAAGTTTTATGAAAAATTCAGTTTTTTTAACTACCACTTAGTAGTTTCACTACTCATCAAAAATTGAAGTTTTTCAGAACAATGCCAAAATTTCATCCTAAGCTATAATTGATATTCCAAATTCAAAAATTATTTCTATTTTACAGAATTCTAAACATATAAGTTGAATTAATTAATTTTATAATTAATTACTGCTATCACAACAAATAGCGTGTTTTTAAGAAACAATATATATCAAAAGATTGACAATTGTTTAGGTCCAATTTCAAAGTGAAATTAATTCTAATGAACACCATTGGATAAAATGGTAAAAATATATTCTAATTATACTTTAAAACCACTCAATAATATAATTTATCACTATAAATTATTTTTATTTTAAAAGTTGTTTTTAATTAAAATTTAGTGATTTTCACTATTCATCAAAATATAAGTGTTATCCAAGAAGTTCCAAAATTTCACCCTATGATAAATTCGACATTCCGAATCCAAAAATGAAGTCCATTTTGAGAGATAGAATTTATAAAATTTAAAAAAAGTAGGTATTACTATTCATAACGGCTAGTTTGATTGGTTGTGGTGTGTTAGAATCTCGAAGTTGCGTACAATGCACGCAATTGCATTATTCGAAGGGAAACGTACCGTGGAAGCTTGGGGTGTTACATTCTCCCCTCCTTCAATAAATTGTGTCCTCACAATTTTTAAAATTGTGCTTGGGAATATAATGGAAAGTCCCACATCAGAAAAAGAGTCAATAAAACTATCACTTTAAAAGAAAGAAAGAGAGGTATAAAGGTCAACCAAGATAACCCATACTCGGATTCCATGTAGGAAAACATGGATATGGATGATAAAATAAGTGTCAAGTTCTGATGGAGAGGGATAGAAATCATGATCAGGAGAAAGTTAACAATAAGAAAACCACAAACTTGTGTTGGGACAAACGACCATTAGTCTCCTAGTAGGAAAGTAAACGGACAACATTTTTTTGTTTTAAGTTACATTACATAAGTATGAGGAATTCATTTATGATATTTACTAAGAATACAAAGATATATACTTACATTTTAAGTATAGTTTCATTATTTAATAAATTTCCACCACTAACTCATTTTTTTTAAACGATGAGTATTCAAGAAGACTTGGTCACACTGGAAGAGATAGAATAAACTTCTATAGAATCACATGATACATGCAGGATGAACTATATATTTACATTGTCTTTAGAGATTAATCAAAACCAAAATGGTTAGTACACGATCTAATGATCCCCCAAAAGGATATTCCTTGAGAGAAATAAACACTAATCTTAATTTCCAAAATTAAACCAACAATACCCCAAAGTTAAATAAATACCATTCAATAATCAATTGTCCTTAAAATCCTTCAATATAATCAAAACTAATATTGAAAACCAAAACATATTAAGAATGTATTCTTCCACATTAAATTGTATCTCCAAATGACATTAATTACTCTTAAAGTCACATACTTAAAAGTAATTAACCTAATCATTTCCATAAATAACCCAAATCATTATAAATACCCAATAAAAAAATAGATAAAAATCCACCATTACTCCTCAAATGAAATCCCATACTATTCTATTTTCCTTGGGCATATAGTGTTCACACCAACGCGAACAACTTCCAAAAAAATAGTTATCACTTAATCACAAAATCATTCTCCTATAATAAGGGTATTCATTTGATAAGACATAAGATCCCAAATAAAATTATTATTGATCAATAAAATCATTTAACTAAAAATAATAGTCACACTAACCAGGGACTTCACGTAGTCCAGTGGTAGGCGATAAATCCCAATCGCACTTTGGTTGTGGGTTTGATTCCCACAGCTTTATCCGACGCGACGGGTTGTCACACGGTCTACGTGTCGTCCTTTTTCAAAAACTATATTTTATAATATTACCAAAATGAGATAAATTCCTCAAAATAACCATAACATACTTTAACCACAAATGTTATCTCATACCTTGAATTTTAATCCCAAATTATAATAATTTGTAATTGCCTCAAACCCAATGATCATATAAAACCAAATGGTTATTTATAACTATATCCACAAGAGAAAAGATAATTCTTCCATAAATATCATTCTCACATGGCAAACTTTAGGGTTACAAATACAAGAGAAAATTATTCCAAAGTAAACCCTTCAACAAGGATCACTAATAATTTTTAAACATTTATCCAACCATTTATTTCCACATAGCTTCTTCTATGACCAAGAAAATATCCTATAGAATAGGACATTCACTCAGGTAATGGCCAGGTCCCCTACATTTACGAAAAATGACTATAAATGGATTCTTGGGACCATTTTTATCTTCTTCCATAGTACTCTTCTTTTTTATTTGGCAATTATTCACTTTATGTCCTTCCTTCCCGCACGTAAAGCATTTCTTTGTCCCATTGAGACACTTTCCTGGGTGTCTCCCTCCACATTTCCTGCATGATGGAAATTGAGGATTTATTTCTCCATGGTCTCCACTACTGGAGCTCTTATCATTCTTCACCTTTCTCTTCTTTGTTGAGTCCAGTAATTGGTTAATATATATATTGTTGATCATATTTTTGGAAAATTGATTTTGCATAAAGATGATATCTTTTACGCCTATCAACATTCCATTTTGTTGCTCATTGCCACCACTGTTCCCACCTTGTACATCATTCTCAAAGTCACTATGACTTCCTTGGAATCCAGCCATTGACTTAAACCAGAATGCATTGTGTGAGTAATAGTAGTCATACAATAATTTAGAGATTAACATGTCACCATATTCTTAATTTGAAACACATTAGGATTAACCAAGGTCATTTACTCTCATCTTATATATATAATAATTTAAATCAGTTTGTAAAGAAAATGTAAATTATCCTAAGCATATCCCTTGGGAGTGTCGTAACCAAGAGTGCAGCAAGGCCCGTTGTCATGCACCAGTTCCCATTCGAGTGTAGCTTAAAGCGGTGTTTTCGGGTTTTACCCCTAGGTACATCTATGCCAGAGCCGCCTATACCTGCTTGTATCCAGACTGGGATGTATTGCTCTGAAAACTCACAGAATCTCTATAATACCAAAATTCTAGGAAGTTTTTCTATACTAATCCTCAAAGTTCATCTTAGGTGTATGTGCTCTAATCAGAGTTTATCTAAATCTAGCTTCCAAGGTTAATACTAAACTTCCTCTGATACCAACTATAATGCCCCGACCCTAGTTACCCAAAGTCGGTGCATTATTACATAACATTGGCATGATCACAAGAAAGATCAAGTCTCGAAAGACCGATTAGTTTAGTAGCCTTGGAAACACTAGATACATTCATAAAGTTTTACATTACATAAAAAACATCTTGTCTTCATATCCCCACATACTATCCCTACAGGTCATTCATAAATTACCTCTTCATAATCCTAGAAAAAATAAAACAAATTGAAAGGGGTGAGCTCAGATGCTCAGTAAGGATAACATTATAGCATAAGCTTTCACAGATAAGCATAAACACTTAAAGCAATTTATAACTAAAACAAAAGCCTTTTAAACATGAACTTCAGCATAAAATGGAAAAGATAAAATGAAATAATTCCATTTACTTATTCACATGGATATTCTACTAGTCGAATGATCATATTCAATATCAATAACCACTTTCATAATGATGGAATGCATAATGCCAGACTATCATAACCACATAGCCAAGGCCTCGTGCCAAGACTACAAATAAGATTTTGCCAAGGCCTTGTGCCAAGACACTAGTTTGTCTCAAGGGACCTACCGATGAATCGAAGAGCTGTAGTGGGCTCCACCCGTCACTTATTAAGTCCAATTCATTCCCATATGAAAAGGTTTAAACATTACATACACATTCGTATTAAAACTAGCATACGAAATGTAAATACTTTAACCAGAAAACATGAATGGTATAAAAATAGCACATCAACAGTCAAACATAACTCATTTGATACAATATGGAAGATTTTATTGTATCACATTAACCTCAATCAAGAATAATGAAGGATGTTTCCATATATGAAAATAATCATCAAAACTATTTGAGGGAAATATCCCCCTTTTTCTTGAAATCATTTAAAAGTCACACTATTTGTCAAGAAGCCATTTAAAAATAGATTTTTGAATAAAAGTGTCCCATACCACTTTGAAACTTTTAAAATTAGTTATAATTTTAAAAATTTAATGTCCATATAAATAAATACTTAAAACCATTTTTTAAAACATGGACATTAATGAGAATGATTTAGAAGAATAAGTCTTTAAAACATTTAAAAATGGTATTTTAGTTAGAGTTTCTAACCAAAAAAGAGACACTTGAATACAAATAATTGAGGTAATCAAAACTTAGTAATATCATGAGAATAAAGGGATTCATGATATACAATGTCAAAGTACATTATATACACCACATAAAAGTGATTTGGTGTATAACAACAAAGAAGTCTCAATGGAATGTAAATTGAGATGAAATCTCTCATAAGGGTCATATCCTTAAGTTAAGGATAAATCAATGACATAGTTATGTGTGATAAATATAAATACACTAAATATGTTTGGATATTCAGTGTAAAACAATCAAAGGACATTCACACATAATCTTGTAAAAACAACACCAATGAATTGGATGTTTAACTCAACAAATGGAGAATGAGTTAAAATTACTCATATAAAATTCATATCGATGACGTGATAAATTATCAATGGAGTGATTATGTGTATCAAAAGTATATCCAAAGAAAAGGGGAGTGGAAATTATTACATAAGAAAATGAATAGTGATTCCACACATAATCTCAGAGTAAAATAATCAATGAAGTTTGCATAAAGCCGAATGAGTGGAAATTGAAATTTCAAATTCCCTTATCGACTTGGTAACTTATGAAACATGCACCCATGAAAGAAGGATCATAAAATGATGATGTAAATACCCATAAATTAAAGTATATTACACAATGAAAACAATCATGGGCAGTACACATACACCACATGCAATAAATAAGTGGTGAACAATGGAATTCTCACGAAATTAAGAGTGAGATAAGAAACCCCTTTCCTTGTACTTTTTCTTGGTTGGGGGTAGGTTAACCTCCTGTATAATGTTGAAATAATTGTTATTAAATTATTCATGAATCATATACATTAATATGATATCATATATGATCTTTTAACATTTCTTTTTTAATAATATCTTAGAATTATCGTCGTTTCAGGTGTTAACTTACTCGTTTTGTTTTATATGTTTTGTTACATAAGCCATTTTTGTCATGGATAGGTTGTATATTATTAATATTCAGAATGATATAAAGTAATTAAACAATATTTTTAAATCATCAAATGATAATTATACTTGAATGGATACGATAGAGAATGAATCTCATCGCGTTCGTGGAGACGGTAGTCCGTACGTACGCACGAGCGACAATATCATTCTTTTGATATTAAAATAATATATAATTGGATGGTATATCATATATAAAGAATCATTATCATGTTATATTTATTATTTTCATGAGTTACACATCATTATTATACCCACCCAAATAATAATATATTGAATAACAATTACACCACGACGTGGAGACGGTAAGCCGTACGTACGCACGTATGGTGACATGTTCTTCAAAGGGTGGATAGAATAATGAATATGGTTGTACCATATTTATAATAACATAACAGTTTATATAAGATAATGGAGTTATTATTTTAGAATGGTAATAACAAAGAAAGAAGAAGTGGAAGAAGAAAGGAACTTGAAAAGGGGTGGTGAAAACATTACCTCTTCTTTGGGTTCTTCCTTTTGATTTGATCAAAATGGATCCTTAGGTTGGCTTTATGGTCAAACTAAGGCCTCTAGGCTGTAGTGAGGGAAGTTTAGAGAGTATTTGGGCAGGTGTAGGCTGAGAAAAAATGATTTTAAGGTGTGAATAAATTAGAAGGAGGAGTTCCCTTTTATAAGAAGGGGGAGGGGCACCTTTGGAAAAGAAAAAAATATTAATTTATAATAAATTCATATTCGGTTTATAATGGCTCAAAAGTTGATTATTCAAAGGTTAAGGTGGGGATAGGTCGAAAAATATTCAACCAATATAATTTAGACAGGTTTGGGTCACTATATTAACCTTATCTTTTAGTTTTAACTCTTATTTAATTAGTTTGACATTTACCATGTCACTTTGTATTTTTATATTATGTGGTTAATAAACTTACTATATACATCCAAGAGACCCCCTATTGGTCCATTAATTATATACCTATCATTATATAAGTCTCTTGGCCGAAAATTAGATTTTTAAGAATTTAATATCAATTAATAATATAATATTTGTTTTAAAACCTCTTTTATGTCAATTTTGACACTCTTCAATAGTTGATTTTTGTGAAACTCATAACAGAATTATTACTTCTAACAAAGTCAATTAAATCAATCATAACATGTCGTATTATCCTAGAAAATTATTTTAATTCATTAAAAGTCTTAAATTATATTTATTTGGGTATTTATAATATCAATTATTTTAATTTTTCACTATTATGGTAATTATTTTATCATCATTGTGTCAAAAATATATTAAATTATTTAATGTCTAAAAATTATAAATAAATTATAATTATGTAGGAAATCTTATTATATTTCTAATTATTATTTACAATAGAATTTATCTTATGTATAACCCTATATTAAAAATATTTTAGTAAATAAATGTTGATTTTAACTCTTTTAACTCTTCTTTGAATTAAATAATAATAAATGTCCTAATCTAATCAAAGTGGACCTAAATGATAAAATTTAATCCTAAGGTTGTTTTTGGTCGATATAAACTTGTCCAATAGAATTAGTACATGTGTTAGGGTAATATTAATATCATTTTTACCCTTAATTATCATATTTACTTTTAACCGTGGTAAATAAAAGTAAAAATTACTATTCACCAAAAATTATTTTCATCTCATTGAACCACATTTTACTTCTTGACATTAACCTTGTCTCTCGGATTTTTGAAATTCCATTCACAGAAGCAGTAAAATTAAGTTTTATGAAAAATTCAGTTTTTTTTAACTTCCACTTAGTAGTTTCACTATTCATCAAAAATTGAAGTTTTTCAGAACAATACCAAAATTTCACCCTAAGCTATAATTGATATTCCAAATTCAAAAATGATGTCTATTTTACAAAATTCTAAACATATAAGTTGAATTAATTAATTTTATAATTAATTCCCACTGTCACAACAAATAGCGTGTTTTTAAGAAACAATATATATCAAATGATTGACAATTGTTTAGGTCCAATTTCAAAGTGAAATTAATTCTAATGAACACCATTGGATAAAATGGTAAAAATATACTCTAATTATACTTTAAAACCACTCAATAATATAATTTATCACTATAAATTATTTTTATTTAAAAAGTTGTTTTTAATTAAAATTTAGTGATTTTCACTATTCATCAAAATATAAGTGTTATTCGAAAAGTTCCAAAATTTCACCCTAGGATAAATTCGATATTCCGAATCCAAAAATGAAGTCCATTTTGAGAGATAGAATTTATAAAATTTCAAAAAGTAGGTATTACTATTCATAAAGGCTAGTTTGATTGGTTGTGGTGTGTTAGAATCTCGAAGTTGCGTACAATGCACGCCATTGCATTATTCGAAGGGAAACGTACTGTAGAAGCTTGGGGTGTTACAAATGTGGCTGACACCATGCGGGAACCAATCCTATAATTAGTGTCTTAATATAAATTGAGTAGTTGGTATCACCCCATGTCTCTAGATGTAATCCTAATCTATTTATTGTATCTCCCTTCAGGTCTATCAACATATCTCTCTCATGGAGAGACCCTATGAGTAGTACATCTCAAACATACATCATCAGTGCTATCAGAATCAGGAGTGGGTTCTCCTAGATGAGTGCTTCATGTAATCTTTGAGCTTAATTCCTAGGGTTGGTATGAAATGGTTGTGAATTACCCCTCGAATGTGTGTCTTGGTTGATTATATCTAGATATTCTTGTTATATGTGCTGTATAAATATTACTATGTTGATATGATTGTACTTTACTTTGTTGTATTGCTTTGTGTTTTTTGGTCATCCTACTAAGTATTGTAATACTCACCCCTGAACAAGATTTGACCACACCTATCATGACTTCTGAAAATGATCTCCCATCTGACGGAGTCCTAGGTAGAACAAGACAATAAAATGCTTAGTGAGACTGGACATATTGAGGTGTATTCCTATGGATTTCAGATAGCAGTACCAGTACCATTTACTTATAGGTTGGACTCATGTTATAGATTTCTTGTGGAGAGATTGTCTTTGGAACTATTTACTTTACTTTGATTTCTGTAGTATTATGGTTGTGGGATATGTTTGTATTCATGCATTGGTTACTTAGTGGTTTTTTTCATTGTAGTATTTTGTGGGATTTGAGATGTGTGCATGAATATAGGTATATAGGTGTCACCAACCAAGCTGGATCACTATCTAACTCGATTCCTGACTCGGCCCGTGGCATAACTCGAAGGGTGTTCCTGACACCCATGGGTATGCACAAGTTCCTGGGTATCACATAAACATTTGGGAATGATTTACCAAAATAAGAAGTCATGAATTAACTAACAATATAAATAAACCAAAACTAAAACACACTACCAAACAATCCCTTAATAAATTTTATATTTAAAGGTCTACAACTTTTAGCCAAAAACTCAAAATTACTATGACTAAAGGGAAACAAAACTCTATACCAGCCTCCATGCAATGATAGAAACCCATCCTCAAGCTGTCACCACCTAGATCCACAACGAAAGCCACTAGAAACTTGAATAGCCAACAATAACACCTTTACTTTACCTAGAACAAACATGCAACAAGATATACATACACCTGAGGGTGTATATAGGGTGTGAGATAAATCCCTATAAGATGATTCTTGGATAAAAAGATTCCACTCCATAAACATTAAAAAACTAATTAACTTTCATGTTTAACTAATGAAAGGAAAATGCTTGAACAATTTAACAAATTTTTTTTTTAATGAAAATGAATTCAAAGGAATACAAATTTCATTAAAAATGCATTTTCTTTTGAGGTAACCAAAATTTCACACTGTATGTCGACGGTGAGAACCAAAAAACTAGAGATCACTAAAAATGGGAGGGTCCCTATAGGTACAAGATGTTAATGGGACCCTAGAAATTTGCGTCTCAGTAAAAAGTGGTATAGGAACCATGACAACCAACATTCTCAAGCATGATCCACTAGTAGGGGAAATCCCCGTAACCCTATTGGTACCCAATCATCATCCAAATATTTATTTAGTGTTGTAGTCATCAATCCTTATAAGGGAAACTGGGCCAAATCCACTTTTGTATCACTAGCATACTAGTCCTTGTCCACCCACCTAGTTACCCGGGCTTCCCATTTGTGCTCAAACATGTTTCAGATTCATATAATATACCACTTTCACACAAGCAATCCAAAAAAACACTACACATGTAAAAGTCACCCTTTACACACAAAAAAAAATCAAAACCATACGCACACCAACACATTTATAAAATATCACCCGAATGACAAAAAAAAAATTAATAAAAACTTTACACAATTTATAAAAAACTTTCACGACACACAATCTTGTTTCGCACCAAGAATACACCCCATTTCACATGAAAGGAACAATTTGAAGATAAATACACAACCAATAGTTTTTAAAACCACTTTATCACCTTTAAAATAATTCATAAAGAACACAAAAACGCTCCTTAAACCCAAACACACACCAAAACTCTTTCCAACCATGATTCGCAACAAAAACTCAGTTTAATAAATAATTGACACAATTATTAAAACATTTCAAAAGAACACAACAAGGTATTGCAACAAGGTTACACCATTTTTTCCATGTAAAGTACATTCTAAAATTAATTTCATATCAAATATATTCAAAACTAATTTCAAACCTTTCAAAATATAATTCGCACAACTTTCACAATCAAATAACCATTTTCACAGTTAAATAAACCATTATAAAAATTAAATAAACCACTAAGAAAAATTATTAAAAAAATTCAAGAAGTATCGCATGGCTTAAAACACAAAAAACCCACTCCAATATTCTTTTATTATCAAACACACATCTAAACCACATCAAAACACAATTTTCATCCATTACACAATTTAATAAACTAATTGCACACTTTATAAAACACTAACAAATGAATCAATATGGGTTTTCACTAAAAATTCACTCCATGTCATATGACCATGATATAAAAATAAATCAAACACATATTAAAATTCCTTAGAAACTAAGTTCCCACCAAAAAAGTTAATTAAAGAATATTTTAAATTAATTAAACAAGCAAAATAATTCATAAAATAACATTTATACACGGAACCACCGAACTTGGGTGTCAAAAAATCCAAAACTCAGGGAAAAAATTCAATCACACACCAAAATCACAACAAGAAAACCAAAGTGAACCATAATTCAATAATTTTAACCAATAAATTCAATATATAACCCTAAATGAAAAGAAACCATAACTGAAACCCTAAAGAAAGGGTACAGAAGATTACTCGGTGTAGATCATGTGAGGGGGAGGAAGCACACTTGGGGGTAGGGGTTGCTAGAGGTTGCTCCCATAGGGGATAGTCTTACTAGAGAGGGAATCAACTGAAGGGGTTTCTCCTAAAGTATTCTGGCCAAGAAGAGGGATGGTGTGATGGTGGATGGGCGGTATGATGCAGGTTGGTGTGAGTGGAGCAGGGCAGCGCGAGGGGTCTAAGGTAACCGAAGGGAGAAGGGGAAACCGACCAGGGTGTAGGGTTGTGTGAACGAAATGGTTGAGAGGAAGAGGCATGATGGGAGAAGAAGGAGAGGGTGTGGAAGAGGAGAGGAAAAAAAGAAAAATAATGAAAATAAAAGAAAATAGAGAAAAGGAAAAGGAAAAAAGAATGAAAAACATAAAAAACTAAAATATAAATACAATACTACTAATAATAATAATAATTAATAATGATAATAATAATAATTTTTTGTAATAATAATAATAATATTAATGATATTAATAATTTTATAATAACAATAATAATAAAATAATATCTTAATAAAATATTAACCAAAATAATAATAATATTATTATTAAAATGATTCTCAATTAATTTTTTTCTTGTTTTTATTTTGTGTTCACTTTATTTTTTATATCTCTAATTAATTAACTAATAATGACAATTTTTTTAACATTGAGTAGACCGCACAGTGACCTGGAGAATCCACATGGCTTCGACCGTGCCCTACTTGTGCGCTGGATGTTATCAAGCCCAAAACACTAATTTATTATCAAAAACAAAAAAATTTAAATCAGGTTTTTACCATACCTTAGAGAAAATATTTAAATTTTTGATAAAATAATATGATGAAATAATTTTTCATGTCTGGGTGTGACAATTCTCCCCACCATAACTCTTTCCACCCATATAAATCCATCCCAAGGTTTATTCGAAAGAAAGAACTGGTACTCCATTAGAACACAAGGAGATTCCAAAATGAAAGGCAAAAAAATTACCTGAAAGAAAAAAGGTTTATGAGTAGAACTCTAGAGGCCGAGATGGACTCCCCACTACAAGCCACCCTCCCCCAAGAGTTTAAACATCTATAGTTGATCAATCGAAGGAAAGAGGATTTTCACTACATGTAATCCAACCTATTGAGACAAAACCCCCCAGAAATCACCAAAGAACCCACACCACTTGCCTAAAACAACAAAAATGATCAACAAAATCCTAATGAATACTCCCGTA
Organism: Viscum album; assembly: GCA_963277665.1. Taxonomy (NCBI): domain Eukaryota; kingdom Viridiplantae; phylum Streptophyta; class Magnoliopsida; order Santalales; family Viscaceae; genus Viscum; species Viscum album. Next base: position 1,145,711,073 of record OY728142.1, on the reverse strand, counting down.
ACCTTAATTCATTGAAATCATTGGGTGTGATCCAATCCCATCATTTAATCAAGGAAGGGACTTGAAATGAGGAATCTACAAACAAGGCCACCCATTGCCTAGTTAACAACAGAACCTCAATAGGATCACTAAAATAGGGAGGCCCACACAGACTCCCTGCTATAAGGAATGCGCTAACATCAATTCATTCTAGAGGAGTTTCAGTGAGACCCATGGGGTGTCTCCCCACCATAAGTACCAAATAGCTTAACTGACCATCACGAACAGATACAGGATACCCCACATGGGCTAAATTGGGTGCTTCCCACACAACCTAAACTCCCACCACAAGGGACCTGATTCACACAACTCCAAACCATACCAGAGACACTACACGGATCACCACTTCCATAGGCATTACCATTTCCAAATTAGTCCAACCAAACTGAAATCAAAACGGACATACAAGGCTATCTGTACATGGACAACCACATCGAGGGTTGTACCCACTGGGGTACCATCACTGAGGTTCAAGAAAACAAAATAGCCCAGCCTCCTTAAAATTAAATAGGAACTCCTTCACCTACATGAGTCAGAACATTTAGGAACAAGGTCTTCATGTCACTTCTTACCACACGGGATCACTTGAAACAAATCTTCTACACTATAAGCTTAAACTTTCCCCATTTTTCAACACTAAAGACAAGAATTTTACTAAGATCCCTTACACTCCTGGGGGGGGGGGTGTTCTTGAAAATACGCTAGCTTCACTACGAGACCTATAGTTAGAGCTCTATTGATTTAAGAATCTTCTTCCTCATAGTCATGAATTAAAACCTACGAACGAAACACCATTTACTGGTTCTACATGAAATCATACCGTGATCTAGAAAGCACCAACCGAAACAACACACTCCAATATCCACTTTCTCCCACATTGAACTTTCTCCAAAACATGGGCTTAAAATATGTATACGCACCATCCCTTTCACTACAAACAAGAAAAAGTAGAAGAAATAACTCATAGAGGGAAACTTCACTCAGAATATGTAAATTCATAGTTTCTTGAATGAATACACCCTTCTGGTTAAAATAGAGATCCTAAAATGATTTCACAACCTTCAACTTTGTAGTCGAGCTACAAAGTGTCCCCAAACATGACCCTCGCAACTGACAGAGACATTATAAAGAGAGGGACCTTGTATCGAGTCCCTAATAGCATGAGATTACTGTAAGCAGCTATAAAATCCTCTCATGACTAGATTTAGAACACATGCAGCTTAGGAATAACCCTTTAATAGATGAAACCCATTGAATATCAAAAGAAATTTTTAGGATAGAGGCGAACACTAAAAATGCAAACTGCTTTCTTCTTTTCCCACTGGAATTCTGTTCACCTCTCCCGTGAAGAATCGTTAGATTTGGCAATGTAAAACTTCACATTTAACCATCAAGTAACTCGAGGAAACTAATGATTTATTTGATGCCACTCGCATCCTCTCTTCCGATAAGATAGTATTCACTTATCCAAAAAATGAGAGGTGGATTTGATTCTGAAACTTAAGAAGGAATTCTTTACATTGATCAACTAGAGGATCTTCCAATCGAGAATCACCCATGGAAATACTTAAATCAAGAATTTACTCTTTATGGGGGAGTACACTAGCCAACGAGGGAAAACCAAGGGACCAACCAAACTGACCCATTGTACAAAATTTTCCATAAACCAAAAAAAAAAACGAGGGGAGCCACTACAAAGGCTTCCCAAAACACTTCTTGAAAGAGAAAACAGACCATTATTTAAAACCAACTTATAGATGATACACAAACCAAAAAATAATTCTAAAAAATGGGTTTAAAACTCAATACACCCCAAAATAAAATTTTTGAGAATAGAAGAAGACACATGATGATTCAAGAGGAAATTCTTGCAGACAGGTGACTTAGACGTATGGTTGGTGGCGATACGCTGGTCACAAAGATAGTGTTTTAGGACAACGTCTCCAACTCCACATGGATTTCCATTACTTGAGACCTCACTAAGACTAATGATCCAACCCTACATTCATTCTTCAAACAACGAACAACCATAAGGAGCAAAATAATTAGATAAAGCACAACTTCCCCTGGTAACTTGTGTTTCGTCATGTGGTGTGTTGGCCAGGAACCTCACTCGTAACCAGAACATCAAGTTATAACAATACTAGATCCAGCATACCTAGAATCCTCCCCAAGTTACAAGAATAAAAAGAGAGTGACCTCATTTGATACCATTTTGTCACGAACCAAGCCGGGTAGTCATCCGACTAGGCACCCAACCTGGTTCATGGCATAACTCGAATGGTGTTCCTAATCCCCATGGGATAGCATAAGTGACTAGGTATCACATAAATGTTTGTGAATGAATTTCTAGAGTAAGATGTCACGAATCAACTAAAAATATAAATAAACTGAAACAAAAACACAAAACCAAACAAGCCCTTAACAAATTTCATATTTAAAGGATTGAAAATTTGAGACAAAACCCCAAAAGTACTATGATAGAAGGGAAAAAAACTCTATAACAACCTCCATGAAATGAGAGGAACACATCCACAAGCCACGACCACCAAGATTCTTAGAGAAAGCCACAAGAATGACAAAATTCCAATGCTAACATCTTTCCTTTTCCTAGAAGAATCATGCAACAAGATCTACATACACCCGATGGTGTATGTAGGGTGTGAGATAAAGCCCAATAAGATGACACCTAGATAAAAAAAATTCCATTCCATAATCATTAAATGACAAATAGACATGCATGTTTAATTAATGAAAGGAAAATTCTAGAACAATTTAGAAGAATCAGTTTTAATGAAAATGAATTCAAATGAATGGAAATTTAATTAAAAACACATTTACTCTTGAAGTAACTTAAATTTCACACCGTATGCTGATAGTGGTCACCAAAAAGCTAAAGATAAATAAACATGGGAGGGGCCCTATAGGTACTTTCAAGTAATGGGACCCTAGAACCTCACGTATCAGTGAAAAGTGGTTTATGAACCATTAAAACCCGTGTTCTCATGCATGAGCCACTAGAAGAGGACATCCCCATAACCCTAATGGACTCTAATCATCAACCAAATATTTTGTAGTGTTTTATTCTTCAATCCTACTAAGTGAAACCAGGCCAAATAAACTTTCATATAACTAGAAAAAATGTCTTAGTCTGCCCACCTAGTTACCCATGATTCCCATTTGTGCTCAAACAAGTTTCAGATTCATATAATATACCACATTCACACAAGCAATCCAAAAATAACACTACACATTCCAAAGTCACCCTTTACACACCCAAAACAAATTTCAAAACCATATGCATGCCAAAAAATCTCTAAAATATTATCTGAAAGACAAAAAACATCAAATCTTTACAGAGTTTATAAAAAACTTTCACGATGAACAATGGGGTTTCACACCAATAATACACCCCATTTCACATGAAAATCCCAATTTGAAGAAAAATATACAAACAATATTTTTGAAAACCACTTTCAAACCTTTAAAATAATCCATAGAGCACACCAAAAACACTCTTTAAACCAAAACACGCCCCAAACCTCTTTCCAATCATGATTCTCAACACAAAATCAATTTAATAAATCATTAAAACAAATATTAAAACATTTCAAAACAAAAAAATAAGGTCTTTCATCAATGTTACAAAAAATTTCCATGTAATGTCCATTCTAAAATTAATTTCATATAAAATCTGTTCAAAACTACTTTCTCACCTTTCGAAACATAACTCTCACCACTTGCACAATCAAATAAACCATTTGCACAGTTAAATAAATCATTTTCACTGTTAAATAAACCACTAATAAAAATTATTAAATAATTTGAAGTAGTATCACATGGATTAAAACAAAACAACCCACTCAAATATTCTTTTATGATAAATTCACAACAAATCCACATCAAAACACAATTTTCATCCCTTGCACAATTTAATAAACCAATTTCATAATTTATAAAACACTAAAAAATGACTCAATATGGGTTTTCACTAAAAACTCACTCCATTTCCTATAAAAATGCTACAAAAATAAATCAAATTCATCTTAAAATCCTTTAAAAAGTAATTTCACGCTAATTAATTTAATTAAAAAACACACTAAATTAATTAAAGAAGAAAAAAAATCATCAAATAACATTTATACATAGAACCACCCACCTCGGCTGTCAAAAACTACAAAACTCAGTGCAAAAATTATATCTCACACCAAACACACCACATGAAACCCAAAGTGAACCCTAATTTAAGAATTCAATAAAAAAAGTCAATATCACACCCTTAATGAAAAGAAACCTTAACCGAGACCCTAAGTCAATGGTTAGGAAGCTTACCCAATGAAGATCATCTGATGGGAGGTTGCACACTAGGGGGGTGTCACCAGAGGTTGCGCTGACAGGGGATGGTCACACTGGAAGGGGATTCCCTGGAAGGAGTCTTGATGAGATGATGGATGGTTTGAGGGTGGATGGGTGGTGGGATGCAGCTCAGCGTGAGGGGAGCAGGGCGACACGAGGGGCGTGTGGTTGCCAGAGGGAGAAGGGGCTGACAACTTGGGAGTAGGGCTACGTGAAAGCAGGGAGTGATAGGGAGAGGTGTAATAAGATAGGAAAGAATGTGGGAGGAAGAGGAGAGGAAAAAAAAGAAAAATAAAGAAAAAAATAAAATAGAGAAAACGAAAGGAAAAAAAAGAAATAAAGACCTAAAAAACTAAAATATAAATACAATACTAATAATAATAATTAATGATGATGATAATAATAATTTATGGTAATAATAATAATAATAAAATTAATGATATTAATAATTTTATAATAACAACAACAACAACAATAATATCTCAATAAAATATTAACCATAATAATAATATTCTTAAATAATAATAATAATATTATTATTATTAAGAAGATTCTTGATTCCTTTTAGTTTTTTTTTGTTTTTATTTTTCATTCACTTTATTATTCATCTCGTTAATTAATTAATTAATAATGATTTTGTTCTCAACACTGGGAAGGCCGCACAGTGACCTGGCTAAGACACACGGCTTCGACCATACCCTGTCTGTGCGCTGTACACTATTAATCCCAAAAAATTCATTTATTAGAAAAAAAATCAATCAAGCTCTACCCAAACATCAAAAAAATATTTCAAATTCAGATAAATTAATAGAATAAAATTATTTTGGAAGTCTAGTTGTGACAATATGAAATTCCTCCCATGTTATTGATATTCTTACTCGGTGCTAGTCGTCAGCCCCTGGCCTATTGGAGGCGGTCTTGGGGAGTCAAAGCACAGGACCCACTGGGACGGGTCATGACACAGTAGTATTAGAGGTGGGTTTGGTTCTACTTTAGGACTTGGATTCTTTGATATTGGTTTGGGGAAACACAGTTATTTTTTTTGAGTTCAACTTTCAAGCGAGGGACTCCAGTGTTGGTGCGACGACTAATGTATCCATACACTTGGACTATGTTAACCTTCTTTTCAAATTGGTACACGAGAGAAATGGTTTATAGTAAAATAATGGTACATGGATAATATAGGAATGGGTTGTGGTTCCATGTACTTCTTGAGTCAATTCTATAGATATACTCATTGAATGTGTTAAATCTTGTTTGTTTTAGGATGCCTCCATGATGTATACCAGATAGGGTTCAGTAGCTTGATCATGAGGATGACCCCCTTAGTGAAAAGGCTTCGATACAAGGACCAGTTCCCTAGATGTTACCTGCAGGTGGTGCACCAGCCATACTAACACCTGTAGAGTAGCAATCAGTACCCACAGTACCAGCGGACGAGGATCACAAGATGAGCATGATTCACAAGTTTCAGTAATAGTGACCCATCAGGTTCTGAGGTGAGCCTGACCCACAGGATTCTAATCACTAGATTGAGGAGGTGACCCAAGTTTTCTTTCTAGTCTGGAAACCCACAGATTAGATGGTGGTCCTGGTGTTGAGCTTTCTGCATGGATTGACATAATGATGGTGGAGTTTGGTTATCCAGACATTCGACGAGGCGAATACTTCATTGAAAGAGTTCTAGAACCTCTTCAGAGAGGAGTTATCACCAGTTACGCTGAGTTATATACATATTCAAGAGATTATAAATCTCTAGGTGGGAAACATATTAGTATTTGATTATTCATTGGGGTTTACCAACCTTTCCAGACACTTAATGGATATGGTTCGAGATTAGTAATTCATGGTTCAAACCATTGATCAAGGTCTGCAAAGATACATCTGAACTGGTTCTATAACTCTATTAATTCTTGCTTATACTAGGTTTCCTGAGTGGTATTTGGTGGTTTAAATCTTCTTGGATGACCATATATAGTCGGTGACAGTCAGAAGTGGGAAAACAGGAGCATAGACCTTCACAGTAGGGAGCCGACGTCAGTCTCAGGCACCAGGACATGTTATACATTTCAAGAAGAGGTTCTGGGAAAGTTAATCTATAGTTCATGGCTCCTAGGGTGGTTCCATTCATCCTAGAGTTAATTGGTTCTATTCATTTTACAATAGGGTACAACTCACTCGATATTGTCTAAACCACCATGATTCTGATAGGGATACATCAGATAGACCACCGAGGTAGAGGAAATGATTGGAGTAGACAGATCTGTAGGGTAGCAGATGTGATAGATGAGCTAGGAGAGAAGTAGTATGTGGTTGATGTTTCGAATTGTTACCACCACTACCCCCATGTGGTCCATGACTAGCTCAAGGAGCTATTGGATTGGGGCAGGGACAGTTTCATGTGGTCGTTACTTATGACTGAGGGGATCTAAGAATGATTCTAGGTATGATATGTTTATTTTATAATTTAGCTTCCGTAATGATATACATAGGTTATAGTCATTCCTTTATCATGACATATCTTTTAAGAGACCTAGAGATTCTAGTTGAACCGTTGACTCGACCATTATGCATAGAGACACCTATTGAAGAAGTCTCAGTGATCACACACTTGTGCCAACAGTGTGACCTAACTCTTCGAGGTGGGAGTTTATATTAGAATCTCTTGGTAGTAGTATCAAGACCTTATGAAATCATTATTGGTATGGATTGGTTATCCATATTCCATGCCAAGTTTGACTATTTTAGGCAAAGGGTGTGGTGTGTATTCAATGATGGAACTAGATTTTCCTTTTTTGGAGAAAAGGAAACCCAGAAAGCTCAGGATGGACTCATACATAGGAGGGTGCAGCTAATTACTCATCAGTTGGATATCCATACCCTTGGTGTAGTAAATGTTATGAGTTTTCAGTATCCTGTAGTAGTGGAAGAGTATGAGGACGTCTTTACTAAAGATGTTCTAGGTTTACCTCTCCACTAATTGATAGACATCTGAGTTGATTGACACCCCAGGATGGCACCGATATCTACATCAGTATATCAGATGGCTCCCGTAGAGATTTTAAATATTAGGTTGTAGTTGGAGGACTTGTATAGTAATGGATTCGTGAGACCTAGTGTTTCACCCTAGGCATCCCTAATTTTGTTTTCCAAAAAAGTAGATAGGAGAGTTAGGTTTTGTGTGGAGTACCTATGCTTGAACCAAGTGATCATGAAGAAAAATTATCCACTACCAAGTATCGGTTACCTATTTGATCAGTTGAGATGGGACCGATGGTTCTTAAAGGTTAACCTCTGATTAGGCTATCACCATCTATGAGTATGGGACACAGATATACATAAGACAACCTTCAGATTTCATTATAGTCATTATGATTACTTGGTGGATCCCTTTAGCATAAAGAACACCAAAATAGTGTTCATGGACTCATGATCTCTATCATTTATCCTTAATTATACTGGTTTATGGTAGTCTTCATCGATGATATACTTGTCAACTCATCATCCAAGGATGAGCACACAATACACATATGGATATTTCTAGATGTACCCTGAGAGAACCATCTTTATGAAAATCTCTTGAAGTTCTAGTTCTGGATTTAGGTGGTCCACTTTCTAGGAAATGTTATCTCAAAGGATGTAGTGGTAGTTGACCTGGCCATGGTCGAGGTAGTGTTATCATGGTAACCACCTAAGAGCGTGATGGAGGTGCCAAAATTCCTCATCTTAGAGGCTATTATTGGAGATTCATACCTAATTTCTCCAGGATCTCATCACCTATGATAGCTTTGAATCAAAAGGGGAATCTTTTTTTTTTGGATAGAGAAGTGCTAGTAGGATTTTCAATAGTTGATACATAGTTTGGAGGGTACTTAGATCTAGATATTTATGGAGGTGGGTGTCAAGTACATAGTGTTCTATGGTGAATTAGGAACTAGACTTTGTTGTGTCCTGATATAGAGGCATGTAGTGATTACCTATAGATCACACCAATTGGGACAAAATGATTAGAACTACATAACCCATGATCTTGAGTTATCAGTGGTATTATTCTTATTAAAGTTGTGGTGACACTACCTGATGGGTGAGGGATTTATCATCTATTCCAATCAAAATAATCTCAATTATATCTTCTCTCAAAAGGATCTTAACTTGAGACAAAGGTTATGGCTAGATTTCCTCCATAATTATGACTTTGAAATTGTTTATACTCTTGGGAAGCAGAACATGATAGCAGATTCTCTCGGCAGAAGAACTATTTTGTAGTTTTTGAATGAGGCATCAGAGTAATTGGCCTCATTGTAATTAACATTTGTGGATGTATATGGAGAATCTTACCTACAGTTGTGGTTTTTACCCCTCTACTCTTATAATGAGTCATGGAGGCTCAAATTATAGATACCAACTATGAGACCCTATGTGCTTAGATGTCCATAGGGCATGCTCTTGATGGATATTCAAAAGGTGGGGAGAACATCATTATTTTTATAGGATACATGATGGTACTAGTGAAATTGTGGGAAGATGTTTTTAGGGAGTTTCATATGTCCCATTTGATGGTATATCTCGTTGTGGCGGATATGTACCAGGACCTCCAACATCAGGTTTGGTGGATAAGGATGAAGAAAGGAGTTGTAGAGTTTGTTTGTTGATGCCTTACATGTCAGTTAGTGTAGGATGAGCACCAGGTTCTAGTGGGTTTAGCTCAACCCCTTGAGGTTTCATCAGGTATAACACATATTTATAGGGGACACAATTCCATCTGGGTGATCTTTTACTGACTCACCAAGTCATCCCAATTTCTAGCTATTTGAGAGAAGAGTTCAATAGGGATCATGGGTCACCTCTATGTTGAAGATATAGTTTGACTCCATGGAGTCCCATTGATGATAATTTCATACCATTATTCTCATTTTATATTCTAGTTGTGGAAGGGATTGAAAGAGGAATTTGGGACCCAGTTGTTCTTAAACACAATGTTTCATCCATAAACTGACTGTCAGACAGAGCGGACCATTCATGTTCTAGAGGACATGCTATGAGTTACATGTTAGAGTTTGGCTAAAGTTGGGATGATCACCTATCACTGGTGGAGTTTTAATACAACAATAGATACCATTCCACTATTAGTATAGAACTATTCTAGGCCTTGTAAGGGTGACCTTTCAGGTCACCACAATACTGGACTGATCGAGGAGAGACAGCAATCATGGGCCCAGAGTTTCTACAGGCCACCACAGAGAAGGTAAAGATCATCTAGGAGCAGATAAAGGATACATATATCCATCATAAGTCTTATGATGATAGACGACACATGACTTTGGAGTTCTAGTAAGGATACCATGTGTTCCTATGGGTTTCACACCAAAGTGGATTAAAAATATTTGTCCAGGGAATCAAGAAATCTATGAGGTTCATCAGCCCTTTTCAGATACTATGTAGAGTTAGAGAGGTGGCATACCTCTTAGCCATACCTTCACATTTAGACAAGGTACTTGATGTATTCAATGTGCCTCAATTGAGGATGTACATCTAAGACCCATCACATGTCATCAACTTGGGAAATCTGGACATCAAGGATGGAGTGACTTTTGATGAGTATCTAGTGGATATAAAGGATTGTATTGAGAGGATCCTTTTGGGTGATTGATTCCCTTTGTGTGTGTTTGATGGTAGCATGGGAATCCCCATGAAATCACATAGGAGCGGGAGGATCAGATTCATGCTCAGTACCCTCATCTTTTTGAGTAGCCCTTGTTTTGGATTTTCGAGGAAATAAAGCCCTAAGGTGGGGAGAATGTATTGTCTGATATTTTTTATGTATTATTTTTAAATATTTTATGGATTGATTTTGAGACCAGGAGCTGAGATTATGTGTGATTCTAAGACCCGATGTCTCCAGAATAAATGTTTGAAATATATTAAAATGTTATATAACACGACCATACGGATTTCAAAAAATAGTGTAATAACTTTTAAATGGGTCCCCAGATCTGAAATCTGATGGAACTATTGAGTTTTAAACAATAACTTTACCCTAGGCATGACCTAAAATTGGTTATCAAGGTTTTTTTGTGGAAAGTCGTCACAAGAATTTAAAATGAATAAAATTATTTAAGAAAAATTATTTTATTTCATTTTTTGATGCAGTGATAAAATAGAAGGTTTTATCTTTGAATAAATCCTTTTTTCAAGATCTATGGTTAGACATATAACCCTAGAATCCTATGAAGATGTGGAGAGATAAATTTGAATAATTCTATTGAGTAGGCAATGAAGAAATATCGAATCCAAGATCGGCCTGCACCAATCTTTTCAGATATTACCAACGACAATAACATGGTGACCATTATTCATTAAGAAGTGATAAAAATCTAGGTAGGATGCATTATTTCAATTTTATTTCCTGTTATTGATTCGTATGATGAATACTAATGAATCCATGAATAGATTAGATAGTTGGATGATTGTATTTGCAGGATGAGATTATATTTTGCAGGTTTATCAGGATGATTAAATATCTATGGTCAGAACCTTTCTCTGGATTCATTTACCATTGTAAAAGTGACAAACCATTATCAAAAAAACAAAGATTTAGGATTCCCCTCTCGATTTATTATGCTTTTCTCCCCCAATTATTGTGTTTTTGTAACATATTCTTCATTATGTGTTCTTTGTTCTTCCCTATATTTGTAACCTTTTTCAAAATAGATTGTTGCACCTTAGATTCTTAGTGAAATTATCCAAAACCATAGATCCAACATCAGGATTTCTTTATAGAGGTACATAGGTGGGTGCGGTAGCGGATCAAACAACATTGCGTTCCAAATATGCGTTCTTCAATGGAAATTAAGAATGGATACAATTGAATTTTCCAAGACGATTGAAGGTTTGAATCCAATTGATTTAGGTTTAGATTGGAAAAATAATCTTGGATCTAATGTTTTAAGGAAAAATGAACTCCTTAAGAGAATTAAGGAGATCGATAGTGTGAGAAGGAGGAAGAAGAAAGGTTTCTGGAAAACCCAATACACATGGCATGTAGTCTCTTACTACATGGTGTGTAGTCCCTAGTCGAATGACTCAATGTGTACCTTGGGTTGTACAGAAACATTGGGTTGAGTACATGGGTTACCTACACGATGTGTACTCACCCAAAAGGCTTGGCCTGGACTAAGTATATAGGATTTCCCATGTACTGGTACATGGGCAAAGACACACAAGATGACTCCATGTACTGGCACAAGGCTAGAGTATATAGGTGGAACCTGGATGTAAGGACATAGTGTGTAACCCTTCTACACATTTTTTAACCATGTTCTACATGAAGCGATTTAAATGAAATGGGCCGTTGTACATGGTAAGTACATGGGGTCAAGGGAAACGATGTGTGACCCTACTACATGTCTTGTACCCCAATATACATGGCTTGAGCTTCTTGTCATGTGTATCTTGTACATGTTTTGTTAGGGTTCATTCCCTTCATTATTTCCCTAAAGGTTGATGCAAATCATATCCTACTCCTAGGACTATGATCCCTTCAGCAAGACTTCCTGGATAAGGTTTTTAGAATCCCTCGAGTGGCCAGGAGCATGATCCTCTATTTATCTTCATTCCCTAGGTGGAGTTCTTTGTATCAACATAACCAACACTACACAGGCGCTAATCCTCTACTTAATGGATTAATCTAGATTGAGTTGTTGATATCACCCCATGGCCCTAGTTGTGATCCTCATCTATGTATCATCTCTCTCTTTAGATCTATCAGTGTATCTCTATCATGGATAGACACAACGATTTTCACCTCTCAGACATACATCATTAGTGCTATCAGAATCAAGAGTGTGTTATCCTAGATTAGTGCTGCATGGAATCTTCGATCTGAATTCCTAGGGGTAAGCATTGGTTGTGACTTACCTTTAGAATGTGTGTCTTGGTTGATTATATCTAGATATTCTTTTTATATGTTTTGTAGACATATACCTATGTAGTAATGACTATACTTTCCTTTATTTTATTTCTTTGTGGTTTCATGGATTCTTACTGAGTATTGTTATACTCCACCTAGAACAGGATTTTCCTACACATTTCTTTTCTTTTGCAGACGATCTCCCTTTTGATGGAGTTCTAGGCAGAGTTGGACTAGACGATGCTTAGTGAGACTCGACAGATTATGGTTTGTTTATACATATTTCATACATTATTCCCAATAACTTTTATGTACAGTTTGGACTCATGTTACATAATTATTGTGGTGGGATTGGGTTTGTCCTTATTTACATTAATTTTCTTTATGTCGTACTCTGGTTGTAGGATATGGAGTATGGATGCATTGGTTACTTATTGTTTCATACATTTCAGAATTTTTTTGGGCTTTGAGATGTGTGTGTGCGCATTGGTACATAGGCAATGCCTCCCATGTTAGTTATACTCATACTTACTGCTAGTCACCAACCCTTGGCCTGTTGGAGGCAGACTTGGAGAGTTGGGGCACATGCCCCACTGGGACGGGTCCTAACAGAGTGGGATTTCCAAGATAGTAGACATGGACTAGAGAATCATGGGCTATGCGGAGTGACTGCCTATATTTCTAATCTATTTTTAGAGGATCTTGGTTTAAATCAGGAAGAATTCCATTCAGTAGTAGATCATTTCAGAGACATCTTTCTGAATGATTTTTCTATATTACCTCCTAAGATAGAGGGAGAGTATATGATTTATCTCATTCCAAGAGCATATCCAATGTCTATTCCTCCATGAATATGGAACTTGCTGAGCTCTAGAATCTTAGGTGGTAGTTTTATGATTTAGAGATCAAAGGTTTTATATAGACTAGCACTTCATATTGGGGTTAACCAATTATATCCACCAAGAAAGCGGATGAGAGCCTTATTCTATGCATGTATTATAGATGGTTGAACCAACATATGGTCAAGAACTGGTATCCACTACCTCAAATAAATGATCCATTTGGCTAGCTCTGAGGATATATGGTGTTTTCTAAGATTGACCTGAGGTTAGGTTATCATCAGGTGTGATTCAGGCCATCAGACATACCTCATGTAAATTTTCATAGACAGTATGGTCAATATGAGTAACTTTTTACACCATTCAGTCTTACGAACACACCTTCCATTTTCATGGCTCTAATGAATAGGGTGTCCCACCCCTATATGGATTCTTTTTTCATATTTTTTACGGATGATATCTTAGTGTATTCTCACACTCTTAGTGACCATGATAACATTGAGATCATTCTATGTACACTAAGTGAGAATCAGATTTATACCAAGATTTCTAAGTGAAACTTCTGGATTGAAAAAGTTCACTTCTTGGGTCATATTATCTTAGAATAAGGAGTCTCTATTGACCTAGAGAAGGTTAGTTCTATGGTTTTTTGGGATTATCCCAAGAAAATATTTGATATACAGAGTTTCTTGGGGATGGATGGATACTATAGTCATTTCATGTTGGGATTCTCACATCTTGATACACCTCTTACTATTCTTACAGAGAAGGGTGTTAAGTTCTTGTGGTCTAAAGAGTTCAATAAATCATTTTAGGAGATGAACATTAGTCTTGTATTAACACCTATTATGATTCTTATATAGCCTAGAAGAGGCTATAACATGTTACATGATACATCAAGCATTAACCTAGGAGTCATAATTATGTAGGAGGACATAATTATTATATTAAAATATCTACAATTGAGGACTTGTGAGATAAATTACCCAACACATGACCTTGAGCTAGTAGTATTTGTCCATGCCTTATGTTGATGGAGACACTATCTTATGAGTGATTTATTTGTGGTGTATATAGACCATAATAACCTCAAATATATCTTTACATAGTGTGAATTGAATCTTAGATAGTGGATATGGTTCTAATATCTAAAATCCTTCAATTTTGTTCTTTCCTATACACCTGAAAAGGAAATCCGATAGTCAACATGATGAGTCAAAAAAATCAAGCATAAGCCATATAAAAAACCAGTGAGAAATGAAAATTGATGGTCCTATTTTCTAAGATGCATCTATAGTTTCATGATATTCAAGACCAATATTATCTCTCAGCCTTGACAGTTACCTATTCACCCCATAAGAATGAGAAGAAGAGAAAAGTTTCTGATTCTGAAGTCTTGGTTCTCTGTGAGAGTATTTCAGGAGATTTCATGCCTCCAGATTGGTTTGTGGACAAAGATGACATTTATCATATTCATGGATGTGTTTGGGTTCTAATAGATATGAGAGAGGATTTGATGCATGATTTCCATGCTACTAAGTGGGATGTTCATCTAGTAATATCCAAGATGTATTGAGATATGCGATTCCATTATTGGTTTCCTAAGATGAAATGTTAGATAGTAGAATTTATCACCAGGTGGTCCACCAATCAGTAGGATAAGGCGGAGTACTAGACACCATATGGATTGTTACATTCTATTTCAGTCCTAGAAAATAAATGGAATGTTTTTTCCATTTAGTCATCTTACCATGGTCTAGTAGAATTAGTGATGTTGTATGGGTAGTCATTGAACAACTGAAAGAAGTATCCCACTTAATTCATATTCGGGTGACTTTATAAGTTGATGAGATTAGAATATAGTATGTACATGAGATCATTCGACTACATGAGGTCCCTCATACTATTATTTTAGATCGGGATTCTTACTTTAAATCACGATTTTGGTAGAGGGTACAAAGATCTATGGGCACATAGGTGCTTCTGAGCATAGCTTTTCACCCCCAGATTGATGAACTATCAAAAAAGATGATACAACTGTTAGAGGACATGCTCTGAGCATGAATTATTGATTTTGGAAGTTCTTGGGACAATAATATCCCTCTCTTTGAGTAAACCTATAATAATATCTTTTAGGAGACAATTTAGATAGATCCTTTTGAGGCCCTATATAGTAGGTCATTCCATTCACCTCTATGTTGGTTAGAGGCAGGTGAGGCAACGCTACTAGGTCCCTATATTATGTAGGAGACATCAATGTAGGTTCAGCTGACCAAGAAGCATATTTCTACTACTTAGTATAGAAAAAAAATCTTCTACTGATCTTCGTCGATGACCTGTAGAGTTCAAGGTTGGGGATCATGTTTTTCTATGGGTATCCACCATGTTAGGGAATATGTGGATACAGAGGTAAGGGAACATGTAGTTTTATTATGTAGGGTTGTTTGAGATTCTAGAGAGATTCAGTATTGTAGCCTATCAGTTGTTACTATGTTAGAGGTACCATGCCATGCATGACATATTCCATGTTTCACAGCTTCTCCAGTATCATGAATACCCATTACATACTTTTTATCCCAATGTATTTGAGTTATATGCTGATGCTTCGTTTGAGGAGTATCCTATATGCATTGTTGACTGGAGAAAAAAGGCTCTCTAAGGCTAGTTTATCCCTTTAGCATGGGTGATATGGTAGTATGACTTTGTATAGGATGTGACTTGGGAGAGGGAGGTCAACATACATTCCCAATGGTCAAATTTATTTTCAAATAGTGTTTCACCATGCTTGGAAGGTGAACTCAGAGATGAGTTCCTTTAAGGGTGGAAGACTGTAAGAACCCAGTTTTTGAATTAGGAATGGATCCTTTTAAATTTGGTATAATTCATTATTATGGACCTAATAAAGATTCCTAATGAGGTTATATAGGTTTTAGGGGGTGTATGAGGATTTTTCAAAGCATGGAACCCCTTCTGGTGGATAAAATCATTACGCCACATAGTTTGTAGGAATCGTGTGACCTAGCATGTACGATCTCTCCTAACCATTTGAGGATGGAAATTAGGGTGAAGTAAAGTGAATGTTTTTTCCCTAAAAATGCATCAGGGGATACATTCCGATTAAAAAAGTGCATATATTGTTGTAGAGGTATTTTTCACAGTTAGCGCATGGTTTCTCTAACTGTGCAGCGTAACCATGAAAAACGCCCCTTGCTATAGCAGATGGTTCATAGTGGGTGTATGGTTTAGAAGAGAACATGGTCAAACAATTCAATTCATGTTTTTGGGCGATTTTACCAAAATTACCTTAAGTGAAAATTGAAACACCCTCCTTCTCTTTTTCTCTCTAATGGCCAACCACTCCTCTATTTCTCTCTTTTCTCACATTGAATCCCTTGGATATATTTTGATCTCGTTTGTCCCTATGGAGTCTAATATAAGATCCATTAATCTCATTGTATCCATGTTAGTAAGATCTTAATTTCTTTTTATCCATTCATTGTTCTTCTATCTATCAATGACACTATTTACATATAGGCTCATATACCCTATTTTCTATGAATCGACCATTTTTTATGATATATTCCAATTCAGGAAAAGCTATAGGTTGATACTAGATGATGAGATTCATACAAGTACAAGTTATGTGGTCTATTACTCACCCCTCATGTTTCGACATTTTATAAATTTCCATGTGTGTGCACTGATTTCATCGAGCATCATTTGTTTAAGTGATGAGTCTTTCTTATATTTTTTAGAACCATATTCTGAGACTCTTGTTATAAATATGATCCATCATTGGAGGTTGTGACCTCAATGAAAAACACCCCAAGTATGGTGTTTCCCTTAATTATCCATTTTGATGTTTGTTGTGTTTTTATGCGCCTCCCTTCAGGTGTGTTTTGGCTTGACCCTAACAATGGTAAGACTTTATTTATTAAATGACAATTGATTTGGTTTTTGACACTGATTTTATATGTTATTCCCACTTGAACCTTCTAAGGTGAGTGATTCAACTTGATAAATCAATATTTAAGTGGTTAAATTGGAAAGTATACATTTGATATCACATGGCCAAGTTATTTATAAATGAATTTCACATGGTTTCTTATCCTTATCCCACCTTGTAATTTTTATTAAAGGTAAAGGATAGAGCTGAGTAATTAAATATGAAATTTATTAAATGATTTTATGTCCATTAACATTGTTACACTTATGAAAGGTGTGGAATGAATCCATTTGAATTATTTAATGGAATGATTATTACATGGACTGTTCTATTAAATTAATTGACTATATAGTTCTTATTGCATATGGACCTATTCATTACAATAGGAGTGGTCATACTCGATCTCACCTTGGATTCCTGAGGGAATACCTTGAGCACTCGTAGATTCCATTCCGATTCAGAGATGTCGGTTTCCAAGGGCAAGACCCACCTTGGAACCTGATCTTTGTTTACTTGTGGATGCTTGGTATGACACCATAAGATCCCTCCATTATCATTATAGGATACATTGGATAAACTCCTTGGATCCAAAATGAAGTCTATGGACATGGGGCACCTTGGATACACCCTTGGTCCTAGTCATTTCTTATCCCATTTTACCTTATATGATTTCCTTGGAGTTATTTAGATTTAAATTATTGTGGAATGCATTGGGAGATTCACCTTGGATTACACTCTTACCCATTAGCCAAAAAATAGTTACTACCTGAGTTGGATTTACCCCTAAGGTCAAGTTTGCCTTTTTATCACCTTGGAACATTTTCATTGTTAATATCATTATGGACGACTTGTTACATATTGGATATTTTTCTATTATTATCATGACATGATGTTAGTTCTAGGCATACCTCACATGAATCACATACATAAAATGGAATATAATTAACAAATTAAATGATTACATGTTCATACACTAGGTGAGGATGAATCATATACTTGGGTATTAAATTACTACACAACTTTATTTTTATATATGCATGTTTCCACACTATTTCAGTTTATATTACACATGATGGATATTATAGATGCCAGTGGTAGTGGATTATTGAGATTTATCTCACACCCTATCTGGGCTGCCATTAGTACATGATAAGATTATATGTATGTAGGTGTTGACAAATGGAAACATCCCAATTTGTAAGCTTGATAGGTTTTTTACTTAGGATAAAGTTTATAGAAGATGAATGGATAGTTTTTGGATTCCTTTTTTCTACTTTTGTATAACATGTTATGTCTGCTGCCTTGTGTCCATGTCTTCTATTTTTATAGATACATGACATGTATCATCAAATTTTTTTATATGATTATTAGTTGTTGATTTATTTATCATTATTGTATACTTATGATGTACTATCATTTTACATATAATGATTTTTCAATTTACCTTCTATTTTATTTATCCACAATGGTACACTCTGATAATGAGGGAATATTCTCCCCACAAACACACTATAGACCTTCATTTCTAGTCATATCCTATGACGTTTAAAGAGATGTGCTTGAGGTGATGTGGCCAACAAGGCTTGGGTATCCTATTAGTGGCACATGGGATTGGGATTTCAAGAATTCCTATGAAATTTAGTGGATCGTATTATCCCCTAATTGAAAAACATAATATTAATCCATTGAGAATATATTCTATGTCCTTAAATTCTTTGGGAAAGATAAATTCATTCTGACTATTTATCATTTATAGAGAGAATCTGATCAGTGGTGGATATTAATATAGAATATGAATCCTGAGGAAGAATTTGAATCAATGGAGTAGGAAGGATTCAAGAAAAATATTTTTCCATAAAGTTTTTTCTCAAACTCTCCATCATAAAATAGAGAAGGAATTAAATGGAATCAATAAAAATGAGGATGAAGTTATTAGGGATTATGAAGAAAACCTTTTAAAGATTGGATGATACACCTTCAGATTTTTCATGGATGCTAAAATTAATGTTGATCGCTTCTTTAGTGGAATGAAGTTTCATATTTAAAGATATTTTTTGCTTTGATACATTGAAAACTATGAGGAAATTGTCTGATGTCCCTGAAAATAGATATAAAGATTGGGGATTATTCATGGTCCATTTTTATTAGAGATAAGAAATGGAGAATGGAGTTTAAATACGTAGAATCATTAGATAATCCTCATAGATGAAAGAGAATCCAATTAACCACATTCCATTAGTATTTAAACAATCATCCTAGAAATTGTATCAAGGGGACACAGAAGTGTTTCAAGTGTGTAAAGGAAGGGAATCATCCCCACGAATTCTAAAAGTTTATGAAGAATCCCACTAATATGATTGATGGAAATAAAGTTCCTATAAATTCACATACATGGTTTATTTTTTTTGAAAATATGGAATATGGAAACTACACAAATAATTTTTCTAAGCCAATGGATGTTGAAGATAACCAATGAAAACAAACTCAAAATATAAAATATAAGGGATGAGTTTATGCTATCACAACTTTTGAGATGGATCCTGAAAATGAAGTGGTGACAGGTATGATGGTTATAAATTTAATAATAGTGAATGTACTATTTTATTATAGTTATACACATTATTTCATATCATGATGGTTTAGTAGAACTTTTCAAACACTACCTCAAAACTTGGAGTTTGAGTTATTGGTGAAACTAGAAAAAGGGGAAATTATTTCATCTTAAGTGTATAACTCCACCCTAGTTAATATTTGTGGGAAACATTTCCCTAAAAACCTTTTCATTCATCCTTTAGTAGAATTTTGTGTTATACTAGGCATGGATTGATTATCCTTATATAGAGCCAACATCAATTTATGAGAGAAGGAAATCAATTTCTATGTCCCAAATAATCCTCCAAATCTATTCAAGAGTAAGGAGGATGATGAATCTACTTGGGAAACTTATTCTCAAGAATTGATATTATTTCCTTGTTATAAATGATATCTCTCTCAAATTATATGATAAAGGAGATGACAACTTTTGAAAACAAGCATATTTTTGGGAAAAAATACTTCAAGGTATCATTGTAGTTCTTTTGGGATGATTGTGTTTTTTTGAAAAAGTAGGTTTACATGGTCATTTGTAGAGTTCCAAAGATATTATTGACAGGTTATGATAACAAAGATCCAAGATAGAGGAATGGATTCCCTAGAAGTGGTACAGAGAACTACATGCACAAGGTGGTGCAGTTTCCTAGTGTTTACCAAATTTTTGGGGTCCAAAATTTGGAGGTTGAGTCTATCATCATTGAAGTTGTATTTCTATGAATGAATTATAAAAATATGGAAAATTAATGAGTTTCATGAAGACTGGGTTTCACAAAGGGAGTTTTTTGAAGGTGTGGATCATTGTGAATTAGTATTGTAGATATGCAAAGGTTTTATGGCGATCTCCATGACTACGGGAAGTGGATCATCATGAATGAATTTTTTAGAGGTAAAAGGAACTTTTATTAATAAAAAGAAAGAGGGGAGAGTAAGAGAGGATTACACGAGTCTGAAGTAGGGGTTTTTATAGACATCCCTAGCATAGATGGGGATGAGATCATAGGGGAGGTCATCCATCCAAAGAAGATCGTGGCTAACACCAATATTGGTAAGTGCGTCAGCAATACGGTTGGATTCCCGATATATATGTGTGGCAATGAAGTTGAGTACAACCATAGAGTTCAAGCAATCTGTCCATTGGGAAGTGAGAGGCCAAGAAATCTGAGTGGTTCTGTTCCAGATTGGTTGGATGATTGTCGTAGAATCACTCTCAAACCATATATTGTTCCAATTGTGCATTCTAGAAAACGATATGGCATGTATAAAGCTCATCATCTTAGCTTCAAGAGAAGTAGAGAGGCAGCATGATCCATTGAAACATCCAAGAACTTGGTCCATGTGATTTCTGAAAATAGCTCCATAACCTGCTGGTCCCGGGTTACCTTTGGAAGCGCCATCCACATGTATTTTGATCCAACCTGGAGGAGGGGGGGGGGTCCAGAAAACTTCAATGGTATATTGGGGACGAGGATAATTCCCCTTGACCCCGACACGCCTGAGAGTTTCAAAGTCTCTGACCGAAGAACTGCAAGTGTCTTTTTGGATTGAATCCACATCTCTAATGGACATTAAAATTTTCATTTTACCTGCATTGATTTTGAAAGAATTAGTACAAAAAATCAAATCATTTCTTCCATACTAGATGATGTGAAGAAGTTCTGCAACATTTGTGAGCCAAAGGTTTTTTAATTTCTTAGAGGTAGACCGCTCTGTGCATCTTTGAATCTGCAGGTTAATGCTACCAAAATAAATCCACCTGCACTCAAACATGTCAAGAATATAGTTCCAAAGGTCAGAAGCAGTATCACATGAGAGAAAAAGGTGGTTAATATCTTCCCTATGCTGATTGCACATACGAAATTTTGAACAAAGGGAAATCCTGGCTTTTTGCAAAAAATTATCAGTGGGTATTTTATGATGAGCAATGCGCCAGATAGGATTAAATCTAGAAGGTTTGATCTAGTATTTATTAAAGTTAGCAACCCAGGTGTAGTTGCTATCAACATTATGGAAATGGTGTTTATAAAAATCTTTGGAGTAAAATACCCCATTATGATAAGGTTCCCAAAGTATGAAATCCTTAGTGGAAGTATATTGATAATTGTCTACAATTTGGGTTATATTCTCAGGAAGGGAAATGTTTGAAGAAGTATTGATAGATTCAATGGTACCTTGGAGATTTAGAGGGTCATAGTTATTTTCTAATAGTGAAATCAAGGGAGAACCATTCCAATTATAAAGACAAAATTTTAGTTTAGATTCCTTGTTGGCCATCCATCTAGAATTGGTCATGATAGAGATGAAAGAGCTTTTGATGGAGGGCCATATAGATGATTTTAGAGAAAAAGAGTAATTGCTTTTGAGTTTTTCCAAGAAGCGATCCCCTAGGGAATCCATAGAGGTAGAGGTATTATGAATGATATTCCAAGTAAGTCTGGCTTGAAGAGCCTCATTGAATTTAGCAATGTTCTTGATGCCAGTCCCCCCTTTGTCAACCGGTTTGCAACAATTGGTCCAAGGGATGGTCACAATCTTTCTCTCTGAAATCTTCCCAGTCAAAAAAAGTTTTAATAGCATTATTAATGTTATTTAAAAGAATTTTAGGCCATTTATAAACCATCATAGAGTAAACTAGTTTCGAAAAAATGTGGGAGAAATGATTGGCCTTAGACCTACCCCAGAAAATAGGCACTCATAGGTATGTAGAGGGAAAAGAGCCCTCTTTGATGCCTAGAATATTAGAAATGTATGTTTTTCTGTCCATGGGTAACTCTTTGCTAAAAAATATGGAGGATTTATTTTAGTTAATGTGCTGGACGGAAGTTTCTTGGTAGTGTAAAAGAATATCTTTAAGATTAATAATATTCCTTTTGTCACCTTGAGTAAATAGAATAATTTCATCTGCATAAAGAAGATGTGTGGGTGAATTTACATTCCTAGAGGCTATAATGGATTTAAGGGATCTTTTATTTGCCTCTAGGGATATAAGCCTACTCAAATAGTCTTCCTCAATGGAAAAAAGAATCGAAGAGGGAGGGTTCCCTTGCCTGACACCTTTGGTTCACTTAAAGTAACCTCTAGGTGAACCATTTAAAAGAATGGAAATGTGAACCGAGTTGAATAATACATTTATTCGATTTATAAAAATATTATTAAATCCGAAGTGTGAATGAAATTTTTATATAAAGATCCAATCAATGGTATCAAAGGATTTTGTGATATCCAGCTTAATAGCTACATTTCCACCGCTACTTTTTTTTGTTAAGAAGATTGGTGGTTTCAGAGGCAAGGAAAATGCAGTCTTGTATAGATCTTCCTTTTATGAAGCTAAATTGATTCCAGGAGATTATTTTATTACAGATCGAGTTAATTCGGTTAGAGATTAGTTTTGTGATGATTTTAAATAAAGAGTTGATGAGAGAAATAGGTTTGATGTTTTCAATCTCATCAGCATTTTCAAATTTGGGAATAAGCATGAGGAATTGAGAATTCAGACCTTGTGGAAGAATGCCTTTGGAGGAGAATGCTTTGACAAAAAAAACATCTTTCTGCAAGATATCCCAATGTTGTTGATAGAAGCCATTATTAAAACCATCGGGTCCCAGAGCACTATCTGGGTTAAGGCTGAAAACTATGTCTTTAATTTCATGGTCTAAGGGTATGCTGTTAAGCATAAAGTTGTCTTCCTCAGTAACAAGATTGGGTATGATATCAAGTCTTAAATATTTATCAATATTATCCCCATTAAAGATATCTTGGAAGTGAGAGATAAGGAAGTTGGGTATGTCTTCCTCATTTTCCATAATTTGATTTCCCTTTCTAAGGAAGGCTAGGGGTCTATAGGCTTTTATGATCCTATGAAGAGAATTATAGAATTTGGTGTTTCTGTCCCCATCATTGAGCCAATTGGGTCTAAAAAATAGTTTCTTAAGATTATCTTTGAGATTGAGTAAGGAAATGAGCTTAGAAGAGATATTGATTTCGTGTTGTTAGTTTTGATCAAAACTTGAAGAATCATTATCAATTTGAAGTTGATTCAGTTCAGCTTCTAGAAGATTTATGTTGTCATCTATTTCTGAAGATTTGGTTTTGCACCAACTTTTGAGGGTTTATTTTAAAATTTTAAGCTTCATCGAGGAAGAAAAGGAGTCGGTTTGACCCAACATATTTTCCCAAGTGTTCTGAATAACTTTAATGCATTCAGGGTTAGAGGACCAAGCGTTGTTATATTTTAAAGGGGACCTTGTGATTCTATTATAAAAAGAGAAGGAGAGGAGAATGGGGTGATGACCGGAAGAAATTCTCGCCAAAGTAATACTAGATATGTTATCCCATTTGTCAAGGGCAAGTGATTTGGAGAAGGCTCTATCTAGTTTTCTAGAAACGCTTATGTTGTAATGTTTTCTATACCATGTAAATTTAGAACCTAAAAGATTAACCTCTATAAGGTTGTTCTATTCAATACAGGCCTTAAATTCCTGAGTGGAAATAGAGGCAGGGGCAGGTCCAAGTTTTTCACTGGATGATAATATAGCATTGAAGTCACCTGTGATAAACCACAGATGTTTAATATTATCATTGAGTTGTGAGATATCCTTTCAAAGTTCTCTCCTCACTTGATAGCTATTATTGGAATAGAAAAATATAGAAGAAACCTGTGTGTTATCAAAAATAAAATTGAAAGTAATAGCTTGCCTAGAATAGGAATGTAACATAAAATTCGGTAAGGATAAATGAGAAAGGACCCATAGAGATTCAGTATATGTTCCATTATTACAGGATCCAAGGAATGAGTACCCATATGGGATTTGATGTGATCGAGAATTAAAGTTGATTTTGGGTTCAGCAATGGCGATAATTTTAGGATAGTGTGTACTGATAAATCGTTTAAGAACATTTAGAGTGTCATGGTTGGAAATGCCTTGACAATTCCAGAATAATATATTCATTTAGACTTTTTGTGGTGGGGTTGTCCCCTCTTTTTTTGGAGGCCGAGGTCATAGACCTGGTAGAAATTCCAGATGGATGGTGTTTTTGAGAATTGTCATGCTTGGTATGTGCAGAAGGTTGCATGGGCAGTGTTGGGGTAGGGACATTGGGAGTTATATCTTGGGTTTGAGAAGGCAGATTGGTGGAAAAGGGAGCCTGTTTACAAACAGATCCCTTTGTGCAGGCAGGTTCATCAATCTATTTTTGTGTAACAACAGTTGATGGTAAAGGGTTGTTAACAATACAAACATGTCCCTTTGTGTAGGTAGCTTCAACAGACTGTTTTTGTGTCTGAGAATCAGTTGGATGGGAAAAAATGGTGTTGTTTGGATCTGTTTTTGTAGCAAGTCATTGCTGTCCTGCTTTCCAAATGTTTCCTGTATGGGAGCAGCAGATGTCATCATCTTCTTATTTAACTCAGCTTTCTCTGTATAGGTTTGTGAGGTACTAGGCTTATCAGCTTTCTATCTACTAGTGTTAGGACATGGGGAGGATAGTAAAGCTGCTTTATAATTAGGTTCTTCCACTATTTGTTTGACAGAATTTTTGGTATGTGACTGTATATCAGGGGCCTTTTCTTTTCCATGTGTGTGAGTGAGATTTTTATTGATGCTCATACCATCATAAGTGGCAGATTTAATGGTTCTGATAGACGTTTAAGGACCTATAATTGTAGGGACAATAAAAGTGTTGTCAAATGCAGAATTTCCAGAGTCAGTGGCATCCAGTGGATGGGAGAGGATGTAAATGACATCTTCTTCAATTTTCTTCTTAATAATTTGAAGTAGGGTTTCCAAATCCAGTTCATCATCAAGGTCAGCCCAGGATTTATTTTGGTCAGGGTCAAGGCATGCAAATGGGTTGTTTTTAGCAACCCATACTTCTTCCTTTTTCTTGGGTGGGTCAGATTTGGTGCCAAATTGATACTTGCCTCTTCTATTTCTTCTGACTTCATTCCACCCAGAGGTATTAGGATCATGAATGTGTGAAGAGACTATGGTGATCTTTATGACTACGAGAAGCTTCATGAATGTTAAATTCCCATAGATCTTCATGATTGATATTGGATATCTTCACAAAAACGTGATTATTTGGATGGAAGCTTCTAGAATGGGAGGAAATTGCTATTAATAGGCTTCTTCCCCCTTATGAAAATTATAGAAAGACATAATGAAGATTATAGGGCTCCAAATTTGTGAAGGTGATTCAAAAAGGGGTTTCTTGAGAAATAGTTTTCAAATAAAGGAACTTCATGAAGGATATAAAAGTCGACCAAAATTTGTATGCATCACAAAAGTAATAAAGTTCGCAAAGGCTATAAAAGCTAGATAGAAGTTGAGAACTTCACAAAGGGTTAGTGAGATTAATGAAATTTGTGTGCTTCATGAATACTAAGTGAGATTCATGAAAGGAGGATACTTTGAAAAGGCTAAGTGAGTTTCTCGAATGGAGGTTGCTTCGTGAAGGTGATTTGTTCTTTGTGAAAGAGGGGAGCTTTGTGAAGGTAGTGAGCATCATGAAAGTGTTCAAAAAGGTTTTCCCAGTAAAATTATGGTAAAGTGATATTCATCAAGGGGATGAAAGTGGGACTTCAAAAGGGAATCTACCTATAATTGAGGAAGTTGATAGGCCCAGATGGCATCGTTAATTCCCTATGGGTCTATGCAATTTTTTTATAAAAAATAAAATATGATAATCGATTAATTAAAACGTAGAATTAGAAAAGTTTGAGGTTGATCCATAGAGATGAACTATTAGTTTGATTAGGTTTTCAGAATAATTAATTTTATTAAATTTAAGAAAAAGTTGAGAAAGGATTGACTTTGTTGGTTATGAGAAAGAAAAAGACGAAACAAAAGTAGATTGATTGGTTGGTTTGTAAACCAATTTGAAAAGTGCACCAAGGTTTTATAATATTAGGGTTCAGATGCAATTGGGTTTTAGAAAAAATTTTGATTAATTAATTATTAGTGTCAGATTTGAGATGAGAAAGATCTAATGGTCATGGTATCTCCTCCTTAATATAGAAATACCCTATTTTCCTTAGTCCAGTAATTCAGGGTTTCGCCGAATCAAGTTTGTCTTGATACCATTTTTAAGCACGATTTCCCCTAAATTTAAAAAATTATCATGACTTCATTTGGGTTTTTAGTTTCACGATAATAAATTTCTTTTTTTATTCAATTATCAATGGTAATGATAAAAGAAAGAGAAATTAATTTGATGTTGAAGAATAAATTGTAGAAAACCAATTACATAAATAAGAAAAATAAATGAATACAAAAAAACATTCCCCTTTTAATTACATTACCCTAACACAAGGTAGAATTACCTCATCATCTATGTGGTGAGAGAATAATAGGTAAGGATAAAATTAAATGAGATCATAAAGAAAAGAGAGAAAGAACTCAGGGAGGGAACAATGTCTCGCTCTACGATTCAGTCTCCGATGGATATGGATCTATCTTTTTTAATAGAATAAGGCTAGATATTTACTTATATGTATCAGAGGGGCTATGTAATTAATGAATTTCATGAAGATTTGTTCTAAAGGCATCCCCAGGTGGGTCCCACAATAAATATTCTTTGAAAATTTGAATATACACTAAAATCAGGTGCTTGAATCTCGACTTGGGAATTTACATGATGTAAAAAAGATTTTAACATCTTGTAATACTTTAAATATTTGGACATCACGAATCTCGTAGAATATCTTCCAAAATCATTTCTCAAAAAAAGTCATGTCATGTAATTGTAATACATGATGCGTAATTTAATTTCATATCATGTAATGGAGTCATGACTTATATTGGTGGTGGTGCTTCTTCTGATGAATTTATGACATGTAATTGCATTACATGTCTTGTAATTGGTTTGATTCTTTCTTCCAGCTCCTCTTTGGGTTCAAAAATCTAGTGTCGCATCGCTTCTCTTCACTCATGGTGTGACGTAACTTCTAGATCCAATATTTTCCTCTTTTTTTCCTTTTCTAAGAATCATTTTATCCTACCATAAAAACATAAAACATGTTAAACCACTAAAAAATTGGGAATAATCATAAATTTAATACACAAATTAAACATTAAAATTCCATAAAATATATGCATAAAATATAATTATCAGATGAATTCATTATTGTTAATGAAATTAGGATCTACATTTCCATAAATTGTGTGTGAATACCTTTCATAGAAGTGATCAAAGGAATATGAAGAAAGTGATCCTTTCCACTGGTAGTGAACCATCAAAAGAGATATTGTAGGGTAACCATTTGGAAGTGGTGATATATTGCTAAACATTGTAAAGGTAGTGATCTAGGGAATATAAGTGATCTAGATGAACCTTATTTTAGAAATTATCCTTATTGGATTAGGTACAATGGAACATTATTATTTTATTCTCTTTAGACATAGCCAAGTGGGGGTGAACCAAGTAAAATTGTTGTATCTCGTGCATTATTTCATTTCTATTCATATATTGCTATGGGAAATGGAGAGAAGTGTGTTTTTTATCAATGGAAAAATATCCAAAGGGGATTTTTTTTAACTTTTCATACCCTAATTCACTCCCACTCTTATTTTATTTAACCTAGTTGGGATAAAAATTGGTATTAGGGTGAAAGGTTAATATCAATGTTTCTCCCTCAATTGTTTAAATGGAGGTTGTTAATCAAAAAGGTATTCCAATATTTGATGGAAATAATTTTCAATAATGGAAGAATTAGATGCAACACTTTTTCTAATATTTAGTAATATATGCCTTTACATTAGCGATGCATTGAATTTCATCCAGTATCGACAATGGTTTTTTATTAGAAGCTGACTGAAGTGAGTTGGATGCTGACACTAAAGTAATCAATGATTTAGGGGGATCTCTATCTAATTTTATCTATGCTAATGTTATGTCATGTAAGTAATCACATTTTATGTGGGAAAAGTTTCTAAATATTTATGAGGTAAACTCAAAAGACAAAGAATCAAAGTTAAAAGTTCTATAGAACAAGTGTGAGGATCTCAGAATCCACCCTAATGAGTCTATTGATGCATTATTTTTCTGGAGAATGTTTTTGTGGAAGCAATGCATGGTATTTGAGAAATTATTGAAGATGTGAATATTTTAAATCTCATATTGAGAATAATCCAACCTTAGTTCAATCCAAATGTTTCTATATTGTAAGATTAATATCTAAAGGAGATTCCATTAGATATATTTTACATTAATCTTTTTTCAAATGAGATGAGAAGTGAGGAAAATGATTCGGTGGAAAAGGGTAAGTCTAAAGAAGATGAATTTAAGGCCATGAATAATCTAACTATAGAATATGGGAAAGAATAAGAATATATAGATGAATTCATGTCATTCATTTCTTCAAATTTACAGAGGAAAAGAAAAGTTCAAAGGGAAACTCTCACTTGCATGATTTCGATGTGGAAAGGTTGGACATATTGTAGAAAGGTTCCCTAAGAAGATTTAAGATGATAATGATGATGAATTTAAAATTCCAATGAATATGTATTAATCCTTCATTTAAGATAAGAAACATTTTAAGAGAAATTTCTTAAAAATAAGAACATTCTTTTAAAAGAAGATGAGAGTTCAGAATAATATAAGGCAGAAGAGTTGGAGGATTACAAGGACCATTAAGAAAATGCTATGGTTAAACATTTCATAAATTAAAAAACAAGGAAAGAAAGTGAAAATCCCAAAATATAAATTGAAGGAATATTTGTCCTTCAGGTTGAATTGGATATTATACTTAAAGTGATACACATTTGAAGAACCAAAACAAAGAAAGCGATCAGTGTGGTTTATGATGAAAACCTCTTTATGAAGGAGTAGAAAGGAGAGAAGTCTGAGATGATTAATGGAATTAAAAATATTAAAAATTTAATGCTAGATAACTTAGATACAATCAGTGAGTAAAAGATCAAAGTTGAATAATAAAAAAGGGTGATTAATTGTTTGAATAATATAGTGAAATATCAAGAAAAACACATCAAAAAGATTGAGGATGAGGTTTTCAGCCTACAAAGGAAAGTAAAATATTAGTAGAAACTATTGAATCTAGAAACGAAGTTTGTAAAGGTAGTAGAAAGTGGAAAAGTATAGTTCAAATCTCTGATGAAACAAACAATGGAATTTCAGGAGAATAAAATGATAGACATGAACATTATAACTAGAACCATTCTAGATTTAAAAAAGAAAGTAGTAATGGTTGAAGTCAGACCACAAGAACCCACTCCATGATTGAAGATTTATTTGGGTATGAATTAGAAACATATGATTCAAGGAACCCAAGGGAAACCTAGTATTTCAGTAGTGACACACAGGAATGAACCCCACATTAGATTTTATTGTTGTGGTAAGATGGGACACTCAAAAAATTTCTATTCCATAAAAAATAGGTAATGAAGGGAAAAAGACTAACATAGACTTCCATACAGATCTAAATATACTAGGATAGCATTTGATGGTCACTGTTTTAAGTGTGGAAGATTTAGACAAATGGAAAGATATTTCTCATTAGAATGTAGAGAAATGTGCCGAAGCTAATAGAATGTGGTCATAAGAAGTATCTCAATGTATTATCCAATGAGATGAAAATGAAAAAACAATTTGCATATTTTTAAGATGAATATGGAACATCATAATCCAAGGGATATAAATATTATCAATCCATACTGAGTATAAAGTTAAAGAAACAAATCTGAAAGAAAATATATGAACATGTAGTGGTTGCAAAGATTTATTTTAAATAATAAGATGACACTGGAATATGGATCATTGATAGTGGATGAACCTCCCATATGATATGAAATAATGAATTAGTTATAAGAATAAGATATTATAAGGAAGTTATTTTAATAATTGGTAATGATCATGTCTTGAAAATTATTTTCTAAAAAAATTCAATTTTGGGGGAAAAGACATGAGACATGCAGATGTCCTCATTGTTGAAGGTATTAGTCAAAAATTTCTAAGTGTATGTCAACTGTGTGACCCAGGACATGAAAAAAACTTTTAAAAGAAATTATTTATCATTAAGGAAAAATATGTTGTATTTGTTTTTTGGGTAATTATAGAAGAAGATATGTGCTTTTTTTCTAAGGAAGAAGAAAACAGGTTATGAAATAAAAAACTTGGTCATATGAGCCAAATGCCAATGTAAGATCTGGTGAAATGTGATGCTGCTCAAGACCTCCCTAAGTTATCATGTTATTATACCCATACATGTGATGTTTATTAGAAAGTTAATATCATTCAGAATACATATAAGTAAAAAGAAAAAAAGTAAAAAAAAAGTGCTTCAGTTGGTGAATATTGATGTGTGCGGACCTATTTCACCCAGATTTATTAATGGGAGGAGATATTTTGTTCTCTTCATTGATGATTTTAATAGAATGGTATGTTTTTCAGTCATCACCCACAATTATGAGGTATTCAATTTCATAACATTTTATCAAAGGGAAGTAGAAAATATCCTCACTCAAAAAATATTGGGGATCCAAACAGATAATAGAGCAGATTTCACAAACATCCATGTAGAGGATTATATTGAGAATCATGGGATAAGATACAAAGTTTCATTAGTAACAACTCCACAACAAAATATATTAGTTGATAAAAGAAATCAGATTTTCAACAACATGCCTAGAAAAATTCTCATTGAGAAAGACCTTTCAAATATGTTTTGGAAAGAAGTAGTGATGAAATCAGTCTGCACATCAAATTGAGTGTTATTATTTAGAAAATAAGAAAAAAAATCCATATGAGATATGGTATGGAAAGAAGCCAGTGTCGAATTACTTTATATTATTAAAAATTAAGTGTTTTATTCACAATAAATAGAAACACATGATGTTCAAATCCTTTTGAGATGAAGGGATATTTATCAGCTACTTAAGAAAATAAAAACCATATAAAAGTTTCAATATGTTTCTTGGGAAATTAGTTGAAAATAATGATTTAACTATAGTAGATAATGAGTATAATATTCAAAAAATACATTAATAGTTTCTGGAGGATAGTGATTAAGAGATAAGAATCGAAGGGGAAGTTCTAGTTATAGAATAAGATTCAGATGTAGATTCAAATAATGAAAAGGATGAGAATAAACTAGTATATAAAAAAATACTGAAGAGTCAAGTCAAAATTGATAGATAAAACATAATCAGTGACCATACAAAACCGTTGTAGGTAAGTAGGGTGAATAATTTATAGCAATAATCATTATTTTCATTGTTAGAGCCTAAATGGTTTGAGTAAGAAGCTGGAGATGAAAAATTGGTTTAGTATATGAATGAAGATCTTGAAAAATTTGATAAGAATCAAACATGGGAGATGTTTTTGAGCCCAAAATATATGAATGTCATTGGGAATGGTTTTTTTCTCAACAACATGAATAAATATGGTGTGGTTATTTGGAACAAATCATAACTAGTGTGCGTAGGGTACTCTTAAATAGAGGGTATTGATGTAGATGAAACGTTTTCACATTTTTCAAGTCTAGATACAATCATATTATTCTTGTCCATAACAGTGTAAAGAAAGTTCAATGTTTTTAGGTGGATGTCAAGTCATCAATTATGAATGTGTTTCAAGAAGAATAATTATATATTTAGAATCTAGATGGTTTTCTCATTCACAAATATAATAATAGAGTTTTTTCAGCCGAGAAAAGTACTATATGGGTTAAATAACGCACCAAGAGTGTGGTATTCAAGGCTCAATCAATTTTTGAAGAAGCTCGATTTTTAGTGTGTTATAGTTGATTACAATCTATATGTCAACAATTATAGTAATCAAAGGATAATAGTTCCAGTGTATATCGATTGAATAATTTACGGTGGATCAGATGAAGCTTGGTGCAAGAAAATTTTAGAATTTATAAAATGGGAATTCAAAATTTCAATGATTCTTGAACTAAAATATTTCCTTGATTTATAGGTGACACAAGGAAAGGATGACACATTAATTTCCCAATATAAATATTCCAAGGAGGATTTGATAAGATTTGGAATGTATAATTCCAAGGAGATGATGACTTCAATGGCTAACCAGATGAAATTGTAACTAGATGATTAAGGAAATTCAGTTAATGTAATAGAATACAAGAAAATCATTGGATTTCTATTATACTCAAAAGTTACAAGACCTAATATTGTTTTTGTAACATTCCAAGTAGAAAGATATAAAATTAATAACAAATAAATCCGCTTACTTTGAATAAAAAAAATAATACTTCAGTATATGAAAGGAATGATGGGTTTTGGTTTGTTATATAATGAAAAATATAAAAAACAGTTATTAGGGTATACCGATACAAATTGATCCAGATTAAAATATGATAAAATCAACATTAGGTGGTGTATTATATTTTGGTGGATTTTTTATTTCTTTCCCAATAAAGAAACATGATTTCATTTAATTGATCATGTCAGAAGATAAATATATTATGGCTACTCAAGCGTGCATGCAATAATTATGGATGAAGCAGTAGGTTAATGGAATGGGAGTTGAAGTACAGTCTCTTATCGAAATACATTGGGATAATTCAATTTCTATAACTCTTATAAAAAAATATAGTCCACCACTCTAGGAAAAATAAAATTGAAATAAAATATCATTTTATTAAGGATAAGGTGGAGAAAGGGCTTGTGAATTTGGAGTATGTTCCTACAAAACTAAAGGTTGTGTACATTCTGACAAAGGCCTTACCCAAATAAGAGTTTGAAGGATAGTGACTGGCTCTAGGAGTGTAGTCAACTCCCCTCATTTGATTAATTTTGGATGTGGGACCCCCTATCCTCGAGGTATGGTATGTTTTTCCCAAATGTGATGATATATGTTCTTTACCCCAAGGAATACTACAAAGCAGTGACCTTCAGGTTCGTTAAAAAAGGGTGACAAGTTCTAGCTACAAAAGGGGGAGAAAATATATTAATCAAGACTAGTGGAGAATTTGATAGGGGATAAGTGAATTAGGGGGAGTTTTAAATATGATGATATTGAAGATGATGTATCAAAGGTTATATATCACGATAGATAGGTATCATGATGAAATAATTTGAGTGGTTTTGAAATTAAGTGATTCATTGATGAAATTTTAATGCTACTCTTGTTTCTCACACCGATCATAACTCATGTGGGCTAAGAGAGTGTGTTGAGTAAATATTTTATTTTTATCTGAATCACATGAGGTGAATGTTGGTAGAAGATAGAAGAATATTTTATGTGATATAAAAATGTGAATAAGTTTTCAACAAAACCCAAAGAGAGATATTGTTGGGAAAAATCATTCAAGGTATCATTGTAGTGTTTTTTGGTTGATTGTGTTTATTGAAAAAGTAGGTTTCCGTTGTCATTTTAGAGTACCAAATATGTTTCTAACATGGTAAGTTGAAAAATATCCAAGATATAGAAATGGATTCCGTAAAAGTAGTATAGAATTTTTTTTACACAAGGTGGAACCATTTCCCAATGTTTACCAAAATTTTGGGGTCTAAAATATAGAGGTTGCATTATTATCAGAAAAGTTGTATTTCTATGAATGCCTCAAAAAAATATGGAAAAATCATGAGTTTTGTAAAGACTAGGTTTCCCTAAGGGAGTTTTTTGAAAGTGTGGATCATCATGAATGAGCATCATGAATGTGAAAAGGGTTCATAGTGATCTCTGTGACTATGAGAAGTGGAGAATCATGAATTCGCAAAGAGATGATGGTGATATCCATGACTACAAGAATATTTGAGAATAAGAAATTCTCATAGTTCTTCATGAAGACATGAAGCTTCATGAATGAGACTGGTGAGCTTCATGAAAAGGTGATTATGTGGATGGAATCATCTAGAATGGGAGGAAACGCCTATTAATATGCCTCTACCCCCTTCTAAAAAGGAGAGAAAGACATAACAAAGATTCTAAGGATTCAAATTCTTGAAGGTTATTCACAAAGTTTGTTCATTAGAAATAGTTCATGAAGAAAGGATGTTTACAAAGGCTATAAAACCTGACCAAAATTTGTATGCATCACAAAAGTAATGAAGTTCATAAAGTCTATAAAAGATGGACAAAAGTTCTGAGATTAGAGAATTATATGTGAGCTTTGTGAAAGTTCTGTACTTCATGAAGTCTAAGTGAGATTTGAGAAAGGAGTTTACTTCATTAAGGATAAGTGAGATTCGCGAAAGGTGGTATCTTCGTAAAGTCTATTTGAGTTGTGAACGAGGTTATCTTTGAAAAGGTAGTGATAATCATGAAAGTGTTCATATTGGATTTCCTAGTAAAATTATGTTAAAGTGATATTCATCATGTGGATGAAAGTGGGACTTCAATCGAGCATCTACTTAAAATTTTGGATGCATTTATTATGAATAATGAAAGTGGGACTTACATGTCCATAAACTGTGTGTGAATCCCATCCAGAATAGTGAGCAAAGAAATATGAAGAAGGTGAACCTTTCAACCGATAGTGACCCATCAAATGAGAGATTAAGGGAGTGACCATTGGGAAGAAATTAAATATCCCTAAAAATTTTAAAGGAAGTGATCTTGGCAATAGAAGTGATCTATCCCACACCTTATTTTGGAATTTAGTCTTAGTGTATTTGGAATGTCAACACTCTACCATTGTATGGTCCTTGGAAGTATCATAGTGAGGGTGAATCGTGTAAAATTTCCATACCTCACACATTTTTTCATTTATGTTCATAAATTTATATGGTAAAGGGAGAGAAGAGTGTTTTTTAATGATGAAACAAGATCTGAAGGTGTAGTTATTTTAATCTGTAATACCCTAATTAACACCCCATCTTAGGGTATTTAACCTTTTTGGGTTAACAAGTATTATAATGGAATATGATGATTTATTCATCGAAGAGTTTCCTATTATTCCTCTTAATTGAGTGGTTGATTTCTCAATTGAACATATACGATAAGCTCTAATGATATCCAATACTTCCTATAGAATGGCCCCTATGGAACTAAATGTATTTAGAAATAACTATAAGGGAATTTGGACAATGGTTTCACATGAACAAGTGATTCAACATGGAGAGAAGTGATCATAATTATCAAGAATAAGGATAGGTTAATAAATTTATCATTGATAATCATGATCTTAACAAGATCATGATAAAGAAAAAGTATCACTTACCACATATTGATAAATTATTTGATTATCTATGTGGATCCCAATATTTCTTTAAAGTGAACATTAAGTTAGGGTATTATCAAATAAGGGCGAGGAATAAGGCTATACCTAGGATTGACTTTCATACAAGATATATACACTATGAGTTCATAGTAATTTCATTTAGACTCACCAATGCTCTAAAAATATTTATGGATTCGATGAATATAGTCTTTAAAGATCACTATGATAAATTTTTGGTAGACTTTATAAATTATATCATCGTATACTTTAAAATTAAGGATAAATATAAGGAGATATAATTACTATACAAATCACTTTGATAAAGAAGAAGTTATATGAAAAGTACTATAAATTTTATTTTTTGGATGGATAAAGTCTCATTAGTGGAGAATGTTATTAGAAGTAAGGAGATATATGTGGATACTTAAAAGATAAGAGTGGTTAAGGAATTAACCAAACCAAAATCTTAATTCCATATCCATAGTTTCCTTAAATTAGTTTGGTATTATTAGTGATTTATGATAAAATTTTCATGATTTTCAAACCTCCTAAATAAGAAAACTTGATAGGGTTTAAATTTTTATAGATTAATGAATGTGAAGAGAGCTTCAAATAGTTGAATAAGAGGAAAGTCATTACATCTGTACTCACACTACCCACATGTGGGAAATAATTTTTGATCTAGAGTGATTCTTCAATCAAGGTCTTTGGTTTTTTTCTCATGAAAAATGATAAAGTGATAACTTATTCCTCTCTAAAGTTAAAGCATCTTGAGTAGAATTATCCAACACCTGATATAGAGTTGGTAATAGTAAAATTTTCGTTAAAGATTTAGAGTCATTATCTCTATAGAGAGAAGTGTGACATATACATAGATTATAAAATCTTCAAGTATATATTCAAACAAAAGGATATCAACATGCACCAATGAAGGTGATTAGAGATGATCAAGGATTACAACTATTAAATATATTACCATTCTAGGAAGGAGAATAAAGTGGAAAAGTCTCTAGTATAAAGGATATTATAACCTTATCCATGATGAGGATAAATATGTATCTAATATTTTTAGAACAAAAAATAATGGATATGGGGATTATAAAGGAAGTAATTACATCATACCATTACAAATTATTTATTAACCATCCATCCATTTGAAGATCAAATAAGCCCTTGGAGATGATATGGAGCAATAGAGAAAGGTAGAAAATATTCCATATATTAAATTTGAATAAGATAGAGTTAAAAGTTTTAGAACCTTAATATATTCCACATAAAAACATAAACTGAAGAGGGAGATTTTGGATAATTAACATAACTCATTATTCAATATTCATTTTGGGAGAAAAAAGATGCACAAAAATATAAACAAAAACTTATAGTGGGGTAACATGGTGAGGGTGATTGTAGAATTTATATCGTGATAATTGGTATAACAATAAGTTAAGGAAAAATGATATTAGTATAATGGTATGATGAAAATATTACCCATACCAGTATATAAATGTGAAATAATCACCATGGATTTCATCATAGGACTCCTCGAGAAATATGAAGGCCATAATTCCATTTGGGTTGTAATGGATCATCATACTAAGCTAGTTGATTTCATTACCATAAAAAAGATTTATCACTTGACAAACTCACTATGATATATATAAGAGAGTT
The DNA here is from genome assembly GCA_963277665.1 of Viscum album. Lineage (NCBI taxonomy): Eukaryota > Viridiplantae > Streptophyta > Magnoliopsida > Santalales > Viscaceae > Viscum > Viscum album. The sequence continues at coordinate 1,145,673,583 of OY728142.1, read as the reverse complement.
GGTAAGGATACATGGAGTAACCATATACATTGTATCTGATCTAGATTTTAGTATTACCTAAATGTTTTGGATAAGTATTCGGAAAGCATTGGATACATAGTTGTTTTTTAGAACCACTTATCACCCTAAAAAAGATGGTCAATATAAATGAACCATACAAACTCTAGAAGATATACTGAGATCATGTTAAATGTATTTATATGGATGTTGGGATCAACACCTTCCCATATTAGAGTTATCATATAACAATAATTTCCATTATAGCATTCAAATGGCGTCTTATGAGTCGTTGTTTGGGAAGAGGCTCATGACTCCAACATATTGAGATAAAGTAGGAGGAAAGAAGATGATAGGATATGATATTTTCAAAGATATTAAATAAAATGTTTAAAGCATTAAATATCATATCAAATCTATATAAATTAAATAGAAAAAACTACATTAACAGTCATTTATGATACCTAGAGTTTGAGATTAGAGATAAGGTGTTCCTTCACATATCAAAATGGAATAAAGTCACGAGGTTTGGGAAGAAGCTAAAGATAAGTCCTAGATAAATTATCACCTTTGGGATTATTGATCACATCAGATCTATGGACTATTGATTATCAGTCCTGGTTAACCTTTCTCAAGAATAAAATGTGTTCCACATATCCATCTTGAGGAAGCAATTTCTAGATACATTACATATACTAAATATAGAGATGGTACGATTGGATAATGATATTTCTTATGAGGAGTAGCTAGTGAGGATTTTAGATTATAGATACAATGTTTTAAAAAACAAGAAAACTCACATTGTCAAATCACTATGTTATAACTATAAGTATGAATAGGAAACTTAGGAACCTAAATAAGTAATGAATCAAAAGTACCATAATATATTTTAGGGTATGAAATGAAATTGCAAGGGTAAAATTTTTAAAGGATGGAATAATTTAATGAACTAGAATTTTATAAATCAAATTTTCATTATTAATTAATATATGAACCATTTATCAATTTAGTATAATATAGAACACATTAACTATGTAATGTAAATAAACAACACTTTATTATAAAAATAAATCCATAATATGGTTGTTAGGAATTATGAGCATCAAACATTACAACCATTTGTAATATAACCATTATAAAGTGACCATTAAGATTGATATATATCAAGGGTAATAATAAAATTTAATTGATGTAGAATGAAAAAATAACCTTATCTATTAGGATAATCCCCTATAAAGATCTTTATCAGAGCTTATAAGGGAGATAACACCACTAATGTTCTCCCTTGACTAAGACCAATCCAAGATTCAATAAATGGGAGTCGACTAGAATCAATTATGGGATAATTTCAAGATTATATAAGTCACTTCCCAATATATGTTCAATGAAAATCCCCATTAATGTACTAAAATCACACATATTACACTTACGAAATATGTGGGTGTAATAAAGGGTTATGTATCTAGACCTTAGTGATTTAAAAGTGTAAATTTTCTTATTAAAAATGAAATAGTTGTTAATTTGATCCCATTCTTATTATTATTTGAAATAAACATGAATATATGAATATGGAAAATATATTTTTGGATACTAAGAAAATAAAATTGTATTTTTTGAGAATAAATGATTACAATTAAAATACACTTTTATGATAAAACCAATAATTTGAAAGAAAATTTATTTCCTTAAGATGGTATTATAAAATAATATTTATCTAAATATAAATGATAAAATAATTTTATAAAGTTGCAAGAAATTTTTATAAGAGTGAGAAAGTTGAATAGGTCATAGAAACTAGTGTTTTTTAATAAATATGATTTTTTATTTAAAATTTTAATCTATCATATTTAGAAAAACTATGTTTATAAAATAAATTCCATTTTTGAAATAAAAACATCAAAATTATCCAATGTTTATTTTTTCATAATTTTCTAAGACAACAAACATTTATGGTAATATATAAATATGATATAAATATACAGTAAGTATTATGACATCATAATGATTAAAAATGATTTAATAAAAAATATAATGGGATTCATCAACTCAAAATAGTATTATTAATAAAATAAGTTATTTTAAAGTGATAATATTAATTTTAAAATCATATAATGAATCTTAGAAAACCTAAAGTATATTAAAAATGTTTTAAAAAAATCATTCTGAAAAGGAATCCCTTCAACCTCCAAAATATCTTTAAGTAAATAAGTCTAGTACTTAAAAATTTTAAACATTAAAAACCAAATCCCCGTGACAATTACCATGAGAAAAAGCATGAGAATTCTGATGGGTTTTCATTTTTTTATTAACTATATGTCCAAGGCCTAAGTTTAGAAATTAATAAATAATTCCCTCTCTTTTTCTACAAATACCCATCCATTCTTACACTATGATTCACTAAAGATAATTTGAGAATGAATTTAATCTCATTTTTCCTCTCAATATAACTCTCAAGGAGTATCTAAAGTTCAAAGGAGATCTTCCTCTACATTAATAATAATCCTCTTATCGTATGGGGTTCTCCCCATCCACTTTTCCATTAAAGAAATTACTTTATATTAAGACTTTTGATTATAAATTGATTTTGTTGTCTTGTGTTTATGATCATTCCTTTACTATAAAAATGATTCCCAAATAACAGGTGACTACCTGACTCTCCCATTAAACCATTCCATAAAATTTTATGTACACCCATTATTCTTCCAAAATTATCCTTTATTTTTCATTCTATATTTTTGTATTATGAATACCCAACCAAATTTTCATTCAAGAGTATTAAAATAGATATAAATATCATTCATTTATCAAGGAATTACACATATAAGACCCATATTCCTTAATAAAAGGATTAAAATAATGAAATATTTTCTTATGATATATGATTGATATGGAACGCGTAAGGTTAGACACATGAAGGTTTCTACAGGATAGCGATCCAATGCATTGGGTAATGTTTTTATCACATGAGATAACATGTATGGTTTATAGGTAGTTAGCCTAATCACACTTTTCTATGATGTATTGGTCTTCAGCCTCAACTTGTGGTTATGATGTCACATTTTATGTTTTTTCCACATTCCTACGATGTCATGATCTCATGAAATCATCCCCTCATGTCATGATTCAATGTTTTTGTATATGGTTATCATCATTATTTGTTATTGTGATATTCATCTTGACTCACATGTATTACATTACATCATGCTATGCTTGATTATTACCTTATTGGGATTTATGGATCACTCCTTTTCTTATGTATGTCCCTAGGTTACCATGTGAAGTATTAAGAGTTAAAAGGATATTAAGATCATATTATAGAGAATTGAAATAATGTTATAGTTTATATTTTATGTTAATAATTTATGTATCTAATTTCCCAAAGACACTAGGGATCTCAATTCTATGGGATTTTATTATATAGATCTCTATTTTTAAAATTTTGAAATAAAATTTATTATAAATATAAGTTGTTATATCTAATTATTGTTAAGAAAAATGGATCTTTTCTTTCTTAACCTATAATACACCAATATATAATAAAATAAAGAAGGAAAATCCCATCATTATTTTTAAGTATATTATCAAATCTATCCCAGATGTCACAACATCTAGAAAATCTAATCTACTTCCGAAACTTATTAGGTCTTCAGATAAACTATTTTCTTTAAGACTGAAGAATGAAACTCAGACTAAATTTTTTTAATAACTTCTTAGTTTGTATTATGAAACTATTTTTTATACACTAAACTTATAACTTAAAGGAACTCGACTACTTTTAGATATTCTATATAATTTTTCAATCAGGACTTCTCACTTCTTCTTCAAGAAACACAACCCCGAAAACATTACCAAGAGAGTAAAAAATTAAAACCTCAGTATTTTCTTTCTCACTACATATAGATCTAAAAAGGTCTGATGTTGTTGTTTTTCCATCTCTTTCTCAAAACATCAATAACACACAGTGTAGTGGAGACTGATTTTTGAACTGGATTTATCATCCTTCTTCTTTGAAATAAAACAAGTTCATATTTTTTATAGTAGTATCTGATCTCCACTCCATATTCAAGAGTTTTATCCTCTCTTGAATTATCCACATTTCTTATCCTTTAAGATTAATACTTTTCTCATCTCACTCTTTTGGAACTACTCAAAAAAACCCATACTTTTTTATCTTCTCATCACGAGGATTTATCTCTATCTTAATTATAACTATACAAGTTTCTCCATTTATTTCTTTTAATTTTAATATTTTGATAATTTTAAATATTTCAACAATTACATATGAGATATAAAAAAATAAATCAACTGTATACAACTGTCCAATCTCCCATGATCTCTATATCTCTTTTGTTAACCATCCCACACGAGTTTTTTTCTTATTTTATATAGGAAAACTATTCATAGAGTATTAAAAAACACCCTTTATTCTTCCTATTTATTTTCATTCTTTTCAAATGTATCTAATCATCAAAACAGATAGGCACTGTCACAAACCAACCCGGGTCGACCCTAAACTGGTCACCCAAGCCGATCTGTGGCATGGACTGAAGGGCGTTCCCGATCCCCATGAGATAGAAACAAGTACTAGGCATCATAAGAGTACACAAGGGAACAATTTCAACCAATAAACAAGTAATAACCTAAACATAGAAAATAAATAGAAAACCCAATATATATAAATGAAACTAAACTAAACATCATTTATATAAGATATTGAAATAAAAACTGGAAAATACAACTAATCTGACCGAACCTAGAGAACAAAATAACTCCAAGTGACCCCACTTGTAACATCCCAGGTAAATAAATAATAAATAATTTTCATATTTATTAATATTTACGAATTAAATATTAATTTTATTTTAAAGGGGTTGCTATGTTCGATAGCGTACCCGATACACAACGATGAGTTTCTTTGAAACTTACGTAGCACACTAGTAATAAAATAATATTATTTTAAATGTTAGTTAACAAGTAGCCGTTGTAATGGTGGGAATGGATAGAAATAACTAAAATATGATTAGATATGTTTTTAAATGTTTATACATTTACCCAATAAAAGATAAAAGCTTAAAATACGGAAAGAGTTCAATTTTACGGGTATATATACTCTAATTTCCACTAAAGGTTCACTTATCACCTTTTAATGGTGAACCGTCATTAAATATAGTTTTGATCACTCTTATACTTTATTTTGGACCAAATATAACTCTTCTTTAGAATCGGGACATCAAAATTTACTTTGTGTAAATTTTTGGTACCTTTCTGTTAAAGTTCATTTTTTTATGAATAGTGTAAAATGTTGTATTTTAATTCAAAACATCTTTTTAATCTAATTTATTTATATGATTAGATTATTATTTTAATTGTTTTTAAAGTGAAATTAGAAAATATTTTTACCAGTTAATCCAATGGTGGTCATTGGAATCAATTTCACTTTGAAATTGGACTTAAACTGGTGTCAATCTTTTGATACTTATTGTTTCACAAAAACACGCTATTTGTCATGACAGCGGGAATTAATTATTAAATTAATTAATTTGACTTATATGTTGTGAATTTTGTAAAATGGACTTCATTTTTGAATTCGGAATATCAAATATAGCTTAGGGTGAATTTTTGGTAATTTTCTGAAAAACTTCAATTTTTGATGAATAGTGAAACCACTAAGTGGTAATCAAGCAAACTGATTTTTCAGTTAAATGAAAGTTTACCACTAATGTGTATTGAATTTTGAAAATCCGACATACATGGTTGTCATTAAGAAGTAAAATGTGTTTCAATGAGATTAAAATAATTTTTTGGTGAATAGTAACTTTTTTTCATTAATCGCGATTAGAGGTAATTAGTGTAGTTTAAGGTAAAAATGGTATTATAAGAATGTGAAAACACCATGACACTTGTCCTAAACCTATTGCGTGAATCATGGCCGACCAAGAAAAGCCATGGGCCAACTTGGGGACCCCATGGAGCCACTTTAGTTGGAAAATGACATTAATATATTTTTATTTAATGTTAAAGTGAAAATGACACTAACATAAATTGTTTTACTAAAATAATTTTTTAGTGGGGTTATACAAGTCCAAATTTTGATTATAAAAAGTCATTGGAAATCTAAAAAGATTTCCTACATCATAGTATTTTTTTATAATTTTTAGACATTAAAAAAATTAAATACTTTATGACATAATAATGATGCAGCGATGACATCATTATTTGACGATTTAAATAAAATAGAAAGATAATGTAAAATCTATAAACTAAACATGTCAAAAACCAATTGGATGAGTGGATTTAGAACCCTTATCACCTTATACAATAATTCTATCAATGTGGGACCTTTTAAAACCGAAACACACTTTCAAATAATGTAATATTACTTTACATTCCAAAAGTGCCCCTCCTCTCCTCTTATAAAAGGCCCCCACCTCTACCTCATTTCACACAATTCTAAAGCCTTTGGCTCGGCCAAACCCTGCCCAATTACTCTCTCCACATCCCTATCCTCATCCTAGAGGGTTCCCTTTGGGCATAATCCTTTCAAAGGAATCCTTTAGGCTCAAATCAAAAGAGAGTTACACTTTTAAAGGTAATTCATTCTCTCTTGTTCATTTGTTTTATTTTGCTTCTCCAACCCTCTAAACTCTTTTTATTTACTTCTTTTGTAACAACACCAGTATCTTCAATATACTAGGATGTTGTTATAATATTTATTTGAGCTACACTCTCACACAACTACATCAAATGGTTAAAGAACATACGGTTTCCGTGGATGGTGAAATTCTGCCTCCCGAAACGATGATTGTTCAATACTCATTTAACACCTTCATGGGTGGCCATTATGATGTCACTATTTTTATATATGTTATATAATATGTTTATGTTTTCTTTAAGCTTCTGTATTTTTCATTTTTGGCATAACATTATGGTTTCCATTATGGATAAACACGATATCTTCATTTAAGGAAGTGCGGACTACCTCCCTCTCAAAGTGATGTGATTCGTTAATGCCATATGTGGGACATGTAAAGGATGGATTTAAAGTTATTATATATGATGTTATACTGGAATTATAATATACCTCTATATAATTATTATTTATTTCCATTAAAGTATGAGATAGAAATGAAAGTAGCGTTCATGCGTACGTACGGCTTACCGTCTCCATGAACGGTGCATTGCATTTCTTATCCCCAAATGTAATGTACTATTAAAATTACATGTATATAATGTATATATATAATTAATTATATATCTAAATTATGAGTATAATTCTGGAATTAAAATATACATACCTCTCATTTAGTTTTAATTCCACTAATATGACAAAGAAATGAAAGTAGCGTTCATGCGTACGTACGGCTTACCGTCTCCATGAACAGTGCATTTCATTTCTTACCTCTAAATGATTATGTAATATTATAAATACATGTATATGCTGGATATATATGATATATATGATATCCAAATCAGGAATTTCATTCTGTATATAAAGAACTTTTGACCACACGAACAACATGTAATTGTAAGAAGTCAACTTTCGACTTAAGAACCAAATATTGACAAAACAAACATTATTAACTTAAATGGTTACATAATGTTTATAACATGGCAATAAGTGATATAAAAGGAACAATGAACTTTAAAAAGGTTCTTAATCAAGTATAAATTAACTCAAGTTTATTATTCAGGACGTTAAAGAACGATCGAGTCAAGTCGGACCCAAGGTAAGGGACTTCGTCTCAATCTCCTTTCATTGAGGCATATTTCATTTTATACACAACTTTATTTTATACGGTGTATAAACTACTTTGACTTTTACTTTTATACAAAAAGAATCTTTTTATACGAAGCGTTTTACTAAACGACAAAAAGGAATGTTTTTTAACGTACGCGGTGACAATGACCTTTTCCGCCGCCGCGAGTATTATTTGGCCTTTGGCTTCCTCAACAAGCCGTAATGTTTTTAGAATAAAATAAATACCATATACTCTTTTATATATTTTGGTATTGAAAATGGTTTTGAAAAAGGATTCTATTATGTCAATATATTTATGATATATTGTGATTGAAATGTGGAAATGTTATCATTCCTTTACATTGGTTTTATGTTTTATGATTTTATATTGGTACTTGGAAATTTTAACGGGTGGTTACATTATAAACCATATGACGGGTGGTGCCGTGAATACCAGGATGGGTGGTTACGTTATAACCTCCAATTCATTGGGTATGGAAGTCGGCCGTATGGCTATTCCATTAAGTATGTATGGAAATTGGCCGTATGGCTATTCCATTAAGTGATATGTGTGGAAGTCAACCGTATGGTTATTCCACTTAAGTTTGTTTATGTCCCAAGTTACCTTTATATATTCTATGTGTTCTTTATATGGGTTTTATGGTAATCCTTTGGTTAAAAAAAGGTAAGTAATGATACTTTATTCAGTGAAGACTTTTTTTACTACTTCATGAAGGTGAAGGTATTACTTTGATATAGTATACATGGTTTACTTGATGTTTGAAAAACTAACAGTTTTCATTCTTTTTGTATCCCTTACTGAGCTTTTTATGCTCACCCTAAGTTTTTCAAAATGTTTTTCATAGGACTTAAAGTGGAATAAGGTCAAGGATGGGATCAAGGGAATTTCATGCTATCTAAAACATGGAATCTAGACATCTTTCTTTTTAAGAGTTTTTATTTTATGGAGACTTAGTAGAAGTGTCTACTTTGTAATCTTTTAAGATGTAATAGTTATGTTCTAATTCTCTAAAACTCTAAACCTGAAAAGATCCTCAATGGGAATTATTCATTTAATTCAATATTAAGTAAGGTTTAAGGCTGGGGCCTTATAGTTGGTATCAAAGGTCGGTTTAGACAACTTTAGGAGTTAGAAAAGTGTTAAATTATAAGATGATTGAAATTATATAGCATTTACGGATTACCATGTTGCTTCGCCTAAGATATTTCTGTGTTCAGAATGGTTTTCCGCAGAGGAAACAAAGCAGCTATGTTGGGACGACATCAGGAGGAAGATAACCTTCCAAATCAGAAACCTGAGATGGTCGGAATCGGAACTGAACAGTTTGTTGCAGTAATGGCACAGTTGACTCAGGCTATAAATGGTGGTGGTATCCATGCACGAGATCAGCCAGATCAACCGCAGAGGAACATGTCAGTGGTGGAACATTTCATGAGGCAACATCCCCCATCATTCAGAGGATCATCTGACCCTGTGCAATCTGAAGGGTGGATTAAAGCACTGGAGAAGATTTTTGATGTCATGGGGTGTTCAGAACATCAAAAGGTTAGTCTTGCTGTTTACCGTTTTGAAGGTGAAGCTGATCAGTGGTGGTCGATGGTGAAAAATATAAGGGATAGTGATGAGATTGAGGATCTTCACTGGGACGAATTCAAAGGTATGTTTCTTGAGAAATATTTTCCTAAGGTGGTTCGTCTTAGGATGGAAAAACAGTTCCTAGAATTGAGGCAGGAGGATTATTCAGTGGCTGCTTATGAAGAAAAGTTCACTCGATTGGCAAGGTATGCTCCAAACATCATACGAGATCTTGATAGTAAAATAAACCGTTTTTACTCAGGGTTAAAGCCAAAGTATCGAAGGGCTTTAGCTTCTCGTGAATTCAAAAGTTATGAAAAACTTGTTCGATGTGTGGAGAAGGTAGAAATGGAGTTTGCCGATGATCAGGTGTTCTATGAAAAACAACAGAATAAGAGGTCTAGTTGGCAGGAAAAGGGGAAGAATTCATCAAAGAAGCAAGGAGGTAAGAAAACCAAATATCCATCCTGTGAGAAGTGTGGTAAAATGCATCCTGGAGAATGTTTATCCAAGTCTGGTAAGTGATTTCGGTGTGGTAAGTCTGGTCATATTGCTCGTAACTGTAAGGAAGATGATCAAGCAGGAAATGAAAAGCCAACGGTAAGATGTTTTAAGTGCAATGAGATGGGTCACTATGCAAATGAGTGTCCGACAAAGAGCTTGAGTGATGGGAAGCAGTTAGACTTCAAGCAGAAAGGGGTGGTGAAATCCTTTGCAACTACTTCAGTAGATGTTGGGCCATCGAATGAAGTGGTATCAGCTCCAGAGAGCTCAGTATTTTTCGAAGATTGACTTGAGGTCGGGGTACCATCAGTTGAAAGTAAAAGAAGAAGACGTTCCGAAGACTGCGTTCCGTACTAGATATGGCCATTATGAATTTGTAGTTATGCCTTTTGGGTTAACCAATGCACCTGCTGTATTCATGGACCTTATGAATAAAATTTTCCATGAGTTCTTGGATAAGTTTGTGTTTGTGTTTTGAGGTTTGTGAAGAGGTTATGTGTGCCTTGTGATTTATAGTTGAAGAATGAGTTGTTTTTTCGTCCTGGCAGTACTAAGATGTACAGAGGTCTACGGGAGTATTACTGGTGGGATGGAATGAAAAGAGACATTGCTGATTTTACTGTGAAGTGTTTGACATGTCAACAGGTTAAAGTAGAGCGGCAGGGATGCTTCAGCCTTTACCAGTGCCAGAGTGGAAATGGGAAAACATATCCATGGACTTTATTGTGGGATTACCGAGGACATCTCGAGGTAATAATGAAATCTGGGTTATTGTTGATCGCTTGACCAAATCTTCTCATTTCCTTTCTATACGAGATAATTTCTCTCTTGATCAACTTTCCCGTTTGTATCTTAAAGAGATAGTCAGGTTACATGGAGTTACTCTCTCCATTGTATCGGATCGTGATCCCAGGTTTACTTCTAACTTTTGGAAAGGCCTTCAGAAGTCGTTGGGTACTGAATTAAATTTTAGTACAGCTTTTCATCCTCAATCAGATGGGCAGTCAGAACGAACAATTCAGACATTGGAGGATATGCTACGAGCTTGTTCTATGTATTATCAGGGAAGTTGGGACCAACATCTTTCTTTGGTTGAGTTTTCATATAATAACAGTTTTCATTCCAGTATACAGATGGCACCATTTCAGGAATTATATGGGAAGAGGTGTCGAACTCCAGCTTTCTGGGATGAAGTGGGTGAAAGGAAGTTGATGGGACCAGAATTGGTAGAAGAGATGGTAGAAAAAGTTCAGCTGATTCAGAAACACATGAGAACAGCTCAGAGCAGGCAGAAGAGTTATGCGGATAACCGAAGGAAGGATCTATCTTTCGAGGTAGGTGATCATGTTTTTCTCAAGGTTTCTCCTTGGAAAAGTGTGATGAGATTTGGTAAGAAAGGAAAGTTGAGTCCAAGGTTTGTTGGACCATACGAAATTCTGGAGAGAGTTGGATCAGTTGCATACTGAGTGGCTTTACCTCCGAGTTTATCTCAGGTACACAATGTTTTTCACGTTTCGTTGTTGAGAAAGTATATGCCAGATCCATATCATGTTTTGAGTCGAGAGGTAGTTCAGCTGGAAGAGAACCTATCTTATGAGGAACAACCGGTCCAGATTCTTGACCATAGGGAGAAAGTGTTTCGGAATAAGGTGATTCATCAGGTAAAGGTTTTGTGGAAAAACCATGTGATTGAAGAGGCAACGTGGGAATCTGAAAATGCTATGAGGGATAAATACCCCCACATATTTTGATAAGTGAATAAAATTGCGAGGACGCAATTCCCAAAAGGGGGGAAGGATGTAACATCCCAGGTAAATAAAGAATAAAGAATTTTCATATTTATTAATATTTACGAATTAAATATTAATTTTATTTTAAATGGGTTTCTATGTTCGATAGCGTACCTGATACGCAACGATGAGTTTCTTTGAAACTTACGTAGCACACTAGTAATAAAATAATATTATTTTAAATGTTAGTTAACAAGTAGCCGTTGTACTGGCGGGAATGGATAGAAATAACTAAAATATGATTAGATATGTTTTTAAATGTTTATACATTTACCCAATAAAAGATAAAAGCTTAAAATACGGAAAGAGTTCAATTTTACGGGTATATATACTCTAATTTCCACTAAAGGTTCACTTATCACCTTTTAATGGTGAACCGTCATTAAATATAGTTTTGATCACTCTTATACTTTATTTTGGACCAAATATAACTCTTCTTTAGAATCGGGACATCAAAATTTACTTTGTGTAAATTTTTGGTACCTTTCTGTTAAAGTTCATTTTTTTTATGAATAGTGTAAAATGTTGTATTTTAATTCAAAACATCTTTTTAATATAATTTATTTATATGATTAGATTATTATTTTAATTGGTTTTAAAGTGAAATTAGAAAATATTTTTACCAGTTAATCCAATGGTGGTCATTGGAATCAATTTCACTTTGAAATTGGACTTAAACTGGTGTCAATCTTTTGATACTTATTGTTTCACAAAAACACGCTATTTGTCATGACAACGGGAATTAATTATTAAATTAATTAATTTGACTTATATGTTTTGAATTTTTTAAAATGTACTTCATTTTTTATTTTGGAATATCAAATATATATTAGGGTGAATTTTTGGTAATTTTCTGAAAAACTTCAATTTTTGATGAATAGTGAAACCACTAAGTGGTAATCAAGCAAACTGATTTTTCAGTTAAATGAAAGTTTACCACTAATGTGTATTGAATTTTGAAAATCCGACATACATGGTTGTCATTAAGAAGTAAAATGTGGTTCAATGAGATTAAAATAATTTTTTGGTGAATAGTAACTTTTTTTCATTAATCGCGATTAGAGGTAATTAGTGTAGTTGAAGGTAAAAATGGTATTATAAGAATGTGAAAACACCATGACACTTGTCCTACACCTATTGGGTGAATCATGGCCAACCAAGAAAAGCCATGGGCCAACTTGGGGACCCCATGGAGCCACTTTAGTTGGAAAATGACATTAATATATTTTTATTTAATGTTAAAGTGAAAATGACACTAACATAAATTGTTTTACTAAAATAATTTTTGAGTGGGGTTATACAAGTCCAAATTTTTATTATAAATAGTCATTGGAAAGCTATAAAGATTTCCTACATCATAGTATTTTTTTTATAATTTTTAGACATTAAAAAAATTAAATACTTTATGACATAATAATGATGCAGCGATGACATCATTATTTGATGATTTAAATAAAATAGAAAGATAATGTAAAATCTATAAACTACACATGTAAAAAACCAATTGGATGAGTGGATTTCGAACCCTTATCACCTTATCCACGAATTCTATCAATGTGGGACCTTTTAAAACCGAAACACACTTTCAAATAAAGTAATATTTCTTTACTTTCCAAAAGTGCCCCTCCTCTCCTCTTATAAAAGGCCCCCACCTCTACCTCATTTCACACACTTCTAAAGCCTTTGGCTCGGCCAAACCCTGCCCAATTACTCTCTCCACATCCCTCTCCTCATCCTAGAGGGTTCCCTTTGGGCAGAATCCTTTCAAAGGAAGCCTTTAGGCTCAAATCAAAAGGGAGTTACACTTTTAAAGGTAATTCATTCTCTCTTGTTCATTTGTTTTATTTTGCTTCTCCAACCCTCTAAACTCTTTTTATTTACTTATTTTGTAACAAAAACAGTATCTTCAATATACTAGGATGTTGTTATAATATTTATTTGAGCTACACTCTCACACAACTACATCAAATGGTTAAAGAACATACGGTTTCCGTGGATGGCGAAATTCTGCCTCCCGAAACGATGATTGTTCAATACTCATTTAACACCTTCAAGGGTGGCCATTATGATGTCACTATTTATATATATGATATATAATAGGTTTAAGTTTTCTTTAAGATTCTGTATTTATCATTTTTGGCATACCTTTATGGTTTCCATTATGGGTAAACACGATATCTTCATTTAAGGAAGTGCGGACTACCGCCCCCTCAAAGTGATGTGATTCGTTAATGCCATATGTGGGACATGTAAAGGATGGATTTAAAGTTATTATATATGATGTTATACTGGAATTATAATATACCTCTATATCATTATTATTTATTTCCATTAATGTATGAGATAGAAATGAAAGTAGCGTTCATGCGTACGTACGGCTTACCGTCTCCATGAACGGTGCATTTCATTTCTTATCCCCAAATGTAATGTACTATTAAAATTACATGTATATAATGTATATATATAATTAATGATATATCTAAATTATGAATATAATTCTGGAATTAAAATATACATACCTCTCATTTAGTTTTAATTCCACTAATATGACAAAGAAATGAAAGTAGCGTTCCTGCGTACGTACGGCTTACCGTCTCCATGAACTGTTCATTTCATTTCTTACATCTAAATGATTATGTAATATTATAAATACATGTATATGCTGGATATATATGATATATATGATATACAAATCAGGAATTTCATTCTGGATATAAAGAACTTTTGACCACACGAACAACATGTAATTGTAAGAAGTCAACTTTCGACTTAAGAACCAAATATTGACAAAACAAAAATTATTAACTTAAATGGTTACATAATGTTTATAACATGGCAATAAGTGATATAAAAGGAATAATGAACTTTAAAAAGGTTCTTAATCAAGTATAAATTAACTCAAGTTTATTATTCAGGACGTTAAAGAACGATCGAGTCAAGTCGGACCCAAGGTAAGGGACTTCGTCTCAATCTCCTTTCATTGAGGCATATTTCATTTTATACACAACTTTATTTTATACGGTGTATAAACTACTTTTACTTTTACTTTTATACAAAAAGAATCTTTTTATACGAAGCGTTTTACTAAACGACAAAAAGGAATGTTTTTTTAACGTACGCGGTGACAATGACCTTTTCCGCCGCCGCGAGTATTATTTGGCCTTTGGCTTCCTCAACAAGTCGTAATGTTTTTAGAATAAAATAAATACCATATACTATTTTATGTATTTTGGTATTGAAAATGGTTTTGAAAAAGGATTCTATTATGTCAATATATTTATGATATATTGTGATTGAAATGTGGAAATGTTATCATTCCTTTACATTGGTTTTATGTTTTATGATTTTATATTGGTACTTGGACATTTTAACGGGTGGTTACGTTATAAACCATATGACGGGTGGTGCCGTGAATACCAGGACGGGTGGTTACGTTATAACCTCCAATGCATTGGGTATGGAAGTCAGCCGTATGGATATTCCATTAAGTATGTATGGAAATTGGCCGTATGGCTATTCCATTAAGTGATATGTGTGGAAGTCAACTGTATGGTTATTCCACTTAAGTTTGTTTATGTCCCAAGTTACCTTTATATATTCTATGTGTTCTTTATATGGGTTTTATGGTAATCCTTTGGTTAAAAAAAGGTAAGTAATGATACTTTATTCAGTGAATATTTTTTTTACTACTTCATGAAGGTGAAGGTATTACTTTGATATAGTATACATGGTTTACTTGATGTTTGAAAAACTAACAGTTTTCATTCTTTTTGTATCCCTTAATGAGCTTTTTATGCTCACCCCAAGTTTTTCGAAATGTTTTTCACCGGACTTAAAGTGGAATAAGGTCAAGGATGGGATCAAGGGAATTTCATGCTATCTAAAACATGGAATCTAGACATCTTTCTTTTTAAGAGTTTTTATTTTATGGAGACTTAGTAGAAGTGTCTACTTTGTAATCTTTTAAGATGTAATAGTTATGTTCTAATTCTCTAAAACTCTAAACCTGAAAAGATCCTCAATGTGAATTATTCATTTAATTCAATATTAAGTAAGGTTTAAGGCTGGGGCCTTATACCACTGGTCACTATCCAAT
Source organism: Viscum album (assembly GCA_963277665.1). Classification (NCBI taxonomy): domain Eukaryota; kingdom Viridiplantae; phylum Streptophyta; class Magnoliopsida; order Santalales; family Viscaceae; genus Viscum; species Viscum album. Next base: position 1,145,657,861 of record OY728142.1, on the reverse strand, counting down.
ACAAAGATCACAAATAGATCGAGGCAATTGAACTCAGGATAAAACCTACACAAGGGATAAAAATAGAAAGTAACTATAGGCATGACTATTAAAACTCAATAGACTAGCCCGATAATCTATTCCCAATGCACTTATTTTAAAATAAAAGAAACATCAATTTAAAGTTTAGAATACAATATATAAAATTATTACTTTCTATCCATTTTAATTAAAAATAAATCACAACTCATTTCCCTTATTTATTTCCAAAACCAAGTTCATTTCACTAGAGAGGTATTATCATTTTCAAGGGGAAAGTGATGTTTACATTTTTTACTTGCACAAAGAGGATGAAACACTTTTCTTTGAAAAATATTTTTCACAAGCCATATTAAAGCCACAAATAACCTTCCAATAAAAACTCTATACATGAAAGAACTATAGTAGCCACACAATAAGGGAAATGGAAAATAATCATAGAATTATATCAATTAACACAGCAAGCAACTAAAATACAATAGAAATAGGTGAACCCAGGAGATGAAGAACAATAAAGAATATAAAAATACATGGGAATCCATACCCATTGGCATTCCACACATTATGAAAATAAAAATTCCCAAACACCCGAACACCATAACTCCGGACATACTGAGGGGTCCAATCCCATGGTAATAAAACCACATATATCCACCTACTATGGGCCACTGGTCAGTCTGTCCACTACCAGTGCAACAATCATTCTTAGAAAATTCTCTCAATATGTCAGGTTCCCATGTCTCATGAATATAATATGGGTGACAGAACTGATTCCATCAAAGCATATAATCACAACATATATATAATAATAATTCACAACTGGCATCACCCCGTGCCACTCTAAGGACCGTTCTCATGCCATAAAATATACCAAACACAAGATTAAAACTTGAGGAACTATCATAATGGACCAAAAGTATTCCATAGTGATGAAATACCAACCATTATATAAACTTACAAGGAATAAGGAATATCCAAGGAGGTTTTCATAATAAAAACATTCCACATTTACACAAAGATGCCAAACAAGCCTTTAAATACTATTCAAAAAACCATTATCACTAATAAAAATCCAACTTTTTTTTAAATAGGTTTAAAAACAAAAATTTCCACATAAAAAAATTGATAAATTCCTTCAAAATATTTTTATTACACATTCAAGGTAAAACCATTTTTATAAAAAATGCCAGACATGTAATTTATCGGCAACTCATGCTAAAACATGATAAAATCCAATACCCATTTCTTTATAAACCAAAACCATCTTGGGAAAATCATAAGGAACCCCAAAATACCACTTTTATTCTTCCAATACATTTATAAATCTAATGAAATCATTTTAAATCCCACTTACCACATAAAATCCAATCGAGCAATTTACTGAAGACAAGGCATGTAATATTTATCAAAACAAATCCCATTTAACACATAACATGGTGTAAATCACAAATTTAATGACCTAAATTTATTTACCTTGCTAAAATAGGTTCTAATAATCAAAAACCACATTTTAAAACCAATGTAATATTTAATCAAATACGCGGTGTGCACATTTTTAACAAAAATAAGGCTAGTTACCATAAAAAGAGGCATTAACGGCTACTTTTCACACCCAATAATTTACTAAAAGCTTATAAAAAAATGTTTAAATTTTATATTGGGTGGAAATACCATGAAATAGATGAATAACAAATTATAAATGCATTTTTAATTGGAAACCTACCTCAAATCTATGGTGGAATGGAAACACACACCCAAAAACCTTCCTTGAGGGTTCATAAACCCTAAATCAATGAATATCTATCATAAAAAAACAAAATTCCCATAAAAAATCAAGGGAAAAAACCTGAGTTTGACCATTACAAAGGGAGTGGAGATAACCAAGAGAAAATGAAAGGAGAGGGAAGGTAGAGGAGAGAAAAAGAAGAGAAATGTCGAAGTAAAGTAGCCTCACCTTGAGGGTTTCTTAGATATACATTAAAGGTGGATGAGGAAGGGATTGGGAACCATCGGAGAGCCATACCTAGGTATAGAAACACCAGGGGAATCCATTTTGGGTGAAAATGGGTCTAAAATCCTGAGGGGACAATTTAGGAAAAATTAAAAATTTAATTCTGGGTAGACTCGCATGGTTTGGCCGCACAATTTATTAAACCGTGCAATAAACCATGTTGAAGACACAAGAGAGACCACACGACCACTCCTAAAAGAACGCACACCCAAGCACCAACTATGCTGTAGGTTTTTTACCTGCTGCACGGTTACCTAGGTTTTGCTACATGGTTACTCCTAACCATGCACCAACCGTGCGTAGGGCCTTTTAAATCCAAAATTCTATGTTTTCTCCATAAACTCACAAAAAAACCAAGGACCAAACCTGAGGAAAATATTAGACAAATAAAACACTTTGAAACCCCACACCTCTCTCACCTGGAACCCAAGAAAGAACTGGTATCCCAAATGAACTGGATCAAAACCCAAACTTTAAAAACAGGGTGTGATAGGCACACTCAGCTTCGATACACAACAAGTCTTTATTCTTAGTTTATTACCAGATCCTCCTCCTTCTTCTTAGAGAGGACTTATTATCTATTGGAATTTTTTTATTTAAGAGACCACTTGTTTCTCTTATTATGTTCACACATTTATAACACACTTATGATCAATTTTTTTTAAAGGATCACACATCTTATGTATAAACTTCTTCATGTTTTCTTGGTGTGATATATTGTATATTTCTTAGTATCAATATTATCTCTATTAAAAAATTATTTCCTTATATGTGGGGCTACATTAAATTTTCATGCCATTTTCGATATACCTAAATGGTATTTTAAAAGATATATTGAGCCTTAAAATATAAATAATCATTAAAATAAAACTATTTTTAACTATAATCCTTGTAAAAATCTCACAAAAAATGACAAGTGGGTCAATCTCCCATGATGTCATCTAATGTACAAAAACTTTCTCTTCCCAAAAGATAAATAAAAATACTCAAACACATTGAATATAGATATCCCATAATAAATAGAACAAAAATATGTGTATTTATATATTCAAGAAGAACCCATAAATGATCTCTTTGTTGTTTCAACTTGACTAGTCTCAACTTTTATTTTCTCATAGATTTAGTAATAGAAGATAACTCATCCTATTGAAATAATCAAACAATCAGAAAAGTCATCTTGAATAACATAAATATTTTCATGTGATTCTATAAATAAGTAACAATAATGTATTTTTACATTTATATAAGCATAATTATTGAAAATTGGTAAAAACATTTGAGTTATTTCTCATCGAGTTTTTCTCAACTGTGTCCTTTTTCTTCATGATGTGTGGATCAATGATTCTTCATGAAACTTGAATCAGAATACATTTTTGATGTTTTAATCCTTGAATATAGGATCTATAAACAACCCAATTGATTTCCATTTCAGACTCTAAATTCTATAATTTATCAGTTTTTACAAGGGTGGAACCTTATGAGGTTTTCTAACCTTATGAGGTACTAGAAACAAACTTATTGTGAAATATACTAAACTTACAAGGAAATGTCTCAAAATTACATATTGTTTATCCCAAACTTATTTTAGACATCGAAATCTGCCGATGGCCTTAGGGAGGCTACCTTGGGAAAACCGAAGGCATATTTCAAATCAGTGACTAATTTTGTGATGGACCAAAAGGTTGTACGGAAAATTCAAGAGGTGCACATAAAACGGCTTCCCCACACAAAAAATTGTCGTGACCTGGAGGGATTTTAGGCACCAACATGGAAAGTCCCGCGCAGACGATGCATGGGTCGATTTTTCCACGCAAACCAAATTCTACGTGCACCTGCTGCCCAAGATTTCCTATAAATAGAATGGAATCCCCCTCACTTCCGACAGTTAAAGAAATCAAACTGTCTCCCCTATGCGTAATAAACATCTTCCACACACAAAAGATGAGTTTCAGGTATAGGATTATCCAAAATAGGTCTCCCAGGGGTCCACCTTCGTGTGAGACCACAAGGGCTTGACCCTCACCCAAGTCATTTATTGATTGACCAGTTGCACACAAAATCCTCCACTTGTGCGCAAACCTTTGACCCTCGTGCGAAAAGCTACTCCAATTGTGCGCGAACCTCCTCCAATTGTGTGCATGCCTCCTTTATCCATGAAACCTGGATTATTGCGTGCAACAGTTACCATTTTCATGCCTATTGCATGCAAACCCCTTCTTTTGGGTGCAATCCTCTCTCCTTGTGTGCATCCTTGATCATGTATTTAATAACACTTTCCATGACACAATCTTTGGGTTCTTCTTATTTGAAAAACACCGACATTACACACCCTTCTCCTGTACGACCCTCCAGGTTCGTACGAAGTGATTTCAAGGTCGCTTGGGCGGTGCTTCAAATTTCATTGCCCAGCCTCACGCTTCTTCTCATAGGCATGCTAACGACTATTTCTTATTCATATAGCCATGCTAATGTGGCCCCCAAAAAGGATCCCTCCACAACACCCCCTCATCACAGCATTGCTGATTCCTTCCCTTCCCCAAGGGCGGGTGGGTATCAGTTATGTAAGTCCTAGGGGTGAGGAATGAACCCACCTCTTCCAAGTTATAGGACATTAAACTAGAAAGAAACATCATCCTTAGCACATGAAGTTAAATTGTATCCTTTCCCCATGCATTACACATGGGGTGCCCCACCTTGGACATTCTCCATGCCCGCTCATCTCCATGGGATTGAGATCTTCCTCACATGGAATGAGATACTCTTTGCTGGAGCGGCGTCCGTCTGTGGGGAAGGGAAACCATCTTGGTGTAATTCTCATAGAATTTCTTACGGGAGATATCATCCATTATCCTACTCCCTTCTTCCATTCCAAATACTAAAGGAGAGATGGGCACATGGACCTTCATTACCCCATCCCTCTCCCTTTGGGCTTTGTTACCAATAGGAATCTATCCAAGTGTAAGTCCCAATTTCCATCTCCTTGGGCCACTAACCATACATAATCCCCTATTTATTATTTGGGCTGTTAACCACATGTAAGACCCACTCCACTTTCCGTGGACACATCTTTCACGATGTGATCGTCAGGTGTTTACTTCCTTTTGTTTCTCACATTGATCATGACTCACATGAGTTAGAGAAAGCATTGACCATGCCATTTTTCTTGGGTCACCTTAGCGTGTAAGCCCCATAACTCATTAGAAATACATGGACTTTAATCCTTTTCTCCTAGAAAAGGTACATAAGAAGCCCCCCTAAGTTTCAATCCCAACACCCATCAGTCCCAACCACTCCATGTTAGTCCACCCCCATCTTACATGATATTAAACTATATTCCCCTTTTTCATCCTGCAAGACGTTAAACTATACACATTCAAACTACATGGGCTTTGATCCTTGTATCCTAGACATGTTATATAGAAATCCTCCCTGAGGTCCAACCCCAAATATAAGTAAGTTGTTGGAACCCAAAAAAACAGTAAGCCATTAGAACCCGAACCAGTGGTAAGCCATTGGAACCCCCGCCAGCTGTAAGCTGTTGGAACCCCAGTCTGCGGTAAGCCGTTGTCAACCGCAACTAGCGGTAAGCCGTTGGAACCCCAAACAACGGTAAGCCTTTGGAACCCCAACCAGTGGTAAGCCGTTGGAACCGCAACTAGTGGTAAGCTGTTGGAACCCCAGTCAGCGATATGCCTTTGGAACCCCAGTTAGCGGTAAGCCATTAGAACCCTAGTCAGTGGTAATCGATTTTCAACCTCAATCAGTGGTAAGCCATTGTAGGCCCATCCAGTAGTAATCTGTTGCTATCCATATCCAACGATAAGCCATTGTAGTCCCCTTCATTAGGACCCACATCTCTGGTCTTCCCCCATGGCGTTATAAAAACCTGGGCTACTACCCCACATAAAACCCAGTATATCGTCGTGTTATTGTCCAATGCATACAACCCGATTCAATACCCATATCCTGAACTATATGGACTTTGATTCCCTACCTTGAGGATATGTAGGAAGCCTCCTTGAAGTTCAAACCCATTACCCACATCTCAACCTGGTCTCTCAATTGATCCTATGTGTTTTGGGAAGGTCATTCCCCATCCTAGAGGTTTTACTTCCTCCGGATCCCATCTGTGCGTCCATTTTCACGGGCATCCTCCATTGGTGTCCCATCGCCCCCAAAAAACTACGTGGACTTTGATTTCCTACCACGGGGATATGTAGTAAGTCTCTTAGAGGCTCAATCCCAACATCACTATCTTCCTTGTGATAGTTCCATCTCATTCACTGTCCACTCTCAACCATCCATATCCATCCTAATTCTTACCCGGGCCGCCACATCCTAGTGAGATCATGTCACCCACATTCTTGATGCTCCTAGCTACAATCGGGTAACTAACCATGTGTTATCCCCAACATCAATTTTCACTCCTAGGGTTTCACCTATCTGATCTACTCTTATCAGTGTTCTAATCTGTCTGATCTGTCTCCACTAGATGTTAAACTCGTGGCATACCCTATGTTAAACATGAGAAGTTGAGGAAAACCTCAGAGACATGCCTATGGAATATAATTCCCCACACACAATGTGGGATGATTCAGTCTTCCGTACCCTCAAGAATCCATATCATAAGGGGAGGAAACCCAGACGCATCAGTGTTCCAGCGTCCAGACATGTCGGCTATGTCCAACATGACTACTCCCCCAACCGAAGGTTGCTGCCCTGGTTATACCCCTTGGAATTTCAAGATAGAAGCAGTGTAATTAACCGGCAACCATGAATACATGGCACTGGGATGAGTTTAATGAACAATGTCTTAAGTCTATGAGGGTGACCCAGACATGGCGATGAGTTCTGAGGAGGAATCCATGGAATGAGGAACCGACATCCCATCATCCTGTTTTGATCAAGGAGAAAACATCCCTGAATAAGTGACGGATTCCACCCACCATTGGAAAGTGTAAATACGGGACAAGAGATCAGCGCATCCTCTAAAAATAGACGGATGCATTCCATGATAAAAGCACCAGAAATAGAAATGGTGAAACCTACATGAAATTCTTCTCCTCAATGTGGAGATTAGTAGTTCTCTAGACATTAGTGGATTAGCATTTCACCGGATCCAGTTATCTGGCACCGGCTCCTACGAAGAAAATAGTGGGCCTAGTGTGAAACTCACCAGAAATTGGGGCATTTGAACATTGTACATCCCAGTTTATGATGTTGTCAGCATGTATCCTTATTACCAACCATGAAATATGGAATAACACTGGGGCACCAGACATCTCTTTCCTTCTTTCAGCACTAATGGTTAAATCTTTCTGCTTTTCAGGACCCAAAATCTCATGATCGAAAACCAATCACCGCCCACACACTGACATAGGGGTAGGGGCAACGTCAATGAGGAAATCCCGGATTGCCACATCTCTCCCACAAAAGCATCCATGTACATGACTGTTGGGTTTCCACACCCCATCTCCCCATCTGAATTCATTTAGAGAAGGGTAATTAACAATCTTGTTCAATGATATGAGGAGGAGGGGATTATCCCAACCTGGGATATGGCTCGACAAGACCTAGAGGCTTCTATGACTAATCATCATTGTCGCCCCCAAGGAATGAACAGGGAGCCACTACTCTCCACTCTGACGTATAATCATTTCGGTAGCCTCTCCCTAGAATGCTTCAATGACTCTGTCCCCTACGCCAATGAGGTGAGGGATGTTTGGTCCAGCCCTGCTGGAATCCTGTTCCAGGGGATCCCAAAGAGGTATCCCACTAGGACAAGTTATGGTTTCCACCCAGACCCATGAGATGAGGAGCGGATGAGTTACACACCTGCACCACCTGCCCTAGCCTAGTTAATCTGACGCTAGCGTCAGGCGCAGGTTGAAGAGGACGCCCGCCGAGGGGCGTCAACATCAACAACTACCATGGCCCGTGGAATCACTAGCACATACCATCACTCCCCAATTTATGCTGAGTGGGGGAACTCATATGACCGGGCTGGATTGAGGCCCCAACCACCCCATGGGCAGCCTGGGTCGACTCTCCTAGTCACTGACACAGGTGGCCTCCATCTCGGGGCGACCTGTGGTAATGACATCAAGTACAGAGGTCCTCCACTTACTATTACTAATGAGAGCTCAGGTACACCCCACTCCCAAGCTCGGAATGGAGGTCCTACCAATGCCACAATCAATCTGAGAAAAGGTCCTCCCTACTGCATTGACACCCTATACAGAATCCTCTTCTGCACCCATAACCTCAGGTATGGAACCGTTCCACCTGTCATAGGTTGCCTAGGTGAATATGCCTCCCTTCTGGTAAACCATTGGCAAGGGGGTCTTCCCTATGTCCTTAAAACAATCGAAAAAGGTTATCCTCATCCCATCAATCAAAGAAGGTAGGTTTTCTTCACTTCATGGGAACCCAACAAAGAGGTCCTACCTATGTTCAGCTTGACCAGTATAAGGACCCTCCTCATATCGACGTTGCCAAAGGAAATAAGCATGGAGGCCATGCCCATGCTCCTACCAGATTCAGCGGAGGTCCTACCTACTTTAGAACTTCATGTGGAGACTCCCTCCATGCGTTAGCCAGTGGAAACAGAGGTCATCCCAGTTTTCCCTTTGACATTTTTATAGTTGATCCTCACACCCCATCTCATTCAGGTGGAAGTACTCTCCACCCCTGAATCGGTTTAACAAAAGGACCTCCTCAAGTCAAAAATCTAATCTATCCTGAAGACCCATCTTGGGGTAGGAGGGCAGGTCACCGACACCATAAAATGAATGCCGAGATGATTCAGACTGTAACTAAACCCATCTACTTCTTAGATTCTAAGGTGGAATGTGATTTGATAATGGAACTCTCACCTCGATAATCTGTGTTGAGGGTTAGGGCAGGAACGAGGAATATCAACCTCATCCTTACAAAATTTGAGGTCCACTGGATTCCCACATCCCTCCACAGATACATCCTGGAAGAGGAATATATGTCCCCTTATAAAGGCTTAGCTGTACAATCCTCCCTATCATCAATAGGGTCATTCTCTGCCTCGACCAGAGATCATGAAGAGTTATTCTGGGGACCGGTAGAGGAGGAACAACAACATAGACCACCACCAGTAACCGCAACCCCCATGCAAGAAGTCGTGGTTTCCAGTCCATCTTACCAGGATGTGGTGGCTCAATCATTGTATTCATTGAAGGGAATCCCAAGATTTGGTGGCTTGTCAGCTCATTAACTGTATTCTCCATCGGCCAGTCTACCATCTCTGTGGTCTGCTTCAGTGTCGTTGCCAATCCCACCGCCGACCCCAGTTGATGAGTGGGGAAACCAAGGGCCAAATCCCGAGTTTGAGACAAGAAGATTTTGGTACATACTTGCAGCAGATCATTTCCCAGAGATATTTTGGGCAATAGCAACCACAAACTTCAGTGCCCCAGAATCTCTTACCTAGGAGGAATTCGTGTTCTTTCTCCAAACCCTCTGGGCGATGCACTTCTGTCTCCGTTATCAGTGAGTGGATTACCTCAGTAGTCAGAAAAAATTTGAAGATATTTACCAGCAATGTAGTATGGTCGACTTGGCTACGCTCCCTGTGGCCCAGCACCCTGAGCCGCCCGGTCGCCACCAGACCCTGCAACAACGATGTGTTCAGATATTTAAAGATCTTCATAGAATTATCCAGGAGGATTCCCCCTATGTTTAGGTCCATGGTTGGGATAAGTATGTTTCCCTCCATTTAATTTCTATCTGGCGCCATCCCGACTTTCTAGACGATATTTAGGATATGCCTCCAGGTAGACTTACGATTAACATGGACGATCTATCGGAGGGAGAGAATGAGCTAGAGCTCCTTGATGAGAACTTACCCAATGGGGGGGTGCCACAACTATTGGATACATTGGGAAGGGTCACTAATCAGTAGAGGAATCTATTAGGACTTCCTGTACCCACCGAATCATTAGTCCTCGACCAGAATCCCAATATGGTAAATGAGCATCTTGGGTCTCTCAAACCCTCTGAACCATCTGGCTAGTGTAGAAGATGAAGGATGATCCAAAAAAATCTGCATTGCACCAACAGATCACGGAGCACAAGAGGATAGTCAATGAACTCCTTACTGAATGTGCTGCAGAGCAGCAGCCAGACTACAGGGATCCTTAGTCAGGGCAGTAGGGATAGGTACAACATTCCCCTAGAGAGTTTACTCTAGTTGACCCTCACCATCCTTCCCACATAGACATGATAGAGGATGGATCTTATAGAAAGATGGAATGATATGTATCACCAAATCCACCTGAGCGGTGAGATAACCTTCGACACCCATCCTAGGCTCCCCAAGCTGCTCCACCGTTATTCCCCCAACAATCCCACAGGTCATCCCACCAACCTCTCCACGAGCCACCAGGCCTTCTTATCATGTTGAAGAACCTACCAATTCACTAGTGGTCATGGATCCTCATCAATATAAAAATACCCCTAGATGATCCAATGGTAGTGATCATTGCTTGAAACAAGGATTTTGAAACTTGGAAGGTGGCAATTCCGCCTGATGGAAAGCCATATCTGGCATGGTTGGATGACATGCTAGCACCTCCCCAGTTTCAAAAATCCTACTTTTCCCCCTTTAATGGGATGTACAACCTGATGCAGCATCTGGACCACTTCATCACAAGGTGCAGACCCATGCTTGGAACTCTAGTATAATAGGAGGTTTCCAAAATCTGATGTTTCTTATAGAAATTGGAAGGTCTTGTGTTTGTTTGGTACAACCAACTACGCATTGGGTCGGTCGCCAGCTAGGAAGATCTCCGCAAAAGGTTTCTTTACTAGTTTAGTTATACGACCCAAAAGATGAGTATTGCAGAACTATTCAAGTGTAAGTAGAGACCCGACGAGCACGTCGTGGACTTCATCATACAGTAGAAAGGCCTTACCTATTCCCTAGATATGTTGTGGGATCAGGAACAACTATTGACAATGTGTGTGGGGAATGTCAAAACTAAAGTGCTCCCCTCTCTCATTACTCATAATTACCCCAGGGTATTCCAAGATTTCTCTTATAAGGCCTAGTGTCTATAGAAATCCTTACAACAGGCCACACAGGGGTTTCTGTTGCCTCATGCAATTTTTGCGAGAGGGGCTGCTAAGGCCAAGCCCACCACGGTGTCCCAAATAGATGCCCCTAAGAAAATTGAGTTATTACTAGTAGAGCCACCTCTATAGAATCGCATAGGCCAACCACCTCAAGAGCAGCCTCTGACCCAGCATCACCCACCTCAAAATTAGCAGGTTCCCCCATGTAATGTGCCACCAGCACCTAGGTGAGAAAACTAGGTTCCACCTCATCAAAAGGATCCTCCAACCCCTCATTAGAACTAGGCTCCCAGAGCCCCCTTCCTAGAAATGAGAAACTGGAACTAATCATTCAACGAGGATCAGGTCCCTATTTATTTCTGAATTGCCTTAGAATAGGGAATTATACGGTTTCTCAAATGCAGAAGGCCGGAAGAGGCGAATCTCATTGATCACCCCAATTACTTCCCCTATCACCAGATCCTGGGAACACCCTAAAATAGTGTTATGTGTTTAAAGACTATCTTCAAGACCTGGTTGATAACAACATAGTTAGGTTAGGACCAACTCCAGAAAGGTGGCATGTGTGTTCGTGAATCCAGACAACGGAAGTGACAGTGAGGGTGACTGGCATCAGGTTCCTAACCACGAGTCCCAAAAGTATGATGACTGGATGGCTAGTAAGTCAGGAGCCCATACCCATGGTATTATTAATGCATTTCTGAATCGACCTAAGACTTTAGAAGACTCTGTTTCACCTATAACCACTACTTCTATGTTGACGTCTCAACCTCCCTCTTCTCAGAAGAGAAAGAATCAGCGACGCAAGGGAAAACAAATTCCCCCACCGATGCCATCGTAATCCTGATCTTTAGGCAACTTCATGCCCCTGTATATGGTGGTTACCCCCAGAATCCATCTAGCGGTGGAGTATTATTCATGTGATGATCAAGGGTATGATTCAGTTAACACCGTAGAGCTGGTAAACCCCTACATGATTATTGATGATGAGGAGGGCCAGACAGATCCTCCCAATGTCCTCATCCATCGCTAGCACCGAGGAAGTCGTTGCTATATGATTCATCAGAATGCCTTGGTCAATACTTTCAGATAGTCTATTCATGCCACTGAAACCAAACAGTAGGTCCATGGCAGAGCTCATCACATGCAACCTTCTCATATGGTGTCATCAAGTCCCCCTTCACCACTGTTTGTGTTACTTGATCAGGCAGAGCCACACTGACCGAACTGAGTTCAGCCACACTCTGTTACAGACTAGCTTCAGTCATCTATACCACACATGGTAATTTCTCCACAAGATACAACTAGAAAGCAACTGAACATTCATAGAACCAGTCAACCGTTGGTTCAGCTGAAAGGGCCCGCCATACCCATTGCCATCGAACAACCACCTATAACCATAATTTCACACTTGGCACAGAAGTATGATATCCTTAATCATATTTCCAACATTCCTGTGAGTCTCTCTATCCTAGAGTCTATTCACCTATCAGGGGATATTCGTGAAGCCCTCGCCAATGTTTTAAGAATCCCCCTCCAGTTTGAGACATAGGTATTAGCTATATAATCCTTCCTTGCTAAGGTAGTCGAGCATGTTTAATGTCAGGACATTATCACTTTCTATGGAGAAGATGAAGGCTCTCCCATATAGGGGCACATCCACCCACTGTACATCATCGACCACTTCAATGGTGTGGAGGTTCATCACTATCTTGTCGACACAAGATCTAGGATCAATCTAATCCTAATGTGGACACTTCAAAAAATGGGGTTGTTCAAGGATGATCAGAGTCCCTCCAACCTGAAAATTCAAGGTTATGATAGGATAGAACAACCACGGGTTGGAAAGATCCGCTTGAAGACCTAGTTCAGTGGTCTGATAGCCATCACCGAGTCCATGGTTGTCTCACAGGACACCTCTTACAACGAGTTGATGGGTAGGACATGACTTCACCTACATGCGGCAGTTCCTTCATCATAGCACCGGTACCTTAAGTACTCTCTTAATGGTCGAGTGGGCGTTCTACAAGGTGATTCATATCCCTTTTCCTCTTTTTAATCCTGCTACCTAGATGCTGACTATTACAAGAGAAAGGAAAAGCAAATTCAGGCTAACGAGGTTGAACACGCTACGACTGCGACCGGCCTGTGGATAGAACAGGGTGATGCCTACATTTTTCCAATACACTAATTGGAGGCTATGACCCTAGATTTGGGGAAATGATTTGTTGTTTCTAGAATTATGAAGAAGCACATTACCAAGTTTAGGGGACACCAGAAGATCACCTTGTATTCCTACACATATTGGGCTCGAGTAATCCCAGTTCCCCATACTCTTGCATGGTATCAGGACGTTTTCCCCATGGCAACGACAATATGTCATACTTTCTTATTTCGATGGGCTGGGATAAACTGGCTAAAGATGACGTGCCACTATTTCTTTGATATCATCAAGCGTATCCCCTTGGGCCGAAGACCAAATGAGATCTGATCGACAACCTTCATCGTTATGGTTTCGGCAGCATATGATCCCCTCGATGCAATGTCCACCACTGCTCTGGATGACACCAAATTCCCTTCAGGATCAATTGACTCAGAGGAATCTCCTCCCACTGAGGATCCCTCCTCCATAAGTAAATATGAGGATTTGGAAGATTCAGCTCTTGCATTTGAAGAGGGTGTCTCGGCCATGATCAATGTGTTGGTACAGGTGAACCTTGGTAACAAAATAGATCTGAAACCCACATTAACCAGTTCCACTATGCCTACTAAGAAAAAAAAACAGAATGTGTACTTCTTGAAGTAGCATCGTGATGTGTTTTCCTGGAGTTATAACGAGATGCTAGGACTAGATCCTCAGTATTCTTTACACTACCTTAGTCTAACATCAAATCATCATGGGTTCAAAAATCCTCCCAGAAAGATGTATCCTTCTCACAGTACCATGGTCGAGGCCAAAGTAGATAAGCACATCAGATCCAATTTTGTCAAGGAGGTCCAGTACCCCAAACGGTTAGCCAACATTGTTCCTATTGGGAATAATAAAGGATATATCATAGTGTGCATCAACTTCCAGGATCTCAACCATCACTATCTGAAGGATGATTTTCCCCTTCCAATGATAGAACTATTTATTGACTCCACTATTGTGTTTCAAACTCTCTCCTTTATGGATGGATATTCATAGTATAACCAAATTCGAATGGCCAATAAGGATGAAGATTCTACAACCTTCAGGGCCTCACAAGGTACTTTTCTCTACTAGGTAATGCCCTTCAGTCTAAAGAATGCAGGTGCCACCTATCAGCGTTCCATGCATCACATATTTAAGTTGATCCCTGGGAAATTGGTGGAATGCTACGTGGATGATCTAGTGGTCGAATCTCACAAGCACCAGGACCATCTCAAAGGGAGTTTTTTTTAATATGTTTTAATTTTTATACAGAAAATAGTTAGGGATTTTTTTTTCAAAATACGCCACAAAGTCAGCATCCGCGATGCCGCCTTTTCCTTTCTGGTGAAAGGTGGCATCGCGGATACCACCTTTGCACTACGGCTGAAAGGCGACACCCATGATGTCGCCTTTCCCCTAACAAAAAAAATTATGATTTTTTTATATATTTATTTATATTTATATTTCATAAAAAATGTTCAAGAGGATGCCGCCTTTCACCTAACAAAAAAATTATTATTTTTTAAAATTTTGTTTTGATTTTTTGTTTTGTTTTGTTTATATTTTTATTTATATATATAATTCAAAAAGATTTTAAAAATTATCATTTTTGAAAATTGTGTTTTTTTGTTTTGTTTTTGTTTATATAATTATTTATATATATAAATCATAAAAATTGTTTAAGAAAAATAATTTATAAGCTTTCAAAACTGCCTACTTGAAAGTTAAAATTTTTTCAAGTACCTAACATTGAATGACTATAAAATATAAACCATAAGACCAAAATAAAAGAAACTTTGAACATTCATTAAAATTATAAGAAATTATTGAAATCAAAAAACATTTCATAAAAATTTTTCATGAAAAATAATTTATAAGATTTTAAAACCGCCTACTTGAAACATAAAAATGTTTCAAGTACATGACTTTGAAAGACTATAAAATATAAACCATAAGACCAATATAAACGAAACATTAAACAATCCTTAAAAATATAAGAAATTATTGAAAACAAAAAACATGTCATAAAAAATGTTCATGAAAAATAATTTATAAGCTTTCAAAACCGCCTAATTGAAACTTAAAAATGTTTCAAGTATGTGACTTTGAAAAACTATAAAATATAATCCATAACAAAAATATAAACTAAACTTTAAACATTCATTAAAAATATAATCAATTCTTTAAAAAAAGTCATTTCATAAAAAATGTTCATGATAAATAATATATAAGCTTTCAAAACTGCTTACTTGAAACTTAAAAATGTTTCAAGTACGTGACTTTGAAAGACTATAAAATATATACCATAAGACCAATATATACGAAACTTTAGACATTAATTAAAAATATAAGAAATTTTTTAAAACAAAAATCATTTCATAAAAAATGTTCATGAAAAATAATTTATATTCTTTCAAAACTGCCTACTTGAAACTTAAAAATGTTTCAAGTTTGTGACTTTGAAAGACTATAAAATATAAACCATAAGACAAATATAAACAAAACTTTAAAAATTCATTAAATATATAAGAAATTATTGAAAAAAAATATAATTTAATAACAAATTTCCATGAAAAATAATTTATAAGATTTCAAAATCTTCTACTTGAAGCTTAAAAATGTTTGAAGTACGTGACTTTGAAAGACTATAACATATAAACCATAAGACCAATATAAACGAAACATTAAAAATTCATTAAAAATATAAGTAATTATTGAAAAAAAAGTTATTTCATAAAAAATGTTCATGAAAAATAATTTATAAGCTTTCAAAACCACCTACTTGAAACTTAAAAATGTTTCAAGTACGTGACTTTGAAAGACTATAAAATACAAACCATAAGACAAATAGAAAATAATATTTAAAAATTCATTAAAAATATAAGAAATTTTTTAAAACAAAAATAATTTCATAAAAAATGTTCATGAAAAACAATTTATAAGCTTTCAAAACTTCCTACCTGAAACTTCAAAATGTTTCAAGTACGTGACTTTGAAAGACTAAAATAAAAACCATAAGACTAAAATAAACAAAACTTTAAACATTGATTAAACATATAGGATTCAACCCCACATCAATATGATTCACGGTGTCGCTAGTATCACATACATATATAATCTTTGATGCATGAGAACATGTTATATCTCCTTTCATGGGACAACAAAATCCATTCTTCCACCTACCAGGTCCATATCCATATCAATATCTGGCCGCATTAGGGTATAGTGAAAGATATGCCACATGAAATGATCATCTATTCCCATTCCTGCAAATACCAACCCCTTCAAAACCACCATGAAACCAAGAATTATAATTTCTTCCACAATTGTCACCTCATTTCCCCAAGCCCAGTTGATCAGATGAAAATGGTGCGCTCGACGCACCCTGATCAATTGATCCGGACCACCCTCTATCAAAACCTGTGAATAATGGGTAGCCTACTGAATGAGTAGTATGGTGTCATTCATCTTCATATAAACAAATGAAATGAGTTGTAAGTGTAAAATATAAATATAATATCATGATCAGTAAAACCGCCTACTTGAGAGGGAAGAAGAATTATACATGGCCTTAAGCGACATTCCCAAGACGTCAAAGGCTGGAAATAAATGCTGAGGGAATCAAGAATAGATAGGGAAAGATTTTCCCTTTTGTAAAAGAACAACTAACCAAACCAGTCATTACTAATAATACCATATGATGCATGTTGACCTAGCAACTCAAACATGTATTACTAATAAAACAAGTTGTTCAATAATAAAACCCAAAAAATAATACAACTAAATCCAATATAAGAGTACTTTGAAGAAGACTAAACAAGTAACTCAAAATAAAACAAGAAATGCACCACAACTCCTCACCAAGCTCCATGCTCCAAGCACCAACACATCTCTCAAGCATCACCACGATCAACTAGTAATGAGATTCATTACCTTTACATGTGTCCCAGAATGCGACATCTGAAAAACATCCATTTTTCAAAGAAGGGGGTGACTAATAATACTCATTATTTTTTCCCCAAATTACATCCCTACACATGCCTCTAGGATTAAAACATTTTGAATAAACATGACATGTCTTTCATTCTATAAATCATAATATTTTACTGATCATGATTTTATATTTATACAACTCATTTCATTTGTTTATATGAAGATGAAAGACACCATACTACTCAGTCAGCAGGCTACCCATTGTTCACAGGTTTTGATAGAGGGTGGTCTAGATTGATTGATTAGGGTGCGTCGAGTGCACCATTTTCATCTGATCAACTGGGCCTGGGGAAATGGGGTGACAATTGTTGAAGAAATTATAATGGTTGGATGCATGGTGGTGTTTAAGGGTTTGGTATTTGAAGAATGGGAATAGATGAGCATTTCGTGTGGCATATCTTTCACCATACACTTATGCGGCCGAATGTTGATATTGATATGGACATGGCGGGTGGAAGAATGGATTTCATTGTCCCATGAAAAGAGATATAACATGTTCTCATGCATCAAAGATTATAGATGTGTGTGATACTAGTGACACCATGCATCATATTAATGCGATGTTGACTCCTATATATTTAATCAATGTTTAAAGTTTCGTTTATATTGGTCTTATGGTTTATATTTTATAGTCTTTCAAAGTCAAGTACTTGAAACATTTTTAAGTTTCAAGTAGGTGGTTTTGAAAGCTTATAAATTATTTTTCATGATCATTTTTTATGATATAATTTTTGTTTTAAACAATTTCTTATATGTTTAATGAATGTTTAAAGATTCATTTATATTGGTCTTATGGTTTATATTTTATAGTCTTTCAAAGTCACGTACTTGAAATATTTTTATGTTTCAAGTAGGCAGTTTTGAAAGCTTATAAATTATTTTTCATGAACATTTTTTATGAAATGATTTTTTATTTCAACAATTTCTTATATTTTTAATTAATTTTTAAATATTCGTTAATATTGGTCTTATGGTGTATATTTTATAGTCTTTCAAAGTCACATACTTGAAACATTTTTAAGTTTCAAATAGGTGGTTTTGAAAGCTTATAAATTATTTTTCATGAACATTTTTTATGAAATGATTTTTTTTTTCAATAATTTCTTATATTTTTAATTAATTTTTAAAGTTTCATTTATATTGGTATTATGGTTTATATTTTATAGACTTTCAATGTCACGTACTTGAAACAGTTTTAAGTTTCAAGTAGGTAGTTTTGAAACCTTATAAATTATTTTTCGTGATTTTTTTTTATGAAATGATTTTTTTTCAACAATTTCTTATATGGTTAATGAATTTTTAAAGTTTCATTTATACTGGTCTTATGGTTTATATTTTATATTCTTTCAAAGTCACGTACTTAAATCATTTTTAAGTTTCAAGTAGGTGGTTTTGAAATATTATAAATAATTTTTCATTACATTATTTATGGAATAATTTTTATTAAAAAAAATTTCTTATATATTTAATGAATGTTTAATTTTTTTTATATTGGTCTTATGATTTATATTTTATAGTCTTTCAAAGTTACATACTTGAAACATTTTTAAGTTTCAAGTAGGCGGTTTTGAAAGCTTATAAATTATTTTTCATAAACATTTTTTATGAAATGATTTTTGTTTCCAATAATTTCTTATATTTTTAAGGAATGTTTAAAGTTTTGTTTATATTGGTCTTACGGTTTATATTTTGTATTCTTTCAAAGTCACGTACTTGAAACATTTTTATGTTTCAAGTAGGCAGTTTTCAGAGCTTATAAATTATTTTTCATGAACATTTTTTATGAAATATTTTTTGTTTTCAATAATTTCTTATATGTTTAATGAATGTTTAATGTTTAGTTTATATTGGTCTTATGGTTTATATTTTATAGTCTTTCAAAATTCACGTACTTGAGATATTTTTAATTTTCAAGTAGGTGGTTTTGAAATCTTATAAAGTATTTTTTCGGAATAATTTTTATGAATTATATATATAAATAAATATATAAAATAAAAAACAAAATTTTCAAAAATGGTAATTTTTACAATTTTTATGAATTATATATATAAATAAAAATATAAACAAAACAAAACAAATAATCAAAACAAAATTTTGAAAAATAATAATTTTTTTAGGTGAGAGGTGGGATCCTCCTGAACATTTTTTATGAATTATATATATAAATAAATATATAAACAAAAAAACAAAACAAAAAAAAATAATTTTTTTTATTAGGGGAAAGGCGGCATCGCGGGTGCCGCCTTTCAGCCGCAGTGCAAAGGCAGTAGCTGTGATTCTGCCTTTCACCCAAAATGCAAAAGCGGAATCGTGGATGCTGCCGTTACGACACATTTTCAATTTTTTTTCCCTAAACGTTTTCTGTAAAAAAAATTATAAAAGTATTAAAATAAACTCTCTCAAAGGCCTTGATAAAGTTTTTGGCTTCTTCTGTTCTCAACATCTGAAGATGAACCCATTGAAGTGTGCCTTCGGGGTCACCTCTGGAAATTTTCTCAACTTCGTTGTTAGATATAGAGGCATCAAGATCGATATGGAGAAGATTATGGCCATCCGTCAGAAATATCCTCCGAGAAACATTCAGGACCTGCAAGGATTTCAAGGCCACTTTGCCTACATACGCCGATTCATCACGAATTTTTCTAAAAAGTGTAATACCTTTTCTCAGATCATGAAGAAAGACACTTTTAATATGTGGGACAAGGAATGTCAGACTACTTTTGAAGAAATCAAGAAGTACCTATTACAGCCTTCGATCATGATGCCACCCGTTTTCAGAAAACCGATGCTCCTTTTGGTGACCACCATGGAACAGTCTCTTAGCGCCCTTCTCACCCAGAAGAACAAATAGGGAACTGAGAACAATATATACTATCTCAGCCATATGCTCCTTGATACGGAGACTAGATAATCCTCTATTGAGAAAATATATCTTGCGTTGGTATTTTCAGTATAGAAATTGCGACATTACATGTAGCACCATGAGATACAACTAGTGTCCCAAGTGGATCCACTGAAGTACATCCTGAACTTCCCCATATTGAAAGGTCATCTAGATTGGTGGGTAGTAATCCTATAGTAGTTTGACATTAGGTTCATCCCCCCTAAGGCTATTAAGGGGAAAGCATTGGAAGACTTCCTTTTCGTCCATCCATCTCCTACAAACTAGTCCCTGGACCTTGATTTTCTAGATGAGGCAATCCTCTCGGTAGACCAAGCTGTTCCATGTTAGAAAATTCACTTTGATGGCACTTCCCGAATCCCTATAGGTAGAAGACTCAATGACCCCAAACTCAATAGAGTGGTCCTGGGTATCCTCTTCATCACACAAGTGCTAGCTATTCTGCCATATTCATTCATATTGTCAAAAGGTTGTACCAACAATAAGGAAGAGTATCAAGATCTAATTATTGGCCTCGAGTTCTCCCTTTAGATTTATGTTCCCCAGTTTCATGTGAAATGGGACTTTGAACTAGTCATCAAGAAGATCAATGGTGACTATGTTTTCAGGAAGCCAGAGCTCGTACCACTGTTGGAACATACGCGCCAGTTAATGGCCCACCCATCTTGGCCAGAGGTTCCTCATGTCCTTCATTCACAGAATGGTCAAGCCAACACCTTGGCCATCTTGGCTGCATCCCTTGCAGAACCCAACCAGGATGATTTGATTATTCATGTAGCGCATCAGAGAGTCCTCTCTCTCGTCGCTCTAGACGACGATGATAGCCCGCAGGTAGGCCACCTTACAATCGGTGCCTCCGAGTCAGGGCCCCCAGGTCCTCCTACCACAGTGCTGGAGGATACTCCTAACTAAAGGACCCCCTTTACTGAGAACCTCTATCATGATAGTCTCCTAGTAGATCAAGACAAGCGCTAGTGTGTCCAGCACTGCGCATTGCAGTTTACCCTGCAGAGTGGTCCCAATCTTGAGAAAATCCTCTCCAAGTGTGGGTTTTATGGGGTTATCCTATGTTACATTCAAGGAGGTTAGATTTCTCATGCCATGTAGGAGGTTCATTCTGGTTTCTGTGGGGATCATCATACATGGCCGAAACTATCCCACAAGATATGGAGATTGGGGTTTTTTTCCCTCCTTGATCTGTGATTGTATTAAGTTTTCCAAGAGATTCCATGCATTCCAAATCCATGCTAAAATTTTTCATCGACCTCTAGAGCCTCTCCACACTACCTAGTACTCTTGGACCTTTACAGTACGAGGACTTGACATCCTAGGTAAATACCTTCTAGAAACAGCTCACCAGTGCCTGTTCATCCTGACCGCTATGGATTTTTTCCAAGTAGGCATAGCCAGTTCCTCTCAAGGAGGTCAAGTCCCATTCTATCATTTAATTTGTGAGATCTAACATCATCTACTGACTTGGATTCCCTCACACCTTCTTCACTGATAACAACACAAACTTCTAGGAAACCAAGTTGAAGAAATTGTACCCTAATTACAACATCTATTTTAACCATACGTTCAGCTATCATGTGCAAGAAAATGGGAAGATTAAGGAATTAAATAAAATCATCTCTAACATCCTGTAGAAAATGGTTGGTCAGAATAAGAAAAGTTGGCTGGACAGACTCCCCAATTCCCTATGGGATTATAGGAAAATGAATCTTAATTCCACACAGGTGACCCCACATTCCATGGTGTACGAGGCAAAGGCAGTCCTGGCCATAGAGATTCAGTTGCCTTCATTACACACATATATCTATGACCAGCAAGCACCAGATAAGGCAGTTGAAGTCTGTTTGACTGAAATGGAAGTGCTCGTTGATAACAGGCTTTGTTCTCTACACAATATAGAAAGGAATTAGAACAATATAGCTAGATATTTCAACAATAAAGTTCACCATTTCTCTTTCTTGCAAGGTAACATGGTGTTGGATCTGAGAACGCCGATGATACCTGGTAGGAAACCACCAAATCTGAAGCCCAAATGGGACAGACCTTACATCATCCCCAATGTATCCCCTAATGGTTCATACTCCCAGGTAACCATGGATGGTTAGTGTATAAATCCTCTCACAAATTCCAAATTCCTTAAGAAATACTTTTCCTGAGTAAATGGTCCCACATGACCATAAACTATGATGTCATTACAACATGACATTAAAATGCATGATCTATCTGAGTTGAAGGATGTAAAACTGCCCTGCAGTCATCCTACATGATGATAAACTACAAAATGTTCTGAGATCTACAACCTTAAAATAAGATCTCTTTATATCCTTTTCATCCCGCAAGATGTTAAAATAAATCTTCAAGAACTACATGTGGCTTGATTCCCATACTCATGGGATATGTAGGAATGCTTAGATGCCTTGTCTTAGAGTCCATCCCCCAAAATATTCTCTTTGACTATCCCACTGGGTGTAGTTCTCTTGGAAGATCCCACATGGTTTAGTGTAGGATTTTTTGGCACCACTCATGTCAGGGTTATGATGGTTGCACCATGTGCCCCCCCCTCATTCTTTTATCCTCCCACGTCCTCACCACACAACATTAAACTGCATGTCCCTTTCAGAACTATGTAAGTATTGATTCCCATCCTTATCGGATACGTAGGAACGCCCGTACATTTAGTCCATAGGCCTAGCCCCAAACATCAAGATATCCCCTTGGGTCGAAACACATGGTGTGGTGTAGGATTTTTCCTTCATTCACATTGAGTTCATCATGACTGCACCATGTATCCCTCTCCTCAGAGATCTCCAACTATTCTGTCACCCCGTATGACTTTAAACTATATGGGAATACTCATTCTTCATGCATCCCCTTTATTTGGGTCTTCATCATCATTCACATCCATAAGGACCCCTGAATGACATGGATGCTAGGCCCTAGGTCTCTCCTAACATTTTAGGCCAATGTCTTTGAGAATCTAGATTTGTAAATTTTTATAAGTCCCACGTTGCAAATATGGTTAGCAGTCAACACTCATTTGTTGTTCCCATTTTAGGTCACATGATGTTGATGTTGTGTTTTGAACATGATCAACAACTATCCCCCATCGTTAGGACCACCCAAGTTTTTCCCAAATATTGGGTTTGGTGGTTCATTTTGTCCTACTATCCCTTCTAACATCCGTCTGCCACAGGCAGAAGTTTGATCTGGTCAGGATCAACCCTGCCTGATCTCCTTCCCTCATTGTAGTACCCTTATATGTTGGGGAGAGCCTGACCCTATTCCATGTTTCCCTCACTGATCATTAATCACATGGGATTAGGATCTTTGGTAAGGCAATACCCGCATAAAGGGTCATGTCTATGTGGTCCTAGATCTATGACCTTAAAATAAGATCATTCACTATTCTCACCATAAGACGTTAAACTGCAAACTGGTTGGGACTTCTCGTCTTAGGTCCCTCAACATTTTCTGCTCCCTATCCCAAGTTCTCATTTAGGATTTTGCGGTGTGGTATGGGTTTACGTCCTCATTCATGTTGGGATATTTTTTACATTCCACACATATCTCGTCAATACATCCCTCCTTCATTCATCATCCTCACTACAAGACCTTAAACTGAAAACTAGTTGGGACTTCCCGTCTTAGGTCCCTCTACCTTTTCGACACCATGGACCAAGTTATCATTTAGGATTATGCAGTGTGGTATGGGATTATGTACTCATTCAAATTGTGGTATTTTTTCCTTGCCACACATATCCCCTTGAGACATCCATCGTTCATTCATCATCCTCATCACAAGACATTAAACTACAAACTGGATGGGACTTCCCCTCTCAGGTCCCTCGACCTTTTTGGCCCCCTGGCCCAAGTTCTCATTTTGGATTGTGTGGTGTGGTATGGGATTACGTCCTCATTCATGTTGGGATATTTTTTCCACACCACACATATCCTCTCAATACATCCCTCCTTCATTCATCTTCCCCACCACAAGAAGATAAACTGCAAACTGGCTGGGACTTCTCGTCTCAGGTCACTCGACATTTTTGGCCCCCTGGACCATGTTCTTATTTATGACTGTGCGGTGTGGTATGGGCTTATGTCGTCATTCACACCATGCTATTTTTTATAGGCCACACATATCCCATCAAGAAATCCTTCCTTCTTTCATCATCCTTACCGCACAACATTAAACTGCATGCTATATTTCAGAACTACGTATGACTTGATTCCCATCCTCATGGGCTATGTAGGACTGCACAGACATTTAGTCTTTGGTTCCAACCCTGTTTCTTAGAAACCTCCTCATCTTTATGGCCCCCTGGCCTGAGTTCCTTAGGAAGAGGTATATGGTGTGTTATGGAATCCATTACCTCATTCACATCGAGTTTGTAATGGACACACCATGCACCTCTACCTCCTAAGATCTCTTCCTTCCTCTATTTTAAACCCATCTTTTCATGTTGGCTGCTCTGGAATTTGGACACTAAACCCTCTTTGGAAATTCACCAATGTGACTAGGAGCACTCTGGATCTGGACATAGAGTGTCGTATTCTATATAGACATGTTATCACTAATTTTTTATGCTTTATGTTCCCCTTCATTTGGGCTTTCATCATCATTCACTTTCCAAAGGACCCCCAAACGACATGTATTCTCGGACCCAATTCCCTCCAACAACCTAGGGCTAAATTCCCCAAGAATTTCAAACAAAAAATTGATACAAGTCCCGCATCGCAAATATGTTTAGCTATCAACACTCATTTTCTGTTCCTATTTTAGGTAACACGATATGGATTTTGTGCATCGAACATGGTCAAAATTATCCTTCATCGTCATTCCACCCCACCAATCCATAAATTTTTGTTTAATTATTCAAATTATTTTCCACTCCATCATGTCCAAGTGTAATTTCGACACTCTTGGTGCTATCCCTCATTGCGCGTCTGCATGTTAGGAGGACGAACCCACGACGAGGCATTATTCAGGGCTCCACACTAATTTCCCCTTTTCATGTATTCCATGTGTTACAAAGACCTTCTCCACTCTTGTTTCCTTCATTGAGCACAACTCATGTGGTATTAGGGATTTGGTCGAGGATTGTACCCATTTGGAAGAGTCTTGATTCACTATGGTCTAAGCTCTAAGACCTTAAAATAAGATCTATCTACGTCGTTTCTGTAAGGTTTAAGAATGAAAATATTAGAAATATGTACAATTTGATTCCCATATTCATGGGATATGTAGGAATTCCCTGGCATCTTGTCTTTGGGTCCACCTCAGGTTCCACTAATTACCTCTTCTATTCAGCCTTTTGGCCTTGAATTTCATTGGATTGCGTGGTGTGGCGTGTGTGGGCGTATATCCTCATTCACATCGGGTTTTCAATACCTACACCACGTACTCGCCTTTTAGGATCTAGTATATCTTGCATCTTGTCCTACATGATGTTAAACTGCACTCCTAGAACTACGTATGGCTTAATTCCAATCCTCATGGGATACATAGGAACACCTAGGTGATTCATCCATGGGTCCAACCCCATATTATATGACCTTTTCTGGCCCCTTGGCCTGAGGTTTCTTCCATATAATTACATGCGGTGTGGTGTGGACCTTGTCCTCATTCACGTCAGGTATACTTTATCACGCCACGCGCATTCCCCTCTAAAACCTTGTTTATTTTTTATGTGTCCAAGACATATGACTTTAAAATTTTCTGCCTAGTCCTACATTACTTTAAAATGTTGCGTATTTAATGAAATACGTTAAAATGTAGGGGTTGGTCCTATCATACGACTTCAAACTATGAAATTATCATCCTGGCTGCACAATGGAAAATGACACTTCATTGTGATGTCCTCACATGAGGGGAAATCATGCTTTCTATTAGTTATCCATCATAACATTTTTCAAGGCCTACATATGGCTTGATTCCAATAGCGATGCCCCGATTCCCCATCATAGGTTTATTACTTCACAAAAAAACACACATTCATCCTAAAGAACAAACAAGATCTATAAAATGACTCTTCTTTGGGTGCATGGGCCAAACATGCACGACAAAATTGTCCCTTGAATTGGTACCCTACCATGAAACTTTTAGAACTATGTATGGATTTATCCCCATCCTCATGGGATTTGTAGGAACACCCACACACTTTGCCTCCGGCCCATCTAACTTTCATTTTTGGTCCCTCGACCTAAAACCTCCACAAGGAGTGCATGGTGTGATATGGACTACTACTGTCCTCATTCACATTGGGTTTTATAATTACTGCACAACATGTCTCCCTCCCTCCTTTCCATCTATGGTCTGCGTGACCTTACTGCAAGACATAAAACTTCATGACATTTATCAGAACTATGTGTGGATTAATTCCCATCCTCATGGTTTACGTAGGAACATTGGGACATTCTGTCCATGGGTTCAGCCCCATGAATCTTAAATACTGACCCATTTGTTTCTATCCCCTTGTCTAAAACTCTTTCGGAAATGTGTGGTCTAGTGAGTACCTCTTGGTATCTCATTTAGGTCCCCTATTAATAGTCCAATCTACATCCTTAAGTTAGGAGCATGCGATCCTAGGACCCTTGTCCTTAGAAAGGGATTTGACCTACTCTACCTAACACATATTACTGGCATACATATATGCATTATGGAAATGATCCCAAAGTGTGGAGTTTTCACATGGAAATTCCCTCATTTTGTGTCCACACTTCATGAGCACTTTATTTGGATCATCATCCTCTTCCACGTCTGAAGGGACTCCCTCTATGGTCTAGTCTCATGACACATTGTCTTAAGTACCATCTTGGACCAATGACCCAGAAGACCTCAGATGTCATTTTCTGATAGGTCCTGTGTTTCAAAAATGGTCAGCGGTCGACCCTCATTTTTCTGTCCTCATTCCAGGCTAACAAAAAACAGATGCTGTGTTTCAAAAATGGTCATTAGCTATCCTTTCTCTTCATGCCACCATCATTGTGATCCATATATCAAGCGCTATGATTCATATATTTCCACTCCCTTATGTTCAAGTGGAATTCCCACACACTCGGTTATACACCCCCACGCATTAAGGAAAGTCCCACCACTACTCCTTGTTTCCCAAACTGAGCATGACTCACGTGGGATTAGTGGTTTTGGTAGGATTTTTACTGATGGAGTCAGACTATACATGCCTTTCATCTCTCATGATGCTAAAATTCACTATAAGAACTATGTATCGCTTGATTTCCATCCTAATGGGGTACATAGGAATGCCCGAACACTTCTATTAGGGTTTATCCCCCAAGTCAGTCCACCTCTGGTCTACGGATTAAAGAATACAATCAGGAACACATGGTGTGATATTGACTACAACTTCCCTCATTCACGTCGGGATATGTACCGTGCCATGTGTTTCTTTTCTGGGAAACCATGTCCACAACACATGAATTTAAACTGCAGTTTTACCCTGAACAAGTTCAGGATTCCCCATGATAACTATGGGATGCGTCAGGTTCCTTGCCAGAGAGGATTTCCCCAACTAGCATTGTCTCAAACCATGATATGCTTAGTAACTAAGTTTGTCTTGATTCTCATCCTTATGGGATATGTAGAGACATCTGGGCATTTCGCCTCGATCCCTCCCTCAGGGTCGTTAACCCTTCTGGCCCCTCAGCCTCAATTACAGTATAATATCTATGAACTTAAATTGGGATCCTATAGTCCACGTGATATGAATTTAAATGATTATCCTTGGTCTAGGCAGGATGACCTTAAAACTATATGAACTTTCCTTACCATACAATGTTAAACTACGCGTCTATCGTTGTCATTGGTATGACATAAAACTGTAAGTCATTATAGGTCTTCACTAGAGAGGTCCTATATATAAGTAGGTATGATCCCTGATTAGATCGACACAATCAACTAAAGTGTTTCCACTGCGGTGGTGTAATTTCAAGAGTACTAGCCTCCACTCGAACAACCCATCACTCCACCCTCCATGCTTTGTGTGCCCTTTATTTGGATCCTCATCCACTTTCGTGCCTGAAGGAACCCCCTAACAGTACAGATACTCAGCCTATGGTGCGCCTACTGTCCTGGGATAACATTCCAGAAGACTAATAGATGTAATCTTGAGTCAGGACACATGTTTTGAACATGGTTAGCGGTTGTACCTCATTTATTATCCCTATTTCAGGATAACAAAATAGGGATATTATGTTTCGAACACGGTCAATAGTTATCCTTCATCTTCATGATGACCCTACAGTGTTCCAAATTTTCAATATCATGATTCAAACATTCCAAAACCATATGTTCAAGTGGATTATAATGCCCCTGGAATTACCCTACTCATACACTTGAGGCATGTTGAGAAAACAACAATTTGACTATTCTGAGAACTTAATTATCTAGTCAGGCCTTCCTCTTTCTTCTTGAAATCCTAGATGGTTCATTTATACCTCGGATTCCCAAATATTGGTTGGAACTCCCACATTCAAATGAAGTAACGATGCAGCTATCCCTTGTTTCTTACATCATGCGTGACCCATGTGAGATTAGGGATTGATTGTTAATTACATCATGATTTTGGCCATAATGCATTGAAATAAATGAGAAAACAAATGATCTATCCATGAATGTAGTTAAAAATAAAAGGAAACAAAGAGGTATAGGGTTATGAGTTCTTCCAAAATAGTTCCCTTATGGATCAACCCCTCTGATGGATCACTCCAGTGGTACCACCTTTTGGCTTGTAGCCTCTAGAATTGCTTCCCACTCATTGAGCTCCCTCTCATCGTCCGCAACTATAGAGTGGATCTAGTTATCTCTAATATGAATTGTCTCTCGCTTAGATTGAAACCCAAATATTTTAGGGCTTGACTATGTTGCTTTCTCCCAAGGCTTCATCCAGCTAGGCCTTTAACCGCTCTATGACCTTGGATTGGTTTGTGATGAATATGGATCGCTCATTGGCTTTCTCTTCAAGATTCTGAACTTCTCTCTCATCCTCAAGAAACTTCTGTATGTTCACATATTTTTTTCAGCATTGGTCGATAGAAATACATTGACTACTCTCCCACATATTCTCAGTCATGTAATCCTAGATCATCATGTGATGATGATGCGCATACACCCCTTCAGTGTAGAGAAAGCGCAACTAGTTGTGCAGTGATCCCATTCGGGACACCCAGTTAGCTATTGGATGTTTGAGGAATCACCTGATACACTTCCACCACTTTCACTACAACATACGACTCTCCTCAGATGCTTCAGTGTCAGAATAATCTATCTCCTTAGGGTCTTCACATTGTTATTTGGGGAAACCAACAAAAAGATCCGTGGCAGGGTCTCCCTCTAGTATTCTTCCCAAGGGGTTAGGCTCTTAAATATATGGGTGACCTTACTATCTCATCTCTATTTCAGCAATTTTTCCCCCAACAACTTCATACCCCACCCCAGTAGTGATATCGTCGGTGTCCACAACCCTTTGCTCACTAGGTGTCGGGGCCAGCTCAGTTTGAGAAGCGGGTTATGAGTGGGTTGGTGCGTTCACCATCAGATCCTCTATAGATGGTCTGGATTCAGTGGCCTTCTGAGCCTCCAATATCGTGACTACTACACAAAAAATGAATTCCATGATCATTTGAGCTCTTTGAGGATAGATACGGGTATCTGAGTAATGAAACTTATAAGAGATCAGAGCATCAATCTCCAACGTTTCATTTGCTGCAGGAGATGTCAATATAGGAGATCCTTCAGAACTTCTCAATTCAATGATGGTTTTCAGCTCCCAACCATGTTCTATTGGTGTGTCTTCACCCTCTCAAATGAATATTCCTAACCACCATCACTAATATGTGCCTGAACAGGGTAAAAGTCCGATTGGTGACTAGAAATAATGAAAAGAGTAAAGGCTAGGATAAGAATTGAGGCATACCTCGAGTTGCTAATCTATTTCCATATTAGAGCCAACAATCTCACAGCTCTCCCAAGGAATCCTTTGGCAGGCCATCTCCTGATACCCTTCACCACCAAGATCCTCTTCTCATACCCCTACTTCTTCTTCCTCTTCTTATTATTCTTCTTATTCTTTTGATTCACTTTCCTCTATCTCTTCACCATTGTCATCATCTTCAGATGATATTCATTTCGGATCATGCTACTAGACAAGCATCACTTTTACTAGGAGAGGTGGTTCCTCACGTCGACCTCGCTAGCGTGAATATACATACATGTCCATCAAATATGTGTTCCGGTGATTACAGTTCACTTTTTCATCAATCTTAATGAGTCCAATTTCTAGCAGCTGGATCCCATCATGTACCATTTTTTTCAAAAGGGATTCAGTGCTCATTGACTACCATAAGGTCAACCAGGCTGACCACTGTGCAAGGAATATTGTGTCCTCAAAAGGTTGAAGTAGATACCTTATCTACTTCCCAGTAAGCTCCCTATACACTCTGTGAGATTGTTCACGAGCCCCTCTCCCATTGGATGATTAGGGCATGGTCTCACCATGCAACATTCCTACTGCTAAAGTCCCGGCCTGTACTGACCCAGGTGCCCAACTTGTTCCTGACCTCTCCTCCCCAACAACACCATGTCTGCTCTCTCGCTGCCCATGTTCCACACTATCCACCTTGAGCAACCGAACTCGCTTATATAAGAGACCATCAGGATATGCCGCCATCCATTGTTCGACATACTTTGTTGAGAGGCCAAAATCAACTCTAGTAGGGGGAAAGGTAATTACCTCACCAGAGCTGTAAGTTGTAAACATAAGCCACATTTGACAAAGAATGCAATGATATTTCTCTCCTAATACATCTGTATACACTTTCTTTGGCATCCATTGGATGCATCCAAACTTCCTAGAAAACCTTAACACAACATAAGGATCATAAAGGATCTTCCCATCAATCTGTGCCACAAGCACCCCACCTCTGATGGTTTTCATGTATTCTCTTTTCTCTAGTGAGCCTTGCCCGTAATCTATCATCTTGCAAACTAGGGCGGGGAATAGACTAAAGGTAAAATTGGTGTGGTTACTGATCCTAATCCTTATCCACTATTCATTGAGCGTCAATGGAATGGTCCCATAAATATTTAACAAGGAAGGTTGTAGACCATTACCTGGGGGACGAATGGCATTAGGAAAAGTGTACCCACAACAGTGATCCATAATCCAACCATGGAGGATTTGGAAATGGCCACATATCCTCTTTGGTGATCCTCCTCTTGAAATACGCCCCAAAATGGCGTATAGTCGGGCTAGCATGAGGACCCCCAGGTTAAAATGCTGATTAGATACCATGATGTTGGCCAGCTCCAATGTAGCTAGATGGACTCCCATCCTAGTATCCCTTACTGGAAGTATGCACCCACCCAAGAAAGTTGCAAGAAATCTGGCATAACAAACATTCATGTCCTGTATTTCATCCACACGGAATCCCCATGATTGATATTCCCCCGTCTCCAAGATCCTCCGATATGAACCACTCTGTCTCCCTGGCACATTTTTCAGACACCACATTCCTTTCCCAAACATCTTTACATTTGGGTCAATCTGCAGAAATAGGATAAACCACTTTGAATAAGCAATGTTCTTTAAAAATTCCTTGACCCCAAGCCTCTCCTTAGCTAGTTATAATAGATTCCATGTCAATACGGGAGTCCACAACCTGTCCCCCAGATATTATCTATTATACGAAACTCGTCGTACTGGTACCCATCCAAAGGGATACCCTCAATTCAATGAAACTCCCAAAGACTGATGCTATCCTCCCCATGATGGAGATGGAAGGTGTTGGTATCAAGGGACCACAAGCTCAATAGATTTGGACTGAGTTCTTTCTGGTTGTAGAAATGGAACTGCGCGTCCATACTGCTATTAATAGCCCAATGTGAAACAATTATACTCCGAACTGATTGCATGATTGGTGTACCCAATACGCCCAAGCGCACTCACTGGTGAAATTGTCTCCGGACCTCAAGTCCCAATCTTATAGCCAGACCTTGGTCTCATTGGTGATGCTCTAATGAAAGGTACTCACATAATGGGTCGGATAATCTTTGGTGACCAGCTTGCCTCTTGAGATGGTTCTTGTCCTTGGATTGAGGACATAGATGTCCATGTGCCTGGTTTATCTGGAAGAATGGCCATTGCTTGTAATTTTGTATCATGGAAGATCATCCTCACGTGTCACCCATGACCATGATATATTGACCTCAAATACCAGCACTGGTATCTCTTCTAAAATACCGAAGTCCCATATTGGTAGGTTATCAGATAACACATAATCCTTCTGGGATTGGGTCAGTATATTGAAGAGAACTTGGTTATCTAATACAACATCCCTAGAACCGTAAACCTCAGTGTTCACAATAATCTCATCCCTCTGAGTGGCATACATAGCTTCTCTCCCAGTGTCACTATGATCAACAACCATTTTTTTGGGTTAAGTCTGACAAAAACCTGGAGGATGCGTGAAAAACAAGGTGGCTGTGTGAAAAATCAAAAGTCTGTGCAAAACCAAGGAAGAGGCATGGAAAATAGGTGTGTCACACAAAATGGAAACCAAATTTGGGGAATTATGATCCAAAAAGAATGGATTCCATGGAATGGAAATCAATATTTACGCGCACGAGAGCTCTGAAGCTTATCGCATGAGAAATACGGTATAGACCATGGGACCTAGAGGGTTTTTGTAGGCGCAAATTGGGTATTTTTTCTCACATGAAAGAGATTATGCTCCACATATGACATTTTTCATGCATCTCCCTCAAAGGGGTCTGACGTCTTAGTGTTTCCCTCAAAATATGACCTTCGTGCCCCTTCACAGATCCGATTCCAAGGGGGGAAATTTGTAGATGCTGAAATCTTCTGAATGCCTCAGGAAGGAAACCATGGGAAAACCGAAGGCATATTTCGACTCAGAAAAAAATTTCAGGATGGACCAAAAGGCTACATGGATAATTCAAGAGGTGCATGTAAAATCACTTCCTCTCGTGCAAAATTGTCATGGCCAGGAAGGATTTTATGCGCTAGTGTGTAAAGTCACGCGCAACTGATGCATGGGTTGGGTTTTCCTCTTAGACCGAATTCCATGTGCACATGCTTCCCCCAATATCCTATAAATAGAAGGGAAACCCCTAACTTCTGGAGACTGAAGAATTTGAGCTGTCTCTCCTGCATGTAATACACATCTTCCTTATGAAAAAAATGACTTTCAAGTATAGGATTTTCTGTGAAGGGTCTCCCAGGGGGTCACCTTCTCATAGGACCAGTTGGTCTTGACCATCACCTAGGTCCTTTTTTGATTGGAAAGTTTCATGAAAACCCCTCCAATTTAACCCAAACCTCTTACCCTTCTACACAAAGATCCTCCAATTGTGCGCATGCCGCCTTTATCTGTGAAACCTGGCTTATTTCATGAAACAGTTCCCATTTTCATGCATGTTTTGTGAAAAACCCTTCTTTTGTGCACAATCCTATCTCCTTGTGTTCGCCCTTGAGCATGTTTTCAATGTCTCTTTCCCAGACACCATCTTCAGGTGCTTCTTACACAAAAAACACCTATGTTACACATCATTCTCCCGTATGACCCTTCAGGTTCATTAAAGGTGATTTCAAGGTCCCTTGGGTGGTGCTTCACAATTCATTGCTTAGCCTCAGGCTTCTTCTCATAGGCATGCTAATGGATATTGCATCTTCGCATAGCCATGATAATGTGGTCACCTTAACGAATCACTCCACAACACCCCCTCAACATGGCATTGCTGATGCCTTCTCTTCCCCCAGGGTGGGTGGGTATCACTTATGTAATTCCTAGGGGTGTAGAGTGAACCCGCCTCATCCGAGTTACAGGACGTTAAACTACCAAGAACTATCATCCTCAACACATAATGTTAAACTAGGGCCTCTCCCAGTGCATTATACATGTTGTGCCTCACTGAAAACATTATCCATGCTCGCTTGTCTCAATAGGAGTGAGATCTTCCTGAAATGGAATGAGATCCTCTTTTTTTGGAGAGGCATGTATCCACGGGGAAGGGAAACATCTTGGTGTATGCCCCCTATAAATTCTTATGGGAGGTAGAATCCCTACTCCTCATCTATTCTTCTTTGACAAAGACTAGAGGAGAGATGGGAATATGGACCTTCGTTACCCCATCTCTCTCCCTCTGTGCTTTTTCACCATCGGGCCTCCATCTTGAAGTAAGTCTCAATATCCATCTCCCTAGGCCGCTAACCACTCATAATCTCCTGTTTCTTCTTTGGTATGCTAACCACATGTAATACCCACTCCACTTTCCATTGATGCACCTTTTTCAATGTGATTGTTTGGTGTTTACTACCTCTTATTTCTCACACCTAGCATGACTCACGTGAGCTTAGATCAAGTATTGAAAATATAATCCTTCCTAGGTCACCTTAGCATGTACGCACCATACCTCATTCGAACTACATGTAAATTGATCTTTGTATCCTAGGAAAGGTATGTAGGAAGCCTATCTGAGTTTCAAGCCCAACAACCATCAGTCCTAACCACTCTATGTAGGTCCACCTCCGTCCTTCATGATGTTAAACTATACACCCCCTTTTCCCCCGCAAGACGTTAAATTATACCCATCCGAACTACATGGAATTTGATCCTTGTCTCCAAGACAGGGTATTTAGGAAGCCTCCCTAAGGTCCAAAACTAACCAGTGGAAAGACATTAGAACCCCAATATGCAGTAAGCTGTTAGAACCCTAACCAGTGGTAATCCATTGGAACCCCAACCAATGGTAAGCTGTTGGAACCCCAATCAGTGGTAAGACGTATTCAACCCCAACTAGTGGTAATCCATTGGAACCCAAGCCAGAGGTAAGACATTGTAACCCTAACTAGTGGTAAGAAATTGGAACCCCAACTAGTGGTAAGATGTTGGAACCCCAGTTAGTAGTAATCCTTTGTCAACCCCAATCAACGGTAAGGTATTGGAGCCCCATCCATTGGTAAACCATTGTGATCCCTATCTAGCAGTAATCCATTTTGATCCCCATCCAACAATAATCCATTGTAGTCCCCTTCATTGGGACCCACATCTCTATTCTTCCACAGTGGCTTCAGACCAACCCAGGTGACAAACCATCTGTAATCCCCAATATATCGTTGGGTTATTGTCTTATGCGTACACCCCAATTATATACCCCCATCCTAAACAGTGTGGACTTTGATTCCCTACCACGGGGATATGTAGGAAGCCTCATTGAGGTTCAAGACCATTACCCACATATCATCCTAGTCTCTCCCTCAAGCTTATGTGTTTTAGGAAGGTCATTCACTATCCTGGAGTTTCTACTTCCTCCATATCTCATCTGTGCGTCCATTTTCATAGGCCACATCCAAAGGTGTCCCATCGCCCCACCGAACTATGTGGACTTTGATTCCCTACCACAGGGATATGTAGGAAGTCTATTAGAGGCTCAATCCTAACATAACCATCATCCTCACAATGGTTCCATCTCATTCTCCATCCACTCTCAACCATCCATATCCATCCCGATTCTTACCCAGCCCGCTACATCCTGGTGAGATCATGTCACCCAGTTTCTCACTGCTTCTAGCTGTAATCAGGTAACTAAGCACACATTATCCCCATCATCAATGTTCCCTCCTGAGGTTGCACCCATCTGATCCACTCTTATCAGTGTTTCGATCAGTTTGATCTGTCTCTTCTAGACATTAAACTCATGACATACCCTGTGTTAAACATGGGAAGCTGAGGAAAACCTTAGAGACATTCCTATGGCATATAATTCCCCACACTCGACGTGGGATGCCTTGGGCTTCAAGGCCCTAGATAGGACCTATAATAATGGGAAGAAAACTAGACACATCAGTGTTATAGTGTACAGACATGCCAGCGATGTCCAATGTGACTACTCCCCTGACCAAAGTTTTTTTTCCCCAGATGGACCCCTTGGAATGTCCAAACAAAAGCAATGTAATTAACCAGCTTCCATAAAGACATGGCACTGGGAAGAGTTTCACGAACAACATCTTAAGTCAAAGAGGGAGACCCGGACTAGGTGACGAGTTCTGGGGAGGAATACATTGAAGGAGGAACCGACATCCCATCATCCCATTTTGATCAAGGTGCAAATGTCTCTGAATAATCGAGGGATGCCACCCATGTTTGGAAAGAAGGAATGTCGGGCAACAGATTTGTGCGTCCTCCAAAACCAGATGGATATGCGCCTCGGTGAAAGCATCCAAAACACTTATTAACTTGGAATCAAATTTAAAAATACATGTATGAACCGTATGAGGCTATAGCTGAACCTTACACACTGGTTGTCCCATCCTTACGAGGTGTCAATCTGAACCTTACAACCTTTGGTTTTCCAAACCTTACGATGCCTATATAAACTATAAAACCACTAGTTTTTGTATTCCTTAAGATTTTAGTATATATTTTCCTTTAATTATATTCTATGTTGAATAACATCCTTCACATTAAACACTTAACCAAAATGAACCATGATACATTTTACTTAGATAAAACTATAAGTATTAAATGTTACTAATGTATTGTAACTATTTAATTAGTGGGTATAAATAAAATAAATAAAATAAATAAAATTATAAAATCTATATTTAAAGAAAAATAAAATTAATTTTAAAAACTAACTCATTGATAAAATTCAATTTGTGTATCCAAATAACCAATGAGATAATTTTAGCATAAGAATACATTTTTCTAAAAATTGCCTTTTGTAAGCATTGCCCATTTTTATTTTAGGAAACTAAGTATTTTATGGTTTAATGGTGATAAAATATATTTTTTTATGTGAATAATATATTAAAACTCATCAAATTAGTTATTTATATAATATAAGAATAATAATAGTTAATATTTAAAAAGTCATTTTTATATAAAAACAATTGTTCATTATATTTTATATTTCTATTTAATTCTTCAATTATGAAATTTTATAATTTTAATTTGAAACAATGAACTTCATTTTTGGATTTATAATAATAATATTATCTTAGTATGTAATTTTTGTTATTTTTTCTAAAAAAATTATTTTTAGGTGAATAATACAAAATACCATTTTTACAAATACCATAAATTTTATGAAATCATTAAGATGTAAGAATGAATTAAATTTTTTGAAATGTTTTTACTAAATAAATATTAATTTTATAATTCAAACTATACATTTAAAATATGATGTTTAATTTACAAATCTATGATTAACATTTTGGAACCAAATTAATGTTTTTCTAAGAACTGGTTTTTATGCACTATACATTTATTATATTAATTTTTTTATTACATTTACAAATTTAATATTATGTAATTGGTTTAATATTAATAATTAATATACAATAATGATTTAATAAAATAAATGTTATTTTTTTGTTATAAAAAGAAGTTATCGGGGGTAAAAACGAGTTACCATGGTGAAAGTAAGTTGGGTGAAAATTTAAAACTAATAATAAAAAGAATAAAATAACTCAAAAATTTTCTTAGAATTAGTGGTTGAGAGGAGGCCTAACACATACTAATTCCCTCTAGATAATTTTCCACTTCTTGGATACACTTTATTTCAATAGTGACTTATCTTTTTTATATTATTATAAAATTCCAGTCTTCTCACTTATAAAAAAAGTCTTCAATCACCCCTTTTACGTAAAATATATAATTAGAGTTCATATTTAAAATATAACCTTTTAATTTCCCTAAATATATCCCCCAAATTTTCTCCTTCAACCATGGAAATTCCCTAAATCCTTTATTTCCAAGAAGTGCTCCAAGAGAAGTTCAAACTCTCAATGTGAGGACTAATCACTTATCAACCTTTTTTCTTCGATATATTTATCCGAAAAAAATATTTTTCCCATTATAATATAATTACATAAATATTATTACTATTATTAAATGTTATTTTTGTAATTTTATAACAATTATATACCCTTATTGTTTTTTTAGAAAAATGAAAATGTTATTCATGCGTTTGTGTAGACTATCACCTCCAGGAAGAAAATCATTTCATTTTTCCATAATTTACTTACATGAATATTTATAAAAGTGTTTTTATTTCATAAATATTAAATATATAACCTTTTTATAATTCTTATGAGAGAAACCATTTTTTACTTTTTAATCGTTATATGAAAAAAACATTGTCTGTGCATATGTGTATACTACCACCGTGATGGAACGACGCACTTATTTTTTCATCCCCAAAGTACATGGATAGTTATCAGAATGTAATTAATGAATAAATATGATATTATTAGATAAATAATTATTCATTTTTATATAATGTTTATATTAGTATTTAAAGCATTATTAACATACCAACTTTGGTTTATAAAAAATTTCCAAAACATGCATGTCACTAATTAGGTCTTCACAAATTGTAACTAAAATTATCATGGAATAGAATTATATATTTCTAAATAATTTTAAATACTATATTCATATACCTTAAATAATACATTAATTATAAAATGGGAATAAAATAATGGGGATTGATATTGATATTTTAATTCTTTTTCAACCCATTCAAAATCGTTAACATTCGATGAAGAAAATAAACTATAAATAATTAATAAATTTAAAAAAATGATTATAATTTTTTTGGTTAACAGATAGGAAAAAGTTTTTGAAATAATTTATTAATATATTTATGCTTATTACAAAGGAGGTTAAAGTTTTTTCATGGAATCCAAGAGTTAAGGTAAGGGTCTCATCTCAAATTTCATTATTCGAGATGTGTTTAGTATTATACACATATTTTATTTTATATGGTGTTTATGAAACCTATTTAAATATTATATCATGATTAAATTTTTATTTCATGTAATTTATAGTTTTATTTCATGTTCTATCTTTCAATAAACATTGATTCAAATGTTATATAATATGTAAGGGTTTCTCATCTAAAATTTTATTCCTTTGAGACATATGACATATTCACCATTTGTTTTAGTTTTTAGTGTATATAAGACCATATGGATATATTTTATCATTAATTTCATGAAATTTAATCTAATAAAAAATTAATCTCATTTTATATCTTTTTTAATCTTTTGATTCAAAAGATACCAAAGTTGTAAGGGTTCTCATCTCATTTTTCTTTTATTGACATATATTTTATATTCAACACTTGGTTTATCTTGTGGGGTTTATATACTACCTCTTTGAAATATTATATCATTATTCTATGTTATTAATGGTATTTAAAGTCCCATTTAAAGTTATCACATTCAGTAACATTCTATTTAAATGTTTCCAAATCCATAAGGGGGTTTCTTGACTCAAATTATTTTCTTGAGTCATAATTATTCCCATTTGATTAGTTTTAAATGATGGTTTTATTATTTTATATGATAATATTATAAATTATTTTATCATTTTTAGAGAATTATTTTGATGGATTTAATTCTTAATAAAATTTGATGATGTTAAGAATAATTCCAATTCCCTCTAAAAATATCTTTTTCATCCATATCTATATTCACTATTCCGACCAATTTTCTATTTTATTTATTTTAAAATGAAAATATGTTTTATTTTTTGTGGTATTTAAATTTACCTTTAACTCTTTTTAGATGAAATATTTGTCACTCTTTTTATGAGGTATATTTCAATAAAGTTATATTTTCCAAATATTGAAAAGGATTTTCCTTTCCCCATCTTAATTTTTTTTCCACTCCACACTGGAAAAAAATTACGCCTTTTTCAAGTATGATTTGTTGAAATTTATTATTAAATATTTTTTTGAAAATGTATTCATATTAATTTCTAAAAAATGATAATTTTAAAATTTACTCATAACATCTTCTTTTTATTAAAATATTAAAAAATATTTTCAAAATATTCTTTTACATTTCACTTCCATTTTCCTGTTTAACTAAACAAATATATAACCCCTATAGAGTTTTGTTTTATGAATCACTGTATAAATGAATATTAAAAATACTCATTTTGGGTTATTAAAAATTTTGTATCAACTGATCTACTTTAGATTTCATGTTATGTGACATAAATTACAAATAATGTGAAACCCATTTTCTTTACATGGGTTTTCATGATGTGATGATTGATTGATATATTGTGGCACACATATGTATTGATGTTGAAATGTGAGGTACTGTATCACCTATTAATTCATTGGTTATGGTTTTATATCTCATGATATAATGAAGCATGAACACACTGGAATTTGTTTCATGACTTAAATGGTGGGACTTCTTGGATATTCTCACAATTTTAAGGGTGAGATGTCTTGGATATTCTCATAATTCGATTATTACATATGATTATTTTTTATGCCATAACTTCTTGTTATTATACTTTTCCATGAAAATGAAACATTTTTAAGTTATATTATTGTTATCCATGGATCATGTTTATTAAATCACGCTCACACACTAATTTTCCATGGAATATGTTTGCTAATTTGTGATTACACGTCCTTCTATTATGCCTCATAGAAAAATATTTTTATTCCATGTTCATTTAATAAGATATTTCTCTCATGGTTTATGTTTTCTCATATACTTATAATCTAATCATTTATGTCATGTTGATATATTTTCCCTTAATAATCATTTGAGATCACCCATTCCTTCTTTTTTCATTCCCTAGGTTATGAAGATGAGTATAACCCATGGGGAGTCTAGTAGGGAATCTACTGTGGTTTTATTATGGAGTAATGTTCAAAATTATTATAAAATATTTTTCTCATATAACTAGTCCTCAAAGAAATTGAACCACTGGTTGCTGGGATTTTCCGATTATCATAATATGTAATGTTTAACTTGTTGGAATAATGTAAAATACAAATATGTTTAGCTTGGTTCATCTCACTTGGTTTCAAAGGTTATATGTAAAGTGTGTGTTTTAAGCACCAGACCTAGGATTTCTAGTCTGGGGTGCCTTAAATGGCATAAAAGAGGGGTTTAATTATTTTTAATGATTAATTTAGTTAATGTTTTAGTATTAGGATGTGAGAAATCTAGTGAAAAACTTAAGAATAATTATAAACAGAGTATAACATCCTAAAATTTTAGAAAAGTAGAGATTGAGTTGTTTCCTAGAAATTAAATTCTAGTTTATATACAAACAAGTGGATGATGGATCTAGAACAGATGCACCTAGGGGTAATAACCCTAAGAAGACTGGTTGGGGATTAAATGAATCTTAACTTGGTGCATGGAAAATAGTCCTTTATGCACACTTTTTTTGACACTCCCAAGGGATATGATTTAGTGATTCTCATGCCATTTATGAACCCTTAGGAAGAATCTGATTACATTTTTATGGTATGGTTAGATAATCTAATAAGAGTATGATTATAGAAAACCTAGGAATTATAGGTTGATCAAACTATATCATAGTTGAACCAAAAGTATCATAGGTTGAAATGAAGATATCATTGGAGAAGACATCTAAGGATTATGTTTTCATATACATATGATCATTTACATTGATTTGAATTCATATTATCAAAATAATTTTGGTTTAAGTATTTGGATAGAAATTGGTTAAATAAAATGTAGCTATGAATGATATGTACTTAGGATCTTCTATAACCAAATAAGGAAGAATATTTATTAAAAATTATCAAGATATAGGGAAATATAAATACATGATTAGGAAATTATGAGTCTCATAGTATCTAAATCATTAGGTTAGTATCTTAATAGAAAATATATAATTAGTTTCTTATGGACCCATTATATCTTTCATTAGTGAATCATAACTAAAAATTATTTGGTCACCATTTATTTAGGGGGATAATGTAATGCCACAAGATTTTAGTATATATTTTCCTTTAATTAAAAACTATGTTGAATAGATTCCTTTACATGAAACATTGAATCAAAATGAACTATGATAATAAAAAATGGGAATAACGAGCCTCCCCGTACGCCAAAGGATACCGACTAGAAGTGACGTTCTGCTATGTGATTGTGTGGAGACTATACCCTATAGTAATGATGATGTTAATAATAGTCATATAATACCATCATTGTGAAAGAAATAAAAAACCCAATAGAATCAATTAAAAAATAGACATAATGAGACAAAAGTGATGGAGTCCTAAAAATCTACTATAGTATACACATTCCATATCAGTCATACAAAACATGAAAGATTACCTAAAGGATGATCATATAAGTGTGTACTCAAAAGACAAAAATAGAATCCATATCGATGAAGAAGAACCCCAATGTTCCATATTCCATCCATCCTATGCACCTATGCATCCCTAATCACTTTGGTCCAGTGCAAGATCTCGATTCCTCTCATGATCTCAAAGCCACAAAGCTTGCATGCATCCTAAGGGGCCCATGCAGGATGTGATTATGAAATTAGTAGGCCACCACCAGCGTGTTCCTATCTAACATCCAAACTTATACCAGTGTATACATACATACATAAATAAATATTATGAAACAACATATAACCATACATAACCCACTACACTTTCTCTATATAACCACAATGAAGCATTTACTTACCTCAACCAATGTCAGTGTGGAACAATATATCCAAAATTTGTCATACCAGAAGAACCCTCGGTTCCCCAACCATTTTTATATTCAAGTCCCACTTCACCTTGTGCCAACCAATACTACACGTGTCACATTTTGACTCAACTGACATCCTAACGACACACCCAAATAATTTTTCACAATTCCCTTGGACTTCCATTTATCCATTCACTATCATCATATCAACTCAATGTCCCAAGTCATGAAGATTTCCATTATCCCATATATAATG
The DNA here is from genome assembly GCA_963277665.1 of Viscum album. Taxonomy (NCBI): domain Eukaryota; kingdom Viridiplantae; phylum Streptophyta; class Magnoliopsida; order Santalales; family Viscaceae; genus Viscum; species Viscum album. The sequence continues at coordinate 1,145,614,850 of OY728142.1, read as the reverse complement.
AACCACTATTGGATTGATATCCCAACATCCCAAGGAAATATGTGAACCATCCTTCAATATCTTGGCCCATTATCCTAGACATATAGGATGTTCCTCAGCTGCCAACCGATGATCTCACTCACCATCAACCATGGAATTATATGGTTAGCACCTCCACCATAACTTATTGTCAACACCATCCCCTAAGGATCCAACTCTAAGAAGTCCACCACCCACATAGAGTGGTCAACACCACATGTGTAAGTCATTTATTGTGTGCAAATGACCCCAATGGTGCTATCATCCAATCATAGTGAGTGAAAGTCGCCAAATATACCTAAGACACACCATCTGGTATAAATCCATTGCCACATGAGAACCACATTTCTCAACTATGGTATGGGAATCTCCATCCACCTCAACTAGATGATAACATCACCTCAATTTCAATGGTTAACACCATATTATATATCCTATACCATTATAAACACATTCTAATGGAACAAATGTAATCAAATAATAATTTATTTAATTAACCAAATGATGCATCATTCCCTACCCAAATCAAAAACCCAATTTCACATATACCATGAAATACATAGCTCAACACATTTAAATATACATGTACATGCCCATAAAATATCACAATAATAATAAAATTATTTAAAGGTAATAATTTATTTGTAAGGGGTTCACACAGACAACCCCACCCATTAATATTTAATTATGCACCCCATATAACAAATATAAACTAAGAGAAACCTAGGAACACTTACCTTATTCTTTTAAGTGACCACTAGTCAAATGCCAGCCTCTAATTCAAACTGAAATATAAGTAAATGCAGAATTTGAAAACACCCTAGAAATAGGGTAAACGATATTATATAAAAATATAATTTCCAATGAAGGATTTCAATCATGAATCTATATAGGGTATTAATTCATACTCTTGTCACTTATGACACCCATATTCCCACATTGCAACTGATTCCCAAGAGTTTGTGCATCACATCTGATGCTCAAATCCTTCCTACATCATCCAAAATACCCAAGAGGTACTACATCCCAATTGATGCTAGAAAAAACCACATAACATCTGATGAAAAATTTTCAAAATCACACACACAAACAAACACAAATATGCTATCAAAAAAAGTTCACATATTTCTAACAACCCATAAAATTCATGCATCATTGCTGATGGCCACATATTAACTAGAACCTGGTTAATTCAGTTACCACATGTGAACCATATTCACTCATTCCATCCATAAAAAAAAGGATGAACCATAAATCATGGTGTACCTATAATCATCATCTATTCCTCGTACTACCCTAACAAGTCCCATTCAACAACATTCACCTGGCCTGAAGCCCAAATTCCCGATGTCTGACCTCCCTATAGGACTGCACCAGCTACAAGTCATTGAACTTGCTATTGGGTATCTCTCTCCCTACCTGGATCTATGCATGAAACATAATCCTGGACACCAAACCCTAATACCACTACCTATCATACCTCAAATCCACGAGCCTGACCTAGTCCCTAACTCCCATCTACCAAAAAAGTATTCAGACATAACCTACCTATATTTTTCATCTATCCAAATACCCAGTACTCTTTCAGAGGCCACTCACACTGTGTAAAAACATGTCCAAGCTTTCCACATTGTAAAACACTATTGATGGACTACTCCTTGATTGGCTTCTTGAGTCCCTAACCTAGATTTCTTATAGATACTCCTCACTGTCCTGATACTAGATACCTAGGGAACTACTTCCTAACTCACCTAGAACCATCACATAACTTGAATAACTCTGTTATATCATTTATCATTCATATATCAAGTCCTAGTTCACCACCTTTGAGAAAAAGGACAACCTGAAGATAATTACCATAATCTTGATGGCATGTTGCAAGACATCATTGAACCACATCACCACAGAAATGTCATCCTATGTAATAAAAGGTGAAAAAATAGGATATTTTTATGAAACTTATAGAATAATAAATAACAAATGTATCCCCTCATTACAAGTTCATGGACTCATGGGCTCGGTTCACCCTCAACCTCTATAGGAAGAAATGATAGAAAAACTTGGTCTTGAAATATTTCCATGCTAGTCCCTCAAGCCTTCAATCCTATAACTATACATCACATTATAAATTTTACATCCCTCTTAGCCCATAAGTATCCAAATTTACCCTCTGAACTAGTGGTGTCTCGAGATGGTCAAATATCATCTTCACAAACCCGATCTAATTTTATAATGCCTACGGTCCACCATCACCCTCAAATAATGGTGGGTCCTCAGACTAAAAACCCCATGTTAAATAATCCATGGATGGATTTTCTCCCTAATCTACCCTATTAATATTTTGTATGACTCATACAAAGATCACCCTAAGGTGTTTGTTTATCCATAGACCAAAATCTTCCATCTTATACGACTACCCCAATCGTCTCAAAGCCTCCACCTATAGATCATGATCATTACAACCCTCATGAGAATAATCCCAACCCTATGGGATTCATCCCATGCATGCTCTAGTTACACCACATCACCTCCCTCCTAAGACTCCACTAGAGTCCATCTAGGTGGTATTACATTGAAGACCAAATACCATGGTTAATAACAGTAATAACAGCAATAACAGTCATATATCACAAATAACGAAATCTGTAATAGGAAGTACATCTCACCACCCTTAAAATTCCCTAAAACATCCAAATCACATATAATTCGGCCTAATTTCCACCTACATACCCATATCATAAATAGTTATCATGTATCATACATATCAAAAATCACTAGTCTAGGGTGGATGAGTAGAATTTCACAAAGAATCAATGCAAGAAAAAACTTTTTATCCTATTGAGGAAACTTTAAAAAACTCACCCCTTTCATTTATCCGTACCTACCCATATAAAATTCAGTCCCTCATGTTCCATACACATGGGATCACATGTTAGTCTCATCAGTAACCACTTACCTAGGTTTTCTAAGTATAATTCCACCAAGTGAAAATATAGGAAAACACTGTTTATCATGTTGTTGGAACTTTTAAATATCCCATCCCCCTTAAGAATATTCTATCATAGAACATAACATCAATTTCACACCCATATAAACTTGATTGATTCCCTGTGTATGGGGGTGTAGGCACCCAAGAACAAGCTCTTATCTAGTTCTGACTAGATCCTAGTCTCCAGTCTACCACAACCCAAATAGTTATAAAAAAGAAAAATAAACACCTATGATACCATTTGTATCACCCCGACTAGGGATCTACTTAACTGGTGCTTTAGGCCAGAGAGCCATTGGGCCTAAGGCATGCCTCCCCATATGTCAGAAGATGACGATTAGTAGTGAGGGTCTAGCAGGATATTTTTGGGACACTATACCCTCTGGTGATGATAATAATAATGGCCATAAAATATAATAACTATAGAAGAAACAAAAAAACTCATTATAAGTAATAATAAACAGTATAAATAATAATCCAGAAGAAACATATCCACACATATCATATAAATTATAAACTTTCCATATCAATAATTAAAAACATTCAAGATCACTCTGAGGCCGATCACATAAGTGCGTACTCAAAAGAAAAAAGGAGACTCCATATCAATGTAGAAGAACCCCCACAGTCTATCTTCCATCCATACCATGAAATTTCACCTCCCTACTCACTATGGTCTAGTACACAATCCTAGTTCCTTACATGATCTCAAAGACATAAAGTATGCACATGTCCCAAGGGACCCGTGTTAGGTGTGAGTATTAACCCATTAGGTCACCACCAATGTGTGCCTATCTTATATCCATATTTATACTAGTGTATGAATACATAAATAAGTAGTGTTAAATTACACATAAAAATGCAAAACCAAATTCACTTTTTTTATCAATAATGGCAATGAAGTGTTAACCTTCCTTGGTAATGTCGATGTGTAATGATATATCCATTATCTTTCATACTGAGAGAACCCTTGGTTCTGAAACCATTTCTATATACATGTCAACAAACACCTTGTTCCAACCAATACTATATGTGTAATATTTTGAGTCAACTGATGTCCCATCAGAATGTCCAAATAATATGTCACAAGTCCATTAGACTTCTATTTAACCATTCACTATGGTCATATCATCCTGATGTCTGATGGAAGGACATTGTACATACTCCCATATATAATGAACCACCATCTGGTCGATAGCATGAAATCCCAAAGTGCAATGTGATTCGTCCTTCAATAATCCTACCCCACCATCCCATATATATTTGGGGAGCCTCATCCCCCCAACTGATGGTATCATTCACCATAAACTGTGGATTTATATAGTGAGAAACACATTCATAAATAATAGTCAACACTATCACTTAAGACACTAAATCTATGGGGGCCTCCACCCACTTCTAGTGGTCAACACCACCTCACTGATACCTTTCCTATGTTCACATGAACCCAACAATGCTTTCGACCAATCATAGTGAGCGGAAATTACCAACCATACCTAAGAGACACCATCTAGTGGAACTCCATTTACACATATGAACCAATTCACTCAACTATGGTAGGTTCATCACAATCCTACTCAACCTGACGATCACATTGCCTCAACTCGAATGGTAAAATCCATCCCATATATCTCGATCCATTCCTAAAACATTCCCATGGATCCAATGTAATCGCATCACAATTTATTTAATTGACCAATTGGAACATCATGCCCTACCCAAACCAAAAACCCAATTTCACATATACCATGCCATACCAAGGTCAAAACATTTAAAGAGACATTCACATGACCATCAACATCTTACAATAAAAATAAAATAATTTAAAAGTAAGAATTTATTTATAAGTGTTTCACCCAGACATCCACACCCACAAGTATTTAATTACACACACCATATAACACATATAATTTAAGATAAATATAGGAACCTAGCACCTTATGCTTGTAGGTGCTCACTCTTTGAATATTGGCCTCAAATCCAAGCCGAAATAGAAGGAAATGAATAATCCTATAAACACCTTAGAAATATGGTAAATGATCTCAAATGAAAATAGAATTATAAATGGTGATATAAAAAAGTAAATAAGTAAGATTATTGGTATACCCACTTCTATATATCCAACCTATGCAATGACGCTTGAATCGAAGGAAAAAAGAGGAGATAGGATAAATCCTAAAGGAGGAAGAAGATGAGTTCCAAGACTGGAGAGAGGAACATGAAATAGGAGAAGAAAATGGGAGAAAAAAACATTAAAGGAGGAAATGAAAAAAAAATCATACCTTTTAATGAAACTCAAAGTTAGGCTTCATAGTTTGGATAACTCTGCACCAACTGTGCAGTGCCACTGTCCAATGACACCCCACCTCGCATGGCTATGCACATGGTTTGTCAAAGTATGCAAAAATTGTGTGACTAACCTCTAAAAATTTCTATAGACATGTCACATGGACATGTTTACAACCTCAAATGGTTATAAAAAAATATGATCTAGGTTATTATGGGATGCAAAATTTCTTCCAAATATCCACAACAAACCGTGCGCCCCTAAATGCACCTTATGAAAATGATTTTTTGAGGGTCGATATCCCCAAAAATCATCTGAAACCATGAATAACTCACCAAGACTTAAACCCTAAATAAAAAACACTTTGATTAAACAATATGTCAAAATTAACCTTTGAATCCAAGAATTAAATATGTCCTACTCATAAAACTCAAAATTCCAATTTGCCGGGAAATTCTAGCCCACTCAAATACCAGGGAAGTTACAAAATGTTACTATAGTATCGTAGTCATTGAATTAGTGGGTATAAATAGAAGTAAAAAAATTATTAAATATATATATAAATATAAATAAAATTATTTTTTAAAACTAATGAATTGAAAAAATTCAATTAGTGTAGCTTAATAACCAATGAGATTATTTTTTGCTTAAAAATGTATTTTCTTAAAAATTTACTTTTTAGGTGATACATATATTTTTTAGAATAAAATAAATATATTATGGTTTAATTATGATAAAATATATTATTTATATTAATTATATATTAACTGTAATCTAATTATTAACTGATAAGAAATAAGAATAAGAACAATTAATATTTGGAAAGTCATTTTCCTATAAAAACAATTTTTCATTATATTTTATATTTAAATTTAAATGTTAAATTCAAATATTTTAGATTTTTAATTTGAAATATTGAACTTAATTTTTGTATTAATCATAAAAATATTATCTTATGATTAATTTGTCGGTTTTTTTGAAAAGATTAATATTTAGGTGAATAGTACTAGATAATATTTTTAAAAATACCGTAAATTTTATGACATCATTAGGATATAAGCATGAATGAAATTTTTTATGAAACCTTTATCTAACTAAATATTTATTAGATAAGTAAAATTATACATTTAAAATATTATTATTAATTAATAAATTCATGATCCACATTTTGGAACAAAATTAGTACTTTTCTAAAAACTGATTTATATGCATTAAACATTTATTATTTTGAAATTAATATTAATTGGTTTTATAAATTTAATATTATGAAATATTTTTCAAATTTGGAATCATAATACCAAATATTATCTAATAAGAGTGATTTCCATTTTTTAGTTATAAAAAATGTTATCAAAGGTAAAAAAGAGTTGTAGTTATAAAAGTTAATTTGGGTAAGAATTTACAACTTTGGATAATATGACTAAAGTTAACCAAAACTTATAATAAAATGAGTCTAAAGATGAGGATCCTGATATATTCATCCCATCCCAATTATTTTCCACTTTTGGAGAAAATTTCCTTGAATAGTGACTTTTCCTTTTATATTATTACAAAAACACCACTCTCCTCAGTTATAAAAAGAGACTTTCACCACCACTTTATCATACACTCTAAAATTATATTTCGTTTTGAAACTATTCAATTTTTAATTCCTCTATATCCCAATAATTTTTTTGAAACACCTTTATTTAAGTAAAACTAATAAATTATCCATTTCCAAGATGTACTCTGAGAGAAGGATCAAACTCTCAACGTTAGTACTAGTCACTTATTAACCTTTTTATTCTCAATAATTCCCATAAAAATATATTTTTAACCATATAATATAATTAAATACGATTTTTTTCTACAATTAAATTTTATTAGGTTAATGGTATAACCATTATCCACCCTTACCCCTTAGAAAAATGAGAACATAATTAGTGTGTACCTATGGACTACCACCACCACGATGCAATGTATTTAATTTTTAATAACCCCATTATGTGGGTGGTTCTGAAAGTGTATTTAATGAATAATTATTAAATTTGTAACATGATTGTTATTTTTAAAATATAAAACATTTTATAACTTTATCTCATTCTATGAAAATGAGAATGTTATCCATGTGTATGTGTAGACTACCACATCCATAGAACGACATAATTATTTATTAATGACCACCTTGTATGGATGGTTCTAAGAATGTAATTAATAAATAAATAATAAATCATTATTTAAATAATTTTTGTATGGAAGTGTTATATGAATATTTTTACATGTTATTAACATACCAATTTTTTTTCTTAAAAAATTACAAAAATAAGCTCATTACTGATTATGTCTTCACAAAAAATTACTAAAATTAACATGGGGTATAATTATTGATTTATAAATAATTATAAATAATATATTAAATTACTTTGTATAATCTAGGAATGATGAAATTGTAATTGAATAATGGTGATTTAGACAACATTTTAAAGCGTGCGTAAAACAATCAAAATCACTAACATCTAATTATGAAAAAAACTATAACTAATTAATAAATATTTAAAAAATTATTATATAATTAAATTTTGTTAAAGATATTATATATTAATAAGTCCAAAAAATAAGTTATTAATATATTTATGTTTATTATACAATATGTGAAAGTGCTTTTGTGGAAGCCAAGAGTCAAGGTAAGGGTTTTATCTCAAATTTAATTCTTTGAGACATGTTATAAAGTATAAACCTATTTAATTATATATAATGTGTATAATTACTATTGAATTATTATATAAAAATTATTTTTTTAATTCATGTAATTTATATTTTCCTTTAATTTTCTCTCTTTAAAGGGGTTTGAATTCAAATTTTTATTAAAGTGGTAATGGTTTATCACCTCAAATGTTTTTCCTTTGAGATATATTCCATATTAAACACTTGTTTTATTTTGTTTATATACTGACCTAAAATTAATTTTATCACACATTTTATGAAAATAAACCAAATCCGAAATTAATCTCATTTTGTATATTTTATGATATTTTTATTTAAAAGATACGAAAGCTATAAGGGTTTTCATAAAAAAAAAATTCATTAAGACATATAGAATATTAATGATTTTTTTATATAATGTGGTATATATACTAACAATTTGATATATTATATCACAATTCTATTATATTCATGGCATTTGAATTCCTATTTCATGTTATCACTTTTAAGAGCATTCAATTAAAAATTTTCTAAATACATATGGGATTTTCTTGACTCAATTTATTTTCATGAGTCATAATTATTACACTTTGACTATGGTTTCATAAGATAGTTGTTTTCTGTTATATGATTATATTACAATTCCTTTCCTTATTTTATAGGGAATTACTCTTATAAAATTATTTCATTAATAATTAGATGATGTTAAGAATAATTCCAATTCTATCAAAATGATTTTTTTCTTACATATCTATATACACTCTTACTTATAATATTATCCTTTATTATTTTAAAATCCAAATATGTTTTATTTATAATGGTATTGAAATTTATATTTACCTATTTTCAAACGGAATATTTATAAAACCTTTTATGATGTAGATTTCAATTAAGAAATATTTTTAATATTGAAAATTTTTTTCCTTTATCAATCATAAAGTTTATCTTAAACACCAAATTTTCTTTGAGAAACCATCTTATATTTTTCACGGATTCTTTATTGATATTTATAATGAAATATTTTTTGAAAATTTATTTATTTAAATTTATTAAAAAGGATATTTTAAAAGGTACTCATAACTTATTCTTCTTATGCACATGTTAAGAAATTTTTTCTAATGTATTATTCACATTTAAATTCAATTTTCCTCTTAAACTCAAAAATATCTAAATACTATATGGTTATGTTTAATGAGTCACACTATAAATTATTCTTTAAAATTATCTTTCTGGGTGATTAGAAATTTTTTATCAACCAATATACTTTTGATGTCATATTATTTGATATAATTTGGAATTTATGTGAAACCCATTTTCTTTCCATGAGTTTTCCTAATGTGATGATTGATTGATATCTTATGAAATACACATGTTTGGTTTGGGGGGGGGGGGGTCATATATCTCCCTCTAATTTTCTATATATGGTTTTATATCTCATGAGATAATGGATCATAGACATACTTGGATATTTTCACATCTTAAAATGTCAGAATTCTTGGATATGCTCACAACATAAAATTTGGGCCTTCTTAGATATGACAACGATGTGATTTTTCATTATGAATATATTTTATGATATAATTTATTATTATGATATGATTGTATTAAAATGAAACATTTTTATTCAATGTGATTATTCTCAATGTATTATATTTATTATATCATGTTTCCACACACTTTTTCTATGGTATATTTTTGATCATTTGAGATTACATGTCTTTCTATTATTCCACGTAGATAACTATTATTTTTTCCATGTTATTTTAATAATATATTTCTTGATTTTTTTCATTATTATATAATTATGATATAACACTTTGTGATATGTTGATAAGTTTTCCTTTATTGGGAATTTGTTCTGAGCACTCTCTTATATTTCCATTCCATAAGTTTTGAAGATGAGTATTGTAATAAAATAACCCAACTCATTGACTTATAAAAGAATGAAAATGCACTACCATTAGGTGAATTACCTTGATAACCAAAATTTGATAAAAAAAATAAAGGTATTTACTCAATTAGATGGGATGATTTTCTCTTAAACAATAATTTAAAAGTAGATAATTATAAAGAGACATAATATGATGCATGATACACAACTAGAATCAACTCCAATTATATAACCAAATAATATTACAAGAAAACTAAAAATAGAAAAAAAAATTATAACCTTATTAAAAATAAAACACAAGGAAAATAAGACTCAAGGAACAAAGGTGGCACCACTCCAGACTCCAAGATTTGACTTCTGCACCAATCTCCATGTCCAGAAATCCATAAAAAAACATATTGAAGATACACTAGTAAAATATGAAACCTTACTGTTAACCATCTCATGATAAAAATTATTTACAAATTCACCATGATATGTTGGGGGTGATTATACTTCCCAGTAAGAAAATCCCACAACTTCTTCTAAATTCCACAAAAAGAAAAAGAAAAATGTTAGCTCAAATTTTATTGAACAATAAACATGAAAATAAGATAAAATAGAATTATATATATATATACACACACATATATATAACTATAATGTAGTTAAAGAACACACACCACAACACACACATGGCATGAACCCACACACACATGAAAAATAACTTCCAATGTAACCACTGTTTGATGTCCCCTCCTAAAAAGTCCAACTCATAAAAGGTATCCATCCCTCTAGTACTAAGAAATCACCTTATGGTATACTAATATTGTGACACAATATTGGGCATCACATCCATGTCAAATGCACATAGACATTTCTGTATGCATATGTAATTACACACACCAAGTTAATGCCAATTTATTACACCCAAAAACTTTATTTTAGAAAACCAATTACATTAAATCATTTAATTGAACAAATTATGGGTGTCACAAAAAATTCCATATTTTAAGTCCAACCATGAAAAAGGGTTTCACAATAGAGATTTTACAAGAATTTTCCAATCCAAAGTACAAAAAATTTATTTATAAAACAATAAGTCTATAAATTTTTAGAGAATATAGAAAAATAGGAGAAGCTACACACCTATGATGCATTCAACATAAATAATTTACTCTCAACCTCATAGATTCAGAATATCATTTTTTCTCCTTATAAAAATTCCTAATATTTTTTTTAAAAAAATTATCTAAACCATAAATCTAATAATATAAAACCAAATATAGGTTTCCTATTTAAAAAATGAGATAATAAATGTGATAGATGAATAATGAGACTCTTACATTCGATATGTGGGGTTAAAAACTCTCTAATATATAGAAATCAAGAAATGGAAGGAAGAATATCTTAAAAAAATCATGGGGAATGGTCGATGTTGAAGAGCCTACCACGAGAGAGGATGAATGATGGTTTAGGGGGGAGTTTTATGGTTAAAAATCCATTCTTAGAATTTAAATAATAACATACCATGGTTATATTTCATAGTTTAGAAAATCATGTGGAAACTATACAAATAACCTATATTCTTGAAATTATCAAGTCTACACCTTTCAAAAAGTTTGAAAAAACCATACCCCAAACATGTGCTTGCCGATAAGACTACTCTTGGTCTCACATGGTTACTTAGAAAACACTACATATTTTCCCCTCACCATTGTTATACTATGTGCCACCAAAAAAATTTCCAAAAATTTCCAAAACTACCAAGAAGATTTTAGAACTAAACGTAAACATTATGTTACTTGAAAAAAATAATATAATAGGGGAAATACCTAAATTGAGGGTGTTAGAATATCCCCACCATAAGGATTTACACCATTGAGAAGCCACATGATAGTTGTCCCCTAGAAGATTATAAACCATTTATCTAGCATGAAATTATCTTACTCTCTGGTTTCCACCTGAATCAGATGATGCTACCATAATTTCCATACTAAAGAGATTTTCTACATCAAAAATTCTTTTATTTTCTATATATAGTGAAAATGGGTCCATGAATAAATGTGGAATCCTATTAAAGGTTTTTGAGGTCCTATAATAACAAATATATATGGTTAGGATAGTAATTATTTAATTGGGATACATGGAAAAAATTATGGACAACACTGAATCTTAGTGGTAACTATAATCATTATAAAATGTTTCCAAAACATTTCAAAATCTAAAATAGACTGACGTATCAAGGATCCAATTTTAGTTGATTTCCTAAATGTAAGTGACCTAATCTCATTGATAATTTCAAGGATACATGGTCATAGTTTTTAAAATATATGGGTCATTGATGATGATCTAGGTATTATTTATGATGGATTTGGGTCTTCACTATCCATTTCATGGTCATCAAGACTTTAAAAGTTTTCTAATGGAAAATAATTAAACCTATAATTGATGTTTTCCTAATTTCCACCCAAAAAATCAAATATTGACATCGATGGATATACAATTACTTGAATAGAGCCATTTTATCTTGGCATCATAACTATTGTTATCTAAAAATTCCACAAAAGGAAAATGGTCTTCCCATAAACCACATAAATACATAACACATGCTCAGATATTATCTTATAATTAATGGATCATATGTTCCAAATAGTTTTTTTTGCGGATGATATGTTATTATCATATTCAAGTGAGTTCCTAGGGATTATTTTAAGGTTCACTAAAACTATAAAGTGAATTGAGGGTATCATTTGAAAACAATCAAAATCAATATTCCATGCAATTTTAGCACTTACCTAATTTAGAGACTTAAAAAGTCTTCATCCATATTAGACTCTAAAATTTTAAATAAATGTTATAACTTGGTGATTTGGTTCATAATTTTATCACCCTGAGATTTTAATGAAATACCTTTCTTTTAATAAATTGATTTCTTCTATAACTTACGAACCGTGTAACAACATTAAAATATTATGTGTTTGTTATCTCCTATACATTGAATTGGAGGGTATGGATAGTAATAACTAAACTATGAAAACTATATAGTCTATAGATTTATAAAATTAATTCATTAGTTATCAAATTATTGTAATTTCAAAAAATATTTGAAAAAAAGTGATGTTATTTTCTGAAAAATATATTTTTATGCATGCAATTTATTTTATATCAATAAATCAAAATAATCCCTATTTTTGAATTATTTTAATTAAATTTATATTTTATTTAAATGATCAATATTTTTAAACATTAAAGAAATATTTTTCTTAGCATATGATAAGAATAAATCTTGTTTTTTGCTTAAAAATGTATTTTTTACTAAAAAATAGTTTTTTCACATTTTTGCACTTAATTTAAAATTAAATTATTCCATTTATAGGTATTTAATTATATAAAATTAATTAAATTATTATAATTATGATTTTTAAATTTTCTAAATAGTCCCCTTTTATTTTTTGTAAATTTGAATAGTAACATGGAAAAATTTATCACCTCTGTGAAGGGTAAATCGGGTTAATCTAGATTAAAAAAAGTGATAATACCATAATTTTTCATCATAATTCATATTCGATGAATATAATTTTAAAATTATAACCTTGGGCTCGAATTTTATTAGTTTAATACACACTTTTCATTGAAAATTACTTGTATATTATTTAATTCAAAGAAAGTAAAAAAAATTCATTCTCTTAGTTTTAAATATACATTATGTGTTCACATAGGGAAAAAATAATTATGATAAAATATTTAATATTAATTTCATGTATAATGAAATTATGTTTATGATTAAAATTTATTTATTCTTTTTATTTATTATACAATTATCTTAAATTATTACACAAAAAAATATTTATTTAATTAATGGAAAAATAGAATTAATGATTTCGAAAATATTAAAAATGATATAATTTTAGTAAATTATAGTTTTATGAGAATTTTATTCGTCAAAATTACATATTAGTTTTGTTTTAAAATAATATATTTTAATTCAAAATTTTTATTTATGTCCTTTAAGTCAAATTATTAGAATAATGTCAAAATTGTGAATAATGATATTTTATCAAAATAATATTCTATTAAATTATTTAAAAATTATAAATTTTTTAAATAAGACTATGTAGTTATTATATGGTAAAAAATTTAATAAATTGGAAATTTATGGTGAAATTGTCACCTTATAAGTAAAAATTACAACATTTTAATATTCAAAAATTTGTCACCATTGTTAACATGAAAATTAGGTAACTATGGGTCAATAAAAATGATAAGGTTTAAAATGAAACAAAAATTTGTATAAATTGTATTGGTTTATGGGGTTATAACCCTATCCTTCAATATATTTTTATACCAAGACATTTGGAGGCATTTCTTGTAGAATTAATTTATTATAATTTATTTTTTTTTAGAAATTTTAAAAGTGACCCTCACCTCAATTATAAAAGGGAACTTTCTCCATCACTTATTTGCACCAAATTGAGCCTTATATCACAAAGAAATATAAACAATTCTCATATAAAATTACCCAGTGACATTATAGAAGTTATTTTATTCCCATGAGACCAACCCTAGATCCCTTTATAGGAGATATAAAGGAATCATTTCAAAGAAGAGGTAATCACCTTAACCAATTACTTTCTTTTATTATCTTATTTAACTCCTATAAATATATGTAATTTATCATAAAATAATTAATTTAGTATCCTAAATATTATAAAATATTATTATGATTAATAAAACCCCATTGTACACCATATTTCTATCAAATTAATAGTGAAAGTATCCATCATGAGTGCGTACGACATATTGTCTCGACATAATGATACAATTCACTATCCACCACCATATTTCATGGATGGGTATTATTATGGTTTTAATATTTTATATGATATTTATGAAATAATTATACTTATGTAATTATAATATCACATATACCTACTTACCATCCAATCCTTTGGGAAATAATAACATCGTTCGTACGTATGTGTGGACTACCACCTCCACAAAGTGATGCGATTCATTTTTCATTTATATTTTACTTATATGGTAATTAGGAATGATTTTATGAATTTATATTATATATATGATATAATAAATATCCTATAATGGTTTATTAATAGTTACATTTATTTCATTCCATCCATTAAAAAATGAAAACAGCGTTAACGTATACCCAGAACCTACTTTCTCCATGAACGATGTAATTCATTTTTCTATATATAACTTTTATGGATGATTATAAATATTTATATAATGAATATATATTATATTTATATAATTATTAATATTATGGAGATTATGGAAGCAAGATAAATGTAAAAGTACCAGAACTACTGAGTGGAAATACTCATGATCAATGAAACAGTTAACACTCATAAATGAAAATTCTAATAAGAAATTATTAAAAAATAGGGTATTGAAATATAATAAATGGATAATATATGATATATTAATTATGAAAATGACTCAATTATAGAATTATAATAAATTTAAATTTATTATACAGGGCGTTCGAGTTATTTCTAAGAAAGGAGAACTCAAGGTAAGGGTTTTATGTTACAATCTCATTATTTATCAAGATTGTTTATGATTATGTTATGATAATAAAATATTATGATAAAAAAATGAGTATACTCATTTATTTTATTAACCCCTGTTTATTTTTTAAGTAATGTTTTTTCCATAAAATTTCATCACCTTATGTACTCAAGAGATCGAAAATATGTTTTTAAGGAAAATCAAATTCATTTCTCTTTTTGGTCAGAAAACCCTTTTCTTCCATATCCATGTTTTCTAAAAAAACTTAAATATTGTTTTTAATAATTATCTATGTTTTTTAATTTTATTTTTAACCATGTTTGAATTTTTACAAAATATTTTGAATGAAATTTTTTTGTTGTTTCCCTAATAAGGTACTTAGTGAATTTTCCAACAAAAGTATGTATGAAATATTTTTTTAACTTATACGGAATGAATAAAGTTTCCCGACATCATTAATAATTGTTTAATTGAATATTCCTTTGTAGTTTTATGTGTTTATTTTTAAATAAAATGTTTTATTTTATATTTTTATAGTTAAAAAATGATTTCAAAATGGAAAGTTTATTTTCCTCAAGAATGTTTTAATGATATTTCTATTCATCAAAGAAAAAACCCTTGATTTAACTAATGATTTACTATCGATATAATCCAAGGATACCATACTAATTATTTATCTAAATATTTTATAAATATAATTTTATGATGTTTATGAAACCCATTTATTTTTCATGGGTTATTTTGTGATAAAATGAATAAATGTTTATGAAACGCATTTTATTTCCATGGGTTATTCTTGTTGAAATGTTTATGAAGCACATTTCATTTCGTGGGTTCTGATATGGTTAATTTTTTATTATCGTGTAGAACACATATGTGTGAATTTCATTATGTGATCAGTGGGACCCATATCTCCCTTCAATTCATTGGGTAAAAATTTATATCTCAAGAGATAAACATGACCAAAATGGGGAGTTAACCCTATTTCGTAAGGGGCTATGTCTACTATGAAAATCTTGAGAGTGAACATTTACTAATACAATGGTTTGGGGAGTGAAAAAATTCCACTATGATAGCCTTTTAAATGAGCCTTGACTTCTAAGGAAATGATTTTTTTAATCTTATGTGTATGCCAAAAATCAATGTCTTATACCAATGTTAAGGTTTTATGGTTCATGTTATTTAATTCCCTTATGATTAATGTCTTATAAATTGGAAAGATTTATGACATGCCTTAATATTATGATCATTGATATGAAGGGTACAATTTATCAATGTTAAGATCATGTTCTTAAACACCAGTGCTCATTTTATAGTAATGTGATCATTGTTATCTCCCTTGTTTACCCTTTAGGAGATTCTAAGGTCACCCTTTTATATATTTACTTTCCCTAACTTGTGAAGTAAGGTATTCAGTATGATATGTAACACCCCGACCCCTATAGACCAGATTTGGTGCATTTCTTGTTATATTGGAATGGTTAGAAGGAATGAAAATACCAAAGGAATAATCAGTTTGGTATTCTTGAAGAAACTAGATACATATATGTAACTCAAATTACATTGTAAAAGGTTACAAAATACAAAACATAACAAAAACCAAAAACTGCATCCACAGAAACTCAATAAATGATCTCTACATCATAACCTATTGAAGGTAAACAATTGAAAGGGGTGAGATCAATTTCTCAGTAAGGGTTACAAATAGCATAAGCATGAATCAATAATAATGGAATCATAAAAAATTTGACATATCAATATGGCATGGTGAATAAATGAAAACTCACACCATTAATAAACTGAGAATGAAACAACATCCATAGATTTTGTCATAGTGAATATCTCATGTATAGTAATAACTGATAATGAATAAATATAATGCTTGCTAATTGTATGTCATGTATCTGGAACATGATACCATAATACTGTTAAAAGGATTTAGTTCTGTGGGTAGAAACTCGTCTAATTTTTGGAATCAAACTCGAATGGTTTTTCACCAACTGATTTGTCTCATGAGACCTATCGATGCATCGATGGGATATAGTGGGCCCCACCCGCCACTGTATGTCCAAATCATTCTTTATACATTGATTTAATACAAGGAAAATATTCCTTTTCAATATCTGTATAGAGTAGAGAATACACATTCATCAATATTTCCATAGTTAAAATAACTCCCCAATTATACACCATATGTAAAATGGTATATAGTTTAGACAATAAACATATCCATGATATGAGATTATGGATATTTAATAGAAATATAATTTCAAATGAAAAGTGATCTCAAATGTTCAATAGGTACACCACATAAGGATTATTAGGTGCACAATACAAAGTTAGTCACAACAAAATGGTAGTTGAGACAAAGTCCCTTACAATAATGTAATCGGTTGAATCATATGACTAGAACTTAATAACCATCAAATAAATCATTTAATACCATTAATTTAAAGAGAATGATGTTATTATATATCAAATGGCAGTACACATATAACACATGCAAGAAATAATTGGTGAACAATGGAAATCTCACAGAATTAAAACTGAAATGAGAAACCCCTTACCTTATGCTCGAGTGTGTTCTTCGTTTGTTTTAATGACCTGAATAATAAAATTTATCTTCATTAATTAATAATTCCATAACCTCCTATACATGTAATTGGTTTATTATAAACTTATTAGGTTCATTCATGAACCTTTTTATGGGTTTAAGAGGTTCAATTTTATTGTTTTGGAAGCATTTTCTTCCTTGGTTTTCATGATTAGTTTACTTGCATTCAAGAATGGAAGTTCGTTTGAAATGTGGTTAAATATCCAGAATTTTTAATATATTTTATTAGTTACATTAAAGATATATAAATGATCTTATAATGATTCTGGGTTATATACTTGAGGATGAATCATTAGTTAAAAGTTATTGATAAATGCTTGGATTTAGCTTTGTAGTTTTGTGTACAAAGAATTTTTTTTGTATTATTATTCCATATTATGAGTGTGTAGGGATTATAGAACATTAATGAGATAAAATAAATATATTCTGATATGTTTAAACCATAAAAATGGTTTCCTTATTAGAATTAAATATGGTAATGAAAATTGAGAACATGTCATCTGTGAATGTTATAAATTAACACATCTCGGACGGTGTTTTTATTTTCAGTATAAGAGGAGGGGGAAAGAGAGATGATGATGAAATATTAAACTAGAATAATATAATTCTAGTTCATTTAAGGTACTTGAATTGTCATATAATTTTTATGAGGTGATATTAGGAAAGAATTATAAAATAAATGAACTCAAAATAAGAGAAAAATTGAGAAATCTCTTACGAAAATTCGGCAGCCTAACGACTTCACTTAAAATTTAATAAAATAGTTTGATGAGAGAAAGGGGGTATCTCATCACTCTGACATAATATGGGTAGTAAGGGGAATATTTTATTCATTGTTATGACATGTCAAATTGGTTATGATTTGAAGATAAATTTACAATCTAGAGAAGAACCTAGGTCATCTCTCAAGGAGCGTTGATAGTTTTAGAGAATGTATTTTTAGTAAGTACTACTAAAAGAGGGGGTGGTTTTGAAAATAGATTTATGTAAATTACTAAATTAAAGAGTTAAATAGTTGATAAATAAAGGTGTTGTATTAGTAATTATGATAGAAGAAGATAATTTCATGTTCACTGAACATCTTGGACAATTAATTGTTCTGAAAATTTAACATGGTTTTGTTTAATTCTTTGGTTGAAGGTTGTCAAGATCTTGGCTCCCATATTTCCCCTTAAAATGATAGTTAAATAACAACCCCTTGAAACAACAATCGTGTTTCCAAGGTTTGGTTATCAATCATAGAATAAAATTTCTACCAAATCATACTTAAATCTTATGCATGTGTAAGATAAATAGAATTATTGTGTTGTCCAATCGGAACAACCCAAGATTCACACTTGAAATATCAACCCAATCAGTGTTGAAATAAAAAGTGTTCCACTTAATTATATCTAATTAAATTTAATCAGGCGATAAGAATGTCAAGATACAAAATAAGTGAAATATTTAACACACAAATTATACAAAACTAGAAGAAGAACATGTGATGGAACTCTCTCCCAAGTTTGTGTAGCTCCCTCAAAATGATCATCCACTATTTAGCTCACCATCGAGAGGAGGAGGAGGCTTGGGTGGCACTATTTTTTCATCCTTGACCCCCCTATGAGGATATGGGCCTCAATAACTTCTAGGATGATGAAGAGACTCCTCTAGGACTCTAAAATAGTAGAGCTTGACTCCTGGTTCAAACATAAAAATGAGATGTCCATGGTGCCTTTTTACAGCCAAAATGGGACATGGTTTTGGGAACCCTATGTTTGAGATACCACTATTGTCTTGGTTTTGAAATATTAGAAATCCATATCACAACTTGACCAAAAGAGAAGAGTTGTTGGTCAGCCTCTTGACTGTCTCCTTTTCAACTCGGGAAGATTCTATCCTTTGGTTAGAATGGTTCGTATGGGCCACCAGATGGATGGATTAGGATTTGGTTTCTTAATAATAGTTGTATCCCATGATGTTTTGGAGAGGCCCAAGAAATTTCATCCCATTTGAATTAATGGATTTTTTACTTTTCAAAATAGTGAACAGATGTCCATGGGATGCCATGCAGTTTGGCCCATTTTTATTCTGGATGATCTACGGGCCTCCAAATCATCTCCACCTTCAATGAAAAAAAATCAAAACAAGTATAATTTACCTTTTTAACAATTATAAAAATTAATCAATTGAATAAAAAATTAATAGTAATTTATTATTAAATTTTGGATATTCATTACAAAACTAGTTCAAAACAGCGGTGTAAGGGTGGAATTGAATAGTGAATCGCTATGTGATCACACTCCCACACCTAAACATTTTCACTCCTAGGAAAAGTCACATATAAAAAAAATTAATGCATGTATATATTACCAACATCATGAAGATTTAACATTTGAGGAAATTTAAATTCATTAAAGTAATGTGATCAATGCACGAACCATACTAAGGAGTTCTTCCTAGTGAAAATGGAAAAAATATGCCTCATAAATCATATCATGGTGAAATTAAAAGAGATTCATGACATCAAATTGAGAAAGGAATTAAAAAGTCAACCATTCCAATAACTCTCCATGTGTGTGTGTGAAAACCATTCCATGCTATTATTTCCACTTTCTATCCAATAAATATAGGTTATTTTAAAATTATTCATCTTTGAATGGATTTTCACCGAACCTACCCTACATCCTTTACAATAATATTTCAAGACCCACCCACTTAAGCATTCTCAAATGTAAAACCATAAGCTCTCGGCATAGATATCCCCATATGTTGTACATTTTATCACTCCCCTCATTTATTATTTTTGTTTTTAGGAAGTTTCATTTGGAACAAATATCACACTCATATCTCAACCCTTTTTTGATCTCCTCAAGACACTAATTTCAATAGTTATATCAAGATCAAATGTTGAGGAAGAGTGGTTTTTGACCTACCTAGGACACAACCCTTTTTTAGGGCATACAACAGTCAGACATTAGGTACACACACATAGGTCAATTTGGTACTGTAATGAAATAGATCAGATAAGGAACGAATGTATGGAAATATCATTTAAAGCTGAAAAATATTAACCTAATGCATATTTACCTTATATTAAGTAATAAATATTCACACTTCATGGTTTGGTGCAAAAATGTGTTGAGATTTAGTGATATAGTTTTCCCAAAAACTAATCACACAAGGGGAATCAATCATCTCAGATGTTTCATAGTGATACAACCATTTATATCATTGACAGAAAACCAATTCACTAAAAATCACTACCTAATGTTAAATTCATGCAAACATTCAATCCAAAATAGAGATAGGTTTTTTTGAAATGTTAAATAAACATGGAATAAAAAATTTCAACATGAATTTTTAGTAAGTTCCAAGATTTGGTGAACATAAGGGGGGGGGAGTAAAAATACCATAAAGAAAGAGAAAAGGAGAAGAAAGAATAAAGAAAATGAAAATCCTAATGAACCCACCAAGATGAGGAAAAGTAAAAATACCATAAAGAAGGAGAAAAAGAGAAGAAAGAAAAAATGATGAAGATTCTTATCTAACCCAGGAATGTACCCATCCCCCCAACTTAGAATGTGCAGTGTCCTCACTATAATAATTGAGAAGGTGAGAAGGAAGGATAAAACCTGGTGTGCTTCACTTGTATGTTGCTTCTTGAACATGGATTTCCTCCTTTGGGATCTCCAGAAGGGCTTCGAGGAAGGGCTTTACCCATTCCCATTGATAGTGAAGGTTTGCTTGGTTTCTTCATTTTGAACTTGAACAACACCAAATGGAGATACATTAATAATAGTGTATGGGACAAACCAGCGGGAACGAAGCTTACTTGGATACAACATCAACCTTGAATTATAAAAGAGGGCCTTCTGCCCAATGTGGAACTGATGATGAAGTATAAGATGGTCGTGGGCAGCCTTGGTTCACTCATTATAAATCCTGGAGTTTTCATATGCATCCCTTCTCATTTCTTCCAACTTCTGAATCTGCAACTTCTTTTGAGCACCTACACCAGAGAGATTAGAATTGCATTGTTTGATGGCCCAATAGGCCTAGTGCTCAATCTCAACAGGTAGGTGACAACTCTTTGCAAACACAAGATGATATGGTGACATTCCAATGGGAGTTTTGAAAGCTGTACGGTAGGCCTATAATGAATCATCATGTCAAAGACTCGAATCTTTTCTATTGGGTGGAACCATTTTTTCAAGAATCTGTTTTACCTATCTATTTGAAACCTTGGCTTAACCATTGGTCTATGGGTGATATGAAGTAGATACTCTATGACGGACCCCATACCAACATAAAAGTGATTACATTGTTTAGTTGTAGAAATGAGAACCCTAGTCACTGATGATGAACCTAGGTAAGCCATACCTGCAGAATCTTTCGGTTCTCAAAAATTCTACAACTACATTAGAATCATCAGTCTTTCTAGCTTGTACCTCTACCCATTTTTAATTGTATTAAACTTACAGAAGAATGTACATGTTACCAAAGGAATTGGGAAATGGCCCCATAAATTCAATACCCCAAACATAAAAAATGTCATGAAAGAGAAATAGTTGTTCTGGAATTTCATTTATTTTAGATACATTACCCATTCTATGATAATGAGGACAAGATTAACAAAAATCATGGCCATACTGAAAAAGTGTTGGCCAAAAGAGACTAGAATCAAGGATTTTAAGAGAAGTCTGTTGGGGAACAAAGTGTCCCCCACAAGAAAGAGTGTGACAGAATCTATGGATAGAATAAAACTCGCTATCGGGGACACAACGCCGAAGGACCTGATTGCTACATGTGCACCAAAGGTAGGGGTCATCCCAAATGTACGAACGAGACTCATGTTTTAGATTTCTAGCTTGTTTTTTATTGAAATCAGTAGGAATGCAATATTCCACCAAATAATTCACAATTTTAACATACCAAGGAATAACATCTTGCACTTGGTACAATTGTTCATCGGGAAACAAATTATTTATTGGAATACTGAGGGATGAGTCAATGCCCGAGGTTGGGGGAATCCTACTAATATGGTCGACCAAAACACTCTATGCTCCTTTTTTATCTCTAAATTTTAGATTAAATTATTGAAGGAGGAGAATCCAATGAATGAGACATGGCTTGGCTTCCAGTTTCTTAAAGAGGTACCGGAGGGCTGCATGGTCTGAGAACACAATGACTTTGGAGCCCAAAAGGTATGACCTGAATTTTTCTATGGAAAATACAATGGGAAGGATTTTTTTTCAGTTGTGGTGTATTTTTCTTAGGAAGGGTCCAAAGTATGTGAGGCATAGGCAATGACATGTGGAGCTCGATCGACCCTAATATGACAAGACTTCCCCAACTGCATAGTTAGAGGCATCACACATGAGCTCAAATGGTAAATCCCACCAAGATGGTTGGATTACTGGGGGTGATGCGAGACTCCAATTTAACTTATTAAAATCTTCCTCACATTCTTTATAAAAAACAAATTCTTTTTATTTTTTGCGTAATCGGGATAGGGGGAGTGAAATTTTACTAAATTCAAGAATGAAACGGCGGTAAAATACAGCATGACCTAGGAAAGACTACACATCCCGTACATTTTTGGGGAATGGTAAGAAGAAAAGACATCCACTTTTTATTTATCTACTTGGATACCATACCCAAAAATTGCATGCCCCAAAACTATACCTTGTCGCACCATGAAATGGCATTTCTCATAATTTAATATGAGATTATTATCAATACATTGACATAGTACTAAAGTAAGACTACTCAAACATTCATCAAAAGATGATACATAAATAGTAAAATCATCCATGAATAATTTCAATAAACATTCCATGTAATCTGAAAAAATACTAACCATTCGTTGTTGGAAAGTACTCGGAGCATTGCACAGACCAAATGAAATCCTTCTATAGGAAAATGTACCAATGGGGAAAGTGAAGGTTGTCTTTTCCGGATCCTTAGGGGAAATATGGATCTAAAAGTATCTAGAATATCCCTCAAGTAAATAGTAGTGGGACTTACCTTCTAGCCTCTCTAGAATTTGGTCAATGAATGTCAAAGGGAAATGGTCCTTCCTAGTGTGTTGGTTTAGTTAGTGATAGTCTATGCAGAGACACCAACTATTCTGCACACGAGTTGGAACCAATTCATTTTTTTAATTTTTAATTACTGTAAGGCCAATTTTTTTAGGAACTACTTGAATGGGACTGACCCATTGGTTGTCATAGATCGGGTAAATGATTCCAGCAGCCAACAATTTTGTTAAATATTTTTTAACAACTTATAAGAGGTTTGGGATTAGTCAATGTTGTTCTTGCCTCATAGGTTTTTCCTCATCATTTAATAAAATGTGATGTGTTCAAATTAATGGGCTACTACAAGGAATGTCAGCAAGTTTCCATCCCAATTCTTTTTTATACTCCCTCAAAATTTCAAGCAATCCAAATTGATGCTCAGGAGGGAGTGAACTAGCAATGATGATGGTAAAATTGTTTCCATTCTCAAGATATGAATATTTTAAATATTGAGGTAGTTTTTTCATTTCCAATTCTGGTAGATTTTGGATTGATGGGAGTGTGTGTGAAAGTGAGAGGTCATTGAACTCATCTAACTGCTCAATGGTATCATCCTTAGATGAGGAATGTTCTTTTACAATCTTAGCAGTATCATCGACGGTCATTGGATCCTCGATGTTCAAGAAATTATCAATTAATAAACATGCATGAAAATTTTCTAGACCACTACAATAATCAATGCATGATTCATTACCTAGAATTTCAATCAATGAAGAAAACTCAGAAAGGGGATCGAGGGAATGAAATGTTGTTTTTTCAGGGGAAGGAAGTACATCAATTGAATTAATAGAGAGAGATGAATGTTCTTATAAGGGGTGCTTCATGGCATCAAGGATGTTAAAGTGGAAAATGTCACCACCAGACTCCATAGATAATGTACCATTATGGACATTAATTATGGTTTTGGTGGTTTTCAAGAAGGGACTTTTCAATATAATTAGGGAATATCCATTCATCTTATCATCATCCATTTTAAGAACATAAAATTCAGAAGGAAAAATTAAATTTTGAACCCTCACAAGAACATCCTCTTACACACCAGAGGGGTGTGCAGTACTCCGGTAGGCCAGTTGAACAATAATTCTAGTGGGATTATGTTCCCTGACCTGTAATGTAGAGTAAATGGAGTGAGACATCACATTTATAGAGGCAACTAAATCAATCATAGAATTAGAAAAATAATACCCCCCTATGGTGCACAGAATTGACAATGTTCCAAGATCATTTCACTTTGTGGGAAGTGATGGCTCTATCAATGTTGAAACATTCCTCCCCAAGCTCACTTTCTTATCACCACAAAGTCCCTTTTTGTGTGTACACATCTCCTTTATAAAGTTGGTGTGCTGTGGAATTTTCTTCACAACATCAATCAATGAGATGTTAACCTTCACTTTCTTGAAAATTTCCAATACTTCCTTATCAAGTTCATAATCTTTTTATTTTCTTAGTTGGGTGGCCCTGCAAGGAAATGGAAGAGGAATGGTTGGGCTAGGTGACTCATCAATATAAAAAATATTCCCTTTGGAAGGGATTCTCTCAGGATAAGGTTCTTCAACATTTGGCACATTTTTAATGGTTGGGAAAGAGGTTTCCTAAGCAGGGGATGAATCTAATGGATGATTCATTTTACTTTCTATTTTTTTCCACTCCTAAGGGTGATGGAACTAACATTTCCTTTTTCCCTAGGGTTAACTACTGGTTGAGAGGGAATTTTACCTGACCCATGACTTTGAATTTCACCCACTGAGTTAGCTAGTTGGACTAATTGGGTTATGATATCTTGTATGGCAGCCTAAGTGGTTTTTTGGAATTGGATATTGTTGGAAGCCATTTGTTTCATCATATCTTCTAGGCTAGGCTCGGGTTTGGGAGGGGGCGGTTGGAAATGCCTTTGGGGTGGTTGAGGATTTCTGTGTGGTGGTGGTGGATGGCTACTCTGCCCTTGTTAGTTCCATGGTTGATGAGGCTAGTTTGAATACCCCCCTTGACAATTGAATTGGTTGACTTTCCACCCAGAGTTGGATAAATAGTACGGTTCTTACCTAAATGGTTGCTTATAGGGGAATCTTGGGAATATTTCCTCACAAATCTTAGAAGTTTCTCTCAATTGGGGTCATTGGTCAGAATAATGGGTGTTAGAAGAGCAGATTCCACCATGGATGGGAGGAGGAGATTTATATTTCCCTTGGGAGAGAGTGAGTTGTCGTAAAAGGGTACTTAATTATTCAAACCTTTTGTCCACCTTCTTCTCAAATTCTATACTTTTCACCTCATGGACACCTTGAATGGGTACGGTAGACCTTGTACCGAATTGTTGAGTGTTTTGCACCATGTTCTCAATCGTAGTTCATACAGCAATTGGGGTCTTATCTACCAATGAACCACCTGCAATAGCATTGATCATATTTCGATCAATAGGGATTAAACCTTCATAAAAGTATTGAATTAAAAGGTGATAACTTATTTGGTGGTGTGGGAAACTTGAACATAACCTTTTAAAGCGTTCCCAATATTCATGTAATGTTTCCCATTGATATTGGCTTATCCAACTAATTTCTTTCCTTATTGTCATATTTCGAGAGGCTGAGAAATATTTATAAAAAGAATTCGTTACTTGTCCACCCAGCCTCTTATTTGAGAATTAACATAATAAAGCCAATATTTTTCATTATCTTCTAAATAAAAGGGTAATTCTCTAAGATTTAATTGTTCTTCATCCACATTTTCAAGTTTTAATGTAGAAAACACAGTATGAAATTTTTTACATGCTTGTGTGGATCCCCTCCAGGAAGTCCATGGAATCTAGGTAATAGATGAATTAAACCAGATTTTAGTACAAAATTCGGTGCCTCACCATGCAATTGAATATAGGTGTGTTGGATATCAACATCAAGAGAGGTTAGTTATTTTAGGGTTCGACTATTTCAGCCATGTTATCACATTAATTTCAGTTTTAATGTTGGTTCTCGAAGAAGAAGAAGAAGAAGAAGGATCAAGATGAGTGTTGATGTTTTATGCGTCCTCCTTCACAGGTTCCTCTTGTGTATATCGGGGTCACTGATGTAGGATCCTCTCCGGTTCAGGTTCAAAAGGTTGTAAGTCTCTCAGAGTAGAACACGTCATACACCGAACCTACACAAGAAATAAATTATAACAAAAAAATAAATGTAAAGGTAGAAGATAAAACAAACAAACATTCACAAAATTTACAAAAAAAATATATCAAAAACATGCACTAAAACCAAAGCGCTCCATGGAAACGGTGCCAAAATTTGGCCGCATTGTCCTGACACATCAAATTGGTTGTGATTTGAAGATAAATTTATAGTCTAGGGAAGAACCTTGGTTATCTCTCAAGGAGTGTTGATAGTTTTAGATAATGTATTTATAATAAGAAGTACTACAAGAGGGGGTGGTTTTCAAAAGATATTTAAGTAAATTACTTAATTAAAATGTTAAATAGTTGATAAATAAAGGTGGTGTATTAATAATTATGAGAGAAGAAGATAATTTCAATTTCACTAAACATCTTGGATAGTTCATTGTTCCGAAAATTTAATATGGTTTTGTTTAATTCTTTGGTTGAAGGTTGTCAAGATCTTTACTACCCTCTTGCCTCTTCAAGTGATGCTTAAATAACCACCCCTTGACACAACAATCCTGTTGCCAAGATTTGGTTATCAATAATAGAATAAAAGGTCTACTAAATCATACTTAAATCTTATGTATGTGTGAGATAATTTGGATTATTTTGTTGTCCAATCGGAACAACCCAAGATTCCCACTTGAAATCTCAACCCTATTGGTGTTGAAAGAAAATGTGTTCCACTTAATTATATCAAATGAAATGTAATCATGGGAGAAGGATGTTAAGATACAAAATAATTTAAATATTCAATACACAAATTATAAAAAACTAGTATAAGAAAAATTGATGGAACTCCCTCCCAAGTTTGTGTAGCTCCCTCAAAATTATCGTCCACTGTTTAGCTCACCATCGAGAGGAGGAGGAGGCTTGGGTGGAACTCTTTCTTCATCCTTGACCCCCCTATGATGATAGGGGCCTCCAAAACTTCTAGGATGATGAAGATACTCCTATAGGACTCCAAAATGGAAGATCTTGGCTCCTGGTTTGAACTTACAAATGAGGTTCCCATTGTGTATTTTTATAGCCAAAATCAGACATGGTTTTGGGAACCCTGTTTTTGAGATACCACTAGTGTCATGGTTTTGGAATAGTAGAAATCCATATCACGACTTGACCAAAAGAGAAGAGTAGTTGGTCGGACTCTTGACTCTATCCTTTTGAATTCAAGCAGATTATGTCCCCTGGACAGAATGGTTCGGATGGGCCACCAGATGGCCGAATTAGGCTTCAGTTTTTTAATAAGAGTTGTATCCCATGATGTTTCGGAGAGGTCCACAAATATTCATCCCATTTGGATGCATGGTTGTTCCGTACTATTCAAAATAGTGAACATATATCCATGGGATGCCATGGAATTTGGACCATTTTTCTTCTGGATGATCTTCGGGCCTCCAAATCATCCCCATCTTTAATGAAAATATCAAAACAAGTATAATTTCCCTTTTTAACAATGATAAACATTATTTAATGGAATAAAACAGTAATTTTAATTTATTATTACATTTTGAATATTCATTACAAAACTAGTTTAAAATAGAGGTGTAAGGGTGGAATTGAATAGTGAATCACTATGCGATCAAATATGGAATAAAATATCCCCACATAATCCATTTTAAAATAAAATAGAAAACAGAAAATGAAATCTTTAAGTAAAGAGAAGGGTGGTTGATTCTCTTACCTTGTAGAGTAACTTTCAAAACATGTAGTTTTGGAACATGGGGGTTTGAGGACACCTTGTGAAGACTCATCGGTAGGTAATACCACTAGAACTTTGAGGATAATGAGTTTGGAATGAAAGAAAACAAAGGGGGTGAGTGGGTATTTATAGTAATTAAGAGGGAGTTTTTTATTAATTAAAAGGGACACCTCATTAGTGTTTTTTGAAAAACCATGGGCTTTCCCTTAATATTTTCCCATGGTATATGCCACATGGGACACCTCATGTCAAAAGTTATTGTACACAAGTTGATCAGCCTTTTATATTTAATTAATAAATCATTATGATGTCATTAAACTACCGAAAACTCAAAACTATATTTTTAATATTAATTGAAAATTCAAGTATTTTAGAAAAATACCAAAAATTCAACCTAACTATTTTTTGATGTGTATAATTCAAAAATAAAATCCATTTTTTGAAAATATTTTTTTATGTATTTTTAATTTAATTTTTAAATAAAATCATAGTTAATTCGGAAAATAACTATTTTAAAGATATAATTAGTTCTATATCACATTGAAAAATTAATTAAGATCTCATTATCTTATTACCTTAAGAAAATAAAATATTATCATTATTTACTATTTATATGGGTCATATAACTATTCATAGGGATATGTTACTATTCACAAAAAAATCATGTTGGTTGTATCAGACTCTAAATGATTTACTGGTCACAACTTTAGATGACCATTTTTTGAAATTCAAAACCTATAAGTGGAAAATTTATGTTTAATGGCTTGGTTTTGACTCTCTCTTAAATAACCAAGTTTTTTTTCAAAGGAACACGATGCTTTATGAAATATAGGCCATGAATAAAATGTATTTAATATAAGCATACCATAAAATGTTTGGGGTGTTATGTTATTCCCTCCTTCGGAAATTTCATCCTCAAAATTTTATGTATAAAACCAACCAAAAAGACGTGGGTGGTTCTTCTTCATAACATCCTCAGGTTCCCATGTTTCTTCCTCCATATTTTTTTATCCAAATAACCATTACAAGATGAGTTGTCTGGTTTCTCAATAGCTACTCCCTTGTGTCAAGGATCCTGATAGGCTCTTCACAGTATGAAAAATCAGGTTCTAGTTCTATTTCTTCATAGGTGAGTACATGAATTGGGTCTGACATGTATTTCTTAAACAATGACACATAGAATAACTCATTGACTTTGGAGAGACTTGGTGGCATTTCTAAATAGAAAGATATAGATCTAATTATTTCTAGAATATCAAATGGTTCGATGTACCTAGGGATTAGTTTCCCTTTCTTACCAAACCTTAAGACACCCTTCCATTGAGATACTTTTAGAATGACATGATCTCCCACTTGGAATTCCATATACTTTCTCTGATTGTTAGCATAACTCTTTTGCCTACTTTGGGATGATTTAATATGGGCTTGGATTGTCTTCAACTTTGTCGTGGCCTCTTCAATATGTTCTGGGCCTATAAGTTTCCTCTCACCAACTTCGTCCCAAAAAGTTGGAGTTTGAATTCTTTTTCCATATAATGCTTCATATGGAGCCATTTGAATACTAGAATGGAAACTTTTGTTGTATGAAAATTCCACTAAAAGAAAGTATTGATCCCACATACCTTGGAAGTCAAGAGAGCATGACCTCAACATGTCTTATAGAGTTTGAATAGTTCTTTCAGACTGTCTGTTAGTTTGGGGGTGATAAGTTGTACTCATACGAAGCTCAGTATTCAATGCCTTCTAGAGACTTTTCCATAGTTTTGATGTAAATAGAGGATCTTAATTATACATAATAGATAGAGGTGCAACATTAATTCTTAAAACTTAATTAATATTAAGTCTTTCCTGGTTCTCAAGTGGTAAATCCTCTCTTATAGGAAGGAAATGTGCTGATTTTGTGAGATGATCAACAATTAACCATATTGCATCATTCTTTCTAGACGTCCTCGGTAGTTTGGTGAAAAGATCCATCGTAATGTTATCCCACTTACACATAGGAATAGGTATATGTTTCATCAATCCTCTAGGATGTTGTCTCTCGTCCTTCACTTGTTGACAAACTAGACACCTTGACACGTAGTCAGCAATTTCCTACTTCATATTATCCCACCAGAAATATTCCTTCATATCTCTATACATCCTTTTACTACCCATGTGTATAGATAAATTTGAGGTATGAGCATTATCTAATAGTTCCCTTTTTATATCAGGTACTTATGGAACACATAAACTCTTCCCAAACTTCAGATCTCCTTCCTCACACACGAAGTATTCCAATCTCCCATCCTTAACAGCAATAATTTTCTTGTGTATATTTTCATCATCAGGTTGAGAGATTTTTTATGCTCTATAATAAAGATGGTTTAGAAATCATTTGAAAGAGGAAATATTTTCCCCTTCATTAACAATTTCCATATCCATATTTAGTAGATCCACGAATATAGGACCTCTCTCAATCATCATTTGAGTCAGAAGTCCATGATCTTTTCTGTTTAATGCATCTGCCACCTTATTTTCCTTTCCTGGGTGGTAGTGTATTGAACAATCGTAATCTTTGAGTAACTCGCACCATCTCCTTTTCATCATGTTGAGTCCTTTTTGTGTGAAAAGGTATTTCAAACTCTTGTGATCTGTGTATATCTCACATTTTCACCGTAAAGATAATTTCTCCATATCTTCAGAGCAAAGATTACAACTGCTAACTCAAGATCATGTGTTGGATAATTTTTCAAATGAGAATTCAACTGCCTTAATGCATAAGAAATAACTTTACCATTTCTCATAAGGACGCAACCCAACCCATTCATTGATGCGTCACTATATATTAAAAATTCATCACTTCAAGATGGAAGATTCAAAATTGGAGCATTGACGAATATTCTTTTCAATTCTTAAAAGAATCATGTAAATTCTTTTGTCCAAAAAAACATAAATCTTTTATGTATGATCTTGGTTAGCGGGTTACCCAGTCAGGTGAAATTTTGAACGAAATGTCGATAATAACCTGCTATGCCAATAAAACTACATACCTCGGTTATGTTTGTTGGCATGTGCCAATCTTGGATTGCCTTTTTCTTCACAGGATCAACTAGGATTCCATCCTTAGAGATAAAATGGCTTAGAAAAGAAACTGACTGAATCCAGAATTCCCATTTTCTAAACATCCCATATAATTCATATCTTTTAAGAGTTTTCAGAGTAATCTGTAAGTGAGCCTCATGATCTTCATAGCCTTTTGAGTATACCATAATATCATCTATGAATACCACAACAACGTTATCAAGATATTCCTTGAAATCTCTATTCATTAAATCCATGAAAATAGAGGGTGCATTAGTCAATCCAAAAGGCATCACTGTAAACTCATAATGCCCATACCTGGTTTGAAATGCTGTCTTAGGAATATCTTCCTTCCTCACATGTAGTTGATGATATCCGAATCAAAGGTCAATCTTCGAAAAGTATTGATCTCCATTAAGTTGATCAAATAAATCATCAATACGAGTAGTGGATACTTATTCTTTATTGTAATAGCATTGATTTCCATATAATCAATGCATATCCTCATGGGTCCATCTTTCTTTTTGACAAACAAGTCCAGGGCTCCCAAGGGAGAAACACTAGGTCAAATAAATCTGTTGTCACTCAACTCCTCTAGTTGTTTCTTTAGATCCACTAACTCTATATTGGCCATTCTATAGGGGGTCTTTGATATAGGTATTTCACCAAGAATTATGTCAATGGAATACTCAATTTCCCGCTTTGGAGGATGTCTAGGTAAATCCTTTGGAAACACATCAATGTATTCTTGCACTATATTCACATCTTCAATTTGAAAATTTCTTTCCTCACCCATAGATATTGGGTTATCTTCCTATCCAAGAATTGCATTCAATATAGTTACTGGGGGTGGGTCT
The DNA here is from genome assembly GCA_963277665.1 of Viscum album. Lineage (NCBI taxonomy): Eukaryota > Viridiplantae > Streptophyta > Magnoliopsida > Santalales > Viscaceae > Viscum > Viscum album. The sequence continues at coordinate 1,145,582,029 of OY728142.1, read as the reverse complement.
AGATAAGAATCATGTGGCGAGGTCTCTACTATAAATATAAGATATTCTACACCTTTTTCAAAAATTGTAATTTTTTTCTTCAAATAAATCTTCGCATAATAGTTTGACAACCAATTCATACCAAGAAATATACGAAAGTCATTAATTGGTATAATGATATGGTTAGCAACTAACTCATGTTTATGTGTCACAAGGGGGACTAGTTGACATGCCTTTGTTGCAATGATGCATCCCCTAGGAGTTTTGACTCATAAATCCTTTATTAAATCAAATTGGACATGTCTAATTTTCTTGGAAAAATGGGAAGATATAAATGAATGTGATGATCCAAAATCAAATAAAGTGTTGTCTATGTTTGATGAAACAATTAAAGTACCTACCACCATATCATTAGGAACTTCAACTTCCACGGTTGTAATCTCATAAGCTCTCCCTTGCTCTCTTTTATTTTTCTAAGGCATGTTTCCTTAGAGATTAGGACACTCATTTGCATAGTGTCCCATCTCTTTAAAATTGTAGCATTTAACATCATGAAATTGTTTCTTACCCTTGCATTCATGAGATAGATGACCCTTTTCTCCACACTTATAGCAGACTCTCATGCCTTTGAAGCATTTCCCGAGATGATTCATTCCATAGTTCTAACATAATGGGAATTTTTTTTATTCACCTGTTCTTCTTTAGAACTTCACCTTTACCTTAGTTATCAGAGTACCACTTTTTATCTTGGTTTCCCTTAAAAATTTTTGATCTATAAAATTCTTTTTCTATTTTGATGGCACTTTAAACAATTTCATCATATGATGAAAATGTTTGAGAAACTAGTTCCCTTGAAATACTTGGCTTAAGACCTTCAAATAAATGATCAATCTTGTCTGCCGAGTCATGTACATAATCTATGGCATACATGGATAGCCTTGTGAAGGTAGCCTCATACTCTGCAAAACTTTCTTCTTCCCTTTGCATTAATCCAGGGAATTTCCTCTTCATTTCGGTTCATTGCTCCCGAGAGGAATATTTTTCAAAGAATATTCCCTTAAAATTCCTCCATTATATATCTTCCATTTCTTATTTCTCCATGGTATTCTGAATCTAGGACCACCATTGATCAGCATCACCCTTGAGACAATATACTACCAGTACTACCTTTTTATTTACATTACATCTTAATGCCATGAATATCTTTTCAAGGGACTTGATCCATTTCTCAGTAACCACTGGATTAGTAGTCCTGCTGAAAGATGTGGGCTTCTACCACATGAAACGATCCAACATAGGCATGGAATGGTTATTTGTTATAACCTGAGTAAGTTTCCCCAATATGGTCATGATCTGATCTTCTCCAACATTTACTATGTTGACTTTCTCAATGGGGAGATCCCAACATTGCCCACGAGTATTGATTCCCTCTTATTCTATTAGATTCCATTTTAAAATAATGGAACACAATAAATTATGGTATGAATCATAATGTATAATCTTAACTTAACAAAATACATATCGTAAATTGAGATCCTATGCATGGCTAATCCCATAATCAGAAAAAATGGTTTCTTTTATGAATAATTTAAATTTCAATCCTTCATAATGTCTTGTAAAGAAAATATGAATTATCATAATAATATCCCCTAGGAGTGTCGTATTCAAGAGTGCAGAAAAACCCGTTTTTGTGTAATAGGATACCTGGGTCAAGCCCGAAACTCCTTGTCAGAGCTTTCACCCCTAGGTACATCTGTGTCAGAGACACCTCTACCTGCTCGTATCCAGACATGGATGTATTTTCTAAAAGGATTCACCTAACACATTCCTTACCAAAATACCAGGATATTCTTGTATGATTATCCTCAAATACTACCTTAGGTCTTTGTTCCCTAATATACATTTCCTACTCTAGTTTCCAAGTTTTCTACTAAACTTCCTCTGATACCAACTGTAACACCCTGACCCCTCTAGACAAGAGTCGGTGCATTAGTTGTTATATTGGAATGGTTAGAAGGAATGTAAATCCTGAATGAACAATAGGTTTATTATTATTTAAGAAACTAGATACATATATGTAACCCAAATTATATTGGAAAAGTGTATAAAATACAAAATATAACAAAAACTAAAAACTGAATCCCTAGAAACTCAATAAATGATATCCTATTCATTAGCTATTGAAGGTAAAAAATTTGATGGGGTGAGATAAAATTCCCATTAAGGGTTACAAAGAGAGGAATCATGAATAAATAATAACTGAATCATAAAAAATTTGATATATCAATATGGCATGGTGAATAAATGAAAACTCACACCATTAATAAACTGAGAATGAAACAACATCCATAAGTTTTTTTATAGTGAATATCTCATGGATAATAATAAATGATAATGAATAAATAGAATTCTTGATAATTTGATGTCATGTATCTGGAACATGATACCATAATACCATTAAAACGGTTTAGTTATGTGGGTAGAAACCTATCTGATTTTTGGAAACAAACTCGAAGGGTTAGTCACTAACTGATTTGTCTCATGAGACCTGTTGATGCATCGAGTGGCTATAGTGGGACCCACCCGCAACTTAATGTCCAAAGCATTATTTATACATTGATTTAATATAAGATCAATATGCCTTTTCAATATCCTAATAGAGTAGAGAATACAGATTCATCAATATATCCACAGCTAAAATAACATCCCAATTATACACCATATGTAAAATGGTATACGGTTTAGACAATAAACATATCCATGATATGAGATAATTGATATTTAAAAGAAATATAATTTCAAATGAAAATTTATCTCAAATGGGTAGTATGTACACCACATAAGGATTATTAGGTGCACAATACAAAGTTAGTCACAACAAAATGGTAGTTGAGACAAAGTCCCATACCACAATGTAATCGGTCGAATCATATGACCATGACTTAATAACCACCAAATGAATCATTGAATAACATGAATATAAATAGAATAATGTTATTATATATGAAATTTTAGTACACATATACCACATACAAGAAATAAATGGTGAACAATTGAAATCTCACAGAATTAAAAGTGAGATGAGAAACCCCTTACCTTATGCACGAGTGTGTTCTTAGTTTGTTTGAATGACCGAAATAATAAAATTAACTTCATTAAATAATAATTACATCACCTTATATACATTTAATTATTTTATTATATCCTTATTAGGTTCATTCATGACCCTTTTTATGGGTTTAAGAGGTTCAATCTTATTGTTATGGAAACATTTTCTTCCTTGGTTTTCATGATTCGTTTACATGCATTCATGAATGGAAGTTTGTCTGAAATGTGGTTAAACAAACAGAATTATTAATATATATTATTAGTTAAATTAATGATATATAAATGATCTTATAATGATTTAGGGTTATATACTTGAGGATGAATCATTAGTTAAATGTTATTGATAAATTCTTGGATTTAGCTTGGTAGTTTTGTGTACAATGGACTTGTTTTGTATTATTATTCCATATTATGAGTGTGTAGGGATTCCAGAACATTAATGAGATGAAATAAATATATTATGATCGAGTTCAACCATAAAAATGGTTTCTTGACCATAATTAAATATGGTAACGAAAATTGAGAACCCGTCGTCCTTGAATGTGATAAATTACAAATCTCAAACGGTGTTTTTATTTTTAGTATAAGAGGAGGGGGAAAGAGAGATGATGATGAAATATTATATTAGAATAATATAATTCCAGTTCATGTAAGGTATTATAATATTCATAGAATTTGGATGAGGGGATATGAGGAAAGAAGTATAAAAGAAAGGAACTCAAAATAAGAGAAAAGTTGAGAATCTGTTACAAAAATTCGGCATCCTAATGGCATCACATAAAATTTAATAAAATGGTTTGATGAGAGAAAGGGGGTATCTGATCACTCTTACATAATATTTTCTATTAGAGTAATATGTAATAAAATATCCCCACATAATCAAACTGAACATAAAATAGAAAACATAAAATGAAATCTTTATGAAAAGAGATGGGTGGTTGATTCTCTTACCTTGTAGAGTAACTCCCAAAACATGAAGGTTGGGAACTTGGGGATTTTATGACACCTTGGGAGGACTCCTAGGGAGGAAATACCACCATAACTTCTAGGATAATGAGTTTTCAATGAAATAAAACAATTTGGGTGAGTGGGTATTTATAGTAATTAAGAGAGAGTTTTTTATTAATTAAAAGGGACACATCATTAGTGGTTTTTGCAAAACCGTGGTTTTGCCCATGGTATTTGCCCATTGTATTTTCCAATTGGGACACATCATTTCATAAGTTACTATGAAAGAGTCTACCAGCCTTTTATATTTAATTATTACATCATTATGATGTCATTAAACTACCGAAAACTAAAAACTGTATTTTTACTATTCACACAAAATTCAAGTATTTTACAAAAATCCCAAAAATTCACCTTAACCATTTTTCGACGATTATAATTCAAAAATGATATCCATTTTTGAAAATAATTTTCTATGTATTTTTTATTTATTTTTTAAATAAAATCATAGTTAATTAAAAAAATAACCATTTTAAAGATATAATTAGTTCTATATCACATTGAAAAATTAATAAAGATATCATTATCTTATTACCTTAATAAAATAAAATATTATCATTATTTACTATTTATAAGGGTCATATTACTATTCATATCACTATTCATAGGGGTATGTTACTATTCATCAAAAAATCATGCTAGTTCTATCAGACTCCAAATGACTTACTGGTCACAACTATATATGACCATTTTTTGAAATTCAAAACATAGAAGTGGAAAATTTATATTTAATGGATAGGTTTTGACTATCTCTTAAATAACCAAGTGTTGTTTCAAATGAAAATAGTTCTTTATGAAATATAGGCTATAAATAGAATGTATTTAAGAGAAGAATACCATAAATTGTTTGGGGTGATATATCATATGTCTACGATGGGTGATATTTTTGAAGAACTAAGTGGGATACGATATAGATATTTTATGAACATGTCTTTTATGTTTCCAAGTTCCCAAAGATACTGGACCTAAATCATCCTAGATTAATCAATATGTTATGTAATGGATATTCATATATTAAGATGTAATATCTATGTATTAAAATTCTGAGTTGCTATAATAGTCACCAAAATTGCATCGTGCTTCAGAAGTGTCCATTTTAAGTCAGTGAAAAAACCTATGGAAATATATTCCTATTTCCATACGAGTATGGGCATAAACTATAACATGACTTTTTATCATTGGTGTTAAAAAATTTCCTCATGGAAGGTGATCCATATCATAACATATTCAGTCAATTATCAATTAATACACAACCACAAAAAATGGGTCTCCATTACCCTATACATCTTCTAAATTCCTAGGACAACCTCCCATTTTGAATGGTGATAGGCATAAAGAATCTATTCTTGGCATGATTTAATGACTACAATTTGATCCAGAAAACAAATTACATAACCTAGGGATATACATATGAATTGATAGCCCTACAACCTTTTTGAAATTAGATACATGTATTATTAACAAAAAATATAAACTATAACATTATTTCAAATATCTATAATATGATCTTAGTCTCCTTTGAGATCTTAATACAATATAGGATTACCCAGGGACATACATAAGAAAAGGGGTGAGATATAAATCCTAGTAAGGGAATAATCAAGCATAACATGATGAAATATAATACATGTGATTCAAGTAGCATATCATGACAACATAAAAGGAGATAACTATATACATAAAAATTAAATCATTACACAAGTGGATGATGTCATAATATCCAGAAATCATAGGAATGTGGAAAAGACAAAAAATATGAAATCATATAAATTAGTTGAGGATAAACTCTAACACATAATAACATATTGTACTTAGGATAACAACCTATAAACCATATATGGTATCTCATGAGATGAAAACATTACCCAATGCATTAGAGAGATATCAATGAGAAACCTTTATATATATACATTTACAAACCATAGTGGTATCCCTTCCTAAGAATAAATCCTAATCTAGATCTTGATGCATTATAGTATACCACATATACTTTCCCTTGTTCGGGTAAGATTAGGATAAGTTCCAAAGTGGGATAAGCTTTAATATCCTAAAACAATTTCATAAAAATATCAATCTACCTAAATTGAATAGCTTTCGAAGTCAGATAATTAATAGGAGAATAAATTATTGAGAATTCATGGAAAAAGTGATGATAATAACATTATAAACCTAAAAATATATGTATCTCAAAGACATTCTTAGTTAGTTTCCAAGAAATAATTATTTCTATATTTTTAGGATGAAATGTTATACCTCTTTTAGAAATTATATGACCATGGAAAAAACCTCTTGTATCTAGAATTTAAACAATATATAGTTTGTTCCCACACAATATACCCAATATAATTTTTATGTGCTTATCAGGGTTATTTCTAGATCAAGAGTATACTAAAATATCATTAAAAATATCATAATAAACGATTTAATATAATTGTGGAAGATACTGTCCATTAAGGCCAGGAAAACTATAGGTTAATTTTTTAGTACGAAGGGAATGAATACACATTTGTAGCTACTATAATGGATTTAAAAAGAATTATTTAGAATGTCCTCTTTCCTATCGTAGAGTCGGTAATACCCAAATCATATATCAATTTTAGAGAACCATTCGAATCCCTTCAATTAATTGAACGGTTCATTGATTTGAAGTAAATCATAAAAATTATTGTTTATAACTTGATTACATTTATAATAGTACACACATCATCAAAGTGAACCATCTACCTTATTTATAAAAATGGGTAGAGTGGCTCATGGTGAGGTTCTTGGTCTAATAAATCCATTTCTTTCCAGTTCTTCATGATGGACATGTAATTCCTAAATTTTTATTTGTCCCGTTACATATAATGGAAGTGAAATATGAATCTTTATTTTAATTATATCATTATAAAGTCAATTTCCCATTTAGGTGTTAACCCAAACAAATCACACAGAAACACATTAGGGTTTTAGTATACTATAGCTGGAAGAATCAAAGTACCATTTTCATAGATAAAACCAAAAGCCATCATTCCAACCTAGTTCATGTAACATCCCATCCCTAATCATTATCTTGAGAAGTTGGTAGACCATTATTTAGCCTTAGGTGACATCCCTAAGGCACCAAATGTTGACAATAAGTACCAAGGGCTTCAACAACATATGACAAGTGATTTTCCCTTTGAGAAAAACAAATACAAGTATACAATATACAAACAACCACTAAATGATGAATGAGAATAATGAATACAACTCAAGTGATCATAACAATAATAGAACATACCATAGTACAATGTAGAAACCACAAACAATATCATAGTATAAAGAAGAAGACAAAACCAACAAAATTTAAAGACTCTATAGACACCACTGTATAGCTCCCAACATGCTCAAAGCTCCAACTCCACAAACCATGAACAAGGTATCATGATGCAACACTAAAGAAATGAGATACCTTGCCTTTACCCATGTCTCGATAAACAATATATTCAAATGTACCAAAGATCCCAGGTTGTGGGTGGGTAATGAAACTCAGTAGGTTTTCCCAAAATTACTTCCATATACATGCATCTAAGATATAACATGTTACCACATTTTTATAAAAAAATTATATAATACCATTGAAAATAGTTTTTATCAAATAATTAGAGAAGTTTTCATACCAAAAATCTTTCCATGGAAAGACACCAATCAATTATTTTAAACCGTTTTCATTTATTTTTAGCATACCCAACCATGATTCACACACACACACACATTCCCCACCGACAATTCCATATTCATGGGCGGTTTCTTATCCACCAAAAAATTCAACACTAAATGGATAATATCTGTGTTCCACAATGGAAAACACCCATAATCCAGGGTCACATCCCTTTTACCCAAATGGTAGACACCCCTTTTTCTGGGTCACATCAAAAGCATGAACTTACACCAACCCGTGTATGCCAAAAAATTTCCAAACCAACCATTTCATGCCATTTCAATAAAAAACTATCTTTTATTGAAAAACATTTCTATAAGACTATTTACATATATCAAAGAAAATCATATTTTAGAATCATTATTTTAAAATCCTGAAACAACAAACTTCTCACAACAACTAATTTTCTATTATTCCATAAACCATCACTAAATAGGGTTTCTATAAAGATTTTCACAACAATTTCACAATACAATTAAATAAATTTAATCAATTTGAAATAAATAATTATATTTATAATCAAGAGGAGTTGATAGTGAATCCAATTACCTTACAAACTTAGGGAAAAAATGAATAATGACATAAAAACACCAACAAATTGAGTTGAAATTCAAAAAATATTCTTTAGATAGTGTTCCCTCTCAACAAAACAACCATATATCACCATGATTAGGATCTCAAAACCAAGATCCACCCCTAATGGATTGGATCTATCATTCCATGAGATGGAAGAATAATAAACAAAGGAAAAAACCACGAATGAAGTCTTACCAAAGAATATAGCCTCCAACGCACCAAGAAACACTAATGGATCACTCTTAGATCGAAGAGAAGGGTATCCATAGCATTTGGGGGGATTGTAATTCGAGTTAAGGTAAAATTAAGGGGGGAATCCATTTAAGGGAAAATAAAAATTAGATCCACAATTTTTAAATATAATTTTTCACGACACTTGGTTATCTTTCACAATTAGGAAAACTATGCGCTAACAGTGCGGTGGCTACTTCCTCAAGGATCACCTCACACGATTAGATTAAACATTTAGAAAAGTTATTATCAAACCTTAACAAATACATCTATACCCATTTTTAAGGTTCATTATAGGTGTCTATAGGATTTGAACAAACTTTACGATGAACCATACGCCTACCCAAAGACCAATGTTTCATTTTTCACGATTTCCTAGAGGTGTTTCATGGTTTATACTAACCTTTATCAAACAATAAACCTCAATAAAATACCCCAAAAAACACACAAAAATCACTTTAAAACTACAAAACTTAACCCAATTACATTACAAACTTAAAATACATAAATAAAGGGTTACTTAGTTGAAACTATAGGTGAGTAATTCTCCCATCCATTGGTTTTTCCATCCTCTAAAATTTGAAAAAAAAACATTGGATTGAAAGAGTTAGGTATATTACTCAATCATTTCTTTTCCCAATCACATGTTTCTTCCTAAATCCTACATTGTTTCTACCAAATCGTTCACTAGACTGATGGGTTTTCTACATAAGAATTTATCTTGCCTATCCACAATCAACACTAGCACATGAACCAAGGAAGCATCTGGTTCATGGTAAGTGTGATCTCATAGAATCACATGGTCCGGATTTGGATGATAATTTTTTAATTGAGATACATGAAACACATTATGAAATGAAATAAACATCGGTGGAAATAAAAACTGATATGCCACCTCACCAACCCAGTCAAGTATCTCAAGGGGCCTTTATATCAAGGAGATAACTATTGTTATATGATAACTCCACTAACACTATGTGCTCTTCCCATGTGGCACCAAAATTCATTACATGAGTCTGAATCATGTATTCAAATGTTTGTTTCATCCTTTTAGATTTTCTATTCATCTAAGGATGATACACTGTACTCATAGTCAACTGAGTCTCAAGGGATTATTGTAAGGATTTTTTGAAATGAGACGTAAAACTCAAATCTTTTTATGAACTATCAAAACTACTATTCCATTCTTCTTGACCAATGATCAAATATAGATTTTGGAAAAGTCCCCCACTATATTAGATTAATAAATAATGATGAAATGGGAAGAATTTGTGAGCTGGTCCAATATCACCCATAAAGAATCATATTTCTGAACCATCCTTGGAAACCTATAAAAAATTCGTAGTTATTTTCTCCCATTTCCAAACAGAACTAGGTAAATAATTTATCATACCTAATGGATTATAGTTCTCTAACATAACCTGTTAATAGGTGAGGAATATTGAAACAAACTTAGCCACTAATATTTTCCTGAAAACCCAAAAAAAACATTACTTTATGTTCCTTTTAAATCTTTCATAATATAGGATTAACAGCCTATCTTGAATGGTGGTATGCATGAAGATGTTTCTCCTGAAAATACACAGTTACGACCATATGATCTAGAAAACACAACACTGAACTCCCATATAGCTTCCATCCCTCAATGTTCTCCCCACTATTAATTTCTTACCTCATCGAAACACATTAAAAAATGGATTTAGGTGCATCTTTAACCTTTTCCACCAAACCAGGAAAACATTGCTAGAAAGAAAAATGCAACAATACCTTGGTCTCCACAATCTATGTGTATATTGGATATCAATGACATCAACTTAAACTGATCTGAAGCCTATTTTTCGAAATGTCCATATGAATTTATTCTTAATTTTTCTACCACCGATTTTTATTTACACATCGTATACATCAAGTCAAATTCAAACATTTAGAGATACTCTATTTATTTTTTTGTCTCAGGTTCAAATACATTTTCAAGAAAATTTGTTTCATGCTCTTATCATCTATAAACACTATAAATTTCTCACAAAAAAAGATAATGATACCAAGTCATCAAATAATGAACTACATTATCTAACTCCAAATCGTGTGTTGGGTAGTTCTTTTAATGAAACCATAACTTCTATGAGACATAAGAAACAACATGATCTATTTTCATGAGAACAAATCCCAATCCAGATCCCAAAGCATCACAATATACCACATACCCTTGTCCTAATTATAATAATATCACAATCGATGACAATGTAAGGAGAACATTAAGATCTTGAAAATAATTCTGGTATTTGTCATTTCATTAGAATATAATTTTTTTTCAAGGCCATCATAGGTATATGTAGTCATGAAAAATCATGAAAAAAATGTTTTTAAAAACCATCCAGACCAAGGAATATGCATATGTAAAAGATATTCTTTGGTGGTTTCCAAGAGATTACAACCCCTATCTTTTATCAATCTATAGAAGAACCAATTTTAGAGATTACATGGACAAGGAAACATACCTATTGTATCCATAATCACACTTTGATAATATGGAATACAGACATCGATCCTATAAGATTCCCAATAATGTCTCCAAGTTTTACTAACACACATACCTTCTCCTAGAATACACTAATATGTCATCCAAAAATACAAACACAAAATAAACTAGATACCATTTAAAAATATGATTCATCAAAGCCATAAATATAGATGGTGCATTAATAAGACCAAAAGGCATAACTATATACCCATAATGGAATTTTTTACTACTAAAATCCGTTTTCCGAATATCCTCCTTCGGAACCCACAATTGCTGATATCCAAAATAAAATTCAATTTTAGATAATCACTAGGATCCCCTAAATTGATCGAAAATATCATCAATGAATGATAGTGGATATAAATTCTTTAACATAACCTAGTTACACTTATGATAATCCAAAAACAATTGAAGAGTTTCATCCACTTTTTTTATAAACAAAACTAGTGCTTCGCCATAGCGACGTGCTTGGATGAATGAACCCTTTGTTTTCAAACTCTTCCAACTAAAATTTCAATTATTGTAATTATATTGGTTACATCTAGTAAGATATAAGGAAAATAGGACTATTCCCTCTAAGGAGATCAATCTTAAACTCAAATTCTCTTATGTGTTGAAAACCTAAGAAATTCTTAGGAAAAACATCCAAATACTGATTAACATCTATTAGAAAACCATTATTCTTGATCTCATCCATCGATCCCAAATTCAACACTACCCAATGATAAAATACAGCTCCAAATACTAGTTCAAAGAAGCCTGATTCACCCACCTTTACATTTTGGTCTCTTCTAAAGAGATACTCAACATCACCATTAGTCTTAAAACTAACCATTCAGGTATAATAATTGATGTGAGCTTAGAACATTATTATCCAATCCATACCCAGTATTATTTCATAGAGATCTATATCTAGAAAAAAAAATCCCAACTCAACTTATCTCCATCAATTTTTATTGAACATGCTTTTCACATAAAGGTTCAACATTCTATTTATCCAATAGGAGATTGATTTTTCAAAATAGAAGGAAACGAATCAACATGAAAGCCTAGAAAATCAAAAACATGAGAAGAAATAATCCAATGGGATGCACGTATTTCAAAAAAATCTTGCGTAAGGTTAGAATTAAAAATAATCATACCTATCACCATATTTGTTCCAGACTGATCATCCATAATAACTTTATCATCTCCATACAATTTCTTACTCACTACACTTTGTTCTTTATTACCCTGTTGAGATGGAACATGTTAAAAATTCATGGTATTCCTAGAATCACCATGGCTATATTAGTTCCTCTAATGAGAATTATTCTACTGCTCTCATACCATCAAGGAATACAACATCTATGAAACATGATATGTGTCTTGAAAACCCAACCGTTGAGCAATATGAATATATCACAGAAGATTCCTCATCTGGTTTTAGTTGTGGCATGTTATATGTGGTACTATGAAATCTACATTCATGTGATCAAAATAATCACAATGAAAGAATATAAGTTTACCCTTGGGTCATCAAGGAAGATTTACTAATCCAACCATCTGATATTGTTGTCCCTATTCTACTTATTCCTAATAGTAGAGTTCCCAATATGTACTATAGGTATAAATACGATTCCTACACCCATAGTTCCTGAGATGTCACTATATTCCAACATCGTTCTATTGACCATCTATATATAATTTTTTATACAAAACATTATAATATTTTAGCAAATTACTTACCCGAGCCCTGATTCAAAAAATCATGCCTTCATGGATTCACATGATTCAACTTTTGGTTAAAAGTAGACTAAATTCATAAATTTATCCACTATGTATGTCACTGTGAGGTTATCCATCTTCAAGATGAAACATTATACTGTTCTAGAAATTCTGAAGGTTTAAAGAAAGAATTGTTTATTAAAAAATTATTCAAAATACTCCCACAAAATTCCCTGTTATAATTTATCCTAAAATGGTAAATCACAACACTGGTGTGATAGATCCTCTAGAATATATGTTTCTTAACTGACTTTAAGATATGCTAGTGTGCTAAGAAAATTAAAGATCTGATTAATCCAATTCATCCATGAATCTACTTTCATTGGTTCAGAATCACCCTTGAAGATGGATGGATTCTTCTTTTAAAACTGAACAAAATGATCCATTTTTCTTGGTTCACCCTTCATGTTCCCTCTATCCATATCCTGAAGGTCTTGGACTATAATTTGAACTAGATTTTGGTTCACATGTAGCTCAGTTAAAACCACATTCTCTTTACCCTCTTCTACATGGTTTCTTCTATGCCAACCAAGTTCCATTTTTAATAAAAAAACAAACATCATAAGTATCACTCTCTAGAAACTGAAGGAATAGAAATTTTGAATTTATTATATCACATATGTCAAAAACATTCTTTCTAAAATTCAATACTTTATATTTTCATCCTTTTTTTTGAAAATTCCACCATTTTAATTTTCAATTTTTTTTGAAAATACCACAATCACGCCTTTAAAAATAAAACCATTTTCAACTATTTTCAAAAAATGATACTTTTTTACCCAATAAAAATCATTATACAAAATGAAATATTTAATCATAATGGAAAGTCATTTATATCAATGCATGTAATTCTATTCTCATTTTCTCAAACCATGAAAATGATATAACAACTCCTAGAAGTGTCTCAAGACACTCATGTACCCAAACTCCATTGTAACATGATGTTTGGTATAAATAGGTTATATGAAACTTTTTATGCTCTACATTTCATGTTCTAATGATCCTACTCCTTTCTACCAATCCAACTTGAGTACTAATCAATAATGATTTGTCCAACTCTAAGACCAATAAAATATTACCATTTGCAGGTCAAGGACTGAACTAGAAGATACTAGTTATCGTAAAATAAAAGACAGACTAGCCAAGACTGATACCATTTGTAACATCCTACCCCTTCTCATTGACTTGAGAAGGAAGTGGAATATTACATGGCCTTAGTTGACAGCCCCAATGCAATAAAGGCTGAAAATAAATTCCAAGGGCTTTATCAATAAATGGGGTATGATTTTCCATTTGAAAAAATAATGAAACCAAGTATAAAATAATAGAAAAACCACTAAATTTTGCATGTAAATAATGTATTCAACTCAAGTAATCACAACAAAAATGGACTATAAAGAAGTATAATGCAGAAACCAAAACCAATATCAGATTATAAAGAGAAAAACAAAACCAAAAAAACTCAAAGACTCCAAATACACCACTCCAAAACTAACAACATGCTCCAAGCACCAAATCTACAACCCACACCCAATTTATTAGGATTAATAACTGATGAAATGAGATACCTTTAATTTACCCATATCTCGATAAACCATATTTTCAAACACTCCAATGTTCCCAAGAAGGGGACGAGTAATGAAACATAGTAGGTTTTCCCCAAATGACTTCTCTACTCATGCCACTTAGATAGAACATTTTATCACATTTCTATAAAAAAATGTATATAAAACAATTAAAAATAGTTTATATCAAATAGTTAATATAGTATTACAAACCAAAACCCTTTCCATGGAAAGAAACCAATAATGCCTTTTAATCGATTTTCATTCCTTTTTGTCTTACCCAACCATGATTCACACACACACACACACATGAATTCTATGGAGATAATTCAATACGCATGAGAAATTTCTCATCCATACACCAATTCATCACTAAGTAGACAATATCGATATGCACCAATGGCATACGCCCCTTATCCAGGGTCACGTCCCTCATACCCCAATGTCACACACCCCTATTCAAGGCCATGTCTAAATAATTAACTCACACCCACCCATGTATGCCAGAAACATTCCAAACCAACCATTTCTATCCGTTTTAATAAAAATTCCACTTTTAATGAAAACATTTCTATCAAACCATATTCATAAATCATATTGAATCATATTTTAAAATCATCATTTTAAAATCATGAAAAAAATCACTTTTCACAACAACAAATTTTCCCTAATTCTACAAAACATCACTAAAGAGGGTTTCCATAAATATTTTCACAAAAAATTTACAATAAAATTCAACCAATTTGAAATAAATACATATGGTTTTAATCATTAGGAGTTTTCAGTGAATCCAAAAACCACACAATCTTAGGAGAAAACAAATAAGAGAACACAGATGCCAACAAATTGGGTTGAAAGTCCAAAATCCCATATTAGGTCTTGTTACCTATAAAAAACACAACCATATATAATCATTATTGTCTTATCAAAACCTAGATCTTTCCCTAGTGGATTGAATATTTCATTACCATATGGGAAAGAAGAATAAAACAAGGAAAAAACCAAGTACGGAGACTTACCATGTAACCCGGCCTCCAACGCACCAAGAAATGCCAATAGATCACTCCTGGATCAAAGGGAAGGGCCTCCACATCCTTTGGGAGGTTAGAAATTTGATATAGTGTCTACCTAGGGGGAAAATAAACATAAATGGGGAAATCCTAATTAGATCCACAATTTTTAGATCAAATGTTTCACGACGCATGTTCAACACACACGGTTAGTGAAACCATTCACTAACCATGCATTAGCCACAACCTCAATAAGAACCTTTCATGGATGGATGGAATGGTTAGAAAAACATTTCCCTAACCATACCAAAGAACTCTATCCCCATTTTCATTGTTTCTCTTGGGTGGATGCACGATTTGGACAAACTTTGAACCTAATCATGGCCTACCTAGAGCCCACTATTTCAATTTTCATGGCTTCCTGGAGGTGTTTCAAAGTTTTTAATAACTGTTCTAAAACTGTAAACCTCTATAAATTCCTTAAAAATACTCCAAAAATCATCTATATCTCTTAAAATTAAAATAATTACTTTACATACTTAAAATACATAAACAAATGGTTACTTACTTGAAATCGAGGGTCCTAAAGTTCAATATACTATAACTAAATACCCATACTCAATAATTTATATACAGAACTACTTTTAATAAATTAACAACACCATATAGGTGTGTAAAGTTTACATGCTGGGAACAACAGTTGATATAATCTTTGAATTCCATCATCCATTTCATTCCAAAAATTAAATCAAATATGTTCATTTCCAAAACTATAAACTCCCAAAAAATCAAAGAGCATCAATGGTATTGGGATTGGGTGAACAATTAAATCCTATGAATTATCATAGACCAAGTTATTTTTTGATCATAAAAACATGATACATAATTTCCTTATGAAACCAAAATTTATTTATCACCTTAGAGGAAAGAAATGATTGGGATTTACCAATATCAAGCAATACTTGTATTTGGATGGAGTTGAGAAGAATGGTACCTCACATCCTCAAGGGACCCAGTTTATCATCTATGATTTTCTATTCATATCTATACTATTTATATTCAACTACTATTGAGTATTCCTTATATAATTATTGTGGTGGTGTGAGATGGATGACTGATATGTTCCTAGAATCATCCTATGTTTCTTGACTCTGAGGGTGAGAACTGTTTTGATGATACCACCATGGTTGAACATGAGGGATCTGAGACCGAATCGATCCATCTACCTCCATTTAACTTTACAGGTTTTCATACAATAATGCTTGAGGATTAATTTCTAAATATAGTTATAAAAATCTAAAATAAATGATGTACATTACATTTTCATGTTTGTGAATGATCCACATTGAAAACAACATGGTTCTGTAATGTGAAGTGGTGGAAGAGAGGCACATGAGCCTCAACCCGATTGGTGGGGACTCCTTATGTAAATCTAGGAAACCTGAGATTTAATCTTGGTAGGGGAATATTTCCGGGCACTATAGCATTGTTGTAGCAGTACTATAGCAGAACTGTAGCAGGTACTATAGCAGCCAAGACTATTCCCTCATTTGGCCTTCGGGCCACCGATTTGGTCCCAATGTCCTTTAAGGCCTTTGGGGCACCCATGCCTTTAAGTCATCAAGGCCTTCAGGCCACCTTAAGTATAGATACAAACCAAACAACTTATAAGGAACAAGCTCAAGAAGGATGATGAGAAAAGAGATTTCACCACATCAGAAGCTAAATGGATTGCAAGAATGAGAGGGTATGACACCTGTCCTCGGGAAAAGCTTATGAATGCACGAGAAATCCTATCTGAATAGCCATGTGAAGGTGGAGAAATGATTTCATGATGAAGATGTTGGGGAGGAGCAGTTCCAAGTAGTTAGTCTGGGTTTTATGTAATGTTTGAAGCCAATGGGAAATGAATTCCTCTAAGGCCTACATGCCATGTAATATTTACACCTATGGACCTTGTAAGGGTTCCATCTCACCCCTTGATAGGTAGATTATCAAAAATCAATATAAAAGTAAGGCCTTTGGGCCATTGGAGGAAGTGGTGGAAGAGAGACAAGTTTGATATTCTGGTTTTTTGGTACTCCAATTTCCTAGGAGTAGGTTTTCCTCCTCATATTTCCATCATTGTAGTTTCCACCCATGTCTGTGAAGAATTTTTTTTACTACACTACTATTTATAGCTATGTCTCTTTCTACCACTACCAATATATTGTTAATTCTTGTTTAATCATCAATCAAGAACATGAAAACCCTAGAAATAATATCCAATCGTATCCCTACCTCAATGATATGAATATTTAGGTGTGTGATAGCTACCATATTTAGAGAATAGATAACTAAGTTCATTTAAATAGTTGTTTATTATATCATATAAATATTTACTTTGTTAAGACTAAATAAAACTATCATTATGGTTACTTTGAAGGTAAGGAGATAAAATGTTTTGTTGAATCAATCTTCAATTCCCCCTTGATTAATTTCTTGGTCAAGTATATATTGGACAACTAATTTCCACTATTTTCATTCAAGATCCTCCAACATGTATACAACTATATCCACGTTAATATCAACTTGGGTTATAAGGAAATAATAAAAATTATTGAAATTATTAATTCATGTTTTTTCTTTCCCAGGTTCAAAATCACCTTAAAAGATTACTGATTTTTTAAATTAAAAAGTATGATCCGTATGGCTTGGTTCCCCGGTTCAACCCCCCTTTTCCATAGCCTGAAATGATTGAAAATTTCTTTGAACAAGTTCTTGATTCAATTGTGGTTTAGGTGAAACCACATTCCTCACAACCCCTACATGATAATATCTTGGTCTTCCAATTGATTTCATTGTTCTAGAACCACAATAATAATTATTAGTCATTTATCACATGTTTCTTTAGTCCTAAGTTATAGAATATATTAACACAGAAAAATCAAGTTTATAATAACATAATTTCAAAATCAATAATTTGAAATAACATATGAATGATGAAATCATAGTGGGATTTTTTATTAATTCAAGATACCAGGAACTCATAAGCTATACCTACGATGATGAGTTGACGACAAGTATATAAGTTATTCATAAAATTATTCATACTGGAACCACCTGAGTAACTTTTAGTTTTGTATAAAGAGGTTATCTATGCCTTTTTATGCTCTACATTTCAATTCCTATCACATGTTATCTCCATAAATACCATCCCAAGTGATATACCATACCAAAATGATACCATTTGTAACATGATGACCCAAATAATTATCTTTGGAAGAAATTAAATTACACTAACCTTAGGTAATAACCTTAGGGAACCAAATCTTGATAATAAATTTCAAGGGATATACTAAATCATTGTATATGATTTTACCTTAAACAATAACCTAGAAGAAAACAATAATAAATAGACACAATATAATTCAAGATACTCATCCTAAATAAACTCTAATATTATAAATAATAATCATAAAAGAAATAATAAAATAGAAAAAAAATACAAGTTGATAATAACAATAACAATAAAAATAAAACTCATGGCATGTCAAACTCAAGGCACCAAGGTGGAACCACTCCAGAATCTAAGACTCAACTGATTCCCCAAGCTCCGGCTTTATACATATATGACCATAACATCACAAATCTCTAATGGTAATATATTAAAACTTCTCCATAACTATTTCATGATAAAAAAACAATTATATTCTCACCAATTTGAATATGAAAGCGGTGAGTATATAACCTAAATGAAAACCGCAAGACTTCCCACAAATTCCACTAAAACAAAAATAAGTTACCTCACATTTTATTGAAAAAAATACAGGAAGATACCATGAAATCAAGTGATCAATATATATATATATATGTATATATATATATATAAAGTAGTAAAATAATGAACACCAAAACACACCAATGACATGAACCCACACACATATTTAGAATAATAACCAATGAAACCACTGCTATAAGGCCTCTCTTGAATAGTCCAAATTGTGAGCATTATCTATGCCTCTAGTCCCAATTCATCACTTCAAAGAATAATAAAATGTGCCATAAGATTTATCACAATGACCATGTCTTACCCATATGACATTTTCCATATTCATATGAATGAACACACACCAAATTCATGTCAAGTTATCACTCTCAAACCCATTATTTTGAAAAAAAATCCATTAAATAATTTAATTGAAAACATTATGGAAATTACCTAGAGTTACTGATTTTAAGTCAAAATAAGAAAACAAATTTTCTAATATAGATTTAACAATAATTACCCAATAAAAATTAAAATCAATTTATTTAAAAAATAGTGAACTTTTTCATTCTGGGAGAAAGTGGAGAAGGAAAAGAAGACACCTACCTCCAATTCATTCAACACGAAGACCTGAATCATGACATCAAAAATCAAGAATATCTTTTTCATTAACTTAATATAATCCAAAAAATATTTAACAAATGTTTACCTAAATGGATCTAGGAATATAATCCCTAATCTAGGGTTTCTATTTAATGAAAATGAGAGAATCAATGAGAGAGAGGAGGAATGAGACTCTTACCTTTAATACTTGAGTTAAAAGTCCCCCAATCCATTGAAATCGAGAAATATAAAGAATAATATCTTAAAAAAATGAATATAGTGGGGCCAAGGGTTGATATATTATGATATGAGAGAATGAATGAGGTTATTGAGGGAGTTTTCAAGTTAAAATTTTATTTTTTAATTTTATTTAATCTCGTCGCATAGTTAGGCCACATGGTTTGGAAAACCATGTTAAAAATGTGGATCAATTTTTTCATTGAAATTACTAAGTCAGATGACTTCCACAAATTTTTGATAAATCATGAACCTAACTAGAATACCACTCCATCCTTCTCATGGTTACCTAGAGAGTACCGTATGGTTTCACCTAACTGTGCTTAAATCATGAACCTCTTAAAAAATACCCAAACATCCCAAAACCACCCAAAAGCTTCTGGAACATAACACAAATATTTTAAAACATGAAAATACATAAAAAAAGTAGTGAAAATTCCTAAAACTGATAAGTCTTACAAATATAAACTATGAGGGGTAAAGAAGAGAGTGTTGTGTGGTTAAATTTTTTAGAATTGTTCACAAGTATTGTTAAATAATTTTATTATATCTCATTCCTTAAAGACACTAAACCTTTGATTATTATGTGATTATTGAAAGATGTTATGTTGAACTTATGTAAATGATATAAAATAAGGATATTTTTATCTTGGGTTAAATCAATTGGTATTAATGTCTTTCGGTAGAGTATGCATTTTTAGCACCAGACCACAGAGTACGGGTTCATGGTGCATTAGTTCATATCAATAAAGGATTTAGTTATTTTTAAGGATTAGTTTAGTTATTTTGTTGGGATTAAAATTTGAGTAATTTTGTGAAATACCTAAAAAGAAATATAATTATAGGATAACATCCTAACATTTTGGAAAGTAGAGATTATGTGGTTTCCTAGAAATAAAATCCCTGTCTATAAATAAACAAATGGATGTAGGCACTATCCACAATGTACCCAGGGGTATTTAACCTAAAAATTAAGGTTTGGTATTATATCAATATTTAGCTAGTGCATGTAAAAGAGGCTTAACAACAATCCTATTTTGACACTCTTGAGGGATATGCTTTGATGATTCACATTATCTTTATGAATCATAGGATGATCCAACTATATAATAGGTAAACCAAAAGAATAATAGGTTGAAATGAAGGTTTCATTGGAGAATAAATAATAGGATTGATTTTTCATATTAATATTATTTTTTACATTGACATGATTGGATATTATCATAAACATTTTAGTCTTAGTATTTATTTGGAAACATGATCAATAAAATAAATCTTTGAAATGTGTGTCCCTAGATACTACTATAACCAACTAAGGAATCATATTTTGTAAAAAAAATTAGATAAAGGTAAATATCAATATATTCCTATTATGTAGGAAAATACATGTCTCCTAGTATATATGATTTTGAGGTTGATATCTCAATAGAAAATATATTTTGAGTTTCTTATAATTCCCTTAGATCTTTAATTAGTGAACTATAAATAAAAATTGAGAGGATGAAATTTATTTATGGGGTGGAGATAATTAAACACCATGATATTTTAGTATATTTTTTCATTTAATTAAATACTATATTGAATAGTTTCCTTCACACACAACCCCAAACCAAAACAAACTGGGATAAATTTAACTAAGATAAAATTATTAGTATTAAATGTCACCATTGTAAAGTTTCCATTTAATTGTAAGATATATATCGAAGAAATAAAATTATGAAATAAAATTAGAAATAAAAATAAAGTTAAAATTTAAAATCAATTCATTGATAAAATTCAATTAGTGTAGCAAAATAACTAACAAGATCATTTTATGCTTAAAAATATATTTTCCTAAATATTATCATTTTTGGCATTATATATTTTTATTTTAAGAAAATAAATATATTATGGTTTAATGATGATAAAATATAATGTTGATATTAATAATTTTTTAACAATAATCTAATTAGAAATTGATATGAAATCAAAATAATAATAGTTAATATTTTAAAATTCATTTTCCTATAAAAAATGTTTTTCATTATATTTTATATTTTTATTTAAAGCTTAAATTACTAAATTTTGGAAAATTTATTTGAAAAAAAGAACTTAATTGTTTGATTAATCATTTAAATATTATCTTAGGAAGGATTTTTTATATTTTTAGAAAAGATTTATTTTTAGGTGAAAAGTTAAAAATATTTTCTTACAAATACCATAAGTTTTATAACATCATTATGATATAAAAAAACTTAAAAAAAATTAGGAAACCATTTTACTAACCAAATATATATTTTATAATTAAAATTTTATAATTAATATATACATATTAATTTATAAATTCTTGATTAACATTTTTGAACCTAATTAATATTTTTCAAAAAACTCATTTTTACATGTTATACATTTATTATTCTAATATTTTTATTTTTTCACTTTTATAAATTTAATATTATGAAATGGTTTTCATAATTTGAATTATAATAACCAAATTTTATAATAATATTTATTCTATTTTTTAGTTATGAAAATAAGTTACTGGGGGTAAAAAAATATTGACCGTGGTAAAAGTTAATTTGGGAAAAAAGTTAAAACTAAGGAGAAACCATATAATATTTCTCAAAGTTTATCTATAAATGATTGTTTTATAAGATTATCAACCAATAATCGTACCCTCTCTTTTATTTTCCTCTTTTGGAGCCACTTTCCTCAAATAATGACCATTCCTTATATATTATTATAAAAATGCCACTCTCATCCCATATAAAAGGAGTCTTCCACCACCCCTTTTACATACACTCTAAATTTTATTTATTCCTGAAATTATGTAATTTTTTACTTTCCATATATCCCTATAATACTATTTTATTCCCATCAATCTATGTAAAATCTATAAATCCACCATTTTCATGTGGTACCTTAAGAGAAGGGTCAAACACTCAATGTGAGTACTGATAACATTTTAAACCTTTTTCCTCTCTATACTTCTCCTTTAAATAAAACTTTTACCATAATAATATAATTAAATAATTATTATTTATATACTAAAATGTTATTATGTTAATGGTATAACCATTATCAACCCTTCCCCCTTCATTTGAAAAAATGAGAACACCATTCATGCACATGTGTGGACTATCACCCCCACCAAGGAACATATTTTGTTTTTCACAACCACCTTTTGCAGTCAGTTATAAAAGGTTATTTAATGAATAAATATAATATTTATAACCTTTTTACGATTCTTAAATTATAAATCACTTTATACCTTTGTACCATTCTATAGGAAATGAAAATGTCTTTCAGGTGTACATGCGGACTACAGTCTCCATGGATCAATGTACTTATTTTTTCATCACCACCCAACATAGATGGTTATAATATTGTATATAATGAATAAATATTATAATTTTATGTAAATAAATTTTTTGGTTATTTTTCTGTTTTATTAATATTTAATTCACTATTAATATACTAACTTTTTATCGTAAAAATTTACTAAAACCTTCGCATCAGTTATTATGTATTTACAAATCATGACTAAAATTATCATGGAATGGAATTATAGATTTATAAATAATTTTTAATAATATGTTATAGTAACTTAGAAAATATATTAATGATTATATTAGAACCAAATAATGAGTATTTCAATTGATATTTTAAAGCATGTGTAAAACAACCAGAACTGCTGATATCCGATGATAAAAATAAACTATAACTAACTAATAAATGTATAAAAAATGATTATAATTAATGTTTGAGAAAGGTAATATATATTAATAAGGTTATAAAATATGTTATTAAGATATTTAATTTTATCATACATGAGGCTAAAGTTATTTTATAGAAGTTAAGTTTTAATATAACCATTTCATTTTAAATATAATTCTTTGATAAATGTTTTTCTTTATGAAATTATTATGATTTATATGGTGTTTATAGTACCTATCAGCATATTATTTCATCATTAAATATTTAATTCAAATGTTAGAAAATCTATAATGGTTTCTCATCTCAAATTTTCTTCCTTTGATACATATGTAATATTCAGTTATTGTTTTATTTTGTGTGATTTATATTCTACCCTATGGATGAATTTTATAATTAATTTCATGAAACGAAATTGAATATTAAATTCATCTCATGTTTAATATTTTATGGTCTTTTGATTAAAAAAATAGCAACACTGTAAGGGTTCTTGTCTCAATTTTCTTTCTTTGAGACATATTCCATATTCGATGATTTTTTTATTTAGTGTGGTGCATGTAATACATGTTTGACATATTATATCATTATTATATTATAATAATGATATTTAAAGTCTCATTTTAACATCTCACTTTCAAGAGCATTTGATTAAAAAGTTTCCAAAGATGTAATAGGTTATCTTGACTGAACTTCCTTTCTTGAGTCATATTTATTCTTCTTTGACCATAGTTTTAAAATATGATTTTTATTATATTATATGATGATATTAAAATTAATTTCTTCATTATTTTTTTGTGAATTAAATTGATGGATTTATTTCTTCATAAAATTGGATGATGTTAATAATAATTACCAGTCTCTCCAAATGACCCCATTTTCTTCTATATCCATATTCACTCTTCATATAAATGTTCTCCATTAATATTTTAAAATTAAAATATGATTTATTTTAAGTGGTCTTAAATATTATCTTTAACTTTTTTCAAATGGAATATTTATCACCCTTTTTACGATATTAGTTTTAATAAAGGTATATTTTTAAAATGTTGAACAGGTTTTCTTTTCTCTATTGTACATTTTACCATTCACTTTACATTTCATTGAGAAAACGTTTATATATTTTTTGAATTATGTTTTATAGAGATTTATTGATAATTAATATTTGAGAAATATTTCATTTATATTGATCAAAAAGTATATTTTAAAAAGTGAATCATAACTTATTCTTTTTATGAAAATATTTGAAAAAGTTTTCTAAATACTCTTTTCTATTTCATTTACATTTTACTATTAAAATACAAGATATATAACTCATATGTAGTAATGTTTTATGAGTCACCCTATAAATAAATATATTAAATACTTATTTTGGGTGATTGAAAATTTGGTATCAACTGATCCACTTTTTATGTCACATTATGCGATACAATTTGAAAATAATGTTCAATCCATTTTCTTTCTATGAATTTTCATGATGTGTTGAATGTTTTATATATTATAGAACACATATTTATGGATTTTTATGGGTGGGTTCCTATATATCTTTCCTATTCATTGGTTAAATATTTATATCTCATGATATTGTTGACCATGGACATAATTTTATTTTTACACAACTTAAAGTGCGGGTCTTATTGGATAAATTGACAATAAAAAAGTGTAACCTTATTGGATATTATCATAAGTATATAATTATTTATGATTATTTTTTTTCCTATAATTTTATCATGAAGTGTTTCCATTAAAATGACACATTTTTATATAAAATGATTCTACTCAATGGTTTATGTTTATTATATCATGTTTGCATACTATTTTTCTGTGGTATATGTTTGATCATTTAAGATTACAGGTCCTTCTATTATGCCTCAGGGATAAATATTATTTTTCAATGTTATTTTAATACGTTTTTTCTCCCATGATTCATATTTTATAACATACTTCTTATCTAAAACTTGAAGATATATTGATATGTTTTCCATTAACAATCATTTGACCTCAACCCTTTTTTATGTTTCTAATCCCTTGGTTATAAAGATGAGTATAAAAAATAAGGATTCTAGAAGGGATTATAGAGTTATTTTATTATGGATAAATTTTCAAAAGAATTGTAAAATAAGTTTCTTATGAAGCTAGTACTCAAAGACACTAAAAAATTGACTCTTGGGATTATGTGGTTATTATAAGATGAAAATTTTAACACATGTAAATGATCTCAATTAAAGATTTTTTTTAGCTTAGGTGATTTTAATTAGTGTGAAAGTGTATGTGTAAAGTATATTTTTAGCCTAGATCTAGGAGTGTGTTTATAGGGCACCTCAGGTTGTACCAACCTAATGGTGTCTATATGAACATTACAAGGAAACTTGTCTCAGCCATATGAGCAGTTTTTTCCAATATTATAGGGTATAAACTAAACCTTATAATAATTATAATTCTTATCTAAGCTGAATCCTTATTCCATGTGAGTTATTCAATATTTTAAACAATCAACAAAATAACTACGGTTTATTGACTCTTCCATCGAGGCATGCTTCAGGTTTATTTTTTTCTTTATCCTGAAGTGGTTCAGATCCTTGGGATCGTTTGTGACCCCTCTAGTGTAGTTTCACCACCTTCCCACTTTCTTCTACCACCATGGTTGATTTCATCATCTCTATTATCATAACGGGATGCTGGTATGTTGGTTTCTCCTCCCATGGACTCCTCCTTGGATTTTATTTCCTAGTATGGGTATTGATCATAGATTTGATAAATATTTGTGAATTTTATTCCCAATTCCATCTTCATGTGGACACTAGTTAATTACACTACTAACTCTTATAATAGGGAAGATACCTATAGTTAGAGATGATGGTGAAATTAGGCATGTCTAGACATTTAGGGTATTTGGTGTGTTGGGATTCTATAAAATATTATTCTTTAAGAGTTGGGGGAATATCATATATGATGTATCTTAGGTGTAAACCCCAAGGAATATCCTGATTATTACAGGGAATCTTACACCAGGGGAATAAAGAATATAAGTCTCATTGCCTCTAGGATCTTTTACTTTTTAGATAGGGCCACTCACATTTCTTATATATTACACAAGGAATTCAATGATTGTTGTGTTAGAAATAATATAATTGAAACATAAGGCTTCCTAGGCTCATTAAATGGGGAATATCATTTTTTTAAATTGAGGTAGAGATTCTTATGAATTAGTAAGGGTCATAGGTTTAATGTTGAGTGAGGGTGTTTCAAATATTTAGAGTCCAATGAAGACTATCTTGTATATTCTTGTCATATATCGGTTGATCGTAGGTTTAGAGTCTTGAGGGGACATAATAACATATTTATCATCTCTTTCAAATGTGACCACAAATTAAAATTATTTTGAGTATGTTTACCATATATTCTAGTCATGTGCTAGGTTAAATGTGGTTTATCATTATATAGAGGTGTTGAGGTCAAGTGGAGACCTTAAATTTTGGTGGTAAGTGTGTTCCCAGGGAGAATGATTACACTTCAAGGTTATTACCTTCCCTGAGAAAGATATTGAAATTTGTGGTGGTTTTGGGATTGAATCTTACGGATACATCCTATGTAACCTTTTTGGAGGTAGGTATAAAAACCATGTATTTTTTTGTGTATTTTATGGTCATTTGAAAATAACATTCCATGCAGTTTAACATCATTTGGTAAGAATGATTGTGTAATAAAAGGAGTAACAACAAGGGATAGTGTGAGACTTATGCATATTATCTTACCAAAATATGGGAAATCTTCTTATGATTGTCACATAAGGAATTTTATATTTTTCACATATGGTAAGGCTACGGTTTAAAATATTCCACTGAGTACATTATGTTATACATTTTAACTTCATGGAACCCAGATGTTGTCCTATAGTTTAATTTCTTGTGACTAGGATGTGAGTTATATATAGTTTAAAGTATTACAACTCAAATGACTTTAGTACTGACAATTGGGGTACCCTTCCTCAAATAGGGTTTGAGTGGAGGAAGATACATGGACCCATGTTACCTCAAAGGGAAAAGTAATAACTTTCCCTTGATTATTCCACCATTGTTAGGGCATATGTGTCTACATTAAAAGTTTTTTGGATAGAAAAAGTCATAGACACTACCCATTTTTGTTAGAAAGTAGGGTTACTAGGATAAGGGTACCTATTAATAAGAGCCTAAGGATATTATGAAACAAAACCCATGATTAGAATGGAGGGTCTAGATATGAGGGTGGAAAATACCAGTCATGTAGCCATGGATTACATGATTAAACTCGGTTTTTATGGGTGTAGGGAACCTGAGCAGTCTACTTGCATGAAAATATGTTTGGAATGAGGTATTATGTTAGGATCTTAAGGGTTGTTTCTTGTAACTTTTGAGTTTCATGCATCTTGTATGTTTTGAGGGACAAAGTCTTTAGAACAGATAAAAGTCAAGGATTAAAGAGGCATAGTTGCATATATCTTTTGGGATTGAATGAAACTTTGGGTTGTGTGAAGGAAACTCAGCTTGCGTGAATCATTTTAGACATCATAAGAAGTTGTGTGAGGCCACCTATAATATAAGATAATGTGATTTGAGGAAAATGTTAGGACTATATCGCAAGTTCAATCCCTATAAGAATTCATAGAAGTTTGTAGTTGTGTGAGTTTATAAAAAATTGGGTTGCGCAAATGATATTTTGATGGATTAACTTCTAGAGGCCCATATTAAAAAATGTGTGTGTCTGGGGGGGGTGTTAATTCCTTATTTATAGAAAATTTGGGTTTCCATTTTAATGGCTCTGTATATTAAAACATATCTCATAAATTATGGTTAACTTGCACTACTATGTGTCACACAACTTTCATGCATTTGTCGCTGGAGGATGATCATGTAAGGCCATGACATAACATTCCATTTCTTAAAAAAGTGAATTACATGCCAAAAATTGGGGTTGTGATCTAGTTTGAAAAGTTATTCATGACCTAATACTTTTATTTTTTATGGATTTTAGTGTATCCATGAAAATTAAGGCATTTTACATCATCTTTCTCACACAAATGATTTTCACACCAAAATTTGAAGTTGCGTACAAATGGTCAAAGTTACACGCACTCACCCCTTTGATTAAGTATGGTCCCTTGGGCTGATTTTTTCCATCAAATTTGTTAAAAATGAGTTTGGAAGCCTGATATGAACCTTCAGCAACAACAAATCTCCCCCACATAACTAGAGATAATAGGGAAGTGGAGGGTTGAATATTCAGGGAAATTCTAAACTTTGGGTATTTTTCCACCTCGCTGGGAAATTCTTGGTCTGGGTAAAACAACTTAGTTTCATGAAAATTTAACCTAGAGGGTCCCATGAAAATAAATTTAGCAAGGTACCCCTTGTATAATATTCTAACTTTTATGTTTTACAAGCCTTCTCTCATGTGTGGAACTAAGAATATTTACATGAACTCTGGAGCCTTGCATCATGACGTTCGCACAAATTATCACTTGAGTAAATTATATTATGTGAACCGGAGATTATATATCTTTGTAACTTTTCATGAAGAAAAAATAATTTATATGAAATACCCTCTAGTTTCATGACATAGTGAAACTTATGAAATCCATCCTTTGAAATCGCTTAGATACACTCAAAAACTGCTAACCAAGAAGCTTAGAATGATATCGCTGCTACATGGATGTGAGAAATGGCTAGAGAACATAAAATCCCTCAATATAGAAGGTTTTTATTTGAGAATGTGAATATATGAAACTTGATGATTGAATCACATGAAGGATACATTCTCAGTAATATGATACCGCTCTACAAGTTCATGTTGCTCGCTGATGTAATCATTCTGAATATGAAGACCAACAAGATGAGGCTATGGTTTTCTTACCATGATGATATCTAACACTAAATGTTTTCCACTACTATCCTATCATTAAAGGAGACCTAGGTGGGTTCTAAATAAATTCTTAATGTTAGGAGAATGAAATTTACTTGGGAGCATCATGTGGATAAAGAGCTCCCACCCACTATGTGAGCATCATACAAGATAGTATTTTGAACCACCTCTTAGGGTGGTATGAAGAATGGGACCTATAGTCTTGGAGATATTCACTGATGAGTGGGATTGGGTGTATTGGGTATATCAAAACTTTTAAGAGTATGAGACTAAGTTCTTCCATATCTAATTATATAAGGTAGTGTGGGCATCCCATTTTGATGTCTAGTTCCAACCAGAGCTACTTACATAGCTCTTTAGATGATGGTATATAGACATGAAAACCTTTCATATACATCATAGAGAGGTGGATATCATTATATGTGAATTAAAATACATCATTGGGATCCCCCTGAGAAGCTTCTAATATGATGAATTTCTTCTGGCTCCAACATATGGGGAAGGATTAGATTCCTACAGTAGTAACGATCCTATTGTATCAGCAGACATGGGTCTTGAATCACCACATACCCTTACACTTAAATATTAATTTTAATATTTATATGGGGTTGTTCATAAACATGTACTTTGAGAAGATATCAAGTTATCAATAGATGTTCTCAGGAGTATGGAATCAAAGGAGGTAGGGGTCGTATTGGATGACACTGGAGGAAAGCTGATACTGGGAGAGGGGCTATGGCATTGTGGAATGGAATCCAGAGTTCTGGTATATGTTGTTCCTAGAAACCTTTATTAGCATGTGGTTTCTTATATTTAGGAATGAAAACATGTGTATACCACTGGGGAACTTGGTGATGGTGGCTATCAAGTCATCTGACAACCATGTTAACATGGGAATCCTAGTCATATATTAGTTGTATAGCTAACTGAGCTACTCCATGAGGGGGAAATGCCTAGGAACATTTTTATTCAATTATAGTTTCTATATGGATATATCAAAATGCATTTATGGAGTATGGATTTATTAAATCCATCACACCCTGATTGTGGGTCTTTGAACATCCCTTATAAACATCATTGGAGCCCAACCAGCGATGCTTAGTGATGTTGTGTGGCATCAAACATTGGTAACATTAGTAGTTTAAACTTCCATCCCTTCATGGATCCATATAGATAGATGATTGAAAATATATAGGTGATATCAGAGGATAATAAGTATTTTAAGGATTCTTGAGGTGGGGTGTTGGTCTCGCAGATTGGCAACAACACCTATGGAAAACCATACACCCCATTTTAGTTCCCTCATCTGTTTGGGTGAATATAGAACCTAGAGAAGTGAGTGTATATTCCCTTGCATCATCCATCACTTTGGTGGATTCTCATTACCAAGGTATTTAGGGAGAAAATTATGCAGTAACCCACCCACTCGAACATCATCCTCACACAAAATAATGCTAGAAACTGGTTGGTGGTGTACCCATGAGGAATTTTTCTCAAATGAGTGAGGAAGGTGGATCCACCAGATGAGCCACTATAGAAATATGGTAGTATGTAGGATACACTCAGGGGATCATGCCAGGTGATGAAGAGAGTCCAAGAAAAAGTGGTGGTGGATTCAGGATCTTTGGGACCCGATATGAAAGTACCTTCTAAGGAGATTCCCCCTTCAAAAAATGACCACAGGAGTAGGAAGAGAGCTCTCGGGCATGATTAATAAGATATTAGGAAGTTCCAAGGAAGAGTTCATTCCATATTATGTTGGTGGTTGATGATACCATCTATCTGGAGATTTGGGAAGCATGAGAGATGTTTTGGTTTTCCAATACATAAGAGAAACTATGATAGAGGCTCAAAAGTGATAAAATCCAGCTTATAGAGCACAATATCTATAGTATCACTACCCGAGTGGAAGTTTGGTAGAGGATTTTATATTTTGAGGATATGGATTTTCTTGAATAGTGGCATTGGGAGAGATATCCTATCACTAATTGGGTATGGGTTCTATTTGGTGAGGAGATCGAGGAGGAAATTGTCGCTAAAGTACCGGCCTAGGAGGAATGAAATCATGGTGTCAACTCTTAGGTATCTAGTGGTGTAGAGTCCTAGGCCTCTAACATTGGGTGGGAATTCCCTCAAGAGACTAGGGAGTCAAAACTGATGATGACATTGTGATTGAGCTCCTTATTGGTGATGTAATATTATAGTTCATTAGTTTGATTCCATAGTGTTTATTTTTCTTCCCTTAAATAAATTTTAACCCATACTATCAATCCATGCAGGGATCATTATCAGAGGGGCATGACTCCTACATTGAAGGTGGGGAGAGTGAATCTACAGGTAATGGGGATCCCACATGAAATTCTTCTCCCAGACACAATGGAGGAGGTTCCCAAAAAAGAGACTAGAGAGGAGGCTATAGGTTCTCCCACCCTTATAGTCATCTATGAAGGTCCATGTCCAATAATTTCAAAACAATTCCAATATGATATCTAGTTAGGTCATCTGGGATGGATGACCAGAGACATTATATTTCATTTCAGAGGTAAATATATATTTTTTACCTCATTTATTTTCTACATATGATGGCCATGTAAATTTTCCAAACTAACTTACCTATATCATTTGGTACAAACCTCGTACGTTCAATGTTGGAGGATTTTACAGTGGAAGTGTAGGTTTCCACCAGTATAGAGGGGTCTTGTAACACCCGAGACTTTTATGAAAAATATTTTGTTTTTTATACATCATCAAAGGAATCTTTCATTACACACAACACTAGCTTGGCTATCTTTACACACAATCACAACCTTCCTCGATAGCTTGCGTTGTATGCAACATTGAGTTTCACTAAATAATGATATGCTATTAAAATATTATTAAAACTAGCCATTATGAATAGTAATGCCTACTTTTTGAAATTTCATTTTTCAAAATGGACTTCATTTTTCGATTCAGAATATCAAAATTAGCCTAGGGTGAAATTTTGGTATTTTTCTGAAAACATTCAATATTTGATGAATAGTGAAAACACTAGGTTACTATTTAAAAACCGACTTTTTATTTAAATAATTATTTATTTTATTTAAATTTATTTTTAGGTCAAAATTGATAAATAATACGTATATAAGTTCAAGTTAATTCATTGGAGTCATTTTATAATAATTTTAGATATATAAAAAATTTATTGAACTTTTCATCGTCTTTTACCCACATCCTATGACAATTTGAAAATTTACATAAAACTTAATTTTACCAATTATGTGAGTGGAATTTTGAAAATTTGAGAAACATGGTTAATATCAAGGAGTAAAATGTTGTTCAATAAGATAAAAATATTTTTTGGTGAATAGTAACTTTTTACTTTTTTTACCTCAGTTAAAAGTAAATAGGGTAATTAAGGGTATAAATGGTATTATTATTACCCTAACACATGTATTAATTCTATTGGATAAGTGTAATTGGACCAAAAACAGCCTTATGAAAAAAAATATGACCATTTAGGTCCACTTGGATTAGATTAGGACATTTATTATTAATTTATTTAAAGAAGGGTTAAAATAGTTAAACTCAAAGTTTAATAACTAAAACATTTTTAATAAAGGGTTATGCATAAGATAAATTCGACTATAAATATTAATTAGAAAGATAAATATATTTCCTAAATAATTTTAAATTATTTATAATTATTATACATTTTATAATTTAATTTATTTATGACACAATGACGATGCAGTAATTATCTTATTAATAAAATATTAACATAATTGATGTTATAAATACCCAAATAAATGTAATTTGAGACTTTTTATGAATTAAACTAATTTTATAGGTTAATATGACTTGTTATTATTTATTTAATTAACTTTTTTTGAACTAATCAGTCTGTTATTATTTTCACAAAAATAAATTACCAAATAGTGTCAAAATTGACATAAAATAGTTTTTAAAATAAATATTATATTATTAATTATTATTTTATTCATAAAAACCTAAGGCTCTGCCAAATGACTTGGATAAAGTTATATATATTAATAATAAACAACTTTGGGTTTGTTTGTCTTGTTATAGTAAGTTTGTTAACCATATAGTGTAAGAAAACAAGAAGACACAGTAAAAGTTAAATTATTTAACTTAGAGTTAAATCTAAATGATAAGGTTAAAATAGTAACCTAAACTTGTGTAAAATCTATTTGTTGAAAGGATTTAGACCCATAATCACCTTATATTCAAAATAAATCAATTTGGAGCTATTAAAAACCGAATATGACTTTATAATAAAATAATATTTTAAGTTTTTCCTAAGGTGCCCCTCTCCTCCCTTATAAAAGGGCACCTCCTCCCTCTCCTCCTCACACCACTTTGAGCCTTCATGCTCGGAAAAACCCTGAAAATTTATCTTCTAAACTTCCCTAGAAACATCATAGAGGTCATGGTATTCTTAAAAGACCATCTTTAGTTCCCTAAGAGGAGGTTAAGAAGAGGTGCTTCAAAGAAGAGGTAATGTCCATTACCGATTATTTCAACTTTGTTTCTTCTTCTACTTATTCTTATTTAGTTGTTTCATTATGACGTAATAAAATCAGTATCAATCACATAATGATATGTTATTATATATATTAAACAACCCTATCTCACCTTGTACCCATCCTACGGAAAACAAAATCACCGCACGTGCGTACGTATGGAATACCCTCTCCACGTCGTGGTGTAATCTATTTTCCACCACCACCTTACTTTGATGGGTATAATGGTGTGAATAATAACTATATATTATTATTGTAAAGTGATATTAATTCTGAAATATTATACATACACTTCAATACAATTCCACAATCATGGGAATTATATCATCGCTCATGCGTACGTACGGCCTACCGTCTCCACGATGTGATGCGACTCGTTTTACATGATATTCAATGATTAATAATGATATAAATGAATTGAATGAATAAATATGATATATATTACACTAATACCATTCTGGAAATGTGGTATCTATAACCTAATAGAATAATAAGTATTTATTCGACAAAACACGCATAACAACAAAAAACAATAAACACCCGAATAACAAGTAACAATGAAATATTACTAATAAGTAGCTAAGAATATGACCATATATGATATCATAACAATGAGTAAGATTCTAGAATAAGTTAACAAAATTATTTAAATCATCATACAGAAGGTTCAGACATGTACAATGAAAATCATACCTAAGGTAAGGAAAAACTTCGCAATCTCATTTTTATCCGAGATTGTTTATACTTCGGTAATTACTGGGGAATATTTATCATCAACATCCATGTTTACTCAATATGAAATATTATTTCTATCCTCTTACAACTTTTTAAATCCAATTTTACCCTTCGGTAAGTTTTTAGTAAAAGATATGAAAGGAATATTTTGTCATTTTTCATACGAGGTACTTTTTTGAATTTTCCAGCCAAAGTACGAGAAGAATGTTTTTTTAACTTATACGGCCTAAATGGATTTTTAGAACATTATTTCCATGAAGCTTCCTTTACCTGTTTTAAAGTTTATTTTTAATCAACTTTTTGTTGTCTAAAACTGTATGACATGTTAAGAAAGGAAAAAAAAATTCAAAGTAGAAAGGATATTTTCCTCAAGAATGATGTTCAAGTGTTTTATAAAAATTATTTTCCATCTAAGACAATATAGGGTTCTATTTCTATCCCTATTTTTACATTGATTTGATTATGTTATGATGTAATTATTTTTATGAAGTCATTTTATCTTATATGGGTTATGTTATGATGGTACGATGTTTAAGAATCCCATTTTTATTTCATGGGTAATGCTATGATGTATGGTTTATGATTTTGTGGCACACATAAGAATGGTTTAATTATGAGATGGGTGTGACCTATATCTCCCTCCAATGCATTGGGTAATAATTTATATGTCATGGGATAGATATGGCTGGAACGTAAGGTTAATCCAGTTCAGTGAAATAGGACTGAAATGAGGAGTGAACTCGGTTCAGAAATGGACTTTGTCCACTAAGATAGTCTTGGGAATGATTCTTGACTACTAAGAAATGATTCTATATGATTATACATGTATGAAACAAAGTTTAATGTTTTAAGTTATGATTATTGGGATTACATTTCACTATTATGATTTATCCCATGTTATGATATTATGATCTCTTTTTGAAGGTTAATATTTTCAAAATGTTATGTTCTTATGAATATGATATGAATGATATTTCTTTTGTTTACACTTACTGAGAATTTGAGCTCACCCTTTGGTATGTTTTCATTTCCCCAGGTTAGGAAGAAGGGTATTAAGTAAGATATTCCAAAAGTGACTCTAGATATGATAAATTAAAAGGGAGACAGTGTAGATGATTTATGAACCAGTTGTTTATGTTTCCCAGTTTCTAAAGACACTATACCTATACGGTCCTTTCATGGTTTTGTTATATGTTGTAATAAGTGTGCTTCAATTCTGAAGTAATAACAATGTATGTAAAGTATGGGTCGTTATAGTTGGTATCAGAGGAAAGGTATAGTCAAACTTTGGAAACTAGGATGTGAAAGCCTTAGTAAGAACCCTTAGGATAAGTCTAAGCATAGAACACAAACATAGTGTTTTAAAAATGGCCATGAAAAACCTATGATAAGACCTTAAGTGTAAAATTTTATTCTTGATTATGTGGTTTTCCTGTTATAAATAGTGTTTCTCACACTATTCTTCTTGTTTTTAGTCAATGGATGGAACCCGAAGGAACCGTGTTAATGAAGAATGTGATGGGAAATGCAATGATTGTCCCCCTGAGAAACCAAACATTATGGGAGATGGAATGAAAAATCTTGTAGCCATGATCACACAACTTTTTCAAGCTATGAATCTTATAGGACATCCAAACGAGCAAAGGAAGGAGCAACATTCTGTTGAATCCTTCATGAGGCAGAATCCACCCTCATTCAGCGGGCCAACTGATCCATTAGTTGCTAAAAAATGGATCAGTACTACTGAAAAGATATTTTCAGTTCTTCAATTTTCTGAACATGATAACATCATCTTAGAAGTATATTGTTTGGAAGGTGAAGCTGATCAAAGGTGGAATATTATCAAGAATATGAGGCCAAGAGATGAAATTGAGTCCATTAAATGGGACTAGTTCAAGAACTTATTTTTCAATAAGTACATCCCTCGTATTCTTCGAACAATGATGGAGAAGGAGTTTCTTTTACTAAAGCAAAAGGATGATGAATCTGTTGGTACCTACAAAGAAAATTTTTCAAGACTTGCAAGGTATGCTTCTGGTACTATTATCCAACTTGAGAGTAAGATCGATCGATTCTTTAGTGGCTTAAAACCAAGTCTTCGAAGGGCGTTATCCATAAAGGACTTCAATAGCTACGAGGAAATTGTTCGATGTGCCCTCAAGGTTGAGATGGAGATTGGAGTAACCCATCAGTCATATGCATTTGATAAGAGGAGGAAAATGGAATTCAATGGAAAATCTAAAGAGCACACTGAAAAGAATATGAGTTTTCTCTTATGATCAAAGTGTGGAAAGAAACATGGAGGGAGTTGTCTTAAAGGGACAAGTAAATGTTTCAAATGTGGAAAGGAAGGTCATTGGGCATTTGAATGCTGCAATGATGGGAAGAAGATGTCTAGTGATGCGAACAAAGAAAAGGCTACACAAAGTGCACCTCCTACACATCAATGTTACAAGTGCAAGGAAATGGTGCATTATTCTAATCAATTTCCTAATCTAAGGGTTGTTGATGATGATCAACATCAACAAACTCTTAAGGCTGAAGACAAAGGAAAGTCACATGCAATTTCTATCAGCGATGTGGAGTACGATAACAAAGTGGTGAAAGGTACACTTACCATCCACTCTAAAGTAGAAAATGTTTTATTTGATTCTGGATCCACCCACTCTTTTATTTCTGATGAATTTTATAAGGGTATCATCATATTACATCAACAATTAGATGTTGAGTTAGCTGTGACAACCCCTAATGGCACAACAGTCACATCAAAAGTTTATAATTCTTCTCCGATTGAAGTTTGTGGGAAAGTGATTCCTGCAAATCTTGTGATCCTTCCTATAGTGGAATTTGATGTGATTCTTGTAATGTATTGTCATTCTTT
Organism: Viscum album; assembly: GCA_963277665.1. NCBI lineage: Eukaryota > Viridiplantae > Streptophyta > Magnoliopsida > Santalales > Viscaceae > Viscum > Viscum album. The sequence goes on along the minus strand of OY728142.1, from coordinate 1,145,544,267 downwards.
ATATGGAGCTCATATCAATTTCCAAATAAGGGAAGTCACATTTCATATTCCAGATCAATCTATGATCGTCTATTGATGAAAGGATGAACATAACCTTCAAGTGGAAATTTTTTCCATCTTATGGGTCTTGATTCCACTAAATGAAGGTTATTTATCTCAAATGGTTGGTGAGAAACTCACGATTAAGAATATTCCCATTGTACAGGAGTTTGATGATGTCTTTCTGGAGGAAGTTTTGGGTCTTCCACCAAATCGTGAAGTTGAGTTTTCAATAGAACTCGTACTGGGTGCTTTGTCTTTTTCAGAGACACCTTATAGAATGGCCCCAATTGAGTTGTAGTAATTGAAGATGAAACTCCAAGAGAATCTTGGTAAGGGATTCATATGCCCTAGTGCATCACCATGGGGAGCACCAGTTCTGTTTGTTAAGAAGAAAGATGGATCAATGAGACTCTGTATTGATTATCAAGAACTTAACAAGATCACTATCAAGATCAAATATCCTCTCCCATGCATTGATGTCTTATTTGACCAACTACGCAGAGCTCAATACTTTTCCAAGATTGATTTTTGTTCAGGGTATCATCAATAAAGGTTAAAAAGGGAGGATATACCAAAGAATACTTTCCGTACAAGTTATGGACACTATGAATTTATAGTGATGCCATTTGGTCTTACTAATGCCCCTGCTATCTTCATGGATCTGATGAATAGAGTCTTTAGAGACTATCTTGATCAATTTGTGGTAGTCTTTATAGATGATATTCTTGTCTATTCAAAGAGAAAGGAAGAACATGAATATCACTTGAGAATTGTATTAAAGACCCTGAGAAAGTAGAAGCTTTATGCCAAATTTACCGAGTGTGAATTTTGGCTTCAAAAAGTTTCATTTTTGGGTCACATAATCTCAAAAGAGGGGATATCTGTAGATCCAGCAAAAATAGAGGTTATCGAAAGATGGTCGAGACCAAAAACAGTAACAGAGATCTGATGTTTTCGTGGTTTGGTTGGATATTATCGACGTTTTTTGAAATATTTTTCACGATTATCTAATCCACTCACCAGGTTGACTCGAAAAGGTGTTAAGTTCATGTGGACGGAGGAATGTGAAGAGAATTTCAAGGAGTTAAAAAGAAGGTTATCCAGTGCACCTGTGCTCACACTACCTTGTAGTGGAGAACGGTTTGTGATCTATAGTGATGCATCCAAGAAGGGGTTGGGGTGTGTTGTCATGAAAAATGATATGGCGACAGTTGAAAATCCATGAGCAAAATTAACCAACTCATGATTTGGAGTTAGTTGCGGTAATCTTTTCATTAAAGATTTGGAGGAATTATCTTTATGGTTAAAGGTGTGATATTTATACTAATCATAAAAGTTTAAATTATATTTTCACACAAAAGGAGCTGAATATGATCCAAATAAGATGGTTGGAGTTGATTAAGGATTATGACTGCTCAATTCATTACCACCCTAGGAAAGCAAACATGGTGGAAGATGCATTAAGTCGACAAGACCGTGCTAGATTATCCATGATGAGGATCACAAAAGATCAAATATTTATGGATTTACAAAGGATGGATCTTGGAATTATAATGGAAGGGGGAAAATCATATCTTTCTCAAATGAATGTTCAACCATCTATACATGTGAAGATTAAAGAGGCACAAAAAGAAGATGTAGAGTTACAAAAGAAGGCGAGAAATGTTCCTAAATTCAACCTTGATTGTGATGGGATAATAATGTTCAGGAATTGGGTTTGCGTTCATGCCATCCCCGAATTAAAGAAGGATCTGCTGGATGAGTCTCATAGTTCTTCATTCTCTATTAATCCTAGAAGCACGAAGATGTATAAGGACCTGAAAGAGTACTTCTGGTGGGATGGAATGAAAAGAGATGTTGTTGAATATGTCTCTCAATGCTTGGTTTTTCAGGAAGTTAAATATGAGAGACAGAAGTCTAAGGGGATGTTAAAACCATTACCCATACCCGAATGGAAATGGGAAAACATCACTATGGACTTTGTCACCGGACTTCCTAAAACATCCAAAGGTAATATTTCTATCTTGGTCATAGTTGATCGTCTTACAAAGTCGGCACACATCATTGCTCTTAGAGATAATTTCTCTTTGGATCAGATTGCTAGGATATATGTGAAGGAAGTGGTAAGATTGCATGGAGTACCACTTTCCATTATATCTGATCAGGATATGAGGTTTACCTCAAAGTTCTGGCGAAGTCTTCAGCATACTCTGGATATAGAGTTGAGTTTCATCACTACTTACCATCCTCAGATAGACGATCAGTCTGAGAGAACAATTCAAACTCTAGAAGATATTTTAAGATCTTGATATATGGATTTCAAAGGTGGTTGGGATCAACACCTACCTTTGGTGGAAAATTCATATAATAATAGCTTTCACTCCAGTATTTAGATGGATCCTTATGAATCTCTCTATGGAATGAAATGCAAGACTCTAACTTTCTGGGATGATGTTAAGGAAAAAAATCTATTAGGACCTGATCTTATTGATGAGATGATAGAAAAGGTCAGATCTATTCAACAACACATAAGAGCAGCTCAGAGTCGACAAAAAATTTATGCCAACAACTGAATAAAAGACCTAGAGTATGAAGTGTATCTCCTTGGAAGAGAGTAATGAGATTTGTATAGAAGGGAAAGTTGAGCCCTCGGTATATTGGTCCTTTCGAAATACTAGATCATGGTGTGAAGGTTACTTACCGATTGGAGCTTCCACCAAATTTCTCTCAAGTTCGCAATGTGTTCCATGTATCTCTCCAGAGAAAGTACATACCCGATCATTCACATGTACTCAGCTCAGAAGTTGTACCACTGGAGCAAGATCTTTCTTATGAAGAACAAAAGATAGAGAATTTGGATCATAGTGAAAAAGTCCTACAAAACAAGACCACTCTCTTGGTGAAAGTTTTAGGGAGGAACCACCAATTATAAGAAGCTACATGCAAGCTTGAGGATATGATAAGGGAGAGGTATCCTCATCTGTTTGATACAAAGTGACGAATTTTGTGGGCGAAATTCATTTTAAGGGGGGTAGAACGTAACACCCGAGACTTTTATGAGAAATATTTTGTTTTTTATACATCATCAAAGGAATCTTTCACTACAAACAACACTAGATTGGATTGCTTTACACTCAATCACAACCTTCCTTGATAGCTTGCGTTGTATGCAATACCGAGTTTCACTAAACAATGATATACTATTAAAATATTATTAAAACTAGCCGTTATGAATAGTAATACCCACTTGTTGAAATTTTATTTTTCAAAATGGACTTCATTTTTGGATTCAGAATATCGAAATTATCCTAGGATGAAATTTTGGTATTTTTCTAAAAAATTTCAATTTTTGATGAATAGTGAAAACACTAGGTTACTATTTAAAAACCGACTTTTTATTTAAATAATTATTTATTTTATTTAAATTTATTTTAGGTCAAAATTGATACATAATACTTATATAACTTCAATGTAATTCATTGGATTCATTTTATAATAATTTTAGATATATAAAAATTTTATTAAACTTTTCACCGTCTTTTACCCACCTTCCTAGAAGAATTTGAAAATTTACACAAAACATAATTTTACCGCTTATGTGAATGGAATTTAGAAAATATGAGAGACACAGTTAATATCAAGGAGTAAAATTTGGTTCAATAAGATAAAAATAATTTTTGATGAATAGTAAATTTTTACTTTTTTTAGCACGGTTAAAAGTAAATAGGGTAATTAAGGGTAAAAATGGTATTATTATTACCCTAACACATGTCATAATTATATTTTATAAGTTTAATTCGACCAAAAACAACCTTAGGAATAAAATATGACCATTTAGGTCCACTTGGATTAGATTAGTACATTTATTATTAATTTATTTAAAGAAGGATTAAAATAGATAAAATCAAAGTTTAATAACTAAATAATTTTTAATATAGGGATATACATAAGATAAATTAGACTATAAATATTCATTAGAAAGCTAAATATATTTCCTACATAATTTTATTTTATTTATAATTATTAGACATTAAATAATTTAATTTATTTATGACACAATTATGATGCAGTAATTATCATATTAATGAAATATTAACATAATTGATGTTATAAATACCCAAATAAATGTAATTTGAGACTTTTTATGAATTAAACTAATTTTATAGGTTAATATGACGTGTTATTATTGATTTAATGAACTTATTTGTAACTACTCATTCTGTTATTATTTTCACAAAAATCAATTACCAAATAGTGTCAAAATTGACATAAAATAGTTTTTAAAAAAAATATTATATTATTAATTGTTATTTTATTGCTAAAAATATAATGTTCTGCCAAATGACTTATATAAGGTTATATATATTAATAATAAACATCTTGGGTTTTTTTGGCTTGTTATAGTATGTTTATTAACCATATAGTATAAGAAAACAAGAAGACACGATAAAAGTTAAATTATTTAACTTAGAGTTAAATCTAAATGATAAGGTTAAAATAGTAACCTAAACTTGTCTAAAATATATTTTTTGAGATTATTTCGACCCAAACCTACCTTATCTTCGAAATAAATCAATTTGGAGCTATTAAAAACCGATTATGTCTATATAATAAAATAATAGTTTTTGTTTTTCCTAAGGTGCACATCTCCTCTCTTATAAAAGGGAACCTCCTCCCTCTCCTCCTCACACCACTTTGAGCCTTCAAGCTCGGCCAACCCCTACCAATTTATCTTCTCAACTTCCCCAGAAACATCCTAGAGGTCTTGGACTTCTTCAAAGACCATCTTTAGTGCCCTAAGAGGAGGTTAAGAAGAGGTACTTCAAAGAAGAGGTAATGTTTGTTACCGATTCTTTCAACTTTATTTCTTCTTATAATTCTTATTATTTAGTTGTTTCATTATGAAGTAATAACATCAGTATCACTCACATACTTATATGTTATTATAAGTATGAAACAACCCTATTTCACCTTCTATCCATCCTATGGAAAATGAAATCATCGCGCGTGTGTACGTATGGAATACCTTCTCCACACCGTGGTGTAATCTATTTTCCACCACCACCTTACTTGGATGGGTATAATGGTGTAAATAATAACTATATATGATTATTTTAAATTGATATTAATTCTGAAATAGTATACATACACTTAAATAAAATTCCATGATCATGAGAACGATATCATCGCTCGTGCATACGTACGGCCTACCATCTCCATGATGTGATGCGACTAATTTTACATGATCTCCAATGATTAATAATTATATAAATGAATTGAATGAATAAATATGATATATATTACACCAATAACATTCTGGATATGAGTTATCTATAACCTAAAATAATAATAAGAATTTATTCGACAAAACACACATAAGAACAAAAAGCAATAAACACCCGAATAACAGGTAACAATGAAATATTACTAATAAGAGGCGAAGAATAAGACCATATATGATATCATAACAATGAGTACGATTCTGGAATAAGTCGATAACATTATTTAAATCATTATACAGGAGGTTCGGACACGTACAAATCAAATCAGACCTAAGGTAAGGGAAAATCTCACAATCTCATTTTTATTCGAGATTGTTTATACTTTGGTAATTACTGGGGAATATTTATCATCCATATCCATGTTTCATCCATATGAAATATTATTTCTATCCTCCTACAATTTTTTAAATCCAATTTTACCCTTAGTTAAGTTTTTAGTAAAAGATATGAAAGGAATCTTTTGTCATTTTTCGTATGAGGTACTTTTTGACTTTTCCGGCCAAAGTACGAGAAGAATGTTTTTTTAACTTATACGACCTGAATGTATTTTTAGAAAATTATTTCCATGAAGCTTCCTTTACAAGTTTTGAAGTTTATTTTTAATCAGCTTCTTTTCGTTTAAAATTGTTTGACATATTAAGAAAATAAAAATGTTTTTGAAGTAGAAATGATATTTTCCTCAAGAATGAAGTTCAAGTGTTTTATCAAAATTATTTTCCATATAAGACAATATAGGGTTCTATTTCTATCCCTATTTTTACATTTATTTGATTATGTTATGATGGAATTATTTTTATTAAGTCCTTTTATCTTATAAGGTTTATGTTCTGATGAAACGATGTTTAAGAATCCCATTTTTATTACATGGGTTATGCTATGATGTATGTTTTATGATTCTGTGGCACACATAAGAATGGTTTCATTATGAGATGGGTGGGACCTATATCTCCCTCCAATGCATTGGGTAATGATTTATATGTCATAAGATAGACATGGTTGGAATGACAGGTTAATCCGGTTCAGCGAAACATGACTGAAACGAGGAGTGAACTCGGTTCAGAAATGGACTTTTTATGCTAAGATAGTCTTGGAAATGAGTCTTGACTAATAAGAAATCGTTCTCTATGATTATGTGCATATGAAACAATGTTTCTTATTTTATGTTATGATTATTGGGACAAAATTTCACTATTATGATTTATCCCATGTTATGATATTATGATCTCTTTTACAGGTTAAGATTTTCAAAATGTTATGTTCTTATGAATATGATATGAATGATATTTCTTTTGTTTACCCTTACTGAGCATTTGAGATCACCCTTTTGTATGTTTTAGTTTCCCTAGGTCAGGAAGAAGGATATTAATTAAGATATGCCAAAAGGGACTCTAGATATGATAAAATAAAAGGGAGACATTGTAGATGATTTATGAACCAGTTGTTTATGTTTCCCAGATTCTAAAGACACTATACCTATACGATTCTTTCATGGTTTTGTTATATGTTGTAATAAGTGTGCTTCAATTCTGAAGTAATAATAATGTATGTAAAGTATGGGTCGTTATATGTCTCAATTAGTAGACAACCCATATGAGACACTAGGTCTAGAAAAATGGCTAAGGAAGTAGCCACTCATGACATGGTTGTTGAGGGGGTGAATTAAATGTATGTAATCTATTCCATCATATCATGTAAGTTACATATCACATGTGATAAATTTATCTTTCCTATTTTTTTATCATGTTATACATGTTTCCTTTATCCTTGATTATGTTTATAGATACCTCCTAGCATCCTAGAGTTTTTAAGGGGATCGAGGTCCCGATAATCATCCTAGTTGTTGGGAAAAGCTCATAGGGGTCATCCATTCCTCAAGAACCAACCCTGGTCAAGGAGGAGAAACACAACTTGCTGAAGCATGCCTCTGGGGTGATGGTGGAACACCAAGCTATTAAGGAGGCTATAACTGTAAAGGGTATAGGTGAAGTCGATCTCCCCCTTAGAATGGAGCATAAACCATATAAAAGGGTTCTTAGGGAGGATCCCTCTACCTACGTGCTTGTAGCCTTCCCAAATTACTAGCCCACACCACCCAAAGAACTTGATGACTATGAGTGTTATGTTTTTGAGGAGAATCGGGTGGTCTGAAACATGGAATGGAGGAGCATACAAAATTTCACAAGCTACACTCTAGGGGGGACATGATTGGTCGGATGGGGTCCCTCCACCACTGGTTGATAAACCTGGAGACTAGTGGTGTGAACTAACATTCCCTCCATACACATTCCCAGAACTTCCTACCTAATAATGTGTGCATATAATGGAAAGAATTTGATTCCATATTGCACACCAATACCTTAGAAGGTTCTAATGAACTCCGGGTGGATGAATAAGAGATCGCTTGAATGGAGGGATAAACACAACAACATGAGACCACCTTCATTACAATAGGAGATACCATTATCCAACTAAGGTCATAGTTGGTGATGGAAGATGCTGAATTAGTGAGATTAGTATCATTAATGGATGAGTGTAGGTATGAATAGGGTGGGTTAAAATCAAGGACAATATGGTTCTCCTTTCAGTTGAGGAGGAGATAGCAGAGCTGGCCAGGTGGAAGCATGCTGTTGATACATTTAGGAAAAGGCTATTCGGGATAGGGTTGTTTCTCACCAAGGTCAATCCATACAGGGTGAGTTATTTTTTTTGTGTTTCCTTTTCATTTTTTAATAAATTATAGGATCCAACATATGGATTAACCTCTTTATTTGTTCCTATTTTTATGAAATAATTTTTTTCTTTACCTCAAGTTTCCATGTCTTTATTTTTTTTGCATCTCCATCATACTAATAAAGTAACCAACCATAAATCTCTAAGCTCACATGGGTCATGCCTGATTTTATAAACAAGATATTAATATAATGATTCTTATTAGAATGAGAGCACTAGAAAATCAATGAAGAGTTGGGGTCAGAATGGTCTACTGACCATTGGAAGTGTCCTGACTGGGAGACCTTTATTGGAGAGAGGGACTCTGTGAAAATGGCTTTCTTTCCTAACATTCATGAGTCCAAAACTTGGGTAACTCTAGGGGAAATGGATTTTACCCAAAAAAGGGGGAGATAGAGGATGTGAATGAAGATATCTATGAGATAGATCTAAAATATAACTGAGCGAATGAATGAGAATAAATGCTGACTATATTTGAAACATAGTTCCCAAAATCGAACTATTAAGTGTGGGGACATAAAAATGGGGGTCAAATGTTGGCCATGTTCGAAACACATGACCTATACCATCATCATTGAAAGTGATTTGAGGTGTGATCCTAGAATGAGGGGTGAGATAGTTTGGCTAGTCACCCTCACCATTTAGGGGTCTGCTCAGACATGGACGATGGTGGGGATCCAAATCAAGGAAGACACAATGTGTGGGTGAGATCTAAGGAAATTTTCAAATGGAGTTAAATACTTTGGGCATTACACCAATGTGTATATGAACACATTGAATGGGAGTATCTGTTGAGTGAAACCTAGAACCACCTCCCAAGGTGAGCACAGTCTTGTTTTTCAAGTGATAGTCAAGTAGCCTGAATGATGTGGTAAGTTACCAACATTGGAAGGGGGAAGAGGTCCTATTAATAGAGATCCCCGAACATTTTTTATTTTTATGTCTTGTAATGAGGGATAGGAAAATTTCATTTCATATAATGTATAGAGGATGTTGAACATGTATTTGGACATAATATAGTTAATATAATTCATCATACCTTTTCTACTCACACCATGGGGTGAAATGAGCACCACACGGTTCTTTCCATGACCCAGCAGTGAGTATCATAGGTTTCATACCTTTTCTATTCACACCATTTCTTTTTCCAAAGTCATAGTAGTGACTTTGTGGAAAAAAGAATGAATTTTAATCATATTTTCATTTATGGGATTTCAATAGGAAAAAAATATTTCCTCTAACCTTGGGTAGATTAAGTTCATGCCAGTAAGATCATGTGGGAACACATTTAGGGTTGAATGTTTGGATGGTTTCACAGAGGTTAAGGTCACGATTCTTGGAACAAGGAAACTAGTTTAATGTCATGGAGCTTGAATTGAGAAATAGTAAAGCTTTTGTGAAAAATAAGGTATTATAAACCTGACATGAATATATGTACAAGTATCCCATTGTCACACGTGTTTTCACATAGTTTAAAGTCATAATGAATAGACCATTTCCACATGAGCTCTATACTGGCTTGGTGTGAAAATGGGCACCATGGTTCAAAGTGGTCTGAGGAGTTCCAAAAATAAGTCATGAGTGATGGTGTGGTTTTTGGATGGGCTTAAGATATAAGATTCAAGAATTGATATATATCCTACTAAATAGGGAATCAAGACACACATAGTTTGTGAATGGGGGTGCAGTTGGATAATTATAACAAAAGGGATAGTCCTATTAAGTGAGGATTTCATGAAAATGGTGAATTATTATGTCAAACACCAGATTAAACACAATCTAAATGTAGATTGAGGAACATAAGGGTCTCGGTAAACATTGTTTAATTTCATGATGTTTTTACTAGAATGATACTAGTTTCTGGTCATAGATCTTGGACTCAAGGGGGTATGTCTTAGAGAGGTTCTTATGGAATGAGATACATCACTAACCTAACATGAAAGGAGGTCCAAAGAGGCCTTATGATAAAAAAACATTTCCAAGAAATGTTTCACATTGTTTAAGGTCATGATGCCGATACCAAACATTGAGGGTAAGATGAATTTTCCAACTAGTAATAAAAAAATTATGTGAATAGAGGCCACAAGGGAGGAATACTAGTGAATAAAGTTTCACCATAGTAGTGCATTTATGGATGGGATTTAGACATGGAGTCCAGGAATAACTATGTATCCTCATTAATTCTTGGAATCAATCCACACATAGTTATATAATATTACATTATAAAAGACCGATTTCAAAAGAGGAGGGGATATCTTGAAATGAGGGTATGATTAAATAATTCCACAGTTTGAAACATCATATAGGGAGACACTATATACATAGTTTAAGTTCATGTATCTAGGACTAGAAATCATATAGTTTAATTCCTTGTGATAAGGATGTGGAATTATGTAGTTTAACATATTTTGATAAGGACATTTTCCTACATTTTAACATCATGTTAAAAGGAATATGTTGTGAAATTTTACATCATGTGTCAAGGATGAATGATTTTTGTAGTTTAAGGATGTATAGCTCGGACTATTAGATTGCATATAATTTAAGGTCATGGTTCTCATACCATGGGGGTGTGTCATGAGGATGTTTGTATAGTAAAAATAGTATAAATATAATATGAATAAAGGGTTGAGAAGGCCGTTCACCATACGAAAACCTTCAATACAAGTTTCACATGGTTTATAATCAGGATGATTAGATAGAAGGGTGAATCCCTACTTTGGAACACTTTCATGTCTCAACCATTCTAGGGAAATACCTTACCAAGGATCATAATCCCATGTGATATATACTCAGTGTAAGAATCATGGAGGGGTGATGAGTTAGTTCTGTCAAATGGGATCATGCTATAAGGGAAAAGGAAGACATCCTGTAGAAATCACAATGACGATGACTTACTTGATCAATATATGTGAATTCATAAAGGGGACAAAACAAGGGTGTTAAAACTACACCATAACAAAGGGTGTTGGAAAGGAAGTAAGTCACGACTTTAGAGATCTGGACCATGAAAGTTGGTTGATTAATGTGTAGGGGATGAACACTAACTGTGTTAAAAAAAAGTTCCATAACTTCATCCACCAAGGATGGGGAAAGAAAATGAATGAATGACCATTGACCATGTTTGAAACACAAGAGCCACCATTTTTTGTAAGAAATCCTTTGAGGTGCATACCTAGGATGGGAGGTGATATAGCGGTCTAAAAACCATCATCATTAAGGTTTTATTTCATATGAAGAGGATGCTAAGGATCCAAACTGAGGAAGAAATGAAGTGTGGAATTGATGATGTTGGGATGTTCAGAATAGATTTAAACAGTCTGGGAGTTATTTCACTATGCACTAAATGGGTGTATCAGTGAGAGAAATTTAAAAATATTCTCAAGGGGAAAACCCTAAAATAGGTTGGTGGTTAGGTTTATCCCAAGATATAAGATCTCGGTGTCTCTATGTATCCCCATAGAAATCAGAATTAATCCATACATAGTTCAAGAAGGCGGGATGGTAGGATACTATCACCAATAATGAAGGTACTCTATGATGAGGGCCTAAGTCTCATGTATTTTTAAGTCATGCGATAGTTACATAGAACATGAAGTTTAGCATATTGTAGTAAGGACATTAGATGCATAGTTTAACTTCATATGCTGAGTAAAAGAAGGGGGAACTATCTATAGGGAGGGATCAAAGTATAACATAGTTATAGATCATGCGATGGGGATGTATGCCAAGAAATTTATTGTATTGTGGTATGAATTTTGGACACAGAGTATAATTCTATACCATTAGAATAGGGTGTCACATAGTTTAACGTCTTCTACTAAGGATTTTGGAAACATAGTTTAATGTCATATGGTTTGGATTAGTGGCTGATGTAGTTTAAGGTTATATAGATTTAACCATAGTTTCATACAATTTAACATCATGTGACTAAGAATTTTCCCCCAAGTTTAACATATTGCGACCAAGAGGTGTTATGAAGAGTCATGTGAAGTATCACTGGAGGATCCTCACATTGGTGGGAGGTGTCATGTGCTCCTTATCTATGAGTTTCAATGTGTATGAACCATTTTAGTACACCTTATTAATAATGTAAGTCACTTCCCATTTGTATTTTATATTTGGAATCTTCTTACAAGGTATCATTAATATCCTTCGATCCAATACCATATTTCCTTGAAGGAAAGAGTAGAGGTGAAATTTTCAATTGAACTCCCATGACACCTAATCGTGATGCCTTTCCAATATATGAAATTTTTGGTTCCTACATTCCTCATGGGATTAAAACTTATAAAGACTGACATTATCTCTTTTTTCTAGTTTTTTATGATCATAAACATCTATCTGGATCAATGAGAACTAAACGTATATAGGTATATCTATCACCATACTATACAAAAAAGAGAGTAGAGTCTCCTGGGTTGAATTTATAGTCATAATATGATATTCCCAAAGGGTATTAGAGAGATTATAAATTCAATTTTTTAGCATACCATAAACTATATGATAGTAGAGTGGATTTTTTAATGACTTGGTATTTATTTTCCCATATATGTGACTATGGGGAGTGTGGTTGGATTAAATATTATAATTATAATGAAATTTATTTTTCTCAATAGCTTGAAAGTTGGTGCCATTTTTTATGAGAATGGTTTGAGGTATCTTGAATTGATGAATGATATAGGATTTCAAAAACTCAATCATGGATTGTTTATTGAATTCTTTGAGGGGGATGGATTTTCCCACAATTAGAGGAAGTCATATTTAGTTAGAATGAACCCACACTACCGAGTTGTAGCTGATGGGTAAGGGACCACAATGTAAAATATCTTTAAATAAAAGGGATATGAGTAATTGGTGGTATAGATAAGATCTATAGGATAGTTCAGAAAGTTTTCATTGATCTTACATGCATGACACTTCTTGGTGAACTCAGTGCATTCATACAGTATAGTAGGCCATAAGTACCCCAATCATCATATCAGGTGAGAGAGATTTGATCCTACAAGAAGGGCCCCACATGAACCATCATGGTCTTCTGGAAATACATTAGGAATATCCTTACCTTGGATTATAAAAATAATGAATCCATTAAAACCCCACACATAAAGGGTTTTTTATGGTTGGGGTCATCTATGAGTGTAAATTTCACCATGCTCCAGCATATTCTCTCACACTCAAAATGGTCTGGTGGGATGGTTATGTGTTGGAGATACTCAATGAATGGATTCATCTAATTGGGAGATTATTCAACTATTATGGAATTTTAAGGCCCTTATATAGATGTTATAGCAGAAAACTAGTTCACCTATCAGTCCTTCTCATCATAAGTTCTAAGAGAAATAATCCTATGATGTGACACATAAATATCTAGGTTATATTCATTAGGATTTGAGAAGGATTTATCCAAAATTTACAAGGAATTAGACTAATCGTTCTATGATTAGGGAAAATGAGTCACCTTAGATTTAGAAGGGAACTGGGACATCGACTCAAGATTACTCTCTTGTAAGGGGATGATTTCTCACTTCCTGAAAATGTATTCACCATTAATTTTCTTGAGGAATATCTCAGAGTCTCACATTACAAGAATATGGTGGAATTATATCTCATGGGACAACTCCAAACTAGTAATAAGATCCTGATATTCATCCTCATTGCAGGAAAAACTTTGTAACAACATGAATTAGTATGGAAGGACGACCTGTATTGGAGTGAAGAAGATATCCCAAGGCCCACCTTATTAAGTTTGGGGTTGTTGAGCCTCCTCCCAGTCGAGCCTCAGAAGGAAACTTTGAAGTAAAATTTCCAACATGGTGGGGCCTGATCCATAGAGTAAATGGTCTCATCCAAGAAATCAATATCTAGGGGAAGCTCCTCAGGGGTTGGATCCATGGATAAGAAATCTGCCATTTCATGGACCTTGACATCTTTCTAGGGGAAAAACCATATATCAAACTACTATAAAATTATTACCCACCACACCAATCACCCAGTCAATATGAAGTGGTTGAGGATGTATTTAATTAGATAAACACAAGATACTAGATTTATCTCATGGTTCTGCAGGTAATGCCTCAATTTCTAAATTTAGAAGACCGGGGTAAAGAATCACTTATTAATGAGATAATATCTGGTCTCTATGCTGAGTAACATGTAGTTGAGGTAGTACAATATATTCTACTTAACATAATTGTTTTTCGGATCTGGGAGGGAACTAAGGGACCATTCTAGGGGAGTCACATAAAGGATCATAGGATTTCTTGATATTGGTGGTATCATGAATGTAGGATGTAGTAGATAGTGATTAATGTCATAAAATGTGGTCTTTTAGTCTTCATACCAATGATAATCGGTTCCTTCATTCATTGGCCTAAAAAATAGATTAAATTTTATAGTTTTATTCACAATGAATATTTTAATGTAGGCTATGTTTACCTATAGTCACTAGAAAGCTTGAAGTTTTCATAAAGATACATTTTTAAGATTGCCTTAATCTTCTCTAGATTGACTGAGATTTATTTGTACATGATGAAAAGGTTTAATAACTTCCTAAAGATGACCCCAAATGCACACATTAAGGAATTCCTCTTCATGTGATGGGATAGGAGGAAGTCAAATACTTTTTCAAGATCTTTGAGATAATCTTGGAATTGGTGATATTTTACCACCAAATCACTATCACAACATTCCACCAATGTACCAAAAATCATCTTGAAGATATGGTGTATGACACACTGATAGGTAGATCCAACATTATTTAAACTGAACAACATCTCTTGGTAAAAATGGTTCCCAAATTCACCCTGATGGTGGTGTCTCTTTCATCCTTGAGGGTCACCCCTATTTTATTGTATCCAAAGTACCCATCCATGAAGGACCAAGCCTATAAACTGGAAGTTTCAATGATTAATAGCTCTATCACAGGGAGGGGAAAACCGTTATTTGAGATGTGATGGTTGTGGTCCCAGATTTCAATACAAAATCTGATATATCTATTCTTATTAATTACAAGGAAAATATTTGTTGGCCATTTTGGGTACTAGACTTCCCTAATGAAGTTGTCCTTGAGGAGCATTCCAACATTGGCCTCAACGACAACACCATGTGAAGGGTGAATATTTTTATGAGTTTTTTTAACCAAAAGTGTCCCACTAGGAGTCCAAGGCAGTGAAATATAACCCCGGGTTTGATCCTTGGAATTTTTATATAGGTATAGGGGAACACATTGTATTTCTACTTCATGAAATACACATATCACTACTGTTCCACCATAAACATGACTGAACTGATCATATTCATCCTTTGATCATACTCATTTCTAAGATTCAGAAAATTTAATTCATTGAAAATGGTTGATACACCCTCTTTAAAGGAAGTAGATTCATTATAAAAATCCCATTCATAAATAGAAACATGAGGATCAGAGGAAGGAGGTCACTCCCCTATAGTGAGATTTTGTGGAGTTATGTTGTCATTTGTTTCTCCTGGGTGGGATTATCAATAATAGATTATTCTTCTATAGACACCACAATGAAAAAGGTTGATGAGACGATATAATTTGGTTTCATAAGATGTAATCTACCATTGATGTCAAAATAGTGATTATGGGCCTCCCTCCATTGACTTAGCTTAGCTCTTCATATGGATTGCTGCTGTCGTGGGTTGGTAACCAAGGGATGGGACACTCGATACTCAATGGGGGTAGTAATTTCTGCCTTCACCCATTCCTATATTGTGTAGAAATAAAACGTGATATGTAAGCATTCCTTCTTATTGTGGACTATTAAATAAATCCCAGGATTCGAGGTTATTGGCTCCAACTGGTGGATTTGTATGATAAATCCATCATTTAAATCCACCCAAGGATCCACTGAGGTGGTTTTCAAATCATTGGAAGAATTAATACACTTGACCATGTTTATTTTAAGCTACTTCCAATCCATGTTATAGTTCCCAACATCTAGGTAGTGATCTTCACATGAGTAAAAGGGGAAATATCACTACAGAGTACCCCTACTCAACCATTGAAGGTGTATTTGAGGATCTGGTTATATGAGGAGTGGGATAAAACATGAAGATGGATCCAAGGCCTCTCTAATAGGTATTTATAGGATGCATCTTATGAAAAAACCATGAACTTTGTGTTTTCTACCAAGTCATCAAACTGGGTCTCTATCTGAATGTTACCACAGGGATTCTTCCCACTATTTTGATACCCTAGAATTGTTAGGATGGATGAGGTTAAATATACCTCTATGATCCCCAACTCATAGAGAATCTGTGTGGGGATAAGACCGATACTGAAGACATTTTTTACTAGGAAACGATAGATTTTCGTATCCGTTGAAATTTCCTATGACATTTAGTCGATGTATGTTCCCCTGAATGGTGGGAACCTAATCTACCTTGGAGAATGAGATGATTACATATCAATATATCTATTCATATTCCTATGAATTGTATACTTCTTCAGAAACTAACTTAGTCTCTAATTGTATGGGGCTTATTAGGGGATCGATTAGAGCCTCACACATCTGCTTTGATTAGCGGAGTCCAAGAAGGATTGATATCCTCACTAGTATTATGGTGAGGTTCTTTAGAATTTCTTACATTTAAGAAACAAGATCATATCTACCTATTGAGGATCACTCTTTTCATAGGGAGTATAATAGGGACTATTTGTGGGGGCGTTGTAGCCTGGCTGGTGCTCAATGTGTTCCTATGTTGATTAAAAAACTTAGGCAAATAACTAGACAGCTGAGAACAAGACATGTATATATATGATCATGTGATAAGATGGTTTCTCTAGGATACATTACCAACTAATATGGTAGGTTTTGGAGGAATAACTGATAGAATATCATTAAAGTACTATTCCCGCTGATCCCTAAAATAAGACCGATGTTTGGTATCATCGGTATTAACCACCCTTTATAGAGTATCATGTTAGACATATTTCTAGATAGAATGATTATTACGCCTTTATTTTATAGAATCGTACAAGGGTTATTGATTGGGTTACATGGTGTTCCTCATCATTGGGTATTTCAAAATGATCAACCAGCATAAATACATATATAATAACATTATCCTTCTCTTCATTGTCTGAATATTCTAGGATATAATGGGTTCTAGGGGCTTCTCTAAATTTTGGGGGCATGATGTCACTGAGAGTGGAAGGTTGTTTTTGAATTTATGGGGGACTCTGGTTGTCTTGGTATCATTGAAACCTATTTTTCCATGACATGGGAGGCTATGATGCTGATGGGGTGGCTGAAGTGGATGTTTCCACTGCAGAAGGATTGGTCCATTTTACCAGGAATGGATACTTATATGGGCTTGAGAATAGATATTACAAGACAAATAATAATTATACTTCTATACACCATATTCAAAAACCTAATTATACTTATTAGAGTCTTCATCGTCACTATTATGGGTTGTAGAGATATATTTCACCTGTACTGGGACATCACCCAACTAAATTAGTCCATAGTCTACCTGGCCCTAGATAATATATCTGATGATGAATCAATATTTTATGGTGTGTTCAAGGTACCTATGGTATGGTAAGTAGTTAGAATGATTTTTTAATTTAGCCTCTTGGAGAATCCTGGATTTAGGAAATCAAGTTAGAACCACACTCTTCATCCCTCTACTATCATTTAAAGAGGTCAGTGATACTGGACTTTCATAATATGGATCTGAACCAGCATAGGAACTATCTACAAATATATTCACATATGTAAATAGATCATAGGGAAATTTGACTATACCAAATGAAGGGTGGCCCCTCCAAGGATTGGATGAAACACTATAGATTAGATGCCTCCAACTATTTTAGAGTTCCCAACATTGGTTTGCACTGTGAGGAAATGTGCCCTAGATGATGTAGTATATCACTCAT
The DNA here is from genome assembly GCA_963277665.1 of Viscum album. Taxonomy (NCBI): domain Eukaryota; kingdom Viridiplantae; phylum Streptophyta; class Magnoliopsida; order Santalales; family Viscaceae; genus Viscum; species Viscum album. Next base: position 1,145,526,303 of record OY728142.1, on the reverse strand, counting down.
CCAATTGAATGGGGTGAAGATTGGATTATTGAATTTTACGGGTGTGTGAACATATTCTACCAATTCCCGATACAAAATCCCTTCAAGTGGAATCGATGTATGTTGTGTATCTGATGCCTCAATACTGATAGTGAGAGCATCTATCACATCATCATAGGGAGGGTTGGCAGTCACCAACATAGTGATTGACCTACTGGTTTGAGAGGTGAAGCAATCATAGAACAATAGAGGGAAATCAGGTTTGTTTGGTGGGTTTGTTGGGTCATATCTCAGTCATTTACAAAATCCAATTGCCTCTATCTTGAATGGATGCATGGGACCACCTACCTTAACCCAATGTTCCAAGACGAGAAGGACCAAATGTTTCGCTAGAGGATGGTTAGGGTCCCCTCACACATTTTCTCACTATGGGAACTATTTGATAGTAATCACTTATAACCCTCAAGGTCCTATATTAAATTATCCAGACTAGCATCTGTCTCATTTTCTAGTGTGAACTTAGATGGGCTGATGAGCTTAGTGATTAATTTTCCCTTACCATGGTGGTGAAATGTAGGTAGTATTGCCTCAATGGGGGGACTTCTAAGGCCCAATATTTATCTCTATAGATGATTATGGGAGCCTATCATAATATCTACCTAAGATCATGTCTCCCACCAATGTTGGTTGTCTCCAACATGATTTGTTTCATTGACATAGTTTCTCTGATCATCAAGAGGATTGATCATGACTAATTTTTTAGTGGTGGTGGTTAGAGGATAAGAATCACCATTAGTGGGTAGGTTATCTTGTAAATTCTATTATCTCTTTGGAAGGTGGATAAAGTAGAGGGTAATGTAATACCTTAGCCTCTTATCTTCACATGGAGAGATTACTATTGAATGAATTTTTGAAGAATAGTGAGGCCTTTGATGCAGTTCTCTAGAAAACTCAAGAGGTGCCCATATGAGTCGGGGAATTGGGCCATTGAGAGTGCGACGATATCAAAATTTTGACACTACTAATAGAAGATAATCAAGGAATCCTGGATAGTCCAACAGGTTTTCTTAGAGGCAATTGAATGTCTCCAAGGTATTTTGGTGGTGGTACACCACGTGGTCCTTGGTGAAGAACTCTGTGATGAAAAAACATAGGGTAGAAGGTGGCAAAAATATGGCCAATAACTGGTCAGTGTCTATGAAATTGAAAATTATATCCTCTAACTCATTTTATGGAGGGTTGTCCTATTATTAATCAACCTAGGATTCAATTGATGATGGTTGAGAAATTGGGGGTGGTAGTGATGAATATATTCTTTACTAATGATTTTCTAAAAGATTAGACATTACATGGGCCAATTTCCCCCTGAAATAATGGTGTGTCTTACCGAGGTAGGGCTGGCTTCATGACTATATCAAGATAGTATTTGGAAATAATGACCTTCTATTAGTTAGTAAGGTCTTTGAACCTTTACAGAGTATACTAATTTTTACCATCATATAAGGGGATTAATCCCACCCTAATGTCTCCCCTACTTTTAAGGTGGAGATAGTGATGAGGAAAGATAATGGCAATGGGCATAGTTTCATAGAGATTCCCTGGATGGAATCTAAGACATGATCCACATGTAGGTACTTGTAGAGGGATCTAGGGACCTTATGGATCTCAGTATCTTGGTTGTCTAGCCTCAAATAATGATCTCCTACCCCAAATCTAATGGTGGAGGTAGAAGTGCTTCCAATATGTTTTCTGTCACCTTATATTCTGAATGGTCGATGGTGAAATTATGATTTACCCATTCCACCCTCTAATGGTGTAAGAGTTCTCCAAGATCTCTGAGGTCCATGAATATTTCTCCCATGTGTTTTATTATTGACTCCATGGTTAGGGCCCACAAGATTTCACCCATGTGTTTCATAGTGGAGAGGACCTCCACTATGAATTCTTATTAATGGGATGGCCCATGCTAGTTTCCAATGTCACCCACTATGTTGAGAATCAATCCAATCTTCTTATTAGGTGGATGTGGTCTTGACCCTAATCTAATGGATATGTACCCCGAAACATTGGTTTTGTGGGTATTAAGTGTAGTGAATATGATGGTAGGGGCCACTAAAGCTATTGGAGAGGCCTTCTATTGGGAATGGTTGGTGGAATACCCCTAACATAGATTCTAGACATTCTAGACCAGGTCCAATAGAGAAGGGATGGGATTATCCTACTCGTTGGCCTATGGATCATCATAAATTTTTTGTAATGGACTGGGGGGTTTAAGCGCTCTCAGTTGGATCCCAGGTGGTATTCATGATGAGTATGACCCATGCGTCCCCTACCTCCTCAGTGTAGGGTAATGAATAGTTAGATAGCTTCAAGGAGAGACTTTTGAATTAGTTTTTTGTCATTACTTGGGGGATTTCCCCCTACAAGAACCTTGAGAGTGGTTATTTTCATCATGTTGATGTAGCTTCCAGGTCCTATCTGTCCGTCTCCCTAGTCAGGATGACCCCTTTCTATTCATAGTGATGAATTAGGAAACTGATGACCCTATGTTAGGGAATATTTAATGGGGAGACCAGGTGAGGACTCTTAGTAAATGTGGGAGTGGTATACACCATGGTATTAGTGTGGTTGTACGAGTTTTTTCCCCAATATTTATCCAACCCCCATAGCTTTTTATGGTAGGTCATCAAAAGTTTCTCATAGCTTTAGTTCAGTAGGATATACGAATTCAACCATTAGAAAATATTTAATGAAGGCGATGCCCAATGTTCCAAACACTATTCATCTTCTTCAGGGTGGATAAAGGATCCATGTTAATGATTCCTTTGTCCAAGGATACCCAAAGTTATTCATTTTACCCCAGATTTAAGTGAAGAGTTTCACAACAGGTTCACCATTTTTTTGGTGAATCCTAACACTAAAAATATCTGCATATAGTGATGTCAAAAACCGGTGATGTCAAGTGTTACTCATCTACCCATAATTGATGAAGAATATATTCACATTGGGTTCACTATTTTTCCAAACACTTCCACTAGGGTGCACATATGGTGAGCTTTTTCTCTCTCCTGGAGTGGTCGGTATCATTGGGATGGTCATAACCACTCCAATGTGGTTTCAAAAAAGTCCCACTTTCTTATAAAAAGCGATCTCTACCACTATGGTTGATGATGTGAACTCCTTGATTGGAATATGATGATGGGATGTTGGTTCCTCCTTCAATTGATTTTTCCTTGGAGTTCATTTCCTAGTCATGGAATCCATCATAGATTTGAGACATGTTTTTGAATATTGTTCTTAAAACCATATTGAATTTGACATTGATTAATTACATTTATTGCTATTGAGATAGCGAAAATACCCATGGTTAGAGATTATAGTGAATTTGGGTATGTGTCAACATCTATGGATGTTGGGTTTGTTGGGAATCTATAAATTATTCCTCTTTTGGAGTTGAGGGATCTCATATATAAGGGATCTTAAGTGTAAATGACAAGGAATCCCATATTCACTATGTGGCAACTTACACCAGGGGAATTATAAATCCAAGGATCATTTCCTCTGGAATCCTATACTTGTTAGACAAGGTGACTCATATTTTTTTATGTATTATGAAAGGTATCCAACGCTTTTCATTCTAGGAAACTTATGATCATCACATAAGGCTTCATAGGATCATCACCCAGGGCTTCTCATATATGTCACATGAGGTAAAGATTCTTATGCATCAGGAAACATCACAAGTTTAAAGCTGAGTGAGGGTATTTCACAAATTTAGAGTCCAGTGAAAACTATCCCAGATATGATTGTCACATATAGGTTAATCATAGGTTTAGTGTCTTGTGGGGGTTTAACAAAAAAATATAGAATCTTGTAGGGATGTGATCATAGATTTAAATTCTTTTGGGGGTGTTTCATATATATCTTCATCACGTACTAGGCCAAATGTGGTTTAGAATCACATGGTGGAACTGAGGTCTAGTGGGGACTAAATGTTTATGTGTTAAGTGTGTTCTTGGGGGGAATGATCCCACTTTGTTGTTATCTCCTATTAGTGTGGAGATGAACATATTTGTGGTGGTTTTGGGATTGAACTTTAAGGAGGTTTCCTACGCACCCTATTAGGAGATAGGGATCAAAACCAATGTAGTTTGACAACACAATTTAGGGTCATGTGATAAGACCAGTTTATGAAGTTTAACATCACGCAGTAAGGATTCTTGGGTTACAAAAGGAGTGATAACAAGGGGTAGTGTGGGGATTATGCATAAAAGATACCTAGAAGATGGAGAATCATCTCATTATTATCACATGATAAATCATATGTTTTTACATAGGTTAAGGCTATAAGTTAATGTCATATGATAAGGATGTTGCATCATACAATTTAATTTTGTGCGACTGGGAATTTGTTCAATAGTTTGACATTGTGTGACAAGGACACGAGTGTTATGCATTTTAAAGTCTTAAAGCTTAGACATCATTGGGACTTAGGTATAGGGTAGCCATCCCCCAATTAAGGTATGGGAGAGGACGATACAAGAATACCACATTACATCAAAGGTAAAATCAAGTGGTTTTCTTTGATGATGACACTGTTTCTAGGGCTTGCATGTCCTCCTCATAGGTGCTTTTAAATAGGAAAAGGCATATACAGTACCCATTTTATACTTTAAGTAGGGATCTTGATGTTAGGGTGCCTATGCCAAAGATCTTAAGGAAAAAAGGTTTCCTAGACCATTATTATAGAAAAGGGTTTGGATACAAGGGTTGATGGAAGCAATCATGTGGGTATAGATCGTGTAGATGAACTTGGTTTGTATGAGTGTAGAGAACCTGAGAACTTAAATTTCAAAAAACAATGTTTCTAGGAGCTCTACAAAAAAACAAATTAACGATATATTAAAAGTTCAATAATTCATTTACTGACAATTCTGAAAATCACCTCTAAATGGCGTGTCACTAATTTAGTGAAATTTATAAATATCATTAATTTGTTGATGTTTATAAATATTGATATTTAGAGACACCTCATTTATCGACATTTTTTTAGAAATGTCAGTAAGTAAAAGTTTATAAATTAGCGATGTATATCAACATCGATATTTAGTGACCCCAAATTTACCAAAATTTCTATAAAATGTTGAAAAATAAACATAGAAAAATATTGAATTTTATAAAAATCTCTATTTAATGACACCATATTAACCAGTTTTTTTGAAAAATGTCGTTAAATTTCTTATTTAAAACATAAAATTTTAATTTTTTGTCGAAATTTTTAATTTTCAGTTTCTTTTAAATTCTAAATTTTTTTAATTTATATTTTTTTGAAAATAAATAAAATAAATTAGCATCATCAACCCACATTAGACCTCATGTACTCGCCCGACCCATGCTACATCCCCACACTCCAGTACTCCTCTCCCGTTAATCCCTCTATACCCGCCTCATTCTCTAGATGTTGTCTCGCCTATCTCATCCACCCACCCATGCCTCCTCTCCTCATCTGACTTATCCCCAAGCACTTATCTATCTCTCCTATTCCACCCTCCACCCAAGAGTGATAAATCTCTCATTCCCTTATTTGTGATGACAAATCTCACACAACACATAGAGCCAACGCTTCAGAGGGATTCAAACCACTAACATCCAATTTCACATACGAAGACCCAAGAAACCCACCCATTAATATTTTATTTATTTAATTGTATTATATTATATTTATATGTATAAATAAATTTCAGTATTTAAAATATTAATATATATATATATATATTATTTAAATATTATTATACATATATTATTATATGTATATATTTATGTTTATGTTTTATATATTATATATTATATATATATGTATAGATTATATATATATATATGTTTATATTTAAAATATGTGTTTGTTTTTATATATAAATACATGTATGTACATATATATATAAATATATATGTGTGTCTGTGTGTGTTTATATATATATATACGTATATATAAATGTTTATATATTTGGGGTTGTTTTTATATATGTTTATATATATGTGTTAATATTTAAAAAAAAATATTATTTATTTATATATATAATTTTATATATTAATATAAATATACTAATATATATGTTTATATTTAATATTTTAAGTATATATATGTGTTTATATTTTACATATATGTTTATATTATTATTATGTATGTGTGTGTGTGTGTTTATATATACCATTCTATATTTTAATATTTTATATTATATAAATGTTTATATTTTATTATTATATTTTATGTTAATATTTTATGTTAATATTATATGTTAATATTTTAAGTTTATATATTTGTTTATATTATATATATATGTTTATATCTGTGTGTGTGTTTATAGATATATATTTACAGACACAAATATCTCTCTTTGTGTATAAATATATATGTGTATGTATACACACATATATATAATTATAGTTATAATTATATATATATAATTTGTCACATTTTAAAACACTAATAAAACTGTCACCAAAATAGTCACGTTTTCTTAAAAATTTGTCTAAAATTAAAATACAGATGTTTTTTTATATATAAATATATGTATATAAATATAGGTATATAAATATGTATTTATATGTGTGTGTTTTTGAGTGTTTATATATATATATATATTTACATCGATGCATGTAAATGAGATATATAAATATATATATATATATTTAATGAGGATTCCTAAAAAACAACAATAATTTAGAAACTTTTTAGGAAAAATGTTGCTAAATTAGGGAGGTTTCCTTAAAAATGTCATTAAATTAGTATTGTTTTTTGAAAATGTCCCTGATTTAGTGAAATTTTTCAGAGAACATCGCTAATTTGGATACATTCCCTGAAAATGTTGCTAATTTAGCAATTTTTTTCATAAAACATCATTAACTAAGCATCATTTTTAGGAAACATCTCTAAATTAGATATTTTTTTAGAAAAAATCGCTAAATTAGCGATATTTTTAGGATACATCACTAAATTAGCGTTTAAAAAAAAGGTTTCTAAATTAATGATGTTTGCAGGAAACATCACTAAATTGGTGAGGTTTTCAAGAAACATTAAAAAATTACAAATTTTTTTACAAAACATGGATAAAATTAGAGAAATTACCTAAAAATGTTTCTAAATTTAAAAATAAGCAGTGTTTTTAAAAAACACCTCTAAAAAAACATTGTTAAATTACATTTTTTGTAGTGGAAGAGGGTATTCAATTAGGAGACCAAATGTTGTTTCTTATATCTTTAGAGTTGCGCATAACTTCGAAGTTTCATGAGCCGTAGGGTATAACATAAGGGCTAGTAAAGGATTCTAGGGGCATAGTTTCATGTAATATTTGGGGTTTCAGGAAGCTTTAATTCAAATAAATGATACTTATCTTTCATGAGTCCTTCAATCCATAGAAGGAAGTTGTGTGAGGCCACCTCTAACATAAAATGAAGTGATTTAGGGCCTATATGACGGTTGTAGTCATGTTATTCACCGGTAGGAATCCATGATAGGATGGAGTTTCATGAGCTCAAGAAAAAAAGGTTTCATGAAATAGATCTTGATGATTAAAATTCAAGAGATCCATCTCAAAAAAATGGGGGGGGGGATGGGTGATTTTCTATTTATAGATAAATCGGGTTTCTAGGGGAAGGGTTGCAAAACATTTACCATGTCACAAAACATGAGGTTGGCTCGCACAACTATGGGTCATGTGACTCTCATGCATTTTATATTAGAGGAATACCATGTAAGGCCATAATTTAACATCGGATTTCTCATGAATGTGACTTGAATGATGAAATTGGTGTTTCACTGTAAGTGTTAAAAGTTGTGGTCCATGTTGTACTTTTTAGGTATTTTCTAGTATCCAAAAAACCTGATAAATTTGTTATTTCCTGTCTCACACAAGTTATTTTCATGAAAAAATTTGGAGTTCTGTTCAAATGGTCAAATATTTACATATTCATATCCTCTTGTACAACATGGTCCCCTAGGCCGGGTTTAGCATTTGATTTTGGGAAAAAACAAGTTCTAAAGCTTGAGGCACAATTTTGGAACCAACAATCACACCAAGATATAATATTCAATTATTTAAATATATTTTCTCTCAAATAGAATCAGGAATTTAATATCCTCAATAACTAGCCACTTACAAAACATCCACCAATTTTTTGTAAGTAGTGTTTATACTACAACACTTGTATTTGACTTGAGGAAAAATTCTAAAATCATCTGATTTAATTTCTACTAATATTGTATCCAAATATTCCAAATAATTTTTACAACAAGAGATACATTCACTTATTTGTTCAATGGAATCACCTTCACAAGGATTTACCCACAAACTATATGGGAAAACTTCACTTAGTGTTCAATGGGTGGATACTCATTCCACCAATGAACATCACATTTTCATAATTACCATCAAAAAGTTATAAACAAAAAAGATAATTGAAAAATAAAACTTTAACCCAAAGGCCACTTCAAATTAATCTCATTATAACTTATAAAATCACACCCTTTTTTCTATTAATTTTCAATTAAGGTTTAACAAAACACTCTCCATATTCATAATGTTATTTCTTATTATAGGTTTCGTTCTACTAAGAGTCATTCTCAATGCTATATATGATATTAGGTATTTCCTCATTGTTAAACTATAATTCATTGATATTTATTTTCCCATTTTGTTTTATATGCTTTTAAGAGATTTTATCATCCATGGTATACAATAATCCATGATATGTAATACATATTTTCATATACTTTTGTTGTAATGTTCCATTATGAGTGAATAAAGTGTTGTTAATTTGATTTATTTTATATTATATTTCCTACTAAATTTTCCATATATTATAAATTATAAAACCAGTAACTTAAGGAAACAAAATTCTTACTTTAATATATGATGTTACACATCATGTGTCTCAACTAGCTCAAATATTCTCACAAATATGTTGGTCCAAACCATGGAATCATGGGAACCTCTAGTGTACTGGAAGGTAAAATCATGTCATATATGGAAATCCAAGGTAAATTATACTATGAAAGACTCTCCTTTATATAAACCTCCACCTTACACTGGTACTTGGTGAAACACTCAAGCCTGAAGAGGCCCAGTATCCTGAATCACTAAATTAGCCTCTAGAACATGCTCTTCCCCTCCCTCCTAATATGTTGAATGTATAATATGGATTTTTTAAAACTTTATGATATCATTAACCATATAATATTATGAAAACATATGGATAACCAATGATAGTCAATTATATAAATGACAGAAATGGGAAAAGGAATAAGAAGAATAACACACAAAATTCTAATGGTTCTCGAAGAATCCCTATATCTATAGAGCATCAGAATTGTTTCACTATATCTAGGAAAAAAAGTATAGGGTTTGAATGTAAACATACACCCACAATCAGAAACCCTTACTTGTAATGATATCCTAAAGAAACTCAGTGATCTAATTACACATGTTTTTATATTAACTAGATCTATATAGTTGTTCTACAGTTCTATAGTACCCATGGTATTAATGTTTATAGATCCACATTACCCATAATTATAATGTCCATACTATCTCATTTGGTTAAATATACCACTTCAAAATTTGAGATAAGGGGATTCAACACCCAAACCCAAGTTAGGGTTATCTACCCTTGAAACCCCTAGTGACCTCACAATAGAGATCTAACTATGAAATTTCCTAGTCTGTTGTTCAATACATGATGCCTACACTTGTCCCAACATCAGTTGATGGATTGGGATCCACTATTCCAAAATTTTGCTAGGTTGTTCAAGGAGATATCATTAAGGAAACATTTATAAAAATATAAAACATTGATTTAGAACATTTATAAATAGATTAAATATCAATTAAATTTAGGAAAGATCAAGCATACGATTATCTAAACCCTCACCCAAGATCTGATAACCAGTCCAATAAAACCAAATCATCCTAAGATACAAACCCAAAGGTATTACTCTATGAGAATCAATGAAATTAAAACCCAGTATTTACCTTGGGCCTATGCCCAATTTCTTGTACCTATATAGATATAATAGTAATATGAAAGGAGTAAACAAATAAAATATTCATCATATAATTAATTAGATAACAAAAATTATTTATTTGGGAAATCACTAGACAAATTACCATTGGATTCTATTTACCTAAATCATCCTTTTTAAACCATTTTCTAATAACACACACATAATCACATGAAATGTTAACCTATGTGTCATCCATAATGTATGAACTCACACTCTCTCTCCATATCGTGCAAGAGAAACAATACATAAACCATAATTTCTACAATATTACATAAATAAAATCATGAAAAGATAACCTCAAAACCAAATAACAACAATGTTACTTCATTGGAGAATTTAGTATCCATTCTAAAAGTTATAGATAGACATAATAATAACTTCCAAATCATGTTCTAACCATCCTAAAATCATTCTATCCTGTCTAAATTATTAAATTAATAAATAATGACTCTAGTAACATTTTGTAACACCCCTTCATAAATCATTAATTCTATGATAGAATGGTATATGGCCTCATGTGAGCCTCCCCATGAATAATAGTTTACAGACTGATGATGAGGGAAAATTGTATAAATTAGGGAGAATATGACCTTGGTATGATGTTATCAAACACAAATAAAAGAAAAATAAATAATAACTAAGAAAAGTTAGTATAGAATCATTGATACATGTTAAACACTTAAATATCATCATATATAATTAAAAAATGAACCCTTGTATATAATACATCAATAATGAAAACATGATCCCCATAGGAAATATATCAATACATGTGATATATAAAATAATAAAAAATAATAGAGTCTATGTTGTAAAATGATCCTAGTATATTTTGTAGTATCACCTATATCAAAAACCCACTCTTGTTGCTTAGTTGGATAACATGGAAGCTTTCCCCTTACTTGGAACCTTAAAAACAAACTCTACATGTGTACCATTGTTCTCATACAAGGTGTAAGTATATAAACTAGTAGTACATCTCAAATTACCCCTTAACACAAGTGATACAATATATGTGAGTGAATAAACATATATATAATAATAATAATTCACCAAATCTGATTCATCACGTGTAAACTAGGACTCTATGATTCATGAATATACCCCCTATGTTAAAAATGAAAAGAAGAAGTGGGTTTATCTCATATTAGTGAAACCATTAATGACTATATTTGAAGGAAAACTAAAGAGGGTATAACATATCTATCGTCCCGCAAAATCAAAACTATCCCCTAACACAAGTTATGGTCCCATGGCTAGCTCGTATACACAAAAAAACATAGGAAGTGGAACTGAGGATGGCGTAACATGGCCAAACTACCATGAAAGACAAACCATCCCATAATATGGGTTAAGGATCCATGAATAAGTCTAATATGCGCTGGAAAACAGATAAAATATGAATAAGGTGGGTGTAACATATCCAAACTCCAAATGAGTCAAATCAATATGCTCATGAAAGGTAAGATTCCATGGATAAGCTATATCTCACAGTATACCACCAAATTGGATTAAACAAAAATAACACTCTATACACCCATGTTCTAGGCACTCATTAAGACTTTCCATCTCATTCACTTAACATATAGTATTTAAAAAATTCCTATAATCCAAACCACATGTATTATAGTACCATTATCAAGCTTAGGAAACTCACATTATGTGTAATTATTGAAGTTATGAAACCCTACACCATTACAACTAATAATAAAGTTCGACCTTTCTCAAGATAGAATTATTCAGAATCTATCTAGGAACATTAATAACATTTGAAGATGATATAAAATCACACACAACAAACCTACATTTTTGATACCCCATGTACTCCAATATAACTTTTTAACATCATAAGTACTTATTACATCAATAAATAATTAGACAATGCACCAATATATATTTATTGGTTCAAGAATAGTCAACGAAATCTTTATAACTTTACAAAAAAACCCACTAAATTATGGATTTATGATAGAGTAATAAGAAATAACAAATTGTATCCACAAAATAATCCCAAATGGGGTTAGGCTTTCCTAAAGAAGATAATTGAAACTAATATCACTTAAATATAGAATTAATTTATGTTTGAAGGAGTATTGAAAGCTAATTAGGCCTCTATATAGTATGGGGGCTCATGGATGGGTTGGGGGAAGAAAAAAATGGGTTAAAAAAGAGGTTTCATAATGAAAATATGAAAGTTACCTTTAATAGGATTCCCCCAGGTAGACCACGAGGTAGTTATTCTACTTCAATTGGGTACCTGGTTCTATAATGGCCACATAGTACACCCAAACTGGCTATCTTATGAGTCTCTAGGGGCTATAAGGTCCCTTTATAGGCCACTGGATACCTAGTGGCCTCTGATTCTCTATTTCAGATGTATAGCCCTGGCTACATCTGTCAAAAATGTCACTAAATCCCAAAACTTCCACTAAAATTCCATAAATTATCCATTTAAAAATAATTTAAATTAAGAAATGATATTTTAATCATACATAACAATTAAGGGATTGTTAAAGGTACAATATATGATAGGAATTAAATAATGAGTGATGCATTTCATCTTGGAGCTTTCTGTATTTCATGGTTAACTAAACAAGAAGATTATATCTCACTGATAATCAGAGAAGATTAATATATAGCATCCACTCAAAATTTTATAAAACTCTTATAGATAAAGCTACAGTATGAAGATACTGGAGTTTTAGTGAATTCTTCTATTGTAATAAATTTTGGTAACTCAAATGATATTAATCTTAGCAAAATCGGATCCATCATTGAAGGGAAAAAAATATTGAGATCAAGTATCACTTTATAAAGGATAAATTTGATAAAGATTTTGTGATATTGAAGTATGTGACTTCTCAAATTCAAATAATAGATATAATGATGAAGACACTCTCTAAGGAATGCTTTAAAAATAATCAGTTGAATCTTAGAGTTCAAATGTCTCTATTTTCATAAATAGTTTGGAGAATGGGCCCACACTACTATTAGGATAATTTCATTCCATGTTCAAAGTTAAATTGTTATAAACAATAAGTGGTTTCATCAAAAATTGGTATTAGAAATATTTCTTTTAACATTCAAGGATGTTATCTTTTAGTTTATTAACAAAGGGTGGGATGTGTAGGTAAATATTTATTAATGGAGAGATATTAAAGTTTCCATGAAATGAGAAGATATGTTAAAGGGAGATATGATAAAATAAAAATATTACAGTGTTTTCTATTAAGTTAATGAAATCATAATTTAACTATTGATGGTTTATTAGGGGGAAAATTTATTTAAAAATAATTATGAGAGATTATATTAATGAAAAATTAGGCATATTTTATTGTTTTTTGTTTGATATTCACAAGTAATAAGTATAAGAAAAATCAAAAACAAATATTTTTTTATTTTAGACTAATACACAAAGTAAGATGTTAGCAGGCGGTGTCTACAAAATTTTTGAAATAAAAAGTGGTGTATAGAGAAAGGTTTGAAGCTTAATGAAGTCTTTCATTGAAAATATTTTAATTTCAATCTTTTTTTAGTTGATTTTGAATCATGTGAGATTATAGTGGATATTATGTAAATTATTGATTACACTATATGGAGTATTCTAGTGGTAGATAAAAGATGGGGTTTGGATATTTGAATTAAGTTGGTGCAATGTTTCCAACAAACCCAAATGGGATATTGTTATAAAAAATATATATATTCATTTTTTTGTTTTATTTTTTTATAACGGTATTATAAAATACTCCAAAATACTTATAAAATAAATGTAGATTCCTCACTTATCATGTTGGAAGGAATTAAGGAAGTTTAGAATGAAATTAGTAAAAGTTTGGAATGGAGACCATGTTTATATCATGGTGTAGAGGATGTTATTTCATGGTGAAGACTATGACTATGGAAATGGATGGAGTCTTATAAGATATTATTTTGCTTCTCACATAGGTACATGAAATAATAAATTTGAATAAAGTTATACCATGGAAATGTCATTTTAGTTGGGGAAATCCCTATTTACCAAGAGTTGGTGGTTTATACCTTGGATGTTGTCCTGCTATATTATCGACGGATCTGAGGAAATAAGAAAATCAAGATCTGTTATTATAAAATGGGTGTGGTGTTGATGTAGTTCAAAAAATGGGATGGTTTCTAATTGTTCAATGAGTTTCAGTTATCATTATTATGGTATGAATTTATAAAAACGTCTGTATACCATGTGGAGATCCAAAATAGGCATTTTAATTGTCATTTTAATGGTAAAATGATGAGATGAGGTGAGTTCCAAGAATTTTGGAGATCATTTTATCTGATGGTTGATTATGTAGTGGTTGATGTAACATTATTCAACAGTGGTACTCAGATATTAATTTCAAAACTATGATGTTAATATAATAATTAATTTTCAAAATGATGAGGTTTGTGGATTTTAGATGTTATATGTTGATCTAGATATCACCACACTATGTTGAATTATTCTATTATGTAGTGGAACATATTGATTCTTATGTTTATAATTTGAATTTCCAATATTTCTAGAGATATTTTTTTAATTGGTTGTTATTTCCTTAGATTCAAAATATATTAATGGATGAATTTTCCAATGAAATTGAAGAAAAAAGGAGGAATTTATTTAAAAGAAACTAGGTTATTCTATTTCGATATTTATGAAATATGTTCTTATGTGAAGCAGGAATATTGAAAAAAATAAGTTATTCTAGAATTGAGAGTGCTAGAAAGTGAGAGATATCAAAGGGATTATAGGTGATCATACTTATAAATTCATATTGTTCATTAAGTTAATAAAGAAAGAGATTATTATTATAACATTCATGGTGTAATATCATGTTTTTGGTTAATTATTGTAATGAAATGTCTTGGGTTGATATGAAAAATCACCAAATGTTGATTTCTATATTCCCTGAGTTGCATTCCTAATTTCCCTAAGCAAGAAATAAGTGTCAGGGCCTTAAAACTAACTAAGAGGGAATGATTTCACCTTTAGAATCCAAATAACCATATCATAGATTCCACTAAAAAATATGAAATTAATTATATATACATTGGACTTCCATGAAAAAAATAAGTAGTTTTCAAATAATACCTATAATCAGAAAAATTATAATGTAGTATAATAATAACAAAAAAAATGAAACATCAGTTTATACAATGAAGTAAAGTTAGCACGATAACACATAAACATGATAATCCCAAAAATTAGTCAAGGTTGAATTAGTGAGTGCATCCATTATCCATAAAAGACACTAAAGGATTAAAAAATAATGTACATGAGAAAATTGACTTGTGACCCAAGTCAACACCATAAACATATCAAAGAGGGGTTATAAACATCAAATAAAACAAACATTTGATTGGGTTCCTTTAACTTTACCTTTATTTTACATGACTATGTTTTTATACACCAAATGGTATATTTAGGGTTTAAGGAAAATCCACGTAGGATACCACTATAAATCTAAATAACATATTTCTCAATATAAAACATTATTTTTAGTTTAAAAAATAATTTTAAAATACCTTATCGGGGTAACATTTCATGAAGTCCTTTGTTTTTTATAAATAAGACTGGTTCTGGGAATAACATGAATAAAGAGACCACAAAGAATAATAAAGGGAATCCTAGGATAAATAATTTCACCATGCTTGAATGAAGAAGTGATTAATGAGTAAATAACACATCTCAACCAAGTATGACATACACAACAAGAGGATCTAACATGTAGGGTCTAGTGTAACTAGAACTCACTATCTATACACTAACCATCATATATGGACCTTACAGTTATTTGAGATCTCAAGGTGTCACTAGGGTAAAACTCAATCCTATTTTCTTATTCAATCTAATTAGACTATAATAACTATCCAAGACACAATCTACACTAGGGTAACATCTATTCGAGTTAACAATACACACCCAACGTATCCTATGTGAAACAAACAATCATTCATATACATAATAAATGCCCATGTTTCCAAATCTAGGAAATATAAATCACAAGGAAATAATCATTGAAAACCTTACGTAAAAAACCATTTAGAATCAAAATTATCTTTGAAATATTTTATCAAATACCTTATATTCATAAAACTAGTTTTAAGAATTGAAATCACTATTTAATAACACACAAGTTAAAAAAATCGCCATTAATACACCCTAAATGAATCATCATGAGACTATTTTATTATAAAATAAAAAATTAATAGTCAAAAACCCTTTTAATACCAAAGGAAGGATATGTTATATAGAGACACCTACCACAAATCGAGAATAAAATCATTAACTTTATTTAAAATCAAAAGATCTAGGAAGAAAGTACTATAAAAAACCCATAATTCCAATATATTCCATTAATTACCCACCAATAACCCTAGGTTTTATCCCCATTGATTTATAAGGTTCACATCACCAAAAGAGGAGGGAGTAGATGAGGATACAAGGGGAGATGTAGAGAAATCCCAAAGGAATCTTGACTTACCTTAAGATTTCCTCCTAAAATCCAACAGGAACCATCAAGGGAGATTATAGAAGAATATTATTACCTTTAGAACGCATATCTTATGGAAATTATGGAATAAAGTGGTTAAATGGGTTAAAATAACATACATAAAAAATTATTCTGTTAAAAAAATCTCGGTAGGACAAGTCACAGAGCCTTGTGACTCATAGAAAAATATCCCTTTTTACCTGGTCCCATCATGGAGAGACCCTACTCCTATCATGGTGTGATTCATATTGTTAGAAAATTGGCTCACTGTATGAGTTGAGTCATGGTGTATACCTCCTCTTATCACTTCATAATTCCCCTACCTAGAAAAGACCATTACTACCCATATATCAATATAACATGACCTCCCTTGATCATGGTGTGTCATCCCCTCCTAGATTTACACCTCCACTACAAGGGTGTGTCAGGGAATGACTACCATTGTTCATGGAATGACTTGTTACACTAAAAAATATAGATAACCCAAAATGATATAAATTAATGAAAATTAAAGGAAAATGGTAATATAGAGACAAATAAATAAATGATAAAATTACATACCTGAGAATGACACCATGGGTGTCATAATTATCCACCTTGCTGATTTATTGCCTGAAAAAGTTCTTAGAACTCCTAATTAGAGGATAGGTGAGTCCATTACTCTCACACTAAGGATTAATTCTCCTAAGTCTCATCGATATTCCCACTATGCTACCTAAACTAATAGATTACAATGATAGAATTGTCATGAAACACTCTGACTTGATAATACATGATACAAAAATTCTTTTCAATGATGAGGGTGTTAGGGTCCCAGTCCAAATCCACCAAATCAACCACATGGTATGGTCCTGAATGATACCTCTTTAACATAGAAATGTTAAATTAATCATGAATATATTTCATTTAATCTGATAAGGATATATATTATGATACTTTTTTTGTGATGATCCACAATATCAAATGATCTCACATACTGTAGTGTCAAATTACTCTATTTTAAAAAACGAAAGATGTCCTAGTCTAGGAGAAACTTGAAGAAACACTTGATCACCAACAAATAACTCTAAAAATGATAAAAAAGATTAGAATAATATTTTTGGTTACTATGATATTTCACCTATCACATCTGGATCAAATGAATCTTACTCATTATCTCTTGGAAAATGATTAGTCCCAATAAGAAATTCTTACACTATTTCAATGAATAGATAAGATACAAGCATAAATATCTATTATAGGATTTCCAGGGATCCATTTAAATCATGTTTCGATAATTGTTATTATATAAAAACTCAACTAATGATAAATGATTCAACAACAAACCACTAACGTCAAAAATAGAAGATTGAATCATATCCTTAAGAATCAGAATAACTTTATTTGTATTGTTATATGTATGGGTACTGTAATCTATACTCAACTTTAAATGAGAACCCATCACCTCTTAAATTCTCCTCCAGAACTATATATATTAAAATGTGGGTATCAATTAGAAACAATCACTGATGAAACACCATGAAT
This sequence comes from Viscum album, assembly GCA_963277665.1. NCBI lineage: Eukaryota > Viridiplantae > Streptophyta > Magnoliopsida > Santalales > Viscaceae > Viscum > Viscum album. The sequence goes on along the minus strand of OY728142.1, from coordinate 1,145,508,237 downwards.
ATTTACAATCTCTTAGGTAAACAAATATCCAAGCTCTTCTACCTCCAAAAACTCCTTAATAGGAAATAATTGGGATGGTTTAATAAATTTGTTAATAATCACTCATTCCACATCCTTCCCACTAGGATTCTGGGGTAAAATGATAAAAATACCATAGATATCTCATCCCACTTCTATATTAGAATGGGAATAGGCTTTAATAGACATATTCATTTATGGTGCTTAAATTTAATTCACCGAAATGTGAGGTATTGCAATATAAAATAGATAAAATTCATTCTTTATCATTAACCGTTAGTATTAGTATATTAAAATAAAAAACATTTTTAAATTACTAGGGTGAATGAATTGACTAGAAAGTTACACACCAATCATCACATCCTGCCTCAAAGATAGAGGAACCACTAACCATTTTTGAAAACAAATGGTTCTATCAGGGGACTAAGACAAGTCACCCAAGGTCTCTTTATCATTTATAACTCCACTAATCCACTAAAAATTGGGATCTATTACCTGATGAAGTTGAATTATCTCATATGACGAGGGTGTGTATTTCAAACTAGATAAGAACACCCAATTATCCTCTTTTCCAACCCAAGATGAAATGTAAAAAATAAGATCTTTAAACCCCACTCAAAATTAGATTTCGTTACTTCTTGATTTTGAATCTTAAGGATTAATATAATGCCACAAAGTGGATATTTCTAAATCCATTAATAAATTGAAATGGATTTTTATTTTAAAGATTATTCACTAATATGGATTGTCCTAAAAATTTATTTGTTTCATTAACTATCTACTTCAGAGTTACCAGTTATCTTTTATATTTAATGGCTTAGACAAAGGACACTTTAGCTACTCTAGTGTTGTCAAACAGAGTGACCACATATCACCCCTCATTTTTTTCCTAGATAAGGACTAACTCCATAGATGTATTCTTGGATACATTATGTCATAAACCCCTCCCCAAAAAAATACATCGATGAGGGGAGAGAGATAGTGACTACCTGAGTCCCACCTCTAGTGGGCATCAGGTTGGCAACTAGCACCAAGGGTATAATAAACATGCATATGAAAGGAATTACCCTCTATTAATAACATGAGTAAGAGAGAGATAAGATATACATAAGAATAAATAACTAATCTGATATGTATATAAAGAAATACCAAGTTCTAACATGAAATTCCATATAGTTCTATAACAACTAAATGGAAAACTAGAAATATTGAAAAGGTAAAGACGATAGTGACCATGAATGTTGCATCGAAATATTTTTTTGAAATATTTTATTTAAATATTTTTTATTCTTTAGTACCTTCTGTTGCACTCAATCGCGAGTTTAAAAGAACCATGATACACCCTTTTTATAAAAATACTATTATATCATAGCTTTTAGGTTATCTGTAATAATTATAACAAACTTATAAAAATGCATTATGAATTTAATGGATATCAATAATTTATGAAAATTTTAAATGAATTAGATATTTGTATTTCGTGTGAATTAATTTTGGTAATGAAATTAATGACATATATATGTTTCATATACTTAATAAATATTTTTTATATTCTTCCAATGGATATTTTTGTCATAGGGTACAAATAAAACTCTATTTGATGTATAGAAACTTATTTTTTTAAAGGTTAATTTCACACCTTTTAATGGGAAACCCATTTTAAATTATGTTTTTCACATATTAATAATTTTTATATGAAAAAATAAACATGTTATTTTATAGTGGGATATAAAAATTTACTTTGGGTAAATTTATGATATTTTTTGATAACATTCAAGTTTTGATGAATAGTAAAAACACACTAAATTTTAAGTGAAACATATTTTTTCATCAAGATAATTTATATGGTTAAATTATAATATTGAATGGTTTTAAATTATAAATAGAATATATTTTTATCATTAAATATAAATTATATCATTATCATTAATTTTACAATGAATTCATATGTAAAAATATTTCAATCTTTTGCAATGTTTTAATTCTTAAAAACCTGTTCTCTCATTCCGACCACGAAATTGATTTTAAAATAATTACTGCAACTTCTCTGTTTTGAAATTTTAAAAAATGGAATCCATAATTTGAACTTTTAGGTCCAAATTATGTTAATATTATACTTTTATTTTTGGGCATTATGAATAGTAACTTTGGTAATTATTTTTATTACCATTGTAGAAGGTAAATCGAGAAATTAAAGGTAAAAATAATATTATAAAATTACCTTAACACCTGTATTAATTCTGTTGGATGACTAAATTAGACACTTATCATCTATTTTTGATATTTAATCACTTAATTTCCACTTACCTATGAATATGACATGAATATAATAAAAACTAATGAATGTGACAAAATGTCACAATCTCATTTTATATAAGTATACTAATTTCAACGTATGGATAACTAGGTGATAATATCAACTATAGATAATATATGTAAAGATAAAATAATTAAATTCATCATATAAATTTATTTACAATTTTTATATATTAAATAATTACTATTAATTATGACACAATAGTGATGTAGAAATTATTTTATTAATAGAAATATCAAATAAATGGTTTTAAATATATTAAAATAAATATTTTATGAACTAATTAATAATATACAAGAATTTTATATGTTAATATGACATGTTAGGAGTGTATTAAATATTTTTTTTCAAATTTATCTTCTATATGTATTTTATTTAATGTCAAATAATTTAATAGTGTCAAAATTGACACTATTGATATTTTATAAAAATAATATTTTATTAAATTATTTAAAAATAAAAAAAATATTTAAAACTACAAATTTATAATTATAAAGTCTAAAATTTAATAATATATCCATTTATGGTCAATTAACACCATATAAGTAAATATTTATAACCATTAAATATTTAGAATATTATTACCACAATTAAAATTAAATAGAACAACTAAGTGTCAATTAAAAAGATATGGTTTTCATTGATAAAATAACTTGTCAAAAGTTTATTGGTAAATGATATTACAACCCTATGTCAAAAAATATTCTAAATTGGTGCATTTTAGAGGTTTTTGGATAGGGTTTTATTTTATTATAAATTATTATTTATGGAGTTTCCAAAAGTACCCCTCACCTCATTTATAAAATGGCACCGCCTCCCTCACTTCTTCACTTCATTTTAGGCCTTCATGCTCGGCCATAACCTTCCATTTTTTCCTTATAAACTTCCCTATTTTCATTATAGAGGTTATGGCCATCTTAAAAGACCAACTCTAGTGCTCTAAGAAGAGATTTAGAGGAAGCATGTCGAGGAAGAGGTAACCTCTTCTACAGAGTCATTAAAACTTTTTTCTTATTCTACTTCCTCTTCATTAGTTGTTTCATTATAAAGTAATAACATAAGTATCACTCATATACTTAGATATTATTATAAATATGAAGAAACTACATTTCACCTTTTATATATCCCATAAAAAACAAAATCACCGTGCATGCGTATGTCCGACTTACCGTCTCCACGCCGTGGTGTATTCTGTTTTTCACCACCACGTTACTTGGATGGGTATAATGATGGATATAATAAATATATATGATTATTATAACATTATCCTAATTATTAAATATTATACACCATCCAATTAAATACCATTCAACAATTTTGGGAATGATATCATCGTTTGTGCGTACGTACGGCCTACCGTCTCCATGATGTGATGCAATTCATTCTACATGATCTCAATTAAACCATTATTATATAAATGAATTGAATGAATAAATATGATATATATTATACTAGTATAATTATTTAAATTATTTAACTTTAACCTAATAATTTCAACATTAACTTATATGAAAAATCTTGCATAAGAACATAAAGCAGTTAATACCCGAATAATAAGGGATAATGAAATGTTACTAACAAATGGATGATAATATAATCATATATGATATCATAAAAATGATTATGATTATATAATAAGTCAATAAAATTATTTAAATAACTATACAGGTGTTTCAAAAACATATGAAGGATATCAGACCTAAGGTAAGAGATAATTTTGCAATCTCATTATTATCTGAGATTGTTCATTCGTAAGTATTTATTGGGTATATTTATCATTCACATCTATGATTCCAAAATATTTAATATTATTTTTATTATTATAAAATTATTTAAATTATATTTTACCCATTATTAAATTTTTATTAAATGGTATGAAAGGAATCTTTTGTCATTTTTCAATATGAAGTACCTTTTGACTTTTCTGGTAAAAGTACAAGGAGAATGTTTTTTAACTTATACTGCATGAATGGATTTTTACGCTTTCATAATGATTTATTTACATGTATCTTCACTTACAATATTTCAAGTTTATTTTCAATTAAATAATTTTCTTTTAAAAATTTCATGGAATTTTGGGAAAGGAAGATGTTTTTGAAGAAGAAATGATATTTTTCTCAGGAATTAATTTCAAGTGTTTTATCAAAATTATTTTCCATATAAAATGATGCTCTTAAATATGGTTATGTTTATATAACTATTATTATTATGATTTTATTGGGTTAATGATATAATTATCATTTATATGGATTATGTTATGATGGAATGATGTTCAAGAAACCCATTTTATTTCTTGGGTTATTCTATGATGAATGATTTATGTTTTTGTGGCCCATGTAAGAATGATTTAATTATAAGATGGTTGGGACCTATATATCCCGCTAATGAATTAGGTAAATATTTATATTTCATGGGATATAAATGACTATAATGACAAGTAAATCTAGTTCAGTAACATAGGGCTGGAATGAGAAGTAAAGCCAGTTCAGTAATGGTCTTTGTCTGCTATGATGGTCATGTCAATAAGATTTGACTACTATGAAATGATTTACTATGCTTATGTGTATGACACAAAACTTCATGTATTATTTTTTTTTTACTTTTGAGATTATGTCCCTTAGTTTTATGTAACTTTTATCCCATTACATGATATCACGATTACTCATACGCGGAATAAGACTTCCAAATGTTATGTTCTTATGTATTATGACTGTGAGATGATTGATATTATCCTTTTTTTACCCTTACTAAGCATTTGAGATCACCCATTTAATATGTTTCCTTTCCCCAGGCCATGAGTAAGTGTATTAAGTATGACATGAAAAAATGAGTCTAGTTATGAAGAAATAAACAGGAGACAATGTAGATGTTTTATGAACCAGTTGTTTATGTTTCCCAGTTTCTAAAGACACTATACCTATATGGTCCTATCATGGATTTGTTATATGTTGTAATTAATATACTTCAATTTTGAATTAATTTCAATGTATTTAATGTATGGGTTGCTATAATAAATCCCAAATAGATCCTACAAAACCACGAGCTAGTAATATCCATCATGATATCTAACCTACTCTAGCTGACCTGAAAAAATAGTTTATATATACGTTGGGTGAGAATAATAGTATACTCAGTAAAATCCTTCTAGGATACTCTTGTTCTAAAGACAAAGAAATCATTCTAAATTATAGTGAATAATGGTAAAACTAATTCGTAATCTAAACAGGTATACTTAGTTTACAGCCTCACCATAGAAAATTCTCACCAAGTATCACATAGAAGAGAGCACATAATATAATAAGGAACATCAAGGGCACACCTCTCTCACTTCCCAATAATTTTTACACTTTTCCCCAACATTTCACATCATTAGTATCTCTCTAAAAAATAGGTCGGACCAAAAACACCTAGAAAAGAATCCCAAGGTATACCTCATGCATCAAATTAGCATATCATCTCATCCATATCTATATATTAACCAAGTAGTTTCTATTATCCACTACATCTCATATGATGTGTATCAAACATTGGGTATTATACCTCATGACATCACATCCCATACACAAAGTAAGTACCACAATCCATCACAGCCCATACTCACCATACCTATAATAATCCTTTGGTTACTATATCTTGTAATACATGTGTGTGAAATAACCACAATCCATCGTAGTGATTATCTAACATATATGGTAAATCTAACCATCCTAAAAACTAGCACAAGTAACTAATAATATATTAGGGCATAGACATATGAGGAATTCATCCATCCATCCTCCCACTAGGATGTTGGGGATAAAACTCTCCTAGAGTCCACTGGGTGTCATTCACCCCAATCGACATGGGTGGTGTAGTGTATAAAATCATAGAATATAAATGATATAATATAGCTCACAACCACACTATGGAAATAAATTATTATTAGAAAAAAATATATCCAACATTTATTTCACTCCTGACTCCCACTGCTAAGACCCGATATCCTGTAAATAATCAAGAATTTAAAGAGAAACATTAACTATTTATTTCATTTTTATTAATTTACTTAAATTAATTAATTCATTGTCCATTAATTAACCATTTACATTATTCCACATAATATTGAATTAATTCATCATAGTAAAGTTCATTCCATCTAAGAATAATCCAACGGAGTCCATAGTTTATCCTGATTAAAATATTTTTAGCATTTTCATTCCATAATCTTGGTACTCTAGGAAAACCATCCTAATCTACCACTAAGTGAAAACATGAAACTAATCACATATAGTTTCCTTAAGAAGTGGGGAAAATAATTCCTATAAAATAAGAAAACTGACCATCGGTTATTAAACAAATGCATAAGAAATCAACCCAGCTTTCAGCATCACATCAATAATGATTAATCCCAACTTTGAACCGTTCTATAATCCTTTATTCCATCCCTGACACCCACATGCATATACTGATGCATCTCACCGTTATAGGTTTCAAGTACTGCCACATCATCTAGGCCTACCCACCCACATCACATCATCCATCCCAGGATAAGACATTCTAGGATCTAAATAGATCCAGGCTTCCACACACCACATATAACATCAGCTATCTTGGTATCATCCATATCATGCTCACATATCAAAATCTGCGAGAAAAAATAAGCATTACCATTAGGGTAATTGGGCCCTCAAAAAAGGAATTCATCCTTCACACATATATGATATCTCATTGATCCAAAATCAAGTCACTCATCCTTCTCAAGAAAAACTGAAACTTTGGACCCAATAATTATCTTTATCAAAAAACCACTTTTTTTCCATATTGAATCAACTAATTCATTATTAATAGGTTCCAGCTATAGAAAAATGAAGGCATCCATCAATAACAAGATATTAAATTAATTAAATTCCTAATTTAAACATTCTTATAAGAACCCAGGCATTCTCTTTAAACAATCATTTTCAATCATTATCAAAAAAGAATCAAATTGATTTCTATTCTTTGTCATTTCTATAAATCTCATAAAATATCATATTCAATAAAACATCTGTATTCACATTAATTTAATTATAATAAAATTAAAACAACCACTAGATTTTTTAATCATTAACATTCATTATCAAGCAAAATAATTTTCAATTAATTTGAGATTTACATTATTAAAAAAATTCCATCAAGATAATTAAGCAAAGCATAGATATCACACTATCTATAAAATCATGAGACAAAATGCTATCACGATACAAGAAACAAAATCGACATGCAATCACAACCAATTATTAATTTTTTTCAATATTATTAGGTTAATCCCATTTCCATATAAAGGGATAAATCATGATCAATTTATGATTACATTTTAATAAAACAGTAGAAGAAATTAATTCCCTAACTCAAAGGAGTCAACATTCTGCACGCTACATCGAAGCAATGATGTGGATCCCCATAACCTCTCCCGTAATAAGATACACCCATCCAAGGACGTCGTGACCCAACTAAACCTTCAAAAATCCAAGAAACGATCCATTATAAATATAGAGAGGATATACCATCATATGGAAAGAATAAAGGGTACAAAACAGATCAATGAACTACAAGAGAAGTGGTAGAACGTACCTAGTATCACTACAGATCGAAAATTGAATTCCAAGGATTGATCCCTATTGAAGAGTCCCAAAATATAGAAGGAGGGAACTATTGGATTCCTGGAATAATAGGAGTTGTAGGATTTGAGAAAACACATGAGTATCTGAAACATTTATAAATGTGTTGCACATTATATTTACATGATATGTAAACCATTTAAATGTCACGTAAATTTTGGGCTTCAATTTTCCGTAAATAATTATTCATCTTTAACTAATTAATCAAAAATAAATACACATTGTGTAGCAAACTATTGGCTATACTTAAGTTTCCATAAACTTCAAATACATGGTGTGAAAGACTTCCACACCATGTATTCTCCTTGCTTCCATCATTTTAAGTATTCACCAACACTAGTCTTACTCTAGGCCTCATTCGAGCACCAATATCATCAAAAACATACAAAGGGTTGGAATAGATGGATCCAGACCCTTACATTATATAACTCGCAAAACATTCTTTCCCTCTAGAATCCAAAACATAACTAGAGTGAAAGTAAAAAGGGGTCATCCAAATAGCCACCCCAATGATACCTCCCAAGGATCTCCTATCTTAATAGATCAATCACCTCACTTAGAGGAAAGAAGTGAAAACCCATGAAACACCAATAACCATCTCCTAACCAATCTTCCAGGGAATATATATCTTAGATGAGAGTAAATAAACAAAATTAAATCAGAGGAAACCATCTCATAAACTAGAAATTCCAACATCTATGAGAGAATAAGGTTACATGAGAAGATTTAAACATAAAAAAACTTACGGTACATAACACATATATGTGAATCATATTCCTAGGTACTCTGATTCATGCCACAATTCCAAAACAAGGCATATACCAAGGGAATTTTATGACTATGAAACACCTTCCCCTAGTGGTCCATGATATCCATATTCCACTCCTCGAATGTCACATCATCATCAACATCGATATCTCCCCAATAAATGACTAGATGTTTTCGATGAAGTTAATGGTAGAGCTATGACATGTGACAAATATCATGAATCTATATTATATATGAGGCAAGTGTTATCCAATATTCCACAAATCAAAAAAGAGACAAAACCTCAAAAGAGCCAACAAACCAGGGATAATGTTTACTCTCATGACCAAACCTTCACTACCCATGAGGTGGAGTCACCTTCAAGATCACATAATCTCAAACATTGAACTACATAGGTCTCCTCCTATGACCATAATATGATTTTTGATGACCCTACACTACCTTAGTATGGAAAAGACAAGATATGGAACCCATAGAGAAAAATTTCATGTATCTATAGTGTAATGAAAATATTTCCATGGAACAACACCATGTGTTGTCCATCCTTAGACATACCATTAGAAGCATAAAAAACAACCTTGTCTCCCCAGAACTACACCTCAAAAACCCCCATCTAGGAATTATCCACATGATGCACCAATAATGAATGTATCATCATCTTGAAAAGAAAACCTCTTTCCCAACATCTCCAATATCTATATGTATCAATGAGAGTTCCTACATCACTCTTATAGAATCCCTATATTCACACCTGAAATCACTGCGTTACTTCCTACTCAGCACATAATCTACAATATTACCTTTTATTAGTGTTTCCAAAACCAAAAATTTGTAAACCTGTAATAATTACATACACTTATTCTATCTCAAGTTCAAGTCACACTAGAAGATGACGTACCATAGGCTCTTATTGTTGGTAAATACCAATAAAAACTCACCGATGAGGTGATTTCACCACCACTTTAAAGAAACCAACACAAAAACCAACTCAATATCATGGGTGTCATAGTTACGTTCATGTGGAAGTAACTTTTGAGACCTATAAGAAACAACTACTCAATGCTTCATCATAACAAATCTTAAGCTAAGATGATAAGTGTTATAAAAAACCTCAAATTCAAATCCATCAACCAAAAAAAAATGGGCCAAAGTGCTGAAAAAATACTCCTTTATGTACTCAAAATCTACCAGACACTGGTTAGTCCACATGAAGGATGAATCCTTCCTTATCAAGGCTGTCAGAGGAGTTGCAACCTGAGATTAATTGGATATGGAGAACCTGTAATAGCTTATGAGTCCAAGGAAACTCTACAACTCTACCACTTTCTTGGGGGAATCCCAAGAAACATCTACCTCTATCTTTGAATAATCCACAACTTCTTTCTACTAGGACATGGAATGCACCAAGAAACAGACTTCGTGATCCCAAAAATCAAACTTCCTGAACTTCCTTAATAGATGTTCGTGATGAAGAACTACCAAAATAGCATTCTGATGTTCTACATGCTCCTCCTAAGATGTGGAGTACATAAGGATATCATTGATGAAAACCACCATGATCTTATCTAGGAACTATCTGAACACAATTTCCATCAACCCCATGAACACAACTAAAGCATTCATCATACCAAATGACAACATAATGAACTCATAATCCCCATGATGAAACGAAAAGTAGTCTTCTAAATATTCTTAACTTTAACCCACATATGATTATATCATGAACAAAAATAAATCTTTTATAACCAAATTTCTACTTACATATAATCAAATAAATCATAAATCCATGGAAGAGGATAGTGATTCTTCATTATCACTTTGTTCATGTGATGATAACCATTACAAATCATCAAACTACTATCATCATTCTTCACAAACAAAACAAGTGTGCCCCTAGGTGACACACATAGAGGACATATATCACTATAAAAGAGAATTTTGATATAATAATATCCCAAAAAACTCATAAGGTGACATCCTATATGGAGACATTGAGATAGGAGACATGCTTGGCTGTATATTGATCCAAAACTCAATCTCCCTTTAGGGGGTAATTATACAGCCTCCTATGGAAAGGCATCAGGGTTCTTTTATAAAAACCTATGAAACATAAAATTTTATGCATATTATGATCTCATCATCAGTTTATCCATCATAAAATGAAATAAAGGAAGATTCCTAGGACCCATCTGAGAGTCTTGCTCACCGGCGAACAATTCGGGCTCTTTATCAATATCCTAAAAGAACCTTCCTCATGAAGAAATAAACAACACCCTTCAAAAAATATAAAAAATTCATGATAAGTATGGTTTTGTATGGATTTATCAAAAAACATAGTAAATATCACAAAGACCAGTGCTCCCCCAACACCAACTCACGGTCTCTACATACTTCATGCATGTTAGGTCAACCTCCAACTGGTGTAGTAAGTGCCAAGGGAAATGGAATCCTCTCTACCTCAAGTCCCAAATCATGGAAGAGGTTAGGTGATATAATGTTTTGAATTTATCATAAATGAAACAAATAATACAACCATGTATAAAATAAGAAAATGGTACCATGAATGATGTTTGGCTCATTATGAACTGGAAACACTAAAGCAAGATGCTGACCAAGACCTTCTCCATGACCTCTCTAACCCTACTAAAAACCGACTCCACAGTCTCACTCTTATATATGAGAATGAGGAGTGTCTTAGTGCTATATTATACCTACACCATATCCTCTATGATGATCCCAAACTAGAACAACATGCTGCACTTGCATCGGTTAAAACTAAATCCATGGAGGAACCTGATGTATTACATGTGGCGCATGCTAAATGATCATAATGCTCATGAATTATTACTACTGATGACCTCAGAATCCATATAAAAAACACAAGTCTAATCCATTGGCATAGGTATGAGATATCTTGTACCCATATAAACAAGTTGGTGAGGGATGGGACCTACCCTCGACTAACTAAAAAATATAATTTTCTAAAAACTAGGAACCTTAAACCATAGATGTTCTTTGAGAGGAATCTTGATGAATATAATCTCATAATGACATGGTTATTGATAACATTTTATTGATAACATCTTATATCACTATCACCTTGAGATACATCTTTATCATAAGAGGGGTGTCCTGGAATTGGATATCAAGATACAAATCCTCCTCAAAATGCCTCACCATAGCCACCTAATCTAGAAATAGGTCTAAAGAATATCGAAAAGGGTCCTAAAATAGATTAAAAATATTGAATGCTAGAACACCCCTATCAAAGGGTAAGAAGATTCTGGTGATTAGATTCCTTCATGATTGAAAAGGGATCTCTTCTTAGAACTGATCTTGGAACTTCTCCCATAAGACAGTCAATTCCTTATGATCCCTAAGGTACAAGAACCACTACTACCCTAATGATTTATTTAGTATAATCACAACAAATGAAACATAATGCTCTTTCTGATCATGGATCAAAATAAAATCTATCTCATCCTACTCTAACTAGTCTTCTGTGACTGAATCTGAAATGAATCCCTTGTAATTTTGAAACTCTAGCACTGATAATACTTGAGTGTCCACCTCCAAGGGTCATAATCATTAACCTATAATCCGGTGATCTGTTGGAACATCCTATAGAATTTATTTAGTGTGAAACTCACAAGGAAATTTACTTGTATCCATTCCTATAAGAATAAAAAACTGTAAGATCTCCTAAACCAAGAATACTGAATAATTAATTTTAATTAATCATTTAATTAATTATCTTGTTTACGGTTTTAAACTCTCCAAAGGGATACCCATTTCAAAAAAATGCAAAATGAATATTGATCCATAATCTTTGCCCAGTTCAATACCCTAAAAATAGTATCACTTCATTTAGTAGTCTTATTAAACTTAAATATCCATGAATCAGATCAAAGGGGTCCAAAATTCTTGTGTCTCAGCCGGTATCCCTTGTTTAAATCGCTCACTAAACTTAGTGGACACCATTTCACAACCAACCTATGCAACCTAACCTGTGCCTAACTCCAAACACCATCCTACCCCTCAACTAGAACCATTGATACCACCTTTTCACAACACCCTCACCACCAAGATACTACAATGAGGGTAGAGAGGTAGTGACTTCCTGAGCCTGACCTTCAGTAGGCCTCAGGTTGGTGACTAGCACCGATGCTATAATAAACATGCATTTGGGAGGCATTTCCCTATAAGAAAAACATTTATAAAAGAGATATAAGATAGATATAGGAACCAACACCTACTCTGATATATATATTTATATATAATTATATAAATAAATCCCATGTGTAAACATGAAATTCCATAAGGTACTATAACAACTAATAAAAACTACAAATACTAAAATGGTAAAGACGACTGCAACCCTAAAGCCCAAATAGCCCCTGAAAAACCATGAGCTAGTAATATCCATTCTGGTCTGCAACCCAAATTATCTGAATTAAAAGAAAAATAATTTTTATATTCACAGGGTTTAAAAAATAGTATACTTATTCGGATCCTCCTTTGAGACTCTCGTCTAAAGGATATCCAAAGTATGCTAAATCATAGTGAACAATAGTGAAACAAAATCATAACCTAAATAGGTATACTAATTATCTATCCTCAGCATGGATAAATCTCACTTAGTATCACATACAAGAGAGAATATAATATAATAAGGAACATCAATGTTACCTTTATCTCACTTCCCCACTAGTTTTCCACTCTACCCCAACATCACATGTCTTGAGAATCGCTCTCCAAAAAATAGGTAGGAAAAAACATTCCATGGAAAGGAATCACAACATGCACCTCATTCATTAAACCATCACATAATCCCATCCACATATCAATATAGAGACCGAGTATTTTCTGGGATCCACCATAGCTTTTATGATGCATATCAAACATCAGGCATTATACCTCAATCCATCAAAACCCATACACCAAGTAAGTAAATTAAGCCATAACAACCCATACATGTCGTACCTATAATAATTGGATACTATATCCCATAATAAATGTTTTTTAAATAACCACAAACCATCATACCCCTCTACATACACATAAGAAAAAACTTACGATCATACATGAAAGCACAAGTAACTACTAAGAAATAAGAGTAGGGCCTAAGGGGGTAGTCAGTCATCCATCCTCCCACCAGGATGTTGGGGAAAAACCAAACCAGAGTCCACTAGGTGTTGGTTTCCATTATCAACATGGTTTGGGAAGAATATGAATTCACATAATATTTATGATATTATATAGCTCACAACCACACTTTGGGAATAAATTAGTCTTATATACAAATACATCTAACATTTCCTGGACTCCCAATTGCGACTACTAAGACTAGATATCCTATAATAAATTAATAATTTGGAGATATACATTAACTATTTATTTCCTTTTTATTCATTTCCTCCCATTAATTAATTCATTAGTCATTAATTGACAATCAACATTTTTCCACATTATATTTCATTAATTCATCATATTAAAGTCCATTACCTGCAAGAATAATACAACTAAGCCTAGATTTTATAAAGATTAATATATTTATAGAATTTTAATTCCATAATCCAAGTACTCTAGGAAAACCATCCTAAGCTAACACTAAGAGGAAACATACAACCAATTACATCCAGCTTCCTTAATCATTGGGGAAAAGGAATTCGTATAAAACAAGAAACCCAACCATAAACCATTAAAAAAACTCATAAGAAATCATCCTAGATTTCAACATTACATAAAAAATGGGTAATCCCAGCTTCAACCAATTCCATAATCTTCAGGTCCATCCCTGATACCCAATTTCATATACGGAATCATCTCATCATCATAGGCACCAACTGCTGCCATATAATTCTTGTATCCCTGTCCATATCACATCATCTATCCCAGACTCATCCATCCCTGGATCACAAAACATCCAGGTATCCCCACCCCACATATCACATCATCCATCCCAAGCTTGGTTGTATCAGGCTCACATCCCAAAATAAGAAATAAAAAATATACATAAGCAACATGTAAATTGCGACCTCAAAACATGGAATGCAACATTAACACATAAATGATCTATCGTGTCTCTAAACATAATAAAATAGAACTTCTCATGTAAACGTGAAACATAGGCCCTATAAATATCTTTATCAAACAATTGGTTTTATTCTATCTTTAATTAACCAATTCTTTAATCATAGGTTCCAATTATGGGAAACGTAAGGCATCAAGCTATAACCGGATAAAAAATCAATTTAAACATGATTCCAAGAATAAAAATATTCTCATTAAACTTGTATTTTCAATTTTTATGAATAAAAAGCATCAACATTATTTATATTCTTTTTTATTTCTATAAAAATCATAGGAGATCATATTTAATCATGCATGTTCATTCACATCAATTTGGTTATTATAAAATTTCAACAACCAAAAGATTCTTTAAATATGTCACTTATTCTCAAGCCAATTAATTATCAATTAATTTTTGATTTTCATTCTTTACCAAATTCCAACATTATAACAAAGAAAAACATATACATCACACTATATAGAAAACCAGGAGGAAAACCACTTTCATGGTACAAGAAACAATATCGACATGAAGTCAAAAAAAATTATTTAATCCAGTTCAATATTATTAGGCTCATTTAATTTACTTAAAAAGGGATAAAGAATGATAAATTTATGATAATACATAAATAAAATAGGAGAACAAAAAATCCCCTAACTCAATGGTGTTAACATTTTTCACATGAGAGAAAACCAATGTTTTGGATCTTTGTCACCTTTCTTGCAAGAATATACACCCATCCAAGGATTCTTTAGAAAAAAATTCACTAACAAAAACCAAGAGAATATCCATTAGAAACATGAAGATGATCCTCTATCACATGAAAATAAGAAACAGTTGGAAATTGATTAATAAACTACAATAGAAGAGGTAAACCATACCTTAGATCAATATAGATTGAAGACAAAATCCCAAGGATTGATCCTTGTTTAAGGAGTACCAAAATGATAAATGAGGGAGCCATTGGTCGCCTAGAACAAGATCATCCATATAGTTTGAGAAAAAAATTGAGGAGTTGAAACATTTATAATTGTGATTCATAAGATATTTACATAGTGTGTAAACCATTTAAATTTCATGTAAATGTGAGGCTATAGTTTTTTTATGTAAAATGTGTTTCCTCAAACCAATTAATCCACAATAAATACAAATCATGTATCACACCATGAGCCATTCATAAAAATATTTAAACTTTGAATACATGGAAAGAAAGACTTTTATTCTTTGTATTCTCCATTCTTTCATCATTTTAAACATCAACACCTATGAACTTACTCTAGGCCTCCTCCAAGCACCACGAGCATCAAAAATTCACCAAGGGTAGGAATACACAGATCTACAACCATACAAATGGATAGAGAGGAACTCACTAACATTAAAGATTCAAAAAAAATTCCTCGATTAACTTCTCTTCCTTTCAATGATGATGACATGTTCCTCTTTATAAAGGCTGAGAATGTTTCTCTGGATATTATTAGGTGTATTTTTTATCACTATGAGTAGGTGTATGGACATGTTAACTCTTATAATAAATTTATTTTCATATTTATATATGGGTTTTAAACTATTATAGAAAGTTATTTCTTGAAATATATTCACGTCAAGTTGGGTGAAATTCCCTTAAAATATATTGGAATACCCTTATTCTTAGGTAGGGTTTGAACCACTTAATTAGAATGAGTTTCTAGAAGGATCACATCTCAAATTTTTTTAGTTGGAAATGAAGGACCTCATCCCAATATGATAGAAGTTTCCTCGTAAACTCAGTGATTACCTCCATTTTTGTGTACTCTATTTAGGTTTATAAATGTCCAAGGGAGTTTATCAACCAATTAGAAACTAAAATTAAAAACATTGTGTGGTCAAGTTCCATATTTGAAATTAAAATTATAATTGTTTCCTATAAAAAATATATTAGTATTATTGATATGGGAGGTGATAGAATTAAGAATATCATGTTTTTTAATCACTCTATGATGGCTAGTTGTTGTTTAAATTTTATCAACTATGAATAACCCTCTACCAATTTCCTCAAGTCTAGGATTACTAGAAGATCGCATATGGTAAACTAGTTTTTCCCAGCCTCATCAGCCTAGCATACCATCAGGGACGAATATATAGAGATTATTAGAAAAACTTAATGAGTCCCTTATCATTCTTCTATTTTGGATTTTGGACTATAATATGTCTAATTTTCTCAATTTCTGATTCTTTTTAGTTTCCACTCGAACCTTTCGTACTGTCTATTTCTGAAGCTATTATGAACTTTGGAAAAGTTGAATCTCTTTCCCCACAATTTTATACATGAAATTATTTCATTTTCATTATAAGAGTAGGACATTTCTTTATGGAACCCATAATGTCCGGTAATTTTGAATCTGAAGCTCTTCTAAAGACATTTTGGTGGTAATGATGATGATTTACCATGATGAATGGGGCTATTTAGGAGACCCATTATCCCTGTAGTTAAAGAAATATTTATTTGAAAGCTATAGCTCAACCAACATTAAACAAATGATAAATTTTATATTATAGGTTTTAAATCTACCTCTTGTTTCTCTTTATATGTGAATTATGGTGAATAATGATATCATATTTTCTTTTACTATTCCTTTTCTTTGAAATTTTCAAGTATTGGTGAAAACATATTCCATTATACATTTCCATATCATGGATGCCTTGAATAATTTATGGGTGTCATTCTTAATCCAAATCTCATATTGTTGGTGCAGAACATTCTTTATTCCTTTGTGGATGAAACCTTTTTTCAATTGTGGATGTATAAGAATTCCCTTAGGATTTAAGGTGTTAATCCCCAATACATGGGTCTTCTTGCGGGAATCTTCAGGTATTTTTTTATTATATCTAATTTACAGGTTTGATATACACATAATTATATAGATGATGTTGTTATTCTTAAGACTCATGGTGTTAAAGGAGTTCCCCATAAACCTACCCAACCAAAATACATCATGTGGATCCCTCAAATTCATTGTAAGATCAAAATAAATGTGGATGGAGTGGGATAATGTTCACATGGACCTGTAGAATGTGGTTCCATTTTCTGAATGCATAGGGGTTTTATCAAAAACTATTTTTAACATGTTCTTGGAACTATCATTTCCTTTGAATATGAGATTTGTGTTTTTATCTTTGTGGTGAATTATTATAATCTCTTTGGATGTGGTGACCTATAGATTGAAAGTGATTATATGTTAGTGGTTAATCTCATTAGGATTTATTCTTCTCTAGTTCATGGAAAACTCTTCAAGGATTGGATGGATTGTTTTTAATATTTGGAAACTATTAATTTTCAAGATACTCTCATCTATAGAGAGGAAAAAACTGTGGCTGATGCTTTGTCTAAGGGGGTGGTGGAGGAGGGGAAATCTTTTTAGTCTTTCTAACTAGATACTGTTTTTCTTCCTTATTATAACTCTATATTGTGTTTAATAAAATTTTGTTGGGAATGGATTTTTGATTCACTTCCCAGACCGTATTGGAATAATAATAATATTATTATTATTATTATTATTATTATTATTACATATGTGTATAATTTAAATGGAAATTTCTCTATTCTTTCAAAAGGATTGATATATGATTAGAAAATGTTTCCTATAAGATATGAACCAAACTAAATACACATTATTAATTTATAAGTGGGATAGTATAAAAAAATCACATGAAAATATGTACTACACACTATGGATTATTACTCACCCTGGATAATGTGCATCCACTAAAATTGAATAAATCAATAGGGGTAAAAAAAGTAATTAAATTTTCATTTATAGGAAATCTCTTGGATCATCTTCAACCTTGAGGATCACCAATAAAAAACAAAAAACTATAACGAGGAAGATAAACCTGAAAGGAGAAAGCATTATGAAAAATCTATTATATAAAATTAGAACTATTCCTTGTAAATTTAGAGTGTAATGAAGAAATTATTTAGTAATTATATATATATACACGCGAATGAAATCTAGCTATTGAAAATATGACTATAGAAAATATGGTCATTGTGATTATGACTATTGTAAATATTATCATTGAAAATATGGTCATTAGTTATATATATGATTTTAATACCAATGTCATGTATTATTAAATGGAAAATTTTAAATAATATAACCAATAATGAAATAAAAATATAATATTAAAATATTATATACATATATATATTTAAGAATTATGTATAAATTATAATAACATAATTAAAATATGATTTTATTTATATATAAAATTCAAATAAGGATTTTAAGCTCAATATAGTAGTAAAAATTAAATTTTATGACATAAATAATTAAATTTTAATTGTATTGGTCGAAGCACCTTTAATATAAAGGTAATATTTCTTTTTTTTCAAAGAACCATTAAGTATTGTAAATTTTATCCTAATAGATTAAATTGAACACTATTATAATATTATTTTATATTCAACTAATATATTATCATCTATAAAATTATAAATTGATATTAAAAATACTAAAAATACTTAATGTTTTAAAATATCAATTTTTTCAATAAAAATAATTTTTTTATATATTTAATTTTCATTAAAATAACTAATTTATAAATATTAGAGTCCATATTTTTTAAAATTAATAATATTTTTTAATTCATTACATCAATATTATTTCATGATATTTTTTTATTTTTATAAAATAAATAATTGTTAGTTGAATATTGAAAAATATCTATTTTACTAATAATTCACTTTTATAATATTATTATAAAAAAATTCCATCAATATCTTTGAAAAAAATATATAATAAAAAATAAATTTTATAATGTTTAATTAAATTTTTTAATATCCTCTATATAAAACCCATGCCTAACATTTTACAAAATTTAGGTAATGTTTTAAATTTTTTTTTCTTTCATCAGTTTTTTAATAAATTTTTCACAAGGTGGATTTAGGATTTTGAATTATATTAATGTTAATTATATTTTATTTGAATAATAATAAACATTTAATTTCAATATAATTAATACCATTTATAATTTGTTCCTAAACCTAATTCTTATGCTCAATAATACACTTTTTGTTACTAAAAAAAGGTCTTCCATGTTACATGCACTATTTATAAATTTTTTTTTCTTATACATAAAAATTTTACTTTATAATTTGGATTTAATATTTAGAATCAATAGGTTCAAATTATCCAATAATTATCATTTTATTTCTAGGCATTAAAAATAAGTTACTTAGTTAAAAATTAGTTACCTCGATAAATACTAAAAATCATAAATGAGAAAATATAAGATTAAATGAGTTAAAAAATATTTAAAACATGAGTGGAAAATATTTTTAAGGATTTATAAAACATAAAACTTTCCAAACTATAATATTTTATAATTGAGTTCCATATTCCATGTGAAACGTGCACACTTTTTATTAAATATTTATATGTGCCAAATATGTCCTTTGATTCAATTATAAAAGGAATCCCCACCCCTCCACCTCTCCACACATTCAATGACAGTTATGATTTACCCAAATAATACCATAGTATTTCCTAAATCCCATAACCCTTTCTTATAATCTTTTATCTTTCCATAAGACTAGGCTAATGTGCTTTAAAGTTGTGAGAAAAGGAGAACATCCAAAGAAAGTGGCAATATGTTCCATAGTACCTTGTTAATAATTTTCTACTTTTAACACCCATAACTATTTATATCCATGATATAATGACAAAAAGTATTATTAATATTCTATTTTTTATACTAATGGAACAACCCTTTTACAGCTCCCCCCAAAACGAATCAAAAAATGAAAATGTAACCATGCGTACGTGAAAACTACCACCTCCATGTGATGATGTTTCTCTTTCGTTTTCCTTAACAAATAAAATGGGTATAATAAAGAATGTATATAATATATAAAATATTATTTAATATACCATTATCATCATATAGTGATAATATTATATATTCCATATGTGATATTAATAGTAAATGGTAATAATAAATTTAACTACTAAAAAGGACATATCAAAGAACCTTATCAAATTTTATCTCATTCATGGAAAACCTATTTACCCATAAAAATTATGTTCTAATGGAATAATAAAGAAAATAATTATCTAAAATTACCAATATTATGAAACTATTTTATAGAACTTTATCATTGCATAACATACCATGAAAGTTTCCAAGAAATTGACTAAAGAACTTCAAGTAATAAACTTAATCAGAAACATTGTTATAAGTTGGTAGAACCTGATGATAAATATACCTTATAAAAATAATTATTGA
Source organism: Viscum album (assembly GCA_963277665.1). Lineage (NCBI taxonomy): Eukaryota > Viridiplantae > Streptophyta > Magnoliopsida > Santalales > Viscaceae > Viscum > Viscum album. The sequence goes on along the minus strand of OY728142.1, from coordinate 1,145,487,158 downwards.
TTTAAAATTATCTTAGTAATATTTTTGAAAAAAATAATTTGATGATCCAGGAAGTTAAGTGATAGTGGAGTGATTTCAGAGATGAAATAAGGTCTTCGTGTAAAAATCACCTTCTTTGAGACACATTTGTTTTTATAAACCAAATTTATTTTGAATGGTTTGTATACTAACAATTGAATATATAATATAATGTATTATAATTATTCATGGTATTTAATCATCAACATAAATATCTCTCTCTCTTTCAAGGTGATTTTAATAAATGTTTCCTTATCCATAAGGGTTTCCATCCTAATCACCCTTCATTGAGGTATTATTTTATATTACATAGAAATATTCATTTTTATTGTTTAACTAATTCCCCCTTGATTTTTAATATCATAAATTATTTTTTAAAAATTAAATTTCACTAAAATTCATGCTCTTTTTTACTATGGGCTATAATTAATGTCTTCCCTAAAATATAATGGTCTTTCATGAATCAATTTTATTTCTTGAGTTAAAATGTTTCTCCTTGAGTTTTTTCTTTAATTTAATATGGTATACCATATTTTTATATTGGTATATTACTTATGAATCAAATATTTTTATTTATGAGTTTAAATCATTCTTGGAAATTCAACTATGTCATTCATAATTATCATCCTCTTAAATGATGGTTTCCCCTCCTCTAGAATTTCTGTCCATGTTAATGTTCTCATTTTTAATTAAAAACCTAATTAAGTGCTATATCATTTTTAATTTATATTTAACTTATCCCTTTTTCCAGAGAATTTTTTGTTATTTTTTATGATGCGGGATTTCAACAAAGGTGTTTTGAGGTATAAAAATGGATCTTTCGAACCACCCTCATTACCTTTTAGTTACACATTCCCTTTCTATTTATTCATTTTCCTTTATCTAATTATCAAATATATAATCCATATTATGTATATATATATTATATTTATATATATAACATGTTTAATTTACTTTTATTTTTTCGGTATAATACATTTTTTACATACCTATGAAATTCTCACATTTAAGTAAACCCAATTTAAGGGAAATTTTGTATTTCTTATGTCATATCATGAATCCCCCACATGAAATATTTTAAGACTATGAATGAATTCTAAAACCCCTAATTATTTTATAGATAACCCTCTTAGTTAAATTCAGTTTTTATGGGAAATGATAATCTCTTTCCTTCTTTAAAAGTATCCTTTATATATTTCACAAATAACCACCCAATTTATCAATTTTTATTCTATATTTTCATAGATACTTCTCAATAATTTTATATATTAGGAATCTATGTTAAATAACTGTGTCCATTTTTTAATTATGAATGATAAAAATGATTTAATTCATTATTATCTTAGTAATCCTTATGATTTTACCTTTGTTTATTCCTTGAATAAAAATTATGAAACCCAATTCTTTATTATGGGTTTGATCATTCTTTTGATTTATTAATTGTTTATTTTCCTCATGCAGTATGCATATATATGATTTCATTTATGAGATGGGTGGTCATAGAATTATATATCCATCAAGTGAATTGGATAATGATTTATATCTCATGACATGATATGAATGGGTTTAATAAGTGAACCTAATCCACCATGGAAATTTATGAACCTTACAATGATAGTATTGGGAGTACCTATTGACTTATGTTATGATAACATGTTTTATGTTGTTTCCAAATGTTAACGATATTATGATATAATTTACTTATTCCATGTATCAATTCTTATGATCATCCTCTTTATGATATTATGTCATGCCTCTTGACTCCAATGTTATGATGTATTGTAATTTTTATTCCCTTTCCGAGATTTCAAGATCACCCATTTCCTTATGTATTTTCCATTGGATATCCTATACAATTCTTGAATATCTATGAGAGTTCGGATCACTACATGGAGTTTTAAATAAATATGTCATTTTTATATTTAATATGACTTATTTGTATTTATAATATTAAAAATACACTATACCTCAAGATCCTCAACATTTATTTGTTAGAAAAGTATGTTAAGAATTATGAAATAATGTGTGTTTAAGGCATGGATTTATATACTCAAGTCAACATCGACCACATTCCATTTTCAAGGTTTTTAGAATAAGTTGTAATAAATGTTTGGGAGGTAATCAACCTAGAACCTATTCTGAAGGATCATATCCTTTTATAATAAGATATAATTTAAAATTTGATAGTTAGTAAATATGGTAAAATTAACCTCAAAGAGATAATGTAACCACATCTTCAAAGAGTGTATCATCTTTTCTATTCCACGGTAATGGGTTGGGTAATTTTTATCATAAGGGAAAACTTTCATGATGCATATGCTACGATTTGATCGACCTATATTAATAAAAATTCCAACCCTATACCTGGAGCATCATAATAAACAACATAATACAAGAAGATCTATGGGAGGATTAATATAGGAGATAAAGTCAACCTCACTTTAAACTCCTTGAAAAATATATTGAATTTATCATCAAAATCAAATATCAAACCCTTAACGATTAGATCCATCAAAATAGGTCTAAATATAGATAAACCCCGAACAAAAAATTATAATATCTAGATATTCCCAAGAAGATTCAGATATTCAAAAAATTATTGGGTCTCTCTAAGTACATAATATCCTTGATCTTCTTAGGATCCATTGAAATATCCTTTTAAGATAAAAAATGACCTATAATTTCACTTCATGAATCCAAAACTATAATTTTGATGTTTTAACATACAAGAAATGATTTATTAAGGTTCTCAAAAATAACTTCTAGATAGTTCTCTTTGTGATATTTTGTATTGTAATAGACCACGATATAATCTAAAAAATCACAAAAAATGAGTCAAGGTACCTTTGGAATATCCAGTTCATCATGGCTATGAAAACTAAAAGGGTATTAGAAAGGCCAAATAGTATAAGAAAATACTTGAAATTATTATACCTACTCTAGAATGAGGTATTGGGAATATAAATTATACTCAAAATCAACTAATGGTATCACATTCCTAGGTCAATATTAGAAAACCAACTCACTCTCTTGATCTAATCAAATATATCATCAACTCAAGGAAACATGTACTTATTTTTAATGATCACCTATTTTAGATTCTAATAATCGATGAAAATTAAGAGGCTTCCATATTCTTTCCTTTCTAAGAGAACCAGGTATTCTCATGGGGACATTCTATGGAGAATAAAACCCTTTATATCCCTATCCTCAAAATAAAACATCGAATATTTTATCTTAAAAGGGTTTATTCAATATGATTACTAGTAGATGGGAATCATCCTTGCTAGTAGATCAGTAGTGAAATTTACCTCCTACTAAGGTGAAAATCTTGAAAAAAAATTGCGAAAAACTTTGGGATACCTAATAAATACCCAATGAAAATTATTATTAAACTAAGTTCAAAATTATCAAAATTAATATTGGATATCTGACAAGAGTTTGAGCTAATATCTAGAATAAGAAGTATTTCCCTTCCTAAAAATGAGCCCCACTCACCTTGTAAGGCATGAGTGTTCCCACTAGGGGAAAGTAACAACACACTTAAAGATATAAATAAATATAACCCTTAAAAATAATCCAATAAATACAAAAAATAAGATAAAATATATCCATGTTATTAACTAATAAATCCCAATTAATATTGACATCAGTAATGATCAAATAAAATTCATGGCACTTGAAACCCTACTCTCTCCTCTTACCCAAGGGAGTAGAAAATTACCTCACATTCAACATTGGTAAATTGTGTAAACCAAATGAATTAATCAAATTATATGAAATGAAATAATGGAATGAAATTATATAAAAATAAATTCAAATCCATAAAATATACAATAAAAAATATTCCTATCATATTATCTAGACCAACATCAGAATCCTATAGCATATTCTTAGCTACATATAGAATCCTAGACATATACCCGAACTAATTATTATTGGATACAAGAGAGTCCCATTTATATTAAGAATGAGATCCCACTCATCTAATGCATCTAAAAACCCCTTAGATCCTCTGATGAAAGAAGATCCATCTCTACTACCCTAAGAAGGATTTGTACAAAGCACTAAAGGTTGTATAGACACCCATATTGGGGATGTATACTAGTATTTTATTTTAATTTATTATTGGTGTTACTTGATTTACCACATTGGTATTATAAGGCAGGATTACATATATAGGATTCCATGAACACATAATTAGATGATTGGTTCATGCTCACACCACCACCTTAATAGAACTCTTCTCGTATCCTCTTATGAAAAAAATACGAGATCTGACTATGTCCCATAGTAGAGGTACAACTCAAACCCTTCCGTCCTACCATATTAATAACTAACATATATTCATTGTTAACCACATTCGTATATGTTGGAAATCATGGAAGGGAAACTTAGATTGAATCTTTTTATTTATCCCTATCTCAAAGTTTCAAGATATAAAGTAATTATAAATTAAAATATTTTGGTCTAGATGAATGAAATAATCAAGATTAGTATCATATTAAATCAAAATTAGATTTCCCTGATCCAACATTACAAATTCTCTAGACTTTTCTACCCCCAAACTCTCTAGGATTAACTGTTTATTAAATATCCACTTGAAGTTATCCCATGTAATATCTTCATGAAAATTGGTTAGAATGATGGAATCCTACCACTTGTAGCTTAGTCCTTACATCATGTATATACCAAAATAAACATACAATTATTGGGGTTTTTAATAAAGATAAAAATATACTAAATTTTCTCCATCCATGCTTCAGGACATTATGGTCTTCAATCACCCAAAAATATTAGTGGATTATACTTGGTTAACTCCTAAGGATGATACATTGGTCAGGATTGAACTTGGTTGCCTCCATGACCTAAATACTGGATGGTCCTAATAACCAACTTGATGATGAATGTATCTATAAAAGGATAACATATGTTTTATTCTCCACTTCTCCCTCTCCACAATTCACAAGATCCATTAAGGGTATTATGTTTTATAAAACAATAAAACATAGAACTTGATAAATACATAATTAATCATGGATATCACATAAAATTCCACCAAATAAGATATAAAATAATAAATAACATAAAAACATATTAAAATAATTGTGAAAAATATCAAATCAAGACACAACTCCCTACCAAACATGGTAACTCAAGGCTTGGAACATGGAATGGATAGCAAAGAACTCCCTCATACTTACCTATCGATCCTCAATGTTCATATATCCAAACTACTATACCTACCCAATAATAAGAATGGAATTTGATAACATTTTTTAATATAACAGCCCATGTCTACCTGAATGGTCACCCATGGTAGTTTTCCATAAGACCTAGGTGTGTTTCTGATCACCCTGCGATGGCAATAAGTTCTAGGGAATCGAAACATATCAAGTGGGAATGATTTCACCCCTAGAATCCAAATAATATGGAAAATAATTAATCCAAAAAATATTTCATACTCTATTTATATGATGGAATTCCATGCACAAAATAAGAAGTTTCGAAATAACACCCACAATCAAAAAGAGTATAATGTAGTATAAAAATAAACCGAAAAACTAACCATCATTTTATATAATGAAGTAAACAGAGAATGATAACATATAAACATGAAAAATCTCAAAAATAATTCAAGGATGAACTGAACCATGCATCCAACATCCATAAAGGTCACTAAAGGATTCCAAAAATACTATACATGATACAACATTCCTATAGCCCATGGTCACCACCTTAAACATACCACATTGGGATGGAATGAATCAACAAATAAAACAATATGATTTGGTTTCTTTCCCCTTAACTATGTCCTTCATTAATAATTCCTCATACCAGTAATGGATTGAGCATGGTTCTAGGCCATGCCTGATAGGATACTACCCTGAATCTACATAATATCTTTATCTGCAAAACACATTAGTTTTATTTTGATTAAGACATTTTACATGTAATTAGATATTAAAATATTTATATATGTATAATTATCCTTGTACTTTTCAATTATTATTAACACACATCATAGCTCATGTACTTCTATGTACTAAACGACACCACAATGACATACATTCACAATATGTAGGGTGAGTTGGGTGAATGAGGAATGATAAGTTATTTATTAACAAGTTGAGAAAGGATGTGTGTCTTTCATCTTTATAGAAGTTTGATTTTTCAACCTTGTGATTTAAATAAAACCATTGAACTAAATTCCATAGTTGTGTTGCATTGATTGGTTAATTTTGGATAGTCAATGAAATATGTATCAAGAATATAGTTTTAATACATGATTATGAAATCTAATTTATTAGATATTGAGAAAAAGTAATTATATCAAACAATGAGAATTTTTATGTAGTTTTCAACGTTGATATGTTATCTTATTTCCATTGGGCGTCTTTACATGTTGTAAGATACTGATATTGGACTTTAATTGAACCCGCACAATACCTTTGATGAAGAATCCAATCGGGTCACACACTCAATGACTCTATATATTTTAATTATCTTCTATTTGAATTTAATTCTTAAGATAAATATTTTTATATAGTATAGCCAATGAAATTAATCAATGATTTATTGATCACACATATTCATTCAATATTTTATGTGAGTTTAATATTAAAAAAATATTTATTTTATTTATGGAATGAATGATATTTATTATTCAATGTTTGGAAAAAAAAATATGAAGTGTGTATTGAGTTATTGTGTATGAATAAAATGATATATTAAATGTAATTTAAATAAATAAATATTTATTTATTTAAGGAAATTCTATTTATTTTATCCGAGTGTTTAGCGCATGTCAAGTAAATAATAATAATATTTTTTTTATTTAGACCTGGGGTTCACTAGGAATTTTGAAAATAATTATGTGTTAATGTGAAATTTTTTATTCTCGAACCTAAATCTACAAATACTTGGCTATAATATTTTTCAGGGTTTGAAATTGTAGGCAAAACATCACCTATATAGATTCTATTAACCATAGAGAGAAAATTAAATTGATATCTCTCAAGAACCAAGAGCTTCCAACTTCCTCCTATTATCAAGAATGAGGGAACAAGAAACAACCCCTCAAAGGACTATACAATGATCAAAGAAAGCGATATTGGTGATCAGTACCACCAATCTAGAACCTATAATACCATTAGTTATTATTTAAGATCATATGAGACTGTTTAGATCACCCCAATAGGTATTATAATTCGGATCCTCTCAATGTAATGATGATACAGATAAATGAAGTTCGGAATGATCAACATATTCTATGAATAAAGAATTATAAAAGATGAGGTGATTATTCTAATTAAATTAATTATAAATTTAATGTTAAAATAGGAGGAAGGTGTCTTCTGCTCACCAAGACCTATCAAAACCACAATTTTGAGTGTACACAATTATATTCAATTCTTCCTTTTAATAACTTAGAGAAATGAAAATTTAAAAGGGAAATTATTTTTGGATATTGTTCACCATATAGTTATGCACTATATGAATTTATCTTGATATTTATTTCTCTACAATTTTACCTCATGTTTAACACCATATTTCCTTAAATAATTTTCCTCCCTAATGTATGTATGCACTTTGTCATTACCCAATCAAGGAAGTTCGATCAACCTTCCAATTTAATTTCTATCACTCCTTCAAAACCTTTTGATGCAATACATCAACTCATTCTCGGTTCACATAAATATGATACATCAGATCCTACCATTGTAATTAAAAATAAGATTAAAAACTTTTTATTAATATTATGGTGTGTATCATTGGTTTTCACACATCTATATAAACCAATACATTAGAATTTGGTACATTATTTTTTTTTGTCTATATGGATTTATCAACATATTTTCTCTCAATAAAGCATCAAATTTTATTTATCTATCTATATTTTAGTAGGGAACATCAATCAAAACTGTTAGATTGAAAATATTTTCCCTACTTTATTGATAAATATGGACCAACCTTGGTTGAAAAAAACGATTCCCCTATTTCATTGTGAGATTATAATTATTATATCTTCTATATACTTGATAAAAATTCCAATATTTATATTTTCATTCATTATATAATTTCAATATTTTCCTTTAACAAAAAACCCTTACAATTAAATTCAACTTTAAGTCCCATGTCACATAATTAACTAACACTCAAGAGATTATATCTAAGCCCATATACATAAATAAATTATTTATTTTTTAATTCATCTCCTACAAGACTCATTTTTATAATTATATTTATTTTTAAATCCCCATAATTTCTAAATCGATGGTTCCATAGAAACAAAACTCCATATTATTCAATAAGTTCATGTCACAATCATGAAGAATGAGAGACCAATATCAAGAATCTACATGTTGTCGTTATTTATTTCCTTAAAATAAATTCTATCCAAAATCTCTTATCCATACTTTTTGGTATTATATAAGAGTTACTTTCGTTTATTATTACCCTAAAAATATTTATAGCCATATTAGAGTAATAAAAATAATATCCATAAATATAATATTTTATTTTAGATGAAGGGTATGTTATAATTCTCTTTTATTGGATTTCAAGTGACTCTCCAACTAAATAAACTTTCCCCTAATTAAAATAATTCATGGAGTGTCCAATGTATTCAGAGAATTTTCACTTTATTAGGGAAATTTTTTTATCACCAATTCTCCACGAATCTACTATTGCTAAATAGCCCCATTTTTTTGAAAAACTCTTACTGATTTAGAGTCATCTATATCATTTAACATTCCTTCAACGTAGCACCAAATATTTTTATTTTTAATGAATCAACTTAAAATATAGTTACAACCTAAACCATTTTCATGGAACTTTAATCATTAAATATTTACATAATACCCATCACAACTCTTTGAAACATTTTAATTTTTCATCCTTGAAATTTAGAATATATAGATTGTTCTTTGAACCAATATTTTCATTTAAAATGAAAATTTCTTTTTTAATTTCACTAATTCTTCTTCATGAGTCTTAATTTTCATTACTCACTCTTCAATAAAAGTATCATGTTCAGAAATTATATTAATTTTCTCCTTAATTTCCAACTTTAAAACCATAACCACTACTATATTTCCTTGGAAAAAACATTGATCTTCTACTAACTTACTTAATCAGGTAATTTAATATTTTAATTGGTCAAAGCACTTTGAATATTATTTTATAAATCCAGATATTTTTTCTATTATACATCCTTTTTATATCAATGCATTCAAAAGTACCTTCAATTTCAACCATGAAATCAATAATGCCTTCTTATTTATATTATTCCTCAGATTCAAGGTCATTTATATCAACTATTTGTATCATAGAATCCCAATAATCAAATTTTAACTCTATGTCACTATATCCAAGAAATTATCTTCATCATTATCCTATTAAATAACCAATATCTCTATTTAAATCCACCTTTTGAATGTATTTTAATATTTAAATCTTCATTTAAGGGTTTGACTTTCTTTGATATTTTTATTTGAATTCAACCACAAATTTATCATCTTTAAGTCTCATCGGACACCACACAATAATTTGTTTGACCTTTACAAATAAAAATCAAGAAAACTTCAACTTAACCTAAAATATTTATTTTCCATGTTTGAATTTTCAATAGATATTTGATATAAATTCATCACTTACATATTCTTATGAATCTATAATCTAATTGATGTTATGTTTTCCCAGAGGCATCAATTTCATATCCTTGGATAAATTATTCAATATTCTTTATAGCTACACACACAATTTATATTCCACCAGGATACTTTTTAAATCATTGAGAAAAATCTTAATAATATTTTTTTCACCTTTATGTTGAATAAGAATGGAAATAACTTTAATATTTTATTTAAAATCTCTATATCCTTTATTTCCTCACTAGGGATATGAATATGTACAACAAACTCAATGATGTAATTGAATAACCCATTAATATTTTCCTTTATATAAGTCTTCAAATCATTCAACTTATTGTATACCACATACAATCTTTCCTCATTTACCATACTATAACCCTCATAGATATTTGTTAATTTATCCTATATTACCTTTATAGATATGAAACTCATAACATTCAAATAAATTTGATTTTATATGGAACTAAATAAATCATTTTTTACTTCGTATTAGTTCTAAGTAACTTCATTTATAATTTAATCAAATAAATCCCAATGGATCACTTATTTTTATACTATGTACTATATAACAAAAACCAAGATATCTAAGAGACTATAAATGTGATATCATTGGATTTTCTATATCCAGTAATTATACCCATCAATCAATATAAATCCTTCCACAATTATAAAATTATTTATATGAAAAATCTACCTATGGTAGATTTTTTAATGACCCATGTTGTTAGTTTTTAAATTTTATTTTAAGATATTTATTAAAAGGATGAACATATAAGTAGAAATAAATTTTTTAAATAATTTGGGATTCATTTAGTCGATAATGATATTTCATTATGAGTGAATAATTTTTGGGTGGTTAAAAATAAAAATGGTGATATTATTATTATTTTTGAAAAAAATATGAAAATATAAATATGTTTATTATTGTTTTTATTATTGGTTGAATTTAACAAAATTTATTATTTATTGGGATAATATTCATGTTAAAATATATATTTAAATAATAAATGGAAAATAAAAGTGATGATAATTGAAAATAAATAAATAAATGAATTAATAAATAAATAAATAAACCAATAATATCAATAAGGGGTGTCATTGAGGTAAATAGGGACGAGGAATAATATGTATACTGCACATATGGAGAGGGTAAAAATGGAAAAAATGAAAAATGTGAGGGGGGGGGGGGGCTAAGTAGTGTACTTGATAGAACACCTCTCCCTCTCCCTCATGTCACCATCACCCATATCTCACCCCTATTCTCTATTCTATCTCTATAATTTATTTACATTTGTTCTTCAATCTCTAGGTAGATATTGATCAAAATGATGCACCATCAGAAGAGTTGTATTCATCTTGAAGAGAGAAAGGTGTGACCTAAGTTTGATTCTATGGGAATAAAATAATTCTATTGAAATTTAATTAAATATAACTTTTATGTTTTAATTTTTTGTTACATATATTCTTATGATTAAAGTTTTGATTTCCATCATCTCTTAGTAGCAGAGTAGCACCCACCTTGAAAGTTCACCATATTTATGGTAGTTTTCTATATATGATTTATCTTTTCATTGGTACTATTATAATTCTAGAATCCCCTTTTGTTTTGGTTTAAAAATTGTTGATTGAAATATTTCTTGGCTTGTGTTTAATAAAATGGTGATTTTATATGTTTTTTTTAAATCATATTTTTTCCATCAGTATGTTTGATAGAATGTTTTGAAGGGTTTTAAATATTTTTCAATGTGTTTCATAAATGGAAGTCTATGAATTATATTTCTTTTATTATGATTAATGGATATATATCAAAGTATATTTGGTTATATGATCACACACACACACACATATATATTGGTTATAGAATGATTATGGGTTTCAAAGGGTTTTTCAAAAAAGGGATCTATTTTGGGCTTGATATATTATTACTTATGAAACTTTGATCATTGATTATATATATATATATATTTGATGATTGATTTCACACCGGATACCTTGGGTGAGTTAGTAACTTGAATGACTACTGCCCTAGTATAGATTGTGCCCTAGCTAGGGAATGTCTTCCAATTAGACTGAGTGAGGTAATGAGATGGATTATTACCATGGTGATATTGTTTAAGCACATAGAACTTTTAGGTTCATGCATACATGCTAGTGTTTCTTGATCATGTCCTACTAATCTTAAACCCATATGTTAAAGCCTTGTGTTGTGTATGTTATGTTTGGTTGAGATTCATTATTGTTTATTTCCTACTAATTTATTTGGATATTATGAGGTGGATTATTCTATGTCTCCATTTTTTAGGCTTTACGGTTGAATTATTCATTCCATTATGGAACTTTTTTTAGAAAAATAAAGGATTTATGAAATTATTTCAACGTGGGTGTTTTTATAATATAAAGAGATACTTTAAAAAAGTAATGTTTTTCAAAATAGTATTAGAGGTTTTCATTGAGAAATATGTTGTACATATTCATGGTGGTATCCTACTATGATTTTAATCACACCCTACATTCCTTTGGGCATATTCATACTTTATTATGAATGATACACATAATGGAATTATAGACACATCATATGGGTGTGATTTTTGATGCTTTGTTCATACTCCTTGGTTTGGGATTTTTAGTAATTTTAGGTCACATGAAGATGAATCAATTGAAATATTTTGTGGGATCCTCCTTTTTTATATTTGGATATTGGATATGTATCATCCATATCATATTTTGTAATATTATTTGGATTTATTTGATATTATGATGTTGTTTTATTAATTTAATTTTTTTTATAAAGCGATGTTTGATGTTTGGTTATTAATTATGTTAGATTATTTTATTTTAAGTAAATATATTATTTGTATTTTTTTTAAATGTAAATCCAATTTATGGACAAGTCATGATAAATTTCTAGGTAAAATTCATGTCATGGTCATTTGGTTTATGAGGGTGAACTCATTCCCAATAAATTTTTTTTGATTCCTTAGTTCTTATCACTAGCCCGTGGTTATCAAGAATGTTCTTTGGGCCTCATGGAAATCCAAGTGAGGGGATTTTTTTGGTAACCACCAGATGGATCATTAAAAAATGTTAAAAGATCGCCTAATATTATTAGGGGAATTATGGTAGTATAAAGATCATATATTAAAAACTCTATATGTAAATATGAATAAGTGTCTATAAAACAAATTTAGTATTATGTCTTGAGTTTCGAGGGTATTTCGGTAATGTGTAATTTTAGTTTCCAGTTTTATTTATCCTTTATATATGGTTATACTTCCATCTTAAACAAAATTTGAAGGGGAACCCATGAGATTCATTTTCAGAGTGCATGGGATGAAAAACATGCACATAGGTTTTGCATTTGTAAAGGGTGTGATTTTATTGTGTTTTCATTTTCTCATTGATTTTTACTATTTCTAATTAACCTTATAGATTTATAAGTTTATTTTAAGTTGAATGAAAAGTATTTTTTCTCATTTCATGTTATTTGAGAATTTTATAATAATAATAACAATATGTTAGTGTGTAACATAAATTATACAATTACTAGTAAGTGTAGGTGAGTTACTAAAATTATACTTTGAGTGTATCAGATGATGTTTTGACTATATATAATTTTGTGAGGATTTTTTTTTTGATTTTGATAAATCCTTAGAAGCATGATAGTCTGAATCGTGTGTACAAATTACATAATTCATAGAAATATAAATTTTTTAATAGGATATATGTAAAGATGAAGATGGGTATAAAAGTGAGTTTACTGTATTAAATGATATAACATGATAAATATCATTAATATTACATAAAAAGTAGAATCATAATCAGATTTTGTGAAATGTGTTATTATTTTTTATTATTTTAATAAAATGATAAATATTTTTTTTAAATATGATAAAAAACTAATGTTATTTTTTATTAAAAGGGAAACATGATGAATTTAATGCTTGATTGGTTGAGTGAGTTGATGTTTGGTTATCATGAAGGAATGATGGAATTTTTTTAGGAAATAGTAATATATTTTATCCCTATATTTTACTGTTAATGAAATTTTAATTACTATAATATGATAGTATTAATAAAATTCATGTCTAAAGGAATTGATGAATTATATCATTGTAAATGTTTTCAAATTTATTTAATTGTTGTAATGAGAATACTGGAATAAAATGATAAAATGAGATTTATAATGTTGTTAATAAATTTATTAGTTTCTATGATGAGAAATTTAGTTTAAATGAAATATATTATTGATAACTCTGTTAAATTCTATACATTATTATGATTATTTTCAAAGAATTATTATATTTATATGATTATTGAATCACGATGCTTGTATTATGATTGGTTAACATATTGTGAGCATAATGGAAAATGTGTGAAACAATTTTTAAGGTATTATTTCATAGAAGAATTGTTGAATATATTTTATATTTTTATACAATGAAAGTGTGGGAAAATTGGTTTGAAGATTTAAATGTTTTGAAATTGAATGTGTGTTTAAAAAGGTATAATATACATGTCCTTATTGTTTAATAAAGTCAAAATTTAGTGCTGAGTGGGTTAGTATACAATTTGAAGTGGGTATTTAATTTTTTTAATTTTTGTTGATTTTTTTAGTGTTAAACATGGAGATGTCAATGTGTTAAAATGTTTATTTAAATGAAACATTTTGTATGGAATTAGTATGTTGTTTATAATTTTGTTCACCTCCATGATGATTATGATTTCTTTTTTGGTATCACATTCTACGATAAGTTGTATTTTTTGGAAATAATTAAGTGAATTTTTTTAATAAAGTGAGTCAAAATTGAATGTATTATTTTTATAATATTGTATTAAGACTTGGATTAATTTTATTGTGATAATTAAATTTTAACTTAAAATGAAATGTTTTAAAAATTTCGGCAGTGTTAAACATGATGGGTGTTGTTTCTTTTGTTTATAGGAAATGATATGATAGATAATGAGTAAATTGATTGGTTTTTGATATCCACAATATTTCATAAATTTATTTTAATGAGTTTCATTAAATTGGTTTTTATGGAATCAGAGTGCATTGGTTTCAATAAAAAAAATCATGGTAATTTTGATTTAGGTGTATAGATTTTGGAATATTGTTAATATGAAAAAAAATATTTATCAGGATTATTTTTTATATATTATTAAAAACTACTGTCTTTTGATTTTGGTAGGTGTGAAATCTATCTATTTTGTATTAATGTTTCTAATATTGATATATAAAGATTAAATCATTATTTGATAGCGGTATAATTTTTTTTAAATGAAATTAGATTTAGGTTTTGTTTGGATAAACATTAATGTAGTTTTGATGTTTATTTTCTAATAAAGGAATCATTAATCCATAAAATAAATTAAATTGTGGTTTTATAATTGTCTTGATTATTTTTTATTAATATTTAATATTTTTATTTTTCTTTAAAATGTGTGGAAAAAGTTTTGATGAGTTATGATTTGTTTAAATTTGAACTATTTTTTAGCTTTTTATGTGTTGGATTTTATAGAATTTTTCTTGTATGTAAAATATATTAGTTGTGCGTTGTAAATTATTTGATTGGTTTTAAAGAATTAAATGATTTTATTAATATATGTTCTTAATTGGGAAGTTTAAAATGAAATTAGAACTTATATGTAGTGTAAGTGTTTATTGATGTGTCTAAAATGAGTGAATGTATGATGTTATTTGGGTGGAAAATATATTTTTATATGATTTTAATTATATTAAATTTGTTGAATTATAAATTTTATTTATATGCCTTAATATAAATATAGAAAATCATATAGTGGGGATTAACATAGTTAGTGTTTGAAAAATATTAATCTCAGGTGTGGAATTGTAGTTTCATGACCAAAAAAGATTCTTGAGGGTGAGAACAGTATAGTGTGGATATTTTAATTACCCATTTCATTTGTATTTAAATTTAAGTGTAAGAGGATTATCAAAATGGAGAAAATATTATCGCAAAAAATTTATTAAATAGTTTAGGATTCATTTAATTAATAATGATATTTATTTATGGGTAAATAATTTTTTGGTGGTGAAAAATAATAAAGGTGATATTATTATTTGTTCTAGAAAATTGAAATATAAGTGGGTCATAACTATTGTATTTATTATTTTTTAAATTTAATAAAAAAATTATTTTGTTTTTGTTGGATAATGTTTTTGTTAAAAAATATATTAAAGAAATAAATGTTAAATAATAATGATGATATTTTGAAATAAATAAATAAATAATAGTAATAAGGGGGTGTGGGGTGTCATTTAGGGGTATAGGGAGGGGGTGTAGCAAGCATGTTTCTCATATGGGTAGTAAAAAGGGAAACTTAGGAAAAAAGAAATGTGTAAGTGGAGGGTGGGGGAACAATGTATATACTGTAGGTCCACTCCCTCTTCCATAGGTATCTCTCATCCCTCTCTCTCCATTATTCTTCCCATCTCTCTAAAATTTAATTTCCATGTTTCTACAATATCTCTATCAATATATATCAAAATGATGTTCCATATATGGCAATGGATTCATCTCAAATGGAGGGAGGTAAGCCCTATATTTTTTTTTCATATGTGCTATTTATTCTATATTAATTTAAATATTATTTTCTTATTTTAATTTTTAGAGACATAAATTATTATAATTAAATTGATTATTGAGATTGTCTATTAGTGGTGGATTAACACCCTTGTGAGTTCACCATATTTGTGGTAGGTGTCCCTATATGATTATTTTTATTCTAGAATGACTAGAGTTCTTCTATTCCATTTGTTTTTGGTTTACTGATTATTGGTTGATATTGTTCATTTCATGTATTGAATAAAATTTCAATTTCCTATGGCTTAAAAAATCATATTTGTGTGCGTATGGAATTAAATAAAATGATTTAAAGGGGTTTAATAGTTTAAATGTTTCATGGTGTTTTATAATGGGAATTGTGTTAATTATATTTCAATGATTGTGAGTTTTGGATTTATGTCAAACATATGTGATTATAAGATTGCACACACACACACAAACACACACACACACACACACATACACACACACATATATATGTATATATATTTGTTATAGAATGATTATGGGTTTCAAATGGTGTTTTTAAAAAAAGGGATCTATCTTGGTGTTGATGTTTTCTTTTATATGAAATTATGGGAATTGATTATATATACATGTTTAAATATTGATTTCCTATGGGAGACCTTTAATAAGTTGGTAACCAAGATGAATATAGTCATAGTGTAGATTATACATGGGATCAAGAGTGTTTCCCAATTAGATTGAGTGATATAATGGGATGGATTTGTACCTTGGTAAGGTCTTCTGTGCTCCAAGAACCTTTAATTTCACATATGGAACTTAGTGTTCCATAAATAAGCCCTAGTTACCATAAATCAATAGGTTAGAGACCCATTGAGTATGTTGTGTTTGGTTGAGATGTGTTATTGTTTATTTCCCACTTATTTATTTGGATATTATGATGTGGATTATTAAATGTTTCCCTATGTTATGATTTATGGTTTCCATATTAATTATATCATTTAACTTTTCTTATTTTTTAAAAAATAAGGATTTTTGAATTTCTTTCTAACTCATTGTTTTTATAAGACAAAGTCAGTATTTTAAAAAGTAATGAATTTTTAACTAGTACTAAGGGTTTGAACTAAGAATGATGTTATATAAATTCACGGTGGTATTATACTAAGCTTTCCACAACACACTGAAAAATATTCTTGGAATATTCAAACTTGATTTTGACTAATACAGATAAGTGGAATGTAATGGAATCATATAGTGGTGCTTCCTGAAACCTTCCTATAATATTTATTGAAAAAACCTAGAACCATTGAACCAATTATGATGATGTTGTATTTTTGGAAATACCTATTTATGTTTGGTGATTTATACACTATTATTAATATCAAATACAAGTATTAGAGAATTATAAATGATCTCTAAAACACTTTATGGAAGATGGAAGTAGTTATCATGTATGGATGTTGACATGGGATGTAATTCTTGATATGATATCTACTAAATTAAAGTGAATATACCATCCATTGAAGGGATCTCCCTTAGATGAATATTTCAGTTCATGTGAATGATTGAGAAACCCTAGGGATAAGTTGAAGAGGATTTGAGCATGATTATATGAAATTCATAATGGTGTTGAAATATTCTAAAAGGACTTCCAGTGAAAGTGTCTTTTTTCTACAATGTATATGTCATTGGATGTCGGTGTATGTGTTTTTTTTGAATCAATATAGGTTTCATATTTTTCTAGTGTAACTGTGAACCTCAGTAGGATTAAATAATCCATCAGAGGCATTATAGGTGTATACCTTTCATTTTTTTCATGTATATGTGTGGTCAGTGATACAAGTGAACATATTTCTCTGTGAGAATATGTGATATTTTCTCTTAGAGAATGTATTATATAACACTTAGATAATTATGGTTAACTTTTTTGACTGAATAATTATTCCTATTTTAGTGAAAGTATTTGAAAAAAATTAGAATCAGTATTATGAATAAAAGGATAAATAATTCAGAAAATTCTAGTGTTATACTCTTTAGGAAAAAAAATCATGATAAAAATGACTATTATTAAATATGATATGAAGATAAAATTGGATGAAGGAGAATCTGGTGTTGTTGAGAGGGTTCTTCACCATAGAATGAGGTTCCATGTCACAATTTCATGATTCCATGCCTATATAGAGATATAAAAATTATTATAATCCTCATATTTTTGGATGTTTTAAATGAAGAAGAATACTACAATTGTTAAATATTTTAATGTGAGAAATAGTAGAGCCTTTAGCTATGTTTATATGAATATTTTGAATAAATATTTGACTCATTGTTTATGAGTTTGAATGAGTTGAATCCCACCAAAATAAAAGGATATTTCCATAACTATTTTGGAAACAATATTCATAGAATATAGCGTAAAAATAAAAGAAAAGAAATGAAGTAAGATTCTTGGTGAGGTTATTTATTTAATTGAATCAATATTCTACTATATAAAATAATAAAAATATAGAACACCCACTATATTTTTCCATGTAAATAAGAGGATAAATATTAACATCTATAGAGTCTATGTGGAAGTTCATACATTCATTATTGACCACTCTTCAAAAGGGGTTGTTTGTTTTATTGATTCTAAGTAGTTGGTTCCAATAGTAGTATGTGGTCAAGGTTACACCCTCACTTGAGTTCCTTTTGATAATAATAAGTCATCTGTGTGTGTGGGATAATAACCTTGACACACCAGGGATATAATCAACCTTAAAGGATTCAAAACTCTGTTAACAGATGTTTCATTTTCATTTTCTATTAGAATTAGTGTATATCTTGGGAGAGAGGTGTTGAATAAGAATGAGTGTGGAAGAGAAATTAAATACCCATACACACTGATTCCCCCTATAAGTGTGTATCACCCTTCATGTGATACAAAAAATAGCATCAAAGAGAGGTCAAATTTCTTGATTCTCTTGTAATGTGTTGAATTTCCTAGTGTAATAATTGTAAATATTATATGGAACTAATTCAAGACCAGGTGCTGAGACGACGTGAGATTCTGAGGACCAGGGTGCACGGAATAAATGTTTGAATAATATTAAATATCATGTGTGTATAGTTTTCCTAAAAAAGTGTAATAACTTATAAATGAGTTCCCAAATAAACAATATGAGGGAACTGTTGCGTTTAGAGTAGTGTCTTTACAGTAGGTGAGTCTTAAAAATGGTTGGTGCGGGTTGACTGTGAAAGTAAGTTTTTAGAGGTTTTAAATAATAAAATAAATTGATGATTTTTTGTTTTTCGTTGATGCAGTGATAATTTATTTTAAAATCAACCTAGAGGAAGGGATCCATGGTTAGAATCATAACCTTGTAATTCCTTAGAGGCTATGTAGAAGAACCTGGACAATTTCCTCGGTTGAAAACGTTGATAGAATTTTGATCAAAGATTGACGGACACCATTATTAACATATCTTACCGACGAAGACAACATGAAAACCAATATTCTATAGTGATCAATCTAAATCAAAGGTAGATCATTTTAATTTGGAATTATTTCCCTATTTTTAGAATCAATGAAAAATGTGAATCAACCAATGAATAGGTTGACCCGTGGATCAATCATTCTTGTGGGATGATTTTTATTTTATGGGAATTATCAGAGCTTGATGTAGATATTATATTATTTGATTTTTTGATCATTCTTACATAAACATATTAAGACCAAAAGGAACAACAGTCAAGGTACATTCTTCAGGTTTGCTTCCTTGTGCGTATTTCTTCTCCCCCATATGTTCTACGCATTCTTTATTCCTCGTGGATTATGAACGACTGATATTTTCACCTTAATTTCTCCGCTCAATGATCCAAAATTGAAGATCAGACATTTGGACAACTTAATGGCGGTGCAGCAATGATGGAGATATATTAATCTAAGTGATTCAAGAGATATAATTCTTAAAAAATTTAACATGCGGGTGATCGAAATCGTATTTCATAGCCGATCGAAGGACCCAAACTCATCAATTCATTCTTATGATGATGAGGAATCCCTAGATTTTTTGTTTTGAGGAGAAAGGATCACTAAAACAAGAACGGATCATCAATCGAGGTGAGCAGAGAAATAACATAGTTTTCTAGGAAATTGTGATCAACACAATGTATAACCCACGATTACACGGTGTGTGCCCCCAAATTAGTGGTGGATAGGGTTTTAGGATTTAGATAAATGCCACATGACACGTGACCTAGTCACATGACATTTAGGCCCTTCCTGGAGACACTTCTGTATCACAGGAGATACACGGATATGGGGCGGAGTACACAGGTTGCCTACACTGTGTGTATCTCACCACACAGCTTGGACCAGACTAGTTACATGGGTTACCCTATGTACTGGTACATGGGTATGTAGACATGGGTTGATACCATGTACTAGAACACATCCAGAGTACATGGGTAGACACTATAATGAAGGATATGATGTGTGACCATTCTACGTGGTGTGTACCCATCTTCTACACGACATGTTCTAAATGACACAGGTTGTAACGCCCCGACCCCAGCTACCCAGAGCCGGTGCATTACTTCGTAACATTGGCATGATCACAAAGGATCAAGTCTCGAAAGACCGATTAGTTTAGTAGCCTTGGAAACACTAGATACATTCATAAGTCTTTCATTACATCAAAAAGTGAAAAACTACAATAACAAAGTCTCCATAGTCCACACTCATATCCTCTTCCGACTATCCCTGCAGGTCATTCATAAAATACTTCTTCACATCCTGGAAAATATTAAAACATTGAAAGGGGTGAGCTCAGATGCTCAGTAAGGATAACAATAATGCGGAAGCTTTCATAAATAAACATTAACATTTAAGGCAATGTATAACTAAAACAAAAGCCTTTTAAACATGAACTTCAACATAATATGGCAAAAGTAAAATGAGATAATGCCATTTACTTCTTCACATGGATATTCTACTGGTCGAATAATCACATGCAATATCAATAACCACTTTCATAATGATGGAATGCATAATGCCAGACTATCATAACCACATAGCCAAGGCCTCGTGCCAAGACTACAAATAAGATTTTGTCAAGGCCTTGTGCCAAGACACTAGTTTGTCTCATGAGACCTGCCGATGCATCGAGGGGCTATAGCGGGCTCCACCCGTCACTTATTAAGTCCAATGCATTCCTCATATGAATAGGTTTAAACATATCATAAACCATAACATAATCGTATCACATAAAACATGCATAAAGGAAACATAACATTTCCATATTTCAATCACAAGATATCAATACAACACATTGATATAATAAAAACGCTTTCAAAACCATTTTCAATACCAAAATAAAAGAATGTTAAAACATTGTATTTATTTTTCTTTTTTTAAAAAAAGGTATGGCTTGTAAAGGAAGCCGAAACTCAAATAATGTTCACGGCGGCGGAGAAGTCGTTGTCGCCGCATAAGTACGGAAAGAAAAACATTCCCTTTTTGTCGTTTAGTAAAATGCTTCGTATAAAAAGATTCCTTTTGAATAAACTTAAAAGTCAAAGGGGTTTATACACCGTATAAAAGAAAGTTGTGTATAAAACCAAATATGCCTCAATGAAAGGAGATTGAGACGAAGTCCTTAAAAAGATCATTTTTAAAATAAAATAGATATATTATGTGTATTCACTATAGGTACACATAAAGAAAGTAAAAATACAAAATAAGACATAATAATATCATGACATAATTTGAAAGTAGGAGATTAACCCAAAGAATGGAAGTTGGGTTAAGAAGTTCCCTTACAAGATCATTTATAAATAAAATAGATCTATTATGTGTATTAACTATAAGTACACATAAAGAAAGTACAAATACAAGATAATACATAACAATATCATGACAGAATTTGAAAGTAGGAGATTAACCCAAAGAACAGAAATTGGGTTAAGAATTTCCCTTACCTCGTGTCTGACTTGACTCAACCGTTCTTTAACCTCCTGAATAATAAACTAGAGTTAATATATACCTTATTAAGAACCATTTTCAACTTCATTATCCTTATTATATCACTTATTACAATGATATGAACATTATGTAATTATTAAAGTTAATAATGTTCATTTTGTCGGTATTTGGTTCTTAAGTCAAAAATAGGCTTCTTACACTTACATGTTGTTAATTTGGTCAAAGGTTCATTATATCCAGAATGGTATTCATGATGTAGATATCATATATGTCATATATATCCAGTACATACATTCATTTATAATATTACATCACATTTAGAGGTAAGAAATGAAATGCACCGTTCATGGAGACGGTAAGCCGTACGTACGCATGAACGCTACTTCCATTTCTATTTCATATTTTCTGGAATGGAATCATAATGAGAGTATATTATAATTCCAGTATAATAACATATATAATATCATTAACTTTATCCTTCACACATCCCACATATGGTATTAATGAATCAAATCACTTTCAGGGGGCGGTAGTCCGCGCTTCCTAAAATGAAGATATCGTGTTTTACCCATAATGGAAACCATAAAGGTATGCCCAAAATGAAAAAAAAAACAGAAGCTTAAGGAAAACATAAACATATTATATATCATATATAAAAATAGTGACATCATAATGGCCACCTTTGAAGGTGTTAAATGAGTGTTGAACAATCATCGTTTCGGGAGGCAGAATTTCGCCATCCACAGAAACCTTATGTTCTTTAACCATTTGATGTAGTTGTGTGGAAGTGTAGCTCAAATAAATCTTATAACAACATCCTAGTATATTTAAGATACTGGTGTTGTTACAAAAGAAGTAAATAAAAAGAGTTTAGGGGGTTGGAGAAGCAAAATAAAACAAAAGAACATGAGAGAATGAATTACCTTAAAAAGTGTAACTCCTTTTGAGTTGAGCCTAAAGGCTTCCTTTGAAAGGATTCTGCCCAAAGGGAATCCTCTAGGATGAGGAGAGGGATGTGGAGAGAGCAAATGGGCAGGGGTTGGCCGAGCCAATGGCTTGAAGAGTGTGTGAAATGAGGTAGAGGTGGGGGCCTTTTATAAGAGGAGAGGAGGGGCACTTTTGGAAAGTAAAGGAACATTACATTATTTGAAAATGTGTTTCGGTTTTAAAAGGTCCCACATTGATAGAATTCGTGGATAAGGTGATAAGGCATCGAAATCCACTCATCCAATTGGTTTTGGCCATGTGTAGTTCATAGATTTTATATTATCTTTCCATTTTATTTAAATCGTCAAATAATGATGTCATCGCTGCATCATTATTATGTCATAAATAATTAAATTTATTTAATGTCTAAAAATTATAAAAAAAATACTATGATATAGGAAATCTTTTTATCTTTCCAATGACTATTTATAATCAAAATTTGGACTTGTGTAACCCTACTTAAAAATTGTTTTAGTAAAACACTTTATGTTAGTGTCATTTTCACTTTAACATTAAATAAAAAGTAATTTATGTTATTTCCCAACAAAAGTGGATCCATGGGGTCCCCAAGTTAGGCCATGGCTTGTCTTGGTCGGCCATGACACAACCAATGAGGTTGGGACATGTGTCTAGGTCATTTAATATTATTAAAGTATTATTTATACCTTAAACTACCCTAATTACCACTAATCGCGATTAAGAACTTAATAAGTTACTATTCACCAAAAAAATTATTTTTATCCCATTGAACCACATTTTACTTCTTAATGACAACCATGTATGTCGGATTTTTGAAAATCAAATCACAGAAGTGGTAATATTTCATTTAAACGAAAAATCAGTTATTTAACAACCACTTAGTGGTTTCACTATTCATCAAAAATTGAAGTTTTTCAGAATAAGGCCAAAATTTCACCCTAAGCTATAATTGATATTCCGAATTGAAAAATGATGTCTATTTTACAAAATTCCAAACATATTAGTTGCATTAATTAATTTTATAATTAATTCCCGCTGTCACAACAAATAGCGTGTTTTTAAGAAACAATTTATATCAAAAGATTGGCAATTGTTTATGTCCAATTTCAATGTTAAATTAATTCTAATGACCACCATTGGATAAAATGGTAAAAATATATTCTAATTATACTCTAAAACCACTCAATATTATAATTTATCACTATGAATTATTTTGATTAAAAAAGTTGTTTTAAGTATTTTTCACTATTCATAAAAATTTTGAAGTTCTCAGAAAATTACAAAAAATTCAACATAGGCTAATTTCAATATTAGGAATACAAAAATGAAGTCCATTTTGAAATATAAAATTTCTATAATTTTAAAAAGTGGTTATTACTATTCATAACGGCTACTTTGATTTGTCGCGATGTTTTAGAACTCGAAGTTGCGTACAATGCAAGCTATTGTATTATTGAATGAGAAGCGTATCGTGGAAGCTCGGGGTGTTACATTCTCCCCTCCTTCAATAAATTGTGTCCTCGCAATTTGAAATTTTTCTTGGAAAATAAAAGGTTGAAAAGAGAAAATACCTTTGAGGATAACCCACATCGAAAATAAGGTTAATAAATATATAACATTAAAAGAAAGCAAGATAAGTACAAAGGTCACCCGATATAGCCCATTCTAGGATTCTATGAAAATATGGATATGGAAGAAAAACAAACCATCAAGGTCTGATGGGGAGTTATAGAAAACAGGATTAGGAGAAAGTTTAACCACAAGAAAATCACAAACTTGTGATTGGTTAAATGGTCATTGAATCCCTAGTTGGAAAAGTTAACCGAAAACATTTTTGTTTTAAGTTACCTTTTATAATGTTGAGGATTTTATTTAGGAGATTTACTAAGAACGTAAGGGAATATACATACTTGTTATGTATACTTTCATTCATTAATGAATTTTTACCACAAACCCATCTTTTACTCCAAATGGTAACAGAACTCAAAAATATTCTATTTATCCTAATTGTATAAGGTACCAAAGGTTAACACATACCATTTAGATTAGTAAAACTATTTTGTAATAACCAGGGACTTCCTGTAGGCTAGTGGTAGGAAATAAAGGCCTGTCGCACTTTGATTGTGGGTTCGATTCCTACAGCTTTGTCTGACGCGACGGTTTATGCCCCACCCTGCAGGTTGTCCTTTTCCTAAAACTATAGTATTATAATACTCCAAAAATAATCTTCATAAATTTTTTTAACCTTAAACCATACTATCCAAAAATCAACTTAATCCACTCCAACCTTTATAGTTATCCAAAATACCTCTGTCCAGACTTTCTCTAAAAGGTCTCTTAATTCCAAAATCAATTTATCAGATTCCCCAAACAAAGAAATGTTTCTCTTATTGTCACATACCAAAAATATGATTACCTTAATCATATTAAAACCTTACTGAAATCAAAAAGTAATGCAGTACAATCCATATATATATATTACATTATTCTTATAACCAGAATATAATCCTTGAGTCCAAAAGCACCAATACATTAGTTATTCTGCTTCAACTGTAGTAATAGCATAAGATTGTCCTTGATCCCTTGTCCTTTTCTGAGGTAAGTTTCCTTGACGCTTAGGACATTCATTTGCATAATGACCCATTTCTCTACAATTGTAGCATTCAACTTTGACAGCCTCTTTCTTTCCCTTGCAATCACGTGCCTGGTGACCTTTTTCTCCACATTTATAACAGACTCCCATTCCTTTTAGGCAAGTACCAGGGTGATTCTTCCCACAATTATCACATAATGGAAAATCCTTCTTTCCCTTTTTCCCTTTATCTGTCTCTTGTTCCACCGTTCTCTTCTTCTCTTGCTTTACTTTGTTTTCATAAGACTTAGAGAATTCCTTTTCTGTCTTGATAGCGCATGAGACTATATCTTCGTATGTTGAGAAAGATTGTGACACTAGAGCTCGATGGAGAAATGGTTTTAACCCATCAAAGAAACGATCAATCTTACTTCTTGGGTTACGTATATAATCTGCAGCATGCCTCGCTAACCTTGTAAAGTTAGCCTCATACTTTGCGACATTCTCATCCTCCTTTTGTCTCAGACTCAAAAATTGCCTTTCCATATCCGCTCGATGGTCTCGAGGTAAGTATTTTTCTAAGAACAGTTCTTTGAACTCCTGCCATTCCATGTTTGTTAATTCATCATCTTCCTTTGTGTTTTGAATTAGTGACCACCATTGATCGGCATCTCCAGTGAGGCGGTAAACTGCCATGACAACCTTCTCCCTTTCACTACTCCCCAAGGCATGGAATATTTTCTCTAAGGAATTTATCCATTGCTCAGCTACTGTAGGATTTGTACTCCCATTGAAGGTTGGCGGTTGTTGCCTCATGAAACGGTCTAGCATTGATCCTCCACGTTGCGGATCAGGGTGCTCCATACGAGAAAGGTTGTTATTCATAACCTGCGTGAGTTGTCCCAGTATGGTGAGAAGCTGATCAGCACCAGTTGTATCACTAGCTCCACCATAATTATCCTGAGCAGGAGGGCAATCCCTACACGGAGTTCGTGCATTGATACAGTTTCCATTCCTTCTACTAGGCGCCATTTCTAAACAATGGCATAAACTAGATTAGTTTATGAATCAAAATACATAATTCCATACTTGTAAAACACTTAACATAAATTGAACTAATTATGGATATAATCCATAATTATAAAAAGAAATGTTTCCTTTGAGGAAGTATGTACTCATAAACCTTACATAATGGTTTGTAAAGAAAATGAGAATTATCCTAAGCATATCCCCCGGGAGTGTCATAACCAAGAGTGCAGCAAGGCCCGTTGTCGTGCACCAGTTCCCGTTTGAGTCTAGCTCAAAGCGGTGTTTTCGGGTTTTACCCCTAGGTACATCTGTGCCAGAGCCACCTCTACCTGCTCGTATCCAGACAGGGATGTATTGCTCGGAAAACTCACAACATCTCTACAATACTAAAATTCTAGGAAGTTCTTCTATACTAATCCTCAAAGTCTATCTTTGGGCTATGTGCTCTAATCAGAGTTTATCTAAATCTAGCTTCCAAGGTTAGTACTAAACTGCCTCTGATACCAACTGTAACGCCCCAACCCCAGCTACCCAGAGCCGGTGCATTACTTCGTAACA
The DNA here is from genome assembly GCA_963277665.1 of Viscum album. Lineage (NCBI taxonomy): Eukaryota > Viridiplantae > Streptophyta > Magnoliopsida > Santalales > Viscaceae > Viscum > Viscum album. The sequence goes on along the minus strand of OY728142.1, from coordinate 1,145,459,846 downwards.
TTGGCATGATCACAAAGGATCAAGTCTCGAAAGACCGATTAGTTTAGTAGCCTTGGAAACACTAGATACATTCATAAGTCTTTCATTACATCAAAAAGTGAAAAACTACAATAACAAAGTCTCCATAGTCCACACTCATATCCTCTTCCGACTATCCCTGCAGGTCATTCATAAAATACTTCTTCACATCCTGGAAAATATTAAAACATTGAAAGGGGTGAGCTCAGATGCTCAGTAAGGATAACAATAATGCGGAAGCTTTCATAAATAAACATTAACATTTAAGGCAATGTATAACTAAAACAAAAGCCTTTTAAACATGAACTTCAACATAATATGGCAAAAGTAAAATGAGATAATGCCATTTACTTCTTCACATGGATATTCTACTGGTCGAATAATCACATGCAATATCAATAACCACTTTCATAATGATGGAATGCATAATGCCAGACTATCATAACCACATAGCCAAGGCCTCGTGCCAAGACTACAAATAAGATTTTGTCAAGGCCTTGTGCCAAGACACTAGTTTGTCTCATGAGACCTGCCGATGCATCGAGGTGCTATAGCGGGCTCCACCCGTCACTTATTAAGTCCAATGCATTCCTCATATGAATAGGTTTAAACATATCATAAACCATAACATAATCGTATCACATAAAACATGCATAAAGGAAACATAACATTTCCATATTTCAATCACAAGATATCAATACAACACATTGATATAATAAAAACGCTTTCAAAACCATTTTCAATACCAAAATAAAAGAATGTTAAAACATTGTATTTATTTTTCTTTTTTTAAAAAAAGGTATGGCTTGTAAAGGAAGCCGAAACTCAAATAATGTTCACGGCGGCGGAGAAGTCGTTGTCGCCGCATAAGTACGGAAAGAAAAACATTCCCTTTTTGTCGTTTAGTAAAATGCTTCGTATAAAAAGATTCCTTTTGAATAAACTTAAAAGTCAAAGGGGTTTATACACCGTATAAAAGAAAGTTGTGTATAAAACCAAATATGCCTCAATGAAAGGAGATTGAGACGAAGTCCTTAAAAAGATCATTTTTAAAATAAAATAGATATATTATGTGTATTCACTATAGGTACACATAAAGAAAGTAAAAATACAAAATAAGACATAATAATATCATGACATAATTTGAAAGTAGGAGATTAACCCAAAGAATGGAAGTTGGGTTAAGAAGTTCCCTTACAAGATCATTTATAAATAAAATAGATCTATTATGTGTATTAACTATAAGTACACATAAAGAAAGTAAAAATACAAGATAATACATAACAATATCATGACAGAATTTGAAAGTAGGAGATTAACCCAAAGAACAGAAATTGGGTTAAGAATTTCCCTTACCTCGTGTCTGACTTGACTCAACCGTTCTTTAACCTCCTGAATAATAAACTAGAGTTAATATATACCTTATTAAGAACCATTTTCAACTTCATTATCCTTATTATATCACTTATTACAATGATATGAACATTATGTAATTATTAAAGTTAATAATGTTCATTTTGTCGGTATTTGGTTCTTAAGTCAAAAATAGGCTTCTTACACTTACATGTTGTTAATTTGGTCAAAGGTTCATTATATCCAGAATGGTATTCATGATGTAGATATCATATATGTCATATATATCCAGTACATACATTCATTTATAATATTACATCACATTTAGAGGTAAGAAATGAAATGCACCGTTCATGGAGACGGTAAGCCGTACGTACGCATGAACGCTACTTCCATTTCTATTTCATATTTTCTGGAATGGAATCATAATGAGAGTATATTATAATTCCAGTATAATAACATATATAATATCATTAACTTTATCCTTCACACATCCCACATATGGTATTAACGAATCAAATCACTTTCAGGGGGCGGTAGTCCGCGCTTCCTAAAATGAAGATATCGTGTTTTACCCATAATGGAAACCATAAAGGTATGCCCAAAATGAAAAAAAACAGAAGCTTAAGGAAAACATAAACATATTATATATCATATATAAAAATAGTGACATCATAATGGCCACCTTTGAAGGTGTTAAATGAGTGTTGAACAATCATCGTTTCGGGAGGCAGAATTTCGCCATCCACAGAAACCTTATGTTCTTTAACCATTTGATGTAGTTGTGTGGAAGTGTAGCTCAAATAAATCTTATAACAACATCCTAGTATATTTAAGATACTGGTGTTGTTACAAAAGAAGTAAATAAAAAGAGTTTAGGGGGTTGGAGAAGCAAAATAAAACAAAAGAACATGAGAGAATGAATTACCTTAAAAAGTGTAACTCCTTTTGAGTTGAGCCTAAAGGCTTCCTTTGAAAGGATTCTGCCCAAAGGGAATCCTCTAGGATGAGGAGAGGGATGTGTAGAGAGCAAATGGGCAGGGGTTGGCCGAGCCAATGGCTTGAAGAGTGTGTGAAATGAGGTAGAGGTGGGGGCCTTTTATAAGAGGAGAGGAGGGGCACTTTTGGAAAGTAAAGGAACATTACATTATTTGAAAATGTGTTTCGGTTTTAAAAGGTCCCACATTGATAGAATTCGTGGATAAGGTGATAAGGCATCGAAATCCACTCATCCAATTGGTTTTGGCCATGTGTAGTTCATAGATTTTATATTATCTTTCCATTTTATTTAAATCGTCAAATAATGATGTCATCGCTGCATCATTATTATGTCATAAATAATTAAATTTATTTAATGTCTAAAAATTATAAAAAAAATACTATGATATAGGAAATCTTTTTATCTTTCCAATGACTATTTATAATCAAAATTTGGACTTGTGTAACCCTACTTAAAAATTGTTTTAGTAAAACACTTTATGTTAGTGTCATTTTCACTTTAACATTAAATAAAAAGTAATTTATGTTATTTCCCAACAAAAGTGGATCCATGGGGTCCCCAAGTTAGGCCATGGCTTGTCTTGGTCGGCCATGACACAACCAATGAGGTTGGGACATGTGTCTAGGTCATTTAATATTATTAAAGTATTATTTATACCTTAAACTACCCTAATTACCACTAATCGCGATTAAGAACTTAATAAGTTACTATTCACCAAAAAAATTATTTTTATCCCATTGAACCACATTTTACTTCTTAATGACAACCATGTATGTCGGATTTTTGAAAATCAAATCACAGAAGTGGTAATATTTCATTTAAACGAAAAATCAGTTATTTAACAACCACTTAGTGGTTTCACTATTCATCAAAAATTGAAGTTTTTCAGAATAAGGCCAAAATTTCACCCTAAGCTATAATTGATATTCCGAATTGAAAAATGATGTCTATTTTACAAAATTCCAAACATATTAGTTGCATTAATTAATTTTATAATTAATTCCCGCTGTCACAACAAATAGCGTGTTTTTAAGAAACAATTTATATCAAAAGATTGGCAATTGTTTATGTCCAATTTCAATGTTAAATTAATTCTAATGACCACCATTGGATAAAATGGTAAAAATATATTCTAATTATACTCTAAAACCACTCAATATTATAATTTATCACTATGAATTATTTTGATTAAAAAAGTTGTTTTAAGTATTTTTCACTATTCATAAAAATTTTGAAGTTCTCAGAAAATTACAAAAAATTCAACATAGGCTAATTTCAATATTAGGAATACAAAAATGAAGTCCATTTTGAAATATAAAATTTCTATAATTTTAAAAAGTGGTTATTACTATTCATAACGGCTACTTTGATTTGTCGCGATGTTTTAGAACTCGAAGTTGCGTACAATGCAAGCTATTGTATTATTGAATGAGAAGCGTATCGTGGAAGCTCGGGGTGTTACACAGGTTGTTATACAAGGGAAATACCCTAGGTCAAGGGATAGAGTTTGTGACCCTAATACACATTGTTTACCCCTTTATACCTGTATTTAATCTCTTTTCCACTATATCTTGAACATGATTTGTTAGATTTTGTGCCCTGGACCGTTTCCCTGATGGTTTATGTGTATCATTTCCTACTCATAAGAGTATGATCCCTTCAGCAGGACTTCTTAGATAGAGTTTTTGGAACCCCATTCGAGAGGCCCAGAGTAGGAATCTCTATTCATTCTTCATTCCCTATGTACATTCCTTAGTATTGACCGGAATGACTTCATTGGTCATCGATCCTCTACTTAGAAGGTTAATACAGATGGAGTTGTTGGTATCACCCCATGGAAATGGCTATGATCCTCATATGCGGTATCATATATCTCTCTTCATATATATTAGTGTATCTCTCTCATGATGGTTCCCAACGAACAATACTTCTCATATGGATGTTATCAGTGCTATTAGACTTAGGATTGTGTTCTCCTAGATGAGTTATTATGGAATCATTAGACTAAATCTCCAATCTGTTTATGTAGTGGCTATGAAATACCTCTATATTTCATGTCTTGGTTTGAGTATATCTTGATATTATTTTTATATGTTTTGTAGACATATACTGTATAGATTTGACATTATATTCCTTTCTGCACTTCTTTGTGGTTTTGGGGTGTCCTACTGAGTATTTTTATACTCAACCCCTACATGGGATTTTCCTGAATGTGTAATGTATTGTGAGGATGAGAGAACTTTTGATGGAGTCTAGGGTGGACCAGTACCATATAGATCTTTTTGAGTTTAGGAAGGTCGAGGTGTTCTTACGACTTCAAGCATCAGTCCTAGTACCTATTTTATTTTTAGGTTAGACTTGTTAGTTTACAGATTCTTTTTTGGGGGGTCTTGTATTCTATCCTAGTTTACTTTACTTCACATTACTTCCTAGCATACTCTATTGGTTGGGATAGTGGTATGGATTCATTTGTTTCTTAGTGGTTTTTTACATTTTAGTATTTGTGGGCTTGGAGCAGTGTACGTTTATACAAGTACATAGGAAATGCCTCCCATTTTAGTGATATGTCATGCTAGTCACCATCCCATGGCTTATTAGAGGCGGGTTTAGAGAGTTGTGGCATGGGACCCACTGGTATGGGTAATGATAGAGTGGTATCAAATTTGTTAGGTTCTTTGTTATGACTAAGTGTTTGTAAAATGGGTTTGGGGAAACAATCATAAGTGTTTCGATTTCAGATTTCAGTCCAGGGACTCTAGTGTTAGTGTGGGCGGTTGACATATCCATACACCATGACTATGATAACCTTCTTTTCATCTTGGTACATGAGAACACTAGTTTTAGGGAAAATAATGGTACATGCATCATATAGGAAAGGGTTTTGGTTCCATGTCCTTCTTGAGTTATCTCTACAGATATACTCATTGACATGGGTACATATCATTTTCTTATAGGATGAACCCAACAAACATACCATCTATGATTCAGTATCTCGATCATGTGGATGACCCCCTTAGTGAAAAGACTTTGATAAAGGGGCATATTCCCCAAATGTCCCTTCCAGGTGTTGCACCGTCCATACTACCACCTGTGGAGCAGCATGTATTACCCACAGTACTAGAAGATGAGGAGGATAGGCTGATTTTTATTCATGAGTTTCCGAGATAGAGACCCCTTATGTTCTGAGGTGAGCCAGAACCACAGGTGACTGAGAATTGGATTCAGGCAATGGCTTGAGTTTTCTACCTAGTCTGGACACCAACAGATTTGATGGGTGTCCTGGAATCAATCCTTCTACATGGATCAATAGGGAGATGGTGGAGTTTGGATATCTAGAATGATGAAGAGGCTACTCTTTTGTGGGAGGAGTTTGAGCGTCTCTTTAGATGGATTTATCACCATTTATGCTAAGATTTTTTTCATATACATGAGCTTATTCAGCTCCAGTAGGTTATATTTTCCACTAATGATTTTTTATCGAGGTTCACTAGCCTTTCCAGGCACTTAATGGATATGGTTAGAGATCAGTACTTCAGGGATCACAACATTGAGCATGGTCTGTGTAGAGACATTTGAGCTAGTTTTATACCTATATTCGTTCTAAATTATTCTTGGATGAATGATCTATATTTTGTGGTTGAAATATACATGGATGATCAGGAATAATCGGTGATAATTAGAAGTAGATGAGAAGTTGAAAAGACCTCGACAACATGGAATCGATGTCAGTCTCAAGGATCTGAACATGGGAAACATTTCATTAGGAGATCCTAGGACATAGGATCTTTAGTTAAGGGCTCACATGGTGATTCTAATTAGACTAGGGAGATTCTATGCTACACATGTGATGGAAGGGGACATCTCTCTCAATATTTTTCAACCCATCAAACTGCTGACAAGGAGATAGTGGATGGACCACCGAGTTAGAGGCAATGACAGAAGAATGCATATCCTTCAGGTGATAAATATGGAAGGGAAGCTAGGAGAGTAGTAGGAGGCCATTGATATTTGGACTTATTACCATCCCCACCCCTGAAGGTCCACACTAGGATCAGGGAGTTGGGGGATACGAGTGGGGACAACTGCATGAATTCGAGGTGTATGACCCAAGGGCTTTGGGAATGATTTGAGGTATGATCTATGTATTTTCTAATTTAGCTATAGTACTAATAGGCATATCTTCTAGTCATTCATTTCTCATCACATATCATGTTCAAGACCTAGGGATTTTGGTTAAACCATTTACTCAACCCTTACGCTTGGAGACACCAACTAGAAAAGACTCAATGCAAACACATCTAAAATGATAGTGCGACCTAACCCTTGGAGGTGAGAGTTTTTGTTGGAACCTATTGGTGGCAGCATTGGGGCCTTATAATGTCATTCATGATATGGATTGTTTATCCACAACCCATGCCAAAATTTACTATTTTAGGAAAATGGTGAAGTGTCTCTACAATGTTAGAATGAGGGTTTCCTTTGTCGATGAAAGGGAAACCCATGCAACATAGGATGGAATATTTCATAGGAGAGTGAAATATATTACTCATGAGTGTGTTAGTCTAAAACTCAGAACATCAAACATTATAAGTTTTTAGTTCCCGACAGTAGCGGTAGAGTACGAGGATGTCTTTACATAAGAGTTTCCAATTATACCTCCCTACCAAGTGATATAATTCTTCATCAACTTACTCCCTAAGACAACACTGATATCATCGCCATTATATCGGATGGATCCCACAGAGCTTCATGAGTTGAGGTTCTTGTTGGATGACTTACCTAGGAAGAGCTATAAGAGACCTAGTGTTTCACCCTAGCTAGCCCTAGTTTTGTTTTCCAAAAATTCAGACGAGTGCTTGCGGTTGTGTGCAGACTACTGGCGCCTAAACCAGGTGACCATGAAGAACAAGTATCCACTACCAAGAATCAATGAAATATTTGATTAGTTGATAGGGTAATGATGGTTCTAGATGGTTGGCCTTAACCAGGCTATCATCAATTACAAGTACGAGATAAGGATATACCGAAGACAACATTCAAATACCTCTATAGTCACTATAAGTAATTGGTGATTCCATTTTACATGAAAAACACCCTAGCAGTGTTCATGGGACTCACGAATCAGATATTTCTACCTTACTTAGTCCGGTTTGTGGTATTCTTCATTGATGTAATCCTTATGTAAACAGTGTTCGAGGAGGATCAGGTGAGACACCTAAAGATGGTTATAGACATACTCTCATAGAACTATATTTATGAGAAAATCTCAAAGTGTCAGTTTTGGATTCAGGTAGCCCAATTTCTAGGACATGTTATCTTAGTGGATGGAGGGGAACTGGACTTGACCAAGGTGGATGCAGTGTTAGCATGGGATCCACCTAGGGAGTGTGATAGTGGTAAAGAGATTCCTTAGGCTAGTAGGCTATTACCATATATTCATACCCAATTTCTCCAAGATATTATAACCTTTGATAGATTTGACTCAAAAAGGTTAGCCTTTCGTTTGGACAGTGAAATTCTAGAAGGCTTTTCAACTGCTGAGATAGTGTTAGATGAGTGCTTTGATCTTGAGATTTCTGGAGGAGGGTGTTGAGTACGTAGTGTTCTATAATGCATTAGGGACTGGACATAGTTGTTTCTTGATGTAGATGCATGAGGTTATTTACCATTTTTCATTCCAGTTGAGACCACATGAGAAGAACTACAAGACCCATGATCTTGTGTTAGTAGTGGTATTCTTTACATTGGAGATGTGGTGACACTACCCGATGGGCGAGTGGTTTATCATTTAGTCTAATGACTAGAGTCTTATGTATATCTTCTCTTATAAGGATTTCAATATGATACATATGTGATTGCTAGAGTTACTATAATACTCTGACTTTATGATTATCTATACTCCTGGGAAAGGGAATGTGGTGGTAGATACTTTCATCATGAGATCTAGTTCCTAGTTTCTAAATGAGGTGTTGGAGTAGTTGACCATATTACAATTATCATTTATGGATGGAGATGGAGCAACTTACCTTTAGTTAATGGTTTTCACCCTTCCACTCTTACAAGAAGTCATGAAGGCACACCTTGGGGATACCGACTGCAAGACCCTACATGCTCAGATGTCTGCAGGACATGTGCTTGATGGATATTCACGAGGTCGGGATCACGTCATCCTTTTAAGAGGATGCACAGTTTTACCAGTGGCTTGCAGGAGGAGGTTCTGTGGGAATTTCATACATTCATTTTGGCGGTACATCTTGGAGTATAAAATATGTACCGGGACCTCTGAAATCAGTTTTGGTGGATAGGAATGAAGAAGGTACTGGCAAATTTCATTTCTTGATTCCTTAATTGCCAATAGGTGAAGGATGAGTACCAGGTTCTAGTGGGTTTAGCTCAACCTCTTGAGGTTCTAGAGTGGAAGTGGTATGGGATATCTATGGAATTTGTGATGGGTTTAACATGTACATCTAGGAGAAAAAATTTCATCTAGGTGATCATCGAATGACTCACCACGTCTTCCCACTTCCTAGCTATTCGAGAGAAGAGTTCAGTAGAGAGATTGGGATACATCTACATTCTAGAGATTATTATACTCCATGGATTCCCATTAATGATAGTTTCTGATCATGATGCTCAATTTACATCCCGTATTTAAGAGGTATTAGTGGAGGCATTTGGGACCCAGTTACGCTTGAGCACCATTTTTCACCCCTAGACAGATGAATAGATAGAGTGAACCATTCATGTCTCAGAGGACATGCTTCAGGCTTTCATGTTAGACTTCGACCATAGTTGGGAGGATTTTCTACCTCTAATGGAGTTTGTGTACAACAACATCTAGGATTCCACCATTGGTATGGAACCATTTGAGGATTTGTATGGGAGACCCTACAAGTCACCCCTTTGTTGGAATGACCTAGGAGAGTCAGCACTCATGAAGACAGAGTTGGTGCGAGATACTACTGAGAAGGTGCATATCATCCAGGAGAAGATGAAGAATGCATATATCCTTCAAAAATATTATCCTGATAGGAAGAAGAGACCTTTGGAGTTCTATAAAGGATACCATGTGTTACTTTGAGTTTTAACTTGACAGGGATAGAAAAGGTTTGGATGGGGCAGAAAGTTATTTATGAGGTTTATCAGCCCTTTTCGGATAAAAAGTAGAGTTTTTTAGGTGGTGTACCACCTGTATCTACCACCATAGATGGAACGAGTACACAATGTCTTCCACATGTTGCAGCTGAGGAGGTACGTGCCTAATCCAGCCCACGTCATCGACTTGGGAGAGATAGACATTGAGGATTTAGCGAATTTTTTTTAGAATCAAGTGGGGATTGAGGTTCAGCAAGAGATGATTCTACATGGGTGAGAGATTCCCTTGGTGTGTGTTTGGTAGGAGCACAAGAATCTCCAGAAGAGCACATGGGAGTAGGAGGCTCATATTCATGCACAATACCCACATCTTTTTGTATAACTTTTATTTTTGGATTTTCAGGGATGTAAGGCCCCAAAGTGGGGAGAATGTAATGTGATGAATTCTTCCATGTATTAATTTTAAATATTATATGGAATTAATTCAAGACTAGGTGCTAAGATGGTGTGTGATTCTTGAGGCCCAGGGTTTCCAGAATAAATGGTTTAATAATATTAAAATATTAAATAGCATGAGCACATAGTTTTCCTGAAAAGTGAAATAACTTATAAATGGGTTCTAGGATCAGAAATGCAAGCGCACTGTATCATTCATAGTAGTTTATTTACCCTAGGAATGTCCTAATAATGGAAATAGTGGGTCGGCTGTGAAATTGAGTTTTTGGACATTTTAAATAATAAAATAAAATGAAGATTTGTTTTAATTTTTTTTTCTGTTTTGTCGATGCAGTGATGGTTTATTTTAAAATAAACCTAGATGTGGAGATATTGGGTAAGAATATTAACCGTGGAATTTCTAAGAGTCTCTTAAGAGGAACCTATAGAATTCTATCGGCAGAAAATGAAGATAGAACTTGGATCAGAGATAGACAGATTCTGTTCTTGATGGATCTTACCGATGGCAATGACATGACAATTGATCTTATTTATCAAGTGATCCAAATAAAAGGTAGGGTGTTTTTATTTTTAATTCATTCCCCATTTTTATAATTAACGATGAATGTAGATCAAACAATGAATAGGTTGACCCACATATTTATCGTTTATGAAGGACGGGTTTTATTTTTAGGAATTATCAGGGTTTGATGTAGAGATTATGATTTTTTGATTTTTTTATTGTTATTATGAGAATAGATTGAGACTAAAATGAACAAAAATTGAGGTATGTTCCTCGGATTTTTTTCCATGTGCTTATTTATTCTCCAGCATATGTTCTACGTGTTCTTCATCCTTCATGGATAATGAATGATTAATCATTGCACCTTCATTTATAACCACAACAATCTAAAATTGGAGATCTAGAATCGGGATAAACTAACATAGGTGTGACAATGATGCTGATGGAAAAATCAAAGTGCTTCGAGATATATTGTTCTTCAAGGGATTGAAATCAGATTTTGGAGCTGATAAAAGGATTGAAACTTACCAATTCGTTCCTGTGATGATGATGCAACCATAGATTTATAGATTTCGAGGATAATAGATCACTGAAACTAGATCTTATCATCAACTAAGGTGCATAGAAGAAGAACGTCGATTTTTGGAAAATCATGATCAACAAGGTGTGTAACCTGGGGTTACATGGTGTGTGGAACCCACTGAGTAGAAGCTAAGGTTTCAATAGTTAGTTAAACACCACATGACGTGTGACCATGTTATGTGGCATGTATGCCCTTCTTAAAGACTCAACCTATATCTCAAAAGACACACAGACATGGGGTGGATTACACGAGTTTCCCACACATTATGTACCCTACCACACAGCTTTTCCTAGACTGGTTACATGGGTTACCCCATGTAATAGTACATAGGTAGGCACCATGTACTAGTATACAGGTTAACACCATATACTAGCACATGACCATATTACACAGTTGGACCCTAGATTGAATTACATAGTGTGTGACCCTTCTACATGGTATGTACCCATGTTCTATATGAAATGTTCTAAACAACATGATCCGTTGTACATAGGCAGTACCCAAGGCCAAGGGATACGACATGTGACCCTAATACATGCCATGTAACCCTTATTACATGGATTTAATCTACTGTCCACTATATATTGGTAATGTTTCATTAAGGTTTGTTCCCTTGATCATTTCTATTAAGGTTTATGTGCATAATTTCCTATTCACAAGATTATGATCCCTTCAGTAGGACTTCTTGGATACAGTTGTTGGAATCCCTCCGAGAGGCCTGAATTAGGATCCTCTATTAATTATTTTTTCCCTAGGTGCAGTCCTGGGTATTGAAATGACCAACTTTACTGAGGTTTGATCCTCTAATTATTTGGTTAATCTTGATGGAGTTGTTGGTATCACCCCATGACCCTAGCTGTGATCCTTATCTATGGTATCATATCTCCCTCTTCAGACCTATCAGTGTATCTCTTCCATGATGGTTTCTAATGAACAATAATTATTGTATGGACATCATCAGTGATATTATACTTAGGAGTGTGTTCTCTTAGATGAGTTCTTGTGTAATCATTATACTAAGTACCTAGTGTGGGTATGCGATGGTTGTGACATACCTCTTGTAAAGACCCTTAAAATTCAAGGGAAATTTTTTCTTAATTTTCTTTGGGATTTTACAAGAACGTGGTTTCTGACGGTACTTGCTTCCGAGGCCCGGTGTGCCCGGAATTTCTATCCGAAGTTTAGCTCGGGTACATTCAGTGAACGAATGAGATGGTTTTTCTAACTTTTGAACCGGTGCTCAGAATCAAATTCCGAGGGCACCGATGACTTCGCAGCGCCGATATTTTCTTAGGAACACCTTTTCTGGAGTTGCATTTTCTCGAGAGAGGTTGTTAAAAATTTGTGGAAGTTAAAATAAAAAATGAGTTACAATTTTTATTTCTAAGTGGTTAAAACCATTTAGTGGAAGTTGGGGGAAACCACCCAACATTCCATTGGAGGTTATGAGGGTGGTGGGGCCCACAAGAACTCCACCCCTTCATATTCCCTAACTCCTTCAACTCACCATTAATTTTGATCACCTAAGTTAATTAAATAGGTGAGTTTAATTTGAATGTTTGAAATTCAAATGCTTAAGATATGTTAACAAAATAAGTGATGAACTTATATTATTTTGTTGGAGTCTTGATGCTTTGAGATTTTTTGGGAGAAAAGCTAAGTATCTTTAAGAACTTCATCTTCTTAGACGAAGTATGCGAAGAACGCCGGATTCCTCGGAGATCGACGACGAGACGCCGTCCCCACGACACGACTTCCTCCTTCCGCGAAGTCTTATTCCACGACGGTTATGTCCGCGACGAACCCTCGCTTAACGTGTTCGACGAGGTAGGGGAATTATTATTTCATTTGTTCATGATTACTTCATCGGTGGAATATTGTCTTTTTGTGGCCGCTATTATCACAATAACGGGAGGAGGTCGGACCGCACGAACATGGCCGACTCTCCTCCCCTTTTTGGTTGTTTGATATTGATGCGGCACGAGCAAGGCAACGTGGTGCTAAAGCACCGCGCGAGAATTATTAAGAAAAGGGGGAGAAGCGCAGCGCCGTTGAAGACAAACCAAATACATAGCTCCATCGCGCCGCGCAGGACGAACCAAATCCGTGGCCGGTTCCAGGCCGTAGTGGAGCAGGGGAACCAGTGGCCGGTTCCGGGCCACCGGCGTCGGAGCAGGGGGACCGTCCTTACCAGTCCCGTGGCGGCAATAACCGGCTGGCCAGGGCAGGTCGGCCGGACAGGGGAAAAGCCGGGGTTACAACGCCCGGTTGGCCAGCTGAGCAGCCCCATAATTGGGGGCCGTGGTTACAAAACGGGGGGCAGGCGCCCCCCCCCCCCTCATCCGCTCGGCCGAGCGGCCGAGCCATCTGGCTGGCACCAGCGCCCCAGTGTGCCGAGCCGCGCCAGCTGGGCCGGACCCAGGCCCGGGATGGGTCGACCCGGTTCGGGCCGACCCAGGGGGTACCGGGCCTGGTTGAACTGGGCCCGAACCCCCTTTTTACCGGACTCTTTCGGTCTGTTACCCATAATTTGGGATGCGGACCTCAGATCGACGCACCGTCAACTGAGATGCGATCCTTGGATCGAGATTGTCGTTTTGGTATACTACACTCAAGGTTTCGGAGAACTTTGGGTTCGGCCAGGTTGGTTCGTACACGAAACCAACCGGGCCCTCATAGCGGAAACGCTTATATCTCGAGCTCTGGACGTCCAAATGACATTCCATCGACTTTGTTGGATTCCTCTTGATGAGGCAGAACTTTTAGAATGCCTCACCTGAGTTTTGGATGTAGTTGGATAATGGCCGGGTTGGATTGTACCTGAAATCCAACCGGGCCCCTAGAATGGAAAGGCTGATAACTTTCAGAACGGACGTCCGTTTGACGAACCATCAGCGATGTTGGTGACCACGTTGAGAAATGGTCCCTATGAGCATACCCTATAAGAGTTCGGGGTACAGTCGAGATACGGTTGGGTTGGTTCTCACACGAAACCAACCAGGCCCCTGGGACAAAAAGGCTAGTAACTCACAGACCGGGCGTCCGACTGACACACCATCTGTTGCGTTGAGACCCCTATGACGAGAAGGTACTTTGAGATACGTCTTCGTGGAACTTGTGAAATTTGGAGTATAGACCAGTAGATCGTGGAGTGGACCCTCCCAGTGACGAGCTAGCAGAGTGCAGAGACCTAGTAGCTGGCTATGACTTGATGACTGCTGATCTATCGGCTCGGTGTGTTACGGATAGCCCAGTGGGGAGCGCATGGTTGTAGCAGCAGACCCACAATGGAGGAGTGTTTGGTTATAGTGGCAGACCCGCGGTACTCAACAGAAGGAGTGCCTCTGGAGGCTATGAGGGGGAGCGCTTGGTTGTAGCGGTAGACCCACGGTGGAGGAGCGCTTGGTTGTAGAGGCAGACCCGCGGTACTCAATAGAAGGAGTACCTATGGAACCTATGAGGGGGAGCACTTGGTTGTAGTGGCAGACCCATGGTGGTAAGCGCTTGGTTATAGCAGCAGGCCCACAGTACTCGACAGGTGGAGTACTACAGCAGTCCAAGGAGTCTGACACGCTTGGTTGTAGCGGTAGGCCCTCTAAACTCGACAGAGGAGGAGTTCGGCGTTCTTGGATGTAGCGGAAGGTCCACTGTACTCAACGGAGGAGGAGTTATCCACCAGTCGTGGTTTTGACGTCATGAATAAAATCCTGGTTGAGCTGAGTCTGTAATCTTTGTGTTTCCTCATGATTGAGATGGGTTACTTTATAACTTAGGTATATGTATGGGCATATACCTGGGTAGAGGTTATCCGTTGATTTCATAAACCTTGTGTTTCCTCATGATTGAGATGGGTTACTTGATAACTTGGGTATATGTATGGGCATGTACCTAATTAGAGGTTATCTGTTGTGATCTTCTTTGTGGTTACCCTTGTTGGATTTAGTGAGACCTTGAGGGTCTCAGGGTCCCTACTGAGTATCGTTATACTCACCCCTGCACGGGCTATGCCTGTACCTTGTTGTGATGGTTGTAGACAACGGACAGCGCAGACGGAGGCCGAGTGTTCAAGGACTGGACGGTACCCAGAGGTGGACCTCACGATAAGACAGTATCCAGTGGTGGACTTCACGATGAGGCAATACTTGGAGGTGGTTGATGGGCGAGAGAATTGTGGAGGATATCTGTACCTACCCATCAGGTAGGATCCATGGTGGACGATTCAGGAGCTGTGCTATCTGTACCTACCCTTCAAGTAGGATCCAAGGAGGACGACCTAGGAGCAGCTTGTATCTTCTTCTAGATGCTTGTCCTTGTTGTACTTTCTTTCAGTTGTAGATGTACTTTCGATTGGGTTTGTATTCTGGCCCATTTACTTTTCAGTACTTCCTTTTTGTACTTAGTGTTTTACTTCCTCTTGTACTCTGTGGTGTTTTGTTACTTTTATAAAGGCAATGCCTTCCCAGTTATCGGGATTTACGCCTTTGGTGCTAGTCTCCAGCCCCTGGCCTATGGAAGGTGGGCTTGAGGTAGTCACGACACGGGCCCCGAGGACGGGTCATGACAAATTGGTATCAGAGGAGTTCGGTTCTACCGCAGAACTTTGGACTCTGATCTTTCTTCTATGTGAAGCAATAGTGTTAAGGGTATTTAGTGTGGTTATCAGTCCAGGGAGTCCAGTGTTGGTGGGGCAGCCGATGTATCCTTAGACCAGGACCCTGACTTCTGATTTCTGACTTAATGCACGAAAACATTGATTGCATGTGTGTTTCAAGTTTTCTTTGTGATTTCTTTGTGTCAGCTAACTAGGTATACTGTTTTGACCGTGGCGCACCTATCTCTTTTTAGGATGGCCCCACGATGGCAGCCATCTAGGGTTCCGAGTGTTGTGCGTGATGACAACCCACTGAGCGACGAGGCCTCGGTACAAGTCCCTTTGACAGCAGAGGCACTGACGGTACCTCTACTCACCGAGCCACCGATGCTACCAGCCCCATCTGCTGACGGTGCACGTCGCCTTAGTGAACTGCATGAGTTTCAGCGTCAGCGACCACCCAGGTTCAATGGGGAGACGGACCCTCAGGCAAGTGAGGATTGGATGGAGGCTATTGTAAGAGTTTTCTATTTGGTAGGGACACCAGCTGACCTTATGGTGGTTCTTACAGCGAGCCTCCTGTATGCGACAACAGGAAAATAGTGGAGCGTGATGCTCCAGGTGAACGATGTGGCATCTCTCCTTTGGATGGAATTTGAGAGCCTTTTCCACTCAGAGTTCTTCCCAACCACCCTCCGTGCGGTGCGCATCCATGAGCTACTACAACTGCGGCAGTGCAACATGACAGTAGCCCAGTACGCGGCGAGCTTTACCTATCTCTCACAATATTCCATGAACATGGTATGGGACCCATTTTTCAGGGCCCGAACCTTCGAGTAGGGGATCAGGTGATAGATCAGAGCTTCAGTTGTTTCTCATAGCATTCCGACACAGACAGGGGTGTTGGAGCGAGCCCACTTAGTGGAGAGTTTCCTTGCTTAGCAGTCTCCAGCAGAAGGACCCACCACTAGACGACATGCAGCAGATTCTTCTACAGTAGGAAGTAGACAGATGACGCAGAGGTCCAAGAGGAATAGACCTATAGGTGGTCGACCCCATGACACATGATCGTTTGTGTGAGGCACCCTAGGTGGAGAAAGACTTACCATGCGCGGACAGTGTTACTCCTGCGGCGGGGTTTGTCACATGGCTCGTGACTGTCCGACCCGCCATACAGATGACCAGAAGATGAACGAAGGACCTCCCGGGATGAGGCAGAGGTTCGATCAAGGCGGACCTCATGGAGGAGGAGACCGTGGCAGGGGAGCTGGTCGTGCAGTTGGAGGCGGATGCCGCTTCGAGGTGTTGCCACCACCACCACTAGGAGGTCCACCCCGATCGCAGGGAACATGTGGACGTGGGAGAGCTCAGCTTGAGGAAGTTGAGGCCTACGATCATGGAGCTTCAGGAGAAGATGGACATGAGTGGGACTAGCTCCAGACCTGGAGACTTTGTTCATGTTGCTTCTAGATCTGTTGATGTTTGTTTGTTGATGCTTTGTGTCTTTTTACTTTGAGATGCAGTAATAAAAGACACATTTCTTGTGGTGTTTACCTTCCTGTCCCCTCTTTATGTTGTTACTAATAGGTTCCGGTTTAAAAACCGTTTACTTTACCTTCACTTTGAGATACTTATAGGAGGATATCCAGTGACCACACATTGATGCCGACAGTGTGACTCAACCCTTGGAGGAGAGAGTAGCGGTTGGATCTCTTGGTAGTAGCGTCGAGCCCTTACAATGTCATCCTGGTGTGGATTAGTATCTTCCACGTCGGGATTGACTGTATTAGGTGAAGAATGTGGTTCATCTAGGGGATGAGACCAGATTTCCCTTATCGGAAAAGAAGAAATATTAGCATCTCTTGTAGGACCAGAAAGGTCCAAGTCATCCACGAGTGGATGACGACAGCTCAGAGCCGGAAAAAGTCTTGTGCTGACAGGGGGTGAAGACCACTAGAGTTCGAGGTTGGAGACCACATTTCCCTATGGGTCTCACCTCGACATGAGTTACAGAGATGTGGATGAGGCAACAAGTTATCACTGATGTTCAACGGACCTTTCTAGGTCCTCAGCAGGGTAGGCGAGGTGGTTTACCGCTTGGCCCACCCACCTCAGTTGCACCAGGTGCACGACAAATTCCACGTATCTCAACTAAGGAGATACGAGCTCGACCCTTCGCTTTTCATCGACCATGAGGAGATGGACTTGGACGATGGGGTGACCCTCACGGAGGTTCTAGTGGGGATAGAGGAACGATAGGAGCGGATCCTACGAGGACGGGTCGATTCATCTGGTGCGCTTTCCCTAATAGTACGAGAACCTCCAGGTGAGCACATGGGAGTGGAAGGCTCAGATACATGCTCAGTACTACTTTTGTATCCTTAGGATTATGTCAATGCTTTATGGGGATGTAAAGCCCTGAGGTGGGAGTAATGTAAAGACCCGTAAAATTCAAAAGAAATATTTTCTTAATTTTCTTTGGGATTTTACCAGAACACGGTTTCTGACGGTACTTGATTCTGAGGCCCAGTGTGCCCGGAATTTCTATCCGAAGTTTCGCTCGGGTACGTTCAGTGAACGAACGAGCGAGTTTTTCTAAATTTTGAACTGGTGCTCAGAATCGAATTCTGAGGGAACCGATTAATTCGCAGCGCCGGTATTTTCTTAGGAACACCTTTTCTGGAGTTGCGTTTTCTTGAGAGAGGTTGTTAGAAATTTGTGGATGTTAAAATAAAAATTGAGTTAAAATTTTTATTTCTAAGTGGTTAAAACCATTGAGTAGAAGTTGGGGGAAACCACCCAACTTCCCATCGGAGGTTATGAGGGTGGTGGGGCCCAAACGAACCTCACCCCTTCATATTCCCTAACTCCTTCAACTAACCGTTAATTTTGATAACTTAAGTTAATTAAATAGGTGAGTTTAATTTGAATGTTTGAAATTCAAATGCTTAAGTTATGTTAATAAAATAAGTGATGAACTTATTTTATTTTGTTGGAGTCTTGATGCTTTGAGAGTTTTTGCGAGAAAATCTAAGGAGCTTGATGAACTTCTTCTTCTTAGAAGAAGTACACGAAGAACGCCAGATTCCTCGGAGATCGACGATGCGACACCGTCCCCACGACGCGACATCCTCCTTCCGCGACGTCTTCTTCCGCAACGGTTATCTCCACGACGAACCCTCGCTCAACGTGTTCGACGAGGTAGGGGAATTATTTTTTCGTTTGTTCCTGATTACTTAATTGTTGGCTTATAGTCTTTTTGTGGCCGCCTATTATTGCAATAACAGGAGGAGGTCGGACCGCACGAACACGGCCGACTCTCCTCCCCTTTTTGGTTGTTTTATATTGATGCGGCATGAGCAACGCAACGCGGTGCTGAAGCATCGCGTGAGAATTATTAAGAAAATGGGGAGAAGCGCAGCGCCTTCGCGCCGCCCCATTGAAGACAAACCAAAGATGCGGCACCGTCACACCGCACAAGAGAACCGAAAAAGCACCACTGCCGGAGTGGGGCTGCGACAAAGGGGAGCGGTGCCGTCGCGCCGCACTGGATGAACCAAGGGAGCGGCCGGTTCCGGGCCGCGGCGGAGCAGGGGAACTGGCGGCCAGTTCCGGGCGGCCGGCGTTGGAGCAGGGGGACCGGCCTTTCCGGTCCCATGGCGGCAACAGCCGGCCGGATGGGGCGGGCCAGCCGGACAGGGGAAAAGTCGGGCGTTACAACCCCTGGCTGGCCAGCTGAGCGGCCCCATAATTGGGGGTCGCGATTACAAAACGGGGGGGCAGCCCCCCCCCCCCCCTCATCCGCTCGACTGAGCGGCCGAGCCATCTGGCAGGCGCCAGCGCCCCAACGCGCCGGGCCGAACCCAAACCTAGGACGGGTCGACCCTGTTTGGGCCGACCTAGGGGGTACCGGGCCGGGTCGAACCGGGCCTGAACCCCCCTTTTTACCGGACTCTTTCGGTCTGTTACTTATAACATGGGATGCGGACCTCCGATCGACGCACCGTCAGTTGCGATGCGATACTTGGATCGAGATGGTCGTTTCGGTATACTACACTCAAGGTTTCGTAGAACTTCGGGTTTGGCCAGGTTGGTTCGTACATGAAACCAACTGGGCCCTCGGAGCGGAAACACTTATATCTCAAGTTCCGGACGTCCGAATGACGTGCCGTCAACTTTTTTGGATTCCTATTGATGAGACAGAACTTTTTGAATGCTTTTCCTGAGTTTTGGATATAGTTGGATAATTCCCGAGTTGGATTGTACCCGAAATCCAACCTGGCCCCTAGAACGGAAAGGCGGATAACTTTCAGATCGGACGTCCGTTTGACGAACCGTCAGTGACGTTGGTGACCAAGTTGAGAAACAGTCCCTATGAGCATACCCTATGAGTGTTTGGGGTACAGTTGAGATATAGCCGGGTTGGTTCGCACACAAAACCAACCGGGCCCCTTGGACAAAAAGTCTAGTAACTCACAGATCGGGCGTCCGACTGACGCGTCGTCTGTTGCATTGAGACCACTATGATGAGGCGGTACTTTGAGATACTTCTTCATGGAACTTGTGAAACTTGGAGTATCAACCAGTAGCTTGTGGAGTAGACCCTCCCGGTGACGAGGTAGCAAAGTGGATAGACCTAGTACATGGCTAAGACTTGACGATTGCTAATCTATCAGCTCGGTGTGTTACAGATAGCCCAGTGGGGAGCGCTTGGTTGTAGCAGAAGACCCACAGCGAAGGAGCACTTGATTGTAGTGGAAGACCCGTGGTACTCAACAGAAAGAGTGCCTCTAGAGGCTATGAGGGGGAGCGTTTGGTTGTAGCGGCAGACCCACGGTGGAGGAGCGCTTGGTTGTGGCAAAAGACCCGCAGTACTCAATCGAAGGAGTACCTCTAGAACCTTTGAGGGGGAGCGCTTGGTTGTAGCGGCAGACCCATGGTGGGAAGCACTCGGTTATAGCAGCAGGCCCATTGTACTTGACAGGTGGAGTAATATAGCAGTCCAAGGAGTCCGAAGCGCTTGGCTGTAGCGGCAAGGCCTCTGAAATCGACAGAGGAGGAGTTTGGCGCGCTTGGTTGTAGCGGCAGACCCACTGTACTCGATGGAGGAGGAGTTCTCCAGCAGCCGTGGTTTCGACATCATGAATAAAATCCTGGTTGAGCTAAGTCTGTAATCTTTGTGTTTCCTCATGATTGAGATGGGTTACTTGATAACTTAGGTATATGTATGGGAATATACCTGGGTAGAGGTTATCTGTTTATTTCTCAAACCTTGTGTTCCCTCATGATTGAGATGGGTTACTTGATAACTTGGGTATATGTATGGGCATGTACCTAATTTAGAGATTATCTGTTGAGATATTATTTGTGGTTACCCTTGTTGGATTTACTGAGACCTTGAGGGTCTCGGGATCCCTACTAAGTATCGTTATACTCACCCCTGCACGGGCTATGCCTGCACCTCATTGTGATGGTTGCAGACGACAGACAGCGCAGACGGAGGCCGAGTGTTCGAGGACTAGACGGTACCCAGAGGTGGACCTCACAATAAGACAGTATCCAGTGGTGGACTTCATGACGAGGTGACACTTGGAGGTGTTTGACGGACGAGAGCGTTGTGGAGGCTATCTTTAACTACCCTTTAGGTAGGATCCATGGTGGATGATTCAGGAGCTGCACTATCTGTACCTACCCTTCAGGTAGGATCTGAGGAGGAAGACCCAGGAGCTGCTTCTATCTTCATCTAGCTTCTTTTCCTTGTTTTACGTTCTTTCAGTTGTAGTTGTACTTTCGATTGGGTTTGTATTTTGGCCCATTTACTTTTCAGTACTTCCTTTTTTTACTTAGTGTTTTACTTCCGCTTGTACTCTATGGTGTTTTGTTACTTTTATAAAGGCAATTCCTTCCCAGTTATCGGGATTTACGCCTTTGGTTATAGTCGTTAGCCCCTGGCCTATGGAAGGTGGGCTTGGGGTAGTCACGACACGGGCCCCGAGGACGGGTCGTGACACCTCTAGACTACATTCCTTGGTTTGAGTATATTTGGATATTTTTGTTATATATGTTTTAGAAATATATTATGTAGATATTATTGTATATTCCTTTTTATATCACTTAGTGTTTCCTGGGTTCCCTATTGAGTATTGTTATACACACCCCTACATGGGATTTTCGCACACATGTCATGTCTTGGGAAAAAGAGAAAGCTTTTGATATATTCTAGTGCAGACCAGGACCAGACAGAGCTTTGTGAGTTCATGAAGTCCGAGGTGTTCCTATGACTTTAAGTAGAAGTACTAGTATGTATATTTTTATAGGTTTGGATTTTTAGATTTTAAACTCCTTCTTTTAGAGGGATTTTATTCTGTCCTAGTTTACTTTACTACACTTCACTTTATGTCATACTCTATTGGTTGGAATAATGGTATGCATGAATTTGTTTATTAGTGTTATTTTTACATTTCTTAATTTGTGGGGTTGGAAATGTGTGTGTGTGTACATGTACATAGACAATTCCTCCCCTGTTGGTGATATTCCTACTCAGTTTTAGTCACCATACCCTTGCCTATTGGAGGAGGGCTTGGGGAGTCATGGCACATGCACCAATGGTATTAGTCATGACATATCTCAAGTACTTATTATTGATCAACATAATTCTATCAACTAAAAAGTAATCCCAATGTATTATACAAAATGATTTCATTACAGGAAAGAGAGAATATAACCTTATATTATTTATGTATGAATTGATGTTATTTATTCATTTCAATATGGATCCAATGTTACAAATGAATCATTAGCATGGTCTCTGATAAAAAAAAGAAACATTGAAAATGATGGGAAGTACAGTAACACTTTATTTTATTCTATATCTGAAAATGATCTTACAAAGATCATGGATTTTATAATTACTAATTCTATTTTGAAGAAGATTCATAACATTTATGAATGAAGTGAACAAGTGAAAGAAGAAAAGCTATAGATTCATTGACAACAATTTGAGGATATCATAATATAAGAGGATGAAAGTACTGATGAATTCCTTTCTAGGATGAATAAGATTTTTATCACTATTAGAGAGTTCATATAAATTTTTTTAAGGTGTTAGTATTGTAAAAAAGTTGATAAGGATCCTTCTATAAAAATTTAATGAAAATATCTCAACTATAAAAGATAGAGATCTTGATATCTTCACCATTGATGAACTAAAAAATAGTCACATTAGCTATAAAAAGAGAATTTGTCCAATAATTAACATCATAGTAAACTAGGATAAGTACATTGATTTTTAAATCCACCAAAGGTCTGATGATAGAAGATAACCATGACAAATTAGATTAAGGAGAAAACATAGAATATTATGATGAGACTCTTTCTCTCATTTCATTAAATTTCATAGGAGAATAAAGAGGTAAGTACAGTGGTAACCTTATTTTCCATTGTTTTAACTGTGTCAAGGTGGTGAATTTCATTGCTTACTATCACATGAAGTTTTAAAGATAAAATGAATATGAATAAGTTACTAAGAAAACCAGTAAAAGGAGATATCTTTCAGGAGATCATTTAAATAGAAATAAGAATCTTTCAGCTAGTTCCTTGAGAAGAAAATTTTTATCAATTGAAGAAGGCATGTTTGATATTGAAGAAAGCAGTGATGATGATGGGAAATATCCTAGATATATCTCTCAAAGAGTGATCATGGGATAAGTTTATGGGATTAAAACCAATTAGATGGTGGTTTATAATATAATAGTGAGTATTCTATGGAAGAAGGGAAAAATTATAAGGAGTATACAATGGGAATGGAAATAAAAACATGCTTCAAATAAATAGAAAGGATGAGAGAAGACAACACATTACTTATAGGGAATCTCAAAAAACAAAGGTAACTACATATTTAAAATGTTATAATGGTCAAATAAATAGAGATTCTAAATCTAGATATTTTAATAAAGGGTAAAATAATTAATGATATGATTTCCATTATTATTCTAGGGGATACATAAATTTAAAAAATGAGGAAAAGGAATGATAAAATCAATAATAAATATGTTAAACTTAAATATATTAGGATTAAAACGATATAAGAATAAGGGTAATGTCCCAAGAAACCTTCAATAAGTAGATATTTTTAAAAATATTTAATATATATGAATGTAAAGTCTATAGAAGATATACTAAAAATTGAAACATCTTATACTGAAAAAAATAATGATAAAATATAATCTAAATAAATAGATTCATAAGGAAGATATCAAATATTCTCATAATTGGAAAGAAAAAAATTCATAAAATGGGTGTGTATTGGTCACTAATATTCATGGATGAATCCAAAAAATGACTTAATGAGATCTACTCATCTAATGAATGAAAATTGGACAAGAAAAAAAATCCATTTTGTAGAAGTTTTTTATGTGAATTGAGTATTTCATGGTTACTACTGTTATTATGGATGCTTTGGTCCTAAGATACGCAATTCTAGGCCTAATATTTTTTTCCTAGACTATAAAGAGATCAATAATCAAGGGGGAGACAACAACCATATATGAGAACTCAAAAAGTCAACAATAACTTGAGAAGAAATATGACATGATTAACATAATAGAAATTAGACAAGAAGTATATGGGTGATTTGATAAAGTAGGGAAAAACTTAGATGTATGTTTTTATTTTATCCTAGATGAATTGAATATATTTTATAGGCTCATAAATAATCATAATCATATCCAAAATTAGGTAACATGAAAATTTTGTCAAATTTTAATTTAATGCTTGTGAATCTGAAATGGATTAGTTCATAAATAGTTGGTTTTCATCTCACATGTCAGGTGATTTGAACAAACTTAAAAATGATGATAAATATAATGGAGAAGCTATGACATCTGGTAATGTATTTTCACTAAAGATTAATGTTATCAGGAAAACAAAAATTAGTAAAAATAACATTAATCTAAAAAATGTACTGTTTTTTATCTGATAAAGCACAATCAATTGAGTGTATAACAACTATATGATTCTATAATTGATGTGATATTTTGAAAAAATAGATATATAGTTAAAATATTAAAACATGGTGATATTTTTAAAAAGTGTTTGAGAAACCCAAAGAATATATTTTAGATTGTGGAAGAAATTTTAGGAAGTTACTTGAGTTGAAAATTAGAAATTTATCCATGATATAGAAGACTTGATCGACTTGGGAAAAAGAATATGAGAAAACTAATAAAAGAAAAATCTGTTTAGAACATACACATTTTTAATGAGGATACCACATTATTTTTAAAACTTACACATTGAAAAAATGGTGAACAAAACTCATATGGGAATTGAAATTAAAAAAATAAAAACCTCTTTAACTGACACACTCCAATGTATATGTTCTTATGACTATGAAATTAACAAATAGAGAAATATATTTCATCACTTTCATATATTATTTCACAAGGATGACATAGATCATGTTCACATCACACAAATCCTAGGCCGTAGATATATTCAAGAGTTTTAGAGGACTTACCAAGATGAAAATTGGCTTGTATGTGAATATATTGATATCAGATTATAAGTGTGAATTTGGAAAAAAATCAATAAATATTTAAAAAAACATGGAATCAAACTTGAATTCAGTGATCCATATGCTACTAAATAGAATAGAGTGGCTGAAAGGAATAAAAATATTCTAGTTGATATAGATTAGACTTTTCTGAAAAAATATGAATCCTCATGGTATTACTAGTCATAGGCCATCACAACTGCTAGAACAATACAACATATATGTCCCATAAGGCTTAAATTTGACATAAATCCCTATAAAATATGGTTCAAAATAATCTAAAATGTTAAACACCCCAGGTTTTTTTAGAGTCCATGCCAAATCAAGATGAAATATAGACATTGAGAAAAAAATAGATGAAAAAGTAGAAGATATAATATTTCTTAGATACATAGTAAATAAGAAATACTATAGATGTAAAAGTAAGAAATTCGAAATATTTATTCCTAGTGATAATGTCATACCTTTTTTGAAAAATATGAATAAATCTTAAAGACTATTATTACAAATGATGAGGATGATATTGAGAATGTTGAACTTATTTAAAAAGATACAATAAAACACATAGATGTAGATTAAAGATGTATATTCTTCATTTTCAAGTGATAAAGATGTAGAACTAAAGGATAAATGGGTAAATTCATGTTATAGAATGAATGTTAATGCAATGAACATTATTATGTGTTAGATTCAAGGTGTACCAAAAATAATGAATATCATGGGAACTGGCCATACCGTTCTACTATCAAAGGATGAACCTTAGGATATTAATGAATATTTTTAACACAAGGAGTGGATTTAAGCTAATAATGTTGAATTATACTATATTTTAATGAATAATACATGGAAAATTATTCCCAGACTCACTGAAAAGAATGTGAATGGAGCTAAATGGGGTTTTAAAAATAAACTTGATGATATTGGTGAACTGATTAGAAAAAAATCCAGATTATTATGAAAGGGGTGATCAAAAATTGAAGGGGTTAACATTGATGAAACCTTTAACCTAGTCTCCATGATTGAGTCCATAATAATATTACATTATATAGAAACTCTAAGAAGTTTCAAAATATTTTAGATGGATATTAAATTAAATCTTCAGAATATTAATATTAAGTTGTAATGGTACATAGAATATCATTAGGTATTTTTTATATATTTATATGGTATCAAGGTGTGTAAGATTAAGAAAAATATCTATAGTTTAATGAAATCTCCTAGATCTTGGTATTTTAATCTTTATGAATATCTAAAAATCCTGAAATTTATAAAATAGTAGGTAGATATAAATCTATATATAAGAAATACAAACATCATATCACTCTTTGTGACTATGCATGATGATGATATAATATTTTATATTAATGAAGAAAACTTATGAGAGGAGACTTCAAGGAACATGAAAAAAGGTTTGAAATGATAATTATTAGAGAAATGAGATCATTATAAGGGATACATATTGTTGAATTAATAGCCTATATTTTATTCTCATAAGATAAGTATGTAAAGGATATATTGAATAATTTTGACATGTAAGAATCTAGAGGGGTTTACACACCAATTTAGATGGGAAAAAATCTGACGAATGATGATAAATGGAAACCTATTAATGAGAATCAATTTAAATGTTTTATTGGAAATATTATGCACTTAACAACATCAAGGTCTGAAATTGTGTTTTCTGTCACTATTTCTACTTGAAATAAATATAATACAAAGGAAACACATCTTTTGGTTTTAAATATGATCTTCAAATACATCTCAAATAATTTAAATAATGGTCTAATGTATAAAAATACATATGACCTAAATTTGAGATATTTTTATGATATTGACTAGGAAGAGGCTATCGAGGGAAGAAAATACAAATTGGGTGAAGTATTTTTTATTGTAAGAAGTTTTTTTTCAAGGAATAAAAATACTAGTTACCTAAATTTTATAGATTATACTGATTTTGATTATGGTGATGCATCAAAATAGCTAAAAAAATATATGGATAAAGACATAGTTGAAATAATTACATATTTAAGTCAATCATCCTCTGATAATATGTTGTGATAATTAATGTTCTATAAATCTAACCAAAAATATACCCCAATACTTTTGGATAAAAAAATTAATATAAAGTATGATTTTCTATAAGAGAAGGTGGAAGAGGGTATTCTGAGGACTGAATTTATTCCGCCAAAAAATCTATTGTTGAAATTCGTATAAAACTATTGATAACTAAATATTTTGGGAAGCTAAGGCCGTAAATGAGAGTGATACCCACTCCATAAAATTAAGGTATATAATTGTTTGAGTTTCTAGCTCTATTATTTCATGTTTATCTATAAGGAGATGTTTTCTACTTGGTGTAAAATTTTCTATCATAGTGTTTGAGATATTTTAATGTGTATGTTGAGTTTTGTTGGAAATAATATAGAAAATATGTTATTTGTTTTTTGGTTTTGTATTCATAAGGAAATGATATAGGTGATTTGGATTATTCCATGATCAATATTGATTATTAATTTAGTCACCCTTGTTTTCTACAAATAGTATTCTCCCATAGACTTAAATTTTATAAAATAATGATTATTTTTCTTTCAAATGTTTTAGTGTTTTCCTAATAGCTTCTCATTAAGTTTTATTGACAATAACTTAGATAATAATGAGTGGTATTTCCAATAAATACAATAGGGGAGATTATTGAACCTTTGATGATGATTTTTAATTGTTGGAAATAAATTTTTAGGTCTGCTAATTAGTATACTATTATTCATATTAAAGAAAATTATTAAGGAAGTATAAATGTTTCTTATAACACTTTATAGAATCCTTAGGCTACTAAAATGTGTGGATATTGACCTTGGATGTCATTATTGATAAGGAAGCTATTAAAAACTTGTGAATAGACCAAAAATTATAGGACGATCCCATGGATGAATTTTATAGTTCATTTGAATGGTTTACAATCCCCATAGACGAGTTGAATATTAGTTGATCTTCATTATGTGAAGTATAGATTGGTGCCAAAAAGTTTCTAAAAATATTGTTAGTGTGTAATGTCCTGGACCTCTATGGTCCACTACTTTGTGAAAATGCGGTGTTAGAGGCGTTCTGGGAGGTCAAGGTAACTTATCCCCAATGCTTTGCCAAAATATTCCTTTTCGATGAACCGTTTCAACGGTAGACAGTTGTGAACTATAACATCACGTTACGTCTTCAGGTACTTTTAATGTTTCTAACTACCCCTGTTTTGGAGTAGTGACTTTGGGGTGTGCTTGGGGGAATATTTAAGGAAAACTAAAGGGCAATAGCTTTCGCACGGGCTTCGCACGGTTTGTCTAAACCGTGCGGCCATACCATGTGTAGTTAATATTGAAGGTAGTGACTAACACATGGTTAGCACACAGTTTGTCTAACCGTGAGGCTAACCATGCAAGGAGTGTTTGACGAGGCAGTAGTGACCGCATGGTTAGAACACGGTTTGTCTAACCATGCGAGAAAACCATGCGAGCACTTAAACAAGATCATAAAATTGTGGATCTCAACCGTTTTGCCTCTAACTTGTTCGTTTAAGATTTTAAGCGGCCATAACTCAGTATTACCCTCCCTTGAAGGTAGGAGGACCTCTCCCAAGCATTTTAGAGCTGATCCAAAGGATTCTCTCGGCGAATCAAAGTCAGTTTCTTGAGGTATGTGGCTGTTCTTGTTTCATTTCTTAGATCTACTTAGATTTACTTCTCCTCTTCTCTCAGTTTCTTAGATCTAAACCTGTCTGTTATGGGTAGATATAAGTTCTTGGATGGAAAATATGATTAGATTTGGTCTTGGTTGTGTTAGGAGAAGTGATATAAGGAGGATTCATGGGGAATCAACCCAGCTTTCTTATGTGTTCTTTGTTTGTTGGGGTTTTTTTCAAAAACCTTTGAGGTAGGGGATTCATTGCTTCTCTTTATTTTATGTGCAACTGTATCTTTAGCATGTTTTATCTCACTGGATGACAATGGAATTGACATAATAAAATTTTGAACCAGATAAATAAATTATTATCGATTGTAGGTTATTACCTCTTGTTTTTCTAGATAGTGTGATATCTATGCTTTCTTTCCTTAGTTGTTTGTTCTTGATGGAAATCGTTAAAGAACATAATCCGAGATTAATTGATAATTGTTTCGCTAAAGATAAAGAGGCATGAAAACGAATCTGGTTCTTGTTGTAATTTTATTTTAATCCAATTAGCATAGTAAGCATGTTTAATCATTTGTGATAGCTTACTAGTTAGGTTTCCCGATGTTGGAACCAACGGATTATAAATCTGTTAATTCAATATGGATGAAAGAATTTGATTGTTTGATAATTCCTTGAGGGGTTCTGAGTTAACCTCTTATTTGTTAAAGGGCCATAGCCTAATTGATGTGATGTTTGTTTTTCCTGCTGCTTTTGTTGAGACATGACCCTAGAGGGGTGTTGTGATATGTGGGGGCTAGAGGCCATTTGGTTGTGGTGGCAGATGACACCTAGAGTGGCAAGATGCATTGGTTTATGCATGTGGGTGTCGGGGAGGACACCAAGGATGATGGAATATGATGGATGTGATTGTAGGATGCTTGGTAATTTTTAGTGATTGTTTATCTGCTTTACTTTTCCCCACTGCTCAAGGTGGCTAGTCTTACTTACTATTCTTCTGAAAGAGGAGAAGACACACGGGGTATGCCACGTGCTTTCCGTGTTTAGATTCTCAAGGAAGGATGGGTATATTCTCTTTCTATAAGTGGAAAAGACTCGACGAGTAGTACATCTACTCACCTTGTTGAGCCCCCTTATGTTTAGTAATATATAATGTTTTTCTATAATTCATGGGATTGTGGGAAAGTATTTATATAATGAATAATTGAATAAATGGTGTTAACCCAAGGGGATGGAGATGCTGGAACAAAATGATTATGTTTTAATTTTGAAGGAACATATGAATTTGGGTGTGATGCTAATGAAATTTAATGTGGAACTATTCATGGTTAATTAATGTTTAAAGAGTTAATTAACTTAAAGTGTAACGGATAAAAATAGAATGAAGTAATCTAAAAAAGCTCTTTAAATGGTTGTGTGCTTATAGGATACCTAGTCTTAGAAGTAGTAGCCCAGAGTTTGAGAGACGTTAGTTGCAGTTGTGTCGAAGGCTAGGTAATTCCCATAGTGTGGTTGTGAGATATAATATATTCTGTACTTTTTTGTTTCTATACGCTACACCACCCTATCAGTAAGGGAAACTGACACCCCAGGTATTCTAAGCCCTGGGGGGGGGGGGGGTTCCCCAACATTTCAGTGGGAGGATGGATGGCTGACTACCCCCTTTGGCCCTGCTCTCTTCTCTTGGTAGTTACTTGTGCTGGAAGTCACATTGGTTTGTTTTCCCAATACATGTGTGTAGAGGGATGTAATGGATTGTGGTTGTTCACACACATATATTCTGGATATATTTTTCTATGGATTAATAAATCTGTAACGTGTATAGGTTTTGATGGCTTGAGGATCCTTACTCGGTGTATGGGTTGTGATTTCTTGAGGTATAATACCCAACGTATGATACACATTATGCGAGATGTGGTGGTTCCTGAAAACTACCTGGTTACTTTGGTGTGTGGAAGTGGTGGTTTTGTTGCACATGGTGCTTATTGTGGTGCTTCACCTAGGTGTATGCTGGCAAGCCTTTTTGGAGAGAGATTCTCAGGACGTGCGACGTTGGGGAAAAGTGGCAAACCAGTGGGGAAGTAGTAGCTAGGTACCCTTGATATTATTTATTATTTGATATATTCTTGTATGAATTAATTAGTGAGAGTAGCCATGTTGAGGTTGGGAACTTAGTATACCCATTTAGGTGACGAGTTAGTTTCACTTGTTGTTCACTGTGCTTTAGCATGCTTTATTTACTTTGCATGAGAGGCTTCAGGGAGGATCCTACTGACTATACTGTTATACTCACCCTATGTATATATAAACTGTTTTTCAGGTCAATTGGAGTAGGTTGGAGATCAAGCTGGTTTCTACGAGCTTGGGGTTGCAGGAGTTGTTCGGGCTTGTGGTTGCGGCTGTTTTTTACTTTCTTTTGGGTAATTGAAGTTTTTCCCTTTCAGTTGTAACAATTTTTCCTGGCATTTCATATGTGTACTTGGGTTTTGGTTTATATTGCAGTCTGAGTTGGTTTTGATTGGTGTCTATCTTATCTCTCTCTTATGCATGTGTTCTCTTAGAGGGTAATGCCTCCCATTTTTTGTTTTTATTATACCCTCGGTGCTAGTCGCTAACCCAGGGCCTACTGGAGGTGGGACTCGGGGGTCATTATCTCCCTTTTCACATTTCCGACCTAGGAGGGGTACACATTGTGGGGAGGGGGTCAGGAAAGAGTGGTATCAGAGATCTTGTTGAGGGATAGTATAGAGTTTGGGGTTAGGTACATGTTAGGTTGCATGGGTTGGTAGGGAAACAATGTCATTAATGTTTAGAAAGTGAGGTAAACACGGGAGACTGGCTGAGACATAGGCGTTTAGGGCCCCTTATGATCTGATGTACGGACCTTTAAGTTTACAATGGCTACTAAACTAGGTGATACTTGTTACAGGGTATAGACCTATGAAAGGATCATGCATTATTCTTCTTTGTTCCAGTGTTTAAATGGGTAGACCTTGGGATAGGATAACCTAAAATCAATGAAAGAAAACAATTAATTAATTAATGTTGAGTCTTCCATATTCTAGGTTTAGGAGATCTAACAGTTTTTTATTTTACAGGTATGGATCTAGGTCGACATCCTCGTCAGGTTTTCACAGAAAATGTCTAGCAGGATGTTCCAGCAGATCGCCACAGGGTAGAGGTTGACGACGACGACACTTGGAGGAAGACACTCCGAGAGTTTCAGCACCAGAGTCTATAGAAGTATGAGGGCTCCATTTCAGATACAGTCATGGAAGACTGGTTATAGGAGGTCGAGATTAACTTCAGTTCGATTCGTGCTCAAAAAGATTACTGGGTTTCCTTGGTTGTGACGATGCTACGTGGATCCGTAAGGAATTGGTGGGTCTTATTCCTTGAGGATCATGGGGAGTCAGCGATCTCATGGGAGGATTTCCGAGACAATTTTAGAGTCGAGTTTCATTCTTCGACTGCGAAAGCGTCGAGTCGCCAGGATATTCTTACCCTTCGATAGGGGAGCCCTACTGTTCGAGAGTTTGTTATCTGTTTCAGGACCCTTTTAAAATATGCTTCGGACTTGTTACCAGATGAGGTGTCCATGGAGAGGCATTTCTAGGAGGCTTTGTGTCCAGATATCCAACGCCAGGCCACCCCATTTATGCTGAACACATATCTTGAGGTGCTGGAGAGGGCAGAGGTTGTCGAGAGGACTTTTTCTAGGACAGGATCATCATGATAGGGGGATCAGCATGATTCCTCATGAAGTAGAGCTATGGTCTAGGGTTCCCGATTTTTAGGGAAGAAGTGTTTTCATTTAGCCAGTGGGTTGCCCCCAACCCTTCACATCTTTTTTCTCTAGAGGCATAAACCCCCAGGCCTATGCCAAGAGATCATGTGCTTTTTTATCTTGTGGTGTTCGTTTCCATCATCAATGGGAGTGCTCAACCTTTCAAAGCGGTCATCATGAACTAGGTGTTATGCTTCAGGTTCATCTGTTGAGGCAGTTCTAGCCGAGGCAGTAACAGCCAGTTGCACCAGATTTAGATCAGCAGAGGGTAGATGGGGGAGGTAGAGGATAGCCCCATGACACTCCCCATCTGTAGTGAGAAGAGCACGACCGTGGTGGTGGTCTTCATCAGGGTCAGAGAGGTCGTAAAGGAGGTCGTGTTCAGATTCATGCTCTAGCGTTTCCAGCTCCAGGAGATCCAGACGTCATTCAAGGTACCCTTTTCTTGTTTTATACCTTGGTGTATGACTTGTTTGATTCAGGAGCAACACATTCCTTCATATCACCAACCCTTGTCCATGCTTTAGGACTTGAGGTAGATAGGATTCCAGTGCCCTTGGTGTTGACTACTCCAATTGGAGGTTGAGATGACTTGTTTGAAGTATGTAGAGACTGTGAGCAAGATTTGGGGAAACACCACTCATGGGGAGATTTCTTATGTTTACGAATACAACCATATGATGTCATCCTCAACATGGATTGGTTGTATTCGGTGCATGCTATATTAGATTGCTTCAAGAAAATGGTCATCTTCATTGGTGTGGATGGAGAGAAAGTGGTGTTTTTTGGTGAGTGACACCCTCGGATGGGTCATTGGAATGTTCCATTCTTATCATCCATGATGGCTGAGTTCTTCAGAGGTTCAGCAGTTGGCATTTCCTAGGGTCGCAGAGGAGTACCCTGATGTATTTACAGAAGAGGTTGTCGCATTACCCCCTCAATGAGAGATTGAGTTTGCGATCGAGCTACAGCCAAGAGTGTCTCCTATCACTATGTCTCCATATAGGATGGCCCCTTCTAAGTTACGAGAGCTATGTACATAGCTTGATGGTCGTTATAGTGCGGTTTTTTTCGGCCAAGTGTGTCACCATGTGGTGCACCCGTTTTGTTCGTGAAGAAGGACGACGACCATTTGCGGTTGTGTGTTGATTATCATCGCTTAAACAAATTGACAATAAAGAATCACTACCCAATTTCGCAGATTGATGACTTATTCGATCAACTAAAGGGTGAATGTTGGTTCTCAAAGATCGACTTGTGGTCAGGATATCATCAAATGCGTGTGAAGGATGAGGATATCCCGAAGACTTCTTTCCGTTGTCTTCATGGGCATTACGAGTTCGTTGTATTGCTATTTGGCATGATGACTACACCAACTATATTCATGGGATTGATGAATGATGTGTTCTGAGAGTTCCTGGACAAGTTTGTGATAGTCTTCATCGATGAAATCCTTGTGTACTCCGCATCTGAAGAGGAGCAAGTAGAGAAGCTACAAGCCATTTTGGGAGTTCTTCGCCAACATCAGCTATTTGATAACTTGTCTATGTGTGAGTTTTGGGCTTGAGAAGTCTGTTTCTTGGAGTATGTTGTGTCCCAACAGAGAGTAGCTATGGATCCATCGAAGTTTGAAGCAGTTGTGTCTTGGGCACCCCCCATGACAGTTCCAGAGGTGCAAAGTTTCGTTGGTCACGTAGGCTACTACTGGAGGTTCGTAGCCAATTTCTCATGAGTTTCGAATCCTCTGATAGCTTTTTCCATTAAGGATGAGGCATTTATATGGACTGATCAGTGTTAGGTAGCTTTCGAGTATCTAAAGGAGATGTTAGTAAGTGATTCAGTCCTTTGTCTTCCGAATGAGGGATTTCAGTTTGATGTTTTCTGCGATGCTTCACATCTAGGGTTAGGTTGTGTTCTCATGCAGTAGAAGTCAGTTTTTTCTTATGGTTCTAGGCAGTTACATCCCCATGAATGCAACTATTCCATCCATGATCATGAGTTTCCAGCCGCGGGGTTTGCTCTGAAGTTGTGGAGACATTACCTCATTGGTGAGCGCTTTTTGATTTTTACTGATCATAAGAGTTTGAGGTATGTTTTCTCCCAATGTGACTTGAACTTATGACAGTGTTAGTGGATGGAGTTATTGCAGGAATACGACTTCAAAATTTCATATACACCTAGAAAGGGGAATGTTGTTACTGATGCGCTGAGTCGAAAGTCACGTAGTGATGCTTTGCGTAAATCCGATGATTCATGGAGAGTAATGAAAGAACTGTCAGCAGTGAATCTTGATATGGAAGAAGTTGGGGGTAGAGGTTTTCTTTTTCAGATGATGGTATATTCATACCTGATGCATAAGGTGGAAGAGTCCCAGTTGGGAGATCTTGAGGTGGAGGTCATGAGAGACTGAGTTGTTTGTGGTGAGGCCCCTGATGGTTGGTCGGAGGACGAACAACACCGAGTGTTGTATCATGGAAGGTTTTTTGTTCCCTTGAAGATGCACAAGATGGTTCTTAGAGAGTTCTATAGTTCACCCTTAGCAGTACATCCTGGAATGACAAAGATGTACCTATCCTTGAGGAGTCAGTTTTGGTGGCCTGGGCTGAAGCGTGCGGTTGCAGAGTTTGTGTCTCGATGTTTAGTCTTCCAGAAGGTGAAGGTCGAACACTGTGTTCCATGTGGTCTTCTCCAGCCATTATAGATTTCTCAGTGGAAGTGGGAGGACATTTTAATGGACTTTGTTACAGGTTTACCTCAAGCTCCAAGAGGACATGATGCTATTTGGGTGGTAGAGGATCGTTTAACAAAATCGACTCACTTCATAGCGATCACGGATTTGAGCTCCATGGAAGTTTTGTCGAGGTAGTATCTAGAGGAGGTGGTGAGACATCATGGAGTCCCTAGGACGATCATTTTTTTATTGAGATCCTCATTTTACCTCTAGGGTGTAGAGAGGTCTCCAACATGATTTTGGTTCTCAACTATGCCTTAGCACTGCTTTTCATCCCCAAACGAATGGTTAGACAGAGAGAACCATCTAGACTCTGGAAGACATGTTACGCTCTTATGTTCTTGATTTTGGAGGTTCATGGATGAGGAACTAACCCTTTGTGGATTTCGCTTAAAATAATAGTTTTTACTCTACCATTGGTATGGCGCTGTTTGAATCCTTGTATGGCCAACATTTCCATTCTCCGTTGTGCTGGACTGGGGACCGAGATTCAGCAATTCTCGGACCGGAACTAGTATAGAATACAACAGAGATGGACCAGGTGATTTATGAGAGGATGAAGACAACGCAAGATCGTCAGAAATCTTATGATGATCAAGGAAGTAGGCCCTTAGAGTTTAATGTTGGGGATCATGTGTTTCTGAAGGTGACTCCCCGTCGTGGGCAGTGAAGGTTTGGCCATGGAAGCAAGCTTTATCCCCAGTTAGTTGGGCCTTTCGAGGTGTTAGCTTTTGTTGGAGCTGTGGCATATTTAGTAGAACTTCCCCCACATATGAGTCGGATACATGATGTTTTCCATGTATCACAGCTCCATCATTATCTTCATGATGAATCTCACATCATCGATTAGGGAGAGATCGATGTTGATAATCATGCAACCATTGAAGAGCGACCTATGGAGATCCAAGAATGAAAGGATAAGGTGTTTAGCATGCATTCTATTCCTTTAGTTCGTGTCTTGTGGCGACATTGTGGATTTGAGGAGAGTACATGGAAATGTGAGTCATAGATATGTGCTCAGTACCTAGATTTGTTTGATGTTTAACTCTTTTCATGTATCGATGTAGCTTTTTTGGTTATGAAACTTTAATGTTTATGAGTTGGATCCCTTTTTTGTTTTTGGTGGCTTGCTCTATTTTGAGAGGTATCTCGATGGGTGGTTGTTCAGACCCTGTTTAGTTTTCTCTTTATGTAGGTTTTGGATTCTTGAGGACGAGAATGTTTTGAGAGGTATTTGATTTAATGGACCGAACCTCTCTGGTCCGCTAATTTGTTAAAATGCGGTGTTAGAGGCGTTCTAGGAGGTCAAGGTAACTTATCCCAAAATCTTTGCCAAAATCTTCCTTTTCGATGAACCATTTCAACGGTAGATAGCTGTGAACTGTAACATCACGTTACATCTTTAGGTACTTTTGATGTTTCTAAATACCCTTGTTTTGGTGTAGTTACTTGGGGGTGCATTTGGGGGAATATTTAAGGAAAAATAAAGGGTAATAGATTTCGCACAGGCTGCGCACGATTTGTCTAAACCGTGCAGCCATACCGTGCGTTGTTAATATTAGAGGAAGTGGATAATGCACAGTTAGTGCACAGTTTGTCTAACCATGCGGCCTAACCGTGCGGGGAGTGTTTGATGAGGTAGTAGTGACCGCACAGTTAGCACACAGTTTGTCTAGCCGTATGAGAAAACTGTGCGGGCACTTAAACTAGATCTGAAAATTGTGGATCTCATCCATTTTGCCTCTATCTTGCTCGTTTAAGCTTCTAAGCAGCCATAACTCTAGATTACCCTCCCTTGAATGTAGGAGAATCTCTCCCAAGTGTTTTTTAGGCGATTTGAAGGCTTCTCTTGGCGAATCGAAGCCAGTTTCTTAAGGTATGTGATCGTTCTTGTTTTTTTCTTAGATCTACTTAGTTCTACTTCTCCTCTTCTCTCGGTTTCTTAGATCTACACTCATTATGGGTATATATAAGTGTGTGGATTCCAAATATGATGAGATTTGGTCTTGGTTGTGTTAGGAGAAGAGATATAAGGAGGATTCTTGGAGAATCCACCCGTCTTTCTTGTGCGTTCTTCGTTTGTTGGGGTTTTCTTCAAAAACCATTGAGGTATGGGATTCATGGCTTCTATTTATTTTATGTGAAACTATATCTTTAGCATGTTTTATCTCACTAGATGATAAGGGAATTGACATAATAAATACTTTTAACTGGATAAAGAAATTTTTATCGATCGTATGCTATTTCCTCTTGTTTTACTAGATAGTGTTATATCTATGCTTTCTTTTCTTAGCTATTTTTTCTTGATGGAAATTGGTAAAGAATGTAAACCGAGATAAATTGATAATTGTTTGGATAAAGATAAAGAGTCTTGAAAATGAATCTATTTATTGTTGTAATTTTATGTTAATCAAATTAGCGTAGTAATCATGTTTAATCATTTGTGATAGATTACTGGTTAGGTTTCCTGATGTTGGAACCAATGGTTTATAAATCTATTAATTCAAGATGGATGAATGGATTCGATTGTTCGATAATTACTTGTAGGGTTCTTAATTAACCTCTTGTTTGTTAGAGGGCCATAACCCAATTTATGTGATGGTTGTTTTTCTTGCTGCTTGTGTTGAGATGTGACCCTGGAGGGGTGTTGTGACATGTGGGGGAATAGAGGCCTTTTGGTTGTGGCGGTAGATGACACCTAGAGTGGCGAGATGCATTGGTTTATGCATGTGGGTGTTAGGGAGGACACCAGGGATGATGGAATGGGATGAATGTGATTTTTGGATGCTTGTTAATTTTGATTGGTTGTTTATCTGCTTTACTTTTCCCCACTACTCAAGGAAGCTGTTCTTACTTACCCTTCTTCTGAAAGAGGCAAAGACACGCGGGGTATGCCACGTGCTTTCCGTGTTTAGCTTCTCAAGGAAGGATGGGTATATTCAATTTATATAAGTGACAAAGACTCGACGAGTAGTACATCCACTAACCGTGTTGACCCCCCTTGTGTTTAGTAGCATATAATTTTTTTCTAGAATCCATGGGAAAGTGGGAAAGTATTTCTATAATGAATAATTGAATAAATGGTGTTAACCCATGGGGATGGAGGTTATGGAACATAATGACGAGGTTGTAATTTTGAAGGAACAACTGACTTTGGGTGTAATGCTAATGAAATTTAATTTGGAACTGTTCATGGATAATCAATGTTTAAAGAGTTAATTAACATAATGTGTAACTGATAAAAATGGAATGAATTAATCTAATAAAGCTCTTTAAATGGTTGTGTGTTTATAGGATACCTAGTATTAGAAGTAGCAACCCGGAGTATCAGAGACGTTAGCTGTAGTTGTGTCTAAGACTAGGTAATGCCCATAGTGTGGTAGTGAGATATATTATATCCTATACTTTTTGTGTTTTGATATGATACTCCACCCTGTCAGTAAGGGAAACTGACACCCCGGGGATTCTGAGCCCTGGGGGGGTGGTGTTTTCCCCAAAATTATGGTGGGAGGATGGATGAATAACTACCCCCTTTGGCACTGCTCTCTTCTATTGGTAGTTACTTGTGCTGGTAGGAACATTGGTTAGTTTTCCCCATATATGTGTGTAGAGGGTTGTAATGGCTTGTGGTTGTTCACACACATATATTCTGGATATAGATTTCTTTGGATTACTATAGGTGTAACATGTATAGGCTGTGATGGCTTGAGGATCCTTACTTGGTGTATGGGTTGTGATAGCTTGAGGTATAATACTCGACATATGATATACTTTATGCGAGCTATGGTGTCTCCAAGAAACTACCTAGTTACTTTGGTTTGTAGATGTGGTGGTTTTGTTGCACTAGGTGCATATTGTGGTTCTTCTCCCAGGTGTCTGCGGGCAAGCCTTTTTGGAGAGAGATGCTCAGGATGTGTGATGTTGGGGAAAAGCAGCAAACCAGTGGGGAAGTAGTAGTGGCGTACCCTTGATATTCTTTATTATATGATATATTATTGTATGTGTTACTTGGTGAGAGTATCCATGGTGAGGTTGGGAACTTAGTATACCTGTTTAGGTGATGAGTTAGTTTCACTTATTGTTCACTGTTCATTATCATGCTTTCTTAACTTTTCATGAGAGGCTACGGTGAGGATCCTAATGAGAATATTGTTATACTCACCCTATGTATATATAAACTGTTCTCAGGTCACTTTGAGCAGGTTGGGATCAAGCTAGTTTCTACTTCCTTGTGGTTGCACGAGCTATTCGGGCTTGTGGTTGCCGCAGTTTTTAATTTCTTTTGGGTACTTTCAGTTTTTCCCATTCAGTTGTAGTACTTTTGCATGTCATTTCATATGTGTACTTGGTTTTTTTTATATTAATGTCTATGTTGGAGTTGAATGGTGTCTATATTATCTCTCTCTTCTTAATGTTTTCTCTTAGAGGTTAATGCCTCCCATTTTGTGTGTTTCTTATACCCTCAGTGCTAGTCGCCTACCTCGGGCCTACTGGAGGCGGGACTCAGGGGTCATTATATTCCATTTCACATTGCCGACCCATGAGGGGTACACTTTGTGGGGAGGGGGTTGTGACATAGTGTAAGTATCTTTTTACCTAAACATATTTTTCACTGGATGTCTTTGTATGTTTATTGGAGGATCAACATGGATTTTATAATGTACCAGTGTATTTGTGATGCTCAATATACATTAATAATCAATAAAAATCATTTCATCATTTGTTTCATCAAGATGGGGGTAAGTGACATTGTTTTGAGCACATATGTGATTTGTTTTACCTATATATGTGTGTCTTAGTGAGATTATGTGTTATATTCTCCTAAAATTTTTGTGATGAAACACTCTTTGAATTTTAGTTAAATCTATAGGATGAATATTTATTCATAATTTAGTGAAAGCATGAGTAAAAATCAAAATTACTATCCAGAATAAAAGAATGATTTATTCATATGATGATTTTGCTATGATATTCATGGAAAAACATCATAACCCAACACATGATCACAATTCAATATGAGATGAGGATAGAACTATATGATAGAGAATCATGTGTTTTTTATTGAGTTCAATGCCAAAAAATAAGATGCAACATCACAGTTTCACGAATCCATGCTTATGTATAAATATCGAGAGATTTCGAAGCCATGGATTTTGTGGAAGTTTTAAATGATGATGAAGAAGAAAATAATAAAATATTTTGATAAGATAAATAACCAAGTATTTAGTAAGATTTATCAAAAAAAATATGAATAAATATTTTACTTGATGTTTATGAGTTTGAATGAGTCAAATACTTAAAAAATCCTTAGCGAAATCCATAACTATTATGGAAAAAACATTCATGCAATCTTTGGTGAATATATATGGTTTAAAAAGAAGAATATAAGTAACAAGGATATTAATTGAAGAGAATAGATACTATTTTAGATTAAAGAAGAACAACTGAGAAAAATTGTAGTATATTGATATGAAAGAAAGAAGAAGAATACCAATATATATGGAGTCTGTGTGGAGGCTCATACATTCATTAGTGATCATTCTTAAAACAGGGTTGTTTGTTACATTTATTTTAATTGGTTGGTTCCAATAGCTATATGATTTATATGACACACCCTTTCTTGATTTCATTTCGATAATAAAAAGATAGTTTTGTACATGGGATCATAACAGTGAATCACCCCACTCTCAGTGCGCCTCACCCTTCATGTGATGAAATAACAATACACAATTTTGTTTTTAAAAACATTCTTTAATTCACTTGTATAATTAAATAACTTGAAAAAAAATTGAGAAATTAATTCAATTACCATTATTATAAAATATAATAACATTACTGAATTAATTTACTTTTGATTATTCACGTGGATATCCACTAGTCCCCATATATGGGTCCCACTTTGTTCTAAATTCTAATTTATATGAATTGGTGGAACATGAAAATATACTTAGTGTGTGACCTTCTTAGACCTCATCTCAATAGCAGTGATTCCAACTCACAGAACAATATCTATATATTGAATCACATAATGTCACCTAAATAAATTAAGCATAATCCATAGTTATGAATACCTCCTATGAATACTTACCATGTAATATAATCACTTTGTCTCGATACATCATCAAGTAGGATGAATCACATGTTTCATAAACCCATATGATGGATTTTTAATTTTTTGATTTTATATAAATGAACTTATCATTAAAATACCATGGACTTGGAATTAATCAGTAAGTTCCATTTCCATCAAAGGTCTAGAGATATCAACATCCATCAATTCGGAATAGGAACCTCCTTTGTTGTATTATTCATTAATCATATATACCTCATGATTCACAAAACATATAATAACTCACCATGAGAATATGTCATCATGGTTTTAATCAACACATCAAAGTACTTGAATCATGATATTCAATAATAATAACATCAAGTTAAAGGAAAATTAAAAACTTCTATAGATAGGAATATCAAATGAAACATAAACCTATTGAATTCCTATGTTGGGTTTGTTCTCATAACCTCAACTATTATTGATTACCAAGGGAGATATTTATGAGAACAAGTCCAAATATATTATGAGTCCTATACCCTTAATAGACTATATCATCATTTTCTAGTCAAATGATGTAATTTGACCATAGAACATATATTTTAGAATATTTCCATAATATTTTATAGTTATTATAATACCAAGGAACTTCTATAGAATTTTCAATGCGACAAATACTATAAAGACACAATCAAGTTAATGTTAAATAGAAGAAAAATCATCATGTGACAAGTTTTTGATTAATATCCAGCACCATTAATATATAGGTAAGCAAAAGTAAAAATTAGTTGATTCTAGGGAACCATCTCAAATATATTTACACTTAAATTAGATCCAAATGAAAATTATATCACTGGTTATCCTTACCTGATGAACATGTTTTTATTTTTTTTACTATACATGTCGATCCTACCATGATTCAAAAGCAATTATACTTACCAAGCCCTTATTTCTCTAAGAAAATACATCAAGGGATAATAACACCATGAATATCCCTTTTGACATATATCATCCCAAATATATTGGATAATTCCA
This sequence comes from Viscum album, assembly GCA_963277665.1. Classification (NCBI taxonomy): domain Eukaryota; kingdom Viridiplantae; phylum Streptophyta; class Magnoliopsida; order Santalales; family Viscaceae; genus Viscum; species Viscum album. The sequence continues at coordinate 1,145,417,415 of OY728142.1, read as the reverse complement.
TTGTTTAAAGTTCACCATAATTTTATTTCACATTATTTCCTAGGTATATCTCCAAAATATTGAACCACTTGTTTAGCTTCATCAGAAGCTGCAATGTACTTGGTCTATATAGATATTGTAACCATGGGATGTAATAATTTGTATCCTGTATATTACCTTAACCTAACTAAAATCTCATATCAAAATGATCTAATTGAATTATAATTTTTTATCCCCTTGAAAACTAGTATTCTAGTTTCTCTAACAACCATGTACTTGTTTAGTTCTATTTTCTCAAGCATCGTTGGATATATTATACTATCAACCTATCTAGTTATCCTAGCTATGTTTGATATTCATCCACTATGATTCACTAATGAAAAATATAAAACATATTTACATATCATGAAATTTTTTATATATTTACAATATACTCTTATGAATATATAGTTATTTTACCATACGAATATCCTCTTGTGTTTTCACATATCAACTGGGGAGACTTAATGCCATGTGAAACTAGTTATTTTTTATTAATAATTGTTCCATATGGTATTTTCTAATAAAATGTGAATACAATTACTATGAATTAAAATAACATACCCTAAAATCCACCCATGTAGTTCAAGTTACCTATAAATCGGGTGATACATTATGTAATTCTTGGAGAAATTATATTTAGACTTCATTAACTACAATACTAACAATTTATTTTCCATATGTTATAAAAAATATCTAAATGGGAAAAAATAGTTTTTATACTAACCACTTGTTGGTAGAAAGAACACATTCATTGAAAAAATAATCTAGGGTCATCATACTTTGTTTAATCCATAAGTATATCCCATAAAATTTCATATCTTATTGGGTTTCATTAGTGTCATTAACTCTTTCTGGTCATTTCATATAGATATCAACCATATGGTTTCCTCTAAGGTAGATGATATGGATATCAAATTTCCATTGTAATAATCACATGAAGTTTCTACCACAAGTATAATTCAAATTTATTTAAGCATAAAAACATGATATAAATAATTGATCCTTATTAGCACCACTCTTTTAAAACCCATTTATAATTTCTCTTGAATACCCACTAATGATGTTTTATCCACTGGAGAAACTAATAAATTATAGAACTAAATTTTCATACATGATATCCATATTTTAATTTTTAAAATCATTTAAAATATAGCTAGATTAACTTATCCACCCCATATCATTCATTAGTCCCATTGAATAATATATCACATATTTTGGTGAATATAAAACAATCAATTTAGTTTTTAACTTTCCTTTTTAGTATACGTCTTTGGAAAAATTCCTCCCACCATGACTAGTAGAGTATCACATTTCTATTAAAAATCATTCATATGGATCCTAGGATTCATTAAATTCTATATTTCCATCACTATCTCTAAGGGAATTGTTCTTCCTCAAATATGTATAGTAATATTTGACCAATAACATTCAAACATTATGATTTAATATCTGAAACCTATACATGATAATTAACAGAGATTCACTTTCTATTTCCTTTGATGTTTGTTTTTAACTACAATCAAATATGAATAAATGGTTCCCATATCACACCCAAGGCTCTGACATAATTATCTCCCATCAAATAATATTTTATATAATATCCATGAGTTAAGGTAGATATAATATGGTTATATTTTACATTTAAAATTGTAAAACATGTCTTGGAAAACCCTTAAAGACTATAAATACATATAAAACTCATCCCTGATATTGTTTGAACTCTTATCAACTCTATTACGTGAATAATGTAATGTGATTTTGGGAAAATCAATAATCAATATGCAATGATTGATTATTTCTTGGTTAGGATACACTCCTAAAATCTCGCTCAAAGAATATAATATCTTCTTATGAAGTTAATTTATTTTCCACCAGCAATTCTTAAATCTTCTTAACAAAATATCATAGAGGGTAGGAATTTAGCTATGGGTTTACTTTATAATAATTAAAGTAATTAAACTAACGTAAAACTATAAGCTAAGTGGACTACCTTTATTTCTAAAGGGTTATTTGTCTAAAACATAATAATAAGTTTTTTTGTATACCTAATGTGTTATCTCATGAGATAGTAAACACATTTTCCTAGATGAAAAATTAACAACTAATATCAGTTTTATTTGAATAAGAATTGTCTTACCAAAACTGTGTATGAGTCTTATATTTTATATTCATCATTTCTTATTGATGATTCAACTATTGTGGAACTATTAAGTATTAAGTAACACAATAACATTCACTTTAAATAAAATAAATAATCTTTGTGTCCAACTAGAAACAATTATAAATTTATTTGTAACACTAAATAAAAAACAATAGTTTGACAAGAATCAATCCACTAAGTAATATAAAGGTTTTTACTTCCCAATGCGAATATAGAGAGTTACATTCCTCGTCTACTAGGATAATTCACCTTACTTAATGTAATGTTTTTGAACATCCTTATTTCAGATAATTAAAACAACAACACTATGTGAAATGATGAATATACCTGAATTACAAGCTTCATATAACTTATTTTCAATTCATTATAGTTTCTCTTTCATTGATATTTCTATTCATAAGAAAATAAAATAGCCTACTTTTCAATAATCTTTCCCTGAATCTTTTGACTTTGGAAAGATGTTGTAAAAAACCATTTAATTTGAAATAGTTCTGGACTTACAATCCTTTTCATTCACTTTTAATATCATAATTAAGAGAGAACATTATTTCCAACAAACCTTAACTTTCAAGTGAATAATAAACAAGAGGTTTGTGAGTAGTTTGTCTATAATTTTCATCATTTAATTCTAGATAAATATGGATAACTTGGTAGAAAAAGATGATAATATGATATTAATTAAAAATTTATTATCCATATAGAAGCCCAAATTCACTAACTATTAAATTTACTTCAACATTTTGATGATATGGTCACTAGATAGGTATATATCTCCCAATTTACATTGATAAATTGAAATGATAGTCTAATTTATCTTAAGACTCTTTTCTCCTTCTCAAGAGATAAGAAATGAGATATCATGGAACATGCATCCATGTATTTATGTCTCTTATTTAGCTAAATGGACTAGTCGATAAAAATTATGCCACAAATATTTGAAGCATCTTCCATGAATCTATTATATGCATTATTCTCACCTATTCTCACTACTGAGGTGGAAGATTGGGAATAGTGGACTTCAACACATAGTATAAATATTCCTATAGTAGTGTAGGGTATAAATGGCCATACTATTCTTGCAATATTTATTCGTAATTAAATTTTCTTTGTATATAAATTATTATATTATTCCCTTGTGTTTTATTTCCATTTATACATTAATTAAAATTAGATTTTAGTACGTTCTCTTAATTACCGATATGTGACATAATAGATTTTACCTATTAGTCTCCCACAAATAGAATCTCAATAGCCTTCACAATTAGATATAAAATATATCATCTCATTGATATTACAGTGTAAAGGATCCATATTTCCATTCTCATAACCTAGGAGAGGTCCTTGTATAAATTACATAAAGTTATTTATGTAGGTGGTTCTCCAAAACTGCATTAGCATACAACTAATTGATCCACCAAGTTAACTCTAAATCCTGAAATTATAAACTTAGATTTACCCAAAAAATTCTTATTAGTGACAAAAAGTCTTTTGAAGGTGATAAAACTTTAATATGAATTAGGTAAAGTTGAACCAAAACTTTTATTAGAAATCCATGATAAATGAAAGTGTCTCGATGAGGGCCATGCTAAACTCTTTGATCTATGTTTTTATTCTAAATCATGTAAAGGAAGGATATACCAAATTAATATTTATTTGAGCGATTTTATATCCTTTTCCTAAATATTTTTTATTTTATCCTTTTATATTCTTATTAATATTATATGGAGTTACATAATTAATTAACCATGTATTGATAAGATAGTTTTTTCACAATCCATTTAATTCTACTGGAGACTAAAATATAATTTAATTTTTAAATATTTTTTACTATGTGATCATACTCACATTTTAACTACGCATAAATATAAACATTCATCGTGCATTTATTTTTTTATCTTCACGTGCTTGTTAACTACTCATATATAATCCAAGTATTCACATAATTAACCATGTGAAAACCAAATAAATAAATAATGTTTTGATCTTAAGTTATTTTCTACTGGTTCATACATTATGTATATAATAGATCAACTTATACCCTTAGATAATACCTTGAGTCCCATCCTGACTCGTATTATAATTCCTATCAAACTCCCTTACATTTTTCATATTTGGTTACATGTCAAATCTTGGGTCGAACTGTATTCTTGAAAACCGCTATGATATTTACAATGTATACAGTCATTTATGTGAGGGGAAATCAATATTTAGGAATTACATTTTATTATTAAAATGTGTACATTTAGGTTATTGTGGGCCGTGTATGGATGGATTATGAGGTGACCCACATGGAATCGCCATTGTTATGAAAAAAACCTTCTGATTTTTCTATAATTTAAAACCCTCAATCAAATTGAGGGGGAGTATATGTGAACATAAGTGGATTTTTTCACCCACAATCAAAAAATTTCTCACTTTATTTTGTAATTTTTTAGGTTGTGTGTCTATGCACAAAAAACCACCATGTTGAACTTACTTTTACCTAGTGACACAAATTAGGAAATGCTTCTCTAACTACAACATTTCGTGCCAATGACCCCCATTCTGGTGATCACACACACACACATGTATTAATTTTTTAGTTTTATAAAACCAAGAAAATTTCTAATTCCCATTTCATAGTGGTTTGAACTCGGATCAATGCACCGTCAATGTTATTGGGACCATATCAAAACCATCTATTCAAATTATTTCAAATTTAATTGAAATTTTCACTTAAATACTTTCACAACCACTATTATACCATTGAAGGTGCCCGGTATGATGTGAAATCATGAAGGAATGTAAATTTCTAATTTCTAACATTGAAGTTATCATTAGATTCTTGATTTGGCATATAGATACTTGATTCATTCCAAACATCATGTGAAATTAAATTTAAGTATGAATTTGAAATAAAAACAACACCTTGGTGGAATGGCATGATATTAGTGATATTTTCACTTATATTGATCGTTTTATCTAAAACAACCAAACTATATTTCCTCTCGATTTTCCACACATTTACCACAAAAGAGTTAATATTATGATTTTATTCTTAGGTGCTATAATGATAAATAAAAGTCCATACAATTATCTTACAATCACAATTATATAATTTGATAGATTCCCAAACATGGACCAATACATTATTGATCTTTATCTCCCTAAAAGATAGATATAAGGTAGAAGAGGAGGGGAAAACTCTATTTTTTTTAAAACATTCCACCAAACTATTTATAAATAAAAATGTTCTTGAATAGTTAAGTTTTACTTTCCAAATTTGTATTTAGAAACTTTGAAAAGTTAAACATCTTAAACCATACCAAAATGAAATTAATAACTAATTAAACATGTTATTACCATCATGATTATTTTGTCACTCATTGATGAAACTATTATATTATATGTGATGAAACTTGAGCCATTAACTTATATTGTACCTCCCATAATTATTTAACAAACCGGGAATGTGTAATGTTTAATAGAAAAAAACAATTTCATCTTATATTAACTTATATAACAAAATAACAAGTGAATACCTAGAGAAATAAATTCAATTCTCATTATTATAGAATATGATAAAATAATTCAATTACTTTACTGGTATTTTTTTACTTGGATATCAACTGGTTTCAACATTTTGTAACATCCTGTGTCTATACCGGAGTACAAATTTCTAATGGAATTTGAATCTTTGAGTTTAATTGGAAGTTAAATTTTCTATTGGAGATTCAGAAGAGGGTTATAAGGAATAAAAAACCTCCAAATTGGTTTTTTAGACAATGTTGGTGGCTTGGAAGATATACTAGGGGCTTGGAAGAGCCTCATGAGAGGTTAGGTGGCTATTACAGCTAAAACTGTGTTAGTTACACCGGTGATCTGATGGTGTCTGGTAGTATTAGATTCTACTTCCAATGGCCACCGACTCTCTAGTGGGTTTTAAAAAGGTAAAAACAATATTGTAATGACACGGTCATTTGTAAATAAAATTCCCTTTATTTTAATGTCTTATGGATATAGAAAAAACATGAACTCTTTTTATTATTCTTATTGGGTTCAAATAAATTTTAAGTATCCCTACTGTTGAAAAAATAGCCATTGAATAGTGATCACATGACGGATATAAATATAAGGTTTTTAAAAAAATACCTTCGATAGAGATAAAGGAGAGGATGGCCTAATCCAGTAGACTCGGGCCTTCCAAAGCTCATTTATCAGATCTCAGAAATTAGTTTGCATCACTGGGATTTTCTCTTGACCAAGCCCAATCCTAGATTCAACACGTTAATCTTGAATAGAATGTCCTACGGGAGAAGTTCTTATTAATAGAGATTAACACCCAGGCGATGTTATCTGATCCTCCCCAAGAGTCTATCACCATCACACACCTTACCCATAGGTATTATGAGGGTATTTTAAGGGGTTATATAACAAGGTATTAGTAACTTATTGGGTAATCCCTTTCTATAAATAAAGGTATTATTCAATCAATTCCTTTATAATAATAGTCTTTCTTAAAAAAATAATGAATTTGATAAAATGACTATTTGGGTAAAAATGATACTTTTGGAAAATATATAAATTATTATATTAAACTATGGTTTTTATTAATAATATTGTAAGAAAAATTCTTATAAATTATGATTACATTAGTTCCTTATCTGTAAATGATCAGGTAATGATTTTAATAAAAGTGATATTTTTTATATGATAAAACATAAAGTGTATTTTTAAAGAATTTATTTTAAATAATTTTTGAATTTTTGAAATAATTAATATTTTAATAAAATATTATTATCAAAATACTTTTATAAATAATAAATTATTGTATATTTTTAGGAAGTCAAATGTAATTTTTATTATAGTTTCAAAACTAGTTATGTCAAAACCTTTGAATTTTCAATAAACGTCAGTTTTCATTTTAAAAGTGAAAATTTACATATTTAGAAAATTATTTAGATAAAATGAATACTATTTTTGGAATCAGGACATCAAAATTATCCAATCGTTAATTTTTCAAAATTTTCTTAGATAATGGAATTTTTGGGTAAGAATTAAATAACATATAAATAAAATATGTTTTTTATGAAAACATAATAACCCCAAATAGATGTAATAAATACAATAATTGGTATTATAATCCCAGTATTTGTTTTCCCATTAAAATAATGTGATTTTAGATTTTTTTTACTTATTTTATAAATCCTTAGGGAATCCTCTAAAGTGTATAATATATCTTATGATTTTAAATTAATTTATTTAATAATGTGACTAACCTCCACATAAGAAAGGATAATGTTTTAATTTTTTCAGACATTAGACTTATAAAATAATGTTTCCAATTCTATTTGAAAATAATCATGGTAAAAAATGGGTTGTTTTGTGGTTTTGAATAATTAATTATATAGATTTTAAAATCTATGTTTGTGAAATATTAAAGAATTCCCCTATCATTTCCTATACAGACCCACCCAACCTCCCACTTCTCTTCACTAAAAATCCTTGTATAACATCCCTACTCTGTTCTACCCTCTATATAATCCTCCTAAGGTGACCCAATCTTTTAATAAGCACCTCTTAAATCTTTTGAAGTCACACACTCAAGTAAGGGTTTCCTTCCTTTCTCATTTTTATCGAAGTTTCCTTATATTTTTTAACATTTTTATTAATTAAAAATGATGGGGTATGTTTTAATACATCCCCCATACTTCCCTTATTATGTTTTCATAATGGGAGACCTCTTTCCCTATCATTAATCCCTCCCATGTACATCTGCTACCATACCAAAATTTAGTAAGTGTTATTCAATTTCTCCTCTTTCTTCACATTTATTTATTATGTTACAACTTCTACTTTAAAATTCTTTGTGTTGAGACATGTGTCTATATGACCCCTTACTTTAAATTTCATTTATATACATTTAGGTACCCCTTTATCTCTCATCAAACATTTTTTATGAATTTTACGGCATACCGTTAGGCTGCCAAAACTACACTGTGATTTCCATGCAAAAATCATCATGTAGTGAATACAATGCCCATTTATCTACCAAGGGTATTCATATTTATGATCATATACTTATTTTTTATATACATTAATGTATTTATTACACATTCCTTTATCATGGAATAAATGATGATGTTGAATTAATCCATGTTATATGATTTATGTTTCACACTTAAGCATGAGATTGAAATGATTATGAAGGGTGCATCCTGATAGTGCTCCAATGCATTGGGTAATGTTTAGTATCATGATACATCATATTGGGATAGTGATTAACCTACTTTACTTTTAGGAAATTTGTCCACCATGTTGGGACATGGATTTACCTGATACCTTTATATTAATGATGAAATGTTTTATATTGTTACCACATTTCTAGTGTATTGTCCCGAGCCTTTTACATATAACATTATATGATTTTAAGTATAATTATACATCATATTACAATCCACATACCATTAAGTCTAGTGTCTTGGAAGACTAGGTACGTAGAGCATAAAACATGGGGACAAAAAAAAAATTATTTAATCTCTATAAAAAGATCCTAACTTCCTTTGAGACCTTACATCTGCATAGGGTACCTTGGGGAACACATGATCAAAGGGATGAGCTAAAAAGCCGGGTAAGGGAATGAATATAAGGAATCATCTTAAGAACATGTGTTAGGAGGAATGATATAATGATATGAAAAGAATGGAACATATAAAATAATATCAAATAAGCATGGTATCATATAAACATGGAATCATATAAATGTGGAAGAATCATAAAAAATATCCTTATTATGGGTCAAGGCTAACCACCAATCCCATTTACCATTTTGTTATAAGTCAAGGCTAACCCCCAATCCCATTTCCCTTTTGGTTATGGGTCAAGGCTAACCGCCAATCCCGTTTCACATCACATCTCATGAGACTTAACTTTCCCCAATGCATTGGAGTGCTATTTGGGTGCACCCAACTCAAAATTTTCACGAATATTCTTTCCAAATAAATAATCATATATAATAAACCATACATAAACATACGAGTACACATGGAGAGAATTGGGTACTGCAATCAAGATATAAAGCATAACCTATGGGTGTATCACAAAATTGTCCATGAAAGAAAGACATTAGAACACACATGGAAGTTCATAAGGTAAAAAATTCATATAACATGGTAAGTGATGTCAAATATAAGTGACAACATATAAGAAATGTATTTAAGAAACACTAGCATTAAAAAAAATTTGTTTAGTTTTAAGAAAAATACTATAGAGCCTTTAAAATCGAAAAGAGGAAAATCTTTTATATAAAACCAGAATTGAACCAAGACAGTTTTCATAATAAATAGACTGATTTTATAAAGACCATTTTGTCTTAAAAATATGATATAGTGCACATAAAATTAGGTAAAAATTTGGGATGTTCCCTTAAAATAGGTTTTCTTATCGAGATGTTCTAAGGAGGGAATATTTTAAAAACATGTATATCCCCGAAAGAAATGATGAAAGGGACTTTATAAATTAATTTTGTAAAACTAACCAAAATTTAGAAGAAGCACATAAATAGATAAGATAAATCCATTTTTATATAATGAAATATAATACAACCTGAAATAACAAATGTGGTTTGGGTAGAATTCGTTATTTTTTATCGGCATGGCGTCGGGTGTACCTAAGAGGGCTTGATGAGAGAGAAAAGGTGTTTATCATCACTTATAAAATATGAGTGCAGTATGGGGGAGGTGTAAAAATATAACCCACTACTTATTATTACCCATAAAAATGAATAACATATAGGACAATCTCGATTAATAGAGAGATGGAGAGGATCCCTTACATTAAGTACGGTGGTGTTCTCCAACGGTTATTAATGACCTCTTGAGTTTATCTTCTTTCAGAACCTCTTAAAGGGAATGTTTTTGGTTTTTTTAAGAGACTAGGGAATGTTAGACTTGGGGGAGGATCTTGGGGATAGATATGGGAAGAATATTGGCAAGGCACAAGGCTTGAGAGGAGTGGAGAGAAGAGGGAGTGAGGGGGGTTTTATATTGGATGAGAGGAGGGTTTTCATAATTGTTTAATTATTAGTTTAATAATTTAGCTTAAGACCAGTAATAGTGGTGATTCCAAGACCAAGAATAGTAATAAACGCATGTTACTTCCAACCAATTGGGCTTACATTAACAGATCATCATCAATGACTCAATAAATCCATTATTTAGCATTTATCGTAAATTGTCGTATTTTACTATTCATAAAAAATTCAAGTATTTTAGAAAAATCCCAAAAATTCACCCGAACCATTTTTCAACATTTACAATATAAAAATGAAATCCATGTTTCAAAAATAATTTTCTAAATATGAATATTTTAATATTTAATTAAACCCATAATTTATTAAAAAACCAGTTTTAAAACATTCATTTACTTATTATAAAATATAGGTTCATCATAATTTCACTGGAATATTATTTTACTATCATATTTATGGTTACTATTCATTAGGGTATATCACTATTCATAAGGGTATGTTACTATTCAAAAGGGTTGGTTACTATTCACCAAAAATTATATTTTTCTTATCGGACTCCAAATATCATACTGATCACAACTTTGTATGTTAGATTTTCGAAATTCAAATCACAGAAGTGACAAACTTATCTTTAAAGGTCAATAAACACTTATTAGTTCATTATGTAGTAATTTCAGGACATATTTATAAGAATGGAATTTCCATTTATAAAACATTGAGTCGTTACATTCTTCCCCCTTATGATAATTATCCCTTGAAATTATAAATTGTAAATAGGTGTGGGTACTTCTCCTTCATTTCCTCCTCTAGTTACCATGTTGCCTTTTCGTAAATATGGTTACACAATAGTACCTTGACCAGGTGAGTAGTACTGTTATGTTGAAATTTATCTCTATGATCCACGATATTCACTGGCTACTCATCATAAGAAAGATAATCCTCCAACTGTACCACCTCTAAAGAAAGTACATGTGAAGGGTCTGGTATGTACTTTCCTAAGAGTGATACATGAAATACATCACATACTTTCAACATGGTAGGTGGCAGTTCCGGTTAATAGGCCACAACTCCGACTCGATCAAGGATCTCGAAGTGGCCGATATACATGGAACATAACTTTCATTTCTTCCCAAATCTCATGACCTTCTTCCACAAAGATATGCGCCTAAATACCATGTTTCTAACTTTGAACTCAAGGTCTCATTAATGTTTATCTGCATAACCCTTCTGTCAACTTTGGACTTCCTGGATATGTTGCTAAATGGTTTTCAACTTCTCCACCATTTCTTCAACCATTTCAGTTTCTAGTAGCTTACTCTCACTGAATTCATCCCAACATGTCGGTGTTCTACACCTTTTCCCATAAAGGGCATCATGTGGTGCCATTCAGATGCTCAAGTGAAAACTTTTCTTGTAGGAGAATTCAACTAGTGGAAGATGTTGGTCCTATCCTCTTTTGAAGTCCATAGAACATGATCTCAACATATCTTCCATTTTCTAAATATTTTGCACATATTGGACATCAAATTGAGGATGATAGGTCATATTGAAGTTCAGTTCAGAGCTTAGAGCATGTTGAAAACTTTTCTAGAACATTGAGGTGAATCATGGTTCATGATCAGATACAATAGATAGTGGTACTCTGTGTATCCTTACCACTTCCATGATGTAAATCCATGCAATTTGATCTAATGAGAAGTCCTCTCTAATTGTGATAAAGTGAGATGTCTTTGTAAGACGATCCACAATAACCCACATAACATTATTTCCTCAATATGTCCTTAGAAGTCCAGTGACAAAGTCCATGGTAATGTTGTCCCACTTCCACGTTGGTATGGGTAGTGGTTGACTCACCCCCTTAGACTTTTTCTTATCATCCTTCACTTATTTTCATACTATGCACTTTTATGTATATTCAGTAATATCCCTTTTCATATTGTCCCACCAAAAGTTTTCTCGGAGATCTCAATACATCTTTGTGCTGCCTGGGTGGATAGAGAAGTTCAAGCTATGTGCATTATTCAAAAGCTCATTCTTTATCTATGGATCAGATGGTACACGTCTTCATGACGCAAATCTTACAACTCCTTCCTCATCCACCTTAAACTCTAAGGATTCCCCATTTTTGATAGCTTCCACCCTTTTCCTAATTTTCACATCTTTTCTTTGAGAATCATTTATTTTCACCATGAGTGATGGTTGAGAAATAATTTGATAAAGGATTGATGATGTTCCAACATTAATGATTCCCATGTCCAACCTTTGAAAATCTAAGAAGATCAGATCCTTTTAAATTATCATCATTGATAAAGATGCGAGATCCTATCTACTTTGAGCATTCGCCACCATATTTTCCTTATAGGGATGATAGTTGATTTGAGCAGTAATAATCCTTGATGATATCTACCCATCTTTTTTGGCACATGTTAAACTTTTTCTATGTGAATATATATTTGAGACTCTTGTGGTTAGTATATATCTCACACTTCTCCCAATAGAGATAATGCCACCAAATTTTCAACATAAAGATCACAACCGCCAACTCCATATCATGAGTGGGATAGTTTTTCTCATGGATTTTAAACTTCCTTGAGGCATAGGATATCACTTTATATTTTTACATTATCACATAGACTAAGCCCTTCTTTGAATAATCAATATACACCACAAAGAGTTCTCTACTTGTTGGGAGTGTGAGTACTGGTGTAGTGATAAGCCTTTTTTTCAAATCCATGAAACAGTCTTCACATTCCTGAGTCCAAAAAAACTTTACTCCCTTCCATTTCATCTTGGTCATTGGGTATAAAAATCATGAAAAGTTCGTCACAAATCTTCAATAATACCCAGATAGACCCAAAAAGATACGGATCTCTATTACAATAGTTGGTCTGGGCCACTCTTCAATTACCTTTGTTTGGGAAGGGTCTACAGATATCCCTTTAATAGTGATAACAAGCCCCAATAATGATACTTCCTCCATCCAGAACTCACATTTACTATACTTTTTATACAAATTCTCCTTTTTCAAAGTCTTTAACACAGTATTCAAATGCTCCTCATGTTCCTCCTTGCTCTTGGAGTATATCAGAATATCATCAATAAATACTACCATAAATTTTTTGAGCTAATCTCTAAAGACTCTATTCATTAAATCCATGAAAATTTATGGATCATTTGTGAGTCTGAAGGGAATCACTATGAACTCATATAGTCCATACCTTATTTTAAAGGAAGTCTTGGAAATATCTTCCTTCCTCACCTTTAGTTGGTGATATCCCGACTGAAGGTCCACCTTAGAGAAATAACTATCCCCATGAAGCTGATTGAGCAATTCATCTATCCATGGAAGGGGATACTTGTTCTTTATCATTATTTTATTGAGTTCATGATAATTAATGCAGAGGCGCATTCATCTATCCTTCTTCTTGACGAAGAGGACTGGCGCACCCCACAATGAAGCACTTAAGAATATGAAACCCTTCTCCAGATTCTCCTATAACTGCTTCTTCAACTCTTTCAACTCTACAGTGGCCATTCTATAAGATTTCTTTGATATATGTAGAGATCTAGGAATAATTTCAATTTAGGACTCATCCTCTTGGTCAGAAGGAAGACCAGACAACTCTTCAGAGAATACATCTGTGTAATACCTCACGATGGGCATGTATTCAAGCATGATTCTCTCCTTTGTCTCAATCATTTGAACTAGATATACTTACTCACATGGCAGAAATATCCACACATGAGATGATGATTCTAAAGGAGATTCATCTTCCTCCTTACACTTGTAATGAATTGGAGGATGCTTTAGGATGTGAAAAGTGATATCCCTTTCCCGAAAGTGGATGTTGGGTTTGTATAAAGATAGCCAATTCATGTACATGATAGCATTGAACTCCACTAAAGTAAGTATGAAGAGATATTCTCGGAGGTTCAGTCCAAAAAAATTAACTAGGGAGGTGTTATAAACCATGTACGCAATGGTTTTCCCATTTTATATTCTCATAGATAACTTTTCATCCAAATTTTGAGGTGGTGTTTGAATAGTTCTAATAAACTTTCAAGACATGAAAAAATGCGTAAAACCATAATCAAATATTATGTTTTCTATTCTTGAATGAATAACTAAGGTAACTATCACCACATGATTTTCTGGATCCGCCATAGTAGTAGTGATAACATAATCCCTTACTTGTTGCCTTGGAGTTCATTGTCAATTGCCTACAACAACCCTCATCTTAGGTAAATTGTTCACATAATGCCTGTGCTCCTTTCAGTTGTAACACTACACCATAGTCTGAGTGTTTATTTGAAACTTCCTTTTTTCTTCCACATTAGTGGGATTCTTTATATCCTAGCATAAGTTCTTGGATATATGATCAAAATTTCCACATTTGAAGCAATTCTTTGTTCCCTTTAGGTAGTTACTGGAATTCTTCTTCCCGCAACTTTTAAAAGGGGAAATGTCTGGATTCTTTCTCTCATGGGATTTGTTCGATGAACCACCCATGTAGTTATAAATTTTCTTATTCTTGTCACTAGGCCCATGAGACCACCGATAGTCTCCAATTTCCATTTCAACCTTCAGAAAAAAATGGATAATCTCCTCATAACTTTCGAAGTCTTGAATCACCAATGATTTTCATAGACTTCGATTTAGTCTTCTAAATAAGTGATATGCATTTCTTTTAGTGTTCATGAAAAAGCCATAGGTGTACCTTGAAATCATTGTGAAGTTTGCTTCATACACCCTGATGGACTCATCTTACTTCTTCTTGAGTCCGAGGAACTATCTTTCCATCTTGATATGGGGG
This sequence comes from Viscum album, assembly GCA_963277665.1. Classification (NCBI taxonomy): domain Eukaryota; kingdom Viridiplantae; phylum Streptophyta; class Magnoliopsida; order Santalales; family Viscaceae; genus Viscum; species Viscum album. Next base: position 1,145,402,411 of record OY728142.1, on the reverse strand, counting down.
GTTTGAGGAAAATATTTTTTGAAAAACATCCTTTTGAATTCCTCCAAATCCATGGAATCAATTTACTCTGGGGACTTTGTATTCCTAATCAGTGTCCACTACTGATCAACTTCCCCATCAAAATGATAGAACTCCAGTACAACTTTCTCTTCTTCCGAGCACTGGGGAACAGAGAATATATTTTCAATGGAGTTAATCCACTATTCCACAAGGATGGGATCATAAGATCTTCTAAACATGGGAGGACATTTCTGCATGAAGTATTCTATGTCAACATGCTCTTTCCATAGAGGAGGAGGGTGTTTTGCATGATTCAAGTTATTATTCATAACTTGATCCAGCTGATCAAGTACTTCCATGATGTTTTGAGCGCCCCCTCCCATCATATCAGGTATATCATTAGGTAAATATTCACATTTCCTATCACATTGGTTGTCGGAACGTGTTCTTCTATTTCCCTCCATTAACTAAGAAAAATAACATATAATTAGAGGGCTTGAATACTTAGCTATTGAGTATAAAAAGGAAACTTTGAACATAAAAGGATAAACTTATAAATAAGAACTATATCCTAAATTATGGTTCCTCAGGTTTAAATATAGGTTATCCTCAATATATTTCTTGACTTATATTCTTATGGGATTCCCCCCCCCTTAATAATGGTTTGTACTATGCTCATGAATCTACCAAATCATATCCCTCAGCAGTGTCATAACCATGAGTGCAACAGGGCCCATTGTCGTGCACCATTTCCTATTCAAGTCTATCTCAAAATGGTGTTTTCAGGTTTTACCCCTATATACATCTATTCCAGAGCTACCTCTACCTACTAGTATCCAGACAGGGATGCATTTTCTTGATAAACCACTTACTCAATACTCACTAAAATTGAAGAATGCTTTCTTATACTCAGTATCATCCATATGGTTCTCACTAAGGATATCTATTCATAATCTCCAAAAATAACTAGACCATACTCTAATATTAGGTGTAGTGACCCTAGCCTTTTACATATGACATTAAATTATTTTAAGTATAATTATACATCAGAGTACAAGCTAAGGATCGTTAATTCTAGTGTCTTGGAAGACTAGGTACATAGAACATAAAACTTGGGGCTACAAAAAACACTTCTTTATTTAATCTCCATAAAGGGATCCTAACATTCCTTGATCCCTTACATCTTCATAGGGTACCCTAGAGAACACATGAACAAAGGGATGTGCTAAAAGCCCTAGCAAGGGAATGAACATTAGGATACTCTTAAGCACATGAGTTAGGAGGCTTGGCGTAATGATATCCAAAGAATGAAACATATGAAATCATATCATATAAGCATGGGATCATATAAACATGGAATCATATAAATGTGGAATAATCATAAAACATATCTTTAGTATGTTTCAATGATATCTTCTAATCTCATTTCTCGTTTTTGGTATTGGTTAAGGCTAACTTCCAATCATGTTTCCCTTTTTAGTAGAAGTAAAGGCTAACCGCTAATCCTGTTTCACATCGCATCTCACGAGACTTAACTTTACCCAATGTATTGGAGTGCTATCTGGGTGCAACCATCTCAAAACTTTCATGAATATTCTTTCCACATAAAAAATCATAAATAGTCAACCATACATAAACATAAGGGTACCCATGGAAAGAATTGGGTACCACAATCAAGACATAAATCATAACCAATGGGCGTATCATGAAAGTGTCAATGAAAGAAAGGGATTAGAACATACATGGACGTTTATAAGGTAAAATAGGAATATAACATGGTAAGTGATGTCAAAAATAAGTGACAACATATAAGAAATGTATTTGAGAAACATTATCATTAAATCATTTTTGAGCAGTTTTAAGGAAAATACTATAGAGCCTTTAAAATCAAAAGGAAAATCTTTTATATAAAACCCGAATTGAACAAAGAAGGTTTTAATAATAAAAAGGATGATTTTATAAATACAATGGTTTCTTAAAATAGGGGATATAATGCACATGAAATTGGGTAAAAATTCAGGAAGTTCCCTTAAAACAGGTTTGCTTATCGGAATGTTCTAAGGAGGGAATCTTTCAAAAACATGTATATCCCCAAATAAAAGATATGAAAGGGTCTTGATAAATGATTTTTTTACAACTAAATAGAATTAAGAAGATTCAAATAAATATATAATATAAAACCATTTTGATATAAATAAATATAAGACAACATAAATTAACCAAGGAGGTTCAGGTAGAATTCATTACAGTTTATCAGCGTGGTGTCAGGTGTACCTAAGAGGGATTGACGTGAGAGAAAAGGGGTTTCTCATCACTTATAAAACATGATGTTAGAATGGATGAGGTTCTAAAATATACCACACCATTTTGGATTCCCCATAAAAGGAATATCATAGAGGAAAATTTTGATTAAGAGAGAAATAGAGAGGATCTCTTACCTTAAGTCCAGTGGTGTTCTCCACTTGTTATTAATGACTTCTTGATTTTATCTCCTTTGAGAACCTTTTAAAGGGAGAGGTTTTGGTATTTTGAAGATACTAGGGGATTTTATATGTGGGGGAGGATCTTAGAGAGAAATTTGGGTAGAATATTGGCAGGGAATAAGGCTTGAGAGTTGTGGAGAGAAGAGGTACTGAGGGGGGCATGATAGTGGAGGAGAGGAGGGTTTTCATAATTTTTTAATCATTAGTTTATTAATTAATTCAAGACTAGAAATAGTGATGATTTCAAGACCAAGAATATTAATAAATTCATGTGAGTTCAGACCAATTGGTCTTACATCGATAGATCATCATCATTGACTCAATAAATCCATTATTTAGCATTTATCGTAAATTGTTGTATTTTACTATTCATCAAAAATTTAAATATTTTAGAAAAATCCAAAAAATTCACCCTAAACATTTTTTGATGTGTAGAATCCAAAAATGAAATCCATTTTCCAAAAATAAGTTTCTAAATATGATTATTTTAATATTTAATTAAACTCATAATTTATTAAAAAACCAGTTTTAAAACATTCATATACTTATTCTAAAATATAGGTACCTCATACTTTCACTTGAATATTTTTTTATACTATCATGATTAAGGTTACTTTCACTAGGGTATATCACTATTCATAAGAGTATGTTACTATTCATAAGGGTAGGTTAATATTCACAAAAAAATAATGTTTTTTAATTGGACTCCAAATAACTTACTGATCGCAATCGTGTATGTTAGATTTTCAAAATTCAAATCATAGAAGTGAGAAAATTATGTTTATAGGTCACATAGAAATTTTTAGTTCATTATGTTGTAATTTAATTATATATTAATATGAATGGAATTTCCATTTATAAAACATTGAGTCGTTACATCCAGGTTATGATGATCATGTTATATCGTGCCTTTATGATTATGTTTCTATTATGATCCATTGATATGTCTATTTACTAAAATGTATTTTATTATTCATGCTCTTACATTTTAATCCATTATTGGTATTTATAGATCAAAATTTTATTATGTATGTCCTCAGGTTATCCCATACAATGATAAGTACGAAGGATTGTTGTGGTCATGTAAATTAAGTTTTCATTAAAGATGCTGTATTTTTTGTCTTAAATTGTCATGTAATGTTCCCATGTCCCAAATACATTGGACCCATTTATCTTATGAGTTGTATCATGTGCAAGTTTATGTGAAAAATCATGTTTAAGTGTGTATTAAAGAGCAGAGTTTCTATAGTGGGTATCAAAGGATAGGTTTAGTTATTTTTGGGATTAGGATTAGAAAATCCTAGGGAAAGCCTAAGGTATAAGACTATGTATAATAATAGAATCCCAAAATTTTGTTGATTATAGAGTACGTGGTTTATCAAAAAAATACATCCCTCTCCGGATACAAACATGTATAGGTGGCTCTCGAAAAGATGTATCTAGGGGTAAAACCCAAAAAACACTTCTTTTAGATAGACTTGAATAGGAACTGGTGCACAAAATCAGGCCTTTCTACACCCTTGGTTTGACACTCCCAGGGGATATGATTTGGTAAATTCATAATCTTAGTAGGAAACCATTATTATGGGAATAAAAAAATACCCCTAAGAATATATTTTAGGAAGTATATCATGGATAACATAGATCAAAACATAGAAATAAGAAGTTAGTGAAATAAATTTAATTTATAAGTTATCCATTTTTTTCATTGGATTCCCCTTTATGTGTTTAATAGTTTAAAATGCTTACCCTAATTTTCCTTTTATTTTAGCCAATGAAAAATAATAGGAGGACTTAGGCTAAAAACTAATGCAATCATCAATGTGATTACTGTTAAAATGAGATTCCCAATCCAATAGAAGTGGGAATCACAAACATTATCATGATACTCTCTCAATTTACTCAAGTTTTTAATAGAAACATGGGTCAAAAAAAATGCCCACCCCCAAGAAAGAACAATTCGCAATAGATAGCTTTATGAGAAAAAGGCCTCCTACTTTCAATGGACTATGAAATCCCTCAATCATCGAACAATGGATCAAATCCATTGAGAAGATCTTCTCTATCCTTAAATGTTCTGAACAAGAGAATGTTCTTCTTGATTCTTATCATATGGAGGGTTAAGGTGACAAATGGAATACATTAATCAAAAAACATGAATCCCGAGTAAGAGATCAAGGTGTTGGAATAGATTATTTCAAGAATTTTTTTTGATAAATATTTTCCTTGCACCCCTGCCTTATGATGGAAAAGGAATTCCTTTCCCTAAAACAAAAATACAAACAATCTATTAGAGCATATGAGAAAAACCTAACAAGGATTACACGAAATGCCTCTGTCTTTGTTGTTACCCCAAAATTCAAGGTTGAATGCTTATTTAGTGTGCTAAAACCTAGCCTACGGAAATCCCTAGAGATCTATGAATTCGATAGCTATGATGAAATTGTAAAATGTGACCTCAAGTTGAAATAGATATCGGAGAAGCTTTGGGGCATCATGGGGATAAGAATCAGAAAGTGGAATTTTATTCTAGTGGTCCGATAGGTAAATCCAGTGGTGCTATGAATTTCCAGCACCCAACTTGGAAAAGGTGCAGAAAGAATAACCCCAGAAATTGCCTAAAGGGGATGAGGAAATGCTTTAGTTGTGGATGAGAAGGGAACCTGGCCAATGATTACCGACAGGGAAAACTTGCTGCTACAAAAGAGGAGAGGAACTCTCCATTAAACCCTCAACACATTGTTCACTACTACAACTACAAAGAACTAGAGAACTTTTCAAAATAGTTCCCTAAGAGAAGGGTTTTCAGAGGCAACCAACTACCTCAAAGGAAGCAAGGGAGAGATTTTTTTCATCGCTACCGCCAAAGCGAATCTTGACAGCGAAGTGGTGATAGACACCCTAGTTATTCATTAAATAATACTGAATATTATTTTTTATTCTAGTTCTACACATTATTTTATATCCCAAAATTTTAGTATAAAAATACAAACCCCACCATAAATAATGGAAGTAGAGATTTTAGTGGGAACAAAAAATGGAGAAATTATGGCATCCCATGAAAATAACTCCTCCCTTATCCCAATTTGTGGATTAAACTTCCCAGATAACCTCATCATACTCTCTCTAGTGGAATTTGATTCAATTATCTGCATGTATTGGATTTCCATTTACAGAGCCAATATAAATTGCTGTGAGAGGGTAATCACTCTCCATATGGTGAATTGGCCCCCAATTATATACAAGTGAAAGGAAGAGGATGAATCTTCTTTAGCAGCATCATATCATGCATGGATATTAATTACCTATGAGTATGTATATATTTCTTATATTATTGAGTATAAATAAGGAACCATCCTCGATGAAATTCCTATTGTGAAGTGATTTGTCGATGTGTTTCCTAAGGAATTTCTTGGTCTTCTTCCTAGAAGAGATGTTGACTTCTCTATTGATCTTATACCCGGGGCATTGGAAATATCCAAGACTCTATATAGAATGGATGTTTTGGAGCTTGAGGAGATAAATAAACAAATACATGAGAATCTAGATAAAGGGTTTATATGCCCATGTGTTTCACCATGGGGTGCACCAGTCCACTTCGTCAAGAAGAATGATGGTTCAATGCGTCTTTACATTGATTATCATGAGCTCAACAAAATCATGATACAAAACAAGTTTCATTTGTTATGAATTGTTCACTTGTTCAATCAGCTATGTGGTTCACAATACTTCTCCAAGGTGGATCTAAGGTTGGGATATTACCATGTAAGGGTGAATAAGGTGGATATCCCCTAGACTACTTTTCATATAAGGTACAAGCACTATGAATTTAAAGTAATCACTTTCAGACTCACTAAATATCCTGAAATGTTCAATAACTTGGTGAATATAGTCTTTAGATATTACCTTGAAAATTTTTTAGTAGTCTTTATATATGATATTCTAGTATACTCTTAAATGAAGGAGGAGCATGAGGAGAATCTAAGCCCCGTACCAGAGAACGTGTGAAAGGAGAAGCTCAATAAAAAGTACAAAAAGTGTGAGTTCTGGTTGTAGGAAGTCTCATTCATTGGGAATATCATCACAAGAAAAGGGATATCTTTGGATCCCTCCAAGACAAATGAAATTTAGGGATATCCAAGTCCAACATTTGTCACGGATATCTGTAGCTTCCTTGGGTTAGCTAGATATTATTGCCTATTTGTGAGAAATTTCTCACGATGGTCAAACCCTCTTACCAATATTACTAGGAATTGAGTCAAGTTTTCTCGAAATGAAGAATTTGAAGAGAGTTTCAGGGAGTTGAAAAGGAATCTTATGACTATTACCGTGCTCGCACTACCAATAATTGGATAACATTTTGAGTTATTAAGTGTTGCATCGAAGAGGGGCATGGGTTGTGTTTTGATGAAAAATGACAAAGTCATTTCCTATGGTTCAAGGAAATTGAATGATCATGAGAAGAACTATCCAACAAATGATCTAGAGTTGGATTAATTAATATTCTCTTTGAAAATTTAGCAACATTACATCTTTGGGGAAAAGTGTGAAATATATACGGATCAAAAAAGCCTCAAGTATATATTCACATTGAAATACTTGAATATGCACCAACTAAGATGGTTAGAACTGATCAAAGACTATGACTGCTCAATTCACTACCATCTGAGGGATGTGAATAAAGTGGCAGATGCTCTAGGTAGAAAGGATTTGACAACTCTTTCATTGATGGAAATTGAAAAGGATCCAATCTTATTAGATTTGATGAATATGGTCATGGGAATCATAAGGAATGGAACATCATTAATCCTTTCACAAATTATTTCTCAAGTATCTCTTTTGGTAACGTTAAAGGATGATCTAAAGATGATGTTAGAATTAAGAAGAAAGAGGAAACTATCAAAAAAGAGAAATCCATATATTTCAATGTTAATTAAGAAGGAATTGTGAGATTTTTTCGAAGAATATGTGTTCCATGAAATACAAAGTTAAATAAATAACTTCTAGATGATACACATAGTTCAAATTCATCTATTCACCCAGGAAATAAAAATATGTTTCGAGATCTCTAAGAGCATTATGGATGGGAAAACATGAAGAAATATATCACTGAGTATACATCAATGTGCTTGGTATGTCATCATGTGAAGGATAAGAAGAAGAAGCCTAAGGGTATGATTCTACCATTACCCATAACAACATGGAAATGGGAAAACATCATTGTGGAATTTTTCACCGGACTTATGAATACATCCAAAAGGATAGTGGTAACTGGGTTGTTGTGGATTGTCTTACAAATACTGCACATTTCATTTCCATTCAAGAATATTTCTCATTGCATCAACTATAAATAATATACATCAAAGAAGTGGTAAGGCTGCATGGTGTACCACTATTGATTGTATCTGATTAAGATCCAAGATTCACCTCTATGTTTTGAAAGAGTCTCTAACATGATCTAAATACTGAGATGAACATCAGTAAGTCTTATCATCATCAAACTGATGGCCAATCTGAGCGGACTATCTAAATACCTGAGTACATGTTGATAGAAAGATCAATGGACTTAAGTGGAGTATGAGATCAACATCTTCCTCTTGTTGAGTTCTTTTATATAAACTATTTCCACTCAAGCATCCAAATGACTCCTTATGAAGCCCTTTTTGGGAATAGGTGTAGAAAAAAAATGTTGGGATGATGTTGGGGATCAAAAACTTCTAGGTCCATAAATGGTCAAAGAAATAGTGGAGAAGGTTAAGAACATACAACAACAAATGAAATCTACTCAGAGTCAACAGAAGATCTATGCTAACAATCATGGACAATAACTAGAGTTTAATGTTGGAGATATAGATTTTCTCCATATATCTCTAGGGAATAGAGTGATGAGATTTGGGAATAAGGGAAGGCTTAGTCTAAGGTACATCGGCCATTTTGAGATCCTTGATCATATTGTAGCGGTGGATTATCAACTAGAACTCCCACCAAACCTATCTTAATTACATGATGTATTCCATGTATCACTCTTGAGTAAGTACATACCTAACCCATAGCATGTACTCAATATAGAGGTAGTACCATTAGAGAATGACCTATCTTATAAAGAGAAGCCAGTGAAGATCTTATATCTTAGAGAAAATGTTCTACGAAATAAGATGATTCCACCATCAAGATGTTGTGGGAAAACCACAAGTTTGAAGAATAAACATGGGAACCGACATAAGTGATTAGGAAAATTTACCATCATCTATTTTAGTGCGGTAAAAAGAGAATTTCAAAAATTTCTTAATGGGGTAATGTTGTAATGACCTGATCATTTATGAATAAAATTCCCTTTCTTTTAATATCTTATCGATATTGAAAACAAATTCACTATTTTTTAATGGGTTTAAATTACCATTATGTATCATTACCATTGATAATATATCCATTTAATAGTGACCACACAACTGATATAAATATATGTTTTTAAAAAAATTTCTTTTTTTCACAAACAAAGTAGAGGATGGCCTCATCCAGTAGACTTGGGCCATATGAAGCTCATTTATCAGAGCTCATAAAGGAGGTAGCGTCATTGGGCTTTACTCATGACCATGCCCAAGCTGACCATCAACACATCAAACTTGAGCGTAATCAACTATGAGATAAGTTCAACTTAATGGAGATTACCACCTGGGAAATGTTATCCGAGCCGCCCCAAGAGTCTATCACAATCACAAATCATACCCTTAGGTCTTATGTGGGTGTTATAAGTAGTTATGTAACAAGGTATTAGTTACTTATTTAGCAATCCATTTTTATAAATAAAAGTTTCATTCCATAAATTTCTTTATGAGAATATTATTTCTTAAAAAAATGATAAATTGGATAAATTAACTCTTTAGGTAATAATGATATTTTTGAGAAATATATTCATTATTATATTAAAATAATGTTTTTATTAATAATATTATAAATAAATTCTTATAAATGATTATTACCAAAGTTCCTTATCTATACATGATTAGGTAATCAGTTTGATAAGAGTTATATTTTTTATACGATAAAACAGAAAGGGTATTTTTAAAGAATTTATTTTAAGGAATTAAGGATTTTATGAAATAATTAATATTATAATAAATATTATTATAAAAATACCTTTATGAATAAAAAATGAATATTTATTTTTTTTGAATTAAAATGTAATTTTGTAAGGTTTTAAAACTGTTTTTGTCAAAACCCATGAATTTTCAATAATTGTCAATTTTCATTTTAAAAGTAAAAGTTCAATTATTTATAAAATTATTTAGATAAAATAAATATTATTTTTTTAATCAGGATGTCAAAAATATCCAATGGAGAATTTTTCATTATTTTCTAAGGGTTGAATTTTTGGTTAAAAATTAAATACCGTATAAATAAAATATGTGTTTTATGACATCATAATGACCCCAAAATGATGTAATAAATACAATAATGGTTATTATAATCCCAATATATGTTTTACCATTATAATAATTTAATTTTAGAATTTTTTACTTATTTTATAAAGCCTTAGTGAATCCTCCAAAATGAAAAATATATTTTATGATTTTAAATTGACTTCTTTAATAATGTGACTCAGCTCCACATAATAAAGGATAATATTTTAATATGTTAAGACATTGGAATTATAAAATAATTATTTACACTCCTCTTTGGAAAACACCATGGGAAAAAAACCATGGTAAGATTTATAGATTTTAATATTTAATTATATAGACTCCAAAACCTAAGTTTGTGAAATATTAAAAAATTCTCCTAGCATTTCCTATACAAACCCACCCAAGATCCTACTTCTCTTCACTAAAAATACTTGGACCACGTCCATACTCGGTATTCCCTTATATTTAATCCTCCCAAGGCACCCCAAGCTCTCAATAAGTCTCTCTTCAAGTTTTTTAAGTCACACACTCAAGTAAATATTTCCTTCCTTTCTCATTTTATCCAAGATTCCTTAGTTTGTTACACCCTTTTTTTCAATTAAAAATGATGGGATATGTTTTATCACCTCCAAAATACATCACTTATTTTGTTTCTATGATGGAAGAACTCTTTATATATCATTAATTTCTCACATGTACACCTGTTACCATGGAGAAATTCCGTAAGAGTTATTCCATTTCTCCTCGTTCATCAAGTTTCGTTATTATGCTACACATTTTATTTCCAAAATACTTGTGTTGGGACATGTATAAATAGTACCCATTACTATAAATTTAATTTATATATTATTGTAGACCCCTTTCCCTCCCATCAACCATTTTTAGGAATTTTTATGTCACATCTTTAGGCTGCTGAAATTGCACCATGATTTTCCATGCCAAAATCATCATGTAGTGAATACCATTCCCATTTCTCTATCATGAGTATTCAACTTTGTGGACATATAAATTTTTATTATAGAAATTCATGTATACATTACACATTATTTTATCATGGAATAAATGATGATGCTGAATGAATCCATTTTATATGATCTATGTGGCACACTTAAGCATGAGATTGTAATGATTATGAAGGGTGTTCCCTAATAGCACTCCAATGAATTAGGTAATGTTTAGTATCATGATACGTCATGTTAGGACATGGGTTAACCTAATTACTTTTAAGAAATTTTTCCATCATGTTGGGATAGAATTTTACCTGATTCCTTTATGTTAATGATGGAATGTTTTAAGTTGTTTCAACATTTCCATGTTATGATGATCATGTTATATCGTGCCTTCATGTTCATGTTTCTCTTAGGATTTATTGATATTACTACTTCCTAACATGTATTGTATTCTTCATGTTATTTCTTTTTTACTCCCTTATTGGGATTTTATCTCACCTTTTTCTTATGTATGTCCTTATGTTATCCCTTGCATTGCTAAGTATGAAGGAATGTTCTGGTCATGTAAAAGATATTTTCAATAAAGACGTTGTATTGTTTATCTTAAATTTTTATGTAATGTTTCTAATCCCCAAAGACACTAGACCTCTTGATCTTCTAAGTTGTATTTAGTGAAACTTTATGTAATAAATCATGTTTAAGTGTGTAATGAAGAGAAAGGTTTTCATAGATACTTAACCCCATCAAACATAAATATGGGAAACCCATTTTCTCCTCCCCCTCTTGCTTTCATAGACCAGGGGATGAAACCACCTTTTATTCCCATATTCTTCTATGATCATGGAGAGTTTTTGAGGTTCTCCTTTGATGTTTTATAATGCATCTTCAACAACACTAATTTCCTAGGATCTCCTCAACCTTTTTTAAATTTGGTTTCTCATTTTAGGGATTAAATTTTGACTCTACTAGAGCATGGTGGGATTCACCATTTATTATGGGGATTCCATGTACGTGCATAGAGGGGATCCCATGATGATTTATTTCAACCATCACATGTTGTTTTGATGGAAGTAAGCTACAAATTTGATTTTTATTCAGTTTTTTATTCAATTTTAGTTAAATTTATAATTTAAATGTCATCACCCATTGGAGATTTTTTTCTCTTTTCATAGGGGATGTCCCAAGATCTAATCTTCTATTAGTTTCATGTCGTTACAAAGAGGTACATTTCGATTTAGAATTTTATAAGGGGTTTCCTTATATTTAATTAAATTACAGTTTTTCATGGAACCCTTAGGGATTTGGCCTAAAATGTGGTCGGGTGTACACCTATGTCTGTTGGAGAGCATTTGGTCACAGTTATGGTGTAACAAGGTCGACCAGTGATCTTATAGACATTTATGTCTAGTTTAATTAAAATTTAAAGTAATTTCAAATTTATCATAGTTGACTAATCTATTATAATTAGATTTTAATAAATTAATTTTGTGGTCTTGTTATGAGATATGGCATCTATGATTTGGATGATAGATATATGGGATTAACGAGCCTCAATGAGTTTTGTATGGCCACTTTGAAATGGGGGTTCTCTTCAGTTTAAGGTAGGTGACCCTTATGCACATACCATTTGGTATTATGAATTTACTTGTATGAATGTGGTTTTCACAGACCCAGTACTTTAGGGAGTTGATATTTTTGAATTTTTTAATATGTTTAATAAAAATTAAAGCTAAGATTAAATTGAATAAGGTGTTGAGGGCCCTGATGGACCCTTGTTTACTAAAAATCCATATCAACCACCCATAGTTGGGGAGATAAATTGGATCAAGTGTATTGGGATACAAGAATCCCATGAGGTGTATGCGTTAATTAAATGGAAATAAATAGTGTGTAGTGGACCTAGTGATAGGTGGCCTAGTGGACTGTAGGTTGAGAAAAGTAATTAACTAGGATACATGTACAATGTTTTGTCCATGAGATATACCCAAGAACCACTAAGATCATCGATATTACTTTGAGTCGAGTGCCCCCCCCCCCCATATGAAATGGTCACTCAGGTTAGTGATACCTTGTGGAGACTGGAGGATTGGTCAAATGTTTTATCGACCTAGGAAACCTGATAAAGAGAATGGGTTACGACCATCTCCTTAGTGTGACTTTCCTAGGAGACTAAGGAGTCATCAATGAGTCCTAGGGGACCCTATTAGGTTCCTTTATGATGTGTTCCCTAGAAATAGGATGGATAGGGGAATGGGTAGATATGGTAGAAGGTGTCACCTTAGAACCAATACTAATTATGTTAGCCTGAGGGGTTGTGTATAGAGGTGATGGGTTTAGGTGTTTGACTAACCCATATATTATATTTATGATTTCACAAATTTTATTTTTATTAAACTTTAGATTCCTAGATGTGGTTCCTTGGACTTGACCCATGGACTTGATGTGATGTGATGGTGCAGATGTGGATTCACAGAGGTATTTCTCAAGATTTTACTTTTGAGACTCTCGTTATATAGGCTTGATATGAATGATGAGATACTATCTTTATTGATTCTTAGTTTGTATCATAGGATCTAGTGGTTGATCAATGTAAATATTTATTAGGAAACCAGTATTAGACATTAGGTCTTTATTAGATTCCCTATGTGCCACAAGTCCCTAGGATACTTAGAATGTCTTGGATCTAGGAGTTCAAATTTAAAGATTTTATTTTTATCATTATTATGGGATAATTAGGACACCCAAGGAACCTTCCAATTGATCCAGTGACACTATATGTATATGTTTGTGATTCCCATGATGATTGGGATCCAGTTGGTTGGCATGGTGGAATGGAGTTGATAATGATCAATGATTTCCCAGGATTCCTATGAATTGGCCTCAACCCTATTGGTATGGTGTTTCGAGATATGCCTTGGATTCCTCGGATTTGGACACTAATTCATTGATAAAAATATATTTGGATATTGTATCTTGATCATATAAGTATTCCTAGGGTAATCCCTAGGCTCCTGTGTATTACCATAGTATATTCATTATTTTTTTCTTAGAGACACCCCGATGCTAACTGAAACTGGTATGGTTGTTTAGGGTCTTTAGAGCCAAAGATATATGATTGTTTTTCATTTATTATTTTAACATATATTTATTAGTATTTAAATAATGACATATACAAAAAAATAATATTTACTGGTTATGTAGGGGACTAAGTTGGTGGTTATTTATTGAGTTATGTACTGACACCCTGCTAGGGTGACCAATGAACTTAGGTACCTTAGTATATCTCTCACTTTTCACTAGAATAGGTTGGGTAAAGTCCCGGTATGATATTGATGATTGAGTTGATATGATCATGAAATATTGGATACTAGGATTTCAGAGAGGCCTAAATATTTATTCAAAAATTCAGTACATTAGTTTTATTCTTTTGTTCTGTTTTATTTGAATATGTGATCGGCTCAATGAGTGATCATCATTATATGATTATGCTACTTCTTCATGGAATATTGTTATGGGTGGGATGTTTCATTTATCCTCTATATTCTAATGTTTCTTATATATGTATGATATTTTGTTATTTATCTATTATTTGAAACTCTGGTTAGGGGGTATAGTCTCTTCAGGATGTCACCATAGACTCTCATTTCCTATCGGTAGCCTCTAACATACATGGAGATATGTATGAGGCCACATAACAAACTTGGTTTTGAGGATCTATTAGAGTGGACAATGAGTCAGGGATTCTACAAAGTAGTATCAATTTTTTTGTCTTACTATTTTTTGGAGATATTAAACACTTGACATTGGAATTTTTCTATGCCTATGATGGATATGAGGTTGGTCTATTGAAAAAACCTATTACAATAGGTAGTCTTGGTTAATAGGGATATGTGATTTATATTTTTTCCTATGATTTTATGGTTTTATGATTTTCACCTTATGTGATACATATGTTGTTTGGATTTTATAATTTAGGATGTATTATTGGGTTTCATCTCTTCATCCATCATCGAGAGATTTGAATTCATGCATCATTTTGGAACATAGGATTCAAATTACATACATTCCTTCTATTGTGATTATTGTCACTGATGGATTAGGATAATATTTTTTAAATACTAGTGAATTATCATATAGAATCTTTTTGTATAACTACTTGGTTTCATTCTACTCAGTTAGGATAACTTTATAAGTTATTTCTTATGATGGCAGGTCATATAGATCTATGATGCGATGCATATTAATGATGAAGAGGTGGTCACTTGGAACAAGGGACATATAATGACCCTAATGGGTTAGTATATACATATAATTCCTTAGAGGTGTACCCTAGAGGATATATATAGTGATGGTTCTGAGAAGAGAAATTATTTTGATTATATAATGTGTAAACTACAACTTATATGGTATTTTCCCATATAGTCTCATGGTGGAATTCTACTTAATCGGACTGATAACTGTGGTTACTTGATGAGAATCATGGTAGATCAATGTCATTGTAAATGTTCTATCCAAAGGGAATGTGATTGTCAATGGGGTGACTCCCGTATGTTGAGTCCCAATGAGGATCAATAAGAGATTTCATATTAATGTGGGGGTATTCCATTATATGAATAATCAGTGACAAATTTTCCGTAATCGGCAGTTAATTGAAAGGTTTTTCTTGAGATTTTTACATGAGGCCCTAGGGTGGGTAGTTTTGGTTGTGTGACCTTCTAGATGGGAACATAGAGGTGATGTTTATGGGATGTGGTTTATATGATAAATGGAGTATGGGTTAGGCTGGAGAGCCTAGTGCTTTGAGATGATAATCAAGATGTTAGTGATCAGGGTATTATTGATGAGATGAAATGATATTTATGAGGGAAACCCACATGAGGGGTTAACATAGACTCGTGGATTCAATGTGAACAAATATTATGCGTCTATTATTTTGGTTGAGCATGAATCATGTGTAGTTCTACTAGGTATGTTTGATAGGAATGGTGATTCCTTGGGGTTCTGAGATGAAAAGAACCTTGAGTGATAGTGCCTTATGTATCAAGGTGTGGTTCAAGGATATAACCAGGGTGATGTCTGGGAATATGTTTTTTAATGCACCTTTGGTAGTGGGTTAGGGAGTGGATGAACACTGATGGTTTTGGGAATGATGCCAAAAATGGTGGTTCTCATGTGAAATGTAATGGAACGTGGAATGTTCCCAATTTTGCAGAGGAGTTACAAGGGTACTCATAGAAAGAAAATACTAACACATAGAGTATCATTTTTAGTGGTTTAGGTTCATGATACAAGTGTTTGATTAGATATGAATGGTATATACCAATTTCATGTGGTTCCTATTTTAATTTTTATGCTAGTAAGTGGATAGGTGTGACTTGAGGACAAATGTAGTTTGATGTGACACTTGAAGTCAAAGAAGCTAAGGGTTTTGATGAAATAAAATATGTTCTTTAAGGGTAGAGGAGACATTGGAATTGTATCAGGTGTGGTGGTATGACCGATCTAGGTGAAATACTAGTAAGGAGTTGATGGAATGAGATGAGTGTAGACCAAGAGGAGCAATACATGTGTCCTGATAGAACTCTATATGGTTGTGCTCGGGGAGAGGTATGGGGGAATTCATATGGTGGGAATCACACTATTTGAAATTTAGGGTGTAAACCTAATTTTTGATTAATTTTGGTGGGTTGCGATGATATATTTCCAAAAGTATAGAATAGGTTGAATTTATCCATTCAAAATTAGAACATGGGTATGATTAGGATGGGCATTCCCTATCATTATGTGCAGTAATGGATAGAGAATGTGTCATGGAAGAACAAACCTTATTCTTAAAGAGTCATTGGTGTGGTGATATCAGTCATTGGACAAACATTCTCGTATTTGGATGTGATGATTAAATGGTAATGACTTATTTGGATTCCTAAGGGTAATGCTAAGTATACATTATTTGGTGGTAACAGATGGAGTTGGTGCATTGGGATTAAGATCAAGATGGATTTAATGGTATCTAAGTATGTGTTGGGTTAGTGGAGTGCTAATTCTTAGGGAGAGTGCGCAATAAAATTTTAGTTAGTTCAGGATCAAAAATTGGGAACTCACAAGATGTGAGGAAATAAATTTAGTAAGATGTTTTTGACAAATCATAGGATTCGATGGGATGAAAGGCATTTTGATTGGGTGGTTTTGATGGCATGTTAATGAGTGTGGAAAAGTGTTTTTAAGATTTATCAACATGGGAAGGTTTGACTTGTCTTCTCCCATGTAATTGGATGCGGTGGGTTAGAAACCATGGAGAAAATATTGTATTGAATACAAGGATTGTGTTTGAAATTTGGTGAGGGGTTTTCATAGAAAAATCTAGGTTGTTTTGATCAAGTCAGAAATGAGGGAGAATCATCTAATTCATTTTGAATTTCAAGATAATAATGTGTACTGACATTTTATTGGTGTTTTAATGAATTATTGTGTTATGTAAATTGGAAACCATACAAGGCATGAAAATGGAATGTGGGTGGGTGTTTTGGTTAGAAATTATGATGACATGATGTTCCGTGGCATAGAATTGGATGATATGAGAAGAGTTCTATAGTGGGGAGTGCCTTATACCAGATGATTAATCAGACGAAGATGCATGAGTGTATCGATATTGAAGGGAGTCATGGAGTGTCATCTTTATTGAGATAACCCTACCCAATGGGTTACAACTTCCCAACAGTAATCCATGAATGACCCCCAAAATCACCAAACACAAAGTATCAAAGAGATTAATCAACTAAACACCACGATGGAATTCCAATCATGATATGAGGAAATCACCATTAATAACCCAAAAATTAGACTTCATGAATCATGGTGTGGTCACTTACTCACTACCATCATATGATTATACTAGAGATTAAAAAGATAACATCCTTTTGAGATAACTAACTCATAAGATCTCATTATATTGATGTCACTCATCTGAGATGACATGATCGTTATTTATTTACATGAAGAAGCAAAAAATAAATGAGAGGGCTCATCTAAGATACTCACATTATTGAAATATGAATTTCTAGAAGACAACATATATCGATACATAGATAGGGGATTATACCAAGGGACAATGGGGGACACCTGAAAAGAACTGGAATAACCCACTGGAATAGGGACCAAACACCCACATAGTCGGTAATAGGATACCTGGACCAACCTAGGGAAGAAAGAGAGAGGATCACCCATCGAAACATATAGAGAGATACATAAACTACAACAAAATGTGGAATATACAGTATTAGCCTTTTTTATCCCAAGAAAAAGAGTTGATAAAGGTACCGATCATGCATGCAAGTCCCACTTCAAAATAGAATATTTTAATTCACTTATTTTTGTATGATTCTACCACATCCAAACATTAGAAGCTTGCTGTGGGGATGAGATCCTTCATACACTCTACACACAAACACATGGGACTTGGCCCATGTAGGCCTTGACCCACATTATGATTCCTTTGGTCTTTAGCCCACCCACATACTCGATCGGGTCCTGGACGTCCTGCCCCACCTTCCCCCACAACATGGCCTATAGGCGGCCTGACCCACCATCCTAAATAGGCTATGCCCCCAGTTTTTTTATATAACAATAAAAAAATAAGTGTTAGATACATTAAAAAAATATTAATTAAAAAATTATCAATAAATTTAATATAAATATATAAACAAATAAAAAGTAAATATGGGTAAATTTAAAAAAATAATAAATAAATATTTATTAATTAAAATGACTAATTGCAATACACTTATATATAAATTATAAAATTTAATAAATATTTTATATTAAATATAGATATATAAGATGAATAAATTGTAAAAATTTAAAAAAATTAAATATGAATAAAATAAAAAATTATTAAAAAATTAATTGATCCTACAATTATAAAAAATGAATAAATTTAATATATATATTAATTATAAATATTTATAAATAATGTATAATAAATTTAAATATTGAAAATTAATAAAATTTAATAATTAAAAACATATTAATGTCTTCTTCATTTTATTTATTTTTATAAATAATTATACATTAATATATTTTATATTTATAATAAAAAATATATTCACATATATATATATATATATATCAATATATATAGTATTTACTAAAAATGATTTATATATTACAAAAAATTTATGCTTACATTAAATAAGTCATATATTTAGTGAAGAATGGTTTATAATTAAAAATTAATATTAATTAGAAGCATTGACTAATTATATCAAGTAGTGGAAGTTTAAATGAATTTCATTTGATTTTTCAATTTAAATTATATCAAACATGTGTTACATTGATTTTAAATATATATATATATATATATATAATTAATTAATTTTTATATACAATACACACACATAATATTTATATAATTGTTTCAATTTTAATTATTTATTTTAGAATTATATTTATTAATCTAATATATTTAAAAAACATCATGTTTCTAATCTATAAATTATATCATTTTTTATATTTTTATTCATTATGTATTATTTATTAATTTTTAATATTTTTTTGAATATATTCATTTTTATTATCATTTATTATTTAATAATCATAATTTTTTTAATATTTTTGTAATATATTCATTTTTAATTTTTCATTGTTCAATATGTTTGTAATTTTATCCATTTTCAATAATTATTTATACATGTGTATTCATTAAAATTTAATGTTTTTAATATTCTTGCAATTTATATAATTAATATGTATTCATTTCCATTTTAACATAAGTAAATATTAATTTTTAAATTTCTTAAATTATCTATATAATTAATACAAGTAATTAATTTTTAAAATTTATTCATTATTATTATTTATTTCTTTAATAGACACTACATATTATATAATTTCATTATTTAGATAAACATATTTCAAACTTGTACACACTCACACACATTAATTTCACGCACCAAAATATTTACGTAATTAATAAAATCTTAAATAGAAACACACACACATAATATTTTTTTAATTTATTAAAATTTTAATATTCATTTTATAATTTCATTTAGTAAGATAATATATTCAATAAATTATGTTTTTAATAATTAAATTTTATTTATTTAGGTTTAAAATTATTACAATTAGTATTGTTTATTTAGTTTTAATATTTTCTATTCATTATTATTTTTGGAATATAGACATATTCTAATATTAATTTATAAATTTTATTTACTATGTTTTAATATTTTCAATATATATTAATATTCATTTAAGCATATGTCTATATTTTTTTAATAATTTATTTAATCAATAAGACTTATCCATTTCTTCAATTTGTTTAAACTATACTCATTTTAATTATTCAATTTCCCTCATTTTTAATATTCATGCCTTTAAGATTACATATTCCTTAATAATGTGAAAACTTATTTTTAAATAAATATTTATAAATAAATATATAAATAAATTAATATTTACTATATTTATAAAATTATATATTTACAATTATTAGAAAACAAATATATATACTTTTTTAAGAACAATTTATATAATTATAAATAAATAATTAATTTTTTAAATAATTATAAAATTATAATAAATATATTTAAATAATGAATATATTTACTATATTTATATTTATATTTATATATATTTACTAAATATATATATATAATGATATAAATATAGAAAATAATATAAATATATATACCTAATTATAAAATTTTAATAAATACATTTCAATAATGAATATATTTACTTTATTTAGGTTTATATTTATATATATTTAATATATATATAATTATATAAATATATATAATGATATAAATATACTTATAATCATAATTAAATAATTACAAATATATTTGAAAATACATATTTTTATAAATGTTTATTTACTATATATATAATTATGTATTTATAATTATAGATAAATATATATAATATTTTTATAAGAATTTATATAATTATAAATAAATAATTATATTTTTAAATAATTATAAAATAATAATAAATATATTTATATCAAGATGGCTCAGTCATGCACTGAAAAATGAAACCCATAACCCTAAATTTTGTAATAAAAAAGAATGTATGAGGCAAGAGGTAGATAAAAAAAGACATAAAATTCCCACATCAAAATCAAAACAACCTAAAAAGTAGGTCAATCCAATAAAGTCACCTAGAGCCCCAATTCTTATGAAATATTCTTATTCCCTTTGCATGATTACCTCTCCACTAAGTCTTAACCTTTTTAGGGGATTATCATCCTCATACGACAACAATTCAGACAACTCCTATAGATTTGGGAATCTCCTAAATTTTCAAGAAAAGTTTCAAAAGTCTATCACTGGATTGGATCAAAATCTATCTTAAATATTTAATGATAGAAATTTTTGAATTGATAAAAATTCATTGAAACTTAATACATCTGGTTCCATCATAGAGAATGTGACTTTAAGTTTCATAAAAAACCATTATTCCACTTTATTAGTGAGGCCTCTAGCAATCCTTTTTTACTTCCTGGTCATCTAGAGGTATGATACAAGAGTTTTTACCCATGAAACACCACAGTATTCATTTGAGGCCTTTCCAAAGGAGGAAAAAGAATTTTTCATTAGTTCATTAAAATGGGATGGATAAGACCACTCCACCTTCTCAAGACTATCATCATTCCTACATGTTGGATTGAGGACTGCATGCTTAACCTACATGGGAAGAACCTGAACCTGTTTCACGGTAGGCTGACAAGTTTTCACAATCATAGTAGTGGGTAGGTTTGCACCTACCTTTTTTTCATTTATTTATCTACAGAAAAATGGTCATCCCATTAGCTTCTTTTTTCCCATTGCTTCCACCCTCATGTATGTAAATTTCCTCTAATAAATCATCTCCATACAAGGAAATGTCATCAGAGGAATTCCCATAGTGAGAGACATATGAGTCCACCTTATCAGCCATAATAACCTGTAGATCAAGATACCATTTAGACTTCAACTTGTTCCCTCCATTAGAACCATTCTGTAAAGGAGAAACCTTAGTTAACTCTACCTAGAACCATAGATACATATCCTAACAACATGGGATATTCCAATGACTTAAAACAGTTCTAGCTTTCACATGTTTATGCTCATTAAGTTCAGTTTAATGAGGGGAAACTATTTGGAATCCCTCCTCATCCACAATAATATGCTTACCTTTGTTGAAAGACATATCAATTTCTAAGGATGGTTCTCTATCATATGTGGACGCTACTGGGGAAGTCCAACTACCCGCATTTGGGTCAATTCTACTCAAGGAGGATGATTCCAACATCAAACACATGTTGGTTGATGATTCCCTTGCAAAGAGATCTACTATACTAAAGGAATAATTCATAGTGTTCCCTTCTATATATGTTACACAACTAGGCCACCATCCAAATTTCCTATCACAACCCAATGATTCACATATTTCTCACCCATATTAGAAGAAGAAGGGGCATTAACCACCTCAAGAAATGAACGGGTGAGATTTCTAGAATCAAAGGCACAATCATTGTCCCTATACCATTTCCATAATACATCCTTCTCTCCCATTGGTCCATCATTCATTGAAACCTTATTTCCAACAGATTTGGTCATATTGAATTTACAATCTTCAACTAGATTCCCATGCTTCCTACAATTTAAACACCTCATAAACCTAGGAAAATTACCTATGAAATTCCCAATTGATAAAAAAATTCATAACATATTCATATTCAATTCCAATATCAAGCTTACATTCTATAGAAACCAAAAAAATTATTTCATCCATAGTTGAAATGAGATCAAATTTAACCAAAAATGAGTTTTATATCCATATTTGTCCAACTCTGTACTTCTTTAAACTAAATGGGAGTTCACTCGGCTGAGGAGATATCTCATTGATTATTAATATGCCAAAAAACTTATTCAATCCATTAATTTGAATCCATAATTGAACCACTATTTCCATAACCTTTGACAGATCAACCCAGGGGTCCCAATATTGTAATTTGAGTTCCTGTGATCTAAGATTCAAAAAACTATAACACGATTCTCATAGTTTGTGGTCATGAAAAGGGAACAATAATTCGAAAAACCATACCAATAAAAATAATGCTCCATCCATCGAAACTATAAATATATAATATATGTTTTCTTAAGTCCCTGAGATTCCAAGAAATGGTCTTCAAGAAGGGTTGATCCCTAAAATGATGGAGTTTTTAATTTATTCAATCCAGTCTTCAAATAAATTCATATATTCATCAAGGAACTCAAGAGAACAATTTCACAATATTCCACTATGAGCTTGCAACAATTTATTCTAAGGATCAGAGAAGATCATGTCTTTAGAATCAAACCAAGATGCATTTTTCAATTCCATATATGTCCTCCAAGAATTAGGATTTGTAGAGAGAGAAGTAGGATTATTCCTTATCGTATCCTACTCAGTATCAGAAGGCAAATGCACATCACCTAAATCAGCACAATAGTTCACATTCTTTGAGGGAGTAATAAAAACCTGTGATGCATCAAAATGTCCATCCAAATATGAAGCCATATTGTAGAGACCTGAAGATTATCATACATGGACATTACATTACTTTTGCGGAATACTTAGTACATAACAAAAATACACACACAAGGATCGTAATAGTTTAGTGTCTTTGGAAACTCGGAATATAATCTTCTAATCGTGGTGAAAGATCTTCAAAATCTCCCATAAAGATCTTCCTTTTTTTTACCTAAAACCTTTCTTTATATCCTGGGGAAAAGAAAACATAAAAGAGTGATCACAAATGCTCAGTAAGGGTAAACAAAAGAAATATCAATCACATCATATACATAAGAACATAGCTTTTGGAAATCTTAACCTGCAAAAGAGATCATAATTTCATAACATGGGGTAAATCATGGCAGTGAAATGTAATCACAATAATCATAACCTAAAACATGAAACTTTGTGGCATTCACACATAATCATAGAGAATTATTTCTTGTTAGTCAAGACTCATTTCCAAGACTATCTTAGTGGACAAAGTCCCTTTCTGAACCGAGTTCACTCCTCGTTTCAGTCCTGTATCACTGAACCGAAATAACCTTCCATTCCAGCCATGTCTATCTCATGAGATATAAAAGCTTTACCCAATGAATTGGAGGGAGATATAGGTCCCACCCATCTTATAATGATTCCTTTCTTATGTGTGCCACATAATCATAAACCATACATCATAGCGTAACCCATGTAATAAAAATGGGATTCTTAAACAACATGACATCATAAAATAATTCATATAAGATAAATGAATTCATAAAAATATTTCCATCACAAAATAATCAAACCAATGTAATAATAGGGATAAAAACAGAACCCTTTTATTATCTTATTTGGAAAATTAATTTTGATAAAATACTTGAACTCCATTCTTGAGGAAAATATCATTTCTACTTCAAAAACATTTTTACTTTCATAACATGTCATACGACTTTAAAATAAAAGAAGTTGATTAAAAATAAACTTGAAAACTTGTAAAATAAGTTTCTTGGAAATAATGTTTTAAAACTCCATTCATGCCGTATAAGTTAAAAAAAACATTCTTCGTACTTTTGTCGGAAAATTCAAAAAGTACCTCATACGAAAAATGACAAAAGATTCCTTTCATACATATTACTAAAAACTCACCGAAGGGTAAAAATGGATTTAAACAATTGTAGGTGGATGGAAATAATTTTACATATTGATGAAACATGGATGTGGATGATAAAATACACCCCAGTAAATACTTACGAATAAACAATCTCGGATAAAAATGAGATTGTGATATTTCCCTTACCTTAGGTCCGATTTGCTTTGTAATTGTCCGAACCTCCTCTTCTTTGAAGCGCCTCTTTGATACCTCCTCTTAGGGCACTAAAATTGGTCTTTGAGGAAGACCAAAACCTCTAGGATGTTGCTAGAGAAGTGGAGAAGAGATTTTGGCAGGGGTTGGCCGATCTTGAGTGCTCAATTTGGTGTGAGGAGGAGGGGGAGGAGGTGTCCTTTTATAAGGGAGGAGAGGGGCACCTTAGGAATATCTCAAAATATTATTTTATATTAAAGTCAAAATCGGTTTATAATGGTTCCAAAGGGTCTTATTTCGAAGCTAATGTGGGGACGGGTCGAAATACTATCATCCAATAGGATTTAGACAAGTTTAGGGTATTATTTTAACCTTATCAATTAGATTTAACTCTAAGTTAAATAATTTAACTTTTACCGTGTCTTTTTGTTTTCTTTCACTATATGGTTAATACACTTACTATAACATGCCAAACGAACCCCAAATTGTATATTATTAATACATATATCCTTATCTAAGTCATTTGGCCGAACCTTAGATTTTTAGGAATAAAATAACAATTAATAATATAATATTTTATTTAAAAACTATTTTGTGTCAATTTTGACACTATTTGATACATGATTTTTGTGAAAGTCATAACAGAATTATATGTTCGAACCAAGTTGATTAAATCAACACTAATATACCATAGTAACCTATAAAATTAGTGTAATTCATAAAAAGTCTCAAATTACATTTATTTTGATGTTTATAACATCAATTATGTCAATATTTCATTAATAAGATAATTACTGCATCATCATTGTGTCATAAATAAATTAAATTATATGATGTCTAAAAATTACAAATAAAATACAATTATGTATTAAATCGTTTTAGATTTATAATTAATATTTACAATCGAATTTATCTTATGTACAACCCTATATTAAAAAATTTTTAGTAAATAAACTTTGATTTTAACTCTTTTAACTCTTCTTTGAATTAAATAATAATAAATGTCCTAATCTAATCCAAGTGGGCCTAAATGATAATATTTTACACTTAAGGTTGTTTTTGGTCTAGATACACTTGTCCAATAGAATTAGGACATGTGTTAGGGTAATATTAATATCATTCTTACCCTTAATTACCTTATTTACTTTTAACCGTGGTAAATAAAAGTAAAAAGTTATTATTCACCAAAAATTATTTTAATCTCATTGAACCACATTTTACTTAATGACATCAACCGTGTCTCTCGGATTTTTGAAATTCCATTCAAAGAAGCGGTAAAATTATGTTTTATGAAAAATTCAGTTTTTTTTATCTACCACTTAGTAGTTTCACTATTCATCAGAAATTGATGTTTTTCAGAACAATGCCAAAATTTCATCCTAAGCTATATTTCATATTCCGAATTCAAAAATGAAGTCTATTTTACCAAATTAATATCATATAAGTTGCATTAATTAATTTTATAATTAAATCCCGCTGTTAAAACAAAGAGCGTGTTTTTAAGAAACAATATCTTTCAAAAGATTGACACTTGTTTACGTCTAGTTTAAATGTGAAATTACAACCAATGACCAACATTGTATTAAATTGTAAAAATATATTCTAAATATACTTTAAAACCACTCAAATTAATAATTTATCACTATTAATTATTTTGATTGAAAAAGTTGTTTTTAACTAAAATTTAGTATTTTTTACTATTCATCAAAATATGAAAGTTATCCGAAAATCACCAAAATTTCACCTTAGGCTAAATTCGATACTCCGAATCCAAAAATAAAGTCCATTTTGAGAGCTAAAATTTCTAAAATTTTAAAAGGTGGTTATTAGTATTCATAACGGCTAGTTTTAATAATATTTTAATAGCATATCGTTGTTTAGTGAAACTCAGTATTACATACTACACACGCTATCGAGGAAGGTCGTGATTGCGTGTAATGCAAGGCAAGTCAAGGATGCGTGTTGTGAAAGCTCCTTTTGGTGCAGCGTACAACACAAGACATTAGTGAAATTAAAAAGAATATTTTTCATAAAATCTCGGGGTGTTACATTCTACCCCCCTTGAAATGAATTTCGCCCTCAAAATTCTTCGGGGTTATAAATGGTTTACTATTCGAAAGTTTCTTTAATAGAAACCCACATCGTAAAAAGGAATACCAAAACCAATCTTTAAAAACGAAAGTACGAAACCTAACGGTTACCCAAATAAACTAATCGCTGGGTTTCCACATAGGTAAAAATATGGATATGGAAGAGAAATATAACCATCATGTTCTGATGGAGAGTGGTAGAGAACATGGCTATGGAAAATCCAGTAATCACAAATCCATAGATTTGTGATGATATAAGGTACCATCTGATTCATCAGGTATAAGATCACCAGGACAACATATTTGGTTTTCAAGATCATTTCCCTAAAGTTGAAAATTTGAATTAGAATAAATACTTTCTTTATTTTGGTACAATCTCACTATTGTTCATGCCTTGAACAATTTCCACTTCATCTCTTAAATAAATGAAGTTGAATTTGTTATTCGTGAAGTGTTAGCAGATCATGTGATAGAATGACGGGTCGTTCCATCTGTCTCAAACAAAAGGATAGAAAAAATTATATACATAAGTCGATCTATAGTGAGATTAATCACATATGGTTCCTAAAATGGACTTATACTTCATATATCATACTTCTTAATATAATAAAACTAGTTTCTACTAAACAGGGACTTCCTGTAGGCCAGTGTTAGGCGATAAAGGCCAGTCGCACTTCGGTTGTGGGTTCGATTCCCACAGCCTTGTCTGAAGCGATGGGCTATCGCCCGTCCTGCAGGTTGTCCTTTTTCTAAAACTACATTAATATAACATCCCATCAATAATATCGAGAAAAAAAAAACTTCTATCCTTAAACAATACTCACTTATGTCCAACATAATCCATTTCAATCTTTAGGCTTATCCATAATACTGCAGTCCACTCTCATAACATAGTGAAAACGATTACCAGAGATTTAATACCATCGTTGATCCCCATATATCATAAGATATGTCTTGTTGGTCACATTCTAAACATTCAAAGTCCTTAATCATCTATTCTCTTGAATACCCATTGAACCTTAGTGAAAACATGAATGCTGTTAAACGTTAACACTTTCCATATACCAAAATCCTCAAAATTCTTTATAATCAAACCATGATATCACTTAGTCCTTATATCAATCATGAGCTCATGAATACTGTCAAATATTTAATTTTCTCATTTTCCCTTCATTATGCGCATATCATTCTTTTTCCAAAAATATCTCAATCACTTTCCATGGTTACTGGTACCATTATTGAAAACCACAGTAGACCAATACATAAATATTCCAATATTCCACGATACTATATACAACACTATTTTGCAATCCCATTACATAAACACTTAATCATTCCACCACATCGTTGTCATATTCAACATCTCCAATAGTGATCGCATGTGACTTTGCTTTGTCCTTTGCCTTAAGTGGTTGCTCATGTTGATCATCACTAACCCTTGGATTAGGGAATTTATTGGCATAATGTCTCATCTCCTTGCACTTGAAACATTGAAGTATTGGTGGTGCGTTCTCTGCAGTGTTTGCTTTGTTCACATCATTAGAAACCCTTTTTCCATTACTTCGACACTCAGCTACTCGATGACCTTCTTTTCCACACTTAAAACATTTTCTAGTCCCTTTAATACAATCTCCACCATGGTTCTTTCCACACTTTGAGCCTAAGGAAACATTCATCTTCTTTTCACCATTATTCTGAGATTTCTCCTTGAACTCCATCTTTCGTTTCTTTTCAAAACCATGAGATGGATATGTAACACCAAATTCCATTTCTACCTTCATAGCACAACACACAATTTATTCATAGCTATTGAAGTCTCGTATAGCTAATGCCCTTCGAAGACTTGGTTTTAAGCCACTGAAAAATCGATCAACTTTACATTCAGGTTGGATGATAATGCCAGATGCATACCTTGCAAGTCTTGTAAAATTCGCTTCGTATATACCAACAGATTCATCATCCTTTTGCTTTAGTTCAAGAAACTCCTTCTCCATCTTTGTTCTAAGAATACGAGGGAAGTACTTATTGAAAAATAAGTTCTTGAACTCGTCCCATTCCATGGACTCAATTTCATCTCTTTGCCTTGTATTATTGATAAGATTCCACCGTTGATCAGCTTCACCTTCCAAATGATATACTGCTAAGATGACTTTATCATGTTCAGAACATTGAAGAACTGAAAATATCTTTTCAGTGGTACTGATCCATTGTTCAGCATCAAGTGGATTAGAAGACCCACTGAAAGAAGGTGGATGTTGCCTCATGAAGGACTCAATAGAATATTGTTCCCTTCTCTGCTCATTTGGAAGTCCAGAATGATTCATAGCTTGTGTAAGTATAGAAATAAGATTTTTCACTCCATCTACCATAACATTTGTTTGTTTAGGAGGACAATCATTGCATTGTCCATTGCATTGATCAACACGGTTCCTTCGGGTTCCAGCCATCGTCTAAAACCCAAAAAGAATAGTGTGAGAGGCAAAAATCATGCTAGGGAAAACAACATAATAAAGGGGGAGTACCTTCAATATCTAACATCTTAGGTTTAATTCTATGATCGTTAGCGTAGTTCTAGTACTATAACTTATACTTATACTTAACCTTAGGGACATCCCTAGACATACCGTAGAAATATCTCTAGGGATCTCACTAACATTTTCGCATCCTAGTTTCCAAAGGTTGACTAAACCTTTCCTCTGATACCAACTGTAGAGACCCGAAGCTTATCGTACATGGACATTACATTACTTTTGCGGAATACTTAGTACATAACAAAAATACACACACAAGGATCGTAATAGTTTAGTGTCTTTGGAAACTCGGAATATAATCTTCTAATCATGGTGAAAGATCTTCAAAATCTCTCATAAAGATCTTCCTTTTTTTTAACCTAAAACCTTTCTTTATATCCTAGGGAAAAGAAAACATAAAAGGGTGAGATCAAATGATCAGTAAGGGTAAACAAAAGAAATATCAATCACATCATATACATAAGAACATAGCTTTTGGAAATCTTAACCTGCAAAAGAGATCATAATTTCATAACATGGGGTAAATCATGGCAGTGAAATGTAATCACAATAATCATAACCTAAAACATGAAACTTTTTGGAATTCACACATAATCATAGAGAATCATTTCTTGTTAGTCAAGACTCATTGCCAAGACTATCTTAGTGGAAAAAGTCCCTTTCTGAACCGAGTTCACTCCTCGTTTCAGTCCTGTATCACTGAACCGAAATAACCTTCCGTTCCAGCCATGTCTATCTCATGAGATATAAATTTTTTACCCAATGCATTGGAGGGAGATATAGGTCCCACCCATCTTATAATAATTCCTTTCTTATGTGTGCCACATAATCATAAACCATACATCATAGCGTAACCCATGTAATAAAAATGGGATTCTTAAACAACATGATATCATAAAACAATTCATATAAGATAAAGGAATTCATAAAAATATTTCCATCACAACATAATCAAACCAATGTAATAATAGGGATAAAAACATAACCCTTTTATTATCTTAGTTGGAAAATTAATTTTGATAAAATACATGAACTCCATTCTTGAGGAAAATATCCTTTCTACTTCAAAAACATTTTTACTTTCAATAACATGTCAAATGACTTTAAAATAAAAGAAGTTGATTAAAAATAAACTTGAAAACTTGTAAAAGAAGTTTC
Source organism: Viscum album (assembly GCA_963277665.1). NCBI lineage: Eukaryota > Viridiplantae > Streptophyta > Magnoliopsida > Santalales > Viscaceae > Viscum > Viscum album. Next base: position 1,145,371,971 of record OY728142.1, on the reverse strand, counting down.
TTCAAAATAATGTTTTAAAACTCCATTCATGTCGTATAAGTTAAAAAAACATTCTTCGTACTTTTGTCGGAAAATTCAAAAAGTACCTCGTACGAAAAACGACAAAAGATTCCTTTCATACATATTACTAAAAACTCACCGAAGGGTAAAAATGGATTTAAACAATTGTAGGTGGATGGAAATAATATTACATATTGATGAAACATGGATGTGGATGATAAAATACACCCCAGTAAATACTTACGAATAAACAATCTCGGATAAAAATGAGATTGTGATATTTCCCTTACCTTTGGTCTGATTTGCTTTGTAAGTGTCCGAACCTCCTCTTCTTTGAAGCGCCTCTTTGAGACCTCCTCTTAGGGCACTAAAATTGGTCTTTGAGGAAGACCAGAACCTCTAGGATGTTTCTAGGGAAGTGGAGAAGAGATTTTGGCAGGGGTTGGCCGAGCTTGAGTGCTCAATTTGGTGTGAGGAGGAGGGGGAGGAGGTGTTCTTTTATAAGGGAGGAGAGGGGCACCTTAGGAATATCTCAAAATATTATTTTATATTAAAGTCAAAATCGGTTTATAATGGTTCAAAAGGGTCTTATTTCAAAGCTAAAGTGGGGATGGGTCGAAATCCTATCATCAAATAGGATTTAGACAAGTTTAGGGTATTATTTTAACCTTATCAATTAGATTTAACTCTAAGTTAAATAATTTAACTTTTACCGTGTCTTTTTGTTTTCTTTCACTATATGGTTAATAAACTTACTATAACATACCATAAGAACCCAAAATTGTATATTATTAATACATATATCCTTATCTAAGTAATTTGGCCGAACCTTAGATTTTTAGGAATAAAATAACAATTAATAATATAATATTTGATTTAAAAACTATTTTGCGTCAATTTTGACACTATTTGATACATGATTTTTGTGAAAGTCATAAAAAATTATATGTTCGAACCAAGTTGATTAAAGCAACACTAATATATCATAGTAACCTAGAAAATTAGTGTAATTCATAAAAAGTCTCAAATTACATTTATTTTGATGTTTATAACATCAATTATGTCAATATTTCATTAATACGATAATTACAGCATCATATTTGTGTCATAAATAAATTAAATTATTTGATGTCTAAAAATTACAAATAAAATACCATTATGTAGGAAATCTTTTTATATTTCTAATTAATATTTACAATCGAATTTATCTTACGTACAACCCTATATTAAAAATGTTTTAGTAAATAAACTTTGATTTTAACTCTTTTAACTCTTCTTTGAATTAAATAATAATAAATGTCCTAATCTAATCCAAGTGAGCCTAAATGATAATATTTTACACTTAAGGTTTTTTTGGTCGAGATACACTTGTCCAATAGAATTAGGACATGTGTTAGGGTAATATTAATATCATTCTTACCCTTAATTACCCTATTTACTTTTAACCGTGGTAAATAAAAGTAAAAAGTTACTATTCACCAAAAATTATTTTCATCTCATTGAACCACATTTTACTTACTGACATAAACCGTGTCTCTCAGATTTTTGAAATTCCATTCACAGAAGCGGTAAAATTAAGTTTTATGAAAAATTCAGTTTTTTTTAATTACCACTTAGTAGTTTCACTATTCATCAAAAATTGATGTTTTTCAGAACAATGCCAAAATTTCATCCTAAGCTATATTTCATATTTCGAATTAAAAATGAAGTCTATTTTACCAAATTCATATCATAGAAGTTGCATTAATTAATTTTATAATTAAATCCCGCTGTTAAAACAAAGAGCGTGTTTTTAAGAAACAATATCTATCAAAAGATTGACACTTGTTTATGTCTAGATTAAATGTGAAATTACATCCAATGACCTACATTGTATTAAATTGTAAAAATATATTCTAAATATACTTTAAAACCACTAAAATTAATAATTTATCACTAATAATTATTTCGATTGAAAAAGTTGTTTTTAACTAAAATTTAGTAATTTTCACTATTCATCAAAATATGAAATTTATCCGAAAATCACCAAAATTTCACCTTAGGCTAAAGTAGATACTCCGAATCCAAAAATAAAGTCCATTTTGAGAGCTAAAATTTCTAAAATTTTAAAAGGTGGTTATAACTATTCATAACAGCTAGTTTTAATAATATTTTAATAGTATATCGTTGTTTAGTGAAACTCAGTATTACATACTACACATGCTATCGAGGAAGGTCGTGATTGCGTGTAATGCAAGGCAAGTCAAGGATGCATGTTGTGCAAGCTCCTTTTGGTGCAGCGTACAAAACAATACATTAGTGAAATTAAAAATAATATTTTTCATAAAATCTTGGGGTGTTACACATATCAATGATTTTTCTCTAATTTCTAGGGAAGTGGTGACAAAAGCTATCACATTCCTTGGACTACATCTTCTAACCATTATATATTTTATAAATATATTTAAATAAAGAATATATTTAATATATTTATATTTAAATTTATATTTATATATATTAATTTGATATATATATTTACATAAATACATTTAATCATATAAATAAATTTATAATTATATTTAAATATATATTTATTTACAATTATGATAATAAATCTTTATTCATGATATTAAAGCACTAATGAAGAGGTATTTTATCAATGCTTATTATTTTAGTACTGATAAAAACAACCCTGTTATCTAAAAAAAACCCTAACTAAATTGATTTTTATCACACTATTCATGTTCTCATGGAAGTAGAATGCCACCGATGATCCCCCTAATCATTCTCTTTGAAAAATCAAACCTCAAATATAATGTATGTTATTTTTTTCTCCTCATATCTCATTTTTTCTTTTTTGGGTTCAACAATGTGTGATCGTGCTATGTTAACTTTGCTCAGTGGTCTCATAGTTCCACATTTAAGAGATTTATCAATGACTTATAAACTATCATTCATCCACCTATGATGGTTCCTTGTTTGTAGGTATATTTGGTCATTATTTTATCCTACTATGACTTTCCTAGGTCTTACTCAGATTACCGGGTTGTGTTTTAGTTTTTGTGTAGCCAATCCCACCATAAATATTGGGTTCCTCTCAGTTTTAATGTCACCCCATTCCAATAGATACCTAACACTACACATCAAAGGTTCTCATCCACTTATCCATTGCCTAGGCTTACTACCATAGATCATAGTTCCTGCCTCATGATGGAATAGAATATCTATTACAGATTTCTTAAGTCTTGAATACATTTTAATAAATATTTCATATATTATATCATAGATCACATTTCAATAATGTTTTTATTTTAACATACTAACACTCAAATAATATATATATATATATATATTCTTTAAAAATTTATTATTTTTTCCCTTTTCACCAAATATTAGGTAAAACATAGAATATGTTCAACACAATAGAATGCATCATCAATCATGTCAGTTCCTTATTATTTATGTTCATACACATATAAAATATCTCATATAGTATCCAACATAATGTGGGAAGGGTTTCATTCACCAATCTACCAAAAAAATCTTTCTTATTTAATCCTCTAAAATAACTTCAATGTCTATTATGAACAAATCGAATGAAAAAAAACTCTTATCTTCAATAATGGGTTAACTTTAAATTTTTTAGATATTTAAAGAAACATTTGTAAAATTAAAGTTTATATAATAAATGATATTTAATGAAGGAAATTTTATTTATTAAATAAATTAACTAAGTATAAAAAAAACATTAAGGGCCATATAGTCAACTATTGATGAATTATTATTTTAATAAGATAAATATTCATAGATAGTAAATTTTCATATGTAGATTCAAATAAAAATAGATATTATTCCCCATTAAAAGAAATTATATCCTTTTAATGGGATGCATGAACATATTGTTATTTACTATTTGATGTTTTGAGAGAAATATACAAAAATAAACAACATGGGAATCATACGTGTGTATAGAGAAATTAAACTAGTGAGGAGATGTAGGTACTTTTAATAATTATAGTTTTGGTCTAAAAATTACAAGCTTTTCTAAATTATATTTCATGTTTTTTTAAGAAATATATAACCACCCTAGTTCTAATATTGTAATATAATAGTTTTAGAATAGTATCCAATATCTTTTCATAGGTAAAGGTACATAAATCTAGTGGAATATATATAAAGAATAAAATCAAAAAAAGATGAACAAGATAATTTAAAAGATATAAAAAATTAACAAGGATATATAGATCATTATGAATAAAAAATAACTAATATAGTTATGAATGTAAACAAATTTATGAAAATATCAACATTATAATTTTATAAAATGGTTGACAATTGTGTTAATGGAATGGAAAACATCGTCATGCTGTAAATGTTATCGTTGATGAAAAAGTAAATATCATTAATATTACTACATGAAAAATTAATATGACATATTTTAACAACGAAAAAGTATATGAATGGAAAAAAACATGTTCAATCATTATATTAATTTATGGAATGTGATAAAGGACTAAAAGTTACCACAAATATGAGTATATTTTTAGAAATTATATAGTTAGTATATATAAACATTGGGCCTCTAATTCAATTTCCATAGTTAATGATGGTAAGATGTAATGATCATTACATTTGGTTTTTCTAGGAAAAATTGAAAAATTAAAAATTAATTCCATTTCATTAAATATTTATTGGAGTCTCATTATAAAATTAAAATTTTATTTATATAATATTTTTATATTAAAATATTTATTATATGTATCATGTTATCATTTAATGTGAAATTTTTAATTCATTTATTTCCAATATAACTCCCTTTTAGTGGATTTTCCTTTTAGAATATTCTACGTTAAAGGGATTCAAAAAACATTAAGCGATTGTCATGTTTTTTCCTTTAAATGTTTGTAAGGTTTTGATTAATTTATATTTATAGTTCTTATTTATATATCTAAATTTTACAATTTCCATGTATAATGATTTAAAAAAATATTAATGTTTAGTATAAATTATTCTTAAATGATTTATTATATGTTTTTATTATGCAATTCAATGTTTAAAAGAATGTGGGGAAGTTGGTTGTTGCTTGAGTAAAATTATAAATTGGATTTTTAATTTGAGGCAAAGTAATTATTTATGAATAAATTATCCCATTTTTGTAAATTAAACTAATTATTATTTTCATATATAAATAATGTTTTATATAATGAAATATTTTAATGTGTTTTTAAGAGTTTATAAATTAAATTTATGGATGCATTTATTTTTTGGGTTTTTTTATTCAGAATAATTTTTTAAAAATTTTGAAGTAGAAAATTTATTTGTTTCATTAGGATATATCTTATTGTGAAGGTTTTGACTATTGGATATGGGAGATATCTTATAGTTATATGTGTTATTATTTGAGGTGGAATGAAAATGTTTTCATTCTCAATGATGTGAAATCCATGATAACTAAATTTCTTGGAATGTTCATTATTGGAAAGTATTTGTAGTGTTTTTAAGGGAATTGAATAGAGGTTTTGGATATTGTAGCATATATGAAATATTATTAAGATTGATAACTCTACAAGTTCTAAAATAGCAGTTCATTATTGGGGTATAGTTCAATTTTGTTAGATGTTATTCCAATAATTCATATTGTAGAATAATATACAAAAAAAGAGAGTAAAACAGAATCCAACTTCACTTCTATCATCAATAATAGTTTCATACATTGGTTTCATGAAATTTTTATCTCCTTGACCCTATGTTAAAATATGTTGATTATATGACCTTTTATATTCCAAGGAATTGCATTTTGACACAAATTTAGATATACAAGTTGCAATTAAATGACAAGAAAGAATACAAATTTATAGGTAAAGTATTTCATCTAATAATAAATAAATTTTACATTCCAATATATTTATTAGTGATTATTAGGTTAAAATATTTCTCTAAGTGATTCAGTTGAGTAAGAAATCCATTTTAATAACATTGTTAATACGATATTTTATAATCATACATGAGATAATGATTTTAAATCCCTTGATTTATGATGTAAATTGTATTAAAACATGGAAAATGGGAATCTAAGAGAGGAAAATTTGATTCTTGAAGTGGATAACTATCATTGGTAAGATGTCATTATTAAAGGAAATAAGGATCAATAGTTGAACAATACATATCAGTGGTCAAATGTATCTTATTATTTCAATTGCTCGATTTTTTTTATATATTTTTGAATTAATCATATGTGAAAATTTTTCTCTAATAGGTGATGATCACCTGAACTTTCCCACTCCATTAAAACTCAAATAACACTATTAATGAAACACTACCTATCCCACCACACACGAAGTAAAGAAATTTATAAAAATCAACTTCTCCCACTTGTTAGAATCCCACCTATAATGGTTATAGAAACCATCCTAGAATGAATTACTTTTTGTCCCACACAACATCAACTTGAGAACCTAGACCAACAACTGCATGCTTACCCCAAGTTCTCTATTTAAATTTCACCCTTGTGTAAAATGATAACTTATTAGGAATTATCACCAATAACATTAAATTTTTACATTCCCAAAATTATAATTATCTATAACTTTATTCTTTGGTTATTAATATCTTATGTGTATTTTTTACAAAATTAATATTTTATGAACATAATAGGATGGATATAAATTGAAAATAAATTCATGGTAATCATATGAAAAAAGTGTATAAAGATGGAATTAATGTGTATCATGTTTTCAATAGTGAACGCATACGAAACTTCTCAAATACTTTTTCCATGTTGATGTTGTTTTTAGTCAAGAAAAATTATCCTGAAAAAATTCAAAGAATATTTTATTCTTCATAGAGTATATCAGAGCTATAAAAGTAGTATTAAACATGGGAAAAAACCAAATGTGCACCGATTGAGATGATATTGTAGTTTATGTATCATTTTATATGAATACTAGTGAAAGGATATTATATGAAATAAATGAAAGTGTACATTTAAGATAATATTAATGATTGTAATTTTTTTGAGAAGTTAAGTAGCTATTCTTAGAGACCGTTTTCTACCGGTTGTACTAAATACACAATATTTTCAGATTTATTAATGTTATATAATTTTAAATTTATCAATAGATGGAGTGACAGTAGATTTAAAGATCTAATTGGTATCCTTATTGATATGATACCAGAAGAAAATGAACTTCCTTGTCAAACATATGATGATAAATTAATTCTATGTTCAATGGGAATAACATCTAAAAAAATATAGCTTTTAGGAAATTATTTCAAATTGTTTTTCAAAGACCACGAATCACTCATAAAATTCCCTTAGTGTTGTGAAGATCAATATAAGAAAGATAAATCAAGTTATTAAAAAATTTGTGTGGTACATTCTTATCATTATATGTTTTAGAATACTATAATGATTTTAGGAAACCATGAGAAAATTGACATGGCATTCAAATATAATAATTAATGATGGGACACTATGTCATACAACAAACTCTCCTTAGTGGAATGAAATTGATTATGAGTATCCTGAATTTTGAAATGAGTTGAGAAACTTACATCTTGCATTATATAAACATGAAATAAATCCTTTTGATGTACATATTAGTACTCATAGTACATAAACATTCATGTTGTTAAATTGTAACTTTCCTCTATGGTTATGTATGAAATGATAATACATTATGTTGTATCTAATTATATTTGGTCCAAAACAATCCAGTAATGATATTTATGTCTATTTGGATTCATTTATTGATAATCTAAAATTGATGTGGGATAGAGGTGTTACAATGTATGATTCTCATAGAAGTAAAGAATTCACATTGAGTGCCATGTTGTATGGGATGATAAATGATTTTCCTACGTATGGAAATTTTTTAGGCTATCACATTAAAGGAATTTTGGGGTGTTCTATTTTTGAGGAATTTACACACTAAGATCGGTTGAAACATTCCTCAAAGAATATATTTTTAAGACATCATATTTTTTTACCTCAACATAATAAACACTAATCCTAGATGACAACATTTTATGGGAATACCGAACAAGGTATAACACTATCTCCACTAATGGCTGATCAAATGTTTGATAAAGTAAAATATATTTAAACATTTTTTGGTAAATAACTTTTTAAAAACCTTATGAAATCAAGTTTGAAAAAGATATCAATTTTCTTTGAATTATTTTACTAGGATTATTTTCATGTATCATATTCTCTCTATGTCATTCATATAGTAAAAAATTTATTTGATAATATTATTGGAACGATAAAAAGTGTTCTTGAAAAAATAAAATATGTCATAAATTATACGATATACATGATTGACATAGGGATAAGATAATATTTGAAACCCTTAAAGGATAAAGTGTATGTATTTCTTATTCAAACAACTTAAACTCTATCCAGACAAGAAAATTGAAAATTTTCATTTTATTTAATGGTTTAAAATATTGTTATGGGTATTCATCAAATATCATGAATTTAATGTCAATGAATAATTTGAAGTTACATAGACTAAAATCACATTACTTTCATGTTTTTATGAAAAATTTGATGTCCATTACTTTATGTTTCACTTTTCCTAAAAATTTATGACATACATTAACTAGATAATGATTTTCTTCAAATCCATATATAGTAAAGGTATAGACCTAAAAAATTTTCTAATCATTAATAAATAGGCTTTAGTCATATAACTTGAATTATAAATGATATTCCCACCATAATTCTTTGATTTAAGGGTCTAAATAATTTTTCAGTTAATAATAGTGGTTTAACAATGTGGTCCAATTCATCATAAATGTATGTACCCCATTGAATGGTATATGAATATTTTGAAAGGGTTTATCCAGAATCAAATTCATCTAGAAGGTTTTTTTTAAGAATGATATATTATTGAAGGATATGTTGAATTATGTATTGATTACCTATTTGATGTTGATAACATCAGTCTCCCAAATTCTCATTAGAGTTTAAACCTTATGGGTGATGAAAATTTGGAAGATATGTTTTTAAAATTACCATCACAGAGAAGGAGCAAGAACACCTTTACATTATACATAATAGTGAATATGTTGATCCATAAATCGAATCTTAAAAATAAATTCTTATAGATTTGGATCCATCAAGTGATGAAGGATGGATATAAAATACACATAATCACAAGTTTATAGGTTGGTTTTGAGATCATATTTATAAGGAGTTATCTGAAAATAAGAATTCAATTCCCGAATAAATTTGATTTATAGCTTGGTGACTAAATAAAAATGTTATATCATACACTATTCATGTAATAAATGGTTATAAGTTCAATATAAAAAATAGGATGAACATAGTATGATGAAAAATAGTGGAGTTATGCTTATAGTGGAAGTGATGAAAATATATGGTTCTAAGGATAAAAATTAAATTTATGAAAATATATAATATTTTGAAATTATTAAACAGTTATAAAAGTTGGATTATACAATATTTCAAGTGCCAATTTACCATTTAAAATGGTTTAATGATAGTAATGTAGTTAAATTTGATGAAATGTGCATTATGAAACTGAATTTTTGTGTGGAAGGGTAAAATGAAAATCTCTTCATAACGGAATCACAAGATATGAAAGTATTTTATGACTCAGATCTAGAAAACAAGAATTTCTAAATTTTCCTACTGGAGACTAAAACAACTATATGGTTATATGAAAATTTAATAGAGGATGACTATTTTATTGGGAGATCACAGTCAACTCATGGAGGTACCAATGTATACAATGTCTTGTATATTAGAGGGGACCACAAAGAGGGTATTTAGATTCTCGATAAAGGATCTAAATCCATTCAACCATTAAGAAAAGAAGTGATTTAATTGAGAAGGTTAAAGTGTTTTTTAATAAAATATGGTTTTCTTCATAATTTTATGTCTTATCAACTATATTAACAAAATCAAAATTAAATGTTTGAATACTCATTTAGACAATTTCTTTTTCAAGTGATGATGTTACCATTGTTGGGGAAGAATAGAAGGATGATGCTAAAACTATAGAACTATTTTGAGATAAAAAAAATATTTATGAAAAAATCAAGAATGAAAAAACATTAAAATTTTGACATAAATTATCATTGAAACAAGTAAGGTTATAAAATGTGAGGTTGGCAAGAATCAACACGGCCAACCTGTTGACCCTAACAAGTCAATGTTAGTTAGTTAGGTTGGGGCCACAATGATAATGAATATGCTTATTGATATAGATTCGTGGTTCCATGTCCATGTTGTAATGAAGTAACCCATTTGGGAAGATATAATTGTAATGTTATGATATAATTTATCTATTTTATCAAAAAAATTATATAATTAAATGTTGATTTAATTTTCATTATTCCGTGTCAAGTTCATTTATTTTAAATTATTTTTATAAAAAAATATGTTTTAATGGATTCTATAAAAGACCATATAGGATTCCATAATATTCATACCATGTTTCATTATAGGGATGTTGAGGGGAAAGAAAATCCCCACCCACCAATTACTTATGAACCTAATATAAAGGGGGATACATGGAATGCTTTCATCAGTCATCGTGATGAGAAATCAGTTCAGGTGAATTTTAGTTGATAATATATTAATTTTTATTATTTATTTTATCCATTTTGATTCAATATTGTTAATTTATGAAACAAAAATGATTGATGAAAATAAACAATGTGCATAAAAACCAATGTACCCCTATCGAAAAGTAAGGATGCAGTATGCTTCAATAGAGAATAAATTGGTATTTATTTTAAATCAACAATAAAATATTTATTTTATATGAAACAAATTATGTTATTTATTTTATATTTATATTTATGATTCAAAATTAAAACCCACTTCTATCAAACATACTATTATATAGAAGGAAGACTACATAAATAAGGATGGTAAACTAAGTATATAAAAACAAAAAAGTTGTATACGAAACATTTATCTGAATGAAATAATATTAATTCATGATGATTTATAATATCATTACATAAAAATATATGTTTATCTTCATATGTTTTTTATATGGTTTAGACATAACAATTAGTAGTAACCATATCGGGAAAAAACTATTTTCAGTTGTATTAAAGTGACCTAAACAATATGGTCGCATTAGAGGTGTTGGTTTTGAAGTGTATCCTTGAACATATTTTGAAAGACAAAAACACAATAAGTTACATATCATATGATGAAATTATTATTGGTGAAAATAGATTCATTATAAGATATTATTTCTTAGTCTAGTTTGGTTAACCAATATATAAAATGATAAAAGTGAAAAAGTGGTGGAAAAAACATCTGTACATGAAAAACTAAATGACCCCACTAGCTTTGAATATAGTCAGTCCCCTCAACTGTATAACTTACACAAGGTTATTAATTTTTTCATTACTCTCTCTCTAAAACGTGAATCAAATACCTTTCAATAACTTTATATTAATACAATTATGTAGGGTAAAGTTGTATGTGATTTCTCTATATCAACACCCATGCACCGCCTTATTATGAGGGGTATGGTGTATAATATCATGGGAAAAAAACTACAAAAAAAAAAGAACTCCCAAAAGATCATATGACTGTGGGGATTGAAGTATCTCAAGATCCGAACACTGTGTTTCCAATTCCAATTGATTTTATGAATGTTACAACATGAATAATGCTATTGGAACCTTCATAGAATGAAAATATAACTTTATAAACATATATGAGGCATGTAATTAAAAAAATAAAATGAAAAACCTATAATAATTGATGAAAAAAGGTCTAAAGTGAGGTATGGTACTACATACAGACAGAAAAATGGGGAAATAATATTTAAGATGAAGAAAATATAATGAATCAACCAAGAAAACAAAATGAAATTCTTGGAGTATATTATCCATAACAATTCCATTACAACATTTATTTTCATTATAACTTCATGAAGACATGAAATTCAAATATAGAGATGAATCCTACATTCTATACGAAAAAATATATTTGTAACTATAATTGTAGACATGGTTGGTCTCAAGAGTATAAATTATATTCTCATGCATGACTGACTAGGAGTTTTTGTTTTGTGTATACATATATAAAGTAAATTTTCATAATATTATTTTCCATAAAATGATCTAATATGTTCATTAAATTTTATAATTATTCTTATTTTCTACAAGTGATTGTATTACTAATATATAAAGGAAAACCCCTACAAAGCAAGATTCTGGTTTATTAATCCATTTCTATTTTATGTGGATGGAATTTATTTAGAGATAAAATAAATTAATAAGAAAAAAGTTAATCTGAATTATGGATTTGATATGAAAATAATAGATGACATAATATTTTGATTATTAAAATACAGGGGTAAAAATATTCAATATAATCAAATAAAATATTTTTTAATTCTTTATTAATTTTTTGTTTTTTAGGAATCATTTCATATTTATTGAAATCAATTTCGATACACAAAATTTTTATTTTTTGGATTCAATGCTTATATATCCATTGAACCAACCAGACATGATGTGTATTATGAATTTTTAATGCACAGTAATCAATATTTTATAGATAAATTTTAAATGATCTATTTCAGTTTTTGATTTAACAAGAATTCTGTTATGATAGAGTGGTTTTTAAATATAGTCTAATCAGGGTATGAGGCTGGTGAATGAAAATAAGAAGTCTATGAATTACTTCAGATAGAAATAGATTATATTATATATAGAATGATTTAACTATCAAAACATATTTCAAAACAATTAACTTATTTTTTCCAATGTTTCTATATTTTTCAAAGAAATATAACAATAATGATTATGGATGTTATATTTAAAAATTTATTAAAGATATCTTATATTATAAAAAACTAGCATCCCCCAACAAGTAATTTTTTAAGGTAATTACAATTTAATTAAAAAAATTCTTATTCATATTTTTTTCAATATTTTACAAGTACTACCAAGACTACCAACAATATACATAATCATAATAAGTAAAACATTTTAGATATGAGTGGGCATCGTACATGGTGTCCAAAAAATTTTCCGACACCAAATTTAGGTTATTACCTACAATGTTTGTGATTTTGTAGAGACTATGTCATTCAATATACACTTGAGATATGAATCATTAGTATCAGATTACTTATATATTATTTTTGATCTTTTTCTCAAGTATAAGTATAATAAAAAAAATCTATTTTTTAGAAATGAATGGAAAAAATAATAGCAATAGAATGTATATAGACATCCTGAATATGTGACATCCTATGACATATTTAGTTAATTTTATCCTCATTTTTTTAGTTTATTTCTTGATAATTTATATCTAATAATTATTTTTAAAAAAAAATTACACATTAGTTCAAAATACATGTCACATTATTAAATGTAATAAAATAAATTTAAATTGTTTTGATACTTTAAGAAAACAATCCATAAGTCATTTTTGATGTGTACGAATTGACCACACACCAATCTGACACATGATGTCATCGGTATGACTCAATGTTAATGTTTTAAATAAAAAAATTATAATTTTAGTAAAAAAACATGTCACATACCCAAAACTGCGAAAACAATATCATATTTTTTTTAGACATTGGGAAAATAATCCATAAATCAGTTTTCAAGTGTAAGAATTGACCACATACCAATCCTACACATGGTGTGGTTGATAGGACTCTTAGTATACACTTTCAATATAAAAATTAGTTTAAAATCTATCACATAGCCAAAACAAAGAAAGGATCTCACGTTTTTTCAAACTTTAGGAAAATGGAACATAATTAATTTACAATATGATAAAATTGACCCCACATAAATATGACATACAATGTAAATAATATGACTCAAAGTACTAGTTTTCATTATACGGGTTCCATTTTAGTTTAAGACACATACCATATCACTAAAAAATTAAAAAAATGTGCTCATATTATTTTTAAACTATAGGGAAGTGATCTATAATTCATTTTTCATGTGTAGGAATTTACCTCACATCAATATGACACACGATGTGGTATATATGACTAAGAGTGTGTGTTTTCAATAAAAAAGATCCATTTTAGTTTAAAACATACTTATAATAGCAAAAATCACGAAAAAGAGCTCATATTGTTTTCAAACGTTTAGAAAAAAGGTCCATAATTTATTTACGATGTGAAAAAATTGACCACACATCAATTTGACACCTGATGTGACTGATATGAATCAAAGTGCGTGATATCAATATAAATTTTCCATTTTAGTTTAAAACATGTGTCACATCAACAAAACTATGAAAAAAATCTCGTATTATTTTCAACATTTAATAAAATAATCCTTAATTCATTTTTAATGTGCAGGAATTGACTGTACCCAAATATAGAATACGATGAGATCAATATAACATGAAGTGTGTGTTTTTAATATAAGACTATCATTTTAGTTTAAAACAAATCACATAGAAAGAACCAAGTAAATGAGATTTTTTTTTCAAACTTTATTAAAATTATACGTAATTCATTTGTGACATGTAGGAATCAACCATGCATTAATACGTCACCTGATGTTGTTGGAATGACTCAAAGTGCATGTTTTCAATAAAAATGTGTCATTTCAGTTTAAAACACACATTAAATTGAAAAAACAAAGAAATCAAGATTATATTTTTTTTAAACATTAAAAAAATAGTCCATAATTCATTTGGGACAAGTACTTATTTTCTACACATCAATATGAAACTCAACGTGATCGATATGACTCAAAGTGCTTGTTTTTAATATAAAGGTTCCATTTTAGTTAAAATGTATTTCACATTAGAAAAAACAAGAAATAGAAATCATATTGTTTTTAAACATTAGGATAATATTCCATGATTTGTTTTTCATATGTCGGATTTGAACACACATCAATCTGACACACGATGTTCTCAATATGACTCAAAGTGAGTGTTTTAAATATAAAACAATCATTTTAGTTTGAAACTAATAGTATAAATAAAAATTAGGAAATAATCTCATATTTTTTTAAAACATTAGAAAAAAATTCCATAATTAATTTTTTTATGTGTTAGAATTTACCACACATCAATCTGACACATGATGTGACCAATATGACTCAAATTGAGTGTTTTCAATATAATAGTGCCACTTTAGTTTAAAATTCATGTCATATCACCAAATCAGAGAAAACAAGACCATATTATTTTCAAAGTTTAAGAAAATGATCCATTCTTAATTTTTTGTTTGTAGGAATTGGTGGTACATTAATCAAACCCATGATGTGGTTGATATGACTTCGAGAGCATGTTTTCCATAACGAAGTGTCATTTTAGTTTAAAACACAGTTGAAATAGAAAAAATAAAGAAAATAAGATACAGTTATTTTCAAACCTTATTAAAATGGTCCATAATTCATTGTCTATGTGTATGAACTTACCTCAAATCAATTTGACACCCACTGTGATTAATATGACTCAAAGTCTTTATTTTCAATAGAAAGGTTCCATTTTAGTTAAAATTTAAGTTATATCACCAAAACTAAGAAAATGTGCCCATATTGTATTAAATTTTTAAAAACTATCCATAAATATTTTTCACATGTAGGATTTGACCGCAAAAAAACATGACACACAATGCGCTCGATATGACACGAAGTGTGTATTTTCAATATAAAATTGTCATTTTTGTTTAAAATGAATTATATAGGCCAAACCAAGAAAAAAATTGGATTTTTTTCAAACCATAGAAATATGGTCTAAAATTCATTTGTGACATTTAGGAATCAACCACACATCAATTTGAAACCCGATGTGGTTGGTATGACTTGAAGTGCATGTTTTCAAAAAAAAATGTGTCATTTCAGTTTAAAACATGCATCAAATAGACAAAACTAGAAAAAGGAACTTATATTGTTTTAAAACATTATAAAAATAATATGTAATTATTTTTTGACACGTATAAATTGACTACACATTAATCCAACACCTGATGTGATCAATATATCTTAAAGTATGTGTTTTCAATATAGAGGTTCCATTTTAGTTTAAAATGCATGTCACATTTCCTAAACTGAGAAAATGAGATCAGGTTATTTTAAAACGATTTGAAAATAATATATAAATCATTATTTACTTTTAGAAATCGACCACAATTCAGTCTAACACATGATGTGCTCGATATGACTCAATGTGTTTGTTTTCATTATTAAACTGTCATTTTAGATCAAAACACATAGCATAAACAAAAACAAGACAATGAGATTGAGTTGGTTTCAAACATTAATAATGTAGTCCATAATTTAATTTTGATGTGTATGAATCAACCACACATCCTTCTCACACATGATACAAACAATATGACTCAAAGTGAATGTTTTCAATAGAAATGTTCCATTTTAGTTTTAAACTCACTTCACATCACCAAAGAAGAGAAAATGAGATCATTTTATTTTCAAAATCTATGGAAAAATTAAATAGTTTATTTTTCAAGTATAGTAATTGGTTGCACATCAATCTAACACATGATGTTGTCGATATGATTCAATGTTTGTGTTTGTAATACAAAAAATCCATTTTAGTCTAAAACACATATCTAATTACAAAATCAATAAAACAAGCTTGGATTGTTTTAAACATTAGGAAAATGGTCCATATTTATTTTTTATGTGTATTAATTGACTACACATCAATATGACATCTGATGTGATAGATATGACTCAAAGTGCATGTTTTCAATAAAAAGGTTCCATTTCAGTTAAAAACATGCATCACATTGCCAAAACTAAGAAAAAAGATCGTATTATATTAAAAATTTAGAAAAATAGTACATAATTAATTTTTCATCTATAGGAATTGATGGAACACCACTATGACAGACGATGTGGTCCATATAACCCAAAGTACAGGTTTTAAATATGAAAATGTCATTTTAGTTTAAAATTCATCACATATCCAAAACAAAGAAAATGAGATTATATTGTTTTAACACTTTTAGAAAATGGTATATACTTAATTTGTAACCTGTAGGAATCTACCACACATTAATTCAACACCTGATGTGGTTGTTATGACTCAAAGTGTGTGTTTTCAATACAAACATATCATTTTAGTTTAGACATGCATCAAATAGCCAAAACCAATAAAAGGAACTCATTTTCTTTCAAACCATAGGAAAATGGTCCATAATTTATTTTTTATGTGTAATAGTTGACCAAACATAAATTTGACACCAAATGTGATTGATATGAATAAAAGTTTATGTTTTCAATATAACGGTTCCATTTTAGTTTAAAAGACATGTCGCATCGCCAAAACCGAGAAAAAGAGCCTATATTATTTTAAAATTTTAGGAAAATGATTCATAATTAATTTTTATGTGTATGAATTGACTACACATCAATCTAGCACATAATGTGCTTGATATAACTCAAAGTGTGTGTTTTCAATACAAAATTGTCGTTTTAGTTTAAAACACACAACAAAGAGAAAAAATTGAGAAACCGAGATTAGATTGTTATGAAACTTTATTACAATGTCTTATATTTTATTTCTAACATGTAAGAGTTGAAAATACATTAATCCAACACCTGACATGATGGATATGAATCAAAGTGCATGTTTTCTATATAGAGGTTCCATTTTAGTTTATCGCGCATGAAAAAAAATGCTAAAACCAAAAAAACGAACTTATATTGTTTTCATAAATGAAGAATATGTTTCATAGTTCATTTTTTACAAATAAAAATTGACCGTATATCAATTCAACACATTATTTGACTAATATGACTGAAAGCGTGGGTTTTCAATATAAAGGTGCAATTTTTGTTTAAAATGCATATCACATCACTAAAACCAAGAAAATGATCTCATATTGTTTTCACACATTAGGAAAATGGTTCATAATTTTTTATTTACATATAAAAATTAACCTCACATAAATCCAACACCCTATGTGACCAATATGACTTAAAGTGATTATTTTCAATAGAAAGGTTCCATTTTAGTTTAAAACACATGTTACATCGCTAAAACCAAGAAAATGATATCATATTTTTTTTTAAATTTAGGAAAATGATCCATAATTTATTTTTAATTTTTAGGAATTGACCAAACATAAATTTGAAACACTATGTGATAGATATGACTCTAAGTGCATGTTTTCAAAAAAGAATGCAGAATTTTAGTTGAAAACAAACATCAAAAATCCAAAACTAAGTAAACAAGATAGAATTGTCTTCAAAATTTACAAAAATTGTCCATAAATCATTTGGGACATGTTAGAATTGACCACACATCAATCAAACATCTAATGTGATTTTTATGACTCAAAGTGTGTGTCTTCAATATATGTGTGCCATTTTATTTTAAAATTCACAACTGTAGCCAAAACTGAGTGAACATGCTCATATTGATTTCAATCATTATGAAAAATTCCATAATTCATTTCTTGCATATTGAAATTAACCACACATAAATCCGACACACGATGTGGAAGATATGACTCAAAATGTTTATTTTCAATAGAAATTTTTCACATTAGTTTAAAATGAGCATCACATCCTCAAAATCATGAAAATGAGATTAGATTGTTTTCTAAACATTTTACCAGCTAATAATTAATTAATTTCTATATCGTTCTTATTTGATGCTTATTTAGCTAATTTTCACAGATATAATGCTTGAAGACAAACACAAAATCATGTTAAAGTTAAAGTCTTATTCTTAAAAATAAAGTCACATTGAATTGAATCTCATGAGTAGTGAGTTTATTTTAACACCATAGGTGAAATTTAGTTTAAGAGGGCTGAATTTTGTGGAAAACTAGAAATTATGTGATGTCAAATAATGAACTAAAACTCAATCCTATAGATAGTGTCCCTAATATGAATAAAAAATATATATTTCTAGTTTAAAATTGATATTTTTTGTTTTATTTATTTATTTATATTATTAATAACAAAATAAATGTTTTCTTATACAGGTTGATTCATTTTATTAAGATGGGGTGGTTTGTTCAGCAAATAATAGAATGACCAGGGCTCAAGGGCCAAAGAAAAATGAAGTTTGTTTTTATTGAATACATATGGTAAACATTAATTACTCATGTAATTATACAAACCAATGTTTGAAATTTTTATAATATAGTGTTTGTTTCTTGTATTTATGTTAAAATTTTTATTTCAGTTAAATTGTTTATTTTCTACCATATTTTCTCCTGTATTTTCTATATTTACTATATTTTCTACTACATTTTGATGTAATTATAATATTAAACTATAGCAGTATGACCCTTTATCAGTTCTAGAAAAATAACTAATAAAGGTTTCCATTATCAGTTCTTTCCTAGTGCTAATAAATTCCTATGGATTTCTAACATGATCTAGATGTTAGTAATTTTTAATGCAGACAAATTCCTATTTTAGAACTATTAAAGGCCGTATTTGTAATAGTGATAAATTTATCTCATAATAATACAATATAAAGGTTCACTCATCCTCTTCCCAATACATGATTCCTCCATGTAACCTCATATATATGGACCAAGGGAACACACTCAGATTGAAATGGTCTAAGGAAACAAACCTGAGCTCATACCATAGCCATTCAGAGGAGAAAATTGCTCCACATTTACCATTAAAGAGTAAATGATGTATCCTATGGGGTAAATAGAGTGTATCTCTGAGTCTAAAACATCATGTGTCGTTCTTCCTCACATGGAAAATATTTCTCCAGATACACGGTGTGTCCACTAGGGTATACAATGTGTTGAGTTTGGATAGTCACATGATGTGCACACTTGGCCCGCACTTGTGTGCTCTAGTCATTCTCATATACAGTGGTCATGATCATGTATTCTAACCATTAATATGTATTATGGTTGCGTTTAAGTACATTCTGATGTCTATGTGGGTATAATTTGAATCACACAATGTTTAGTGTCCAGGTTGTTAGTTAGTGTGGGCTATATTCTCTAGCCTATATACTCTTTAAAGAATATATGGTGTACCACATCACACATGGTGTTTAAAGCCATACAAACTCCTGGGAATTTAATATCTATACATTTTGAGCTAACTAGCAAGTGGTCACAGGATGTGTGGGTTAACCACATGATGTGTTATATTTATCTCAAAGGGAAACCCCTAGCACCACACTAAGGGGTTGACATGAAATATATTCCTCTAAACTACATGACATGTATTTTTTATGTTCCTAGAAATTCTAGTTCATCACATAGATTCTCTCACACCACTGGTTCCTTTACACTAGAAAAAACATATATGCCATAAAATTTTGTATCTTAGTTGAAAATGCCTCTAATTTCTATGGAATACCGCCTTCTTATTACATACCTTTTTATTATATTTTACAAACAGAGGATATTAAAAGTTTAGTGTCCTGGATAAAGGTACATAATACATGAAAACATATAACATTATTTTAATAATCTTGATTGGATTCCTTAGATGTTCATACTATGTATAAATACCACATCTCATAACATGTGGACATACATAAAAGGAAAGGGTGAGCATACGGACCAGTAAGGGAAAACAGGGGAAACCGTTTACATGTGAACTTGAGAGAATACATTAAGAACATGCTGAAATATCAGAAAGAAAATAGAATAGAAATAAAACAACAATAAGAAATTGAATAATAACTTTAAAATGTGTCTACAACATTTAATTTAGACATTTATAAGCATATCACTAAGGTCCATTCCCAAGGTGTCATAACAATTACCAAGATTATTCACCAATGTATCATAAAACTTGTCATCTCTAGAGATTAATTCCTTCACCTAATGCATTTGAGAGCTATTTGGGTGCACCATTAATAGTTTATTATTTTCATATGATCCACATAGATCATAATAAGACATTTCATAAATAACCCAAATATAAAAAAAGAAATAGGTTTCATATCAAAATCATGACGTTTTAAAAATTGCAAAAAACATGATCATCATGTCATTTATAACCCATGGAAATAGAATTAGGGTTTAATTTATGTCAAATATAGATTAAAATATATCAATTTTATTTCATGATGAATTCTCTAGAAAATTAAATATGTTTGTGTATTCACATAATGAAAATAAAAGAATTTATTGAGAAAAAAAGAGATATTTTGTGATGACAATTCTACAACATAACGACTATGCAACATGGTTTTATAAAACACTAAAAAGAGTGGGTTTAGGGGTAAAACATTCATAAACTACTAATAATATAGTATTGGGATGTAATAAAATGTAAATAATAACATGGTATGTATTTTTTAAATATATACCACATAGAAGAGACCTTGAATGGAAAAAAGAGAAGTTGAGAATTTTCTTATGAAAATTCAGCAGCCTAATAACTTCACATAAAAATTCAAAAAATCAATTGATGAGAGAGAAAAGGGTCTCTTATAATTTTAACATAAAATGGAAATAAATAATTATAAATAATAACATACCTCATCATAATAAAATGGAAATTAAAATACATAACATAAAAGAAGTCTTGACTAAAAGAGGAGGGCGAATGCTTCCCTTACCTTGACGAGTAACTTAAAAAACTCTATGGGTGGGACCTTTGGGGATTTAGGTCACCTTGGGAGGACTCATTTAAGGTAAAATACCATATCTTAACTATGGAAGAATTTGGAATGAATGGAATGAAGGAATGGTTTGGTATTTATAGCAAAAGTGAGGGAATATTTTATTAATTTCTAAGGGACACCTCATTAGTGGTATTTGAAAAACCATGGGATTTCCATTAGTATTTGCCCATGGTTTTGGCCACTAGAGAAAAATCATATAATATTTTAATCCAAATTAATCGACCATCATTTTAAATTACATATTTTGTCATTACGATGTCATAAAACACACGGAAAACTCAAAAACTGATTTTTTACTATTCACTAAAAAACAAAACATTTTATAAAAATTTCCTAAATTCACCCTATCCTAATATCGATAGTCCTAATTCAGAAAATAAATCTATTGTATGAAAATAATTTTCTAAATATGATATATTTAATATTTATGTAAAATCACTATTTACAGAAAAAATACAAATACTTAACTAATAATTTCTGAAATAGTTATTTAATTATGCTATTATATCATATTACCATTCAAGATGCCTAAATTATATTTATACTTACTTAAATGAGGTTACTTTTCCATTGGTCATATTACTATTCCTAAGGGTCTTATTACTATTCATAATTTACTAATAACTAAAAATCTTGTTGATATTATAAGCCTCTAAATTTCTTACTGATCACAACTGTATATGTATATTTTTTAAAAATCATTTCCCATTATTAATTATTTAAAGTCTAAAAAAAGTTTTAAAATACTCTTTTTCTTCAATACTAATCAATAATATGAAATTTCAAAAAAAATCATCCTATATTTATTTTTCCATTTTAAATTAAAAAATTTTAATATAACAATTTTATTTATACAAAAGGATTACACAAAGTCACCAAGGACTCGTTACATAGCCCCTTATAACACCTACATTGGACCTATGAGTAAGGTGGGGAATGGTGATAGAATCTTGAGGCGAGTTGGACAACATTTCTCGAGTGGTGATTTCTATCATCTAAAACTTCTCCGGCAGGAGATTATGTTTAAGCTTAAAATGTTGAAGCTCAACATGTGATTGGTCCATAGAAAATCCAAGTGATTTTACCTCCTTCCCATGATCCGATAAATGCGATTCGTATGACCTGATTCTACAAGATGAGGCCATTGACTCTTCTTTATTTGTTAATTAACCAAGATCTATTGTATTTATAACAATAATTATAACAGTATGATTATAGTTTCAAATGGTCATATTGACCAATGGCCATATAAAAAATGAAACCCAATGGTAAAATTTTAATTATAATCACTTCATTAATAAAAGGATATATTTTTGTTGAGTACACAAAAATAACACACAAATTCAGGAAACAAATATTACTCAAAATTCTAGGTTGTTAAAATATTCCCCCCTTAAGAAATATCATCCAGTAAATTTCAACTCATACCCTCAAAATATAAAAGTTATAGGTACTTATGCCTTATAAACTCCCCTGGTTTCCACATGGATTCTTCATATTTGTGGTTCCTCCATAACACTTAAATAATTTTGGTAGTCTTATTATATAGAACATTGTCTTTACAATCCTAGATCTCCACTGACTGCTCTTCATAAGAGAGGACATGATATAGTTGTACCACCTCTAGATTTATTATATGTTAAGGGTCAGGTATGTACTTCCTCCATAGGGATACATGGAAGACATCATGAACTTGTTCTAGAATTAGAGGAAGTGCAAGTTGATAGGACACTGTTCCTAGATGATTAAGGATCTCATAGGGGGAAATGTACCTAGGGCTGGGATTCCATTTCTTTCCAAACATCAGGACTCTCTTCTAAGGTGAAATTCAAAGAAAGGATTTTTCCCCAACATCAAACTCCAAGCCACTTTGATGGTTTTCGACATAGCTCTTTTTACAACTCTGAGCAGCCTTAATGTGTTGTTGGATGGTATGAAATTTTTATGTCGTATCTTCACAAGATCATGCCTAATAAGCTTTCTCTCCCCAGCTTCATCCCAAAAAGCAGGATCTCTACATCAATTCCCATATAGAGCTTCATAAGATGAAAATTTAATGCTCGAGGGGAATATGTTATTGTAAGAGAACTCTAATGATGAGAGATTTTGATCCCATCCACCCTTAAATTACATTGATCATGTTCTCATCATGTCCTCGAGTGTTTGAATAGCATTTTTAGATTGGACTTCATATTTGGGGTGAAATGACATACTGAAATTAAATTTGGTACCCAGAGAATGTTGAAGACTTCTCCAGAATTTTGATTTGAATATTGGATCACGATAAGATATATTAAAAAGTGGAGATCCATACAACCTTACCACTTCCTTCATGTAAATCCGGTAAAATTTATCAGGAGATAAATCATCCCAAATAGAGATAAATGGGAAGTCTTTGTGAGATTTTCCACTATAACCCATATCACATTGTTTCCTTTGGAAGTTCTCAAGAGACTAGTGACAAAGTACATAGTGATATTGTCTCACTTCCATGCAGGTATGGTTAGTGGTTGTAATAACCCTTTAGAATGTTGTCACTCTGCCTCCTCTTACTGACATACCAGACACCTTTTAGTGTAGTTAGCAATCTTCTTTTTTGTAGTATCCCTCCAATAATGATCACAAAGGTATCTATACATTTTCATTCTTCCAGGATGTATATAGAATATAGATCTATGAGGTCCATACATCATATCCTTATTTATTTCCAAAATAGTCGGAACACATAGTCTTATAAAAACAATTAGTACATGTTCTTGATCAATATTGAACTCAGAAAACTTCCCATCCTTCATATCCTCAAAATTATTCAGTAAAAAGGATCTTCTTTCTGATCATTGTTGATCTTATCTAACAATAACAGGTGAGAAATCATTTGGGATAGGGTTGATGATGTCCCTTCCATTAAAGTTCCTAAGTCCATTTTCACTAGATCTTGGATTAAGGGATATCTTTGAATCCTCATCATTGATAGGACAACATGGTCTTTCCTACTTAATGCATTATCGACTTTTTTTCACTTTCAAGATGATAATGAATAGAACAATAATAGTCCATAAGAATTTCCAACCATCTCCTCTATCTCATGTTCAATTCCTTTTTTGTGAAAATATAATTTAATATTTGATGGTCTATGTATATATCACATTTATCCCAATAAAGATAGTGCCTCCATATCGTTAGATAAAAAAAAACCATAACCATCTCAATATCATGTGTAGGATATTTCTTCTCATGAGTCTTAAATTGTTGAGATGCATAAGCAATCACCATATCATTTTTCACAAGGACACACCCAAGCCCTTTCAGAGATTCATTTCTAAAAATAAAGAATCCTTCTCTACTTTAGGGTAGAGTTAACACGGTTTCTTTAACCAATCTCTTCTTAAGCTCTTGGAAACTCTCCTCACACTCCTTTGTCCAGATGAACTTGACCCCTTTTCAAGTTAACTTGGTTAATGGATTATAATGTTGTGAAAATTATTTCATAAACCTCATTTAATATCTGAATAATCCATGAAAACTGTGAATCCTAGTTATTGTTCTAGGTTGAGGCCACTCTTTTACAACCCTTTTCTTTGTAGGGTCAACTGCGACTCCTTAATCGTTACAATGTTCCCCAAGAAGAAAACTTATTGTAACCAAGATTCACATTTTCTAAACTTTCCAAAAAGACTATCCTTTTATAGAACTTTAAAAATAACCCTAATATGATCCTCATATTCCTCAAAATTTTGGAATATATTAGAATATAATCAATAAATACTACCACAATGTTATCAATGTAGTCCTTAAAGACTCTATTTGTCAAATCCATAAAAATATCTGGATAATTTGAAAAGACAAAGGACAAAACAAAAAACTCTTAATGACCATATCTTGATAGTAAGACGGTTTTTTGAATATATTATTTCTTTACCCTCAATTGATGATAACTAGATCGAAGATCAATCATAGGGAAGAATTAATCCCCATGAAGTTGTTCAAATATGTTATCAATTCTTGGAAGAGGGAATTTTTTTTCATTGTAATACCATTCAGTTCTCTATAATCAATGCATTGCCACATATATCCATCATTATTATCCACAAAGAGAACATGTGCTCCCCATGGAGACACACCTGGTCATATAAACCCCTTCTCCAAAAGATCTTGGAGTTTTTTCTTTAATTCCACCATTTCCACATTTTCTATACTATAAGGGGTCTTTGATATCAGATGAGATCTAGGTAAGAGTTCAATAGAGAAATATACCTCTCTTCTCAGGGTAGGTCCAGGTAACTCTTCAAGAAATACATCAATGTATTACAAGATGATGGGGAAATTTTCTATACATATACACTCAATTACTTCTTCTTCTTCACTGATCAACTACATATAGTAGGATATTGGAGGTTATTCTAGAAAATGATTAGATTGAGAAATCTCTCCTTGGAAGATAACTGTAGGTTTCCCATTCAAGACTACTGAGATTTTCTTCTAAATATTATCTTAGGATTACACATTGAGAGCCTATCCATCACTAGTATAATATCAAATTCCAACATGGGAATGAGTACTATATTTGAGATAAAATTGTACTCACTAAATTAAATACTAGTGTTTTTAAATACTCTTTATGCTAGGATAATCCATCCAGTAGTCTTTACTGATAACTCTACTTTAAGAAATTCTGGGGTTGATTCTAAATTCGTTGCAAACATGGAGGAAATAAAAGAATGCGTAGAACCAGAACCTGACAAAGTACTTTCTAGCTTTGAGAGAAAAAAAAGAGTACCTCCCATCACATCATTTGGAGCTTCAAAATTGAATGTCATGATAGAAAACTCACGAACATTCTCCCTTGGCCTTTTCTGAGGCTGATGGTGACCCCTCTAGTACCTTTGGATCAGGACAATGATTCGAAAAGGTCCCACACTATACAAACTTGAAGCACTGGACTTCAGGTAAGGACTACAACAAATTTACTTTGTCGTTATTGCTGGGAAGTTGATAATTCACCTCACTATGTCAATTCTGCATGATATGTAAATATCTTCCACATTTATAGCACTTCCTTCTTCTGAGAAGGTAGTTACCAAATTCGTCTTCACACATTTACTACACATGGAACATTGTACTTGCTAGACTCATCTTCCCTAATCAAAGATCCTCCCTAAGCTTGAATCCAATGATCTCTTATTATCATTGAATTTATGAGACAACTCCTTCTCAACAAACTCCAGTTCAACTTTTATAGCACTCGCCACAATTTCTCCATAGCTATCATAGTCTCGGTTGGATAGATTATTCCATAGATGAGTTCTTAGTCCAGTAAATAATCTATCAACCTTCCCATTATGATCCATGAAAAATATTGAGGTGTAACAGGAAATTCTTGTGAAGTTAATTTCATGGATTTCGATAGATTCATTCTCCTTCTACTTCTGCTCTAGAAACTCTTCCATTTTTTCTCATTGAATGAGGGAAATACTTTTTGAAGAATATCCTTCTAAACTCTTCCCACTACATAGATTGAATATCCACTATTATCATCATGTTTTAATCAGTTCTCAACACTGATCAACTTATTCCTCTAAGTGGTAAAAAACTAGGGTGACCTTTTCTTATTCTGAATAGCTGAGCGTAAAAACGATCTTCTTGATGGAGATAATCCACTATTAAAAAACCAATGGGTTGGTAGATCCACTAAAGGTTGGTGGTCATTGATGTATAAAGGAATCAATATAAAGTTGTTCCCCTCATGTTGAAATCTGTCTCTCTGCTTGATTCATATTATTTCCTATAACTTGAGTTAGTTGGTTCATTATTCCCATGAAAGTTTCTATTCTAGCTTCCATCGGAGGGATTCCATCGCATGGTCCATTGTAGTCACCATTTGAACGATTCCTCCTATTTACCTCCATTTTTTAAATGAATAAAACCTTAGTTATAATCTTATTTCATTTATGAATTTTTTAACTATAAAGGATTTTTATGTCTTAAAACATCACTCTCAAACACATTTTTCATAAACAAAAATTAGATTTTTCTATAAATCCTTCATAATGATTCATAAAAACCTTGCGATTAACCAAAAAAATCTCCCAGGAGTGTCAAACAAAGAGTGTAGTAATACCCATTTTCATTCACTAGTTACCATTTGATTCTATATCAATGTTTTGTTTCCATGTTTTACCCATATATACATCTGTTCTAGAGCCACATCCACTTGTTCATATCCAGACAAGGATTTGTTTTTTCAGAAACCACTCACTTAATATTTCACCAAAATACAAGGATGTATTCGAATATTTAAACTTTTCTATATGATTTTTACAAATTTATTCATTGCCTAATTTCAAAAAATAACAAAACTATCATTTGATACCAACTATGGAACCCCACCTTCTTATTACATTACTTTTCATTACATTTTATAAACAAAGGATCTTTAAAGTTTAGTGTCTCTAAAAAAGGTATATAATACATGAAAAAATATAAAATTATTTTAATACTCTTGAAAATCTTATCTAAATTTTCATATTAAGTAAAAATACCATATCTCATAAAATTGGGACATAAATCAAAGGAAAGGGTGGGAATACATCCTAGTGAGGGAAAATAAGAAAAACAATTTACATGTGAACATAAGAGAATACAATAAAAACATGAGAAAATATCATAAAGGAATTTGAAGAGATATATCATGATAATAATAACATGAATAATATATTGAAAATATGGCTAAAAAATTTAATTTATACATTCATAAGCATATCACCAAGGTCCATCCCCAAGGTGTTATAAAAATTACCAAGATTATTCACCAAGGTATTATAAAACTTGTCATCTCAAGAGATTAATTTCATTACCCAATGCATTGGAGTGATACCAGTGCACAACCTTAAAATGAATTTATTTTAATTTGATCCACATATTACACAATAAAAAATTTCATAAATAAACCAAATAGAATAAAAGAAACAAGTTTCTTATCAAAATTATGATGTTTTAAAAAGTGCTCAAAAACATGATCATCATGTCATTTGTGACCCATGAAAAGGGAATGAGGGTTTTATGTATTTAAAATACAGAATAAAATATATAATTTATATTTCTTGATAAATACCCCTAGAAATGAAATATTTTTATGTATTCACATAATGAAAATAATATAATTTCATGAGAAAAAGTGAGAATTTTTGAGGTGGAAATTCGGCAGCATAAGGACTATGCAACATGGTTTTAGAAAAAATTAAAAAGAGAGGGGATAGGGGTCACCCATTCATATAAGACTAAAAATATAGTATAATGATAGAATAAAATGAAAATAAGAACATGGTATGTAATCTTGAAGACATACCACATAGAAGATAACTTGAATAGAAACAAGAGAAGTTGAGAATTTCATTATGAAAATTTGGCAGCCTAACAACATTGCTTAAAAATTAATAAAATAAAAAAAAGATAAGGAAATGTGTCTCTAATAATTTGAACAAAAATTGGACAACAATAAGGATATATAATATCAAACCCTAACATAATAAAATGGAAATTAAAAGACATAACATAAAAGAAGTCTTGACTAAAAGAGGAGACTGAAAGGTTCATTTACCTTCAAGAGTAACATAAAAAAATTGAAGGTTGGGACTTTGGGGGACTGAGGGAAACTTGGGAGAACTCAATGGGAGGATAAAATAATAGATATTAGTTGATTAAGAATTTATAATGAACATAATAAAGTAATGGGTTGTTATTTACAGAGAATGTGATGGAATATTTTATTAAATTCTAAGGGACATCTCATTAGTGGTATTTAAAAAATCATGGGCTTGACCATGGTATTTTCTAATATTTTGGGCCACCTAGGACACCTAATATAATATTTTAATACAAATGAGTCTAAAATCATTTTAAATTAAATATCACAACATTATGATGTCATAAAACCCACCGAAAACTCAAAAATTGTATTTTTACTAATATTCAAAAAACAAAACATTTTATAAAAATATCATAAATTCCCCCTAAATGAATATCAAAGATCTGAATTCAAAAATGAACACCATTTTATGAAAATAATTTTCTAAATATGAGATATTTAATTTTTATATAAAATCACTATTTACCCGAAAAAACTACTACTTAACTAATAATTTCTGAAATAGTTATTTACTTATGCTATTATATCATATTACCATTAAAGATGCCTAAATTATATTTATACTTACTTAAGTGAGGTTACTATTCCATTGGTCATATTACTATTCATAAGGGAAATATCACTATTCTTAATTGACAGTTCACAAAAAAATTAATTTGATCGTATCAGACTCTAAATTTCTTACAAATCACAACTATATATGTCCATTTTTTTAAAATAATTTCACATTATAAATTATTTAAAGTATAAAAAATAATTTAAAATAATATTTTTCTCAATAATCATCAATAATATGAAACTTCTAATAATTCATCTGATATTTATTTTGACATTTGAAATTCAATTTTTTTTAAAAAAAATTTATTTATACGAAACGATCATACAAATTAACTAACACATCACTACATAGCCACTTATAACACCTATATAGAACCTAAGTTTAAGGTGTGACACAGTGATAGAATATTGGAGTGGCTCAGACAACAATGCCCGAGTGCTGATGTCTATCATATTGAACATCTTCCAAAGGCGATTACGTTCAAGCTTATCATATTGAATTTTAGCTTGGTCTTAGACCAGAGAAAATCCCAGTGATTCTACCTCCTTCCCAAGCTCTGACAGATGGGATTCATACAAACTGAGTCTATTAGATGAGGCCATCAAATCTTCTTTCTGTATTAATTAACCGTGATCATTTATATTTATAAACAATAATCATAACATTAATAGTATAGTTTCCAATGTCCATGTTGACTGAATTTCATATAAAAATCAAAAACCAACGATATTATTTTAATTATACTCACTTCATTATTAAAAGGATATAATTTTTTTGAGTACAAAATAAAATAACACTCAAATTCTTAAAATAAATATTATTCAAAAGTTTGGGTCTTTACAATTCCACATGTGGAGGGATTCTGGCCACATGTTGATCAAAAAACACCCTTTTCAAACCCAAAATACTCTCATGGTCATACTCAAGAAAAATATAATGTATGACCCAACATCAGGTCACCATAATCATTAGTGGATAGATTATGGACACCCGTTGACCGAAATATCCCATAACTTCTCATCTAGAGAGATATTCTAAATCTGGATCGCAGATCCACCGTTACCCTAACCAACATCAGATTTCCATTTTCATTTCAACACCTTAGTCATATCTCCCAAAAACCAAATCCGGACCTCTAACCATGGTATGATGTGTTAAATAACAAACTCTCAATGATTGGTTCTCTCGGGTATTGTTAAATCATTGACTAATTGAAATTCAATTGAAAAACATTGAATAATAGAGGGACAAAGGCACCTAGAAAAAAGTGAGTCTTGATTTATTTCCAAGCTCATTTAGCCACCATCATCATAATCCAAATATTAGTGGAATACGAAACAAAATAAATTCCAAATTCTATAAAGATAAAACATTAATAATAAATTAACAATCGAACCATAAATTAATCTATTGGAAATATTGATTCATGATTGAAATGGGACAAAAAATAGACAATAAACCTAAAAAAATAAATTTTTTACCTCAGGTTTGGATCGATCACAGATGAATAATGTTTCCACATCAGTGTTGTTTACATGATCCAATAACTCTATCAATGGCATCGATCCTTGTGATACTCCTATCATCAATCCCATGGTCATCTACCAACATTCTCTTCACCCGTTCTCTCCATCCTCTTATTCCATATTGGGTTATACAGCTAAACCCCAAAACTTTTACATAATATGGGCTATATATAAGATTTTGGTTTTTATCCATTTAATAAATAATAAATAAATAACATAGCTTATTTATTCATCAATCTTCCAATAACCACACTTAAACCAACTAACCAATGAAAACAATGTTTATACCATGCCTAGGGTAAAACCCACATTCTTAATTTATTGGTAGTCTTATATTTCCCATTTGGAACAATATTTTCGAGATATTGCATTATTTTTAAAAAACTACGTGTTTTTCATATATTATATTTTATATTCTGAACATGTCAACACTAAGGCACCCTTGGCCCTGAAATCCCATGATTACTTTATTCCTTACTCTAAAAATATTACATGAAATATTCGAATATGTTAAATAATAAAAACAAAGTCATTAAATTCTCTCTACCTTAATATATTTTTATCCTGAAAAGTGAAAACCTACTTTTATATGTGATGATATTAAGATCTCATATCGATCTCCAACTCTCAGAAGCTCTCGTGGAGGGGTTCCCATGGCACCAAAAACACACATATAAAGAATACGCATGACCATGAATAGTATCCCCCTAAATATTTTCAAACACCTTTTAGGATCCTTGAAAAAGTAACTCCACCCTCGATGTCTATCTCACCTTGATAGAAAAAATACAATTAGTGAACATATCTAATCACATATCATATTTCTGATCTAACTATTTTATTAGTGATTAGTGGCATGAAACCTTGCTAACCCTACATAGTAACTTGGAAAAGGACTATGAATCTTGGAGATATCCTACCTCCCAAACCAAATATTCATAATTCCTATCTAGATGATATCTCTCAGAATATGTGGTCTCCCAGTTCTAACCCTAAAGACCCCTATTTTCAATCCACGTAAGACTCATGAAATCACTAGGTAGTCCTCATTTGTCCCAAGATAGACTTCACCCTCACTATCATTTCTCGGACTATCTCTGAGCACATAAACACTATTCCCCTAGCTCCAACCAGTATAGTGGTGACTTACAAGATCTCTTGTACAAGGCCTAAAATGGTTCTACACTGATGGTGGAGTGGTAACCTTCATTATACAAAAACTACACCAATGGAAAATGATCCTCCCATCAATAGCTAAAACTAACATGCAATCCTAAAGCATGTTATCTAGAACTATGATGTTCAAATTTGACTGGCCGTATATCTGTGGGTAGGAACACCATGATCATCCCCAATTGATTATGAAATACTCCTAT
This sequence comes from Viscum album, assembly GCA_963277665.1. Lineage (NCBI taxonomy): Eukaryota > Viridiplantae > Streptophyta > Magnoliopsida > Santalales > Viscaceae > Viscum > Viscum album. Next base: position 1,145,339,300 of record OY728142.1, on the reverse strand, counting down.
AACCATCTATAAAATAATGGTTTAAAGTTAGAATAATGGTCAAAAACCATCACCGATGAAACTCTATGAATCAAGACTTCCTCTTACACACACACGCATCCCAAACTCTTCACTAAGAACTAATATCAGGTGGCTGGGAAGTGGGATGAATTGATGAGTCAGTCTATGATCAATTAGATTTTTTCCTAACCTACAACTAATCTTGGAAAGCTCATCCAAAAAACCATAAATATTCCATCCCATTTCCACATGCATTCAGGGACCTCGAACATCAAAAATTTATGCGTGATTCATTGAGAAATAAAATCAGAAATATCCTACTACATCCTTGGCCACCCAACATGATGATAAGGGATCTTGGAACATGATCACCTCTTTAGGAAGTACTATTAATAGAAATCATGAAATAACCTTAGCACATCCTATCATCATAAGAATGGTTTCATCGTTCATCCTTGAGAAAGGATAATTTTCTCCCCATCTTCAAAATATCCATTATAAACTTGTCTGGTAGATATATAGTCATGAAAGATCTCATAATCGATATCTCCAAGTGGTGCATCATTGAAAAGATGAAGAATAGGAGGGGTTAAAATCATATTATGGAGGTATGATGCACCATCCTAGTCTTCAAGGGTCAAATATATAAAAGTTAAAAACTCTGGCACCTCACTCAACAACAGTGAATAGAATATCTTATTGTGAGAACCCAAAACCACGACCACACCATTGGGAATATACCATGTTAGCATCACCTCAACATTAGATTATTATACTACCACATACTCATATGTGAAGACATATATCATGACATATACATCCTGAATCTAGAACTAACATTTTGAGATCTTCCCATAAATTTCGTACTCTCAGAGCATGTCCAAAACATTCCTCAAGTGTCTCATGAGTTCCATCTCTGAAACCAAGTGAACTAGGATGTCATTGAATAATACTAAAAATAACTAATCCTTTAAGGTGTGAAAAATCTGGTTCATAAGACAAAATAACACAACTATGGAATTCAGCACACTAAAATGTATCACCATAAACTCAAAGAATATAATAGATTAAGAAATCCACCTTCAGAATATCCTCCTCTCGAACCTGGGGATGGAGATAACCTATCCTATGATTAAACTACAAGAACCACTTAAACCCTAACCACTGGTTAATGAAGTCACAATTCCCAGGTGTGGATAATCATATCTAAAATTCACCTCGTTCGAGTGACGTTAATCCAAACCTAACCCTATATCTATCATGAACCTTCTATGTGAAAAACACTAGTCTTCCAAGGGGAACACATTGGGTTTTACAAATCCCTTGTTCTGTAGATTCTCCAACCACACCTTCAACACACGTAGCTATACAGGGTCTTCTGATATGAAAGAAAAAATATTATCCCACCTCTTAGTATAGTTCTATATAGGAAACAAACTTTTTATGTGGAGGTAAACATGGAACATCCTCAGGGAATACACCATCATATTACTCCACCACCATAGGATACTGAAAGCTCATAAAATTTTCTACTCCAAGGGTCATACAAGAAAAATGATAATAAATTGACTGTATCCTCCATCACATGAGCTCATCTTTCTCTATATGGGTTCCCTTCTCAACAAAGAAAGAAAACTTAGTCCCACTAAATTAGATATACTACAAACCTCACTAATAATAGTCAACTGAGCATAGATGATAGGAAAATAGTCTAAAATGAGGAATAAATCATAGGGTATCATCCCTATTATACAAAGATCCCATACAAGGATCTCTCTCCTCCCAGAGTTAGGTCATACTTGTAAGAACCCAGTTTTTGCTGAGAAAGACTTTGGAATATTATTGATAATATTCCAGAGTAGTGCCTTCAGACGGCGTGCGATTCTGAGCCCCGGAGTGACCGGAATTAAATTTTCAGTGTGTTCACATTGGGAACACCAAATAAATGAGATAACTCCTAAATGTTGTTCCGGATCAGGTATCCGAGTGTACAGATGAGTCCGGAATGGGGTGTTTACCATAGGAACAACATAAAACTTGTCGGCGCGGGATGTTTGGACCCCTCGCCCGCTCCCGGAACGTTAAACAGATAAATTAATTAATTAATTTATTCGTTTAATGGTGAAATGCAGGTATCTCTTAAACGGTGGATTAGATTGGAAAACCGAGGGCACCGTTGAGTTCGGAGTGTGCCGTTTACCCTAGGAGGGGTATAATTTTTGTTGGTGCGGGCCGTTTGTGAATAATGGCCCTAGGGGCATTTTCGTAATTTAGTGGCTTCGGACGTTAAATTTTATAACTTTTGAACGGGGTCTCGGATTAAAATTTTGAGACCACCGTTGTGCTCAGGAGGTGGTTTTTACCCTAGGGGAGGCTTAACCTCGACCCCGTCGGGTGTTTCGGATGCGGGTTATTTTGGGGGTTTTAATTAATTAATTATTTTTCCTACTTAAAGCCCTAACCCCCTCCCATCTTCCTCCCTTGTTCATTCTCTGGCGTAAGGCAGCAACCAAAGGGAGATCTCCTCTCCTCCTCCTCTCCGGCAAGGCGCCACTCCGGCAGATCACCCATGAAGCTTCGGGCAACGCCCACGAGGTAGGATCATTGCGGTTTCAATTTTCATTTGCGCATCTACTTTGAGCCTGAATTCATGTATCAAACCTTTGTCAAATTTTCAATCAAAGCACATAGTCGCATAGCACATTTTGTGAGCTTCCCACCGCCTATTTTGAATTGAAAAAAAAACCGAGCTTCAGGGTGTGCGCAATCGTCGGCCGAAATTAGCGGGTTTTTGATGTTTTCCACCGGGTTTTGGGGTCTCCGGCGATCGGATGAGGGAAGCGCGAGCTCCGGACAGCGGCGGCGGCGTGATGCCGAGCGGAGGAGGCCAGGGGCGTCGGCAGCGGGGCGGAGGCCGTTCGGCACTGGCGGCTGCGGGGCGTCGCGGTCGAGCGGCTCGGCGGGCTGGCGCGGCACGGGCTTCAGGCGGAGCGAAGCACGGCGGGCTGGCACTGGCTTCAGGCAGAGTGGAGCACGGCGGTTGGTTGAGCATCGTGGAGGCGTGGCGAGCAGGGAAGCTGGCTGGACAGCCGGCGGCATGCGAACAGGGGTCGCGCGGCGACCCCTTTGTTGACGCGGACCCGCCAATGGCGGGTCACCGCTGGGAAAGGGGCCGACCGGCCAGCGGCCGGTCGGTTGAAGTTTAAAAAATAATAATAATAATAATAATAAAATGAAGTTTAAAATAATAATAATAATAATAATATTATTATTATTATTAGAGAGATGATTTATTATTTATAAATCATAGACCGGGTGTCGGATTTGGGTGCCGCCTGCGGTGACGCGCTCTTTAATTTACAATGATCCTTTTTGAGATGGTTTCGGAAAATTTTAATTCCCGAAACGAGGGGTCGCGGGGGCGCGACATGTCTTTAAGTGGACGAGCATTTTTCCCGAGAATCTTGTTTTGAGCGGCGCAGACACATCTGACGTCCGTTTTAAGCGCCGTTAGCGGCGTTGTGACCCTGGCACTGAGGCGGGGGTTTCCAGGGTGGTTACGGGCGTTGAGGCCGAAGTTGTCGTGCGGGCCCCACATCCCGTCTTTTGAGCTGCGTGCAGCTTTTAACAACTTTTTCCTCAGACGTCCGTTCGGGGAGTGCGAGTAGTCGATGTTGGGTGTTTTTCCGAGGGCATCGCGTTGGCGCAGTCTGCCCGCTGTAATTCGGCACGAGGGTGCGGGCCCCGCATGGGTCGTTCAGGAGTTGACGGTGATTTCCGGCTTTATCACCGGGTGACTGTTTTGGACAAGTGAATAATCCATCTTGTGTACTTTTTTGAGAGGATCGCAACGGTGGGATCCGTTCGTTGGGTTTCGGGACCGGTTTGCGGGTCCAACGTGGCACCACTAGTGTGCGGTGCGCCGGAATGCATCTTTTTCTCTGGGTACCCGTTCCACGCAAGTAAGCAGTCAAATCGACATGCTTTTCCAAGAGCTTTGTGATGGCGCAGTCCGCACGACCTTTTTTGGGATCTTGGGGTGGGCCCCACACAGGTTTGGTTGCGGTGAATAGTACCTTTTTCACCGGTTGACCGTTTCGGGCGAGTGAGTAGTCTAACTCGCGTGTTTTTCCGCAAGGATTACAACGGTGGGATCCGTTTGGCTGTACGGAGCCTCTTGCGCAACCTTGAGAAATGTGGAAGCATGAAAGGTTCTCTAGTGGTGGTTCGCCCTACTTTGCTTGTAGCGGACCTGTGGCGAGTGATCGCATGCACACCCGTGTGAGTGTTGTAAATGCTTGAGGTGACGTGGTTGGCCGTGCCTAGGCCTTTGAGGTGGAGTTGTTACGTCACGCATTTGGGTTGATGCTGGGTGCCGTGTGCACGATAGCCTATGGGCTGGGACGAGGTGTACTCTGGGAGTTTTAATTAATTAATTATTTTTCCTACTTAAAGCCCTAACCCCCTCCCATCTTCCTCCCTTGTTCATTCTCTGGCGGAAGGCAGCAACCAAAGGGAGTTCTCCACTTCTCCTCCTCTCCGGCAAGGCGCCACTCCGGCGGATCACCCGTGAAGCTTCGGGAAACGCCCACGAGGTAGGATCATTGCGGTTTCAATTTTCATTTGCGCATCTACTTTAAGCCTGAATTCATGTATCAAACCTCTGTCGAATTTGCAATCAAAGCACATAATCACGTAGCACATTTTTTGAGCTTCCCATCACCTATTTTGAATTGAAAAAAACCGAGCCTCGGGGTGTTCGTAATCGTCCGCCGAAATTAGGGGGTTTTTGATGTTTTCCACCGGGTTTTGGGGTCTCCGGCGATCGGATGAGGGCAGCGCGAGCTCCGGACAGCGGCGACGGCGTGAGGCCGAGCGGAGGAGGCCGGGGGGCGTCTGCAACGGGGCGGAGGCCGTTCGGCGCAGGCGGCTGCGGGGCGTCGCGGTCGAGCGGCTCGGTGGGCTGGCGCGGCGCGGGCTTCAGGCGGAGCGAAGCACGGCGGGTTGGCGCTGGCTTCAGGCAGAGCGGAGCACGACGGTTGGTTGAGCGTCGTGGAGGCGTGGTGAGCAGGGAAGCCAGCTGGACAGCCGGCGGCGTGCGAACAGGGGTCGTGCGGCGACCCCGTTGGTGACACGGACCCGCCAATGGCGGGTCACCACTAGGAAAGGGGCCGACCGGCCAGTGGCCGGTCGGTTGAAGTTTAAAATAATAATAATAATAAAATTAAGTTTAAAATAATAATAATAATAATATTATTATTATTATTATTATTATTATTAAGGGAGATGGTTTATTATTTATAAATCATAGACCGGGTGTCGGATTTGGACGCCTCCTGCGGTGACGCGCTCTTTAATTTACAAAGATCCTTTTTGAGATGGTTTTGGCAAATTTTAATTCCAGAAGCGATGGGCCGCGGTGGCACGACGTGTCTTTAAGTGGACGAGCGTTTTTTCCGAGAATCTTGTTTTGAGCGGCGCAGACACATCTGACGTCCATTTTAAGCGTTTTCAGTGGCGTTGTGACCCTGGAACTGAGGCGGGGGTTTCCAGGGTGGTTACGGGCATTGAGGCCGAAGTTTTCGTGCGGGCCCCACAGCCCGTCTTTTGAGCTGCGTGCAGCTTTTAACGACTTTTTCCTCAGATGTCCGTTCGGGGCGTGCGAGTAGTCGATGTTGGGTGTTTTTCCGAGGGCATCACGTTGGCGCAGTCTGCCCACTTTAATTCGGCACGAGGGTGCGGGGCCCGCGTGGGCCGTTTGGGAGTTGACAGTGATTTCCGGCTTTATCACCGGGTGACTGTTTTGGACAAGTGAATAGTCCATCTTGTTTACTTTTTCGAGAGGATCGCAACGGTGTGATCCGTTCATTGGGTTTCGGGACCGGGTTGCGGGTCCCACGTGGCACCACTAGTGTGCGTTGCACCGGAATGCATCTTTTTCTCCGGGTACCCGTTCCACGTAAGTAAGCAGTCAATTCGACGTGATTTTCTGAGAACTTTGCGATGGCGTAGTTCGCCCGACCTTTTTCGGGATCTTGGGGTGGGCCCCACACAGGTTTGGTTACGGTGAATAGTACATTTTTCACCATTTGACCGTTTCGGACGAGTGAGTAGTCTAACTCGCGTGGTTTTCCGCAAGGATTACAACGGTGGGATCCGTTTGGCTGTATGGAGCCTCTTGCGCGACCTTGAGGAATGTGGAAGCATGAAAGGTTCTCCAGTGGTGGTTCGCCCTACTTTGCTTGTAGCGGACCTGTGGCGAGTGATCGTGTGCACTCCCATGTGAGTGATGTAAATGCTTGAGGTGACGTGGTTGGCCGTTCTTGGCCCTTTGAGGTGGAGTTGTTACGTCACACCTTCACGCTGACGTTGGGTGTCGTGCGCACGATAGCCCTTGGGATGGAGATGAGGTATACTCCAGGAGTATACGGGAGCGCTTGGTGGTACGTGTGGTTGTTTGTACCTGAGGATGGTTGTGCGCTCAGTTGGGGTTGAGATGGGGCCACACGTTGTGTGGGCCCCAAGTGTGTGTTGTGTTCTGCTTCTCGTACATGGACCTCTCGCAGCGTAGAGGATCCCTTCATGTTCGTGTGTTTGGCTAGCAGGGTGGAGTTTATTTTCCCTGGCTTTGTGCTCATTTGTTTGATCAGTAGGGTTGAGTGGTCTCCCCCTGGTTTCGCTCGCGATGGATTGGCCGGTAGTGGTGCTAGTGGCACCCAGTGCTGGAGCAGACGTTGCACCTCTTTTGGGAGAGTTGTTCTGGAGTTGGGTGGTTGCGCGACACCCACTCCATGTTCGGTCAGCCAGTGTTGTACCCTCCTGTAGAGATGGCAGAGCGGTTTTGAGTTTTACCCTCCAGCAGAGACTGGGCAGTGGGTCACCCGATGATCTATTAGGGTCTACCCTCCAGCAGAGACTGGGTAGTGGGTCACCCGACGACCTCTTAGGGTCTACCCTCTAGCAGGGCTGGGCAGTGGGTCACCCGTCGTCTAGTTCCAGGTCTACCCTCCAGCATGGCTGGGCAGTGGGTCGCCTGTCGACTTATTCCAGGTCTACCCTCCAGCGGGGCTGGGCAGTGGGTCGCCTGATGATGTGTTATGGTATACCCTCCAGCTGGGCTGGGCAGTGGGTCGCCTGACGATGTATTATGGTTTACCCTCCAACAGTGCTGGGAAGTGGGTCACCCAACATCTGGTTATGAATTACCCTCCAGCAGGGCTGGGCAGTGGGACACTTGTTGGCATTCTAGACTCAGTCCTTAGTACTATGATAGTCTGTGTCTTTCCTCCGTGGTTACCGGAGCAGGACCTTTGGTTATACGGGTTAGTGTTGTGACGGCTTGACTTTGAGGAGACCTCTCGACTGCGGGGCAGTGACGAGGTGTGGTTTGACTTTCCCTAGAACTCTCGAGTTCGAGGGGCACTTTCCCCACCGAGACGCATTCTTGTGACGCGATCTAAAATCATGCGGGCGAGTCAGTGCCACCCAAAGCGGATAGTATCAAGGTGTGGTGACTGAGCCCCTTGGCTTGCGGTTCAGGGCAGACGTGCGGGATGCTGGGCATCCCTGATGGTTATGTCTGGGACTCTTGGCTACTTGTTTTCTTGGGCTGAGCTATGGGACGGAGATCCCCTTACGACGTTGTTCAGGCTTCTCGACAGAGCATATGGATTTGTATATACCATGTTTTGAGTACCCACTCCTTTGGTTTTGGCTACTCTCCTTCAGGAGAGGCGAAGACGCGCGGGGTATGCCACGTGCCTTCCGCGTCCATCTTCTCGTGGTAGGATGAGTCTTCTATCTTTCTCTTGATGGGTTGATCTATTACTCTTTACTGCACCCTTGGTTGTACTCCTTTCTATTCCTTGTTCTCTCTACCTCTCACCCTTCGGTACCTCTTTTGTTTCTCCCTCGAGCCTTCGGGGTATCCTACTGAGTATTTTTATACTCACCCCTGCTTGGGCTTTGCCCGCACTTGGTTTGCCCTTGAAGACAATGGACAGGTTGGTTGTGACTTCGATGGAGCGTAGGAGCTTGGGAGCTTGGACCGCGTGCGGTGATCGTGGCCGGGTTCCAGGTGGCAGACCCGTCAGCTGTTTCTTTTCGTGTACCTGTTACCGGGTTGTGTCACTTTTTGGTTGGGCGCGTGTTTTGCCACTTTTTCCTTTCAGCTTGTGCTTTGTACTTGTAGAGGTCTATGCACTTTGTGGTATGTTTATAGCAGTTTCCCTTTTATTTTCTTTGCATGTATTTTCTTTTACTCTGCACTTTTTCATTGAGTTTGCTGCGTGTGTGTGTACAGGTGCTTAGGCAAAGGCCTTCCCGAGTTATTGTGCCTTCGGCGCTGGTCGCCAGCCCCTGGCCTATGGAGGCGGGCTTGGGGTAGTTGTGGCTCGAGCCCGGGTAGGGTCGGGTCGTGACAAAGTGGTATCAGAGGTGGTTTGTTCCTTGGGGAGTTGTGTCGACGTCCCTAAAAGAGGAATTGTTTGGGATATAGGGCAAAAATGTTAACGTGTCTCGAGAACGGCTCTCAGGCCAGGGAGTCCAGTGATGGTGCGGCAGCCGATGTATCCATTCACCAGGACCTTGATAACCCGCTTGTCGACTCGGCATGCTGAGACACTTGTTGTAGGGAAATTTGTTTGTTCATCACATAGGACTGAGTCTTGACTATCCTTCTTGAGTCAGCTCCCCATCGTTGTTGTTTTTGGTAAACATATATGTTCTCATCTGACTGCAGCACTCCTTGATAATTTTCAGGATGTCTCCACGAGTACAGCCAGCCAGGATACCAGCTTTGGGTTGTGACGACGACCCTGTGAGCTACGAGGCCATAGTCCAGGACCCATCATGCAAGACCCTTTCTCCGGGTGGGCCGGTAGCAGCACCCCCACCTGTTGAGCAGCAGGCCGTTTCAGCAGAGCAGGCTGAGCTTGAGCACAGGTTGAGCGTGCTCCATGAGTTCCAGTGGCAGAGACCGCTACGGTTCAGTGGTGAGCCAGACCCTCAGGCAGCAGAGGTTTGGCTCGAGGCAGTGGTTCACCTTTTCAGGCTTGTGCAGACGCCAAAAGATCAGAGAGCGGCTTTGGCAGCCATCCTTTTTACGTGGATCGTCTTGACGTTGGTGGAGTCTGGTGACTCAGTTTCTTGACGAGTCGTCACTTATGTTGGATGACTTTCAGTTGTTGCTCCGTGAGGAGTTTTTTCCCTCCTGCTTGCGCTCCGTTCGGATTCAGGAGCTCCTGCAGTTTCAGCATGGAGGGATGACGGTGGCTGAGTACGCGGCTAGTTTTGCAGACCATGCACGCTTTTACCAGGATTTGGTCCGTGACGATAACCTCCGAGCGCGGAATTTTGAGCAGGGTCTCTGCTAAGAGATTCGTGCTGTCAGAGTACCCTTGGGCATTTCCACATATGGTGGGGTGCTAGAGCAGGAGCTGGTGATAGAGGGCTTCCCGCCATGTTTTGCAGTTGGTAGTGGCAGTGGGCACGACGGAGCCGGGACATCTGTCGTAGCTAGCAGGCACTGGAGGACAGAGCCTTGATGTAGGTAGCCTTCCCACTGCCGGTTTTGGAGACGTGGTCGTATACCACTGTGGTGAAAAGGCGCAGGGCCTCAGCCGAGGATGCCCTTCCGTGAGTGGATCCTGGGCCGTGGTCGTACACCACAGTGGCGCCGGAGGGCAACAGGGAAGCCCAAAGAGCGCCGGTGATATGCTTGTGATGGGCGAGGTCACTTGGCACGAGACTGCCCGACCCGAGTTGCTGAGAGTTTCGGGCAGGCAACAGGCGCACCACCACGACGGAGGCAGCGCCGCGATCGGAGTAGTGGCCAGATAGGTGGTGCTAGCAGAGGAGCGGGAGGAGCTGGAGGTGGTGGACGACATTACGAGATCTCCCCATCACCCCTAGGTGGTTCACGTCAGGCTCCGAGAGCTGACGGTTGGGACCCTGGGTAGTTGCGAGCTTTGGATGTCTATGATCCTACAGAGCATGGGATGGTGAGAGGTACCCCATGAGACTCTTCTACTTCTTACAGTAGAATTGTTGGGATCTGCGTGTGAAAGGATTTTCTCCCTGCTCCTTGTTTGATGTGTTACCAGGGTGACGCAGGGCGTCGGGTGTAACCCTGTATTGGTAAGGAAAAAGGCGTGAGACATTTTCCTTTAGTCGATGATGTTGACTCCTTCGCCTTTTGAGCGTGTAAGAGAGCATCGACTATGAAACCTTGCGTGACCAGATATCCTTGGGTGTTTCACCATATGGATATTCTGAAGGAGGGAATCACCGGGCCTTGTTTCAGGTGCGGGTGGTGATTCCAGTCATGGCATGCGACGTAGAGGTTGGACCGGGGAGGTGAGCTATCCCCAAGGGCCTTCAGGCCGTTTGAAACCGTGAAAAGGGATGACAAGGTACCCTACCGCCTTGCCCTAACCCCAAAGTATGGAACTGGTGCACGACATTGGCAAGGGCCGACCCCGCATGAACAGATCAATCCTTTGGTCTGTGTGCGTGGCACAGAGTTGTGTGTGGGTTCTTCTGGGTATGGGAAAGCCAGATGTGGGCTTAGTACCCTGTGTTGCTCCCTAGTTTTTCTTTTCGAGGGCGAAAAGATTGAAGGAGTGAATTATGTAAGAACCCGGTTCTTTCTGAGAATGACTTTGGAATATTCTTGATAATATTACAGAGCAGTGCCTTCAGACGGTGTGTGAATCTGAACCCCGGAGTGGCCGGAATTAAATTTTCAGTGCGTTCACATTGGGAACACCAAATAAATGAGATAACGCCTAAACGGTGTTCCGGATCAGGGATCCGAGTGTACAGATGGGTCTGGAATGGGGTTTTTACCCTAGGAACGACATAAAACATGTCGGCGCGGGATGTTTGGACCCCTCACCCGCTCCCGGAACGTTAAACGGATAAATAAATTAATTAATTTATTCGTTTAATGGCGAAACACAGGTATCTCTTAAACGGTGGCTCGGATTGGAAAACCGAGGGCACCATTGAGTTCAGAGTGTGACGTTTACCCTAGGAGGGGTATAAGTTTGGTGGGAGCGGGTCGTTTGTGAAAAATGACCCCAGGGGCGTTTTCGTAATTTAGCAGCTTCGGACGTTAAATTTTATAACTTTTGAACGGGGTCTCGTATTAAAATTCTGAGACCACATTTGTGCTCAGTAGGTGGTTTTTACCCTAGGGGAGGCTTAACCTCGACCCCATCGGGTGTTTCGGATGCGGGTTATTTTGGGCGTTTTAATTAATTAATTATTTTTCCTACTTAAAGCCCTAACCCCCTCCCATCTTCCTCCCTTGTTCATTCTTTGGAGGAAGGCAGCAACCAAAGGGAGTTCTCCTCTCCTCCTCCTCTCTGGAAAGGCTCCACTCCGGCGGGTCACTCGTGAAGCTTCGGGCAACGCCCACGTGGTAGGATCATTGCGGTTTCATTTTTCATTTGCGCATCTACTTTGAGCCTGAATTCATGTATCAAACCTTTGTCGAATTTGCAATCAAAGCACATAATCGCGTAGCACATTTTGTGAGCTTCCCACCGCCTATTTTGAATTGAAAAAAATCCGAGCTTCGGGGTGTTCGCAATCGTCCGCCGAAATTAGCGGGTTTTTGATGTTTTCCACCGGGTTTTGGGGTCTCCGACGATCGGATGAGGGCAGCGCGAGCTCCGGACAGCGGCATCGGCGTGATGCCGAGCGGAGGAGGCCGGGGGCGTCGGCAGCGGGGCGGAGGCCGTTCGGCGCAGGCGGCTGCGGGGCGTCGCGGTCGAGCGGCTCGGCGGGCTGGCGCGGCACGGGCTTCAGGCGGAGCGAAGCACGGCGGGCTGGCGCTGGCTTCAGGCAGAGCAGAGCACGACGGTTGGTTGAGCGCCGTGGAGGCGTGGCGAGCAGGGAAGCCGGCTGGACAGCCGGCGGCGTGTGAACAGGGGTCGCGCGGCGACCCCGTTGGTGACGCAGACCCGCCAATGGCGGGTCACCGCTGGTAAAGGGGCTGACCGGCCAGCGGCCGGTCGGTTGAAGTTTAAAATAATAATAATAATAATAATAATAATAATAAATGAAGTTTAAAATAATAATAATAATAATATTATTATTATTAGGGAGATGATTTATTATTTATAAATCATAGACCGGGTGTCGGATTTGGGCGCCGCCTGCAGTGACACGCTCTTTAAATTACAACGATCCTTTTTGAGATGGTTTCGGGAAATTTTAATTCCCGAAACGAGGGGTCGCGGTGGCGCGGCATGTGTTTAAGTGGACAAGCGTTTTTCCCAAGAATCTTGTTTTGAGCGGCGCGGACACATCCGACGTCCGTTTTAAGCGCCGTTAGCGGCGTTGTGACCCTGGCACTGAGGCGGGGGTTTCCAGGGTGGTTACGGGCGTTGAGGCCGAAGTTGTCGTGCTGGCCCCACAACCCGTCTTTTGAGCTGCGTGCAGCTTTTAACAACATTTTCCTCGGACGTCCGTTCGGGGCGTGCGAGCAGTCGATGTTGGGTGTTTTTCTGAGGGCATCGCGTTGGCGCAGTCTGCCCGCTGTAATTTGGCACGAGGGTGCAGGCCCCGCGTGGGCCGTTCGGGAGTTGACGGTGATTTCCGGCTTTATCACCGGGCGACTGTTTTGGACAAGTGAATAGTCCATCTTGTGTACTTTTTCGAGAGGATCGCAATGGTGTGATCCGTTCATTGGGTTTCGGGACTGGGTTGTGGGTCCCACGTGGCACCACTAGTGTGCGGTGCGCCGGAATGCATCTTTTTTTTCGGGTACCCGTTCCACGCAAGTAAGCAGTCAATTTGACGTGCTTTTTCCGAGAGCTTTGCGATGGCGCAGTCTGCCCAACCATTTTTGGGATCTTGGGGTGGGCCCCACATAGGTTTGGTTACGGTGAATAGTACCTTTTTCACCGGTTGACCGTTTTGGGCGAGTGAGTAGTCTAACTCGCGTGTTTTTCCGCAAGGATTACAAAGGTGGGATCCATTTGGCTGTACGGAGCTTCTTGCGCGAACTTGAGGAATGTGGAAGCATGAAAGGTGCTTCAGTTGTTGTTCTCCCTACTTTGCTTGTAGCGGACCTGTGGCGAGTGATCGCGTGCACTCCCGTGTGAGTGTTGTAAATGCTTGAGGTGACGTGGTTGGCCATGCCTGGGCCTTTGAGGTGGAGTTGTTACATCACGCCTTCGCACTGACGTTGGGTGCCGTGCGCACGATAGCCCTTGGGATGGAGATGAGGTATACTCCAGGACTATACGAGAGGGCTTGGAGGTACGTGTGGTTGTTTGTACCTGAGGATGGTTGTGCGCTCAGTTGGGGTTGAGATGGGGCCACACGTTGTGTGGGCCCCAAGTGCGTGCTGTGTTCTGCTTCTCGTACTTGGACCTCTCGCGGCGTAGAGGATCCCTTTGTGCTCGTGTGTTTGGCTAGCAGGGTGGAGTTTATTTCCCCTGGCTTTGTGCTCGTTTGTTTGATCAGCAGGGTTGAGTGGTCTCCCCCTGGTTTCGCTCGCAATGGATTGGCCGGTAGTGGTGCTAGTGGCACCCAGTGCTGGAGCAGACGTTGTACCTCTTTTGAGAGAGTTGTTCTGGAGTTGGGTGGTTACGCGACACCCACTCCGTGTTCGGTCGGCCAGTGTTGTACCCTCCTGTAGAGATGGAAGAGTAGTTCTGAGTTTTACCCTCCATCAGAGACTGGGCAGTGGGTCACCTGAAGACCTATTAGGGTCTACCCTCCAGTAGAGACTGGGCAGTGGGTCACCCGACTACCTCTTAGGGTCTACCCTCCAGCAGGGCTGGGTAGTGGGTCACCCGTCGTCTAGTTCTAGGTCTACCCTCCAGCACGGCTGGGCAGTGGGTCGCCTGTCGACTTATTCCAGGTCTACCCTCCAGCGGGGCTGGGCAGTGGGTCGCCTGATGATGTGTTATGGTCTACCCTCCAGCAGGGCTGGGCAGTGGGTCTCCTGACGATGTATTATGGTTTACCCTCCAGCAGGGCTGGGCAGTGGGTCACCCGACATCTGGTTATGAATTACCCTCCAGCAGGGTTGGGCAGTGGGACACTTGTTGGCATTCCAGACTAAGTCCTTAGTACTAGGCTAGTCTGTGGCTTTCCTCCGTGGTTACCAGAGCGGGACCCTTGGTTATACGGGTCAGTGTTGTGATGGCTTGACTTTGAGGAGACCTCTCGACTACGGGGCAGTGACGAGGTGTGGTTTGACTTTCCCTAGAACTCTCGAGTTCGAGGGGCACTTTCCCCACCGAGATGCATTCTTGTGACATGATCTAAAACCGTGCGGGTGAGTCAGTGCCGCCCAAATCGGATAGTATCAAGGTGCGGTGACTGAGCCCTTTGTCTTGCGGTTCAGGGCAGACGTGCGGTATGCTGGGCATCGATGATGGTTATGTCTGGGACTGTTGGCTACTTGTTTTCTTGGGCAGAGCTACGGGACGGAGATCCCCTTACGACGTTGTTCGGGCTTCTCGACAGAGCATATGGATTTGTATATACCATATTTTGAGTACCCACTCCTTGGGTTTTGGATACTCTCCTTCAGAAGAGGCGAAGACGCGCGGGGTATGCCACGTGCTTTCCGCATCCAGCTTCTCGTGGTAGGATGAGTCTTCTATCTTTCTCTTGATGGGTTGAGCTGTTAATATTTACTGCACCCTTGGTTGTACTCCTTTCTATTCCTTGTTCGATCTACCGCTCACCCTTCGGTACCTCCTTTGTTTCTCCCTCGAGCCTTCGGGGTATCCTACTAAGTATTTTTATACTCACCCCTGCTTGGGCTTTGCCCGCACTTGGTTTGCCCTTGAAGACAACGGACAGGTTGGTTGTGACTTCGGTGGAGCGTAGGAGCTTGGGAGCTTGGACCGCGTGCGGTGGTCGTGGCTGGGTTCCAGGTGGCAGACCCGTCACCTGTTTTTTTTTCGTTTACCTGTTTCCAGGTTGTGGCACTTTTTGGTTGGGCGTGTGTTTTTCCCCTTTTTCCTTTCAGCTTGTACTTTGTACTTGTAGAGGTAGATGCACTTTGTGGTATGTTTATAGCAGTTTCCCTTTTCTTTTCTATGCTTTTCATTTCTTTTACTCTGCACTTTTTCATTGATTTTGCTGCGTGTGTGTGTACAGGTGCTTAGGCAAAGGCCTCCCCGAGTTATTGTGCCTTCGGCGTTGGTCTCCAGCCCCTGGCCTATGGAGGCGGGCTTGGGGTAGTTGTGGATCGAGCCCGGGTAGGGTCGGGTCGTGACAATACTATCTATAAATGTGTGTGATCACAGAATCGTATTTAGTAGGTGTTATAACCTGACTCACTGATGCTTTCCTGATTGAAAATAAGATGATTATGACTACCCCAATCACTCCTCTAATAGGATAGGGGATTTCAACAAACTCTAAGTATCCACATCACACACATGATTTTCCTTATCCTATGGTACCTATATGCACACACACATACATGTCCATGAAACAGTGCTGAGATAATAATAAAAATGATAAAATAATTCATGAATACATATATCCCACAATTATATTACAAAAAAAGTACTGAAAACGTGAAAGAAAAAATTAAATCCCAAAAAACTAATAAAGCATCCAACCTTCTCAGTAGTAGTGTACTGCTGTTAACACAACAACCTATACATACTTCGGTCCTCTAGCTAACTATGCTCTACCTGTTTCGAGCCATCCTAGGAATTCATCAAAAGTACTATCATCTGTATAAGAAAATAAATGTGAGGGTAGATAAAATTCTAGGTTTGATATAAAAATACATATTAGGAACCCCAAAACCATAAATAAAATGGATAAACTAAAGGGAAATAGTCCGCTCAACCCATATCTAGAGGGTACAAAAACACATGCGAGAGAGAATGGGAATATAAAACCCCACAACTTGTCTATACATGACTAGTCATCTCACCACCACCTAATATGTCAATAAAATAAGATAAATACTTAAATAACTCCTAGAATAACCCAAATATACTCATGAAAGACTTAAAGTCTCATGGTTCCAACCATACAACCTACCATATTATTCTACTTAAGGCTCAAAGGTATCTATCATCTGATATTACTCACTCCATGAGCCCTGAAATCCATAGTGGAACCCATAATATCTCAATACATAGATAGGGGATAACTCTAAGGCCCACTGGGAGACATCACAACCCAAATTTAGAACATTAGATATCATAATGTTTCGATAGATGATCACAACCAAGACTAATGGGGGACGCAACAAACCTCATCCACAACTACCATCCATGTAGGGTATTATATGCACGATGATACCTTTAAACCTAATGGAACCACCCTCTAAGTAGGGTATCAATGACCATATATGTGTGTCATAACGATACCACAAATCTCACCTAGAGAAAACAAAGAAATGATAAAGGATCCCACCACAGTCTCACAAAGGGATACCACAAAATCTATCTGAACCAATATCATAGAGTGGACAAAAACCATACACTAACAACTTGATGTTGCATTATAAACTCAAGGGGAAAGACAAAGGGATCAAACCCATTGATACTGGATTATCATTGCTGAATAAAGCTCCCCACTGGAATCACCTCGTGACATTTCTCTAAAGCAAAAATAATGGAAATTGTTGTGTTTTACATGGAAACTATTGAAGATAGAATGCACATGGGATGCCATCCGAGTGACGAGGATAGGGATGCAAAAGGGATAAGTATCTAAGGGGAGTACACAACATGTACCCACAATACATGACATGCCTCTTGAGACTAAACCCTGTCCATTTCCTTTGTGTTAATTAGTGTGTACAAGGGATATACACGGTGTGTACATCTAGATAAATGATGTGTTACCCCTATTGACGATTTGGGTGTGTCCTCACTAGCACACGACCTGACTTCCCATGTTACATTACCATTGTGTGCCCTTGGTACCAAATGTGTACCTCTTAGCCTAACCCAAGACTGTATACCATGAACGATTCATGTGTACATAGACATGTCCCCTGACCTATGTATTCCTAGGGTCTAGCTGTGTACTTCCACATGGTATTTTCCCCTTACATGGTGTGCCAACCCTTGATCTCAACCACATAGATGAGCCTCCATACATATCATTTACCCCAAATACATGGAATGTAGTTCCCAAAAGTTTATCTCCCTTGCATAAGAAGAACACACAGTGCATCCTCCTCCACTAGATGTGGTGTGATCGAGAATTCTGAACGATAAATCCTTGTGAGCCTCCCAAAACCCCTGATTTTCACCCAAAACCCCTAGATCTACCCCGAACGATCTCTATTAGAAATAATATGGCACTAAAAATTTAAAACAATAAAAATATGGTGATTATGATATAATTCTCATAAATCATCCTTCATCATGAAAAGAAACCCAATTCTTCAGGTCTAGATCCATGTCCAGAAGCCATTATACAATTATCTGGGAGTGATAGTCATCAAGAACTGAGTTCCTCAATGCCTCCCATTTCCCTTAGTTCATTATAGTATCATTCTTCATGAAATAGAGTACCCCACCTTTCCTTTTGCGCATGAAACCAAAGGGGAGAGTATATATTAGTTTATTTATTTTATTAAATAAACCAATATGTCATCAATACATCCACCAACACTCATCCTCAACTGGGTGTCTAACAATGACAAACACTATATCACACCTAGGGTAAAACTAACCTTTTAGACTCAATAATGGTCTCATATTTCTAATCTGAGACTACATGAAAAAAATTATATCACACCTAGGGTAAAACTAACCTTTTAGACTCGATAATGGTCTCATATTTCTAATTTGAGACGCCATTCAAGAGTTATTCCATATTTCTAGAAAAACTATGAATAAATGCTATAAAAAATTTAATATTTTTAATATCACCACACCGAGG
The DNA here is from genome assembly GCA_963277665.1 of Viscum album. Lineage (NCBI taxonomy): Eukaryota > Viridiplantae > Streptophyta > Magnoliopsida > Santalales > Viscaceae > Viscum > Viscum album. The sequence goes on along the minus strand of OY728142.1, from coordinate 1,145,321,405 downwards.
ATCTCTGGGCCTCATAATTCCACGTCGACTTAGTGAACGTCTTCAGCAATAGTCCGGTAAATACTCTATAGTCTTACATTGAAAAACTAGAGTTTCTAAAATCTCCCATGTTTAATGGATTTTCATCTCGAACGGTGAAATCCTAGGAAGAAAGGGGAAGTCTAAGATATCAATTAGTTCTCCCTTACAAAAGATCTATCAAGGGGGTCCCCATAACACCAACGAAAATTCAAATAGGGGAACCTCATTTCCAAAAAGGTACTTCTATAATCGAAACTCAAGCACCAACAGGAACCAAAAAAATCAAACTCCACATTCAATGTCCAGCTCACCAAGGTTGAAATCATACAACAAGGTTGTAGACGCCGGAAAAGTCCGTTGTTCCCAAACGAAGCTACGGATGCGGAAAGCGAAGTGATATTTGGAGTCAGAGGCACGTTCCGGAGGGCCCGGAGGACTTGCGCAAAATTTCAGAGCCCCGCGCGCAAAGTTGAGTCACGGCGCGCAATCCTTCCGGGATGCGCGCAATCGGCAGGGCCGGCGCGCAATTTTGCGCGCCCCGAGCTCCCACGACTCCCTTGCGCGCCGGGTCCAGATTCTGCGCCAGCGAAGGGAATTCCGCGCCCGCGAAGAGAATTTCGCGCCTGCGCCCTGGATTCCGGGCCAGGGGTTGCCTATAAATATAAGGCGACCCCCGACGTTTTGAAGGTTGCCAGAATCCGAAGCGTCGCTCGTTCGCGAAATCCAACCCCTTCCGCGCGCAATGCCGATCTTCAGGTAACCTCCTTTCTTTCGCGCAATAGAGCCTTGGGGTTCGCCTTCGCGCGTAATCCCCTTGGCTCCTTTCCTTTGAACAATCCTTAACCCGAAGGCCTTTGCGTGCAAAAGAAGCCTCTTGCACGCAATTGCCCCCGGGTGCACGCAATCCAGCCCGATTGCGCGCACCCCCCATTTTCAAAGTGGCCATTCGTTCGAGAATGAGCCGTTGCCCCCGCGTGCTACCCGAAGCCCGGTGCGCGCAATCTCAATCATCCGCGCGCAAAGGGCATGCCCGATTGCGCGCCAGCCCGCCATTTTGCGCGCCGCCCTGCTGTTTTGCGCGCAAAGCTCCTCTTTTGCGCGCAATCCGCCAGGGTCGCCCCCCTTGACCCCCTGAGGGTACCCTCCTGCGTGGCGCCCGATGATCTTCATCCCGGGTGCCCGCACCGTGCGTTGTCTTCCCGTGCGGCCCTCCAGGATTGCGCGAAGTGACACGGACCCATCAGCGGCAACCAACGTCCAACATGACGTTAAACTGCGCATACGTCCAGCATGACGTTAAACTGCGCATACGTCCAGCATGACGTTAAACTGCGCATACGTCCAGCATGACGTTAAACTGCGCATACGTCCAGCATGACGTTAAACTGCGCATACGTCCAGCATGACGTTAAACTGCGCATACGTCCAGCATGACGTTAAACTGCGCATACGTCCAGCTTGACGTTAAACTGCGCATACGTCCAGCATGACGTTAAACTGCACATACGTCCTGCACGACGTTAAACTGTACCTCGTCCGAGCTACAAGACGTTAAACTGTTCAGCATACGTCCAAGCTGCACGACGCTAAACTGCCTAGCCTTCATCGTCCAAGCTACAAAGACGTTAAACTGTACAGCATTCGTCCCGCAAGACGCAAAACTGCACACTCGTCCCGCATGACGCTAAACTGCACCACGTCCGCGCTGTAAGACGTTAAACTGCCAAGCACATTCGTCCTCAGCACACGACGTTAAACTGTACTTCGTCCGGCAAGACGTTAAACCGTCCGCTTCATCCTCAACACACGACGTTAAACTTTACTTCGTCCGGCAAGACGTTAAACCGTCCGCTTCGTCCTTAACACACGACGTTAAACTGTACTTCGTCCGGCAAGACGTTAAACCGTCCGCATCACCCAATCCCGTGCCTCGCACGCAGGGTCCCCCCCGGTTTGGATGTGGCCCCCACCCGCTCGTCTCTGCAGGGATGTCGGGATTGCCCCTCTTTAGGGACGATTTAATGGGAGCGGCTTTTCCCTACGGGGGTAGGGTATTACAAACCCCTAGTTTCTTGTGGGGGGCGGCACATGTGTATCTCCATTGCGCTCCCCCACTGCCGAAGCCAGTAGAGGGTGTGACTGGGATCGAGGTGTCTCCTACTTTCGGTCCAAGTCCCTTCCAACTGAGTTTTGCCGCATTCGGGCTGCCTCAAGTGCGTAAGTCCTGACAGAATGAACTACGTGGACTTTGATCCCTGTCTTCTAAACAGGGTACGTAGGAAGCCTCCCTGAGGTTCAAGCCCACCACCTGGTCGTCCCGGTCGTATTCACGTCGGTTCGTCCATCAGTGGACCCCTCCAGGGTTCACGCTTGCGTCGATTCACCTATGAATCCGCCCCTGTGGGAGACTGCCCGTGTGTATCTCCACCGTGCCTCCCCACAGCCCCTTTTTTCCATTTCTCCTTTTATCGTCCAGCATGACGTGAAACTGTGATCCACCCGGCCGTTCCATCCCCCTCTGTGTGAGGTGGTTCGGTTCAATCCTCCGCCCGGCGGCCTCGACCCCTTCGTGAGTCGGCTTGCCGACGTCCAGAATGACGTTAAACTGTATATCCGAACTACGTCGACTTTGATCCGTGCTAACGCGCGGTACGTAGGAAGCCTCTACGGGGTCCAAGCTCTTCACACCATCATCCATCCTGATCCTTACCCGGGCCGCCACATCCCGGTGGGGTCATGCCACTTCACTCCACTCCACATCACTTGGGAAGCCGCCCATGCGCTGGCCCCAGCGTCGGAGGTTCCCCGCAAGGGGTTCTGTCATCTGATCCACTTTTCGTGTTGATCGGTCCGATGCCGTCCCCGCTGGACGTTAAACTCGTGGCATACCCCGTGTTAAACATGGGAAGCTGAGGAAAACCTCAGGGGACACAGTTCCCCGCACCCAGTGCGGGATGCCTCAGGCCATCATGCCTTCGAGAAGCCCTATTAGGGACGGAAGACAAACGTGCAGAGCCGCAGTGTTACGACACGCCCCCAGCACCCGGAGCCACCCGGCCTCCTCACCGCAGGTTGCTGCCCCGACCAGACTCCTTGGAGCGTCCGGGCGGAAGCAGCGTAATTAACCGGTGTCCATGAAGATATGGCGCCGGGAACGAGATTAACGAGCATGTCTTAAATCTATGAGGGAGACCCGGATTAGGCGACGAGTTCCGAGGAGACGTCCAAGGAAGGAGGAGCCGACATCCCATCATCCCGGTTTCGATCAAGGAGCAGACGCCCCTGAATAAGGGACGGATGCCGCCCGCCTTTGGAAAGCGGGACTGCGGGACCACAAGCCGCGCGCCCATCCCCTCGGGTTGACGGGTGCACGCGCGAATGCGTCCTGGCGGAACAGCGTAACCCGACGCACATCCGCACCGAAACAGAAAAATGGTGAACCCGACGTGAATCTCTTCTCCTCGATGCGAGGACCGATGGCTTTCAGAGGTTTTGGAAGACCGGCATGTTGCCCGGCCAAGCATTCAGTCTTACCCGCCAGGGGCTGGGGAAGGGACATCGGGCACTCCGTCTCGCAACGTCGAGGGCCTGGGTTCCCCCCACGGAAGGCGTCGTGGCGCTAATGGTTGGTTGTCGATTCCTTTTTCCTGTCAGTGTTAATGGGTCCTTCTCCCTGCTTTCAGAAATCACGTCGCCTGATCCAGTGCCCGATCGCCACCCGCCCACTGGCGCAGGGGTAGGGGAAACACCGACGCGGCTACTCCGCGCGGTCCCGCCCGTTCCACAGCCGTCCCAGCAGCCGCAATTGCGGGACAACCACGCCCTCTCTCCCCCTCGGAGGTCATCCAGAGAAGGGTGATCAACACCCTGGTGCGGAGATATGAGGAAGAGGGAGTCATCCCCACTAGGGACATGGCTCGCCTAGACCTTGAGGAGGCTGCACCTCGCCACCACCGCCGCCCCCGAGGGCCGCGCAGGGAGGCACCGCTGCCTATCTCAACGTCCAACCGCTTCGGGAGCTTATCCCCGGAGCACTCTGACAGTTCCCTTCCCTATGCGGATGAGGTGGGAGATGCCCGGGATCACCCTATCCGGGATTCGCTCTAGGGATCTACGGTAAGGACTCCCGCCAGGCCACGGCGACACCGCCGCCAGGCCTCTCAAGTCGAAGAGCGGGCTCTCCACCTGCCCGCGCCGCTCATCCCGACTCGTCTGTCCCGACGCCAACGTCGGGCACGAGCGGAAGAGGATGCCCACCTTGGGGCCCTAGCAACAGCGGCCGCATTGGCCCAAGCCACTGTTGGCTCCAGTCGCCAGGCCCCTGCGCATCCTGAGCAGGGGAACTTCTATGCCCGACCTGGATCGAGGCCTCGACCGCCCCAAAGGCAGGTTGGGTCGACTCTCCCGGTTGCTGGTACAGACAATAGCCACCGCGGACCACCTCGCGGTAGCGCTATTCACCAGTAGGGTCTACTCCGTGTGGCCGATCTAGGAGGCATGGGTCATCCCACCTTCCGATCCCGGCCCGGAGGCCTGCCCGGAATCATCTCTCCTCGCGTCCCCTTTGATATCTGTCCCGGTGCCCCTCGCACCTTGGTTTCCAGTCCTCTTGGCCCCAGCACCAGTGCGGCCGGAGGACGCCAGGATAGAGATCAGCCCTGCCCCGAAGAACCACCCAGGGGCAGGAAGGCAAGGCGTCGACACTGAGGGAAGAATGTTACGGAATTCCGGACAGAGATCCGACCGGTCCGCTTCTCTGATTCAGAGGCGGAGCACGACTCGGCGACAGAGCCCTTTCCCCAATCCCGCCAGTCGAGGGCAGGGGTAGGAATGCGGCACGTCAGCCTCGTGCTCCCCGAGGGCGAGATCAATGTGATCCCCGCTTCTCTCCGAAGGTATATCCGGAGTAACGAGGGCCTGGTAGACCCCCAAGGATCAAGCTTGCGGTTGGTACCGGCCCCTCCGGAAGTGCCTTCCGTCTCGATCGGAGAAGCCGGAGACTTTTTCTGGGGACCGACGGTCGAACCACGATCTGGTGCACCCTCGGCGAGCACCGATGCCACGGCAGGATGTTCGCTCACCGGCCCGTCCTATCGTGATGTGGTAGCCAGGGCACCGCCACCCTCAGAGGGCGGCCCGGGATATGGAGGCCAATCGGCCTGCTCGCCGTATTCACTGCCGGCCAGCCCGTCAGCCCGGCGACCCGCCTCGGCACCACTGCCGGTTCCCCGTCCGTTCCCAGCCATTGAAGAGGACCAAGGGGATCTGGGTCCCAAGTTTGAATCGTGGAGCTTCTGGACCGTCCTTGCAGAGGGCCACTTCCCTGAGAAGTTTTGGCCAGTCGCAGGACCGGGCTTTGATGCACCCGAATCGCTCACCCCGGATGAGTTCGAATGCTTCCGCCGAACTCTCCGGGAGACTCGCTCCTGTCTTCACCGCCTACAAATGCCATACCCCGGGATTCAAGCGCACCTGGAGGATATTGGTGAGCAGTGCCGTCAAATTGACCTGGCCATGCTCCCCGCGGTTCAGCACCCCGGGTCATTTGAGCACCACGAGGCCCTCCAACAACGATGCGTTGAGTGTTTTCAAGTACTCCGCAAAGTTATCGAGGAAGCCACTCCCCACGTGTATATCCATGGATGGGGGCAGTACGCTGCCCTACGCTTCAGTGTGATTCGCCGACAGCCCGATTCGCTGGGTGGCCCTGAGGGTATATCCCCAGGGACAGAAACAGTCATTATGGCTGACCTGTCGGGAGAGGGGAACGACTTGGAACTTCTCGACGGGGGCTTCCCCCCCGAAGACAAGCCGTCGTCAGAGCCATCGGTGAGAGTCACTCGTCATCAGAGGAAACTCCTGGGGCTCCCCGCACCCACTGAAGCACTGACGTTGAGCCGAAACGTCAGCAAAGGAAAAGAGCACAGCGAGGCTATAAAGCCCGCCGACCCATCTGCCTCCATGCAGAGGGCAGAGGAGGATCCCGAGAAGGCTACGCTACGTCAGCAGCTCGCCGAACAGAAGAGGCTGGTTGACCAGCTCCTCACCGAGCGCGCTGCAGAACGGCGGCCTGACTACGGTGATCCTAGGCCAGGACAGCAAGGACCGGAACAACCGCTCCTCGACGAGACTCTCCCGGGCAATCGTGATTACGTCGTGTTCGCCGACAGGAGAGAGGACATTTCCTACGGCAAGAGGGCGCGGTATGTTTCGCCACACCCTCCCGAGCGGCGTGACTACCCGAGAGACCCCGCTCGGATTCCTCCCGCTGCCCCAAGGGCCGCTCCGCCCGCCATCCCACGAGCTGCCGAGTTCGACAACCCGGTCGACGACCCGATTGAAGGGCCATGCAATGCGCTCGTGGTTAGAGATCCTCGCCAGGACTGGAACCCATGTCCGTACGATCCGATGGCGGCACTCATTGCCCGCTTGGAGGCCTTGGAGACTCGGCAGGTGGCGATCCCACCGGACGGCAAGCCCTACCCAGCATGGGTGGATGACATGTCGGCGCCTCCGGGATTCGGGAATCCCACTTTCGCTCCCTTCAACGGGATTGGAGATCCGCCACAGCATTTAGCCCACTTCAACTCGAGGTGCGGGCCTATGTTGGGGACTCCGGCGCAGCAAGAGGCCGCTAAGCTTCGCTGCTTTGTTCAGACACTGGAAGGGCCAGCATTTGTCTGGTACAGCCAGCTCCCCGTCGGGTCGGTAACCAGCTGGGAGGACCTCCGTAGACAGTTCCTCTACCAGTTCAGTTCCACGACCCGGAAGACAAGTATCGCAGACCTCTTCAAGTGCAAGTAGAGGCCTGATGAGCGAGTCGCGGACTTCGTCGCCCGATGGAAGGGTCTCACGTATTCCCTTGACATGCCATTGACTCAGGAGAAGTTGCTGACAATGTGCGTCGGGAACGTCAAGACCGAGCTGGTCCCTTCCCTGATCACTCAGAATTACCCCGGAGGGTTCAGGGACTTCTCAGACAAAGCTCAACGTCTTGAGGAAGCCCTGCAACAGGCCAGCCAGGCACACCCGCTGCCTCCTATGATTCCTGCAAGGAGAGTCAGCAGGGCTGAGCCCGCTGCTGTTGCCCAGATAGAGGCCCCCAGGCCGTTGGAGCTGCTGCCGGCGAGGCCAGCTCCACAGCCTCACAGGAATCCGCCTCCACGGGCTCAGTTCCCGGCCCAGCAGCGGCAGCCTCAGAACCGGTCGGCCCCTCCGCGTAATGTACCGCCACAACCCAGGCGAGATAATCAGGGTCCACCTCCTCGGCCGGCCCTTCCAGCCCCTCGTCAAGACCACGCTCCCAGGGGCCCGCGACACCTGACTTACTCATTCCAAGAGGATCAGGTCCCCGGTTATTTCCGGAGCGCCCTGGAGTAGAGGATTGTGCGACTGCCTGAGTGTTGGAGGCCAGAGGAGGCACATCTTACGAATAACCCCCGCTACTGCCCCTACCATCGGGCCCTGGGGCACACCATCCAGCGGTGCTATGTGTTTAAGGATTGGCTCCAAGACCAGATTAACAACAATGTAATCAGGTTGGGCCCAGCTCCGGCACAAGTGGCGGGCGTATTCGTGGGATCAGATGATGATAGTGGCAACGAGGACGAATGGCAGCTGGTCTCCGACCGCGGGTCCCAGAAGTATAAAAACTGGATGGCCCGCAAGACGACCATTCGCGCCCATGGAATCATCCGTACGCGCTTGAATCAGCCTGAGCCCCCGGAATCTGCGGGTGTTGCTTCGGCATCGTCGTCCCAGCCTGCCTCTTCCAAGAGGAGCAAACGGCGGCAGCGCAAGAAGGAAGAGCGCGCCCCGCCAGTTCCGCCACTATCCCGCACTCTCAGCGATTTCATGCCCCCGGAGATGGGGGTCCCTCCTCGGATCCGCCCGGTGATGGATGATTCGTCCGATGACGGTGTTGGGTACGCTTCGGTTAACACCGTCGAGCTGGTAAATCCCTTTTCGGTTCCCGACGTTGAAGAACACCAGGTGGACCTCCCTAGTGTCCCCGGTCGTCGCCACCGTCGGAAGAACCGCAGCAGCAGGAGTCGCCGGGGCACAGCCGTTGGTACCTCCAGCCAGGCCGTGCACGCCACTGAGACTAGGCGGCAGGCTCAAAACCGAGCACAACGTGCGCCGCCCCCCCATTCGGGGATGACGGATTCGCCTCCGCCGCTGTTTGTGGTGTGGGACCAGGCAGAACCGCCTCAGCCGCGTCGCGACCAGCTCCGCCCTGCCGCGAGTCCATCCCGGCCTCCTGACCCCAGTACGGTGACCATTTCCCGGACTGCAACCAGTGAACAGCAAGATGCGCCAAGTACCAGTCGGCCGCCGATCCAACCGGCAAGGCCCGTCATGCCGCCAACCGCAGAGCAACCTCCTGCAACCAGGGGCTCGCGCTTGGCCAAAACGTATGATGTCCTGAAGCACTTGGCCGACATCCCAGCAAGGCTCTCCATCCTTGAGGCTCTGCGCATGTCATCTGAGATGCGCGAGGCACTCGCTGAAGCCCTGAAGAGCCCCCTCCAGTTTGAGACAGAGGTTGCGGCTGTAGAGGCCTTTCACGCCGAAACGATCGAGGACGCCGAATGTCAGGCAGTTATCTCGTTCTCTGGTAAGGATGAAGACCCTCCTATACAGGGACACATTCGTCCGCTGTATGTCACTGGCCAGTTCAATGGCCTTGAAGTCCGGCGCTGTCTTGTCGACACGGGGTCCGGGATTAACCTGATTCCAACTCGGACGCTCCGAAGATTGGGGTTGTCTGAGGATGACTTGATTCCCTCCGACCTCAGGATCCAGGGGTACGACCGCACCGAGCAAACCCCGGTCGGCAAGATACGTTTGAAGACCCAGTTCGGTGACTTGGTTTCCAACACCGAATTCATGGTGGTCTCTCAGGACACTGCGTATAACGCATTGATGGGCAGGCCATGGCTCCACCTTCACGCGGCGGTTCCCTAGTCATACCACCAATGCCTCAAATACTCCCTTAATGGTCGAGTAGGCGTGCTTCAAGGAGATGCCTCTCCTTTTGCCTCATGTGAAGCCCGCTATCTGGACGCGGACTATTACAAGAGCAAGGATAAGCAGATCCTGGCAGGTGAGGTTGAGCCTGTCGTTGTTGCAAGTGATCCCTGGGCAAGTCTGGATGACGCTTACGTCCTCCCGATTCACCGGTTGGACGTCTCCATGGTCTCGACGGCCCGCGAGTCTCCTGATGAGATGACTGCGACCGCCCGCGCCAGCACCAGTGGCCCAGCAGGATCTGGTAGCCTCAATGCAGTTTCCAACGCAGTCTCTCCCGTGGACGATCCCTCCCCGAGTGGAGAGGATATGGAGGACGCACCCCCAGCCTTTGAGGAGGGCGTCCCCGCCACGGTCGATGAGTTAATACAGGTGAACCTTGGAACCGAGGCCGATCCAAGACCCACATTGGTCAGTGCCGCCATGCCCTCTGAGGAGCGGCAGCAGTACGTGGACTTTCTCAGGCAGCACCGTGATGTGTTCGCTTGGGGCTATGACGAGATGCCGGGGCTAGATCCTCAGGTAGCCGTCCACCGCCTTGGTCTCCCGGCGAACCATCGCGGGTTCAAGCAGCCTCCCAGGAAGATGCACCCGTCCCACGGTGCCATGGTTGAGGCCGAAGTTGACAAGCTTATCAAAGCCAACTTCGTGAGGGAAGTTCAGTACCCCAAATGGCTGGCCAACATTGTGCCGGTCAGGAAGAAGAACGGGCAGATCAGAGTCTGCATCGACTTCCGCGATCTCAACCGCCACTGTCCGAAGGATGATTTTCCCCTTCCAGTGACAGAGCTGTTGATTGATGCCACGGCAGGGTTCCAAGCCCTCTGGGCTTATCGGACGACGACTCGAAATTCCACCCAGATGACCCCTTATTCCCTGGTGTATGGAGCTGAGGCCGTCCTGCCCATTGAGATCCAGTTGCCGTCCTTACGCACTACGGTCTACGACCAGCAAGCGCCGGACAGAGTTGCTGAAGCCCGTCTAGTCGAGTTGGAAGCACTGGATGAGAATAGACTTCGCGCTTTGCACAACTTGGAGAGGCATCAAAGCAGAATGGCTCGAGCTTTCAATAAGAAGGTTCGCCTCCGCTCCTTCCTGCAGGGTGATCTAGTGCTAGCCCTAAGAGCACCGATGATCCCCGGCAGGAAGCCGCCCAAGTTGGAGCCCAAGTGGGAGGGACCTTTTGTTGTCCACAAGGTCTATCCCAATGGCGCGTACTCCCTAGCGACTATGGATGGTGAGCGTGTCACTCCTCCCACCAACGCTAGGTTCCTCAAGCAGTACTTCGTCTGAGTGTGCCAACGTCCAGCATGACGTTAAACTGCACATTTGTCCAGCATGACGTTAAACTGCACATTCGTCCCGCATGACGCTAAACTGCATACGTCCCGCATGACGCTAAACTGCATACGTCCTGCACGACGTTAAACTGCATACGTCCAAGCTGCACGACGTTAAACTGCCTAGCATATCGTCCGTGCTGCAAGACGTTAAACTGCCAAGTGTTTCGTCCAACATGACGTTAAACTGTACTACGTCCGCGTGGCAAGACGTTAAACTGCCAAGCATCATTCGTCCAAGCTACAAGACGTTAAACTGTTCAGCATCCGTCCCGCATGACGTTAAACTGCCTCTCAAGAACTACGTGCGGCTTGATTCCCATCCTTATGGGATACGTAGGACCGCCTGGACATTCATGTTTCAGGCCCAGCCCCATCCTTTGGGAATTTCCATCCCATCTCGGGCCCTTGGCCCAGTTGCCTCCGGGTGTGCGGCGTATGGTGTGAATGCGAGGCTATGCCCTCATTCACGTCGGTTTGCTCGCCACGCTGTACGCCCCCACGTTTGGGGATGCCTTCAGCTCCCTCCTTTCTTCTCCCTTTTCGTCCTGCATGACGTTAAACTGCACTTCAAGAACTACGTGCGGCTTGATTCCCATCTTTATGGGATACGTAGGACCGCCTGGACATACATGTTTCAGGCCCAGCCCCATTTCCCGGGAATCTCTATCCCGCATCGGGCCTCTGGCCCAAGTTCCCCTCCTTTTTGTGCGAGGCGTATCGCGTGAGCGGGGGATTATGTCCTCATTCGCGTTGGTCTACTGGCCGCGCCTTACGCCTCCCCCCGTGTGTGGGACCACCTCACACATCTCATCGTCCTGTATGACGTTAAACTGCCTCTCAAGAACTACGTATGGCTTGATTCCCATCCTTATGGGATACGTAGGACCGCCTGGACGCTTGTGTTTCAGGTCCAGCCTCGTCTCTTGGTTGATCACGGGGATCTGCCCTCTTTTGGTTGCTCTCAGGGTGAGTCCTCCGACCCTTTCCGGGGATCTGTTAACATGTTTTGGGTACTTCGGTCTATGACTCGTAGTGTCAGATTCAATCCCGACAAGCCCTGTGTTGCTTGTCAGGCCTCGCGCTTCCTCTTGTTCGAGCCTTCACTCAAAGGGATCCTCGTTAGCGGTTTGGGTACGATGCCTCAGTGCTCTCCTACCGCTCCGGGTCGATTTACCGGCGGGTCTTGGGCCGCAAATCGATATGAATCCTGCGATTGAGCGGTTGATGCTCGTTTGCTTGCCCCGTCTTAGGCTGACGCGATCGGATACTGTGTTGCGAATATGGTCAGCAATGTCCTTGATCACCATGTCGGCTCTTTCAGGCTCTGAACATTGGTTGCGCAGTCCTCATCACACTTCGCCTTTGTGCGTTGTAGTGGAATCTCGACACTCTCTTCATACTGACCTCCAGTACACCTCTACACGTTAGGCAGACCAACCAGGGTAATGGTGTCGTTCGAGGCTCCCATGATCTGAGCACCAAGGGTATATGCGGATGTCCTCCCTAAGGGCCATGCGTAGCTGGACCCTCGTCCCCATAAGGAGGAGGGAGTCGCCTGAACAATCGCGTTCTGGGCCCAGTATATCTGGAGGCTAGCATCTCTGCCCCTCGGGTGATGGACATACGCAGACCCCTATCCCAAGACTCTTCTCCTGGAATCGTGCGTGACCGCAGGGCTGGGTATGTTCCCACCTCCACCGTGTCCGCCGTACCGCGATAAGAGGATTCCTCCATGGTCCGAACCACACGACCTTAAACTGTGTTGTCTGGTCCTACCACACGACCGTAAACTGTGATCGTCTTGGCCGCCCGACGAGAAACGGCACTGCATCGTGATGTCCTCCTCAGGGGACACTCATGTTGGGCGCTGGTTAATAACCACGCCATTCATCAATGCCTTCCGTGGCTTGATTATTGTGGCGATGCCAGAGATTTCTCAATCACAGGCATGTCGCCGCACAAAGAAAAACCATTCATCTTTAAGGACAAACAAGAAATATCAAATACCGCTCCTTCTGTGTGCGAGGGTCAGACCCGCACTCTTCCCCGCGCTGGTGCCCGATTGTGTTGCGCCGCGCTTCAAGAACTACGTGTGGCTTGATTCCCATCCTTATGGGATACGTCGGAACGCCCGGATGTTTGAAACTTCGGGTCCAGCCCCCCACCTCTTATAGATTCCCCCTTCTCTGGGGAATCCGCCGCCTTCAGGTCACCATCAAGGCGTGTTCCCCGACCCCTTGCAGTGGTCCACCGGTGTCAAGAGTACTCTGGTTTATTGCCAGGAGGGTCAGGATCCGCTTGGTCAGGTTTCCTCCACTTTTCAGGCTTCGTGCTCCCTTTCATTCGGACCCATCGTCTACGCCCTGGGTGGAGCCCCCGTGAACGGTTCGGATACAATGCCTCAGTGCTCTCCCACCGACTCGGGCCGGTACCCCCAATGGCCTCGGGCAGCAAATCGATATGAATCCTGCGATTGAGCGGTCGATGCTCGTTTGCTGCCTCATTCCACCAACGGTTAGTGCGATATTGATGCTGCTTTTCCGCCACGGTCGGCAGTACTCCCATATCGTTACTCCGGTGCCCCCAGTCCTTGAGTGAATGGCCGCATGATTCACATTTTCCACCTCCCATTCTGACCAGGCGAAACCTCGACACTCTTGGCACTATCCCTCAGTGCATCTTCGCATATCCGAGGGATAGGACCACGATGTGGCGTACTTTGAGGTTCTTATGGTCCGAGCTCTAAGACCTTAAACTAAGATCTCTCCTTATGGTCCGAGCTCTAAGACCTTAAACTAAGATCTCTCCTTATGGTCCGAGCTCTAAGACCTTAAACTAAGATCTCTCCCCATGGTCCGAGCTCTAAGACCTTAAACTAAGATCTCTCCTTATGGTCCGAGCTCTAAGACCTTAAACTAAGATCTAGCCCCATGGTCCGAGCTCTAAGACCTTAAACTAAGATCTAGCCCCATGGTCCGAGCTCTAAGACCTTAAACTAAGATCTCCCCTTATGGTCCGAGCTCTAAGACCTTAAACTAAGATCTCCCCAAACGGGATTCTACGTCCTGCATGACATTAAACTGCACTCTCAGAACTACGTGTGGCTTGATCTCCAGCCTGATGGAGTACGTAGGAACGCCCGGGCGTCTCAACTCGGGTCCAGCCTCAGGGATCGTTAAGTCCCGCCCCACCTCGTCGCCGGCCTTCTGGCCTGGCTTCTGGTAGAGTGGTGCAGTTGTGATATTCTCCCCGATTCAGCTCGGGATGCCCCATTGCAATGGTGGGAAGCGACGGTTTCCTCGTCAGAGAGGTGCTGTCTGAGAATTGGGGTGATTCACGGCCAGATTAGTGCATCCGCCTAATACGCTTTCCCCACGGTGGTGCAATTTCGAGAGCGTTGGATTCTGTCCGAACAAATCGTCACTTCGCCCCACGCTTCGCATGCCCTGTTGATCTGGATTTCCACCCTTGTGTCTGAAGGAACCCCCAAAGCGGTATTCATGATGACATGTGGTCCGCCTCCTGCAATATGAATGATGACCTTCGGTCCGTCTATTGCAGTTGTTATGGTCGATCCACTGTCCGCCTACCGTCTTGGGCATTTCCTGGAAGGCCGACCGTTGTGGATGTCTGGATTCGGGACACGCGATTCACCCTTTCTCATTTCCCTATGTTCGGATAAAATCTCAACGCCCCTAGCGTTGTCCCGCTCGTGTGTTGGAACAAGTTGGGGGGATGATACATTGATTAGGTCTGAGGTCTCCTTTCCTAGGAATGACCTCCCTCTTTTCTCCAGAAATCCAGGCCCAATTATGGATGCCTGATGCTTGGTTAACACTCCCGCAAGACAACGAATTGTGGTTGAGCATGTTAAGCCAAAAGATGCAGATAAAAATATTGATTCATACAAATGGATCAAAGTAGCGGAAGAAAATGTTTTGGGAACGGCAAAACAAAGCCCTTAGGGATTAGCGTGCTGAATGAGCCTTTCTAATGCCGCTACCCTTTGGCTGGTGGCCTCCAGAGCTGCTTCTCGCTCTCTGCGTGCCCTCTCTTCGTCGGCGGTCGCAGCACGCAGTTCGTCGATTCTGGCCTGTGCACGCTCCCGCTCGACCTGAATTGTGACCATCTGTTGGCCCGCCTCCGTCAGCTGTACCTAGGTGTCAACCAGCTGGGCTGCTAGTTGCTCCACAAGCTCGGTACACGTTGCGACGAAGGCCTCCTTCTCTGCCGCCTGCCCTTCGAGGTGCCGGACTTCCTGCTCCGCCGCGAGGAGCGCCCGCGTGCTCTCCGACATGTCCCGACTTTGTGTGACGTCGGCACGCTGCCAGCTCTCACGCATCTTTTCGGCCATGAAATCACGGACCGTCAGATGGAGGCGTTGAGCATCAGCTCCCCCGGCACACAGGAAGCGCAGCCAGGTTTGAAGTGATCCCATGCGCCCCAGCCACTCCGTCGGGTCTCGCTTGAGGAAGCGCCGGATGCACTTCCACCCCCTACGGCGCGTTATCCGGCTCTCCTCGACCGCCTCCGCGTCCGAGTCGTCCATCTCCTCGGGGTCGGCAGGCCGGTAGGCAGGGAAGGCAGCCAGCAGGTCTGCTGCAGGGTCCGCCTCTGGGATGTCCTCATGAGGGATGGGTTCCCCAACATCTGGGCGACCTTCTTCTCTCTCCCCAGCGGCGCTGACACCCTCGTCAGCCCCCTACCTCTCTCCGATGTCAGCACCGCCGGCGTCCGCAGCCCCCTGATCAGCAGTTGGTGGGGCCGGCTCGGTTTGGGAAGTCTGTTCCGGAGCAGGCGGCATGTCCACCACTGGTCCACTCGTAGATGGCCCGGGTTCGGCAACCCGACGAGCCTCCAGTGTTGAGATCACTGTGCGGGGCATGCCATGGTTAGTCACGGATCGTCAATGGCAAGCACCAGCAGTAAAGCAAGGAGAAGTAAGGAGACTTACGGGAGTTCAGAGCGTCATCTTCCGCTATCCCGGCCGCCGCAGGAACAGTTGCAGCAGGGGGCCCTTCCGCGCTTGTCAATTCGATAATGGGTGCCTGGCCCCCGCCTTGTCCTGCTGGCGCCCCTCCTACTCCCGCTGAGGACGCCTGACCAACATCCGTGTGCTCCTGAGAAAGATGGAGAAATGGGTTAGAAGCTGCATAAGAGAATGGATGAAGCAGATTGAGTAGGGATAGAAGCGGACCTCGAGGAGCTCAGTGACATCAACGTTGTCAGAGCCGGCCACCTCGCCACTCTCCCGTGGGCTCCCCTGATGGAATCTTCCCTCAGAGCCTTCATCCTCCCCCATTTCCTCCTCTTCCTCGGAGTCGCTGCCACTTTCATCTTCTCCCGGCGGCATCTGTTCTGGAGCGGGCTCTAGACCGAGCATCACATTCACCAGAAGGGATGGCTCCACATGCTGACCACGTTGGCGCGCGTAATCGTCCATGGCCGTCAGATACGCATACTACCGGTTGAAGTCCACCCTGTCGGCAATATGGAGGCGCCCGACCTCTGGCAGATGGATTCCTTCTCTGAGAATCTTTCGCCAGATGGCATCGGTCCCCAGTGACTGCCGCAGGGTCATCCAGGCCGACCACAGCGCCGGGAAGACCGCGTCGTGGGAGGGTTCGAGCAGACGTCTCACCTGCTTCCCGGGCCGCTCATCGACCACCGCACGTGCCCCCTCTCCGGGCGCTGAGGTCGTGGCGGCAGCTCGCGATGTGCCCGCCGCCGAAGTCCCTGCCCGCGCCGGCTCCGCTGCTTGGCGCGTCTCCGTTCTCCCCCGTGTGGCGACGCCTCGCCTCCTTCCTTGACGCCCGGTCTCCGCACGGGTAACCTCGAGCCGCCGAACTGGCTTCCGTAGAAGCCCCTCGGGGTACGCGATGGCCCAGTGTTCGGCGTACTCGGTTGCCAAGCCTGCGTCAACCCCGGTAGGAGGGAGAGTGATGACGTCGCCAGAGCCGAAAGCGGCAAACATCAGCCACATCTGGCGAAGGACGCAAGGGTTCGTCTCCTCCCGGACAGCAGTGAATACCCTCTTCGGCATCCGTTGAAGGCACCCGAACTGCCTGGCGAACCGGGTTGGCACGTAAGGCTCGCAGATCACCTTCCCGTCGATCCGAGCCACGAGCACCCCGCCCCGCATGTTCAGGAAGTATTCATGCTGCTCCAGCGGACCCTGCCCATTGTCGATCATCTGGCCGACGGGAGTGGGGAACGGACTGAAGTTGAAATTGGCATGATTGCCAATCCGAATCCTCACGCCCTCCTCACTTAGGGTCATCGGAGCGACCCCCGCGATGTTCAGCAGGGAGGGTCGCAGGCCGTTGCCCGGAGGAATGATGGCGTTCGGAAACGTGTACCCACCGAGGTGAGCAGCCACCCAGCCGTGGAAGAACTGAAAGGGCCCACAGATCCTTCGTGGCGACCCCCCTCGTGAGATGCGTCCCAGGATGGCATACAGCCTCGCCAGCACTGGGACCCCGAGGTTGTATCTTTTGTTGGCGGCCATAGCGCCCGCCACCGCCAGTGTCGCCGGGCGAACGCCCATTCTCGCGTCCCGCACTGGCAGGAGCCACCCACTCAGAAAGGCGGCCAGGAACGCCGCGTACCGGACATTTGGGTCCCGGGCCTCGATGACGCGGTACCCCCATGAGCGGTAGTCGCCAGTCTCCAGGACCCGCCAGTACGACCCGTTCCGGCTCCTCTGAGCTGCGGTCGGGCACCGCTTCCCCCTGCCTGGCATCTTGACCGCTAGGTCATGCTCCAAGAACTGGCCGAACCACTCCTTGTAGGCTATGTCCTTCTGGATGTCCTTGACCCCGAGCCGCTCTGTAGCCAGGTCCAGTAGATGCCACGTCAGGATGGGAGTCCGTGACCTGTCACCCCAGGTGTTCCTCGGAGGCAGGAACTCATCATACTGGTAGCCCTCCAGCGGGATACCTCCGATGCAGTGGATGTCCCAGAGACCGATGCCGACCTCCCCATGGTGAAGATGGAAGGTGTTGGTATCCGAGGACCAGCGGGTGAACAGCTCCGGCCCGAGCTCGGACTGCTGGTAGAAGTGGAACTGTGACGTCCACACCGCCTCAAATAGGCCGATGTACCGCAGCTCCTCTGCGAAGTGATCGCAAGTGTGGCGTACCCAGAACGCCCAGACCCACTCGCTGGTGAAATTGCCCCCAGACCGCAAGTCCCAGTCCTTCAGCCAGCCCTTGGTGTCGTCAGTGACACTCTGGCGATATGTGCTCGAGTAGAGGGCTGGAGAATTCTCCGCAGTAGGCTCACCCCCGTCAATGGTTCGCGTCCTCGGGTTCAGGACATAGACGTCCAAGTGCCTGGTCTCCCTGGCAGGATGCCCATTGTTGGTGATGTTATAGCGGGGAAGCTCGTCCTCCCGAGTCACCCAGGTCCGTGGCGCATCAACCTCGAACCCTGGCACCGGAACCTCATCTAGGATGCCGAAGTTCCAGAGCGGCAGGTTGTCCGACAGCGGATATGTCTTCTGGGCCGGCGTCAGCAAGTCGAACAGGGATTGATTGTTGGAAACAATCTCCTTGGCTCCGTAAACCTCCTCGTTCGTCGCCATCTCAGCTCTGCGAGTGGCGGCATCCCCCTCATTTCCTTGATGCGCGGCCATCTCAGAAGTTTCGGGAGTCGTGCGGGTTAAGGGATGAAGCGTGCGGGATCGGACGAGGCTGGTAGAGAAGATTGGAGGTTGGCGCGCAATCCAAGTGGACGGCGCGCAATTGGGAAGACTGTCGCGCAAAGTTCCAGGTTTTCGCGCAAAAACAGGCGAAATCTGGATGGTTTAGCGCGCCGATCCGGCGAATTTCGCGACCGGAAGAGGCAATTTCGCGCACGAGAGCGTTGAGAGCTTATCGCGCGGAAGACCTGTGTACGGAACGCGGAACCCTGGACCCCTATTTATAGGCGAGGCCGGGATTCCGCGCCGCGCGGAACGCTCGATTGCGCGACCGCGGCGTCGAATTGCGCGCTCGGCGCCCCTTTTTGTGCGCCTAAGTCCCGCGCAGCCCAGGACTTCGGCATTCCGGCGTCTCCCTCGGAACCCGATCGTTGCGGCCTCTCGCCGATCAGATTCCGAGGGGGGGCTTTTGTAGACGCCGGAAAAGTCCGTTGTTCCCAAACGAAGCTCCGGATGCGGAAAGCGAAGTGATATTTGGAGTCAGAGGCACGTTCCGGAGGCCCCGGAGGACTTGCGCGAAATTTCAGAGCCCCGCGCGCAAAGTTGAGTCGCGGCGCGCAATCCTTCCGGGATGCGCGCAATCAACAGGGCCGGCGCGCAATTTTGCGCGCCCCGAGCTCCCACGACTCCCTTGCGCGCCGGGTCCGGATTCTGCGCCAGCGAAGGGAATTCCGCGCCCGCGAAGAGAATTTCGCGCCCGCGCCCTGGATTCCGCGCCAGGGGTTGCCTATAAATATAAGGCGACCCCCGACGTTTTGAAGGTTGCCAGAATCCGAAGCGTCGCTCGTTCGCGCAATCCAACCCCTTCCGCGCGCAATGCCGATCTTCAGGTAACCTTTTTTCTTTCGCGCAATAGAGCCTTGGGGTTCGCCTTCGCGCGTAATCCCCTTGGCTCCTTTCCTTTGAACAATCCTTAACCCGAAGGCCTTTGCGCGCAAAAGAAGCCTCTTGCGCGCAATTGCCCCCGGGTGCGCGCAATCCAGCCCGATTGCGCGCACCCCCCATTTTCAAAGTGGCCATTCGTTCGAGAATGAGCCGTTTCCCCCGCGTGCTACCCGAAGCCCGGTGCGCGCAATCTCAATCATCCGCGCGCAAAGGGCATGCCCGATTGCGCGCCAGCCCGCCATTTTGCGCGCCGCCCTGCTGTTTTGCGCGCAAAGATCCTCTTTTGCGCGCAATCCGCCAGGGTCGCCCCCCTTGACCCCCTGAGGGTACCCGCCTGCGTGGCGCCCGATGATCTTCATCCCGGGTGCCCGCACCGTGCGTTGTCTTCCCGTGCGGCCCTCCAGGCTTGCGCGAAGTGACACGGACCCATCGGCGGCAACCAACGTCCAGCATGACGTTAAACTGCGCATACGTCCAGCATGACGTTAAACTGCGCATACGTCCAGCATGACGTTAAACTGCGCATACGTCCAGCATGACGTTAAACTGCGCATACGTCCAGCATGACGTTAAACTGCGCATACGTCCAGCATGACGTTAAACTGCGCATACGTCCAGCATGACGTTAAACTGCGCATACGTCCAGCATGACGTTAAACTGCTCATACGTCCTGCACGACGTTAAACTGTACCTCGTACGAGCTACAAGACGTTAAACTGTTCAGCATACGTCCAAGCTGCACGACGCTAAACTGCCTAGCCTTCATCGTCCAAGCTACAAAGACGTTAAACTGTACAGCATTCGTCCCGCAAGACGCAAAACTGCACACTCGTCCCGCATGACGCTAAACTGCACCACGTCCGCACTGTAAGACGTTAAACTGCCAAGCACCTTCGTCCTCAGCACACGACGTTAAACTGTACTTCTTCCGGCAAGACGTTAAACCGTCCGCTTCGTCCTCACCACACGACGTTAAACTGTACTTCGTCCGGCAAGACGTTAAACCGTCCGCTTCGTCCTTAACACACGACGTTAAACTGTACTTCGTCCGGCAAGACGTTAAACCGTCCGCATCACCCGATCCCGTGCCTCGCACACAGGGTCCCCCCCGGTTTGGATGTGGCCCCCACCCGCTCTTCTCTGCAGGGATGTCGGGATTGCCCCTCTTTAGGGACGATTTAATGGGAGCGGCTTTTCCCTACGGGGGTAGGGTATTACAAACCCCTAGTTTCTTGTGGGGGGCTGCACATGTGTATCTCCATTGTGCTCCCCCACTGCCGAAGCCAGTAGAGGGTGTGACTGGGATCGAGGTGTCTCCTACTTTCGGTCCAAGTCCCTTCCAACTGAGTTTTGCCGCATTCGGGATGCCTCAAGTGCGTAAGTCCTGACAGAATGAACTACGTGGACTTTGATCCCTGTCTTCTAAACAGGGTACGTAGGAAGCCTCCCTAAGGTTCAAGCCCACCACCTGGTCGTCCCGGTCGTATTCACGTCGGTTCGTCCATCAGTGGACCCCTCCAGGGTTCACGCTTGCGTCGATTCACCTATGAATCCGCCCCTGTGGGAGACTGCCCGTGTGTATCTCCACCGTGCCTCCCCACAGCCCCTTTTTTCCATTTCTCCTTTTATCGTCCAGCATGACGTGAAACTGTGATCCACCCGGCCGTTCCATCCCCCTCTGTGCGAGGTGGTTCGGTTCAATCCTCCGCCCGGCGGCCTCGACCCCTTCGTGAGTCGGCTTGCCGACGTCCAGCATGACGTTAAACTGTATATCCGAACTACGTCGACTTTGATCCGTGCTAACGCGCGGTACGTAGGAAGCCTCTACGGGGTCCAAGCTCTTCACTCCATCATCCATCCTGATCCTTACCCGGGCCGCCACATCCCGGTGGGGTCATGCCACTTCACTCCACTCCACATCACTTGGGAAGCCGCCCATGCGCTGGCCCCAGCGTCGGAGGTTCCCCGCAAGGGGTTCTGTCATCTGATCCACTTTTCGTGTTGATCGGTCCGATGCCGTCCCCGCTGGATGTTAAACTCGCGGCATACCCCGTGTTAAACATGGGAAGCTGAGGAAAACCTCAGGGGACACAGTTCCCCGCACCCAGTGCGGGATGCCTCAGGCCATCATGCCTTCGAGAAGCCCTATTAGGGACGGAAGACAAACGTGCAGAGCCGCAGTGTTACGACACGCCCCCAGCACCCGGAGCCACCCGGCCTCCTCACCGCAGGTTGCTGCCCCGACCAGACTCCTTGGAGCGTCCGGGCGGAAGCAGCGTAATTAACCGGTGTCCATGAAGATATGGCGCTGGGAACGAGATTCACGAGCATGTCTTAAATCTATGAGGGAGACCCGGATTAGGCGACGAGTTCCGAGGAGACGTCCAAGGAAGGAGGACCCGACATCCCATCATCCCGGTTTCGATCAAGGAGCAGACGCCCCTGAATATGGGACGGATGCCGCCCACCTTTGGAAAGCGGGACTGCGGGACCACAAGCCGCGCGCCCATCCCCTCGGGTTGACGGGTGCACGCGCGAACGCGTCCTGGCGGAACAGCGTAACCCGACGCACATCCGCACCGAAACAAAGGTGCAAACATGTCTTCACGTCTATGAATTGTTTGAAAAACTAAGCACCCAATCTATCTAAAGTCACATGGTCTAGTGGTACACTACCAAGCTAACCTTATGAAAAATTGAACAAAGGGTTTATAAATTATTTCTCCCAATGGCTTCAACTAGTGCAGTGATGACCTAAAAGTCCTCAAACGTGACCTCAAACCAATATAAAAACTAATTTATGGGGTAGAAAAATTTATCTCAACCATAAATAATTTAAAAAACTCCTTCACATACAAGTATCCCAAGATCTACACTAATCTCTTCCCTCAGATAGTTAGAAAGTGGGAAAACTTGACGAGTCATCCAATAAACACTAAGATAGTTTCATGACCTTTTACTGATAATGGAAATCCAATAATTAAATCCACATTCACCACCTAACTTTTTTTATCATTCAAGCATCCCGGTCACTACCTACTAATAGGTGAGACATTAATAGATAACTCTAAAACAAGCCACCTCATCCTTGTCCAACGAACATGATGCCAATGGATTTGGTTATAACCACCTATCTCCTAGGTGTATAGATGAGGGAAAACAACCTCCTCATCACCACATATTATAGTGTGAATAGTTTCATCATCAATACTTAGAAGGTTGAAGTACTCCCAAACTTCTGAAAATCCATAAAGAACATGTCTAGTGGATATCCATCCATGTGATACCACACAAAAAAACCAAAATTTGTGCCTCTCTATCATGCTAAAAAAATTTAGGGGTAAAACCCATTTAATAATGATATTCTACACCATACTCATCCATATAGGTCAACTGAAAAGTGGTAAACTTCCCCACTACCTTTCTCAACAATAGAAGACTGAAATCTCATTGTGATAATCTACTACACCAGTCACACCCTTGGGTGGATCCCAATATTGCATGAACTCAGCCTCTATCAGGTCTACTTACACTCTCAGTTATGAGTTGACCTATCACAAACAGTGTATAAACTGAGTATAGAACTCACTGTATGAGATATCCCTATGAAACATGTACCCTCAGAGCATGTATAAAACCATCCTTAAGTGTATCAAGTGTAAATATGATGTCAAGAACAAGAGGGTACTATTACATAATACCAATAACCGATCCAAATAGGGTTAAAGAATCTTGTTCTCTAGTACCTAATCAGCCTCCTAGGTGAAAAACATAGGTCTTCACAAGTTATCACACTGGGTCCTACTAGACCATCCTTTTTCTCATATTATATTACACCTTTGCTTCTTGAGCTCCATGAGATCCATGTGATATGAGAGATAAAATATCTGGGCATTCACTATATGACTATCTATGCATAAGTCTAACTCTTGGTGGGGTTATAAACCCAAAATATCCTTAGGAATACATCTGCACACTCCACCACCACTATAGGTATTCAAAAGGTCATAACATCCATATATCTAAGGGCCATAATAGCTAAATAATGAAAAGATGACTGTATTTTCAGGTACATGAGCTTATTTTGATCTTCCTAGGATCACTCATCATGAAATGAGGAAAACTTCATCCCATAAGTTATAAACACTTACATACCCATTATAGGTAACTAACAAATCTTGTTTGATAGGAAACTAATACACATAGAGAAAACATTAAAGGGACCATCTCTGTCAACATAAAAATGTTCTATGAGATTCTATCTCTCTCATCTAGAGCGGGGTTTCAATATATATATATATATAGGTTTTTATGAAATACGATCCTCTCTACTGAAGCCTCAAAGCATAAGGGTTGGGAAAAAATGGCTCCAGTAGTATCACACGGTCTCAAATATGGAATATAATTAGGGAAAGTAGAAAATGACTCTATGGTAAGTAAAACAGGGGTTGTGAAGTCACATTTCATATATCAAACCAAAATAGATACTCTAAGAAAGAATCCCCCACTACCTAAAGCTAATATTCTCCCTTTCCAACTTTTCACTACAACTAGGGACATATTCAATACCTCAACACACCAAACTTCCATAAACCCACAATTAAAAAGAAATCATCCATCAAACCATGACAATATCTGATTTGGGAAGCACTGACACACCCTTATGATTTTTATCATAGCATAAGAAAGCATTTCAATAGGGGAAGCATCCATATTTCTTATGATTCTAAAGCTATGTCAAACATAACCATCTCAGGGATCCACTGATGCTCTGTGTCACCCAAGAAAAGCCTTAAGAATGATTTTTAACGAAATCATTAACCAAAACCTATGCCCACTAGTACAATTGAAAATGTATAAAGGACACTAATCATACATTTAATCATCCTCAAAGCCTATGGGTTATAAGCCTCTTTGTCTTGTATCATTCATCACCCCTGTTCTCTAGAACCTGAACCTAGAATAGAACACCATGGGGTGGTGGTGATAATTGGATGAACCATATATTAGCTCTTGATACTCTCCTAACTTCTCCTCTATATCCCCCATAATAAATAACTCCATTCTCTTTTTTATCTTATAGGGTAGTTTATCTACTATATTCCTATAAACTACAAAGTGGGTTTTAAAATCCCACCATAGATATCCTTATCCATCACAAGTGAAACACTAACTTTCTCACAACTAACTAGAATGGGCTTGGGAGACTTAAATTAGAGACCCTTCATCATGGGATTACCTCTTGAAGCATCCGGCATGC
Source organism: Viscum album (assembly GCA_963277665.1). NCBI lineage: Eukaryota > Viridiplantae > Streptophyta > Magnoliopsida > Santalales > Viscaceae > Viscum > Viscum album. The sequence continues at coordinate 1,145,297,163 of OY728142.1, read as the reverse complement.
CCATATCCCTAATCCTACCACCCAATACCAGCTTCCAAGGTCATATATCTGGTGTTACCATCACAAAAAAATCAGCATCTGCATGACCAAAAATGTTTCCACTACCAAGGCCTACTCAAGCACTCCAGCATATGTGGGAATAAAAATATATATCACTAAATACCTAATATATCAATGTACTCCCAACACAAAGGTATATTTTTGGAAAATAGGTTCTCGAACCATATCCAGAGAGTTTCTTGAGAGGTTATTGAACCTCACTAAATACTCTTCCATGATCATTCTACCTTGCTGGAGCTGCAAAATGTCCTAGATACGTACAAATAGAAATAAGGAATAATAAAAAAATTCCCTAAAAATATACTCAATCTATGTCTAGATGATAATATTTTCCTTGTGTGTAGGCATCACTATAATCATCCATCACTTCGCATAGCATTGAAGAATACTTACTTCTAAGACCACCATCTGATAGGGAGGTTCCTTCACAAGGAATAAAACACATGTGACTACCTCATGACAGACATCAACTATCTAGGGTTCTATGTCACCTGAAAACCTAGGAGTTATGTACATATGAAACTCATGGAGTGTGTTTAGCATGAAAAATTATCACCCAGTACCCTCAAAAAAACCTACATCTCAATGGGTGGTGGAACAACTAGAAAACCACTCAGAGGCACCACCTCTTATACATACCCCTACACTAAAGCCTCATCACTAGGTGGATCGTCATCACAATCCTTCCATGGATTCTTGGATTGCAGTCATTGTAGAGGCATTCTAAAATAATCAAGATGTACCATAATCAAAGAGTATATTTTAGAAGATGACTTATTAAGGACATGGAAACCACAACCCAGTCCTATATGATTCATGTACCAAATTTTCCCAGAAACCTATGCCTACATGTTCTAAGTTAACAAGTACATTATTGAAGTCCTAATGAATGGATACATCCACAACCTCACCAATACAAGATTATCTATCATAAAATCCAAGCTCAATACACTTAAAAATTACTTCCATTAATACCACACAAATCTCATAGCAAGACAATATCCAAACTCTAGTCCCAAAGTGGAACCCACTCTGATACCAGTTTTTCATGACTCGACCCACTGAGGCCCACCTGGGTGGTGATGATATAAGTGTGACTACCAAAATCCCAATTCCAATAGGCCAGGGGCATGAAACCAGTGTCGAGTAGGAAAATCACACACACTAGAGGCCATAGACTATGGTATATATTCACACACACACAAACACCCATCTCCATTAAATAGTGTATAGATAATAAGACAACTGATACCAAAATGTGTGGATACATATATCCCAAAATTAGAGTACGTAAAAAATTACTAAAATAATGAAATGGATAAAAATAATAACTATAAAATATGATAAAAGAACCCACCTTACACATTAAGAGGGTTATTTTATCTATGCAACCACCGGTACACACCTTGACCTATCTAGCCCACTATACATCCGTTGCACCAGGTCCTACTAAGACTTCATCAGAAGGAATTTTATCTGTATATGAAATGATATGTGTAGGATTATCCTATGTATTGTTGAGTATAAAACTACCCAATATGAACCCCAAAAATAAAAACAAAATGGGACCAACTCAAAGGCATTGGTCCGCTCAACCCATAACTAGAGTGTATAGAAACCCAAGTGAGAGTGAAATTGAATATCCATATCCAAAGATCAACTATACATGAATATTCATATCATTACCACTTGGTATGTCAATAAAATAAGATAAATACCAGTAGAAATCATATAATAACCCAGATATACTCATCATAGACTAAAAGTATCATGATTTTAACCATATAGCAGGACATAATATTCTACTCAAGGATCAAAGGTATCACTCATCTAAGAGAACTCACTCCACATGACCTACCATCCATGATGGAACTCATCGGAGCGATATCACTATTTAGGTATAACTAAGATTATGTAATATCCACACTATCCCAAATAGAATTCATCTTAGAGATCACACTCATCATGTCTCTCCATAAATAAATTCATACATGTACCCAGTGAATCTAGATACTCAGATATGGGATACCATACATGAATTATGGGGAATTAAAAAACCCTAATAGAACCCATAAGATCTTAGTACACAAATAGGGGATCAATCCTAGAACTGCAAGGGGAAACCATGAACCGATTATGGAACTCTGGAGATCATAAATCTTAGATAGGGGATTAAACTTAGGACCATAGGGGAATGCTCCAAATCCAATCTGGAACTACCATCCATGTAGGATATTTTATTTATGACTATACCTTGAACCCTATTAGAACTACCCACTAAGTAGGGGATAAATTCCCATATACATGGGTTAGGAAAATACCATAAACCCCGCCTAGGGTATATGAAGAGTTGATAGAGGATCCCATTAGAGGATCATAAAGGGATAACACAATCTCTATCCAAACTAATCCCATAGATAGGATATGAATTAGATGATGAGAATATAATTCCAAACTATATCTTAAAGGGGATGTACCAAGAGAGTAAACCCAACTAATATTGGAAAAGTATGACTGAAAGAAGCACCCCAATGGAATCACCTTACATCAAATCTCTAACACTAAAACAATTTCCACTGTTGTGTTTTATATGCAAAACAACTCAAGATATGTTATTCTAGGCCTCCATCAGAGTAATAAAAATAGAGATGAATAATTGAGAAGTTTCTAAGTGTATTACTTGACATGTACCAATAGTACATGTAATGTCTCTCAATTTCAAGTCCTACCCATGTTTCTCATAGTACTTGATGTTTATAATGGATCTACACAGTGTGTACATCTGATTATATGATTTGTAACCCCACTTGACCACCAGGGCATGTCCTCATTCACACATGGACTAGATTGGCATGCCAAATTACCTGAAATTTGACCTTAGTACATATAGTGTACCTATTGAACCATCCCATTCCCATGTACCATGACTCATGTCATCTAGACCGTGTAATCCCAGGGTTTGACCGCATTCTTCCACACAACCATGTCCCCTTATAGGGAATGCCTTCCCTTATCCTCATCCACATGGCTAGGCCTCACTAAATATTGTGTAACCCTATTAAATGACATGAAGTTCCCAAAATTTTATATTCCATTAATGGGATTTACACATATCCTATTCCCTTACACTACATGCCGTGTGATTGGGATTTTCAAACGGGAAATCACTACAAGCTTCTTAAAACCCTGATTGTCATCTGTATCCCACAAAATTTCCCCAAGGGTATCTTTAGTAGTAATAATAGGGATATAAAACTTTTTAAAAACACATAAATTGATAGGGATATAAATCTTGTAAATCCACCTACCTCATGGTGAAATGTCGATGATTCGGGTCTGGATTTGTGAACTAAAGAGACTACACAATGATCCATGCGTGATCACCATCAATAGAGGAGTTCAGCATAACCCCCTATCTCCCTCAGGTTTTCCTCAAGTTTTCCTTTTCATAAGGGATAATCCTCACGCTTTACTTCTATGTGTGAAACCCAAAGTGAGGGAGGATATATTAGTTTTTTTAAAATAAACCAATATATTATCAACACTCCACCAACACTCTCCCTCGACCGAGTTCACTATACCCAAACAATTATGTCATAAAAATGGTAAAACTCCCATTTCAGACTCAACAATTGTCTCATATTTTTAATATGAGAATCTGTTCAAGAGATATTCCATATTCATAGAAAAAACTATAGATGCATGATATAAAATATATTATATTTTTAATATCCTTGCACTGAGGCTCTCAAGGACCCAAAATTCAGTACCAACTCAGTTCATTGATTTGGAAATACATCAATAAATATTGTCAAGTATTAAAAAATAGATCCAATACCAATAGTATCCTCAAAATATAAGGGTTTATCTAAAAGGATCCACAATAATTGCAAGGTCTTGAAAGAGGTATGAATTCAATAAAATGAGTGGATTGCATCTATGTATTAAATATACAGCTGAAGTAGAGAAGACATAAGTTATAACTCAAAACAAAATCAAATCCTCTAAGCCATAGGGACCTACTACCTAAATCCATCCTTACGCTTACCCATATATTCTCTAAAACAAGGGATCTATCTGAAACCATCACACATGAAACAGTATCGAACATAAAAATCGAAGGAAATATACTTCCACGCCTCAAAACAATCTGCATTGTGTGGAAACAATTCACCCACATGGATTCAAATCACTTCACAGAGAACACATCTCAGTGGAGGGAGTGCCCCAATTATTGGTATGACCAAATAAATATTAAAAATCACATTCACATGGCTCTAGTAGTGCCCTGTGATACCCTGGAGAAGCCTTTCCACCAAGAGAAACATTGAGCGGGGTCTTCACCAAGAGAAACACTTGCACCTTTAGATTGATCTTTTCATATACCACCGATAAAAGGTTTTTTATCACCAAAAAACCAAGGAAATATCTATCTATTAAAATCATGAAGTTAACTCAGCATAAGTGCATCATTGACTAGTTATTTCAAGACAAACCACTGCTCAAACTGATGAGAATAATCCACCTGAACCACCAGTGGTGGGTGAGCAGGCAGCTCAAAAGGTTTACATACTGCTTGTTATCCTAATGGAGAAACCTACACCCACAGTAGTCCCTATAAGAATGAATCATCACTAGGAATATCATAATTGTTATACTGATTTTGGATCCTAGCTTGCGGTCATCATGGAGGGATCCAAAAATAGCTGAGACACACCATGGACAAAAGAGCATATCTTGGGAGATGACTCATGAAGGACATAGAAACCTCAAAACATTTCTATATAATTCATGTACCCATGTTTTTTTTAAAACCATTTCCTATATTATTTTATTAAACATGATGGTTATAATAGAACTAGTGAATGGATATGTAAGCCACCACACCAACAACAGATTCCTTGGCATAGAATCCAAAATCAAGACACTTTAACATTGTTAAACTAGTTCCCAATAAAAATATCATAGTTAAATAATCTCCAAAACTCATTCCTAAGATAAACTAGGCTCTCGTACCACATTATCTTTACTTGGCCCATCTGTTCCCACTTGGATAGTGGTAAGCCGAGAATGAGACCCCAAAATTATGAATTACCAAGAATAAAAGAGAGTGGTCAACTCATCAGCATGATGTAATTTAAATCCAGATATGAGAAAATAAACATAAATAACCTAGATATAATTAAGATAGACACAAAGTCTCAAGGTGATGTCAAATACTCACTAATAGCTTATGATTATATTATAGGATACAATGATAAAATCATTCCCAGAGAAGTCACTCATCGGGTGTCACTATACTGATGTCACTCATCTGAGAGGACATGTAAATAATGTATTTCTATGAAGAAATACTAAATAAACTGATAGGGATCATTCGATATACTCATTGGATCATACTATAACTTTTTTTTGAATACAATTGATGTTGATAAACAGATAGGGGATCACACCCTAGGCCAATAGGGGACACCTAAACCTTACTAAAATATCCTAATAGTATTGGGGAACATGCCCTGATAGCAGGTAATAGGATACCTGGTCCAACCTAGGGAAGAATGACAATGGATTCCTCCTTGGGCCACATAGAGGCATACCAAAATCTATCTATGAATAATCTCATATAGGGGATCACTCATCCTATTATCATGACATGATTCCTCACTATAACATCATAGGGATGAACCAATGGAACATGACCACACTAAAATGGTCTAGGGGAAGACAAATGAGCTCATACCATAGCTATTCAGAGGAGAAAAAGGGATCCAAATTACCATTTAATGAGTACATGACGTATCCTATAGGGTATAAGATGTGTCTCTCTTTGTATGTCATTACATGGGTCTCATACTCAAACATGGAAATTCATTCTCTAGATACATGAAATTTCCACTATGTTGCATTTTGTGTAGAGGTTGGGCCAAAATTCGATGTGTTCTATCTTCCCAAGACCTTACAAACTTTTTTCCCATGTATGTTGGTTGTTACCATGTACACCGTCCATTTCAAAGTACTTTTTAAATTATATGATGTATAATTTTCATCACATTATATTTAGGGGATACGAAAACACTCAGTGAGGGCTATCTTCGCAAGATAATGTACTATATAAATTACACCGGGTGTTCCCTTTTACAAATGACTCATAGGTCCACATGGCCTCTTAGGCATTTACTCCTTGTACATGCTGAGCTGGACAGATAGGGGTCACACAACATGTGGGTTAACCACATGACCTATGATATTTAACATAATTAATAAACCCTAGATTCCACACCAAGGGTTACAAATAGAATGCTTTCCATTGAAATAAAATATTTGTAGTTCATAATTTCCTTGAAATTATAGTTCATCACATGGATTCCATCATAGTGACAGTTACATTACTACAGTTAAAAATCATGACCATAAAATTATATATTAGAGTTTACTGGGCCTTCATTGATTCTAGTAGATGGATTCTGGCCGCCCATATATCAGAAAAAAATTCATTGTTTCCATCCCAAAACACCCATATGGTCCAACTCACATGGACTAAACCAACAACACAAAAATCGGATCATTATCATCACTAGTGGATAGATTTCAGCCACCGATTACTCATACTTTCACTTCACTTTTCCTCCAGTGATATTAGATCAATATGGATCGGAAATCCACCATTACCTAAACCTATGGGATTCCCATTATCATCACCACACCTCCATTACATCTCCACAAAATTGAAGCTGAACCCATGACCATTATTTTCTATGCCAAAGAATGAATGTACAATAGTATATTATCTTGGGTATCATTGAATCATCAACCAACCAAAATTTCATTGAAAAACATTTAATATCATAGTTAGAAAGGAACATATCACAATGAAATTCCCGATCGATGGCCATGTTCCTTTTTCCATCATCATGAGAACCCAAATACTGGTGTATTATGAAAAAAAATTCCTAATTTTATGAGGATAAAACATCACCTATAAATGAAAAATTGACCCATAAATCAATTTGATAGAAAGATTGATTCATATTCAACATGTGATAAAAAACAAGGGGCAATAAAAATCCCCTACCTTATTTTTTGATTGATCACTAATGAATAACGTTTCCACTTCATTTTAATTGGTGATATCAGATATATCCATCAATATTGATGATCCTCATTGTACTCTGATCATTCATCCAACGATATTCTACCAATGTAATCTCCACCTGATCTTTCCATCCTCTCATTAAATTTTAGGTTATGTGGATAAATATGGAAAAAAATTTGTAGTAGGGTTCAAATAGAGGAGATTATGTTTTGGGCCATTTTATAATAAATGAATAATTAATTAAATTTATTTATCCATTAATCTTCCCATGACCACACTTATACTGAACACCTCATGAACACAAATATTATCTTATTCCTAGGATAAAACTTGTATTTAAAATTTAATTGAAGCCTAGGATTTCCTATCCAAAATATAATTTGAGAGATATTACATTATTTTCATAAAACTACATGCTTGGTATAAATTATATTAAATGTTATTTATTTATCAACATCAAGGCTCCCAAATCCCCAAAATCTCATGCCGACTCCATAACTTAATACAGAAACATTAATTGAAACATTCTAATTTCTTACATGATGAAAATAAAGTCATTACAACTATTCTTTGATAAGATGTGAATATTTTATTAGGTTTTTGGGAATTCAATGCTTTAAGTTTAAATTACTATGGTGGGAGATCTTTGGGTATTAAAATATGGAACCCAACAATTTGAATGATAATTGGTGACTGAGTTAGGTAGGTATAAATGTTTATATATCCACCAAGACTTCGTGCTGGCGAGAAGTACTATAGTGGGGGTATAATAAGACCTCATGTAAATACGGGAGTGAAAATTAACATTGGAATTAAAAAATTTGAGTGTAGTGGGTGGGTAAAATTTTTATTCGAGTTAAGGAAGAGAATTTGGAGGCCTGAAACACCTCAAAAGAGGAATTTTAGAGATAGTTTGAGGATCATAAGATTTCCCAAGTGCTTGTAGGAGCCTTGATAGAAGTTTGATAGCTACTTAATCCAAATCGGAAATAGATACATGGACCCATTGGTGGGATTAAAATTGGTAAAATACATGTTTTATCCATGAACATAAAGAGGGGGAATCCCCTCTTATCCCCCTTGCTCACATAGACCAGAGGATAAACCCCCATTTCCCCCAACTTCTCCATTAATCAAGGGGAGTTTTTGAGGCCATTCATCAGTGTTTTATGGTTCACCATCTTCTATAATAATCTCCTTGGATCTCCTTTTACCTTGTTTTCTAATCATTATTTCTTTGTTTAGGGATTTGATACCAATTTCACCGTATCATGTTGTAATCAGATGTTTATAATGATGCATTCATGTAGAATTTATAGAGGAGTTCCCATAAGAACTTCATCCCACCACCACACATCATTTTTATGGAGGTAAGCCACCCCATTTATTTTAATTATGTTTTTTATTAAATTTAAAATTATTTTATTTTTGAAATTTCATCACCTATTGGGGATTTTTATACACTTTAATTTTTTGTTTTCTATGAAAACGTCTTCCTCCAGCCACATGCCATTTCAAAAACGTACATCACATGTTGAAATTTTCCAAGGGTTTTTTCTGTAGATTAAATTAAAATAGGTTTTCTGTTGGTTCCATTAGTTAGGGATTATCCCTAAAATTTGGTTGGGAGTACACTATAGGCTATTGATAATCATTTGGTCATGGTTATAGTGTGATGAGGTTGACCAATGAGATTCTAGGAATATATTCCTATTTTAATTAAAATGGTTTTTTTAAATTAATCATAGTTAACCAATCATTTTTAATTTGGTTATAATTATTTAATTTTTTTGGTTTGTTTATAATGCATATCCTTAGTGTTTTTGACAATTTCCAGATAGGCATGGAGAGCCTCAATGGGATTTCCCAAATTAATTTGAAATTGGATATTTCATTCATTTAAGATAGGTTTTACTTATCCTTCTACCCTATAATATTATGGATTTAATTATATGAATGTTTTATGTGTGGACCCTCCACCTTAGGTGGTGGGATTATTTGCAACTTTTTATGTTGTTTCATAAAAATTAAATCTTAAGATTTAATTATTCAAGGTGATGAGGGCCTCAATGGACCATCAAGTATTGGTTGGAAATCTTGGCCATTGATGGTCGATGTCATGACCTATCCTAGTGGGGCCCCTATCAGGACTCTCCAAGCCTGCCTCCAATAGGCCAGGGGCTAGTGACTAGCACTGAGTAGAAATATCACTAACATGTGAGGAATTTCGTAAGTGCATGTACACACACACACGTCTCCAAGACCACAAAATTCGGAAATTTAAAAACCAATAAGGAATAAAATTCATGTATATAACTAAAAACAACCAAAAAAGTACAATGAAAGTAAAGTGCGAAAAGTAAACTGGGCCAGAATACAATTCCACCAATAATAAGAGTATGAAAACTACAAATTCCAACCTGTAAACATAAAGAGGTACTAGGAATGCTACTCATAGCCGTATGAAGACCTCAACATGTAGGGAACTCATAAATCTTGGTTCGGTTCTGTTCCACCCTCGACTCCGTCAAAAGGCCACTCAAATGCACAAAACATGACACATGTGGGAAAATCTCATGCAATGGTGAGTATAAAAATACTCAGTAGAGGACCCCAAATAAAACAAGGCAATACACAAACAAAAGGTATAGTCATCTCTACACTGTATATGTCTACTAAAAATATAATTGGAGAAACACAGTCTAGATATAATCGAAACCCAGACTTGTGGTCTAGAGATAAGTCACACAACCACATACCCCTGCTAGAGATTCAGTTTAAAGGTTCCACAAAGCATCATTCTGGGAGAAATCACTCCACAAGTCTGATAGCTCTGATGTCATCCGCCTGATAAATACTATTCGTTTGGAAAATCTATGAGAGATAGATACACTCATTCCAAGATTATAGAATCTTGAGTGGGAAAATATCACAAAAGAAAAATGAGTATCACTACCAGGGTCTTGGCGGATACCGCGATTCATCTGGATTCACCTGATAAGTAGATGATCAACGTCCTGTAGGAGTAGTCACATCGATACTGGACTCTACCTAGGGTCCAGAATGGATATAGATCTCGATCCAGGCCTCTCGGAGGGATACCCGACTCTATCTTGAAAATTTATACTAAAGGTATCATACTTATATGGATGGAAATGATACCTGACTTTCAGGGAAGTGAGAAAAAGGGGAACGAACCCAAGAAAAACATGTCCAAGGAATGGTGGGCAAGAGGATCAAACCATTTTCCAGGATATACACGACATGTAAAAGGGGTCACACATTGTGCCTCATGACTCTGGGTACTGATCATGTGAAATGTACCAAGTGAGAAGGAACATGACGTGCCAGAAGGTAAGTACATGACATGTATGACGGACCACATGTTGTGTCTGAGTAACCGGGGTTCCCTCCGTGTACGTGGCTATGTGCCCATAAACGACTTCAACCCATGTGATCCATCCCATGAAACTGGTACACCAGATTACCCACATAACTCACCTGGTCTAGTTGTGTGGTGGAGTACATGGCTATGTACTCCACCCCATGTCCTTATATTACCAGAGATACATGCCGTGTCCCTGATAGCCGCCTCTTCCATGCCTCCTAGGGTCTACACACCATGTTGCGAAGCCGTATAGTCCATCCCATGTTTGTGTACTTACTATAATATATTACAACCTTCGGGGGACGACCCACACACCGTGTGGTAGGGGTCACACCCCGTGTGATACCTATCAGTCTCTTAAATCCCTAGATGCCACAATACTTGTCCCACACGGTGTGTTCTTCAGTATACACGCCATGTGTTCTGGAAATTTCTGGAAATATGGTCCACTACCACCACACCTCGGGTGATGCTCTGATCCTTGATCGAACAATATTTCTTCCCTAAAACTAAAAATCTATGGTCTCCCACTATTCTATCGATGTTCTGGGAGGTTTCGGGGGTTTGATCGGCCCCGAAAAATTGATTTGATCATCTGCACGAAGAATGGTTGAAGAACAATTTCTTTCGAACCACATCAATTTGACTTATGGTATCTTCATCGTACCTTTTTTGTGTTTTAACATTGTAGAATATCAAATATGGGATTGTTGCGTCATGAAATGGACGCACAATGATCTGTTGTTCATAACCCCGTGAAGAACTTGAAGAACGCAGGGTTAAAAAGAAGGAATACATTCAATGAACAAAGGAGGGACTCACCTACAACTTCATTCCTGAAAACATTGGTTCTCTATAATTAATAGGATTAATATGTGAATCAATATCAATTAAACAATCAACACGATATCAATTCCTAAATCAAAATGCAAAAAAGAAACAGAAAATAACATCCTCCTGTAAGAATGCCCGATCCGTGGGTCAACCTATTTGCGGTTTGATCCGCATTCATCATTTAATCTGAGAACAGAGAAATGAATAATCAAAATAAATACCACTACCTAGATTCGGTTGAATAATGATTATCATGTAACATTCGTTAGCATGGTTCGTTGAATCTGAGATGTGTCGATTGATTTCATCATCATCGTCCACCATTGGGTTATCCTCCAAAGCTCCAATGGCAATCCTCAATTCATATGGTTATGCGACTAACCCTACAAACTTTCTATAATTAGGTGTTTAAAAAGGGAATAATTACGTCATTTCATAAAAATGAAACATTTAAAATAAATTAAATTATTAATTCATTTTATTTTCTTTAAAAAGTCCAAAAAGTAACTTTTACAGTTGACACGTGCCAGTTAATGTTTGGCCCTTCGTAAGGTATAATTTCTTCTCTGAACTCAACTATACCCTCAGATTTCTGATCCCGACACCCGTTGAAGTGTTATCCACTTTTTCAAGAAAACCACTCGTGCATGGTATTTAAAAGCTTAAATTTATTTCAAACATTTATTTATGGAACTCCGAGCCTTAGAATCACACTCCATTGAAAATACCGGTCTCGTATTAATTCCATATATTATTTAAAAATAATACACATAAAATCCATGAAATTACATTCTCCCCAGGCTTTGTGTTCTCGAAAAGTTAAAAGAAAAGTCTCTTCAAACAAATGTGGGTACTAGGCATGGATCTGATCCTCCCACTCCCATGTGCTCTCATGAAGATTCTTGTGTCGCCACCAGATTCGCACCAATGGAATAAATCACCCACGAATGATCCTCTCTTGCCGATCCTCAATCTCCACCAGGTACTCAGCAAAGGTCAGTCCATCCTCGATGTCCAGCTAGCCCTAGTTGATGACATGTGATGGTTCATGCACGTACCTCCTCAGATGCCAGACACGGAAGACATCATGTACCTGGTGAATCTGTGGTGGTAGAGATAAGTGGTATACCACCTCACCAACTATGTGTAGCACCTAGAATGGTCTGATGATCCTCATAGATATCTTTCCACACCAGCCAAATCTCTGCAACCCTCATTAAGGTAAAACCCTAAAGAAGACATGGTCTCTCTCCTCGAACTCTAGAGGTCTCCACTGTCTATCATCATAAGCCTTATTCCATCTCTATGCAGTCTTCATTTGCTCCCAGATGATTTTCACCTTGTCGATGGTAGCTCGCACCAAATCTAGACCCATGAGTGCTTACTCTATAGGGCTAGTCCAACAAAGCCATGACAAACATGGTCTCCCATATAAACCCTTGAACAGTTCCAAACCAATGGTGGAGTGGTAGCTATTATTGTAAGAAAACTACACTAGTGGTAGGTGGTCCTCCCAACAATGCAAAAAGTCCAAGATACATGCCCACAACATATCCTTCAGAACCTGAATGGTTCTCTCTGTATGACCATTCGTTTGGGGAGGGAACGTTGTGCTCAAGCGTAGTTGATTCCCTAAACCCTCCTGCAATCCCTCACACAACCAGGATGTGAAGAAGGCATCTCGATCTGAGACTATTTTAGAAGGGATTCCATGAAACCAAACTATCTCATGAACATAGAGGTGTCCCAATCTCTCTACGGAACTCTACTCCCTGATAGCTAGGAAGTGGTCCAACTTGGTGAGTCGATCAATGATCACCCAGATGGAATTGTGTCCCTGGTACATTTTTGGTAAGCCCATCACAAAGTCCATTGATATCCCATCCCACATCCACTCAATCACCTCTATGGGGTGAGCTAACCCTACTGAATCATGGTTCTCAGCCTTTACCAACTATCATGTTAGGCACTGAGAAACAAACTCTGCTACTCCCTTCTTCATACCTGAGCACCAGAACTAATGCTGGAGGTCCTGGTACATTTTCTCCACTCCAGGATGTACCACCAAGGGGGATGTATGAAACTCCCTCAGGACATCCTCTTGAAATTCTACTGGAACATCAACGCATCCTCTGAAGAGAACAACATGTGCCCCACCTTTCAAATATCCATTAGAAGCATGTCCTATGGATAACTGAGCACGCAAAGCCTCATAGTAGACATCCCCTTACTATGACTCCCTATCATGTTGTAAGAGTAGTGGGGTTAGAACCATTGACTGAAGGAAAGATGCATCCTCACTATCCATGATGCATAACTCTAACGAGGAAAACTGTTCCATTTCCTCACTCAATAGCTACGAGCTAGATCTTCTACTAAGAGAATCTGCCACCTCGTTCCCCTTCCCAAGAGTATAGATTATCTTGAAATTGTAGTCTTGTAGGAACTATATCCAATTCCTCTATCTAATATTAAAATTCTTCTGAGAGAAGATGCATTAGAGGCTCTTGTGGTTAGATTAGATGATAAACCACTTTCCCATAAGGTAGTGTCACCACATCTTCAACACAAAGACTACCACTCTAAAATAGAGATCATGGGTTGCATAGTTCTTCTCATGAGGCCTAAGCTGGAATGAACCTTAAGAAATCACTACCTATCTCTACATAAAGACACAGCTAAGCCCGGTCCGGGATGCGTTGCAGATAACTATATACTCAACACCCTCCTTCAGCAATCTAAAAATCAGGGAGCTCTTCAAACACTGTCTCAACTGCTCAAAATCCTACTAGAACTTCTCCATCCACATGAAGGGTTTCCCCTTTCTGGTTATGGATGTCATCAGTGCTGATATATGAGAGAATTCAATAATGCATCTCCAGTAATATCCTTCCAAACCAAGGAAACTACATACCTCCATTGCGCTCCGAGGTGGCTCCCATGATAACACTACCTCCACCTTGGCTGGGTCCACAGATAATCCATCTACTAAGATGAAATGTCCCTGAAAGTTGACCTCCAAAATCTAGAAATGGCACTTCAAAATCTTCCCATATTTCTGGTGTTCTTGGCGTACATTTATAACCATCCGCAGGTGTCACGCATGCTCATCCTCTAATACCGAGTACACAAGGATGTCGTCGATAAAGACCACTAAGAACCAGTCGAAATTCAACTATAAGATCGAGTTTATATGTCCCATGAACACTACGGAGGCATTCGTCATTCCAAAAGGCATCAACAAGTACTCATAGTGATGGTAGCGGAATCTGAATGCCATCTTTAGTATATTCACATCCCGTACTCATAACTGGTGGTAACCTGATTGAAGGTCAACCATCGAAAAACACAATTCCCCTCTTAGTAGATAGAAGAGGTTGTTGATCCTCGGTAGTGAATACTTGTTTTTCACCATCACGATGTTCAGGAGATTATGATCCATGCAAAACCTCAAACTCCCATATTCCATCTTGGAAAACTAAACTGGGACCGCCCAGGGTGAAACATTGGGTCTTACAAAACCCCTGTCCCGCAAGTCCTCAAACTGCACCCTCATCTCACAATGCTCTACCTGATCCATCCAATATACTGGTGAGGAAATCAATGTTGTACCATGATACAAGTCAATGCAGAAGTCGATCTCCTAGCGGTGTGGTAGTCCTGGAACATCTTTTGGAAAGACGTCCTTGTACACCACTACCACTTATGTAACTGGAAGCACACAACATCTAATGCTCAGAGGGTAAGGCTTTCCAACTCACAAGTGATCAGCTGAACCCTCATATACATGAGCCCATTCTATGATGCCTGGGTCTCATTTTCAATGACAATGGAAAACCTCATGCCCTCACTATGGACATACCCCACTATTTGCCTAAAGCAGTCAATCTAGGCATGGACACAAGATAGCCAGTCCATACCGAGAATGACATCGTAAGGCCTCGATGCTAGAACCAAGAGGTTACAATCGAAACTTTTGACTCCAAGGGTAATATCAAACTACCTCCAAAGGTGTGTGATCATCAAGTCTCCTCACATAATTATATCCAAGCGTAAGGGTAGAGTCAATGGATCTACCATAATCTCAATGTTTCGCACAAGACACGTGGAGAGGAATGAATGACTAGAACCTATGTCTATAAATACAAAACCTAATGTATAGAAGACACAGATTATACCTCGAATCATTCCAGGAGTCCTTGGGTCATACGCCTCGACCGCATGCAGCTCTCCCCACCCCTATCCCCTAGTTACCTGAGCTTGGTGAGGACCACCTGGGGGTGGTGGTGGAAGTAGGTTGAAGATTATTCCACCACCTGCAGCTCACCCTACTCCTCTTTAACATCTGACACCTATCGGGTCTATCTTCTCCACTCTCTACCTCTGCCTCGGTGGTCCATCCACCACCTCCCTGTCAGTAGCTCTATGGGTTAGAAAGTCTCTAGAGAGATGTCCCCTGCTGTCGTATGAGTAACATTGTCTCTCCATAGGCTAACTGGATCCATCCTGAGATACATGGATTGTTTATCCCTAGACCTAGCTCCTCCTGTGACGTTTCCCACATCCTGATCCCTATGCCCGAAATCGACTCCCTGTTTCCGTGGTCTCCACACCTGTGTACCTACCGCTGACTTCCATCAACTATCTCTACTCTGCCAAAAATCTCTTAATCAATAAGGCCCACTCGATCACTCCATCATAAGTGAAAACACATAGAGGTATGACAATATCTCAAATGTCCCATCGTAGACCAAGCTCTATGGTATGAGCTCTGATGTACAAATCCATGGCCATATCCATAAAGTACCTGGAGAGGTTGGTGAACCTCTATGAATATTCATCCACTGCCAAACTTCCCAACCGGAGTTGAGGAAGCTCATGGATATGCACTGCTCTCAGCGTAACCAGAAAGAACTCCTCCCTAAAGATTCTCTCAAACTCTTTACATGAAAGATTCTCCTCATCGCGAGTCTTTGTCGTAAGACTCCCCCGTCACCACACCGAACCCTAAAGAAGGCTCGATCCTAGGATCACCATCTAGTCCACCGATGTCCTCACTAGACAAACAACTCTAGTCACTGCCTGAAGCCAATCCTTAGCCACCTGAGGGTGGGGCTCACCTCAGAACCTGAGGGGTCTCTATCTCTGGAACTCATGGAGCGCACTCTGCCTCTTCCCCTCGTCTGTCGGTACTGTAGGTACCCGGGCTGTTCCACTTGTGGTGGGATAATAGGTTCACCATCTAGAGGTAGTGTCTGGGGAAATGGTCCCTGTATCGAAGCCTTGTCACTGAGGGGGTAATCCCCATGACCGAGCTACTGAATCCTAGCGGGTATGCATCATAGAGGCATCATGTAAGGAAACAAGATGTACCATAGTTAATGAGTATATCGGTATAATTGAAAAAAAGGACAAGGAAAACACAATCCATTCTTATATGATGCATGTACCATTATTTTACTTCCCCATAACTAGTTATTTTATATACTGGGTCGAAAATAAGGTTATCAGAGTCCTGGTTTATGGATACTTCAGCTACCCACACCAACACTGGAGTCTCTGGTCTTAAAGCTGATCTCGAAACACATAACATTGTTTTCCAAAAATAAAACTCAAATACTCTTGGTCCTAAGGTAAAACCCACCTCCTCTGATACGACTCTATCATGACCCGTCCCAGTTGGGCCCATGTTGTGACTCCCCAAGCTTGCCTCCAATAGGACATGGGAAGATGACTAGCACTGAGTAGGAATATCACTAACATGGGAGGCATTTCCTAAGTACTTGTACACACACACACATCTCCAATACCAAAAACTGCTTAAATGTAAAAACCGCGAAGGAACAAAATGCATGCATACATATAAACCCAACCAACAGAGTAAAATGAATGAAAAGTGCGAAAAGTAAACTAGGCCAGAATTCAAGCCCACCAAAAACAAGATTGTTAAAACTACAAATTCCAACCTGTAAACACAAAGAGGTACTAGGAATGCTACTCGTAGCCATTGGAAGACCTAAGCCTATAGGGAACTCAGAAATCTCATTCCGTTCCTGGTCCTCTATGGACTCCATCAAAAGGCTACATGTCCAAACAAAATAATACACATGTGGGAAAATTCTGTGCAGTGGTGGGTATAATGATACTTAGTAGAGGACCCCCAAAACCCCAAGGCAATACACAATGGAAAGGTACAGTCATCTCTAAATAGTATGTGTCTACTGAACATATAATAGGACAAACACAATCCATATATACTCGAAACCTAGACCTGTGGTCTAGAGATAAGTAACACAACTGCATACCCCTACTAGGGATTCAGTTTGAAGGTTCCACGAAGCACTCCTATGGGATATCTCACTCCACGAGTCTAATAGCTCTGACATCGTTCATCCGAGAAATACATTTTATCAGTAAAATCCTTGAGAGATAGACACATTAATTCTAGGAGAACACACTCTTGAGTGGGTAAAGATCATGATACACAAATGAGGATCACTTCCATGGCCTTGGAGGATACAGTGACTTGTCTTTATTCACCATCTATGTAGAGGATCAACGTCCTGTAGGAGTAGTCCCATCGATACTCGACTCTACCTAGGTTCATGAATGGATAGAGGATTTCACTCTGGGCCTCTCAGAGGGATACCTAACTCTATCTCATAAATTACTACTGAAGGGATCATAGTTATGTCAATGGAAATGATACCTAACCTTCAGGGGAGAGAGAAAAAGGGGAAGAAACCCAAGAGAAATGTGTCCAAGAAATGGTGGACAAGAGGATCAAACCATGTTCTAGGATATACACGGTGTGTAGAAGGGGTATCATTCCATGTCTCGAGACTCTGGGTATTGCCCGTGTGAAATAGGCCAAGTCATAAGGATCTTATCATAACAAATGGTAAGTGCACAACATGTAGGACGAACTACATGTCTTGTCTGAGTAACCAGGGTTCCCTTCGTGTACACGGTTGTGTGCCCGTACACAGCTTCAACCCGTTTAGGCCATCCCATATAACTGGTACAGAAGATAACCCACATAACCAGCTTGGTCTGGCCATGTGGTGGATTACACGGCCGTGTACTCCACCTTGTGTTTGTGTATCACCTGAGATACACACTCAGTCTGGTTTATCAGCCTCTTCTATGCTGCATAAGGTTTACACGCCATGTTGTGAAGTCGTGTAGTCTATATCATGTCTGTTTACTTCCCATAATACACGCCAAGCTTCAAGGAAAGTCCGACATGATATCTGATAGGGTTCACATGCTGTGTGATACCTGTCTATCTCTTGAATCCCCAGCTTCAAAGGAGCTGGTCCCACAAGGCGTGCTCTTTGGGATACACGTCGTGTGTTCTGGAAATTTCAAAAAACACGAACCTCCTCCACTATGCCTCAGGTGATGGTCCAATCCTTGATCTAATGATCCTTTTCCCCCAAAACTGAAAATCCAAGGTCTCCCCACAATGATATCGATGTTTCTGTAGGTTTTGGGTCTTCGATTAGCCTCGAAAACTCGATTCGATCATCCAGACGAAGAACGGTCGAAGAACAATTTCTTTCGAACCGTGTTGATTCATCTACCAACATCGTCATCACACCTCTTTTGATTCTTCATGATGTAGAATATTAAATTTGGGATCATTTCCTCATGAAATTGACGTGCAAAGATCCATTGTTCATAACCCCATGAAAAACACGAAGAACGCGAGGTTAAAAAGAAATAAGAGATTCAATAAATAAAGAAGGAATGCACCTCCTCTGCCATTAATCATGAGGTTGATCTGCTCATATTAATAAGATTAATAGGATAATCAAAAAAAATACAACAATTAACACGAGATCAATTCCCAAATTAAAACCATGAAAAATTATGGAAAATAACATCCTCCACCAAGAATGCAGGATCCATGGGTCTACTTTTTTTTGGTTGATCCGCATTCATTATTTAATCTAAGAACATGGAAAAGTAGAACCGAAATAATAACCCCTACCACAATTCGGTTTAAGAACGATCATTGCATCACATTCATTAGCGAGGTTCGTCAAATCTGAGATGTGTCGATTTATTGTGTCATCATCGTCCGCTAACGGTTTCTCCTCCAAAGATCTAATGGAAATCCTCAATTTGCATGGTTATGTAGATAACCCTACAAACATTCCATAAGAAATTATATAAAAATGGAGGAATTAGTTCATTTCATAAAAAAGATACAGTTAAAATAAAATAAATTTTTAAATCATTTTATTTTCTTTATAAAGTACAAAAAATAACTTTTGCAGTTGACCCATGCTAGTCGATGTTAAGACCTTCCTAAGGTAAAGTTGCTGCTCTAAATGAAACAGTGCCCTTGATTTTATGATTTGGACACCCATTTAAGAGTTATTCCACTTTTTTTAAAACCACTCGTGCCCACTATTTAAATGCTTAAATTTACTTCAAAATTTTATTCCTGGAACTTTGGGCCTCGAAATCGCAGGCCTTCGAAAAGCCTAGTCTCACATTAATTCCATATAATATTTAAAAATAATACACGGATAATATGAGACATTACAGTCGAGGATATAAATTGGACCATGAGACTTTGGATAATGGAACACTATGAGGGGTCTAAGTTAAATAAATTAAAATGAATAAGGTGTAGTGGACATAGTGACAGGTGACCTAGTGACCTCTAGGTAGAGAAGAGTGATTACTAGGATGAATGGGCAAGGGGTTATCCATGAGAGATACCATATAGTAATCAGGATCATTGATATAACCATGGGGAAAGTGTTCTTACCTCTCCATAAAATAAAAATTTGGGGTAGTTAGACCCTATAGAGACTGTAAAATGAGTCAGGTGTCTGGACTGACCTAGGATACAAGTGAAAGAGAATGAAATTATGATCATATCCCTAGTGTTACATTATTTAGAGACCAGGGAAGACTAGATGAGTCGTGGCGGACCCCATTATGTTCCCTTCTGACTTGTGACACTTGAGAAAGTATGTATAAGGTAATAATTAGAGATAGTAGTGGGTGTCACCTTATAACCCATATTAATGATGTGATTCAAAGGAGCTATGGATAAAAGTGATGGGTTTAGGCATCCGGATAACCCATAACATTTATTTATGATTTTACTTATTTAATTTGGATGCAACTAAAGATCACCAGACATGATTCATAGTACTTGATCTATTATCTTGATGAGATATGATGGTTATGATGTATATTCCTAGTAGTTCTTCCTGGTATATAGATTTTGGGCCTCGTCTAATACAACTGATGAGATGAGATCATCGTGGATGCCCAATGCGTATCCTAGGATCTGGCTGTTGGTCCATGTGAAGAATACCTATGATGCTGGGATTTTACCTATGGTCTGTATGGGATGCCTTAGGTTCCATGCCTCCCTAGGATGCCTAGAATGTCTAGGATCTAGTTATCCAGGCTTAGGAATTTTATTATTATCATTATTATGGGATTCTGATGTCTCTCTAAGATCAGGCTAGTAGTGATAGAGACAGTATATATATATCATTTTGGGATTCTCATGATTCCGAGGATTTATACAGTTGGTATGGTGACATGGTTTTTATTATGATATGTGATTTCCCATAATGGTTGGTAATTGGCATCAAGCCTATTGATATGGAGTTTGGAGGGGCACATTGGATGCCTATGATCTTATTATTGATTTGTTGATGGGGATATTTTTTCCATTTTATCCAAATCACATATGAATGCCCAGGGTAATTCCCATGATATGGTGTATTACCTTAGTGGCGACATGATTTCATGACGTGCTCAAATGAACTCTACTGTTAGCCAAAGTAGGTATGGCCAATCAGGGTCCTTGAACCCAAAGATCGATGAAGGTTTATTTATTTATTACTCAAAAAGTTCTTTATTATTATTCATAGAATATTTGATGCACATAATATAGGTTTAATGGTTATATACATGGCAACATTGGTGGTTACCTACTAAGTTATGTACTCACACATAACATGGGAGACCATGACACTTTGGTAACTGAGAAGATCTCTCACTTGTGACAAACAAATATTGGGTAGAGGTCTAATATGATGTTGGTGATCAAGTTAATAAGATTGAGAATGATTGGATACAAGTATTTGGGAGATTCTTGGGGATGTAATCAAGCATAAATTTTTTATTTTATTCTTTTTTTATTTATATATGTGATTGGCTTAGCGGGCGATCATTATTGTATCACTATAATACTTTTGTATGAAATATTATTATATTTGTGATGTTTCGTTTATCCTAAGCACATTAATGTTTCTTATTTATGTATGTTAATTTGGTATTTATATGTCACTCCACACTCTAATTATGGGGGATAATATCCACATTGTATAACTGTAGATCCCCACTTTTATCTAGAATCCTCTGTTGTACAGTGAGGCATGATTGAGGTCTTATAAAGAATCTAGTTTGGGGAGCTGTTTGAGTGGCCTTCGGGTTGGGGATGTTACACATGTGGGGCCTACCTCATATAGAACTTTAATTAATTTTGATTGGTATAACAAATGAATACACTTTGTGTGTGATACTCTATTCCATTATCATGTAAGCAGCTAGTCCAAGCCACAAACCAAGAGTGGTATCTAAAAAGATATCTTGGACCCTAAGGAGATAAGGATAAGTTATAGCTATGAAAACCTCCTATGAACAATTACTATAAAATATATTCCATTTTCCTCAATATATCCTTAAGTGGGTTGTATAAATTTAGTGATGAAACTATATTCTTGATATATCATTATTTGATGTTCTATAATCAAAATTGTCAATAAACTACCATGTCCATGAACATAATAAGACTATGATATTTCCATAAAAGGGATAGATATATTAAATTCCATTAACATAGAAGGGATAAATAATGTACTAACATATTAATTAATTCCATATCACTTGTGACACACCCACTGTATCCTACTTTACTTTGAGCATTTTCTATCACAGTTTTTATCAATACATAAAAGTAAACAACTCATGATATGAAAGACTAATAATATCAATTCTAAATACCAATAAAAATGTTTATAGATAGGAATATCAAATGAAAATTTTAACATGTATAATTCCTATAGGTGGGTAAGTTCCTATAGCCTCCACTATTAGAGATTAGAAATGGAGAACTTCATGAGATGAAGTGTCAAGGACATATGAGTCCCTAACCCCAATTGGATGTATCATATTTGTTTAGTTATTTGATTCCATCCAACCATAGAACATATGTTTAAGAAGATTTACATATCACGTAAAGGTTCTCATCATAGTGAGAAATTGATATGACCATTTTAATGCAATAAATACCCTAAGAATATAATAACGTTAATGTTATGAAAAATAAAAAACATCATGTGATAATATATTTATCAATATTCAATCCAAGGAATATAAATTTAATGAAAATTATAATTTAGTTGGTTCTAGGGAACCAATTCCCTCAAAAAAACTAGTTTAATGAAATGAAACAAGACAAATAGCTCATTTTCCTCTAAAAATCCTTTAAAATTATTATAATGCTTTATCTTATTTTATTTAGGAATTCTGAAAACATTAAATGTAATTCATGGAATATAACATAATATATTCCCCTTTAACTCATCATTTTTAGTTTTCTCTAATTTATTTCTTGAATCACAACCTATAAAATGGTGTTGTCATGTTGAATAAATAATTTATTAAATTCCTATTAAACTATTATTATCCTAAACTGGACACAATTATGATGTGGTCGAAAATAATCTCCAAATTTTCCATTAAACCAAAAGATTCACCATGGTATAGGTCACTATAATAGTTTATAAAATAATTTTCTCAGAGGTAATTTCTTCTAGCATGACTATAATCTCCTACCTTCATCGTGGTATGTACGACCATGTCAAAATCCTCTCTATTAAGACATTTTTTTGTTCTCCCATCAACATAATAGTTTCAAACTATGTTAATTCGTCTCAATTAACATCTAAACTCAAAAACATGTCAAATATATTCACTCAATATTAATTTCAATCCATAGAGTAAAAACAAAAAAACATTTCAAAACTATGACATGACTATCAAATCATCAAACCAATATTCTTCCATTTGTGAACATTGGTCCCAATACTCCACATCATGAAATACCTATGTTAGAATTTGTAATTTGATTTTATTTAATCTATCACTTGTTGAAATTTTGTGTTTATGAATATAAAAAAAGGAATTTTACATCAATAAAGTGGTTACCCATGGAAAAGTCTCTATAATAATTGAAGGAAAACTATTGTTTGAATTAGTATCATATTTATCTTAATTTTTATAATCATAAATCACATTTTAAATTTTAAATAATTTTTATATTTTTTATAAAGAAACCATTTTGATGTATGAAACCATTTTTTATGAGTTTTTAAAGAATATTTGATATCTTCTAAATAGTTGAAGTATACCTAGAATAATTAATAGTCATTTGAGAGAATACTTGATGTTTAAATTCAGAATAGTGGTTAAAAATATAATAAAATTAATTATATAATTAATTAATAACATTATTAATAAATTATTTAGAGATAATTTATTATAATAATAAAAACATGATGAAAATACACTTAAAATGTGTCTAATTAGTTGATGTTAATTGTGGATCAATCAAAGTATGAGGAAAAATAAAACTGATCATGTGATTCCAACTAGAGTAATAATTACATTATGACTATATTAAACTATTCAAAGTGTTGTTGTAGTAGGTGCATTAAACCGAACTTGAAATTGTACCTTTTTTATTACTTTATCATGTATACATTTGGGTATGCAAATTTATTTCTCTTAAAATGATAACATTGTTACTTTTTCATGTATTATTTTTCAAAATGTAAATAGTTTATATATCATATCAAAAGGTTATAGTAGTTCCTAGGTATAACAAGAACCTATAAATATTATGATGATGACTTCAAATCATATCCCATGGTATAGATAAATTAATCTGATGTCACATGAATGATTTTTTGACTATCATGTACTAGGGGTTCATATGCATTGAACCTTTTTCTTATAATGTTAATACTTAGTAATCTCCATGTATGGGAGATTATTAAGTCCAACCCACCAATAAAAGCACCACATTTTTAAGGTTTTATTAGTAGTTCAAATCTACCAGCAAGTGTATTAATCACTTGAGTTGAGATCATTATTAATGTACTTAATTAATCATTTAATCTAATATATTTCAAAAACTATTACAATTTAAGTTCATTTAGAGGTAAATTACATCATATGAATCATTAATGTTATGATATTGGATGAGTGATGAAGATAAGGTATTTAACTCCCATGTAATTAATGAAAATATCTCTGGAAAGTTTTCTTAGATGGTAGTTCATCGATTAAATATATGATCATGGAAGAGGAACTAAAATTTATCCAATATTGATACATAAAGAGTACATTAATCATAGAATAATAGAAACACAAAATATTCATCCTTATTTATCATATATTTCTTAACAAATGTATTGTATTACACATTTTAGATTCATAACAATTGTTAACATTACTATTGATTATCCTTATCACTTTAGTTGGCATGAAATGCTGATAAATACAACTCTTGGTTTGTGAGTTAGAATCACTTCTATTAAGATAATATCCCTAGGGTTCATAGTCAAATTGTATCAATAAGGACAACCAATTTAGATGAATAAGTGATTTGAAATAATTGGGGCCCATATCCATTGTCTAGTGAATTTCTAAGTATGAATGATCATCTATGAATAAATAAAAAAAATAAATTATATATTATTCAAGTTTATAATAATACTAATGTAATTTATTTATTAAAATATTTAAAAATTGTTAAATTTTAAATAAGTGAATATGAGTAAATAGTTTTTTAAATGAATATTTAATATTTAGGCTTTGTTAAACACATTTAAGTGGAATAAAATTACATTATTGGTTTTATTTAATCACCTAACATGTAAGAGTGTTTAAAACACATCCTTAAAAATCCATGAAAATAATAGAATGATAACTAACTCATTATTGACAAAATGTGTTTTTTTTATAGGTTTACATTCTTTAAAAACTAAATTGAAAATAATTAAAGTGTAACCAAGGAGTATAATATAATTTTACAACCTATATTGTTAGTGGAAAATTATTGAATGAATTCATTTTTTTCCCTACCTCTCAATCAAGTTCAAAAGTGTGAAACAAGAATTTATAATAATAACAAATCGATTTTACTTAAAAAATTGATCACATGTTCTTTCGATGATCATTTTGAAAACATAAATAATATACATCCTACCAGATAGAAAATGAGAATTTAATATTAATTAACCACGTGTTTCATTAAGAATGTTTGGATGATCTAGAGGTATCATCACTTATATCCTTCAATCTAAGATAAACTGATGATGATCATATAGAATTTAGATCACATGAGTGAACAATATATCATTTCATTTATTCTATTCATACTTGAACTTTTTATATGATACTTTTAGAAATCTAATTTATAGTATTCTGGATATTATATTAGGACACTGATTTAGAAAACATTTCAGTACAAAAAACACTAATAAAATTTCTTATGGCGTGATAGGGTAAATTCAAATTGTTTTAGATCAAGTAGAAACAATTTAAATATAAAATTCTAAATTCATTTTCTAATTTTTTTAAGGGGGATCGATATGGTCTCAACACTTAAAACATAACATCAATTATAGTTGATACATCTATGTTATGAAAATCTAAATGAGGAGGAGTTACCATGGTAAAAAAGAGGATGGCAGGGTATTTTTGAAACCCATGCTGGGTGGGTATGGGGGCATGCAATGTGGGAACAGATTAAAAAAATTATGGTATGTGTGGACACATATCCCATCATACCACACCCACCTTGGCTACATAATTTTAACGAAGGTGTATAATGATTGTGAAAAGTTTAGGGGGATTTTTTTTAAAAATAAACAGGATTGATAATGTTTCCCCATGAAATTTGAGTCACAACCAACCTAGTTTGGTTTGGGCCATGTCCTCCCAACCCACCCGACCCAATTTTCCCATTCCATATTAATATTGTAAGAGGGATTTTATTTATACATTAAAATTATTAAATTAAATATAAAATTCCCAATATTTCCTCACTAGTCTTTGAGTATATAATTTTAAGTAAGGATTTCCTCATAAAGAGGTAGTTCAAGAAGATTTCTAGTAAAAATCAAAACAATTAATTAAATTTATGGGGGAATGAGGATACCAAAACATGACCTAGTCTATGACTAATGTAGTTACCCTACATTCATGGTTGGTTTATAATATAATCAACAGAGAAAACTATATGACATTGGGGTTTGAAGGGATTTAACAATAGTTGTTAAACAAAAAAATGATTAATGAAACCTAAACTAGTATCAAACCATTCATGAAAGATAATGTGTAATATAAATTAATAACTAAACAAACTAGTGTACCTTTCATAAAACAAGGCTTCTTCATCAGTCTTCATCATAGAAATGATGAATATTACCATGTGGCAGACAAAATAAGTCCCTCATTCAATGGTATCCATAGGCTATTAAATCAACCATCATATTAGTGGGATTTATCTTCTCACTATAACATGATATTACCTCACTAGGTAAAGGTGAAATATGAAGAGGGTTTTAGGTGGAGATATTTTTGACCAAGAATGCATGATAAAACACACATAACCAATATATTATAAATGTAGGGTTTATCAATCCATTAATAATGATCCTAGGGTGCTCATGTATTTACTATTGAGTTATATTTCCGGAGTAAATGTATTGAACAGCTCATGAAACCCCTTATATGAAGGAAACATATTCATAATCTATTTAATCTTATAAAATTGATAGTTTAATGATAGATTATATGGTAAACCTATCTGAGTGATAAAAATTATCATTTGAAAACCCATACAATCGAAGGTAATAGTGTGTAATCTAAAACATTCCTTATGATTGTAATAATTCATATTATATGGATTTCATGGGTTGTGGAACCTTATGACATAGAAAAGAATACAACATCAACCAGTTTCACAAGGAATTAAATATAATATACCTTTTTCATAGGATACAATATATCCATATTACATCATATGTTATTAGTATTTAGGTGATATATCATTCAATCTCCCTCTTTAATTTAATACTAAAATAGTTATTTTTTATTTTACTATATATCAAATCACATATGATAATTAGGGTAATAATAACCAAAACACAATTTGAATATCTTCTAAAATACTTTTGGGAAGTTATCATCAACTTCAATATGTATCACATCATATGAAATACATTTTGAATACCTATGAAAAACTCATTTAGAGTAATTCTAAAAAAATTAGAGTGTCTCCACAAGTAAAAAATAAATCTACATTTAGTCAACCATAAAGTTTGATCCCATGAAACATTATATTAATGAAAATAAATATGAATCTCAAGATCCAATAATAAAAATAAAGGATGATTTGTAGAAAATTTTCAATGATACTAATGCTATAAGGGTATTTTTAATCACCTCCATCAAACATTTGTATCTATATACCTTTGTCTACCAATTTAATCACATGATGAAATACATTCTCATATATTCCCTTTCTTGATGACATCAAGTGAACATATGGCATGAAGTATATAAATCCCACATTCCAACTCATAAGTTCTTGATTATATGAGTATTGAAAAACCAAGTTGATGAATATGTCCCATGTTATTAACCTTTATGGATGGGCACATCAAATTCTATTTATCTAAATGGATAATAACATAATATATACTCTCTAGGTGAAATCTCACACTCTGCAGTCTATCTCAATAGAGATACCGTAATTCATACCTATAATACATCACAAAAATCATATATTATTGATACCCAACTAATAAAATGATGAAAATAATTCCAAACCACCCAATAGTTAGCTAATCCTCAAGTATTTCAAAAAAAGGTTCTAAATTATCAAGGTTTTTATTCCAATAATCTCTCCAACTGATGTAGTGGTTAAAAAGGGACATAATTTTTTTGAACCCAGGTGTAATATATTATAGTTTCAATCTGGTTTTATCTAGAGAGGAAAAATAATCAATTTATTCTTTTTATTGTGGGTTTAGTTGGTAATGGAAAATAGTGATACAATTTATTTATGTTCTTTGAATTTAAATAAAAGGAGTGTTGATATTAGTTTGTAAATAATTGTCTTACATTGGTTATTCCCTAAAATTATCTATTAAAAAATTATTCATCCAATTAAAACATCCCACTCTCTCACTAAATAATTGAATCCTAAACTTATTTCACTAACTTAATAGATTCAGTTCAATAAAGATATGAATTGATCACTAAAATCCTTAATCTTACCAAGACAAGTGATAAAAAAATTCCGATCAATCATGGACTAAATTCATTCCCTATATCATATAGGGAATGCATAAAATATAGTGGTTCAATGTGTGTAGTAGAAAAACAAGAGAAAGAAGAATTAAAATATAATAAGTAGTGGAAATATCATGTGTTTTCCCTAAACAATAACTTCTAATGAGATCAAGAAATATATCATTAAAAATTTAACTCTAAGAATTAATTAATAGAGGGTGGGGACTCCCCCTTAGATTTAAAATATGTGGACTCATGTGCCATAACTAGAAAAATAAAAATTATCAAAAAATAATAAGAACTATCAATAATAAAATGAATTCATTTTAGGGGGTCTCCCTCCCTTTTATAAGGGACATGTGTTTTTTAAAAAACAACCCTCAAAGCTAGGATGATCATTCCATGTTATTAAAAGATCCATATCCCCACATGGATGGAAAATAATTCATCCAAATAGTTGAATTAATTCTGTAGGGTTCCATAAATTCTATTATATTACATATTATTCCTTAAATTGTATTAGTTCTCATTTGTTTTTTTCTATATTTATCCAAATAGTTGAAATAAAATATTCCCTTTATCTCTTTGTCCCTCGAATGGGTTCCACATTTTCTAGAGATGATATATAAAATAATTGTTATGTGGTTTTCCTTTTTTGGATATGGTTTTAGGGATAGTAAAAGGTTATATCTTTAAGGTGTAATTAAAAGGATAGGATTTTGTTTGAAAGGTTGTAAGTGATCCCCTTTTATAAGGGAGGAAAAAGAGAACTTTTGGAAACACACTTTATATTTTAATAATTCCATAACACTTTTCCAAACTAAATGGATACATGGTTTATAAATAATTGTTTTTGGTGTTTATGTGGGCCTATAAAGTCTCAAAATTTTGTTTCCACACATGTTTTAAACATGTTATAAGGTTTTTACCATTATGGTTTTAAATTTTACACTTTTATTGTAAAACTAGGGAACTAGTTTTTAACAGACTAATTTTTTGTTTTATTAAAAATATAAAAATACCCATGTAACCAAATTTGGGTGTTATGGAACTAAATTTAATATCTATTTAATCAAAATTAATTATTAAATATTAAAAAATTTACTTTTAAAATAAAACAAATAATATGGAGGATTACTATTTTACTAGAAAAATGATATTTTTACCATTATGGATTCTTAAGCTTATTTAGTCTTGATTGAAAATTAAATGAGTGTTAATAAATTTATCTATGTTTCTATACACAATATTAAATTAATAATTTAATTGATTTTAATTTAATTTATTCTATATAAAGTAAATGATATAAATAGAACAATAATTTTAAAATAATTGTTTCACCATTATCGTGGTAATTGTAATTAATCCTAACAATCTCAAATTTATGACTTTCAATGAAATTGGAAATATTAAATAATGTGAAAAATATTATCTCAATTATAATAATAATTTTATAAAATTAAATTTGTATGAGTTTGGAAATTAATCTGAACATTAGTTCATGTAATGCATAAAAACCCTTTTTAAAATAAATGTGTTTTCTAAGCATAATGTATATGTATTGAATAAAATTATAAATGATATTGATTGTAATGATATTTAAGAATATTTTAATTGATAAAATAATATTTATTTTACAAAAAAATAATTCCAAAACCTTATTTTCGTTAGTGTAAATTTAATTAGAGAAAACGACGAAAAATAATTTTCAAAAGATATTACTTGATTTTATAAAATGATATTATTGGGGTTTATAAAGTTAAAATAGTACATGATTTAATTTACTTTATAAAAAATATATTTTTTATATTATAAAGTCTTTAAAAGCATCTATGTAATGTAAAATTTACCATATAAGAAAAATGTTTATTTTTTTACCATTGAGTTAAAAATTGAATATTTAAGAAAAATATCAAACATACATCCTATTATAATTATTGGAGAAATTAAAAAATAATTTTTTTAAATTTATCATTTTAAAAAAGATAACATAAAGAAAATGGATTTTATTTAAAATAAGATTTCCAACATTAACTCATATTAATTATTTACCTTTTAAAGTTAATAACTATTAGTGGTTTACCATAGTATTCTTTATTATAAAATTATTAATAATATCCTCCTAATATATTTTTGATTAATTAAATTGGGTGTAGTGTGAGAGGCATATTATAGAACAAGGTATTTATTTTAAATGATCTAAAATCTTAGGTAGTTAAATTCCTCCTTAAATAAATTACGTCCTCATAATTTTAATTATACCTTACCAAAAAAGATAGTTAAGGGTATTAATAAGTTATATATGACTTGAGAGTTTATTTATAATTTTGTATCAAACTTAATAATTTAGGTGAGACTATGAAATTATTCCATTCCTTCCTAAGAAGAATATCTAAATATTCAGTTTCTTTCCAACCATTAGAGATAAACACCCCTAATGATTAATTACCCTAGAGAGTTTATAGTCATCCTTGTACTGATATACGATCATATATTGATTTTAAATATGAATTTATCATTTTTTATTCTCAATATTAATGAATCATCTATGTAAAGAGAGATATTAAATTCTCAAAATAAACATAAATTATCCTAACGGAATAATTAATAAGATTCACATAAAAAATATTCCTATAAAACCCATACTAGGATACAATAATAATAAAAGATAATATAAAATCATTAGGGTGTTGATTTGATACTCTTAGAAAACATCAAAGTCTTACTATGTTGGTTATAACTAGATTCCAATTTTATATACAAAAATCTAGAGTGTGCGGTGTGTGTACCTTTTACCCATATTTTTTCCTGACCTACTTTAAATAGTAGGGACAAACATAAGATTTCCCTTGATTCCATAGTTTAGGAGAATATTGATGATTTTTATCCACTTTTGCTATTGGTTAGGGGTATAATTTTTAATAATCCCCCAAATCTATACATTTTAGGCTTTAAATATTCTATACCTATGTTACATTGATCAACTTATTTATCATATCTTGATAATTATGAGCTCAATGACCAATCCTTCCACACATGAAATGATTTTTTATTCCCTTAATACATTCCCTTGGGTGCTTCTTCCCAAATTTTTGACATGTAGGAAGTTGATTTTTTTCCTTCATTAACATCATCACCTGATCATTTATGAAACTCTATCCTTATTTTCTTTGGAATGTTCGGATGTTTGTAAAGTCTCATGTTATTATTCAAAACTCTAGATAATTGGGTGGGAATAAACACAAGGTTTTCAACACCAGCTTCTATATCAACTAGTTTATCATTACTATAATGTCTGTCGTGTCCATTATTAAATTTTTCTATCTTTTCTCTAATAATTTATAAAAAAAATTAACCATGTGTGATCATTATTTACATTATAATGGAATTATGAAAAACTCAACATCGAAATTTGTTAATCTTTGTGACCATCACATTATCTTAGCGTTCAACCTAAATTACTCTTAGATCAATCCAAATTTATCTAGGATGTGTTATCTAATATTAATTAACCTAATTCCATAATATATTTAATCCTTAATAATGGATTATAAATAGAATATTATTAACTAGAGAATATCCCATAAAAGTGTCAATCTAGGTGTAAAATTAGATTATTAAACATACACCAGGGTATGATTATGTTAATACCCAACACACCCTATTTGGGGTTATTACCCATAGGTTCATCTATTCTAGATCCTTCATCCACATGTAGTATCCATAAATGGTAGTAATTTATCTGATAACCATAAAATATTTACTTTTACAAAACCTAGGGACGCTATTCTATACTTTGAATCCTCCCTTAGACTTCTACCGAAGGGTTTTTGTAAATTTATTTAAACTAATCTCTAAAAATAAATAAAACCATGAACTGATACTAACTATTTTGAATCTAGGTAATCATGAGTTAAAAATACATTAATCTCATGATTTAAATAATACTTCTCTCAAAAAGTCACATAACCCAAGAATTAAAGGTTTAATGTCTTGGAAATTATCTTAATAAAAAAATTATTTTATAAAATATACATACTTTTGTCCATAATAATGATACTATAGAACTTTTCTAGACATCTCACATGATAAAATAAACTTCATAACCTTGGTATTGGAATTATATAAAATGGCTGAGCTCAAACCCTCAGCGAGGGAAAAGAAATATCAAAAAGTATTTGATCATAAACATGTAGGATAATATGGGAAAGATATAGATATCTGAATAAAAGATCAAAATAACATGAATAATGATTATAAAACAAAATTAAGTGACATAATATCATAAATATATTATTATGAAACTATAAAATAAATTACCTAGCTCAAAACACATATCAATAATCATAAAACATGATTTCATGATATAAAAATATGGTATAATTATAATAAAATATATTTATATCTTGAATACATGTAGTTTCATGGAAATGAAATTCATCTTGACTATTTAGAATGAATTCATAAAAAAATTTAAAATGTTCCACAAACATAAGTAATAAAAAACTATTGAAAAAATATTTTGTTATCACATTCACACAAAAATTGTGGACAAAACATCTTAAATCAAACTCACACAATAAAATGGTGAAAAAACTTTCCTACATATCCTTCAAAATAAAACCATCTTAAAAAATATTCTTACATTTCATTCACATAATAAAATTCAGAGAACATCTTGCCACATATCATTTATAGAAAAAACTAGTAAAAAATATTCTTAAATCTCATTCACAGAACATTACATAATATAAAGTGATATAAAACCTTGAAAATGAATTAAATTATTAAATATTACTCTACCATTTATCATCTATACATATGTGTTCCATTTTAAAATCAATAATATACATATATTAATGAATCTATGGAAAAATAATGGGTTTCTAGAACCTTTAAAAAATATCACATAAGAAGAACTCAAGAAATAATAAGGTATACAAAATCTCATTTTAAAAACATAATTATATAATAATAACTTATAAAGGGTGATAGAAACATCACTTCATGAAATATATTCTATTTAGGGTAAATATAATTGAAAATACAAATATTTTCATAAAACCATTAAGGCATTGAATTACAAATTACGTTCAAATATATATTTTAGTGAATGAAAAGATAAGGCTTATGATTTCTTTATAATGTGTCCAAAATAAAATATTCTTAATGTTAAAAAATTAATTAATTAATATAATTGAAAATATTTTAAAACTTTTACTTATAAATAAATCTTTTACAATAGAGAGTTGAAAAATACAAAATTTTCTTAAAAAATGGAAGTGAGAATACATTAAAAAAATTCTCTTTGAATAAATATTTCAAAATAAATATATGAAAATGGAATAAAGTTTTAAAAATTAAGAATTTGGGAATATAAAATTTTAAATATAATATATTTTTCTAAGAAATCAATGTTAGAAGAAATAATTTCAAGAAAAAATATTTAAACTCAACGAAGGGAGTTATGTTAACAAAGAACCTTATGACATTGGTATCCTTAAAATATATATGAATTTAATGAAAAAAATGATACAAAATTAAAAAACGCACAAATTATATGAATATTTTAAATTACATTCATTATTAAATAATTACACAATATCAATTATGTCATGGTAAACAATAAAAAATATGTCTCAAGAGATTAAATTTGAGACATGAAACCCTTAAAAATTATGAAAAGTTCAAATTAAAACCCCATAAAATGAAGTGAATGAAATTAAACATAAAATACCATCAAGAAAAGATAAATCATGGTAAATTATATCAAATAGTAAGTATATAAAACACATAAATATGAATTGGTGAATAAATAAAAACTATGTCTCAATAAAGGTTAATTGAGATAAAATCTGACGCGTTGTTTCCTCCCATAGTGGATCACACATTAACCAAATGTAAAGAAAAAATAACTAACTTAAAATCCTATTATAGAACCATACTAATATATAATATCCTTTTATAACCATTATTATAATTTTTTTTTATCATGAGTATATTAATTAGTTACAACTTATTATGACCATTAGGTGTTATCAACTTTAACTATTTTTGCGCTTGACTAATAATTTTGATATCATTACCCATCATTTGATTTTTTTAATTATTTAGTATATTTTTAAATTATTTAATATATAACGTATATTGATTTAATATTTACTTATTTAATTCTGTATGTGTTTTTATTACATAATGTTAAAACTGATTTGACAACAACTTATTTTGTAAATTTTAGTGATCCAAGATGATTTGTAAATAATAAAGAATATGCCTCATGTAAAATCCATAATTAAATAAATTAAAAACTATTTTATTATTAAAATATAATAATATTATTTTCCCATAGTCATCCCTGATTGGATCTTAAATCATCATTCATTTATGTGGTCAAAATGACCCAAAACAAGAAACCACATTAACTCGATGGATGAGTATGGTTAATAAGATGATTATTTTGGAGTAATATTTC
Organism: Viscum album; assembly: GCA_963277665.1. Classification (NCBI taxonomy): domain Eukaryota; kingdom Viridiplantae; phylum Streptophyta; class Magnoliopsida; order Santalales; family Viscaceae; genus Viscum; species Viscum album. Next base: position 1,145,261,904 of record OY728142.1, on the reverse strand, counting down.
TATAAAAGAAGAATAATTAAATAATTTTTATGTTTAAATGGTATTTAATAATTTTTAAGACCGTGGTTAATGAATATAAAACTAGAAGAAAAATTAAATTGAAACGATTCCTTGTGGAGGAGGTTGTTTGCGTACACACACAATTGACGTTCCTTTGTTTTTATATGTGTGTAGAAGTGAATAAATAAGAGTTTTACCATTAATATAAAAATATAAGTATTAAATTATCTTGAATTAAAATATTATTATGTGAAAATATACTTATAATAGTAATATTAAGAGTAAAAAACATAATATTTAGATAATAATAACGTTGGAGACTGAATTTTCCATGGAAGTCCCCTTGAAATTGTAGGACATAGATAAATCTGAGTAACCAGAGTAATATTTTGGTGGGATATGGTTTTAGGGATAGTGAAATTAAATTGTCTTAAGGAAAAATTTTAAGGATATACATGTGTTAGAATGTGTTCAAGTGACCCCCTTTTATAGAAAAGGATAAGTGATCTTTTGGAAACATCAATTGCATTTTATGAGTTCTATGAAATTATTCCCAGTTTAGTGAATCAAAGTTTTAGATATAAATTTTTGTGTAGTTTTTTTTGTCGATAATGTATCAATAATGTGTTTCAAAATATGTTTTAGACACGTTATTGGGTATTTACCTATAATTGTTTCTTCATTTTTCTCTTTTACTTTTACACTAGGTTACTAGTTTTTTACTAAGTGATTTGAAGTTTTATTAAAAATATAAAAAAACCCATATAAACAAATTTGGGTTTGATAGAACTAGATTAAGAATATATGTAAAGAAATTAAATTTCAATATATTATAAAATTACCATTTAAATTAAAATATATAGTGTAGAAAAATTATTTTAGTAAAAATAATTGCATTGGTACCATTTTGTATTTTAAATCTTATTTAGAATGGATTAACAATAATGAGTGTTAATATATTAATTTACGTGTTTATAAATTATATTACACTTATTTTTCTAATTATTTAAATTTAATTTATTCAAAACAAATTCCTTGATATTAAAAAAATGATAATTTTAAAATAAATGTTTCACTATTATTATGGTAATTAAAATTAATCCTAAAAATCTAAATTTGATAAATAAAAAATAAATAGAAGAAATTAAATAATTATTAAATTACTATCTAAAATATAAGAATAATTTTATCAAATTATATTTCTATGTGTTAGGAAATAAATATCAATGTTAGTGCATTTAATGCGTAAAAACAATTTTTTTTAAAAGTGTGTTTTTAAGAATGAAATATATTTATAGAAAGAAATTATAAATGTTGGTGATTATAATGACATAAATAATATCCAAGAGAAGCCTCATAGTGGCCTCTTCCCCATTCTCTTACGGACCTAGGGTTTCTCGGTGCTTTCTTTCCTCCCCCCTTTGGGTTGGGATCTGTTTGCGGCGACTTTGGTTCAACTCGACATGGGAATTGAGCTTCTACGGTAGTGTCAGCTCTAGGTGGTGCTCCGGATGGTGGCTTGGTGGGGGATCGATGTCGTGCCATGGTTAACATCACTATCTCGGTGGGGATTGGTGCATGTGTTGTGATGACGGTTCTCAGTGGGGCTCCGACGGATAGCTTGACGCGGGTCCGACGTCGGTCCATGGTCGGCATATGTGATTCTCAGTGGGGCTTCGATATTTGGTGCCTCATTTCTCAGCATTTCTTCGACAGTTAGGCCGGGTCACTTTTTCAATGTTTGGCATCATCATGTATAGGTAGTGCTCTGGTGGTCTGCTGGCGAGTAGCTCGGGGACAGTTCTATAGCGCTACGGAGGGGGGAGGTTTTATTCTCAGATCCTATGTGATTTTGACTAGTTTTTAATTTAGTGTTATTGTGATCTAGTTCTCTAGCTAGATCTCTGTGGATTCCCTAGTTCAACATCAATGGTCCTCGTCTTCACTCCTTATCATTGTGAAGCTTGTTTCGGAACCGGATAAGGGTGCATTGTGGTTCTGATTGAAGAAGATCCATGGAAAAAGCGGAGTTTCTATTTTAGGAAGACTAAGATTCCCTTATCAGTGGAGTTACCTCAGCGCGGGGTTGGGTCATCCAGTCCTAGGTGAAAAATCCTTTATCTCATGTTTTTTTAATTGGCTTCAGAACTTTGGTAGCTATGGTGGTGGGAGTGTCCTGAGCCGGATGGTGGGGTTGGTCTAGGATGGTTGAGGTTGGTGGTTCATTGGTTTTGTATTTTTTGAATGATGGAAGGGCTTGAGAGACCTGTTGGTATGGTGTTGCTCCTGAACTCGACCACGTGGAGCAGGATCCGGAGGAGGTTCCAGAGCTAGCCATTCATCGTTGCAGTGCTTTATAGATTTGGACGTTTGAGAGGGTTTGGCGTAAGCCATTAGATCGGGCCTACACTTTGACACATGACACTTGGTTGTTGTTCATACTTGTACCGGTGGAGAGCTTTTCCCAATAATTTGCTGGGGAGGGGTAGCTTTTTGTTGTTAGTTTGTTATATCTCACCTGACCTTTGGGTTAGGAAATGCTTTATGTCGATGATGTCTGTTAGGGTTTCCCCCCTTCATCCATTAAAAGGGGGATTTCTTTTATAATAATAAAAAATTTGAAGTCCTTCAGGCCATTGGATGGATAATGACATCAATAACATTATATTATTTTCTAAAAGATTTATGTGACACTAAAATAAATCAAAAACCTAATTCCCCCATGCATAAATTTTATTAGAGAAATAGACAAAAAATAGTTTCCGTAAAACATTATTTTATAAAATTACATTCATGGTTTAAAAAAATGAAAATACAAGTTTTAAATGATTAATTTTACTTTATAAATATATATTTTTTATATACAAAATGTTTCAAAAACTTATATTTTATATAAAAGTGATGGTATTTGAAAAATCAGTAATTTTTTAATATTCACATAAAAATAAATTATTTTAGAAAAATATCATAAATTAATCCTAAGATATTTTTTTTAGAATAATTAAAAAATTAATTTTAATTAAATTAATTTAAATTATGAAATTTTAAAATTTATATTTTTTTAAAGAAAATATATAATATAAAGAAAATGAATTTTATTTAAAACATAATTTTTCAATATTAACTCATGTTAATTATTTACCTTCTAAAGGAACTATCTATTAATGGATTAATATATTATTGTTTATTATATATTTATTAGTAATGTATTCCAGATATGTTGTTGGTTTTTACATTGGGTGTAGCATGTGACACAAGTTATTGAACAAATTATAAATTTCAAAGGATCCAAAATCTCAGGTCATTAAAATCACAATTATCGTTTATCCATTAGATTGGGGGCTATAAATAAGACTGAATGAATTATGAAAAATTATTGTTTAAATATTTATATAATTAATTCATTGGTTATCAATTGGTATAAAAGAAAACAAAAAAATTAACGTAAGAAATATATGTTTTTATGAAATACTATTTGTATTCCTATACATTTGTTTTTATTTTTATAAATTAAATTAATCATTATTTATGAATGATATTAATTAAAGGTATAAATTATATATTCATTAAAATATTTTGATAGTAATTTTATAGGATTTACAAGGAAGTTAATGAAATTAAACTCATTTATATTCTTAAAAATACATTTGTTGTAGAAACTACTTTATTGAATTTTTCAAATTTATTTTAAAATACATTTCTACCACTTATAGGAATTGACTAATATAAAAAATTTAATTTTTTTTAATAACTATAATCAATCTTTTAATAATTACAAGTTAAATTTTGGGAATTTTGAATAATAGATTTAGTAAAAAAGTCAGTTACCACGATAAGTGTGAAAAAGGATAAAGGCATTAAAAATAAAACGATAAGGGTTAAAATAACCAAAAAACTTATCTAAATCATATTTTAGGGTCATATTTTGACTATATATCCTATAAAATCTCATGATGAGTCATTTTTGTAATGGCCCGGACCTCTCTGGTCCATTACTTTGTAAAAATGTGGTGTTGGAGGTGTTCCGGGAGGTCAAGGTGACTTATCCCCAACACTGCCAATTTTCCAGTTTTGTGAACAGTAACAGATCGGTCTTAGAGATCGGTCTAACAGACCAGTCTCACAGATCGGTCTGAAAGATAGGTCTCACAGATCGGTCTGAGAGATCGGTCTAATAGATCGGTCTCACCGATGGGTTTGACAGATCGGTCTGACAGATCGGTCTGACAGATAGCTCTGACAGATCGGTCTCACCGATTGGTCTGACAGTTCGGTCTCACAGATCGGTCTCACAGATCAGTCTGACAGATCGGTTTCATAGATCGGTCTGACAGATCGGTTTGACAGATAGGTCTCACAGATCGGTCTCACAGATCAGTTTCATGTACAGTAACGGTGGGTGAACAATGATTCCAGATTCCTACAGTTTTGCCAATTTTTGACATTTCCTTTGATGTAAAATACATTTAAAGCCTTATTTTAAGGGCTCTTAAGGCCATTTCAAAGGCCATAAATCCTATATTAATTATTTCTATGGTCGGTATGTTTTACTTGGTCAAACCGCGTGGGTTAATGCGATCCGCTATTAATGGAGAATTAAGCGCATCTTAAACCTTCACCTCATTAAATCTTCAAAAGGGACAAGATATCATTCTACCTTGTTATTCCTCTTTTTTCTCGGCTATGAGATGCTAGAACCTTTCAATCCTTCCCATAGGAGTTTCACAATAAAACTTTACACCTCAGATCAGTTTTGCTCTGTTTTGATGCAACCAAGCTATATCGGTCATTCTTCGATATAAGGTATGTTTATCATCATTCCTTCATGGGTCATCTCCTCTTGTTCTCTCTTCCATATTAGCATGTAATCTTCATGCTTCTAATGTGGTTTTCTTAGGGTTTGGTTGGTGCGGACGTATCGTGGCATCCTCGGGTGGATGTAGTTGTCGCGAGAGGAGGATCATGACCCGTTGTGTGGATAAAGAATGTGAGGAACTGTTTGAGGTAGGGGATTCGTATCTTCTCTAGTTGTTATGTGCAATCATAGAGTTACCATGATTTATCCCTTTGGATCACAAGGAATTTGACCTAAATAAATATTTTAACTAGATAAAGAAATTGTTATCGCTCTTATGTTATTGCCTCTTGCTTTGCTAGATAGTGTGATATCTATGATTGCTATTGTTTAGCTGTTTGTTCTGATATAAATCGGTAAAGAACATAAATCAGGATTAATTTATAACTGTTGGATAAAGATACAGAGGCATGAAAATGAATCTGGTTCTTTTTTTAATTTGATGTTAATCAAATTAGTGTAGTAAGCATGTTTATTTAATTGTGATAGATTACTGATTAGGTTTCCTGAATTTGGAACCTACATTTAATAAATCAATTAATTCTAGATGGATTAAATAACTGGTTGGTTGATAAAAGAAAACTCTTGATAGGGTTCTGAGTTACCCTCTTGCTTGTAAGGCTGAATGCCTTGTGGTTTGGAGCCATGACTGCTCATTTTGTATGAAGGCTAGGAGACTTATTAAAGGGACAAGAGCCCATTTTATGTGATATTTTTTTTCCTGCTGCTTCTGCTGTGATGTGAGCCTGGATGACTGTTGTGATATGTGAAGGCAGGGAGGACTTGTGGTTGTGGCGGCGGATGGTGCCTAGAGTGGCGAGATGCATCGGTTTATGCATGTGGGTGTCGGGGAGGACACCATGGATGATGGTATGTGATGGATGTGATGGCTGGATGTTGGTGGTTTTGTTTGGTTATTTATCTGGTTTACTTTTCCCCACTACTCAAGGAAGCTGGTCTTGCTTACCCACCTTCCGAAGGAGGCGATGACACGCGGGGTATTCCACGTGCTTTCTGTGTTTAGCTTCTCGAGGGAGAATGGGTCTATGCTCTTTCTATAGGCGAAAAAGACTTGACGGGTAGAAAATCTACTCACCGTGTTGATCCAACATTGTGTTTAGTAGCGTAGGTTTATTTTCTAGTATGTCGGGAAATATGGGAAAGTAATTTCTGTAATTAAAGATTGATTAAATGGTGTTAACCAATGGGGTTGGAATTTTTCTGGAACATAATGATGAGGTGGTAATTTGAAAAAGGGAAAGTGGACCCTTGGTGTTTTACAATGAAGTTTAATGTGGTTTTGTTCATGGTTAATTAATGTGCAAAGAATTAATTAACGTAAAGTGGAATTGACGAAACAGGGAATGAATTAACCTAATGAATTTCTTTAACTGATTGTTTGCATATAGGATACCTAGTCTTAGAAGTGGTAGCCCGGAGTCTGAGAGACGTTAGCTGTAGTTGTGTCTAAGACTAGGTTATTCCCATACTATGGTTGTGAGATATATATATTCTGTACTTTTTTTGTTTCTAAACGCTACTCCACCCTATCGGTAAGGGCAACTGACACCCTGGGGATTCTGAGCCCTGGGGAGGGGGGGGGGGGTATTTTCCCCAACATTTTGATGGGAGGTTGAATGGCTGAGTACCCCCTTTGACCTCGCTCTCTTCTCTTGGAAGACCGTTTTGCTGGTAGGCACAGTGGTTAGTTTTCCCCATATATGTGTGTAGAGGGATATAATGGATTGTGGTTATTTCACACACATATATTTTGGATATAGTATCCTATGGACTACTATAGGTGTAACGTGTATAGGTTGTGATGGCTTGAGGATCCTTACTCGGCGTATGGGCTGTGATGTCTTGAGGTATAATACCCAACGTATGATACACGTTATGTGAGTTGCGGTGGCTTTTTGAAACTACCTGGTTACTTTTGGTTGTGAGGATGGTGTGGTACTTAGCCCAGGTGTCTGCGGTCAAGCCTTTGTGGTGCACGTGCTGCAGATTGTGGAGCTTAGCCCAAGTTTATACGGGCAAGCCTTTGGAGAGAGATGCACAGGACGTATGTCGTTGGGGAAAAGCGGAAAACCAGTGGGGAAGTAGTAGCGGGGTACCCTTGATATTATTTACTATATGCTATTTTCTTTTATGCATTACATGATGAGAGTAGCCATAGTAAGGTTGGGAACATATTATACCTGTTTAGGTGACAAGTTATTTTCACTTGCTGTTCACTGTGCTTTAGTATGCTTTCTTTACTTTTGAACAAGATTCTTTGGGGATGATCTTACTGAGTATACTGTTATACTCACCCTACATATATATAAACTGTTTTTTAGGTCCCTTGGAAAAGGTGGGAGATCAGGCTGGTTACTTCTAGCTTGTGGTTGCAGGAGCTGTTAGGGGTTGTAGTTGCTGCTGTCTTTTCCTTTCTTTTGGGTACCTGCCGTTTTTTCCTTTCAGTTCTTGTACTTTTTCATGGCATTTTATATATGGACATGGGTTTCTTTTATATTTCAGTTCTGAGTTGGAGTTGATTGGTGTCTATCTTATCTCTATCTTCCGCACGTGTTCTCTTAGAGGGTAATGCCTCCCATTTGTGTGTTACTATAACCTCAGTGCTAGTCACCAACCAGGGGCCTACTAGAGGCAGGACTCGGGGGTCATTATCTCCCTTATCATGTTTCTGGCCCAGGAGGGGTACACTTTGTGGGGAGGGGGTCATGACTGAGTGGTATCAGAGGTCTGGTTGAGGGATAAGATGGAGATTGGAGTTAGGCACAGAAGATGTTTCATGGGTTGGTAGGGAAACACTGTCATTCGTGTTTAGAAAGTGGGGTAAACACTAGAGACCGGCAGAGACATAGGCGTTTAGGACCCCCTATGATCTGTTGCATGGACCTTTATGTTTATGATGGATACTAAACAAAGCGATATTGGTTGCAGGGTAGAGACCTAGGAAAGGATCATGCAACATTCTTCTTTGCACATACTTTTGAATGGGTAGACCTTGGGATAGGTTAACTTAAAATGAACAAAAGAAAACAATAAATTAATTAATGTTGAGTCTTCCATAATCCCGGACTAGGAGCTCTAATTGTTTGTTCTTTTGCAGGTATGGCTCCAGGTCAACGTCCTCGTCAGGTTTGCATAGAAAATGTCTAGCAGGCCGTTCCAGCAGATCGCCACCGGGTAGAGGTTGACGACGACGAAACTTGGAGGAAGAGACTCTGAGAGTTTCAGCGCTAGAGTCTGCAGAGGTATGAGGGCTCCATTTCAGATGAAGTCAAAGAAGACTGTATGGAGGAGGTCGATATTGGCTTCAGTTCGATTCATGCTTGGATGGAGCACTGGGTGTCCTTGGTTGTGACGATGTTGCGTGGAGCAGTGAGGAAGTTGTGGCTCTTGTTCCTCGGGGGTCGTGAGGAGTCAGCGATATCATGGTAGGAGTTTCGAGACAAGTTCAGAGTTGAGTTCCTTTCTTCGACTGCGATAGAATCCAGTCGCCAAGATCTTTTTACCCTTCGACAGTGGAGCTCCAGTGTTCGAGAGCTTGGAATCCGTTTCAGAAACCTTCTACGATATGCTTCAAACCTGTTACCAGATGAGGAGGCTAGGGTGAGTCATTTTGAGGAGGCTTTGCATCCAGAGATCTAGCGCCAGGTCACCCCATTTATGATGAAGACATATCTTGAGGTGCTGGCAAGGGTAGAGGTTGTTGATAAGACTTTGTCCAGGACCAGATCATCATGAGAGGGGAATCGTCATGATTCCTCATGAAGCAGAGTTTTGGTTGGGGGTTCCCGGTTTTCAAGGCAGAAGAGTTTCCGTTCACCTAGGGGTAGGTCCCAGCACTTCCCATGTCATTTATCCAGAGGCAGCAACTCTCATTCCTATGCTAAGGGATCTGACGCTTGTTTTTCATGTGGTGGCCATGGTCATCAGCAGCAGGAGTGCCCGAATTTTTAGAGCAGTCATCATGTACTGGGCGCTCTGCTCCAGGTTCCTCCGTTGAGGCAGTTCCAGTCGAGGCAGCAGCAGCAGGATGCACTAGCTTTAGATCACCAGAGGGTTGATGGGGAGGACAGAGGACAACCCCATGACTCTCCTCGTCCTCAGAGAGCAGAGCGGCCGTGGTGGTGGTCATCATTAGGGTCAGAGAGGCCGTGGAAGAGGTCATGGTCAGCTTCATGCTCTAGCATTGCCAGCTCCAGGTGATCCAGACATCGTCCGAGGTACCCTTTCCTTGTTTTCTACCTTGGTGTATGCCTTGTTTGATTCAGGAGCGATGCACTCTTTCATATCACCTACCCTTGTCCATGCTTTGGAACTTGAGGTAGAGAGGATTCCAGTGCCCTTAGCGTTGACTACGCCAGTTGGAGGTCGAGCTAGTTTTTTTGAAGTATGTAGAGACTGTGAGCTAGTGTTGGGGCAACACTTCTCTTGGGGAGATTTCCTATGTTTACGGATACAACCATATGATTTCATCCTTGGCATGGATTGGTTGTATTCGGTGTAGGCTATCGTGGATTGCTACAGGAAGAATGTCGTTTTCATTGATGCGGATAGAGAGAAAGTGGTGTTTGTTGGTGGGCGAGATCCTCGGATGGGTCATAGACGAGTTTCATCCTTACCATCCTTGATGGATGAGTTGATGCCAAGTTCATCATAGGTTCACCAGTTGGCATTTCCTAGGGTCATAGAGGAGTACCATGATGTCTTTCCAGAAGAGGCTATAGCATTACCCCCTCGACGAGAGATCGAGTTTGGGATCAAGCTATAGCCAGGAGAGTCTCTTATCTCTATGTCTCTGTACAGGATGACCCCTTCTGAGTTGCGAGAGCAACGTATACAACTGGATGGTCTGTTACAGTGCGGTTTTGTTCAGCCAAGTGTGTCACCATGGGGTGCACCAGTCTTGTTCGTGAATAAGTCTGACAACAGTTTGAAGTTGTGTGTTGATTATCGTCACATAAACAAAGTGACAATAAAGAAACACTATCCACTTTTGCATATTTATGACTTATTCGATCAACTAAAGGGTGAACGTTGGTTCTCAAAGATCGACTTGTGGTTAGGATATCATCAAATGTGTGTGAAGGATGAGGATATCCCAAAGACTGCTTTTCGTTGTATTCATGGGCATTATGGGTTTGTTGTAATGCCGTTCGGCGTGACGAATGCTCAAGATTTTTTCATTGGTTTGATGAATGATATGTTCCATGAGTTCCTAGACAATTTTTTGGTGGTTTTCATCAATGACATCCTTGTGTACTCCACATCTGAAGAGGAGCATGCAGATCATCTACGATCCATTTTGGGAGTTCTTCGCCAACATCAGATATTTGGGAAGTTGTGGAAGTGTGAGTTTTGGGCTCAAGAATTTCATTTCTTGGGTCATGTTCTGTCCCAATAGAGATTATCTGTGGATCCGTAGAAGATAGAAGTAGTTGTGTCTTGGTCATCCCCCAAGATAGTTTCAGAGGTGCGAAGTTTCCCTGGTCTCGTAGGATACTACAGGAGGTTCGTATCCAATTTCTCACGGGTTGTGACTCCTCTAACATCTCTGATCAGGAAGGATCAGGCCTTCGTATGGACTGGTCAGTGTCAGGCAGCTTTTGAGTATCTAAAGGATAAGTTGGTAAGTGCTCCAGTCCTTTGTCTTCCAGCTAAGGGAGTCCAGTTTGATGTTTTCTGTGATTCCTCACATCTAGGGTTAGGCTGTGTTTTCATGAAGCAGAGGTCAGTTGTTTCTTATGGGTCTCAGCAATTGCATCGCCATGAATGAAATTATGCAACCCATGTTCCTGAGTTGGAAGCTGTAGTGTTTGTGCTAAAGTTGTGGAGGCATTACCTCATTGGTGAGCGTTTTGTGGTTTTCACCAATCATAAGAGTTTGAGGTATGTTTTCTCCCAACATGAATTGAACTTACGACATCGTTGGTGGATGGAGTTCTTATATGAAAGCGACTTTGAAATATCATATACACTTGGAAAAAGGAATGTTGTAGCTGATGTACTGAGCCAAAAGTCACGTAGTGATGCTGTGCGTGAATCCAGTGATTCCTGGAGTGTAATGGAGGAACTGTAAGCTTTACATGTTGATATGGAATAGGTTGGAGGTAGAGGTTGTCTTTTCTAGATGATGGTGCAGTCATCCCTAGTGTAGAAGGTGGAAGAGTCCCAGTTGGGAGATCCAGAGGTGGAATTTTGAAGAGACAAAGATATTTGTGGTGAGGCCCCTGATGGTTGGTTGGAGGATGAACAACACTGAGTGTTGTATCATGGTAGGATTTTAATTCCCTTAATGGTGCATGAGACGGTTCTCCAAGAGTTCTATATATCACCCTTAGCAGTACATCTAGGTGTGACAAAGATGTACTGATCCTTAAGAAGTCAGTTTTGGTGTCCTGGGATGAATCGTGTGGTTGCGGAGTTTGTGTCTCGATGTTTAGTCTTCTAGAAGGTGAAGGCCGAACACCGTGTTCCTGGTGGTCTTCCCCAGCCACTAGAGATTCCTCAGTGGAAGTGGGAGGACATCTCAATGGACATTGTTACAGGTTTACCTAGAGCTCCGGGAGGACATGATGCTATTTGGGTGGTAGTGGATCGTTTAACAAAATCGGCCCACTTCATAGTGATCAAGGAGTCGAGCTCAGTGGATGTTTTGTCGAGGAAGTATCTAGAAGAGGTAGTGATACCTCATGGAGTCCTTAGGATGATCATTTTGGATCGAGATCCTCATTTTACCTACAGGGTGTGGAGAGGTCTCCATCATGCTTCTGGTTCTCAGCTATGCCTCAACACTGATTTTCATCCTCAAAAGGATGGTAGAGAGCAAACCATCCAGACTCTTGAAGACATGTTGTGATATTGTGTTCTTGACTTTGGAGGTTCATGGATGAGGCACTTAACCTTGGTGGAGTTCTCTTACAATAATAGTCTTCACTCCACCATTGGTATAGCACTGTTTGAATCCTTGTATGGCCAGCCCTGCCATTCACCATTGTGCTGGACTGGGGTCGGAGAGTCAGCAATTCTCAGACCAGAACTAGTGAAGAATACAACAGAGATGGTTCAGATGATTTGTGAGAGGATGAAGACAACACAAGATCGTCAGAAATCATATGCTGATCAAAGGAGTAGAACCTTGTAGTTTAATGTTGGGGATCATGTTTTTCGGAAGGTGACTCCCCGTCGTGGGCAGCGATGGTTTGGTCTTGGAATTAAGATTTATCCCCAGTTTTTTGGGCCTTTCGAGGTGTTAGCTCGTGTTGGAGTTGTGTCATATCAAGTAGCACTTCCCCCACAGATGAGTCGGATACATGATGTTTTACATGTATCACAACTCCGTCGTTATCTTCATGACGACTCCCACATCATCGATTGGGGAGAGATCGATGTTGATAATGATGCAACCTTCGAGAAGCGACCTATGGAGATCCAAGACCGAAAGGAAAAGGTGTTGCATGGGAGTTATATCACCTTAGTTTGTGTCTTGTGGCGACACGGTGGCATGAGTAGAGTACATGGGAACGTGATTCATAGATGCGTGTCCAGTACCCAGAGCTGTTTTAAGATGTTGTGTTGTGTTTTCTTTGATCCTTTATTTTATGTACCTTTGATGTGACGATATGATTAAATTGTTTGGATATAGATTTTTTTTTCTTGCTCTCAGATGTCATGGTTTTTTCCCAGCTTTAGGACAAATCAGGGTGGTTTTCCCCGGAGTGGTATCTTACAGGGTGGTTGTTCGGACCCCTCTTATCTTTAGGTTGGTTTTAAATTCTCAAAGATGAGAATGTTTTGAGAGGTATCTAATGTAATGGCATGGAACTTTCTGGTCCATTACTTTGTGAAAATGTGGTATTGGAGGTGTTCTGGGAGGTCAAGGTGACTTATCCCCAACACTTTGCCAATTTTCTAGTTTTTTGAACAGTAACAGATCGGTCTCATAGATCGGTCTGACAGATCGGTCTGACAGATCGGTCTCACATATCGGTCTCACAGATCGGTCTCACAGATCGGTCTCACAGATCAGTCTGACAGATCGGTCTCACAAATCGGTCTGACATATCGGTCTGACATATCGGTCTCACCGATCGGTCTGACAGATCGGTCTCACAGATTGATCTCACAGATCAGTCTAATAGATCGGTCTCACAGATCGGTCTGACAGATCGATCTCACAGATCGGTTTGACATATCAGTCTGACATATCGGTCTCACCAATCGGTCTGACAGATCGGTCTCACAGATCAGTCTCACAGATCGGTATGATAGATCGATTTCATAGATCGGTCTGACAGATCAGTTTGACAGATCGGTCTCACAGATCAGTCTCACAGATCGGTCTCACAGATCAGTTTCATGTACAGTAACAGTGGGTGAACAGTGTCCCCAAATTCCTACAGTTTTGCCCCTTTTTTTACGTTTCCTTTGACGTAAAGTACATTTAAAGCCGTATTTTAAGGGCTCATAAGTCCGTTTCAAAGGCCATAAATCCTATATTAATTATTCCTATGGATGGGATGTTTTACTTGGTCAAACCGCATGGGTTAATGCGATCCCCTTTTAATGGATAATTAAGCGCATCTTAAACCGTCGCCTCATTAAATCTTCAAAAGGGACAAGATATCATTCTCCCTTGTTCTTCCTCATTGTTCTCGGCTATGAGATGCTAGAACCTTTAAATCCTTCCAATAGGAGTTTCACAGTCAAACTTTACTCCTCGGATCTATTCCACTCTATTTTGATGCAACCAAGTTGTGTCGATCATTCTTCGATATAAGGTATGTTTGTCATCATTCCTTCGTGGGTCATCTTCTCTTGTTCTCATTTCCATATTAGCATGTAATCTCCATGCTTCTAATGAGGTTTTCTTGGGGTTTGGTTGGTGCAGACGCATCGTGGCATCCTCGGGCGGATGTAGTTGTCGCGAGAGGAGGATCGTGACCCGTTGTGTGGATAAATAACGTGAGGAATTGTTTGAGGTAGGGGATTCATTGCTTCTCTAGTTGTTATGTGAAATCATAGAGTTACCATGATTTATCCCTTTGGATGACAATGTATTTGACCTAAATAAATATTTGAACTGGATAAAGAAATTGTTATCACTCGTATGTTATTGCCTCTTTCTTTGCTAGATAGTGTGATATCTATTCTTGCTATTGTTTAGATATTTGTTCTTGATGGAAATCGGTAAAGAACGTAAATCGGGATTAATTGATAATTGTTGGCTAAAGATAAAGAGGCATGAAAATGAATCTGGTTCTTGTTGTAATTTGATGTTAATCAAATTAGTGCAGTAAGCATGTTTATTTAATTGTGATAGCTTACTGATTAGGTTTCCCGAATTTGGAACATACATTTAATAAATCTGTTAATTCGAGATGGATTAAATAACTGGTAGGTTGATAAAAGATAACTCCTGATAGGGTTTTGAGTTACCCTCTTTCTTGTAAGGCCGAATGCCTTGTGGTTTGGAGCCATGAGTGCTCATTTTGTATAAAGGCTAGGATCCTTATTAAAGGTCCAAGAGACCATTTGATGTGATGTTTGTTTTCCTACTGCTTGTGCTGTGATGTGAGCCTAGATGGCTGTTGTGATATGTGAAGGTAGGGAGGCCTTGTGGTTGTGGCAGCGGATGGCGCATAGAGTGGCAAGATGCATCGGTTTATGCATGTGGGTGTCGGGGAGGACACCAAGGATGATGGTATAGGATGGATGTGATGGATGGATGTTGGTCGTTTTGTTTGGTTGATTATCTTCTTTACTTTTCCCCACTGCTCAAGGCATCTTGTCTTGCTTAACCACCTTCCGAAGGAGGCGAAGACACGCAGGGTATGCCACGTGCTTTTCCGTGTTTAGATTCTTGAGGGAGAATGGGTCTATGCTCTTTCTATAGGCGGAAAAGACTTGACGGGTAGCATATCTACTCACTATGTTGAGCCGCCTTTCTGTTTAGTAGCATAGGTTGATTTTCTAGAATTCCTGGGAATATGGGAAATTTATTTCTGTAATGATAGACTGATTAAATGGTGTTAACCCATGGGGTTGGAATTTATCTGGAACATAATGATGAGGTGGTGATTTGAAAAATGGAAAGTGGAGCCTTGGTGTATGCCAATGAAGTTTAATGTGGTTTTGTTCATGGTAATTAATGTGAAAAGAATTAATTAACATAAAGTGGAATTGCTGAAACAGGGAATGAAGTAACCAAATGAAGTTCTTTAACTAGTTATGTGCTTATAGGATACCTAGTCATGGAATTGGTAGCCCGGAGTCCGAGAGACGTTAGATACAGTTGTTTCAAAGACTAGGTTATTCCCATAGTGTGGTTGTGAGATATATATATATATTGTACTTTTTGTGTTTCTAAACACTACTCCACCCTTTCAGTAAGGGCAACTGACACCCTATGGATTCTGAGCCCTCGGGGGGTGGTGTTTTCCCCATCATTCTGATGGGAGGTTGAATGGATGACTACCCCCTTTTACCCCGCTCTCTTCTCTTGGTAGATCTTTGTGCTGGTAGACATAGTGGTTAGTTTTCCCCATATATGTGTGTAGAGGGCTGTAACGTCTTGTGGTTATTTCACACACATATATTATGGATATAGTATCCTATGGACTACTATAGGTGTAACGTGTATAGGCTGTGATGGATTGAGGATCCTTACTTGGCATATGAGCTGTGATGGCTTGAGGTATAATACCCGACGTATGATACACGTTATGCGAGATGTGGTGGTTCCTGGAAACTACCTGGTTACTTTTAGTTGTGAGGATGGTGTAGTGCATAGCCCAAGTGTCTACGAGAAAACCTTTATGGTGCATGTTGTGTAGATTGTGGAGCTTTACCCAAGTTTATACAGGCAAGGCTTTGGAAAGAGATGCACATGACGCATTCCATTGGGGAAAAGTGGTAAAACAGTGGGGAAGTAGTAGTGGGGTACCCTTGATATTATTACGATAAGCTATATTCTTGTATGCATTACTTGGTGAGAGTATCCATGGTGAGGTTGGGTATATAGTATACCTGTTTAGCTGACGAGTTAGTTTCACTTGTTGTTCACTGTGCTTTAGCATGCTTTCTTTACTTTTTCACGAGAGGATTTGGGGAGGATCCTACTGAGTATACTGTTATACTCACCCTACATATATATAAACTTTTTTTCAGGTCACTTGGAGCAGGTGGGAGACCAGGTTGGTTACTTCTAGCTTGAGGTTGCAGGAGCTATTCGGGCTTGTAGTTGCTGCTATACATTCCTTTCTTTTGGGTACTTGTCGTTTCTCCCTTTCAGTTGTAGAATTTTTTCATGGCATTTCATATATGGACATGGGTTTCTTTTATATTTTAGTTCTGAGTTGGAGTTGATTGGTTTCTATCTTATCTCTCTCTTCCGCACGTGTTCTCTAAGAGGGTAATGCCTCCCATTTGTGCGTTACTATACCCTCGGTGCTAGTCGCCAACTCGGGGCCTACTGGAGGCGGGACTCGGGGGTCAATATCTCCCTTCTCACATTGCTAGCCCAGGAGGGGTACACTTTGTGGGGAAGGGGGTCGTGCCAATTTTGAATCCCTTTTCTTTTGTAATACATTAATATACATTAATATTATGAAAAAATATATTGTGTTCTCTCCCTCCCTTTTAAGAGGACAACACCTATCCTATCTTCCTCACAATTCAAATAACCTCTTATCTTGGAAAATAATTACCCAATAATATTCCCAACATACCTAAACTCGATCTAGAGGTCTCAGGTTGATCAAAATACTAATCATATAAGGCTTAAGATGTATTCCAAAGGAGGTTAACCAAAGAAATGGTATAACTCTAAATAGAGTGTTTTCATTTTATTTATTCTTATACCTCCGTAAACTCTATAATAACCATGATGATATATTAAAATTAGTATATCCCATAAAATTAGATGTTAATTTTTCTATGTTAAACCATTATTAATCTAATTCTCTATAAATTGGGAATCAAAATCCTCATTCGTGTGTACAAGAATACTACTACCTCCTGAAGTGATCTATATTGTTTTTCATCCCCACTTTTCATGATTTTTTTGTTAAAATGAATTTAATTTTTATATATTATATTTATTATATAATTATTTTTCTATAATTATAATATATTATCCTTATTATTACCTTCCGATCTATTAGAATATAATAATTTCGCTCCTACATACATATGGACTACCACCTCCATAAAGCGATGTGATTAATTTTTCATTTCTTTTTAATATGGATGGTAATAAGGATAAAATTAATAAATATTGATGATATAGTAAGGATTATGAAAATTTAAATTATTGTTAACCATTATTTCAATCCATCTATTAATATTTGGAAACATCACTCGTCTGTATGTACATACTACCATCTCCACAAAGTGATGTAATTCATTTTTATCACCTTTTTATATGAATAATTACAAAAGTGTATATGATGAATAAATATGATACTTATCTCATTATTATGATTCTATATATAGTTAAAACATGATCAAGGTGCAAGAACTGACACAATCAAACCAAAAGATGCTTGGCAAACAGACTTGCTTTCACTGAAATATTCATTTTAATAAATAAATAGCTAATAAAAGGATAATTTCATATTACGAAGGAATGATACATAGTTTGTTATTTATAAATATGATTCTATAATATATTTATAGTAAATATATATTTATTATATAAGAAATTTGAATGCGTATGGATTAATATAGGACTTGAGTTAAAGTTTTATGCTATAATCTCATTTCTTTTTGGGATTGTCTATGCTAAATTTCCATTTAGAGAAATTATATGTATCCTATCCTTTAAAAACAATAATTTTTCTTATAATATGGTTAGTTGAATAATTTTTATACATTAGTTCAATTTTCATACATTTGGTACATAAAATGATCGATAAGATGTTTTTAATGAGAAGTTGACCATATTTCCTTTTTGGCCGAAAACCATTTTTTTCATGTCCATTCAATTCAAAATTTTATCATGGATTTTTTTTACATATACATGAGACGTTTTAAAGGGGTAATTTTCATTATATTTTACTTTATTTACAAATTTTTTAATGTAATAGTTTAAAATAATTTTTTTTCTAAACAATCCATTATTTACTTTTTTGTTAAAGTGTGATAATAATGTTATGTTTTAGTGTATACGGTATGAATAGATTTTACCAAGTCCATGAAAATTATTTTATTTTAATATTAAAATATATATTTACATTATTATTAAAAATGAAAAAAATTCTCATTGTTTTGGGAATTTTTTGTTAAAAATTTATCAAAAGAAAATGATATTTTCTCATCTTTTCAAAGAATGTTCAAATGTTGTTTTAATGGTATTTTTTTCTATGTAAATATCATTTAAGTATTTTTATCATTCACAAGGGATATAATCATATGATACCATCCAATTTTTTTTCTCAATATATTTTATTGAGGATTATTTAAGGAATATTCTATGAAACATATTTCATTTCCATGGGTTAAATAATTTATGATTAACCCATTATGAAACCTATTTCTTTTCCACAAGTAATGATACGACGAAATGATTAAATATTTTTTGAAACCATTTTCCTTTAAAAAGGTTATTATATAATGACATAAATTTTTTTTTTTGAGATTTTGGTACACATATGTATGGTTTTAATTATGTGATGGGTGGGCCTATAATTATATATGCCTTTAATGCATTCGGTAAATACATATATCTCATGAGATAATAAGAACCAAAATGGGGAGTGAAACATTTTCAGTATGAGAATACGTACAATAATATAGTCTTATAAGTGAACATTTACTAACAAAATGATGTAATGAGGAGTGATCCCAATCCACTATGATAGTTTTGGTAGTGATACTCCACTAAAGAGATGATTTTCTATGCCTATTTGTATGCCAAAAACTTAGGTATTATTCTTATAATATGTTTTGATGGATCATGATTGATTATTAGTGATTCTAAACTATGATATATTATGTATTTTGATTGAAAAAAAACTTTTTATAACATTATTCATGATTAAATATAATTCAATGACTCGTTATGAATTTATTAATCCATGATCATGTTGTCATACCCTTATTCATATTCTCACTTATGATCATTGATTGATATATTTTATTATTTCCTTTACTAGCCATCTAAGATCACCCTTTCTTATGTATGATTTATCCATGTTTTGAAGAAAGGTTATAATTAGGGTATTTATGAGAAGTGTATTATGTAAGATGAACATTGTGAGATATTTTGATGATATTTCATGAAATAAGATGATCTTGTACTGAGTCTCCCTAGAAACTAAACCATTATGGTACTTCAGGGTATATTACATTAAAATTTATTTAATATTAAAATAAAAGAATGTAATATTTATGAATTTTATTCTAAGGAATTTATTTTTTGTATCATAGTAGGGTTTAATTATTTCTTCATATCAGGATTATTTAATTTTTTGAAACATATTTGGATAATTATATGTATAAGATAACATACTCAAGATTTAGTAAGGTTGAAATTATGTTATTTTCCTATAAAATACATCCCTATTTAGATTCCATCAAGTGAATGTGGACGTGGCATACATGAACCTAGGATTAATAACTCATAAAGGGATGTATTGGTTTTTAAATCAGTCATCATTAGTGCACAATGTGTGGTCCTAAGATTACACACCTAGCTAGACAGTCTTGGGGGTTACGCTTGGGTTTATTCACATTTTATATATGAGCTATTATTATTTATTTGAATAAAAAGTGACCATGAATTAACATTGTTAAACATAATGTGTCATAGAATTAAAATAAGATGGTATGATTTAGACATCCTATGGATGATTTTTCTGGATTAAATGATTACTCTATATGATTATTATTTCCCATACTATTCCTTTTGGTCTTTGTAAATGGATAAACCTAAGATGGATCTTGTTAATTTTGAATGTGATGAGGAGTGAAATGAACACCCCCTTTAGTAGAATATTGAAATAGGATCCATGATGTGAAATGTGGCAGTTAGATATTTAAAAAAAGTTGTCTATGTTTGATAGCATACAAGATACATAAAACTGAGCTTAAAGAAACCACAAACTATTATTATTTACGTATGACTATTATAACATAGTCATTGAATTAATGGGTATGAATATGATTAACTGAATTAAGAAATATAGATATTGATTTCAAACATAAAACTAATTTATTGATTAATTCTTATTAAATCAACAATAAATTTGAAGTAAAGTCAGTTTATTGTTCCAAAATATATTTTCTTCAAAAATGGTTGTAATCATTTTTTGAGCGAATATTATAATTATTTTCTATAAATTTTATAAATATTATTTTATAAAAAGGACATCATATTTTAAATCATAAAATAAAAATTATATTACTGTAAAATCTTGTTATTTTTATGAAAAATTTGATTTTTAGGGAATAGTGAATAATACAATTCTTTTGCAAAACTGTCTTATTTTTTTCATTAAAATGTCACCTAATGATTTAATTTTTTTTCTTAAAGTAAAAAAAATTATAAATAATGTAAATAATTACGTAATAATAAACATTAATCCTTATTTTGGTTTAAGTTCATTTTTGGTCTTAAAAATGCATTTTTTAAAAGGTGGTTTTATAACGTTTTATGGATTTAATTTTGAACCAATTTATGCAACTTCTATAATTTTAGTCATAAAAATAGATTTAATATTTATAAAATGGAGTTAATAAATTTATAAATAAGTACCATTTATTTTTTATTATTATTAATAGTAACCCTAGAAATTTTAGGGTTACCACAGTAAAGGTAAATTAGGTAGTTAAGGGTAAAAAATGACAAGGGATAAAAATATCTATAAAATATTTATTTATTTTATTGGATATGCTTTTTTCAAAATTTTATATCCAATATTGTAAAATGTGTTAATTTTTTTATTAGAATGGTTATATTATTTTGAGTGAATATTAAGTCAAAAATGTCACCCTCTTGCTTTTAATATGAACAAATATTTTTTGATAGGGAAAAAACATAAGTTTAGTTGTAAATTCTTATTAGAAAGATAAAATATTTTTTTATAAATAATATTTATTTGAAATTTTTAGGGATGAAATAATTACCATAAATTCTTTCA
Organism: Viscum album; assembly: GCA_963277665.1. Classification (NCBI taxonomy): domain Eukaryota; kingdom Viridiplantae; phylum Streptophyta; class Magnoliopsida; order Santalales; family Viscaceae; genus Viscum; species Viscum album. The sequence continues at coordinate 1,145,240,892 of OY728142.1, read as the reverse complement.
AAATACTAACATTGTTCTTGTGTAACTAGTAGAAAAATCTAGTAAATAAATTTTAAAACTCTCAAATTTATATTTTTTTGATAGAGCATTAGTGTATCATGAATTTTATAAATAAAAATAAGTTATTTGGAAATTGTAAATGTATTATATTCATATTTTATATTGTTTTAAATGTAAAATTAAATTAATTGTTATAAAAATTTCATTATTAATATTTTCTAATAAACAATAATTTTTTACCCATTTAGTGTAAAAAGTCTTGATATCGTGGTAAGTGTCGAAAGGGTTAATAGGGGGTTTAAAGTAAAATACAAGGGTGAAAAAATAACCTAAACTTGTAAAATTTTAATTTATGACAATATTTAGACTCATTCTCATCCTATATTCAAATTATATCAACTTGGATCCATTTTTACTTGAGAATTAATTTATATTAATTTAATAATTTAAGGAATTCCATGAATTCTGCTCCACTTTCATAAAAAGGGAACCTCATGTATTATTTTATTTACACATAAATATAAATTTTTTTAAGACAATCCATTTAAAAATACATTGATATCATTCCTACTCATGTTATAGAGGTCTTAGTTAAGGAACAATACCAACCATAGAAGGCTTAAGGTGCAAATCATAGGAAGTTTTCTGAAGAAGATGCATAACTTTTAAAAAAATGATTTTTTATTTCTTCTTATACATGATTAAAATATTATTATTACATTATTAAATAATAAAAGAGGTATCTTTCATATACTAATGTGTTTTTATTTTAATATCATATCCTATGCCCACAACCTTTCCCATTAAATAGGTAATAAAACCAGCATACGATGTACTACTGCCTTGTGATCTAATGAAATATGTTCTCCATCCTGAAATCTTACGGATGGTTATAATGATGTATTTAATTTATATATATGATATTAATTACATTACTATAATTCTATAAAGATAATATATTATCTATTTTCTTACCTTTCCATCCATTGAAAATTGATAACATTGTTTGGGAATACATGTGGATTATCACCTCCATGAAGAAATGTGATTAGTTTTTCATCATCATATCACATTGAATATATATATATATATATAATGTATTTAAATATATAATATGATATTTATTATATTATTATAAATCTTTAAAGATAAAAGAAGACATAATTTTCTTCTATCATGTTTGTTGAACAATTGAAACATTACACACGCATACATACAACCTATGGTATCCATGATTGAAACATAGTTAATTTCAATAACCATATTCAATGGTTGGTTTTATATTTATATTTACTGCATAAAAAAGGATAATTAAATATATATTATTATTTTTTATATGATGTAATAAGTACCTACTTGACCATGATCAATATACCAAAGTATTTTTGAAGTTATGAACCAAACAATATCATAATATAGGACATGGAATTAACCGATAATGTAATTAAAAATTTCATTGAAATAAATGGAATAAATTGTTTAATGATGAAATATTAAACCTTGTAAATTTTTTCAATAAAGAACATAAATGAAATTTGTTTGTTATACAGGATCTAAAGGATATACATAGAATGTCTAAAGTTGAGGTAAGGGAATTTATCCCAATTTCCATTCATTGAAGCATGGTTTAATGTTATGAACCTAATTTATTTTATATAGTGTATATGTTTCCCATTTTAGATGATATATCATGAATAATATTTACTTAAAGTTAATTTAAGTTTCATTTCAAATTATTTTCATCCAAGGGGATTTGAATTAAAAGTAACCAAGTGGTAAGGGTCTTATAACTCAATTTTCGTTCATTTGATTTTATCACTACATAAATAAGTATATTATGTCAGGATTATGTGTGAAATGATTTTTTTATTTATGATATATTTCAACTTTTTTAGTGGATTTAAAACTATTACATATAACACTATATTGATTAAGTCTCAATTCAATGATCTGATCTTGGTAAGAGTTATTCATATAATATCTTCTCTCTTTGGGATATAGGTTCATGTTATAAAGCTATATTATTTATATTGTTTAGATAATTACCCTTTTACCATGTTATAACATTAATATAATTAATATCATGATAATTAATGTTTTATTTGATGTTATTCTTTAATGGGGGTTATGATTCAAATGTTACCAAAGTTGTAAGAGGTTTATGTTTTATTCCCATTTTAGTTGGGATTATTTATAATTTCATTTCATTTAAGAAAATTATATGATCATTATTTTATTAAAAAATATTATTTTTATTATCTTCTTGTTGTTTTTGGTATTTTTATGTTTTAGTACTATTTTCATCTCTTTGATACTTTAAATGGTCCAAAAAATCATTTCTAGAAAATCTAATCTTATATCTCCTCTTTAAATTAGTAAACATTTTTCTATCATATCCATATTTTCTAAAATGTTTTTTTAAAAAATTGAAAATTTTTAAATTATTTTTTAAATTAATTTTTACCCATGATTGAATTTTTATAAAAATATTAATAAAAATCAAATTTTTTTCTAAATAAAGTACTTTTTTTGAGGTAAGAATAAAATATTTGATTTAACAATCACAACATGAATAAAATCTCCCACTATTAGGAACATTAAATTATTTAATTATTCCTCTACAAATTTCCATATATATTTTCAAAGAAAATAATTTTCCTCAAATTATAGAATATTTTATTCTGTTAATCTTATTTTTAAACTAGAATGTGTGTTTTCATCAAGAATGTTTTTAATGACATTTCAATGGCATTTATATTCATCAAGAAACAATAAACCTTGATGTTATTTTTGATTTCCTTGGGATATTTATTAATGATACCATCCTAATTATTTTTCTAGATAGAATATGATTTTTTCAAAGATATTTTCATGGAATCCATTTCTTTACCATAGGTTAATCTAGGTAAGAAAGGAGTAATGGTTGTTTCTTTGAGTATTGTGATGAAATAAAAGATTTATATACACTATTTATGTTATGGTTCTTGTAAATTGTTTATGATAATGGGTGAGGTTGATATATCTCTTGATGATATGTAATCCCAATATAGCTTATGATAATGGATGATCCTAATATAGCTCTACAAATCATTGAATAATGACTATGTTTTTTAGAGAATTATGTTGAATGTCAATAGTAATAGTTATTACAATTGTAAGGGATATTATAAGGGTTATATGAAGATAATGTTATTAGATTCCAACATATTTGTTTATTCTCTCTATGAGTTTTAATGGTTCCTCTGATCAATATTGATATCACATGGATCATGATTATTTATTACTAGGACTCTTTCCTTTGTTAAATATTTATTTTATGACTCATATACTATTATCTATGTTTTGATAGGAAAATATTCTCTTATATTTCTCTCATAAACATTGATTATGTTATTATACCCATATTTTCATTTTATTCTCACTGGTAACATTTAATTGTTAATACTTTTTTTATAATTACTGAGCATTTGATCTCACCCTTCTTATATTTCCTTTCCCCTAGTTTGTGAAGAATTGTTTTAGGTATGTTATTCCTTAGAAAGATTCCAAATGTAAATAAATTAATATAGGATGGGATAGATTTTTATGAAATGGTTTTTATCTATCCAAGTTTTTATGTAATAGTTTTCTCATATTCTATGAAAATCTAATCCTAAAGTTCTATTAGGTATGTAAGAGATCAAATATTTTAGTTTAATTTAATATTTTTGGATGGATAAAACTATTTTAGGTGTATCGATATCAAATCTATAAATTAAAAGATCGTGTTTTTATTATTCAAACCAAAAGCGGGGGTGCATGTATATTATAGTTAGTATAATAGGAGGGTTTAGATAATTTTTTATATTAAGATTATTTCAATATGAGGCTATTATAATATTTATGGATACTATCATGGATTTATAAGTATAAGGTTTATCATATGATGAAAGGAATAAATACAAAATTTTAGGTTTGGTTGATGGGAATTTAAGATGTTTAAGATTATTTTTGGAGATATTTATGGTTATACAATCCTCAGATTCAATATATATTTTAGTGAAAATGTTATTTTATGATTACTTATTTAATATTATTTGGAAATAAGTTTAAAGTTATTAATAATATTTAGGGTTTATATGAAATTTTATATTGAGGTAACTATGAGTTATTACATTTTGAGGAAATATTTTTTATCATATAGTTAACCATGGAATTGAAAAGGTATTTTTTGATTATGATATTTTATTATAAGTTCATTATTTTGAGAAATTATAAAAATTAGGTAAATTGAAATACATATGGATAAGATGGTATTATTATTTTATGAATAACGGTAGAATTATATTTTTTAAGAAAATCTATTTTTAATATGGATTCACTGTGTTTTAGGATATCTATGGAAATTATTATAATATTTTTGAGAATATATGATTAAGGTATATAGATTTTTTAGGATATTTCTTCACGAGTGACTAATATTGATTGGAGATGAAATCTTAATTAATATCGGAATAATATATGATCAAATCCATATAATATTTTTGATTTTAACTTATTTAGAAATATTCCAAATAATTTTATGGACAATTAATTATCTAATGATTTAAGTTAAACTTTGGGTGTTATTGTTTCCATTTTGAAGATTAATGTTTTATTTATTCATATGAAGGTTTGTTAATTTTAAATATTATCTTATATTATGATATATTTTTTTATTTTGATAATATACAATGATAATTGGAATATCATGTAATCCTTTTGGTGATCATATGGTTCGTCAAAAGTTTACTTTAGTTTTTTCCTCAGAAAAAATTCATCTTGAATATTCATTGTTTGGAGAAAAATATGATTTTGTAGTGGAAATTGATTAAAGGATGAAATTGAAATTTTTATGTTTGTATATTTCCTAATGTTATTAGTTTATACGGTAATGTAATTCCGAAAATATTTAAAATTTTTTTTTAAATAAAAATGTTATCTTACTACCATAATTTCTAAGAAATCGATGGTCTTTTTTCACAACACATTGATATATGGGTTTTTGGACATTGAATCTCTCATGATAATTAAATTTATTATGATGAATGATCTCTATCAATATCCATAATTAATTTTAAATTATATTTTCCATCAATTTATATATTTCCACTTCCCACTAATATTCTCCTATTTTTAATCCTAATATATTTTACTCTATGTAACCCTCTAACTTCCCTTTTCATATTTTTGAAAAGAATTTTTATTAACCCTTTTTTATGTTGCAGGTTTTCAACAAATTTATTTTAAAATTTTTGATCTCACATTCAATTTGTGTGGATGTAATTTATTAAATTAGGGGTTAATTTAAAACATTTACATTTTAAAAAATAAAATTACATTTGACAGCGTACAAGATACGCTACACCGAGATTAATCGAACCATAGAATACTTTATTTAAATATGACGGTTAAAACCTAGCAGTTTAATTAGAGGGTTTGAATAGGATGAACAAAATTATGATATATATATATATATAATTTATTGTTATAGATCAATATTAATTTAATGATTAATTCTTATAAAATAAGAACTCAATTTTTAGTAAATTCATTTTATACTCCAAAAATTGGTTTTCTTGAAAAATTATTTTCATTTATTTTTTTAGTTAATATTATAATAAATTTTTAGATATTATATATATTACATTATACAAATATTTTATCAATTTTTAAAGAAAAATATAAAAATTATCTTAGGTTAATATTTTAAGATTTTTTTTTGAAAATATTGATTTTTTCTGTGAATTGTGAAAAATATTGATTTTTTAAAAAACGTGAACTATTTTCCTAAAAAATTAATTGAATGATTTAAATATGATATTAGAGTTACTTTAATATTCCATTAATTATATATAATATAATTAATAATAAATGAATCATTTTTATACCTAATTTAAGTATAAGTTTACTTTTGGGCTTTGAAACACATTTATCTAAAAACTACTTTTCACTGTGTTTTACAGATCTAATTTTAAATTAATTTATTAAACTTTAAGAAATTGAACATTGGAAGTAGATTTAATATTTTCAATCAAGGGTTTTAATGATTTTTAAACATTTTTCATTTATTTTTGGTCATTTTGAGTAGTAACCATAGTAAATTTTTTGTTTCCACGGTAAAGGTTGATCTGGTAATTAAGGTTAAACGTAAAGTTATAAGGCCTAAAAATCTCTATAAAACATGTATTTATTTAATTTAAAAAGGGGTTTTATGAATTTTTATCCAATATTATAAAACATGGATATTTATAGTGACTTAAATTTTCTTATTACATTTATATTATTTTAAGTAAATGTAAAGTAAAAAATGTCACACTCCAACTTTTAATATCAATATTATTTTATTACAAGGAAAAAATAGATTAGGTTTTATTATAATTGGGTTTTAAGGATAATTAATTTCGTATCATTGTAATTTTTTTTAATTTATAGTGATGAAAAAATTAAAATAAATTTTCACACAACTCTAACATGGTGCTAGTTCAAGTACGAGAAAAATCAAGTAAATAATTTTAAAAACTATAGAAGTTATATTTTATTTTCCCAAAAATTTATGGACAAAAATAAATAATTAGAGAAGTTTTAATGGATTATATTCTAATTAGGTTTCATTCATATTTGTTCCAACGTAAAATTAAATTAATAGTGCCAAAAATGACATTATTAATATTTTATAATAAATAATTTTTTATTAAATGACTTAAAAATCCTAAAAAAACTATCTTTCTCCTAATGAATGATATTTGGTTGAAAATATCAAACATGGTATATTAATGGGATAATTTTTCTTTAATAGTAACTTTCTTGACTCCTTTTGTATAAAAATCCATTATATAGTGTTCTAGAGATTTTATTTTTTGTAGAATACCAACTATAGAGGGCTTATGTTTTAAAGCAGATGAGGTTGCCTCAAGAAGAGGTATAACTTTTAACTAAATGTATTTTTATTTTATTTAATCTTATAACTCCTTAAAATAATCTTTGACCATGATAAAATAATAAAAAAGTATATATTAATTATATTATATTTTTTGGTAATGGAATATCCTATATCCTTATCCTCTTCTATAAAATGAAAAACAAAACTGTCATTCGACGAACTACCACCTCTTGAACCAGGGGAACTCGTTTTCCACCACAACCTCTCATGGATAGTTATATTGATGGATTTGAATTATATATATTATATTCATGATATAATTATCATTATATAAATATTATATATCATCTATTTTCTTACCTCTCCATCCAATGAAAAATGATAACGTCGTGCAAGTTTGCATATTGATTACCACCTCCATGAAGCAATGTGTTTTTTCATCACCAAATCACATGGATGATATATATAATGTATTTAAATAAATAAAATGATATTTTTGTTATAATAATAAATTTTAAATATAAAATTATATATAACTGCATTCCATCATGGCCATCCAAAAATAAAAACTTTACTCATGTTAAATAATGCCTCACCATCGCTATGATTGTAATGTAGTTTAATTTAAAAAAAAATTATTAATGGTTGCTTTTCAATGTATAATTAATGTATCAAAATGATTATTATTTTAATATTATATTTCTCTATATAAAGAAATAATTACCACTTTAACCACATTCAAGTTATTGATGTCATTTTGATGTTATATATAGAACATCCTCAAAATACCCTATATGTTCTTAGCCGATTAATAAAATAAGTGTTTCATTTAAATAAATGGATTAAATGGTTTAATTATTAAGGATTAAACCTGGTTATTATTTTTAATAGATTTAATATTTGGTAAATGTTTATTACATAAGAGATAAAGGATATACATAGTTTATTTGGACTTTATGTAATGTATTTCATCTCAATTTCCCTTTATTGAGGCATGTTTTAATGTTATGCACATAATTTAGTTTATATAGTGTATATATTTCCCCATTAACATTTTATATCACGAATCCTCCATACTTAATGGTATTTTATGTTTTAATTCAAATTATTTTCATCTAATGGAATTTAACTTGAAAGTTACCATGTGGAAAGGGTTTCATAACCCAATTTTATTTCATTAGGTTATAACCCTTATTAATTTATTATATTATGTAAATATTATGTATGAAATTTAATTTTATTGATTTTTTTAGAATTTAAATTTTTTACACCAAATTTCTCAATTGATTGACTCTTAATTCAATGATATGATAATTTTAAGGGTTATTCTCATCAAATTTAATTACATTGGGAAATATGTTTATTTTGTAAACAAATATTTTTTATAACATGTATAAACATACATATTGAAATGTTATATCATGAATATTTTAATGATCATGATATTTAAAGTTTCATTTGTTGTTATTCTTTAATGGGTCTTATGATTGAAAAGTTATCAAAGTTGTAAGAGGTTTATGTTTCTAACCCATTATTATTGAGATTGTTTATTCTTTAATTTAAATTGAGGAAATTATATGATACTTATTTCATAAAACCATTTCATTTTTTTCTCCTTTGAATATTTATGAAATTTTGAAGTATTGCCACAATTTGCCTCTCTTTGGTACTCAAAATGGTTCAGAAAATGTCTTCATGAAAATCTAATATTATTTCTTCTCTTTCAGTCAAAAATACCTTTTTTACATGTCTAGGTTTTCTATAATGTTTTCAAAAAATGTTTTGACTATTTTTCAATGATTTTTTAAATACATTTTTACCCATGTTTTAATTTTTTTCAAAAATTTTACAAAGAATATTGTTATCTTTTTCTGAAGAAGGTAATTTTTATTAGAGGTAGGAAAAAAATATTTCTAATAATAATTAGGAAATTAAAAAAAAGTTAACTCTATCATGACCACTCAATTCATTGAATAACCCATTAAAACTTTCCATATTTCTTTTCAGAAAAAATACTTTTATTAATATTATAGAAATTTCTAGTCTATAAAAGTTATTTTTAAAGGGGAAAGGATATTTTCATCATGAATGTTTTTAATTATATTTCAATGGTATTTATATTCATCAAAGAAAAAAAACCTGATGTAACTTATGCTCCACTAGGGATATTTTTTAATGATAGCATCCTATTTCTTTATCTAAATGAAATATAATTTTTCTAAAGAGATTATTATGAAAATATTTTATTTTCCATGGATTAATAAAGGGATGATATGAATAATGGTTTATTCTATGTGTTATATGATTAGATGAAACATTTATATATTGTATTCATGTTATGGATCTTGGAAATTTTTTATGATAATGGGTGACCTTGATATATTTCATTATGATGGGTGAGCCTGATATAGCTCATAATGATAGGTGAGCCCGATATTTCTCACCAAGAGATTGGGTAATGATTACTTTATATGGATAATTGTATTGGTTGTCAATTATAATGGTTATTTCAATTATAATGGTTCTTGTAAGGGTTCTATTAATACAATGTTCTATAATACCAATACATTTTATTTGTTCTTTCAATTAGTTTTAAATGGTTCCATTGATTATGATTGATATCACATGGATTATTATTATTGACACCTATGAATCTTTCCTTTGTTAAAGTGTTATTACATGTCTCAGGTTTTATAATTTGTGTTTTAATAGGTATAAATTCTCTTATTTTGTTCTTATGAACTTTAATTATGACAATACAACCTTATACTCATCCTATGCTCACTGATTACATTAAAATTTTAATTCTTATGTTTACCATTACTGAGAATTTGATCTCACACTTATTATGTTTTTTCCTATGTTGTGAATGATGGTTTTTAGTATGTTATTCCTAATAATTTCACTAGATGTGAAGAACTTAGTGGGAGAAGACATATTTTTTATGAACTAGATTATTATGTATCCAAGTTGTTATGTAATATTTTATCCTAATCCTATAAAACTATAAACCTAAAAATTACTTGGATGTGTAAGTGATATAAAATTTTTGTTTGATTTTATATGTTTTGAATTGTAAAAATTTGGTTAGGTTTAAGAGTATCTAATACAGAAATGTAAAGATTATGCTTTTAGCATCGGATTTGGGAGTGTTGGTCCATAGATGTTAAATTAAATATTATAGTTATGCTCTAAAATATCTCTAAAAATATTAATGGTTACATGGATAAAAATAAACATACAAATTTCCAAAGGAAGGGACAACTCACTATTGAGTCTTTTATGTAGAAAAATCCACCTTCATTTAGTGGTTCTTTAGATCAACCTATTTATGATCATTAGATAAATTCTATAGAAAATATATTATTTGTTATCTAATGATTAGATCATGAAAAGGTTATTTATCCATGTATTGTTCCGAAGTTAAATATAATTAAAGGAGGAATCTTATCAAGAACACAAGAAAAGAGGATGAAATTGACTCTATGAAATGGGAAGTCTGAAAATCTGTTTTTCAATATGTATTTTCCAAAAAATATCTAAATATAATTGGTAATGGAATTATTGAAACTGAAACAGAAGGATGATGAGTCCCCCAATACCTGTGATGAAAATTTCACAAGACTTACAAGGAATGTTTTATGTTTTTTCATCGAACCGAAAAGAAAAATTGATCCATTCATTATTTTATAGAGAAAAATTCTTTAAAAGAAATTGGGTATAAGATAAATTGATACCTATGGATAAATATTTTTATGTTATTACAATATATAAATATAATTTATAGACCCTTAATTTTATCATGGTATTGGGAGAAAAGAGAGCAATGGTATTTTAAGGAAATTATAATAACAAAACCCATGGGGAAGAAAATTTGTTTTCCTTATTGTAAGAATTATGGAAGGAAGGATGGAGGAAATAAACTTATGGGTATGGTAAATGTTTTAACTGTGGAAACTAAGTCCATTAATAAATATAATTCCAAAGTGATGTGTAGTATAAGGCCCCAGCCTTAAACCTTACTTAAAATTGAATTAAATGAATAATTCACATTGCGGATCTTTTCAGGTTTAGAGTTTTAGAGAATTAGGACATAACTATTACATCTCAAAAGATTACAAAGTAGTCTCTTCTACTAAATTTCTATAAAATAAAAACTCTTAAAAAGAAACATGTCTAGTATCATTTTTTAGGTAGCATGACTTTCCCTTGATCCCATCCTTGACCCTATTCCACGCTAAGTCCTGTGAAAAACATTTCAAAAACTTGGGATGAGCATAAAAACTCAGTAAGGGATACACAAAGAATAAAAACTGTTAGTTTATCAAAACAAAAAGTAAACCATGTATACTTTATCAAGGTAATACTTTTCACCTTTATGAAGTAGTAAAAACTCTTCACTGAATAAAATATCATTACTTACCTTTTTTGTAACCAAAGGATTACCATAAAACCCCTATAAAGAACACATAACATATAAAGGTAACTTGGGACATAAACATACTTAAGTGGAATAACCATTAGGTCGACTTCCACACATATCACTTAATGGAATAGCCATACGGACAATTTCCATACATACTTAATTGAATAGCCATACGGCCGACTTCCATACCCAATGCATTGGAGGTTATAACGTAACCACCCATCCTGGTATTCATGGCACCACCCGTCATATGGTTTATCACGTAACCACCCGTCAAATTTCCAAGTACCAATATAAAATCATAAAAAATAAAACCAATATAAAGGAATGATAACATTTCCACATTTCAATCACAATATATAATAATAGAATCCTTTATCAAAACCATTTTCAATACCAAAATACATAAAAGAGTATATGGTATTTATTTCATTTTAAAAACATAACGGCTTGTTGAGGAATCCAAAGACCAAATAATACTCGCGGCGGCGGAAAAGGTCGTTGTCACCGCGTACGTTAAAAAAAACATTCCTTTTTTCCGTTTAGTAAAACGCTTCGTAGAAAAAGATTCCTTTTATATAAAATTAAAATTCAAAGGGTTTATACACCGTATAAAAGAAATTTGTGTATAAAACGAAATATGCCTCAATGAAAGGAGATTGAGATGAAGTCCCTTACAAAGATGGTATCCTTGGTTTAAGGATAAATCAATTGAATAATTATGTGTGACAAACGAATACACCAAATATAAGTGGATATTAAGTGTAAAACAATTAGAGGTTATTCACACATATTTATAGAACGACATATTCAAGGAGTTCAAGTTTATCCCAAAGAATCAAATTTGGGCTAAGAAGTTCCCTTGCAAAAATTTGACAGCCTAACAGCGTCACTTCAGAAATTCAGAAAACGAGTTGATAAGAGATAAAAAGGGAATCTCATCACTTTGACATAAAATTTACATCAATCAGGATATAGAAGAACATATCCCAACATAATAGTATGTGAATTAAAAGACATGACAAACGAAGTCTTTTAAAAAGAGGAGGGTGAAAGGTTCCCTTACCGACTTGGGTAACTTTCGAAAAGTACACCCCATTGAAGAAGTGTCATACAATGAATATGTAAATACACATAAATAGAATTTTATTACAAAAGGAGTGTAATAGTGGGCGGTACATAAAACACTCAATGGAAATTGTGGCAAATGTAGCATAAATCTCACGGGAACAAAAGTGAGAAAAAAAATCTCTTACGAAAACTCGGCAGCCTAACGGCGCCACTTAAAACATCCAAAATGGATTGATGAGAGAGAATAGGGTCTATCATCACATGAACATAAAAATTAAAGTAAATTTAATATAAAATATCATCCCAATAACAAGAAAGATGAGCTTTAAAAGGAATGACATAAAAGTGTGTACTTAAAAAGAAAGAGAGGTGTAGGATCCCTTACCTCGGGTCCGACTTGACTCGATCGTTCTTTAACGTCCTGAAGAATAAACTTGAGTTAATTTATACTTGATTAAGAACCTTTTTAGAGTTAATTATTCCTTTTATATCACTTATTTCCATGTTATAAACATTATGTAACCATTTAAGTTAATAATGTTTGTTTTGTCGATATTTGGTTCTTAAGTCGAAAGTGGACTTCTTACAATTACATGTTGTTCGTGTGGTCAAAGGTTCGTTATATCCATAATAAAATTCCTGATTTGGATATCATATATATCATATATATCCAGCATATACATGTATTTATAATATTACATAATCATTTAGAGGTAAGAAATGAAATGCACCGTTCATGGAGACGGTAAGCCGTACGTACGCATGAACGCTATTTTCATTTCATTGTCATATTAATGGAATTAAAAATAAATGACAGGTATGTATATTTTAATTCCATAATTATATTCATCATTTAAGTATATCATTCATTATATATATCCATTATATACATGTACTTTTAATAGTACATTACATTTGGGGATAAGAAATGAAATGTACCATTCATGGAGACGGTAAGCCGTACGTACGCATGAACACTACTTTCATTTCTATCTCATAATTTAATGGAAAGAAATAATAATGACATAGAGGTGTATTATAATTCCAGTATAATATCATATATAATTACTTTAAATCCATCCTTTACACGTCCCACATATGGAATTAACAAATCACATCACTTTGAGGGGGCGGTAGTCCGCACTTCCTTAAATGAAGATATCGTGTTTACCCATAATGGAAACCATAAAGGTATGCCCAAAATGAAAAATAAAGAAGCTTAAGGAAAACATAAACATATTATATATCATATATAAATATAGTGTCATCATAATGGCCACCTTTGAAGGAGTTAAAAGAATGTTGAACAATCATCGTTTCGGGAGGCAAAAATTCACCATCCACAGAAACAGTATGTTCTTTAACCATTAGATGTATGTGTGTGTAAGTGTAGCTCGAATAAATCTTATAACAACATCCTAGTATGTTGAATATACTGGTGTTGTTACAAAAGAAGTAAATAAAAAGAGTTTAGGGGGTTGGAGAAGCAAAATGAAACAAATGAACAAGAGAGAATGAATTACCTTTAAAAGTGTAACTCCTTTTGATTTCAGCCTAAAGGCATCATTTGAAAAGATTCTGCCCAAAGGGAATCCACTAGGATTGGTAGAGGGATGTTTAGAGAGTAAATGGGCAGGGGTTGGCTGAGCCAAAGGCTTTAGGAGTGTGTGAAATGAGGTAGAGTTGGGGGCCTTTTATAAGAGGAGAGGAGGGGAACTTTTGGAATGTAAAGAAACATTACTTTATTTGAAAATGTGTTTCGGTTTTAAAAGGTCACACATTGATATAATTCGCGTATAAGGTGATAAGGGTTCGAAATCCGCCCATCCAATAAGTTTTGGACATGTGTAGTTCATAGATTTTACATTATCTTTCCATTTTATTTAAATCGTCAAATAATGATGTCATCGCTGCATCATTATTATGTCATAAATAATTTAATTTATTTAATGTCTAAAAATTATAAAAAAATTACTATGATGTAGGAAATCATTTTATATTTCTAAGGAATATTTATAATAAAAAATCTGACTTGTATAACCCCATTAAAAAATTGTTTTAGTTAAAACTCTCATGTGTGTGTCATTTTTACTTTAACATCAAATAAAAAGTTATTTATGTCATTTACCAACCAAAGTGGCTCTATGGGGTCCCCAAGTTGACCCATGGCTTTTCTTGGTCGTCCATGACACATCCAATAAGGGTAGGACATGTGTCAAGTTATTTTCATTTTATTATAATATCATTTTTTCCTTAAATTGCACTAATTACCTCTAACCGCGATTAAAAACTGAATAAGTTACTATTCACCAAAAAAATATTTTTATCTCATTGAACCAAATTTTACTTCTTATTGACAACCATGTATGTCGGATTTTTGAAATTCAAAACACAAAAGTGGTAAAATTTCATTTAAACGAAAAATTAGTTTTTATAAGTACCACTTAGTGGTTTCACTGTTCATCAAAAATTGAAGTTTTTCAGAAAAATACCAAAAATTAACCCTAAGATATATTTGATATTACAAATTCAAAAATGAAGTCCATTTTAAAAAATTCTCAACATATAAGTTGCATTAATTAATTTAATAATTAATTCCCGCTGTCATAGTAAATAGCGTGTTTTTATGAAACAATAAGTATCAAAAGATTGACACTAGTTTAAGTCCAATTTCAAAGTGAAATTAATTCCAACGGCCACTATTGGATTTAATGGTAAAAATATTTTCTAATTTCACTTTAAAAAAAATTCAAAAAAATATAAATAAATTAGATTAAAAAGAGGTTTTGAATTAAAATACAACATTTTACACTATTCATTAAAAAATGAACTTTATCAGAAAAATACCAAAAATTTACATAAAGTAAAATTTGATGTCCCAATTCTAAAGAAGAGTTTTATTTGGTCCAAAAGAATGTATAAGAGTGATGAGAACTATATTTAATGACAGTTCGCCATCAAAAGGCGATAAGTGAACCTTTTGTGAAAACTAGGGCTTATACACCTAAAATTGAATTCTTTCCGTATTTTAAGCCTTTAGCTTTTATTGGATAAATTTAAAAAAATTAAAAAACATATATAATCATATTTTAGTTATTTCTATCAATTCCCTCCAATACAACGGCTACATGTTAACTACCATTTAAAATAATATTATTTTATTATTAGAGTGCAACGTAAGATTCTCAAGAAACTCGTTGTTGCGTATTGGGTACGCCATCGAGCATAACATCCCCTTTAAAGTAATATTAATATTTGATTCACAAATATGAATAAATATAAAGATGTCATATTCTTTATTTACCTAGGGTGTTACATCCTTCCCCCCTTTTGGGAATTGCATCCTCACAATTTTTAAAATTAGGCTTGGAAACATCCTTGAAAGTCCCACATCCGAAGAAGAGTCGGTAAAACAATCACTTTAAAATAAAGAAAGATAAGTACAAAGGTCACCCGAGTTAACCCATACTAGGATTCCATGTAGAAAAACATGGACATGGAGGAGAAAACATAGGGTCATGTTCTGATGGAGAGTGATAGAAAACATGTTTAGGAGAAAGTTAACAATAAGAAAATCACAAACTTGTGATGGGTTAAACGGTGTTGGGTTCCCCAGTAGGAAAAGTTAATAGAAAACATTTTTGTTTTATGTTACTTTTTATTGAGGAATTTATTCATAAGGAAACATAATCACTTATCATGTTGACTCCCAACTTTTATTATATTCCTTACACAAACTCATATTTTCTCCAAAAGACGAGTATTTAGGGAGACTTGTTCACATTAAGAGTACTAAAATCAACTTCTAGAGAATCACCTAATCCACCAAAGAGAACTATATACATCCCATGTCTTTAGGCTTTAACCAAAACCAAAACAAAAAAGGTTAGTACAAGGTCAGATAATCCAGAAAAGGATAACCCTTTATAAAAAGAAAATCTATTCTTAATCTCCAAAATTTGTCCAACAAAACCCAAAGATCAACGAGAACCATTTTATAATCAATTTTTCCATAAAATTCCTCAAAGTAAACCAATATAAGATTGAAACCCAAACATTTGAAGGATTTAGTCACATAGTCTTCCAAGTTAAATCGTAACATTTATCTCCATTCAAAATCAGTTGCTCTTAAAGTCTCCCATTGAAAAGTAATTATCTTAATCACATATCCTCCAGGATAGGTTAAACATTTTCATAAATAACCCAAAATCAACTTACTCTTAATTCATAAAATCATATAACTAAAAAGAATCAGTCAAACTAACCAGGGACTTCACGTAGTCCAGTGGTAGGTGATAAATACCAGTCGCACTTTGGTTGTGGGTTCGATTCCCGCAGCTCTGTCCGACGCAACGGGTTGTCACACGGTATGCGTTTTGTCCTTTTTCCAAAACTATATAATTCTTAAATCATTCCCCAAAAAGGGATAAAATCATCAAAAATAACCATAACATAATTTAACCTCAATTTTATCTCATGCCTTTCACTTCAATCATAACATATAGTAACCCATAATTACCTCGAAAGTAAGGATCATATAAACCCAAATGGTTCTTTATAACTATGTCCACAAAAGAAAAGATAACTATTCCATGAATAAAATTTGCCTATATTAAACATCAGGGTTACACATAATATAAAAAGTCTTCTAATGTAACCCCCTCATCAAAAGAGACTTAATACTCTTAAGAATTTCACCATAACTCTTGAAGCCCTTATATGTTGACATCTTACTCATTCAACATTCTTCATGATCCATTAACCATTCCTTTCCAACTTATTCCGAAATACCTCTTTCCTACAAAAAAATCATGAATCATATCCTAAGATTCCAAAATAGGAAAACAATAGTCATGAAATAATACATACCTTTGATTGGTCATTGTCATTTTCTTCATCCTCAATTGAAATGGAATTAGGTATTGGTAAAAGAAAATTTGTACACTCTTGGTGATCCCATTCACGAAATTTCTTCATAGGACATGTGTTTGCATAATGACCATGCACACCACATTTAAAACATTCAATTGATCCCTCAGAAAGAACTTCTTTCCCTTTCCTTGAGTCAACTGGATGATTCATTTTTCCATTGCAGGTTCTTGCTTTAGGACCTTCATTTTCACATCTATAGCATATTTCTGTCCCTTTGAAACATTTTCCTAGGTGTTTTTTTCCACATCTTTGACACATAGGTTTTTGAAGACACTTACCTTTATTATTATTACCTGTAGTTTCGTAGGGATTTGTTTCTCGCATATATGATGCCTTATAGAAATCACCAAGGTTTAGGTGGTCAATCATAACTCCAGATTGTTGGTTGAGGATAAACACAAGAGTTCTCATTACATCTCCCATATCATTCAGTTGCTCGCTCAGAAAACTGTCACAGTTTCCTTCACATCCACTGTTACCTTGGTGCCTGCTAGATCCAGCCATTAACTAAAACCAAAAAGGTCAGTGTGAGTATATCAACAAAACCATCATGCACTAATGAGGAATATAAACACTAAGATATACTTTCTCATTCACTTTATCTAAAACTAGGACTCTTTCTGAAATCCTAACCATTATGGTAATGTCACTTATGCTTAAAGAATACCCTAACCTCTAAAGTTATCTAAACCGACCTTTGATACCAACTATAAGGCCCCAGCCTTAAAACTTACTTAAAATTGAATTAAATGAATAATTCACATTGAGGACCTTTTAAGGTTTAGAGTTTTAGAGAATTAGGACATAACTATTACATCTCAAAAGATTACAAAGTAGTATCTTCTACTAAATTTCCATAAAATAAAAACTCTTAAAAAGAAACATGTCTAGTTTCATGTTTTAGGTAGCATGACTTTCCCTTGATCCCATCCTTGACCCTATTCCATGCTAAGTCCTGTGAAAAACATTTCAAAAACTTGGGATGAGCATAAAAACTCAGTAAAGGATACACAAAGAATAAAAACTGTTAGTTTATCAAAACAAAAAGTAAACCATGTATACTTTATCAAGGTAATACTTTTCACCTTTATGAAGTAGTAAAAACTCTTCACTGGATAAAATATCATTACATACCTTTTTGTAACCAAAGGATTACCATAAAACCCATATAAAGAACACATAACATATATAAAGGTAACATGGGACATAAACATACTTAAGTGGAATAACCATTAGGTCGACTTCCACACATATCACTTAATGGAATAGCCATACGGCCAATTTCCATTCATACATAATGGAATAGCCATACGGCCGACTTCCATACCCAATGCATTAGAGGTTATAATGTAACCACCCATCCTGGAATTCACAGCACCACCCTTCATATGGTTTATCACGTAACCACCCGTCAAATGTCCAAGTACCAATATAAAATCATAAAACATAAAACCAATATAAAGGAATGATAAAATTTCCACATTTCAATCACAATATATCATAATAGAATCATTTATCAAAAAAAATTTCAATACCAAAATACATAAAAGAGTATATGGTATTTATTTCATTTTAAAAACATAACGGCTTGTTGAGGAAGCCAAAGACAAAATAATACTCGCGGCGGTGGAAAAGGTCGTTGTCACCGCATACGTTAAAAAAACATTCCTTTTTGTCGTTTAGTAAAATGCTTCGTAGAAAAAGATTCCTTTTGTATAAAAGTAAAAGTCAAAGGGTTTATACACCATATAAAATAAAGTTGTGTATAAAATGAAATATGCCTCAATGAAAGGAGATTGAGATGAAGTCCCTTATAAAGATGGTATCCTTGGTTTAAGGATAAATCAATTGCATAATTATGTGTGAAAAACGAATACACCAAATATAAGTGGATATTAAGTGTAAAACAATCAGAGGTTATTCACACATATTAATAGAATGATATATTCAAGGAGTACAAGTTTATCCCAAAGAATCAAATTTGGGCTAAGAAGTTCCCTTGCAAAAATTTGACAGCCTAACGGCGTCACTTCAAAAATTCATAAAATGAGTTGATGAGAGATAAAAAGGGAATCTCATCACTTGGACATAAAATTTACATCAATCAGGATATATAAGAACATATCCCAACATAATAGTATGTGAATTAAAAGACATAACAAAGGAAGTATTTTAAAAAGAGGAGGGTGAAAGGTTCCCTTACCGACTTGGGTAACTTTCGAAAAGTACACCCCATTGAAGAAGTGTCATAAAGTGAATATGTAAATACCCATAAATGGAATTATATTACAAAAGGAGTGTAATATTGGGAAGTACATAAACCACTCAATGGAAATTGTGGCAAATGTAGCATAAATCTCACGGGAATAAAAGTGAGATGAAAAATCTCTTTTGAAAACTCGACAGCCTAACGACGCCACTTAAAACTTCCAAAATGGATTGATGAGAGAGAATAGGGTCTCTCATCACATGAACATAAAAATTACAGTAAATGTAATATAAAATATCATCCCAATAACAAGAAAGATTATCTTTAAAAGGAATGACATAAAAGTGTGTACTTAAAAAGAAAGAGAGGAGTAGGATCCCTTACATCGGGTCCGCCTTGACTCGATCGTTCTTTAACGTCCTGAATAATAAACATGAGTTAATTTCTACTTGATTAAGAACCTTTTTAGAGTTCATTATTCCTTTTATATCAATTATTTCCATGTTATAAACATTATGTAACCATTTAGGTTAATAATGTTTGTTTTGTCGATATTTGGTTCTTAAGTCGAAAGTGGACTTCTTACAATTACATGTTGTTCGTGTGGTAAAAGTTTCTTTATATCCAGAATGACATTACTGATTTGGATATCATATATATCATATATATCCAGAATATACATGTATTTATAATATTACATAATCATTTAGAGGTAAGAAATGAAATGCACCGTTCATGGATATGGTAAGCCGTACGTACGCATGAACGCTATTTTCATTTCTTTGTCATATTAATGGAATTAAAAATAAATGAGAGGTATGTATATTTTAATTCCATGATTATATTAATCATTTAAATATATCATTCATTATATATATCCATTATATACATGTACTTTTAATATTACATTACATTTGGGGATAAGAAATGAAATGTACCGTTCATGGAGACGGTAAGCCGTACGTACGCATGAACGCTACTTTCATTTCTATCTAATACTTTAATGGAATGAAATAATAATTACATATAGTTGTATTATAATTCCAGTATAACATCATATATAATAACTTTAAATCCATCCTTTACACGTCCCACATATGGCATTAACGAATCACATCACTTTGAGGGGGCGGTAGTCCGCACTTCCTTAAATGAAGATATCGTGTTTACCCATAATGGAAACCATAAAGGTATACCCAAAATGAAAAATACATAAGATTAAGGAAAACATAAACATATTATATATCATATATAAATATAGTGTCATCATAATGGCCACCTTTGAAGGTGTTAAAAGAATGTTGAACAATCATCGTTTCGGGAGGCAGAAATTCGCCATCCACAGAAACAGTATGTTCTTTAACCATTAGATGTAGGTGTGTGTAAGTGTAGCTCGAATAAATCTTATAACTACATCCTAGTATATTTAAGATACTGGTGTTGTTACAGAAGAAGTAAATAAAAAGATTTTAGGTGGTTGGAGAAGCACAATGAAACAAATGAACAAGAGAGAATGAATTACCTTTAAAAGTGTAACTCCTTTTGATTTGAGCCTAAAGGCTTACTTTGAAAGGATTATGCCCAAAGGTAATCCTCTAGGATGATTATAGGGATGTGGAGATAGTAAATGGTCAGGGGTTGGCCGAGCCAAAGGCTTGAGGAGTGTGTGAAATGAGTTAGAGGTGGGGGCCTTTTATAAGAGGAGAGGAGGGGCACTTTTGGAAAGTAAAGAAACATTACTTTATTTGAAAATGTTTTTCGGTTTTAAAAGGTCCCACATTGATATAATTCCCGGATAAGGTGATAAGGGTTCGAAATACACCCATATAATAAGTTTTGGACATTTTTAGTTCATAGATTTTACATTATCTTTCCATTTTATTTAAATCATCAAATAATGATGCGATCGCTGCATCATTATTATGTCATAAATAATTTAATTTATTTAATGTCTAAAAATTATAAAACAATTACTACGATGTAGGAATTCTTTTTATCTTTCCAATGACTATTTATAATAAAAAAACTGACTTGTATAACCCCAATAAAAAAC
Source organism: Viscum album (assembly GCA_963277665.1). Lineage (NCBI taxonomy): Eukaryota > Viridiplantae > Streptophyta > Magnoliopsida > Santalales > Viscaceae > Viscum > Viscum album. The sequence goes on along the minus strand of OY728142.1, from coordinate 1,145,219,300 downwards.
TGTTTTAGTAAAACCTCTCATGCGTGTGTCATTTTTACTTTAACATTAAATAAAAAGTTATTTATGTCATTTCCCAACCAAAGTGGCTCCATGGGGTCCCCAAGTTGACCCATGGCTTTTCTTGGTCGGACATGACACATCCAATAAAGGTAGCACATGTGTCAAGGTATTTTCATTTTATTATAATATCATTTTTGCCTTAAATTGCATTAATTATCTCTAATTGCGATTAAAAACTTAATAAGTTACTATTCACCAAAAAAATATTTTTATCTCATTGAACCAAATTTTAGTTCTTAATGACAACCATGTATGTTGGATTTTTGAAATTCAAAACACAGAAGTGGTAAAATTTCATTTAAATGAAAAATCAGTTTTTATAAGTACTACTTAGTGGTTTCACTATTCATCAAAAATTGAAGTTTTTCAGAAAAATACTAAAAATTCACCCTAAGCTATATTTGATATTCTGAATTAAAAAATGAAGTCCATTTTACAAAATTCTCAACATATAAGTTTCATTAATTAATTTAATAATTAATTCCCGCTGTCAGAGCAAATAGCGTGTTTTTATGAAACAATAAGTATCAAAATATTGACACTAGTTTAAGTCCGATTTCAAAGTGAAATTAATTACAACGACCACTATTGGATTTAATGGTAAAAATATTTTCTAATTTCACTTTAAAACCAATTCAAAAAATATAAATAAATTAGATTAAAAAGTGGTTTTGAATTAAAATACAACATTTTACACTATTCATTAAAAAAATGAACTTTATCGGAAAAATACCAAAAATTTACATAAAGTAAAATTTGATGTCCCAATTCTAAAGAAGAGTTTTATTTGGCCCAAAAGAATGTATAAGTGTGATCAAAACTATATTTAATGACAGTTCTCCATCAAAAGGCGATAGGTGAACCTTTAGTGAAAACTAGGGCTTATACACCTAAAATTGAATTCTTTCCATATTTTAAGTATTTATCTTTTATTGGATAAATGTAAAAAAATTAAAAAACATATATAATCATATTTTAGTTATTTCTATCAATTCCCGCCAATACAAAGGCTACATGTTAACTACCATTTAAAATAATATTATTTTATTATTAGAGTGCAATGTAAGATTCCCAAGAAACTCGTTGTTGCGTATTGGGTACGCCATCGAGCATAGCATCCCATTTAAAGTAATATTAATATTTGATTCACAAATATGGATAAATATAAAGATTTCATATTCTTTATTTACCTGGGATGTTACATGTAGAGTCTAGCCAAAGATCTTAATGGTAAAAAACATCAATAAAATGTACGACCCACTATGAAATTATATAATTAGAGGTTGTATGAACATTATGCCAATCAGTTCATGAATATGAGGGTTAGTGATAAAAATTAGCACCAAAAACCTCTTAAACCATGAAATAAAGGGAGAACTCATGCAATCACCACTATTTAAGATGGTTATAAGAATGAAGTTATGAATGTTACACTTACCATAAAATCTATAAATATAAATGTTATATTTGATTCGAGATATACCAAATCATTTATATTTAAATAATTTTCCATGGGAATCATGTAACCATCTCAATTATTATATGATGAGTTATAAATAAATAAATTATGAAACATAGATCATATCTCAAGTCTACAACTACTATTCAATATAATTTTGTTGGAATATTCTTCCTTCAAATCTTGTGATTCTACCCATTGTTTAATTTGATGTGATTTTGGGAATGGATTATATGCCTTTACCTAAAACTCATATTAGTTTACATGACGGGAAGTTTTGTTTTATATACTGAGTCAACCTTTGCTCATAAATTTATGATAGGATGAATATGAAGTTTGAATGGAATTTTATTTCATTATATGGATCTTACTATCTATTCATGAGGGTTATTTATCTCAAATGGTTGGGGAGAAACTCAAAACCAAAGATATTCCTATTATTCATGATTATTTTTATGTATTTATTATATAATTTCCAAGACATACCCTGAATATCAGATTTTATATTTCAATAGAACTCATAAAGGATGCAACAACTTTTTCAAATACTTCATATAGAATGATCCCAATTGAGTTATAGGAATTGAGGAACAAAAATCTTGGAGAATATTTATAATGTATTCATATACCCTTGTTCATCATCGTAGGGTGAACCAATTTTTTTAAGAAGAATTATTGGTCAATGAATCATTATATTGATTATTTATAACTTAACAAGATAAATATAAAGAACTATTATCTTCTACCCCATATTGATGGATTGATTGATTAACTATGTGCAACTTAATAATTTTCCATGATTGGCCTTTATTTTAGATATCATCAATTGTGGTCCATAAATGAGGATATACACTAATAACCATTATATATGTGGTATGGTCATTATGAATTTATAGTGATGTCATGTGTACTTACCAATACCCCTGACATCTTCAGAGATTTAATGAACATATTGTTTATAGATTGCATAAACCATTTTTTAGTTTCCTTTATATTTGGTATTATTATACATTATAAGAGAATGGAAGAAAATTAAGATCATTTTAAGATTTTATTGAAGACCACAAGGAAATATAAGTTTAATTCCAAACTCATAAATTGTGAATTTTGGATAAAAAATGTTTCGTTCATGGTTCATATAATCTCAAGAGAGGTTATATCGATTGTTCCTTTAAAAATATTTACTTTTTGGAAATAGGCAAGATCAACAATGGTAATTGAGATTAATAGTTGTATTGGGTTATCTAGATACAAAAGAAACTTATTTTGTAGGATTTTTCATGCCTATCTAATCCAATAACCAAGTTGGAATGGAAGGGAGCCATATTCTTTTTGACATATTAATATGCGGAAAATTACATGGATTTGAAAATACGGTTAGTCCATGCACCAATTCATACAATACCTTGTAATGGAGAAGTGTTTGTGACATATAATAAAGAATAAAATAATGACCTAGGATTTATCCTCATTTATAATCATATTTTGATATCTTTTTCCACATTCCAATTGAAAATTCATAATAAAAATTATTCGACTCAAGATTAGGAGTTGGTAGATGTAATTTTCATACTAAAAATATAAAGAAATTAACTCTATGGTGAAATACGTGATATATAAATATATTTATCATAAAACCATGAAGTATATATTCATATCAAATGAGTTGAATATGAACCAAATGAGATTGTTGGAATTGATTGAGGATCACAACATCTCAATACATTACCACCCTAGGTAGGTGAATAAGGAGGATGATGCTTTGAGTCAGAAAGACCATGATAATTTATCTATGATGAGTATTTAAAGAGATATAATATTTATTTATTTGTAGAATATGGATCTTATAATCATGAGGAAACAGGTGAATCATATCTTTATCAGATTAATGTTCAATCATCCATCTTTGTGAGTATTGAAGTGGTACTAAAGGATGTGGAACAATTGAAGAAGGTGATAAATTTTCCTTAGTTCGTCCATGATTATGATGAAATGATAATTGTTTTGAACTAATTATGTTTCCCATTAATATGAGACACGAAGAAGGACATCTTATCTTAATATCATAGTCCATTAATATCTATCCATACCAAAAGTAGGAATATGTTTGTATATCTAAAAGAGTATTTTTTTTATAATACAACATTAAAAGGGATATTGTAGAGTACATATCTAGATGCTTAGTATGTTAGTAAGTTAAGTCTTAGAGATAGACTCTTAGTATGATTTTAAAACTATTACCTAAACCAAAATAGAAATGGGAAAACATTATAATGGATTTTCTCATTATATTTCCAAAAACATCTAAAGGGACCATGAAATTTCGTTTATAGTCAATCACATTATAGAGTCATAAAATTTCATTTTCATCAGATACGATTTAACACTTAGTTAAATTTCTAGGACATACATTTAGGAAGTGGTAAAGTTTCACGGTGTAACATGTTATATTGTATATGATAAGGATATGAGGTTTACCTTAATGTTCAAGATATTTCGTCAATAAAATTTGTATATAAACTTGAACATCATTACTAAAAATAATCCTTAGACTTAGGTCCAAAATGATAATACCATTCAAACCCTGAAATATATTTTGAGAGCATGTTGTATGTATTTCAAATGTATTTATGATCAACACATTTCTTTGGTCAAGTTGTTTTAGAATAATATATTTCACCCAAGCATGAATTATGAATCATACTTTGGGAGGAAGTGTAGAAATATAGTATTATGAGATAAAGATGAAAAAATAATTTTATTGGGACATGATGTGAAAGGGGAAATTGTAGATATTGTTAGATCCATTTAGCAGCACATTACATCATCTTAGAGTAGACATAAAATATATGCTAACATTCATTACAGGGATATAGAGTTCAAAGTTGGTGAAAAGTAATTCCTATAAATATCTCATTGTAGGAAGGTTATGATATTTTTAAAGAAGATAATGATGATCCCTAGATAAATAATTCACTATGAAATTCTTTATTATGTATCTATTATTTCCAATCACTTAATTCTTTCACCAAATCTTCCTAAAGTTTATAATGCATTCCATATATCTCTCACACATAAGTACAAACCTAATTCTTCACATGATCCAAAATAAGATGCCATAATAATATAGAATGATATATAGATTTTGAATAAACACCAATGGAGGATCTGGATCAAGGATTTTTTTTTCAAAACCATACCACTCACCTAGTTAAAGTTTTGTGGTGAAACCATATATTTGAGAATGCGATTTGGAACTTGGTGACGTGATGAAGTTGAAGTATCATTAGTTGTTTTTAACAGTGTGAAAAAATGTTTTAGGAAACATTATTATAATGGGATAGAATGTAATAACCGAATATTTTATTATATATTTCTATTTAATTATTATTTTTTTGATAACATACTTCTAAGGCATCACTAAGTTTAAACAGACAACAAAATACTATTGAATTATTGTTATTTAATGTGATGAATATCACATATACATTGGATTAGAATATATGAATTAGACTAAATAAATTAATAACATTTTCCTTATAAATGTTTAAAATTAATTCATTTTTATCAATTAGTTGGAAAAGAAAATAAAAAATTGAAAGTAAAAAATAGATGTTTTCTAGAAAACTATTTTTATGCTTGTAATGTGTTTTTATTTTATAAATTACACTAATATATATTGAAGATTTTTTAATTAAATTTATATATTATATAATTAAATAAAAAATTTAACATTAATTTTATATTTTTTATTACGTATGTAATGAATGTAAACTCAAGTATTTTTTCTTGAAAAAGAATTTGTCTAAAAACAGTTTTATTACATGAACAATTATTTTAAAATTAGTTCTTTTAAATTATAGAACATTATTATTTTAAAATATATCCCATATTTGGAATTAAAAAAATTAATATTATATTATAAATGGAACTTATTTTTTGTTCATTATGATTAGTAACTTTGGTTAAAAAGTCAGTTACTATGGTAAGAGTTAAAACTGGTAAAAAAGGATAAATATAAAATGATAAGTTTTCAAATGACCTAAAAACTTGTCTAAATTCTATTTTATGGTCATATTTATACTATTCATCATATCATCTTCAATGTTGATTAATTATTGAACCATTTTCATAGGTAGGATGTTAATATCTTTTAATTTTTTTTAAACATTCCAAGCGTGTCCTCTCCATCACTTATAAAAGGAAAAAACATATCCTATCTTGTTAACACATTAAGAGACTATTATATAGAATAATAAGTCCCCAAAACCATTCCCAATATCCCTCCCCATGATCTAGAGGTCGTATTTTGATCATAAAACCAACCTTGGAGTGCTTAAGGCATAAGCCAAAAGTGGTTGTTCAAAGAAGAAGAATAACTCTTAACTGAGTGTTTTAATTTTATTTGTTCTTACACCTCCATATATTTTGTACAAACCATGATGATATAATATCATCAGTTTAAAAAATATATTTAAATTTTATTATGTATATTGTGCAATATTTAGTCATATCATTCTCCATCAAATGGGAAATGAAATCGTCATTCATGTGGATAACAACCTCATGAGGTGATGTATTTTTTTTTCCTCACCACTATTCTTGGATAGTTACTATGATATATTTATTTTTTATATATTATATTTATGAAATAATTATATTTCTATAATTATAATATTCCATCTACCTTATTACCTTTCCATTCACTGTGAAATGATAAAATCACTCGTGTATATGTGTGGATACCCCCCTCTACAAAACAATGTGAATCATTTTTGTTTTACATTCCTTGTAATAAAGAAATATTTAATAAATATAAATTATATTTATTGTAGATTTATTATTTTTTAAATGGAATTTATTATTTACCATTATTTTGTTTCATCCATCAAAATTTGGAAACATCACTCATAATTATATATGAACTACCATCTTAATGAATTGATGTAAGTAAATTTTAATCAATAATTTAGTTTAATAATTATATAAATGTTAGCTATGAATAAATATGATTCAGATATCATGATTAATATTCTAGAGATAATTATACCACGAGAAATGTGTAAGTACTTGAACCATGAAACCAAAATATGCATTGAAAACTAACCAGTTTGACCTGAATATTGATTTTAATGAAGAATTTATTAAAAAATGATAGATTGAAATTATAAAGGTTTATAAATTTTAAGTTATGTATGAATTATACTATATAATATAATTATAATAATTATATATTTATTAAAAAGGATATTTTAATGTGTGTGAAGAAACATGAGAATTTGTGTAAGGGTTTATATTATAATTTCATTTTTTTCAGGATTGTCGATATTTACATGGAGAAAATTTATTTAGATATTATCTTTTAAAACCAATATATTTTCTTCTCCTATTGTTTTTCCTTGATTATTTATGTATTTGTTCAATTTTCCTCTCTTTGGTATGTAAAATTATCAGGAAAATATTTTTAACGAAAAGTCAAACTCATTTCCTTTTTGGTTAATGAACCATTATTCCATTTCCATGTGATTAAAATTGTTTTATGAATTTTTTTTAAATACATGAAATTCGTAAAAAAATACTTTCATTACCTATCAATTTATTTACAATGTATAAAAGGAATATTTTTCAAATATTTTTTTTTTCAAAGTAACCTTTAAATTTTTTCAATATTATGAAATAAATGTTTCATTGAATCTATATGGTATGAGTATGTTTTACTACCATAATGAAAATTATTTTATTTGAATAATATGTTAAAAGTATTCGTATTTATCTTCAAAGCAGGATATTTTTCAATATTTTGGGTATTTTCAGTTAAAATGTTATCAAAATAAAAAGTTATTTTCCTCAAGTATTCTAATAAAGATTCAAATGTTATTTTAAATGTAATTTTAATCCATGTAAACATCCTTTAAGGATTTTTATGCTTCCCTAGGCACATAATATTTTTATATGATCCACATTCATTATATGTAATGATTTTGATGATGATGATGATTTAATGATTATTCTAGAAAACCCATTTCTTTCTCATGGGTTAATAAAATTAGGAATAAATTATTATGAACCCCATTTCTTTTCTAAGGGTTATACTGTGATGAAATGATAAAAAAGATTATAAAACTATTGTCCTCTCCATGCGTTATGATATAATGATATGATGAATCTTTTATGATCTTTTAGTAGACATATGTATAGTTTTATTGTGTAACATGTGGTCCATAAATTTTATATCCCCCAAATGAATTGGGAAAAGATGGATATATCATGAGATAATAAGGTCTAGAGTGGAGAGTGAACCCATTTTAGTAAAGGAAGTTATCAAAAATATAGTATTGCGAGTGAATATTGACTTTGGAAGTGATGGAATGAAGTCTGAACCAAATGCACTATGATAGCCTAGATAATGAACCTTGACTAAGGAAATTATTTTCTCTAATTATATGTATTCCAAAAAATCATGTCTTATGCTTATGATACGTTCCCATTGATCGTGATTGATTATTGGTGATTTTGTACTCTTATATTTTTTAAATTTAAAATACCTTATATCACAATTCAAGATTATTGATTTTTGATTGAGTGAATATATGTTTATTAAGTTATTATCATGTTATCATACATATATGATTATAATAAACTAGGATAATTTATTTTTATCTCTCATGGTTACTATTATTAACCATTTCACCTCAAAATTTATTATGTTTTCTTTCCCCAGGTTATGAAGAATGATGTTAAGTAGGGTATGCCTAAGAAGTGTAATATTTTAAAAGAATTTTTTTGGGGATTTTTAAAATCTTTCAGGAAATAATATGATTATGTATATAGTTTGTAGAAACACTAATCATTTACAATCCTTAGTAATGTATTATTATAAAATTTATTAAATAATCATCTAAATTTATGTAATATTTGTGTATATAATTTTTTGGCTGCCTCATCCATCCTTACATTGGAACTTGATGAAGTTTCTATCCAAATATACAATGTTTACTGGAAGCTAAGCCATAACAGTGTGGGTGAATTGAACATGACTACCAGAGACCCCAAAAGCCCCAATATGTATTAAGTGGCATGGCCTATCCTCTTACTAGAAAAAAATTGTTCTGGATCCGAATCCATGGAATCCACAATAGTATTTTAAAAAAATACCTACATGAGGAGTTTTAATTAGTCTCATAAACCTATAATCCAAGGGAGGTTTATTTATGTTATAATAAACTACACCATAAGGGTGTTTTCCTTCTCAAATAATACAAACAAAATCCCTAAGAGTTTTTTTACATTCCAATAATAAAAAAATGAAATGAAAGAATGGTTGGATGAATTCCAAAACCTGCCATCACTATCCATAGTCCAACATCTAAAACATTCTTAACTGGCCGAAAGTATCCCATTGTTGATCATTGATCAATAATTCACTTTAATGGTAATACAAGAGAAGAACTATGCCAGTAAGAGAATTCTCAATATTTCTTATAATCTCCTACGGAGTAGGACACCCTACCAAGGGATCCTCCCACATAAGAAAAACCTATGGGTAACGCCTATCATAATAAATTATCAACCTAAATCCTTAAAAATAACATATTCTAATGTATTATATCGCCTATAAGGGTATCCTTAATGGTCCACATAGACCCATCCCAAAATCTCCCTAGTGAATCTTATCTATAACCAAAACCCCACATTGTCAAACCATACCAAAGGCTCCAACCAAAGAAAACCCTGAATTCTAGATCAAAACCTCAAAGAATAAGGCAAATAAGCCCTGGTAGAAGACTTAACTAGGTCCCATATTTTAGAACTATACAAAAGAACCTCATACAGACCAACTCAACTTAGTTATGCAGGTTTTATCTCAAACACATGAACCTTATTTAGTTCTCACATCACACAACCCAACCCACAAAAGGATTTTGAATTCAAACTTTAGTGAAATACCCAAAAAAAATATCCCAAAACAAAAACACAATTCATATTCCCCTTTTATAACATAAGGATATCAACGACATGATCTATATAAAAAAAAGATTCATAATGGACTACTCACATGTCTAATTCAATATCATTGGATAAAAACCATAAAAAAATCCAATGAAGGAGTAAATAATGTTTATCTTGGGTAATCTTTATGTACCTCAAGCCAGCATCCCTATCCATGTACCACATCCCACCCAAGATTCAATTTTACCGAGTATATGATGTGAACTCACGCTACATGGTGCATCACCCGAATAAGTTCCTGTCATTTTACATGAATTTTTCGCCTCAAAAAGTCATTACATAAGCCATTCATTACCAATGACTATGTACATTACATGAGGTATATCCATATATCCTATACGAGCATGTGCCTCAATTCAGGGTATTTGGACATGCTTTAGGACCCTCCCCAAGTCACCCCCACACAAAATATCCGAAAAACACATTCCATGTAACCCTCATATTCAACAATTCGCCCCAAAAAACGAACACATGACATTTTTTCATACACTAAATTCTATGTGATCAACATTTCCTAGATGGAAACCCCTAAAATCGACTAGAACCCTCGGATTTCACCCCAAAACTCATAGATGAACCCTTTAGAGGTCTCAAAAAACCATAATATGGAATTTAAAAACATAAATCTATTAAAATATAGGGATTATGGTGGAAAAAAATAAAATTATCTTACCTTGGGGTGAAAAACATTGTAACATCACTCCACAATCCACAAGCCGCCACCAATCAACCCTGATATAATTTAATTGTAGCTCCTCATTGTGACCCCATCCCCCTAACTATTTCTCTCTCAACATAATGTAGAAAAGGGGATATACCCTATAAAAATGTCACAATATAAGGGGAGTTGGAGAAAAGAATTATAGAAATATCAAGAATGAAAAAGAAGAAGAGAAAATGAGTCAGGGCCTAGCCACGATCCTTGGTGTGAGTTTATGTCATGCCAAAAAAATACCCCCATTTTTTATTAACCATAGAGTAAGAATATCATTTCAAAACTATGTTTAAATGATATCACTAAATGAATACATACTGATAAATTAATATTTAATTAATTAAAAATTAAATATTCAGGGAAAATTGATACGATTTGGATTTCCAAAGAACTCATACCCTAGGGTAAAAACCCTATTTTGTCACTAAGGGGGTGGTAAAAAATTATTCAGGATTAAATGATAAGAAAAATTACCATTTTACCCCTTTTGAGCATCTGAAACAAACAATTCAAATTTTGTTTGAATTCAATGATTGAAAAAACACCCATCTTTAAGAAAAATGAGTCTTCTTACCAAATTCAAAAAATTTGATTCTAAATTTGGACTCCATTTAGTCAAAATAAATTTATAAATATGTGAAAACTAACGTTTAAATTAGAACATAATATATATAAAATATCATAATTATTAAAAAATTAATTTTTATACTTTATATATTTTAATTCTTTTTTCCTATAAATTAATAATTAAACAAGTGAAAATATTATATATATATATATTCAAAATAATATTATAATTATCATTTAATAAAGATAAATTTAATATATATAAATTTTACACAATTTTTATAAAAATATTCTATGAAATATAATTTTTTTTATAGTTACTAATATTTACTTTGTTAAAATATTTTTATATTAAAAATCAAAATGAAATTATTACTAATTTGGGATATTATGATTCAGAATATTAAAACCATTTTATTATATTATTTTTTATAGAGTTGATAAAAATGTATTCATTATATAATTAACATAATGCAACAATTATTTAAAAAAAATGTATTTTAAGTATAAAAAAATTGTTCTTATTAATTTTTTAGTAGTAACTATTTGATAAATGTTAATTTATTTTCTCATACATATTATCAATAAGTTTCATGAAAATCATTTTTTAGTAGATATTAATTTTATTTTGATAAATATACTCGACAATTAAAACAACAGTTCTTCTAAAAAATCATTACAAAATACCATTAAAATTAATTATATATATCCAAAAAAATTAATTTTATCAATCCATTGATATTAAAATATTATTTTAATTATCTAAATATATCATATTTTTAATCAATAATAATGATATTTATCACATAAAAACATTTTTCTAGTTAAATATTTTAGTTAAATATTAAGTTTTTATTTTATTCTTTATTTTGTATGAATTCTATTATTTAGAATTTGTTTCTAAAAATAAAAAACATCAATACACCTATAGGATACATTTATATCCAACCACCATATTCCCAATAGTTATATTTATAATGACCTTATTTCCTATTATAAAAGATATATTACCACCATTACTTAATATAAATGAATTCCATTATTACCAATTAAATCAAACTTCTCATTCCATAAATTTGCATTAGGTATTTATCATATTTATTTCTATATTAGTTATTTTTTTCATTATAGTTTTAATTCTATTAATTGTGATTCTAAAGGGTGAATATGATCCTAAATATCTCCCACTTCTAAAGATATTATTATTTTTTATTTATTATCCCATTTTAATAAATAGAGTTTTAATGAATATAATATTCTATTTAGTGTAATATATGGTTTCATATACATTTTTTGAAATGTTTCTATATGAATGAATTTTTTTTGATAGTTTTATTCATATACATTGTGAATTATTTTCTAATTTATTTTAATTATATCGAAATAATAGAAAAAAATATTTATAATTATATAAATTTTATTTAAATAAAATAAAAGGGTCTTAAAATTGGGGTGTTACATTCTCCCGTTTAACAAATTGTGTCCTCACAATTTTAATATATTAGACTGATTAAAATTGATAAAGGTATCTATAATATGAACATGGATCATGATTTAATTTCTAATCATATGTAATGAAAACAGTCATAAGAAATTATAGGAAGATATTTCTCCAAAATATGTTACTGTATGAGTGTCTAGTGATATACCTTTCATAGATTCATTTTCATGATCTTGTTTCCAACTAAATAATAAATTAAAAAAATTATTATTCTATCCAAAAAATACCATAAATTATCTTATGAATATGAAAACCCAACCTTAAGTTATATTCACTGATGTCACATTTATTTCAACGTATGATACTTTCGGTTCAAAAATGATTTAATAGGATTAATATATAACTACTTTAGTTTAACCTAGGTTTTCCTTGGTCATTTTACTATTTGGCTCTCTAATGTAACAATTTATATATTACATCATCAAATTCCATAAAAATATATTCTAATAGAATAAAATGGTTCATAAAAGAAACAAAAATCAATCAAAGGATACCCCCCTGAGATTATTAAAACTAGTATTCATTTGAATAACTTATTTTCCACATATTGAAGATTGAGTCATTACCCAACCAAATATTTTTAGGGATTATTTGTCATAGGTGAAGCCTTGTCTAATCCAACATCAACTATTTATTTCTATATAGGTATTTCAATGAAAAGAAACCATACACTCCAAAAAATATGCAAATTTTAGTATGTTATCATGTACTTAGGTTTATGACTAGGGTTTTTACTACTGTTATCCTATCATAATCCCTCAAACTAACTAAAATAATCCCAAAAAATAAAATATTAACTAATAGTAGCGTTATAACTCCATACTGATACTCCCATATATGTTTCTTAAATTAAACATTCTTTAATTACTATTTTTGAAACCTGGTGTGATAATGAAATCCAAACATACATATTTTTCCATTAAATAAAATCTACATCACTTAATAAGCACACAATCATGGAGTCCAATGTTTTAGTGTCTTTAGAGACTCGCTATATTAAAATATTATTAAATATTATTAAATATTATTCCTTTAATAATTATAGAAAAATTTTCCTCATAATATTTCCTTATAAACAAAATCCTACATAGAAATTCCTAGAGAATTGGAAACAAAAGAATGAGTGAGCTCGAACACTCAGTAACATAGAACTTATAGAATAATCATCAAGGTGTTAGATCTTAATCAAATGGTAAAACATGATAATGTTAGAAATATATGATTAAAAATAATATAATTATGTAGGGTACTTATTTAATCATGTTAGATATATATAACCCCAAATTTTAAAACATATATGTTGTCGTAATAAATAAGATTCATGGTATAATAATCAAGATCTATGGTGCAACACATAGGAATCTTTCATAACATATAATTATGGATAATCATAAACATATAAAATCATAATATTGTGAATATATATAAACACAATCATTACCCACATCATCTTTTGAGAATATCTAAACAAAATTATGTCCACTTTTCAATTTCTAAACATAGAAAAATTAAACCAGGTCCACATATTATCTTATGAGACATAAACCTTTAACTAATTCATTGGAGAGTGATATAAAATACCACTTGGAAATAATAATCATCAAAACATACTTTTTTCCACATGAAATCAATAATTAATTATATCATAGTAATCCCATGTAAAGAAAATGGGTCTCATTAAATTTTTAAATGGTATCATAAAAAACGTCTTCAAGAATAAGATAAGTCGTTAACAAAAATTCAATCACCCAAAAAGATTATTTCTAAATGAAATTAAAAGGGTGATTAATGATAAAAAATATACGATATAGATCTTATATATATAATTAGTAAAAATAAAATAAAAAAAAACCAAGAAAGATTCTATAAAAACAAATCGTAGCATTGTCATAAAATGATAAATTTATATGTCAATTTTATTTAAAAAATGGTAATATGAAATCCCATTTTTTTAAACACCACTATAAAATAAATCAAAATTATATAACCTTGAAAATAATTAAGGGTTAAACCAATGAAATATAGTCAAAGATAAAAGATATAGACCTGAAATGAAATTTATTTTTTATATATTAAAATACTCTTATTGATGCTAATATTTTTAAAAGGGTAAAAAGAATTATTTTTGAAAAGAGGTAAATATAAGTACATAAATAAAATGATATAACATATATTTGGTTTTATAAATAAGAAAGGAAAAAATTTCAAGAAACCAATAATATGGATATGGAATAGAAATAGCTATTAGAGAGGATGAGAATTATTCTTAACAACATCATATTTTCATATGGAAATAAATATATCAATGAAGACGAATTTCTTGTAAAAATGTAAATTCCCCAGAAAATAAACTGTTAACACAATAAAATATAATCATGGAATAGAATAATTTTTTTGTAAGGCCATATCAAAAAAGATTTGATTTTGAATCAGGGAAAAGAGTTATGTTAATAAAACCTTTTACTTTGTATTTCTACTTGATTAGACACACTCTAAAATCCAGTAAGATAAAAATATTCATCGTAATTAATTATCTTGGAACCCTATTCAAATATATTATATTTTATACTATTTAATTAAAATAAATAATTAAACATTTATGATTTATTGTATGTTTTTATTTTCATATATTGGTGATTTTGATTATTCCACGTGTGCTTAGTAATATCATTATCGATACCTATACTTTAACACTTACTTCATCATTCATAGATTATTAATGAACAAAATGCGGTATATTAATACCAAAATAGATATTAAAATTACCATTACAAAACTAGAAGAATTCATTATTTAGTTATCAATATCCATTTTTTCCTAAAATTTATGTTTTTATGGTTAGCTGTGATAGTAAGTTATAACATCATTCATATAGGTGATTAAGTTAACTCAGACAATGACATTGTGTAATATTTGGGTGAGTATGGTTATGGAAGTGATTATTTTATTATTTAAAAAAGTATAATAATGATATCTATGTTTTAATAATGAGATAAGTCATAATATTTATGATGTATAAAAAGAATATAAATAAATAAAAATGATAATGATTCATTACTTACAAATAATAATACATTTTTCCTCTTCGTATGCTCGATTTAGGTGACAAAATTTATTATTAATATTTTAAATAGAATGCCAAATTTATCATTTTGTAACATTAATAATTTAACAAATAAGACTTTTATTTATTAAATACATTCTTGAAACCATTCATGTATGTAGGTGATAAAAAATAATATACATAGTTCATGGAGGTGGTAGTTTTCACATAACACGAGGAACGCTTTAATTTCTCAATAGATTTGGGGAAATAGATAATAGTTGTTACATATATTTAAAAGAAGTTCACTATAATAGAGATAATTATGTCATTACATTAGTATGGTTATAATAGTTTTTTATTCGAGATAATGAGAAAGATAATAAATAAGAGGTCATGGAGTGGATAATATTCTTAGTGAGGACTTGAATCTTTTTTTGGAAGACTTTATAGAAATGGATTAATTAACACAATTTATTGTAAAAATGGGATTCAAAATTTCAGATAATGATATAAGGGAATTAAAATAAGTATAGTTTCAAATGAATTTGGTAGGATCAGTTTGTCATGAAGTGGGTGGAATTGAGATACATTTATAGGTGAAAAATAGGGACATTTCCTCGGAAACTAAAGTTATGTAATAGGTAAAGATGAAATCACATGTTATTTTTATAGGGAATGGTTGGTGATAAATTTGGATATGACTTTGAAACCTAGAAAATGTGTTCTATAAGGTATATGTTTCATGTAAATTTAGTAAAATTATATTCACACTAAGTTAATTCCTTTTACCCTTATGAACCATGATTCAATTTTAACCATTGTAATTATTCAATTAACAAAATTATAAGATAAATATTATTAAAAATTTTACACATGTTGACCCTAAATTATGATTTCATTTAGTATAATTTAATTTATGGTGTTTAGTAAATTAACTTATAAATTAAAACAAAATATATAGAAAAAATATTTTTTTATTGATAAATGTCTTTTATACATTAAGTGTTTTTAATATTAATTCCTA
Organism: Viscum album; assembly: GCA_963277665.1. Lineage (NCBI taxonomy): Eukaryota > Viridiplantae > Streptophyta > Magnoliopsida > Santalales > Viscaceae > Viscum > Viscum album. Next base: position 1,145,202,918 of record OY728142.1, on the reverse strand, counting down.
TCAATTAATAATTAAATGCATGTTAAAATATTTTTTATATGATATAAATAATATTAGATACAAGTTTTAAAATTGATGAATTTAATTTATAAAAATTAAATAATTTATATAAAAACAATTTTTTAAAATTAAATATTTTACTATCTTAAATAATATTTACATTATTAACCCATTTGTAAGTTAAAAATAAAAATGAAATTATTAAAAAATTTATATATTTTGATTAAAAATATTAAAAATATTTTATTATATTAAATTTCCAAAGTTGATAAAAATTAATCTATAATATGTTTTCACAGAACACATAGAAACAATTTTTATAAAGAATGTATTTTTAAGCATAAAAATAATTTTTTCTTATTACTTTCACAGTAATAACTATCAGATAGAATTTAATTTATTTTCTCTTTTAATTAATATTTACCAAATTCCATTACAATTTATTATATATAACCTAAACATTTAATTTTAAAAATAAATTGATATTGAGATATTTTATTGTATTTTATAAATACATCAAATCATATTTAAATAACAATAATTTTTAAGTTATAAACTTATATCTAAAATTAAATATTTTTTTAAATATTATATTTCTTATTATTTATTAGTTGTGTATAATATTTACTTTAAATATTTTTATAACAGTACAGAAAATCAGTATACCTATCATATACACATATATATCAAAAAACCATATTCCTAATGAATATATTCCCAATGACTATATTTCCAATGTCTATATTTCTAATGACCATATTTAACATTATAAAAACTATATTACCATCATTAATTCTTATAATTTTCTTCCATTCTTACTTATTAAATTACACCTCTCATTCAATATATTTTTAATAATATTTTTTCATAATTACTTCTCCTTTAATGATTTTTTATTATTTTAGGTTTAGTTCTACTAATAGTGATTCTCAGAGGTGAAATGATACATGGATCTCTTAGTCTTAATGATATTATTGTTTTGTATTTATTATACCATTTTAATTTATGAGATTTTAATGGATATAATCTTCCATGGAGCTTAATACATGGTTTCACGTACTTTTTTATAAAGTTCTATTATGTATTAATAATTTTTGGTTAGATTGATTCATATATTATATAAACTATTTTCAATTCAATTTTAATAGTTTTTAAAGAAAACAAATTATCAAAATTATTGACATATAATTTAAATAAAGATAAAGTGTCCTAAAACCCAATGTTTTATGGGTTCCAATTGTGATTTGTTTATTCTTAGTAAAGTGGAAGTGGAAATTTAAAAATAAATATTGTTTTTTTTTCTAAAGGACACAAACATAGTAAAATATAATAAATTTAAGAAAATATCTACAAACTAAATTTATTTTTCATCTCCCTATAACTTGTTATTAAAACTCTTATAAATTTCAATATGAAATTATCAATGAATAACATATGTAACAAGTGAGTGTTTGTAATATATTTTGTTGAAAGAGAACCTGATGGAGTTTACTCATATATAGAATAGAGGATAATAGAATCCTCCAAGGATTATTTCTTAAAATATTCATTATACTTATTCAGATTCTAACCATTCTCCATAGAAGGTCCAGTCAAAGAATGTATGTACAACTTGTATCCATGATAGATAAAAAGTTGGGAAGATCTACATAGGACATTAGTCAAGAAGTTTTTCCTTCCATTAATAGGTACCCATCAATGGATATATATATATATATATATATGGGTGTGTGTGTGTGTGACTAGACAATATAGTGGAGAGATTTTGTTTATATTATGGGAGAGGTTCAAGAAGCTAATTATGTCCTACCCACATCAAACTTTTGAGGATCCCATATTTTTTTAGTTTTTCTAGAAATGAATTTTGTATAATGAGTAAAACCTGATTGATTCTTACTTTTGCGGATCCCTAATAGAAAAATTTAAAATAAAGTATAGAGAGTTAATAGAGAGGATCCTAAATGACTCTAAACAGTTTGGTACCATAACCACTAACCAATGTGTTCATGAGGTGAAAATTTTAAACTCTCGTTTTATAGAAACTAGAGTTGAATAGGTAAAATTTATTTTGAGATATTTATCACTGAACAAAGTGAATAAAGATTCACCTTGTACCCCCTAGTGGACTCTCCATAGTTTAGTACCATAACTAGTAAACTATCTTTTCATGATGTAAAGAGTTGAAACTCTCATTTTCTAAGAACTATAATTGAAGATATAAGATATATTGTGAGACTATTATAAAATAATAAAGTTAATGGAGCTTCAACTTCTACCCACCCTAGATTCTTCTAGTTGTTCCATTCCTTGGATTTCATGGCCTAATTCCCTGGTCCATGAACCTAGTGAGCTGGCCCCATGGGTCTCTTGTAAAATATTGGTTACATTTTTAGATTTCCTTATGTTATCACCCATCAAGTTCACTTGTTAGACTAATTAATATCCCTATTGGAAAAAAATTGTTCTTCTATTATTTTTTACCGACTCACTCACACTTAGGGAAACTTCAAAGGAGGTCACTCATCTTGACACTATTACAGGAAAAATACACTTAACTATAGATTTATATTCAATTAGGATCCCAAAAAATAAAGGTGAAAATTAGTGACATATATAATACAATTTATACATTTAAGTTCATATTTTCTATGGGTGTTACAATCACAAATTTCAATAAAAAAATTATTGGAGTCACTTATTTCAGATGAAAAAATCGTTTTTCCCAACAGTTGATTATAGTGGGTTGAATTTTGAGAAGTCATTCACATCAGGTTCACTATTTGTGAATTTTTTTAGTAATTTTTATGCATTGAATAAGAAAAAACAAATGGTTATATATCCACGAGGGTCTAAATTGAAAAAGGTAAGAACTTGTTAGAGATTTTTTCCAATGTTACTTAAGAATGGACATTGATTGAGAGGATGTGAGTTCAGACTCATCAAACACTTTTGGGGAGAATTGTTTCCTACTATGGGAATCTCTTATAGATTTATGATATGTTCATGATGGATTCATTAATTCTTGACAATGACATGGGTCAGCCTTGAATTAATAATAAATTATTAGCCTGTATAGAATTTAGAATCATCAATTTTTTTCTGAGGTTCTTCATCACTGTTGATATATGTATGTATACAAAGTTATACATTCATGGTATCCTATTGTGTACCGATTAGAGATTCTATGGAAATTATTATGATGTTGCTGATTTTCAGTCACACAGTGGGGTGCTCTAGAGTGTATCATCATCCAGAGATATGGGAGTTATTTTTATGCCAAGATTATACCAATGAATTGGATTTGTATATATCATTATGAAAGAAATTATAACCCATGTATTTATGTTAAGATTAACTAGAAACATCATACATTTTAAGGTCATGTGAGGAGGACCAAACCATTAATTTTAATGTCAAGCAGAAAGGACATCTTGGAAAAAGGATCATAGTCAATGTTTGGTTTGAGAATTAGGTTGAAGTGGCCTGGGGAACTTCTAAGGGATTTAGGCTACTAGCTTGCATAATACTCTAATGGGACTATATCCTTGAGGAAATTAGGGATGATTTTGGGTGTTGGGTTTGGATATGAGGGAGGATTCCTATATATCCCATTTGGATGGGAATTGAATCCCATGTAGTTCAATTATTAGGATCCATGCATATGGAGGCCCTATGAATGTTTTTCTCTAACGGGAGTATTTCCCTTTGACAGGATCAAATTGGGGATTAAACTTAAGTAGGATGCCCTGGCGATTTGAGGTTTGGTTGGGGGTTACTCTTGAAGAGGACGACATAGTGATGAGGCTTGGTTTGGACCTGCTCTTGAGGAGGATTCCCTGGTGATTGGAGGATTGGTTGGGGATTAATCCTAACAAGGATGATGTGGTTAATGGGTATGGTGACACAATTTTTGAATATACCAAATTAGAGGACCATTGGGTTTGTTTGGGCTTACAATTGGAATGATTCCAAAAGGTTGGGGATCATATAGATTATATAATCAACACAAAACTCTATAACCATGTGTGACATGCTTAGTGTGAGAAACAAGATGAAGAATAATATTTAGGGAACCACACTATCTTCTCTGTATACTAATGGATTAGATCAAACCCCCATGGGATAGGGAAAGAAATTTGGATTTGGTGCCCATTAACTCCCACTATTATACCCAAGGCCAATAGAAAGAGAGAGGGCTTTGAAATACCTATTTCCTCTTTTTTTTAGTATCTAGGATATTCACATCAAATGATACAACCAGATTTGACCTATGGGTATGTAAAAAGTGGAAGGAATGAATTTTTATAGGTACTCCATGAAAGTACAAGATCATACTCTAGGAGGGATTCACTTAAATTGGTTCCAAGGGGTGGATCTAATTCCATGATGAAGGGAAAGGAAATTCTGATCCTCACCCAACCTACTTGGAACTGGAGTCTCCATGTCTAAGATAAAAGTAGTTAATGTCATGGTCCTAACCTTAGAACCCAAGACTAAGAGTTCCTTAAAACTCCCCATGACTAGCGTTCTCATGACCGAGGGAATGCATACACACATGCACCGTGGGGACCCTACCCATCTGATAGGACAAGTAAAGGAAACCTCTGACAGAACGAATGCCTAACCAAATGGGAGACATGCTAGTGTGACTCTTTCCAAGGGTTTGTAAGTCCAGATGATTTTTTAGAGTTTTCAATTAATTCCTCCTCAGATGAGAGATCCAAATTAAGAGGTTCCCTTTTATTGGTGGCTTGGAAGGGGGCTCAAATAGGGTCTTGTGTAGGTCCTAAATTAGTGAGATTAGGTGATTCACATAGGTCCTTAGAGGAAATATAGGTGATTCGCGTAGGGGGTATACCCGCATCAAATGGATATGCCTTGGGGAATGGGTCACTAAGGTAAAACACTTTGGTTGGGCTTTATAATAGGCACCATGAGTTTCCTTAGATCTCCCTGGATGAGGTTCACATAGGTCCCTGGTTATGAAAGAGTAATCAAATAGATTGTGATATTATTGGGGAAAATATGTCCTCACACATGTGGATTTTTTATACCCTAGAGGGACTTTTGACCCCACTACCTAAAGGGTTTGGGAGGAACTAGGAGAAGGGGTTGCATGACCCGAGCATCAGGACGTCTTCTTATTATCCATTTGAGGAAATGGGGAGCCATTTGGTATTATTTATAGGCAATTATGGAACCCTGGTTGAAGGAGGTTATCCACATAGTTCCAAAACACATTCACCCATCATTGGTTCCCTATTTAGGGGTGGAATACCTTTCAGTGTAGCACATTGGGGATTCACAAGCCTTCTGATGCATTGGTGTGTGTGTGTAGGCCAACTTTGGGAAAGTTACTTTGATTTTTCTTAGGCATCTTAATGTATCTAATATTATTGAGATAATAATTATAATATTTTCATGACACATGAAATAATTGGGTGTCAAAAATTCTTCCCCTCGTGATTGTATTTGATCAAAAGAATAGGGTCTAGCCCTAAGGTTGAACAAGGAAAATATTATTAAGGTGGTGGAAGTATACCATAAGGATTACACATGAAATTCAGTCATGAAAGACTTGTGTGTAGGTATAGTGTTCATGTTGATAGTGTAGATTTGGTGTGTAGGAAAGCAACATCTATAAATATCACTGGCCCCTTTGCCAACTCATCTCATTCTGTATTCGCATCTTTTACTTTTTTTGTGTAGGTCGCCTCCCCAACTATGCTGCATATTCTATTTTCACAGGTATTTCGAAGGACATATTCACACATGTACCTTGTATACCACCTAATATAAATCCATTTAAGATTAAAATTTCCAAGGAGTCTGTGCAGGACCACCTTGTAAAGGAACCTAATGTGAAGGATATGATCAGGGAACACGCATGAAGGCCTTGATCAAGGTGCATTTATGAAGGGGCTAATCTAGGTGACTAGGTGGAAGACCTAATCAAGGGTCCTATATGAAGGCCTTCCTTTTCCAAAATTTTAAATTGATTAAAGTAAAATATTTAAATTAATGTTAAAACATAATGCCTTCATTTGGGGTTTTAATGGATTATTATATTACTTTTCTCAAGAATTCTATTGAACATACATTAGGGATGATCAGAGCTTTTGGGGTAGATTGTTTTGAAATGGTCGAATACTCACTCCCATATTTTGAAATCTATTTGGTTTCGTTTCATCATGAGTCTCCATGAAGTTACAACCTTCCCTTGTACACTCACAGACTTCTAAGGGACACTATCATCCTGGATGCTAAGATATTCTTACCAACATATTGGTTTGTAGAATATTTAAATTATCCTATAAAAAAATGTATCCTACAAGGGTGTCTACATCAAGGAAGGAACATTTCCTACTATATTATTCATGCATCACAACTGATGCACCTTGAACCAAAAGTTGTACACTATAGAGTCGAATCCTCATTGTTATGATTGAACTTTATGTGCTTCATAGATAAACCTATCGCAAGGTTGGAAAGAAGACAAGGAATATTTCTCTAGAGGGGGAGTTAGTAATTAATATATGTGGAAATACTTAGTCTGATAAAATTGGGTAGATTTTAAGAACAAACTCAAAGACATTAGAATATATGAGTATGGATGGGTAGGGAAAACTTACGTTTATAAAAACCATGACATCAATGCCAATTTGCTGAGCTGGTAGAGTCCTCAGAAAAATTCTTTCCAAATGATTCACAGTGAAGTTGGTATTAGCCTATGGTAATTATACAATATTTCTAAGGTAACAATTATCAGGGACATGTATGATAAGTTTTTCCTGTTGAAAAATAAATCAGATGATACCTATAGGACACCGCCTTTGGTTCAGAGCCTTTTTAAGGTGGAAATGAAAGTGTATGAAAAGGTATCTAATTTCAAGGTTTACATCCATCATAGAATTTGGATGAAGGCCTTCCTCAATCCAAGATAATTAGGCCCCACTTTTCAGTTCTATATAGGATGCCCCACTTTAGAGAATTAGGGTGCTTCTAGAACATTCTAGACCACATTAGATAAGGGTGAGTATACCTGATGGGTCTACACATTTTTTTCGATGTTGTTGTGAGGACTTGCCTAACTAGATTTATCACGATGTGATGAATAATTTACTTACTTATGGACCATGAATCTAATGGTGGTGTGAGGATATAGAAATTTGTTATAACAGCTAAACTAACATAAGAGAGCTATATAGGGTTGGTTTCCCCTTTCCTAGTGAGAATTTATAGGTATTTACAATTTTCATAGAATATTAATGTCCCATTTTTAATCACAAGGATGTTTCAAGAGATATGGAGGTTTATTTTATCACACAACAATTCTTATGCTATATTGAGACTAGTTAGAGTCTCTAATAGCCAATTTCCCTCATTTTTATACGTAGTTTTAGGAATCATGCCTCTATCTCTGAAATATGACGTAGTGTTGAAGATTTTAAATAGTTTAATAGAATTCAAATTCTTCCCAAATGGTGATTCTTAGATTTCTACATTCACCAATAAAGTTATGGATGATGGATAACTGAGGGCATATATAGTGTCATTTAGAGATAGTGAATCATAGGATTTCATTGATAGTGAGATTATCTAGGAACACTATGTCCTAAATCTATTTACCCACCTGTAAAAATTTATAAAATAGTCAAGCATCATCCCCAAAACACACTTTAGGATTGAATACAACTCGATAGTGGACCCCATGTTTTTGAATTTTAATGGCCAAGGAAATGTCTTAAATGTCAATTAAACATACACCATTGGGTGAATCCATCATACAATATAGTGGGTATTCCAGTGCCTGGATTGTGTCACACCATTAAGGGGTATTAAAAAAAGATGTTCCCTGGGTATCAAAAATGACAGCTACTGGTCATCTCATCTATGGTATAAAGGTTCAAACCTAAGGATATGATGTTAAAACTCTTAATTATTCATGTAGATATTGGGAAAATACCACTAATCTTGATAGGGTTGAGAGAACCACACCATATAAGCCAAGGAGATCTAGTCATCATCACTAGGGGAGACTTAGCTTCCAGTCACCTAGTCTTTTAAGAATGAAGAGAGGCATAAAAAATATTCTAATTCAAAATATTTCATTCCTTACTCATAACTAGCTACATCAGAGACATATTACATGAACCCCCTAGTAGTCACATCTTGGAAGAGTGTATATTATGATATACGGGGTTCATGGGTGTTTCTCGAGGATGGAATTTGCATCCCAAAGTTGGAAATATAATAGAACACAATGATATCAACTCAAAAAGAGATTTTTCTTGGGAGGTAAGGGATATTCAGGAGCTGGTGGCTTCAATATATGAAATTGTTGATCAGATCCTAGTCAAGAATTTAGTGCCTGACATGATGGACCGAGGAGAGGTTGAGGGGGTAACTGGTCACACCAAGGAAGAATGAGATGACTATCACGACCCTAATGACATATATTTTTCTTTAACCTTATTTTTTCATGATATTTCATCCACTATCATTAATATTTAGGGAATTTATTTAGTGTCTTGGAGGGGAAAAATAATAAGAAAATAATAAAAAGTAGTAGTAGTGGTGCTTGAGTTTCTGAGGTAAAAGACCATGGGAATTCTAATTGAGATAGTGGAAGTGTCTCCTGATCCCCCAGAATTGTCCCTGGGTTAGATGATGATAATTGAAGAAATATAGGGAGGAGTTCCTTAACTATTACCTTAGGTATATGTTATAGAGAGGAAATATATGGGACCTTCTCCATCTAGATAGAGGAAGTGAAAGAGGATGGAAAGGTCATCCTGATGTATACACCATAATAAGTCTTTGTTCTATCATTTGATCTCATTAAATGCTTGACATACACTTTATTTCCATAAGTGTATTTACATAATTTTCATTTCTTTCCTTATTTAAGGGATCTGTCACTAGTTCTTCAATGATTGATGAGGATACCCTAGAAGAGGAATAATCCCATACCAATGAATCCATCATCTTGATGGATGAAGCATCATGATATGTGGCTATGTCTTCCCCCATTCATACAGGGAGGGTTATATTGACGGTAATGTTAGATGAAAAACATAAGGTGTTATGTACTATTTCTAACTTTCCTATCCTTGTGATATTTCATATCTGTTGTTTACATTAGATGAAATACAGTAGTGAATTTCTAACCCATTGTAAATCTAGGAGGGGATGACTGGGATTTAAGATGGCCCAATGAAGTTTCTAATGTTGACCCTAAATCCACAAGGATTAACAATGTTGTTCCTACCGAGAATTCAATATAGGGGATCAATGACATATCCAATTTTGGTCCTAAGAAACATGCCTTAGATACCCCTAATTGTGAGGATGTTGTGAGATATGTGGGATTATATAGTGAAATAAGGTTTGAATTAAAAAATCTTGAAGATATGTTATACATCATTAATATTATTTCTTTTCTACTAGAGATTTAGGGATTTAGTATGTTATTGTATATATGTGAGTTCTCTTTTTTCTTACTTTCATTTTGAGTATAATTATCTAGTTCGTTTAATAGAAATATTTTCATTGGGGACATTTCCAAGTAACTTCATGAATAAGGAATCCAAGTTTATCTTGCTTCCATTGCTGAGGAAGTGATAACTAAAAATTTTGAAGTGGGAGATCATTGAGAGCATCTGATCACAGATTCTGAGTAAACTCATAAGTATTATCCTTTTCAATAGGCCCTTTGTCTAATATTTGAGGCTGGGAGTGTCAGGGAGGTTTCAATCTCAAAATTTAATCCAATTAAATGTATGTTTTATAAACTGTTTGGTTATTTCACTACCTTTTATTTCATTTTGACCTCCGGGAGTTGATGAGAGGTGTCACTTTCTATTTAGTTCCACTGACTTCGGTGACCGAGCCAAAGAGGGGGGATTATATGATATATCCAATGTCTTTGGTAGGTGAAATTAATCTTGTTTTGGAGGGAGTAGAACAAGAGGACTCATTCAAGCCAATAATCCTAGAATAGATTTCTCCCTTGGAGAGTGACTTTGAATCGTACATGGAGATGCAAGAAGATCTTTACTCTATGTGATGCACCATTTCTTGGGACATTTGGAATACAATCGGGGAGACACCTCTTGAATACCTTTAATCATGGCTTCACCAACTTACATTCAAGTTTGGTATGTTAGAATATTGAGAATTTAATTACCACAGTGTAAGAACCCGATACATATTTTTGAGGCACGAGTTTCCCCTTTTCTCTTTTCCTTAAGTGTTTTTGAGAAAATAATTATATGAGAAAAAAATCACAATTTTTGAAAGTACACGCTGTGTACTTTTCCACATGCCGTGTACTTTTGTCCTTGTGGGATGAGTACACAAGGCATGTGGCCTTGTCAGCGATGAAGGGTGTAGAACCCAACTACACGCCATGTAATGGTCCTTTACACGCCGTGTAGTCAGTCAGCAGGTGAATAGTAAGGCGGTGGCCAGCTATGCAACAGAACACAATGTGTACTCAAAAAGACACGTCGTGTAGTCATGTCGGCTTATGAATAGTACCACTCTAGCGGGAAACCGCCAGAGGAACAGTTAAAAAATGGGAAGTACACGCCATGTACTTTGTTTTTTCACTTAAAATGGGCAGTAGACTCCCCTTTTCAAAGGGAAGGCTTAGAACGGGAAGAAGGAGCGAAAGAGGGAGGCCGGAGATTTGGAGATCCACCGAGTGCACGTCTAGAAGCCGTTTTCTACAACGTCGGTCTCCCTACAACCGCATGGGTGAGTTCTCCCTTCTCCTGGAGCAGTTCTTACCAATTATTTCCTATAAGGAAATTATTTATGCTTGAACGAGGTTATCTTCTAACCTAGAACAACGTCGTCTTTGAGCGTTTCTGGAATCAACATTCGCGTATATCGTTCGTTGGTTTTAAAGGTAGGTGGGTTGGTGTTTATATTCTAACTGTTCTGCGTTTGTGTGTATTTTTGTGAAACGAACCCATGTTGGGGTATCGTGTGGCTGAGGTCCTGGCTGTTTAAATACCTAGAATTTTATAGGTTATTAAATATGATATTAAAATGTTGTTTGGGATCACTGCTTGGATCCAAGACCACCCTGGGGGTGTGTTTTTCTGTTTAGCCGTTTGGACAGGATCCCTGAGGGTATGCCGTTAATGTAATGATTGTATAATTTCCTTGAGAGGAATTTCTTGTTTACCACTTGTTTACATGTTGGGCATGGACCGGTTACCTGTTTAGCCTGATGGCAGTGTTGTTATTAGCCTTTGGGCATTGTACTATTTAGCCTATGGGAAACTTCTTCCGTGCCTGTGGGCAGTTGATTCTGTGCCTATGGGTGACACTTCTTACGCCCGAGGGAAATATCTGTATGCCTGTGGGCAGATTCTTGTGTTTGGATTCTCTTTGCCTGAGGGTAGGAGGTTACATGTCTGAGGATGTTGGCTATTTTCTTAGAATATTCATTGTGGTGATATTGCAAATAAATTATTAAATGAATATTTAAATAGAAATATAACTGGTTAAGTTAGTTACTTTTTAATACTGAATACTGTATTGCATTTTACTACTGCACACTGTTGTTGCATGCTTTCACACAGTTGGGAACATGCCTTTGGTGGGTGTCTACTGAGATTCATTTCTCACACCCTGTTTAGGTGATGCTTTTCGGCCCAAATAGATTACGTTTCTATAGGTGTAGATAAGGGAACAGGTCACTATACAGATACTTGATGGTTGCCGAGGAGTTGGAGGGCATGAGACCGAGCCTAGGCTCACGATGCCGTTGGATGTTCTGTTTTTATTTTCAGTTCTTGTACATAATTGTAATGTATTTTATTGCAGCGTAATATGCTTTGGCTATTTTATAGAATAGTGACATGCTGCATCTTCGTATATATTTGACTGATGGTTTCCATTTTGTTATCAGTTATCCATTTCTGTTATATATACTGTTGCTGCTTCCGCTGTTGTTGTATGTTTATATTATATTCCGCTGTGCTACACGTTGACAAATGAAGGCATAGTTTCCCCACTATCAGACCTGGGCCCTCGCTACTAGTCAGTAGCCTCTGGCATTTGGGGAAATGCACTTGAGGTCATGTGGCGAATCGGGTTCGGGGCACCCGTTGAGTGGCACCTAGAACCGAGACGTTACAAAGTGGTATCAGAGGGTTTCTTTTCTTTGACTTACTATTTGAAGCCTTAGTCAGGGATAGGACAGAACAGTAGTTGGTAATAATCTGTGCCTGGGCGTAGCTAACCTATGTACAGGGAAAATCCAATTTACCTCATGTTTCAATTTTACTGATTTTGCAATTTACAATTTATCTGATTTCACCGTTGGATGATGCACTTGTGATTATTCTATTTACATTTTATCCTTAGGTTCTATTTAGTTGCAACCCAATGAGATGAGGGTATACTGTCTCATTCATCATTTAGGCACATGCTAGAAATCACATGTCATGCATAGTTCCATGCCATGTAGGTGTATTAGAATTTTCATGTTGTTGTGATAGTTGTTTTGCTAGAAAAAGCATGCTGTTGAGATAAATTCTTTGATAAATACCAGCTATGTGATAGGGTATTTCTATATAAGTTTGTTGAAATAATGGACGCAAAACATTGGTTTTTAGGGAGTATGGGCCATAATTGACCGGAATTTGGTGGATCATTGATTGTTTATTTTGTTATAACATAGATGAGATGTCAAAATTTGATTTGTGGGGAGTATGGGCCCTCACAGATCGGAATTTGACACTTAGGTGTTGTTTTTCGGTATTTCTGGGTTCTGGGGAATTTTCTGAGGCATAATGTCCAAAAAACCCAGTATACACGCCGTGTAGTACCTTCAACACGCCGTGTATGGTCTTCTGTTCAGGAAGAAAAATAAACTTTTTGATTACACACCGTGTCCCCAGAGTACACGCCGTGTAGTCTCTTCCCGTGTCACAAATCGTGTAGGTGGCGACATGGGGTAGGGAGTGCTTGGGTAAAACACATCGTGTACCTGATATATACGCCGTGTAGTGTTGACCCGGAGTCCGCCCGTGTAACAAACAACACGGATGGAGGAGGCCTTAAGACATACACGCTGTGTCCACTATAGAAAATGTCGTGTAGTCTGACCTGGGGACCCAGCCATGTAACTAACAACACGAGTTGGTGTAATCCTTTCGAGTACACGCCGTATGTATATAGAACACACCGTGTAGTGTGAGCCATGTGTCCAGTCATGTAACTAACAACACGGGTCGGGGAAGCTCATCTTGAACACTCTGTGTACCTGTGGGACATGTCGTGTAGTCTTGTCAGAGGACAGACCGTGGGGTTTTAGACATGTGGCTGGGGAAACAGGGTGGTGTACACGCCGTGTGCGTGTGTAACACGTCGTGTAGTGTCAATCTAAGTTGTCCTCTCATGTCACAAATGACACGGGCAGTTGGAAATTACACCATACATGTCATGTAGATGATATAAACGCCATGTAGTATTGTTTAATGGGAGTCGTGTGTCTTAGCCGTGTAGAATGACTCGGGCATGGGAAGAGGAATTAGGTACACGCCATGTAGTCAGTATACACGCCACGTAGTCTTGTTTTGAAAATTTTGAATGCCTCCTTCCTCCTATTTTATTTTGGGTTTCTTTGTTTTTGGTCTTTGATAGTCTTGTTCTAAGGCGTGTTTTGAACATGTAGAGTCATGCTGCCAAGACGACTACACGTTGTTCGGTAGGAGAGTGGCAACGAGTATACTCCAGAGATGGTGGGCCATGGGCTACCAGTAGACCCTCTAGTAGAGCTAGATGCGGCGCCAAACGTTATACCGGACATAGCCGCAGAAGCGCAGTTCCATGAAGACTTTATGCTGTTCATGCAGACCTTTCAGGGAGCATCACCGACTGCCACATCTATGGCTGAGCTGACACATATCTCTCAGCAGCAGCATCCACCTACGTTTTCTGGGGATGACGGACCACAGGATGTGGAGTCTTGTCTTGGATCGATGCAGACTATTTTCGAGCATCTTGAGACGACTCCAGGGTGGAGGGTCAAGCTCGCGACTTACATGCTACATGATTCTGCCAAGAGGTGGTGGGATGTTACCACACAGTCAGAGCATCACATAGACATGGCATGGGAATATTTTCACGCAGTCTTCTATGAATTTTTCTTTCCAAGGACGTTGAGGGAAGATAGAGCTAGAGAGTTCATGAATCTGTAGTAGGGCGCTATTTCGGGGATGGATTATTCTACTCATTTTACCGTGTTTCAGCGTTTTACACCCGTTCTGGTAGGTGATGAGATGTTGAGGGCCATGCACTTTGAGGATGGTCTTCGATATGACATCCGAGCACTGGTGAATGTTTTCAAGTTTCCATCAGTACATGCTATTCTGAATTAGGTGCTGATTACCGAGAGGGACTTGTAGGAAGCTAGTGGTGTGGTCCAGGGCGGTTCCGCACCAGTTTTTGGTACTATTTCAACTGGTATGAGGATAAGATAGATGGACTTCTCTCAGGGTGGTAGTACCAGCCAGAAGAATGCTTCAGGTGGCCAGGTCATGTGCTACCAGTGTTGTAGAGAGGGGCACAAGAGGCCACAGTGTCCACGAGGCATAGTGGAGTGCCGAGCTTGCGGCAAGATGGGTCATTTGCAGCACTTTTGTAGGGTGTTTCCACCAATGGCTAGTGAGAGGGGTTTTGTACAGACTCCACGTGTGGGAGCAAGACTAGTGGCTTCTTACCAGTCAGGGAACTGGAATACGTTAGGGCATGCAGGCAGAGATGGTGGTCGTGGCCATGGTTTCCAGACACCAGGATCTCAGAGGTAGCAGGGCGAGACAACTCAGGGTAGCCAGGCTGTGTCGTAGGGTCGCGGCACTGGGCAGGCATATACAGTGCAACAGACCCAGCATGAGCAGGATCTCAGACCTTCAATAGTCAAAGGTACTCTTCTAGTAGATTCTGTCATATCTTTAGTGCTTTTTGATATGGATGCTACACATAGTTTCATATATATACCCGTTGTAGAGATCCTTGGGCTCTGTGTTTCTACTTCTTTTAATATCATGAAGCTAGACACTCCGTTGGTAACTAGAACGGCTGGTGTGAGACAGTGCAAGGAGTTCCCCCTTGAGGTTGGTGGGTGTCGCATTATTTGGGACCTCTATGTCTTAGATATGACAGCCTATGATGTCATTATTGGGATGGACTAGTTGGTTCCCTTTCGAGCCTTTGTGGATTGATATCGCCGCAGGGTGAGTTTCACGTCACCAGAGGCCGAAGAGTTTCTATACAAGGGTGAATGTGATGTTCAGGCGAGTCGAGCTAGAACAGAGCATCATGGACGAGGTGGAGTCACAGTCTAGATTTTGAGCTTATATCTAGATGATCAGGGGACTTGTCAGATGGATTTTCCTCCAGTGGTTGATCGTTTCAGGGATGTCTTCTCAGATGACTTTTCAGGTTCACCTCCGGAGCGTGAGGTGGATTTTTCTATTGAGCTTGTTCCAGTAGCAGCACCGGTGTCCATTCCTCCTTATAGGATGGCTATTACTAAGTTTCAGGAGCTCAAGAGGCAGTTAGAGGAGTTACATGAAAAGGGTTTCATCCGACCCAAGACTTCTCCTTGGGGTTCTCTGGTCCTTTTTGCGAAGAAGGCGGACGGTACCCTCAGACTCTTTGTGGATTACCAGAAGCTGAACCAGTTGATGGTTAAGAATCGATATCCCTTTCCAATGATAGATGATATTTTTCATCAACTTCGTGGAGCACCAGTGTTCTCGATGATTTACTTGAGCTCAAGATATCATAAGTTTTGCGTTAGACCATCTGATAAACCTCTCACAGCCTTCATGAGTAGGTATGGTTTTTATGAGTACTTGGTTCTGTCGTTCGGACTCACGAACGCGCCATCAATTTTCATGGCTCTGATGAATCGTGTGTTCTATCCTTATCTGTATTCTTTTGTGCTGGTATTCGTGGACGACATCTTGGTGTACTCTCACACTTGACACGACCATGCCACCCATCTTGAGATCATATTGAGTACACTGAGAGAGAATTAGCTATATTCTAAGCTCTCAATGTGCTACTTTGGGATGGACCAGATTCACTTATTGGGTCATATAATCTTAGAGGCAGGAGTTTATGTAGTCCCAGAGAAGGTTAGAGCAGTAGTTTCCTGGGAGGAGCCTAATAACTTGTTTGAGATATGAAGTTTCTTAGGGATTTCTGGTATTACAGACGCTTAATACAAGACTTCTCCTACTTAACAACACTGTTGATGGGTCTAACTATGAAGGGTTTGATGTTTGTTGGGTCGGAAGATTGCGAGACAGCCTTTCCGAACCTGAAAGGATGGTTGAAATCAGCACCGATCCTGATACTCCCAGAGAATGGGAAGAGCTATACAGTTTACTGTGACGCATCAGGTATTGGTCTGGGAGTAGTGTTGATGCAGGGAGATCGAGTTGTTGCGTACGGGTCTCGGTATTTGAGGCCACATGAGAGGAATTACCTGACGCATGATCTCGAGTTGGCTGCAGTTGTTCATACATTACGCTATTGGAGAAATTATCTCTTGGGAGAGCATTTTGTGGTTTTCATCAACCACAAAAGTCACAAGTATATCTTTAATCAGCATGACTTGAATCTAAGGAAGAGAAGGTGGGTCGAATACCTTCAGTCCTTCGATTTTGAGCTTGCTTACACACCTAGTAAATGTAATGCGGTAGTTGATGCACTGAGGAGGAAGACTCAGATACAGGCTGTGCAGGAGGCCAGTGGAGAGTGGCAGCTCATGGCTTTGTTCTTTGAGATGCATTTGGAGGTGCATGACAGTCAGGGGAAAATTTATCTTTCATCTTTAGCTGTGACTTCTACCCTCCTAGATAGAGTGTTGATGAGACAACTATCAGATTCTGAAGGCCTAGTTCTACGGGAGTTGGTGGAAAGTGAGGGCCCTCCTCCTGGTTGGACGATAAGCGATGATGAGGTACTACATTTCAATGGATGAGTGTGGGTTCAAGGGGATATACGCGAGGAGCTGATGCGAGAGTTTCATGCTTTAGCTTGGGCAGTTCATCCTGGGGTTACCAAGATGTACCATGACTTGAGATGTCAGTACTGGTGGTCAGGTATGAAGAGAGATGTAGCTGGTTTTGTTACAAGGTATTCCACTTGTCAGCAGGTGAAGGCAGAGCACCAGAGGCCAGCCGTACTGTTACATCAGTTACCCATCCCGAAGTGGAAATGGGATGATGTCGCGATAGACTTCGTGACTGGGTTGCTGAGGTCACCTAGAGGCAATGATGCAGTGTGGGTTGTTGTGGACAGACTCACGAAGGTAGCTCACTTTTTACCGATCAAGGAGACCATCAGTGTTGATGAGCCCGAGAAGTTGTATATCCGAGAGATTGTACGTCTTCATGGGGTCCCTCGTTATATCGTTTCAGATAGGGACGCCCATTTTATGTCTCGTTTCTGGCAGAGTTTTCCATGGGCACTGGGTACACAGGTGCTTCTGAGCACAGCTTACCACCCTCAGACCGATGGCCAGGCAGAGCGTATGATACAGGTGCTTGAGGACATGCTGCGTGCATGTATCCTATAATTTGGGGGCTGTTGGGAGAAGCATATACCCCTGGCCAAGTTTTCTTATAATAACAGTTTTCAGGCGACTATTGATGTGGAACCTTATGAGGGTTTATATGGTAGTCCATGCTGATCACCATTGTGTTGGTCAGAGGTAGGTGAGGCAGCTTTATTGGGACCACGTCTCATACAGGAGACTTCTGAGCAGGTCCAGTTGATTCAGAAGTAGATGGCTACCACAGAATCTCGTCAGAAATCTTATGCTGATCTCTGCAGACGTCCTTTGGAGTTCGTGGTTGGGGATCATGTTTTCTTGCGTGTTTCACCGAGGTTGGGACCCAGGAAGATCAAGAGATATGGTAAACTTTCACGGAGGTATGTGGGGCCATTTGAGATTCTGGAGAGTGTCGGGCCGATTTCTTATCAGTTGCAGTTACTACAGAGGTATCGAGCCATGCCCGACGTCTTCCATGTATCTCAGTTGTGCCACTATCATTCAGACACGTCTCACATCTTTAGGACAGATGAGATTGAGCTAGAGGATGGCACGTCCTTTAATGAGAATCTGATTTGTATCGTTGATAGGAGCATGATGGTTTTCCAAGGATGGTCAGTTCCTCTCGTACGGGTTGTATGGAAGCATGGCCGAGTGCAGGACGAAACCTGGGAGTGGGAGACCGACGTACGTGCTCAGTGGACAGAGTTGTTCTGAGCTTTATCTTATCCACCTTTGGAAGTGAAATTCGGGGATGAATTTCTTTAACGGGGAAGTTTGTAAGAACCCGGTTCTTATTTTTGAGGTATGAGTTTCAACTTTTCTCTTTTCCTTAAGTGTTTTTGAGAAAATAAGGAAATGGAGAAAAATCCCAATTTTTGAAAGTACACGCCGTGTACTTTTCCACACGCCATGTACTTTTGGCTGTGTGGGATGAGTTCACGGGGCGTGTGGCCATATCGGTGATAAAGGGTGTAGAACCCAACTACATGACGTGTAGTGGTCTTTTACACGCCGTGTAGTCAATCGGCAGGTGAATAGTAAGACGGTGGCCAGCTGTACAACATAACACACCGTGTACTCAGAAAGACACACCATGTAGTCTTGTCGGTAGTTGAACAGTGCCACACTGGTGGGAAACCGCCAGAGGAACAGTTAAAAAATGGGAAGTACACACTGTGTACTTGGGAATACACATTGTGTACTTTGGTTTTTCACAAAAAATGGGCAGTATCCTCCCCTATTCATAGGGAAGTATTAGAATGGGAAGAAGGAGCAGAAGAGGGAGGCTGGAGCTTTGGAGATCCGTCGCACGCAAGTCGGGAATCCGTTTTCTACACCGTCAATCTCCCTGCAACCGCACGAGTGATTTCTCCCTTCTCCCGGAGCAGTTCTTACCAATTCTTTCCCGTAAGGAAGTTATATAGGCTTGAACTAGGTTTTCTTCTAACCCAGATCTACGTTGTATTTGATCGTTTTTGGAATCGATGTTCATGTATATCGTTCATTGGTGTTAAAGGTAGGTGGCTTGGTGTTTATATTCCAACTCTTGTGTTTTTGTGGGTATTTTTGTGCAACGAACCCATGTTGGGGTATCGTGTGGCTGAGGACCTGGATGTTTAAATAACTATAATTGTATAGGTTATTAAATATGATATTAAAATGTTGTTTGGGATCGCTGCTTTAATCCAGGACCAACCCGGGGGTGCGTTCCTCTGTTTAGCCATTTGTCCAGGATACCCGAGGGTATGCCTTTAATGTAATGATTATAGAATTGAATTGGTAGGAATTGCTTGTTTACTTCTTGTTTACATGTTTGGCATGTCCCGGTTACCTGTTTAGCCTGAGGGCAGTGTTGTGATTAGCCTATGGGTGCTGTACTATTTAGCATGTGGGAAACTTCTTCTGTGCCAGTGGGCAATTGATTCTGTGCCTGTGGGCACACTTCTTACGCCCGAGGGAAATATATGTATGCCTATGGGAAGATTATTGTGTTTGGATTCTCTTTACCCGAGGGTAGGAGGTTACGTGTCTGAGGACATTAGCTATTTACTTAGAATATTCACTGTGGTGATATTTTAAATAAATGATTAAATGAATATTTAAATGGAAATATAACTGGTTAAGTTAGTTACTTTTTAGTACTGCATACTGTATTGAATTTTACTATTGAACACTATTGTTGAATGCTTTCACACTGTTGGGCACGGGCCTTTGGTAGGTTCCTACTGGGATTCATTTCTCACACCCTGTTTGGGTCATGCTTTTCGGCCAAAAAAGATTATGTTACTGCAGGTGTAGATAAGGGCAAGGGTCCCTATATAGGTACTTGATGGTTGCTGAGGAGTAGGAGGGCATGGGACCGAAACTAGGATCACAATGCCACTGGCTGTTCTATTTTTCATTTCTGTACTTGTACTTCAGTGGTAATATATTTTATTACCGTGTAACATATTCTAGCTATTTTATAGAATAGTGACATGCTCCATCTTCATATATATATGACTGTTGGTTTCCCTTTTGTTATCAGTTATCCATTTCAGTTATATATAATGTTTCTGCTTCCTCTGTTGTTGATGTTTATATTATATTCTACTGTGCTACACTTTGACAAATGAGGGAACAGTTTCCCCACTATCAGACCTGGGTCCTCGCTGCTAGTCAGCAGCCTCTGGCGTTTGGGAAATGAGCTTGAGGTTATGTGGCGAACCAGGTTCGGGGCACCCGTTGAGTGGCACCCAGAACCAGGACGTTGCACATAGGATCCCTCCTATGGTGAAGACAATTGTCTGGAAAAGGTTATAGGATCAAATATCACAATAGGTTGAGGCACAGTTGGTATACTTGTCTAAAAATCTCTAGGATGTTATGTCCCTGGCTGAGCTCATTCATACCAAGACGGTGGAGGAACATCAAGATCACCTTGATGAGAAATCTCACCAATTGGTGTGCCTTCAAGAAAAATTAAATTTCATGAAGGAAGAAGTAGTACAACACCACTGATACTTGGTAAGGTATTTGACACAAAGAAGAGATTTTGTTGTTGTGGAGTAGAAGAAGGTCCATGATGTTGAGGTGGCTACTTCCACACAATTGACCAATATCCATCAAGATATAGAAAATTCTCGAGCTACAAATCATCTTATCATAACTTGTGTCGAGGAAAAAATATAAAATTATTCAAAGAGGCAATAATGTGTGGAAGTACCCCGACACATTGGAACATAAATGAAAATCATTTTTCATTTCAAGTCACTTGTTCTTACTTTTTTGTTTTCAAATATAATTGTAATAAAACCCTAAAAGGACTCATTTTTATTGAATTTAATCACGTTTTAATTTGAATGATATGGATGAGAGATTGCTCAAATTTTTTCCTAATCCATGGGGACCAACAAACCTAATTTCACTATTTCTACGGTTATAAGAACAACCTTACAAAATTTGTTTCTTTTTATTCCATTACCCAAATTTTTTCCTATGTCCAATATGAAGATGACGTAGAGGGTGAGACATGGATTTTTCTTAGTCATCTCCTTGTGGGATTTAATCCTGATTTGTTTTGTGCCTTTTATTTTCATTTATAGTTTTTTGGATAAACCACATATAGTTTATGCATAGTGTGCCAATATTCAAATTTTTTATAGAGATCTATTTTTAGATTTTGAACCTGGAAAGTATTATGTTTATTATTGTGGGAAGTTTAATTTCTTACAATCAGGAATATTTTGACCAGTGATTTAGTTCAAATAGTTTTGACCATTATTTATGGGTTGGTGGACTAAACAAGGATTTTTGGCCAATAATGTTCCAAAATTCTTCAAATAACCTAAGGTTATGTTACTAGAAAGAAAAAATTTTAGAATCCTCTTGATGATAGGTTCAGAAAAATTGTGGGAGCCTTTTGAAAATCTAACAAGGTAATGTTATAACATAATCAAGAAAAGGAGTTGTCTAACAAATTCAAAAATTCTATTGTTGATGGCCAAAGTAGGTTTATGATGATTCAGATTTCTCAAGACCATGAATGATGTTTTTTCCAAAGGAAGATTTCTAATAATGAAGTGAGAATAAATATTGGAATTTTCCATGAATGAGAAACCTCTCCAACACAAGTTCAGCTTGTGTGAAGGATGAAATATTTTGTTAGAAGACTGATGTCATAATAGGGGAAAGACCCTTTATAAAAAATTTGATTCATCATGTTGTTTAATGTCACGTGAGAGGGAAATTGACCTTACGGTTTAACATCTTACAACAAGGAAATTGTTTTATAGTTTAACATATTATGACTAGAATATCATGATATGTAGTTTAATTTCATAAAGTGAGGAAATTATTCTATAAATTTTAATTTCATATAATAATGACATTGGGGGACTAAAATTTAAGGTACTTACCTTTGATCAAAATGGTAATAATTCCAACCTTTAACTTTAATCTATTCTGGAATGTTCTATTTTAACACCCCATGATTTTAGGGTATATCTCTTTCTAAATTTAGCATCATCAATAGTTTATATTTCTTGCAACACAGAATTTAAAACCATAATAAAATATTATATATGATGTTTGGAATAATAATGTGACCATAATGAATAGAAATATGACTAATAGAATAGAAAATCCACCTATTCAAGTATAAATAAAATATGTGTATGTTATAAATGAAAATATGGTTTATTATATAATAAAATAAGAAAATAAATTTATTAAAAATGATAAATTAAGTGTTGGTATTTTTGTGAAACATAAAAGTTTATTTAAAATTTTATAAATCATATACAGATTTAAAATAAAATTTATTTTCATGAAATAGATACATGAATTGATATGTTTTTTGTTATGATTATAAGGTAATTTTATGAGACATGAATTAATTTTTGAAAGTGTCATAATATTGGTTATAATATCAAAATCAATATTTTTTTGAGTAAATGTTGATTTTATTTAAAAATCAAATTTATCAAATTTAGAAAATTATTTTTCATAAAATGGAGTCCATTTTTTAATTCTACATATTGAAAAATAGGTTGGGTTATTGTTTTGGATTTTTCTAAAATAGTTGAATATTTATTGAATAGTGAAATACAATAATTTACAGTATTTAAAAAATACAAGAATTATTGAGTCCTAGATAATGTATGGCTGATTAGACCCATAATATCAAACTATACTACATTATTTTAAATATTTAGTGTTGTATTTTAATATATTAATATTCATGATCCAAAATAATAAACTAATGACTAAAATAATCAAAAACATCACTCTAATCCACTATTAATACCACCCATCACCACCTATTCTGCTCACACAACCAAAGCCTTCCATATGTCCAATTTCTATGGAACAACTCTCTAAAACCTCTCCCTTATGTTCTAGTATTCCAGGTTTCACCCAAAATACCATTTCAATGTTCCTTAAGGAGGTTCCTAAGGAGAGAAATTTATGAGGTAAAATCCCTTTTCGTTCTTCTAATTTTCATTCAATTTATTTTCTATTCTTATACTTTCCTTACCATATTTTTATAAAAAAACATAATAAATACATTATATTATATATAATATAATGTTATTATGATAATGGGATATCCACCATCAATTATTTTCTCTTTCCCTTGTTATTTATTAAATGGAAACATCCTCCATGAGGAGCCAATTTTCCGCCTTCGTGGGTGATGATTTTTCATTTTTCAATTCCGTAATCCAGGATGGTAAAAAACCATTTTAATGGAGAAAATTTAATATATGTAATGAAACTTATATAGGTTTCTAGAACTAGTTTATATATATATACATAATATTAATTCATAAGACAAAACATGTATGTGATGATTGAAAAAATAACAAAATAATCTAACTGATTAGCATTATCATGTTATCTAATGAGGAATTATAAAATATAGAAAAAAGGATTATAAAACAATTAAATATTATAGAAGTTCATTAATAACATATAATTTCAATTGGGGATAACTATTCCCATTTCACATGATTTTTCACACATGTATACAAGTGAACCAACCTTGAAAAACAAGGGAAACACACTTCCAAATGATGAAATTAAATATTATAAATCATCAAAAAACCATATATTAAATTAATAAAATTATAATAAATAAAATAAATGTTTAATAGTTTCAAAATTAAATTATTACTGAATCTAATTTCGTTATCTTAGACATTACATGCATGTGAAGAGCACTTTCAGACATAAGGTATAGATTTCTTCCCGAACCTCCACTTTCCCTTCAAGATATGCTTTCACTCTCTTTTATCAAATGTAATTATTAACTATTATTATGTAATACTCTAAAATTCTGTATTTATGCTTCGAATATATTTATAAAAATAAATTATTCTACCTTTTATGGGGAATTACATGTTTTATAAGGTTCCCTTGTCAATTCCTCTTGCTAAAAATGCCCCATTAAAGGGTACTTCCCAATTTCTAAACCATTTTCTTGTATAATACATAATCCATTATAAGGCACCAATATTTTTATAATATTACTCTTTTTATCATGAAAAAATACCTTAGCTATTTTTTGGTTCTATGTATGAAAATAAACCTTTGTCCTCTTTAAAGAATTTTTAATATTTTCCCTCAAACCGCACTGAAGCATCCAATTTTTATATTTCATAAAAACTATTTTTAGATATTTTTCACTTCCATTGGACATCATTATTCCTAAAACATAATTTTATTTCCCCTTTTTTTGGAAATACATGATTACAATCAAATTTTATGACAAATAAATATGTTTTTTCTGAAATAACTCTTTTTTAAAAAGTAAAAAGGGTATTTCTATCAAGAATTACTCGATGATTTTATTTTATTATTTTCATATATTTCAAATCCCCCCATTAAATAAAATTCTTAATTGGGATTTATATTTTATGATATCATCTACGATATTTTTTTATATTTCGTATGATTAGTTTTATTGTGGATGTGCAATCTTGATACCATTCACCATATTACTCAGAAGTGTTTATCCTTATGTTTATTATTTTGGGAATGTTAATAAAATTTAATATTATAGTTTAAATATGAATGTATCTATTGATTATGGTTCACCCATTTCTTATGAGTAATGTATTAGACTTAGTAATTGTGTGCGGGGACAACTATATCCCCTCAATGCATCAGTAGGTCCCATGAGACAAAATAGATGTGTAATTGACTAAGGAATTGCCCATTTATTTTCATATATAGATTTAACTATGACCTTAACCATTTATTTTCAGATGTCTTGGCTGAGACCTCAATGGTATGTCATATCTGTCAAACATTATGCTTTCCCAGATTATGAAATTATTAATTGATAATCAATGTGATTATTCAACTTGTACAATATCCATTGTAAAATTTAATTTTCCTATGATTGTCTATATGAAATTATTTAATTATATTTATTCCTGTCATATTATTCTAAATATAATGTTTCAATGGAATGTGTTTTTAGTTATTCTCCTTTCTTTATTGTTTTTATTTATTATATCTTCCACTTTATTGTTTACTTTTACCGAGCATCTGAGATCACCCCTTTTTTATGTTTATGTTTCCCCATGATATGAAGATGTATATTTTGAATTATTTCTTAGGATAATGTTGGAGTTTAGGGATCTTTCCAATGGAGTTTATATTTTTTATTTCATTTGACGTTTTAATGAAAAACATATGTCTATATCATGTTTTCCAAATCTACTAAACTATTTAGTCCTTTAGGAAGTGACTTCTTTGTTTATTATAAAAATCTAATAAAGTAAGGAACCGAATCTGGGATACTAGGTTTGGGGTATTTATAGTTGATATGGGATAAATTTTAACAGAAACTTTATAAACTGGATGCTGAAACTTTACCCTAAGATAGACTATGAGAATAAGCATAGAAGATCATCCAAGAATCATGATAAGATATAGATTATATGGGTCTCCCTAGTAATACATCATTGTATCGATACTATATGTGTATGAAGTTATGGAAAAGATGTACCTAGGGGTGACAACTCTAACAAGGTTCGCTAGGCCTAAAATGGTGTAACCTTGTACACAACAATGGGCCTTACCACACACTGGCTTGACACTACTGGGGGATATGATTAGGATAATTCACATTTTATTTAAAAACTATTATGAATGATTTAAAAATGAAAATGTCCCTAAGGAAAACTTGTTTATGATTAAGATATTAGCTATGCATAAAATTTTCAATTTATGTTATGTTTTACTGTTCTGAAAATATAAATATTGATTAATAGTCTAATTTAGGTTATGATATTGTTTATAAATGGTTCATAGTAGAAGGAATGAAAACTGTATCAACACACATATTCCATATATGGATTAAAGTCATGTGAAAGATAAAGATGTTGGAGTAGTAGCTAAAACTGGATCTGAGAAACATATAAATATACTGGGACAATTGACTCAGGTTATGAAAAATAAAATTACCCATATGAAGCATCCTGATCCATAACATTGTGTAACAATGGTATACCAATTTATGCAACAATAATCTCTATCATTAAATGGGACTAAAAATCCATCTTTAAATGAGTGATGGATAAGTTCCTTAGAGAATAAATTTCTCACATTTGGATGTAATTAAAGGGATAAGGTTATCTTGATAATTTATCATCTCTTAAGAGATGCTGATCAGTGGTTGTCATTGATTCAAAAAACACAAAGGAGGAGGAAAAAATTGTGAACATTTAATGTAAAGATTTTATGTAAATAATCTTGGAAAAATATTTCCCTCCAGAATAGTGAGAAGATATGGAGATAAAATTATTGAGTCTGAGACAAAAATAGGATAAAAACATTTCTACGTATGATGAAAAATTTAAAATAATAACAAATCATGCTATGGATTACGTACAAAATCCAAAGATAATGATTTATTGATTCTTCTATGGGTTAAAACCATTCCTCTGGAAGGAATTAGTCCCCCAAACTTTCTCATCATACGATTATGTATCCTCATACGCTATCAATATAGAGAAAGAATTCTATAATTATTATGAATTTAAGGGAAAATAAGAGAAGAATAGGGTGGTATAGAAAATGATAGATAAAGGGAAGAATTAAAAACGGAAAATTACAATGTGTGATACTTATGGAAGGAAACACCTTGGTTCCTAATTAAAAAGAAAAGTATTTTGCTATTAGAGTGGAGAAAAATTCTACCAATTATGTGATTTTAAGGTAATGAATAAAGCTACCGATTATAAATGCTACCATTATAGGGAGAGGGGTCAATATAAAAATGATTGTTAGATGCATTAATGAAACATAACATAGAAAAGGAAAAGGGATCATGGAAAAGCTTATGTAATCACAAAAGTTGAGGTTAAAGTTACCAATGATGTGGTGAAAAGTACTTTAATCATCTCCTAAAATTTGTCTAAAGACTTATTTGATTCTGGACTATCAAATTCCATTTTATCTTCCTTGTTTTATTTTAAAAATAGATATTTCCAATTCACCTTAACATGGGAGTTTTCATTAAAGACTCACATTGGATACCTTATTTCAAAATAGATGTTTCAAGCATTTCCGATTATGAAACATTAACATGATTTAATTACTGATTCTATCATTATACGTATCGTTGATTATTATATAATACTTGGTATGGATTTTATTTTGAAATATAATGAGAAAAATTATTCTAAAGAGAAGGAAATAATGGTTCATAATGAATGTATGGAATTTATCATCTTTGGAGGGGAGAATTCATCATCTGAGTCATATCCTGATCCACCTATAGTAGCTCTTCTAAATGAAATTCTTAGGGAAGAATAGAAAACATCATCTATGGGTGAGGAAATAAATCATCAACTTGAGAACATACCTAATTTATATGAATGAATTGATGTATTTCTAGAGGATATACATAGACATCCCCTAGAGTGGGGTGTTAAGTTTTTTATTGATTTAATCCCTGATGCAAGACCAGTATCGAAGACCCCTTATTGAATGGACACTATGGAATTAGTGGTGCTGAAGAAAAAAATAGGATTTTAGTAATAAGGTATTTATTCACCCTAGTGTTTTTTAAATGAGGATCCCCTATTCTTGTTATCAAGAAGAAATATGGATCCATGATGATGTGCATTGACTATATAAAAATAATTCTATTACAATAAAGAACATGTATACTCTACATTTCATTGATGATTTATTTGATCAAATTCATGAAGCTCAATATCTTTTGATGATGGAAATACAAATTGTATATCATCACTTCTGTGAGATAAAATTTTTTATTCCAAATATATCATTCCAAACTAGGTATGGACATTTTGTGTTTACTATAATGCCATTTGGAGTGACTGATGCACCCACTATTTCTATGGATCTTATGAACAGAGCGTTCAGGGAATACCTTGATGTTTTTTTGTGATTTTTATTGATGATATCTGATATATTCTAATATCTATGAGGAACATGAGAACTACTTGAGGGTTTTTATAAGGTCCCTTAGAAAGAAGTGTTATATTATAAGTTTAGAAAGTGTTAATTTTGGCTTCAAATAAATTTTTCTCTTTGCTATATTGTCACTAAGGATGAAATCTCAATTGATCCTATGTAGAAAAAGATAGTTTATGAATAACCTAAACCAATGAGTTTAACCAAGGTACAT
Source organism: Viscum album (assembly GCA_963277665.1). Taxonomy (NCBI): domain Eukaryota; kingdom Viridiplantae; phylum Streptophyta; class Magnoliopsida; order Santalales; family Viscaceae; genus Viscum; species Viscum album. The sequence continues at coordinate 1,145,174,674 of OY728142.1, read as the reverse complement.
TGTTCTATTATTTTAGTATGTTACTATCGTTGTCTCATTCATAATTTTTCTCTATTATCTATCCCATTAACCAAGTTTAATTGTAAAGGGGTTATGTTAATATGGAAAAAAATGTAAAGAATATTTTTATGAAATGAAGATGAGATGATTGAATGCTCTGATATTGACTCTACCATTTAAAAATGGTGGAAGTTTTATTTTCAGTGATGCAACAAAGAGTGGACTTGGTTGTGTCCTTATGAGGAATGATATAGTTATTTACTATGCATCAACGTAGTTAAAAAATAATGAATAGAACTATATAACTCATGATATTGAGTTAGCATCTATAATTTTTTCTCTGAAGATATGGAGACATTATATCTATAGTGACTGACATGAGATATATAGATATCATAAGAGTGTGAAAAATATATTCTCACAAGAAAAAATAAACATGAGAAAAAGAATATGGATTGATCTAATCAAGGATTATGATTGTTCAATAAAATATCAACCATGTAAGGGAAATAAGGTAGCAGATGCATTAAACATGAATCATTATGGAGTTAAAAACAAAATGAGGATTGAAAATGATACTATGTTCATGGATCTAGTGAAGTTGGATATATTAATTGTCAAGAAAGGTGTAACATCACTACTTTTTCATTTTATTTACCAACCATATTTAAAAGAAAGGATTAAAAGTTCTCATCCTGAAGATGAGTATTTTCAAAGGAAAATTAATTTTTTAAATGATGGGATGTCGGAAAAATCATGTATGAGGGTGGAATTATAAAATTTGGGAAGAGGATTTGTGTTCCTTCTATACCCAATATAAAAATGGAGTTATTGGTTGATTCCCATAGATAAAATTGCTCTATACACCCTATAATCACTAAGATGTATATAGATTTGAAGGATCATTTTTAGTAGAATATTATGAAATAAAAAATTGTTGATTATGTATCATGTTTTTTATTATGTCAATGGGTAATGGATGAAAGTCAAAATTCAAGAGGATTCATTTAAACTCTTCCAATTCCTACATAGAAATAGTATGACATTAATTTGTAATTTGTCATTTTATTTCCAAATATTCCAAGAAATAATGATGCAATATGGGTAATTATTGATCAACATACCAAATATGCACATTTCCTTGATATAAGGGAGGATTTTACATTGAAGTGACTTGATTGAATTTATATTAATGAAGTTTTAAGACATCAAGGAGAACCTAATTCAGTTGTGTATGATCTTGATCCATGATTAACATTGAAATTCTGGAAAATTATTTATAATTATTTGGATACTGAGCTTCATTTGAGTACGGCTTATCACCCTCAAAAAAATGGGTAGTCAGAAATGATGGTAAAAACTTTATAAGGAATTTTGAGACCATGTTGAATTTAATTTCTAGGAATTTGGGATCAGTATTTACCTTTTTTAGAGTTTTCTTATAATAATAGTTTATATTCACATATTTAAATGGATCCATATGAAGAAATGCGTGGAAGGAGTTTTTGTACACCAACTTTTTGGGATGAAGTAGGTGAAAAGAAACTAGTAGGCCCTATGCTTATAGAGGAAACAATTGAAAAGGCAAATAATATTCAAAAATATATCAAAGTAGATTAAAGTTGGCAAAAGAGATATATTGAAAATTGAAGGAAGGATTTGAAATTTCAAGTTGGAAATCATGTTTTCATAAAAGTATCTCAATGGAAGGGTGTTATAAGATTTTTAAAGAAAGGGAAACTGATCCCTTTGTATAGTGGACCTTTTTAAATCCTAGATAGAATTAGATTTTTATCTTATCCTTTGGAAATTCCACCTATGATTTCAAAATTACACAATGTGTTCCACTTCTCCTTGTAAAGGATATACATGATAGACCTAACACATGTCCTCACTTATGAAGGAATATAATTTGAACCTTATTTATCTTACATTGAAGAGAATATCTAGATTTTTGACACTAGATTATAGGTGTTTAGTAATAAAATGGCTCAATTGGTATAGGTACTTTGTAAAAATCATAAAATTAAATAGGAGATGTCCAGACTACAGGAATTTATGATGAACAACTACCCAAATATTTTTATGAGGTGACATTCTGGAAAATTTAAGGATGAATTTTTTTAAATGTGGGGAGAATGTGACACCCCAAGAATTTATGGTATGTATATTTTAAAATTTATCATCTTCATTAGTTTATGATTCACACAACACTGAGTTTAAAACAATAATATACTTTTAAATATAACTGCTGGAAATGTAATGTGACCAATATGAATAGTAATATGACCAATTTAATAGTAACTTCACCTATGAAATTATAAATAAAATTTATGTACCTTATAAATGAAAATATTGTATATTTATATCACAAAATAAGTAATTAAATGTTTAAAAAATAATAAATTTATATTTGGTATTTCTGTGAAACAAAAATGTTTATTTACAATTTTAAAATTAATATAATGATTGAAAAGAAAATTTATAATCATGAAATAGATTAATAAATTACTGTTTTATGACTGTAAGATAATTTTAGGAGACCTTAATTAAATTTTGAAAGTGCTATAAAATCCATTATAATTTTAAAATCCTTATTTTTTGAGTAAATGATGATTTTATTTGAAAATTAAATTTATTATATTTAGAAAATTATATTTATAAAATGGATCTCATTTTTTAATTATACATGTAAAAAAATTGTAACGGGGAGTTTCTTGGATTTCTATAAAATAGTTGAATGTTTGGTGAACAATGAAATACAATAATTTACAGTATTTAACAAATACATGAATTATTGATTCATAGATGATGTATATATGATTTAATCCCATAATCTCAAACTCTCATTTTAAAATAATTTATCATAAGGTTCAAACTATTGATAGTCTTGAGAGAAAATAATAAGCTAATGAATAAAATAAAAAAACAACCCTCCCCTCCACTATAAATACAACCCCTCACCACCTCATCTCATCACACCTCCAAATCCTATAAGATTTTTTAATTTCTAAACAATAAATCTCCCAAATCTATCTTCCATGTAATGGTATTTATATACTCACCCAAAATACAATTTCAAATTTCCTTAAGGAGGTTCTCAAGGAGAGGAATGAAGAGGTAAAATCCCCTTTCAATCTTTTAACGTTCTTTCGATTTATTTTCTTTTCTTATCATTTCCTTAACTCTTATATCCAATCAATAATTATAACTCCAATATCTTATATATAATATAATTCTATTATGTTAATTGGATATACACCATAAATTTTTTTCTCTTCCCCTTTTACTATAAAAATGAAAACATCTTCTGGGAGGACCTTATTTACCACCTTCATGGATGGCTAGTTTTAGTTTTTCAATTCTGCCTTCAAGGTTGGTCATAAGACAATTTTTTTTTGTTAAAAACGACATTAATATATTTAATTAAACTTATTTAATGTTTTTTAACAACTATATGTATACATAATATTAATTCATAAGACAAAACTTGTGTGTGATTATTGAAAAAACAACAAAATAATATAAACAATTACCATTAACATTTTATCTAATGAATAATCCTCATATATAGAAAAAAATATTATATAATAACATTAAATCCTCTGTAATTTCATTAATAACATATAATTTCAATTTCTGATAACTATTCCTATTTCATATAATTTTACATACATGTATACAAGTTAATCAATCATGAATACCATGGAAACAAACACTTTGGAATGATGAAATTGAATCTTATAACTAATAAAAATGAACATAAATAAACATGATAAAATTATAAAAAATAAAATAAATTTTTAATATGTTATAAATTAAATTATTAAATAATCTAATTTTATTATACAGAACATTAAGCGCAAGTGCAGAACACTTTCAGACATAAGGTAAGGTTCTTCCCGAACATCTATTTTCCCTTTAGGATATGATTTATATCTCTTTACCCTAGTTTAATTATTAATTATTATAATTTACCCCTATTAAATTCTATATGTGTCTTCCAAATATATGTATATATCTCATTTATTTTTTCCTTTGATTGGGAATTAAATATTTTATAAGGTTCCCTTTTCAATTGTTCCTAATAAGCAAGACCTATTAAAGGGTACTTCCCAATTTTTTACCCATTTTCTAGTAAACTCTATAATCTATTTTACAAAAGAAATGTTTTTATAATATCATTCTTTTAATCATGATAAACTACCTTATCTCTTTTCTAGTTAAACATACAAAAATAAGACTTTTTCTGCTTTAACGACTCTTTCATATTTTCCCTCAAACCGCTTTGTAGTGGCCCATTACTAAAGTTCATAAAAACTCTATTTACATGTTTTTTCACCTCAGTTGGACATCATTTTTCCTCAAAAATAATTTAATTATCCTATGTTTTATTTTTTGGAATATTCATATTTACAATCTCATTTTATGAAAAAATACAAATGATTTTTAAGAAATAAATCTCCTTTGAAAAGTAAAAGGGAATTTCTCTCAAGAATTCATTAATGATTTAATTAGAGTATTTTCATCTATTTCAATACCATCTGTTGAATAATATTCATAATTAGTATTGATCATTTATGATATCATCTACCATATTTTAATAAATGGTTTATAACCAGTTTGACTACGGATGTACTGTCCTGATACCATTCACTATATTACTCATAATGGTTTATGATTATGTTTATTATTTGGGGAAAGTTATTATAATTTCATATTCTAGTTTCAATATGAATTTATATGTTAACTATGTTTCACCCCTTTCATATGAAGAATGGTCTGGACTTAGTAAATGATGGGAGGGGCCCGCTATAGCCTCTCGAAGCATCGGTAGGTCTTGTGAGATGAAATAGTTATAGACTTGGATGAGGCCTTGCCTATTTATTTTTAGATATGGATTTGGACGAGACTATAACCATTTATTTATAGATGTATTGTATAAGGTATCAATGGTATGATTTATTTTTTCGTCATTAGGAATTCCCATGTTATGATTTTAGTAATTGATAATCCATGAGACAATTCTACTAGTAAAATATCCATGGTTATGTTTCATTCTCATTAGTTTTTTTATATAGATTTTTTTATCAGTTTTATTCCTACCATATTATGTTTAATATTATTTTTTAATGGAATGTGATATTAGTTATCCAACTTTCTTTATTGTTAATTTTTATGATAGATTACGTATTATTTTTTACCCTTACTGATCAATTGAGTTCAATCCATTCTTTTGTTTATTTTTTCCCCGTGAAGTGAATATGTCTATTATGAATGAGTTTTAGAGATAATCTAATAGTTTATGAATGTTTCCAATATAGTTTAAATGTTTTATTTAATTTCAAGTTGTAATGTAAAACTAATTTTTGTATCTAGTATCATAATCTACTAAAATATTATATCCTTTTGTATGTGAATTCCTTGTTTATTATACCAATTTAATAAAGTAAGGCATCAAATCCGTGTTATTGGGGTTATGATTTTACAACTATCACATTCAAGTCTGAGGGGGTGAATATTATAAGATATAATATGGGGATATCCAGATCTGAAGAGTTGTATGTGAAAAATAGATTATGATGATAGAGGAGGTCCCTCATGATGATGAGGTTATTGGTGGTCGAAAAACCCATTTTTTGGATACTTTATACGAAGCCGAAAGGGATGTGTTACTATATAGTAAAATACTTCCATACTTCAACTTTCATGCCCTAGAACTTTGTGGGTGACTTATATAATGCCAACTAGGGCATGTTACAATAATTTCAGGAAAATTAGCTCTCAAGAAGTCAAACATTCTATTTTTGATTGCTGATGAAATCTTATAGAGATTCATATTTCCTTAGGAACAGGATTTGGTTTTTAGATGGAAAGTACCTAAAAATTAAAGGATCATTTCAATTAATAATTACCCAAGAATGGGGGAATGAGTTTCCAACATAGTTCGGACCTAAACATGGGAAATATAGTGCCTATAATTTTAGGTCATAGGACTAGGACCATACACTTATTGAAATGATAGGTGAAATGTGGCCTACAAAAATAAGGTTATTTTGACATATTTAATAAATGAGGGAGGAAAATTTAAAGCATGGTCTTATTGGTTATTAGATCAGGAGAAATAGTATAGGATAAATATGTGATGGATGATCGTAGATAGATTCAAATTGAAGGTTCCAACATAATGTCATCGAAGATTATGAGGGAAGAATAGGATTATCCCAAGGGAAAAGTTACATTTGGTAGAAAAACCCATTTTGTGCAAAATTTTTCCAAATCCAACTAGGATGTGTTACTGCATAGTCAAAAGTGGAATCCTCTAGATAATAGACCCATATTATGGGTGGAATTATGCATAGACAACATGGGCATGTTACTGTATATTTATGGAGTGGAGTCTTCAAGTATCATACATTATATCAATTGTAGATGGAGAAAGTTTATAAGGATTAAAAAAGTGTCCAAAATTACCATTATGATGTTTATAAGGGAATTTTATGAGCACAAAAGAAGCCTTTGAACTGATACTAGCCATGATGCATAAATTCCATTGCATTGATCTGACTCATATGTTGGACGTGGATATATCCATTTCCTTAATGGACCCCTAAAGAGGGGACGTGAATAAGGATCTCATGTAAATATCTTTTTTCGTATACAAGAGATGAGAATTTTTCTTTTCCATGAGGATGATACTAGGACATGAGGCCTAGGTGTAATTATTTATCCCATCATAATTATAATCAATCCACACATAGTTATTTAGGTACCTTGTAGTTCAAAGTCATGTATTCTAGACGTTATCAATGAAATTTAACCTCTAGAGATAAGGACGAAGGTGAATACGTGAAAAAAATGAATATTGAGGCAGGACCAGGGTATATGACCCAGTAATCACTAGGTATCTTATTGAAGCAATAATCAAGACACATGTAGTTCTTAAAAGGGTTCCCCCATACTTATTAAGTTCGTATATAGAGAAAAAGTTTTTTTTTAATATAGGCTTATGCATGGGGAGAGGCACCATGTTGAATCACGTTATGTCGATATGACTCGTACATAGGAGAGTGGGAAAATTTTTCATTTTGTGTTATAGATGGGTCCAAGATTGAAGACCTGAAAGTCACTATGTATCTTATTGTAATTAAAATAAAACCACAAGTAGTTCTTAAGAAAAGCATGCATCTTATTGTAATGCAATGAGGACGTATGGTGCACCTTTTAAGGTATTTTGTATAGGACCCTGTTAATCCCAACATGAATTGATATGATTTTTTCATGTAGGTCACTATTTTACCAAAAATCCATAATAGATGTGAGCTATTCCCAGTGTGATAAACAAGGAGAGGAAAAGGTTTCTTATACCACACTAAGGAAATTAAAGTGAATTAATGACATGTGAAATTAGATATTGTGGTTGTTGGGACAAGAGGTATGATCCATGAATCACTACATGTATCATTAGGATGATAATCAAGCCATATGTAAGTCTAGAATTATTCCTTGCGCAGGTTTGATTCATAAAAAGGTATAAAGGAATTTTTTTTCATAGTTATGGATGGACCTAAGATTGGAGATTTTGGAATCACTATATATATCATTTGAATGAAAATCATACCACACATAGTCCTTGAAAGGATCATACAGTTCATCATATTGCAATGAGAATGTTGTCCCTATATTTTAACATATTACGGTATGGATGTGTGTCACCCGACATGGAAAGGAATATTGTGGCTAGACATGGGGATATGAAATGGGTATCGCTACGTATCCTTTTTGAGAAAGAATCAAGCCTCACATATTACTTGAAAATAGTTCCCTATATCAATCATGAATAAAAATGGGGAAATGAGGGATTTTATATCATTAATAATGATGCTAAGGCTCAATACATGATGGTTAGGAATTATTACATATATAAATAAATGGGAATCAATCCGTACATAGTTTTTGAAATGTTCTTAGTGCTGGTCTGATTCATACACAGTGAAAAGGGGTACTTTTTTTCTCACATAGATAGACCTAGGATAAGAGGTACTTGAATCACAACATTTCTCAAGGGAATTTGAATCAGTCCACGCATAATTATTTAATAAAGGTGTGGTCGGGTACTAGAATTGATGATTATGATCCACTCAGTAATGGATCAAATAGTTGTGTAGTTTTACATCATGCAATAAGGATGTAAAATGTGATGTTTAATTCCATATGGTAAGGATATTATTCTTTGATTTTCAGTGTCTTATAGGTTAGATTATATATGTTGTTGTGAAGTTTTATGTCTTACATCTAGGATTAGTGTTATGCCTTTTAAGGACATGAAGCAAAGACCAACTATGCAGTTCAACATCCTATAGCTTAGAATAGCATCATGTGATTACAAGAAATATTTATTTATTAATCATTCATTTATTAGGGTCATAATGATCTCTCCATAGATTTATATTAAGAAATACACTCCATTGGAGTGGAACTTGTTTATGGATTAAGGTCCCTCGCACTTTGGTTCAAGATTTGGGGGCTTCTTTCATGGAATCATTAGATCCCCATAGACCAATACCAATTCTTCTTAAAGGAACAAATGGTGGTAGACCTACTTGTTAAATGATTGTACTATCTTATTTTTATAGAATTCAAAGTGATGTAAGGTGTGAAATATTTTCCCAATGAGTCTCTACAATTTATCTAGTCATTTCTGGGATTTCTCATCTATAGATAGCAAGTAAAATATGGAAATACAGAGTAATGGTAATTGAACCTCATTGGAAAATACTTCTTTTGTTCTATAAATCAGTGAGTATGAGGTTCCATGTGAGTTATAGTTAGTTAAGACCACATGTCAGGCAATATATTGTTAGGAAATGATTTTGTTATCTCTACCCACCATATTCTGGATATTGTTCGATAGTTTCGTATTGAAGGACTCTATCTATCTATTTTCCACTACATGATAGGAGGATGAATGGTTAAATTTGATATTGCACTCCTGATACAAATTTTCCACCTTATAATAATATAAATTTGTTCCATTGTCCCTTATTATTTCATGAGGGGCACCAAATCATAGGATTATATTGGATCATGAAGCTGACAATGCATTTGGCCCCAAATTCGTTGAGTGGTATTACCATATCCCACATGAAAAAGAATTTAGTAATAATTAATATGTATTTGAAATGACTTTCTATAGCTGGAGGGTATGTCCCCACAACATCCATTCCCATATAGAAAATGACTAGGAGTATTTGGCTCTATACTGCAAGCCTGGGGGTTGATGGATGAAGTTGTCATGTACTTGGTCAGAATAACATTTCATGGTGTATTCTATTCAATCCAGTATTACAGTGGGCTGGTAACACCCAACCATTCATATTTTATTGGAAAGCATGTATCCTAACTCATGGCTACCATAGGATCCCAAGTGTACTTACTTCATGGATGCGACCATCTCTTCTACATCAATACATTTGAAAAGGACTCCATCAAAGCCTCATTTATAGAGGAATTTCTTGTGATTTGTTCCATAAAAAGAGTGAATTTTATTTATCACCATCATATTCTCTCCTTACCATCAATATTTTATGAGAGTAATCTATTATTAAGTTATTCCATGATTTGAATCATCCCGCCAGTTGTAGGACCACATGGATCATGGATAGGACTAAATTCGTTATTCTCTCTCTGTCTGTCCTGAACAAAAGGTGATATCATTCAGTGATGTGCTGATGACTATTTTATCCAGATTTGGATCTACCAAATCCATAGCTACATTTTCCAATAGATAATCCTAGTAATTCTACAATCACATGACGTGACTCAATGTTGGCACCGAGTAGAACTATTCCATCAATTATTGAGTATAATCAATAAGGTTGATTAAATCTTCTTTTCTGATGGAATAATCCCCATTTATATGTTTTATTAGAAACTCTCAATCTCCTTTGACATCTAAATGGACCAATACTATTTGAAGTGATAGTTCTAGGGATTCTATAAGGGAATAATAGTTTGCCTCATTATTTGTATAGCCTTATGATAATAGAATGAAGGAAAGAATTCTTTTTTATGGGGAGATAAGAATGATCTCTAACCTGACTTTGTTGAGATTTCAGTCATCTTTTATCCTACCTATTGGGCTATTGAATGCACTATTAGAATACATTCCCCATGTCTGGGGTCCACCTTAAACAATGAAAATATCCTCATCTATTAATTCAATATTCAATGATGTTGTTTTTTCAGATGGGTGTTTTTCAAGGAAATCCACTAAGGCCTGGCCATTCACTACATTTGGAGGCACATATTGTATATAAAACTACTGAAAAATAACCAGCCACCATGATAGACATCATTTCAATATAGGAATATTAAGGCTTTATATGAGTGGGTTATTACGAGAGTCCAAATGGACCTCGTGGTGCTACAAGTAGTGACTCGAATTCTAAACCATGAAGATTAATTCCAAGAATCTCCTCTCAATATGTGTATAAAAAATATCAATATAAATCATAGTTTTACCAAGATAATAAAGCCTATTTTTATTCCCTCCATCGTTCTTCTCTGAAATGAAGGTTCCCAATGATCACTCATGAATCATCACATATATAATAAGTAGTACTCCTTCAATAGGTGGAATTAATACTAGTGGGATCAAGAATTATTTATTGAGGTTGTGAAATAATTCATGATAGTCCCTAGTACACTGATATGTTACCCTATTATTCATTATTTTGTTAAAGGGAATACAATTTCTTATAATGTAGTCTATGAAGTGTCCAATATAGGAAAAGTTTCCTTGATGTAATCTCAACTATTTATTGTTTCAAGGACGTTACATTCAAAGGATATATTTTGTTTTCTCTAGGTCAACATTGATTCCATGGTGGCATGTGATAAATATGAGAAACATCATGAGGGTTTTGCAGAAATCACATTTTAATGGATTCATCTTTATGCTAGGTTTTTTTAGCTTATTGAAGATGGTATCTAGGTCTGCTTGAGGGTTAGAAAATTTTTGGGACATCAACACTATATTTTCAATGAAGTATTCAAAAAACATCTAAAAAAGTATTTGAAGTTGTGATTCATGGAACGTTGGTATGTAGGACCAGCATTCTTCAATCCAGAGGGAATTACCTAATATAAAAACACTCCCTAGGGAGCCGTGAAGAAAGTGGATTAAATATCCTATAGGATCATACAAATTTGGTTTTACCCTGAATAGCCATCCATGAGGAAGAGGTTTTTACAACCAGCCATTGCATCAATCAGGAGTTTTGTTATTGGAATAGGTAAGTCATCTTTCAAATAGTTCTAGTTGATTTCTCTTAATTCGATTAAATATACGATTTTGCAATTATTTTTCATCATTAGAATAAGCTTTTTTTGACATTTCAGAGATCTAAATTCCCAAATTAAGTCATCATTGATGAGTTTGTCCACTTTAGACTCAATTTCAGAGGCATAAGTTCGGTGTGTCTATTTGGATTGTTGTTTGTATCCCCAAGGGTCCTCTAGAAAACCCATGTGATGGGTGACCACCTTCGGATCAAGGCATGGAATATCTAAGAAATTCCAAGTAAATATGTCCCATTTTTTAAGGAAGTAAGTATATACCACTAGGTATTTGAAATTAATGGTTTCACAGATCAAAGTGGGTCATGAATCTTCATCAGTACTCATATTTATTTCTTTGAGTTCATCAACAGTGGTGGCGAAACCTTCCTAAAATGATAGAGGGCCATTACAGAGGTCTTCCCCTTCTTTCACTTCATCATTCCTTTCCTCTTCATCCTCTTACTAGGAAGTAGTTTATGAAATATGTTTTTCAATGTTGTTGGATGAGCCTACATTTGGAAATTCGGAAGGTGAAGTAACCATTTCTAGGTAGATTGCTAGTGTGAGGCCTTTTTGGAGCTCCAACAGGGAGACATGGTATTGATGATGAGAAACATCAATTTCTATCATTAACATGAAATATTATTCCATATTACTAGATGAAACAAGGATTTTTTGAAGCTCCCAGGATGGAATGCAGACATTTTCATCTAGGATTTTATTACTGGTCAGAGATTTGTAAACTTTTTCAGTACTATATGGTTCATATTTCACTAATGAAATTATAAAAGTCATTGGATTTCTTCCCAAATTTGGACCCACCTATTTGATTTGGTTTATGGGAAGAACATAATCCACACTAATTTGTTTCAAGGGGTTATCCAGAATCATCTCTAGACTATTTGGGGGATTTATTTAAGTAACATCATCAACCATGGACTATTTCCCTTCACTATAATAGAACCTTGAGTAAATGTACTATGATTCACATGATTCAAATGGGTATTTTTCTCCATGAAATGTCTCAATTTTTTAATTAATACAATATTTGTGGCATTGGTGGTATGAAAAATGTATATCTACTTGATAATGTAGCCATTTTCTTCCCAATAGAACGTTTAAGGTCATATACTACCCAAAAACCATCAATTCTGATTCAGACATGAGATCCAAAAAATTGAGTTTTATTTCACCAAGAAGAATTTTCTAATTCTTTTCATATCCCTATAACATTAGTATGGAGGGGTTTGGTGAGATTATTTGAAACCCAATTAAAAAATTGTTCATATTGGAATTAGGTTGACTCATGAACTATTGTCAATGAAGGATCATAAGATATGAATGTCATTTATCCTAAAAAATATATTCAAGGATCTAACAAGTCTATATATGATGGATACATCAACCTGGTCTACGAAAGATATTATCATGTAGCATTTTTCAGGATCATTCTCTGCACAATATATTTTTATAGTAGCAACCTCGACTTCAAATTCTTGAGGGCTTGATAAGGCCTCTATGAGTACTTCCAGGAGGCCTTTTTATAGACATAGAGCATTTGATATTACCATGTCGGCTAACACAAGGGATAATTTCTTTAAAAAATCATACTTATGGTATAAAGTTATGTGTTTCATAGCACTGGGATGCTCTTTTTTGGGTTAATTAGAAGCTAAAGTACTTGATATATATGGATTAACCCTTAGAAATAGATTTGAAGCTACTTATACTCTCAATGGATTATGTTGACTAGGTATGCATGTACATTGAGGTTGATTAGGCGATGATGTATCGCCTAACCAATATTCCAAGATGATTATGTTAGGGAGATCCTGTCATATTTTTGGGAGCATCCATTATCATTCTGAGCTCACTATAGATCTCTCCCATGAGTTTCAACTATGTAGACTATTCGAGCAGGTACACAGTTATAGTAGTGACTCCTGGCATGATTGTGTCATCCCTTATATCCTCGAATCTGACAGCCTCCTCCCCCATTTTCCAAAAAAATTGTAGGTAATTTAGGATTATAATAAAACTTATAATCCAATATGTGATCCATTATGTGAATAAATTTAATGGAAAAAAATATCAACAACTTTTTTTATAGATATTCCATCTAGCTAGTTGACCCTTGTTGTACCTTTTGGAGGGGTGGTTCCCATTCTTATTGGATTGTGATTATAATTACTACTAAAGATAAATAAAACCTTGTTCATGGTGTAGGATCATCCTATTTTTTTTACTCCTTTATCTTATGTCCATGTCACGTTTTGGAAGATTGAAATTCATAGAATTGTGACACTGAAGGGGTTGGATGTGTCAAAATAGAAGTGGTCGAGGGGATAGTTGGATATTTCAAATATGATAAGAGGATAACATGATTTTGGCTAATAATTTTTCTAACCATCCTGTTAATAAAATTATATTTACCCTTTTTGTTAGCTTTCAAGTATTCATTCTCCTCCTCTGGATAGGTGGAAGAGACATATGCTACCTGATTTGGGGGATTTACTAGCTTCACTTTCCCAAAATATTACATCTTATCATGATTTGTATGAAAATAAAACACTCTTAGATGTTGTTCCCAAGTACTTTAGGGAAGTAAAAATATTTTAGGAGATATTTATCACCACGTTTTCTAGTTTTCTTCTGTTTGGGAAACTTTATCAAGTTGTTTTCCAATGGAGAGATGAATTGTCCAAGGACTTGGTCACTTTAAAAAGAATAGAACTTATTTTTGTTATCCTCAAACTGTTTTCTCCTCTCCTCTCATTGATCATCCAAAATTTGTGGAAGTATTTTCTGGTACTCTTGAGGTTAAACCACATAATATAGTGCATGATTTGGAGTGGGATAATTTATAGGGGTCTGTTTAACTATAACAGTGAAAACCTATGCTTTCCCCATTCCATTTCCTTGAGATGTTGAAATTACTCGAGACTTATCTTTGGTTTGTGAGATGAATTCTTCCACTCTTTGATCGATCACGTAAAGGTCCTAAAACCCTCATGTATATTTCACAGGTGTAAGTGGTGTGTGTAAATCCTACAAAATATTCACTATACAAATGGTAAAGAAGTATTCTTGAGGGTTTGGGTGTTTAAGAAGTATGTCAATCCATTCCTACTAGAAATGAAATATTATACCCTTTCAATATCATACTACTTGTAGTTTTAGAGGTCAATGACTATTATTTCTATAGCATCAAGATGAACTAGAAAAGAAAATTTTGACGGAGGTCTTTCTACCCCGCAATTGATTGAGATGGAAAGCTAGTGTACCATATAAAGGATGGTCCTTGAAGTGAATCTTAAAGCACTTGAGTTTCACTACCTTCTATTTTATAGGTCTCACCATCATGAGATCACAATGATATATGAATGTTTCAAATAATTATTTGGGTCTCTTGATTCATTTAAAATTGGAAATTTGGGGTTCCCAATGTTTGGCAAGGGAAGAGTCAGATATACCAAATCAGGGTACGTATTATTTTCCGGTCGATCAACATGATAAATTCCTCTGTGGATTCCAATTAAGTAGTTATAAACTTAATGGTATTCATTATCCCTTGAGGAATATCTGGATGAGCCAAATCTTAAATAGGTGCACAGCTGGTTGGACGATCTGTTGTGGTACTACTAGTATCTTACATGTGTAGCCTATATGGGAAGGTTTATAAGGATGAATTTGGACCTATTCTATTTGTTCACCCAATGGAGGGAAATCTAAATCATTCATTATGGGGTCTAAGTATATTGGTAGTTGGTATACCATTTTGAGAGGATGTTCCAGATCCATTTCAATTATCACAACAAATCCTATTTTCCACAATATGCTGGTAGGGAGTACATGTTGAGTATTTTCTTGTAGAACATATCTAGTAGGAAGGCTTCTTTGGAGTAGGTTTTTATTGAGTAATATCCATTATTTTATCACTTTATCATTTTTATAGAACCTTTCTTCAATCATAAGGGTTCTAACCCCTTCAGAAGGTGGGTGAGGTGAAATATTATCTTTACCCTTGTCCTTGTGGGATGATCTATAAGGAGGCAATGCATGATTTTTTAAGGGAACACCCAAGTTCAAGGAAATCCTATGGTTCCTAGTATTCACACCTCCTCTAATCATTTCTATGTGTACCACATTATGAACTAGGACTTACTCCTCATATTCCAACTAATTATGTACAAGTTCAATAACATCTTCAAGGTGTCGTTGATAAAATTCATTGATGTATACTATATTCTAGGACATTAATCAGTGTATTTGAAAGAATTTATCTTCTATTTCCCTACATGAGGACTTATCTTTTCCTATTCTAGTTCACTATGAGCTATTTTCATATAGTAATCTGAAGGGAATATCTAGATTGTTTGGTCTTTCATGACTCTTATGAGGGTACTTGGTCACAAGGATGGAAAAACTAGGAAGATTCATTATGTGTTGTTCCCCCTAATTGGTAGGAGAATAAAATATCTACAGGATGATGTTTTTTAGGTTAAAAATCCCCCATCCCTGAGGGCTGGTTCTGTTCGTGTTCCACATTAATAACTCCCCGATGATATTTTTCTGACCTCAATGTTTTTTGTAAAAAAATCCCCCATCAATGTAGGCTGGGTTGCTATTGAACTGTCATGGCTTCAAATCCCATGGTATCCTTATTCTTTTATGGAGTTCTGATCGAACATAGGATAGGTGCATCAATTGGTATGAACTATAATCACCCGCTTCCAAAGATCATTTTCTAATTTATGGATTTTTTTCTATCTGATGATTGACTTCCCCAAACTGGGAGGCTTTCTCAATATTCTCAGATATTGGACACAAAAGTATTTCAATAGCCTACTGTCTTCTGGATAAATGTTGGTAAGAGTCAATAAAGTACTTTTTTTTAGAAATTCTTCGGCTGTGAATAGGGTTCATTTGTTGAAGTTGACATGAAACTATGACATTGAATGATACCTCTTTTAGAGGGCTTTGTTGGTTTAGTGTCATAGTGAAATGAAACTCTCCATATTCACCCCATCCTATTATATGAACACCTTATGGGGAATTGGTGATCATGTTTTTCAATTTTTTAACATTTTGAGTCATGCTCATTGAAGGTCTACTTTATGTTTCTTGAAATTTGGATGTCGTGCATCCAAGAGAGCTGCCAAGCCAATTTGGAATTTAATCCCGTCTATTAACTTGATGTAACTTTGTTACTCTTCATAGGGTAATAATTTTTATATCAAGTGATTAGGAGTTTTCCATATATTGATGTGGATGTCTTTCACATAATCTTCTCAAAATACATCTGAAATTTTGTATTGAGGGGTTGATAATGTCCTGAAAATGATTGGTATGTCATCATTAGCTACATTATTCCTCTTGTTTAGTAAGTCATCGTCATATTTTTATAGAGTTTCCTTATCCTGTTCTTAACAAAGTGGATGTTTTCCTATTTATTTATCATAAACAACAAGATAGTTTGGGACTTCCTCTATCATATTGGAAGGAAGGAGATCCAACGGTGGTTTGGAGAATTAACTTCACATTAGGATGTCTTCCGACTAAGAAAATATGTCACTTGTCAATGAAAATGCATCAGGAAGAAAAAGAAATGTTTTCTCAAGATCCTCATGATTGGAGGCATTTCACATTATTAAATCAACAAGGGGAAGACCCTTTTGATGAAATGAAACACTATTGTAGAGATAACTTTCACAGCGAACACCATCATGGTGAGTACTACCACGGTGGATTACTGCAAGGGGAAGAAAATCTTACTCCATGATATTATGTACATGTATAGAGATATATAGTCTTTCATTGAGATTTGGTCTATCAATACTGATCATATTATGGTCATGAAGAAAATCTTCATTGAGAAGTTTCGGAGGATGACCTTCAAACTACTGATACTGCTCCCGTAATTTAGTAACAGGAGAGTAGGATCTTGAGCTTCAAGATAAAAGTGTATGAGAGATTCAAGAACTCTATAATTAATTATAGGGGGATCATAAATCATCTCTTAATTTTTAAATTTTCTCTTGTGACGGTTCTTATGATTCTACTCTAATGTGACATGCTGATGAGCCACCAAATTTACTAGGATGGAGTTGTGTGTCCAATCCTTTGTAACTATAGTTGTTTCTATTATGATATTCTAGTTAGTCTGTATGATGTGGGGGGGATTTGTGTCTACCTTTAACCATTGTCAAGATATTCTTGGTGAATTTAGTGACAATAACTAGGATATATTCCCATTCTGTATATAGATATGAGGTATGTTCCTACTCTAATCCTCCCTTTCTAGCCAATGGATACAGATAGTACAAATGTGTGGGGGTAAACAGTTGGGTCTATCCCATATTCTTCTCTGAGACCATTTGACTAAATTCTATGGCTGCTTCCAAATGAGGCTACTAGTAGGAATGATAAGTTTGTGTAGTTATGTGTTCCTGGTCATTGATTCTGTCGGATAGAACTTGCAGTCTTCTTTGGATGCCACCAGAAGAGGCTGATGGAAGGCTTGATTGATGTGGTTATGTGTTTATTCCATCTAACAGGTTCCCTTGAAATTAGAATAGTTGGGTTTATTGGCCACTACTAAGTGAATTGCTACTAGTTAATGATGGAAGTTATATGTTGTTGCTTGTTGTATACCATCAAATTTGAATGAAGGGCTTCTTAGGGTACTTCCTAAGGAGTCTTCTATCCATATAAATTATGGTAGTTAAGTGTATGTTCCCGATCACAGTTTTCCAAAAAAACCGATTGTTGTGATTCTCTAGTGGGAACATAGGTGTGTCTCTACTCTTTTTGTCTGGTTTTTACCCCTAGTGGGATGTCTTGCATGCCTAGGTCTAGATGACTTGGGTCAGACTACTGAGGATAGAACCCTCATCATGTCAAGGGTTTATTGTCATGTGTGGTTGGTGGCATCGAATACTGAAAGAATCCTTTTGGAAGGACCCCTATGTTTTCTGTACAAGGCTGTATATAGCCCCATGATCTATCTCCCTATGATAAGGGAGGGACTAGTTGTTTTATTCTTGGGATAAACTCTTGAAATGGTTGGAGATGACGACTGTTTTCATCTGATTTTACACCACCAACAATCGCTAATTGGATGATTGGTGGGGTTTTGAGATTTTAAGGGACTGTTGGGCAGCCTATAAGGCCAGGATTGTACAGTTCAGGTGATACACTTAGATTAGTCTATTTGAGACCCAAATTTTAATATGATGAATTTGTGAATATGTCATTTTCTTGGATGAAGACCCGACATTAATAGTTACCAGGGAATACATTATTGAGAATTGTGTTATGTTATTTGGATTGAAAGGAGATCCAATTGGAATTTCCTGCATATAGATGATAAAAAAACAAAAACCCCATCAAAATACCATCTCATTTAAATGAATACATTCATGACTAATTGTTTTATTGCCTCTATTTCATTCGGTGAGTGAAAAGAGACTAATATCTCAGGGAAACCATCATCTTGGATAAATATTCCCATTGGGTTCACCATTTTTTTGGATGAAAAAATTGGTTCTCTTAGTGGATGATTGGAGGGGGTTGAATTTTGTGAAATAATTCCTATCAGGTCTACAATTTCTGAATTGTGTCTAAGGGGTTTTATTTGTGTAACAAAAAACACCCAACAGTTCTATATCCATAAGAGAGTTTCTTTCCAAAGGGAGTCTCTCATTGTGGAGATTGGAAAATGGTACTTAAGAAATCCCAATGGTCAAAAGGATGGGAGGATAGGCACATCATACCCTTTTAGGGTGAATTTTTACATACTATATTGCTATCTTAAATATTTAAGATATGTCCACGAATCCTTCATTAATTCCCATGTATGATGATAGTCACCCTTGAATTAATAATCAGTTATTAGAATTTATAAAATTTAGAATAATATTTATGTATATGAGGTTATTTATTGATTTATATATCTATACCTATATGAGGGTCTCCATTAATGGTATCCTCTTATTTATGGATTATATATTCTTTTGTTGTTATGATGATGATGTCGGATCTTAGCCACATAGTGGGGTGCTCTAAAGTGTATAGTTTTCTAGGGGTACGAGAGTTTTTTTTTATTTTGAGATCAGACCCATGAATTTCCTTCCTACATATTATTGTGAAAGGTATCATAACCCATGTAGTTTGGTGACACATAATTTCACACATCATACCATTTAAGGTCATGTGATGTGGACCAAACAATTCAGTTTAACATCATGCAGAAAGGGAATCTAAGCGAAGGGTTCCTTGTAAAAGTTTGGTGTGGTAGTTATTCCATGTGTCTTGGGGAGCATATAATGGAAATGGGATACAAGTTTGGATAATAATCCACTTAGAATATACCCCATCAATAATTAGGGTTAATTTATGTTGTTTGGTTTGGACATTAGGAAAGCTTCCCATGTATCCCATTTGAAGAGGAGTCAAATCCCACATAGTTTGGTTATAAGGAATCAGGCCTATAGAAGCACTTTGAATGTTTGTATCATAGGGTAGTGTGAATATTTGAGAGGATTGTATTGGGGATTACTCTTAAGGGGGATTCATTTGTGATTTTTTTTTCGGTTTGGATTATGCTTGAGAATGATACCTTGGGGATTTGAGGGTTGGTTGGGACATACTCTTGAAGAGGATGCCACAGTGATTTAAGGTTTATTTGGGGTATAATTTTATAGAGGATTCCTTGGTGAATGATTCTGAAATAATTATGGTCTTATACCAATTCTAATAATGAAAGGTTCAGTTGGGTCTTATACATGGATTGATTCCCAAAGGTTTCTGATCGTATGGATCCAATAATCACCACCAAACTCTAAGACCATGTGATTCATGCTCAGTGTGAGAAACAAGGGGAAGAAGTAGATCTAGGGAACCACACAATCTACTATATCAACTGATGGATAAGATCCAAACCTAATGAGAGAGGTAAGGAAATCATGGTCTGAAGCCCATTCCATCCCATTGTTATTCACTTGGCCCAAAAGGAGAGAGAGGGATTTGAAATAACTATCTCCTCATTTGTTTTGGTGTCCAGGATAGTCCCATCAAATGACCTATCAAGATTTAACCCATGGTTATATAAAAAGAGGAACGAATGAAGAGGTAGAGGTCTTTTACAAAAGGAGAGGGGCTTACTCTAGGAGGGATGCCCTAAAATTGGTTCTAGGGGAGGATATTATTCCATATAGAGGGGAAATGAAATCGTGATCCTAACCCTCCCTTCCATAAAATGGATGCTCTAGGTCATAGTGATAACTAGGTAATGACATGATACTAACCCTATAACCGGAGACAGATATTTCTCTGACCCCACCCCAGGGTTCAGTGTCATTAGTAACAAGAGAATACATAGTCCCATGAACCATACGGACCCTACTAGTAAGGCAGGAAAAGTGCAGGAAACTGTTGACCAAATGAATGCATACCCAAATGGAAATAACACTGGTGTTCCACTTTTCATGGTTTTTTGTGTATGTAGGCTTCTATGGAGGTTTCAATTTTTCCCCCCTCAGATGAGGGATCCAAAGGAAGAGGGGACCTGTCCTTGGTGGATTGGAAGAAGGATCAAAGGGGGGATCATTGAAGTTAGGTATTTGAGTGAAAATGTACTTATTATAGGTCATGGTAGAAACTATAGGTTCTTTGAATATAGGGTTAGATCTGTATAAGATGATGATTCCTTGGGTAATGGGTCACCAATGTAACAACACTGGGATGAGGATTTTTCCTAGGCACCATAGGGTTCCTCGGGTGTCCCTAGATAAGGATCACATAGGTCCCTGTTTAGGGAAGGTACCGTATGTAGGTGGTTGTTCTCTTGGGGGAAGAGGTCCTCACACATGTGACTTTGTGTTTCAGACCTTAAAGGGACTTTGGATCTCACTACCTGAGGGGTTATATGGGACCTAGGTTAAGGGTCTATGTGACCAGATATTTAATAATTCTTCTTACTTTCTTGCTGGGAAAATAAGGAGCCATTGATTCTTATTTATAGAAAAATTGGGATCCCTGGATGAAGGAGGTTGTCTTCACAGTTCCATGGCACAGGTACCTAATGAAGGTGTCTCTAGTAGAGGTGGATTTCCTTTCAGTGCCAAGTAGGGGGGATACACGAGCCTTCTTATGTGTAGGGGTATAAATGAATTCCATGTTTTGAAAGGTCCCTTTTATTATTCATGGGGATCTTCATCTCTCTAATTTTTTTGAGATACTCTTCTTAATATTTTCATCCAATAGAGAAAACAGAGTTTTAACAACTCCACAATAGAAACCCCAGTAGTGCCTCTGCCCTTATGGATGGGTATTGGATATAATACCATTTTTTGTGACTTAAACTTCCTATTATATTAACATAGTAATCTTACCCCATTTTTACCATGTAATACATTTGTTACCTTCCATATATACCATATGATATTACCCATCAGGGTCACTTATTAGACAAATGATTGTCCCCATAGGCTAACACATTTTCTTTTAGTGTTCTTTATCCCCACTCACACACACTATGGAAAATTTTCATGAATAAACCCATTTTGAATCTACTCTAGTAAAATCACACTTAAGTACAGAGTTTTAACCAAAAAAGATCCAAAATGAAAGGTGCACCTTATTGACATGAGTAGTTCAGTTTGGTCTTTTAAGGATCAATTTTCTTGGGGTGTTACACTCAATCCATAATTTTTTATAAAATGTTATAATATAGGTATTTTTTACTATTCCATGTTCTGTATTAATGATCATTTTCATTAAATTATTATTTTATTTTTGAGGAAAAATAATTTTCTTTCCTCACTAAATTTATTCTTAAAAAAATTGAGGGATCTAAATCCAACCCTAGTTGGGGTATAATTTTCCTAATGAGTTGTATCCAACCTTATGTGAGTTTTGGAGGATATATTGGTAATGTTAAAATGCTTGGTATTATCTATTGGTTTTTACATCCTGGATATGGAAGAGGGGAGAGGTACTACGCATTCCCTATCATCTTAGGAAAACCATTTTTAAAAACTAATATATTTATATCAAATATTGATGATGGAACTCTTTTTATGGGTATTAGTGAGGAAACTATTAGTTTTAATATTCAATATTCTATGAAATTTCATCAAGAAGAACATTATGTCTTCAATTATTCTCATTATGCGAACCATTTCTACTGAGATGAATATATTAAATTCATTAAAATATTTAATTTAGGAGAATATTTAATTCAAAAAACATTTGGATGCTTTTATTTTTTAAGAATCATTTAAATCTCAAAATAAAAATGTGTGATAACCAGTTTGAAGAAGAATTGGATGAATAATTTTTTGACAACCTGCATAAATCATTCCTTGACATCTCGTATTTTAACATGTAGGTTTCAAGTATGGGTGAGAATAAATTTATCCCACTCATGGAAATATAATCCATTTTGTAACTAAATCTACTAACATATAATATGATATATTCCAAACCTATTGAAGATGAAAAGATTGCTGTTATAATTTCAAATATCTTGGAAACTAAACATGGAAAACACTACTAACCATTTTGAAACAAAATAATAGGGACATAGTTTGGTCATTATAATATATCCCTATGAATATCCCCATTATTCTAATGCATTGGTTCTTATTGAAGAGTGATTCAAAACATGTGAGCTAGCCTTAGAGAAATATAAACCAAACACTAATTGAATTTGTTAAAAAATGATCAAAATACATTTTGGTTATGGAATAATATATCTTATATTAGACACCCAAAAGGGAATATACCATCCCTATTGTGCCTAAAATAAATGGTATGAAAATTATATAGAGTGAAAATAGTGAATTAGTTCCATCTAGGATTGAAAATATTAAGAGGGTCTATATTTAACATACAAAACTCAACCATGTGACCCAAAAAGACCACATATCCAATCTCTTTATAGATTAGATTCAAGATATTTTTTCTATTAAGGTTCATTATTGTTTCCTTGATGTATTTTGTGGCCACATTTAGTTCCATATAACATTGGAAAATCAAGAATAAATCAAATTCAATTTTCCCTATGATTTGTTATCATGGCAAAGAGTTCATTTTAGTTTATGAAATATCCTTTGTATATTCAAATTATTCATGGTAGTTATCTTTTTATAACTTGTAAAATGTTGTTTATAGGTATTTATTGATGTATTTTAAATTTATAGAAATAATTTTATAATCTTTGATGAAAATATTTATTTTTAATAAAAGATTTATTGGAAATAAATTAATATTAAATTTGAAAAAAAAAAATCACTTTATTGTGGAAATTGGGTCTTAGGCCATATTCTGTCCAAATAAGAGATTGAAGTTTATAAATACCATATTTATATCATCTCTATACTATAATACACTCACTATAATGAAGCATGTTAGGTCATTTTTAAGTCATGTTGGATTTTTCAAAAGGTTCATCAGAGAAATTAGAAAAACTATCTTACTTATTACTAATCTGTTAAAAGATAAATATTTTTTAATGAATCATGATGGAATGGTTTTGATACTCTTATAGAGAACCAAATGAAAAACCCTATCATCAAACTGTAAACCACAAATATTTCCCTTGAAGTGTAATGTGATGCCTCCAACTAAGCAGTAGGAGAAATGATTTGCTTAAAAATCAATGGAAACTCCCTTGTTATGGATTATACTTCACAGAACCTATATGAAACTCTGATTAGTTACACTATATCTAAGAATGGTTTTCAATTTTTTATTTTCATATTGGAAAATTTTCATTCATATTTTTTAAGAAGTGAACTAAAGATTTATTCTAATCATGAAACTATTAGATAATTGATAAAGAATGACGATTCTAAACCATGTGTAGTGTGGTTGATGATTCACCTATAATAATTAAACATGAAAATAAAGGAAAATAAGCGATATGGGAACATATTTGTAGACCACATGAGCAGATTAATATACAAAAATAAAGATAAAGTACACCCAATGAACCTTTTAATGTTTAATTCCCTAGTTAGTGACCCTCTGAAATCACTGATAAGGTGTAATTGTATTATGACATTGAAAAATTCATGTCCATATCAAAGATACCCTCCTTATATTATTTGTATATTTTATTAAGGTAAGGTTGGATTCAAAGATATTTTTTTGGTAGGATCCATTCTTATAGAAAATCTATAGTGATCAAGTTGTTATGTGGTGTATACCAAATGAAGAGGAAATAACTGTTCTAAAGTTTTTCACAATTTCTTGTGTATTCCATTTTAGACCTTAGTTAAAAAATAGAAATTTTGTACAAGATATACTATTCTAGACTATACTATTTTTTTGATTCCCATAATTTTTATAATACAGGTGAAAAATGCCAGTTCACTGGAGGGATTTATAAAAGAAAATAAGTTTCCTAAAACAGTTTTTTTGAAATAATAGATGTATGAGGAATATAAATCATGGGGTAATTTACCATTTTATTTGGAATTAAATATATTATATTGGAATTGATTATGTTTTTAAATGGATTAATGACTAAGATACTTGATTTGATGATTCATGAGTTTTGATAGGGTTTCTATGATCACAAATTTTTTATAATTTTGGGATAATATATAAAATCATAAGTGGTCATGGAATAAAATTTTTCAAAAAAGTATAGTAGTGCTCATGAATAAGTATAAAGTTCAACAAAAAACCTATAATTCCTACAACCCACTGATTAATGGAAAATATGAGGTATCCTATAGAAGTGGAATAATTGAAGAGATAGTATAACCCAACCAAATGTACTAGAGTAGGCCACTATAAGATGGACTATAGTTATACATAACTATATTCTCGAGGGAACATTAATGTAAATAAATTTTAAAAAAATATATGAAAAAATTTATATTGACCTATAAAAAATACCGAGTGTCTCTTAGGAATTTTTTTTGATGTAGAGTCAACTAGTAACTAATCTAGGATGATACAGTGGTTTTCATAAGACTCAAAATAAACAAATTTTGAACATTATTTTAATCTATATATTTTGTGACCCGGGTTGTATCTGAATAGGAAAAATGATTTCAATGTTATATTTGTGTTGGGTTTGATTGGTAATGGAAAATAAGGACCCAATTTTGTGTGTTTTGGTTTAAATATTAACAAATAGAGTGTTGATAGAAATTTTTAAATAGTGTAATTGCCTTGTATATTCCCTCATGTTACCTATTAAATCATAATGCCTTCAATTGAACTCTCCCACTCTCTCACTAACCAACTGTAACATAAACAGATTTACTTCACTCATAAATTATGATTTAAATAGGGATATGAAATGATCATTGAACTATCTGATCTTACCTAGACAAGTAATATAAAATTTTTGATCACTCCTAAATCCAACCACTTCCATCCATCATATGATAAATGAATAAAAGATAGGGGGTGTACATGTGTAATCTAAGAAGATTAGAATGAATAATAAAAATCCAATAAGATGTGTAAATATCTTACTATCTATAAAAAATAAATTCTATTAAAATCAATAATGTTTGAATTAAACAATTAATAATAAACATCCACTAATATGGAGTGTGGGAAGTCACCTTGGTTAGGCCACAAGTGGTCAAGTGTTCCATCACTAGTAAAATATAATGTAGTAAAGAACCATATGAATCTATTTCAGTGGATATCACTCCCTTTTATGAGGGATAATGAAATCATTAAAGAAAAAATCATGAAGTTGGGATGATCCTCACATTCCTTGTATTGCTCTATCTCCTATTTTCAATGACATATAATTCTAATAAATTCTAAAAACCAATTTTATATTATTCACTCAAATCAATTAGGTTCCTTCTATTTTAATTGGATCATGCACCTCTAATAGGGTTTCATCCTTTTTTGAAATTTTTTTCCAAGAACTAAAAATGAAATATTTAATTAATCTCTTTATTCATCGGATTGGTTCCACATGTTTTTTAGAAGATCTCTACAGTTACCGTTTTTTGGTTTTCCATTAGGTGTAGTTGAGTGGAATTTTCTTTAAGTGTCTAACCTTTGTGATCCATCATGCTTGTTCAAGATTGAATTTACAAAGGGAGGATGCTTAATTTATAATAGAAATGAATCTTACATGTTAGAAACTTTATCCCATTAAAAATTCATCACTGGTGAACCAAAATTTACTTTTATGTCAACTCTTAAATTTTTTATCCACAGAACGTTATGAAATTCAATATTACTCTTATACTTTTGTAGGATGGCCCTTATAAAATTTTGAGGGACTTTTATAAAATTAAATGATGACCCTTATGAGATATTATGGTGAGATGTATGAAATATAGTATGAATCTTTTGAAATCATTGGGAGACCCTTATAAAATGGGAGACTTACTCTTTTGAAATTCTTTATGGTATTTTTCATTTCTATTTTCATCAATTAACTTCCTAAAATCATAACTTATAGAATCATCCAAATATTAAAACTAGCTACCTCTTATTTTATAACATATAATTCTTCTAATTTTCTTTTGTAAAATAAAAAATATGTTTATGATTTATCATAATTATCTCCAAATGATATGATCAATAAAAAATTATTCATATTAAGGGTGTGTTCTATAAACTCTAAATATCTACATAAGTCCAATTTTAATTCAGTTATTCAGAATTAAAGGAAATTCAAAGGGTAAATTATATGAAATCCTCATACAAAAATTTCAAAATTTGTTTTTTATCACCAACCTTAGGTAAAGGTGGATCAAATATGATCCATATACCCCTAGTATAACAAAAACATAATTTTTCATACTCAATGGGGTATACTTCATGCATTATATAGCATATGAAAACATTTTTTATGCCACGTGAGCATATTAAAAATATCTATAGAAGAATCCTACTCATAATATCCTTAACATTTCATCATAACCTATAATAATACATTATGAACATCAGTTAGGGATAATTCAAAATTATACTTTAACTAATCAATTATCATTAAATTTCATGAAATTTTTATCAATATATATATATATATATATATATCCCGTATGAAATAATTTTAATGTTTAGATTTACTTTTAAATAATATATTTTATATTATTAAAAATATTTCATGAATACTTAGCTAAACCATATATAATACCCTGTCTCGCATATCATATATGACAGACTACCTAATCAACCTTATGTTTTCAATAATTTTTTATGTTTTGATAATTGTTTACATCTATAATAAATTCCTACCACATTAGTATGGGGCCACATGATAAAACTACCCCATTTAACTCTTTAGTGATTAAAAAACATGAACAAACCAAGTTTAATAATAGTGATATTTAGTAATCACAGTCCATATATTCAACTAATTGAACACATTCAAACTACTTGAATCCAAAATAACCAACTTTAAAATGTTTCTAAATTTTGTTTTCTACATATAACTTTCCTAATTATAACAACATTATAATTATTGGAATCCATTCTATAAAAAGTATCCCTTGATACATTAATGTAATTAAAAAAATTAATTACCTTTTTACTTACTAACACATCCTAAAATCCTTTAGGATAATGAGACACCAAATTTTTTATAGTAACTAAATGTTAATCTTAATAAATTTATTTACCTTCATACCATAAAAATATTTTAGGATATTAAATGAATTTTACATTGAATTTTGACTGGAAGAATCCCGTAGAAAATATTTAAATTCACTTTCTCATGATAACCCAATATAATTATTTAAATTCTCTTTATTGTTTCATATGAAAAATTATTTTTGATATCAAGTGAAACATACATTGAATTTTGACTACATTTATCTTTTAATAGTAAACCATTAATTTATTTAAGTTCAAACATACCCTCACTAGCCTAGTAGACATTATATTCTCTTAAATATACCATTATAAAATATAAATTATACTTTTTTATCAACAATACTGATTTCATTTTATTATGAATATTTAAAAAATAAACTATTGAATACATATCATATATGGTATTCTATTAGTTTGAAGAATGAATCATTGAAAAATAGACATTGTTCTTCAAGATATAACACCAATGGGTGGTGGTAATCCTTCCCACATTTCAAAACAAAAATATTATTAATCACTCTATCCTAGATAAGACATTTTTATCTTTGTCTCACTTTCAAAAAATGTTATAGAACATTATACACCGTAAACTATGTATATAGAATTCATTATTTCATATTATTCATAACAAGTCCATGTTAATAAAAAATAACTTATCATATAATAAAAATGAGATTACTATACATATCATTTACATAGATCCATATAAGTTTGATTTATACTTTTTTATTCAACACTTTGATGTATAAACTCTTTAATTTATCATGTAAATGTAAATTGAATGATTTATTGATTTTTTTTTTCATTTTTAACTCATGTATAATAAAAAAATAGGTAATGTACACATTTTAAATAATATAACTTGAAAACCAAAGTATTTATTTATAAAAAAATGATACTTAATATGTAAATTCCATGGAGTTCCAAAAGAACATGATGATATCTCAAACAATTATATCCTATGGATTCATTAAACCACCTTTCAGATAACAACTTCAGCATTCAAGGACTTCAGATGAATAATTTAATAAACATTATTGGAATAAATAACAAAATCTTCTCGTTTTGGTTTTAATTTTTACATACTTTAATTATCTATAAAAAACCAGAACTTAGACATCACATTACTAGTTAATTTATTATCAATACATGCGAATATCATACATGAACCTAGATAGTACATGGATAGTTCATATATTATCATCACTTGAGAATATCTAGAAATTTTTTATTTTAATTCATTAATATTTTCAGAACATTTATGTAACACCCAAAAATGGTAAGGGGTTAAATGACTAAATAATATGACTCATTTCAACAAGGTGAACCTTCATTTTCGGGAGCCTGTCTGATTAGAACTTTAAAGTTAAGTGTTCTTGACATGGAGTAGTGATCAGGATGGGTGACCTTCTGGGAAGTTTCCTAGGGTGTGTGTGTGTGAGGACAAAGCACACTGGAAAGGACATGTGTTGGCCTATGTGGATAGTCATTAGTCAGATGATCCGTTAAGGCCTATGGGTGGGCCCCACGGTGGGGACCACATGTCTGTGGGGAAACTGGTGGTACCTAGTGGGCCAGGACCTGACATCAATGTTACGGCGGGGTGGTTGTGATGTCACCGGGACCCAGTTGTTACAATTGTTATTAGAGGTGGTACCCAGCCTTAAGTGCGGTGCACTGCATGGGTTGAGATGTAGGGCCCATAATGAGAAAGTTGTGCTCTAAAGGGGAGGTGATTGTAACACCCCTAAATGATAAAGGGTTAAATGGATAAATGATATGACTCGTGTCAACAAGATGCACCTTCCATTTCGAGAGCTTGTCTGATTAGAATGTCATAGTTAAGCGTGCTTGGCCTAGAGTAGTGATCAGGATGGGTGACCATCTGGGAAGTTTCCCAGGGTGTGTGTGAGTGAGGACAAAGCACACTCTAAAGGACATATGTTGGCCTGTGGGGATAGTCATTAGTCAGATGCACCTTTCAGGCACGTGGGTGGGCCCCACGGTGGGGACCACATGTTTGTAGGGCAACTGGTGGTACCTGGCAAGCCAGGACCCAACGACCATGTTAAGGCGGGGTGACTGTACTGTCACCTGAACCTTATTGTTACAATGGCCTTAGGGCCAGAGCCCAAGGAAAAGAAAACCATGCAGGCTAGGCCCAATGCGGATAATATCATGATCGTGGGCTGGACTGGGCCGTTACAAATGGTATCCGAGGCGGGGTCCATTCAATGTGCTAGCGAGGACACTGGGCTCATCTGGGGGGGGGGGGGGGTGTGAGAATCCCAATTCGAAAGAAGAGGTGCACAAAGAACACCTTTATAAGGTGGTGTGGATACCATGAGGCCTTTTCCTGGGGGTTTCCAGAGGGCCAGAGACCAATTAAAACAAAACTGTGCGTGCTAGGCCCAAATTGGACAATATCATGATCGTGGGATAGACTGGGATGTTATAATTTACATAGAACAAAACATAATGTATTACTTAACTAGAATAATATTTAAGGAAATATCTCATCTCATTGAGTCATTATCATACAAAATTATATTGAGTATCATTAACATTCCAAATTATATTGAGTAAATAATACCAAAAATAATTTGGTATTTTTTTCTAATTCATTTGAAACCCATAGTGGATCATTCTGTACATCGTATAATCATCTAGCTTCATTTTTTGATTAACTTCAAAATTTGGTTACTTAGGAAGGTGTTAATGTGACCCATATGGTTTTATTTTATTTCAGAATTTTTATTTAGTAACTATACCTAGTTAATTATAACATTATGCTTATCCTTCTCATGGATTGATCTCAAAGTTACTTTTTATGATGATTATACTATTTATATATAGTTAAAGCTTTTATCAAATGAGTTTAATCTTTTATAAATATTTAATAAGGAATTTTATTAATTGAGGTTTAAAAAAATGATGAACACTTTTAAATTAATTATATTCTTTAGTAGGACAAGATACATATTTCAAAATTACTTAAACCAATTTTTGTATGTAAAAAATCCATGACTATATCTAGTTAAAAATTATTATTGATAATATCATTTATAATTATTAGATAGCTAAGTAGATTTTTTAAAAAAATACATCAAATATATAAAGTTGAATATATTAATTTGGTATCACTATAATTAGGGTTTCCCTAATAAATATAACTCATAAAAAACATAATGAAAAATCCATATAATCCTTAGGGTCACCTCACTAATTAATTTCATTTCCCAAGATATTCTATGAGTACCTAACCATTAGGGTCACCCATACTAAATGATGGAGATCTTGACAAGTGTCTCTTGGGAATGAATACAACACTTAGTATTTCAAAGCTGATATAAATAGTGACCAAATCCTTTTACTCATATTATCAAATGATTCTTAAACATAAATATCAATTAATAAAACACTAGGGTGGAAAAGGCTTAGTGTCTTTGGAAAACAAAGTCCAATTTACATCAAAATGAACTTAAAACAAGTAATAATTATTTTATTTTACCTATTGAAATCTTAAAATCCATTTGAGATTTTAAAACTATATGATATAACCATGGGAAATAAATAAAAAATGGGTGAGATACAAATCACAGTACAAGAATAAACATGATATGAAAGCGTAACATGTGAGTCAAATGTATAACACAATATCATAAAAGAGATGGTACTTGAGTAATCAAGTGGAAACATTACACAAATATGATGGTTTCATAAGAAAATTTTATTATAGGAAAATATGAAACAACATATAACATGTCATAAAAAATTCATGGCTCACTGGAAAGATAATATCACTTGGTGGACAATGTCCCATAAAGGATTAGGTTTACCCCTTAATCCCATAATTGACACCTCATGAGACTAAAGATTTACCCAATTCATTAGAGTGATATCATGGATCACCCATAATAACATGTTCATGATCTTTTCTTTCCAATTAATTTAATTCAATCACAAGTCATAACAAAATAATTTACCTTGGAAGGAAAATGGGTTGCATAATTTCTCTTCATATCATTATAAAATGAAATTTCAAAACAAATAAATTTGAAAAATGATTTTAAGGATTTTATAAAACTATTAAATGAAGATATAATAATTTATTTATATATGTGAGACACATATAAGACAAATTTAGGCACATTTCATAACATTAATAAATATAGGAAGTGATTTAAAGAGAGAAAGTTCAAAACCTGAAGAAAAGGGTGGTTTAGAGAGACCCATTACCTTCATCCCAATTTGTAATGTTTATTATTTATTTCATTTAATAATAGAATTATGTTAATTATATACTTTATTAAAACCAATTTGAATCTATATTATTCTTTTTATATTAATTTTTACTATTTCATATTCAATTACTTTTCCAATTAAATTAATGTTAGACATTTTAATGATAAACAACTCATATGTCCAAAATCAATTTGGAATGTTAACTAAGGTAAAATTGATTATTAATTAATCATATAAAAATGGTAAAATGAAATAATTTTCATTTTTATACATAAATTATACTTTTTAATACAACCATGAAATATGGTTAAGAAAAATGAAATATGTTACAATCATGGAGATGGTAGGCCATACATATGCATGAGTAACACCTCCATTTTCCCAAAGATCGTGATAGAAGGATGTTAAGTGTTATTTTATATTCCAATAATGATAATTATATCACAAATTTCATATTATTACATTAAATACCATTATAGATAAAATCCATGTGATGTAGAAAAAAACGAATCACATCGCTTCGTGAGGCGTTAATCTTCCATACAAATGAATGAAATTATCAAGTATTCAATGGATGATAAGGTATGAAATTATATGAAATATTAATTTTAAATAATGTTTAATATTTCATTAATATCATATATAACATAAAGTTATAACTTATTACCTTACACATAATGTGTAATTGAAAAACATATCATATCACTTCCTGAGGTGGTAGTCCTCTATACACACAAGCGACATAATCATATTATCCATTGAATGGATAGTAAGATGGTATATATGATATTATAATTATAAAATTTTAATTATATCATAAATAAAATATATAAACATTATGTTCATCATTATATCCATTATTGAGAAGCTGTGAATGGAACTAAATTATGTCGGCTCGTGATACGGTAGTCTGTTGTACACATGATCAACAGTTTCGTTTCTAATTTGAGGGAGGATGAGATGGTTTTAGGTCATTATATTAACATAAAAAAATCTCAATATATTTAATAAAATTATTTTATTAAATAATAATTTTTTAAAAATACTCTAAGGAGGAGGATGAAGAAATAAAATAAAATGATTAATTAAGGACATCACCCCTTCTTCAGACAAAATCTTTCAGTTTAAAAAAAATCTATACTAGGTTAGATTTCCAACTAAAAATGGATTATAGGATATTGGGATAGAAAAAGTATTTTTATCTGGGTAGGTATTTTCTAATACAAAGGTTTTTGGAAGTGTGGAAAGGAGAGGAGGCCGGGTGACCTTTTATAAGTTAGAGAGAGGGTACACATGGAATTTTTGAAAAGAAAGAGTTCCACCGACAATTTTCTCAAGAAAGAAGGATAAAAAATTGAAAATTATCAAAAATTATAATATATAATGTCAAAAAAATCCATAAAATAAGAATTTTACGTGTTTGGGTCATTTTTAACACCTATTTTTTCGTTAAATCACCGATAAACCTGTTTTTTACTATAACAATGATAAATATATTTCACAGTTTCCACTATTAATTATGGTAAAAAATAATGTTGACCTATTATATAATATAAATTATTTTGATTTAAAACATGGAATCAATTTTTCTAAATTCAATACACATAATTGGTATCATTTAATTTAAAATTAAACTCGCTGATGTGTTAGAAAAATAGTTTTCCAAATGAAAAACCCTCAAAAGTTAAAAAAACATTTATATCGAAATTCAATATAAATTTTATTATAATTAATAAATTTATATTAATTCTTATTTATTTTTACCAATTTTACTTTTAAAACCATAGTTAAATAAAATGGGTATTTTAAATTCATTAAACAAAAATGGCATTTTTTTAATAAAAATAAATATTTTTCATAATTCAACGAAAAATGAAACTTTTTAAAATACCAATAAATAATTAAAAGATAATTTTGAAATGATTATTTCAAAAATAAAGTAACCTTTTTTAAAAAATAATTTATATAAAATTAATAAAAATTAAATTTAAATTATGTGTTCACGGTGCGACTGGATCACCTTTTAGAAAAATTACAATTTTATGGAAACATTTTATTTTCTTTAATATGATTTTTATTTTATTTATAACTAGTAGATTATATTATACATGTGTAAAAAATATAATATTTAATAATTTACTTTTCCCTATTCATACCCACCCACTTAATGACTAGGTTATAATAATTATGTTTAATTAATAATATTTTAATAGAGTATCACATTTAATTTTAACTTGATATTGTGAGAATTGGAAGATTTCGAAGAGCTATAATTTATTTAAAAAATAAATTTATTTTAAATTATAGAGTTGTTACATTCTTCCCCCATCAAATACATTCTCCCTAATTTTTTTCCTACATACATACTAATGTGAAAATATGTGAGGGTACTTCTGCTTCATTACATCTCCCAGTTCCCGAGTTACTTCCTCAAACTTGTGGTTTTTTATAGATCTTTGACTAGGTGAGTTATAATGATTCCTAAAACATTGTCTTTATTATCTATGATCATCATTGGATACTCTTTTCATGAATGAGTTTTCTCTCACAGTACCATCTCTAGATTCATTACATGCAAGGGGACTGATATATACCTCCTCAAGAAGAATGCCTGGAACAAATCATCTACATGAGATATGTTATATGGGAGTGATAATTGGTAGAATAAAACTCTAATGTCAAAAAAGATAAAAAAGGGGTTGATGTTTCTAAGTCTAAGCTTTCCCCTCTTTCTGAACCTTATGACTTTATTTCGTGGTTAAATACACAACAACATCTTATCATCAACCTCAAACTCCAAGTCTTATAAGTTATTGTTTGTATACTTCTTCTATAATTTTTATGGATTTCATGTGATGATGAATGGTTTGGATATTCTCTATCATCTCTTTGGAAAGATCAGGTCCCATCATATTTGTCTCTCCAACATCATAATAGAATGTCAAATTATGAAACCACTTCCCATATAAATCCTCTTAAGGAGAAATTTGAATGATAGAATTGAAACAATTGACAAAGAACTCAGAATATAACCTAGAGTTTTAATGGTTATCATAGACTTGCAATTCATCTCAGGGTGATAAATAATGTTGAAACTAACTTCTCGATCTAATTATTACCGAAGGATTCTCTAGAACCTTGATTAAAAACATCGATATTAATCAAATATAAAAGACAGTGGTTCTCCATGAAATATTAAAACTTCTCTTATCTATATATTATTTAGTTTTAAATAGAGAAATATTCCTTTGTATATATTATATATGATAACTTTGTAAGTTGATTGAATACCACCCCGATGGTGTTATTTCATTTAGGTATCCTGGGGAATCCAATTATGAAATCCGTGGTTATGTTTTCCCATTTACATATTAGTATGGGAAAAATTTTCATCCCATTCTTAGAGTTATATCATTTAGCCTTGACTTGTTGGTATACAAAGAATTGTGATATAAATTACAAAATATCCATATTTATGTTATCCCACTAGAAATATTTCCATAAATATCTACACATCTCAGTGCACTCGTATGAATAAATAATTATGATCTATAAGCATCATCGGGAAATTTTATCTTCAAATATCATTTTTATGGGACATATATTCGGATTCCAAGCCTTATAACTCCATCTTTATAAAAGGTAAACTATTGAATATTAACCACCATTTTTTAAATAGGTTCATCCTCTTTTTGAGGCAGCTTGATCCTCTCAAAAAATAATGGTTAAGATGTCATTTTTGAGTTGTTTTTATGAAGATCCTCTTACTATTATAATATCCATATTTTTTAAATGTATGAAAATTAGATCCTTATCAATTTTTATAATTGATAAAATAATGGGATCCTTTCTACGTAGTAAATATTCCTCTTTGTTAGGATTACTAGGATGGTAATGGACTGATATGTCATAGTCCTTGTTTAGATCAATATATATTCATTGGTACATTTTAAGCTCCCGCTATGTGAATATATATTTTTGGCTTTTGTGATCCATATATATTTCACATTTTTCATCATTTATATAATATTTCAATAAATTTAATGAAAAAAAATTCAATGAACTCAAAATCATTTATGGAATACATATTATCATGAAATTTAAACATCTTTGAGGCATAAGATATAACATTTTTATTATTGACAAGGTAACATCCCAAACTCTTCTTTGAAGAATCACTATAAACCACAAAAAGTTCCTTGTATGAGGGAAGAATGAGTTCTTGTATAGTAATAAGCATATTTTTTAACTCCATAAAGCTGACTTCATATTCACAGGTCTAAGAACTTTTTACCCCCTTCCGTGTTATCTTAGCGAGTGAGTTTTACAATCATAATTTTTTTTCAAAAATCTCCAGAAATACCCAAATAATCGAAGGAAACTATGGATATCTATTATATATGTTGATCTAGGCTTGTCCTCAATTACCTTTTTCTTAGACGGGTGCACAAATGTCACTTTAATAGTGATAAAATTCCCTGAAATGATAAATCCTTCATGTAGATCCCAAATTTTATGTAATTTTCATATACCTTATTCTTTCTCAAATCCCATAATATAGTTTTCAAATTATCCTCATGGTCTTCCATTCACTTGGATTATATCAAAGTGTCATCTATAAAGACTACCAAAAAAATTTCGAGGAAATTCATAAAGAATCTATTCATTAAGTCCACAAATATTTCTAGATCAATTATGAGTCCTAAAGGAATCACTATGAAATTATAGTTTTCATAACTTATTCGAAAAATTATTTTGGAAATATATTCCATATTCAACCTTAATTAGCCATATCCTAAATGAATATCATACTTAGAGAAAAAATGACCTATGTGAAATTTATCAAACAAGGTGTCTATTCGTGATAGACAATTCCTATTCTTTATCATGATTTTTTTGAGTTGATGAAAATCAATATAGAGTCTCATTTACCAATCCTTATTCTTGGAAAAGAGGACTAGTATACCCCATAATGAATCACTAGTCCATATAAAACCATTTTCTAGATTCTTGTGTAATTTATTCTTCATTCCTTCTATTCGCTACAGTGGCCATTCTATAAGGATTCATCGATATTGGTAGATATATGGGAACAAGTTTGATTGATAACTCAAACTCTTGGATATGAGGAGGACCTAGAAACACATTGGGGTAATACATCAATATAATACCCCATAATGATCTTGTCTTCAAGCATGATTTATTTCTTTGTCCCCATCATTTGTGTAAGATATTATTTCTCATAAAATGATAATATCCATGAATGAATAGAATATTATATGGGAGATTCATCCTCTTCCTTACACTTTATAGAATCAGAGGATGACATTAGACAATAATATTGATCTTACTCTATCTATAGTTGATTTTGGATTTATATATGGTTTTCCAATCCATTGCCCAAATAGAATAAATCTCCACTAAAGGAAGTAAGGTAATATTTTACAGAAGATTATGTATATAAATATTTATTAGGGAGGAATTTTATACTTTGGATGAAACCATTTATCTAATTTATATTCTCAAAAATAGCACAACCCCCTGTTGGAGTGGGTGTTTGAACAATTCTTGTAAATTTTAATGATATGAAATATTTCATAGAACCAAAATAAAAAAGTACATCCACTATTCTTGAATGAATAACTAGTATACCTATCACCACATATTTTTCTACATCCACCTCATCCTTAGTGTTAAAATACAACCTTTATTTTTATTGTAGAGGTTGTTGTCAATTATTTTCTCAATAAAATCTTTCTTTGGGGAATTGAATTGAATAATTCCCATATTCGTTAATGTTACAATACTCTAGGATGTGCATAATGTTGATCTAATTTTTTTTCTTACTCATCATTAGTGGAATTATTTTTTTCCTATGGAATTGGTTACCCCGATTCCCCTCTTTTCCACACATAATGAATCTTCCAGTTCCAGATAAGTAGTATTTGATAAAATTATTCCAACACTTTTGAAAAGTGTTATGTTATGTTTTATTTCTTCTATGGGATTTTTTTATTGATACTCTTGAAGAAAACTCCATTTTAAATTTTTTTCACCAGTTTAATAAGACCAATAAGAGTCAGCGATCTCCATCTCAACTCTGAGGGAATAATAAAAAATATTTCCATAACTATAATATTATTGAATCACTAAATCTTTTCATAGATTCAGCTTTAACCCATTAAATAAATGGTTCACTTTACATTCGTTGCTGATAACAAATCTAAATGAATATCCTTAAACTCTTTTGAAGTTTTACTCATACCCTCTAATTGAATCATCTTCCATTTTCTTCATAATGAGGAAATCCATCTTCATTTTTAGATGGGGAGTATGGGGAAAATAATTATTGAAAAATATTTTTTTGAAGTTTTCCCATCGCATGGAGTCAATATATTCATTTTACATTGTGTTCTTGATTATTTTCCACCACTAATAAACTTCTCCCTCTATGTTATAGTTTACCAACACAAATTTCTATTTTTATATGAATTAGAGGTTAAAGAATATATTCTCAATGGATTTAATCCCTTTCATAATTATGAGTGGATAATAACATCCACTAAAGTTAGGGGGACTTTGTCGCATAATATACTCAAATGAAACTTGATACTTCTTAGGAGGACTAGGGAATTTTACATGATTAAGGTTGTTATTCATATCTTGAGCTTTTTGATCAAGTACATCCATGAATTTCTCAGCTTGTTCTCCCATAAGGTTAGACATATCATTGGGGAAATAATTAGATTTAATATCATGATGGTGGTTGGAACATATTATCATATTTACCCTAATTAACTAAAATGAAAATAAAATTATAATAAAGTATATAATAAATGTAAAAATGGTAATAATATTAAGTATGGGAGGAATAACTCATAAATTTTAAGTACATATAACATATGAGTCTCTAGTTTTCAACCTAGGTTGTCTATAGTAATTTCACTAATACTTTTTCTAACCTAACATTTTTTTCATCAGTTTTATAATGATTCATAAATATTTAGTGAATTTATAAAACATATCCCATGGGTGTTTCAAACTAGGTTTTTAGAATGGCACGTTTTTATGCACTAGGTGATGACTGGGTCTAGATTAATGCACCCTTTTACATGTTATTACCTCTAGGTGCATCTATTCTAGAGCTATATCCACCTTTAGTATCAGACATGGATGTATTTTCATGAAATCCACATCCTCTATACCTCACCAAGATTCTAATATATCTTCTTATACTAAAAATTATACTTATAGTTATCCTAATATTTTTCCTTATGGTTCTCATGAAATATTTCACATCCGAGTTCCAAAGAGTAACTAAACCATTCAAGTGATACCAAAAATAGAAACCCAAGAGTTTTACACATATTATTTCATTATTTTTAAACATTAGTATGTTTTAATTCAATTAAAGGATAATAATTCCATAGTGTCTATAGAAAACAATGCTCATATTACACCAAAAATAACTTAAAATACAACAACTTTTTCTTCACCACTATGAGATCCAGAAATCAATTTGAGATCCTAAAACTGAATTAGATAACTTGAGGAATACATAAATAAAGAGGTCAGATAAAAATATTAGCAAGGGAATAAACATGATAAGGAAGCATAACACGTAAGTCGAAGGTATACCATGATATCATAAAAGAGAAGGTACATGGGTGAAAAAGTCGAAGCATAACAAAAAGGGCATGATATCATAATATCATGGTGTTATAGGATATGTGGTAACACCATATAACATTACATAAACATGAGCCAAGGATAGCTACTTAAAAAATATCACATGGTGGAAAATGTCCCATAAAGGATTATGTTTACTCGTTAATCCTATACGTGGTGCCTCATGAGAATAGAGGTTTTCCTGAGGAATTGGAGAAACATCTTGGCACACCCATCATAAAATGTTCATTCTATATGTATTACATATAATGGAATTAAATAATAATTTATAACATAATAATTTACATGGATATTAAATGGGTTGCATAATCATTCTTCATACAATGATCAAATGAAATTTCATAATCAATTAATTTTATAAATGATCATAAAGAATGTATTACCCAATAAAGTAAAGTAAAATAATCATGGTATGTATGTGAGAGACATATATACATAATTTATGATCATTACATAACATTATGTGAGAGATAAAGTGTGTTATAAAGAAAAGATTATAACCCGAAGGATAGGGTGGTTTTGAGAGATCCCTTACCTTGAGCCTAATTTCTCACATGAATTATTTATATCCATGAATAATTAAAATAAGTTAATTATTCAATTTAATAAAATCTTTACCCTTGTTTATTATTATTAATTTTCTATTTTTACAATTTCATATTAAATTACTTAACCAATTAATTTCACATCGGATGTTTTAACAACAAAAAAATAAAATATCTAAAAGAAATTTGGTAAGTTGAATTGGTTCAAAGGTATTTTTAATTAAAGATATATGTAATGGTATAGATGGAATATTTATTATTTTTACTCATAAATTATAATTTTTAAACCAATCATGTAATATGGTTATGAATAATGAACTACGTTACAATCATAGAGATAACAAGTCATACATGCACATGAGTAATATTTCCATTTTTCGAAGATCATGATTGAAGGAAGGTTATATGTAATTTAAATTTACAAGATAATAATTTAATCTTAAATATAATATTATTATTTTAAATACTCTTATAAATACCATCCATGCGAAATGATAATAAAAATTTATCAAATCGCTTCGTGAGGCGGTATGACGTCGTACACATGAATCACATTATCATTTATTAAATGGATGATATGGTATGAAATTATATAATATATTAATTTAATTTAATGTTTAATATATCATTAATATAATATATAAACACAATATTATTCCTTATTACATTCCATTTAAATATAAAGTAAAAAATGAATCACATTTCTTCGTGTGGTGGTAGTCCACTATTTACATGAGCGACATTATCACATTTTACTTAGAATGGAATGTATGAAGGTATATATAATAATATAATACCAGAAGTATAAATATATCATAAATATAATATATAAACATTATATAAATCATTATATACATCCATGAGATTTAGTGATGGAATGAAATAACATCAATTCATGAGGATGTAGTCAGCCACACACAAGATCAACAGGTTCGTTTCCCATTTGAGGAAGGGGGAGGCAGTTTTAGGGAATCTAATTCATCGAAAACATCTTAATATATTTAATATAATGATCTTATTATAAAATAAGTTTTTAATAATATTTCAATGATTTTGAGGAAGAAATAATATAAAATGATTAGATGAGGATATTACCTCTTATTCAAATAACATCTTCTGGTTTAAAACAAAGGCATTCCTAGGTTGGATTTATAAAAAAATGGATTATTAGATGAGGGTTGAGAATTAGGGAAGTTATTTTTTTCTGTTATTGGACTATCCAATGGGTTTTTTTCATTTTTAAAGGATGCAACAAGGGGTGGCCTTTTGTAAGTGGGGGAGATGATACACTTGGAAATTTTGAAAGGAAAGAATTCCATCCCTATTTTTCTCATTCCAAAATGTTGGAAAATCGATAATTACTGATACATGGAACATGTAAAGACTATATTATTCCATAAAATGATTATTAAAAATGTTTTTAGTAAATGTTAACCATTATAATTTTATTTTAACCCCCGGTAAACCTGTTTTTACCATAACCGTAGTAAATATTTGTTACAATTTCTACTGTTTATTGTGGTAAAAAATTAAGTTGAACATATTAGATAATATAGATTTTTTTATTAAAAATATGGAATCCATTTTTTAAATTCAAATAACATAATTTAAAAAATTCAGATTTAAATTATACCCAAAATTGTGTTGAAAAAATGGGTTTCCAGAAGAAAAACTTTCAAAAGTTGAAAAAGATTTTATATAAAAATTCAATATTAAATTGATTAAAATGAAATAATTTGTACTAATTAATTTATATTTTAACTTATTTTACTCTTTAAACAACATTAAAATCAAATCTATCTAGTAAATACATTTAATAAAAATAAATTTTTAATAAAAATCAATATTTTTCACTATTCACTGAGAAAAGAATCTTTTTAGAAAAATCAAAAAAATTACCCTAAGATAATTTTTATTGGATGATTTAAAAATGTAAGTTATTTTTTTAATTTAAATTTTATATAATAAGTAATAATTAATTTTAAATTTTTTTTTCATAGAGTTATTTGACCAACTATTACAAAAAAATACTATTTTTCTGATAAATTAATTTTTCTATCAAATGGTACTAATTTTATTCCTAAAAGTAGATAATAATTTAATTTATTTTGATACATGTTTTAAAAATATAATTTTCCATTATTTTCTTATTCATATTCATACCCACCAATATAATGGTTAGGTTATAATGGCTATGTTTATATAAAAATATTTTAATAGAGTATCGTATTTTGTTTAAACCTGGTGTCTAAAAAATCATAAGCTATAAAAGAGATTGAATTTATTAAAAAAGAAATATATCATAAAGTCTTAGGTTTTTGAAATTTAATCTCACTATATTTTCTCATGTTATTCCATTTATGTATACTTGGTTGTAATGTTTGAGTTTAGAATTATATTCTTCCACCAAACCGACATGTTCAAACTATATTGATGTGTAAATCATCATACAACATAAGATTCATGTTACTCAACCAAAAATAGAATATAATCATATTTAAACACGTCAAAATTCATCTCATTAATAATATATATGAACAATTCATGTAAATTTTTATAATTATATGAAATTCACAATCTCCTCATGTGTAATCCTAGTACCACTACATTCCCTCGTACTTAGCATTGCATGGGTTAACCTGAGGACATGCATAAGAAAAAGGTGAGATATAATGCCTAGGAAGGGAATAATCATGGAATAACATGAGAAATACAATACATGTTAGACAATAGGCATATCAATAGAGCAAAAGAGAAGCATAAACATAAGGGCATGATAAATCATGACAATCATAACATGGAAATGCTGAAACAACACTTAACATGGAATTAGTGTGAGCTAGGGCTCATTGCACATGGAGAATGAGTAAATACTCATTGCACATGAATCACAAGTAAAACCTCGTTTCACTTGAATTATCAAGAGTAAACACCCATTTCACATGATGTATCATGATATTATACTTTACCAAATGCCTTGGAGTGCTACAAGGGCGCACCCTTCTTAAACATTTCATTTCATGCATAAGTGTGCCACATGGTTCACAAAACATTGATTCATAAAACATAATAATTTATTCCATGATAAAGGAATATAAAATTCATAAATGAAACTTTATAATCAATAAGTAAATGTGAATAAAGATGAATACCCTTGATAGATAAATGTGCATGATATTCAC
This sequence comes from Viscum album, assembly GCA_963277665.1. Taxonomy (NCBI): domain Eukaryota; kingdom Viridiplantae; phylum Streptophyta; class Magnoliopsida; order Santalales; family Viscaceae; genus Viscum; species Viscum album. Next base: position 1,145,131,077 of record OY728142.1, on the reverse strand, counting down.
TACACAATGACATTGTCTTGGAAAATCGGTGCAATTTTGGCAGCATAATGATGTCTCGTAAGAATTCATAAAAATGATTGTTGAGATAAATGGGGGTCTCTCATAATATTTACATGACATGAAACGTAATGGGGTAATATATATACATGTCCAAACTATTTTAATGGAATTTAGTTTCATGATGCAAAAAAAATTCCTGAATGTAAATGAGAAGAATGAAATTCTTTTTAGAATTTCAGCATAATAACGGGTGTACATGGGAGGCATTTAATGAGAGATAAAGGGTCCCCCCATCATTAAAAAATAAAGAGGTCTCTATGGGTGAGGTGAAAAACCATACCCCAACATTTATAATTGAAATTAAAATGGTATAACTATTTAAAGAATATTGGACAAAATGAGAAAGGAAGAAAAACCCTTACTTGGAAGTGTGCTTCTAAAGGCTTGAGAGAGGCTTGAGATATGATTCTTAGGAGCTTGGGGAACCTTGGGAGGATTATAGGGGGAGTAGGGAAGAGGTTGTAATAACTCCAAAGGCTTTGAGTGAAGAGAAAGTGAGAGCATGGGTGGGTTTATATAGGAAAGGTGAGGAAATTATTGATTATTTAGGGTTGGGACACCTCACATTAAACAAATTCAAAACACAAACCAGACCATGGTTTTTGCCCATGGTTTTTTCCCAATAGTAGTGGTGAAAAATATTTTATAAGGCCAAAGTCTTAACTTCTTAAAACAATGGGTTTTCTTATATGAAGGTGAGTCACACTCCCATGAAAAACAATTTAAAAAGACAAGATGTTTAATATGACTTGAAGGGTCCATTAATGCTTTTTAAAATAAGTCAAACAAACCCGAAATCACATTATTTTAATTGTAAAGCATATATTGGCCGAAAATAAGGGTTATAGTATTTTATTACATCACTATTGGGTCATTATGATGTCATAAAACACATTATATATTTAAACGATATTTAATTTTTACCCAAAAATTTGACTGTCTCAGAAAATTGTGAAAAATTCAGCATTGGATAACTTCAAAATTATAATTCCAGAAATAATTTTTATTTTATCTAAATAATTTTTTAAATATTTTAATTTTTATTTTTAAAATAAAAACCGATATTTATCCAAAATTCATAGGTTTGGATAAAAATGGCTTTCGAACCTTAATAAAAATTATAATTGCATTCATAAAATTATATGATCATTTATATTTAATAAAAATTAATTTAATAATAATAATAATATTTTTTAAAATATTTTTTAATAAAAAATTCCATTAATTCATCAAAATAGATTTCTTTGTTGAATATTAACTAAAAACACTATTTGAGCTTTTAAAAACTATTTACAAGGTAACAACAATAACATGAAAATATATTCATTATTATATAATAAAATAATGTACATAACCATTGTGCTAAGGTCTTCTTACGTAACCCCATATAACACCCACATACGACTGAAGAGTAAGGTGAGTGATGGTCACAGACTCTTGGGGTGGCTCAGATAACATTACTCGGGTGGTAATATCTATCAACTTCCACTTCTCTCTTAGGCAGTCCCACTTGAACTTAACTTGTCAAAGATCAACTTGGGCTTGGTCAAGAGCGAATCCCAATGATTTGACATCTTTTCTGAGTTCTGCAAATGGGATTCCTATGGGGTATGTTTACTGGATGAGGCAATTTCTTCCTTTGTCTGAGTAAATTGGATTCGTTAAAGACCTATATTTATACTATTTATGTGATCACTGTTCAATGGCTATATTAGCAACGGTCACAATTCTTAACATAAAACAAAAGAAGTTGAAATTTTATATAAACATTTTACATAAAGAAAATTTTAATTAGATCAAGAGGGATTTTATTAATGAATTTTTGGGTGGTTACAATCTTCCCCCTTAAAATATTTCACCCTCAAAATTTTCTTTTCCCTTACTAAAACATATGTGGGTAACTCGGCTTCATCATTTCCTATGATTCACATGTCGCCTCTTCAATATTTTGGTTCGCCAGAACACCTTTATAAGGGGTATTGTATTATTTCATAGAACTTTTTCTCTACGATCTAATATCTTCAATGGTTTCTCCTTATAAGAAATATCATCTTCTAACTATACCACCTTTGAAGAGAGTACATGGGAAGGGTCTCGTATGTACTTCCTAAAGAGGGATACATGAAAACATCATGCACTTTTACCATGGTAGGTGGAAGTGTTAGTCAATATGCCACAACCCTGAAATGATCAAGAATCTCGAAGGGGCTGATGTACCTTGGACTTAACTTCCCTTTCTTTCCAAACCTCAAGACCTTCTTCAGCGGAGATCTGTGTAGAAATACCATGTCTCCAACGTTAAACTCAAGTTCTTAGCGACGGCTATCTACATAACTCTTCTGTTGACTCTGGGATGCCTTGATATGCTACTGAATGTTTTTCACCTTCTCCACCATTTATTCGACCATTTCTAGTCCAAGAAGCTTACGCTCACCGACCTCATCCCAACATGCTAGTGTTCTGAACCTTTTCCTATAAAGGGCTTCATATAGTGCCATTTGGATGCTCGAGTGGAAACTGTTATTATAAGACAACTCAAGGAAAGGAATATGTTGATCCCATCCTCCTTTAAAGTTCATTGAGCTTTCTCTTAACATTTCCTCAAATGTTTGGATAGTCCACTTGGATTGGCCATCAGTTTGAGGATGATAGGCTGTACTGAAGTTCGGTTTAGTATTGAAAGCATGTTGAAGACTCCTCCAAAATGTAGAGGTGAATCTTGAATCTCGATCAGACACAATAGATAGTGTTACTCCATTCAGTCTTACCAATTCCCATATATATATATATATATGTGCCAGTTGATCCAATGAGAAATCCTCTCGAATAGAAATGTTGTGTGAAGACTTTTTAAGACGATCCACAACAACATATATTGCATTGTTTTCTTTGGATGTCTTCAGAAGTCTGGTGACAAAGTCCATGGTGATGTTCTTCCATTTCTATTCTAGTATGGGCAATGGTTGAATCATCCCTTTATATTTTTTCCTCTCTGCCTTCACTTTCTGACACACCAGGCACTTTGATGTATATTCAGCAATCTCCTTCTTCATATTATCCCACCAATAATGCTCTCAGAGATATCAATACATATTTGTGTTTCCTGGGGGAATAAAAAAAATTGAACTATATGCAATATCCAAAATTTCTTTCTTCAGATCCGGACATGATAGAACACATAGTCTTTTCCCAAATCTCACAATTCCTTCTTCATTAAAATTAAACTCCAAGGATTTCCTTTTTCCGATAGCTTCAACATTTTCCTGAATTCTAACACCATATTTCTGAGCATCCTTTAACCTTTCCAAAAGTGATGGTTGAGAAATCATTTGTGAAAGGATTGATGATGTTCCCTTCTTTATGATTCCCATGTCCATATTCATCAAATCTAAGAAGATTGGATCCTTTTCAATTCTCATCCCTAATAGAATTGCTGGGTCCTTTCTACTTAGAGAATCCTCCACCTTGTTCGCTTTCCCATGGTGGTAATGGATTGAGAAGTCATTGTCTTTGATCAGATCTATCTAACCATCTTCATTGGCACATGTTCAACTCTTTCTATCTGAATATATACTTTAGGCTTTTTTGGTCCGTATATATTTCACAATTCTCCCCAAAGAGATAATGCCACCAAATTTTCAAAGAGAGGATCACCATAGCCAACTCGATGTCATGTATTGGATAGTTCTATTCACGAACTTTCAATTTCCTTTAAGCATAGGCAATGGCTTTGTCATTTTGAATCAACACAAATCCTAGGCCTTTCTTCGAAGAATCACTGAATACCATGAAAATTTCTCCACTTGTGGGTAAAGTGAGCATGTGTGCAGTGATAAGACTCCTTTTCAACACTTTAAAGCTTTCTTCGTATTCATCACTCCAAGAAAACATTACTCCCTTCCGAGTTAGCTTGGTAAGAGGGTTGGAAAATCATGAGAAATTTATCACAAATCATCGATAATATCCAGCTAACCCCAAGAAGCTATGGATATATGTTACTAATGTTGTCCTCGTCCATCCCTCAATTGCATTTGTTTTGGAGGGATCCACAGATATCCCATTTCTTGTGATGATATGGCCCAAGAATGATACCTCCTTCAACCAGAACTCACACTTGTTGTACATGGCATAGAGCTTCACCTTCTGCAAGGTCTCTAGTATAGTTCTTAGATGATCCTCATGATCCTCCTTGGTTTTGGAGTATATCATATGATCATCTATAAAAACTACCAAAAATTTGTCAAGGTAATATCTAAAGACTCTATTCATCAAGTCCATTAAGATTTTTGGATCATTAGTGAGTGCAAAAGGAATTACTATGAATTCATAGTGCCCGTATCTTGTACGAAAAGCGGTTTTGAGGATATCTTCCTACTTCACCCTTACTTGATAATATCCCAACTGCAAATCCACCTTGGAGAAGTATTTTTCTCCATGCAGATAATCAAACAAGTCATCAATTTTTTGGTGAGGATACTTGTTCTTTATTGTGATTTTTTTGAGCTCATGATAATCGATGCCAAGGCGCATTTATCCATCCTTCATCGTGATGAAGAGGACCGGTGCATGCCATGGTGAAGCACTTGGGTATATAAACCCTTTATCCAAATTCTCCTGTAGTTGTTTCTTTAGCTCTTCATGATCCACAACAGCCATTCTATACAGAGCTTTGGATATTGGCAATGCCCCCAGTATAAGTTCAATTTAGAATTCAACATATCATCTAGGAGGAAGACCAGGTGATTCCTTGGGAAACACTTCAGCGAATTCCCTCACAATAGGCATGTCTTCAAGGATGGTTTCCTCCTTGGACTCAATCATCTGAGCCAGATACGAGTGCTCATAGGGAATTAATATCCACGCTTGAGATTATGGAGCTAAATAAGACTCATCTTCCTCCTTGAACTTGTAATGAATTGGGGGTTGATTCTCCACATGAAGTGTGATTTCCCTCTCACCGGGATTTATGTAGGCTCTATATAGGGAAAGGCAATCCATTCCAAGAATTTTAACAAATCCCACTAAAGGGAGTATGATGAGGTTATCCGAATAGTTCAATCCACATATTAAGATAGGGGAGGAGTTATATTCATGGGATGGAATAATCACCCCATTTGTCATACTCACTGATATCTTTACTTCCATGATTTGTGGTGGTGATGGTATTGTTCTACTAAACTTTTGAGATATAAAAGAATGCATAGAACCTGAATCAATAAGTATGTTCTCTATTCTTGAATGAATAACAAGTGTACCTGTCCACACTTCATTGTCAGTGTTCACTTCAGTAGCAGTGATGGAAAAAGCTCTCCCTTGCTTCCTTGGAGGTTGTTGGTTACCTCTGAAAACCCTTGGCTTAGGGAACTGATTTGCAAGATTGTAGAGACCCGTTTCTTGACGTACATGGACATTACATTACTTTCGCGGAATACTTAGTACATAACAAAAACACACACACAAGGATCGTAATAGTTTAGTGTCTTTGGAAACTCGGAATATAATCTTCTAATCGTGGTGAAAGATCTTCAAAATCTCCCATAAAGATCTCCCTTTTTTTACCTAAAACCGTTCTTTATATCCTGGGGAAAAGAAAACATAAAAGGGTGAGCTCAAATGCTCAGTAAGGGTAAACAAAAGAAATATCAATCACATCATATACATAAGCACATAACTTTTTAAAATCTTAACCTGCAAAAGAGATCATAATTTCATAACATGGGGTAAATCATGGCAGTGAAATGTAATCACAATAATCATAACCTGAAACATGAAACTTTGTGGCATTCACACATAATCATAGAGAATCATTTCTTGTTAGTCAAGACTCATTTCCAAGACTATCTTAGTGGACAAAGTCCCTTTCTGAATCGAGTAACCCTCGTTTCAGTCCTGTTTCACTGAACCGGTATAACCTACCGTTCCAGCCCTGTCTATCTCATGAGATATAAAATCTTTACCCAATACATTGGAGGGAGATATAGGTCCCACCCATATTATAATGAATCCTTTCTTATGTGTGCCACATAATCATAAACCATACATCATAGCGTAATCCACGTTATAAAAATGGGATTCTCAAACAACATGACATCATAAAACAATTCATATAAGATAAAAATATTTCCATCACAACATAATCAAACCAATGTAATAATAGGGATAAAAATAGAACCCTTTTATTATCTTAGATGGAAAATAATTTTGATAAAATACTTGAACTCCATTCTTGAGGAAAATATCCTTTCTACATCAAAAACATTTTTCCTTTCATAACATGTCATACGACTTTAAAATAAAAGAAGTTGATTAAAAATAAACTTGAAAACTTGTAAAGGAAGTTTCTTGGAAATAATGTTTTTAAAATCCATTCATGCCGTATAAGTTAAAAAAAACATTCTTCGTACTTTTGTCGGAAAAGTCAAAAAGTACCTCGTACGAAAAACGACAAAAGATTCCTTTCATATTCTTTACTAAAAACTCACCGAAGGGTAAAATTGGATTTAAAAAATTGTAGGTGGATGGAAATAATATTACATATTCAGGAAACATGGATGTGGATGATAAAATACACCCCAGTAAATACTAAAGTATAAACAATCTCAGATAAAAATGAGATTGTGATATTTCCCTTACCTTAGGTCCGATTTGCTTCGTATGTGTCCGAACCTTCTGTATAATGATTTAAATAATCTCATTGACTTATTACAGAATCATATTCATTGTTATGATATCATATATGGTTCACTTATGACATTATATTACCCGTTCTTTTGTAAATTCCATGTTAAAGAAGCGTTTTGGGTAAAATCGTTTCATTTATCGTAAGTGTTTTGACTTGTTGTTCTTGACATTATTATTACTTATATCATGATTTACTTACTTCCAGAATATAAAATATGATTTATATATCATATATATATATATATAATAGATAGATAAATGAAATGAAAAACACCGTTCATGGAGACGGTAGTCCGTACGTACGCATGAACGCTGTTTTCCTTTCCTTATTGTCTTGAATGGAAGTAAGTAGATGAAATACATATATAAATATATATACATAAATCAAGTAGCTTTATAATGTCATATATTTCATTATTATTTCTTATATATACTTTATAATCATTCTTAAATGGTTAACATGGAGAATGAATCTCATCGCGTCGTGGAGACGGTAGTCCGTACGTACGCACGAGCGATGATATCATTTCCATAAATATTGAATTGAATTGGAGTGGATTATACAATATATCAAAATCAATATGATGTTGTAATAACTATGTATAGTTATTCTTTACACCATTATACCCATCCATGTAAGGTGGTGGTGGAAAATAGATTACACCACGGCGTGGAGACGGTATTCCGTACGTACGCACGCGCGGTGATTTCTTTTTCCGTAGGATGGATAGATGGTGAATTAGAGTTGTTTCATATTTATAATAACATATCCGTATATAAGAAATACTGATGTTATTACTTTATCATGAAACAACTAAAGAAGAAGAAGTTGAAAAAGAAAGAAATTGAAAAGATCGGTAATGGATATTACCTCTTCTTTGAAACGCCTCTTTGAATCCTCCACTTAGGGAACTAATATTGGTCTTTGAATAAGACCAGGACCTCTAGGAATATTCTAGGGAAGTGGATAAGGGATTTTGTCAGGGGTTGGCCGAGCTTGAGTGCTCAAATTGGTGTGAGGAGGAGGGGGAGGAGGTACCCTTTGATAAGGGAGGAGAGGGGCACCTTAGGAATATCTCAAAATATTATTTTATATTAAAGTAAAAATCGGTTTATAATGGTTCCAAAGGGTCTTATTTCGAATCTAAAGTGGGGATGGGTCGAACTCCTATCAACCAAGAGGATTTAGACAAGTTTAGGGTATTATTTTAACCTTATCAATTAGATTTAACTCTAAGTTAAATAATTTAAATTTTACCGTGTCTTTTTGTTTTCTTTCACTATATGGTTAATACACTTACTATAACATGCCAAAAGAACCCCAAATTGTTTATTATTAATATATATATCCTTATATAAGTCATTTGGCCGAACCTTAGATTTTTAGGAATAAAATAACAATTAATAATATAATATTTGATTTAAAAACTATTTTGTGTCAATTTTGACACTATTTGATATATGATTTTTATGAAAGTCATAACAGAATTATATGTTCGAACCAAGTTGATTAAATCAACAATAATATATTATAGTAACCTATAAAATTTGTGTAATTCATAAATAGTCTCAAATTACATTCATTTCAGCATTTATAACATCAATTATGTTAATATTTCCTTAAAAGGGTAATTACTGCATCATCGTTGTGTCATAAATAAATTAATTTATTTAAAGTCTAAAAATTATAAATAAAATATCATTATGTTGGAAATCTTTTTATCTTTCTAATGAATATTTATAGTCGAATTTATCTTATGTATAACCCCATATTAAAAATGATTTACTTATTAAACTTTGATTTTAACTATTTTAACCCTTCTTTAAATAAATAAATAATAAATGTCCTAATCTAACCCAAGTGGGCCTAAATGGTCATATTTTATTCCTAAGTTTGTTTTTGGTCGAATTAAACTTATCCAATAGAATTAGGACATGTGTTAGGGTAATAGTAATATCATTTTTACCCTTAGTTACCCTATTTACTATTAACCGCGGTAAAAAAAGTAAAAAGTTACTATTCACCAAAAAATTATTTTTATCTCATTGAACCACATTTTACTTACTGATATCAACCGTGTCTGTCGGATTTTCGAAATTCCATTCACAGAAGCGGTAAAATTATGTTTTATGTAAAATTCAGTTTTTAACCTACCACTTAGTGGTTTCACTATTCATCAAAAATTGAAAGTTTTCAGAAAAATACCAAAATTTCACCCTAGGATAATTTCGGTATTTCGAATCCAAAAATGAAGTCCATTTTGAAAAATAAAATTTATAAACTTTCAAAAAAGTGGTTATTATTATTCATAACGGCTAGTTTTAATAATATTTTAATAGCATATCGTTGTTTAGTGAAACTCGGTATTGCGTACGACGCAAGCTATCGAGGAAGGTCGCGATTGCGTGTAATGCAAGGCAAGTCAAGGATGCGTGTTGTGCAAGCTCCTTTTGGTGTAGCGTACAACACAAGACATTAGTGAAAAAGAATATTTTTCATAAAATCTCGGGCTGTTACAAAGATTCCCAGGTTCTTTACAGTTGTAGTAATGAACCACATGTTGAGGTTCAAACGGAGTGTTCCTATCCTCTATCGTAGCCGTGGGCCTTTCTTGCTGACATTTAATAGCCAGGTGACCTTCTTTTCCACACCTAAATCATTTTCTTGTACCCTTCAGGAAATTTCTGGGGTGCTTCTTTCAGCACATTTGGCAAGTGGGTTGCTGGATTTTTTTAGCACCGTTGGATTTATCCATTGGACCACCAAAAATGAAGTCCACCTAATGCTACTTATCCCCATGATACCCATGAGATTATACGATCTCTATTTCGACCTTGAGGGCACATCAGAAAATTTTCCCATAGCCGTCGAAGTAACGTATTGCCAGTGCTTTCCACAGGCTAGGTTTCAACCCACCAAAGAAATGTTCAACCTTGAATTCAAGGGTAACGACAAAGACGGAAGCATATCCTGAAAGCGGTATGAAGTTTTCCTCATATGTCCCTACAGATTATTCATCTTTTTTCTTGAGGGTAGGGAAGTCCATTTCCATCATAAGTCATAGGGTGTGCGGAAAATATTTATCGATAAAAATATTCTGGAAATCCTTCCATTCCAACACCTCGATCTCCTCCTCAGGATTCGTATTTTTTATCAACATCCCCCATTGATTAGCTTCACCCTCTATACGATAATCATCCAGGAGAACCTTCTCCTCTTTAGAACCTTTATGGATAGAGAATATATTTTAAATGGAGTTGATCCATTGTTCAGCGATTGAGGGATCAGATGATCCATTAAAAGTAGGTGGCCTTTGTCTCATGAACCTCTCAATAATGACTTGTTCATTCTTGGGGGGGGGGTTTAACCTTCCTCTTGAACCATGTTTCTATTCAATTATTCTATTATCTAAGAGAGAATCATGATAAATCTTGTGATTCTCGCTCACATTGGATTGGGCATCTCATTAGTACAGTCATCACATTGATCTTCAAATCGGTTGTTAGCTCAAGTCCTCTAATTACCAACCATTAGCTGGAATAAAAGGAAAGTTAGGGTCAACACATAAAGGTTAATACAAGGAAAAAACTGATGAATTATAAATTAATATTATTTCCTTAACATATAAATCTACTGGCTTCAGTTTATGTCATCCTGATCTACTTTCTAACATATATTCTTAGGGAATTTTTTATCCCTTAATAATGGTTCATACTAATCTTATGAATTTACGAAGTCAAATAACCTAGGAGTTTCATGACCAAGAGTGAAGTGAGGCCCATTTTCATGCACCGGTTACCGTTCGAGTCTAGCTCAAATAAGTGTTTTTAGGTTTTACCCCTAGGATACATATGTGCCGGAGCCGCCTCTACCTACTCGAATCTAGACAGAGATGTATTTTTTGGTAAACCACTTTCTCAATACCCATAAATACTTAGATAGGTTTTTATTATACTTAGTAATGTCTCTAAGGATTTACTAGGGTATTCTAATCCTAATCCCAAAAATAACGAAACCTATCCTCTGATACCAACTATGACAACCCTGCTTTTATTAAAAACATAAACATGATTCACTACATAAAACCTTTACTTGATACAACATGGATGGTCAAGAGGTATAATGTCTTTCGGGATTAGGAACATTAAATAAAATTAAAACATGAAATACAACATCTTTGTTGAAAACTTCCTTTGCATGACCACTACATTCCCTCGTACTTAGTATTGCATGGGATAACCAGAGGACATGCATAAGAAAAGGGTGAGCTATAAATCCTAGTAATGGAATAATCATGGAATAACATGAGTAATACAATACATGTTAGACCATAGTAATATCAATAGATCACAAGAGAAGAATAAACATAAAGTCATGATAAATCATGACAATCCTAACATGGAAATGTGGCAACAACACATAACATGGAATTAGCATGAGCCAAGGCTCATTGGACATGGAGCATGAGTAAATCCTCATTGCACATGAAGAATTAGTAAAAACTTGTTGCACTTGAATTATCATGAGTCAACACCCATTTCACATGACGTATCATGATACTATACTTTACCCAATTCATTGGAGCGCTATAAGGGCCCACCCTTCTTAAACATTTCATTTCATGCATAAGTGTGCCACATGGATCATAATACATGGATTCATAAAACATAATCATTTATTCCACGATAAAGGAATGTGGTATTCGTACATGAAACATTATAATCAATAAGTAAATTTTCATAAAGGTGAATACCCTCAATTGAGAAATGGGATTGGTATTCACTACACAATGACATTGGCTTGGAAAATTGGTGTAATTTCAGTAGCGTAACAGTGTGGTGTAAGAATTCATAAAAATGGTTGATGAGATAGAGAGGGGTTTATCATCATATTTACATGACATGGATAGTAAGGGGTCATATAGATATAGGTCCCAACAATTTTAATGGAATTTAGATTCATGATACAAAATAATTTCTTGAACGTAAATGAGGAGATGGAAATTCCTTTCAGAATTTCGGCATAGTAACGGGTGTCCATGGGAGGAATTTAATGAGAGAAAAAGGGGTCTAACATTTTTCAAAAAAAAGTGGAAAGTATTGGGGAGGTTTGAAACTATACCCCAAAATTTATAACTGAAATTAAAATGTCATAATAATTTAAAGAATATTGGAAAAAAATGAGAAAGGAAGAAAACCCATTACTTAGAAGTGTGCTTCCAAAGGCTTGAGAGAGGATTGAGAGAGGCATCGTGGGAGCTTGGGGAACATTTGAAGGATTCTAGGGAGAGTAGGGAAGATGTTTGAGGAACTCCAAAAAAATTTAGTGAGGATAAAGTGGGATCTTGGGTGGGTTTATATAAGAAAGGTGAGGGAATTATTTATTATTTAGGGTTGGGACACCTCTAATTAAACTAATTCAAAACAAAAACCATACCATGGTTTTTGCCCATGGTTTTTTCCAAAGGGTAGTGTAAAAAAATATTTTATAATTACAAGGTCCTAAAATTTTTAAATAATGGGGTTGCGTATGTGGAGGTGAGTCACACTCCCAAGAAAACAATTTAAAAAGACAAGGTGGTTAATAAGCCTTGAAGGGTTCATTAATGCTTTGTAAAATAAGTCAAACAAACCAAAAATTACATTATTTTAATGGTAAAACAAATATTGGCCAAAAATAAGGCTTATGGTATTAAATTACATCACTATTGGGTCATTATGATTTCATAAATCACATTATATATTTAAACAGTATTTAATTTTTACCCAAAAATCTGACTGCCTCAAAAAATTATGAAAAATTCACCATTGGATAATTTCAAGGTCCTGATTCCAGAAATAATATTTATTTTATCTAAATAATTTTCTAAATATATTAATTTTCTATTTTAAAATAAAAACCGACATTTATCGAAAATTCACGGGTTTGGACAAAAATGGCTTTCAAACCTTAATAAAAATTAAAATTACATTCATAAAATTATGTGATCATTTATATTTAATAAAATTAATTTAATAATAATAATAATATCATATTAAGATATTATTCAATACAAAAATCCATTAATTCATCAGAATAAATTTCTTAGTTTAATATTAACTAAAAACATTATTTGAGCTTTAAAAACTATTTACAACGTAAAAAAAATAACATGAAAATATATTAATTATTATATAAAAAAATAATGTAGGTAGCCATAGTGCTAAGGTCCTGTTACATAACCCCTTATAACACCCGCATAAGACTGAAGTGTAAGGTTTGTGATGGTGACAGACTCTTGGGGTGGCTCGAATAAAATTTCTCTGGTGGTAATCTCTATCAACTTCCACTTCTCTCATAGGCGGTCCCGCTCAAGCTTAACATGTTAAAGCTCAGCTTGGGATTGGTGAAGAGAGAAGCCCAATGACGCTACCTCTTTTCCAAGTTCTGACAAATGGGATTCGTATGGTACATGTCTACTAGATGAGGTCATTGCTTCCTTTGACTGAGTAAAATTGGATTCGTTAAAGCCCTATATTTATATTAATCATGTGATCACTGTTCAATGCCTATATTAGTAACAATCACAATTATTAACATAAAACCAATGAAGTTGTGATTTTATATAAACATTTTACATAAAAAGACATTTAATTAAATCATGAGGGATTTCCATTAATGAATGTTTGGGTCATTACACAACAACTAAATTCCAACTAATAACTCTAATTAAAACCCAAAATCAAGGTAGATGGAAACTAATTCCATTGTGAAACCGATCATGTATCTTTTTAAATGTATTCATGATAATCATAGAATTATATTAAAATTTTAAATTAAAAAATTTAACCATTCATAATAAAAAAATCTGTATCCATTCATAATAAACAATGTAATAACATTTAAATAAATGAACAATTCACATACTTAAACATCAGGTAAAAATTTATGAACAATTTAAGTAAAATAATACTATAAATAAATTATAAATTATCTATTAATTTTATAAGTTAAATAATCTTTAATATGATCACTTTATATTCATTTCATAATATTATCTATTTCATAAGATTTATTATATGATAGTTCACATTAAATATATGATATTTCATGAAATATAAACATTTTATGTTTCATTTGATATTATGTAAAATATTTACACAATCTAAATATCACACAATTAAAATTATTTAATCATTGATAAAATTAATTATCTAAACTCTTCTCATGTTGTCTAAATAATATTCTAAATAAGGACCTTTTTAAACAATTCAAATAATGTATTATGAACTATTTACAATCAAAATATATAACAACTTTATATTTTGTCTTATTCGATAATTTATAAACAATTTATAAAAAATATAATGATTTTTAAATAAAAACATTATATCTATGTCAAAAGGCATTCCATATACTTTTTTGAATGTTATTTTAATATTTCACTTAATAGTATGTAATTTTTATTAATAAAATATTCATAAAAATGTAATTAATTAATTATAAAATATTTATAATTAATAATTTTTTAATCACTTTTGAAAATAATAAATTTTCATAAATTTTTTTATGATTATTTATTAACAATTTATAAATATTATAATCCCAAACATAGTTGATATAAAATAAAAATAAAGTTCCTTTATAGAATTGTATTTAACATTTATGATTGATTCATAAGCTACAACTTATAGGCACGACACGTAAAATTCTCAAGTACTATCAGTAATATTTTACAATTTTAGACCTATAATATCCTATTATGGTTATATATTATTTAACTATTCCCAAAGATGTCATAAAAGAGATACAATACTCAATTTTTTTTTGAAATCCTGGTTCAACACAATTTTATGATATGATACCCATGAATTGTATGATGTATCTACTAAAAATACACATGATTCCTAATGATCAATTACTTTTGATTTCCCATGTCATAATACTCTACTCAACCATCTATAGTAATAATTCAAATGGTATTTTATCATTGGGGTTACAATATGATATACATCTTAAAAATGTTCATTTCTTAACATGATTTCCAAAATCTAATGAAAATATAATATCTAACCCCACTAATAGATTTTAAAGAGATCTAACAATACTGCTGAAATAATCAAAAGTGATTAAATAATATTTAAACAAGATAAATGAATTCTAGAAAGATGAATACACACACTTTAAATTAAGAATTGAAGAAACCAATATACCTTTAATCAAAGAAAGTCAACATATCACTTTTTACCAGGGTCTTGATTAATATCGCTAAGGGGAAGTGAAAACACACCCCTACTTTAGAGGTATCCATGATCTAATAAACCACTCATCTCATGAGTTGGAATCATCTTCTCACCAGGACATAACCACACCTTTCTAGGTAAATGTGGATAATTATGATGGGTTTGGGTGGAGAGAGTGTTAGCTAGAAATGAACAAGTGAACACACATACCCACTATTGTATATAAGTACTATTTATATCATTCCATGTATTATCCAGTAGTATTAATTCCTTTACTCATGTGCTACAAAAAATTATTAAATGTATATTTTAATTCATGAAACATCTTCCATGAATTCAACATACTCCCAATCCTTTTAATATTATAAATTATATAATTTATTGATAGATTATCTAGAATAATTCATTAAATTATAATATTTATCATTAAGATTCCCATATAATTAAAGGAAGAAGCATGTAAAGTAATCCTTAACTAATGATTATTGTCAGTCATACTCTATGACTAGTGTTGGTAGTGGAACCTTATGGCATAACTTATAATACACTATGAATCAGTGACAGAAGGAATGCTTTATGATATACCATAGTCATGGGATATAATATTACCATATTAAATTGTATATAATTAGGAATTAGGTCAAATATACTTCATATAATACAACTCAAGATCCTATCATATTTTTACTTATCAATCATGGTTAATTATTATTTGAATGCATGGATGAAATATAATCACATAGAATTTTTTTCAATAATTTAATGAAAAAATAGATTATCTAGAAATGAATGTTTTTATTTTTTCTTAGTTAGTTTTTTTAAAAGTTAACGCATAGTTTAATTAAAAATAATGAAAAACACAATTGGATTTAATTCCCCAAATAATTTAAAAAATTACTCTAACAAATTTTAGGTTACTAATGATTTGAATCTACCAAATTAGAATAAAATCATAGTTCAAGGTTATTTTAAACTATTATAGGAGGTACCTACACCTATAATGGATATCTAATCAGAGTAGAAGGTTAAATTAAGTAAAATTTTAGTTAAATAAGTACTTATTTATAGATCAGTTTAAATTTATAGGTGAAGTGTTGAGTGAATATAATTTTATGACTTTTAGGAGTTAAGAATCCTACCAATAGACCATAGAGCTATGATTTATTGTTTTTGGAAGCTAAAATCCTTAATTAAGACTCATTAATTAGTGGGATAACCATATATTATTGAATAAATTCTAAAGTATCCTTTCACACTATAATATTCACGTGATTTAATTTTCGAAATCTAGTATTTAATGGCTATTAATATTTAAATAAAATATTGGGTTTCAATAAAGAATAATAAATTATTAATGTCTAAATTAATGTTAATAAAGATTAAAATAAAAATATACAAAAATTTTTTATGGTAGATAAAAATGAAAAGAAACACAAAAAATACTTTTGTTATGATCTATCCTAAATAAAGTGATCACAATAAGAAACATGACTAATTAAAATGGGAAAATTATATCTCAATAATTATTATTTTTATCAATAATACTTTTTTCAATATATTATTGTCACACTTAGTCCATAATTTTTTTTGAGACTCTTATTGATATATTATCAATTAACATATTAAACATAATATATATAAATCTCAAGAATATTATAAATATTCATAGAATAAAGAAATCAACTTGAAATGGATATGATGAACTTCTCTAAATTTTTCATACCTCACACTGATGAGACAAAACAACAAATTTATATACAAACGAAAACCTTACAACATGTTTGATGATGACTAGTTATCTGGAATTTAAAGGATGTACCCCTTCTAGAGGTATCCATGGTTTGATGATATTTCACATCGTATGTGCAGAACTATTCATCCATCATGATGTTCTAGCATATTGTGATACAAAGTAAGTAAAAGAAAGAGATAATCTAGGTTATTCGAGTCTCATCTTATCTTGGGTTATCTCACACTCATACAATATCATGGAAGTATCCCTCTTATTGAACATATGGATTATCCTTGGAAATTCATTTATTAACTCATGAGTTATTATACATGAGTAAATTCCTCAGCTAGTTCATGTATCCCACGAATTAATTAAATATTATCCTATACATTACTTATTATGTAATACTTTCATTAATGAAAAAAACCAAGAATGATCAATCAAAAGGTATCTCTTAACATTCTACCACTATAATAATCATAAAATGTGAGTCTGTACTAATAAAATGAAAAGCATCCTAGGTAATTTCATTTAATTGTATAACACAATCATATAGTATGATTAAAGTAGTCAATTTCATGAAAAATAATTTCATGCCATATGATTATACCTTAACCATATGTTATGATATTTCTAGGCATCACTCCTAAAAAAAGGTCAAAATTCGTTTTTTAAAATTTCCCGAAAAAAAATATTATTTAATTCATTTCATCATATGAAAATGATATTTTAAGGGATATATATCATTCAATAACCCAATTTAACTCAAGACTAAAAGGATTTCTTCCATTTCACCTTATATTGTATCATATACAAAAACTATTTAAATCAAATAAAAAAATATTATGGATATATTCCAAACACTTTTGAAAATATATTATTAACTTTATCATGTATCACAATACTTGTAATACATTGTTAATACCCATCCAAAACTCTTTTGGATTTTCTAAAAAAATTAGAAAAGATCTCTGAGTCAAACAGAAACCAAATTTAGTTTACAACAATGTGTAACCCCATGAGACTTTATAACATTGAAAGGAAATATAAATCACTATATCTGTAAATATAAGAAGTGAGTTTCCAATAGAAAAGAATCAATGAAAATAAAGCTACAAAGGGAACAGGTTTGATCTCCATAAAAAACATATATCTCAATAACTATTTCCATTATTTATATCTCATTCTAGCATGAATTATCATAAATTTCATTTTTCTAGGACATAATGTGACAATGGTACACAATGTATGTCAACCCCATTTAGGAAAATCATACATTCTTGACTCCCTATATATATTAAACAAATCACATGTCATTTATATTTTGGGATGATCACATCCTATTCCCCTCATTTGATTAGATAATCACATCATATGTTCAATCTAGGTGAATCTAAAAACTTCCCAATATATCTCAATCTATGACCCAATTTTTATAATTATCATATGAGTTGATAAATCCTTTCTTGGTTTACCTCCAACTGAAGACTTGAAAAAAAAAACAATACACAACCACCCCTTAATGAGCTAAGCCACAATATATTATGTACGAAAAGTATTGAAGTATAAAGGTTCTCATATTACATATCTCACTAACATCAGGTAATGGGTACTCATATATAATCTATTCATATCTAATATACAAAATAAAAAATGTATTACACTCTATGTGGTATACATTGCGGGTCATATAGGACACAAAAATACTTTTAATACCTCATGATCATATTCTATATCTCATACAGGAATCTAACTCATGCCAACCATAATATTTCCTCATAACCTATAATACTCTATGAAAAACATTGGTTAGGGATAAATCAAATTCATACATTTAGAGTTCAATTATCAATATATTTCAACAAATTTATATTAATATTTACTTATATAAAGCCAATATAAATGAATGATAAAGTAGATATTTACTTTTATATGATAAATTTTATATTATTAAAACTATTTTATGAATAATTAATAAAACTCCACAAAGAACGAATCAATCATATAATATATGACATATTTATAGATCAACATTATGTTTTCTTCACTATCTAGGGTTTTCTTAATTCATTATATCTATAAATTATTTTTTCTATCTCTCTATGTGAACATTTCACAAAACCTCTCTGTTATACTCTTTAGTGAGTAAAATCAATTAATAAAGTAAGTTGAAATAATAGTGAGACTTTGGAATTATACTCCTAATGTTTAATTCATTGAGAATATTAAAATTTCTTAAATCCATAACATCAAATGTTTTGAAATTAACTTCTTTTATCTACTTATAAATATTTACAAGTTTAACATCATCAATATTGAAACCCTTTTTATAAATTTCCCCTTTAATAACACAATTGTTTACATAATTAATTTCCATCATCTTTTAGAATCCTTTGTAATAAAGTGACATTCACTATTTTATGATAACTAAATGTAGCCATTTACCCTAAAACTTGATTATGATATCAAGAGAAAAAAAATTATGTATTTTAATTGGTATAATACTTTAGGAAATAGTGGAATCCACTAATCATAATAACTAAATTCAACCTTTATACTTTTTCACATACCATCAAAAACCCTAGAACCTTTAGGATATTAAATAAAGATCTCTTTAGAATGATATAATCATTTATTTGTTAAATATAAACTCTAATAAGTTCAAAGATAGTTCTACTAGATTATTAAACATTATATTCTCTTATGAATGTCATGTGATCCCACAAAAACACTATGCTTCTTATGGAATAAAGATATATTCCTTTTATAAAAATAATTTTTTTTCTATATCATATATCATATTATATGTACTTAGAAAACTTTCTGCTACAAATAAGACTTTATTGAAATTTACAACTAATAGGTGGTTGAAACACTTTCCATCTTATTTTAATAAGCATCTAGATAAACACTTCATTATAGAAAAAACAATTTTATCCATGTATCATTCTCAAAACTTGTTATAGAATCTGATTAATCCAAAATATTGTGTTAATAATTAATCATCTCATTTTGTTCACAAAAAATCATTATAAATTAATAAATTCTCTTATATTACAATAAAAAAGAGATGTGAAGGAACATATATAATATCTTTATGAGTTCGATAAACTCCTTCAAAACAAGATATGTGATGTTGAAAATCATTGTTTCATCACATGAATGAAAACTAAAAGCTCAATCAACTATTCTCGTAATATTGAAGTCTTGTGTATTGAAAACATTTTTAAAGTATTCATTTTGTATCACATACCATTCAAAAACAGAATAATAAATTTTGATTACACTAATTCCTAACATGGAAATTCCCTAGAGATTATAAAACCCTATTTATATATCTTAAAAAAATCCATCCCATGGAATCATTACTCATTCTCAGTTTTACCTTTATCTTTCAATGAACATGACTGGATACTAAAGAAGCATTATTTCTCTATGTAATCAACCATTCTTCTTACAATTTAAACGTTTACCCAAACATACTATCAAAACAAATTCAGAACCAAGTAATAATATCCCCATTTCATATATTCTCAACACTTGATAATATCATGTTAACTCCCATTGACTTCATTTATGTTGTCAAAAGATTTCCATATATGACCACAGAATGAATACATTAACCATAATAATCCTTATGGAAAACTCTAGTCTCATCAAATTGTTAGCATAGAAAGTCATATTGAGTATCATTGACATACCCATTCATATTGAGTATATGAATGAATATGAAAAACCATAGATCTTTAATCATTAAATGCCTTAAAAACAAAGAGTGAATCATACTATTCTTTATATGTAATTAGATTTACCTATTAAACAACTTCAATATATAGTTAATTTGGAATAAATTTCTCTAACCCATATAATTTATCTTTAAATATGAAATTTTTTTACATTTCAAATTTTATGATTTCTTACATTATGTATCTCCTTCATAAGGATTAATGTCAATGTTTTTTTGATGATGATGATGTTGTTGTTATCTATAACAAAACCTTTTATTAATTGATTATCATGTTTTATTATCATTTAATAAAGACTTTTAATAAATAGGATCCCACCAAATTGATTAACCTTTTTAAAATTGGCATATCCATTAGTGGACCAAGATTCATATTTTTATACCCGGGGGTCCCATTATACACTCTATATGGGGTGTTTTGAGTGAATTCGGGTGTCTTTAAATTCATTTTTTATTTAAATTAACATTATATAGTATTAATGTTAGAAAAAAAATTGAATTAGTTTTATAAGAATAATGAAATACAAAAAACGAAACATTATAGGCACACAATTTTACTTGGTTCACCCAAAAAAGACTACATCCATGGAGAATATATCAACACTTTATTGATATACCAATTAACTATTACATAACTAGTATATGATTATAATATTTATTAAGTACTCAGTTCTCATCCAAGCTTTGTGACATCATATTCTATTTCAAAAACTATTTTCATGAGGGATAAGAAGATATAATCAATGTATAGATCAAAATTACTTGAATTTAATAAAAAATTAACCAAATAAAAATGTTTTTAATATTGATGTTGTGGTATTCAGTTCCATATTTTTAGAGGTATATACAAAAGATTATTCATTGAAGCGAGATCTTCATGAAAATTTAGTCTGATCAAAATTTAATAAACATTTCATATTCAATAATTTCATTATTTATAATCCCTTGATCCTTGATTTTTAATCTCCCTCCACTATCCTTTTTAATTGTTTTATATCATCATAACTATTTAATCCCACCATAAAAGTGTTCTTCCTAATATTTTGAATTTTCAAATGAAAATTCAAATCAACTTCTAACATATCTACATTAAAAAACTATACCTTTCATTATATTACAACAGATTTCATCTATTGAGGTATATTTGTTCAATGAAATCTAAGTCATAACTATTACAATAGTCAAAGAGGCAGTAAAATATAAAAACTCATTAAAACCCTATGTTTTTAAACTCTATGGCATGGTATATAATGAAAAATAGTGTAAGGAAAACATTACCTTCACCATGACTGCCATAATGCTCACTTGTCTGTTTTGAACTATCTTCAAAAATCATTATTTTTGAACGATCAAACTCTATGATCTCTAAAATTACCATATATTGGTATCATATTTTAAGTAGTTATTCATGAAAAATAATCTTCCAAACTTAATGATGTTTTGTATTTAAATTTACAGTTTTGGATCACCCTTATAAGATACCAATTACTCCCACAGAAGTTTCACTATGACTTGGAAACACCTGGAGTAGGATAATACTTATTACATAAGGATTTTTTAATCCAAAAATGATAATCTATATGGTATGGTATTAAAACCCACACTATTTTGAGAATATACTACTTAACACATCTTTTACAAAGACCAATATGGTGTTGATCAATATATAAACTAGCATCACCATTTTACATAGGTGAAATTATCATTTAAAACGCCATCTAAAACTATCATTGATTGATTAATCTATCCATTTCCATATTCAAACTCTAAAATCTAGACTCACCATTGAAACTCACCACAGCATGTGAATGGAACATTTAATAATGTTCTCACAAATATTCTTAACTTCACAATTCCTTTATGATCATTTTCACAATAATAATATGATTTCTAATTTACAAAAAACATAACATATTATGACATATGGTTTCCAAAATATCGCTATTTGGATTATGTTATAAATCCTTCCCCAAATTAAAAATTTTCATCCCACGATTCCAAGATTCATTTGAGTAATAAAATTTTCTCAATAAACTCCCCCTAAAGATTAAAACTCTTTCACAAGATCAAATATCTCTTAAAATTATTGACATTTTGTTGAGTTATATTTCATTTTTATTGTCCCCCATTATTAGTAAAATTAAATGGGAATAATATCTATATTTTTTCAAAGGTATTTCTATCATGAATTTATTATTTATACAAGTGTATGAAAATAACATTCAACTATTTATGTTTAATTATCTGAGTTAAAACAAAATGTATGAAATCAGAGAAATAATTGATTACTATTATATTGACTATTCGACAACAATGTGATCAAATAATAGAAATTTTCAAATTCACCATGATTATTATGTTATCCTTTATTAATTCACTTAATGAAGAGAAATTGAATAATATTTTCCAAAAAAAATATATAAAATGAGGAGAGGTAATTTTAACCTCATTAGTTTTAGGATATTTCATCAAAATATATCTCTCAAACATATGCTCTTCCAATTTTTTTGTAAAGATATCTTTAACCAGATTGTTAGTTCGGACTAACTATAGTTTCTCAATATTATTATCCACTTTATGTTTTATTAAATTATACTGGATATCAATAAACTTTATGTGAGAGCATTGCAATGGATTTATCATTTTCAAAAAAAACATTTATGAAATTAAATCATAATTAGATGTTTCACATGTTTAACAATGTCTTCCAACTAATTATTTATCCACACAATATGTGTACATGATTTTCTGACTGTGATGTACTCATCCTTTACTATTTTCAATGAAACCCAATCTTGTTTCTTACTTAATCATCCAAAAAATATCTTCCAATGTAAAATAGTCCACCACATGCTTCTTTTAAGTAAAAAATATCACCATCCCAATAATAATTGGAATAAATTAAAAAATAAAATTCTTACCCAATATTTAACAACAAATCATAATTAAGAGTTCCTTGAATATATCTTATTATTCTTTCCATCGTTGCTAGATATTATTACTTAAGATAAATATAAAATCATACTACTAAGAATGTACAATAGAAAAGTTGAAGAATATACATAGATAAATAGAAAAACCTCATAATTATTCTTCTATTAATGGTACTGTCCACTCCATTTATATTATTATGCTTTTATAGGTTTTCTCAGACTACCATCAGAGTTGGAACGATATTTCACTCTTCCATTTTGAATTTCGTCAGTAAATACTTTACAAATTTTATTTTTAAGAAAAATATAATTCCTTATTTTTATTGAATTCAAATTATTAAAATTAAATTAAACTCATTAATCAATTAAATATAAAATTATGAAAACATCAATTGATGAAACATGATAACTAATTTATGGTTTATTCCTACTAAGATAATATCATCCACATACGCACTAACCATAAAAAATAAATTTTTTAAATATTCACACATAGGTTTTGAAAAATCCATCCTTTCTTGATTTCAATATTTACATAGAAAGTACTAAGATGTTAATAAAAATAAAGGGGTTCTTTCTTTCGGCTATAAAAATAATTATTCTACCTACACACTTAGAATCATTATTTTGAAGAAATAATTAAACTGGTTTTTCTATAAAAACCTATTCATTCGATACACCATTAATAAATGATATCATGACATGAATTTGGTATATATTTATATTTATTTAAATATAAAATAATAAAAAATTTATAATTAAATCCATTCATATAACCATGGAAAATGTTTCTTCTACATCAACTCCTTCCACCTGAATATAACCGATAAAAAATAGTCATTCTTTATTCTGGATTACTCTTAATATTCTTTTTCTATATTATTATTTTTTTAAAACATATTAATATTTACATTATGATTATTTGATCTATAAAAAAGACCCCAAGTATAATTTTTAAAAATATTATATAATTCTCCTTCCATGTATTTCACCCATTTTCATCACATATTCAAATAAAGTGTATTCAATATTGATTAATAGAGTAGTGTTCCTTATTAATTCCATCCTTTGTGTATTAGTTAGAGAAACTTTGTCTCTAATGATACTTCATGAATCAATTTGAACCCTTTTTTTCTTGATTTAGTCACATTTTTAATCATTTTTTTTATTTTTTCTTCAACTGATTAAATTTTAGAATCATTGACAGCCTTGAAATTCTTGGATTCTCCAGAATTTTTATTTTTTCTACACTTCAATCAAAAACATAATTTTTAAATAGAAATTATAGAATCTTAGTTGACTTAATTATTAAATAAATTTACATCACTTAACATAATATTTTTTTGACCATTTTATTGAAATATTTATAGGCCTTACTCTATATTGATTAGAGAAATAAAATACATTCATCCATTGTATCACCATTTATTCCTTGATTTCCATATTGGTTTTATATGAAACCATTTCTTCCAAACACATGGAGTACATTTAAAGAGGTTTTTATTCCATTAAACATTTTTATGACATATTCTCTACCTAGAAACTTAGTAATAATCTAATTTTATTATTGGGAATCACTTGAGCCTCTGATTTCTATTAGTGATGTTACATTCCACTACAAATTAAAAATGTATTTTCCATTTTGTTAACCATAAAATTTCTTATTTCCAAAACCCTATTACATCATTAGGTTCTTACTATGTATAATTCTTGTTTAATCCAATGTTTCTAATGATAATTTTCATCCTCATTGGATGTGTACACCATTCCAATTTCCAATCTAATAATTTTAATATTTCTTCTAGTTTAATTTTTTTTCTTTTCTATATAACCTTTTATGTAATAAATATCTTAAATTTTGGAAAATTTTCAAATAGAAAAATTTCTTATTCTATAATGAAAAATAAATAGGATAAATATCTCCCACTATATGTTCTTACCTCAATAATCGGATCAAACACATTTTTGTGAACACAAATGAAAAAATTTATGTTATCGTCTTTGGAGGATATGGATTTCAAACCATATTCATATGTATATAAATATTGAAAATAATTTCAAAATGTATAATTAAATTTTGAATATCTATTAATTTTTTTATTTTTATCTCCAAACATTGTAATTAACATGTCCAAGCCTCTAGTCCCCCAATCTATTTCCTTATTCAACTATTAGAAGGAAATTATTTTATTTTCTATCAATAAGTTATAGATTAAAATTTCACCTCAAACCTATCATTATATAATTCCTAGATACTTATTCAATGTTGTATCACCTCTGATTGAATTTGAATTCTAAATTAGATTCACAAAGTGGATTCACACTCACAAAATTATGACATAGTCCATCAGCATAAAGAACATAAGTATTTTTCAATTTATCACTAATGATCCAAGTCTTAACACTTATTTAAATATAATAATCACCATCATTCCCCAAGAAAACTATTATTACAAATATAGACGTTAAATTATATAATAAAATCATATTACCAGTCATCTAAGATGAACACTCACTATCTAGATTCCAAGTAATTATATTCCATCATGTATTCATGGATATTCTGGCCAAATATTATTTTTATGGGTTTTTTTTTATTTTTCTTCTATGGATTTTTCAAATGATATGAGGCTTTATTTGATCTCTTATCATTATTTCATTATAGGAAAAAATTATTGTTATTTGAAGAGATAAAACATATTCTCTAATGGAATTCATTTATTTTACCTTGAATCCACCTTTCTCTATCATCCATATGAATATATTTCTATTTTTTCATATAATATAAATCTATAATCCCAAAATTTGAGCAATAAAAATAATAACCATATAATTATTTTTTTGATATGAAGAGTATGTTATAACTCATTTTTGTTGACTTCTAATAGATTTATCTATGTGGTAGCTTACACAATCTCCCTAATAAGAGAAAGTGTGGCCTAAAAAATCATATAATTAAAAATTCATGAGTGAAAAAATATGATTACTTATATCTATCAAAATATCTCTAACTTTTTAGTAATTATATTATCATTAATAAATAATTAATGATTGAGAACTTTCTCCGTTCATATTCATCCCTTCTATACTTCTATTTATTAATATTCATATTTATTTTTCACCATAAAAAACAAGACCAATTTTACCCATTAAACCTTTTCTTTGAGAAATCAATATCTCTTAAAATGTGTTCATTCATCAATATTTTGTCTATTTTATAGCTTAATTATAGGACATTACCAACTGAATCCTTTTCTTTGAGCCACTATACATAGTCTATAACTCAAAATTCCCTCTTAAAGATTCAAATTCCTTTACAAGTGTCTCAATATAATTCACTTAATAAATGATAGACATATTAAGATCATCAATTAACTTAGTATGTTACTTAATTTTCAATAAGATATTTTTCAAAATTTTCTTGATTCATTCAAAAATATTCTATAATAATTTATGTTGATCAAATTTAGATTCAAGTTCAATAAAAAATATTTAAAACTCCTTCAATAAGATTTTTATTTTTTTTATTAATTATATATAAATTATTCCTTTTAATATTCCCTTACGGTTACACTTGAATATATAACTACCGATGAATGATCATTTTATTCAACATCATTTTTATACTTCTCCATTGAATCTATATTTTATCCTATATATCCAAGATAAATTATTTTCAATACCTTATAAAAAATATTCATCAAAATCCACTATTTATTTGATAAAAAAACATTCCAAAAAAACTTCTTTGACATGTGTTTCTAGAGTTGTAATTTATTATTGAAGAAAAAATATTCTTTTTTAGTGAGAATCCATACTCACCAAACACTTCATTGGACCTCTATGTAAAACTAGATGAAATGTGTCTAACCTTCCTATAATTTAAACATGATAAATGTAACTTACTTTAAAAACTATGTTGTCCTCTTTTAAAATTTATTACAACAAGTGATAATAAATATCCACTAAAATCATGTTTATTTATATCCTCCTAAAATTATTTATTCTCAAAAATCATGAATTATAACTATTTTTATGGGTGTTCTAAATATCACTTCTGCTAAACCGTTATTTCATACTTTCTGGGGAAGTCACTAAGATATAATTCACCAATATTAATCTCCTCATGAGATGCTTTTTTATTGTAAATTGTAGGTAATCCTCTGGAAAACATCTTCAGTATGTCAAAATAATCCATTTCCTAAATAATACAATGAATAACACCAAATTGTTTTTCAATGTAATTAAAAACCGTCTATATTCTCACTAGAACTAATATTTAGATCATAAAATCTATTTTGTAACACCTAAAACACTTACTATTTTACTTTTGTTCCAAATTCAAAAATATTATAATGTTTATCCCAAATACTTTTAGTTGGTTAACAGTTCATCACCTTTATATAAATTTGATTGGATAATGCTCCCAATAAAACATTATGAGCCTTGGAATAATCATTCAATATCTTCATGTCTGCTTCTATCATCAACTTACCAGTGGATCACTAAACTTAATCCCATGAAAAACTACAGAGTAAACCAATTTCCAAGGAGATATAAGATATGATCTCATCTTGTTATTCCAAAATTTGTATATTTACCCATCAAATAAGGGTAGTAATTTTTCATTCACAATGTTCTCCATAACATAAGATTCTATAAAATAAATTCAATATAATCAACTAGGGCTCTAATAAAACTTGTTATACACTATTATCCCATTATACACCCTAATAGGGGTGGGGTGAATTAGGGTGTCTTAGTATTTCATCTTTTATATGAGTTAATTGGATATTATCTTAATATTTGTAAAGACACCATGAATTACTTTTAAATTGTAATCAAATGAAAAACAATACAGATCATAGAAACATGACTTTACGTGGTTCACCTATAAAAGGATATATCAAAGGAGAACGGATTAAAAATTTATTGATATATCAATTCCCCACTACTTCACTAGTATGTGTCAAAAATATTTATTAAGATCTCACTACTAATAGAAGGTCCATGACCTATTCTTATATTCTAGAGACTATTTTCAAGGGAGGTACACAAATATAATTGATAAATGGATCAAAATCCCAATATATAAATAAAAAAACAAAACCAAATAGTAAATGTGTTCTTTATAATGCTATATTATTCACTTATAGATTTCAAGATATATACAAAACATAATCTTCTTTCAGTCCCAATATTCAATGCAATTAAATTTTATCACACATAACTAACCAATATCATATACTAAATAATATCATAATTGATAATCCTATAATCAATGATCTTCAATCTATATATGCACACAGTTTTATATTTATGATATTTTTCTAATTCTGCAATCCCATCATAAAGGTGTTCTTTCAAGAATTTTTAATTTGAAATTAAAAATTTAAGTCATATTCCTGCATCTATAGAATATGAAACTACCCCTTGGATTTTTATCCATCATATAACCACCATTGAGATATATTTTAGTCATTGTAATCTAAGTAACAATGGTAAAAACAGTTAAAGAGGCACCAAAATAATGTTGATCAAAAATCAAATTTTTAAAATATCATGGAATGATATTTGATCAAAATACTTGTTTCAGGAAAAAAACCTTCAATACGGCCATGACCATGCTCTCTTTCCTCTATCGAGACATATTCAGAAATCCCCATTCTTTAACCATCAACCTCCATGGCCTCTGAAGCACCCATAGAGTTGTACCTTATTTTACACATGTATTTTCTCATTTACACATGAAAACCAATATGACATTTTTTATTTCAGTTTCCCATTTTAAATTCTATTATAAGAGATCATCTACTTCCACACAAGTTTCACCTTAACTTGTATAATTCCCATAGTTGGCCTCCTTGTGTTTCACATGGAATTTTTAATCCCCAAACACCATGTTCCATAATGTCGTATTAATACCCTTAATTTTGAGAATTTTATTATTAACACATCTTCAACCTTTATGATCACATTTTAGACCACCATATAAACCAGCCTCACAATTTTCCATGGGTGAAATTCTCCATTAAAATTCCTTATAAAATGACCAATTAATCTATATTATAGTTTTTTATATTATCTACAGAACATCTAGACTCACCATGATGTGGTGAAAGGAACATTTAAATTTTTTCTATCAAATATTTTTTTGCCTAACATGATCTTAAAAATTCGTCACCTGAAAGCCAATGGACCTTCAATTGAATAAAATATAATATGTCAGAAACTATGGTTGCATCACATATTTCACCATGTAATGAGTCTATAGATTTTTTCCTCTCAAAAAATAGTCATTTAGGAAATGAATAATCTCAGCCATATCATATATGACTCTATTATAGTTGGAAAAATAACCCTTTATCCAATTCCTCATATTAAAACCCAACTCTATTCATCTAGTATCCAAAATATTTTGGTTTCCCATCAAAGTGTAACTCAAATAAGAAGATATGAATAAGTTTCACAAGATAATTAATGGGAACAAAATTATGGAATGACCTACCCATTGGATAATCCCGGTTCACCTATCAGTTTCATTCTTTATAAAAGATAATTCATGGGAACCCATCTATGAAAGAACCTACCAAATTTAGTGACCAAGGTATTGACATGTTCTTATTTATAAATAATGAAATGACACTAATTTTTAAGGGGCTTAAATATCATCATATTTGTAACGACCCAATCTTTTTGAGTAGTATATTAACTTACTCTTAATGATTTAATAAGATGTTAATGGTTAATGCAGAAAGAGGAGGCGATGGCTTCATCTAGTAGACTTGAACCTTATGAAGCCCACTTATCAGAGCTTGGGAATGAGGTAGCATCTGTGGGATTCGTTTTGGACCAAGCCCAAACCGAACTCCAGCGTGTCAAGCTTGAACGGAAACGCCTACGGGAGAAGTTCAAGTTAGTATAGATTACTAATAGGGCAATGTTATCTGAGCCTCCCTCAGATTCTCTCATCATAGCACACCTTACACTTAGGTCTTATGCCGGTGTTATAAGGGGCTATGTGACGAGACCCTAGCTTCCTTGTGTAATCCTTTCGGGTGAATAAATTGAGATTTCTTCCTTTACTGATGTTTGTGAAATTTCAAATGTCCAGATAATTTTAGAATGTATTTTATTGATGAATTTTGAAAAGGGATATTTTAAAATATTTATGTAAACCCTAAATAACTAATGATGTGTAATGATTTTCAAAAAAAGGTCTTCTACAAAAGTGTTCAGTAAGGAATTTGGAGTCTAATAAGATCAACTTATTTTTTGATGAATAGTAAATTAGGAATAGTGATTTTACGCTTAGGATTAGTAATGTGACCAAATGGATTAGTAATTTCACTCAAAGAAAGTTTTAATATAATTTAGACACCTAGATTAAGTAATGTGATGAAATAAAATGGGTAAATAACGGTTTCATAAATTATTATTCAAGTATTAGTTTTTTCGGATGAATAGTGTTTTTTAATTAAAAATTTAATTAAAAATAATTAGAAAATTATTTTTATAAAAATGATTTTATTTTTGAACTCAGAGCATCGATATTATGTTATGGTAATTTTTGGGGATTTTTTCTGAAAAAATGAATTTTCGGTGAATAGTGTATTTATTTAAAAATAAAATTAAAAATATTTAGAAAATTATTTTTATAAAATGGAGTTCATTTTTGAAAACATAGCATTGATATTTGGTTAATGTGAAATTTTGGGATTTTTCTGAGAAAGTTGAATTTTCAGTGAATAGTAAAAATACAGTTTTAGGGTTTCGGTATGTTTAATGACATCATAACGGTGTCATGATGATGTCATGAGATCTTTTAAGGGTTGGCCGGCCAAGGGTGATGAATTTTTGTTTTGGGGGCCCCATGTGGCCTAACTCCATGATAAATGCCAAGGGAGAGCACATGGGTTTGAGAAAAGCACATGTGAGGTGTCCCTTGGCCATTAATGCCTTGTCCCCTCACTTTCCCTATAACTACCCACCCTTTCCTCCTTTAGTTTTCATTCCCAACTCTCCCCCAACGATGTTCTGGTCTTCTTACCTTCCAAGGAGTCCTCCCAAGGTGCCCCCAAGCCCTCAAGGTCCAAAACGTTGAGTTTCAAGAGTCACGTTTTAAGGTAAGGGATCTGACCCCTCTTTTCTTTTCATGTAATCTCTTTTATGTCGTTCCTTTTATGCTCCATGTTCTTATGCGATAGGATGTTCTTTTCTATTCCTCTTACTTCCCTTTTAATTTTTATATGATGAGATATCCCCTATTACTCTCATCATTTCATTTTATGAATGTTTAAGAGACGTCGTTAGGCTGCCGAATTTTTAAGGGATTCTTTCACCCTTCTCATTTTTCAAGTTCGATTTTCATGTCAAGTCTTTCAAGTTCCTTTTTATTATGTTGGGGTATGATATCTATATCTATCATACTGATCTCTTATGATCATATGATGAGAGACCCTATTTGATCTTGTCAATTCATTTTTATTGAAGTTTAAGAGACGTCGTTAGGCTGCCGAATTTTCATAAGAGAAATCTAATTTTTGTCTTCCTTCCATGTTATTAATTTCAAATGGTATGTCCTTCAAACTTCATAACCATGTACATATATCCTTATTATTCTGTCCCCCTACTGTTTTATGGATCAATT
This sequence comes from Viscum album, assembly GCA_963277665.1. Classification (NCBI taxonomy): domain Eukaryota; kingdom Viridiplantae; phylum Streptophyta; class Magnoliopsida; order Santalales; family Viscaceae; genus Viscum; species Viscum album. Next base: position 1,145,099,053 of record OY728142.1, on the reverse strand, counting down.
TTGAGTGGGTGACCCATTTCCCCTCTCTTTTCAATGTTTCTAAAACCCCGAAACATAGTCGTTATGCTGCAGAATTTTCGTCTCAAAATGCCTCTCTCTTTTCTCAAAATTATTTTATTTTATAAAGTGAATACTCAAAGATATTATTTCTAAAATGGTATTCACATATACATAAAAATGTTCTATTTTAAATTCTGGGATTTACATACATGAGACCCACTTTCCCTTCCGTGGGTTTAAAGTGCCGTAAAGATCATGTCTTTAAAGCAGTTTTTAAAACGTTATGATTATGAAATGAAACCCATTTATTTTATGCTATATGGGTTATTTATGAAATGTTTGATGATGATATATGTGGCTCACATGATAATAAAGGCAAATTTAAGGGTGCACCCTGATAGCGCTCCAATGCATTGGGTAATGATGTAACCACTAGAGATTACAATTTTCATGATACCTTGGTGAATAACCTTGGTAATTTTCAAATGAAACCTCGGGGATGGACCTTGGTGATATGTTCATGATTGTCTATGTTAAATTATGTATCCACATATTCAAGTTATGAAAAATGTTATTTTTATTATGAAATGCCTCATGATTTCTTTCTCATGCCTTAAATTTCTTTTCATGTCCTTATTGAAGTATATCAAGTTCACATGTAAAATGTTCCTCTTGTTTCCCTTACTGGCCCTCCTGCTCACCCTTTCTTTTGATGTATGTCCCCATGTTATGAGATGCAGTAATGAACCTAGGATGAACTTAAGGAGAAGCCTTTAAAGTATTTAAGAAGAATGCTTTATGTTGCTTTCATGTATTTTGTTCCTGGTTTCCAAGACACTAGACCTTAAAGATCCTCAGTTTTGTGTAATGTAATGAAAGTTTATGTTATAAAAAAAGCGGGATGCTATAGTTGGTATCAAAGGGTGGTTTAGTTATTTGTGGAAATTAGGATATAAAAACTTTAGGAAGAACCCTATAGAAAAGTTTAAATATAGGAAAACTTCCTGGTATTTTGGTAAGTATTGAGTAAGTGGTTTATCAAACAAATACATCCCTGTCTGGATACGAGCAGGTAGAGGCAGCTCTAGCACAGATGTACATAGGGGTAAAACCCGAAAACACCGCTTTGAGCTACACTCGAACGGTAACTGGTGCACGATAACGGGCCTTGCTGCACTCTTGGTTACGACACTCCCGGGGGATATGTTTGGTTAATCAAAAAAATTTTATGAATCATTATGAAGGAATTATAGAAAAGTGTAATTGTCTAAGCATGAAGTCTTAGTTAAAAGATCCATAAATGAAATAAGTTTCTTACTAAGGTTTTATTCTTTTAGAAAATGGCGGGTAATAGGAGGAACCGTGCCGATGGTGACTGCAATGCACCATGTGCTGACGACCCTCCGATGGAAGCCGGAATGGAAACATTCATGCGAATGATGAACCAACTGACTCAGGTTATGAGTAATAACATGAATCAAGTTGAGAGGCCGACCTCACCGCGAAGGGAACAACTTTCTGTTGAGTCCTTCATGCATCAATGACCACCAACATTCAGTGGATCTACTGACCCATTGGTTGAGGAACAATGGATAAGCTCCATTGAACATATCTTTTCTGTACTTCATTGTTCGGAACAAGAAAAAGTCACCCTTGCTGTTTACCGCCTAGAGGGAGAAGCTGATCAGTGGTGGTCACTAATCAAAAACACGAAGCCATGAGGAGAGATGGAAGCTATGGAGTGGGAAGAATTTCGGGGAATTTTCTTTAACAAGTATTTCCCTCGTTCCATGAGAACGAAAATGGAGAAAGAGTTTCTCGAGCTGAAGAAGAAGGAGAAAGAATCTGTCGGAAGCTATGAGATGAACTTCACAAGGCTTTCCCGTTATACCTCAAGCTTTGTCATGGACCCTAATGGGAAGGTTGATAGATTCTTTGGCGGACTACGACCTCATCTGCGGAAGAATCTATCCAACAGGGACTACGATAGCTATGAAGAAATAGTTCGAAGTGATATGAAAGTTGAACTAGAGTTTGGGGAGACACAGTGGTCTCACAAATCTAATGAGAAGAAGAGAACTCTAGAACCAAACCTGGGAAGAAGTTTTGATCAGGAAAGAGGTGGAAAGCATATGCAACATCCCACATGCAATAAATGTGGAAAGAATCATTCGGGGAACTACTTGATCGGAAGTGGTAAGTTCTATAGGTGTGGAAAAGAAGGCCATATTTCTCGGAATTATTGTAGTGATGTGAAGCCTCAACTTCCCAACACTAACGACAGAGGAAAGATGGTTCTGGCCCTACCCGAAGTCACATGCTTCATGTTTGGACAGCTTGGGCACTTTGCTAATCAATGTCCAAATCCGAGGGCGGTGGAGGGGAATCACCATCAACCTCAGCAGAGGCCAAGGGATCAAGGTCGTGCTTTCGCTATCACAACAACTGAAGTCGGAGTTCCGAACGATGTGGTAGCAGGTACTCTTGTCATCCTCTCAAAACTAGCAAGTACTTTATTTGATTCTGGTTATACACATTCCTTTATTTCCTCCAAGTTTTCAAGGAATATAGAATCAGTCCCTGAACTGCTAGAGGTAGAGTTGTCAGTCAAGACTCCAAGTGGGATTATCCTTGCATAAAATGTATTTAGAGACTCTAGTGTTTAATTTGGTGAGCACAATCTTATCTCAAATCTAGTAGTCATTCCCATGATGGAATTCAAAATTATACTAGGGATGGACTGGCTCTCAAAGTATAATGCTAAGATCAAATGTAGAAGTAAGGAAATCATAGTAGTCTTGAATGAATGACCTACAATTATCTTCCGAGGAGAGGTATCCCGAACTGATCCCTATCTACAAGCACCTCCTATAGCTTTCTTTATGGAGTTAATCGGTGATGAGGAAGAAGGGAAAGGGAGCATACAAATTAAAGATGTTACGATTGTTCAGGAATACATGGATGTATTTCCTGAGGAGTTACCTGGACCTCCCCCAGAAAGAGAGGTAGAGTTCTCCATTGAACTCGTACCTGGGTCTCAACCGATATCGAAGACTCCGTATAGAATGGAAAATGTGGAGCTATAAGAGATAAAGAAACAACTCCAAGACTTGTTGGAGAAGGGGTTTATCCGACCGAGTGTGTCTCCTTGGGGAGCACCAGTTCTCTTTGTGAAGAAGAAGGATGGATCAATGCGGCTATGAATTTATTATAGAGAACTGAACGGGATCACAGTGAAGAACATATATCCTCTTCCAAGAATTGATGATTTATTTGACCAACTTCGCGGGGCTCAATTCTTCTCTAAGATTGACCTTCGATCTGGTTATCATCAACTGAGGGTGAAGAAGGAAGATATTCCAAAGACTGCCTTCCTATCAAGATATGGGCATTTTGAGTTTACTGTTATGCCTTTCGGCTTGACTAATGCTCCTGCTATTTTCATGGATTTGATGAATAGAGTATTTAAGGACTACCTTGATAACTTTGTGGTAGTTTTTATTGATGATATTTTGATATATTCAAAAAGTCGTGAGGAGCATGAAGATCATCTGAGGGTTATTTTGAAAACTCTACGGAAGGAGAGGCTCTTTGGTAAGTTCAGCAAGTGTGATTTTTGGTTTCAACAAGTGGCTTTCTTGGGGCACATCGTAACCAATAAAGGAATCTCGGTTGACCCTGCAAAGACAATGGTTGTGGAGGAGTGTCCTCAACCCACAACAGTAACTGAGATTCGTAGTTTCCTCGGTTTAGCGGGATATTATAGGAGGTTTGTGAAAAACATTTCACGACATTCTAATCCACTAACCAAGTTGACTCGAAAAGGGGTTAAGTTCATCTAGACAAAGGAATGTGAGGAAAGTTTCCAAGAGATGAAGAAGAGATTGGTTACTGCACCTGTGTTAACACTACCCTCTATCGGAGAAGGATCCGTTATTTTTAGCGATGCATCTCTGAAAGGGATTTGGTGCGTCCTCATGAAAAATGACAAAGTAATTGCTTATGCATCTCGACAGTTGAAGATTCATGAGCAGAATTATCCTACGCATGATCTAGAGCTGGCGGCAGTTGTTTTTGCTCTAAAGATATGGTGGAACTATCTTTATGGGTAGAAATGTGATATATACACTGACCACCAAAGTCTAAAGTATATTTTCACTCATAAATAATTTAACATGAGACAAAGGAGATGGTTGGAGATTATTAAAGACTATGATTGTTCAATTCATTATCACCCTGGAAGAGCAAACAAAGTCGCGGATGCATTAAGCAGGAAAGATCCTGTTGTTCTAGCAACAATGAGGATCCTAGGAGATCCCTTGATTAAAGATCTAGTAAAACTGGACATGGGAATTATAAGGAAAGGGACATCATCAACCCTATCCCAAATGATTTCTCAACCTTCATTACTAGAGAAGATCAAGAAGGCTCAAAAAGAAGATCCTTTGCTGCAGGAGATGTTGGAGGCTGTAAAAGATGGGAAGTTACCTGATTTCAATATTGATCAATAAGGTGTATTGAAATTTCATACAAGACTGTGTGTCCCATCTATTCCGGAGATAAAGAAAGAACTGATGGATGAAGCTCATAGCTCTACTTTCTCTATACATCCGGGAAGCACTAAGATGTATAGAGACCTTCGTGATCATTATTGGTGGGATAACATGAAATGGGAGATTGCCGATTACACTACAAGGTTCTTGGTGTGTCAGCAAGTAAAGGAAGAACGACAACTTCCTAAGGGGGTATTATAACCGCTACCCATACAAGTATGGAAGTGGGATAATATCACTATGGACTTTGTAACTGGTCTCCCGAAAACTTCCAAAGGAAACAATGCGATATGGGTTATTGTGGACCGTCTCACCAAGACAGCCCATTTTATCTCTATTCGGGAAGATTTCTCTCTGGATGAGCTTGCCATGATATACGTGAAGGAAGTGGTAAGGCTGCATGGGGTACCACTTTCCATCGTATCTGATCATGACCCAAGATTCACATCAAAATTCTGGAGAAGTCTTCAACATGCTCTGAATACTGAATTGAATTTTAGTACCGCCTATCATCCTCAAACTGATGGCCAATCTGAAAGGACTATTCAGACACTCGAAGACATGTTGAGATTATGCTCAATGGAATTTAAAGGTGGATGGGATCAACACCTCCCATTAGTGGAGTTCTCCTATAACAACAACTTCCATGCGAGTATTCAGATGGCACCCTATGAAGCTCTGTATGGAAAGCGGTGTAGAACTCCTACTTGTTGGGATGAAACTGGTGAGAGGAAGCTTCTTGGGCCTGATCTCGTGCAAGAGATGACAGAACAGGTTCATGCCATCCAACAACACATAAAGGCTGCTCAGAGTCGGCAGAAGAGCTATGCTGACAATCGTCGAAGGGACTTGGAGTTTGGTGTTGGTGAAAAAGTCTTCCTTCGAATTTCTCCATGGAATAGAGTCATGCGGTTTGGGAAGAAAGGGAAGCTCAACCCTAGGTACATTGGCCCCTATGAAATCCTTGATCACATAGGAGCAGTGGCCTATCGTCTAGCGCTTCCACCGAACCTAGCTCAAGTTCATGATGTCTTCCATTTATCTCTCTTGAGGAAGTACATACCCGACCCTTCGCATGTACTGAACCCAGAGGTGGTACAACTTGAAAACGACCTCTCTTATGAGGAGCAGCCAGTGGAGATCTTAGACCATAGAGACAAGGTTCTACAAAACAAGACTACCCACCTTGTGAAAGTGTTGTGGAGGAATCATAAATATGAAGAAGCGACTTGGGAGCCTAAGGAAACGATGAAGCAAAAGTACCCTCACCTTTTCGACTAGGCCTCAAGTATAAATTTCGGGGACGAAATTTCTTAAGGGGGGAAGAATGTAACGACCCAATCATTTTGAGTAGTATATTAACTTACTCTTAATGATTTAATAAGATGTTAATGGTTAATGTAGAAAGAGGAGGCGATGGCTTCATCAAGTAGACTTGAACCTTATGAAGCCCACTTATCAGAGCTTGGGAAGGAGGTAGCATCTGTGGGCTTCTCTTTGGACCAAGCCCAAGCCGAACTCCAGCGTGTCAAGCTTGAATGGAAACGCCTACGGGAGAAGTTCAAGTCAGTAGAGATTACTACTAGGGAAATGTTATCTGAGCCTCCCCCAGATTCTCTCACCATAGCACACCTTACAATTAGGTCTTATGCCGGTGTTATAAGGGGCTATGTGACGAGACCCTAGCATCCTTGTGTAATTATTTCGGGTGAATAAATTGAGATTTCTTCCTTTAGTGATGTTTGTGAAATTTCAAATGTCCAGATAATTTTAGAATGTATTTTATTGATGAATTTTGAAAAAGGGATATTTTAAAATATTTATGTAAACCCTAAATAACTAATGATGTGTAATGATTTTCAAAAAAGGTCTTCTACAAAAGTGTTCAGTAAGGAATTTGGAGTCTAATAAGATCAACTTAATTTTTGATGAATAGTAAATTATGAATAGTGATTTTACGCTTAGGATTAGTAATGTGACCAAATGGATTAGTAATTTCACTCAAAGAATGTTTTAATATAATTTAGACACCTAGATTAAGTAATGTGATTCAATAAAATCGGTAAATAACAGTTTCATAAATTATTATTCAAGTATTAGTTTTTTCGGATGAATAGTGTTTTTTAATTAAAAATATAATTAAAAATAATTAGAAAATTATTTTTATAAAAATGACTTTATTTTTGAACTCAGAGCATCGATATTATGTTATGGTAATATTTGGGGATTTTTTCTGAAAAAAAATTAATTTTCGGTGAATAGTGTTTTTATTTAAAAATAAAATTAAAAATATTTAGAAAATTATTTTTATAAAATGGAGTTCATTTTTGAAATCATAGCTTTGATATTTGGTTAATGTGAAATTTTGGGATTTTTCCGAGAAAGTTGAATTTTCAGTGAATAGTAAAAATACAGTTTTAGGGTTTCAGTATGTTTAATGACATCATAACGGTGTCATGATGATGTCATGAGATCTTTTAAGGGTTGGCCGGCCAAGGGTGATGAATTTTTGTTTTGGGGGCCCCATGTGGCCTAACTCCATGATAAATGCCAAGGGAGAGCACATGGGTTTGAGAAAAGCACATGTGAGGTGTCCCTTGGCCATTAATGCCTTGTCCCCTCACTTTCCCAATAAATACCCACCCTTTACTCCTTTATTTTTCACTCCCAACTCTCCCCCAACGAAGTTCTGGTCTTCTTACCTTTCAAGGAGTCCTCCCAAGGTGCCCCCAAGCCCTCAAGGTCCAAAACTTTGAGTTTCAAGAGTCACGTTTTAAGGTAAGGGATCCGACCCCTCTTTTCTTTTCATGTAATCTCTTTTATGTCGTTCCTTTTTTGCTCCATGTTCTTATGTGATAGGATGTTCTTTTCTATTCCTCTTACTTCCCTTTTCATTTTTATATGATTAGAGATCCCCTATTACTCTCATCATTTCATTTTATGAAAGTTTAAGAGACGCCGTTAGGCTGCCGAATTTTTAAGGGATTCTTTCACCCTTCTCATTTTTCAAGTTCGATTTTCTTGTCAAGTCTTTCAAGTTCCTTTTTATTATTTTGGGGTATGATCTCTATATCTATCATACTGATCTCTTATTATAATATTATGGGATACCCTATTTTATCTTGTCAATTCATTTTTATTGAAGTTTAAGAGACGTCGTTAGGCTGCCGAATTTTCATAAGAGAAATCTAATTTTTGTCTTCCTTCCATGTTATTAATTTCAAATGGTATGACCTTAAAACATCATAACCATGTACATATATCCTTATTATTCTGTCACCCTACTGTTTTATGGATCAATTGTGAGTGTGTGACCCATTTCCCCTCTCTTTTCAATGTTTCTAAAACCCCGAAACATAGTCGTTATGCTGCAGAATTTTCGTCTCAAAATGCCTCTTTCTTTTCTCAAAATTATTTTTTGTTATAAAGTGAATACTCAAAGCTCTTATTTCTACAACGGTATTCACATATATATCAAAATTTTCTATTTTAAATTCTGGTATTTACATACATGAGACCAACTTTCCCTTCCGTGGGTTTATAGTGCCGTAAAGATCATGTCTTTAAAGCAGTTTTTAAAACGTTATGATTATGAAATGAAACCCATTTATTTTATGCTATATGGGTTATTTATGAAATGTTTGATGATGATATATGTGTCTCACATGATAATAAAGGCAAATTTAAGGGTGCGCCCTGATAGCGCTCCAATGCATTGGGTGATGATGTAACCACTAGAGATTACAATTTTCACGATACCATGGTGAATAACCTTGGTAATTTTCAAATGACACCTTGGGGATGGACCTTGGTGATATGTTCATGATTGTCTATGTTAAATGATGTAGCCACATATTCAAGTTATGAAAAATGTTATTTTTATTATGAAATGCCTCATGATTTCTTTCTCATGCCTTAAAGTTCTTTTCATGTCCTTATTGAAGTATATCAATTTCACATGTAAAATGTTCCTCTTGTTTCCTTTACTGGGCCTCCTGCTCACCCTTTCTTTTGATGTATGTCCCCAGGTTATGAGATGCAGAAATGAACCTAGGATGAAATTAAGGAGAAGCCTTTAAAGTGTTTAAGAAGAATTCTTTATGTTGCTTTCATGTATTTTTTTCCTGGTTTCCAAGACACTGGACCTTAAAGATCCTCAGTTTTGTGTAATGTAATGAAAGTTTATGTTATAAAAAAAGCGGGATTCTATAATATTATATCATGAAATTCCTTTTATTTCTGTATTATTGTGTTGATTTAGGTTTGGAACTCTATTTTCTCCACCAAATCAAAATATTAAAAACATATTCATATGTAAATCATTATACAACCCACCATTTTTGTTAATATTGAAAAATAAATTCCGAACATATTTATAAATACCAAAATGAATCTTTAGAAAAAGGTACATGAACACTTCACATAATGTTTTAAATAATATGAAATTGAAAATACTCACATGAGAAATCCCAGAGGCACAAATAACTAACCCCACATTTCTAGACTAATGCATAAGCCTCTAGGCCAGTGGAAAGTATAACCCAAATTCCCTCTACCTAAGGATACATTATTAAAGACATAATTCATCTCATAAAAATTTTGACCACTAATATATGTAATATACAACATTCAATAACCATATTCTAACTCATAACTATGATTACAAACCCAGTTCAAGTTACATGAAAACTAAATCTTATATAATCATTGCAACCGTGTAATACAAGGATAGGAAATTTATAAGAAGTTGATTGACGTCTTAAATATTATTATACGCATATTCATAATATATAAAAAATTTATAATTATGAATAAATTAGGAAATAACCTTTAAATTAATCAAAAATTCTTAAATTTAAATATGATATAATAATTTATGACAAATTCATAAAATAAAGGTAATTTATAAACACTTTATAATTTTACCTATTTATTAGGGGAACTATGTAATATTTCGTATAGTAACTTTATATTCATTTCATAATAATAATATTTCATGTTCCCAACTATATATAATTTTTCTTTAATTATATTCTATTTTATGAATTCTAAATATTCTATCATCCAATCTATATTATTTAAACAATTTAAAATACCAATATATCATACACTTAGCGTTATTTAATACTTCGCAAAATCAATCATCAAAAATTATTTTCATTAGGATAAAATAATATTTCAAATAGTTACCCTTTAAAATTTGATTAATTGAAAAAAAATATATACATATATATTGGCCTTATTTATTAATTTATAAAACCTTTAAAAATTACCACGTATGATTACCGAATAGACAATTTATTTTTAATCATAAGGTACTCTATATATATATTTTTAAATTTAATTATAATTTTAACTTTTAATATAGATTAATATTTTATAATATATGTTTGATAAATATATATTAAAAAATTATATAATATTCATAATTAATTAATTTATAAACACATAGCAAATTTATAAATATCCATAAAATACATTTTATCATTATTAGTGATAAATTTATAAATATAAAATTAAATTCATAAATGAATTTAATTGATCTAATTTCCATCTACAGATGAATTTTACGTTATAGGTTGAGTAATTTATGGAAATTGATAATCATATTTTACATTCAAAGGGAAATCAAAAAGAACGATTAATATAATTGAGATACATGATATCAATATTATTTTATGACTCATAGTCTTATAATATGTTATAATATCTTATATCATATTTATTGGTAACATCAATATTGAAATAGAAATACAATGCTCCATTTTTATACAAAATATGGTGTTTTGATCATAAGATATAATTACCAGGGTTGTACTCTATGACTTCTTAACATCCACTGGATCTTCACTTAGTTGTGACTTCTGATATTTAATATTGTATGATATGATTGAAATTTATATTATAAAACTAGAATCATGTTTTATTATATGAAATATTATTTTCATTTCTTTAATTTTCATCATAATTTTACAAATGTAATTTCATGGGCCACTTTCATAGGAATACTAGGATTCATAGAGATCAATTAACACTTAATAGATGGAAAAAAGCATTATAATTACAAAGCCTAAGATAACCATGTGTGTAATAAAAAAATCTAATAACCTATAAATTATTAACATTTTTAAATAATGTAAACCTGATATTGATGATCCACCATATTACCTTTATATGAAAATGAACACATTTGAACATATGTAATTATGATCACAAAAATGGTAACCAAAGGATTCCCCACCTTTAGAGGCATCCCTTTGAATACTAGATCACACATCATATGTGTGGAACTCTATATCCTCTATAGTGACATACTATATCCTGACATAGTGGAGGTAGGAGAAATAGAGCCTCAGGGGTTATGAGAGTCTCAATCGAGCTCAATGTTATCTCACATCCATACCATCTCATTGAAGTTCATTGCACACATGTATTTTATTCAAAAGTGCATGTGTTAACTCATGTGTTATAACACATGAGTAAATGCCTTAGTAATTTCACGCACTATATAAATTAATTCAAGATACTCCCATGCATTACTTCTTATATAATTCTTTCTTAAATGATATCCAACCACGGAATATTAGTTAAAATTTATCTCATAAAATTACCCTATCATAACAATTGTAATATTTCAGAATATCATTTCATACAAATGAATAGGTGCATGGGAAGTGGCATGTAACGATATATCCCAATTGTATAATATGCATGAAGTAGGCAGTGACATGAAATCTAATTTTAGGCCTTACTATTTTGGCTTAATAGTAGGCTATAATATTTTAAGGCATCACATGTAGGTAGAAAATATAATGGTCTTATTTATTATTTCTCAATACTAAAATATGATTTAATTATTTACATCACATGAAAAATTTTCTTTAACGCATATATCTCCTATTATAGTCACTATAAAAAACTATCATTGATAAATTATTAATAAACATAATCCATTGTTAAAAAAAGTTATTTGGTATTTATAGTGAACATTAATCATGAAAAATAATTACATTGTATTATGAATAAAGTATGTTCATTTAATAACTATGATATTTATACCACAATAAATGTTTTGATAAAATTTTTATTGTTAATTTAAATTTAAATTAATCTATTCAAAAAATAAGAAAAAGTAATTTAAAATATATTATATAATTTTATATTAAAAATTATTACTAGATAAATATATAATGTAATTATAAAATAATCACTACCTAGGGGTAGGGGGTCAATAAATTCATCATCACGGGGTAGTAGTTTATGAATGAATTTGCTCCGTAAACTGTATTCCGTTAAATAGATATACTCAAGAATTTATACTCCTATTGTTCAAGCTCTTTAGAAAACCTATCATTGAGAATATCCTATATTATGATTCATTCCTTATACTATGGGGTGAAGAATGATGACTCTGTGTGAATTTATTTTGAGGTAGAAAATGATAAAATCGTTACAGTACCATAACAATTAGCTATCATGGATTGTAAACTAATAATGATGGCACATCCCTTCATATTACCAGCCCCCTAGAGCCACACTTTCTCCTCATAGTGAAAATGGGCTGATCTTTGACCATTATTGACCACACCCTAGGCCTTTTCCTAAATCTCACCCATGTATGTTTCTAACAAATTAATATAATAAAAAATTTAATAATCAATAAGAATAATAAAATAATATTAATAAAATATATATATATATTTTTAATGATATAATATATATGAACCAAAATATTATCTTTCCTCTCACCAATATTATATCTTATAGTAAAGTATAAGTACATCCTCTTATATACATTGATTTTTTTTATAAAAAGATATAACAAATACTACATAAATTAAACGTATAATTTAACTAATAAAATTATATAATAAATAATTAATAACATATAATTTCACATAGCATCAATTGATAATGTATACCAGACGTTCAAATCCAACCCCTATAAGTCATAGCATATCTCACCTGACAATTTTGACCTATATCTAACCTCTTCTAGTAAGTTTTTCTAATACAGTAGGCATAATATCACTCTTATTCATGTGAAGAAATATAGTTTGACCGATAATCCACATAAGACTCACAAAGAAGAGTTTATAATGATCTATGCATAACTATAATGACCCATACTTTACAATTAAATTTTTTTCCTAAAAAATTTGTGTTATATTATATCCCCAAAAAAATTACAAATACAACACAGAGAAAAATGAGAAACCCTTTATTTCATTAATGGAGATCATTACATTAGTCAATAACTGAACCAATTTAAATTCCAAATATTACAATGGGAAAAAATAGAAAATATATAAATTAGAATCAGAAAATTTTAATCATCTAGAAATTATCGAATCATTGTAAGGCCCTAGACCTAAACATTACATAATCTTGAAACTAATTTAATAATTAAAATTGAGAATCTTTTCATGATTACAGCTTTAGAGAATTAGGTCATAACTTATACATAAAAACTTTAAAATTACAAGTAGACACTTCAACTCACTATCCATATTTTCCATAAAAAACTCTTAAAAAAACATGTCTAGTTCTAGGTTTTAGACAGCAGGAATTTTCCTTGATCCCATCCTTGAAACTATTCATTTTTTATGTCCTTTGAAAAAACATTTCAAAACATGTGATGAGCATAAAATCCTTATCAAGGGATACATAAAGAAGGAAAAATATTTTTTTCTCATAAAAACATGTAACCCATGAATAGTTTATCATAAAGTAATACTTTTCCCCTTAAATAAGTAGAAAAAAACTTCACAGAATATAAACTCATTGTTTAACCTTTTTATAACCAAAATATTACCATAAATCCCATAGAAAACAATATATCACATATAATGGTAAATTGGTACATAAACATACTTAAATGGAATAACCATACAGTCAACTTCCACACATATCACTAAATGGAAAAGCCATACGGACGACTTCCATACCCAATTAATTATAGGGTATAACCTAACCACCCATCCTTGTTTTATCATAGAACCACACAAAATTTGTCTTATCATGTAACCACCCATCATTGGTTTATCACATAACCACACATCAAATTTCCAAGTACCGTTATATAATCTTAACACATAAAACATTTCAAATATCAACATTTCACTAATAACATTTCATTTTCAATCACAAGAAATCATTTCAAGATATTGAAATATTAAATCCATTTCAAAAAACATTTTCAACACCAAAATCCCTAAAAATAGAATAAGGGATTATTTTCCTTTTAAAAACATTAAGGAATATATAAGAAGCCAAATAATGAATACTACAGCAGAGAGGTCATTGTCGCCGCATATGTTAACAAATTAATTTTGTCATTTAGTAAAATGATTTGTTAAAAAAAATATTCCCTTTTAATGAAAGTAAATGTAAAATGGTTTTATTATACACTGTATAAAATAAATACATGTATAAACAAAAATACACCTCAATGAAAGGAAATTAAGATGAAGTCCCAAACCTCATGTCTGACTTGACTCGTTCATTCTTTAATTTCATGAATAATAAAGATAAGTTAATTTCTAATTTCTTCATAACATTTCTCAAGTTTATTATTCCTTTTATATCACTTATTACAACGGTATAAAAATTACATAATTTTTTAAGTTAATATCGATCATTTTGTCGATATTAGGTACTTGAGTCAAAAATGATCTTGTTATAATTACAATATTTCAATGTGGTCAAAAGTATATTATCTAATTTTTTTTTTCGTATATAGATCATATATATCCAGTATATATGTGTTTATAATATTCCTTAACATTTGGAAATAAGAAAGGAAATTCATCATTCATAGATATGGTAAGTTATACGTACACATGAACACTACATTCATTTCAATTTCATATTAAATGGAATGAAAATAAAATGATACAAAGGTATTTTATAATTTTATAATAATATAATATTTTATATTTTCTATATAATTTCATTAACTTCATCCTTTATACATTTCATGTATGGCTTGATCAAGTCATATCACTTTGAGGGGGCAGTAGTCTGCACTTCCTCAAATGAAATTATGATGTTTACACATCAGGAAAAGAATAATGTTTTTAAAAAGTGTTTTTTTCACAAAAATCTATTTTATTAAGAGGAGATCATTGAGAACAATACTCTATCTCATTATGATTATTTTGATGTTCACAAATACCATTATTTGTTATTCTATCAATTTTAATTTGAGTATATTTTAGCAAATTAATATTATTTATTTCTTTATTTTGGAATAACATTAAAGAATTTAATCAGCGTGGAATATTTGAAAATGTGTTTGGAAATCATTTTAGCATGTTTTGGAAACATTGTTCAAGCTTTGGATGTTCAGAAATCACTTTTTCTTGTTCTAGAAACATTGTTCATACCCTATGTTGAGGAGCATAGCGTAAGGATGGAATTCGTCATTTACTTTACGACATATTAGAAAAGTATGGTTCGGAAACCATACATTATAGAAAATAGTATGGAAGAAGAACCCTACATTTAGAAGGGACCTTACATTCAAGATATCAGAAAAGTATAGGAGATTAACCCTATGTTAGTATGGAATGTTATGTGTGTTTATCAACAGTATGGTTCGTCACCCTTACTGTTGAAAACAGCCTTAAATTTTATCAAAAATTATGTATCATATACCTTAAATTTTGAAGATGATAAAAGTATGGATCATCAACCTTACTTTACCATGAACCTTACATTGTGAACCTTATGTTATCTACCTTATGTTGTCAACTTTATGTTATCTACCTTATGTTTCCAACATTAACTTTTGAACCTTATGTTGTCAAACTTACGTTATGAACCTTACGTTATCAACCTTACATTGTGAACCTTACGTTCCAAAAATGTATGCTATGTAGTTTTACCCTACGTTTGTCATCATAGATTCAAATATGAATTTATTGAGAAACAGTCTTTATGCATATTATTAGGCTAATTTCAATCCAAATTCCAACCTGATTTTAAATCATGTATTTTACTGATTCGAAGCCATTTTTTTATGATTCAAAGTGTCTATTTTAGATGACATTTTAATGCCAAATATTTAGAGGAGTTATGACTTCACTTTTATTCAAACATTTGAATATCGCGATTCTAAAGGAAACTTTTTCGGATCTAAATTTTTATGGAAAATACTCGCCATTATTCTACATATATCTGTGATATTTTGTATTAAAAATTGCGGTCGAATCATCATGAAAATATATAACAATCCCTTGAGTTCTTCACAACTACAGTTTTACAGAGTCATTCGAGATTTACAGATTCGCTGCTACCAAGATCTATCAAACTCTATTTTTCTAAAGAATAAGAAACACATTGAAGATTCACAATTTATATATTAAATATCTATCGTGAATCCATTGTTGTTGGAGTTGCTGAATTTATTTCAATATCTATTTCAACTGGATCGACTCCGAAATGTCCTTATCTGAAGAACATCTTTTTTGAGGATGACGATCTATCTACTGTCAGTTGCGTGCTATTGCAACTGTCAAGATCAATTGGAAAGTATTTTAAGTCAAATTCTATTTATATTTTGAGTAATAAGCTTCTCATACTACGTTGTGTATTTGGTTGTATGTATGAACCATAAGGCTATATATTTATCCTTAACTAGCAAAGGTGTCAACTGCCTGCACTTAGTTGTGGACGATGTGTTGATAAGAGGACAAGATAGTAAAAATCACCATGCTCATGGAGTGGAACATTAGTGGAGTAGACTAGGGGCCTTCTGTTACCCAAACCACTATATATCCTTGCATCCTTTAACTATTTATTTTACGCTGCATAAATAATCTGATAATGATAAAAAGACAGACTCGGTCTTCATCAAGATTTGTGAATAATTTGTTAATAACACAATTCACCCCCCTCTTGTGCATATTTGGTATAACCCGATCCAAAAATTGATATCAGAGGAAGAGCTTTTTTCAAACCTATAAAAATATGAATGTATTTGGATTATACAGAGCACAATGTCTAATACATGAGAGGGTATTCCAATGGTTCAAGATCCCTACTTTAACGGTGAAAATTATGCATACAGGAAATCAAGAATGATCATTTACTTAAAGAACCATGGATACAATGTCTACTAAAAAATTCTAAATCCTTGTGTGATTCCAAAGAAACCTAAAACATGGAGTTCTGATACTGAAGCCGAGTACGAAATAAACTTGAAAGCTATGAATGATATCATCTATGGTCTTGGACAAGATTAATTCAACAGAGTATCTCAGCACTCGACTGCTTAGGAAATGTGACGAACAATTTCATTTGTTATGAAGGAACTGAAAATTTCAGATAGATGGGATATGCCAAAGTTAAATTGAAATTCGACACATTTAGAATTTTTGAAGGAGAAAGCAACACCCAGATGAATGTAAGGCTTACAGAAATTGGTAATAACATCTCTGCCTTGGGAGATCATATCGAACAAGCATATCCAACCTTGAAAGTACTGAGTGTACTACCACCTAGATGGAATGAGATATCAACAACTATTAGAAAATCATTACCAGTAAAAGATCTAACAATGAGATAATTAATTGTAACTATTATGATGTATGAAGTTGAGATACAAGGTGAATGAAATGAGTGTAAAGTCTTGATCAATAGAAAAAATAATGCTTTGAAAGTAACATGCCAATAAAAGAGCCGAAAGATGAAGAAAGAAATCAAAATGAAATCAGAGAATTCTGATTCATCTAAATCAGATGTGGAACTAGATAAGCTAACCATAAAGTTCAGTAAATTCTATATAAAGAAGAAGGGTTTCATAAAATCCTTCAAAAATGATGAAAAAGAACCAAGGGAAATCAGATTCTATGAATGCAAGAAGATGGGTCACATTAGACCTGACTGTCCTTAATTAAAAGAAAAAAAGAAATATAATTTTTTTCAAAAACAATGATTATGAGCAGAAAGATAAAAGAGAAATTAAATCTACTTGGATTGTTTATGAAGACTCTGGTAGCTCATCAAATTATGACTCAGATAAAGAAGAATCAAATCTAAAATCAATTATGTGCTTTACGGAAGAAGCTGATGAGGTACAATATTTTTACTCATCTGATTCGGATTCTAGTTCTCATTGTTCAAATAATAAACATGCAGCCTACTACAACATGCTGGAAGAAAAATATGATTCCTTATTTAAGAAACATAAATCACTAAAAAATATTCACACTACTGTTTTAGGAGAAAGATAAACTCCACTAAAACAACATCATGAGTTAATGGAAAAATATAACTCCTCAAACATAAACAATACAGATAATGAAACTAAAATAAAAACACTGCAAACATAAGTATAAACATAAAAAAGTGCAACTCTTGTCTGTACCAAATGAGAAAATTCATTAAATGAAATTCTTTGAAGGAATGTGATTAAAAAGGATATAAATGGAATAGGCTGTAAAGGTGGGAAACCCAAAAGGTATAAGAACTATTTTTTTCCAAGTACAAAAGGTAAAATTTGAAACTATTGTGAAACAATGTGTCACATATCTAAAAACTATTATTTAAGGCGACCACAAATAAGTGGGATTAAGAATGTCTTTATTGCAAGAAGTGTTTATGTTTCTATTGATTATAGAAAACCAATGAAATTCTGGATTCCCAGGACTTTTTTAGAAAACACTGTTTGACCAAACAAAATATGGGTACCAAAACAAACCATTTTTTAAATTCCATTGCAGGAAGCAGGTCACAAAATCCAAACTTAAATATGGTATATAGACAGTGGCTAATCTATGAATATGAGTGCGAATTCATCAAATTTTAAAACATTAACTAAAAAATATGAGGGATTAGTCACATTTGGTGACAATGCCAAAGGAAAAATTATTGGAATTGGAACTGTTGGAGATCCAAAAATTGCCTCAATTAGTAATTTAATCTATGTACAAGGATTGAAACAAATCCTAATAATTACCTCTCAACTATTTAATGATGGTTATTTTGTTTATTTTTCTAACAACTGATGTCCTATTTTTAAAGATAAATTGATTAAATTTAGAGCACCTAGAACTGATAATGGTTATACTCTGGACATAAATTCCATGTGTAAACAAAAAGTAATATGCTTAACTATTAAAACAAATGAATCGTGGATCTGGCATAGAAGACATAGACATTTAAATGTATATTCTTTACATAAGTTATCTAAGAAATAATTAGTTTCTAATATTCATAGTCTCAAATTTGAAAATGATAGATTCTGGGATGCATGTCAACTTAGCAAGCAACACAAATACCCCTTCAAATTTGTTAACAAAATTGCTACATCTAAACTACGAGAACTTATCCATATGGATTTTTTGGAACTCCAAGAATATAAATCTTGGATGGTAAATTATATGCATATTTTTTAGTTGAGAACTATTCTAGATTTACTTGGATTTATTTTCAAAAATATAAAAATGAAGCTCTTACTATATTTGAAAGTTTTTTCAAAGCTGTCCAAATTGAAAAAGTTTTTAAAATAATTTCATTAAGATGTGATCATGGTGGAGAATTTGAGAATCTGGAATTTAATTCCATTTTCTCAAATTTGGGTATTAAACACACCTCTTTTACACCAAGAACACCTCAAAAAATGGAATTGTTGAAAGAAGAAATATGACTATTCAAGAAATGGCTAGGATTATGCTAAATGAGTATAGTATTCCTACCTATTTCTGGGAAGATGCTATAAGTGCATCCTGTTATATAACAGATAGAGTTTTAATCAGACCAATTTTTAAAAAGACACCCTATGAACTCTAAAATAACTGAAAACCTAAATTAAATTAATTAAATGTTTTTGGATGCAAGGTTTTCACATCATGATCAATGGACAATCTGGGTATGTTTGATCCAAAATTTGATGAATGAATTTTCTTTGGATATTTTGCTACTTCCAAAACTTTTAGAGTTTTTAATAAAAATTCAAGAATTTTTGAAGAATCAGTTCATGTGAAATTTGATGAATCTAATCCCTTTGAGACAAATAAAGACCATATTAATGAATCTGACTCTAATGATAACATGAGACTTGAGAACATAAAAGATTATTTTGAAAAATATTTAAATGAAATTCAGTCTAGTTCAGAAGAACATGACATTGATGAACCTAAAAATGTACAACCTAGACAGTCTAGGACCCTAAAGAATCAGCCTTTATAAAATATTATAAGACACCTAGACACTAGAATAAAAGCTAGAATAAATATAGGAAATCTTATTGAATTATCTATCATTCTATCCCAATTAGAACCTAAGACTTTATAAGAAGGCTTAGTTGATGAAAGTTGGTTGATAACAATGTAAGAAGAAGTAAACTAGTTCAAGAGAAATGAAGTTTGTAATTTAGTTGAAAGACCTCATAACTATTCAGTTATAGGAACTAAATGGGTCTTTTAAAAATAAACAAGATGACCAAGGAAGAATAACTAGAGAGAAAGAAAGACTAGCAGCTAAAGGATATAATTAGGAAGAAGGTATATATTATGATGAGACCGTTGCACCTATATCTAGATTAGAAGCTATTAGAATCATTTTAGCCTATGCATCTCATATAAAATTTAAATTATTTCAGATGGATGTTAAGTCAGACTTTTTAAATGGTTACTTATTGGAGGAAGTTTATGTTAAGAAATCTCCTAGTTTTGAAAATTCACAAAAACCATATTTTGTTATTCAACTTACTAAATCTCTTTATGGCCTTAAAAAATCACCTAGAGCTTGGTATAAAAGATTAATTTCTTTTCATTTGAAAAATAATTTTACAGTTGGGATGACAAATCCAACATTTTTTAAGAAAACTGTTAACTCTAATATTTTATTGGTTCTAATTTATATTGATGATCTAATTTTTGGTTCAATAAATAAAAAACCTTGTCATGAGTTTTCAAATTTAATGAAAAATTAATTTGAGATGAGTATGATGGGAGAAATAAATTTCTTTTTTGGACTTGAAATTTATAAAAAGGATTTTGGAAATGTTTTAAATCAAAACAAATACATTATAGGTTTACTAAAGAAATTTGGACTTGAAAACCGCAAGACATATACAAATCCTATTTGTACTAATATAAAACATGATTTTGATGAAATTTTAAAATTAGATGACCACAAGTTATATAGATGTATGATTGGTATTTTATTATATATTACTGTTAGTATTCCAGATATAATGTATTTAGTATGTCTTTGTGCTAAATTTCAATCGGATCATAAAGAATATCACTTAAGTGCTGTAAAAAGAATTTTTAGATATTTAAAAGGAAATGTTTTTCAATCTCTTATCTATCCAAAATCATTTTATGTTAATTTAATTTTATATTCAGATGATGACTTTGGATGTTTTATATTAGATAGAAAAATCACCTCAGGGACTTGTCACTTTTTAGGAAAATATTTAGTGTCATGGTCTTCTAAGAAACAACACTCATTTTCCATGTCAACTGCCGAGGTAGAATATGTATCTGCAGGGAGTTTCTGTGAAAAAGTTCTGTGGATGAAAAACAATATTATAAACATTGGAATAAATTTTAATAACATGCCTATTTTATGTGATAATACAAGTGCAATAAATATTTAAAAAACACAATTAATCATTCTAGAACTAAGAATATTGATATCAGACATCATTTTCTAAGAGATAAAATTCATAAAAAGGATATATTATTTGAATCTGTAAGTAATAAAATTTAATTAGTATATATTTGTACAAAACCACTTCCCACTGCGAGTTTTAATTTTATTAAGGGGGAGCTAGGTTAATTTAATTTTAAATGATATTTTAAATTTAATTTTTATGCTTTTTTTATCTTCACTCTTTTAAATCATTTAATTATTTGTTTTTAGAATAATTTTCATTTTAAATTTTATTTTTTTTGTCACGTACAATTTATTTTATTTAAATAATGTAATTATTACTATATAAGTAAATGAAATGGGAATCAAGGATGTGTGAAACCCTTTAAAATTCCAAACCCATTCATTTCCTCAAAATATTTTTAAACACCAAAAAATGGTTACCACCTTCTTCTACCTTTAGATAAACCTTCAAATTCATACACCATCAAGCCTTCCGAACTTTGAAACAAAAATGGCCAAGACATAGAGATTCGAGGAAGGATAATATAGTAATTCCAAATTTCAGCACACGATAGGAAGAAAGATTCTATAGGGAAAAGTAATCAAACTCGAATGGTTGTATCAGATTGATCTCATACTATACCACATCCTCACTTTTCATAATTTTGAGAAAACTTTTAGTGGTGAAAATATACAGTTTCTATATGAGGTAGATGTTCGTTAATTTTTCAAATCAGTTCAATTCATTCTTAAAGATACAGAGGACACCATATTTGCGAAAATTGAAGATCAGGATTTTTCAATTTCCTCAGTAGAAATAGCCTGAATCTTAAACGTCCCTCGTGAGAGAGTTTATAATTTCGACTTAAAGAATATTAGAGATGACGAAAATAAGTCAGAGGAAATTATGTCATTTTTATTTGGATCTAAAAGTATAACAAAAACTCTTAGTGAAGGATCTAGAACCTGATTATAATATTCTTCTAAGTTTGTGAAAATAGGGATTTCACCTTGGATGTCTTAGATGGAGAAGATATTGTTTCTTGAGATGTACATAATGTTTTTTCTTTTGAGTGAAATCAAGTTGAATTTTTTGAGATATATGGTAAGATATCTCAACTACTAGTGTCAACCAGAGGCAAGAATAAACTTTTATCCCTATGGAAGGTTCATTTCAAAATTACTGTTTACGTCTGATATGGTGAGATCAATAGATGCCAGAGTATGATGCCATCTTGACAATATTTTCAATCCTATAACTCTATGGAGGATTTTTATCTTCTAGATTACTGTAAAAGGAAAGATTAAGCCTTTTGGAGCTGAGGAAGACTAGGACTCGGCTCAGGGGGAGAAACCTGCTAATTCTAAGGAAGTCATGGATGAATCAAGAGAAAGTGGAACCTTAAGAAGACAGAGATTTGAAGTAAATGATCCACCTGCTGATAAGGAAATTCAATAGGTACTTTAGAGTAAAAGACATCGATTGGCCTCAGCTGGTGAGGAGCATGTTCAAGCAACTGCTGATGCAACTAAACCTCTTAGGAGCTACAAATTTATCAGAGAACCTATAATAAAACAAATTTGACAACCAATAGTTTCCTAGATTGAGGTGACTCCTCAAGTGGAAAAAAATTTGGGCCTCAAACTGTTGAAAATCTTGGAGAAGTTGAAGTGGTTGGACCTAAATCTACTCAGACTGTACGATATACTAAGATTTTTCAAGAAGAATTAGCTCAAGACGAACCTATATTAGAGGATAGAGTCTTGAAGGAACTAAATAAAGAGTATTTTCAGGAAGAGAAACATCCTAATGATGCTAATTTAGAAGAGAATCCTTCTTAGATTCAAACTGAAGTTATTAATGAATATTTTTCTTATGGATGAGTCAGTTCATGAATTTGAGGAAAAATTTATTGAGAAACCTACAGAGAAGGCTACAGATTAGTGATTGTAGGATCTGAATAGTAATGTCGATTCTCAATTTACAAGAGGGGGGGGGGTGAATTGTATACTTTAAAAATTCCTTTGGAACCCTTAATGTTAGTTATGATTAACTATGTTTTCCATAATAAAAGGAAAGGACTAAGTTTAACAAAGTTAAACTAAGAAAATTCACAACACCTCTAACATCGAATGCAAACTTGGAAAGAGCTTCCGAAAGTAGGTTCCGGAAATATGGTTCCGGAAATTGATACTTAATAAAAGATAACAATATGAGATTCTACCTTAAAGCGTATAGAATCTAAATGAAACAGACTACAAGTAAAGAAGTATAAGAAAGTTATACTTTCTTTATAATACACAATGCAGCGGAAATAAACATGTAGTAAAACTATAAGTAACAAGATATAAGTCTTTTAACCCAAAGAGAAGGGTATCCAACAACCTTGGATAAAGGTACCTTGATTTATACTTTCAAGAAGGTCTGTCTTACCCACACCAGGGTATGCCCTTGATACAAAGATCAGAGTCTCTGTCTTGTTATCCCTGTAAGCCCTCAACTTCAAGGTAGTTGGCAACCTCTGTCTTCCTCAGCAAGGAAGCCTTCGAACTTCAAGGTAGTCGACACCTCTGTCTTCTTATCCCCAGAAGACCTCGAATGTAATCACCAACATTAGGAGTCGCACGAAGCTTTGAGAGTTAATAAGAGCATCTCTCTCTATAAA
The DNA here is from genome assembly GCA_963277665.1 of Viscum album. Taxonomy (NCBI): domain Eukaryota; kingdom Viridiplantae; phylum Streptophyta; class Magnoliopsida; order Santalales; family Viscaceae; genus Viscum; species Viscum album. The sequence continues at coordinate 1,145,075,223 of OY728142.1, read as the reverse complement.
TCACTTCAAGCATGTAATAACATGAGTCGATGATCAGTCAGCCTTTCAGCTCCGACCTCTTTCGAATGAGCTCCTATTTATAGGTAAGGTCGGCTCCTTCTCCAACGAATATATTTTCCTTAAAGATCGGAGGGACCTGTACACGTGTCACTTAGAAAATGGTTAGTTTATAAAAAAAATAGACGACATCGTTTTATAACAAAAAAAGTGTAACCGAATGTACGACATCGTTTTAAAATCTAACTCAAAAGTTCGGAATGAAAAATTCGGAGTGAAAGTTCGGAGTGTAAGGAAAATAATAAAGAGTAAATAGATTATAACAAAATAAGTAAGATAAAATTTCGGAGTCTAAACCAAAGATAATTTTCGGAGTCTAAATAAATTTGGAGTGTATAAAACAATGATGAACAGATTCTGTTTAATAGGTTAATTCGGAATGAGAATTTGGAATGAGAATTCGTCATCAGAATTCGTAATGAGAATTCATCATCAGAATTCGTAATGAGAATTCCTCATCACAATTTATAATGAGAATTCTTCATCAGAATTCATTATGACAATTCCTCATCAGAATTTATAATGAGAATTCTTCATCAGAATTCATAATGAGATTTCATCATCAGAATTCGTAATGAGAATTCCTCATTAGAATTTATAATGAGAATTCCTCATCAGAATTCATAATGAGAATTCCTCATAGGAATTCTTAAGGAGAATTCGTTGTCGAACTTCATAAGGATTCGTATCCTGAATCTGGAATCGAACTTAGTCATAGTTCGTATCCGGAGTTCGGAATGGAACTCTATCAGAGTTCTCATCTGGATTTCGAAGTGAAACTTTATCATAGTTCTTATCCAGAATTCGGATCCTAAAATAGAATACATATCAAAGTTTCAAGAAATTCCGAGAAAATAGAAATGAATCCGAATATTATACTTAAGAAAAATCTAGATGAAAATATGATAAGAATAATTTTTCTTACAAAAGAGATTTTCCTTATAAAAGAAATTTTTCTTATAAAAGCAACTTTCCTTATAAAAGCAATTTTCCTTATAAAAACAATTTTCCTTATAAAAGAAATTTTCCTAAAGATAAGGTGTTTGTGATTTTCAAAACAAGAAGGAATGGAAAAGTCATAAGGAAAACCTTATTGACTCAACAGTGATATAATGTTCAATCATTTCCTTTAACTTTAATATATCAAGTTGAGAATCATGCAAATGGTGCCTCTGATTCTGAGAATGATCTTGTGGAGAAGTTAATCCAAAAATTTAATAAAGTTCATGCCAAAAATGATTCATTGAGAAGATCATTACAAAAGAAGAGATAAAAATTTAATAACTTGAAAGATAGCTCAGTTTCATAAATGGAAGTACAAGTTGTTAAGAATGAAATTTTAGTTGAAGTTGGAAAACTAAAACATGAAATAGTAATGAAGTTAGATTTGTAGTATTTTAAGATTTTCATGGAGCCAAAATTCACAACTATCAGGAATAGTGAACCAGGTACCTCAGGTACTTCTCCTTATCTAATAATGAGATTTTAGGCCATTACGGAAGTCATCAACAATATGAATGATAGATTTCAGGACTTACAATGTAACAGTTCTCCATTGTCTATTCTGCTGGACAGTAAAATGTATCTTATTAACCATGTTACCTATGATGAACCAGGGGTTATATTTCTATTGAAAATATTCACAGAGAAGCTAAATCAATTTATAGAGAATGAAAAGAAGTTACATGAGTTTTTTAGAGTCAATTTGATTGAACATATCCCACTGACTTCGGAAGGAAGGGATCTCATAGTCCAGTTAGGTGATGGACTGATGAAAAGGTTGCAACTACAAATGTCAAAGCTCAAGGAAGTTATTAAGAGATGCTGAATCTTTTTTCCCAAACCTTTTTAGCCCAACCTTGATTCTCATTGGCATTACTATACATGTAATTATATTTTAAATAAATTTTCCTCGCATATAATTTTAAAATGTTTTGATTTTTTACTATATTGTCTATGTTAATATGCCAGTAATCCAGTATCAAATATTGATAAATAGTTTATCATATCATTACTTAAGTTCATGGATACATTAAAATGTGTTCAATTCCTTATTCTTAATTAATTTTTATATCACAAAAAGTGGGATAAATATGGATAAACACAACATTTTTTTTACTCAGAGTGAGAAAATAAATTTTTTCATTTTACGGGAAGAAATTTCTAAATGTTTTTTTAAAAGAATTTTTTTTGTATAAACACTAAATTTTATATTCTTTATTTATAAAGGAGGGGATATTATTTTACTTTATAAAGGGAGACAAAATTTAAAAATTAAGAAATAATTTTATTAAAATAAAATATTGTTATTATCTTTTCAAAATTCTAAACTATATACAATTAATTTTGTAAGATAATTTCAGTGGTTTTTTCATGGGTTTTGTGATCTTCAAAAAGGTTGATATTGTTGATAAAGTGTTCATTTTCAACAACACTCTATTTTATTTAAGGGATATCATTGAGAAAAATACATTATCTCTTTATTATGATTTTTATGTTCACAATTACCACTATTTGTTATTCTAATGATTTTAATTTGAGTATATTTCTAGAAATTAATATTCTTTATTTCTCTATTTTTGAATAATATTAAAGTGTTTAATTCGTGTGAAATATTTGAAAAATTATTCGGAAATCATTTTAGCGTGTTCTGCAAACACTGTTCTTGCTCTACGTGTTCAGAAATCACTTTCGTGTGTTCTAGAAACACTATTCATACCCTACGTTGAGGAGCATAGTGTAAGGATGGAATATTTATTTTAACAAGCTCTTTATTTATTCATGACTATAGTTTACTGAGTCATTTGAGATTTACAGATCTGCTACTACCATGTTCTATCAGACTCTGTTTTTCTGAAGAAGAAGAAGAAGAAGAAAGACAATGAAGATTCACCATTTCTACATCGAATATCTTTCGTGAATCCATTATTGTTGGCATTTCTAAATTTATTTAAATATCTATTGTAACTGGATCGACTCAAAACTATCCTTATCTAAAGAACATATTTTCTGAATATGACGATCTATCTACTGTCTGTTTCATGTTGTTGCAACTGTAAAGATCAACTGGAAAGTATTTTATGACAAATACTCCTTTTATTTTGAGTAACTGAATTCACGTACTAAGCTGTGTACTTGGTTCTATGTATGAACTAGAAGGCTCTCTTTTTAAGATTAACTTGTAAAGGTTTCAACTGTCTGCACTCAATTGTGGACGGTCTATTGATAAGATGACCAAATAGTGAAAATCACCAAGCTCGTGGAGTAGAGAGTTGGTGGAGTAGACTAGGGGGATTCTGTTCCCCAAACCACTATACATACTTTTTTCCTTTAACTATTTATTTTCCTCTTCATAAACAATTTGATAAATATAAAAGGACAGACTCAGTCTTCATCATGATTCGTGAATAATTTTTAAAAGATACAATTCACCCCCTCTTGTGCATATTCGGTGTAACCTGATCCAATATAAAGGTATGTTGTAAATAAAAATTAAAGATGAATAAATAAAATATAATAAAATATATATCATATATATACAGTTCAATCATCATGTTAACTATGAGGGTAGGTAGGAGACAATTGAACAATCAACGTTTCATGAGGTAGTAGTTCATCATCCACAGAAACTGTATGTTCTAAATCCATTAGATGAAGGTGTGTGTAAGTATAGTTATAATACTTATCATAAAAACAACCTAGTATATTGAGGATATTGGTTATGTTATGTAATAAAATAATAAGAATAGAATAGGGAGTGAAGAAGTAGAATATTGGAAAGGAACTTTAGAGAAGACGTTACCTCTTAAAACAGGAAACTCCCTTTGAATTGATCCAAAAGAATTTATTTATTGACTTTTTTATAAGGTAGGGCTACTAGGAGGAAGAAAGATATGTTGGGAGCTCATTGGAGTAGAGTTTGGATGATCCAAGGGTCTTGAGAGGCTTGAAAAGGGGGTTATAGGTGGTGGCCTTTTATAAGAGGGAGGAATGGTACTTTAGGAATGTCTTGAAAGATTATTTTATTATAAACTGAATTTAGATTTAAAAAATGTCCAAAACTCATTTAATTCGAATATAAGATGAATATTTTTTTTAAATACTCTAAACCAATTGGTTTTAGACAAGTTTTACTTTGAAATTTAACCTTATCATTTAAAATTAACCCTTATTTAACTAATTTAACTATTACCATGTCTTCTTGTAAATTAATTTCATATGATCAATATAGTAACCATAAAATTCCACTAAAAACTCAAGTGATTTATTAATGAAATTGAAAACATAATTTATGTAATTTTACTGAATATTATATTTTTAGGACTATTATATCATTTAATAAAATAGTATTTGTTTCAAAATCTCATTTATGTCATTTTTTAAACTATTCATATCATGACTTTTGAAAAATACACTACAACATGATTATTTCAAAAAAAAAATCATAAATTAAATTATAAAAATCCATACTCATACCTAAAATTATTTTATGGAATAAAAATTTTCAAAATAAATTTATTTTATTATTTATAATCTCAATTATTTAAATCATTCATTAATAAGGTAATCACTACATCATCATTGTGTCCTAAATATATTTATTTATAAGATGTATAAATATTATAAATAAAATACCATGATGTGTGAAATATTTATATATTAATATTTATTATTTATAATATAAAATATAACTTATATAACCCCATATATTTTTTTTACTAAAAGATACATGTTTGAGTTATATTTTCCTTTACATTAAATTAAAAGTAATTAAACGTCATTTTAACACACAAGTGGCTCCATGGGGTCCCAAAATCAACCCAAGGATGCCCATGGTCATATAAATATCTTACAATAGGGTTAATACATGTGTTATAGTTGTATAATATTATAATAATATTATTGTTTACCCTTATTTACCGGATTTACCCTTTAACAATGGTAAATAAAATATTTACTAATGTTACTATTCATAATGTATAAAAATAAAAGTTACCTATTTCCACAATTTTGAACTAATGATTCCAAATATGGAATCCATTTTCCAAATTCAAAACCTAGAAGTTTCAGAAATTAGTTAAAAAATAATTTCGATTGTCAAAAACGAAAAATGTGTTTTTCCAAAGTAAAAAATACCAAAAGATTGACAAAAATTTATATCCAATTTCAAAGTGAAATTAATTCCAATTACCCAAATTGTATTAAATGATAAAAATATAATCCAATTATAGTTTAAAACCACCTAAACTTACATTCTATCTATAAGAATAAATTAGATTAAAAGGTACTTTTTAATTAAAATGCAGTATTTTTTAATATTCACTAAAAAATTAACATTAGCAGAAAAATACCAAATATTCTTCCAAAGTAAATTGCTATCTTCTCCTTCTAAATAATAATTTTATTTTTTAAAATAAAACATATAAAGGTGTAAAAAATAGATTTAAAAACGGATCGCCATGAAAAGGGGGTAAAACTGCATTTTTAGAAAAATACTTCTTTTATCTAAAAAATGAATTTATTCTTATATCATTTCTAGAAACCATATAAGATGATTTTAAAACATTAAATTGAATATATATTATATATTTTTTATTAATTAAAAATCCAGAAAGTGTGATATGAAATTAAAATTATTCCCTTTTAAATAGGTATTCATAAACACACATCAATTATATTCAATTGGATTTTATTTCCATTTCTCATAAATTTGGTAATCAATGAATCATAATTTAAAAATTTGTAAACCATATTTAAAAATTCATTTGAAACTATTAATTCCCACAATTCCAATGGTGAGGCGTTACCGACCATTTAAAAAAAATAATATTGTATTATTTTCTAGTATAACTAAATGTAGTGTGCAATGTAAGATTTCGGAGAAGCTTGTTGTTGTGTGTCGAGTATGATATCAGAAAGAGATTACCATTTAACATAAAATTAAAATATTATTCATAAGTTTTAATATAAATAAAAAAAAATTCTTTAAATACCTCGGTCGTTACATTCTTCCCCATTTTGGAAATTGCGTCCTCACAATTTTGAAATTGGGCTCAGAAACTTCAATGAAAGTCCCACATCGGAAAAAGAGTCAATAAAACAATAACATTAAAAAAATTTAAGTATAAAGTTCACTAGAGATAACACATACTTGGATTCCTTGAAAACATGGATATGGAAGAGAAAACTAACCATCATGTTATGATGGTGAGTGATAGAAAATTAGATCAGGAGAAAGTTAACCACCCAAAAACCACGAACTTGTGATTGGTTAAATTGTATTTGATTCCCCAATAGGAAAAATAAATGGAATTTTTTTTAAGTTCCCTTTCATAAATTTGGATAATTTATTAACAATATTGACAAAGAACACAAGTAAATATACTAACTTTTCAGGTAGAGTTGCATCCTTTAATAAGTTTTAACCAAAAAATCATCTTTTCTCTAAATGATGAGTATTAAAGATGACTTGGTCACACCTAAAGTGATATAACCAACTTCTAGAGAAAGAATGATCCAAAAAAATGACCCATATATTTCCCATGTCATTAGACATTAACCAAAATCAAAACTGTTAGTACAAGATCATATAATACTTAAAAAGGATAATCTTTTATACAAAATAAATACTACACTTAATCTCCACAATTGAAAAAACAATACCCAAAGCTCAAAAAATACAATTAAATACACAATTTTACTTAAAATTATTCAAAACAATCCAAACTAAGTTTGAAACCCAAAATTCAGAAGGATTAGATTAAATAGTCATCCACAAAAATCATAACATTTATCTCCAAATAACTTCAGCTACTCTTAAAGTCTCATAATGAAAAGTAATTAACCTAATAAAATATTATCTATGATATGTTAATCATTTACATAAATAAACCAAATATCTATATGTCCACAATAAAAACATAGATTCTTCCAAAATAAAAGTCCCACATTACTCCTCAATTGAAATCTCAAAGTATTATTTTTTCCTTAGTCATATAGTGTTCCCAAAAGAGAAAACATCATCCCAAATAACTTTTATCACCTAATCACCAAATAATTTTCCAATACTAAGGTTATCCATTCGATAAAACATAAGATCCCAAATTAACTTATTCTCGATAAATAAAATCAGTTATCTGAAAATAATAAGTCACACTAACCATGGACTTCATGTAGTCCAATGGTAGGCATCACGCCCTTGTCACCCTTTAGTTGTGGGTTCGATTCCCATGGCCTTGCTGGATCAATAGGTTTTCAACCATCCTGTAGGTTTTCCCTTTTCTAAAAGTATATCATTCTCATAACATTCTCAAAAATAAGATTATTTCTTAAAAAAATAATCATAACCTATTTTATCCTCAAAAGTTATCTAATACCTTTCATTTTGCCTCCCAAAATGTAATAACCATTTACCTCCTCAAAAAAAATATCATACAAACTCTTAAGGTAATCCATTATGTCCACACAAGAAAAGATAATTCTTTTTTGAGTAAAATTTTCACATATCAACCTTCAGGGTTACACATACTAGAAAAAGTCTTCCAATGTAATATCATCATCAAAAGAGCCTTAATACTTTTAATCATTTCATCATCCTGAAATATAACATAACTCTTGAATCCCTTATATGTAGACTTCATACTCTTTAAAAATTATTCCTAATACCTTAATAATTATTTTGAAAATTATTTTGTAATACTTTTTGCCAACAAATAAAAATCACGAATCATATCCTAATATTCAATAATGTCAAAATATCCACTAAGAAATAATCCATACATTTAATTGGTTATTGGAATTTTCCACATCCTCAATTGGAATGTCATTAAGTATTGGTAAAAATATATTTGTATGGTCTTACTGATCCCATTCCCGAACCTTCTTCGTAGGAAATCTATTTTTTTAATGACCATGAACACCACATTTAAAACATTCAATTGATCCCTCTAAAAGAACTTCTTTCCCTTTCCTAGAATCAACCAGATGCTTCCTTTTTACATGGAAGGTTATTGCTTTATAACCTTCATTACCAAATATATAACATCTTCCCGTTCCTTTGAAGAATTCTTCTAGGTGTTTCTTTCCACATACATGACACATAGGTTTTATAATATACTTACCTTTATCATTATTACATGATCTTCCATAGGGATTTGTTTCTCTCATATACGATGCCTTATAAAAACCACCAAGATTCAGATGGTCAATCATGACACTAGATAGTTGGTTGAGAATAACCCTAAGAGTTCTCATTACATCTCCCATTTCATTCAGTTTCTTATTCAGAAAACCTTCATAGTTTTAATCACATCCATTGTTACTTTGGTGCCTGTTATATATAGTCATTTACTAAAACAAAAAAGGTCAGTGTGAGGATATCAGTAAAAACATCATATAATATCTTATGAGGAGGTTAAATAATAATATATACATATTCATGTTATCTTAAACTCATTCAATTTATCTAATATAACTATGACTCTTTATAACATGATAACCATTATGGTTATTTAACTTATGCTTAAATAACAACCTAACCATTAGAGTTATCTAAACTGACCATTGATACCAACTATAAGTCCCCATAAACATTACATAATCTTGAATTAAGTTAATAATTCAAATTGAGGATGTTTTTATGTTTAGAGATTTAGATAATTTGGTCATAACATATATATAAAAACTTTAAAATTACAGGTAGACACTTCAAATCACTATCCTTTTTTTTTCATAAAACAATAACTCTTAAAAAAATAAACTTGTCTCGTTTCATGTTTTAGATAGAATGAATTTTCCTTGATCCCATACATGACCCAATTTATCTTTATGTCTTGTGAATTTTTTTTCAAAACTTGGGATGACCATAAAGACCTCAGTAATGGATACATAAATAAGGAAAAATGTTAGTTTTTCAAAAAAAATGTAAACCATAAATACTTTACCATAACGTAATACTTTTCACCATAAAGAAGTAGCAAAAACACTTAATTGAATATAAGCTCATTGATTACCATTCTTAACCAAAAGATTACTATAGATACAACAGAAAACATTGTATAGCATATAATGGTATCTCGAGACATAAACATATATAAATGGAATAACCATACGGTCGACTTCAACCCATATCACTAAATGGAGTAGACATACAGATGACTACCATACTAAATGAATTTAATGGTATAATGTAACCACCTATCCTTGGTTTATCACCGAACCACCCATTAATTGGCTTATCACGTAACCACCCGTCATTGGTTTATCACATAACCACCCGTCAAATGACTAAGTACCATTATATAATAATAAAACATACAATATTTCAAATATCAACATTTCACTAATAATATTTCATTTTAAATCACTAGATATTGAAATAAAAAATCCATTTCAAAAAAAATTCAATTCCAAAACACCCCAAAAGGTAATAAGGGGTTTCTTTTCCTTTTAAAAATATTAAGGCTTATAGAGGAAGTCAAATAATGATTACAGCAGCGGAGAGGTAATTGTCACGACATACATTAAAAACATTAATTTTTTAATTTAGTGAAATGATTAATAGAAAAAATATTCACTTTTAATGAATGTAAAATTCAAATGGTTTTATTATTCATCATATAAAATAAGGTCGCATTTATACCAAAATATTCCTTAATGAAAGGAGATTGAGACGAAGTCCCTTACCTCATGTTTCACTTGACTCGTTCATTATTTAATTTCTTAAATAATAAACATAAGTTAATTTATACTTACTTCAAAACCTTTTAAAGTTTATTATTCCTTTTATATCATTTATTACCATGTTATAAAAATTATATAATTATTTAAGTTAATATTGATGGTTTTCTCGACATTGGGTACATGAGTTGAAAATTATGTTGTTATAATTACAATTTTTCCATGTGGTCAGAATTACATTATATCTAGAATATTATTCATATATATATATATCATATATATTCAGTATATATGTATTTTTAATATTCCATAACATTTGGAGATAAGAAATGAAATGCACCATTCATGGATATGTTAAGCCATACGTACGCATTAACACTACTTTCATTTCTATTTCATATTTAATGGAATTAAAAATCTAATAATACATAGGAATATTATAATTCTAGTATAATATCATATTTTATATATGTAACATAATTTCATTAACTCCATCCTTTATATGTTCAATGTATATCATGAACGAGTCATGTCACTTTGAGGGGGCGGTAGTCCGCGCTTCCTCAAATGAAATTATCGTGTTTACACATCATGAAGAACCATAAAGGTTTGTTGTAAATAAAAATTAAAAAAATAATAAATTATATAAAATCATAATATATATCATATAAATATGGTTCCATCATAATGGACACCATGAGAGGTGGTAGGAGATAATTGAACAATCATCATTTTGTGAGGTAGTAGTTCACCATCCATAAAAATAGTATGTTCTAAATCCATTATATGGGAGTGTGTATTAGTGTACCTAAAATAATTATCATGAAAAACATCATATTATTTTGAGTATACTGGTTTTTTTATTTATTAAAATAATAATAATAGAATAAGGATCGATGAAGTAGAATATTGGAAATGAACTTTAGAGAAGACGATGCCATTTAAAACATGCAACTCCCTTTTATTTGAGCCAAAAGGCTTTCTTGAAGTGACATATACCTATGTTAAGGATTATAGGAGGACTATAAGGATGTTTAGAGCTTATTTTATATGAGTATGGATGATCCATGGGTTTTGAGATGTGTGAGTAAGGGGTTATAGGTGGTGTCCTTTTATATGAGGGAGGATGGGTACTTTATTAATGTCTTGAAAGATTATTTTACTATACATATAATTTCGATTTTAAACAGGTCCAAAACTAATTTAATTTTAATATATGTTAATTATTTTTCGAAATCATACCATCCTATAAGTGTTAGACAGGTTTTGGCTTCAAATTTATCCTTATCAATTAGCTTTGACCCTTAGTTAAATAATTTAACAATTGCAATGCCTTCTTGTATATTCATACTATATGGTTAATGTAGTTACCATAAAATGAAAATAGAACCTAAATTGATTTATTAATGATATTTCCAATATTATATATGTAATTTTTTTAACTATTAGATTTTTGGGACTATTATATCATTTAATAAAATGTATTTGTTTTAAAAACTCATTTGTGTCAATTTGTATAATTTTCATATCATTACTTTTTAAAAATCCATAACAACTTGATTCATTCCAAAAACATCATAAATTAAAATATAACAAGTCATAATAATCCCTCAAAATAGTGTATGGCATAAAAAGTTTTAAAATAAATTTATATTAATATTTGTAATCTCATTTTTTGAAATCATTCATTAATAATGTAATCACCGCATCATCAATGTGTCATAAATATATTTATTTATTTGATGTCTAAAAATTATAAATAAAATACCATAATATATGAAAAATGTTTATATTTCTAATGAATATTTATATTCTAAATGATAACTTATAGAAACCCATATAAATATTTTTTTTCTAAAAGATACATGTTTATGTTATATTTTTTTAAATATTAAATTAAAAGTAGTTAAATGTCATTTTCACACACAAGTGGCTCCATGGGGTCCCCAAATCAACCCAAAGATTCCCATTTTTGGAAATATTTCATCCAATATGGTTAGGTCATGTGTTAGGGTAGTTTAATAATATTATAATATTATTTTTTAACCTTATTTACTGAATTTACCCTTTAACTATGGTAAATAAAATGTATATTGAAGTTACTATTCATAATGTCTAAAAATAAAAGTTACATATTTACACAATTTAGACCTCTTGACTCAAAATATAGAATCCATTTTTCCAAATTCAATAAACAGTAGTTAACGAAATTAATTTGAAATTATTTTTTATTGTTAAAACCAAAAAGTTTGTTTCTAAGAAGTAAAAACTATAGAAGATTGACATGTGTTCATGTCCAATTTCAAAGTAAAATAAATTACAAATACCAAAATTTGATTAAATTATAAATATATAACACAATTACACTTTAAAACCAATTAAAATCAAAATCTAAATAAATAAATAAATTATATTAAAGGACAGTTTGGAATTATAATGCAGTATTTTTCGCAATTCATTAAAAAATAAACATTATCAAAAAAAATACCAAAATTTAATTAAAAGTAAATTTTGAAGTTATGATTCTAAATAATATGTTCATTTTTTCAAAAAAAACATATTAATGTCTCAAAAACTAGATTTAAAAAGGATTCTCCATTAAAAGGCTGTAAAACTACATTTTTAGAAAAATGCTTATTTTATCTAAAAGAAATCAATTTATTCTTATATCATATCTAGAAAACATATAAGATGAATTTAAAACATTACATTGAATATATATCATATATTTTTTATTAAATAAAAATCCCTAAAGATTGATATGAAAACATAATTACTCTATTTTAAATAGGTTTTCATAAAAACACAACCATTATATTCAATTGGGTTTTATTTCCATTTCTAATAAATTTGGTAGTAAATGAATCTTCATTTAAACATGTGTAAAAAATATTTCAAAATTTAGTTGATACTAATCATTCTCTCCATTCAAACGGCTAGGAATTACCTACCATTAAAAATAATAATAATATTATTGTCTTTTTTTTCAGTATAACTGAGTGTTGTGGTCAATGTAAGATTTTGGAGAAGCCCATTTTTGCGTGTTGAGTATGATATCAGAAAAAGAATACCCTTAAACTTAAAATTAATATATTATTCATAAGTACAAAAATAAATTAGAAAGTATTATTTTATAAATACCTGGTTCGTTACATCCTTCCCCCCTTTCAGAAAATGCATCCTCACAATTTTAAAATTGGGGTCGGAAAATTCATTGAAAGTCCCACATCAAGAAAAGAGTCAACAAACCTATCATTTTAAAAGAAATAAAGAGATGTATAAAGGTCTCCTAAGATAACACATAGTAGGATTCTATGAAAACATGGATATAGAAGAGAAAAATAACTGTCATGTTATGATGGAGAGTGATAGAAAACATGATCAGGAGAAACTTAACCACTAGAAAACCACAAACTATTGATAAATTAAGTGGTCTTTGATTCCATAGTAGGAAAAGTAAATGGAAAATTTTTTTTTCTTTAAATTACCATTTAGAAATTTGGAGAATTTATTTATGAGATCGACTAATAACATAAGGAAATATACTTACTTTTCATGTATATTTTCATCCTTCAATAATTTTATACTAAAAACTCATCTTTTTTTTCACCAAATGATGAGTATTGAAGATGACTTGTTCAAAACTAAAGAGCTATAATCAACATCTATAGAAATGATGATCCAAAAAATATGAACCATATATTTCCCCTATCTTTAGACATTATCCAAAACCAAAATGGTTAGTACAAGAACAGATAATCCCCCAAAAGGATAACCTTTTATAAAAAGAAATACTACTATTAATCTCAAAAATTGAACAAATAATACCCAAAGTTCAAAAAAGACCATTCAATATTTAATTTTCTATAAAGGTATTAAAAATAATCCAAAATATGTCTAAAAACCAAAATTCAAAAGGATTTAGTCCCATAGTCTTCCACAAAAATCATAACATTTATCTCTAAATAACATTAGCTACTCTTAGAGTCTCATATTGGAATGTAATTAACCTCATAAAAAATTTTCTATGATAGGTTAATCATTTCCATAAATAACCCAAATCACTATATGTCCATAAGAAAAACAAATATTCTTCCAAAATAAAATTCCACCATTACATTTCGATTGAAATCTCAAAGTATTCTATTTTCCTTATGAATATAGTGTTCCCAAAAGAGAAAACGTCTTCCAAAATAACCTTTATCACTTAATCACCGAATCATTTTTCTATAATACGGATATCCATTTGATAAAACATAAGATCAAAAATCAATGTATTCTTGATAAATTAAATATTTTAACAAAAAATAATAAGTCATACTAACCAGGAACTTCACGTAGGACAGTGGTAGGTGATACGCCCTTGTCTCCCTTCAGTTGTGAGTTCGATTCCCACGGCCTTGCCGGATGCAACGAGTTGTCAGCCATCCTATGGGATAAACTTTTTCTAAAACCATATCATTCTTATAAAATTATCAAAAATAAGATAATTTCATCAAAAAAATAACCATAACCTATTTTATCCTCAAATGTTATCTAATACCTTTAATTTTGCCTCCAAAAATGTAATAACCATTTATCACCTAAAAAATATCATATGAGACCCTAAGGTTATCCACTTTGTCCACACAAGAAATGATAATTCTTTCTTGAATAAAATTTTCAAATATCAATCTTTAGGGTTACACATACTAGAAAAATTATTCTAAAGTAATCCCATCATCAGAAGAGCCCTAATAATTTTAAGAATCTCATCAACCTAAAATCTACCAGAACTCTTGAATCACTTATATATATACTTCTTACTCATTCAACATTATTTATGACCCATTATAAATTCATTTCCAACTTATTCCGTAATAATTCTTTCTTACAAAAAAATCAGGAATCATATCCTAATATTCAATCATATCAAAACATTCGCTAAGAAATAATCCATACCTTTCAATGGTCATTGTCATTTTCCTCATCCTCAATTGGAATGGCATTAGGTATTGGTATACATATATTTGTATGGTTCTACTGATCCCATTCCTAAACCTTCTTCGTAGAACATCTATTTTTATAATGAACATACACTCCACATTTAAAACATTCAATTCACCCCTCAGAAAGAACTTCTATCTCTTTCCTAGATTCAACTAAACGTTTCATTTTTCCATGTATCATTCTTGCATTATGACATTCATTACCACATCTATAGAATCTTCCCATCCATTTGAAGATTTTTCCTAGGTGTTTCATTTTACATCCTCGACACATAGGTTTTTTTAATACACATTCTTTTATGGTTATTACCTGAATTTTCATAGGGATTTTTTTCACACATATATGATTCCTTATAAAAATAACCAATGTTCAGGTGGTCAATCATGACTCTTGAATTTTGGTTGAGAAAAAACACAATATTTCTCATTGAAGATCACATTTCATTCATTTTTTTATTCATAAAACCATCATAGTTTTCTTCACATCCATTGTTACTTTGGTGCCTGCTATATCCAGCCATTTACTAAAACCAAAAAGTTTAGTGTGAGAATATGAGTAAAATCATTATATAATATATTATAAAGAGGGTAAATACTAAGATATAATTATTTATGTTATCTTAAAATAATTCAATTTATCTAAAATAACTATTACTATTTCTAATATTCTAACCATTATGGTTATATCACTTATGCTTAAATTACACCCTAACCTCTAATGTTATCTAAACTAACCTCTGATACCAATTATAAGGACCCAACAATAAACATTACATAATCTTGAATTAAATTAATAATTCACATTGAGGATATTTTCACATTTAGAGATTCAGATAATTTTGTCATAACTTATACATAACAACTTGAATACTAAAAGTAGACACTTAAACTCACTATCGATTTTTGTTATAAAACAAAAATTATTAAAAAAAGAAACATGTATAGATCCATGTTTTAGACAAAAAGACTTTTACTTTATGCCAACCTTGACCCTATTCATATTTAAGTACCGTGGAAAAAATTTCAAAAACGTCATATGAACATAAAAAGCTTAGTGAGGGATACATAAATAAGGAAAACTATTATTTTTTAAAAACAAATTCAAACCGTGAATACTTTATCATAAAGTAACACTTTCCACCTTAAAAATTTAGAAAAACACTTCACTGAATATAATATCATTTATTACCCTTTTTAACCAATATATTACTATAAATCCCATAGAAAACAACGTATATCATATAAAGGTAACTTGGGACCTAAACATACTTAAATGGAATAACCATACAATTGACATCGACACATATCACTAAATGGAATAGCCACATGGCTAACTTCCATAACAAATGCATTGAAAGTTATAACATAACCACCCTTCCTTGGTTTATCATGGTACCGCATGTCATTTGGCGTATCACGTAACCACCCTTCATTGGTTTATCACATAAGAACCCATCAAACGTCCACGTACCATTATATAATCATAACAGATAAAATATTTCAAATTTCAACATTTCATAAATAAAATTTCATTTGAAGTCACAAGAAATCATATCAAGATATTGAAATACTTAATCGATTTCAAAAACCATTTTCAATACCCAAGAACCCAAAATAGAAATAATGGATTTCCTTTCCTTTTAAAAACATTAAGTCCTATAGAGGAATCCAAATAACGATTACAGTGATGGAGAGGTCATTGTCACGCATACGTTAAAAACATTCCTTTTTTCTTTTAGAAAAATTATTCATATAAAAAATAGTCCATTTTAATGAAATTAAAATTCAATGTTTATTATTATACATTGTATAATATAAGGTTGCATATAAACCAAAATATGCCTCAATGAAAGGAGATTAAGACGAAGTCCCTTACCTCATGTCTGAATTGACTCGTTTGTTCTTTAATATCATTAATAATAAACTTAAGATAATTTATACATGATTTAAAACCTTTTTCATGTTTATTATTCCTTTTATATAAATTATTACTACTTTATAAAAATTACATAATTATTTATGTTAATATTAGTTATTTTGTTGATATTGGGTACTTGAGTCGAAAATGATCTTTCTATAATTACAATTTGTCCATGTGGTAAAAATTCCATTATCTGTAGAATATAATTCTGATATATATCATATATATACATTATATATGTATTTATATTAGTCCATAATATTTGGAGATAAGATATGAAATGCACCGTTCATGGAGATGGTAAGCCGTACGTACGCATGGACGCTACTTTAATTTATATTTCATAATTAATGGAATGAAATCATATTGATACATAAGAATATTATAATTATAATATAATATAATATTTTATATATGTTACATAATTTCATTAACTCCATCCTTTATATGTTCCATGTATGCAATGAGTGAGTCATATCACTTTGAGGGGACAGCAGTTCGCACCTCCTCAAATTAAATTATCGTGTTTACAAAACATGAAAAGAATAAAAGGTATGCTGTAAAGAAAAATTATAGAAGAATAAAGACAATATAAACCCAATATATAACATATAAATATAGTTCCATCATAATTTACACCATGAAATGTGGTAGGAGATTTTTGAACAATCATCATTTCGTGAGGCAACAGTCCATCATCCATAGAAACAATATGTTCTAAATCCATCAGATGGAGGTGTGTGTAAGTGTAGTTTGAATACTTATCATAAAAAAACCTATTATAATTTGAATACTGTGTTTTTTAAGTAATAAAATTATAATAATATAATAGGTAGTAAAGAGGATGAATATTGGAATGAAACTTTAGAGAAGACGCTACCTCTTAAAACATGTATTTCCATTTAATTTTGAGCCAAAAGGATTTCTTGAATTGCCTTTTGTATAAGGAAAGGATTATAAGAGGAAGATAGGGGTTTTCGGATCTTATTTTAGTGGATATTAGATGATTCAATGATCTTGAGATGTGTGGGTAAGGAGTTAGAGGTTGTGGCCTTTTATAAGAGGGGGGAGGGGTACTTTAAGAATGTCTTGAAATATTATTTCATTATAAACTGAATTTGGATTTTCAAAAGGTCCAAAAGTAAATTAATTCTATTATAATATGAGTATTGTTTGAAATCCTATCAAACAATATGTTTTGGACAATTTTTGGTCAGAAATATACCCTTATAATTTAGCATTAACCCTTAGTTAATTAATTTAACTATTACCATGTCTTCTTGTATAGTAATACTATATGGTTAATATAGTTACCATAAAATTCCAATAGAACCTCAAGTGGTTCATTAAAGATACCTACAACATTATATAAGTCATTTTTCCAAAAATTATATTTTTAGGACTATTATATCATTTAATAAAATAGTATTCTTTTTAGAAACACATTTAGGTCAATTTTTATACTATTAATATCGTGAATTTTTAAAAATCCATAACGACTTGATTCTTTCGAAAAGAAACTTCCTAATTTAAAAGATAAAAAGTCATATTCATCCATAAAATTTTTGGATGGCATAAAAAGATTCAAAATAAGTATATTTTAATATTTATAATCTCCGTTATTTAAATCTTTCATTAATAATGTAATCACTACATCAACATTATGGCATAAATATATTTATTTATTTGATATCTAAAATTTATAAATAAAATACCATGACGTAAGAATTTGTTTTCTATATAATGAATATTTTCTTCATCCCTTTTGATTAAACTAGAATATTATAGTTATAAGGTGTTTAAAAGACCTAAAATCCGGTTATTTTGTTAAAATATATTTTATAATGTAAAAAATACTACTATTTATAGGTTTACCTTTCATATAATAATTTCTTCATTGTTATAAATTAAAAATATACCTCTCCACAACTATAAAACCTCCACTCCCTCCCCTTAGAGAACCTCTCCTCTCCCAGATTCCAAAGTTAAATAGTTACCCAATTTACCTCTCCTTAGAATAATTAGTGAAATCCCAGATCCACTTAACTCTATGCATTAAATGAGTTTAGTAGAAAGCAAGCACCACTGAGATGATGACATGTTTCAATCAACCTCTACTGTCACTTTCCTATTCTCTTTCTCTATCTATCTATTCCTTTAAAAATAAAATATTATAAGATTAATTGACTATTATTTTGAAATAATATTAATTATATAAACCCAGAAAAATGAAAATATTTATAACATATTTTTTTTCATAATTATATTTCCATTACTTTTATCATTGTCCCATTAATGGTCGATTAACAATCTATGATGATGTTTCCAACTCTCTAATTATCAAAACCATTATTTTTTATTATGATAAATTATTTATAATATATAAATGTATATATATATATATATATTTACAAGATCCTATTGATTTTAATAATTATGTATAATTAGTAATAAATATAGATTATTAAATCGAGGAAAGTTGGGATATTTAAACGAAAATATGACATCAAAACATTTCACCTTTAATAAAGGGAATGAAGTAATAGTAACCAGTGATTATAATTGATAGGAAGTGAGAAGAATGAACATAATTAAATTTTTTTCCATGTTTTATTGACCCTATATTCATTATACAGGAAGAAAAAAGTAATAAAATAAATCCAGATTTAAGGTAAGGTGATTCTAGAAACCAACTCCGCATATTTTGGGTTATCACCTCCTTCAACTTATTTGTTGTTGGATATTCATCTAATTTACGTAAAATTTATTTTCACTATTCTTTTTCTTTTAATTCAATTTATATACATGTCTTTACCTAAGAAAAATGATTTATAATCAAATTTATGAGACTCTTCAAAATGACTTTATTTTCAAAAAAACAATGCATTGACTAATCTTGAGTTTTTTCTTCTCTAATAAAAAATGATGATGTTTTGTTATGAAAATTTGATTTCACTTATTCTTTTGGGAACCCCAATGGTTATTAATGAATTTTTTATTGATGAAACTCTTATGAAGCACATTAATTTTCAATGGTTTTTTCCATAACATGAATAGTTATATTTTCTTTTCTCATGTGGCATGAATGATTGTGAATTTTATCATGTGAAGGGAGGGAATACAATTATTTATTCCTATAGTGAATTGGGTAATGTGATATGTCTCATGAGATTATTTTTATTAATCTTGAACATTTTGTTATGTTTTATCACAATTATGATTTTATGATTTATACATATAATTTTTTCAGGAACATGATTCTAGATTTTTTTACAACAATGTGTGGTATTTTACAATAATGTTATTATGTCCCATTTTTATGAATATCCCACATTCTATTTAAAAATAATACCCTCATGATTATGATTATGATCCCATTATTTTGATATTATGATGATAATTATGCTAACACATGTACAATTGATTCATTCCTCTCCCTCTTTCCCCATTCTTCAGCCATGGATTTTCTTCCTTTTTCTATCATTGGTCTCATATATTGATTTTCCTTATATAGAATCTCGATTCTCGGTTGGATTCATTTCCTCCTCTCTCTTCTTACCTTTCTCTCTCACTGGTTTCTACTTATCCCAGCTATGGTTCATCTGGATCATGGCTAGTTATGATGTTCAATCCCAAAGCAGAGGTTCTCATCTTTGGTCGGAACAAATCCGATGATTGTGGTTCCCTTATGTTTTTGTTTCAGTACTACCAGCCCAAAGTGGCATTATATAATTTTACTTTCATCAAGGTTGAACTGGTGATTATCATGATGGGGGTTTCACTTTGAGAGGTGTGAGAGGTATGATGCTACTGAGTTTTTTTCTTTATCGGATGGATCAAGTTCATGGGTATTTTTATGGTGATAAATGAATGAATATGGCTCATGTTTTCCTCATTGATGAAACCAATTTCTTGCATTTTTTTGATTTGTGTTGTTTTTTTTAATGACTTGTTCTATTTTTAGTGTTTATCTCACCTTTTTTCTGCTTTTATGGCATTTCTTCTCTAAAAATGGATGGTTTGATGAATCGATGGTGAGTTGACGTTCCAAAAATAATGGATTTGGGGATGACATACAATGATGGGTTGGTTGTGCATGATCGGACAGTGACTCAGGGTTTTAATTTTTTTGTTGAAGTGAAGATGGTGTTAGTGTTTGGATAGAGATGTGATGATATCAGTGAATCATGGATTGATTTAGTTTGATGACATTTTTGGATTTGAAATTTGAAAACATTCAGGATAATTTTTTTGATTTTTTTGGGCAGGATATGTGGTGAAATTTTGGAAATTGGTTTTAGTTTTATTTTTTCATGTGATATAATCTAGTACACTACAAGGATCAGATCCAAATGAGGATAATAGTAGGAATAATTCAACAGAGCATTTCCATTCCGATTTGTGGGTTCGAGAGGTCATGGATCTTCAATCGGTACCAAGATCGTGCGACCGTACATGAGATAGCTAGATGAGCAATCATTAAAATTTGGAGGCTTTACATCATGATGTAGTAACTAGGAAGGGTAATTTCCTATATTCTTGATCTATATTATCATCTATTATGGTTTTATTTAGATTCATTACAGGGAACTTTTGGTTTCTCACTTTCTCCTCAAAAGTGTTTTGATAATAAAAATGTTATTTTTAGTTTTCTCACCCATTTCTTTGATGTATATCTTAAAGTTACTATATGTAATAATGATATCATGAGAGATTTTATGTGGTTCAATTAAAAGTATTTGAATATGTTTTTCATTTTATTATATATAAGTGATTTATGAACATAATATTTAAAAGATACTAAACCTTCAGATCCTAAAATATATTAATAAAATGTTAATCATCTTATAAATTATTTTATATTTATGTATGAAAATTATGGGACACTATATATGGTATTAGTCCCACATTATTTAATTATTGAATTATAACTAGAAAATCTTAATGAAAACCATAAGTAACATTTTGAGTTTTATGGATAATATCATGAAGTTTGGGTAAATTATAAGATTGCATGGTTTCCAGGTAAGGAAATCCTTATCTAGATACTATAGGTGTATTTGGATATAGTAAAGATATACATAGGGGTGAAAACATTGAATTTTTTTGGATTTAGTATTGAATTAATCCCCACCAAGTGAAAAATAACAAGTCTTTACTGGAAACTCTGATTGAAACTCTCTGGGTATATTCTTTGGTTAATCAAAAATGATTTATAAACCATTATGAAGGATATATAGATAATGTAACTATTTATTTAAATGTTATATAGTATTAAATAACATGTTCTAGAAACATCATTTGAGGAAAAATTCTACACATAGAGAGCCCATATATATGACTTTGGAATTTATTGGTACCTGAAAGTAAATTAATTTTTCTATATTGACTAATTTTTTTCTCAAAACTTCTCTATTATATAAAATAGTTGAAACATCGAGAATCCAAACTCAAAAACCATGTGATGGTCCATGTAATGATTTCTTGAATAAAATTACCAATTTAATGGGGACATGGATTTCAAAACTGAATGGTGATTATTACCTAGTTGTATCAGGCCATAAAAAATTACTTAAACCTCGTGGAACATCTACCTTCAACTAGGATGGAAGAACTAGACATTGATTACATTATGTGACAAATACCACTAAAGTTTAAATTATCTTCCAATACACTTGTCATGGTTAATGGTTTATCTCAATTGAGATGATATTTTATATGCTCTACTATTCTAAAAAGAATAATGTCTCGATGTTCGTCTATCATTTAGAAAAATATGATGATGATAGGAATACATTGATAAACAATATGAATCCTAACGATTAAATAGAAGAATTAAATTAAGAGTACTTTTTAAAATATGTTTCATAAAAAATATTGCACTAAAAATCTTCAAATGAATATGGATTGATAATTTATAGAACATAAGAACGAGAATAGTGAATATGTCACAACTTTAATGAAAACGTCAAAAGGACTATATGTGTGAATATGTATTTTTTATCAATAATTATAGAAAAATTGATATAATATTTATTGGATTAAAACCACACCTCCAAAAGACCCTATATATCTAATAATTTTATAGTTATGAATAACTCATTAAATGAATTATTAAATTAGGGTTGGAGTTTGGTGAATGATCCCACATATATGGAGATAAGAAGAGAATAATGAACTTTTAATCTTGCAAATGGAATGTAAAAGGAGGAAATACAATCTAATTCCCCACATGTAAAAATGTGCTAAGAAGTGTAATGGTAATTTCATCAAAGGGATAAGTAAATTTTTTATGTCTTTGAGGGAAGACCTCCAATATCATGAAAATTGAAGAGACATGAAGAAGTATACCAATATGATGGAAGAAAGGAAGAAACCTCCTAATTACCACCTATGGTTAACTGCATAAATTGGAGGGAGAAAGTGAACTACGCAAGCCAGTTCACTAGACCAAAAGTATTTTATCCTAATCAACATTATCTATCACAAAATCGGAGGGATAAATGGAAATATTATTTCATCACCAAATCTGAGGTGGAACATTAATATAAAGTCATACAAGGTACAATTACTGTTCAATAAATAATGTAAAAAGTTTTATTTGATTCAGGTTATTCACATTCCATTATATACTGTAATTTTTCTAGAACTATTTAATTACATCCTTGATACCTTAATGTAATGATATATATAAAATAAACTAATTTCATTTTCAATGCAACCCAAGTGTTGTAATCTTTTCCTATTAGTGACTATGGAAAGATTCTTCCAATTAATCTCATAATCCTTCTCTTGGTGAAATTTGATTCTATACTATGAATTAATGATATATCATTATATAGAGCTCAAATAAACTTTCATTAAGATGAAATATATTTCTATATTATGATCTATCCAATTTTCATATATAAATAGAAGAAAGATTATGAACCTCATTTGGGAAGTATCTCAATGGTATGGGTGTTGATACCCCATGAAGAAGAATATATAACCCAAATGGTTGAGTCAAATGAAATAATCCTATTTTAGTAAATTCCCATTGGGAGGAGATATACTTATATAATTTCCAAAGATTTATATGAACTTCTCCTAGATCATTAGGTATAGTTATCAATAGAGTTTATACACATATCCACTAATATCTCTATATTACCCTATACTATTACCCAATTAAATTGTGGTATTTAACGAAAAGGTACGAGTGAATTTATTCAAAAGGATCATATACACTACCTAGTGAATCACCTTGGGGTGAACTGATGGTATTTCTCAAGAAAAAGTATGGATCAATACGGTTGTGTATCGATTACTAGGATCTCAACAAGATCTCCATAAAATAAAAAATTTCTTTTCTAAGGATTAATGAGATGTATGATCAAAATTGAGAAAATTTGTAAATCTAAAAGGTTGATCTATATTATAAGTATCATCAATTGATGGTGAATAAGTAAGATATTCATAATATAAACTTCCATAAAATAAATGGACACAATGATTTCATAGTGATTCTTTTAGGTCATAATAATTCCCTAGAAATATTTATGGATATGATTAATAAAGTATTTAGATACTACAATGATTTTTTTGGGTATTATTTATTAATAATATTCTCACTTACTTCAAGTCCAATGAGGAACATGAAGAGTATCTACAGATTGTTCATGTTACATTAAGTAAGGAGAATATGAATTCTATGTCCAGTAAGTGTACCTTTTTTAT
Source organism: Viscum album (assembly GCA_963277665.1). Lineage (NCBI taxonomy): Eukaryota > Viridiplantae > Streptophyta > Magnoliopsida > Santalales > Viscaceae > Viscum > Viscum album. The sequence goes on along the minus strand of OY728142.1, from coordinate 1,145,050,860 downwards.
CAATCAGGTAACATTATTAGGGAATGTGATAAAAAGTGAGGGATTTTATATATACTAATCAATGAATAAGGAAATTTAGGAATGGAATATAACCTCATGGGTCATGATAATATATATTTTTCTTTAATTGGATGTATAGTACTAATAATTTTTGTGATAGCTCTCATGATTTTCGGGCCGACTAACTATGTTAAAATGGAAAGGGGTGTATTAAATTTGGGAGGAAGAATGTGAAGAATGATTTATAGAGCTTAATAAGAGGATAATTTTTATTCATGTACTCATAGAAACCTCAAGTGGATAAGGGTTTGTGATATACAATGATTATTAAAATAAAGTATTCATTTGTGTAGACATTCAAAAAAATTAGAGACTATTCCCCACGATAGTTGATGATCCATGGAAAAATATACCCAATGAATATTCATGAGTTAATATTTATGATCTTCAATTTGATGATTTAGTGGAACTCCCTCTATATTTATATGGGTGAGATATATATAAATCTAAAGAGGATAATGTATAAATTCACATAGAAATATCTCATCATGTGTTAGTAAAGATGGTTAGAGTTGACCAAAGACTATGTTTTCCCTATTCATTGCCATCATATATAGACAAAAAAGGTAATTTATGATATTATTATGAAATAACATGCTACACTATCATTGATGTGCATTGATAATGAACCAATATTCACGAGCATGAAAATTATTTTCATGGAAATAGTAATGCTTGATATGAATTATTACCTTTCCATATGATTACCCTACCATTTATATTAGATAAGATCATGGTGGCATAAAGGGATGATTAAAATATTAAAAAAGAAGTAGAAAGAGGTAAAATAATAGAAGCTTCTTGAGTTCCACATCTATGAATGTGTTTTCATTTGGTTTAGAACTAGACTTTTTTTCCTCCATCACTTGAGATAAAGAAAGATCTATTGGAAATTCAAAAAGACCATCTTTATTCATCCATCTTAGAATGACCATGAATTATTGTGATATTCAAGATCATTTATGGAGGGAAAAATAATGAAGGATATTACTGATTACACCTTAAATTTCCGGGTATTTTAGCAATTTAATGTAGAGAAACAAAATTGCAAGGGGTTGATGAAACCATTACCAATACCCACACATAAATGGGATAACCTAACCATAGACATTATAAATGGATTCTTGAAGATATATAAAGAAAGAAATTTGATATAGTTTTTGGTGGATAGACTCACAAAGACTACCCACTTCATCATTATTCTGTAATATTCCATGCCTTACCAACTCTAAAAGATATACATAAAGGAAGTGGTGAGGCTATATGGGGAACCAATTTCTATCATTTCTGATTGTTATCCATGGTTTAACCTAAATTTTACATAATTCATAAATATGATATGAATACTAAATTAAATAATAGTATGACCTATCAATCCCAAAATAATGTAAAATATAAAAAACCATCCAGACACTCAAGGACATGTTATGAGCCTAATCATTATAATTTAAAGTATGTTGGGATTAACATATCCCATTGGTTGAGTTCTCATAAGACAAAAAATTCCAATACAATATTTAGAGAAAATGTTAGGGACAAAATTTTCCTTTTAATATCACCATGGAATAGATTCATGTGCTTTGTAATGAATGGAAATCTTTTCTCTAGGTACATTGGCCATTTTTAAAATTTTGATCAAATAATAGCAGTGGCCTATCAGCTTACACTTCTACCAAACATATCTCATTTTCATGATACATTCCATATATCAATTACAAGGAAGAATATACCTGATCCATAGAATGTACTAAACCCTAAGGTGGTGTAGATGGATAATGAACTCTCTTATGAGTAGCAACCAATAAAGATCTTAGGATCTAGAGATAATTTTCTATACAATAAGTAAACTCACCTTGTTAAAGTGTTTTTGTAAAAAAATAAATATTAAATGTGACATGAGAACCTAGGAAAAACAATTAACCTAATGTATTCTTAACAATTAATAGGGCTTGAAATTTAGGGGATGCTATTTCTAATGTGTGAAGAATGCAATGACCTTAGAATTTACAAAGGATATTCACTACATGAAAACCGCCGTGAAATGCCAAAATGTTTTTTTTTTCTATTTTTTTTTGTTTTTTTTAATTTTTTTATTTTTATATTTTTTTCGAGGATTAGCGGCGGTATTTTTAAAAACTGCCACGAAATAGCGGCGGTTTCGGTAAAACCGCCGCGAAATGAAAGGAAAAAATAAAAAAACATGAGAAACCCAGAAATCACTAAAATGGCCATAACTTTTGATCCGGGTGTCCGTTGGAGCGCCACGACCAGTCAAATCGAAGCTCATGAAGAGATCTAGAGGCACATATAATAAATACCATGAGATGGTCTAAGTTGTAGAAGATATTAGAGTTATAAGAATGTTGAAAAAAGTTCTCCAACTTCAAACGACCATAACTTTCGCTCCAGGTGTTCGTTTGGGCTCTACCACATATCAAATCGAAGCCAGCAAAGAGAGCTACACACAAGATCAACAAAAGAAAGCTTCTATCATGTTTTCGACCCCAAAACCCCTCTGAAGGCCTCCAAAACCCTGTTTTTGTCACCGGTGTCCCGTCGAACTTGTCTTTAAACAGACCTAACATTCGATCCGCGTGTCAGTTCGGACACCTCCAACAATCAGATCATTGCTCGTTCCATTAGATTCTGTTTGACTGGTTGCGGTGCCAACATGCACTCCTGAATAATTTGTTATGGCCTTTTTAGTGGGTATCGGGTTTGTTATGTTTTTCGATGCCTCGTTTCTAGCACCCGTTCCGCGTCAGCTTTTTTTTAAATGGTCATAACTTCTAATCCGCCTATCCATTCGGACTATTTCACCTATCAGGTCGAAGATCGTTTCAGGATATTTGATTTGATAGGTCGTGGATCTAAAACGGACTCTCGGATCATAAGTTATCTCTGTTAATGTGAGTCCAATGTTTTTGTCTCTTTATGACTGTTTTGACGAGTTTTAACAGTTTCTCCATTTATTACTATTTATTTGGGTTTCGATGACTTGTTATCTTTATCAATAGTTTTTTGTGGGTTATTATGATGATTATGTTGAATTATTAAGGGGTTTTCCAGAGTTGTCATGAGTTTTCATGCGTTCTCATGCGTTCTCATTCTTTCGAATGCCTCATTCTTCATATGCTTCTCCATCCGTTTTCATGCATTTTCATGATTTTTCATCCTTTCCACGTCTTCTCATACTTTTTCATGTGTTACCTTTGTTATTTATTATTTATTATTTATTATTTATTATTTATTATTTATTTACTTATTATTTATTATTTATTATTTATTTTTAATTATTTATTAGTACTAATAATAAAATATTATTATTAATAATAATATTTGTTACTGGTTATTTATTATTTATTATTTATTATTTATTATTTATATTTATTATTTATTATTATTTATTATTTATATTTAGTTATTATTTATGATCTATTATTTATATTTATTTATTATTTATTATGTATTATTTATATTTATTATTTATTATTTATTATTTATTATATATATTTATTAATTATTTATATTTGTTTATTATTTATTATTTATTATTTATATTTACTTATTATTTATTAATTCTATATTTATTTATTATTTATTATTTATATTTATTTATTATTTATTATTTATTATTTATACATATTAATTATTAATTATTAATTATTTATATTTATTTATTATTTAAGATTTATTTTTTATTTTTTTATTATTTATTAATTATATTTACTTATTATTTATTATTTATATTTATTTATTATTTATTATTTATATTTACTTATTATTTATAATTTATTACTTATATTTATTTATTATTTACCATTTATTATTTATATTTATTTATTATTTATTATTTATTATTTATTTATTATTTATTATTTATTATTTATTATTTATTATTTATTATTTGTTATTTGTTATTTATTATTTATTATTTATATTTATTATTTATAATTTATATTTATTTATTATTTATTATTTATTATTTACTATTTATTATTTAATATTTATTATTTAAAAGTTATTATTTATTATTTATTATTTATATTTATTTATTATTTATTATTTATTATTTATTATTTATAATTTATTTTTTATATTTATTTTTTATTTATTTTTTATTATTTATTATTTATTATCTATTATTTATTATTTATTATTTATTATTTTTTATTTTTTATTTATTATTTATTATTTTTTATTTATTTTTTATTATTTATTATTATTGAGTTTATATCTATTATTTTTGAATTATTTGTTTTTTCAATTAATATATATAAGTATATTAAATTCTGTTTATTAAACACATGACAACCTTGTTGGAGTGGTAAAGTCTTTGGAAAATATACAAGAGGTTAGGGGTTCAAATCTCACCAAATGCAGTATTTCTTTATATTGCATGGGAACGTGCATGGGATGTGCATGGGCACGTGCATGGGATGTGTATGCATGGATAAATAAAATAAATAAAATAAATACAAAATAAATAAGAAAAAGAAAATAAATATGAAATAAATAAAATAAATAAATAAAATAAATAAAATAAAATAAATAAATAAATAAAATAAAATAAAATAAATAAATTAATAATTAATTAAAAAAAATTTAAAAAAAATAAAAAAAATTAAAAAAATTTAAAAAAATTAAAAACCATCGCTAAAAAACCGCCGCGAAATGTTCTGCGACGGTTTTAAAAACCACCGCGAAATGAAAAAAAACACCGCTAAATTGTGATTTTGCCTTAGTGATTTTTTCCTTAATAAATTCATGTTATATTATATAGATAAAAAACATTGAAACATGAAAACCACTTTATTTCATTAATAGATATCATTAAACTAGTAAAATCCAAAATCCATGAAAATGAAAAATATTAAAATGTGAAAAAATAAAATATTAATAGTAGAAATAGAAAATTTATATCATCTAGATTTGTAAGAATCATCGTTCCCATGAACAACACTATGGAAAAGAAACAAAATAGTAATCTACCAATGAAAATTTTAGAAAAAATAAAATATAGATCCTGTCGTGAAATTATAGTGATTGATATATGAATTAAATAGGTGGTTTTTATTAGTGTTAATATGAACATTATAATAGTAAAGTGATCATTGGAATAATAATTTGAATGTTGGAATAGTAACCTAACTGTTGGAATAGTAATTTGACTAAAAAATAGTATAATTTCATATAAATAATACATATCATGATTAGTTTAATAAAATATAAATATTATAACAACATAAAATAAACATAATAATTTAAAAAACCTGAATAAATTATAAATACTTTTTTAAATAATTAGTTTAAGTAATTTATAAAAATAATATTTTTTTGTTAATAATTACAATTACTTTTTTATATAATTATTTTAATAAAATTAATTTAATTTTTAAAATCATCCTGTTTGAATTGTCTAAGGTTTATTTTTTTTGTAATTTTCTTATATTATTGAACTCTTAAGTTAATAGTAAAAATATATTTTTATATAGCATGTTTTCTTATTTGAATCATTCAATATATAATAATGAAATTATAAACTATTTATGTTTAGCCAAAAAACATTTTTAATAAGATAAATTATACTATTAATTCATTTTTTGAAGTTAAAAAGTACATTCCAATGTCTAAATGTCTATAGTGTCCCTTTAAATAATCAGTTTTTCATTTTCTATTTTACTTTTGATTATTATAATAAATTAGAATTATAAAGTGTTATAATGCACTAAAATCAGGTTATTTTATAAAAATATTTTTCCTAATTTCAGAAATATTTATATTTAATGGTTTACCTTAGATATAATAATTTATTATTTTTCATAACTTAAAAATACACCTCACCCCAAACAAAAACTCCCCTCTCCATCCCCAAGAAAAAAGTAATACCTCACTTACTAGTGCAAAATATTTGAACAAACTCCCTAAATTAATCCCCATAGAATCCTTATGGATGTATTACAGTCACTCAACTCCTTTAATTTAAGGATTTTAGTGTCGTAGAAATGATGCTACACAGAGAAGAGGGTGTGTTTTATTCAACTTCGTGTGTCATTTTCCTCTCCGCTTCCTCTTTATCCTTATTTTTTTCAAACCAAAATATTCTAATATTAATTGGGTAGTATGATATAATTTTATTCATGACATTAACAAACTATAATTTCTATTTTTATGAAATATACATTTCATTATTCTCTTTATTTTTATTTTTACAATGTCTCATGAATGGCTAGTTAACCACCCATAAGGACTTTGACAACTCTCTAATTGGTTCAACCATTATGGAAGATTATAATAAATTATTTATAATATATAAAAATATGATTATATGTATTTATAATATTATGTATGTAATGTTAATAATTTATAATTATCAATAATTCTAGATCAATAAATTCAAGAAATAATATATATTTTAAGAGAAATATGATATTACAATATTTCAACTTAAAAAAAGAGAATTATGGAATAAAATAAATGTATATAACAGATCAATGGAGAAAAAAATGAACATAATTCATTTAAGGTGAGATTTTTCAATGATCTTATATTCAATATAATGGAGGTTGAAAAGTTATGAAATAAATCCAAAACTATGATAAGGTGATTCTCAAACCCAAATCCCTCTCATTTAGGTTATAACCTCTTTCACATTATTTTCAATATGGGTATTCCTTTAATGTACTCAAAATTTCTTTTCAATATTATTTTCCATCTAATTATAAAAATATAAATTTTCATACACAGTAAAATTTATTTTCATGATAATTTTAAAGAATCTTCAAAATGAGTTTCTTTTCCAAAAAACAACCCATTGAATCCTATTCAGTTGTTTATTCTATACTAAATAATGATAATTTTTAATCCAAAAATATGATTTTCCACATCCATTTGGGAAACCCAATGGTTATTCATTAAATTAATATTTATGAATCCTTTATAAAACCCATTTATTTCTGTGGGTTTATTTCATAACTATAATTTATATATTTACTCTTCTCATGTAGCATGAATGATTATGATCATTTTATGATGTGATTAGTAGAACGAAAATTCGATATCCTTGAAATAAATTCGGTAATGTGATATATCTAATGAGATTATGTATATTATGTTTAAACATGATTCTATATTTGTTAACAATTATGATGTCATAATTTTTATATATTTTTTATTCATGAACATGCTTATAGTTTTTGTACAACTATGTGTGGTATTTGAACATTATGTTATGATGATTTTTTTTGCATATGCCACATTCTATTCCTTTTCCAAATTATTATCACATTCTTATGATGATGATACCATGCTTATGATATTATGATGATGATTATGTTCACCCACATACAATTTATTCATGTATATTATTCCTTCATGTTATCCCTACCCTTATTGGGATTCTATTTCACCCATTTATTTAATTTATATCCTCGGGGGATTAAATTTATTAAGGATATCATGATATATTTTAGGAGGATAAATAAGATGGGTTAAAGAAATGTTTAATTTTTTTAATTTATAATTGTTGCATGAGCCTTATTTTCCCAAGGTATTAAACCTTTGAATCCTGTAATGTATTAATATTATATTATTTATCTTTAAAATGATATAATTTAATTATTTTAAAATGTTTTATCCTTATCATATCTATTTTATTTACATAATGTCAATTTTTATTTCAAGTGTTTTTTATTCTAGTTTTAATTTAGGCAGTTTATAAAACTATAGTAGTTTTTTGAAAAAGATATTAATATAAATAATTCATAAAAGTATTTAAATTAATTCAAGATAAAATATGAATCCTAATATATTTATAGGAGATTAAGGATTTTTTGTATGTGTTTATATGCAAGGTATAAGACTGTGAAAATGAAGAGAGATGAGAAAAAATGATTGAAATTCACATTTTATTTTTTATACTATGTTGTAAAACAACATAAGATGCATTGATAAACATCAAAGACACTTTCCACAACCAATGTAATCTCTACCCATCACTTTAGAAGGATCCAGAGAATGTACATAGTGTCATAGACTACCCTGAAAGACCATCAAGGCCAATGTAATATGAAGACTATGAGCTTAATAATGCTAGAGTTGGATTTCTAGAACCAACTATTTGTACTTTGGATTAAATGTATATTAAAATATTCTAAAATTAATAAAAAATATTATAACATATCATTTATTTTTCAGCGTAAAAAAATGAAATAATGTCCCCCGTTATATATTTCATTTATAAAGTCATAGTAGATCCCTTCAATGTTGAAAACCTTGAAATTATAAGAAAATATTTATAAATATAGTTCAATAGTAAGATAAAATTATACGATGATACACATATAAAATATATTGTTATGTGTTCGTACATATAATCAGATTAGACTTCTTCTGATGAAGTTTAAACCTGGTAATCTCTATGATGAGAAATTATGTGAACATAACTGATAGTAGGAATTACTCATATTGATGTGTCATCAGATATTCTTATCTATGAGCATCTTTAATGGTCATTATACTTTATTATTATTAATTCATTTTATGACTAACACTTTTATATATTATTGAGTAAATATTAATTTCAAGACTAAGGTATTGTTTTACATATGTTTTATTGATCACAAATATTTATTTATGAATAAAATATTTATTTAGATATTCAATAAATGATGGGGATTTTGAGAATACCGAGATCATTCTAAGTGGTAAATATTTATTTTCATGATTTTAAAGGAATTATATTTCATCACCCCAGTGAGAACACACCATTTAAATAATATTAATAATTATTATAATAATTATAATATATGGGGTGGGGTTTGATAAGTATTAAAAATTATATAAGAGTTATTGTTAAATTAAACAATACTTTAACCAAAAACCAATCTCTATAAATTTTTATTTATGCCTATTGTGTATGGTAAATCACGAATTGAGAATAATTTTAAAAAAAAATTATCTCTCGACAACTCTTCCTTTCATCTTCTCAAAAATTAATATAAATAACATGAAGGATGAGTGACCATGGCATACAACATAAAATTATTGATCCTTTACACTATAACATGATATTCCATTAATTATTGTTAAGTGATAAAAGGAGAACATGTGGATCACCACTAGTGGGATTCTACACCTGGATCCTATAATAAAAACAATGTAAATATAAAAAAGGGTTATTTTGGATGATCAACATCATCATCATCACAGAATAAAGATCCTAAGTCTAGTTACTAATTTATTTATATCTAAATAAATTAATTATAGATTTAATGTAAAATGATCCTCTCTGGGTTCTAGGTTTTTTATATATCTATATTCGAAGGAAAAATTTCATTAGTCATGTTGTTCATGTCATGTAAAATTATGTGAATGATCCATCAAATCAACGATATTTAATTTTTTTATGCTTATCAATGTGTTTCCTCTACACCTAGAACCATCAAGCTATATTATAGTTTTTACGTTTACATTTAAAATTATTTATTTTATTGGAGATCATTCCACATTTAAAATTTAAGATTCATTTCATGTTTTAATTCATTCTTGATTTATTATCAAAATATCTTCTTCATATTCTTCATTTCTTGAAAATTTTACCAGGACTAGTTAATGATTAATAAATTTTTCATATTAAGATCCTATCCTAATGTGGTAAGGATCCTGGTTAGATAATACAAGACACCATGGTACACACTCCATTGTTACACACAATGTACCCTTGTTCATTACACAAGCATGCCCATGTGGACTATGGGTTTTCTTGTAATTAATACTTGAAACGTGTAATAAACTCACTGTGCGTATACTATCTAGGGTAGAACATTAATTTTATAAAGTACACACTATCTACTTTGACTACACATCGTAAATTCTATGTTCTTTAAAGAATAATAACTTATATTCAAACCACATCCGGTAATTATAACACCACATGTATTTAATACATGTCACATAAATAATGGAAGTGATATAACAAGATGTAAACACCATATATCCTATATAAATTCCATATAATTTATAAATATTCATTATAAGAACATTCCAAGTCCCTAGGAATATACTCTGGATATCTAGTGAAAAGAATTACACACTGTGTAGATGGCTTTAATGTGTCGTGTACCTTAACTATTTATGAAAAAATAGTAAATTAAATTTATTACTCAACTAATTCTCCTCTTCACGGGCTCCAGGTTTTCTATTAATTTGATAGTAAACATAATTCATAAGGTTTTATAAAATATTAAATTCCAAATTAATTTATTATAATATTTGATATTATGAATCATGTATAGTTACTGTACAATAAAGACTCAACACATTAAATTTTAAAGGCTATGAAATATTCATTTGTTACGTGTTGCATTAAATTTTCCATTCAAACAATGAAATTATGACAGAAGTTTTGTAAAAAACAAGTCGTATGAGTGAATTGTTACAAGTTATACAATACTCTATTGTTGAGAAAGTTAATCTCCATGTTTCTTCCATGTATAAGGCCAGACACTATTTTATTGAATTTAAAATGAAATGAAATAATTTATTTCATTAAAAGTCACAGTGGATGGAATTTTAAGAATTATTGGATGAATGAAGATAAAATTCATTAATTTATTAATAATAATATTGATCAAATTAATTCATATGTGATTAATCTTATCGAAGAAAAAATTGAAATTAACTCTATACAGTTATTTTAAATTCATAATTGTTTCATGTTTATGATCGTTCTTGAGTTTGACCAAGAACTTTGTATTATTAAACTATATTTAAATTAAACTTATATCATGGTTTTTCAATTATTATTTATTAAATTAAATATGAGGTCATGTGGGTTATCCATCTCTCCTTTATTATGTAGGACCTGTATGTATAAGTTTATCTATGTAAATTCCCTTAACTAATCATGTGATTCCTATCATGACCCAGACTTAAAAAATAACAAAATCTTAAATTCTAGTCAATAACATACATTTATTAGACATTTAGGATCTTTTGGGTTTATAGTTTTAGAGAGTTAGGATATTTTATATACATAACATACCACATTCATACAAATAGTATACTATTAAAAACAGTATCCATTTTTTCAACATATAAAACATTAAAACATAAAACATGATTTCTTTGAAAAATATTTATAACATTTATCATGACTCTCCAATTACTCATACCCATCCTTATATCCTGAAAAAACATTTAAAAATGTGGGATGAGTACCAAAATCAGTAAGGGATATAAAGAGATAAATCGTTAGTCAAGTGATAACATAAAAAACTAATAAATACCATATCATAAAATAACATGAATGCATATAATACTCATGTAGTTTCCTTTGGACACATTTAAAATATAATTTTTACATTAACCCTTACATGTGGATAACCATTTGGTAAACCTCCATCTTCGGAGTACCCAATTCACTGGAGATCTATAAAGGGGCTCACCCGTCATATCTTGAGCTGTAATGGGCTCAACCAAACATATCATGAGCTATAATGGGCCTAACCCATCACATCATGATCTATAATGGGCTCAAATAGACACAAATAATTTCCAAGGGACATACCATTAATAAAAAATTTCATAACTCATATACACCCTTGATCAAAACACATTCACAGTTCAAAATACCATTTTTTTTTGTAAAAATCACTCTTAGAACATAAAAACTCCACAAATGATAATGAAATATTATTAATAAAAAACAAAAATAAAAACATATAATAGATACACTATGGTAATAAAATATCATGAAATTATATCAGTATAATCATGTCATAAAAAAAGAACAATCTCTTTGGATTTCATAAAGGAGACATTTGAATGAATTTTAAGATTGAGGTCCTATACAAATACGAAAACATTGAAGAGATAATTGATTAAACAAATAAAATATTTACATATACTATAAATATAGATAATAAAACATTATATAATCAAATTACATTTCACAAATCTTCTTAGCATGATAAAAATCATTGAAGTTGAAGGTTAACCCAAAGAATGAAAATTGGGTTTAAATTCACTTAAGAAAATTTGGCATGGTATCAGATGTACATGGGAGGTATTAATAAGCTATAATGGTGTATATAATCATCAATATATAATAATGGATATATGGGGGTGGTGTAAAAACATAACACATCATTAAGAGTTAAAAATAAAAGGACACACCAGATAGGAGATTATTGAATAAAAGTTAAAGAGAGGGAATCCCATACCCAGGTCCGACTTCCTTCAAACATGTTTAAACATCATATATAATGGATAAAATAATGTTATTATGATTATAAAAACATTTTAATGTTTATAACATATTATATTATAACTTTATAACATCATTCCACACATTCATTAAAAATACTTTTTTATTTCCCTTGTTTCAGGTGCGTGCATTATAGGGTTTCCATGACCAGATTTTAAATGTTTTTTATGTCGGTTGTAAAAGAAAAAAAAAGTGAAATGAAATGTTAATAAAATGTTTTTCTAACGTAAATTATATAATTTTTTATTTTTTATTCTAATGTGAGAATGATTCATTAGTTAAAACATTTATGATGTTAGTTTAGATCATTTTAGTGGTTCTTTGATAATAACGACCTCATTCTGTTTTGTAAATTAAAAAATAATAATAAAGGATTACAGAACCATGTATGAGACATAATACATATATTAAAACTCGGTTTAAACATAAAAGTGATTTTATTACTAGAATTGATGTAATTAAATCAAATTTAAATCACATCGTCCACGATGTCGGTAATTCGACACATCACATACAATGTTTTTATTCCATGAATAAGTGGTAGAGGAGACGAATAATGATGATGAATTTTCCATGAAAATGAGAAAAATAAATATTAAACAAGATTTATAGATCTTTCATGCCTCTTTGATAAGATTAGGGGAAGATACTATAATAAAATAAAAGGAATGGAATGGAAAACACTTGAAAAGGAAGAGGATTTCATACCTCTTGGTCTCTTCTCCTTGAGATGCTCCTTAAGGCCTCTGATTTTGGACTTTGGGTGAGACCATAAGATCTTAGACGTGGAGAAGGAGATTGAGGAGAGAATTTGGAAGGATTTATACGATGTTCAAGGTTTTAGAGGTGTGGGAGGAAGAGGGGGAAATGGGTGTATTTATAGTGGAGGAGGGGAGAGTTTTCACTTTATTTTAATTATTATTTTATTATTTTTCCCCAGGACAAGAAATAGTGAGTCTTACATAACTAAAATCAGTAATAATGGAATGTGAGTTCGAGATAGTGGGCTTACATCCTCAACACATCATAGATGACATCTCCATGACGTAGAAATTCCTTTATTTTCCAAATACCAAAAATTCACTATTCACCAAAAAATCAAGTATTTCATAAAATTACCAAAAACTCACCCCAACCATTTTTCGATGTGTAGAATCCAAATATGAACTTCATTTTATCAAAATAATTTTATAAATATGATAAAATTAAGTTTTATATAAAATAATACTTTATTCAGAAAATAACAATTTTAATCCATTGATTTACTTATTCAAAGATATGGGTGTACCATACTTTCAATTAAATCTTATATATACAATATCATAGGTGAGTTTACTATTCATAAGGGTATGTTTCAATTCATAAGGTTAAAATGACAATTCATAAGGGTACAATACTATTTATTCGGGTCAAGTTACTACTCAAAAGGGTACATTACTATTCATAAGGGTACATTACTATTCTTTAGGGTATGTTAATATTTATAAGGGTATGTTATTATTTATAAGGGTATGTTACTATTAATATGGGTCTTATACTATTGTCAAAAAATATGTTTGTATTATAGACTCTAAATAACTTAATGATCACAATTTTAGATGAACATTTTTCCAAATTCAAAACGTAGAAGTGGGAAATTAAGTTTAAAGTTAATTATATTATAATTACTTTGGTTGTCACATTCTCCACACCTTCAATAAATTTCTTCCTCACAATTTTTATTTACTTAACCATACAAGTTAGGGTTCCTTTCCCATATAGCATTCTATGATTCTCATGTTTCTTCTTCAACCATATGGTTTCTCCACAAAACCTTTACCCAGTGGATTACCTTATTATACAATAATTGCTCTCTATGATCAAGAATCTTAACATGTTTCTCTTTATAAGAAAGTTTCTCTTTCATCTAAAATAGTTCAATACTGAAACCATGACATGAATCTAGAACATAATTTCTCAGCATTGAAACATGAAAAACATTGTGTACCTGATAAAAACTCAGAGGCAAAGCTACTCGATATGCAACTGGTCCAACTTTCTCTAGGATTTCAAATGGGCTGATGAACCGTGGACTTAGCTTTCCTTTATTTAAAAAATTCATAACACTTTTACAATTAGAGGATTCAAGGAAGACATGGTCACCTACCTCGAAAGGGAAGTCATTCCTTCTGTTGCAAATATAATTTTTCTGCCTACTCTGAGCTATCCTCGTGCTCTGCTGGATAATCATCCCCTTTTCAGCCACTTCCTCTTCTAACTCTAGTCCCATAAACATTCATTCATTGACTTCATCCCATAATTATGGAGTCCAATGCCACTTCCCATACAATGCCACAAAAGGTGACATCGAAATACTAGAATGAAAACTATTATTATAAGAAAACTCAACTAATGAAAGATGTTGATCCCGACTTCCCTGGTCGTCCATTGAACACACTTAAAGCATATAATCTATTGTCTGAATCATTCATTCTGACTTCCCATCAGATTGAGGATGAAAATCAATATTAAAATTTAATTTTGTGCACAATGAATTCTGAAGTCCGTTCCATAAATTAGAAGTGAACATGGGATCACAGTCAAAAATAATTGAAAGAGGAACTCTATATAACCTATCAATATTTTTGAGGTACAGTCAATAAAGCTGATCCAAATACATTGTATCTCAAATAAAAATTAAATTTTAAGACTTAGTCATCTGATCAATAATAACCCAAATAACATTTTTACCTTGATAACTCTTAGGTAATCCTACCATTATGTCCATGGATATATTATCCCATTTTCACTCTGGCACTGGCAGTGGCTGAAGAATCCCCTTTGGTAGTTGTCACTCTGCTTTAACCTCTGACATGTCAAACATTTCATAGTAAAATATAAAATATCTCTTTTGATTCCATCCCATGAGTAATACTCCTGAAGGTCTCGGTACGTCTTAGTACTTCCATGATGAACTGAAAATGGATAACTATGAGTTTCACACAACAAATCTTTATTCAACTGATGATCACAAGGCGCACACAATATTTTCCCAAATCTCAATTCACAATTTTTATGATGGTTAAATTTTGGAAACCTACCCATTTTAACCAAATCTAACTTTTTCTATAGCTCACAGTCTTCATTTTAAGCTTTCTTGATTTTGTCTCATATTGACGACTACACTGAAACCTGAAATAAAACAGATGTATTTCCTACACCAAAAACTTCTAAGACAAAATTCATCAAATCATTAATGAAGGGATCATTTCCCAAATGTAACATTCTAAATGATGCATGGTTTTTTCAGCTCAAGGAATCCACCACTTTTTTTTTCTTTTCCTAGATGTTAATTGATTGGGCAATCATAATATTTTTATCAATTCAAGACATCTTATCTACCTCATGATTAATTCATTCTAAGTGAATATATACTTTAATCTTTTATTTTCAATATATATTTCACATTTGGAACCATATAAATGATGCCTCCGATTTTTTAAATAAAAAAACTCATCTTCTACTTCCAAATCATGTGTGGGGAAATTTAACTCAGGATGTTTTAATTGATGTAAAGAATAATAAATTACCTTTTCATTTTGCATCGGAAAACAGCCAAGTCCCTTTAAAAAAGCATCACTGTCGATAACAAATTTTCCATTTCTGGAAGGTAGAGTTAGGACTGGAGAATTCACCAATCTTCTTTTAAATTCATGAAAACAATAATCACATTCATTTGTCCATATGAACATGACAACGTTTAATTTTAACTTTGTCATTGGGCTAGATAACCATGAAATTTTTTCAAAAAAATGTCTTTAATAGACCACTATAGAAAGGAAACTATGATTTTCAATTATATTTTTTGGTCTTTTCCATTATTCAACAACTTTTGTTTTAGCAGGATCAACAGTTATTCCATCTTTAGAAAAAATGTGACCATGGAATGAAATTTTTTGCAACCAGAATTCACACTTGCTAAATTTTTTGTACTGTTTCTTTTTCTTTGAAGGTTTTCAAAAAATCCCTTATATTTTTTTTATACTCCTCTTGAATTTTAGAAAAAACTAGAATGACCTTAATAAACACAACCACAAATTTATCGAAGTACTTATGAAATATTCTATTTATAAGATCGATGAATATAGCAGGTTCATTTGTTAAAAACGAGGGCATAACCACAAAATCATAATGCCCATATCTTGTACAAAAATTTGTTTTCAGAATGTCATCTTCTTCACTATTAGCTAATGGTACTTAGATCTCAAGTCAATCATGGAAAAATACTGAGCTGCATAGATCTAATAAAACAATTAATTGATATCATGCAAAGGATACTTTTTTTTAATAGTTATGTTATTCAAGACTCTATAATCAATGAAAAGTCTCATCAAATCATCTTTATTTTTAATGAAAAAACAGGAGCACCCCATGGTGAATTTCTAGAATGAATAAATCCTTTCTCAAGTAGATATTGCAACTGATTTTTCAATTCAATAAGTTCCACTGGGGCCATTTGATAAGGGGTTTTGAAATTGTCTTAGACTTAGGAATTATGTCAATTGTAAATTCCACTTCTTGATCAAGTACTACACTGGGTAACTCATCAGGAAAATCATCTAGGTATTCATTTACCATGGGCACATCATTAATCTGAATATTTCTATTATTTTTAAAAATGTGAGAAAGATAATTGACCTAAACCATCATTGAATTCAGTCAAAGTTTAAAATTTATATTCCTACTCACTACTGTATATGTGGCAAGAAGGGTCGAACCCAGAGGGAAGGTAAACTTTTCCACTACTAAACAAAAAACGTGGAAAGCTCCACTGTTGTCAGCAGCGGAGTGTTTTTCTTTTCTTATTTTCACTTTTTAAATATTTATATCTTTTAATTTCCTTATGGTTATATGTACTATGAAACTTCACTTTTATAGTAAAATTGTTTGAACGATACTAAAACAAAGTACAGCTGGGAGCAAGGTGCAACAACAGATACAAAATGATGATAAAAGACAACAGTAAAGAATGCTCGGGTTCATTCTAGTCTACTGGCTTGAATTGATTCTCCTTTTCATGTAAAGTACTTCTTCATACCACTGGATTAAAGAGATGACCTACGTCCCTCGCCAGGAGTTAAGTTGTAGATATCGTACTACTAGATTTCGCCACTCGGAGAAGTATAATTCCAAAAAGATGTCTTAAGATGAACAAAAGTACAAACTCTCCGTAAGTACTGAAGTTTCATATGATTTGTTTACTAAAAATATAACTCCATAACCAAACTCACCGAATGATTATAGAGTTTCGAAATTGCAGTGTTCGTGGTCCGCAGCTTGAATATATAATTAGAACTGATCTCGCCGATCAATTCTAATCACATTAAGATGATAAGTGAAAAGGATGGAAAAGAAACCAGTAGAGCTAGAACTCTTCCCGAACTAAAAGACTTAGATAAATATACTATTCATTATCTCAGTAGTAATGGGAAACATTATAGAAACAGAGTACAAAAGTTTAAATCGGGAGGGAGAAGAAACTCCCTAAGAATGCTCTGCTCCTAAGTTCCTGGACTGCACTGCTCAACATCGTCTCTCCCTGGGTAAGTGTATGAATGCCTCCGTCAATCAATCTCACCTTTTAAAAAAATTCTGCTTGTTCTTCTTAAGTACTCTCTGTCTTTCATTGCATGTCACCGCCACATCCTCCACCGACTTCAAAATTTCTTTACCCACGCACTGCAAAATATGCGTTTTCTCACGACTGGCACGTCGCACAATCTTTTCTTAGGTAACTAACTTCGTTCACATTAGTTGTAAGTATCTAGATGTTTCCCCATCTCTTGAATGAACCCGCACACGTTATAAATATATTAAATCAATTAAAACTCAAATGAAAAAAAACAATTGTCAAAAAGTTAACTTAAGTTAAATAGAAAATATCGTTGATGATAAATATTATTTACTTTAATATTATTATGGTAATAAATTATTAAAAGTTATTTATTAAATTATGTTAATAAAATAATTACTAAGTTATTAATTTTATTATTTTTAACTAAATTATTAAAATTGACAACATGTATAAATAAATAATTAGGTTAATACTTATGATTTAATTATTTAATTATTACTATTAAAGAAATTAATTTGTTAGATTAATTAGTTAATTAGTATTAATTAAGTAATTAGAATTAAAACATAAGTTCTAAATAAATTTAAGTTAATAAATAAATTTTATAGTTTATTTATAATTATTTTTTTAATTATAAATTCACACTATTAATAGTAAACTATTAAATTATCACTACTTATTATTAATTTAGTTTTTATATTTTAATTAATGATTTATTAATTTTGTTAATATTTTAAATTAATATCTTTTATAAATTATTTTATATTTATTTGACTTAATAATTTAACTTTTATGAAAAGTTAAACTCACTTTAACTTTATTAAAAAGTTATCTTTAATTTAACTTAACTACACTTTACCTTTTTCTTTTCTTCTTTCTCTTTTTACTTTACTTTTTTTTTCTATTACATATACTATTAATATTATTATCTTATCTTATTATATTTTTATTTTTTTTTGTGTTTCCTCTTCCTCCTCCCCCAAATCAGCACACAGGGTAGGGGGAGGGTTTTGAGGATTTTTTTCAGCGCTATGCAGATCTTCTCTTCACGACGTAAGGGTGACGGCTCTCCTCTGCACCTAGCAGCATAGTGCATCGGTCTTCTCCTGCTCACGGTGGTAGCGGCTCGACTCCTCCCTCATAAAACACGCAGCAGAGCCCTCCTCTCCATCCATGGCGTCTCTCCCTCTTCCTAGCGCGACACACTCCTCCATCTGCATAGCGCTGCAACCTCATCTATCTTCAACAATGGTGAAGTGGTTCTGTAAAGGCTTCAGCTGGGACATAACCCTCCGTGTATGGGTTCAGATCTACTCGCAGCATGTGGCAGCTTCAGCAAACCCTCACAACTCCATCAGCGACAATGGATAGCAGGTTGGTCTACGGGTTTTCCCGGTCCAGCTCCAACGGCATTGGCAGACTCTTCCTTCTCCAACAGTGGTGGCGGATTCGAACCAGCAGGGACCTCCTCTGGTTGCAACACATCACCAGTAGATGGTGCGGCTCTCTTCAGTAGTTGATTTCCCTGGCTCCAGCAAAGAGGACTTTCTCGAAGCAGCTTTTCCAACGGCATGTACGGGCTTGGGGTGTGCTGGGGATTTGGAAGCGTGGAAGGAGGCAGAAAAAAAACTGGGGCATGTTTATTTCTGATGTGTTAACTGTCCTCCGTTGGGAAGAAGAATCGGTGGCAGGAAAACAGAGTGGAACTGTGAGAGTAGGAAAAACAGCGCGGGGTAGAGAGAAGGGTAACGATGAGATGCAGCTACTGGTTGAGGCGGGAAGCTACTGGTTGAGGGTGGCTGTTATCGGTACCTAGGCAGCTGTATCGGTGAGGAAAAGAGTATCGGAGAGAAGGAGCTACCGGTGAGAAGGAGCTACCGGTGAGAAAGAGCTACTGATGCATCGGTAGCTGAAAGGTAGGAGAGGATCAGTGACATGGGGGTTTTAAAAAAAACAAAGGCAGTATTGGTGAGGTTGGAAATTCCACGCGAGGATCACCGATACACTAAAAAAAATGTGCAGCCACGCGGGGTCACTGATAGATAAAAAAAGGGCTACCGGTAGGCAGAAGGGTAATAGTGAGGATTAAGGTGAAAGAAGTCCACCGATAAGGAAGAGTCACCATTACGCAACATTGAACTTTTAAAAATAACACACAAATAAAACATAAAATTAAAACAAAAATAAACTAAATTAAAAAAACTTAAAATAATTAATTAAAATAATGCTAAATACCATGAATTCAAAACAGAATTTTAAGTTAACCATTAAAACATTAAAATAATTAATTGACAACACTTATTTTATTAACTCAATAATTAATAAACTAAGATTAAAAAAACTTAAATTAAAATAATTATATAAATTAATTAAAGAGTAGTAGCGAATAAAATAGAAGAGCATCGGTGACTTGCGTTACCGAAAACACTTATCTACCTCACCAGTAGACTAAAATAATTATAAAATGAATTAAAATTCAATCTATATACATAAAATAATATAATTAATGTTTAAACACTAATAATTAATTATTTAATTAACCACTTGAACTAATAAAATTAAGGGCGAACCAATTTAATTAATTTAAAAACACAAATTATTTACTTAAATGACTAGCAGGTGATTAAACACATAAAATAATAAAATTAACCTATTTTAACATAACTTAATTGAAAGAATAATTAATAAAATAAAGTCTAAATTAATTAATTAGAATTATGTTTATTAAATGATTGTTTTAATAGATATTGACTATTATAAAGTTAAGCAGAATTAAATTAACCTAACTAAAAACTCACAGTTTCTTATAAAATTAAAGCGCTTACTGATAGAAATGAGTATTAGTGGCAAGGGTCACCGATAAAGGTAGAGTCACCGATAGAGGCAGAGTCACCGATAGAGGCAGAGTCACAGATAGAGTGTACCGGTAACCTGCTATCGGTAGCTAAGCTACCGGTAGTCTGGAAAGCCGAGCTAAGTTGTAGATAACTTTAAAAATTAATAGTAAATTAATTATAAAACTCAATGATTAATAATAATGACAAGTTAAATAAAATAAACAAATAAGGATTTAACTAAACAAATTGAAAATTAGTTTTATTAAAAACACATAAAGAATAAATCAATTATTTTAAGGTCCAAAATTACATAAAATGTTATAAAAAGTGAATAATTGACAAATTTATTTATAAAAATACAAAAGTGCATTTATTTATTAAAAAGTGTTAAAATAATTAAATAAATTGTATAAAATGTAATAAAAAGATGTGGAAAACTGCGTAAAAATAAGGCCACATCAAATTCCCCCACACTTAAACATTGTTTGTCCTCAAACAATCCCATGTTTTATCATCTTTGAAAAAAAAGTGAATTATACAAATCAGCTATGTTCAGAGAAGATTCAACAGAGGACTCAAAAAGTGTGCTTAGGCTGTTGAAAACATAGCCTCAAATAATGTCTCGCCTAGAACAACTACTCAAAGGAAAATCAAGTAAACCATGAATCATCCATAAATGAAGGTGTCCTGTTTCATATATGACTCTTCCCAATGAATTACTTCAATTCAAGATCAATTTCTAAATTAAAGAGTGATAATAGGATAAAAAAAATGTGGAATTAAAATCATAATAAAAGGAACATTGTACTTTGACTCTTCACCTTGGTACCAGAAAATACATAAAAATATATAATTTTTTTTTGAAATCACTTTATTGATACAACCCAAATGACTCCCATATAAACCAGTTGTCCCATTCTTCATCTAGAGTTCATCATTCCCCTCACCTTAATGAATTCATTTTTGACCCTAGTCACTTTATTTATTTTTCCCAAGCCATGTAATTTGTGCCAAGCACTGTGCAATGCACTTATTAAAGGTTTATAGAGGGATTATTGTAAACAGAAACACACCCAGTATCTAAGGTCTCAGAGATTCACCATGGGATCCCAGATGCCCAGTATTACTCCAGTTACAAAGGATTTATATAAAAACCATTTACATTGACTCAATAAAAATGATCATTTTTATAAATTAAAAGAATGAAAAGGCTCCTCAGATAAAATTCAAACATCCAGTACCTAAAATTATGATCTTAAATACACTAAAAGGTTTCCCATATCACTCTCAAAAAAAGTTCCTAACCAAAATTCATTAAACCACTAAACAGTTCCACTCATCAATCATCCACTAACACTCATTTCAGACTCAATGCAAGACTCAACTTCCAATCAAGCACCATCCTAAGGCAAGACTCATTTGAGTGCAGTGTAAAGTCTAAAATTGTGAAGAACTTTTGAAAAAATTTGACTATTGTTTTGACAAAAAGATTAAAATAAGTGGGAATTGATGAGAATTACAATTAATCACAGTTTAGAATAGTCAAGAATGGACCCCTCCCCCACACTTAAGACCCAACTTTTTCCCCAAAGTTGACTTCTAAATATGGAGAGGAACAGTTAGTCAATTAAGGTTCAAAACAGGTTTTCAATTTAGTAGATTAATGACATGTATAAAGGGTCCCAATGAAGTTCAAAATTTTAGTTTTCCATAATGAATAAATAATCAGAAGGTTCATTGAAAAGTACATGAATTATCATTTATTTCCAGTGAATATTTTCATATTAAAGTTCAAACAATTTCACGTAACTCTTGTGGGTGAACAACAACAAGGTTGTAGCAAGTTAACAGATTGGGTTCAAATGGGTTTTAAATAAAGCAGAATGATACATGCTACACAACCATTAGCCAAAACAATTTCAATGAAACTAAATTTACACTCTGCATGTACCCCCCCCCCCCCCCCCACACACACACTTAAATTCAAGCAGTGGAAAGATTTTATCAATGAGCTACAGATTCTAAACATGAGGTACAAGCAGATTTTTTCCTCCCTCTAATAGAGTGACATGCAGCAGAATTTTTATAATATAAGAATAATTTTAAGCAAAAATAGATTTTTTTTTCAATATATGGAACATATTATCAGCAAAGTATTAAGGAGAAAAAAGAAGAAACAGAATTTAACAGTAAGGTACTTCCCTGACTAGATTTCCATTACTCCTTCAGCAAGGGAATTCTACTCCCTTTATTGACCCAAGTAGCAGCATCCTAAAAACACCGAGCATGAGAACCAAGAATATATTACTATCATAGTCAGTACAAACAGAAGGCATCAAAGCAGAACTTTATCCAAAGTAAAACAAGAACTGAAATAAAAGTAACCCCAAAAGAAAGAACATGGGTTGACTCCCATGAAGCACTGAATTTTAAGTCTTCAGTTAGACTTTATTGAATCACAATTCCTTATTTATTAACAGAACTAAAACCATGGGTTTCCTCCCATGCAGCGCTAGGTTTATAGTCCCCAGCCAGACTTCATTCAAGAACAGTTTTCAAGAACAGTGAAGGCAGCCAAACCCTATGGCTGCCCCTCAAAATAAAGTTTCAGTCTTTTCCCATTGACCAACATGGGTTTATTCTCTTCACCTACAATTTCCACAGCTCCATTATTCAGCACTCTTACTACAGTAAATGGTCCAGACCACTTGGACTTCAGCTTCCCAGGAAAAAGTTTAAGTCTAGAATTAAAGAGAAGGACCTTCTGTCCAGGTTTGAACTCCTTGTTTTGAATGATAGAATCGTGAAAGATCTTAGTCCTCTCTTTATAAATTCTTGAATTATCATAACTCTCTCTCCTAATCTCATCAAGTTCACTCAACTCAAGCAATCTCCTCTCACCAGCACTCTTAAAGTCAAAGTTCAGAGCCTTAACTGCCCAATATGACTTATGTTGAAACTCCACAGGTAAATGATAGAATTTCCCATACAACAGCCTGTCAGGAGACATACCTATTGGGGTCTTGAAAGCAGTTTTGTAAGCCCATAATGCTTCATCAAGTTTGAGTGACCAGTCTTTCCTAGAGTTTGACATAGTTTTCTCAAGAATTTGTTTTAGTTCTCTGTTTGAAATTTCCACTTGTCCACTGGACTGTGGGTGATAAGGAGTTCTAGTTTTGTGAACACAACCATATTTTTCCATCAAAGATTTAAATTTATAATTCTTAAAATGTGTTACATTATCAGCAATAAAATATCTTGGGACTCCAAATCTTGTAAAAATATTTTTTTTCACAAATTTTATCACACTATTTTCTTGATTGTTGGGAAGAGCTACTGCTTCAACCCACTTTGACACATAATCTACAGAAACTAAGATATACTCATTCCCATGAGATGGTGGAAATGGACCCATGAAATCTAAACCCCATACATCAAAGATTTCAACCTCCAAAATACCCTTCTGGGGTAACTCTTGTTTCCTACCCACATTACCCAGTTTCTGACACCTATCACAACCATCCACAAAGCTCCAAGAATCCTTAAAGAGTGTAGGCCAATAAAAACCAGACTGCATGACTTCTTGAGCAGTCCTCTCACCCCCATGGTGACCTCCCCAAGGTGAAGAGTGACAACTTTCAAGAATAGACAACATCTCTTCCTCAGGTACACATCTCCTAAGAATACCATCCGTACACCTCCTAAACAGCAAGGGATCATCCCACAGATAATATTTATGTTCAGAAATGAATTTCTTTCTTTGATTGTTAGACAGATTTTTGGGAATGACACCTACTGCTAAGAAGTTGGCAAAATCTGAAAACCAAGTTGATTGCCTGACTGAGACAGTGAGCAGTTTTTCATCAGGGAAGGAATAGTTAATCTCCCTAGGATTTTCAGATTCAAGTTGAGTAATAGGAAGCCAAGATAAATGATCAGCAACTAAGTTTTCAGCTCCCTGCTTATCCCTAATCTCTAAGTCAAACTCTTGTAACAATAAGATCCATCTAATCCGCCTGGGTTTAGTTTCTTTTTTAGACAGCATGTATTTTAAATCAGAATGATCAGTGAAAATTATGACTTTTGAACCTAATAAGTACTGTCTAAACTTTTCCAGAGCAAAAACAACAGCTAACAACTCTTTTTCAGTGTTGGTATAATTCTTTTGAGCATCATCTAGCAGTCTACTAGCATAGTATACCACATGCAATTTCCTATCTCTCCTCTGTCCAAGGACAGCACCTACAGCCATGTCACTAGCATCACACATAAGTTCAAACAATAGTTTCCAATCAGGTGCAGTGATGATAGGTGATGTAGTGAGTTTCTCCTTAAGGAGATTAAATGATTTCAAGCATTTTTCATTAAAATTGAAAGGTGCATCCTTTACCAGAAAAGAGCACAAAGGCTTAGTGATTTTAGAAAAATCTTTTATGAATCTCCGGTAAAAATCGGCATGCCCTAGAAAACTTCTAACACCCTTAACATTAACAGGAGGCAGAAGTTTTTGAATAACCTCAATCTTAGCAGTATCAACTTCTAAACCTCTCTTAGAAACCTTATGACCTAGCACAATACCTTCAGTAACCATGAATTGGCATTTCTCCCAATTAAGAACAAGGTTGGTTTCAATGCATCTCTCTAAGACTAACTCAAGATTTCTTAAGCAAGTATCAAAAGTATTCCCCACTACAGAATTGTCATCCATGAAAACTTCAATGATTCTCTCGATCATATCAGAAAATATAGCCATCATACACCTTTGAAAGGTGGCTGGAGCTCCACACAACCCAAAGGGCATCCGCCGGTAGGCAAATGTTCCAAAGGGGCATGTGAAAGTAGTCTTCTTCTGATCCTCTGGATCAACAGGAATCTGGTTGTAACCAGAATACCCATCCAGAAAACAGAAAAATTCATTTCCAGCAAGCCTCTCAAGCATTTGATCAAGGAAGGGCATAGGAAAATGGTCGTTCCTAGTGGCTGCATTAAGCTTCCTATAATCAATAAAGACTCTCCATTTTGTGGCTTTCCTAACTTGGACTTCTTCATTTTTTTCATTCTTTACTACTGTGAAACCTCCCTTCTTGGGGACAACCTAGACGGGGCTGACTATATGAGATGGGATATATCATTCCAGTATCTAACAACTTGATTACTTCCTCTCTCACAACTTCTTTCATGTTAGGATTTAATCTTCTTTGACATTCTACCCTAGGCTTATGATCAGGTTCCATAGGAATTTTGTGCATACAGAATGAAGGACTAATTCCCTTGATATCAGCTATCATCCAGCCTATGGGAGATTTAAACTTTTTCAAAACATTCAACAGTTTTTCTTCTTGGTTTGCATTTAGTTCAGAAGAGATTATTACAGGCAAAGTAGAGTTCTCACCTTAAAATGAATATTTAAGATGGGCAGGGATGGGCTTCAGTTCAAGATCAGGTGGTACTACACTCGAAGGATGACTCTTAGGCCTGGGAGGTCTAAGATGTTCAACTTATTTCTTGTAAGGAGTATTAAAAGATGAAAGATTTTCAATTACAAGTTCAGATTCAGAGATAATGGTGCTCCTGTCCAAGGTAGGCAGTACACTAGCCAGATTTTCCAGATCAGATTTCAGCAGGTTAATCAAAGAAGAATCATCAATTTGTCTTAACAGTTCTCTTTCAGTATCATCAAAGTGCTCAGCAAGGTCGGTGTTAACAGAAACACCCTCAATTTCATTCAGAAAGTTCCTAAGATCAGAAACAGAAGACTCTCCTACAGCATAAACTGGACAGATGTCCAGTTCTAGAAGATTTTCTTGATTGGCTGTTACAATAGAATTTTCAGCTTCTAGAACAGATTCACAAAGATTATCAGCTTCACTAATGCTTCCTTCAACAGAGGAATGATTTTCAGATTTTTCAATGAGTTCAAGTTGATTCATATAAGAATATTCAGCTTCAAGAGACTCAATTTTTGAACAGTTTTTAGAGTAAGTTGGTTCCCTAATATTTTTAAAAACATTGAACTCTTCTTCTTGTTCACCAATTTTGAAGATCAGTTGGCCCTTAGACACATCAATGACAGCTCCACCTGTGGCCAAGAAGGGCCTACCCAAGATGATAGGTACCATTTGATCACACTCCATATCTAGAACAAGAAAGTCAGTATGCATGAATAACTTCCCAACTCCAACTAATAAGTCATCTACTCGACCCATAGGATGAGTGAATGATCTATCAGCTAACTATAGTATGACTGTGGTGGGTTGAAGATCACCCAACCTCAACTGTCGAAACAGTGAGTATGGGAGAAGATTAATACTGGCACCTAAATCACACAAACAGTTCAGCAGACCATAATTTCCTAGAGTACAGGGGATGACAAAGCTACCTGGGTCTTTCAATTTTGGTGGGATTTCCTTTTGAAGCACAACACTGCACTCCTCAGTGAGGCTGTAAGTAGCAAATTCTTCAAGGGTCTTTCTATTTGAAACAATTTTCTTTAAGGATTTCAGATAGGAAGGGATTTGAATTAAGGCTTGGATAAAAGGGATGTTCACTTGAAGCTTAGAATGAAGACCAAGGAACTGAAGAAGTTCAGCCCTGGTATTACTTTGAGGTTTCAGTTTTTCAGGGAAAGGGATGGGTGGGGAAAATTTTTTCAGAACAGTAGGCATGTCCCTCACCTCTTCAACAACTTTTTCTTTTCCTTTATTTTTTTTGATTTTTTGAACAAGTTTTATCTTGATTTTCAGGTGACAGGTTCAGATTCTCATCATTTTCAACATCTTTATGTGAATTTCTAGATTGTGAACAAAGGAGATTTTCATTTGCAGATTCAAACAGTTTCTCATTTTGGGCAGTTTTTACAGTTTTTTCAGCAACATTTTGAGTATTCAGCCCACTCCTAGTTACAACAGCCATGATATTCTCCCTAGGATTAAGTTCAGTGGTACTTGGAAGTCTACCTTTATCCCTAGAAGTCAGATCTCTAGCTAATTGTCCTAGCTGTGTTTCCATATTCTGCATTCTCACATCAGTTTGCATCTTGTCTGACTTATATTGACTTTTCTGTTTATTAAGTTGAGTCATGTACCTTTCCTCTTGTGAGTTTATTTTATTCAAGATCTGATCCAATTTAGATGAAATTTGATTATCATTACTTCCTTGAACATTTGAAGACTCTCCCCTTTGTTGATTTTGAAAGTTCGGTCTTGGTTGGTTCTGATAATTAGGGGCAGTTGGTTGCTTAATGACTCCTTGATCTTTCTATGACAAATATGGATGGTTCCTATAGCCTTGATTGTAATTATTAGAAAATGGATCTTCTTTTTGAGGCATCCTAGGACCGTAATTGACAAAGTTTAAATTTTCAGGTTGTCGGGCAGATAGAACAACATTAGGACAAAAACATTCAGAGTGCCCAAACATACCACATTGAGTGCATTGTTGCCTAAGAGATTGATACTGATTCTGGTTTTCAACTTGGTTAACATATTGTTCTGAATTCTGGTTCATTAATGTTTGATGTTGGTTAGGGATTTCAGCTAGTTGAGCTTGAGTTTCATTCATTGAACCAGTATTTGAATTGACAGTTCTATTAACTCTTTTTCATATTGAATTCTTATGTTGAGAATTAAGGGCCAGATTATTGAAAATTTGGCTCAAATCTTCATCAGTTTTATCATTGTAATTACCCCCAGCAGCTTGATCCACTAAATTCTGACCAGAGGAGGAAAGCCCTTCATAGAAGGTGTCCACAAGGAGATGTGAAGGGAGTTGATGATGAGGACACTGACTAAGAAGATCCCTAAATCTATCCCAAGCTTCATGGAAAGCCTCTCAATCCTCTTGATAAAAACTAGTGATTTTAGTTCTAAGTTCTCCTTTTAATCTTTGGGGATAAAATTTCATAATAAAAGAGTTATACACTTGATCCAAATTCTCAAAAATGTTTTCATATAGACTTAAAAACCAGTTTCTCGCATTCCCTTTAAGGAAAAGGGAAAAACTCTCATCCTTAGTTCATTTTCAATGAGTCCTAAAAGTGGAAGTTGATGCACAGTGTTATAGAAGTCTCTAATGAAGGCTAAAGAGTCCTCATTAGAGAGTCCATTGAAAGTAGGCAGCAGTGAAATGTGTGATTGCTTTAGTTCATAGTTTCTGGCTCTAGGAATTAATCTAATAGATGATGGGTTGCTTGATACTTGAGGAAGTTGAAACTCCCTAATCCTAGGCCTTTAATGTTCATCTAAGAGTTCTGGATAGTTATTTCGAAAGTTATCATTCTTAGGGATTCTATTTTCTTGATTTTCCATTTCAATTTTGTTTTTTCATCTTAGAGCAGCTAAGTGTTTATCGAGTTCAGGGTTTAGAGGTTCTAATATAACAACAGATGTTCTTGTGCTCATACAAATAGTTGTAGACAGTTTCTAACCGTAACAACTCAGAATGAAAAGTAACAGTTTTTTTACAGTTTTCAAAATTTTCAATTTTTTTCAATTTTTTATATGTGTTTTTTTAGAGTTTTTTTAGCAATGGATCGTGCCTTCCCTGAAAACGGTGCCAAAAACATGACCTAAACCGTCATTGAAGTCGTTCAAAGTTTAAAATTTATATTCCTACTCACTACTGTATATGTGGAAAGCAGGGTCGAACCCACAGGAAAGGTAAAATTTTCCACTACTAAACTAAAAACTTGGAAAGCTCCACTGTTGTCAGCAGCGGAGTGTTTTTCTTTTCTAATTTTCACTTTTTAAATTTTTATATCTTTTAATTTACTTATGGTTTTGTGTACTGTGAAACTTCACTTTTATAGTAAAATTGTTTGAACAATACTAAAATAAAGTACAGCTGGGAGCAAGGTGCAACAACAGATAAAAAATGATGATAAAAGACAACAGTAAAGAATGCTCGGGTTCATTCTATTCTACTGGCTTGAATTGATTCTTCTTTTCATGTAAAGTACTACTTCATACCACTGGATTAAAGAGACTACCTACGTCCCTCGCCAGGAGTTAAGTCGTAGATATCGTACTACTAGATTTTGCCACTCCGAGAAGTACAATTCCAGAAAGATGTCTTAAGATGAACAACAGTACAAATTCGCCGCAGGTACTGAAGTTTCATATGATTTGTTTACTAAAAATATAACTCCATAACCAAACTCGCCGAATGATTATAGAGTTTTGAAATTGCAGTCTTCGTGGTCCGCAGATTGGATATATAATTAGAACTGATCTCGCCGATCAATTCTAATCACATTAAGATGATAAGTGAAAAGGATGAAAATGAAACCAGTAGAGATAGAACTCTTCCTGAACTAAAAGTCTTAGCTAAATATACTATTTATTATCTCAGCATTAATGGGAAACATTATAGAAACAGAGTACAAAAGTTTAAATCGGGAGGGAGAAGAAACTCCATAAGAATGCTCTGCTCCTAAGTTCCTGGACTGCACTGCTCAGCATCGTCTCTCCCTGGCTAAGTGTATGAATGCCTCCGTTAATCAATCTCACCTTTTAAAAAATGCTGCTTGTTCTGCTTAAGTACTCTCTTTCTTTCATTGCATGTCATCGCCACATCTTCCACCGACTTCAAATGTTCTTTACCCACGCACTGCAAAATGTGCATTTTTTCGCGACCGGCACGTCGCACAATCTTTTCTCACGTAACTAACTTCATTCATGTTAGTTGTAAGTATCTAGACATTTCCCCATCTCTTGAATGAACCTGGACATGTTATAAATATATTAAATCAATTAAAACTCAAAAGAAAAAAAAATTGTTAAAAAGTTAACTTAAGTTAAATAGAAAATATCGTTGATGATAAATATTATTTACTTTAATATTATTATGGTAATAAATTAATAATAAGTTATTTATTTAATTAAATTAATAAAATAATTACTAAGTTATTAATTTTATTATTTTTAACTAAATTATTAAAATTGACAACATGTATAAATAAATAATTAGGTTAATACTTAAGATTTAATAATTTAATTATTACTATCAAAGAAATTAATTTGTTAGATTAATTAGTTAATTAGTATTAATTAAGTAATTAGAATTAAAACGTAAGTTCTAAATAAATTTAAGTTAATAAGTAAATTTTATAGTTTATTTATAATTATTTTTTTAATTATAAATTCACACTATTAATAGTAAACTATTAAATTATCACTACTTATTATTAATTTAGTATTTATATTTTAATTAATGATTTATTAATTAGTTAATATTTTAAATTAATATATTTTATAAATTATTTTATATTTATTTGAATTAATAATTTAACTTTTATGAAAAGTTAAACTCACTTTATCTTTATTAAAAAGTTATCTTTAATTTAACTTAACTACACCTTACCTTTTTATTTTCTTCTTTATCTTTTTACTTTACTTTTTTCTATTACATATACTATTATTATTATTATCTTATCTTATTATATTTTTATTTTTTTTGTGTTGCCTCTTCATCCTCCCCCAAATCAGCGCACATGGTAGGGGGAGGGTTTTAAGGATTTTTTTTGGCGCTAGGCAGATCTTCTCTTCACGACGCAAGGGTGACGACTCTCCTCTGCACCTAACAGCATAGTGCATCGGTCTTCTCCTGCTCACGGTGGTAGCGGCTCAACTCCTCCCTCATCAAACCTGCAGCGGAGCCCTCCTCTCCATCCATGGCGTCTCTCCCTCTTCCTAGCGTGACACACTCCTCCATCTGCATAGCGCTGCAGCCTCACCTATCTTCAACCATGGTGAATTAGTTCTGTAAAGACTTCAGCTGGGACATAACCCTCCGTGTATGGGTTCAGATCTACTCGCAGCATGTGGCAGCTTCAGCAAACCCTCACAACTCCATCAGCGACAATGGACAGCAGGTCGGTCTCCGGGTTTTCCCGGTCCAGCTCCAGCAGCATTGGCAGACTCTTCCTTCTCCAGCAGTGGTGGCGGCTTCGAACCAGCAGGGACCTCCTCTGCTTTCAACGCATCACCAGTAGATGGTGCGGCACTCTTCAGCAGCAGATTTCCCTGGCTCCAGCAAAGCGGACTTCCTCGAAGTAGCCGGTCCGACGGCATGTACGGGCTTGGGGTGTGCTGGGGATTTGGAAGCGTGGAAGGAGGTAGAAAAAAAACTGGGGCATGTTTATTTCTGATGCATTAACTGTCCTCCGTTGGGAAGAAGAATCGGTGGTAGGAAAACAGAGTGGAACTGTGAGACTAGGAAAAACAGCGCGGGGTAGAGAGAAGGGTAATGGTGAGATGCAACTACAGGTTGAGGCGGGCAGCTACTGGTTGAGGGCGGATGTTATCGGTACCTAGGCAGCTGTATCGGTGAGGAAAAGAGTATCAGTGAGATGGAGCTACTGGTGAGAAGGAGCTACCGGTGAGAAGGAGCTACCGATGCATCGGTAGCTGAAAGGCAGGAGAGGATCATTGACTTGGGGGTTTAAAAAAAAACAAAGGCAGTATTGGTGAGGTTGGAAATTCCACCCGAGGATCACCAATACACTAAAAAAAATGTGCAGCCACGCGGGGTCACCAATAGATAAAAAAAGGGCTACCGGTAGGCAGCAGGGTAACAGTGAGGATTAAGGTGAAAGAAGTCCACTGATAGAGAAGAGTCACCATTACACAACATTGAACTTTTAAAAATAGCACACCAATAAAACATAAAATAAAAACTAAAATAAACTAAATAAAAAAAACTTAAAATAATTAATTAAAATAATGCTAAATACCATGAATTCAAAACAGAATTTTATGTTAACCATTAAAACATTAAAATAATTAATTGACAACACTTAATTTATTATCTCAATAATTAATAACCTATGATTAAAAAAAACTTAAATTAAAATAACTATATAAATTAATTAAAGAGTAGTAGAGAATAAAATAGAAGAGCATCAGTGACTTGGGTCACCACAAACACTTATCTACCTCACCGGTAGACTAAAACAATTATAAAATGAATTAAAATTCAATCTGCATACATAAAATAATATAATTAATGTTTAAACACTATTAATTAAATATTTAATTAACTACTTGAACTAATAAAATTAAGGGTGAACCAATTTAATTAATTTAAAAACACAAATATTTTACTTAAATGAATAGCAGGTGATTAAACACATAAAATAATAATATTAACAATTTTAACATAACTTAATTGAAAGAATAATTAATAAAATAAACTCTAAATTAATTAATTAGAATTATGTTGATTAAATGATTGTTTTAATAGATATTGACTATTATAAAGTTAAGCAGAATTAAATTAACCTAACTAAAAACTCACCTTTTCTTATAAAATTAAAGCGCTTACTGATAGAAATGAGTATTGGTGGCAAGGGTCACCAATAGAGGCAGAGTCACCGATAGAGGCAGAGTCACCGATAGAGGCAGATTCACCGATAGAGTGTACCGGTAACCTGCTATCGGTAGCTAAGCTACCGGTAGTCTGGAAAGCCGAGCTAAGTTGTAGATAACTTTAAAAATTAAAAGTAAATTAATTAGAAAACTCAATTATTAATAATAATGATAAGTTAAATAAAATAAAAAAATAAGGATTTAACTAAACAAATTGAAAATTAGTTTTATTAAAAACACATAAAGAATAAATCAATTATTTTAAGGTCCAAAATTACATAAAATGTTATAAAAAGTGAATAATTGAAAAATTTATTTATAAAAATACAAAAGTGAATTTTTTTATTAAAAAGTGTTAAAATAATTAAATAAATTGTATAAAATATAATAAAAAGATGTGGCAAACTGGGTAAAAATAAGGCCACATCAATAACATTAATTTCCTTATTTTAATAGTTTTTCTGCTTCTTGGTAGGTTATCAATGGTATGGGTTTATTCTTGTACACAAACTAAAAATCAGTATGAAAAACAACTTATTTAGCTCTATAATCTATCTTATCATGATAAACAGAAAGCCAGTCTATCCCCGAAATAATACGAAACTCAAATAGAAGAAAAACTAAAAGATTCATAGGTAAAATCCTTCCATAGATGAAGATAGGTAGATTATTAAAATTTATTTTTACCACAATATTTCCTCTATGTGTCATTACCATAAGTTCTAGATTCATTTCTCATGGTTGAATTTACAATTTGGATGAATTTTTTTGAGAAATGAAAGAATTTCTAGGCCCTGTATCAAACAATACTTTAGCCAAATCAGAGTAAACAAATAATGTACCTGAAATCACTTCATTTGACGGATCAACAACTGTTGAAGTTGTCATAAAACATTTTTCCACACCCATCTGCTTCCAATCTTTCTAATCTTTTACCTGAGTGACTAGCTTTAGACCAAAATTAGCATAATGACCCAATTCCTTATAGTTAAGGAATCTCACCACCGACTTCTCATTACTTTTTGGATCACAATCCATGCATTCACAAGAAATGTGACCAAACATTCCACCTCAGTAGCACTTCACAGAAATCACAAGACATTCTCCATGATTTTTTACCACACTTTTCTCAAGAAATCAAATTCATTTTCTTATATCCATACTTATTTGATGAGTTCTTCCCCATTTCCTACCAACCTAACCACTTCTTATTATTTTCATCACGAGGCACATACATGTGGGTAAACTCCATATTAACTTTTTAATCACACTGAACAAGTTTCTCATAGCTTTTAAAATCTCATTATGCCAAATACCTTCTTAGAAAATGTTTCAAACCAGAGAAAAATCTATTAATTTTACTATAAATGTTCTAAGTAAAATCTAGTACGTACCTGGAAAGTCTTGTAAAATTGTATTCATATGAATACACATATTCATGATCTTTCTACCTCAATTACAATAATTTTATCTCCATTCTGATTCAATCAATTTTATGAAAATATTTTTCCAGAAAAAATATTCTTAAAATCTTCCCATTCCAGACAATCAAGACCATCTTCTTCTCTCGTATTCTTAACTAGAGACCACCACTGATTGACTTCAAATTCAAAATAATAAATGGATTGTATTACCTTTTGGCATTCTGAACATCACATTACATCAAATATATTTTCAATAGCATTGATCTATCCCTTATATATCATTCGATCTACAGTCCCACTGAATGCTGGATGATGCTGCCTCATGAAATGCTCCACAAAAGACATGTTCCTCATGGTAGATCAGAATCATCTCTATCATGGATACCACCACCATTTATCATTTCTGTTAACTGTGCCACTGCTATCACAAACTTCTCGGTTCTGATTCCCACCATTCCAGGATGAAAATCCAGACATGTATCAGTCTCTTGGCGCCTTCTTACATCAGCTTCCCTGTTTCTTCTATAGAATGACATTCCTAACAGCCATATCTTAGTTGAAGAAACATGGTAACCTTTAAATTCTATATCATTTTAAATTCACCATAATGTAAAAAATCACATAGGGTATACAATTACCATCATTCTAACCCCTAAATTTATCTAAACAATCCTTTGATACCAACTAGCATGACCCTACCGTAAAACATTACATAATATTGAATTTTATTCAAGCAAACACATTTATTAAACAATGAGGATATTTTTGGATTTATAGTTTTATAGATTTATAATATATTACATACATAACATACCACATTCATAAAAATATGATACTATTAAAAACAATATCCATTTTTTTCAAAGTATAAAACATTAAAACATAAAACATGATTTCTTTGACAAATCTTAATAACATTCATCATGACTCTCCTATTACTCATTCCCATCCTTATATCCTATAAAAAACATTTAAAAAATGTGGGATTATTATAAAACTCAGTAAGGGATAAAAATAGAGAAATCATTAGTCAAGTCATAACATAAAAAACTAATAATTTCTGTATCATAAAGAAAAATCGAATGCATAGAATACTCATGCTGTTTCCATAGAAAATATTCACCTTATCATTGTTAAATTAACCCTTATACTAGGAATAACCACTTGGTAAACTTCCATCTTCGGAGTACCCAATGCATTGGAGATCTATAATGGGGCTCACCATTCATATCTTGAGCTAAAATGGGGCTCACCCTTCATATCTTGATCTATAATGGGATAAACCCAAAATATCATGAG
Source organism: Viscum album (assembly GCA_963277665.1). Classification (NCBI taxonomy): domain Eukaryota; kingdom Viridiplantae; phylum Streptophyta; class Magnoliopsida; order Santalales; family Viscaceae; genus Viscum; species Viscum album. The sequence continues at coordinate 1,145,014,993 of OY728142.1, read as the reverse complement.
CTATAATGGGGATCACACATCATATATTGATATATAATGGTCTCAACCAAACTGAAATAATTTCCATGGAAAATACCATGAATAAAACATTTCATAACTTGTATACACCCTTGATAAAACACATTCATAGTTTAAAATACCCTTTTCTCGTAAAAATCACTCATAGAACCTAAGCACTCCAAAAATTATAATGAAATATTATTATTAAAAAAACTATAAAAACAAATTAGGGAGACACTATGGTAATAAAACCTCATGAAATCAGAAGATTACACTTATTTCTTAAAAAAAGAGCAATCTCTTTGGATTTAATAAAGGAGACATTTTAAAGGATTTTTAGAGGGAGGTCCTTTACAAATACAATAACATTGAAGAGTGAATTGATTAAATGAATGAAATATGTATATATAATGTAAATACAGATAATACAATATTATATAATCAAATTAAATTTCACATATCATTTTATCATGATAAAAATCATTAAACATGAAGGTTAACCCAAAGAATGGAAATTGGGTTTAAAATTCACTTATGAAATTTCAGCATTATATCGGGTGTACATGGGAGGGATTAATGAGATAGAATGGGGTATCTCATGAAAAATATATAATATTTGTAGTATGGGGGAGGTGAAAAAACATACCCCATCCTTAGGGGATAAAAATAAAAGGACATGACATAGATAAGATTCTAGAATAAAAGTGAGAGAGAGAGAGAATCCCTTACCTCGGGTTCGACTTCCTTGAAATGTGTTTAAACCTACAATATAATGGTTCAAATAGTTTTATTATTATTTAAAAACATTTTAATGTTTATAACATCTTATATGATCACATTATAAAATCATTCCACCCATTCATTAATAATACTTTGTTATTTCCCTTGTTTCGAGTGTGTGCATTACAGGGTTTCCATGAGCGGTTTGTAATGGATTTTTATGTATATCATAAATGAAACTCCAAAAGTGGAATGAAATGGTATTTAAATTTTTACATAACCTTAATTATTCCAATTGTAATTTTTAATTCTGATGTGAGAAATGTTCATTAGTTAAAACATTAATTATGTAAGTTTAGATCATTTTAGTGGTTCTTTGATAATAATGACCTCATTTTGTTTTATAAATTAAAACCATGTGTAAAAAAGGATTCCAGAACCATGGATGAGACATAATACATATATTAAAACCTGGTTTGACCATGAAAATAGTTTCATGACCAGAATTTTTGTAATTAAAGCAAATTGAAATCACATTGTCCACGATGTCAGTAATTCGACACATCACGAACAATGTTTTTATTTTATGAATAAGTGGTGGAGGAGAAGAAGAATGGTGATGAATTTTCAATGACCCTGAGAAAATCCATAATATAAAATATTTAAGGATTTTTCATTCCTCTTGTATATGATTAGGGGAATAGACTATAATAAAAGAAAAGGAAAGGAATGGAAACGAAAACACCTAAAAAAGGAAGAGGATTTCTTGCCTCTTGATCTCTTCTCCTTGAGATCCTCATTAAGGACATTGATTTTGAGCTTTTGATTAGACCCACAGGTCTTGGATGAGGAGAATAAGATTGAGGAGGTAATTTGGAAGAAATTATACAATGTTCAAGGCTTGAGAGGTGTGGGAGGAAGAGGAGGGAATTGGTGGTATTTATAATGGTGGAGGGGAGAGTTTTCACATTATTTTAGTTATTATTTTATTATTCTCCCTCAAGACAAGAAATAGTGAGTCTTCAATGACTAAAAAAAGTAATAATGGAATTATATTTCGAGATAATGGTATTACATCAGAACCACATCATCGATGAAACCTCCATGATGCAGAAATTTATTTATTTATCAAATACAAAAAATTACCTATTCACCAAGAAATCAGGTATTTCAGAAAATTACTGAAAATTAACCACAACCATTCTTCAAAATGTAGAATCCAAAAATGAACTCCACTTTATCAAAATAATTTTATAAGTATGAGAAAATTAATTTTTAAATAAAATAAGTCTTTATTCAATAAATAACAATTTTAAAGCATTTATTTACTTATTTCGACGATATGGGTGTACAATACTTTTAATTAAATCTTATATATTAACTATCATAGGTAAGGTTACTATTAATAAAGGTATTTTACTATTCATAAGTGTAACATTACTAGTAATAATAGTAAATTACTATTCATTAGGTTCAGGTTACTACTCATATGTGTATATTACTATTCATAACGGTACATTACTATTCTTAAGGGTATGATACAATTAATATGTTTAAGTTACTTTTAATAAGGGTATGTTACTATTAAAAAAATTAATTTAGTCTTATTAGACTCTAAATAACATACAGATCACAATTGTAGAGGGCCATTTTTTGAAATTCAAAACGTATAAATGGGAAATTAAAGTTAGAGTTAATTATCTTATAAGTACCTGGGTTGTTATAGTTCCCCTCACCAGTATGTGAGTTATAAATACATGTAATTAAAGTGAATTACCTAGGAACATGGAGGTAGTTCAATATTTAACTAAGACATTATTGACCTAGGTAATACACATGTGTACATGGGTAATGTTACAAATCATTCCTAGACTGACATAATGAGTTTTCCCCTGGGTCATAAGATTATTTATTGTCCCCTAAATATATCATCTATTAGATAATGTCATCATCAAGTCAGTTATTTATTTATTTGTTTGCTTATATCATATGTATTATTTATTTTATTAACACAAGGAAAAGATCACATAAATAAATAAACTAATATTCCAAGATGGAATTTAAATAAATTTACTATGCATAAATGTTTTAACAGAACAATATTAAATCACTTAATTAAAATACACTTAATATTAACAACACATGTAAAAGATAAAACCAGAATTTTTTTACGAATAATTAAAAAATCCCTCAAGTAAATATTTATCTCTTAATCCTTTGATCATCTGAATTTAGAAGAACATAAATTTTAAGGGTCGGTTTAGACTCTTTTAGGGGAACATTTAATTATGAAGAAGTATTAGCTAATATAGTTTGTTAGCTTTACAAAATCCTTATTATTTTAATTTGTCTCTATCTATCCAATAAAAAATTAGAGGAAATTGTTGTGTAAATCAGAGTCATGGTTTCTAGATTTTGGAGTCTGCTCAATGGATCAATTAGCTTCAAGCCATCACTTGACCAGACCACCAATATAAATACATTCTAGTAATTTTCATATCCACCATTTTTATTATAATAATGGAACTATGGATCCTTGCCATTAAAATTTCAATTAAACTAGACCTCCCCATTTCAATTATGAGGGTTATTGAGACTTGATAAAATAGTGTTATATTTAATAATAATTGACTATTATTATTTATCACATAATTCATAATTAAAAAAATCACTGATAATATTATATTTTAAATTTTATAATAATGGAATTTTTCATCAACATTATCCCTACAATATATATTAGAGAAAGACACTCTTCCCATAGGAAGTAACTTCCAGGTGTAGTTTATACACCTTCATGTCGTGTTGTTCCATGAAAAAAATTCTTACCTGCTATAACCCTCATTAGCTGGTCTATTTTTAAATAAGGCAAGAAATGAAGGGTTTCTTTCCTATAAAAAGAACATGATAGATTCATACAATATCCAATGTTTGATTCTATCATCTATGCTGAGTATACACATGAAGTCTCATTAAAAAATGTATTCTTATAGCATGATAAAGTGTCTCTATGGTCTATATGAGGAGAGAGTCAGAAAATAATTATTTTAGATATTAAATCCACTGTTTTAGAGTAGACTTGGGGAGAGACCGCCAACTGGGCCTCACATAGTCAATCTCATTGGCTACATTTACCACCTATAGGTTTTGTGGTTTAAACTAATTGATAAACTATTAATTGATCTCATAATTGAATCTCCCCCTTGAAGATTATCTATTTTTTGTTAATTTTAATATGAACGACATCAAGAAGTCTCTCATAGGTCTATTTACACTTCTTGACCAATTATATATGGAGAAAAATCTTGAAAAGCCTTCTGTCCTTATATTGTAAAAATATGAAGTCTTTTTGAAGAGCTCTAAGACCAAGGATTCTTCACAATTACTTTTCAAGACGAGAAAGATCAAGGGGATGGAAAGGTAACATGGTGCTATCTATTTTGAATGTTATCAAAAGGTCCAATGGAAGATAAATTGTACCCATCCAAAGAAGAAATGGGGAGATTCTATTGTGTTAGTTATCAAGTTTAATTTATTTATCTCAAAAAATTGGGAATTATATATATCTTGTATTACTCGCATATATTATCAAATATATGAACCAAGTTCATTAATAAATATTAAACAAGGGGAGGTAAATATAAGATTAGTTAATAGAGCAAATCTAGCTTTTGTAACTATAGGTGACTACAACCTCATGTTACCAATTTGAATGATCTTAATTTTGAACTGTTGTAATTATGTTACATCCATTTCTAAAAAAAATTATACATGTATCCAAAAATGATATAGATTGACTTATTTTGATGTTCAGGAATAAATTTTTTTTATCAAATTTAAATAATGGTATTTGTTTGTGAGATTACATGAACCACATAATGAAAATAGATAATAGATATTATTTACAAATCATACCACATATAACTATGGAATCACAATCTAAGTCATTTAAACAAATAATGTTTGACTAAATTAAAAAAATATGGATATTTAGATTCTTTTGAACTAAATCCACTTGGTGTTTATCATGCATGTTTATAATGAAAAATAACTAAATAAAAATTTATTATAAAAGGTAAAATGACTAAAGATATTATTGAACTAGTTTATACCGATGTGTGTGGGCCATTTTATATAGAATCATGGTCTGGGTATCATACATGATAACTTTAACAGATGATTTAATTAGACATGGATATGCCTAATTAATGATGTATTAGTTAGTTTCCTTTAAAAAATTCAATGAATACATGAATTAATTTAAGAAAAAGCATGATAATAAGGTTAAGAAACTCCTCTTAGACCATTATGGAGAATACCTTAATGAATACTTCATTTAATATATATGAAATTTTCAGATTGATAATTCCTTGCAAGATCAATGTATCACTTATAGGGGGAGGGGTGAACTACTGATATATTTTTATTTTTAGTTTCTTTCTTCTTGAAACAACCTTTGCCTCCTTCTAAAGAGTTATCACATCTATTGAAAACAAAAAAACAATCACACATCAATAGGAACATAAGAATTTACAATTTTTACTACTCAAGAAGAGTAGATACATCCATGGTATGATTCAGAAACAATCCAATACCACACAATACACCAGAAAACAATAATTTTTTATGGAATAAAATTATTATGAAATGCCTTTATACTCATGTAACACTATATTAAATAAAACAGTTCATGTTCTTCAAGTATAAAAAATTATAAAATATAATTTTGTTTAATAAACATGTTACAATATTTCTTGATGAAGTTTGAAAAATGAGATCTTTAAAAAAAGTCATCAATTTATTACCCAGCATTATAAAAGAACTTCTCATGGACTTAATAATAACACTCAGTGTGTTTTCGCAGTCCAATTTCAAAATACTGAAATATAATTTGGTTAGAATATGGTTGAGACAATATTGAACTACTTTTGTATTAATATGGATATCCCCTTCTGATTTCTTGATCTGAAATGAAAACTATTTTTATGATCTTCTCTAGTCTACATTATTCTTATATCCGAAAAACGTCCCATGCCAGCATGATCCATAAAATTCTTCTCTATTGAATTATTTAGTTCTCCATATTATCACTTTAATAATACATATGTGTTATAAAGTAAAACGTACCTTTTCTATTTATATTTGTGCCAATTGTGGTTTGGGATGGATTTTGAAAAACATTCCTGCTCAAACAAATTTCTTAAATCATAAAATTTAAATCAAGTATATGTTTTATATTTTACTTCTTTAATTCTTCATTACTATTTTTTAATCTTCGTAAATCTTCTCACAACTTTAACTCACTTTATAATTTCTTCCAAATCTCTAATCTTATTTCGATTTTCCATTCCAATTTTCTAATTACAATGAATATAGAATATTCTTTAATAAATTGATCCACACCAACTGAAAAAAATGAAATGGTATTGGATTCTCATTATGATGATCAATATCTACTAAAAGCAATCCTCTCATTCCAATGATCCATACCAACTTGTTTAACATTGTAACTACTTCAAAAACCATTCTTTTCTTCTTTTCATCACACCAATTTATTTGTGTTGATCCATTAAACATATTATTTAATAAATTTATAAAAAATATTAGATTTATTCTTTATCTTATCCCACTTGTTAAGGAAATCAAAGTTCCTACTTGAAAAACAATAAATAATTCATCCTGATGAAAATGGTGACTATATTGTTAATTGGTCTCTAACTTTCTTCCTCTCATTGGCCCCAATAAACTTTTATACGTTTTTTCCTTTTTTTGGTATAAAAAATTCCCATAAAAATAGTTCTTCATCCTATTTTCATCAGATGATTGGTGTGAGTATGACTCTAGTTCATAAGGCACACAATATTTGATGGACCGGTGTCAACATATTTGACTTCGACAACTTCTTTATTATTTTTTGATTCTTCTACACACTATTAACTTTGAATATTTTTTGTTTTGGATTATTAGTCTAACTTAAACCCTTTATCTCCATCTTCTCACATCCTGATTAACTTTCTAATCCTTTCAACAAATCTACGTTCGATGAGCTCACACTGATGAACTGAGACAGAAAATCTTAGATTTTTGCAATTTTATTCTTCCAAAAAATGACTTATTATATCATGAATTCATAATAAATTATAATAAATTTAAGATAATTATATAATAAAATGAATTATTATTTAAATTATTATAACATCGCATTCCTCATCAAATTTCTTCATTCCAACAAATCATCAATATTATTGTCAACACCACCTCTCTCTCATTCCTTTATAATCCTTGAATCAAAAGTTTTCCCAAAAAAATTATGAATGTTATGAAATAAAAAGATCAAGTAATCATCAAATATCTATTGGATCCATATAGAATATGATTCTATTCCTCATTACGATTAGAAATTCATTCTAGAACCAAGGTGAGTTCATTGAGCCTTCTATTTCAGTGAACATCTTCCAAATAAAATTAACACTTTTAATCACTATGATTGTAAAATAATAAATATGATTTTGATTCTGATCACCAAAAATAAAAATTGAGGTTATTTTTTATTCTCTATATTCGTTGACAAAAAAAGACAATCGAAAACATCTTCTACCATCCAAAAAAACTTTTTTCCATCATAGTCATAACTATATCTTCCTTTGGATTTTTTTGTAAGCCAAGATTCATAAATCAATGAACATTTGTAATCATAAGATACATATTACTTATCATTAATTCTAATCCTACATGATCTGTCTTATTATATGAAACAAGAATCATTGAAATCAAAATCATTTTTTAAAAAATTAGTTACTCCTGAAACCTCTTCAACAATTTTTCACATATTTCTTCTCTTATTGTAAATTCCTATAAAAGAAGTTTCCTACAACCACTCCAATAGATATTTATAATAATTCACACACATACATGTTGGATTCACAACTTACCCGCAACTCCCCCTTTTTACATGCTTCCTCTAATGGTTTTTCATAAAAAATGGATAGAGTTGTGAAATAATTACCCCATTTGAAAACACTATCCAAATAAAATACGAGAGAGGGTATGAAAAAACATACCTAAACAATGATAAGAAAGTGGTTGCTTGACGATCTTCAAGGTCAATTTATAAAAATTTTCCTTTGGTTAAGGTTTTGTAAAAATATCAGCAACTTGTTCCAATGTAAGAACATACTAAAGCTTGAATTCATTTTCTCCACATGATCTTTATTGAAATGATATTTCATATCAATATGTTATGAAGAAGAATTTTGTAATATATTTATAGTAAGGTTTCTAGAACACTATTTTTTACAACCCAAGAGTAAGGGTAACATCACTTTAATAAGTAAACACTCCAATTATATTTTCATCTACATCAGTTGAGTGGTAGCTTGACTGGAAGAAACACAATCATCTTTATACATGATATGAGTTACTAAATTTTGTTTCTTTGGATTTATTATAAACACCACTTTTACCCAGAAAGAAAACTCCACCAGTTGGGGATCTATTATCATTTACATTTACTACCCAATCAAAATGTGAATACCAAAACAAACCAATACATTTTGATCTATCATACATGGTTCCAAAATTTTATGTTTCTTTGATATGTCTATGAATTATTTTTCCATCCATGAAATTTGATTCTTCTAGATAAATTTTAAATCATTTACACAAGGTTACAACATATAAAATGTTAGGTCTTATGGTAGTCAAATACAAAAAATGCTCTATCAGCTTCTAAAACTCTTTCTGATCTACTTCCTTCCCTTCTCCATATTTTTTCAACTTAGTTTCCATTAATATTTTTGTAGAAATAGGTTTCAAATTCTCTATGTTGAACTTATTAATAAGTTTCCTAGCATACTTTTCTTTGGAAAGAAATATGTATTTCTTCTTTATTGATATTTGTAACCAAATAAAATATTTCACCTCACCGGATATAGACATATCAAAGAACATTTTAATTTCTTCAGTAAATATTTAGAAGTTTTTTTAATCATTCCTAGTAATAATAATGTCATAAGTGTAAAAAATTATGATAAGGGAAATTTTATGACTTTCTTTGACGTACAGATTACTACCAAATTTTCCTTTCTTTAAACTCATATTCCTTAGAAAAGTATCCAATTTGGAATACCATTACCTTGGAGATCATTTTATCCCATACAAGGATTTCTTAAACATGGACATATAATATTCATTATTCCCAACACTAAATCCACATGGTTATTAAATGTAAACTTCCCCATCAAGATTAATATTTAAAATATTGATTTCAAAGTCATTTGAAATATTTTTTAACATCATTTTTTATCAATACCAAGAGAGATTTTTAATTTTTTATATCCTTACCACTAGATTAAATGATTCATCAATGCCAATGCCTTCAATTTGTGAGTGACCTTTTCACAATAATCTTACTTTATTTCCTATCACATCACCATATTCTTTCAAATTGTTTCAAAAAAACTCTTTTTGTACCAATAAAATGTTTTCTCTGTGTATGGTTTCAGATCATATTTATCATTCTTTTCAAAATCATGATTCTCTTAAATCATAGTTTGAACCCATTCTGGAGGTTAAAAACCATTATACACATATTTTAGTTCAAAAACTGAATATAAAGAAGTATGTGTGATTCTTATTCTTTTTTAATCCCTTTGATTTTCGTCACCAATAATATTTTGAGCTTCCACTTTCTCCTTCAGACTAGGATGATATTTTTGAGATTATTACTCATTTCTAGAAATAGCTGATTCTGATTCTTCTTCTTGAGTAGGATTAAATTTTTTTTCATCCTTATTATAATTTTTATCATAATTTTTTTTCTTCTTGTTCTTATTTTTTATCTGCATGATTTTTTTTTCTTCCGCATTTTTTCAAGAACATGCACATAAAAAGATTTAACTAATTATCCCAAATCACTATTGAAACATCTATATCCTCTTCCATCTAGATAATAGCTAAGAAAAATTCCATAATCCCCTCTCTTCTCAAAATTTCCATGTTTTCCAGCTTTGTTATTTATGATTCATGGACTACCAAAAACACTTGAGTTTTCAAAACGTGGAGTTTTTCCTTAAAAAAAATATATGGAGTCATATAAAAACATGGTATGTTGAAAGATAGGTTTTGAATATAAAAAATAGTTATCTTGGATTTCCTCCAAAAGTAATGAGAAAGACCATGTTCATGTAACATAATTCATCCCATTTCAACCAAACTTCTTTTCTTTCTTTTAGAACCACCATTTTTTAGGAGTTTAGGGTGTATTAAAGTCATGTTAAATTTCATGGTTCTGAAGAGAAATTTTAAATTCAAATATTTTTTATTCACCACCATTGACAATTCTCATATTTTTCACTAAATAATCACATTCATTCTCATATTTCCTCCAGAAACTTGTAGACATTTTCAGAGTTTTTGACTCATGTTTCATATACATAACACAAGTATTGTGAATAAATTCATCAATGAATGAACACAAGTACATATCACCATGAGTTGATTTTTTTTTTGTCCCACAGATATTTGAATGATTATGTTCTAGGGGTATCATTGATGAAATGTAAACTTTCTTGTGAAAATAATTTGCAATCTTTCATTTATGAAAAATAGTGCAACACCAATCTTTTTTTTCATGATATATCCGGAATACCCCAAACTCATTCACTCTTTGATAAGTTTCTCATGTTTTTTGTCACATTTGTCCCAAATATTTATACCACAACTTGTTTTCTTACACCATGCCTAAATAAAAAATTATTTGATCCTCAACAACAAAAAATAATATTCCTTCTGTACATTGGCCTCTTGTGACTATTTTTCCTCCTTCCTCACATACCATAAAAAATCCATATTTTCTGAAAACAAATTTCTTACCTTTATTTCAAATTTGATAAAAAAAAGCAAGTTGTGTTTCATCCAATTAAAAATAAAACCTTTATAGATTTAAAATTTTCTCTCCAATTGATGGAGGATCTAACAACTTTGGTTTTGAGAGATTAATCCTTGAAAATGTACCTTTTCCTACATTGAAATATTTTATTTTCTTTAACAATTTCAAATATCCTGTCATATGAGAAAAACAACCACTATCCTAAATCCAAGGATATTTTATTTTTATAGCTTTGAAATAGGTTTCTATAATAAGACAATTTTATTTCCCTTTATGTTTATTAACTACTAGATATTGAGAATTGTCAACAGACTTTTGTTTTGATGGTAAAAAAATACAATATTTTTTGAGGTTTATAAGTTGTTCACACATTTCAAAAGTTGTTTCCATTGGTTGGAATCTATTTTCAAAATTTACTTTGACCATATCCTATTATTTCATAATATCATTCTCAAAATTCTTATTTTGAGAGGATTTAATCTCCTTAAAAATTTCACTTATTTAATTCATGGAATGTTATAAATTTTGTTGGTAAACCCAACACATATTTAACATATGTCTGAATTCAGCACAATTCCTATAGTATATATATAAACAATATTTTCCTATGAAACTACAATATTGTCTAGAGTTGTGATAATGTTACTGAGAAACATTCTAATCTTTCATACTAAAAATTCATTGACCACCAAACTTTATATTATCACCTGGAATATTCCTTTTCATCTAGGTTTTCTTTTCATATTTATCTAAATAATAATTAATCGAATCCTTTATGGACTTATTATTATTAGAAACTTCTGACTTAGGCACCTTTTTGGTCATAGAATCATACTTAACATTCCCAATTTTCTTCTTCATAGAAAAAATTTAAATTTTCTTCTCATCCTTCAAAGGTAATTTATGATCTTACTTAGGTTTACCCTTTCCATATTTTTCACCATCATCAAAGATAGAATTATTAAAAAAAATTAACCATTAGTTCATCTTTAGAGAGTTTTTATTTTAAAAGATCCACCTCTTATCCTTTTGACTTCAACTTTAATTCCATATGTTCATTAATATTATTTTATTTCTTAATATACTTTTTCAAATCATCCAATCTATTCCAGTAGCTTAAATTTCTCATCAGGATTTTTTTTGATTGTTTATAGAAGAGTATTCACTTTTCATCTTTATAATTTCTTTCTAAAGCCTTCCAATCATTCTAATACAAGATTTTGATTATCCTTTGTGTTGAAATTATAATTTATTTTATTCTCCTTTATAACTGCCACTTCTGAAAATTTTATTGTTAACAATTTAAATAAGAAAATTTTATTCCCTTTTAATAGGATTTTCATATTCAGCTTCATTGTATTCTTTATCTTTATATTTAGATAAGAAACATAACCATTTGGATTTTTAGAATTTTATAACATTTTATTTGTAATAAAATTCCAATATATCACCCTATTTCTTCCATGATATTCTCTACCGTATATAATCTTCCTCACTTTCTTCTTTATTTTTTAATTGATAAATAGCCATAAAGTACCCAACGGACCCACATTAAAAACATTTCATGTGATGTTATATCTTATATTTTATTGTACCTTTTTTCTCATTCATGGAAAAAGTGGATAAAAATTCATCCATATTTTTATATACATCATTTTGAGAAGAAAATTCACTAGCTTATTCTTCAATAAGAATCTTCTTAGAGTTTTTATTCTTGGTATCCATGAAAGTCATTTCTCTATCAACTTTTTTTCCTTTCATTAATTTATCCCTTTTCATTTCATAAGTAATGGGAGTGCTATGTAAATCATCTAGATATAATGTTTCCAGATCTCTATCTTCAAATGATGAATGTTTAGTATCAAAGTAGTCAGTAAGAATTCTAAAGATCTTTTCAACAAATGTAGAATCTTATAACTTCTCAACAAGACATCTGATAGTGAGAGAAATGTCATTTTCTATGGTAAATAATTCACCAATGGATTCATACTCACCCATCATGAGATCTTTATACTTAAATATCCATATTTTTAAATTCTATTTCTTTACTCTGGTATTTCCTTCATAATTTTTTTCGTCTTATTTGAGATACCTTTGGTAATGAAGGCACACTTCATTCTTAAACTCTCACTTTTAGAATGTGATGAGTGTAATGAATCCTCATCCCTTCTATCATTTTTGATATTCTTCTTATCAATAGATGTTAGAGGAGCATTATCATCAATAGGTGGAAATCCATTTGTTGTAGCTTCAATAACATCATACCCAATAGACATATGATGATGAACATTATATCCTTATAGGTATGATAGTTCTTAACATAAAATAAAAAAATACCCTTACTGTTCACACAAGTGAGATTATCCATCACAAATTTTTCTTCAGAACATTGGAAAAGAGTAAATTAAATGAACACTCAACTCTGATACCAATTGAGAATATTTGGTCGCATCAATGTATCACTAAGAGGGGGGGGGGGGGGTGAATCATTAACATCTTTTTATTTTCTGTTCCTATATTTCTGAAACAAACTTCACTTCATGTTCAAGATTTTTTAAATTTACTGAAAAAAAAAACAAAACCACAGGAGAACAAACTTTATATGGTTTTCTACTCAACCATAGTATCTACATTCTTGGTATGGTTTGAAAATAATCGAATACCACATAATCCAATAGAATACAATCTGTTTGTGTGGAATAAAATGAGTATGATATGCACTCAAACTCATGTAGCACTATATTCAATACAAAAGTGTGTGTTCTTCAAGTATATTAAATGATATAATGTAATTTTTTGTAAAAAACATGTTATAGTGCTGCTTGATCAAATTTCAAAAATAATATCTTCGAAAAAAAATTCACTTTCTTTTCCATTGGAAAGAAAGAACATCTTCTAGACATCATAATGGCACTCAGTCTGATTTCCCAGTTAATTTCCCAATATGATTTCACAATATAAAAATATAACGATTTCAGAATACAAATGAGATAATATAGAAGTACTTATTTATGAATCCAAAAATATTAATTTGATTTCTTGATCCGATACAGAAACACTTATTATGATATTCTCTCTTTTACTTTATTCTTATGATGGAAAACTTCCTTAGGTAAGAACAATCCAGAAACCTGTTATCTCTAGAATTATTCAGCACTCTTCCTTCTCCAAAAAATAGTGCATCTATGACAAAAACTAAAAAGAAAATATTCTATTTATAGGCATTGAAAATAATTTTTGGGTGGGATTCTTGAAAACTTTATCACTCAACCAAATTTCTTAAATATTCAAATTTACTATAAATATCGGCTCCATCAAAGAATTCTCCAATTATTATTAACCCTAATGAATCTATTTGAATATTCTAAGAATTTCAAATCGCTTCAGACTTTATTCACAATCTTCATTCTGATTCCAAATTTCAATTTCGATTTTCCTATTATGATGAAGATAACAGATTTATTAATATGTTTCCCTCCACTATTTAAAACTCATGAAAATGAAATTTCTTCTCATTACAATGATCCATACCAACATGATTAACATTGTAACCACTTCAAACAAACCTTATTTTCTTATTTTATACAAGATGATTTATCAGTGTTAACCCTATTATGAATAGTATTGAATAAATTGATAAAACAAAATATTTTATTTATTCTTTATCTTGACCCACTTGTTAAAAAAACAGTGTTCCGACTTTAAAAACAATAAAAAATCCATCTTGATGAAAGTGGATGACTATATTGTTGATTGGTGTTTTAATTTCTTCCTCACATTTGTCCCATTGAACTTTTATTCCTTTCCTTTTTCTTAGTATCAACCTCTCCCATCAAAACAATTCTTCTGATGATTTTCATCTGATGATCGATGTCAGTATGACTCTGATTATAGGTGGCACACAGTTTCCAATGGACAGGTAGTTACATCTTCTAATTCAGCAACATCTGTCTTCTTTTATGATCATTATATATGTTGTTAACTTCTCTAAAGTTTTATTTCTTATGTATGATTGGTATAATTTAAAACCAGTATCTTCATCTTCCCACTATCAAATAAACCTTCTCATCCCTTCAAAAAATATGCATTTGGTGTTTTTGACACTGATGAACTAAGACCAAAACTCTTTGACTTCATCAACATTATTCTTACACTAACCTATTCTTATATCATGAATTCTTCTTGACTTTGAATACATTTAAGATAAACATATATTCATCTAACTTATAATGTAATGTATTGTACCATCCCATTCATTATTATACCATCCAACCAATCCCTAATACAGTTGGAAGCACCACCTCTCCCCCTTTTCGTTATAAGTCCTGCATTAAAAGTTTCCCAAACAACTGATGAATTTTGTGAAATAAAAAATAGAAAATCATTGTTAGATATCCATTATATCTGAAAAGAGTCTGATTATCTTCCTCATTACGACTAGAACCTCAATCCAGACCCATTATAAGGAACCAACGTTAAAACATTACTTAATCTTGAATGAAGTTAATAATTCACATTGGGGCTCTTTTCAGGTTTACAGATTTATAGAATTAGGTCATAACTTATAAGAAACATCTCAAACATTACATGCAGACACTTCTTCTCAGTATCTGTTTTTTTCATAAAATAAAAAAAACTCTCAAAAGAAAACATGAATTCTTTTCTTGATGTAAATATTCTAGAATGCTTCATTTATCTTACCCTACCTTATACCCTATGAAAGAAATTTCAAAAATTTGGGATTAGCATAAAAAGATCAGTAAGGGTTATAAAATAAAGAAATAAAACCTTAGTCTATCAATACATACAAAATATAATCTCTTTAAGATCCATTGTGAAATCCTAATATTTATGAATAACATATAGAAATCATAAATCATAAAGATAACTTGTGGAATCTATATCATACGTACATTTTTTCATTCACTGCTACATAGGGAGTTATGTTTGGAATACCCATCATAGTATATTACCTAAATCTCTTAGGTTAAACATTAATGTTTACCTTTCTAATGTTACCAATTTCATTGGAGAGCTATCTCAGGCTCACTCACACTAAATTTATCATGGAACCACCTATATGCCTAAACAGTTCCCAAGAATCATAACATAACCATAACACATGAAAAAACATAAAAAAGATAACATTTACACATTCCAATCACAATATAACATTTCAATATATTCACATAATCAATCCATTCTCAAAACCATTTTCAATACTAAAATATGTAAAAGATCATATGGTATTTATTTTCTTTATAAAAGCATTAAGGAATCCAAATATCAAATAATACTCGTGGTGGTGGAAAAGTTATTGTCACCGCATACGTTAAAAAGGAACAATTTTTTGTTATATAGAAAAACTATTCATAAAAAAATATTCATTTTGAATGAAAGTAAAATTAAAGGCGTTTTATTATATACCTTATAAAAGAAAGTCATGTATAAATCGAAGTATGCCTCAATGAGAGGAGATTGAGACGAAGTCTCTTACCTCATGTCTGACTAGACTCGTTCATTCTTTAATTTCATTAATAATAAACATAAGTTAATTTATTATTGTTTCAAAAAAAATTCATGTTAACTATTCTTTTTATATAACTTATATTCTTTCTCTAACAATTTGTTAATTATTTGAGTTCATATCATATATTTTGTTGATGTTTGAAACATGAGTCAAAAATGAAGTTGTTATAATTATAAATTGTCCATTGGTCAAAATGACATTATCTCCAGAATGATATTCATGATTTATATATAATATATATCATATATATCTAGTATATATGTATTTATAATAGTCTGGATCATTTGGAGATATGAAATGAAATGCACCGTTCATGGAGTCGGTAAGTCGTACGTACGCATGAACGCTACATTCATTTCTATTTCATATTTAATGGAATGAAAACTTAATGATACGTAGGTATACTATAATTACAGTATAATATCATATTACATATATGTCACATAAGTTCATTAACACCATCTTTTATACCTTCCATGTATGGATTGAACGAGTCGTATCACTTTGAGGGGTCGGTAGTCTGCACTTCATCAAGTGAAATTATCATATTTACCCATTATGGAAACTATAATGGTATGCTACAAATGAAAAATACAAAGACATAGAAAGAATATAAATATAATATATATCACATATAAACATAGTTCCATCATAATTTCCACCATGAGAGGTGATGCGAAAAAATCAAACAATGATCATTTCTTGATGCAGTAGTTCGCCGTCCACAGAAACAGTATGTTCTAAATCCATTAGATGGAGGTGTGTGTAAGTGTTGTTCGAATCCTTCTCAGAAAAAATCCTTAGTTTATTAAGGATAATGGTTTCGTTCTGTAATCAAATAATAATAATATAATATGGAGTGAATAAGTAAAATAAGAAGAAGAGAACTTGAGAGAAGACGTTACCTCTAAATTGGGTAACTCCCGTTGGTTTGAACCAAATGGATTTCATGAAGTTCTATATGCCTAAGGGAATGCTTCTTTGAAGAATATAGGGATTTTGGGAGATTATTTGGGTAGAGTTTGGATGATACAAGGGGTTTAGGAGGAGTGATTATGTCACGACCCATCCTCGGGACCCGTGTCATGACTACCCCAAGCCCGCCTTCCATAGGCCAGAGGTTGACGACTAGCACCAATGAGTAATTACTGATAAAAAGGGAAGGCATTGCCTTTATAATGTAAAAAAACACACAGAGTAAGAAACATGAAGTAAACACTATGTAAAACTAGGTACAATAGTAATTGTAGAAAAGTAAGTGGGCCAGAATACAATCCCAAACTGAAAGTAAAGTACAACTGGAAAAGAAGTACAACAACTGAAAAGGAAAGCCGAAACGTTGAGCCGTCCACTGGAAGTCCCACCTGAAGGGTGGGTACATATAGTCTCCACAACTCCAAGGGTCCAGCCATCCGCTGCGTGTACGTCCCACCCTATGGTCCACCTCCAGGCACCATCTCGTTCCACGAGCCTCAACCGCGATCAGCGCTGTCCATCGTCTGCATCCAACACAACGTAGTGTGGGCATTGCCAATGCAGGGGTGAGTATACGCTACTAAGTAGGGACCCCGAGACCCCCGAAGGTCTCCCAAAATCTACAAAGTAATGATACAATCATGATGTGACATCTGACACAACTTAGATATATGCCCATACATATACCTAAATCATCAATTCAAGTTCGGCTCCAACATCCGATCCCATGTACAACCCAGTCCACACAGGAAAACATAACCCATTCCACATAGGACTTCGCAACCCAATCCAGACAGGAAAGCACAATATAATCCACATAGGATATCAAGTCAATCTTATCAAAGATAATATTGGATGTCAAGACTCATCTCACATAGGAATACTTCTTCGTAAGATGATAGAGATGATCAGATGTAGCCATTGATTCATCTAAGCTGTAGGACCCACATAGGATCGATAGGTAATAACCCCCGCAATGACCCACACAGGATCTGACCCACACAAGATTGGTATGCGCTGGCCCACACAGGACCGCTGAGTGCTGACCCACACAGGATCTGACCCACATAGGATCGGTAAGCACTAATCAACACAGAATTGCTGAGTTCTGTAGTCGTCGTTGTCAAACCCATAGAGGATTCCCGTACAGTCTTCATCGTCATCGCAGTCGCAGCCAGCTCTAGGTTTCCCGCACACAGCAAGCTCATTCGGGGAGGGTCCACTCCACGAGCTGAGGCCTGATACATCAACTGACATGATGTCCGTAGTTGATGTATCCAAAAGTTCTGTAATGTCAAAAAGAACTCAACGTGAAAGACGGCGCGTCAATCGGATGCCCGGTCTGAGAGTTATTGGCTTTTTCGTTCCAGGGGCCCGGTTGGTTTTTAAGTCGAAACCAACCCGTCCATACACCAACTGCGTCCAAACCTCAAGCGGAGTAAGCCAAAAGGTTCGTCTCACTAAGAGAAATCCAACAAAGTCGACGGCACGTCAATCGGACGTCCGGAGCTTAAGTTATAGGTATTTCCGCTCCGAGGGCCCGGTTGGTTTCGTGTTCGAACCAACTTGGCCGAATCCAAAGATTTCTAAAACCTTGAGTGTAATATACCGAAACGACTGTCTCGATCCAAGGATTGCATCGCAACTGACGGTGGGTCAAATGAAGGTTCATAGCCCATGTTATGGTCTAAAGACCGAAAGAGGTCCGAAAATGGGGGTTTTGGGCTCGGACCGACCCGGCTCGAGACCCCCTGGGTCGGCCCGAACCGGGTCGACCCGACCCGGGTCCGGACCATTTGGGGGCTGCCCGGCCCAGCTGGCGTGGCCCGGCCCGGCCTGAGCGGCTGGTGGCCTGGCGTGCTCGGGCAGCCCGCGTGGCCAGCTTGGCTGGCCGAGCTGAGCGAAACAGGGGGTGCGTGCTGCCCCCTTGATTGACAAACCGCGAACCTAACGTGGGGGGCCACTCCTTCGGCCATCCGGGGGTTACGACCCCTGGCCATCATGGTATCCAGCCGGCTTTGCCGGCCTGTGAGTCACCGCGGGACCCCCCTACGGGTCCCGCCCTCCTTGCTCCGGCGGCCGGCGGTTCCGGCCGCCGCACCCCGCACCACCACGGCCATAAGCCGCGACCCCGCTCCAGCCGCGGCCTCTTCGAGGTTCTCCAGTGCGGTGCGATGGCACCGCGACTTTGTTCATCCTCATCAGCGCGGTGCGACGGCGCCCCGCTTCTTCACCAATTCTTCATTGTTTTCGCACGGTGCAATGGCACCGCACTGCCTTTGCTTGTGCCGCAACAAGTTCAAACATCAAGGGTAGAGGGGAGTCGGCCGTGTTCGTGCGGTCCGACCTCATCCCGTTATTGCGATAACAGGTGGACCAATTTACAAAATTATGAACGACAAAGAAAGTATTCACGAACAAAAACAATTAATCCCTTACCTCGATGAAGTCGTTGAACGAAGGTTTGTCGTGGAAAAGAACGTTGCGGAAGAAGACTATGTAAGCGTTGTCGGCGTCACGGAGAAGAGAGAATTCGGCATCACGGTACACGGCGTTGCGTCGTCGATCTTTGAGGATGGCATCTCTCACCGGATGCAGATATGGAAGAAGACGGTACGACGAACTCTCCTTTGCGGGGACGAAGTTCGTCGTCGAAGGGTCGGCGTTCTTTGTGTTTTTCGAAGAGGGAGAAGATGAACTTCAATACTTAGAGCTTTCTTTCCCCAATCCTCTCACAACAAGCTAACCAAATTAAAATAAGGTCACCCCTTATTTTAATTGTTTATTCCATTCTTTTCAAAATTACAAATTTCAAAATACGTAACTCACTTAATTAAATAAAAGACTTGGCTTTGAATAAATTTGGGGAGAGGGAAGGTCACAAATTAAAGGGGATGTTTTTAAGGGATACACACTTAAGATGGAGTTTAAAGAAGTTAGGGAATATGATAAGATGGGGACTCGTGTGGGTCCCACCACCCTCATAACCTCACATGAGAAGTTGGGTGGTTGTGGGCCCCACCAAAAACTTCCCATGAGAGAATTAAACTACCATGGATAAAATAAATTTTCAAACAATTTATTTTACCTAACATTTAATTACCTAACTTTTAACAACTCCTCCCGAGAAAACGCAACTCCAGTAAAGGTCTTCATAATCAATTACCGGCGATGCGGTTTCCTCGGTGCCCTCGGATCTCAATTCCGAGCACCGGATCAAAAGATAGAAAATCCCGATCATTTGTTCACTGAACGTACCCGAGCTAAACTTCGGAAAATTATTCCAGACTCACTGGGCCTCAAAATTAGGTGCCGTCAGAAACTGCGTTCTATTAAAATCCCGAATAAAATTAAGAAAAACTTTCCCTTGAATTTTACGGGTCATTACATTACTCACACCTCAGGGCTTTAAATCCCAATAAAGATACATCATAAACTAGGGAAACAAATGTGGGTACTGTGCAGACATCTGAGACTCCCGCTCCCAAGTGCTCTTTTGGAGGTTCCCATGCTGCCACCTGATGCACACTAGAGGAATCAACCGTCCACGTAGGACCCGCTCCTGTCGATCCTTGATCTCTACTGGGACCTCCACAAAAGTCACCCCATCATCAATGTCCAGCTTCCCATGGTCGATGATAAGCGTCGGGTCGTGAACTTATCTCCGCAGCTGAGATACGTGGAAGACGTCATGCACCTGGTGCAACTGAGGTGGTAGAGCTAGGTGATAAGCCACCTCGCCTATCCTGCTGAGGACCTGGAATGGTCCGATGATGCGCGGAGATAACATTCCGCCTCGGCCAAATCTCCGTAATCCATGTCGAGGTGAGACCCGCAAGAAGGCTTGGTCGCCATCCTTGAACTCTAGTGGCATCCGCCTCCTATCAGCATAAGACTTCTGCCGGCTCTGAGCTGTCTTCATCGACTCTTGGATGACTTGGACCTTCTCTGTTGTGGCCTGGACCATCTCCGGTCCCACAAGTGCTGACTCCCCACGGTATGTCTAGCATAGAGGTGATCTGCAAGGTCAGCCGTACAATGCCTCTTATGGTGCCATCCCGATGGTGGAGTGGTAGCTGTTGTTTTACGTGAACTCCACCAAGGGTAGGTGATCCTCCGAGCTGCGACCAATGTCAAGGACATATGCACGGAGCATGTCCTTGATAGTCTGAATGGTCCTCTCCTTCTGACCATCTGTCGAGGGTGAAAGGCGGTTCTCAGACATAGTTGCATCCCGAATGCCTCCTGCAACCCCTTCCAAAGACAGGAAGTAAATCGAGCATCTCGATCGGAGACAATAAATGATGTCACACCATGAAGCCGTACAATCTCTTGAACATAGAGGCGTCCCAGGCCCTCCACTGAACCCTGCTCTCTGATGGGTAAGAAGTGGGACGACATGGTGAGTCGGTCGACAATCACCCAAATGGAGTCGTGACCTCTAGAAGTGTGTGGAAGTCCAGTCCTGAAGTCCATAGATATCCAGTAAAACTTCCACTCTGGGACCTCCAAAGGCTATACCAAGACTACTGGTACCTGGTGTTCTTCCTTCACCTGCTGACAGGTGAGGCATCGAGAAACAAACTTTGCCCCAACCTTTTTCATACCTGGACACCAGTACTGTCATCTGAGATCCTGGTACATCTTTGCCACTCCTGGATGTACTGCTAAAGGAGAAGTTTGAAACTCCCTCAGCACCTCCTCCTATAAAGCAACTGGTACCATGGTACGTCCTATGAAAAGGATGACATGCTCTCCTCCAACAGAGAATCCATCAGGTGCTTGTCTTGAGGATATCTGTGCAGGCCGCATCTCACAGTCAACATCCACACGCTCTGCCTCTTTGACCCACTGAAGAAGTGGAGGAGTTACTATGAGTGACTGTAGAAAGGCTGCTCCATCACTATCCATGAAGGATATCTGCAAAGCGGGTATCTACTCTGTCGCCTCCCCAAGTAGTTGAATGCCCGTCCTCCTGCTGAGAGCATCGGCTACTACGTTCCCCTTTATAGGAGTATAGACTATCTCAATGTCATATTCCTAGAGGAACTCAAACCATCGCCACTGTCTCAGGTTCAGGTCCTTCTGCAAGAAGATGTACCTGATACTCTGGTGGTCAGAATAGACTGTAAAGTGCTCTCCCATCAGATAGTGTCGCCACATCTTCAGAGCGAAGACCACTACTGCTAAATCCTGGTCATGGGTAGCATAGTTCTGCTCATACTGCCTCAACTGACGTGATCCATAGGCGATCACTGCCCGCTCCTACATCAGGACACATCCGAGTCTGGTCCCTGATGCATCGCAGTAAACTACTTACCCTACTCCCTCCTCTAGTAGCCTCAAGATAGGTGCGCTGGTCAATCTCTGTCTCAGCTCCTGGAAGATCTGATGACATCTGTATGACCACTCGAAGGGTTTCCCCTTCTTTTTCAAAGATGAAAGTGGTGATGCAACTATGAAGAAGTCTGGCACAAATCTCTGGTAGTACCCAGCTAGTCCCAAGAAACTCCGCACCTTTGTCATGCTCCGAGGTGGCTCCCAAGCTAGCACTGCCTTGATCTTCGCATGATCCACCGTAACTCCCGCCTAAGAGATGACGTGTCCCATGAAGTGGAACTCACATATCCATAACTGACACTTCGAGAGCTTACCATAAAGCTGGTGCTCTCGGAGAGTGTCCATTACAACCCGCAAGTGGTAGGCGTGATCCTACTCAGTCGTCGAGTATATCAATATGTCATCGATGAAAACCACGAAAAATTGATCGAGGTAAGGCTGAAAGATCCTGTTCCTGAGGACCATGAACACTTCTGGAGCATTGGTTATGCCGAAAGGCATAACCAAGAACTCATAGTGGCCATACCGACACCTGAAGGCCGTCTTCTGCACGTCCTCATCCCGAACTCTGAGCTGATGATAGCCTGACCTGAGATCTATCTTTGAGAACCACCGTGCTCCCTTGAGATGATCGAAGAGGTCATCAATCCTCAGTAGTGGATACTTGTTCCTCATGGTCACCTGGTTCCAGTGACGGTAATCGACACTCAGTCGCAAGCTCCCGTCCGCCTTCTTGGTGAACAAAATCAGGGAAGCCCAGCGTGAAACACTGGGTCGGATGAATTCCTTGCCCTGCAAGTCCTCCAGCTGTACCCATAGCTCTCGAAGCATGGCGGCAGCCATCCGATATGCTGGGGTGGATATCGGGGCTGTCCCGGGGTACAGGTCAATATAAAAGTCTGCCTCTTAGCGAGGAGGTAGTCCTGGAACATCTTCGGGAAATATGTCTGCATACTGATCCACCACTATAGGTAAGCTCGGACTCTACACGTCAACTACTCTTAGGATGAGGCTAGCCAACTGATGAGTGATGGGATGTCCTCTCCTCTGTGTGATTCCATCCTACGCTGCAAAGGGTCCCTTCTCTCCGGTGAAGGTGAACCTGCTCCCATCGGTGCGAACACATCGCACCTTGCGCCTAATGCAGTCGATCTGAGCATGGACTATAGATAACCAATCCATGCCCAAGATGACGTCATAAGGCCACGACGCCGCTACAAGAAGATCCCAGCTGAAGCTCTCACCTACTAGAGTAAGCTCACACTGCCGGAACCAGTGTGTAATCAGCGAGTCTGCTCCCGTAGGAGTCTCTATCCTTAGGCTCCGTCGGAATCTCTGAGCTCCAAACAAGGGCAGCGGCAACGAAATAATGACTCGCTCCTGTGTCTATAATAACTGCATAAAGGGTGGAATAGACACAAATAGTACCTTGAATCATCTTGGGCGCGCCGTAGTCGTAGGCCTCCGCTTCCTGAAGTTGTGCCTGCCTCTGCCATCCAGCTCCTTGTGGTCGGGGTGGAGCTCCTGGTGGTGATGGTGGTAGAGCCTCAAAGCGTCTCCCACCACCTGCTGCTCGGCCAGGTCCTCTGCCTCATCCGCCTGCTCCCTGCGAACTGCCACGGTCGACCCTTTGCCTCTGCCTGGGTGGTCCCTCAACCGTCTGCTACTCCTCCGCATGGCGGGTCGGGCAGTCACGAGCCATGTGGCTCTGCCCACCGCATGCGTTGCACTGTCTACCTCTCGAAAGACTGGCTCTGTGCTGTGTGACCTTCACCTCCGAGCCAGTGTCCTGAGGTCGTCTGCATGAGGGTCTAGTCTGCCTGGACCCATGTTTCATCCATCAACTGCCAGCTGCAGAAGACTATGCTACGTGCCACCCTGCGGTAGGTCTCTCTGCTGGTGTAGGCTCAGCAAGAAATATCTCAATGAGAAGGGCTCGCTCCAGTACCCCTGCCTGTGTCAGAATGATGAGGGAGATCAGTGATGCCCTGATCTCATGCCTCAATCCCTGCTCGAAGGTCCAAGCCCGGAAGAATGGGTCTCGTACCTTGTCCGTCGAATAGCGTGAGAGATCGGTAAATCTCGCCGAGTACAAGGTGACCATCATGCTGGCCTACCGCAGTTGTAGAAGCTTCTGGATGCGCACCGCATGGAGGGTGGCTGGGACGAACTCCGAGCGGAAGAGGCTCTCAAACTTCGTCCAGAGGAGTGATGCTTCGTCGTGCACCTGGAGCATCAAGCTCCACCATCTGCCTACTGCCGCGTGCAGGAGGCTCACTGTGAGGATCACCATGAGGTCAGCTGGGGTCCCCACTAACCTGAAAACTCTCACAATTGCCTCCATCCAATCCTCGGCTGCCTGAGGGTCCATCTGCCCGTGGAACCTGGGCAGTCTCTAATGCTGAAACTCAGGCAGTGCGCCAAAGATACGTGAACTCTCAGCGGCTGGGGCTGGTAGCATCGGTGGCTCACCGGGTAGTGGTATCGCCGGTGCCTCCACAGTAATAGGGCCCTGCACCGAGGCCTCGTCGCTTGGTGGGCTGTCGTCACATACAAAACTCGGAACCCTAGCGGGCTACCGTCGTGGGGCCATCCTGAAATAAACAGGTACACCACGGTTAATACAGTATACCTGGTGAGCTGACATAAATAAATCACAAAGAAAACATGAAACACACATGCAATCAATGTTTTCATGCACTAAGTCAGAAATCAGAAGTCAGGGTCCTAGTGTATGGATACATCGGCTGCCTCACCAACACTGGACTCCCCGGACTTATAACCACACTCAATACTCTTAACACTATTTCTTCACATAGAAAAAGATTAGAGTCCCGAGTTCTGCGGTAGAACCAAACTCTTCTGATACCAATTTTTCACGACCCATCCTCGGGGCCCATCCCGTAACTACCCCAAGCCCGCCTTCCATAGGCCAGGGGCTGGCGGCTAGCACCAAGGCGTAATTCCTGATAAAAAGGGAAGGCATTTCCTTTATAAAGTAAACTAACACACAGAGTAAGCAAGATGAGGTAAACACTAAGTAAAACTGAGTACAATAGTATGTGTGGAAAAGTATGTGGGCCAGAATACAAACCCAAACTGAAAGTAAAGTACAACTGGAAAAGAAGTACAACAACTGAAATGTAAAGTCGCATTGTCAAGCCGTCCACTGGAAGTCCCACTTGAAGGGTGGGTACTGATAGTCTCCATAGCTCCACGGGTCTAGCCGTCCGCTGCGTGTACGTCCCGGCCTGTGGTCCACCTCCAGGTACCGTCTCGCTCCACGATCCTCAACCGTGATCGGCACTGTCTTTCGTCTGCATCTTACACAATGTAGGGTGGGAATTTCCCGTGCAGGGGTGAGTATACGCTACTCAATAGGGACCCCAAGACCCCCGAAGGTCTCCCAGAATCCACAAAGGATAATCTACAAAGGAAAGATAAAATCATGAAGTAACATCCGACACTACTTAGGTTTATTCCCATACATATACCAAAATCATCAATTCCTGTTCGGCTCCAACATCCGATCCCAAGTACAACCCAGTCCACACAAGAAAACATAACACATTCCACATAGGAATTCGCAACCCAATCCACACAGGAAAGCACAACGTAATCCACACAGTATATTAATTCAATATTATCGAGGATAAGATTGGAATTAAAGACTCAGATCACACAGGAATACTTCTTCGTAAGATGATAGAGATGATCAGATGTATCCATTGATTCATCTAAGCCGTCGGACCCACATAGGATCGATAGGTACTAACCCCCGCAATGACCCACACAAGATCTGACCCACATAGGATCGGTATGCGCTAGCCCACATAGGACTACTGAGCGCTAACCCACATCGGATCTGATTCACACAGGATCGGTAAGCACTGATCCACACAGGATCTCTGAGTTCTGTAGTCATCGCTGTCAAACCCACAGAGGATTCTCGTACAGTCTTCATCGTCGTCGCAGTCGCAGCCAGCTCTAGGGTTCCCGCACACAGCAAGCTCGTTCGTGGAGGGTCCGGTCCACGAGCCAAGGGATGATATATCAACTGACACAAAGTATGGATTTGATGTATCCAAAAGTTTCGTAACATCAAAAGGAACTCGACATGACAGACGACGCGTCAATCAGACGCCCGGTCTGAGAGTTATTGGCTTTTTTCGTTCCAAGGGCCCGGTTGGTTTTAAGTAAAAACATGCCCGACCGTACTCCAACAATGTCCAAACCTTGAGAGTAGTAATCCAAAAGTTCCATCTCACTAAGAGGAATCCAACAAAGTCGACAGCACGTCAATCGGACGTCCGAAGCTTAAATTATAGGCGTTTCCGCTCGGAGGACCCGGTTGGTTTCGTGTTCGAACCAACCCGGTCGAACCCAATGTTCTCCGAAACCTTGAGTGTAATATACCTAAAAGACCTTCTCTATCCAAGGATCACATCACAACTGACGATGAGTCAATTGGAGGTCTGTAGTCCAAGTTATGGGCTAAAGACCGAAATAGGTCTGAAAATGGGTGTTTTGGGCCCGAACCGACCCAGCCCGAGACCCCCTGGGTTGGCCCAAACATGGGCAACCCAACCCGGGTCCGAGTCCGGCCCATTTAGGTGCGCCTGGCCCAGATGGCGCGGCCCGGACCGGCCTGCGCGGCCGGTGGCCTGGCACGCTGGGGCGGCCCACGTGGCTAGCTCGAATGGCTGAGCTGAGCGGAACAGGGGGGGGGGGCGCTGCCCCCCTGATTGAAAAACTGTGGCCCCCACGTGGGGGGCTGCTCTTTCAGCCAACCGGGGGTTTTGACCCCCGGACTTCACGGTAACCGGCCAGCATGGCCTGCCGGTGAGTCACCGTGGGACCCCCCCTGTGGGTCCCGCCCTCCTTGCTCCGGCGGCCGGCGGTTCCAGCCGCTACTCCCCGAACCACCGTGGCTATAGGTCGCTGCCTTGTCCAACCGGTGCCGTGTGACGGCGCCGCACTTCTTCGCCCATTCTTCATTATTTCCGCGTGGTGCAACGGCACCGCGCTGCCTTTTCTTGTGCCGCAACAAGTTCAAACATCACAGGGGGAGGAGAGTCAGTTGTGTTCATGCGGTCCAACCTCCTCCCGTTATTGCGATAATAGGAGGCCCAATTTAGAAAACGATGAACGGTGTTGAAAGTATTCACGAACAATAACAATTAATCCCCTACCTCGATGAAGTCGTTGAACGATGGTTCGTCGCGGAAAAGAACGTCACGGAAGAAGAATCCGTAAGCGTCGTCGGCGTCACGGAGAAGAGAGTTGTCGACGTCGTGGTACATAGCGTCACGTCATCAATCTCCAAGGATGGCGTCTCTCACTAGCTGTGAATAGGGAAGAAGATGGTACGACGAAATCCACTTTGCGGTGATGGAGTTCTTCGTCAAAGTCTTGGCGTTCTTCACGTTCTTCAATGAGGGAGAAGATGAACTTCAAGACTTAGAGCTTTCTTTCTCCAATCATCTCACAACAAGCTAACTAAATTAAAATAAGGTCACCCCTTATTTTAATTGTTTATGCCTTGCGTTTCAAAATTACAAATTTCAAAATACATAACTCACATAATTAAATTAAAGAGTTGGATTTGAATAAATGTGGGGAGAGGGAAGGTCACAAATTAAAAGGAAAGTTTTTAAGGGTTACACACTTAAGAGGGAGTTTAGAGAATTCAGGGAATATGAGAATATGGGGGCTCGTGTGGGCGCCACCTCCCTCATAACCTCACATGGGAAGTTGGGTGGTTGTGGGCCCCACCAACAACTTCCCATGAGAGAATTAAACTACCATGGATAAAATAAATTTTCACATAATTTATTTTACCTAACATTTACTTCCCTAATTTTTAACAACTCCTACCGTGAAAACGCAACTCCAGTAATGGTTTTCTAATGAAATTACCGGTGCTGCGGTTTCATCGGTGCCCTCGAATTTCAATTCCGAGCACCAGATCAAAAGTTAGAAAAACCCGCTCATTCGTTCACTGAACGTAACCGAGGTAAACTTCCGAAAATTATTCCAGGATCACCAGGCCTCGGAATCAGGTGCCGTCAGAAACTGCATTCTTTGGAACTCGAAAAAAAAATTAAGAAAAAATTTCCCTTAAATTTTACAGGCCCTTACAGATTAAATGGGTTGAGGTGAATCCTTTTTATAAGAAGGAGGAGGTACAATTTAGAAGTGTATAGAAATATTATTTTATATAATTAAATATTCAGTTTCAAAAGGATCCAAAGATAGTTAATAAAAAGTTAAGATAAGGATGGATCTAAATCCTCTCAACTAATAGTTTAAACATGTTTTGGTCATAAAATTAATGATATATTTTATATGTAACCATTAGTTAACTAATATAACTTTTACCTTGTCTTTTTGTATAACAATATTATATGGTTAATATACAGACTATAAAATGTCAAAAGAACATAAAGTGGTTCATTAATAATATTTATTTAATTTTCTAAGTCATTTGGATGAATATTATATTTTAAATATTATTATATCATTTAATAAAATAATATGTGTTTTAAAAACTCATTTATGTCAATTTATATACTATTCATATGATGACATTTAAAAAATCCATACCAACTTGATTATTTCGAGAAAACATTATTAATTCAAATATAAAAATTCATTATCATCCCTAGAATTTGTGGATCGCATAAAAATATTCAAAAAAACTTTTTTGTTGTTGTTATAATAACATTTAATCAAAAGATTCATTAATTAGGTAAATATCATATCATCATTGTGTCATAAATACATAAATTTATTTGATTTATAAAAATTATAAATAAAATACCATGATGTAGGAATTTTTCTTAGCATTCTAATGACTATATAGAGTCCAAAATATCACTTATATAACCTTGTATAAAAATTGTTTTACTAAACGATATATGTTTATGTTACATTTTCCTTAACTTTAAATTAATTTTTATAAATTGTCATTTTCAATTTCAAGTGCCTCCATGGGGTCCCAAAATCGACCCAAGGATGCCTATGGTCATACATGTGTCATCCAAAATGGTTAATACATGTGTTAGTGTAATTTAATATTGTTATAAATTTTGTTTTACCTTTATTACAAGATCTACTCTTTAACCATGGTAAATAAAATATTTACTGAAGTTACTATTCTCTATATATAAAATTAAAAGTTAACTTTTTACACAATTTGGAACTAATGATTCCAAATATTCAATCCATTTATCCAAATTAAAAACAAATAAGTGGCATAGAATAATTTAAAATTATTTCCCTTTGTCAAAACCAAAAAGTGTGTTTTTAAGAAATAAAAACTTTCAAAAGATTGAGATGTGTTTATGTATAATTACAAAGTGAAATTACTTCCAATGAACCGAATTGGATTAAATGGTAAAAAAATAATCTCATTAAACTTTAAAACCAATTAAAAATTTAATATAACCATATAAATAAATCATATGAAAAGAATGTTTTGACTTAAAATGCTGTAAATTTCACTATTCATTAAAAAAATGAACATTATCAAAAAAATAGCCCAAAATTTACCCAATGAAAATTTTGATTTCCCAATTCTAAATAATAAGTTTATTTTGTAAAATGGCATATATAAAAGTGACAAAAACAAGATTTAAAAAGGGTTCTCCATCAAAAGGTGGTAAACCTACCTTTTAAAAATATTAGACTATCTATGCTTAAAATTGGATTCATTCTCATTTTATGTGTCTAAATTTTATTGGATAGGAGTTATAACTTTTAAAAAACATTTTTAATAATAATATGGTTAGTTTTGTTCATTCCCACAAATACAATGGCTAATCATTAACTACCATTTGAAAAATAATATTATATTATTATTTTTCAGTATGACTCACCCTTATTTGCAACATGAGATTTCAGAGAAACCTATTGTTGCATGTTGGGTACTCCATCAAACATATCATCCCATTTAAAATAAAACTAATATATTAAGTATTAATTGAAATCAAAATTATTATTCTTAAATACCTAGGTCATTACACCCATGGTGAGATTGATGAGGCTTTTCATTCAGCAAAACCTTCCCAATCTGATGAAATTTCTAAAGAATTTTGAGTCTGAAATCTTGACTATGATTGTGAATCCGATCACCATAAAATACAAAGTGAAGTTCTTTATTTTATTCACTATCATCTATGATAACAAAAAAACCAAACATCGTTCATCTTCTAGAAACAAATTCTTTCCAAATTGGTCCCAATAGAGATTCTATCCAAATATGTACATCCTTATACACCTTAGTGGAATAGTTTAAGTGTAACGAGGAATGAAATATTATTGAACATTATGGGATAAATGATGAGTCATGTGTGCATTCTATTATCCTTCGGTGGGTACACATTACCAAAAAAACATAAATATTAAACATAGTTCCAAATAAAAAGATAGATAGTATCCCATGATATTTATGAAATATAAAGAGACCCGTATTGCTATACTTATATGTCTGTGGATTTGAATAGTTTTTTAAGGCCTCTTCAAGTAACAAAAATGTACCCCGAGGCACAAAGTGTATCTTTAACTGATATCCAATGAAAAAATGGATAATACCAAAAAACATTCATATAAGAAGGTTTTAGTTGATAGATGTATCACACTCATTTAGAAGAATAATATCTCTAAAAGATATAGTGGGAGTGAGATAGAATTTCATAAGGCCTAGTCGCAAGATAAAAATTACTTCATACTAGAAAAAATTTCACAAAGATGTGTGGAAGTGTAATTTTTGAAGACACATATAATTCATAAGAGTACTCGAAATATTAAAGAACTAGAATAGTATGGTTTTCTAGTCACTAATGTTTTTTACTCATTATTAGTTTATAATAATGACCCTATAACCTATAGGGATGTAGTAAGTTGAACATATGTTTCCAAGTGGAAAAAAGATATGAATTCTGAAATTGAATCCATGTACCAAAACCATGTCTTTATTTTTGTAAATCCTGCATCACATTTAAATCCTATTGGTTATAAATGGGTATTCAACAAGAAAATTGGCTTATATGGACTAGTAAATACTTATAAGGCATGAATGGTTCAAAAAGGGTTCATGAAGCATCAAGTCATTAGCTATGATGAAACCTTTTCACAAGTTGCAATGTTGAAATCAATTAGAATTATACTTTAAACTATTTATTACCATGATAATGAGAAATTAAAAATAGATTTCAAAACAACCATCCATAATGGGAACCATTAAAAATATATCTATATGAAAAATCCTAAAGGGTTTGTGACTCCAAATGATGCCAAAAAGGTATGAAAATTGAAAATACCATTTATGTAGTAAATAATTCATCCAGGCAGTGGAAATAAGGTTTGATAAATCTATAATATAATATGGTTTCATAAAGAATGATTGTGAGAATTGTTTATATAAATATTTTAGTGGGGATGCAGTAATTTTCAAAAAAGTTTATGTTGATGACATAATACTTATTGAAAATGAAATACTTATCATACAATATGTTAACTATTAGATAAATAAATGATTATACATGAAGCAATCAAGTGAAGCAACATATATTCTTGAGGTCATGATCTATTTTGATAGATCCAATAGTTTTCATTACCTAATTCAAGGTACATATATTGAAAATGTATTGAAGAGGTTTAGTATGGAACAATCAATGAGGGGATTGTTTCCAATGTCACATGAAATTCATGTTTCCAAGAAAATTTACTCTCAAACAAATGAGAAAAGAAAGAGGATAGAAAGGATTTAACACATGTCTATGATTTGATCTATCATGTATGCATTCTATGTACTAGGTTTGATGTTATATATACCTTAAGTGCGAAGTCAAGATATCAAGATAACATAGGTTACCACCATTAGGTGGCAGTCAAGGATATCCATAAGTATTTTAGGTGTACTAAAGATATGTTCTTGTTCTAAAGAGGAGATTAAAAATTATTCATTAGAGGATATACATATGATATTTTCCAAACAGATCAAGATGATATGAAATAATAGAAGATATTCATCTTCATTATGAGTCGAGGTGTTGTGAGATGAAATAGCTCCAAGAAGGCTATGGTGAAAAATTATATAATAGAGTCTGAGTATATTATGTCCTATAAGGAATCTAATGGAGTATTTTGGATAAAAAACTTAATATATAATCTTTATTTGGTACCTAAAAAAATTATCTTATCACACTCTATTTTGATAATATTGAACCAATGACAGTTGCAAAGGAGACAAGGTCCCATTAAAAGAAAAAAAGTATAATTTTGTAGAATCATCTCATGGGGTATGTTTATGAAGAATGCGAAAACATGGTGAGATAAATTTCTATAAAATAAAATTTGGAAGATACCTTCAATAATGGATTAACTTAGTAGAAACATTATTCTTATGTGAGGTTTAGTGGACTTAAAGTATGTAGGCTGTTGGATGTAGTCCAAGTTGGATTTTGTTGTAGTCATCATTCTAGAACTAACTATTTTTACTATGGATTATATTCATATTTTAATATTTTAATATTAATAAAACATATTATTACATATCATTTATTGTTATGCATAACATTAATGTAATAATATCCTAGTGTATATATCATCTTGATAATGACACAATATTTTCCTTTAATGATTTAAAAATGAAATGATATGAAAATATTCTTAAATATAGTTTTATAATCATATAAAATTATATAATGGGACACATAAAATATATATTTTTATGTGATAGTATTCTTAATTAGAAAAAAATTATTCTTATTATATTTTCACTTGGTAATATCCAAGATGGGAGATAATGAGAACAGACCTGTCAGTAGAAAATATAATTTTTTATGTGTCCTTGGATGTTTATATATATGATAATTTTTTATGTTCCCTAAACATTATGATTATTATTAATTCATGTCATGACTCATGCACATATATGTATTCCATAATCCAAGAAGATAACAGTTCATTATGAAGTTAGATATATTGGGTGGGTCATGAGTTATGTCTTATGGATGAATAAGTCGAGGAAGAAATTTTCATTTCCATATTAGTGTATGTTGACATCTCATACCATTGATTGAAATATAATTGTCACATAAAATTCTATGGCCATGTTGTAATGATGAGTTTATTTAAGATAGCCAAAGAATGGAATTTCATATACATAGGTTGGCGACATGTGTGTGAAACATACTCTGTGAGATATTGAGGTAAAGGGAGTATATTATACAGAGGGAAATTATATGTGGCTGTGAATATTATCACATTATGGTCTTTATCTTGGGTTCCTTGAGTAGTTTCTAGAAATTAATCTTATAATTTTGACAATCCCACTAAATTACTTTGAGAAATAATCTTATATGGTCATACACTATGTTTTTCTATTGTCCTTGACTAATTTTTATCTTAATTTAATTAATGGAATAAATATTTTTCCCAATCGTAAAGAATAATTTTATTCTTTTTCTATAGATCAAAAATATTTATTGAATAAATATTTATTCTTTATATTATGAGAAAATTATTTAATTATGAATAAAATATATATTTCTATGTTCAATAAATTATTAGGAGTTCAAGTTAACCAAGATCATGTTGAGTGATAAATATTTTCTTTCATGTTGGTAAATAAAATATTTAATGACACTCCAACAAGTGCACACCATTTAAATAATCATATTATTATAATTTTATGGTATGCTGTTTGATAACGATTAAAATATTTTTTAAGGGCTATTGTGAAGATAAATAATACATAAAACCATAACTAAACACCATAAATGCTTGGTTATGAACATTGTGTAGGGTTAATCGATAATTGAGAATATTTGGGCACAATTAATTTCATTATTTACACGTCTTCCTCTGATATTATAAATAATGAAAATAAATCATGAAATCTTGAAGGATGAGTGATCGAGGATAAAAATAAAATTTTATTTATCCTTCATACTTACACCTAGGGTTCCATCAATGATTTTTATGAGATCAAAAGAGAATAAGTGGACCACCACCAGAGGGATTCTATAATTGGATACAAGAAATGAAACAATATTAATCCGAAAAGGGTCTATCAAAAGATCAACGTCATCATCATCCAAAAAATATCATAAGAATAGGTATTAATGTAATCAAATTTAAATAAATTAATTGTAGATTTAATGTGAAAAGATATTTTCCTAGTTCAAGGTTTTACATATGTCAATATTTCATGGAAAACATTCACTGGCCTGGAAATTCACGTCATGTAGAATATTGAGAATGATCCATTAAATATACAGTCTTTTATTTATTTTACATCAACTGAGGTGATTCTTCTGCACTTGGAACCTTCAAATAGTTCATCTGGATAATAGAGGCCCACATCAAATCATGAAAATATAAATATTATCTAACATTACCCCATGATATTCATTAAATGCCTATGTTTTCACTTGAATTTATGATGCATTGATTTTCCAAGACCAAAAATAGCCCCTACATAGTGTGGGGGAGACACTCATGTTTTCTTAGCTGCCATTGACACCTCACAAAACAAAATGTAGAATATGACAAAGCCTCAATATAGTTTGAGGGGATACCACATGTTATTAATTTGATACATTTTTTTCAGTTTTATGATCCACTATTTGGATATAATTATAAATGGAATTAAAATGAGTCTACTTTAAAAAGAAAATGAAACCTACACCACATGATTAGGATATATCAAATACAATGTATCTTTTGTCACATATCAATAAGGAGTTCTCACTCCAATGTGATTTTATGCTGTGATATATGATCCACCAGCACCCCAATGTAATACAGAGGTACCCAACTTGAGACTATGTCTTCAAGTGAATGAATTTTCAGGACACAATATAGGATAACTTACATACAATGGAAGTTTAGGGATTTAATTATAGAAATTGTTGTAATTAGATATATAAATCATCCTAAGAGTTCTAGAAGTACATGTGTGTCCTTAAAACATTATAGAAAAACTCTAAATGATAAATTAAAATTCAAGGGGAGTTTATTGATCATTGGGATTCACTAATAAATGAATTTTCCATATGGATCACATGCATAGACTGTGGGGACCAACGTAATCCCTATAAAAACTGTTTAACTAAATTAGGAAATATAATAACTAGTTGAATAAATGGAATTTGGTCCAAGGGAAAGAGAAAAATATTTAATTGGGTAAGGTAGTGGTTCTTAATAGGAGAGAAATTCATATTTTTATTTATGTGGATAGATCTTAACCCTCAATTCCCACATGGGATGATCATGGATATTAAAAAGAAGTATAAAGAGAATTTCTCATAAAAAATGGGTGTGGGGTCATGTAGGGGGTGTAGTTGAGACTTCTAGTTTGAGATATCATCATCTTAGACACTATACCAATATATGAACAAGCTTGATTATAAATATTAATTTAACTTCTTCTTAATATTTATATTTTATTATATAACATGAATATCTGTGACTAAGGACCAAGTGTGGTTTTGGTGAGGTGTTGTTGTTGATTATTTCCAATGAATGAATTAATTTGATTATTTATATCTTCTTTTACAATTTTTATTTAATTTCTATCTTGATCACTATGTAAACAAACATTGGGGATTGTGTGAATAAATAAGAGTTGAAATATTACCCACATTCTTGAATTTGGGAATTAATTATCTCAACTTTGATAATTTCATAATATTATAATACTCACATTCATCAAAGACTATAATGAATTTAATAAACTTACTAAAATTATCATAGGAAAATCTTCAATGACTATTGATTACACCAATAAGCTGAAGAGTACATTAAGAGAGTTAATGGAAGAAATGATAAAGTTTTCTATAATACAACTGATGAATTCATGCTTTGGAAATATGAAACTATGAAACCAAGCCAAACACCCCTACTATATCCTTATTAATTTGTCACAATCAATTATTCATATATTTTAGGCTCATTCTTTTCTACTACGTGATTTATTCAATATTTATTACTTGATCCAACAGACACACGCCATATATCATACACTACTATACCTTAAGTAAACTAATATTATCAATTTTTCATTCCATACATGTTTATATTACTTAGAGTAACTACCAATTAATGGTATACATCACCCTATACACTTATATGGAGTCCATGTAGCTACCACCACACAGTTATTAATCAAGAATGTGTTGGTTTCATTACCATAGATAAAAGTTCACTTTTCCATTTAATTATACATTACGTATATATAAAACAATATGACATAAATTTGATATATCGTACTCATAAAATCATAATTGGATTTTATTTTACATAACAATTCATTTTTTATAATGTTTCTTTTTCTTTTTAGGTATATTCACACTAAGAGTTTCAGTGTAGACTTACTGGCTCTTATTCCAAAAATAGAAAATAATTTCCATAAGAGTAGATATGGAACCTTATAGTAAATGAAAGAATTTAATTACCCTAGATGGAATTAAAATGGTAAGGAACATCATTTTTTTTAGAAAATCATTCAGAATGATCCTAAACCACCTAGACTAGCGGATATACAAGTCATTTGAGTTTTTGGAGAGCCCTTAAAAAGTACTCTAACATGGAATGAAAAGAATTACGAGATGAATAACTATAACCTAAAATAATTAAAAATATTTAATGGATTTACTTAATAATATGAACCATCTTTCCCCAGGTAGTTTATGTAAATGTTCTAGTATTTTTCACTCATAAAATTGATGAGGATGAACATAGGATCAGATATTATTTCTACTATCTAAAAAAGAAAGAAAGAACATAATTATTATAATAAGATAATAACCCATTATAAATATTGGAAGATATATAAAATTAATTTATAATTTTATTCTACTATACAAAAAGATCTATGAATCTATGGACTAGAGTCTCTAATTTTTCCCAATAAGGATCATGATATTTTTTTGTGGAATGGGAAACATTTAAGGAATACTAGGAATAATGTCCTAATAACTAGGTCTCTTAATATATTTTTATATATTTATTCTAGGAATTGTTGTATGGAATGGGTTATAATTTAGTACAAGCTACAAAAATAAGTTTTTATGGTGATGAGGTAATAAAATTACTCAATAATCATTATAATATTTTTGTTACAAAATCTTAATAGATGGAAATTAGAGACAGTGTAGAGAATCTAAAAGATGGAAAAGAGAAGTATTATATAAATGATCAAATTATATACTTATAAAGTAAGATGATAAATTTGGTTTCCAATATATAAGGATTAAAGGAATAATGTTACTACTATGGAATGCTTGACCAAAATGATAACAACCGTATGAAATTTTATTTTCCATCCAAATAATCACCACTTTATCAAGTGGTGAAAGAAAGAAAAATGGGAATATATTGGATATAACCCTTGTGAAAGGATCAATTATTAGATACATATAGCTCCGAATAGAAGAATCACCAAAACATATCCTAGAAATAGAAGGAAAACATTAAACACAAAGAATGTATTAAGTTTCAAGGTAACTAAAATCATGAATACCATGATAGAAAAACCCAAAGAACATATGATAACTAAGACCCAAAATAAAAATGAAATGGTTATAGTATGAAGATGTTTTTTGATAAAAATTTTGAGATCAATAGGCATTAATTAAAATAAATGATTTTATGTTATGGTCAAATTTAGACTTTTCCAAGATTGATCAACTTATACATGAAAATGTGTATAACATTCATCAATTTGAAATCAAAATTAGGAGTCTTTATAACAAAATAATTATGAAAGGAAAATAAAAATTTTATAGCACAACTGAAACAAATAATAAATAACATTATATAAAAATTAAAACTAGAGGAAGGAAGACTATTAAAGAAAAAAATGATAATTATCCCGTATAAATTGAAGTTAATGTTGAATATCTAAAAAGTTTTGACATCACAACGAATAAAAATGATAGTAAACAAATATAACTAAAATATGAATTGGATAAGAAAAAGAATAAATTAATGGGAAGATATTATGGGTGATTGGTTCTTAATATTTCTGATAATGATGTTAATGCTTATGAACCACCTAATCAATTTACTGAATGAGATAAATAATTGGATAATAATAAATATATGTACTTAAAATATTTATTCAAATGTTATATAATATTATATTTGATATTAAAATTATATAGGTACTTTATAAAATGTTATTATATTCCATTTCATTTAAGAATATCATCACAACCAATAAATAGATTAAATAAATTTCAAAAGTACCACTAACTAAAGATTTTACTGCTGTCATTCAATGGAAGAAACCATAAAAAATTAAGGATATAGAACATTTTGAGATCTCATGTGAATTTCATGAAAAATAATTTATTATTGTATTTTAGATAAAGAATAATCTTTATTTCATTAGTAGTTTTCCAATAACAATTAATTTTAGAACTCATGACCATAATTATGGTACTAAAATTAGTTGATTGATCACTCAACTATCCATAAATTGTGATAGAAGATCTAGTATTTAGAGTTAAGAATATTATCACACTAGTTGATTTCATCGAAATAGATAAATAATGTGATAAAAAAGTGAATGTAATTTTTAAAAAACCAATCTCAAAAAATGGATGTGGCTATATTTATGTACCTCAATGAAAACACAATTTTCATATGGGTTACAAAAATAATATATTAATTTAATTTTAAGTTGTGTATAATCTATATTTCTTATATGACTGATTTTTAGTAGATATTATTTACAAGGAGGTGAAATATGCTAAGAAAATCAAATCAATTATGAATGGGTTAAACTAGAGGTGTTTTATAAGAACAATGAATACACAACCATGGATCATGAATAATATGATATAATTACAAAATAAAACTATAATATTGATGTATTAGTAAATTTAAAACATTATCTAATAAAATATATACTTATTACTCACCAATATACACAAAAAACACCTAGTACACAATTGATGGAATTTTCTACCAAGTTAAAATATGTAATTATTTATAAAAAGTAGTCATTTCAAATTATTTTTCTATTAGTATTATAGTATCAATAATAATAAATGTTGGTTGAAGTGTTAATTATACATAAAAAATATTTCATCGACTATATCATATATCAATGAGCTTATACTGATATTTTTTTATGCACAAAATTATCATTGAGGATGAATTTAAGCAATCTGTTGAGTGTGAAGGAAGACTCATCAAAAATATAAAGTAAGTGTTAAATGATTAAATAATCATGTGTTTTTATGAATGGGTAATATATCAAATTTTCTTATAGTGCATGGATGAGTCCTATAAATGTGGTACCTATGAAGGGTGGTTTAACAGTGATCATAAATGAAAATAATGGGAAAATATAAAAAGGAAATATATATGGATGGAGAGTTTTAGGACTCTATATGGAGGTTAAAAAGGACACAAGGAAATATAATTTACATATTCCATTAATTTATAATATTATTATAAGTCTATCAAGATGCTCCCATTTTTTAGACAAACATTTAGGTTAAAAATAGGTTTTAATTAATCGATATGATTAAGATATGTCCACATTCACACATTATTATGAAAAATTTTCATAAAAAAGAATATAATTTGAAATATTTAGATACGTCATTACATTTTAGAGATGTATGATTATTATTTTATGAGATATATATTCATGAATCATTATAGTGTTTGTGGATGATTTATACATTATCTATATGACATTTGAATATTTCTAAAAGAATATATAAAAAGTGATAACGTGATGTGAAGTGTACAACTTGGTAAAAAATTGGGAGAATTTAATGTTCATGGTAAAATTATGGCTTGTTCAAGTCCACAAGATATCCAAGAATATTAATGATGTTTATATGGATAAAATAGATTTTACTTCATAACACCCTCCAACCACATCAATTGAGGTAGTGATATGTCTCCTTGTCCATGCTATGTTTTATAAAATATTCATAAATAAATTTTCAAAAAAATAAATACCATTAAGAAAATTAATAGAAAAGTATTTTTAATTCAATATTGAAAAAAGCCTCCTTGAATCTTTAAATAGATTTAGCAAGGATCTATCCTCAGTATAATATACCCAAACCCATACTCCCATATCCATTACTAAAAACAAAATCATTACATTTCTATGTAGGTAACAATAAATGTGAACCAACGTTTCCAATCTAAAACTTATAACAAAAAAAGGATATATTTTATTAGTTACATAACCAAATAACTTTTAGGTTTAGAGTTTCAAAGAATTAGGTAAAAATATTACAAAAACAATACCCATGTATTCAAGTGAGTATCTATCCCACTAAATCCACCTTTTCTTACTTCAAATTAAGTTATCATCACCATACATATGATACTCTTATAGAAATAGTTCATTTATCATCATTCTTGATAACCTAGGGAAAGGAAATGTAAGAAGGGTGAGATAAAATGACCAGGAAGGGTGGACATAAGCATTAATGATTGAATGTCATTAGTGATCACAATAAGAGTGTAAGGGTATAAAGACATTTATAGAGGGAATGTGAATAAAATAATATAACTTATACCAATAAAACATAGATCAATAAAAACCTGACATTGAATAATGATTTTACAAAGTTAAGAGTCATAAGAATAAATATTCATGATCCATGTGATGTAAATTTTGATTAATAGAAATATTTTAAACCCATTTAAAGCATAATAAAAACACGATGGTATCTTTGAAATTTTCTTCATATAAGCATTATAATGTATATAAAAATTAGAATAACCATATGAATGAATTCTAATATAACTATCGAGAGAACATAAGAATTACCAAATGTGTTAAAGATATCTAATGGGGCTCATACATAATATCATCATCTATTATTGGGCTCAAACTATCATATATTAAGCTTTAATGGGGATCAACCCATCACATCTTGAGCAATAATGGGGATCCCCCCCATTATATCTTGAGTTATAATGGGGTTAAATCCATTATATAATTTTTATAGAGCACACTTGTTAATAAATAAATTTAAATTGACCATAACATTACAAAAGTACAAAGATCTTTTATCTCATAATAAATCTCAAGAAATATCCTTTATTCATTTTATAAATTGATTAACACAAAGAAAAGTAAGGGTTCCGTCATAATATCTTCGAAAAATTATAATTTAACCAATAAAAGAATGAGGATGTTATCATTAAAAAATATCCTCAGTGGAGGATAAGTCACATCAGGGGTTATTGACGTTGATGAATGTAAATACCATTAAAAGTCAAATCAAAAAATTCTTGGGGAAAATAACCATTTAAATTTAAAATTCACTTTTAAAAAATAATAATTCACAAGAAATGGTTAAATTAATTTATTGGAAAATAACCTTAGAAACATATGAAAGAATTATTAAGTAAATTAATGGACATGATTTCTCAAATATCTGTTCATGTTGTAAACATTAAAAAAAATTCTTTTTATTAATCATTTCTTAAAGGGAGTCAAAAGTGACCCATTTGGGAAACATTAGGATATTTAATTTTTATAAAAAATTTAAAATAAGGTCAAGTATCATGGAAAAGATCATTTGGAAATATTTAATTTTATAGAAATTTTTTTAAAGTATTTTAGAAATCATGGATATGGATGAGAAATATTCTCAATCTAAAAGAATATGCTAAATCAGTGTCACTTGCAAATAAATTTATTGATTTTCATTTAATAAATAAGGGAGAAATTGAAAATTAAACATGTGGACAACATTAATAATCATAATCGAAGAAAATATTTTTGTTTCATGAAAATAATGAAACATTATTTCATACAAAATAACTTTCAACAAAAAAATCCTGAAAATAATGAAGATTGTAACATTAAGCCTTTGCCACTTTGGAAGCTTTTCAATCACCGGACCAATGAAAGAATAACATAAAATGAATCATTAAATATAAATAAAATAAAGTGATTCCTGATATTAAATATCAAATGGGAAGTATATATACCTTATAAAATAATATAGGTCCACATCAATAAAAGGATGTCCCAATGAAAGGGAGATTGAGATGAATAACCCTTAGAAAGGTCATATCATTGAATTGGGAGTTAATAAATGGAGATATTATCTGTAAAAAATTAAAAACCATAAAAATTATGAATACATAATAATTCAATTTACATATAATTTCACACAATATAATTTCATAACAGAGTCAATGATGAAGAGTTATAACCTAATAAAAGGAAGTTTTGATAAGAAACATTTTACCACTTGGTACCTTTCTTATCCAATATCATTTAATGAAATAAATAAAATTTAACATTAATAAACCAAGAATCATGAAGGTTTCATAGTTTAAAATGTAAAAGGGGTAGTATATAAACCATATAAAATAATTTTGGTGCATAACAAAAAATATTCTTCAATGAAGGAAAAATTGATACAAAATCCATTACTGCTTTTGTAATCTGTATATCAAAACATCAAAAAAGAGAGAACTGCATATTGATGTGTAAATAAAAATAATATTAATTAAAATAATAATAAAATACCTTTATTGGAATTATATACACAACACTATATAAATATGTTTTGAATATTTCATATGCCCCAGAAAACTAAAATTTAGATGAGAAACCCTTACTTAAGTCCAAACTTTCCATGTCTACCCTTTAAATAATGTATAACAAGATGATATCAATTATTTAATTTTTTTAACTTTTAAAGTTTTTTAATAATATATACATAAATTTTTAATTTTATTTATTTTAATGAAATATTCAAATGCTAAATCATTTAAATCAATGTCCAATGTTTTGAGGATGTTTATTCCATATTATCAAAATTTCTTCGGTACGTTGAATGTGACCAAAGAGGTACTAATTCTATCATATCAGTAATATCAAATCATGGAATTATTATTATTATTATTCCTCGATTATAATTTTAAAACCATCCATGAATAATGGTAATGAAAAATGTACTATGTTGCAATCATAGAGACATTAGGTTGTATGTATGCATGATCAACGCTTCTAT
The DNA here is from genome assembly GCA_963277665.1 of Viscum album. NCBI lineage: Eukaryota > Viridiplantae > Streptophyta > Magnoliopsida > Santalales > Viscaceae > Viscum > Viscum album. The sequence continues at coordinate 1,144,971,513 of OY728142.1, read as the reverse complement.
TTTTCAGAGATCAATATAGAAAGAAGGTAAGTATTATTTTACCTTTATATACTGAAAATTATATAATAAAAATAATTCTATTTCATTAAAAATTCTTATATATACCATCCATGTTACACAATAATAAATAATGAATCACATCGCTTTGTGTGGTGGTAGTCGGTTATACACCCAAATGATGTCATCATTTTTCAATGGATGGAAGGTTAAAAAATTATATGTAATATTAATTTTGAAAAATTATTAATGATTAATTAATATCCAATATAAATATTAAAACCATAAATATAAAAATACATGAGTCGTAATTATGGAAAATGAATTACATCGGTTTACTAGTTGGTAGTCTGTTTTCCACACGAATGATGGTTTAATTTTCCATTTGACGGAAGAGGAATTGGATGTAGGTTATTCCACTAACATAATAATATATAAGTAAATGTAATATTATAATTTTATTATATAAAAATGTTTTAATAGTATTAAAATGCGGTCGAATATGAAACAAAACAAAAATTCTTTGTTGAGAACAATACCTCTTCTTTTGACCACTTCTTTACGATTATACATGAATCAATTCTAGATTGGATTAATGATAAAACCAAGGCCTCTAAGAAATGGGTAGTAAGTTATGAAAGGTATTTTTTTCTTGTATTTTATGAACTAATTTTTTTTGAATATGTGAAGAAGATAAGAGTGGGAGTGCCCATTTATAAGTGGGGGAGAGAAAAAATATGGAATTTTTTAAATGAAAATTTCATACCCATATTTATACTAGAAAAAAGGATCAAAAATACAAAATTATCAATAATTATATGATAAAAGTTATAAATGTGGATATAAATAATAATTTATAAAAACTATAGGTCATTTTAAACCTTATAATTGTATTTTAACCCCAGTTACACCCGTTTTCACCTTAACTGTGGTAAAATATTTTTACAATTTTCACTATTCATTATGACAAAAAATGACATTGAACATATTATATAATATAAATTATTCTTATTAAAAATATTTAATCCATTTTATGAAATTGAATTCATATAATTGGTATAATATAATTTAAAATAAAACCGGTATAAGTGATGAAAAGGGGATTTTTCAAGAAATTCATTTTTCAACATAAGATGATCTTATATTAGATTTATGAAAAGTAATAATTATCACATGAATTTAAATTCATATAAATTTAAATAAAATATATAATTTTATTTTAATAATTACGAATTAGGCTTTATTTTAATTCATTTAAATAGAGAAACATTATGCACCTTAAAACAGTTTTCTAAAAAGTGCGTTTTTAAGTCTAAAAATAAACTTATACTAAAATCTAGTATAATGTTGATTAAACTATAATTAATTGGATTAAAAAAACTCTATAATTATTGTTTTAATTTAAATAAAATTAAAATAATATTTATACTTTTAAATTTATATTAAATAAAGAATGTTTTATAAAAATATCTATTTGCCATTATTCACCAAACAATTCATAATTTCAAAAAATCACAAAATATCACCTTAAGACAATTTTGATTTGATTATTTAAAAAATTATGTTCATTTTTTATTGTAGATTCTTTATAATTTATATAAATTAATTATAATATTTTCTCCCAAAATGAAATAAAAAACATTTTTGAAGAAAACGTATTTTTTAAGGAATAAAATGTCTTTATTAAAAATTGAATGATTCTTTCCTAAGAATTTATTAATACATATATATTTTTTGGAACTTTATTTAATAATTCATGAAGTGTTAAATACTATTCATACCCAACAATTTAAAAGTTATGTTATAATCATCATTTATTCCATGGTTAGTTTAAGCTCGGTGTTGTGTCTTGTATATGCTATCGAACATAATATTCTTCTTTTAAAATATAGTGTTTTTACATTATACCATCCTTTAATATATTTTGTCCTCAAAAATTTGAAATTTTTATTAATTATTAATTATTTTACATTTTTAAATACTATTATTGAAATCCTATATGATAAAAAGGGTTAATAAAACATCATTTCGAAAAGAAGGAAAATAAAATTTGAAAATCATATAAAATAACACACAACTAGGTTACCAAATAGTATAAATTTTTTGGGATGTGAAGATATATATATGAAAGAAAATCCTAATTCCCTAAAAATTTAATAGAGTGACTGAGATAATTGATCATAAAAAAGTTAATGACTGTGATAAATTTAACAACCATAAAATTATAAACTAATGATGTTTTAAAAGGACTATAAATATCATTAGAAATGATGGAAATAGAGAATTTTTTTTGTTTCATTATAGTTTTACTAGAGTTGAGGAATGAATTTACCATCATGAAGAAAAATTTATGGAAATATACGTACTTTATGAGTAGATTTTCATTTTTAATCAATATCCACCACAATCTAGTTTTCCCTCCAAATAATGAGTTTGAAATATGAATTTTTCATTCCCAAAGCACTGAAATAAAATTCTAATGTATCAAATAATCCCTAAAAGAATAATTTAACATCCTAAGAATTTAAAAGTAAATATAGCATGTAATTCACACAACTCTGAGTCTCTGTGAAAAAATAACTTTGTTGTTATAAATATTTACACAAGATAGTTATAACCTGGCCACGAAACATAATTTTCCCACTTCTGTGATTTTAATTTCAAAAAATGGACATATACCATTATGATCAGTATGTTTTTTATAGTCTAATAGGATCAACTTAATTTTTTTGAATAGTAACATGAACCATATGAATAGAAATGCACCCTTATGAATATTAATTTTACCCTTATGAATAGAAACTCGACCTTTACGAACAGTAACCACATCAATGAATGTTTAAATAATATATAGGTACCTTATAAATGATAGTGAATGTATTAAGAAATTAATAATTAAGTGTTTGTATTTTTTTGAGTAATAAGTATTTACTTATAATTATATATTAATAAATTTATATAAAATAAAATTAATTTTAATAAAATATATTCCAAAATATATATTTTATTTTCCTGTGATTTGAGGATATTTTTATGAGACCACAGTTAATTATTAAAAGTATTATAAAATCTATTTAAAATTTAAAATCTATTTTTTTCAAGTATATAATAATTTTATTTAAAAATTAAATTTCACAAATATAGATAATTATTCTGATAAAATGGATTCCATATTTGAATTATATACATCAAAAAATAGTTAGGTTTAATTTTTGGGGTTTTGTTGAAATACAAGAATTTTTGGTGAATAGTGTTATTTGATAATTTATGAAATAAGCTAAATTTATAAATTTATGCATCATTATCGAGTCATGTATAATAGAAAAATATCCATTGGTTTGAACTATCATACACTAATTACTATTTATATTTATAATAATCAAGACTATTCAATGTCTTGATCAAAAATAATAAAATAATGATTAAAATAATGGAAAAGCCTCCTCTGTACTAGAAAACCCACCCCTCACTCCCTCTTATCTTCACTCCTCTAAGCCATAAATATTCCCATATTTCTACCCAAATAATCTTACCATTCCTCTAACCACTTATTTAATCCCTTGGTCTTTCCAAAAGACCAAAACACTTTCCCATAAGGAGGTTTTGAAGGTAGTTATTTCAAGAGGAAAATCCTCTTCCTTTTTCATTTAATTTCATTTCAATTTAAATTATCTTATTATTCTATCTAGACTCATCAATCCAATTAGTAATTATAACTCTAGTATAATATATATATGGAAATCATATCATGTTAATTCAATAACCATTTTCAATACCCTTAATCTCGCTCTTTTATTTTATAAATGAAATCATCATCCTCGAGGTGCCAATTTAAAACCTTCATGGATGAAGAAGTTTAGTTCTTTAAATTATTATTCAAATATGTTAACTAAATAATTTTAATTTTTCATAATAATTTTAAAATTTATAATATAACCCTCTTTATGTTTTTTGAATTAACATATTTACATAATACTAAACAATAAAATTAAATGAGTTTGTTATGATCAATAACTGTTGTAATAATCTAAACGATTATCAATAAAAGACTTATCTAATGATTAATCATCATAAAATGTAATAAAATGATATATAAAAACATTTAAACTTATGGTTGTTCATTTAAAATATATAAATTAAATTATGTATAATTATATCCATTCTACATGAAGTTATATGCTCATATACAAGTATGATGATCGTGAAAACCAAGAAAACAAACACTCTCGAGTGATAAATTTGTATCTTATAACTCATCCAAAAGGCCATAAATGAAATTAATATAATTATATTAAATAAAATATATTTATAAAATTTTTATTAATTATTTAATTAAAGTATTTAATTTTATTTTCTAGGGCATTACGGTAAAGTGCAGAACATATTCAGACATAAGGTAAGAGGTTTAACATCTCACTTTTACTTCATTGAAATTTCCATTATCCAGCATGTATTTCATGTATTTGGTTTATTTATTCTGATATTTGATATTTAATATCCTTAATATATTTATATTCAAGTAATTAAATGATTCATTTGATAATTGTTAATTTTTCGAAATATGATTCAATTGATTACAAATTAGTAAGGGTTTTCTCATCTCACTTTTTATTGTGAGATATTCCTTATTCACCACTATTTATTATGTATAGTGTATGTATACAACCCATTGATGTAAAATATAATGAATCTCTTTATTTTTATGGTATTCAATGTATCATTTAATGAATATTAATTTTGGGATATATGTTTTGATTGATTACAAACTAGTAAAGGTTTTCAACCCGAACCTCCATTTTCTTTCAAGTTAATATTTTTTTCTCTTAATAGAAATTATATTACTAATTATTCTTATGTACTACTAATAAATTATTTTTTATTGTTCTATATATTTTTACCAATTATAATCCTTTTTTATTTTATGGGGAGATAAAGGTTTTATAAAGAACATTCTCAATTTTTCCCGATAAACAATTCTGATTCAATGGAACTTACCGAATTATTATCTATTTTCAAGTGCAATCTATAATATATTTTAATCCAAATTTACTTTTCTTAAACCACTAATTTTATCTTGGAAAATATACCTTATTTCATTTTTTTTTACCAAATTCTTTTTCCAAAATAACTAGTCTTTTCAATGTAAAAGTGTATTTCTCTCAAAACATCCCCGATGATGAGTATTTTTTTGTATATTTCAACAACCCTATTGGATTTTATGCCTTATTGGGGATAATGTATTGTTTTTATCATCTTCTATATTGTATTATTATTTTTTGATTTGTTTGAATGTTGATGTTCTCTCCTAATACCATTCAGTGTACTACTCATAATGGTTAGTGTTTATGTGTACATATTGGGGGATGTTATTTCATATGGTCATGTTGTTTTTGTTTTACACATTTTATATGATGAATTCATTGGAATTAGAATGTGATAGGTGAAAGACTTTATATCCCCAAAATTCATTGTTTATTCTCATAAGACCAACTAGTTTTGGTTTTTATCCTTCTATATATTGTCTAGGCATGAGGCCTTGACAGAATAATTATGATGTCCGACATTATGCATTCCATCATTATGAAGCTATATATTTATATTCCATAAGACTATTTGACTAGTATAATATCTATGGTTATGTTTTGTGGAATTATTTAATTAGTTTTTCTTCATGACATATTATGATCAAGTTTATTTTTAAAGCCATGTGTATTTAGTTATTTATCAGGCCTAGTGTTTATGTTTATGATTAATTCTATTGTATTATTTACCCTTACTAAAAATTTGAGCTCACCATTTTCTTATGTTTTTTATTTCCCCAAAATGAAGAGAATAGTAATATGAATGAATTTTAGGGATAAACTATGAGTTATGGGAGTTACTAAGGGATCTTCTATATTATATTTCATTTAAATTTGTAATGTTGAACTTATGTATGTATACAGTTTTCCAAAACTATTAAACAACCTGGTATGTCAGGATATAGATGTATTATAATCATTCAAATATAATACAATAATCCATTGTATTTGGAAAAATAGGTTATGGGTGTTATAATTTGTATCAGAGGAAGTTTAGTAGAATCCTCAAGAAACTAGATTTAGAAAACATAGACTAGTGAACAAAACCATTAGATAAAACTTGAGGATAAGAATACAAGAACAACCAATAATTTTTTGAACATATATATTATTTGTATATTCCTAGAAAATACATCCTTTTATGAATACTATATGTGGACGTGGTTCTAAAATAGATATACCTGGAAGTAACAACTCTGACAAGGTGTTCCGATCATGACTAGGTGTAACCTAGTACACGCCAACATGCATTACTGCACACCTCGTTTGACACTCCTATTGATATTGTTTTGATAATTCACATTGTCATTACAAAACATTATTATATATTTTAATATATAATGAAAATCTAAAACCTAGGTTAAAACTAAGGTTTTTTAGGTTAGAATTACGTTTTTATGATATTCTATAAATGATTATACATTTTTCTCTCTATTAATTTTGTTACTCACACTATGCTTTCTGGATTTATTCAATGGATGAATTACGAAGGAGTCATGTTTACATTGAACTTGATGGACATGGTGGTGGTGCTGAAAAACCAAATGGTATTTTTATAGGAGTGTATTAATTTGTGTTTATGCTTAATCTATTTTCCTGAAATATTATTATCAATATATACCTATACCAAAACCTAAACCCCCCAAATTAGATAATAATAGAGTTTTCTAAGATCCAAAATAGTGGAATCCATGGATAAAATAAGGATAAACCACCAGCATGAAAGAAATGTTTAAGGAGATTCACATGGAATTGTGTAAAAGGAATAGATATAAACAATTTATGTGTGGGAAGGAAGGATATAAAGCAACGAATTTTCGAGGAAAAATGAAGAGTACAATGGAATGGAATAAAACTGATCCTGAGAACCCCTTTGTAGTTATTTAACTAAAATCTAAGGGACATAGGCATTACATGGGTCAATTCCCTATTCTATAGGAAAAACTCTAGACCAAGGAAGGCCCTATGTAAAAAAAATGTATGATCTTTTTCTTTATTGAGGTTGTATGGAAAATCATAGTTAAAATAATTTTTAGTAATTGTCCTTATTTTAAGGATGCCTATCATATTTATTTTGGAAGATAAATGGTTTTAGAAAAAGTATATCCTACATGTTGGGTGAAAAAGAAATGAGTTCGGTAAGGCTATGGTGTTTAAACCCATAATTGAAGGGTGAAAAGGGTGAAACACCTACCAATAGCCTATGTGATGTCCTGGTTATCATTATTATTTTTTAGTTAAAACAACTAATGGATATATGTTATTTTTTAGGGAATTTATTTATCAAATAGATCACTTTGGTATTTAAAAATTATTTTTGGTTAATTGATTAATATTATTTTGGAAGATGATCATGATTTTGGGAATCCAACAAGACTTTGGTAAATAGAATATTTTGAGGAATAAATTATGTAATGTATTTTTGTGTCAAATATGATTTTATTTTGGACATATGGTGATCCATGTTATTTATATAAATGTATATAATATCATAGAGATTATGTGATAGTGGAAATTAAATCTTGGGTATAAGAGATTAAGAGTTATCAAGGTCATTTGGAAGACTATGTAAACAAATCCTTATGATATTGGTGTTATAGTGTAGAATGTTTTTTTGAAGAATGATAGTAATTTTTAAAATGATCTATGTGGATCCTCGATCTTTAAATGTTAATTTTGTGATTAATGTTTATTTTCATCATATAAAGGTTTATTATATTTGGGGTATTATTTTATGTTGTCGAAAACATTTGGGATTCAATTAATGTATACGGTTAAGAGGAATATATAATTATAATTTAATGAGATCTCTAATCTGTATAAGTTAATTTGAATAATTCAGGCGTAAAAAATTCATCTTGAGTGTTCATTACCAGGTATTAGTAATGAAGTGAAAAAAAATCCCAAAATAGCCAAATGATGATATAATTATTATGACATGGAAATTTAAAAAGTATGTTTAATATATTATGTTCTTATATAGATAGTAAAGGAATCCATCAATTTAAGGAAAAATGAATTCCAACATAAATGTTATCCAAGTAGTTTTTTTGGAGAAATCAATGTTTCTTTAACTGATCATAAGATTTACAAATTTTTGATGGTTTACATTCTAATGACTATGTTATCAATCACTATCCATCAGAACATGATTGTTATATTGTTATTCTATGTACATTTTTTTACTTCACACAAACTTTACCCTATCCAAATGCATAGCTTTATAGTAACCTATTCATTTTCCTCACCCTCTCATTAAGACGATATTTTATTAACCCAATTTTGTATGTGGGTTTCCGAAAAAGGTAATTTTCAAGTATCAACCTTTAACTTTCAGTGGGTAATTTCAAATTTCAAGAATATAATTTATTGAAGTAGGGGAGAATATAACACCCTTTAAAAAAAGATATAGATTGTAATGCACACAACATTGAGTCTATGTGAAAAAAACACTTTTTTATTATAATTATTTACAAAATATAGTTATAACCTAGCTAGGAAACATAATTTTTCCACTTTTGGGATTTTAATTTAAAAAAAAGACAGAAACTTTTACGATCAATAAGTTTTTTAGAGTCTAATAGGAGAAACTGATTTTTTTGGTGAATAGTAATTTGACCATTGTGAATAGTAATATACCTTTGTGAATAGTATTGTTACCATTATGAATAGTAACTCAACCACTATGAATAGTAACTTAACCCATGAAAGTATAAAAGAAATTTAGGCACCTTATAAATGAGAGTGAATGTTTTAAAAAATAACAATTAAGTGTTTTTATTTTTGTAAGTAATAAATATTTAATTAATATTTTCAATATATATATTTTTCAAAATAAAAATAATTTCAAAAAATGTATTTCTAATAAATATTTTGTTTTCCTATGATTTTAGGATAACTTTATGTGACCTCATTTAATTTTTAAAAGTACTACTAAATCAGTTTTTAATTTAAAATATATATTGTTAAAGTAAATAAGGATTTTTAAAAAAAATTAAATTTCACATATTTAGAAAATTATATCAATAAAATGGGGTCTTTTTCTGAATTATACATATCTTAATAAAGTTAGTGATAATTTATGGGATTTTTCTGAAATACTTGAATTTTTGGTGAATAGTGAAATTTGATAATTTATGAAATATGATAAAGAAATAAATTTCTACATCATGCTTGAGTCATGGCAGATACAAATGGCCATTGGTCTGAACTAACATACACTTATAACAATTTTAAGTCATAATAATCAATACTATTCATATTCTTGATCAAAAATAATAAAATAATGATTAAAATAATGGAAAAACCCTCATCTCCACTAGAAAACCCACACATCACTCCCTCTTATCTTAACTCTTCTAAGCCTTAATACTTCTCAATGCTCTACAAAAATACTATTACCTAGTCTCTCCCCACATCTAGAAGCCATTGGTCTTTCCAAAATACCAAAACCCTTTCCCATTAACGGGGTTCTCAAGGAGGTCATTTCATGAGGTAAATCCTCTTTCTTTTTCATTTAATTTAATTTCAATTTATATTATTTTCATATTCTCTCCAATAATAATCTTTACAATTGATCAATATAACTCTAGTATCACCTATATAAAATAATTATATCATGTTAATGTAATAACCGTTATCAATATCCTTACTCCCCCTCTTTTATTTTATAAATAAAATCATTGTCTAAGATGTGCCAATTTATAACATTCCTGGATGAAGAATTTTTGTTATTCAAATTCATCTTAAAATCTATTCATAAAACCATTTTAGTGGTTCATAAAAATTGTAAAATGTTTAATATAACCCTTTTTATGTTCTGTAAGTAACATATTTACATAATAATAAATGATAAAATAAAATGAGTTTGTTATTATCAATAACCACCATAAGAATCTAAAAAATTATTAATAAATGACATATCTAATTAATCATCCTCATACCATGTAATAAAATGATATATATAACCATTTATAAATCTATATCTTAATTAATAATATATAAATTAAATTGTGGAGAATTATATCCATTCCTCATGAAGTTCTAAACACATATAAAAGTATGACGATTGTAAAAAACCAAAAAAACAAACACCCCCAAGCGATAAATTTGCAGCAATAAGAATTCTTCATTATTTTAAGGGGAGTTAAATGTTTTCTAAAGAACATTCTCAATTATTCCTGTCAAACAATCCGAAATCAAGGGAACTTCTCAAATTATTATCTATATTCAAGTGTAATCCATAGTATATTTTATGCTGTAATTATTTTTCTAGAACAACTCATTTCATCATGGGAAAACTACCTTAGTTAATTTTTAGTTTTATGCAAAGATTTTAAAAAATAACTATTATTTTCAAAGTAAAAGTGTATTCCTATTAAAAACTACTCAATGATTTTATTAGAGTATTTTTGAATATTTTAGCAAAATTATTTAATTTTATATCTCATTGAGGTTAATATATTATTTTTATCATTTACCATATTGTATTAAAATTTTTAGGATCTGTTTTATTGTGCACTTTCTATATTCATACCATTTAGTGTTCAATTCAGAATCGTTAGTGTATATCTGTATATATTGGATGAAGTTATTTAATATGTTATTGTTGTTTATGTTTTTTCCCTTTCATACGAGGAATGCATTGGACTTTTAAAGTGATAGATGGGGCCTACTATAGCACCTTGATGCATCGATAGGTCTCACGAGACAAACTAGTTTGGGTTTTTACCTATTTATGAATGGTCATAGCATGAGGCATTGATAAAATTATTATGATGTCTGAAATTATTCATTACCTCATTATGAAACTATAGATTGATAGTCCATGTGATTTTTAGACATGTAGAATATCCATGGTTATATTTTATGGAATTATTTAATTAGTTTTTATTCTTGTCATGTTACGCAAAAATTTATTTTTAAAGGAATATGTTTTTAGTTATTCATCAAGACTAGTGTTTATTTTAAGGATTACTTCAATTGTATTATTTACCCTCCCTGAGCATCTGAGCTCACTAATTTCTTTTGTGTTATATTTCCCCAAGATATGAAAAAGACTAATATGAACGACTTGCAGGGATAATCTGGGGGTTGCGGGAGTTACTAATGGATCTGTTATATTGTATTTCATTTCAAGTTGTAATGTTGAACTTATGTATGTATCTAATTTTTTGAAACAACTAAACTACATGGTCTTTCAGGTTATGAATTTCTTGTAATCATGCCAATATAATAAAATAATGCAACAATCATGGGAAACCTGGGTTGGGGTGTTACAGATAACAAGATATTCCTCATCTACATATATTAACCATAACCAAAATGGTTATCACAACGTAATATATTTCCCAAAACGAATAAACCATCATATAATTAATCTCTAAAAATAAATAGTAATACCCAAAGCTAAAAACAAATCATTAAGTAAATAATACTCCTTAAATTTATTCAAAATATTCCTAACTACGATTTAAACGTAAATATTATAAGGGTGTGATCACATGTTCTTACTAGTTCGATTTAATATTTTTTTAAACACCAATAACTTTTAAAGTATTACACAAAAAATATGTAAGAATTAGTCATATAATCTCTAAAAAAATACTATTCATTTACATAAATGACATGAATCACCACAAAACCAATATAAAAATTTATATGATTCCAAAATATTACTAAAATATTATTCCTCAAATAAAATCCCATAATGTTCTATTTACATTCATCATATAATTTTCCCCAAAATAATGAACTTATACATTTGTCACAAATTCATAGAATCTATTTTCAATCCCACAGTTAGCTATATAATATGTTCCCAAATTTTAATAACACATAATTACCACAACATAAAAGATATGATAATCCCTAAAAGTCAAAAATACAATTAAACATATGTTCACAAAATAAATAATATTCTTACTCAAATAATACTTAACATTAAAACCAAAGGTAACATATATCTTAACTCAATAAAATTTCTCACAAAATTTTATTAATAAAAAAAAATTATTACTAAAAACCTAAAAAGTGGTGTCTTGGAGTTTGAAAATATGATAAAACATAAACTTGTAAACCTATAATGGAATAAATAACTCTATAGATAAACCCACAAAAAATAAGTATAATCTCCAAAGAAATATAAACTACGATCTGATAACAAATACAATATCCCTAGTCCAGACTCCCAGATTTGGGGCTAGAAGCTTAATCTTTACATCACTAGCTTGATAGCGGAAATCATGGCCCAATTTTTCCCATATAAAACTTATAACAATGAAAGTAAATGTTGGATCACTCACATAGAAGAAGATGTTTTAGTTTTATAGTTTCATATAATTAAGAAAAACTATTACATAAATAATACCTATGTATTCAAGTGAGTATTTCTGCAACAAAACACAAATATTATTATTTTACATTAAGTCATCATCTTTATACATATGAAACCATTCTATAAATAATAGATTTAACATCATTCTTGATAACTGTGGGAAATGGAAGCATAATAAGGGTGATCTCAAATTTTCAATAAGGGTAAACATAAGAATTAGAAATTGAATTTCCTCTGTGATAATTATAAGAGAATAAGGGTATGATGACATAAACATAGTTCATGGGAATAACATAATAGAACTTATACCCATAAAAATAGATCAACAAACATGTTTCATAGAATAAAACATTAAAAATGGAATGTTTCATAGGAAATAATAATCCTAATCCATGTGTTGTCAACATTGACCAAAAGAAAATTTTAAAACACATAGAAGGTATAAAAAATGTGTTGGGGTCTTGAAAAACCTTCTTAATAGAACCATTAAAAATGGTATAACCATATGGATGACTTAGAATATAATTATTTATCGAAAATAGTCATTACCCAATGCATTAGTGGACTATAATTGGGATTACCCATCACATCATGAGATAAAATGGGGGTCAACCCCTCATATCATGAGCTATGGTGGGGATCAACCCATCATATTTCAATTTATAATGGGTATCATCCCATCATATAATATGTATCAGCATCCCCTATTAAAATATATAATTTCCAAGTTCAATAACATTATTAAAGAATATAGATCATGAATCTCATTATAAAACTCATAGAAACATACATTATTCCTTTCATAGCATGACTTAGCCTTATAAAAGGAGTGGGTTTCTTGAAATTATCATTGAAACAATTATAATCCACCCATATAAAGCATGAATATGGTTTTAATAAAATATATCCATAGTTTATCAGAAGTAACATTAAGGTTTGTTGACATTAATGAATGAAAATTCCATTAAAATGTCACTAAAACATTATTGAGGAAAATAAACTTTTCACTTTTAAAAGAATTTTTAAAAACTAATTTTTTTTAAAAAAATTATGAAAAAAAATATTATTTTAAAATAATATTAGAAACATATAAAGGAATATTAAATGAAAATAATTGACATGATAGAGGTAAAATAAATTCATGATCTAAATTCTGCAATAAATATTCTTTATAAAGATTTTTAATGGGAGTTAAAAGTAATCCATTTGGAAACTTTTATGAACTTTTCACTCTAAATAATTTTAAAATAATTTCAAAGATCATGTAAAATAGCTTTTGTAAATGTATTGTGTTGAAATAATATTTTTTTTGAAATTTTGAAAACATAGACATGGGAGAGAAGGATTCCTGATCTGAAAGAAGGTCTAATATATGTATCACTTACAAACAAAATTAATTATGTTTATTTAATAAATAAAAGAGGAATTATAAATTAAAAATGTGTAACAAATTCATAAAAATAGTCTAATAAAATATATATGGTCTACTAAAATAAAATAAAATTATTAACTTCAAAATAATCTTAAACAAAATAATCCACAAAAGAAAGGAGATGATAATATAAAACCTTTTATACTGTGGTAACTTTTCAATCAAAAGACCCATAAAAAAATAACATCAAATGTAAATTTGAATTTCTAGAACATAAATAGATTCATGATATTATATATTAAAGTTGAAGTATATACAACTTATAAAATAATAATGTGAATATCATAAATAGTATGTCCCTAAACAAAGGAATTTGAGTTGAAAACCCCTTACAATGATCATATCATTAAGTTGATAGTTAATCAATGGAGAGATTATGTGTACCAAATTAAAAATATATAAAAATGGAATGAAAAATAATAAAATTTAGAGAGTAATTCAAACATAATGATTTCCTAAAAGAGTCAATAAATAAGAGTTTTAACCCAAAGAATTAAAATTGAGTTAATAAATGCTTTTCCACTTGGTTTCTTTTAAATAAAATAAAATTGGATTAAATAATAAAATTGAAACATAAAATACCATGAATTATGAAGGATCCATGATATACCATTTAAAGGTATATTATATATGTAACACCCTAGGTAAATAAAGAATATGACATTTTCATATTTATCCATATTTGTGAATAAAATATTGATATGGCTTTAAAGGGGACGCTATGCTCGATGGCGTACCCAACACGCAACAACGAGTTTCTTCGGAATCTTACGTTGTACTCTAATAATAAATTTTAAATGTTAGTTAACATGTAACCGTTGTAATGGCGAGAATGGATAGAAATAACTAAAATATTATTATATATGTTTTTAAATGTTTATACATTTATCCAATAAAGGATAAAGGCTTAAAATATGGAAAGAATTCAATTTTAGGCGTATATGCCCTAGTTTTCACTAAAGGTTCACTTATCACCTTTTGATGGCGAACCATCATTAAATATAGTTTTGATCACTCTTATACATTATTTTGGACCAAATAAAACTCTTATTAAGAATCGGGACATCAAATTTTACTTTGTGTAATTTTTTGGTATTTTTCCGATAAAGTTCATTTTTTTAATGAATAGGGAAAAATGTTGTGTTCTAATTCAAAACCTCTTTTTAAACTAATTTATTTATATGATTAGATAATATTTTTAATTGGTTTTAAAGTGAAATTAGAAAATATTTTTACCATTAAATCCAATGGTGGTCGTTGTAATTAATTTCACTTTGAAATCGGACTTAAACTAGTGCCAATCTTTTGATACTTATTATTTCATAAAAACACGTTATTTGTCATGACAGCGGGAATTAATTATTAAATTAATTAATGAAACTTATATGTTGTGAATTTTGTAAAATGGACTTCATTTTTGAGTTTGTAATATCAAATATAGCTTAGGGTGAATTTTTGGTAATTTTCTGAAAAACTTCAATTTTTGATGAATAGTGAAACCACTAAGTGGTACTTATAAAAGCTGATTTTTCGTTTAAATGAAATTTTACCACTTATGTGTTTTGAATTTCAAAAATCCGACATACATAGTTGTCATTAAGTAGTAAAATGTGGTTCAATGGGATAAAAATAATTTTTTGGTGAATAGTAACTTATTAAGTTTTTAATCGTGATTAGTGGTAATTAGTGTAGTTTAAGGTAAAAATGATATTATAAGAATGTGAAAACACCATGACACTTGTCCTACACCTATTGGGTGAGTCATGGCCGACCAAGACAAGCCATGGGCCAACTTGGGGACCCCATGGAGCCACTTTAGTTGGAAAATGACAATAATATATTTTTATTTAATGTTAAAATTAAAAATGACACAAACATGATATGTTTTACTAAAACAATTTTTAAGTGGGGTTATACAAGTCATATTTTTTATTATAAATAGTCATTGGAAATCTAAAAAGATTTCCTACATCATAGTATTTTTTTTATAAATTTTAGACATTAAATAAATTAAATTATTTATGACATCATAATGATGTAGTGATGACATCATTATTTAACGATTAAAATAAAATGGAAAGATAATGTAAAATATATGAACTAAACATGTCCAAAACTTATTGGATGTGTGGATTTCGAACCTTTATAACCATATCCATGAATTATATCAATGTGGGACCTCTTAAAACCGAAACACATTTTCAAATAAAGTAATATTTTATTACTTTCCAAAAGTGCCCCTCCTCTCCTCTTATAAAAGGCCCCCACCTCTACCTCATTTCACACACTCCTCAAGCCTTTGGCTCAGCCAACCCCTGCCCATTTACTCTCTCCACATCCCTCTCCTAATCCTAGAGGATTCCCTTTGGGCATAATCATTTCAAAGGAAGCCTTTAGGCTCAAATCAAAAAGAGTTACACTTTTAAAGGTAATTCTTTCTCTTATGTTCATTTGTTTTATATTGCTTATACAACCCCCTAAAATCTTTTTATTTACTTATTTTGTAACAAAACCAGTATCTTCAATATACTAGGATGTTTTTATAAGATTTATTCGAGCTAAAATCTCACACAACTACATCAAATGGTTAAAGAACATACAGTTTCCGTGGATGGCGAAATTCTGCCTCCCGAAACGATGATTGTTCAATACTCATTTAACACCTTCAAGGGTGGCCATTATGATGTCACTATTTTTATATATGATATAAAGTATGTTTATGTTTTACTTATGCTTCTGCATTTTTCATTTGTGTCTTACCTTTATGGCATCCATTATGGGTATACGCGATATCTTCATTTTAGGAAGTGCGGACTAACGCCCCCTCAAAGTGATGTGATTCGTTAATGCCATACGTGGGACGTATAAAGGATGGATTTAATGATATTATATATTATATTATACTGGAATTATAATATACCTTTATATCATTATCATTCCATTCTATAAAATACGAAATAGAAATGAAAGTAGCGTTCATGCGTACGTACGGCTTACCGTCTGCATGAACGGTGCATTTCATTTCTTACCTCTAAATGATTATGTAATGTTATAAATGCATGAATGTACTGGATATATATGACATATATTATATCTACATCATGAATTCAATTCTGGATATAATAAAAATTTGGCCACACGAACAACATGTAATTTAAAGAAGTCCACTTTCGACTTAAGAACCAAATATCGACAAAACAATCATTATTAACTTAATGATTACATAGTGTTTATAACAAGAAAATAAGTGATATAAAAGGAATAATAAGCTTGAAAAAGGTTCTTAATCAAGTAGAAATTAACTCAAGTTTATTATTCAGGAGATTAAAGAACGATCGAGTCAAGTCGGACCCAAGGTAAGGGATCCTACTCCTCTCTTTTTAAGTACACTCTATTATGTCATTCCTTCTAAGCTCATCTTTCTTGTGATTGGGATGTTATTTTATATTAAACTTACTGTAATTTTTATGTTCATGTGATGAGGGACCCTATTCTATCTCATCAATCCATTTTGGATGTTTTGAGTGGCGCCGTTAGGCTGCCGAACTTTCGTAAAAGATCTAACCTCTCTCTTTCTTTTTAAGTACTCTCCTTTATGTCACTTCTTTTAAGCTCCTCTTTGTAATGTTGGGGGATGTTCTTTTATATTCATATTGCTGTAAATTTTATTGTAATGTGATGAGATACCCTATTTGATCTCATCAATCCATATTCAGAAGTTTTATGTGGCGCCGTTAGGCTGCCGAGTTTTCGTAAGGGATTTTTCATCTCACTTTTATTCTCGTGAGATTTATGCTACATTTGCCACAAATTCCATTGAGTGGTGTCTGTACTGCCCATTATTCTACTCTTTGTGTAATATACATTCATTTATGAGTATTTAAATCAATGATCTATTGTCCTTCTTTCATGGGGTGTATGTTTTGAAAGATACCCAAGTCGGTAAGGGAACCTTTCACCCTCCTCTTTTTTAAAAGACTTTTTTTGTTGGGTCTTTTAATTTACATATTTTTATATTGGGATATGTTCTCATATATCCTTATTGATGAAAATTTTATGTCCAAGTGATGAGATACACTTTTTATCTCCCATCAACTCATTTTGATGTGATGTCGTTAGGCTGTCAAGGGAACTTTTTAACCCAATTTCGATTTCTTTGGGTTCAACATGTAGTCATTGAATATGTCATCCATTGAATATGTGTGAATGACCTTTTATTGTTTAACACTTAATATCCACTTATATTTGG
The DNA here is from genome assembly GCA_963277665.1 of Viscum album. Taxonomy (NCBI): domain Eukaryota; kingdom Viridiplantae; phylum Streptophyta; class Magnoliopsida; order Santalales; family Viscaceae; genus Viscum; species Viscum album. Next base: position 1,144,953,418 of record OY728142.1, on the reverse strand, counting down.
TGTATTTATATTTGTCACACATATTTTGAGATTGATTTGTCCTTAATTTAAGGATACCTTCTTTATAAGGGATTTCATCACATTTGACATTTCTATTGAGGGTTCATTGTTGTTATGCACCAATTCACTCTTATATGGTGTATATACTGGCCTTTGGAGTATTATATCATGAATCCTTTTATTCCCATGATATTATAAAGTTCTGACTAAATGTTATTCCTCGATTATTGTATTCAAGTGTCTCTAATTTTGGTAAAACCCCTTTAACCAAAATATCATTTTAAATGTTTTAATTATTTGTTCTTATTAATATCCATGTTTTCAAAATGGTTTTAAGGATTTATTTATATGGATATTGATGGTTTAAAATTTTAAGATTCAAGGTTGTATGGGAGACTTTGATTCAAAAATCTCTTTATTAAATGTTTTAAATGGTTTTGGAAATGGTTTCTTTTTGAATAGATTCATTATTTCAATATACTAAAATGTTATATTGTGATTGAATTGTGGAAATGTTATGTTTCCTTTATGCATGTTTTATGTGATACATTTATGTTATGGTTCTTGGGAATTGTTATGAAAACGGGTGGTTCCGTGATAAACTAAGGGCGGGTGAGCCCGATATAGCTCTCCAATGAATTGGGTAACGCGAAGGAGTGAAACGTTAAGGTTTCTCCAAAGAGATTTAGGGAATATACTGTGATGGGTATTCCAAACGTAACCAAGAGGGTTACTCCCTACGTAAGAATGTTATGAATGCCTCAAGTTACCTTTATGTCTTATGTTTTCTATGATTTATTCATGATTTGATATGCCTATGTTTTATGGGTAAATTATGATTTTATTCTTATGTATATATGAACTCATGTTTCCTTTCCATATTTCTATAACCCTTACTGAGCTTTTTATGCTCATCCCAAGTTTTTGAAATGTTTTTCACAGGTCAAGGGAAAGGTACATGATGTGATGATAGTGTTGAGGATGTGTCAAGAAAGAATCCATGTTTCATTTTAAATATGTTTCTGTTGATGGGAAGAATGAATACTGTCTTTTATGTAACCACTTTGTTTAAATGTGGAATGTAATGCAAGTTTCATGATCTAATTATCCAAAAATCTAAACCTGAAAAGATCCTCAATGTGTAATCTTGTAATAACTCAAGATTAAGTAAGGTTTAAGGCTGGGGCCTTATAGTTGGTATCAAAGGTCGGTTTAGATAACTTTAGAGGTTAGGGTATTCTTTAAGCATAACTGACATTACCATAATGGTTTGGATTTCAGACAAGAGTCTTAGTTTTAGATAAATTGAATGAGTAAGTATATCTTATTGTTTATCTTACTCATTAGTACATGATGGTTTTGTTGATATACTCACACTGACCTTTTTGGTTTTAGTAAATGGCTGGATCTAGCAGGCACCAAAGTAACAGTGGATGTGAAGGAAACTGTGACAGTGTTTTGAGCAAGCAACTGAATGATATGGGAGCTGTAATGAGAACTCTTGTGATTATCCTGAACCAACTATCTGGAGTCATGATTGACCACCTAAACCTTGGAGATTTCTCTAAGAAATCATATATGAAATAAAAAAATCCCTACGGAAGTATAGGTAATAATCATAAAGGTAAGTGTGTTCAAAAACCTATGTGTCAAAGATGTGGAAAGAAACACCTAGGAAAATGTTTCAACGGGACAGAAATATGCTATAGATGTGGAAATGAAGGTTATAAAGCAAGAACCTGCCATGGAAAAAGGAAGCATCCAGTTGACTCGAGGAAAGGGAAAGAAGTTCTTTCTGAGGGATCAATTGAATGTTTTAAATGTGGTGTGCATGGTCATTATGCAAACACATGTCCTATGAAGATTTTTCGTGAATGGGGTCACCAAGAGTGTACCAATATTCGTTTACCAATACCTAATGCCATTCCAATTGCGGATGAAGAAACTGACAATGACCAATCAAAGGTATGTACTATTTCATGACTATTGTTTTCCTATTTTGGAATCATAGGATATGATTCATGATTTTGTTTGTAGGAAAGAGGTATTTCGGAATAAGTTGTAAAGGAATGGATAATGGATCATGAAGAATGTTGAATGAGTAAGATGTCAACATATAAGGGCTTCAAGAGTTATGGTGAAATTCTTAAGAGTATTAAGTCTCTTTTGATGATAGGGATACATTAGAAGACTTTTTATATTATGTGTAACCCTAATGTTTAATATAGGCAAATTTTACTCAATTAATAGTTGTCTTTTCTTTTGTGGACATAGTTATAAAGAACCATTGGGTTTATATGATCCTTACTTTTGAGGTAATTATGGGTTACTATATGTTATGATGGAAAATGAAAGGCATGAGATAAACTTGAGGTTAAAATATGTTATGATCATCTTTGAAGATTTTATCTCATTTTGGGGAATGTTTTAAGAATTATATAGTTTTGGAAAAAGGACAACACGCAGACCGTGTGACTACCCGTCACGTCGGACAAAGCTGCGGGAATCGAACCCACAACCAAAGTGCGACTGGTATTTATCGCCTACCACTGGACTACGTGAAGTCCCTGGTTAGTTTGACTGATTCTTTCTAGTTATATGATTTTATGAATTAAGAGTAAGTTGATTTTGGGTTATTTATGAAAATGATTAACCTATCATGGAGGATATGTGATTAGGATAATTACTTTTCAATGTGAGACTTTAGGAGCGACTAATGTTGTTTGGAGATAAATGTTACGATTTAACTTGGAAGACTATGTGACTAAATCCTTCAAATATTTCGGTTTCAATCTTATATTGGTTTACTTTGAAGAATTTTATGGACAAATTATTTATCAGATGGTCCTTGTTGAACTTTGGGTTTTGTTGGACAAATTTTGGAGATTAAGAATAGATTTTCTTTTTATAAGGGGTTATCCTTTTCTGGATTATCTAATCTTGTACTGGCCATTTTGGTTTTGGTTTTTCTTAAAGTCTAAAGACATTGGATGTATATAGTTCTCTTTTGTGGATTAGGTGATTCTCTAGAAGTTGATTATAGTACTCTTAATGTGAACAAGTCTTCCTAAATACTCGTCTTTTGGAGAAAATACGAGTTTGTGTAAAAGTTGAAAGTCAACATGATAAGTGATTATGATTCCTTATGAATAAATTACTCAATAAAAAGTAACATAAAAAAATGTTGTCTATTAACTTTTCTTACTGGGGAATCGATTACTGTTTAACCTATCACAAGTTTGTGATTTTCTCATGGTTAAATTTCTCCTAAACATGTTTTCTATCACTCTCCATCAGAACATGACCCTATGTTTTCTCCTCCATGTCCATGTTTTCATACTTGGAATCCTAGTATGGGTTAACTCGGGTGACCTCTGTGCTTATCTATCTTTATTTTAAAGTGATTGTTTTACCGACTCTTGTTCCGATGTGGGACTTTCAAGGATGTTTCCGAGCTCAAATTTTTTAAATTTGCGAGGACGCAATTCCCAAAAGGGGGGAAGGATGTAACACCCCAGGTAAATAAATAATATGACATTTTCATATTTATCCATATTTGTGAATAAAATATTGATATGACTTTAAAGGGGACGCTATGCTCGATGGCGTACCCAACACGCAACAACGAGTTTCTTCAGAATCTTACGTTGTACTCTAATAATAAATTTTAAATGTTAGTTAACATGTAGCCATTGTAATGGAGGGAATGGATAGAAATAACTAAAATATGATTATATATGTTTTTAAATGTTTATACATTTATCCAATAAAGGATAAAGGCTTAAAATACGGAAAGAATTCAATTTTAGGCGTATATGCCCTAGTTTTCACTAAAGGTTCACTTGTCACCTTTTGATGGCGAACCATCATTAAATATAGTTTTGATCACTCTTATACATTCTTTTGGACCAAATAAAACTCTTATTAAGAATCGGGACATCAAATTTTACTTTGTGTAATTTTTTGGTATTTTTCCGATAAAGTTCATTTTTTTAATGAATAGAGAAAAATGTTGTGTTCTAATTCAAAACCTCTTTTTAAACTAATTTATTTATATGATTAGATAATATTTTGAATTGGTTTTAAAGTGAAATTAGAAAATATTTTTACCATTAAATCCAATGGTGGTTGTTGGAATTAATTTCACATTGAAATCATACTTAAACTGGTGCCAATCTTTTGATACTTATTGTTTCATAAAAACACGTTATTTGTCATGACAGCGGGAATTAATTATTAAATTAATTAATGCAACTTATATGTTGTGAATTTTGTAAAATGGACTTCATTTTTGAGTTTTTAATATCAAATATAGCTTAGGATGAATTTTTGGTAATTTTCTGAAAAACTTCAATTTTTGATGAATAGTGAAACCACTAAGTGGTACTTATAAAAGCTGATTTTTCGTTTAAATGAAATTTTACCACTTATGTGTTTTTGAATTTCAAAAATCCGACATACATGGTTGTCATTAAGTAGTAAAATGTGGTTCAATGAGATAAAAATAATTTTTTGGTGAATAGTAACTTATTAAGTTTTTAATCGCGATTAGTGGTAATTAGTGTAGTTTAAGGTAAAAATGATATTATAAGAATGTGAAAACACCATGACACTTGTCCTACACCTATTGGGTGAGTCATGGACCACCAAGACAAGCCATGGGCCAACTTGGGGACCCCATGGAGCCACTTTAGTTGGAAAATGACAATAATATATTTTTATTTAATGTTAAAATTATAAATGACACAAACATGATATGTTTTACTAAAACAATTTTTAAGTGGGGTTATACAAGTCATATTTTTGATTATAAATATTCATTGGAAAGATAAAAAGATTTCCTACATCATAGTATTTTTTTATAATTTTTAGACATTAAATAAATTAAATTATTTATGACATCATAATGATGTAGTGATGACATCATTATTTAACGATTAAAATAAAATGGAACGATAATGTAAAATCTATGAACTAAAAATGTCCAAAACATATTGTATGGGTGTATTTCGAACCTTTATAACCTTATCCACGAATTATATCAATGTGGGACCACTTAAAACCGAAACACATTTTCAAATAAAGTAATATTTTATTACTTTCCAAAAGTGCCCCTCCTCTCCTCTTATAAAAGGCCCCCACCTCTACATCATTTCACACACTCCTCAAGCCTTTGGCTCGGCCAACCCCTGCCCATTTACTCTCTCCACATCCCTATCCTCATCCTAGAGGATTCCCTTTGGGCATAATCCTTTCAAAGTAAGCCTTTAGGCTCAAATCAAAAGGAGTTACACTTTTAAAGGTAATTCTTTCTCTTATGTTTATTTGATTTATATTGCTTCTCCAACCCCCTAAAATATTTTTATTTACTTATTTTGTAACAAAACCAGTATCTTAAATATACTAGGATGTTGTTATAAGATTTATTCTAGCTATAATCTCACACAACTACATCAAATGGTTAAAGAACATACGGTTTCCGTGGATGGAGAAATTCTGCCTCCCGAAACGATGATTGTTCAATACTCATTTAACACCTTCAAGGGTGGCCATTATGATGTCAATATTTTTATATATGATATAAAGTTTGTTTATGTTTTACTTATGCTTCTGAATTTTTCATTTGTGTCTTACCTTTATGGCATCCATTATGGGTATACATGATATCTTCATTTTAGGAAGTACGGACTACCGCCCCCTCAAAGTGATGTGATTCGTTAATGCCATACATGGGACGTATAAAGGATGGATTTAATTATATTATATATTATATTATACTGGAATTATAATATACCTTTATATCATTATCATTCCATTCTATAAAATACGAAATAGAAATGAATGTAGCGTTCATGCGTACGTACGGCTTACCGTCTCCATGAACGGTGCATTTCATTTCTTACCTCTAAATGATTATGTAATGTTATAAATGCATGCATGTACTGGATATATATGACATATATTATATCTAAATCATGAATACAATTCGGGATATAATAAACATTTGGCCACACGAACAACATGTAATTGTAAGAAGTCCACTTTCGACTTAAGAACCAAATATCGACAAAACAATCATTATTAACTTAATGATTACATAGTGTTTATAACAAGGAAATAAGTGATATAAAAGGAATAATAAGCTTGAAAAAGGTTCTTAATCAAGTATAAATTAACTCAAGTTTATTATTCCGGAGATTAAAGAACGATCGAGTCAAGTCAGACCCGAGGTAAGGGATCCTACTCCTCTCTTTTTAAGTACACTCTTTTATGTCATTCCTTTTAAGCTCATCTTTCTTGTGATTGGGATGTTCTTCTATATTACACTTACTGTAATTTTTATGTTCATGTGATGAGGGACCCTATTCTCTCTCATCAATCCATTTTTGAAGTTTTGAGTGGCGCCGTTAGGCTGCCGAACTTTCGTAAAAGATCTAACCTCTCTCTTTCTTTTTAAGTACTCTCCTTTATGTCACTTCTTTTAAGCTCCTCTTTGTAATGTTGGGGGATGTTCTTTTATATTAATATTGCTTTAAATTTTATTGTAATGTGATGAGATACCCTATTTGATCTCATCAATCCATATTCAGAAGTTTTATGTGGCGCCGTTAGGCTGCCGAGTTTTCGTAAGGGATTTTTCATCTCACTTTTATTCTCGTGAGATTTATGCTACATTTGCCACAAATTCCATTGAGTGGTGTATGTACTGCCCATTATTCTACTCTTTGTGTAATATACATTCATTTATGAGTATTTACATCAATGATCTATTGTCCTTCTTTCATGGGGTGTATGTTTTGAAAGATACCCAAGTCGGTAAGGGAACCTTTTACCCTCCTCTTTTTTAAAAGACTTCTTTTGTTGGGTCTTTTAATTTACATATTGTTATGTTGGGATATGTTCTCATATATCCTTATTGATTTAAATTTTATGTCCAAGTGATGAGATACAGTTTTTATCTCCCATCAACTCATTTTGATGTGATGCCGTTTGGCTGTCAAGGGAACTTTTTAACCCAATTTCGATTTCTTTGGGTTCAACATGTAGTCATTGAATATGTCATCCATTGAATATGTGTGAATGACCTTTTATTGTTTAATACTTAATATCCACTTATATTCGGTGTATTTATATTTGTCACACATATTTTGAGATTTATTTGTCCTTAATTTAAGGATACCTTCTTTATAATGGATTTCATCACATTTGACATTTCTATTGAGGGTTCATTGTTGTTATGCACCAATTCACTCTTATATGGTGTATATAATGTCCTTTGGAGTATTATATCATGAATCCTTTTATTCTCATGATATTATAAAGTTTTGACTAAATGCTATTCCTCGATTATTGTATTCAAGTGTCTCTAATTTTGGTAAAACCCCTTTAACCAAAATATCATTTTAAATGTTTTAATTATTTGTTCTTATTAATATCCATGTTTTCAAAATGGTTTTAAGGATTTATTTATATGGATATTGATGGTTTAAAATTTTAAGATTCAAGGTGGTATGGGAGACTTTGATTCAAAAATCTCTTTATTAAATGTTTTAAATGGTTTTGGAAATGGTTTCTTTTTGAATAGATTCATTATTTCAATATACTAAAATGTTATATTGTGATTGAAATGTGGAAATGTTATGTTTCCTCTATGCATGTTTTATGTGATACATTTATGTTATGGTTCTTGGGCATTGTTATGAAAACGGGTGGTTCTGTGATAAACTAAGGGCGGGTGAGCCCGATATAGCTCTCCAATGCATTGGGTAACGCGAAGGAGTGAAACGTTAAGGTTTCTCCGAAGAGATTTAGGGAATATACTGTGATGGGTATTCCAAACGTAACCAAGAGGGTTACTCCCTACATAAGAATGTTATGAATGCCTCAAGTTACCTTTATGTCTTATGTTTTCTATGATTTATTCATGATTTGATATGCCTATGTTTTATGGGTAATGTATGATTTTATTCTTATGTATATATTAACTCATGTTTCCTTTCCATATTTCTATAACCCTTACTGAGCTTTTTATGCTCATCCCATGTTTTTGAAATGTTTTTCACAGTTCAAGGGAAAGGTATATGATGTGATGATAGTGTCGAGGATGTGTCAAGAAAGAATCCATGTTTCATTTTAAATATGTTTCCGTTGATGGGAAGAATGAATACTGTCTTTTATGTAACCACTTTGTTTAAATGTGGAATGTAATGCAAGTTTCATGATCTAATTCTCTAAAACTCTAAACCTGAAAAGATCCTCAATGTGTAATCTTGTAATAACTCAAGATTAAGTAAGGTTTAAGGCTGGGGCCTTATAATATACACCATATTAAATAAATTCAGTGCATAATATTAAAATTTGACTCAATGGAGGATAAATAGAGACAAATTCTCTTACAACTTTGGTTTTCATTGTATCAAAACCTCATGAAAAACGTAAATTCATATCGATTTTTAAAGAAAAATAATTTTCAAGAAAATAATCATAAATTACATTCATGGAAGGTATATAAACCACTCAATATAATGAATTTATGAATATGAAATGTGTCTCTTAGAAATAAAAGTGAGACAAGAAACCCTTACCTCAAGTCCTGAATTTCCATGTATTCCCTTTAACATCAATAAAATAAGATTATATAAAATATTTTATTTATCATGAATATTTTATAGGTTTAATAAATTATTTCTAAATAATTTATTTTATTTATTTTAATGAAATATTTGAATACGTAATCTGTTATGTCCACATTGGGTGTTTTGGTGACATTCATTCCATATTTTCTAAATGACATTTGTATGATGATTGTGGTCAAAGTGGTCATTATCTGATCATATCTAGAATAATAATCATGGAATAATTATAATTTTATTCATAAGTTATTAGTTTAAAACTAACCATGAAAATTTGTTATGAAAAATGAAATACATTACAATCAAGGAGATGGCATGCCACATGTACACATGAGTAACATTTATTTTTCTCAACGATCATTTTGGAAATAGATATTATTTTACCTTTATATAATTATAATTATATAATAAATATAATATTTTTTTATTTAAATACACTTATATATAATATACATCTTATGCAGTAATAAAAAAATGATATCACTTCACATGGCAGTAGTCCACCATACACATGAATGATGTTATCATTTTTTTAATGGATGATAAGGTATGAAATTATATTAAATATTAATTTTAAAAAATGATTAGTACTTCATTAATATAATAAATAAACAATAAATAATTCAGTATAATTATTCATGAGAGGTGATTATGTAAAATAAATTACATATGTTCATGAGGCTATAGTCTACTGTACACACGAACGATGGGTTTGCTTCCAATTTTTTGAAAGAGGAGATAGATATAGGTTACTAAAATAAAATAATATTATTTAATTATATGGGAGATACTGATTTTATTATATCATAATTTTTAGAATAATATTTTTAGGATGTGGGAGAAGAAATAAATAAAAAATGCGTAGTTAAGAATGGTACGTCATCTTCGAACCACCTCATTATGATTATACGTAAATCCATCCAAGATTGGATTTATTATCAAAATAGACTCTATTACATGACTGGGAATGTAATTAAAGGATTTTATAAGGTATTTTTTAAACAAAAATTATTTTAACTTGTGAATAGGAGAGGATAGTGGGTGACCTTTTATAAGTGGGTGAGAGGACGTACTTGGAATATTTGAAATGGAAAAGCGATAACCACATTTTAGACAAGATAGAAGGCTCCAAAATGAACAATTATAATGAATTATATGATTTAGCATCAAAATATGTCCATAAATGATAATTTATACATGTGTTTAGGTTATTTTAGCCATATAGTTTTAGTTTAACCCCCTGTAAACTTGTTTCCACTAAAACCACAACAAATATTTTTTTTTATTTTCACCATTAATTATGTCTAAAAATGACGTTGGAATTATAATATAATATAAATTTTTATGATTAAAAATGAATAATCCATTTCTTAAAATTATATTCATATTAGCAGTTGAATTTAACTTAAAATAAAACCCATAGAGATGATAAAAAAGTAGTTTTTAAAGAAATATATTTTTCAAGAATAATATGATCTTATATTTTGTTTATAAATAGTAGTAATCATCATATTAATTGAAATTAATATTTATTGATAAATAATATAAAATTTCACTTAAATAATAACTTTTTATGTGTTTTTTAAATTAATTAAAATGGATAAACATTATGCACTTTAAACCAGTTTTTAGATATATGTTTTTTAAGCCTAAAAATAAACTTATTCAAAATCCAATATAAAGATAACTAAAATTTAATTTAATGAATTAAAAATATAAATAATAAATATATTACTTTAATTTTAATTACAATTATAATGAGAATTTTAAATTTCATAATTTTTTGAAAATAAATGAAAGTCTTACAATAATCAATATTTTCAACTATTCATTGAAAAATAAATATTTTAAAAAAAGAAAAAATTTGCCCCTAATATAATTATTATGTGATGATTTATAAAATGAATTTTATATTCTAAAATAAATTTTTTAAATTTTATAGAAATTAATTATAATTTTTTCTCACAAAAATAAATAAATTTTTTTTTAAATAAACATATTTTTCGAAGAATGAAATAATTTTTTTAAAAATTGAGTTCTTATTTTATAAGATTTTATCAATAACTATATATCGAGTAGTAAATTTATATAAAATTCATCATTTTTTAAATACTATTCATACCCACTAATTTAACGTCTAGGTTATAATAGTCATATATTTCATGTGTCGTTTACGATCGATGTTGTGTGTCATATATGCTATCGAACATAATGTTCTTCCATTAAAATCTCAAGGTGTTACATTAACCCATTAATACATTATGTCTTCATAATTTAAACATGATATAAATAATTGTTATTTTAAAATTTTATAATTTATTTCTTGGAATCCCACATCATAAAAATGGTTAACAAAATTTCCTTTTGAAAATTAGAAAATGAAAATACAAAGGCTATCTAGAATTACACACAACTTGCTTTCCAATGAAGAGAAAATTGGTGTGATGTAAAGATACAAACATAAAATAAAATATTAATTCCCAATAAATGATATTGTTTGATAGAGTAATTGATCATAAGAAAGTTAATGATCATGAGAAAGTAAACAACCACAAATACCAAAACCAAAGAGGTGTAAAAAAGACCAAATAATTCATCGAAAATGAAGGTAATAAAATAAATTTTGTCATGATCCTTTTCATAGATTCGTTGAATTATATTACGATCTAGATTATTAAGATAATTAAATATACATAAATGATGTGTATAATTTCATACGTTAATCAATATCCACCAAAATCTCTTCTTTTTTCCAAACTATGAGTATTCAAGATGGATTTTTCATGACTGAAGAACAAAAATAAATTTCTAATAGATATAATAATCCCAAAAATAATAACAAAATATTCCTCATATAATTAGAAATTAACCAAAACCAAAATGATTATCACATGGTATGATATTTCCAACAATGAATAAAAATTTACATCATTAATCTCCAAAAAAATACAAAATGTTCAAACTAAATTATTATATAAATAAAATTCATTAAAATTCATCAAAATATTCTTGACCATGAATTCAACCCAAGAATTAGATTCGTTTGATAACATATTCTTTTGAGGATGATTAATATTTATCTCTAAATAACACCAATCACTTTTGAAGTCTCATTCAAATAAATGTATATACCTTAATCATATAATCTATAAAATTTATTAATTATTTCCATAAATTACATGAATCACCATAAATCCATAGTAAAATCATATATGATTCCAAAAATAGTTCAACATTTATTCATTAAATATAAACCAATAATGTTTTGTTTTATTTAATCATATAATGTTCCCAAAAATATTAAGCTTCATTATTATTCATATAGTCTACTAATCAATTTTCAGCCCCATGGTTATCTTTGTCATATGTTCCAAAATTTTAATAATACATAATTACAACAATATAAAATATTTTAGAAAAGCTAGTGGTAATAAAATACATTAAAAATTTTCCCATTAAAGAAACGCTATTATTCCTCAAATAGTAATTCAAATTTAATCCAAGTGTCGCATATACATAATCCTGATAAAATGCCACCCAAAATTTCATTAATCTCTTTAAAATTTCATTTATTAAAATTGAAAAAGTGGTGTCTAATATATTGAAATTATGATTAACTATACCCATTTGAAACAATAAAGGAATTCATAACTCTTAATATAGCCTCACATTAAAACATCATAATCAACAAATTTATCTAAAATCTACTCTCATACCACCTATAACATCCTGGGACCCACAATCCCAATTCTGGTGTAAAAAAATAATCATTACAGTTCTGGATTGATACTGATAAATGTGACCCAATTTTTTCAATCCAAAACATATAACAAAAAATAAATATTGTATCACTTACATACCCAAAGACACTTTAGGTTTATAGTTTCATTCAATTAGGAAAAATAATTACATAAACAATAACCATTTCCTCATGTGAGTATTTATCACACTAAACCAGGATTTTCTTATGTCACATTAATTCATCATCATCATCCACATGAATCCCTTATAGACATAATTCATTTAAAATAATTCTTGATAACCTGGGGAAAAGGAAACATAATAAGGGTGAGATAAAATTCAATGTAAGGGTAAATTAAATCATTATCAATTGAATTTTTTATTTGAGCATAATAAGAGCATTAGGGAATGCCGACATAAAAAAAGTGCATGATAATAAAATAATAAAACTCATACCAATCAAACCAGGATAAAAAACATGTGGCATGATTTAAATATTTAGAAATGGAATGGGTCATAAGAATCAATAATTATGATCCATGTGATATCATTATTAATCAAATGAAACAATTAAGACCTGTAGAAAACATAATGAAAATGTGGTGGTACATTGGACCATTTTCTTTATAAAACACTTATAGAACCATTAAAAATGGAATAACCATGCGACCAATATCCAATATAATTTTATTGAAAAACAAAATCCTTACTAAATTCCATGGAAAACTATAATGAGGCTCACCCATCATATCATGAGTTATAATAGGACATAACCCATCATATATTGAGGTATAATTGGGCTCAAACCGTCATATATTGAGCTATAATGTGGGTCAACACAACTTATTTTGAGTAATAATGGGGTTCAACCCATCCTATTAGCTTTATTGGGATCAACCATAACAAAAACAAATGCCAAAGGACAATAACATAAATTAATTACATAGATCTTGCATCTCATCATAAAACTCATCGAAACATCCATTATTCTTTTTAGAAATTGACTAATCTATGGAAAAGTAATAGGTTCATTGAGAATATATTTCAAATAAAGATATATAATACATCCAAATAAATAATGTGTATGGAATCATTAGAGTAAATCCCTATTTGATCCTCAATAAAATCAATGGATATTGAAGTTTATGAATAGAAATACTATTATAAAATAATGATTTTTTTTGAATAAAATAATTGTTTCACTTTGAAAATAACTTTATAAAACTAAAAAATGAACAAAATATTGTCAAAATAATTTTATTTGAAAATAATCATAAAAAAATATAAAGAAAACATGAAGAAAAATAATGATAATTATAGTGGGAAAATTTCATTATGCTGTAAATGTTAAAATAAACATTATTTTCAAACATTTTTTAAAGGGATTAAAAAGTCACCAACATGGAAAATGTTTTAAAATTTTCTTATTAAATTTTTTTAAAATAAGGTCCATTATCATGTAAAATAAATTTAGGAAATATTTTTTGTTTATAAAGAAATTTTTTAAAAATAATTTATAAAACATTGATATTGAAGAGAATGATTCCAAATCTAGTAGAAGATACTAGATTTTTATCACTTAAAAACACTTTTTATCATTTATTTAATCAATAATGGATGGATTGGAAATTAAAAATTTGGACATCATTCATAACCCCAGGATAAGAAAATATATTTTTTCTAAGAAAATTATATTACATTATTTTCTCTAAAGAACTTTCAATATAAAAAATCATAAAAATAAAGGTGATTGTAATATACGGACCTTACCGCTTTGATAACTTTTCAATCATAATTCCAATGAAATAATAACGTAAAATTAAACATCAAATATCCATAAAATTAATATATTCATGATATTACATGACAAAGGGGTAATATAGACACATCATAAAATATTATAGGTGTATACAATTTAATGAAAGTCCAAATGAAAGAGAATTTGTGATGAATAACTCTCACGAAGATCATATCATTGAAATGGGAGTAAATAAATATAGTGAATATGTGTAAAAAATAGAAAAAAATTTGTAAAACATAATAATTTAATTTATAGATCAATCCACACATAATCAAGTCATAATGGAGGTAATGAAGAAGAGTTATACCCCAATGGAAGGAAATTGAGTGAGGAAACCCTTTACCACTTAGTAATTTTATTATAAAATGAATTTATATTAAATAATTCAGATTAAAATTTAAAAATCCATTAATTATGAATTATTAATTTTATAAGTTCTAAAATTGGTAGTATATAGACTATATAAAATAAATTATGTGCATAATAATAAAATATGCCTCAATGAAGGAAAAAATAGAGAGAAAATCTCTTAATTCTTTGGAATTCATAGATCAAAACACTATGAATGAGATAAAATCATATAGATTTTTAAAACCAAATATTTTTCAATAAAAGTATTATAATATAAATTAATAGGAAGTATAAACCATACAAAATATAAATAAGTGGTGAACATAGAATATGTCCCATAGAAATAATACTGAGATTAGAAACACTTACCTCAAGTCCTAAATATCCATATATGTCCTTTAACTCCTATATAATAATATTATATTAATTATTTGATTTATTAATAACCTTTTACAATTTTAAAACCTTATAGTTAAATAATTTATATTAATGACATAATTGAATACTTAATCTGTGGAGTCTACGTTGGCTGTTTTGATGACGTTTGATCCATATTTTCATAATTGATTTTCTATGTTCACAATGGTCAAATGGGTTATCATTAAAACATATCTAGAATAATAATAATTACATAATTATTATTTTTATCAATAATTTTTAAATTTAAAATCAAAAAAGAATAATGGTTATGAAAAATGAACTATGTTATAATCAGGGAGACGGAATGTCATACGTACACATGAAACACATTTATTCTTTTCAATGATCATTATGGAAAGAATATATGAATTATTTTATGTTTAAATAATTACCATTATATCATAAATATCATAAAATATATTTAAATACAAATAAATATACTATCTATCTGATGAGGTAATAAAAAACAAATCACATCACTTCACATGGCATTATTATGGTGTACACATGAATGACATTATAATTTTTCAATTTATGGTAAGGTGATAAGTATATGATATATTAAATTTTCAGATTAAAAATATGTCATGAATATAATATATAAACATTAAATCCTTAATTATGAAAATATATGAGAGGCGTTTATGGAAAATGAATTACATCAGTTTGCGAGGTCGTAGTCCGCCACACACATGAATGATGGTTTAATTTACCATTTTTTGGAATATGGGATGTATGTAGGTTATTAAATTAACATAATAACATATAATTAAATGGGATGTAGTGATTTTATTATATCATCATGTTTGAAGAATATTTGATGGAGGTGAAATAATAAAAAAAATTCTCAATTAAGAACAATACTTCTTCTCTAGACCACCGATTTATGAGTATATATAAAGCATTACTAGATTGGATTTTTAATAAAAAAGGAATATAATAAATTTATAGGTAATTATGTAAGGTATTTTTTCTTTTTTCCAAACCAAAAGCTATTGGAACTAATGTGGTTCGTTGTTGGAAATGAGGCATAGTTTGTGTTTGTTGTAAGTCCTCTACTGGAAGGTGAAGGAGAATGCATGGAATGAGATCATATAGTTCAAGATGTAAGCAATATTGAAGGAAGAATCATTTCCTAGTGTTTTCTAAATTTTTGGGGCCTTAAATTTGGAGAATGGTAAGTATTTCGAAATGTCTTTTCTCCTGAAGCCCTTATGAAAATATGGAAAAAGAATGATTTTCATGAAGTTGGGATTCATGAATTGTGTTTCACCAATTTTTAAGTATTTATGATTGTGTGATCTATGATTATGACAAGTAATACGATCAATGACAGTGATCTCTGATGTTATTATAGTTGGAGTATTACAGCGTCGTCAAGATTTTGATAGAGTGCATCGTGACAACGTCAAATTTCAGTGGTGATTCCCGAAAGGAGAATAAACACAAAGATGCATTTGGATGATCTAGAAAAATTACTGGAGGATATTGAACTTTTTTATCTGCCAATCCTATAAATATGAGGCTACGATTCTTCATTTGTTATGAAAATGTTCATCAAAAATCCTTAATCACTATGATTTCTTGAAATAATGGGTGATCCATGAAACTGTGATTCTATTAGAGCTTAACATTCAAGAAAATACTATTTTAGTCTTGATCGAATTCAATGATTCTTTGTATTGAGTGCTTTGTGAAGATGGGATGGTCCACATTAGCTCAGTGAGCTTCGTGAAGGTAGTCTGCTTCATGACGAAAGGTTGTTCCCCGAAGGAGAAAGAGATTTGCGTAGGAATGTACTTTGAAAATTATTAATCATTGGGAAGGAGTGGTATTTTCAAATAAGGAGATTCATAAAGGAGCTTTGTGATAGGTAGTTTTCAAATATCAGTTTTAAGTGAACAGGGTTTTTAGTGTGCATCAACCCAGGCTTTCGATGCAAGTAGAGTATCATACTGGACAGAGACACAGAATTTAATGTCAAATAAATGAAGTTACGTTCAATTCGATAAAATAATATAGACATATCTCAAAGTAGTGAGCTAGGGGGTGTCAGTGGAAGTTTTCTAAGTAATGTAGTGATTTATCCCCAAATTCATTTAAAGGAAGTGTTCTTGGAATAAAGTGACGGTGACCAAACTTTAGTATTCCATTTAAAGTATTGATTAGTGGATTTTGGTATGATAAGCACATTTTCAGAGTATTCTCCTTGCATAAAGCCCTTAGTGGTGAACCAATTAAAAGTTTTGTGGGGTATCATTGCATGTGATTGTTTGATTTCTGTTCTTATCCCTTATATAGGTTTATCAAGTTCCTAACAATGTGGGATCAAGATCCATCACATTAAAATAACAATTTGAAACCATGATTCCCCTCTCCCCTCTTAGGGTGCCTTGGGGTCTAACAAATGGTATCATAGTGTAAAGGATGCTGGTGTTAAATCTATCATTTTCTGTCTTGGATAATTCATTCAATGTTAGGGGATTCCCCCTATTCGATGGAAGTAACTTTCAAATTTGGAAGAACATGATGATATATCACTTAAGATATTTTTATGAAGAACTCCATTTTTTCTACAGTATAAGAAATACAATAATTGGTCCAATAGGGTTATCTATGACAGATACATGCAAAAATATTCTTGATTTAGATTCTATAGCATATAATGCTCTCACTATAGAACTTTTTGATCAGATATTTCTAAAGGTTATGAGATACACATCAGCAATGTATATGCCATAAATATTAGATAATATATATGAAGGAGACAAGAAAGTAAAGGTGGAAAAACAATAGGTCCTACAAAATAGGTTTGACAATATGAAGATGAATCCTGATGAGAATGCATATTCCTTCTTCAATCATAGTATTGATGTATTAGGAGAAATTCGATGGATTGGGGAATAAATTAAATTCATTAATATTGTGAATAAAATTTTTGGAAGGCTTCCACATCTATACAACACAAAAGTGTTATCCCTTGAGGAAAGGGATCTATCTAACATTCTTTGGATGATCTACTGAGCATTCTAGTGTCATACAAAATGAGAGTAAATCCATAATATATGAAAACATGTGTCAGCAAGGAAAGAGCATTCAAATCCACAAAAAACTAGAAATTTTAGGAGATAATGTTGATGAATACAACAAGGAAGGAAAACTTATTTCACTAATTTCCTATAAATTAATGAATAATAAAGGTAAATTTGAAGGTAAGTTACCTTTGGCATGTTTCCATTGTGGAAAAGTTGAGTGCATTACCTCTCAGTGCACAATAATATTTGATGATGAAGAAAGTGAATTTAGAGACATGTAGAAGCCTCAGAAAAGGTTTTTTTTGAAAAGGGAGACTCCAAGTCTAGTAATAAATCATAAAGAAAATGATTTTTCTTTAAAGAGGAAGATATTTACAGTTTATACTTTGAGAAAGAACTATAATTTAAATATTGAACCCATGTGTCAATGATAGGTACTATTGAATTGAAAAAACCATTGAAAGGTAAAGAAATAGATAGCCAGTTGACAGCTGTTGTTAATCACAAGTTTGAACATAAGGATGCTTTTAGTAAGCTTGATTATCAATGAAAGAGATTAAAAAATTAGAGAGAATTTGTGGAATAATCGTCAGAGTTTTTTGATCAACTTGAAGATAAAATTGAACTACTGGAAGAAGTAGTGAAAGTACAATCATCAACCATTGAAATAATAGATGATGTAGTAGAACTAAAGATGAGAATCTAATAACATGAAAAGGTTATTATTTACGTCACCTTGAGACAAGGAGAGAAGTCCAATACTATCGATGGTTTTGAATAAGAAGTTGTTACTCTTATGGGTATACTTTAAAGTGAATCAATTTCAAAAGAAATAAAGAATAAAATACAATTATAAGGATTCTCAAATACTAAATTAATAGATAGATCCAAGTGTGGTTCATATAGAGTTTAAAATATTGTGAATGATCAAAGACCCAAATGCATGGAAAACAATGGAATCAGTTGTGATGTTGAAACATCAAATGATACAAATACATTTGGCTTAGAATGAAAAAAAACTGAATGGCGGTCATGTGGAAAAGTCACATGAAGTACTGAAAAAGAAACCCTCAATTATATCTGAAAGTAAAAGTGAAAACTATTCTCTAGTATCCAGAAATTATAGGTAGCCAAAATGTTTTTCTAAGGATACCTAAGGTGGAATCAAAATGAGAAGATATTTTCACTAATGATATGTAAATTATGTGGCTATCTGGGATATACTATGTCTTATTATGAAGAATCAAGGAGATATTTGAATGGGGAAAAGATAGGATCTCAACAAATGTGAATAAATTCATATCAAACTTCTTTTAGAAGAAATAACTTCAAATGGTATTTTTTTAATTTTTTTAACTTTGGGCATAAATCTATTCATTGTAGGAAGAGTAATGATATGCGAAATTCATACAATTGTCATAGACAAGTCAATACTCAATAGTAATACAATGTGGAAATTTTGAAACTAGTTCACTTCATTGGAAGAAGAGTATAAATATAAAGGACATGTGCACATGGAAAAGGGATTTGAATGTAAATCCCTATTCTCCACTAATTCTAATATTTCATTGAAGTAAAAGAGGAAAAATGTGAAATCCTACCTTGCATAAGTATCTATTAAAGCTATAAAGAACATCAACATGATGATTCTTGATAGTGGGTGCTCATCGCATATGATAGGAAATGCATACCTATTAATGAATGTTAAGAAAAAAATTTATGGAATAATATGGTTCGTTAGTAACGGTGCTTTGAAGATCAAAGGAAGTGGATGTACTAAACTCTCCAATGAAGAGGTAAAGAAAACAAAAGTTATTTATGTGGATGGGTTACATCACAATATCCTAATTGTAATTCAACTCTATGTTGTAGGACTTATAGTGACTTAAAATAAAAAAGGATGCACTATAGATGGAAAGATAAGGAATTATCTCATGGAAGGCTATAGAATAGATGGAAACTTGTATTAGGAGGATAATAAAGAAATAATTTTCTACATTATAGTTGAAGAATAAATCAACTTGTGTCATCTGATATTGGGACACAATAGTAAACCAGACATGGAAAAGATATCTAAACTAAATATTTTCATGGATATTCCAAATTTGAAGTGTGAACGACAGAATACTTGTGATGCTTTCATGTGAGAAAATTTGGGGTCTAGTTCATATCATCCAAAGAAGAAAAGGGTATAAAATCTTCTTGATCTCATCCATACAGAAATTTGTGGCCCAATAAATGTTACTATAACTCATGAAGAAAGGTACTTTGTCCTCGTCATTGATGATAATAGTAGAATGGAATATGTGGTGGTTATAGCCAAAAAAAGAATGTGCTTGATTGTATGGAAACTTATTGATGAATTGTTGAGAATGATACTGGACGAACAATCAATGTTTTTTGTTATGACAATAGAAAATAATATGCATCCATTGAGTTTGAAAATTACCTAGATAAACATAGAATTCAACCTCAATTGGATATTGTGATAAACCAATGGTAAAATGGAGTTATTGAGTGACAAGATCAACATGTAAATAGTATGTCCATTACTATGCTAATTGAGAGTCATAACTCTTTCCATTATTAGAAATAGGTTGTTCATGCTTCGGTATTTATTCAAATTGAACAGGGCTTTATATGGGTGAAATAAGACATCGTATGAGTTGTGTCACAGAGGGAAGCCCTCATTGATGTATTTCTCTATTTTCAGAAGTAAATGTTTTATCAAAAACCAATAAAAAATTAGGGAAAATATGGTGATGTTGCTGATGAAGGAATATTCCTCATATATTCAACGAATAGAAAAGCCTACAAGTGTTTCAATAAGCGGCTCATAATTTTTTTCAAAGTAGTGATGTTAAGATAGTTTAATATAAGAACACAAATACCATGAAGGGATCTTATGCTGATCTGATTGAATATAAAAAAAGACATTGGACAAGGAATAGATTCAAATTAAGAAGTAGAGGAATGTGTGAAAAAACATTCAGAGGTCACAAAATTTTCTGGATTCAGATAAAGAATTGAAAGAAGAAATTATGGCTGAATAACATCCTCTTAAACGTCATATGAAAAATCGAAGAGAATAAATTGATCAATCCAATATCATTGGGGATTGTACGACTCTTACTAAGATAAGGAAAAATAGGAATAAGGAACAATCTATATTCCTATTATTGGTGGAACCATCCCCATTTGAAGAAGATGTAAAGGATGAATCATAGGTTAAAACAATGAAGGAAGAGTTCCATCAGATCAAAAATAACCAAACATTGGATGTGGTTAAGAGTACTGAAAATCATAGTGTTATTTTTTTGAATTGGATTTTCAAGAATAAATTAAATGATCAGGGTAATGTTATCTGAAACAAGGAATGACTAGTGTGTAAACGAATTTCAAAAATTGAAGGTGTCAATGGGGAAGAAACATTTTCTATAGTAGCTAGACTGGAGACAATTAGGCTATGTATTTCCTTAGAGATATAAAAAGGGTATAAAGTATATGTAATGGATGTCAAGACAACATTCTTGAATGGTGTCCTTGGAGAAGATGTATACATTGAACAACCAATGTGTTTATTTCTTATAAATTATGAAATGAAGGTTTTCATATTAAATAAAGAACTCTATGGTCTGAAGAAGGCACCATGGCCATGGTACTCTCAGCTAGATTCTTATCTAAAAAATATTAACTTCAAAAGAGGAGGAGTGGATCAAAATATCTATGTGATTAATTATCATAAATATCAGTTCATAGTACAAGTGTATGTTGATTATATTATTTTTTGTGGAATCATGTAGGGATTAGTAGATGAATTCTCTAGTAACTTGAAATTTCAATTTGAAGTGTCTATTATTGTGGAACTCACATACTTCTTGGGGCTGAAAGTGATTCAGAGAAAATATTACATTTTCTTCACTCATTAAAAGTATTCAAGAGAGTTATTGAAGAAGATCAATATGCATGACTCAAAACCAATGTCGAATATGATTTTGGTTGGAACTAAACTGGGAAAGGATTAGAATGGGACACCTGTAGATCCCAAAATGTATAGGAGAATAATTGGAAGCTTATTATACTTGATAGCATCTTGACCAGATATTGTATTTGAAACATGCTTAGCATCCCATTTTCAGAGTGATGCAAAGGAATAAAATATGGCAGAAATGGAAAGAATCACGATGTATATTCAACAAACTCACAATTATTTCATATAATTTACTGATGGAAGAGATAGTGAACTATTAGGGGTTTTTATGCTAATTGGGATGGAGATGTGGTGGGAAACAATTCCACAAGTGGTGGAGAAATATTTATTGGTAAGAAGCATGTGGGTTGGTTAAGTAAGAAATAGGAAAGAACATCCCTCAGAACTTCTAAATCTGAGTATATCTCTTTTACAAAAGCTTGTACTCAGCTATTGTGGATAAATATATAACTGACCAATATTGGAGATGATCTGAAATAGCTAAGGGTGATTCACTATGACAACAAGAGATAAATTGATCTTACAAAGAATCCTATTTATCATTATTTTATGAAACAAATTGAAATCAGATATCACATAATGAAATAAAAATTTGAACAAGGGGTGATTAAAATGGATTATGTTGGAACTGATGAGGAAGTGGCACTAGAAACAGCAATGTTTGAGAATCACTGGTTGGACCTCAGTGTTCAACCACCTCCCAGTTCAAAATATGGTCATGATTTTCCCATATCCCTAGTTGTGTTAACTATTTTAATCGGTTTGTGGAAGTGATACATGTTTATAGGGGAGATAAAATCTGGGGTTAGAATATTATTAGATCTACATTGTTCAAATACTAGTACTTGGATTTATTACCAATGGGAGAGAAATGGATAAATTCAATGTGAAATTGTGGTGGATGAAATGTTGAAAGATGGAGAATAGAGAAAGTCAAAAATGCACCAATATGGGAGAAAAGAGAAATTCAAGGAGTTACAAAGGAGAGAATGTGAAAGGAGAAAAAATATATGGTGTTATGAGGAAACAATCAGAACATTCATTTGAACAAATGAGAACACAATTCATGTCTTCTCTCTTCTTATCTACTTTGATAATTTCTCACATAGAATTAGAGTATTCGATGAGTTTATCATATCAGGGTTTGATACTGTCTGCTTCTCTAAAAGGCCCCAGCCTTAAACATTACTTAATCTTGAGTTATTACAAGATTACACATTGAGGATCTTTTCAGGTTTAGAGTTTTAGAGAATTAGATCATAAAACATGCATTAAATTCCACATTTAAACAAAGTGGTTACATAAAATATAGTATTCATTTTTCCCATCAACGGATACATATTTAAAATAAAACATGGATTCTTTCTTGTCACTTCCTTGACTCTATCATCATATCATGTACCTTTCCCTTGACCTGTGAATAACATTTCAAAAACATGGGATGAGCATAAAAAGCTCAGTAAGGGATATAAAAATATGGAAATGAAACATGAGTACATATATATATATAATAATGAAATCATACTTTACCCATAAAACATAAGCACTTTAACAGACCTCATCAAATTATGAATAAATAATAGAAATCATAAGACATAAAGGTAACTTGAGGAATTCATAACATTCTTACGTAGGGAGTAACCCTCTTGGTTACGTTTGTAATACCCATCACAGTATATTCCCTAAATCTCTTCGAAGAAACCTCAACGTTTAACCCCTTCACGTTACCCTATACATTGGAGAGCTATATCGAGCTCACCCTCCCTTAGTTTATCACAGAACCACCCATCTTCATAATAATTCACATGAACCATAACATAATCATATCACATAAAACAAACATAAAGGAAACATAACAATTCCACATTTCAATCACAAGATATAAATACAACACATTGATATAATAAAAACATTATGAAAACCATTTTCAATACCAAAATAAATGAAAAGAAAAACATGGTATTTATTTTTCATTTAAAAAAGGGTATGGCTTGTAGAGGAAGCCGAAACTCAAATAATGGTCATGGTGGCAGAGAAGTCGTTGTCACCGCATACGTATGAAAAAAACATTCCCTTTTGTCGTTTAGTAAAATGATATGTATAAAAAAGATTCATTTTGGATAAACGTAAAAGACAAAGGGGTTTATACACTGTATAAATGAAGGTTGTGTATAAAACAAAATATGCCTCAATGAAAGGAGATTGAGACGAAGTCCCATACCTCGTGTCCGACTTGACTCGATCATTCTTTAACCTCCTGAATAATAAACTTGAGTTAATTTATGCTTTCCTAAGAACTTTTTTCAAGTTCATTATTCCATTTATATCACTTATTACCATGTCATGAACACTATGTAATTATTTAATTTAATAACGGTCATTTTATCGATCATTGGTACTTGAGTCAGAAATAAACTCTTTATAATTACAAGTTGATCATGTATCCATTACATCTAGAGTTATAATCATGATGTAGATATCATATATATCATATATATCCAGTATATACATTCATTTATAATATTACATAACGTTTAGAGGTAAGAAATGAAATTCACCATTCATGGAGACGGTAAGTCGTACATACACATGAACGCTACTTTCATTTCTATTTCGTATTTTATGGAATGGAATAATAATTATATAAAGGTATATTATAATTCCATTATAATATCATATATAAAATCATTAATTACATCCTTTATACATCCCACATATGGCATTAACGAATCAAATCACTTTGAGGGGGCGGTAGTCCGCACTTCCTAAAATAAAGATATCGCGTTTACCTTTAATGGAAACCATAAAGGTATGCCATAAGTGAAAAATACAGATGCTTAAGTAAAACATAAACATATTATATATCATATATAAATATAGTTTAATCTTAATGTACACCTTTTAAGGTGTTAAAATAATATTGAACAATCATCGTTTCGTGAGGCAGAAATTCACCATCCATGGAAATAGTAGGTTCTTTAACCATTAGATGTAGGTGTGTGTATGTTTAGCTCAAATAAATCTTATAAAAACATCCTAGAATATATAATATACTTTTTTTGTTAGAAAAGAAATTAATAAAAAAAGTTTAGGGGGTTGGAGAAGAAAAATAAAACACAAGAACACAAGAGAAGACACTACCTTTAAAACGGGTAACTCTTTTTGATTTGAGCTCAAAGGCTTCCTTGGGAAGACTTCATCCCAAATTGAGGCTTCAAGGAGTAAGAGAGGGATGTGTAGAGAAAAAATGGGCAGGGTTTGGCCGAGCCAAAGGCTTTGTAAGTATGGGTAAGTTGGTATAGGTGGGGTCCTTTTATAAGATGAGAGGAGGGGAACTCTTGGAAAGTTAAGAAAAGATACTTTGTTATAAAATGATTTTTGGATAAAAAAGGTCCCAAAATTATAAATTTCTAGTATAAGGTGATAAGGGTTCTAAATCTACCCATACAATAGGTTTTTTACAAGTGTAGGTCTTAGATTTTACATTATATTCTCATTTTATTTAAATCGTTAAATAATGAGGTCATCGCTGCATCATCATGGTGTCATAAATAATTTCATTTATTTAATGTCTAAAAATTAGAAAAAAAATATCATGAAGTAGGAAATATTTTTATCTTTCCAATGACTATTTATAGTCAAAAATCCGAATTTTATTAACCCATGTAAAAAATGTTTTAATAAAACAATACATGTTTGTGTCATTTTTACTTTTACTTTAAATAAAAGGCATTAATGTCATTATCTTACCCAAGTGGCTCCATGGGGCCCCAGAAATCGTCCCATGGGTTTTCATGGTCGTCCATGACACATCCAATAAGGGTAGGACATGTTTCAAGTTCATTTCATATTATTAAAACATTATTTTTACCTTAAATTACACTAATTACCTCTAATCACGATTAAAAACTTAAAAGTTACTATTCACCAAAAAAATTATTTTAATACCATTGAACCACATTTTACTTCTTAATGAAAACCATTTATGTTATATTTTTTAAATTTAAAACACAGATGTGGTTAAATTTCATTTAAACGAAAAATCAGTTTTTTAAGTACCACTAAGTGGTTTCACTATTCATCAAAAATTGAAGTTTTTCAGAAAAATACCAAAAATTCACCCTAAGATATATTTGATATTCTGAATTCAAAAATTATTTTTATTTTACAAAATTCAAAACATATAAGTTACATTAATTAATTTAATAATTAATTTCCGCTGTCAGAGCAAATAGCGTGTTTTTATGAAACAATAAGTATCATAAGATTGACACTAGTTTAAGTCCAATTTCAAAGTAAAATTAATTCCAATGACCACCATTAGATTAAATGGTAAAAATATATTCTAATTTAACTTTAAAATCAATTAAAAACATAATATAATCATATAAACAAATTATATTAAAAAGAGGTTTTGAATTAAAATACAACATTTTTCACTATTCATTAAAAAAAGAACATTATCAGAAAAATACCAGAAATTTATACAAAGTAAATTTCAATGTCCCAATCATATAGAATAAGTTTATTTTGACAAATATAGCTTATAAAATTGTCAAAAGATAGATTTAAAAATGGTTTTCCATCAAAAGGCAGTAAAACAATCTTTTAAAAATATTAGTGTATTCCATGCTTAAGATTGGATTTATTCTCATTTTAAGCCTATAAAACACTATATAATTCATTAATAGACATAGATAAAAATATCTATTATTTATTACTTACTTGGGATGTTACATCCTTCCCCCCTTTAGAAAATTGCGTCCCCGCAATTTATTTACTTAACGAATAAGTGGGGGTATTTAGCCCGCATTGCATTTTCAGATTCCCATGTTGCCTCTTCAATCATGTGGTTTTTCCCAAAAAAAACCTTTACCTGATGAATCACATTATTCTGTAACACTTTCTCCCTATGGTCAATAATCTGGACCGGTTGTTCTTCATAAGAGAGATTCTCTTCCAACTGAACTACTTCTGGGCTCAAAACATGAGATGGATCTGGCATGTACTTCCTCAACATTGAAACATGAAAAACATTGTGTAC
This sequence comes from Viscum album, assembly GCA_963277665.1. Lineage (NCBI taxonomy): Eukaryota > Viridiplantae > Streptophyta > Magnoliopsida > Santalales > Viscaceae > Viscum > Viscum album. The sequence continues at coordinate 1,144,926,402 of OY728142.1, read as the reverse complement.
CTGAGATAAACTCGGAGGTAAAGACACTCGATAAGAAACTGATCTAACTCTCTCCAGAATTTCATATGGTCTAATGAACCTTGGACTCAGCTTTCCTTTCTTACCAAATCGCATCACACTTTTCCATGGTGAGACTTTGAAAAAAAACATGATCACATACCTCAAAAGATAGATCCTTCCTCCGGTTATCTGCATAACTCTTCTGCCTGCTCTGAGCTGTTCTCATGTGTTTCTGTATCAGCTGAACTTTTTCTGCTAACTCTTCTTCCAATTCTGGTACCATCAGCTTCCTTTCACCCACTTCATCCTAGAAAGCTGAAGTTCGACACCACTTCCCATATAATGCCTCAAATGGTTCCATCTGTATACTGGAATGAAAACTATTATTATAAGAAAACTCAACCGAAGAAATATTTTGGTCCCAACATCCCTGATTATCCATCGAACAAGCACGTAGTATATCTTCTAAAGTCTGAATTGTTTGTTCTGACTGCCCAGCTGATTGGGGATGAAAAGCTGTACTAAAATTTAATTTAGTACCCAACGAATTCTGAAGGCCCTTATAAAAGTTAGAAGTGAACCTGGGATCACGGTCAGATACAATGGAGAGGGGAACTCCATGCAAACTGACTATCTCTTTAAGATACAAATGGGAAAGTTGATCTAGGGAAAAATTATCTCGTATGAGAAGGAAATGAGCAGTTTTAGTCAAGCAATCAACAATAACCCAGATTGCAGTATTACCTCGAGATGTCCTCGGTAATCCCACAACAAAGTCAATGGATATATTTTCCCATTTCCACTCTAGTACTGGTAAAGGCTGAAGCATCCCTTTCGGTAACTGTCGCTCTGCTTTAACCTGTTGACAAGTCAAACACTTCACTATAAAATCAGAAATATCTCTTTTCATTCAATCCCACCAGTAATACTCCCACAGATCTCTTTACATCTTAGTACTGCCAGGATGAACTGAAAATGGATAACTATGAGCTTCACATAAAAACTCTCCCTTGAACTGTGAATCACATGGCACACACAATCTCTTCCCAAATCTCAAAACAAAATCATTATCAATGTTGAATTCAGGAAACTTACCCTTCTGAACCAGCTCTACCTTTTTCTGCAACTCATTGTCTTGCTTTTGTGCTTGCTTGATTCGGTCTAATAGTGAATATTTCACTGATACCTAAAACAAAATAGAAGAATATCCTGCACCAAAAACTTCTATGCCAAATGTCATCAAATCCTTAACCAAAGGATCACATTCCAAACACAACATTTCTAATGAAGCATTAATTTTTCAACTCAAAGCATCATCCACTTTATTTTCTTTTCCCGGATGGTAATGAATTATACAATCATAATCCTTGATTAATTCTAGCCATCTCCTCTGTCTCGTGTTCAATTCTTTCTGAGTGAATATATACTTTAAACATTTTTGATCGGTATATATTTCACACTTTACTCCATTGAAATGATTCCTCCAAATTTTAAAAGAAAAAACAACAGAAGCTAATTCCAAATCATGTGTAGGATAATTTACCCCATGAGTTTTCAACTAATGTGAAGCATAAGAAATTACCTGATCATTCTATATTAGTACGCAACCAAGTCCTTTCAGTGAAGTATCACTGTAGATAACAAACTCCCCATTCCTGGAAGGTAGTTCCAAAATTGGAGCATTCACTAATCTTCTTTTCAATTCCTGAAAACAATCATCACATTCTTTTTTCTAGATAAACTTAACACCCTTCCGAGTTAGCTTAGTCAATAGACTAGATAACTGTGAAAACATTCTAACAAACCTTCGGTAATATCCTGCCAGACCAAGGAAACTAAAAATCTCAGTTATATTTGTGGGTCTTGGCAATTCTTCAACAACCTATGTTTTTTCTGGATCAACAGTTATCCCATCTTTAGAAACAATGTGACCAAGGAAAGAAATTTGTTGCTACCAAAACTCACACTTGGTGAATTTCCTATACAATTTCTTTTCTTTTAAGGTTTGAAAATTAACCCTTAAATGTCTTTCATGCTCCTCTTTACTTTTAGGAAACACCAAAATATCATCAATGAAAACAACCATCATTTTTCACCGGAGTCAACTGAGCCATCACTGCAAAAAACTATTTAGTTCTGATTCTGACCATCTCAGGATACTAATTTGAAAGGTCATTTCCCTCTGTATGCCTTCCCATAAAATCTATTCTGTTTCCTCTATGAAAAACCTTTCTTAACACAAAAATATCTTAGGAGAAGCAACATGGTAATCTTCAAATTCTATATCATTTCAATTTGGCCATAAAAAATATATTTTTGGATAATCATTTAATATAATTCTAACTCCTAAAGTTATCTAGACCAACCTATGATACCAACTATAAGGTTCCATCCTTAAACATTACTTTATCTCGAGTTATTACAAGATTACACATTGAGGATCTTTCCAGGTTTAGAGTTTTAGAGAATTAGATCATAAAACATGCATTACATTCCACATTTAAACAAAGTGGTTACATAAAAGATAGTATTCATTTTCCCATCAACGGAAACATATTTAAAATAAAACATGGATTCTTTCTTGTCACTTCCTTAACACTATCATCATATCATTTACCTTTCCCTTGACCTGTGAAAAACATTTCAAAAACATGGGATGAGCATAAAAAGCTTAGTACGGGATATAAAAATATGGAAAGGAAACATGAGTACATATATACATAAGAATGAAATCATACTTTACCCATAATACATAAGCACTTTAACATACCTCATAAAATAATTAATAAAACATAGAAATCATAAGACATAAAGGTAAATTGAGGCATTCAAAACATTCTTATGTAGGGAGTAACCCTCTTGGTTACGTTTGGAATACCCATCACAGTATATTCCCTAAATATCTTCAGAGAAACATCAATGTTTAACCCCTTCATGTTACCCAATTCATTAGAGAGCTATATCAGGCTCACCCGCCCTTAGTTTATCACGAAACCACCCGTCTTTATAACAATTCCCAAGAACCATAACATAATCGTATCACATAAAACATGCATAAACGAAACATAACATTTCCACATTTCAATCACAAGATATCAATACAACACATTGATATAATAAAAACATTATAAAAACCATTTTCAATACCAAAATAAAAGAAAAGTAAAACATGGTATTTATTTTTTATTTAAAAAATGGGTTATGGCTTGTAGAGGAAGCCGAAACTCAAATAATGGTCATAGTGGAAGAGAAGTCATTGTCGCCGCTTACGTATGACAAAAACATTCCCTTTTGTCGTTTAGTAAAACGCTACGTATAAAAAATATTCCTTTGGGATAAACAAAAAAGTCAAAGGTGTTTATACACCATGTAAAATAAGGTTGTGTATAAAACAAAATATGCCTCAATGAAAGGAGATTGAGACGAAGTCCCATACCTCGGGTCCGACTTGACTCGATTGTTCTTTAACCTCCTGAATAATAAACTTGAGTTAATTTATGCTTTCTTAAGAACCTTTTTCAATTTCATTATTCCTTTTATATCACTTATTACCATGTCATGAACACTATGTAATTATTTATGTTAATAACGATCATTTTATCGATCATTGGTACTTGAGTCAAAAATAAACCCTTTATAATTACATGTTTTTCATGTATCCATTATATCCAGAGTTATACTCATGATTTAGATATCATATATATCATATATATCTAGTATTTAAATTCATTTATAATATTACATAACGTTTAGAGGTAAGAAATGAAATGCACCGTTCATGGAGACGGTAAGCCGTACGTACGCATGAACGCTACTTTCATTTCTATTTCGTATTTTATGGAATGGAATCATAATGATATAAAGGTATATTATAATTCCAGTATAATATCATATATAAAATCATTAATTACAACCTTTATACATCCCACATATGGCATTAACGAATCAAATCACTTTGTGGGGGCAGGAGTCCGCACTTCCTAAAATGAAGATATCGCATTTACCCATAATGGAAACCATAAAGGTATTCCATAAATGAAAAATACAAGAGCTTAAGTAAAACATAAACATATTATATATCATATATAAATATATTGTCATCTTAATTTCCACCTTTTAAGGTGTTAAAATAATATTGAACAATCATCGTTTCGTGAGGCAGAAATTCGCCATCCACGGAAACAGTATGTTCTTTAACCATTAGATGTAGGTGTCTGTAAGGGTATATCTAATACTTCTTATAATAACATCCTATTATATTGAAGATACTGGTGTTGTTACAAAATAAATTAATAAAAATAGTTTAGGGGGTTGGAGAAGCAAAATAAAACATAATAACACAAGAGAAGACACTACCTTTAAAACGGGTAACACTTTTTGATTTGAGCTCAAAGGCTTCCTTGGAAAGACTTCTGCCCAAAGTGAGGCTTCAAGGAGTACTACAGGGATTTTTAGAGACAAAATGGGTAGGTTTTGGCCAAGCCAAAGGCTTTGGAAGTGTGGGTAAGGTGGTAGAGGTGGGGGCCTTTTATAAGAGGAGAGGAGGGGTACTCTTGGAAAGTTAAGAAAAGATACATTGTTATAAAATGATTTTCTGATAAAAAGGTTCCAAAATTATAAATTTCAAGTATTAGGTGATAAGGGTTCTATATCCACCCATTTAGTATGTTTTTGACAAGTTTAGGTCTTAGATTTTACATTATATTTTCATTTTATTTAAATCATTAAATAATGAGGTCATCGCTGCATCATCGTGGTGTCATTAATAATTTAATTTATTTAATGTCTAAAAATTGGAAAACAAATATCATGATGTAGGAAATCTTTTTAGCTTTCCAATGACTATTTATAGTCAAAAATTGGACTTGTATAAACCCATGTAAAAATTGTTTTAATAAAACAATACATGATTTTGTCATTTTTACTTTTACTTTAAATAAAAGACATTAATGTCATTATCTTACCCAAGTGGCTCCATGGGGTCCCCAAAATAGACCCATGGGTTTTCATGGCCGGCCATGACACATCCAATAAGGGTAGGACATGTTTCAAGTTCATTTCATATTATTAAAACATTATTCTTACCTTAAATTACACTAATTACCTATAATCACGATTAAAAACTTAAAAGTTACTATTCACCAAAAAAATTATTTTAATCCCATTGAACCACATTTTAAATTTTAATGAAAACCATGTATGTAGGATTTTTTAAATTCAAAACACAGAGGTGGTAAAATTTCATTTAAATGAAAAATTGGGTTTTTAAGTACCCTTTAGTGGTTTCACTATTCATCAAAAATTGAAGATTTTCAGAAAAATACCAAAACTTCACCCTAAGCTATATTTGATATTCCAAATTCAAAAATGATGTATATTTTACAAAATTCAAAACATATATGTTACATTAATTAATTTAATAATTAATTCCTGCTATCAGAGCAAATAGCGTGTTTGTATGAAATAATAAGTATCAAAAGATTAACACTATTTTAAGTCCAATTTCAAAGTAAAATTAATTCTAATGACCAAAATTGGATTAAATGGTAAAAATATATTCGAATTTCACTTTAAAACCAATTAAAAAGATAATATAATCATATAAACAAATATATTAAAAGGAGGTTTTGAATTAAAATACAACATTTTTCACTATTCATTAAAAAAAGAACATTATCAGAAAAATACCAAAAGTTTATCCAAAGTAAATTTCAATATCCCAATCATAAAAAATAAGTTTATTTTTACAAATATAGCTTATAAAATTGTCAAAATATAGATTTAAAAATGGTTTGCCATCAAAAGGCAGTAAAACAATCTTTTAAAAATATTTGTGTATTCAATGCTTAAGATTGGATTTATTCTCATTTTAAGCCTCTAAAACACTATCTAATTCATTAATAGACATATATAAAAATATCTATTATTAATTACTTACTTGGGATGTTACATGCTCTGTTGAATTTATCTGTTGATTTCTATGAAATGCAAATGGGGAGATTTTTGGAACCAAAGCGGTTCATTATCAAAAATGGAGCATGGTTTGTGTTTCTTTACAATACTCTCATGGATTATCAGGGAGAATTTAAGGAAAATGATCATAAACTTCAAGATCTATGAAATATTAAAGTTGCAATCGTTTATTAGTGTTTTCCAAATTTTTAGGGTCTAGAATTTGAAGAATGGAAAGCATTGAGAGAAGTTGTTTTTTTCTAAAGTCGTTATAAAAATATGGAAAAGGAATGAGTTTCACGATGTTGGAATTCAAGAATTTTGTTTCAAAAAGGATTAAATATTTCTTACTATGTGATCTATGATTATGATGAGCATTGCGATCAGTGATAGTGATATCTATGTTTACATGAGTTGATGCATTGTGGTGGAGAGAAGGCTTTGACAGAGAGAATTGTGAAAATATCAAATTTCAATGGTGCTTCACAAAAGGAGAAGCGTCAGTATGATGTTTTTGGCTGATTCAAAAATTCGCTGGAGATGATGAAGATTTTCGATCGGCCGAGCCTACAAATAAGAGGGTACCCCTATTTTTTCACGAAACTTTTTAGAGAAAATCCAGAATCTCTCTCATTTCGTGAAGAAAGGGGTGATCCAAGAACCTGATTTTCTATTAGAGCATGGGATTCACAAAAATACTCTTTTATTCTTGACTGAGGTCAATGCTTCTATACATTGATTGCTTCGCAAAGAAGGGATGTTCTGCAGTGGATTAGTGATCTTCGCGGAAGAAAGTTGTTCCATGATGGTAGTGGGATTCCCTATGGTAGGTTGTTCCACAAAAGAGTTGGAGATTTGAAAAAGAGTGTGATTTTTGAAGTAGTGATCATTATTAAGGAGTGATTATTGTGGATGAGTGATCTTTGAAAATAAGATCCTTTGTAAAAAAGAATTACTAATGAGCTTTGTGATAAGAAGTTTTTTTAATATCAGTTTTAAGTGAATACGGTTTTCAGTGTGCATATACATAGTATTTCGATGCAAGTAGAGTCTCGTGATGGAAAGAGACAAAGAAATTAATGAAAAATCATTAAAGTGACATTCAAGTTAATAAACAGAGTTAAAATTATTTCAAAGCAGTGAGCTAGGGAGAGTTAGTAAAAGTTTTCTGAGGGATGCAATGAGCTATCCCTAAGTTCTTGAAAAGGTAGTCTGCCAGGCATAGAGTGACTGTGACCAAAAACATTTATTCCATAGCTAGTGAAGATTAGTGGATTTTGGTATGACCAACACACTGTCAGTGTATAGTCCATGGATATAGCCCTTATTTTTGAACAACATAAAATTGATGTTTGGTATCATTTCATGTAATTGTTGGATTGATATTCTTATCCATCATAGAGGTTTAACGAGTTCCTACCAACATGGAAACAAGATCCATCACTTTTAAAAACAAAATAGAAACCCTGAATCACCCCCCCCACCTCTCAGGGTTCCCCAGGGTCCAAAAAGTGGTATCAGAGGGTAAATGATGTTGGAGTTAAACTTATCATGTGTTTTAATGGATAATTTAGTCAATGTTAGGGGATTCCCCCTCTTCAATGGAAGTAACTTTCAGATTTGGAGGAACAAGATGAGATCTTTCCAAATATATCTTTAAATAGAAGTACTTTTTGGTACAACACAAGGAATACATATAATTGATCCAACATGGATGTATATGACTAATAAATATAGGAAGGTGCTTGATGCATATGCTGAAGTGTATATTTCTCTCACTATGACACTTTTTGATCAAATCTATCTAAAGGTGACGAGTTATACTTCAGAAAATTTTATGTGGAAAAAATTAGAGAATATATATTAACGATACAAAAAAGTGAAGGAGACAAAACTACAAGTACTTCACAATGTTTAACCATATGAATATGCACCCTAATGAGAATAAAAATTCCTTCTTCAATCCTATAACTAAAGTTGTATGATAAATTCTTGGTCTTGGGGAAGAAATCAAAGACATTGATATTTTGAAGAAAATTTTGAGAAGGATTTAACCTCTATACAAACCAATTGTGTCAGTCCTTTAGGAAAGGGATCTATCTAAATTATCTCTAGTTGATCTACTGAGTTGTCTGGGGGAATATGAAGTTGGAGAAAATCCATAAGATGCAACAACACGTGTCAGAAATGAAATGGAATTCAAATCCATGGACAAACTTTAAATTTCAAGAGATGATTTTGATTAAGATAATGAGTAAGGAGAACTTATTTCACTCATTTCCATGAAATTCAACAAGGTAAATGGGAAATTCGAAGGTATGTTACCTCTGGCTGGTTTCTATTGTGGAAAAGATTGGAACATTTCCTCTCAATGCACAAGAAAATTTGATGATTAAGATAGTGAAGTTGGAGACATGCAGAAGCCTCAGAAAATATTTTTAAAAACCGGATACCTAAAGTATAGTAAGAAACTATAGAGATTTTTTTATGAAGAGTAAGATAATGATAGTGAATACTTTGAGTAATAAGAGATGGAGTTTAAATTGGTTAACCATGCATCAATGATGGATACTATTGAGAAGATAAAACCTTTTGGAGATAAAGCTGGAGATAGTTAGTTATCCACTAATTTTGATCTCAATTTTCAATATAACGAATATTTTAATAAGCTTGATAATCAATGTAGGCGATGAAAAACGTGGAGAGAAGATGTGGAAGAACCATTAGAATATATTGATCAACATGAGGATGATATTGAATGACTGGAAGAAGTAGTGAAAGTACAGTCAACAACCCTTGAAATCATAGAAGATATAGTGGAACAGATTTTGAGAATAGAAGAATAGGAAAAGGTCATCAATGAAATCACCTCCAGACAGGAAGAGTTGTCCAAGACTATTGAGGGTCTTAAAAAATAATGTGTTACTCTTATTAGTATTCCATGAAAGTCAATCAATTACAAAAGAAACCAAGAAGAAAATACAATTTTTATGATTCTAAAATGATGAATTTATATAGAGTTCCAAGCTTGGTTTATATGGATTTGAAAATATTTTGAATGATCAAACACCCACATGAATGGGAAACATTGGAATCAGTTATGATTTTATAACATCAAATGCTGCAAATAAATTTTTCCAAAATAAAGTCAATATGAAATTTGATCATGTTGTAAATTCACCTGAAGTAATCAAAAAAAACCCTCAATTCTATCTAAAAGAAGAACTAAAAACTATCCTCAAGTATCTAGAAATGATAGTCATCCAAAAAAATTTCTATGGAAGGATACATGAGGAGGAATCGAAATGAGAAGACATTTCCACTCATAAAATTTCAATTCAATGGATTTTTAGGACATACCATGTTATAATGTGATGAGTCATGGAGATATTTGAATGGGGAAGAGATAGGATCTCAAAAAGGAGAAAATATTCATATCCTACTTATTATAAAAGAAATATTTTCTATGGATATTGTTATCATCATTCTAACATTGGTCATAATACTATGTATTCTAGGTAGAGGAGTAATAGGATAAATGCATACAATTCTTAAAGACACGCCAATACTCGATAACTAGATAGTGTGGATATTTCAAAAAGGTTCTCTTCCTTGGAATAAGAGTATAAATATGATGATCTCGTGGACATAGAATGGGATTTTAAAGGCCATCCCTATCCTCCACTAATTATAATATTTCATGGAAGGAAGAGTGAAAAAATGAAAAATATAAACTTGTAGAAGTAGCTCTCAAAGCTACAAAGAACAACAGGACATTGATTCTTGATAGTGGGTTCGCATCCCATATGAAGGGAAATGAAAACCTATTAATTAATGTTAAGAAAAAGGATCATGGAACAGTAAGGTTTGGTAATGATGTTTCTTTGGAGATCAATGCTAGTCGAAGAAAATAACGAGACAATGGAGAGATAATGATAAATGAAGTTCTTTACATGGATTAGTTACCTCATAATCTCCTAAGTGTATGTCAACTATTTGATACAGGACTTATAGTGATTTTCAATCAAAAATGATTCACTATAAAGGGAAATACATGGAATTCTCTCACGAAAGGCTGTAGAATATATGAAAACATATATCAAGTTGATAGTAATGAAAACATTTTCTACAAGACAGTTGAAGAAGAAATCAACTTGTGGCATCAGAGATGGGGCCACATTAATCAACAAGACATGGAAAAGATATCTAAACTGAATATTTTCTTGGATATTCTAAATTTGAAGTTTGAATGGTTGAAGACTTGCGATGATAGCATGCAAGGATAGTTTTTGTATAGTTTATATCATCCTAAGAAGAAAAGGGAGTCAATTATTATTTATCTCATCCGTACAGATGATTGTGGCCCGATAAATGTATTTGAAACTCATGGAAAAGGTACATTATTCTATTCATAGATGATTATAGTAGAATGACATGTATAATGGTTATACACAGAAAACAGTTAGTCCTTGATTTCATGAAAACTTAATTGAGGAATATTTGAAAATGATACCAGATGAAAAATAAAATTTATATGATCTGACTATAGTGGAGAGTATATATCCATTGAGTTTGATAATTACTTGGTGAAACATGGAATTTAACATCAGGTGGCTCCTGTGAGAACCCAATAGTAAAATGGAGTTTTTTAACTCCAAAATTGACAAGTAAATAGTATGGCCATTACAATATTGATTGAGATTCATATCTCTCACCATTATTATAAATAGGTTGTTAAAGCTATGGTATATATTCAAAATCAAATAGAACTTTATATGGGTGAAATGAAGACATCGTATGAGTTGTGTCATGAAAGGAATCCATCTTTGAAGTATTTCCGTGTTTTCAGAAGTAAATGTTTTATTAAAAATAATGAAGGAAAATGGATAAAATATAGTGATGTAGCAGATGAAGGAATATTCCTTGGATATTAAATGATTATAAAATCCTACAAGTGTTTTAATAAAAATATCATAAAAATTATGGAAAATAGTGATGTTAAGATAGATTAAGATTAGACCAAAATTACCATGATGGGATCTTATGATGATGTGATTGTAGATACAGAAGACTGTGGACATGGAACAGATTCAAATAAATAAGTAGAGGAATGTGTAAAAATAATCATAGGTAACAAAATGATGTAGATTCAGATGAAGAATCAGATGAAGAAACTATGGATGAATAACATCCTCCTAAACCTCAGAAGAAAAATTGAAGAGTATAAATTGATAAATCCAATATCATTGGGGATTGGATAGATCACACTCACACAAGAAAATAGGGAATAATGTACAATATGCATTCTTATCAGTGGTGTAACTATCATTATTTAAAGAAGTAAAAATAGATGAATCATGGTTCAATCTAAGAAGGATGAGTTGGATCAGATTGACATGAAACATACATGGGATCTGGTTAAGAGACCTAAAAATCACAATGTGATTGGTTCAAAGTGTATTTTCAAGAAAAAATTCAATGATCATAGTAATGTGATTAAAAAAGGAACGACTAGTGTGTAAAGGATATTAAAAAATTGAATGCATCGATGTTGAAGAAATATTTTCTCTAGTAGATATACTGGATTCAACTAGGATATTTCTTGCCATGGAGATCCAAATAGGGTATAAATTATATCAAAGGGATTTTAAGATATCATTATTGAATGTTCTTCTTGAAGAAGAAGTCTAAAATGAATAACCCATGTGTTTATTTCTTAGAATTGATGAAATAATGATTTTTATATTAAAAAGGCACATTGTTTTCTGAAGTAGGCCCCACGAGCATGGTACTATCGGCTAGATTCTTTTATGAAAAAATAATGAATTCAAAAGAGGGGGATTGGATAATAATATTTATGTGAATAATTCTTAGAAATATTAGTTCATGGTACTAGTGTACGTTGATTATATTATTTTCGGTGGAAGAAAACAGGGAGCAGTGGATGAATTCCCCAATAACATGATATCAGAATTTTAAATGTCTATGATTGGGGAACTCACATAATTCTTTGGGATGCAATTGATTTAGAGGAATGTATACACTTTCATCTCTTAGAAAAATTATTCTAAATAGTTACTAAATATGTTCAATATACATGACTCCAAACCGATACCGACTATGATTTTGGTTGGAAATAAACTAGGAAAGGATGAGGATAGGACACCTTTATATCCCACAATTTACAAGAGAATAATTGGAAGCTTAAAATAATTGATAGCAACATTTCCAGATTTTTTATTTGCAACATGATTGGTAGCCCGTTTTTCAGAGTATTCCAATGGAAGAACATATGTAGGCTATGAAATGAATAATGAGGTATGTTCAAGGAACTCACCTTTATGGATTATAATACACTATGGGAAGATATAATAAACTATCTGGGTTTTTTTTAAGTTGAATGGCCTAGATATATGGTTGTCAGAAAGTGCACAAGTGGTGGAGAATTCTTTGTTGGCAAGATGTGTGTGGGTTGTTCAAGTATGAAACATGAAATCTATTCCCTCGGTACTGCTGATGTTGAGTATATCTCTGTAATAAAATATCGCACTTAGCTATTGTAGATGAAGCAATAACTGATCAATATTGGTGATGATGTTAAATATTTTATGGTGATTCAATATGATAACAAGAGTTCAATTGATCTTATGAAGAATTTTATTCATCATTATTGCATGACACGCATTAAAATGAGATATAAATTTATCAAGGAAAAAGTTAAACAAGGCATGATTAAAATGGCTCATGTGGAAACTGATGAGAAAGTGGCTAATATTTTGACTAAGCCATTGGTAGAAGTTGTGTTTGAGAAACAACAGTTGAACCTCAGCGTTCAACCACCACCAGGTTCATAAGATGGTCATGAGTTTCCCCTGTACCTAGTTGTGTTAAATATTTTAATCTATTTTTGGAAGTGATGCAGGTTTATGGGGGAGATATGATCTAGTGGGAGTATATAATTAGATTTACATTGTTCAAATACCATTACTTTTTTCATTTACAATGGGGGGGAAATGGTTAAATTCATCATGGAAATTTGGAGGATTGAATGTTTAAAGATAAAGAATAGAGAAATTCACAAATGCAACAATGGAGGAGAAAATAGAAATTCCATGAGTTACAAAGGAGAGAATGTGAAGGGAGAAAAACTATCTAACATTATGAGGATATAGTTAGAGATTTATTTGAACACATGATAACAAACATAATGTATTACCTCTTGTTTTATACACTGAGCATTTCTCACATAGACTTATAGTGTTGGATATGTTGAGCATATCATGTTTTGATAGTGGCTAGTGCTCTGTTGAATTTATCTACAGATTTACAACAAACCCAAAGGGGGACATTAATGGAACCATGTTAGTTTATTACTAGAAATGGAGCATGGTTAGTGATTTCCTTCAATCATCTCATGGATGATCAAAAATAATTTAAGGAAAGGGATCATACAGTTCAACACATAATAAGTATTGAATGCAGAATTGATTTCTAGTGTCTGCCAAATTTTGGAGAATGGAAAACATTGAGAAAAGTGGGATTTCTAGAAGGCCTTATGAAAATATAGAAAATTCATAAGTTTCAAGAATTTGGGATTCATGAATTGTGTTTCACAAAGTTTTAAAGATCTATGATGGTGTAATCTACGATAATGACATGTATCACAATCGGTGATGGTGATCTCTATGGTTACTAGAGTTGGACCATTACAATGGTGCAATGGGTTTAATGGAGAGAATTACAACAAAGTCAGATTTAAGTGGTGATTTTTGAAAGGAGTAGTGTTGTGAAGATATTTTTTGATGGTTCAAAAAAACAAAATATAAGAGATGGATCTTTGTGATCCATTGAGCCTACAAATTAGAGGCCGCCACTCTTCATTTTTCATAAAACTTTTCACAGAATAACCAGAGTCGCTATGATTTAATAACGAAAGGGGAACTTTGTGAAATTGAGATTCTATCATAGCTATATATTTGCAAAAGACCATTTTAGTATTGACTTTATTCAATTATTCTGTTTATTAAGTGGTTCACAAAGATAGGATGTTCCACATTTACTTAGGGAGCTTTTTGATGGAAGGTTGTTCCATGAAAGAAGTGTGCTTTGCAATGGTAGGTTGTTCTACAAAGGTGAAGCATATTTTTGAAGGAGTGTGCTTTGAGAATTAGTGAGTATTGAGAATGAGTGAGCATTGATAAGGAGTGATCTTTGTGAAGAAAGAGCTTTGTGACAAGCATTTATTGAATATCAGTTTTAAGTGAACATGCTTTTTAGTGTAAATCAACTCCGGATTTGGATTTAAGATGAATCTCTTACTGGAAAGAGACAAATAATTTAATTTCAAATCATTTAATTGAAATTCATGTCAATAAAATGAGTTAGACTTCTCTTAATGTAGTGACCAAGGGGGAGTCAGTGGACGTTTTCTAAGGGATGTAGTAAGTTATCCCTGAGTTCTTGTAAAGGCAGTGTGCCTGGAATAGAGTGACTATGACTGAACTTTTGTATTCTATATATAGTAAAGATTAGGGGATTTTGGTATGACAAACACATTGTTAGTGTATTCTCCTTGGATATATCCCTTAGTGGTAAACCAATTAAAAGAGTTTTGTGTTATCTTTACATGTGATAGTATGATTGTTGTTCTTATCCACTATACATGTTTAACAAGTTCCTACCAACGTGGGAACAAAATCTATCACTTTAAAACAGAAATCTGAAACCCCGATTCACCCATACACTTTATAGGTTCCCCGGGGTCCAATAAAGGCTTTGATGGTATTATGTGGAGAGGAAAGTGGGTGGCCTTTTATATGTTGGGGAGAGGAAAAACCTGAAATTTGGGAAATGAAAAAGTTATTCCCACATTTTAAACATGCCACAAGGCTCCAAAAATAGAAAATTATATATACTTAGATGTGATAAGGTCTGTATATGGACATAAAATGACATTTATAAAAGTTTTTAGGTCATTTTAACCCTTATATTTTTAGTTTAAACTCTAGGTTAACCCTTCTTCACATTAACATCAATAAACGATTTTTATAGTTTTCACTATTCATTATGAATGAAAATTAAGTTAAACATAATATATAATATAAGTTATTTTTTACAAATGTAAAATATATTTCATAAAGTTCAATTAACATAATTAGAATAATTCATTTTCAAATAATACCCATATGACCGAAGAAAATACGGTTTTTCAAGAAATGTATTTTTAAAACATAAGATTATCATATATTAAATTTATAACTAGTAATGATCATAATATGAATTTTTATTTATATTTTAGATATATAATATATATATTTAATTTAAATAATTCTATATTAGGGATAATTTTAATTAATTAACATGGAGAAACATTATTCACATTAAAACTGGTTTAAGAAAAATATGATTGTAAGCCTAAAAGTAAACTTATACTAAAATCTTGTATAAATATGGTTCAAATATAATTTATTATATTAAATAATATTAAATGATACATATGTTACCTTAAATAAAATTAAAATGAAAAATGTGACATTTAAATTACTTAATTTATTGAAAGTAAATTATTGTTTTACCAAAAATTAGTATCTTTGACTATTGAATGAAAAATAAATATTGTATGAAAAAATAAAAATATTCTCCCAAAGTTAATTTTTATGTCTGATTTAAAAAATATTATTCATTTTATCAAATAAATTCTATAAAAGTTCAATAAATTAATTTTTCTTTCAAACCAAAATCAATTTTAAAGAATAAATGTCTTTTTTAAAAACATAGTGCTTCTTTACTATAAATTTATCATTAAAAATATACTGAGAAGGGTATTTGTATAAATTTTAAAAATTAGTGAATAATATTCATGACCACCAATTATATGGTTGGTTTATAATAGTTACAAATTTGATGGGTCATTTATGCTTGGGGTTGAAAATCATATAAATTATCAAACAAAATGTTCTTATATTAAAATATCAGGTTTTCACTAGTTTAAGAAACGTTTAACACATCGGCATTTTTCATGTTGGTTCTAAATAACTGACATGAAAATATTTAAGAATCGATATATCACATCATTTTTAGGTCGGTTATAAAATAACCGACGTAAAATATATGGAGATTATCTTTTTTAAGTCAGTTATTGTATAACTGAAGTGAAAATCGAATCAGGCGTGCTTTATCACGTCGGTTATAAAATGACTAACCTGATAAAGTAAATCTTGGTGTTTTATCACATCGGTTATAAAAAACTGACATGATAAATTTAATCTCAGCAAATTATCACGTCGGTTTTCAAAATAATCAACTTGATAAAGCGACATTTATCACATCATTTATTTTATAAACGATGGGATAATTTGTTTTTTACATCGGTTAATAAATAACCAATGTTATGAACATTAAAAAAATAGTTTACAACGTCGGTTACTAAATAACCGACCTGATAAATCTTTTAAATTTTTTATCACACACCGTATTCAATCATTTTATTTTCTTGGATCGGGCAACCTGTGAATCTTCTCTCTCACGTGAAAAACCTAGAAATGATTCTTTGAAGTCGTGCTCTCTAGCCTCATTTTTTCAACATCATTCTTCATATTTAATATCATCCGATATATCGGGTCGACGCATAACACTCAAGTAAGCCTCACACGACTTTATTTCAGTTTTTATTTTCCATGATGCCCTAAACTAATTTTTTGAGGTGTTATTTTTCTTTATTCTTGCTATCATGGTAAGTTTCATAGTGTTCCTTTATACCATGCTAAATTATTTTTAGGTAAAATAAACCTATGGAAGTGATATCATGCAAGTTTACAATTTTTTGTTCTATCACGTGTGTGTGCACGTACATGGGGTTTCCAAGGGGGTGGGGCGTTGTGCAAGTGGGTGGGGGTGTCCAGGGTGGTTGGGTGGGTTGTCCAGTTGGGTGGGGGGTGTCGAAGGGGTTTCAAAGGGGGTGGGGTGGTGTCCAAGGGGGTACAGGGGCTGTCCAAGGAGGTTGGGGTGTCCAAGGGGGTGTGAGGGATGTCAAAGTGGGTGGGGGTGGTGTCTAGGGGGTGCGGGGGATGTCCACGGGTGTTGGGGGTATCCAAGGGGGTGGGGGTGGTGGTGGTGTCCAGGGGGTTAGGGGGATGAGGGGGATTTCCAAGGGGATAGGGGTGTTCAGGGGGTGGGGGTGTATAGGGATGTGGGTGGGATGTCCAAGGGGGTAGGGGTGTCCAGGGGGTGGGGTCTGTCAAGAGGGGTGGGAGCTGTCTAGGGGGTGGGGGCTGTCGAGAGGGGTGGGGGCTGTCCAGAGGGTTCGAGGGGATATCCAGAGGGTTGGGGGTGTCCAGGGTGTTAATGGAGGTGGGGGCGGGAGTCCAGGGGTGTGTGTGTGTATGGGGGGGGGGGGGGGGGTCCAAGGGGTGAGGGTGTCAAAGGGGGTGGGGGCCTGTTTATAGGGTTTGGTGGGCTGTCCAGGGGAGGGAGGTTTTCCAGAGGGTTAGGGGTGTCCAGGGGGGGTGTCCAAGGTGGTAGGGGGTGGGGGTGTCCAAGGGGGTGGGGCGGGGCTGTCTAGAGGGGTGGGGGCTATACAAGGGGTGGGGGCTATCCAGACAGGTGGGGGGATGTCCAAGGGGTGGTGGTGTCTAGGGGGTGTCCAAGGGGGTTGGGGGTGGTGTTCAGGGGGTGGGAGCTATCAAAGGTGGTGGTGGTGTCCAGGGGGTGTCTAAGGGGGTGAGGGTGGTGTCTAAGGTGGTTGGGGTGGTGTCAAAGTGGGTGGGGGTGTTGTCCAAGGGGGTAGAGGTGTCCAGGGGCTGGGGGTGGTGTCCAAGAGGGTGGGGGTGGTTTCCAGGGGTGGGGGCTGTCTAGAGCAGTGGGGGGGGGGATGTCTAGAGGTTTCAAATAATTGGGATCTGTGTAATTTTTAGAAGTGAATGTATACATATCTTAATGTTTTTACTTCATATTTATTTTTTAAGGAAGGGTGATTTTGGTATCCAGTTTCACCAATATGTATTATTTGTGAACCTTAAGAAGAAAGGATCCATGATGCATTTAAAAATGTTATATCAAACTATATTTTCTTTTTAAAATAATTATCAAGGATATTTGTTTTAAATAGGCATAGATTTTTATTTATATTTCAAAAAAAAATTTACATTTAAATTATGATATTTTTCATATAAAAATATATTTTTTCTATCTTAAAAAGATATATAATTTTGAAATTTTTTATAGGTAATAATGAGTAGAAGTTGGATTACGGAACATCAAATGAGTAATGAATATGTGGAAGGTTTTGATGCCATTTCGGAATTTTATAAACAAAATGTTCCATGTAGTTGCATTTCTTTCTGTCCTTGACAGAAATGTTTAAATATGTAGAAGTTGAAAATTAGAGAGATAAAAGATCATCTGATTTTTCATGGTTTTAATCCAAGTTACAGTCATTGGATTTGGCATGGTGAAACTGGACAGAATACCAGATCTACTGATGATTATGATCCACAATATGGTAACTCTGATGGAATTGAAGAAATGATTCACGATATTGTAGTAAAACAAATTGAGATAGAACCAATAGTTGTGCGTCTATATTGTGATGCTAAAAAACAATTGTATCTTGGTTGTATAGATTTTAAATTTTTTTCAGAGGTGTTAAGATTTATTAACCTGAAGGAGAAACATGGATGAAGTGACATAAGTTTTATAGAGTTTCTACAATTGATGAAATACATACTTCCAAAAGATAATGATCTTCCAGATTCACATTATAAGTCCAGGAAAATATAATGCTTGATGGGATTGGGAAATAATAAAATACATGCATACTTGAATGACTGTATGATATATAGGAAGGAATGTGAATTTCCTGTCAGAGTGTCCTAAATGTGGGACATCATTGTATAAGGTGAAATAAAAATCATAGGCTGGTGTAGAGATTACAAAGATCCCTTCCAATGTATTTTGGTACCTTCATATAATTCATTGTT
This sequence comes from Viscum album, assembly GCA_963277665.1. Lineage (NCBI taxonomy): Eukaryota > Viridiplantae > Streptophyta > Magnoliopsida > Santalales > Viscaceae > Viscum > Viscum album. Next base: position 1,144,907,473 of record OY728142.1, on the reverse strand, counting down.
TGAAATGTTTATTTTCTAATTCACATGATGTAAAAAGGTTAATATGGCATGCTGATGCACAAATATGTGATGGAAACATACATCATCCAGCTGATTTTCCACAATGGAAGAAAATTGATGAGTAGTGCCCTACATTTGGAAATGAAATTATAAATCTCGGACAAGGGTTGTGCACAGATGGAACGAATCCATACTGAACCCTCAGCAGCACACATAGTTCATGGCCTATTTTATTGGTAGTTTACAACCTCTCTCCTAAAGTTTCTATGATTCGCAAATATGTCATGTGGAGTATAATGATATCTGGTCTAAAGAAAACTGACAATGATATTGATGTTTTCTTGTCACCACTGTTTGACGATTTGAAACTTTTATGGGAGGATGGTATTAGGGTGTATGATTATTATAAAATGGAATATTTTCAACTTCATGCAGTGCTTATGATCACTATAAATGACTTCCCAGCATATAGAAATTTTTTGAGATACAGTGTTAAAGGGAATAAAGCATGTCCAATTTGTGAACAACAGACTTCATATTGACAATTTCATCATGGGAGGAAAATAGTGTACATGGGACATAGAAATTTTTTACCTATGGATCACTCTAGTAGAAGACTAAAAAAGGAATTCAATTGCTCACAAGAATTTGACATTGCTCCAAAACATTTATCTTCTGATATGTATTTTTGGGAGTGTGGAAAAACCTTACGTGACATTGGAAAAGACACAGAAATCTGGTAATGATAGACATATTTGGAAGAAATGGTCAATATTCTTTGAGCTACAATATAGGAGATATAATGAAGTTAAACATAATACTGATGTCAAGCACGTGGGGAAGAATATCTATGACATCTTGATTGGGACATTGTTAGATATTAAAGGAAAGAAAAAATATGGGTTGAATTCAAGATTAGACATACTATCAATAGGAATACGTTTGGAGTTAGCTCCCACTCCTAATAGAAGATGAACATTTCTTCCCCCAGTTTCATACATTGTCCAAGAGGGAAAAAATTAGCTTTTGTTAGAGTCTTCATGATATCAAAGTGCCTCAAGGTTATTCTTCAAATATATAAAATCTTTTCTCATTGAAGGTCTTGAAGTTGATAGGTATGAAATCTCATGATTTTCACATCATGATGAAACAATATATACCATTTTCATTGCATGGAATATTTCCCATATGTGTCATAAAGACTATAATAAAGTTGTGTTATTTTTTCAATTCAATTTGTAATAAGGTGATTGATGTGAATGCTTTGAACATTTTGGAAAAGGATGAAATTTGTATACTTTGTCAATTGGAAATGTATTTTCCTCCAACTTTTTTTTCTTTAATGGTGCACTTAATTATTCATCTGATTTGAGAAATAAATCTTTGTGGACCGGTATATCATTGTTGGAAGTATCCTTTTACAAGGTATATGAAAATATTGAAGGGGTATGTTAAAAATCCATATAGACTTGAAGCCACCATTATTGAAAATTTTATTTTTGAGGACGTTGTAGAGTTTTGTACGACCTACTTGTCTGTGGCACAACACATAGGTTTGCCTCCATCTCTCCATGAATGAGTTATTAATGAGGGAAAGGGGATTCGTGGATTGAAAGTCAAATCGTTGTCAGCTGAACAGATAAAGAAGTTAGAATTAAACATCTTGAATAACATAGTTGATGCTCAAACATATATCACATTACATATTAATGAGTTGAAACAATGTCATCCAAAGAAGATAGAAATGAGGATTTTAAATGAGCACAACAAAACATTTTTTTCATGGTTTAAAAATACCTTTCTTGGTAGATAAGATGTATAAGAGACATTAAAATGGGTAGTGGGTGGTCCATGTTTAAATGTGATAACATGGTCTGGTTATGAAATAATGGTTATACATTTCATACGAAAGCTTAGGACAACAGAGGTGCAGTTCAGAATAGTGGTGTATTGGTGTTTGCAGAAGAAATGCATTTCTCGAGTGCTAGTGACAAAAACCCAATTTCTGCATCAAGGGCATATTATGGAGTGATTGATGAAATATGGGAGGTTGATTACTTAAAAATTAAAGTTTATGTTTTTAATTGTAAATGGTTTATCGGTAAAAATAGCGTCAGACATGGTGAATTTGGAATTATAGATGTTACTCTGAATAGATTGGAAGACATGACTGATTGTTTTATAATGGAAACACATAAAAAACAAGTTTTCTATATATTAGATAAATTAGATATGCAGTGGGATATTGTTTTACAAGGGAAAACAATACGTTGGTGATGATGAACTTGATAAAGATGCTAATTTATGTGAGATCCATACTTCCATGTAAAGATTAATAGAACATAATGATGAGCATGTTGAAGTCATGGTTTGTTCCATAAGGAACGATCATGATGAAGGAATTTGGAAAAAATCCATTTTTACATTCCTAAAATTATAGGTAAAATTTTTTTATATCTTATTTACATTTATTATTTTCATAAAATGTTAGATACTGTATGTTTTTTCATTATTAAAACATGTTTTAAAACAAATAAGTATAAGTTTTTGCTTGTTTTAATTTTTTTAGTTTAATTTATAATGTTTACCATTACATAAATTATATATCTATTATTTTTATTCAGTGATAATTACATTACCATGTTTACCGTGTTTATCAGGTTTACCATGTTTACCATCTTTACTATCTTTACCATCTTTACCATTGTTTAACATCCTTACCATATTAACCATGTTTACTATTACGTAACTTAGTACTATTTTCTATTTTCGGTTTACATTAGTATTGTAATATATGAATTTCTTTATTTTTAAACTAATATTTGTTTTTTTGATTTGAAGGATAATGAAAGATCAATCTGTTGATCAACCACATGATTCTAGAGATGAGCATATTGGTCATACCTCTAGGAGGAACATTCACATGTTTCTCTTGATATTCCCCAATCGTCCTCATGTGCTCCCATTACGAAAAAGAGTTCAAGAGTTGGTAAACATGGGTGCACATGTTTTCCAAAATTATCACTTTCTTGTACACAGGATCCGAGGATAATCGTTGAGATTGATGAGGTTGATATTCCTAGAGGTCCAAATGAAAAAAAAAATTATGTGCATCGTATCAAATCGGGGTAAGAGAAAATTAATCATTTTGTATGATGACTAGAGAAGTGTGGACAAAGCGATAATCTCTCAGTTGTGGTAGATGATTTTGGTAAGATATTTTGCTATTGTTTGCCTATTTTTTAAATGTTTTTAGTATATATAATATTTTAACCTCTTCTTTATCATATGACATTTGATATTGCTTACACTGGAGGAGTCAGGAAGAAATGCTTATCGATGGCTGCCTGGAGATGGAGGGATTTCAAATCAACCCTCTCTTCTGATTTCATTTTTGGTCATAGGAGTCAAGACAATCCATGTAATATATATCCTTTCATAGATAAAGACACAGAGATATAGTTTGTTGAAATTAGAAGAAAAGATTTATTTTTTGTAAGGGAAATGTAAACTTTTATAAGCTTTCTTATATAAATAATCTTACTAATGTTTTGTTAATGATTTATTATTCATATTTTATATCAAACAACGAAATCTTGTAAGGATATCCAATATAAAAATTTATACCCTCATAGTTTATCTTGGAAAGGGTATACATTATTGGGAGAAAAAATGATGGCGGAAATATTACAAAAACTAAGAGCTGAGTCTTCAAGCTCTAGAGAGGTGTCCCCTCCATCCCCTCCATCTAGACATGAAAAATAGAAGAGAGCTCAGATGGGAAAAAAAGGGCCATATTATTTAGAAGATTCGAGAGTTGTAGCTAAGATGATTGTAAGATATCTATGTTATTTATTTAAGTTAACTATATTCTTCAAATAATTTAAATAATTAAAAAAATGTCCAATTAATTACTATTGGATTATCATGTAGAGAAGAGATCACAGGGGGTATTTATAGCTATTGGGAGGTAAGATATTATAACTGCAGCATTGAGAGATCTTGAACATCCTAGTCGTGTATGAGGATATCCGACAGGTGTGTCGGAAAGAAAAGTGTTTCCACGTTCTTCAACTTCTTCCATTGAGGATGTTTATAAAAAAATAGAATCCTTGGAGGTTGAAGTTCATAATATTAATGCGAAGATGGGGGAAATGATTAGAGCGTCGGTACAGTCTATGTTTGTAGACATGCAAAGACAATTTCAGACTATAGATCCCACTCCTACACCTCCCCCTGCAGACCCCATTATTTATCCTCCACCTCCCTCAGTATCTCCCACTCCCCCACCTCAGCCTGTAGACCCCATTTTTTATCCTAGTCCTCCACCACAACTTCTTACTTATTGCGAGTTTTATGTGGATGATCCTCAACATCATATAGTTGCATATGGGCTGGTATATTTTATTGGAGATACAGTTCATCATCAACAATTAGAGGTAGAGAATCATATGGTCACTGTACAGGATATTATAAATTGATCATCTCGAGAACCATTACCTATAGATGAGGTGATGAAAGTTGGACATAGTATCGACCATTTTTTAATTTGGCCATCTAGACTTCTGTGACTCATTAACATAGAGGTATGTATGTTATATCTTCTATTTTATTTTTTTTATTAAATTTGTTTTACCATTTGAAAACAAATATATTTTTCTATTTACTTCTATAAGAATACTTCAAAGGTAAAGAAATATTATATTGACAAAAACAATGACAAATGTCTATGACATTATATAAATATTTTATTAGTCCTGAAAGATTTTCAAGATATTCAAATTTGTTGGCAGATCGTTTTGAGTTTCTAATAGAAGCTAATGTTTGTGGATGTGCAATAACTGTGAGGATTGTGAAAACTGATATCATGGTGCTTGTAACTGGAGATAAGTTTGGCATCAATGTGGTGTAAATTTTTTCCATGTAAGTCTTAACACCATTTTCCTATGATATATTTATTAATAATGTATACATATGTATATTTTGTATTAGTTATCTTTATAGAATTTGTGAGAATAATGAGAGGACATATGTATACGGATTCATGGACCTGCATTTGATTTCCCCTAAATCACGTGCATTGGATGAGGAACAAAGAATGATTTATATGGATGAAATATTTGAACAGAATACAGTCACACAATGTTGGATGATGCCTTTTTGTGAGAGGTATGAAACATATCTCTCACAAAGAGTTCCTTTCCTTTTAACATAAAAAACCACTAACCTTAAATTTTCTTTTATCAGTGATCATTGTATGTTAGGTGTTTTTTTCCAAAGGGAGAAAACACTTTATTGGATATACTATGTCCATGGTGATGTGAGGGAAATTTTTAAGAAAATGTGGGAAAATTAAGTTTCAATTCTTAATAGTTTTATATATCATAAGGAATTTTAAATTTATCCCATTCATATTATTTTCTAACAAGGGATGGTCCTACTTTCGAAAAAACACAAAGAAAATGAGTCCGAAGATCAAATATGTAAATGTAAAGGTAAATATCCATTTATAATTTTTGATTTTTTATTTATTACATAACAATAATATATTGAATTTACAAACATTCAAATAGAATTTTCATGAACAATAAGGCATCATCGAATATGAATATTATACGTAAATATTTATGTATGAAATAATTACAACTGGAAGAGTTGTGAACTTTGACTTGGTAAAAGTTCCTGTTAAAATTTGCCATAATATTTCATTTGATTTATTCATTATACACATTAACTACTATCCTTTTAATTTGTAGCTATTTGATGACCCTCAACACTATAGTTCTCAAGACATCAAACACTTAGAAGTGGAATAGTCAAATTACTTTACAGGTTTGATTGAATTTTAGATGTTTGTAGTGTAAAATGTAATTTTGAATATTGTCATTGTAATTGTGTATTTGGTAGTCATTTAGGTTGGATTTAGTTTTTTTATGTTGGCATTGTAAGTTTTTAATTTCATATATGTGAATATTTAATTTTTCTCTACTTCTTGTTTTGGTCTACTTATGATGGTTTTTATAGTATGGATTCTAGTCTGGGGGAGGGGTTCCAAGGGTGTGGGGGGTGTCCAGTGGGGTGGGGTTATCCAGGGGTGTGGGAGGACTGTCCGGTGGGGTGGGGGTGTCTTGGGTGTCCATGAGAGTGGGGGGAGGGCAGTCCGGGGGGTTGGAGCGTTTCCAGGAGGGTGGGAGGGTTGTCCAGGGGAGTGGGGGCTGTCCAGGGGGTGTCCAGGGGTGGGGGTGAGGGGGTTTCCAGGGGTGTGGGAGCGCATTCCAGTGGGGTGGGGGTGTCCAGGGTGTCCATGGGATGGTGGGAATTCCAGGGGTGGGAGCGTTTCAAGGAGGGTGGTAGGGATGTCTAGGGGAGTGGGTTCTGTCCAGGAGGTGTCTAGGGGTGTGGGGTGTTCTGTGGGGTGAGGGGGTGGTCCAGGGGTGTGGGAGTGCTGTCCAGGGGGTGGGGGTGTCTAGGAGGGTGGGGGTTGTTCAGGGGTGTGGGGGCTGTCGAGGGGGTGGGGGAATTCCAGGGGTGTGGTGGGGGTTGTCCAATTGGGTTGGGGGGGTTTAGTCCAGTTTTGGTCGGGTTTTGGTCTGTGGGTGACCAGTGGGGTGGGGGTGTCCAAGCGTGTGGTGGGGGCTGTCCAGTGGGGTGGGGGTGAGAGTGTGTCCAGAGGGTGGTAGGGATGTCCAGGTGAGTGGGGGATGTCCAAGGGGTGTCTAGGGGTGTGTGGGGGGTGTCCAGTGGGGTGGGGGTGTTCTAGGGGTGTGGGAGGGCTTTCCAGGGGTGTGTGAGTGATGTCCAAGGGGTGGGGGTGTCCAAGAGGGTGGGGGTTTTTAGGGGTGTGGGGGTGCTATCCAGGGGTTGGGGGGTTCCAGGTGGGTGGGGGTTGTACAGGGGTGTGGGGGCTATCTAGGTGGTGGGGGATCTCCAGGGGTGTGGGGGTGTTCATGGGTGAAGTGGGGGCTATCCAGTGGGGTTTGGGGGGGGGGGGTTCTGGTCTGGTTTTGGTCGTGTTTTGGTCTGTTTTTGGTCTGGGGGTGTCCAGTGGGGTGGGGGTGTCCAGGGGTGCGGTGGGGCTATCCAGTGGGGTGGGGGTGGGACCATGGGTGGGGTAGGGGTGGGAGGGTGTCCAGGAGGGTGGGAGGGATGTCCATGCGAGTGGGGTGAAGTCCAGGGGGTGTCCAGGGGTGTGGGGGTGTCCAGTGGGGTGGCGGGGGGGGGGGGTATTATGGTGTAGGAGGGTTGTGTAGAGGTGTGGGAGTGATGTCTAGGGGGTGGGGGTGTCCATGAGGGTAGGGGATTCTAGGGGTGTGGGAGGGATTTCCAGGGGTGTGGGAGTGTTGTCCAGCAGGTGGGGGTGTCCAAGAGCGTGGGGGGGGGGGGGTGTCCAGGGGTGTAGGGGGTTGTCTAGGGGTGGGGGCAGTCCAAGGGTGTGGGGGTGTCCAGGGGTGTGGTGGTGGCTATCCAGTGGGGTGGGGGTTCTGGTCTAGTTTTGGTTGTGTTTTGGTGTGTTTTTTGGTATGGGGGTGTTTAGTGGGGTGGGGGTGTCTAGGGGTGTGGTGGGGGCTGTCCAGTGGGGTGGGGGTGGGACCAGGGTTGTGGTGGGGGCTCTCTAGTGGGGTGGGGTGGGAGGGTTTCAAGGAGGGTGGGAGGGATGTTCAGGCGAGTGGTGTATTTCCAAGGGTTTTCCAGGTGTGGGGGTGTCCAGTGGGGTGGGGGGTCAAGGGGTGTGGGAGGGATGTCCAGGGGAGTGGGACTGCTGTCCAGGGGGTGGAGGTGTCTAGGAGGGTGGGGGTTCTAGGGGTGTGGGAGGGCTATCTAGGGCTTTAGGAGTGTTTTCCAGGGGGTGGGGTGTTTATGAGGATGGGGAATGTCCAGGGGTGTGGGGTGCTATCCAGGGGGTGGGGGCAGTCCAGGGGTGTGGGTGGGGGGGGGGGGGGTATGGTATATTTTTGGTCTGTTTTTGGTAAGTTTTTAGTTTTTTTCAGGTATTTTGGGAGGGAATAGTTGTGGTGGATCAGTTTTATTAAAAAAATTGTTTTTACATTGGTTATTTTATAACCAATGTAAAAAATGATTTGGCATTAGTTTTAACGTCGGTTATTTGAAAACTGGCAAAATAAATACATGTGAACAGGTTTTTACGTCGGTTATTTCATAACCGACGTAATAAAATGGAAATGAAGAGTTTTTTACATCAGTTTTTTATAACCAGTGTAGTAGATATGTTTTCACATTGATTATTATTTAACCTACATTGTAAACCACATGGAAGACAGGTTTATCACGTTGGTTATAAAATTAAACGACGTTATAAACACTTTGGAGGATTGAATTTTGACGTTGGTTATATAATAACTGATGTGAAAGAGTATATACCATATTGGTTGTTAAATAACTGAAAAAATAAACCATGACTCCAAAGTGTTTTCCACATCGGGTTTTTATCAACCGATGTGAAAAACGCTTCGGATTTTTGTTTTTTATGTCAGTTTTAAAATAACCGACATGAAAAAGAATGTTTATAACATCTCATGTAATAAAGTCGGCCAAAAGCCGATGTAAAAAATAAAAAATAATAGCCATAAAAAACGTTTTTTGTACTAGTGTTTTACACTTACTGCCTATCATTATATTACCTCATTAGATTCAAACTTTCTAAAATAATGCGTCGTGTTATTTTTTGGATACATTATTAGTTAGAAAATTGAAGAGGAACAATATGTCATTTACTATGTAAGAAAGATGCCTAATGGAGAAACACTCATGTATTCCCTAATAAAAAATTATTTCTTGAAGTGGTTTATGATATGTTTAAATTCACAACATACCCCTTTGTATGTAAGGTTAATATTTGTATATATCAATTTGATTCAAAATTACTATTATCAATGTAGGAAGATAATCAAATAATTATTAAATAGGCACTATTGTTATAAGAGTTTTATATGGATATTAAATACAAGAATGGATATGAGAATAATGTTATTGAACACTTATCATGTAAATAGTAAATGATGGAACATCATACGCACCCAATAATGAGTGAATTTAAATATTAAAAACTATTCCTTATCACAAACAAACTACTTATTTGGTTTTAAGAGTTTTCCAATTACCAAGCTTTTAGGAATATACAACAATGTATGAAATATATAGAGAAGAAAATATTTCCAGTAGATGTGAAGTCATATTTATTGGAGGATCATATTTTTATTAAAAAGGTGATCTACATAAAATTTTTATTTTAAATATAATGTGATATCTATTTTAAATAAAGTACGCACACTAGAATGTGTTAGAAATTATAAAAATTTCAAAATAATTTAAAATTTTCTTCAGAGTGGATTCTATTTACCTAACATCCTTACAAACACAAGGGATTTTATGAAGAAAAATTATTGATTTTAAAAGGATAATAAATGTAAAAGGTATTATATTACATTGAATAGAATTTTAGAAGTATAAAATTTGGATTTATAGAGTCCATATTTTATTGGGAAATTCTCAAAATCTATTAGGAATGAGTGTATTTTTGTAGTAGTTGAATATGTATCAACATGTGTTGAATCCATTTACCTACCAGAAACCTTGGGATTATTTTTGGTGAAATTTTTAAGTAATAACATCTTATATAGGTATGTATTTCCAAGGTACATTCTTAGTGATAATTTTTTTTCTCTATTTGAAATATTAATTCAGATTTCTATTGGAGAAATATGGATGAAAGAACAAGGTTAGAACAACCGACCAACTATAAAATAGTGAACAACATGAATTCAATACAATTCTATTATCATTTATAGGATTTATTTCAACTATAAACCAAAGGATTCTCTTTAGTAATATATAATTTCATTTAAAATATGTTTTTCTATATATCTTTGAATTATTTTTTTGGAAATACATTTCATCTTCTAGTAGATATTGGACATAAATAATTTTTGGCTATAAAGGCTATCAATATATATTACCTGAGTGTTTTTAAGAAATCAATGTCTATTTTTAATGAAGTGGAAGAAATAAGAAGAGAATTACTTGATAATCCTAGAATTATTTAATGAAAGGATAAAATATCCATGATAAGATAATTCAAAGGTTAAAAAATCAAGGAAGGAAAACTCATTCTTCTATTTAATTCATGGATGAAACTATTTTTGGGAATAAATAAGTCTTGACGGTCTAGACTATTTAATGTTCTTATTATAAATCCAATTGGATCTGTAGAGATTTCTAAGTTAAATGAAAATTAATTCACTATGAATGATAGGAGGATAAAGTTGTACATTGAAATAGGAATGGTGTACAATTCCAACAATTTGAAAACTAATGATTAAGGGGGTGAAGAGTCATAATGATTACTATAAACCGAGTTCCCTTGGGTGGTAGCACAATATTTTTATCTTTTTTTTAATTTTAAATCAACACAATTTCACTCACAATGTGTATCACATATATCTTATCAGATGGAAAATATAATAAAATTTAAATAAAATTGAATACATAAACCACACAAGAAAGGATATCAATGAAGTATATTATTCTATTTACTGTCTCTCTTTAAATTTATATTACATTAATACAATATTTACATCTCCTAAATCTACACATGTAGTATTTTGAGAAAAAACACGTAGTGGGGTAGTTTTCTGTATGCATTATTTGAGTAAAAAATTAAAATTTATATCCTTCAGCTCTATTGGAGAAAGTTAATTTCAAAAAAATATATTCTCTTATCTATAAACATGGTTGGTGATGATTTAAAAATGAAATCCATTATAAAATCATAATTTGAATTGTAGTCATATGGATTTGAAAATAAATTTGAGTGAACTATATTATATAAGAGATTATAATTTTATAAATAAAACATAATATATAATCATATTTTTTTTGAAATGGAGTAAAGTGGAAAATTGGGATTCCATTTTATTTTTTTGAGATGATTTGGAGTAGGATCTGCATGTTAAAATGCACGGACATCAATAAGTGAAAATAGAAATTCTAGGAGTTTTCGACCCATATCCCACTTCAATATCTGAATTATAACTAATAACATGTTGGGATACATGTTACAAGGTACTTCTTAGCTATATAATAATAAAACTATGTTAATTATTTTAAATCACATGACATGTATTAAATATAATAAAAAATTGTGGGTGTAAATAGTTATCAAAAGATATGGGTAGTGAGGGGAATTTTCAAACCATAAGAAGAAAGGGAAAACATATAATATTTTTATTTGAGATGTATCAATGATGTGAGAACTAATAATTTGATGAGATAATATAAAGAAATGTATTTTTTGACTGTTTAATGTTTGAATCATGATTCAACTAAAATCCCTTCAATTAACCTTAAATTAAATGTGAATCAAACTTGAGATATTTTGGAACATTTTTAAACTTATTGAGAGAAATTACTTGGGGATAAGTAAGCACTTGAGTATTGGGGAATATGCATTGCTAAATATTTTCATTTTTTTTGTATTTTTAATTTTTTAATTTTTTTCTATAATATTAGTCATTCTAGAGTAATTTTATAATAAAAAATATAAATGTATATATTTTAATTAATTTAAGATACAATTATATTTTTTATATGTTTATAGGCGATTCATTAACATTTTTATGTGTTTGTATACAATGTATAAGGATATGAAAGATAAAACAAAATATGTGGAATGATGATTTAAATTCACATATTGGGGTCAATAATACATTGGTAGAAGATGTGGTCTTTTTTGAGAACCTTATAAATATGTACCATAGAAAATGTAAGTTAGGACATCACTTAAGAATGTTTCAGGTATCCAACATAGTCTCTCAGTCATCCTAGGTCCTCCATTACGGTCAACATAATGTGTATAATATGAGAATAAGAGTGTATATTTGCTAAATAATCCCCACATAAAATATTATGTGTACATTAGAACATCAATGGCATTCCATTTTATTTATTACATGAAAATGTACACTCCTCAATAGATGATGTATTAACATATTAGGACTAAACATAACACAATATAGTGTGGTGGATACACTTGAGATTATGTCACTTATAATTAATCCTTGTTAAAGCTAACACATGACATGGACAATACTTAATGTAGCATAAGGGTCTGATGCATGTTACGAACCTGAGGTAATGTAATTATTATAATGATACACTATTGGGATGCAAAACAAATAATTTGGATAATTTGGCTATTTTGAAAGGTCAATGTGAGTCACACCACAAGATATAGAAATCCCATGGAAATGAAACTCATTCTAGATCCTAATAAGGTTTTGAAACTCCATGAAAATGCCTATCAGTGGTACATGAATTACCAGTCCACCAACATAATCTGGAGGAACCCAAGTTGAGACTATTTTTTCAAGACAATGTAACACTATAACAGAACATACGATTCATTACATCCAAGGGAATATTTTTTATTTAATTTTATAAAATATTATTGTTCAACCAAAGAAGCATTAGAGGGATGATATGAGTGCTTCTATAACCTCAGAAACAAAATATCATCTCTAAATGATTAATTCATAAGGAAGGGAAGTAGTTTGAGTATTTAATGCCATTTATCCTAGAATTTTATTTGTATATCACATTCACAGCTTTTGGGGACATAAGTAATCCGTGTGTAAATCTAAGTAACCAAATCAAGAAATGGAATTACAAGATAAAAAAAATGAAAGAAGAAATAAGGGAGAGATAAGGAGATCCACATAAAAAGGTAGTTAAGTTTAACTAAATGGAAATTTAATATGTGTTCCATATAGAGTGATATTAGGAGTCACCACTCATTTTAAGTGACCATAGTGATTAAGGATAAGTATAAATATAATATACATTGTATGAAGGGAACAAATCGTGGTTCAAGAATTTTGGTTTGATAGATCTTCATCGTGTATGTGGATATTCATGAACATATATACTAGAACATTAGAGGATATTGTATAAGTGATCACTATTATAAAAGTTTCTTCTTACACGTTATGTTTTTATTATATAACCTAAATATTTGTGGCTAAAACCCAATGGGATTAGGGTGAGGTGCAGTTGGAAAATATGGTTAATGCTTGAATAAATATTATTCTATCAGTCCTCTTCATCTATTTTTAATTCTTTAATTTATTGATCACATAGTAAATGGACACATGTGATTTGGTAAATAAAAAAGAGTTTCAATAGAACCCTTTCATTTAAAGTATAGTATTACTTTTCTAATGAATGAGAGTATCCTAAGTGGCTAGCCACATGATAATCACATAACACAATGATCTTAATGCACTAGGTGTAATTACCATAGGAAACCTTACAGGGACATAAAATTGCACTAAGAAGATGAAGAGTACCTCAAGAAAGTGATTAAAAAAATTGAGTGAGAGTGGTAGAATAGAAATAAAGAAAGAAATCTACTATCATCACTTATCTGGGTATTAAATAGGGTGTTTTACCTTTCTATTACTTGGGTGTTCCAATAATTTGGGGTCGGCCCAAAGCTACCTATTTTTCTAATATCATTTCTCAAATCACAAATCAACTCTCCAGCTGGAAAGGGAAATCCCTCTCCATGGCTGGGGGAATTTGTTTGGTTAAATCGACCATTGTTTCTAAAATGGTATATTCCCTTATGGTCTACAAATGGCCCGTCGACATATTCAAGAAAATTAATACTTATATTAATAACTTCATTTGGTCTGGAAGCATTTTTGAAAATAAGCTTGTTACTATACCTTGTAAAACATGTTGTAAACCCATTGCTAATGGTGGAATTGGCATAAAAAATTTAAAGCTTTTCAATGATGCTCATCAGGATCGTCTTACTTGGGGAATTATTAACTCCACTTATAAAGATTCTGAGTTTCTGAAACATAGATTCTTCTCTAATATTTTCAATGGAATTTTAATTTCATTAACTCTTCCATCTGGCCTTCGATCCAGGAATCTTACCACAAAATCATGCAAAATTCTAGATGGATTGTCAGTGCTGATTCTTCCATTAATTTTTGGTGTCACAAATGGTGTGGTAAACCTCTAATATCTTTGTTACCCTCTAATAATCTTCCTAAATATACTAATCAGACTGTAAAGGAGGTCTTACAATCTCATCAATGTGATCTCCCTGATAATATTTTGCAAATTATTGATAATCATCCTTTTATTTCTAATGGTGACTTCCTTGTTTGGGAACCCTCTACTAATGGCATTATAGACTCCAAAAACTATTATAAGCATAATTTCTCTGAAAATGAATCTAGTTTTCTTTGGGTGAATCATTTTAACAAACCCTGGATTAAACCTTCTAGGCTCACCCTTATTTGGCGCATTGCCCATAATAGATTACCTACAGAAATTGGTCTACAAATCTTTGGCATTCAACTGTGTTCTAAGTGTCGCATGTGTAATCAACATAGGGAATATTCCAATCTTTTTTTTATCATGTGCGACGGCATTTTCCCTTTGGAATTATATTTTTTATTTATTCAATTGCAGAAAGCTCTGTACTGACTCAATCTCCTTGTTTTTAAAAAACTTCACTAGACATGAAGCTTCTTTGTAGATTAAGAATCTGTTTCTTGTGGAAGTGGAAGAACTTATTCATGAGCTCTGCTATTTTAGAAATGATCTCATTCAAAATAATAATTTTCTCAATCTTAATGTAGGGAAATCTCGGATTGTTTTTTCGATTTATGAAGCTGCCTCAATTCAAAAAGACTACTACGACAACTTGGTTGGTGACATTGAGATCCTTCATCATCTCCATATTCCTGAAATCTTCACAAAGCCTAAACAATCCTTTGAAGTGTTATGGAAATAACCAATGCCATGATGGATCAAATTGAACGTTGATGGCGCTTCCAAAGGCAACCCAGGCCCTGCAGTTGTGGTGCTATCTTCAAAGACTCAACGGGCCATTGTCAGGGATGTTTCTATGTTGGATGTGGATACTCTTCATCTCTGGAGGCGGAAATGCTTGGGGTCATTCATGCTGTTGATTTTTCACTTCAAAGAGGTTGGAGAAATCTATGGATTGAAAGTGATTCATCCACTATCATCCATGCCATCTGAAATGGCAACATCCATCTAGCCTGGACTCTTACCGCTCGTTGGATGAACTGTCTGAACTTGCTTCATGGGATCGATTATATAGCTACTCATGCCTATGGTGAAGAGAATGTCATTGCTGATGCTCTTAACAATAATGGAGTTCATCAGACCTTGACTTGGCTGGACTCTATTCCTTCGGATTTATTATATCTTTTTGATATAGATTGCAAAAAAATCCCATCCTTTCGCCTCTTGGAATCCTTCTTTGACTATCAATAAATTGTACTTTGGTCTTTGACCAAAGCATTACCTTTAAAAAAATAGAAATAAAGAATTCATTAATAGATAATATAAATCAATTAAATTAACACCAAATCCCCCACCATTTCCTTATTAATTCATCAAAATCAATAATTCATTACACATGTTCTCAAATTATTATTGTATTTTTCACATAATTTATTCCTTTTATTCTAATTACTTGTATTCAACACAAAAAACTCATATATCAAATAATTTCTCACCTTATTCAAACTAGAATTAGGAATTTAACTTTCCATCATTATGGATATGACCTAGATTAACTCCCAGTTAATGTGTTACATCACCCCGTGCACTTGTAGAGGCACTGCATAACCATAACTACCCATTTATCAATCAATTAATATCTAATTAATATTATAAAAAAAATGAACAAAGGGTTTGTGTATTAAATCCTCTATTTACTGCCTGATGGATGGTCTCATAGAGTCATTTAAAGGATACTGTAGATCCTATACGTAATAAAAAAATGTGTTGAAATTAATTTATATTTTAATCGAAACCAAAAATGAAAATATATTTTTATAAATGATAGTGGTATATCATGAAATAGTGAATATAAATGATAACTTCATCCAATAACAACCAAAATATAGGGAAAAAATTCCTTAGTATTATAGCTAACAAAATAATAACGAAATGTGAATAGCTGATAAGATAATTTTAAAAAGTATAGAAAAACAAATTATTGATCAATTAAATAAAAGATAATTTTATAAAGTATAAATTCAACAAACATAAAAAATGAGAATAAAAATAAAGAGATTTGTGTTTCTTGAAAATAAGGCACAAAATTTTTAATATGGTTAGACCTTGATCCATTATAGAAATTATAGAATTAGAGATATCCTTATCTAGATTGTATGGTTGAATAAGAAGTCATCAATGAGTATAATAACATTATTATTCTGTGAAAATGATCATCTCTTTCATCTTCAAAAATATAAAATATAACATATAAATAATATTTAACATTATTATCAAACAAAACCACAATAATAAATTTTAAAGAAATGAAAATTTTATAAAAATAATTAATATAATTATCAAAATTTTATATACATATGTTACAATTCATTAATCATCATCTTCTTCATATTAATCATGATCATTGTATTTATCTTTATCTTTATCACAATTAATTTCTATAAAAATTCTATTTTTACTAATTTCCAATGTTTCATATTCATTAACAGATACCACATCAACAATTTCATCATTACTAAACCATAATTCCAAACTCTCAATAGTGATGTTTACATGTTTATAATAACTATACATATTTGAAGATAAATTGTGAAATTTTTTAATATTTTTAAACATTTTATAACCACTTTATCTTTAATAAATCAATCATCATTATATTTATTTTTTATGACACTACACGCACCTATTAATTCTATTTTAATTTTCATAATAAAAATGATGTGCCTACTATACTAATATAAATCATTTGTTTGATGCACGATGACCTTTATATTTTATATCAATTACTCCATGTCAAGGATAAACATACAAACAATGATAAATATCAAACCAATGACACTTAAACATTGAAATATAGTTTTATACCATATATGATAACTAAATTATTTTGTTATTCATAACAAATAAGCCAATTTTACTTTCATTACGATGAATTCCTCTAAAAAAACCATTTATAATTGATTTCTTTAATTGTACATGTGTGTGTGGATGAAATACAAATCTGTTAACCATATAACCATTATAATATTCAGTCAATTTAAATAGAGACATACTTAGTTCACACAATTTACTATCAATTATATTTTAATATTTTAATACATAAATATAATTTTATTATTAATAAATTATATGTTGATTAAATAATTTTAAAGTTTAATATACTTATCATATACTCTTTGAAACCATATCATTATATAATGTATCTTTCTTTGTTCAACAACACTATATTTAAACTAGAACTAAACTACTTTTTTTGTAATGGTATCACTTAATTTAAAGTCACATCATTTCTTTACAGCCCATGAGAATGTTTTTATGAGATTTTTGTTGTCTCTAATATATAATATAAAATTATTCATAACCACCAATACCAAGTCCCAATTGATTGAATACTTATAATCAATTTTACGTTTTTATATATATTTTTGTCATTTTGACATGTTCTGCAATGTTTTGAAGCATATTTGGAGTGAAAATAATATGAGTAGACAATTGAAATTTCCCCATGTAAATATGCCTATATAACTAAATTATTATTATATTTTGTGATTAAATAAATCTTTATTTAATTTATACATAAATCTATCAAATAGTTATATCCATTAAAATTATATATTATTTCAAAAAAATATTCATGTGAAAAATATATCGTTAAATGTTACACCTAAATAATGAATGCCAGTGAGATTTTCTCCATTTTAAATAATATTAAAACAAAATATTCTTGATTTTAGGTTAGTTTGATTATGATGATGACACAATAGAGAGGATGTGAATTTTAATTCTATAAAAAATTTAATAAATTCAAAATACTTCTCTTAAAACACATCTTATATTTTTGTCACTCTTAAATTTGGGGGAGTAGTGAAAGTAAATAAATAAAAGAACACAAATATATATATATATATATATATATCAGATCTAGCCCAAAATATCCCCTATTCATCTCCAACAACATTCTCTCCATGATCTTTTTGATTTTAGGTAGTAAGTACTTTTAATGGTAAATTCTAAAACTATGTACTGGTAGTTTATACCTTTATGTAATGGATTTTATAAGGCCTTCAAGTTCTTTTATAGGGAACCACAAATCCATAGCTTAATCTGGGACAATTACACCCCTTCACCACCATGAATAATTTTGAGCAACTAATACTCTAATAAATAAATTAAAGTGATTTGATTGAGAAAATATGTTTCATTTATAGTTGCATCACGCAACGGACAGTTGTATAGATCTTCCAAAATTCATATCATCGACAAAAATAATCTTAAATATTTTCATAGTATTTCTCCAAACAGTGATAGAGAAAACACTAGAAATATGAATAAACTTTTATGACTCTGAAGCGTAACTCTAAAAAATTCTTTTTCAGACTTTCAGAAAGAAGATATAACAATAAGATACAACATCATCATTAACGTCATCATCTATTCAATTATTTAGATCAAAACATAGATGTCTCGAAAGTGTATATATGAACTTATTGACTCACTATTATTTTACATAAACATAGATTTTTATTTTCTATGCCTATATTCTTCTATATTCAATAAAATGAATATATCTGTATTTATATTGATGGTTGAACAACTCAAAGTCAAACAAACTCTGAAAATACCACATTATAAATCCAAATTATTTGAATTAAT
The DNA here is from genome assembly GCA_963277665.1 of Viscum album. Taxonomy (NCBI): domain Eukaryota; kingdom Viridiplantae; phylum Streptophyta; class Magnoliopsida; order Santalales; family Viscaceae; genus Viscum; species Viscum album. Next base: position 1,144,888,735 of record OY728142.1, on the reverse strand, counting down.
ATTATTCTTAGAGAGTTATAACTTCCTTTAGAGATATTAAGGATCCAACCTATTGAGTATGATCCTTTGGATCCATTATAAAACTAATTTAATGAGATGTTTTCTCAAGATGAGATTTCTAAATAAGACATGGATAATATCTTTAATTTAAAACTCCATCATTGACCAGTCAAACATAGGGTTCATTTACATAAAAAATATAATATTAGGGTAAAAACCTATTGTTTTTTTACAAATTTATGTTTGATTAATGATATGATTTTCCTCAAATGTATGGTTTCATACAAACATAGGTTTTTTGATCCATAATTTTCCAAAATTATAGGGTATACAATGAATACATTTTCTTTCTAACATATGGTTCCTAAACCATATGTTATGCATAAAAATTTACGGAATGACAAATGTTCATAGAATACATTAAAACATGTCCAAAACACTTAAAGAAATATTTTCCCACAAAGTAATGACTTGTGAATTCTTCTAGAGTAAAGATAAATATTCTAAAAAATAATATCTTACTAAAATTAACTTAAAATAAACTCTATTAGTTACAAAAATATGAATGTTTGTGAAAATAAAAAATCAAAAAGAAATTAATGAAATTTTTTAATAAACACATTGTCAACCCCCCCCCCCCTTTATTGATCACAAAACCCATAATATAAATATTAAAATGAAAAAAAAGTTCTAATAATTTTCACAAGTATAAATTAATAAATTACAATCACTTTTTTTAATGTTTTATCACTTTTAATGTAAAATTCATTCTCCTATAAATCATTCCTCAATTTTTCTAATAAATATCTCCTCCTTTTTGTGAAATCCAAAAGTTTAGTTTTTTGAAATGATATGTAAAATATATCCAAGATATATCAAGTAATAAAAACTCCCACTAAATTCATTATCACTTTAAAAAGGATATAGATATAATCAAGGATCCCTGGAAACATTTAAAATATTATTCAATGAATTCTTAAGTGTTTTTAATGATTGTATTAAATCACTTAATTCAGGACATTTTATATAAATATTCAAAATAAATCCATTTAATTCATAGAATAATTGTAAAATATATTCATGGAATTAAATATTTTCATGAAGAGAAAAAAATGTCACATTTCATAAGTTATAAGAACATCATAATAGGGTAATATAATTATTTATTACCTACATTAATAGATTTATTTACCTTGTGAAAAAATAAAACAATAAGAACATATTTACACATATGATAACTATTTGCCTAAAATTTTAAGAGTTAAAAAGAAATTTAAAAATAATTTATAACACATATTTATTTTATTCATATTTATTTTAAACAAAATAGATATACGATATTTAATTTAAATAATATACATGTATAAGAAAAATTATGGGTTATATGATGGATTAGATAGATCATCCAAACTTTATAAACATCAAACTTTTTCACTTAAATCTATCAAAACATATGATAGTTATTATATGATTATTGGAACATATTAAGATCCTGGATTTAATGAAGACTGTGAAAACTATTAGATAATAAACTCCTTTAGTTCATCAAGTTCTAGCTTAGTAACAACTTCACTTCTGAGTAACTCCATCTATCATGTCATTTTATTCGGAATTCTTTTAAGTATTCTTTTGAGATAAAAAATTATTTCAAAACATGATACTCTATTTTTAAGGTTTCAAAAAACATTTTCGAAACTGAAACTTTTTGTATCCATTCATACAAATTTATAGACGCATTTAGATCATAAAAAAGATTCACTATTTATTCCTTAAAATTATTAACCTTAAACAGATGTATGTCATAAGATATTTCACCTTTAATAATTTGAGATTATGAAACATAATTTTCATCATAACCAGGAAATTATTTATAAATTTCATAATTAGTTGAAAATGAATCTACGATATAAGAAACTGACTATTCTCCATACATATCATAAGAAATATTACCTTTTTTTTCTTTTGAGAAATGATTTTTATGAACATGATGTTTTATATTTATTTATGGTTCCTAGACTGATCTAAAATTTCTATAAACAAGATATTTTTAATAATAATAATGGATTTTGAGAATAAGACTCTAGGTTTTTAAAGAGTAAGATGATAGTTTTTTTCTGAAAATTTGTAGAGATGCTTCTCGTGGTCATGATAAAAATTTAGAATAATCATTTCATAGTTTAATTTTTGAAAATACATTTTATATAAAAAAAAATATTCTATAAGAATATGTATATAACATAAGATTAAATTATATAAATAAGTTTCCAATATTAAATAAGGAATATAGTTTTTTCATTAGCTTATTTTAAAATTATTTACCATATTTTTTAAATAGTGACTTATTAAAACAATATTTATTGAAATTTTAATTTTTAGCAATTCAATTGTAAAATTATATAGAATAAGTTTAAATGAATTGATTCAAAGAGTAAGGGAAGAATAAACAATAATAAAATATCACTCTCCCAATATATAAAATAATTAATTAAATTAAAATATATATATAAAAATATTAAAGAAATACTTCTTGGATTATTGGTTCCAGTTTAAATTATTTTTTGATAATGAACTACATCCTAGTTGATCATAACTTGGCTAAGATTGTGATTTTTGTATACAACTCATATGACCATGTGAATTTTTAAAGATACATTTCAATGGTTTATTTCTAAAAAATATCAAATACAAGTGCCATTTCGTACCCATATTCTATTGGGTTTGAAAATTTTAGAATCTAAATTATTGGGTAACCAAGTCTATTTATTTTATGTAGAGACTCTAATTTTCAAGTTAAGTAATTATTTTGACAATAAAACATTTTTGACACAAAAAAATTAATGTTTTCTAAAGAGAAATTCATATTAATAAATTCCATTAATACCCCAATAAAAATATTTAAGAGTCGATATTATTTTTTTTATTCGAATGAGGATCAAAATAATTCTTATATAGCTTTGGCCTTCCACCATTACTACAAATAAAAATTTATACTTAGTGAATTTTCTTTTTACCAAGAATTTGATTTAAATAATTTTCCCCTTTGATAAGCATACTAGAGTATTTTCTAAAATTATCAACTTTAACTAATAATTCCTTAATTTTAGTTTCATGCAGATCATAAGAAATTTTGGAATAATTAGATTTTAAATATGCAATTTGTTTTGATAAAACAATCATTATCTAATAAAATTGAATCATAACATTTTCTATTTTTTTTATTTTTCTTTAAGGATTCATATTTATCTTGAAACATAATCAATAGTTATTTAACTCATCATAAGTATGTTTTTAAAAATTATATTTTAGATATTTAGAAAATTTTACCTTGTTAGTGAGAGTCATAAGACATGATAATCAGTTTTTTTATGATTAACTTCAGATCTTGTTGAAGATTCATCATTTAAAACAAAAGAATCACTACAAGTATCCTTCATAATTTTATTTAGTTTTTATTTCTAATTATAATTCCTTTTTTATTTAATTAAATGATTGTTGACCTTTATATGACCATTTTCTTTATATCCACACCATATACTCTCTTCAATCCATTTCTTTCTTTTGTTGTATATTTTTTTAAACCACCTAAAAATATTTTATAAATATTTATCTAAATCTTAATGAATTGATTAAAATGATTCAACCATAGTAGTTTTGATATTAGATTCTTCATATTTGTTAGGGTTTTTAACTTTGGTATGCATCTCTGCTTCATACATCGTAATGGTTCCAATAATCTCTTTCATTGATAAATATTTAAGTGGTGTGTATTGACTTATAATAGAAGATATTAATTCCCATGGCACCTCACTCTCCTGGTTTCTGCCTTCGGGCTCCCGACATCTCCTCTCCCACTTAGGGTTTCACAACATTCCTGGCGACTCCCGGCCTTCCTGCGTCTCTTTGGCCTCGCATCTCTTTGGGTTCTCTTCTCTGCCTCTTCTTATGGGTTTTTCTCTCACCGGGTCTTCTCTTTTGGTTTTTTCTCCCGAGTTCTGTGATTTTCCTCTTGGTGTCCTCCTCGCTTGCTTTTTTCTCTCTTTGGGTTCTTGTAGGGTTTAAATCCCAAATTTACTTGAGGGTTTCAATCCCGCTCATTTTCTCCTTTAATGTTTTCTTCATTCTTTTTTGGGTTTCCCTTTGGGTCTTGAAGTTACGTTCCATCAAGGGGTTCAGTCGCTCGTTTCTCTACTATAGAACAAGGTCTCCTCCTCTCTCTCTGAGGAGGATTGCTTGGTGGTCTCTCCGGTGCTCTGGGATGTGAGTTTGAGTGGTTTGGTGACTCATTAAGACTTCATCTTTTTAGGCTCTGGTTGGTTGATGGTGATGGCTTCATGATTCAACTTACTGGAGGCCTCGTCACATGTTCTCTTCTCTGTTTTCCATGTTCTTCACACCCACCTAGGTCGTTTGGGTGATTTTTCTTCTAAGAAGACTTTGGGATGTGTTTGTGCAAGCAGATGGGCATCCAAGGGGCTACGATTGTCGATTCCTCTATTTGGTTTATTTCGACATCGGGGAAGTTCCTTTAAATTCTTTTTGGGTATTCTGGAAATGTGTCTGGAGATCCATATTCATATGATGCATGTGGAGTGGATGTTGAAAGTGAATGGTGTTTTTGGTGGTAGATGTTGATGATTTGTACATCGGTTTTGAGCAATGAGGATGGTGACGATGGTGACAGAAGCTTCGGTGACGACTTTGATGATGGTGATGGTGGTGGTTCCAAGAATCTATGATGATAGATAAGATTGGAAAAATCGAGAAAGGTGACCAAATAAATGTTTACGCAACTCGAAGTGGATCTATTGTGATCTTTAGGCAGGCGCGTGAATGATGGAAGGTTTTTGAATTTGGAATGTCGGGTTTGTTTCGAAGGCAGAAATGGTGGTACTGATAGGGGTTCATTTTAGTGTTTTGTTTGAAATTTTATTGTTTCATGCTGTAATTCCCATTTAATTATCATGGTGGGTTGACTCTGATGGTTTTGTGAGGGTCTACACTTACCCTTTAAAAGTTTTATTAGAAAATAAAAAATAAAGATTTTTGATTGAAGATATTAGATTAAAATTTTAGGGTAATACTATATGTAATTTTAACACTTGATCATATTTCTTAATTGGATATACCAAAACTGAAAAATTATTGATAATTTATATCAATCTATTATTCATATGAGTGATATTTTCATCTTCATGAATTTTAAAAGTATCATAAATTAACATTGAAGTATTGTATATCAGTTTTCTAATATTTTAGGTTCATTAATAGGTAAAAAAGTATTTTACCACATCTCATATATAGTAACACATTAAGAAACTCGATTAAACTCATCAGTTACTAAACCACATAAAATAACATTCATTGGTTTTTAATTGAGATGATATTAATTTTTTTGATCATCATCCCATTTCTTCACATCTTCCTTAATAATTTCATAATTATTTAAAACTTTTAAATAATCTTCAATTCCATGATTTTTCGATTAAATAATCATGTGATCTTTCTAGAATCTATAATTATCACCATTAATTTAAGGAGAATAGATCATCTACATACATTCTTTAAGATTATGCATTTCAAGATTCATTTTCATCTGAATATTTATATGTGGCTTGTTAGAGAAAAAAACCTTTTATATTTCACAAGATTTCAAAATTTTGATGCGCCTGATATATCTAATATAATAATCAAGATATTTTTCAAAATATGACTACCTTTCACATTACATTCTAGTATCATATATAAATAGAAGAATTTTCATGGATTTCAAAAAAAAATATCAACAGATCCCTCCATTTGATATTAATTGTTTGTATTATAATACAAACAATATAATATTAATGTATTTCCCAAAAAATTATAATGCCAATAGATACAATCCATTGATACCTCTTATTGGATTTTTTTGATTATAATGAAGACTTGGAGGCTGAATTGTGATTCATTAAAATATTTCAACAGATTCAAAATAATGCAATTGATATGCAGTATTTCATTCCTTAACTATTAAAAATGAGTGAGCACCGAATATAAAAAAATAAAAAAAATACAAAATTATATAGTTGTTAATAGCACAAATATCCCCTAGTATACTCCATTAATTCTCTCTCTATGAGCTTGGTTATTCTCACTAGTGAGTCCTTTTATCAAGGAATTTTACAATAGAGTATAGGTAGTTGATACCTTTACAATAAGGCCTTTAAAAAACCTTGTGGTTCTTTTATAGGGAAACATAAATACACAACATAGTCCTAGAATCTGATAATCTATCAATAACATGACTAAGTTTGACAAGCTGATACTCTAATAAATCAAGAGAGTTTGATTTTATTGAGAAAACATGTTTCACTTATTATTTCATCATGAAACTAATATATTTAAAGATGGTTAACAATACCCAAAATAAGAAAAAAAAATATTGAATATTTTCATAGGATTTCTTCAAATAATGATAGATAAAACACTATAATGATGGATAAAAATGTATATCTCTGATGTGTAACTCTAAAAAATTATAACGCAAAACTTCGTAAGAGAATGTAACAATAAGATACAATAGTATTGAAAACAATAGTATAGATTTTATCAGATAGATCAAAAGTTATATGTCTCTAAATTATAGATATGAATTTATGGACACACTACTATTTTATAAGAACCCGTATTTTTATTTTCTATGAATATATTCTTTTATATTCAACAAGTTGATTATCTCAATAATTGTACTAATGGTCAAAGAAATACATGTCAAACCAGTTCCATAAAGACCGTATAATAATTGGAAAATATTTGAATTTAAATTATTAATAGAGAATCTTAACTTCCCTTATATATAAGAATGATGTAACCCATTGATAACAAGCCTTTGAATCAGTCATAATATAGATTTAAATAGATAATTAATCATGGTGAGTCCATTTCAAAAAACATGAATAATATCTTTAATTTAAAACTCCATCCTTGATGAGTCAAATATAGGTTTCCTTCACATAATAAAAATATAAAAAAATATGGTTGATAGTGTATGGTTGTTTAAAAATGTTGGGTTGATTAATGATAAACTTATTCCAAAAATTTAGGTTTTTATCCAAACATAGGGTTGTTAATCATTAACATTCCATCAGTGTAGGGTATATGATCCATATATTTTCTTCCCAAAAAAGTGTTTCCAAACAATACATTATGCTTACAAATATAGGGTATAAAAAATGTATCCATAATACATTCAAACACTTATAGAATACTAAAACAAATGTTTCCCATATATTAATGAATTTTAAATGCTTCTAGAATAAAAATAAATATTCTCATGAATATGATATTACTAAAATTAACTTAAAATCATCTTTATTAATAACACAAATGTGGGTTTTTTAGAATAAAAATCAGAAAATAAATTAATGAATTTGTATAATCAACACTTGACCAATAATTGAAACATGCTCAATAAATCATAGTTTAATTTTATGACATAAATATCATAAAAAATAAGACATTTAAATCAAATAATTATAAACATAATATGATATAAACCCTATATTTCCAATAGAAAATATCATTTCCATTATGACATCAAAATCGTGACATTTTAACATTAGGATATGACCATTTCCAACAAAATATGGTAAATTAAAATCATATCCATTCAAAAAACACAAAATTAAAATCCATTAATTGTTTAACTAATAATTTTCTTTTGAAATTTAATATAAAACATTAGGTTTCCTTAAAATAGTGAAATGTAATTTTTCAAAAATTAATTTTTATGAAACGTAGAATTTTTTAATGTTATAACCATCAATTGATAGAATCATTAATTTTTAAAATTAAATCGATATAAAATATTATATTTCATGATCATTTTATTTAATTTTATAAATATTTAATTGTTTTAGAGTAAATATTGGTTGGAATTTAGAAGATAAAGAATGATTTTTGGATTCTAGGAGGCCAAAAAGGATTTGGTAATCTCTAGTATGTTGCTGAGGATCTCATGGTCCAGTTTGTGGCTTATATGGTTGGATTTTTTTATGTTTCTAGGGAGATTGGGTGTAATATGATGGATTTGGGATGCTTTATACCCTAGTGATCATATTTGGCATGGAGATGGAAAATTTGGTGGGTGTGACACCTTGATGAATCCCGATGATCCATGGGTGAGGGTAAAATATAGATTTCCTATGTCGTGTTGAATAATATTATGCATAGAAAATTTTAATCAATGATGGTTTCATGGAGATTAAGTGGAAATGAAGAGGGAAGTTTGTCATATTCCATAGTGATTTGTTATTCAAGTCATGACATAGATGTGCTATGATGAGTTTAATCCATATGTATTACCGTAATGGTAAAAGAAATATCCTATAGTGAAATGGTTAGTTTGATTTAAGGAGGTATGGATCTATTTTTAAGGCTAAAAAATCATGTAATTTTTCAAATCTCATTACAACATATTAAAGCTCTCACCTCACTATGGCGATACTGCCAAACTTATTAATTGTATTTCATCATCCACTTTCATTATCTACATGATTTTTTATTCATTTTGAATATTATTTTTTATGGTGGTCCCTCTACATGTAAAGGATCTAAAACCTTCAACTAATGTGGTTGGTCTCTTTTTAATCTAAGGTTTTATTTTATCAATACTATAATATTAAATTCTTCTTTCCATTATTTTTATTCCATTCATTCTTTTCAAAAGTTCATTACAGGTCATGTTATTTTCAATTTATTAGTTTTTATAGAATTTTTTATCAATATTGATGAAGCATAATATATTGATTATTCCCCTTTAATCTAATGGTTCTTATTTATTTCAACATCATCATCCATGTACAGTTAATTTTAATGTTATAGTTGAGTCATGGAATTGAAATCAAACTTCCCTTATTTATTTTTAAAAGTGTAATTATCATTCAATTTATTCATGAAGTAATTATATGAAATTAACTTAATAAATCCAATAAATTGGATTAAGGAAATTAAAATGGGATAAGGGAATAACCTATGTTTCTTTTGATTCTTCTTTTATTTATTTTTAATTTATAGTTCCATTGATTTATATGTAAGATAATGTGATTTCATTTTTATTTATATTGATATTATTTATTATACTAATAATTGGTTAATAATGTAAATATAGTACTAATAGAGAATGTGGAGACCTAAAATTAATATGTGATAATGTTTGGGTTCGAAATGTTTAGTATGTATTAGAGTATTGATAATTATAAATGATTGATATAGGTAAAGCATATTCTTTTTTTCATTATTTTTTATATAATTTGAGTAGTATTAGTGAGATTGATTTTTTTAGCTGAGTATGGGGTGATGATAATTTGTTTTTATTACAATAAATTTATGAGGATGAAGTGGAACTGATTTGTCGCTGTTGTGAAAGTTGTTTAATTGATATTATGGATATTGTCTTGGTATCATTTGGTTATTGAAACAATGATGTGGGAAATTTGATGTGTGGATGTGTTATAGTTTCTTAAAATTATGGAATGCAACTATAATAAAATACATAATGATTCATTAATTGAATTTGGAATGGGTTTATATGGGTTAATTTTTTTGATTATATTGAATAAAAGGTATGTGATAATTAAATCATACTACAAGAAAATATAAATAATATAAATAGGCAATGTTTGTGTAAAGTCACAGTGGAAGAGAAATAATATGATGTATAATATAAATGTGTCTATTGAATAAATTGGAACTAATTATTATGCATTGAATTAAAATTAAGTGGTTAATAATTGAAAATTTGGAAATTAAATATAAAATTAAGAATGGGAAATTATGGAGCTGTTTTGTGGTTGGTGTGTTGTGATGATGGAATTTGTTTATTTTGTGCTTAGAGGTGCATGGGGTGTTAATGATTGGTGTATATTATCATTTATGTAATATAATTTGGTTAAGTAGTAGTCCCTATGTTAGGAACATGTGTTATTATATATTCATTGTAGTTCTATAATATCATTCACACCACCACCTAAGTTGATTAACATGGCCGATTCCTATATAAAGTTTTTAACTCTAGTTGTATTCTAACATCTTGAAAAGAGGTTATATATATAGATGATTTATCCCCTTCCCTACTATCTATTCTAGATGAATTATATGATGTGATGGTGTGATACCAAGACACCACTTACCCAAAGCAGGTGGTTAATTTATTACATTAGTTAAAAATACAAAGATATTAAGAACTGATACCTTAGTAATATTAGAAAACTAGATACAAAAATGTAAATTATATTAAATTTAAAACTTATGATACATCATATGAAAAAATGAAAACATTATTATTTATCATTTAAAATTCATATTTCACATGTAGTAATTCTCTTAGTTTTCTAGGAAATGGAAAAAATATAAAGGGGTGGGCTTAGAGTATGTAAGGGGTAGAGTATTGAAGAAAATATCATACATTAGAATGGAATTAATAATACATCAAGAATGAATAAATGCCATAAAATGTAACAAATCCATGGATTACATAATAATAAATAAATTCATGGATAATAATAAATGATCTCATAGTAATGGAATTCATTGTGCTAAAAATCATAAATAAACTATCAAGTACTTGTGAAAATATATCATACATAAATAGGTATGGATTATATCAAATACCCAACTAGACATTAACATGATACCTACCGATGCATCAAAGGGATATATAATTTTATGCCCCACCCATCACTTGCTAAGTGTAATGCATACATCATATTAATTGAATGTATAAAACAATTTTATGATGTTCGCTAAATGTCATCATGCATAATAATGTCTATATAATAAATAATTCTCCATATATTAATAATAGATATATGAAATATCAGTATTTCACTATTTAATAGAATAATATTCATATCTAGTTGAATATCCTATAATCAACTTGGAAATAATAAGAAATTAAAAATATACTAGAAAGTAACCATATCAAAGTAATGATAACAAGGAAGTAGTGAAGAGTAAATTCATGTCCTGTGGATATAAATAGGAAATAATCATTTATTATGGTTCATAATGATCATATAAATCAAATAATGTCCCTTAGGAGTGTCAAAACAAGTTTTTAGATAGGACAATTAGGTGTGTACTAAGTAAAGCTTGCGTTAATACCGAACCTACCTTTTTTACTATTACATTACCAAGGTTTATTTTATCCAAAGTCTGTATAAACTTTTTTTTATCCAGATAGGGATTTTATTTCTAGGAAACCACGCCCTCTTCAATTTACAAAAATTATATTATATTTATGGATATTATAATTTTTGATAATGATAATAATATATGAGTGAAGTATAAGGATTGGTAATGACAATCTATCATTGAAAATATAATAAAGAATTTATTATAATGAATCATATTAACATTTTTCATTAAAAAATAAAATAAAATGGAAGGATTGAAAAAATAAAGATAGAGAATAGGTTAAGAAATCTTACCAAGAAAATTATCTTCTTAAAACATGATAGGAACAACTTTTATCCTTATTCACTCCATGGAGAGTCTCTTTAGAGGTAAAAAAAAGATTATTATTTTGAAATGGGTTTATATTTCCATGTAATGAGAGAATGTGTTGGTATTTATACCGGAGTAGGAGGTATTTTGGGTTAAAATATTGATTATTTTGTTATTATGGCCAACAAAATTGGAATAGAATTGATTACAATGAAATTAGTTGGATTGTTATTAAAAATATATTGGCATTTGACATTTTAAATCGATCCAAAATAGAACGACAAATTTCAATCACACCATTAAATATAAAGAAACAAAAATAGTTTTTATTAGGATTAAATGTAATTTGAGTTCCAAAATGTAAAATAAAAGCTTTTAAATTAATTTAAATTTGTTTTTAATTTATTATTCTACTCTTTAAATAAATTTTCTGTCAAAAAATATATTACAAATTTTTATTTCATTCCTACATCATAATTATTTCATAAAATTTATAATATTATTAAAAACTATAATTTTTAGTAATGAACACAAAATCAGATCCCTTAAAAAATCACAAAAATGAACCCTTAATGAATTTGAACATGAGGATTCAAAATTTAATTCATTTTTTAGGAAAATAATTTTCTATATCTATAAAACTTGATTAATTAATAAAATAAATTTTCATTTAAAAATTGCCTATTTAGAACCGAATATTTGAAGAATTGTCTTATGGTAAATCTATTTTTTATTTTAAGACATATGTGGGTAATCACTATTCATTGATTAACATGAATTTTAAATAATTATTATTTACATTACTATAAAATTATTTTTTAATTTTATTGGAAACTTGAATGTGTAATTGTTACATTTATTTAGATGAATCTCGGGTCCTATATTCTCCCCCTTAAATAATTTTATCCTCAAAATTTTGGGTGAACGTAAATAAATAAAAATTTAAGGTCAATTCTTATTTTTTTCATATATAGAGTCTATTATTGTTTCATAAAAATTTTGATATATGAAAAAAAATTCACTACTTTATTTGTTTGATTATATAAGACATACTCTTTAGTGTTATGAATATTAAAAACAACTTTTCCTATAAGTTAATTTGGATTTAATCCCTATTTTGACAGTGGTTAGTATGGTTAGTAGGTCTAACATGAATATAATTAACATTGATATATGGAAGACAACATTTAATTATAGACGTTTAGAGAATATTCCAAATAATAATCCACAACTTAAATTTTCTTTAAAATCTAAAAATTCCCAATCTACCATATACATATCATTCCATTCTTATGAAACCTTATGTCTCGTTTTCATAGTGATACTCCGAATTAGAAATTACCTCCTATATAGAAATTAAAAGTCCTTAATTTTATTATAAACATCCATTTTTTATCTTCTTGGAGTTTTCTTGTTATTATTATATATATATATCACACTTTCTGAGCTATTTCCTCAACAAGTTCTAGACTAACAATCCTCCTTTCCAATTTTTCAAACCAGCAGGTTAGAGTATGAAATATTTTCCCAGATAAGGCCATGTCAAGTTCCATTTATATAATCAAATGGAAGCTATTTTTATATGCAAATATCACCAAATGTTGGTACTATTACCAAGTTCTTTAGAATCCATGTGAGCATGACCTTCACATGTCCTCTAAGATTTGGATGATCTTTTCATATTTCTTATTTGTTTGAGGATAGTAAGTGGTTCTCAAGTGTATCTCGCTATTGAAGAATTTTTATAGACCCATATAAAATTTGGATGTGAAATGAGTATCATGATTATATAAAACTAAAATAGGTTCACCATGAAGTCTAACAACTTTATTGATATAGAGTCTTGTAAGATATTTAGTGGTAAATTCACCCTTATTTATAAGAAATGTGTATACATGGTAAGGTGATTCATAATTACCCATACAAAATCATTCAACTTATATGTATTATATATTATAGTAACAAACACAGTTATGATATTATCCCACTTCAACATTTATATAGAGGGAGGTTGAATCACACCCTTAGAGAGTGGGCTCTCATCCTTTGGTTTTTTGTATATCGGCAACCTGAAACATAGTAAATAATATCCTACTTCATGTCTTCTATAATATCATAGACATTCTAAATGATGTTTTTTTCTTGAATAACTATTTGTTATATTGTATTACATTATACAAATAAAACTCATATAGAACCTGGAAAACATTATTTCATTATTGGAGATAGTTACATCAATCAGAAACCAAACCTATGGAAATTCTAAACACTACAATGGGAAAAATATTAAATAGAAAAAGTAAAATGGGAAAACAAGGATCATATGTATATATTAGAATTATTTCCACTATGAATAACACTATTTAAAATAAATATAATATTAGTAAACCAATCAATATATTATAAAAGGAATGTATAAAACCTTGGGTGTTTTTTTAATGAATAAAATATGATGGAATAAATAGGTATATATAAAAGGTAATGTAACTGTTGGAATATTAATATCACTATTGGAATAGTGATATGACTATTGGAATAGTAACAAGATAGTTGGAATAATAATTTGAACTAAAAATAATAAAATAAAATAAAATGAAAATAATATTTATAATTATTAATTTTGGAATGTATAAATATTATAATACCATTAATTAAATAACAATATTTTTTAACATAATGTAAAATATAGAGTTCTTAATAAACTATATTTTAATGTGTTTCATAAAAATAATAATTTTAATATTAATAATTATAAATATCTAATATATTAAATTAGTTTTATAAATTTATTTTTATATTTATAGTCATCACATAAAAAGTTCCGAAGGATTATTTTATGATAATTTATTTGAGAAACGTCCATAATAAGTGAATAGTAAAAATCATGTTTTTCAAATGCTGCATGTTTTATGAAATAATGATGATGTAATAAGAACATAATAAATTCTAAATTGGTTATTTTAGAAAAAAATTAAAATGATAAAATTGTAATTTGAAAATAATGAAATTAATTTCCAAAACTAAGATTTATTTTCCAAATCATAAATTTTTAAAGTGGCCTGTTAAATAATCATTTTATCCCTTTTCTCATTTTATATTTATTAAAATAATAAATTAAAATATTAATGTGAATAAATTTCCTAAAAAGTGTTATTTTATTCAAATATATTTTATTATTTCAAAAAAATAAAGGATTACCATGAATATAATAATTTATTTGATATTTTATCCTTAAAATTCCCCTCTCCTCGTGTATAAATAACCTCTCACCATCCATTGGAAAAACATGTACCTTCCATATACCAAATCCAATGATCTAATAAAATACACTATCTTAATCCCCCTAACATACTTAGGTACATTATGGATCCACTACACTAAAGTAAATCAAGGAGTTTAGTACCATAGAAAAGAAGCAACACTGAGAAGAGGGTATGTTTTCATCAACTTCTCTTCTCATATTCCAATTATCTTCCTCTTTTTCTTTATTCAATTAAAAAATCATATGAAACTAATTTATTATTATGTTAAAATTATATTAATTGTGTTAATCTAATTATTTTGTTATATATATTATGTATTTATATTTCATACATCCCTTTCTTCTACTTTTGATAGAGTCACGTTAACGGTTTGTTGACCGCCAACAAGGTAATTTCCAATTCATTTCATATATCCACCTTTATGGATGGTTATAATAAATTATTTATAGCATATAAAATCTTAAATAAAATTATTTCTTGTCTTATTGGGTTATTCTTAATAATGTATAAATAATAATAATGAAATATCATTAAATTTTATCAAGATAAGTTATTTTAAGAAAATTAGGTCCTCAAAACATTTCACCGTTCACAAAAGGAAATTTAAAAATAAAATAAATTGTTTAAAATTTATTGTCATTTAAAAATGAAAATAATTCACCTCTATTTCCATGTTTTAATGAACAAATATTTATTATTCATAAGGTAGAAAATCGAAGAAAGAAAGTAGGATTTAAGGTAATGGTATTCTTGAAGCCAATTAATTATTTGGTGGTATACAATATTTCACATTATTTTTAGTATGTATGTTACTCTATGTTATTTAAATATTTATTTAAAAATTATTTCTCTTTTATTTTTGGGGATATAAATGTTTTTATGTTGACTTAATGACTATAAAAAAATATTTCTGGAAAAGGGCTTTATTTTGGAAAACCTCACCTTGAATCCTATTGAGTTTTTTATTCTTCAAATAAAAATGATATTTTATTAAAAAAAATTATATCTAATATTAATTTTTGAACCCCAAAGGTTATTCCAAATATTATTTTTTAGGATATCCTTATGGAACATATTACTTATATGGATTTTTTTCATCACTATGATAATTAAATGTTCTCTTTCCATGTGGAAGGCATTATTATGATAAATTTATGATATAATGGGTGGGACCCTAATTATATATCTCTTAAATGAATTTGGTAATTTTATATATATCCTGATATTATGTGCATTATTTTTGAACATGGTGATATCTTTATATACAAATATGATGTTACAATTTATGCACAAATGTTAAGCATGAATATGGTGCATTCTTTGTTCAAAACCATGTTTGGTATTTGAAAACACTATTATATTGATTCTTTATTTTTCATATTACACATTACATGAATTTATTAAATGTTTCTCTCGTCATTATGACGATGATCCCATGATTATGATTCAATGGAAATTATTTTGTTCACCCATTTACAATTGATTCATGTCTTTTATTCCTCCAATGATATACCTCACCTTACTGAGTTTTTGGCTCACCAATTTCATTGATGTATATCCTATGTTGATAATATGAACTAAGGAGATCTTTTTAGCTTTTATAAGTAGAAATTATATATATTTAAATATTTTTTAATTTTTATTATACATAAGAAATGTATGAGAGTAATTTTTATAAGAAACCAAAACTTTTGATCCTTGAATGTTTTATTGTTATGTTGTTTATCTTAAAAATAATTTAATAGTCACATATGAAACATTTGGGTCACTATACTCTGTATTAAGGATATAATTAAATTAATTTATGAATTAGGACTATAAAACATTATAAAAACCCCTAGGAATAAGTTCTAGTTTTAATGGAAATATCCTATTGTTTTGTTAAACTATAGGAGCCTTTTTTTATGAGTAATAAAATACCTATATAGATAATATAAGTATATATGTATTTGAAAAAAGATCTTGGGTTAATAACATTGAAAAATGGAGGATTGATTATTAAATCAATCATCACCTTTTGTATAAAAATGAGGCATTTCTAGAAACCTCGTTTGACACACCTAGGGGATATTATTGGGCTAATCACAAGATCTATAAAAACCATTATTAAGGACATATAAATAAATTAGTTAATCCAATTAAATTTATAGAATAATTAAATTACATGATCCTAGAACCATCATGTGAGAAAAATTCTAAACTACGGATCCCATATGATATTACATTAGAATAAATTTATGTATAATAATATATTATTTATTATTATTTTTAGTAATTATGTTTTTTCAAACCTTTTCTACTTTAGAAAATAGTGGGAACTAGGAGAGACCAAACAAACAAACCATTTGTGGGACAATACAATGATTTTTTAATAACATTTATTATTAAATGGGAGGAGGAGTTCAAAACATCATGGATATGTTTACCCAGTTGTCTCAAGATATGAATAATAACCTGAATAATATAGAACATTTTCCTTCATGATATAATGATAAAATAGACATAGATTACTTTATTATGCAATAACCATTAATGTTTAGTAGATCATCCAATTAATTTTTTTTGGATATCAGGTAAACTTAAAAAATAATATATTTTTAGTACTCTACTATTCTGAGAATAAGAAATTCACCTCAGATCTTTGAAATTTATAATGAGGAAAAGATACATGATTTAAATTGATAAATAATATCATGAAAAAGGATGAAATATAATAAATGGAGTGGAAAGACTTTAAAAATATCAATTATTAAAACTAATTTCCATTTGACTCTACAAACAATAGAGAGATATTTTTTAGATCTTAAAAATATAGGTGAATCTATCATGACATGAAAGGAAATTTTCACATAGAATTTATGGTATTACATGGTTTTTTATTAATAATTATAATAAAATAAATGTATTCTTTAGTTTTATAAAACTTAACCCTTAAAAGGATATAGAAATCCATGAATTTGGGATTTATGAAGAAGTAGTTTCATGTCCTCTAAATTTGGAATTGAATTTGGACAATTGAACCCTAGACGTGGAAATAATAATATAAGAAAATAATTCCAATATAATAGAACTAATGAAAAAGAGAAAGGAAGATCCAACTACCCATATGTCAAAAAAATTGGGAAGAATCATCATGAGAATTTCCTCAAAGGGATAAGTAAATTCTTCAAGTATCGGAGATAAGGACACCACGCTCACAAATGTTAAAGAATTATGAATAAGACTTCCAAAATTGTGGAGGATAAGAAGGAACCTACCGATAGATCCCCCATGGTACAATGACTTCAGCAATGAGGTGAAATTTCATTATGTAAGATAGTTCACTAAAACACAAGTCATTAATCATAATCAGTGTTATCAACCATCTACTCTAAAGAAGTAAGTGAAAGATTATTCCATCACTACTATTGAGGTGCAACATAAAAATAAAGTCACACATGGTAAAATGAATATTAAATCATGAATATAAAAAGTTTATTTGATTATAGTTCAACTTATTCATTTTAAACCTTCAATATTTCTAGAGGCATTGAATCACAAACCAGATACCTTGAAGTAGAGATATCCATAAAAAAATTGTTGTACGATAATTAAATCACAATTTTTATATAATTCCCCAATTAGTACCCATGTGAAGATTCTTCCTTTGAATATCATTATCCTTATCTCAGTGGAATTTAAACTATACTAAGAATATATTAACTCTTGTTTTATAGAGATCATATTAATTGTCGAGAAAAGGTAATCTATTTCTATATTATAAACCACCCAATTAACCTATAAATATTCTTGGAATATCTTGAATATCTTATAGAAAATCCCTCAATGGATGGAGATGCTTTTGTTGTTCCATTGGCATTGCTGCGGAATGACGGTGTCGCTTTTTCAATGTTGAGAAGAAAGAATTTGTGGTTAGCACCAGCGTTCTTGGCGTTATTTGATGAGAGAAAGAGGTGGAAACGTTCTTTGTGGGAAGAATGAAGTTCTTTCTCCTCCATTCCCCAACACAACAAGCCAACCCCAAATAAAATAATTCTACCATTATTTTATTAAATCATGGCAATAATTTCAAGATACAATATTCAAAAACAACTCAGTTAATTAATTAAACTTAAGTTGTCCAATTAATTAGGTGTCTAGTTGGAAAGAATTAATGTGGGAGAGTTACATAACTTATAAGGGGTTTAGAGGAGTTAGGGGACGTGAGGGGTTGGCTAGTGTGGGCCCCAACTCACCTTTAACCACTAAAGGGTGGTTAGTATCTAGCAGGTCCCACCCCAACTTCTACACCTAGGATTTAAACCACTTAGAAAAGAAATAAAATTGTAACACAATTTTATTTTACTCTTCATTTAATCCAAAATTTTTTACAACTCCTCCCAAGAAAACGCAACTCCAGTAAAGGTATTATTAAGAAATTATCGGCGTTGTGTTTTCATCAGTTCCCTTGGATTTTTATTCTAAGCACCAGTTCAAGTGTTAGAAAAATCCGCTCGTTCGTATACTGAACGTACCAAAGCTAAACTTCGGAAATCGATTTTGGGCACACCGGGTGTCAGAATTAGGTGTCGTTAGAAACTACGTACTCGTAAATTCCCAAAAAAATTAAGAAAAAATTTCCTTGAAATTTACGGTTCTTTACATTACTCCCACCTCAGGGCTTTACGTCCCCGTAAAGGTACATCACAAACTAGGGAAACAAATGAGGGTATTGTGCACGCATCTGAGCCTCTCGCTCCCATGTGCTCTCCTGGAGGTTCCCGTTCTTCCACCTGATGCGTATTAGAGGAATCGACCTTCCATGTAGGACCTGCTCCTGGAGATCCTAGATCTCCACCGAAACCTCCGCAAAAGTCGCTCCTTCATCGATGTCCATCTCCCCATGTTCGATGATATGCGTCGGGACGTGCACGTATCTCCTCAGCTGAGATACGTGGAAGACGTCATGCACTTGGTGAAACTGAGGTGGAAGAGCCAGGCAATAAGACACCTTGCCTATCCTTTTGAGAACCTGTAATGGTCCGATGAAGCACGAAGATAACTTGCTGCCCTGGCTAAATCACCATAATCCACGTCGAGGTGAGACCTATAAGAAAACGTGGTCGTCATCCTCTATCTCTAGTTGTCTCCGCCTCCTATCAACATAAGTCTTCTGTCGGCTCTGAGCTGTCCTCATCCGCTCCAGGATGACCTGTACCTTCTCTGTCGTGGCCTGGACCATCTCTGGTCTGATGAGTGCTGACTCCCGAGGGTCAGTCCAGCATAGAGGTGATCTGCAAGGTCGGTCGTACAATGCCTCATATGGTGTCATCCCAGTGGTGGAGTGGTAGCTGTTGTTGTACGCAAACTCCACCAAGGGTAGGTGATCCTCCCAGTTGTGACCAAGGTTGAGGACACATGCACAGAGCAAGTCCTCGAGAGTCTGGATGGTCCTCTTCATCTGACCATCCTTCTGAGGGTGAAAGATGGTGCTCAAGCGTAGCTGCTTCCCAAATGCCTCCTCCAACCCCTTCCAAAGCTGGGAAGTAAAGCGAGCATCTCAATTGGAGACAATAGATTATGGTACACCATGAAGCCATATGATCTTGGGAACGTAGAGGAATCCCAAGCTCTCCACTAAGCCCTGCTCTCTGATAGGTAGAAAGTGGGCTGACTTGGTGAGTCAGTCTACAATCACCCAAATGGAGTCATGTCCTCTGGAAGTACGTGGAATCGTAGTCACGAAATCCATAGATATCTCATCCCACATCCACTCAGGGACCTCCAAGGGTTGTACCAAGCCTACTGGTACTTAGTGCTCTGCCTTCACCTGCTGACAGGTGAGGCATCGAGAAATGAACTCTGTCATAGCCTTCTTCATACCTGTCCACAAGTGTTGTCATCTGAGATCCCAGTACATCTTCGCTACTCCTGGATGTACCGCCAAAGGGGAAGTATGAAACTCCCTCAGCACCTCCTCCTGCAAAGCAGCTGGTTCCATGGTACATCCTCTGAAAAGAACGACGTGCTCTCCTCCTACAGAGAATCAATCAGGTACCTATCCTGAGGATATCTGTGCACGTCACATCTCACAGTCAACGTCCCCATGTTGTGCCTCTCTGACCTACTGAAGAAGTGGTGGAGTGACTGTGGGTAATAGTAGAAAGGATTCCCTATATCTATCCATGATAGATATCTGCAACGCAGCTAGCTGCTCTATCGCCTCTCCAAGTAGTTGAATGCCCAACCTCCTGCTGAGAGCATCAGCTTCCATGTTCTACTTCCCAGGAGTATAGACTTTCTCAAATTCATAGTCCTGGATGAACTAGATCTATCACTTCTATCTCAAGTTCAGGTCCTTCTGCGAGAAAATGTACCTGCGACTCTGGTGGTCAGAGTAGACTATAAAGCGCTCACCCATTAGATAGTGCCGCCACATCTTCAGAGCAAAGACCACTTCAGCTAACTCCAGGTCAAGGACAATGTAGTTCTGCTCATGCTGCCTCAACTATCATGATCCATAGGAAATCACTACCCGCTCCTACATCAAGACAGACTCGAGTCTGGTCCCTGATGCATTGCAGTTAACTACGTACCCCACTCCCTCCTCTGGTAGCCTCAAGATGGGTGCACTGGTCAATCTCTGTCTCAGCTCCTGGAAGCTCTGCTGACATCTATCTGACCACACGAAGTGTTTCCCCTTATTAACCAAAGCAGAAAGCGGTGCTGCAACTCTGGAGAGGTCTGGCACAGACCTCCGATAGTACCCATCCAGACCCAGGAAACTCTACACCTCCATCACGCTTCTGGGTGGCTCCCATGTTAGCACTACCTCGGTCTTCGCAGGATCCACTGTAACTCCCGCCTTTGAGATGACGTGCCCCAAGAAGTTGACCTCTCGAATCCAGAAATGGCACTTTGAGAGCTTACCATAAAGCTGGTTCTCTCAGAGTGTATCTAGTACAACCTGCAAGTGGTGGGCGTGCTCCTCATCAGTAGTCGAGTAAATCAATATGTCGTCGTTGAAGACTATGACAAATCGGTGGAGGTAAGGCTGGAATATCCTCTTCATGAGACTCATGAACACTGGTGGAGCATTGGTTACACCGAAAGTCATAACTAAGAACTCGTAGTGGCCATACCGACACCTGAAGTCCGTCTTCTGCACATCCTCATCTCAAACTCTGAGCTGATGATATCCTGACCTGAGGTCTATCTTCAAAAACCATCATGCTCCCTTGAGATTATCGAAGAGGTCATCAATCCTCAAAAGCGGATACTTGTTTCTCATGGTCACCTAGTTCAGGTGATGGTAATCGACCCACAATCGCAAGATCCTGTCCGCATTCTTGGCGAACAAAATTGGGGAAGCCCAGGGTGAAACACTTGGTCTAATGAATCCCTTGCCCTGCAAATCCTCCAACTGTACCAATAGCTCATGAAGCTCAGAAGTAGCCATCTGATATGCTAGTGTAGATATAGGTGATGTCCTGGGGTATAGGTCAATATAGAATTCTACCTCTCTGTGAGGAGGTAGTCCTAGAATGTGGTCTGGAAAAACGTCAGCATACTGATCCACCAAAACAGAAAACTCGAACTCTGCACGTCAACTACTCCTAGGATGAGGCTAGCCAACTAATGTGTGATCGGTTATCCTCTTCTCTGCGTGAGTCCATCCTACGCTGCAAAGGATCCCTTCTTGCCGGTGAAGGGGAACCTCCCCCATCGATGTGGACACACTGCACCTTGCGCCTAATACAGTCGATCTGAGCATGAACTGTAGATAACCAATCCATGCCCAAGATGACATCATAAGGCCTCGACGCCGCTAAAAGAAGATCCTAACCGAAGATCTCTCCTCCTAGAGTAAGCTCACACTGTCGGCACCAGTGTGTAATCATCGAGTCTACTCCCGTAGGAGTCTCTAGCCATAAGGATCGAGCCAACGTCTCCATCGGAATCTCCGAGCTCTGAACAAGGGTAGTGGAAATGAAAGAATGACTCACTCCTGTGTCTATAAGAACTGAAGTAAGGGTGGAGTAGACATAGATAGTACCTCAAATCATCTCACGTGCGCCATGGTTGTAGGCCTCCACTGCCTAAAGCTGATCCTGCCTCTGTCCGCCAGCTCCCTGCGGTCGGGGTGGACCTCCTGGTGGTGTTGGTGGTAGAGCCTCAAAACGTCGTCCACCACCTGCCCCTCAGCCAGCTCCTCTACCTCATCCGCCTGCTCCCTGCGGACCGCCACAGTCAAACCTCTGCCTCTACCTGGGTGGTCCCTCAACCATCTGCTGCTCCTCTGCATGGCGGTTCTAGCAGTCACGAGCCATGTGACCTTTCCCATTTCATGCATAGAATTGTCTGCCTCTCGTATGACTAGCTCTGATATGTGTTCCCCGCACCTCCGATCCAGTATCGTATGATCTCCCACCTGATGGTCTGGTCCTCTTAGACCCCTGTTACATCCATCCACTGCCAGCTGCAGAAGACTCCGCTACATGCCACCCTGCGGTTGGTCTTGCTGTTGGTGAAGGCTCAGCAAGAAAGATCTCCACAAGAAGGGCCCACTCCAGTACTCCTGCCTGCGTCGGTATGCTGAGGGAGATCATCGAAGCCCTGATCTCATGCCTCAGTCCCTGCTCGAAGGTCCAAGCCTGAAACAATGGGTCCCATACCATGTCCGTGGAGTAGCATGAGATATCGGTAAATCTCACCGAGTACTGGGCTACTGTCATGCTGCCCTGACGCAGTTGTAACAACTCCTGAATTCACACCACATGGAGGGTGGCTGGAATGAACTCCGAGCGGTAGAGACCCTCAAAGTCCATCCAAAGAAGAGATGCCTCGTCGTGCACCTGGAGAATCAGACTCCACCATCTACCTACTGTCGCGTGTATGAGACTCGCCGCAAGGATCACCATGAGGTCAGCTGGTGTCCCTACTAATCTGAAGAATCGAACTACAGCCTTTAGTCGATCTTCGGCTGCCTGAGGTTTCGTCTCTCCACGGAACCTGGGTGGTCTTTGATGCTGAAACTCATGCAGTGCACTCAGGCAACGTGTACTCTCATCTACTGGGGCTGGTGGAAACTATGGCTCAGTGGGTAGAGGTACCACCGGTGCTTCCGCTATAATGGGGACCTACACCGAGGCCTCGTCACTCGGTGGGTTGCCGTCTTGCACAAAGCTCAGAACCCTAGCTGATTGTCCTCATGAGGCCATCCTGAAAAGAAAGAGATGCGCCACGGTTAATACAGTATACCTGGTGAGCTGACACAAGTAATCACAAAGAAAACTTTGAAAAAAACATGCAATCTTTGTTTTCATGCACTGAGTAAGAAATTAGAAGTCAGGGTCCCGGTGTTTGGATACGTCGGCTGCCGCACCAACACTGGACTCCATGGACTAACAAACACACTAAAATACACTTAACACTATTGATTCACATAGAAGAAATTATCAGTGTCATGTGTTCTGCGGTAGAACCGACTCCTCTGATACCAATTTGTCATGACCCATCCTCGGGGCCCGTACTGTGACTACCCCAAGCCCGCCTCCCATAGGCCAGGGGCTGGAGACTAGCACCAAAGGCGTATCTCCCAATAGAAGGGAAGGAATTACCTTTATAAAAGAAAACAAACACCACAGAGTAACCAAACTAAAGTAAACACTAAGTAAAATGAATACACAAGTAAGTGCTGGAAATTAAATGGGCCAGTATACAAACCCAACTGAAAGTGCAGTACAACTGAAAAAAAAAGTACAACATCTGGAAAGTAAAGTAGCAACCACCAATTAGTCCTCCAGAACTCCCACCTAAAGTGTGAGTACATACTGTCTCGTCGGCTCCTCGGGTCTGGCCATTCTCTCCGGGTATGTCCCACCTGATAGACCACCTCTGGGTTCCGTCCAGCTCTTCAAGCCTCAACCATGATCAACGCTGTCTGTCGTCTGAAACCAACACAACGTAGTGCGGGCATAGCCCATGCAGGGGTGAGTAAACGATACTTAGTAGGGACCCCAAGACTCCCGATGGTCTCCCAGAATCCACAAAGGATAAAACACAAAGGAAAGATATGAATACAAGTATCAACCAACTCTACATAGGTATATTCCCAAACATATACATAAGTCATCAATTCCAGTTCTGCTTCAACTCACGAGCTCAATTACAACCCAGTCCATATAGGAAAGTATAACTCAATACACACAGGAAAGTACGTCCCAATCCACACAGGAAAGCTAGTCAATCATATTGAAGATAAATATTGAAAGTCAAGACTCAGATAACACAGGTATACTATTCACGAGGAGGGGTGGAGATGATTGATGTAGCCTCTGAATCATCTCCTCTGCCGAACCCATGTAGGATCCAAGTACAGATGTCGTCGCTGCCGAACTCAAGTATGATCCAAGTACAGTAATAATCACTGCTGAACCCACGTAGGATACAAGTCATTCATCATCACTGTCGAACCCACAGAGGATCCAAGTACAGTCATCCTCACTGTCGAACCCACGTAGGATCCAAGTACAATCATCATTGTCGTCGCAGTCACAGCCAGCTCTAGGGTTCCCGCACAAAGCATGCTCGATTTCAGGAGGGTCAGCTCCACGAGTCAAGGGGTCATTACATCAACTATCACAAAGACCAGAGTTGATTTATCACAAAGTTCCGTCTCGTTAACAGGAACTCAACGCGACAGACGGAACGTCAATCAGATGTCTGGTCTGAGAGTTATTGGATTTTATGTCTCAGGGGCCCGGTTGGGTTTTAAGATAAAACCAACCCGACCGTACACAAGCTACGTACAAACCTCGAGCGTATTAAGCCAAAAGAACCGTCTCACTAAGAGGTAGCTAACAAAGTCGACGGCATGTCAATCAGATGTCCGAAGATCAAATTATAAGTGTTTCCGCTCCGCGGGCCCAGTTGGTTTCGTGTTTGAACCAACCTGGCTTTACCCAAAGTTCTCCTAAACCTTTAGTGTAATATACCGAAACGACCGTCTTGATACAAGGATTCTAACTCAACTGACGGTGCGTCAATCGGAGGTCTGTATCCCATGTTATGGGTGTTTGAACGGATCTGTCCGAAAATAGGGGGTTTGGGCCCGGTCTGACCCGGACCAATACCCCCTGGGCCGACCAGACCTGGGTCCAGGTCCAGCCCAGTTGGGCGTGGCCCGGCCTGGCCGGCGCGAAAAGGCCCGACTGGCATGGCCCGGCCCGCGGCGGGGCGCGGCCCGGCTCAGAGCCAGCCGTGGGGTGCGAGGGGGGTCCCCTTTGTTTTTGAAACGGCGGCCCCCCTTCTGATGTGGTCTACCCTAGGCCAAACCCGGGGTTACGCCCTCCAGTTTTATTCGGAAACGGACGGCCATAATGGTCGGCTGGTGAGGGATGTAGTGGGACCCACAGGGGGCCCACCTCTGGGTGTGACGGTGGCCAGCCGAGCCTGGACGCGGATCCTTGGTGCTCTGGTGCGGCGCAACGGCACTACGCCCCTCCGCCGAAGCTTGCTTTTGGTTGCGGCCTCCTTCGGCCTCCCCGGCACGACGCAATGGCACCGCGCTCCACCGCCGCAGCCCGCTTTGGCCATGATCTTAATCGTCCCTACGCGGTGCAACGACACCATGTCGCCTTCATTTCAAGACACTATGAAGATCAACTATAAAAAGGGGCGGATGATCAGCCGTGTTTGTACAGTCCGATCTCCTCCAGTTATATTGATTACAAGTGGCCAAAAGAACGATAATTCTCAAGGACAAAACAAAGGGAAATTTTAATTAAATAAAATTGAACTTAACCCCTACCTCAATTAAAGAAGGTTGATCGCTTGACGAAGGATGGAGATTCTTTCATTGTTCCGTTGACGTTTCTATGGACTGGCGGCGTTGCATCATCAACGTCGAGAATGAAGAAGCCGAGGTTAGCACCAGCGTTCTTGGCATTCTTCCATGAGAGAAAGAAGTGGAAATGTTCTTCGTGGGAAGAATGAAGTTCTTTCTCCTCCAATCCCCAAAAAAATGATCCAACCCCAAATAAAATAAGTCTACCCTTATTTTATTAAATCATGGCACGCATTTCAAAATACAAAATTCAAAAACAACTTAATTAATTAAACTTAAGGTGTCTAATTAATTAGGTGTTTAGTTGGCAAAAATTAATGTCGGAGAGTTACATAACTTATGAAAGGTTTAGAAAAGTTAGGGAATGTGATGGGCTGGATCGTGTGGGCCCCACCTCACCTTTAATAACTCAAGGGTGGTTAGTATCTAGAGGGTCCCACCCAAACTTCCACACCTAGTATTTAAACAACATAGAAAAGAAATAAAATTGTAACACAATTTTATTTTATGATTCATTTAATCCACATTTTATTACAACTCCTCCCAAGAAAACTCAACTCTAGTAAAGGTATTATTAAGAAATTATCAGCGCTGCGGTTTCATCAGTGCCCTCAGATTATGATTCCGAGCACCTGTTCAAATGATAGAAAAACCTGCTCGTTCATTCACTGAACGTACCTGAGTTAAGCTTCGGAAACTGATTCCGGGCACACTGGGCCTCGGAATCAGGTGCTGTCAGAAACTGCGTACTCGTAAAATCACAAAGAATTTAAGAAAAAAATTTCCTCTAAATTTACGGGTCTTTACAATATTACCTGTTGTTTAACAAAAACTATGTTAAGGTTAAACTTCGGGTAATTTCCCCTTTGTTCTTCGTATGAGTCTTAATTTGTTATATATTTTGTCCTAATAATTTTATCATGATTTATAGAATATGAAACATGATATAAATATAAATTATATTCTGTATATCTGTATTATAATAATTCATATAATATAAAATTATAAAATGGAATACACTATTCATGGAGACGGTAGGCTGTATATACGCATGAACGCAATTTCCGTTTTGTAGTCATATTAAAAGAGCGAAAGAAAATGAAATATATTTATGTATTAATATAACATCTTACAATTAGAATTATTATATCTTATATATCATATATGTTCACAAAACACATCCTTAATACATTCCATGTAGTGTGTGAACAAATCACATCGCTTTGAGGGGGTGGTATTCCAGACTTCCTCAATGGAAATTATCGTATTTACACAAAAATAGAAATTTTGAAGTTATGTGTTTAATACATATTATATAAAAATAAATATATAATAAATATAATATATATCATATATAGAAAACTTCTCCATCATTATTCCCAACCAAGTAAGGGGGTGAAGGAAGAATGAACAATAATCGTTTCGTATTACATTATTTCCTCGTACATATAAAAAGTATGTTCATTTCCCATTAGATTGAATTTTAAGTAAGTGTCAGTCTAAAATGTACTATAATAACATTATAGTATATTAAGGATTCTGGTGTTACAATATAATGATTTAATAATTATATTTTAGGGGTTGGAGAATGAAAATAATATAAAGGTGCTTGAGGAAGGATGTTACCTCTTCTTTGGGAAACTCCATTGGGTTCTCACTGAAGGGATTCCTTGGATTGATTTATGCCAAAGTTAATTCTTATAGGTTTATATTAGGCATAGTTATGAGATATTGTTTCAGATATTTGTTGAGAAATTTTTTTTGAGAGGTGTGAGGAATTGGGAGGAGAGGAGGCCTTTCTATAGTGGAGGAGGAGTGGCACCCTTGTAAATTTAGGGAAAAAGAAATTCCAGCACAATTTTTCCACTTTCACGTGGATCCAATAATGGACTAAATTATAGGAAATATGGGATAAGGTTTAAATATTTCCATAAAATGTATGTTGTACAAGTTTATATGTCATTTAGTGTCTTAAATTTATGGTTTAGTAATTTGTTAACCTAACTTTTTCTCTTAATCGTTGTAATTATTTCTAATCAATTTCACTAATATTTTTTTGATTAAAAATATGTTTACCTCATTAAAAACAATAATTAATTGTGATTAAAAATATTTAATCCGTTTTTCAAAATTAAATTCACATATTTGGCATAAATTAATTTAAATTTAATCTCGTAGATGAGATGGGAATGCCGATTTTAAAAGTAAAAAAATTCAAAAGTTTGCTAAATTTTTATACCCAATTTCAAAGTGAAATTGATTACAATGACCTTAATTGGATTAATTGATAAAAATATTATATAATTAAATATTTAAACCAATTTAAAATACAATTTAACCTTATAAATAAATTATACAAAAATTCAGTTCGATTTAAAATTCGGTATTTTTCACTATTTTTTCGAAAATGAAGTTTCTCAAAAAAAATCCAAAAAACGCATCCTAAGATAATTTCACAATTATAAATTAAAAAATAAAGTTAATTTTTCCAAATTCCATTCCTAAATGTGTCTAAAATTTAATTTATTTTTTTATATAATGATGTGAAAAGAAGTCTATTTGAGACAATAATATTTTTAAAAATATAAGGACATTACCAAAAATTACATCCTTTATTATCAATGTCTTTAATTTATATAAAACGTCTATAAAAATATTTTAAAATTAGTTTTTACTATTAATATTAATATATTCAAAGGATAGGTTATTACTATCTCATTTAAAAAATTATAACAAGAACAAGATGTTTTAGAGAAGCTCAGTGTTTCATGTAATGTACGCCAAGTAAGCATTGCATGTAACATATGCCTCGTATGCGTTTAATGTAACCTAAACCAAGTTAGTTCAATGTGAATGGAGTGTTTGACTTAGTGCAATTAATTATATCAATTAAAATTAATTAATTTGAAAAAAAAAGTCCATAAAAGATCGGTATCTTACATTCTCAACCCTTAAAATGAATTTCTCCCTAGAAATTATTAATTTGGGTAAAAAATTGAGGATAATTATTCTTAATAATATCCTCAATTCCAGAAATATCTTCCTCTAACTGGTTATTTCTCAAAAACAAACTTCGACCAAGAGTGTGGCCTTATATTGTTGAACTTTATAAGTATGATCTAGAAGTTTAACTGGTTATTCCCCACAAGAAAGATCTGTCTCTAGCGGAATGTCCTCTAAATCATTCCATCGGTTATCAACATAATTATTCTTACAAATTTTTTCTTCCTTGATATACTACATAATGGATCTAACCTTATATATCATTTATTCAGTGATCGTAGGTCCAAATAGCTTTCTTTATTCAACATCATCCAAGAATATTGTAGATCTAAATTTCTCCCCATAGAGGGTTTTATAAGTTTCCATCTGAATGATTCATTGAAAGCTATTATTGTGTGAAAAATCAACAAAATAATTGGTTTGATCACACTCACCATTGAAACCCAGAGAACAAGATATCAATATATCATCTAGAATTTGATTTGTTATTTTAGACTGACAATCTTTCTGAGGATGATAAGTATTGCTGACACCCGATTCTATAAATAGTTCTTATTGAAGACTTCGTATGAACTTATTGTCAAACCTCACATAATTATTTGATAAAATAGAATGTGGTACTTTAGGAAACCATACCACTTCCTTAATTTATATCGTAGAAATATGATCTATAGAGAAGTCTTATATAATAGTGATGAAGCGTGATAACTTTGTATGGTGATTGAATTACACTCCAATAGAATTAATCCCCTTATAGTTTTTGAGTAGTTCAATTAAAAAATCCATAATGATTCTCACATTTCCATTCTAGTATGGGTAATGAATGCAACATCCCTTTTGACTTTTGTCTTTTAGCTTTTACTTGTTGGCATACCAAGAATTAAGATTCAAACTCTGAGATATCTTTATTCATTCCATCACACTAGAAGTATTATTTCATTTCTCTATACATCTTTTTACTTCCACAATTAATAGAGAATGAGCAAATAATAGCTTTATCTAATAGCACCTTCTTCAAATATAGTATAAAAGTAACACATACATGGTTCATGAACCTTATCATTCTATCTCGACCAATGTTAAACTCAAGAATGTTTCTAAATTTAATTTCCAGCTCTACATATTCTTTATTCACCTCCTTAATCTTCATTTTGATAGAGGGTTGGACATTCATTTGAGAAAGATAATATTTCCCAGCATCTTTCCGGATTTCTATCCCCATCCATTGAAAATTTATAAATATTGGATCTTTTGTGATCCTTTTCATGGATAAGCTAGAATGATCCTTTCACCTCAAAGAATTTTCCACCTAATTCTCTTTCATATGGTGGTAATGTGTTGAGAATTCACAATCTTTTAACAATCTTACCATATTCTATATCTTATGTTCGACTCCTTATGTGTGAATATATATTTTACACTTTTATGATCGGTATATATATCACACTTTTATCTATAATTATAAAACCTCTATATTTTTAATTCAAAACATTACCACAAAAAAACTTTAGATGATGAGTTAGGTGTTTTTTCTCATGAATATTTAGCAACTGTGAGGCATAAGCAATTATCATATTATTATGAATAATAATACATCCCAATCCCTTCTTAAAATCATCTCTATAGATTAAAAACCCTACTCCAGTACCGGGTAATGTAAGCATAGGTTCACTGACTAACCTTCTCTTCAGTTCCTTGAAATTTCCCTCAAATTCATTTGTCCAGAGGAACTTGACACCCTTCCAAGTTAACTAGGTCAAAATACTAGATAGTCATGATAAATTCTCCCCAAATGTCGATAATATCTAGTTAACCAAGAAAACTACAGAACTCAGTCACCATTGTTGGTCCAGGGAAACATTCAATATCCATTTTCATTGATGGATCAACTAATATAGTATCTATTGATATTATATGGCCCAGAAATGAATCCTTTTCCAACAAAAATTAACACTTTTTTAAAAAAATTATATTTTCATCTTCTTTTGGGTATTTAGTATAGTTCTAATGTGATATCCAATCCATTTATTTCACTTTTAATAGATAATGATATCATCTACAAAGACTACCACAAACTGGTGAAGGTGATCTCTAAAGATTCTATTCCTCAAATACATGAAGACAACATGGGAATTAGTAAGACCAGAAGGCATAAATATATATTAATAGTGTCCATACCTTGTACATAATGTCTTCTTAGGTATATCCTTTTTGTTTACCCTCAATTGAATATATCTGGATTTAAGTTCAATCTTGGAAAAGTATTGAGCTATATGTTATTGATGAAACAAGTCCTCAATAAATGGGAGCATATACTTTTTCTTGATCATGATCCTTTTAAACTCCTAATATTCAATGCATAGTCACTTTGACCCATCTTTATTTTTCATAAAAATAATAGGTTCACCCCAGGGTCACAAACATGGTTTAATTAATATCTTATCATGGTTTCCATGGATTTTTTTCTTTAATTCTTGAAACTCAATTAGGGACATTCTATAGTGATTCATTAAAATTGGTGTGGAATCAGGTATGAATTCTATTGAGAACTCAACTAATCATTTTTTTGGTAGGATATGAAAATATTTGGGAAATACATACACAAATTCCCAAAAAATAGTCATATCATTGGAGTTCCTTTTCTACCCAACCATTTGAGATAAACAACCCTTCTTACATTTAATTAAGACCCACACACTAGATTTAATATCCATATGAATTTCATGATTATCACCACATCGACGGATGATCATAGGAGGGTTTGAAATATCAAAATAACTTCCCTTTATCAATAATTAATATCTAATATATGTAGAGAAATCCAATCCATGCTTAAGATGACATCAAATTAAACAAAAGGAAGAATGAAAATATTTTTAGAAAGAACATTCCCACAAACATCAAATGGATAAGAATCCTAGACTTGGGATGAAAAAATTATACCATTAGAGCTTTTTACTAATAATACCACATCTAATCATTTTAGTGGAATCTTAATACCCATATAAAATTTTTTAGATATAAAATCATGGGTAGATATTGAATTAAATAATAATTTATAAGTTCTATAGTGGATGGTAAGTGTACCTTTCACCACATTGTTATCACAACCCTCGTCCAAAATAGAGATTGCATAATATTTCTCCTTATCCCTCAGATTAAGTGGTGCTGATGTTGCTCATCATCACCAGCCCTTGGGTTTGGGTAGTGGTTATAAAGCTTCCCTTTTCTCCTTACACTTGTAGCACTGAGTCATGGGAGGTGCATTTTGTGCCACTTTTTCTCCATTCACACCATTAAATAACTTCTTCCCAACACTTTTCTAATAAAATTCTTAATGATATTCCCTTCCATAGTTAAAACATATAGAAGACCCCTTAAGTAAATTTACTCCATGCTTTATCCCACATATAGAGCATAATGGAACACTCATCTTCTTATCATCATGGTTCTTAGATTTTCCATTAAACTCTATCTTTTGTTTATTTTCAATAACATCATATTAATACATAAATCCAACTTATATTTCAACCTTGATTGAATAAAATAAAATCTCTTCATAGAAACTAATTTTTCTTATGGACAATGCTCTTATGAGACTTGGATTTGAGCTAGTGAAGACCCTACCAACTTTACTTTTGGGTTGGATGATAATTCTTGAAGCGTAACTTGAAAGTATTTTGAAATTATCCTTGTTTGTACCAATAGATTCATCATCAATTTACTTAAAATCAAGGAACTATTTCTCTATTTTGGAATGAATAATCACAGGAAGTTACTTGTTAAAAATTATATTCTTGAACCTATCCCAATGCATGGATTCATTCTCATATTTCTGCCTCATATTCTTGAACAACGTCCACCAATGGTATGCTTTCCTTTCTAACTGATCAAATTCTAGAATGAATTTCTCAATATCTAAACATTATAGAATAGAGAATATGTTTTCAGTGTTATTGATCCATTGTTCAGCAAGAAATGGATCAAAAAACTAGCTGAATGAATGTGGACAATTCCTTATAAAGGACTCAAAGGAATTTTGTTCCCTCTTTTTTTATTTGGATGTCCAACCTGATTCAGAGATTGAGAGATTTGGGTGAGAATAAAAATGTGATTTTTCATTCCTTCTCCTATAGAATTTGGTTTCTTAGAATTACAAACATTACATTATTCATTTCAATCACCATTAACATAGTTCCTTTGGTTTCTATCCATTGACTAAAACAAAATTCATTGAGTAAGAAATAATTATCTTAATGAGGAACCTCATAATCATGAAAACTTGTTTATAGGATGTCTAAATTATGAAACCTTATTTAATATATGACACATTAGGTTTATCCTAGTTTATCCATAGCCATGTTCTTTTTAAATTATTTATGACGGTTCATGAAGAGTTCATGAATTCCCAAAGAATATCCAATGAAAGTGTAACATCCTTGGAAAATAAAAAATAGGAAATTTTCATATTTTTTAATATTATTTAATTAAACATTTATTTTATTTTAAATGGGATGCTATATTCAATGGAATACCTGACACGCAACAATGGGTTTCTCTGAAGTCTTATGTTGCACACAATACTGAGTTATATTGAAAAAATATATAATACTATTATTTTAAATGGTAGTTAACATCTAGATGTTTTATTATAGGGAATGAACAGAACTAACCATATTAAGATAATACATGATTGTTAAATGTTTTTTCATATATCTAATAAAATTTAGAGGGTTAAAATATGAATGAATCTAATTTTAAGCCTGAATGCTCTTATATTCTTTAAAAGGTTGTTATACTGGATTTTGATGGAGAACCCTATTTAAATCTAGTTTTGGTTACTTTTATATTTTTTATTTGAAAAAATAAATTTTTTATTTAGAATCGGGACATCAAAATTTCCTTTGGGTAAATTTTTGGTATTTTTCTGATAAAGTTCATTTTTAATGAATAGTGAAAAATACTACATTTTAATTCAAAACTTCCTTTTAATATAATTTTTTATATGTTTAGATTATATTTTTAAATGGTTTTAAAGTGTAATTAAATTATATTTTTACCATTCAATCCAATTTTGGTCATTGGATGTAATTTCACATTGAAATTGGACATAAACAAGTGCCAATCTTATAATAGTTATTATTTCTTAAAAACTCGCTTTTTGTTTTGATAATGGGAATTAATTTTAAATTAATTAATGAAACTTCTATGTTTAAATTTGGTAAAACAGACATCATTTTTGAACTTAGAATTTCAAATATATCTTAGGCAGAATTTTTGGTATTTTTCTTAAAACCTTCAATTTTTATGAATAGTGAAAACTCTGAGTAGTAATTAAAAACCCAAAATTTTCATTTAAATAAAATTTTACCTCTTTTGGGAATTGAATTTGGAAAATATGAAATAAATGGTTTTTATTAGAAAGTAAAATATGCTTCCATAATAGGAAAATATTTTTTGGTAAATAGTAACTTTTGACTTTTATTTACCGCGGTTAAAGGTAAATATGGGAATTCAAGGTTAAAATAATATTATAATATTATAATATTACCTTAGCATGTGTTGCGAACTTATTGAATGAGTAATGTCTGACCAAAACAATCCTTGGGTAAGACTTTTTTCCTCTTAATGTCATTTGGGTAAGATAATGATATTAATAACGTTTTATTTAAAGTAAAAATAAAAATATCGTAAACATGTATTATTTTGATAAATAAATTTTAATATGGGGTTGTATTATTGATATATTTGACTAAAAATATTAATAATAAAGATAAAAATGTTTCCTACATCATGGAATTTTGTTTATAATTTTCAGATATCAAATAATGAAAATTATTTATGACACAATAATGAGGCATTGTTTACCTCATTAATAAATGATTTAAATAAATAAGATTATAAAAATTACAAAAATATCCAAAACCTATCCAATTCTTATTGGATGATTTTATTTAAAACAAGATTCATCTTATATTCGACGTTAATATGTTTTATACCTTTAGAAAACGAAAATAATTATATAATAAAATAATATTTTCAAACTTTCCAAAAGAGCCCTTCCTCCCCCTTATAAAAATATCTCACATCTAACACATTACTCACACATCTAAAGCCCCTTGGATCATCCAACCTCTTCCCAAATAATCTCTCAATATCCTTATCTTCCACCTAGAATCCTTACCTTTCGCATAAGGCACTTCCAAAAATCCGTTTGGTTCAAACCAAAGGGAGTTACCCAATTTAAAGGTAATGTCTTCTCTTAAGTGATTTTATTTTATTTTACTTCTACAATCCCATAAACTTTTTTTATTACATTATTTTATAACAACACCATTATATTCAATATACTATGTTGTTGTTATGATTATTATTCTAAATACACTTACACACAACTCTGTCTAATGGGTAAAGAACATACTATTTCAGTGGATGATGAACAACTGTCTCACGAAACAATGATTGTTCAATCTTCTCCTACAACCTCTTATGGTGGACATTATAATGGAACTGTATTTATATGTGATATATATTATATTTATATTGTCTATATACTTATGTATTTTTCATTTATATAATACCTTTATGGTTTCCATAATGGGTAAACGTGATAATTTTATTTGAGGAGTGCGGACTACCGCCCCCTCAAAGTGATTTAACTCATTCATGCCATATGTGAAAAGTATAAATAATGGAGTTAATGAAATTATATGTGATATTATACTAGAATTATAATATACCAATTTATCTTTAAGATTTCATTCCATTAAATGTGAGATAAAAATGAAAGTAGTGTGCATGCGTACATACGGCTTACCATCTCCATGAACGGTGCATTTCATTTCTAATCTTCAAATGTTTTTTAATATTATAAATACATACATATACTGGATATATATGATATATATGACATCTAAATCATGAATATAATTCTTGATATAATATACTTTTGACCACATGAACAAATTGTAATTATAATAAGTTTATTTTCGACTCAAGTACCAAATATCTACAAAACAACCATTATTAACATAAATAATTGCATAAATATTATAACATGGAAATAAGTAATATAAAAGGAATAATAAACTTTAAAAAGTTTCTTAAGAAATTATAAATTAAATTTAGTTTATTTTTTAGGATATTAAAGAACAAACGGGTCAAGTCGGACATGAGGTAAGGGGTTTCTTATCTCACTTTTAATTCCACAATATTTCTATTGTTCTCCACTTATTTATTACAGGTGGTGTATTTTTTACTACCATTTGATATTTATTATCATAATTATCTTTAGATTCATTGTATTCTTTGATTAATTTTATGGTTATTAACTTTTTTTGATACGACTCTTTTGATTACAACATGGTAAGGGGTTTTCATCTCACTTTTTATTCTCGTGAGATTCATGTTATATTTGTCACTATTTCTTTTTGTGTGTTGTATGTAATGTACATGATTGTATTATATGTGTAATATAATTTACCTTATGGGTATTTACATCTTCAATTAATGGCCCTTCCTTCGTGGGGTGTTAGTATTTTATGTTACCAAATCGGTAAGGGAACCTTTCATCGTACTCTTTTAGTCAAAGATTTATTTTATGATATGTCTTTTAATTTTCATTTTCATTTGCTGGGATGTGCTTTTCTATATTTTTATTTCTGTAAATTTTATTCCCATGTGATGATATACCGTTTTCTCTCTCATCAACTCATTTTATAAATTTTAATGTGACGTCGTTAGGTTGTTGAATTTCTGTAAGGTAACTTCTTAACCCAATTTCAATTCTTTGGGTTAAACTTCTACTTCTTGATTGTGTCTTGATATAAATATGTGTGAATTACCCCTTATTTTTTTACACTTAATATCCCCTTATATTGGGTGTATTTATATTTTTCACACACAATTATGTCAGTTATTTTTCCATATTCTAATGGTACGATCTTTGTAAGGGATTTCGTCTAAATTAATATTCTATTATGACTTATTTGTTGTTATGCACCAATTCACTTTTATATGGTTTATTAACTTCCCTTGGAAATATTATATAATGAATAAATATATTCCCAAGATATTATAGGTTTTATTTTATTTTAATATTTAATTATTTTTATTCATGTGTTTCTCAAGTGTTACAAGACTCTTTAACTAAAACATCATTTTAAAAGCATACAATATTTATTCTCTTAAACATTTATCATTAATTTCCATGTTTTCAAAATAGTTTTAATGATTTATTTATGTGGTCATTAATGTTTTAAAATGTTATTACCATTAAAATCTTCAAAGTGGTATGAGACACTTTGATTCGAAAATCTCTCTATTAAATTATTTAAATGGTTATGGAAATGGTTTGATAAAGCATTTATTATTTCAATATCTTAAAATGATATATTGTGATTGAATGTGGAAATGTTATATTTACTTTATTCTTGTTTTATTTGTTATGAATATGTTATGTTTATTGGTAATTTTTCATGTATATGGGTGGTTCTATGATAAACCTGAGGAGGGTGAGCCCGAGATAGCTCTCCAATGCATTGGGTAACATGACAGAGGTAAATGTTAATGTTTCTCCTAAGATATTTAGGGAATATACAATAATGGGTATTCCAAATGTAACTCCCTATGTAGATGTGAAAGAAACAATGTAAGTATGTTATGTATGCCATAAGTTACCTTTATGATTTATGATTTCTGTGTGTTATTCATAAATCATATGATTTCATAAGGTATTTATGATTGAAAAGTATGGTTTTATTTGATTTTATTTATTGATGGGATAATGTTTTATTTCCTTATTTTATTACCCTTACTGTTATTTTTATGCTCATACCATGTTTTGAAATGTTTTTCATAGGACTTAAAGATGAATAGGTCAAGGATGTGATCAAGGAAAAGTCATGATATCTAAACCATGGAACTAGGAAAGTTTCTTTTTATAAGAGTTTTTATTTTATAAAAAAATGGAAACTGAGTAGAAGTGTCAACTTTATAGTTTTTGATATGTAATAGCTATGGCCTAATTCTCTAAAGCTCTAAACTTGAAAAGATACTCAATGTAAATTATTCACTTAATTCAATATTATGTAATGTTTAAGGTCAGGTCCTTATGGTTGGTATCGGAGTTCGGTTTAGATAAATTTAGAGGATACAGTGTTATTTAAGCATAAGTGACATAACCATAATGGTTAGCATATTAGAAAGAGACATAGTTATATTAGAGGTGATAATTGGTTATTACTTTTTTGGGTGAAAATTGAAAGTTTTTAGATAAACCTTGTGGATAAAATATGTAATTGTTATTTTAAGTAATTTGACTCATTTTGTTTTGAAATGTTATGAAAATATATAGTTTTTGAAAAAGGAAAACACACATACAATGTGACAACCCGTCACGTCAGACAAAGATGCAGGAATCAAACCCACAACTAAAGTGTGATTGATATTTCTTGCCTACCACTGGACTACGTGAAGTCCCTGGTAAGTATGACTAATTGATTTTAGCTTAATGATTTTAGGGATCAAGAATAAGTTGATTTGGGATATTATGTTTTATCAAATGGAAATCCTTGGTATAGGAAAATTATTTTGTGATTAAGTGATAATGGTTATTTTAGAAGACATCATCTCTTTTAGGAACACTATATGATTAAGGAAAATAGAATACTACGGGATTTAATTCGGGGAGAAATGGTTGAAATATTATTTTGAAAGAATCTATGTTTTTATTGTGGAGATAATGTGATTTTGGTTATTGATGTAAATGATCTACCTATCATTGATAATATGTGATTAGGTTAATTACACTTCAGTATGAAACTTTAAGAGTAGTCGATGTCTTTGGAGATAAATTTTAAGATTTACTGTGGAAGACTATGTGATTAAATCCTCTTGAATTTTTTTTCCAATATTAGTTTATATTATTTTGAATAATTTTAATGAAAATTGTATATTTAATGGTCTTTCTTGAACTTTGGGTACTTTTTGTTGGATTTTGTAGATTAAGAGTAGTATTTATTTTTATAAAGTATTGTTCTTTTAGGGATTATCTTATCTCGTACAAAAAAATTTTGGTTTTGGTTATTTAATAAAGATATGTGAAATATATGGTTCATATTTTGTAGATCATGTTATTCTCTAGAAGTTTATTCAAGAACTTTTTATCAAACCTAGTCATCTTGAATACTCATCATTTGGAAAAAATATGAGCTTGTGGTACAAATTTTGTAAATGATTAAAGTCTAAATGTCAACTAAGTAAGTTTCCTTATGTTCTTATTAAATATCATTAATAAATTATCTAAATTTATGAAAATAAACTTAAAATAAAAACATTTTCTGTTTAATTTTTTTATTGGGAAACCAATGACTTTTTAACCCATTACAAATTTGTGGTTTTCTTATTGTTAACTTTCTCCCAATCATGTTTTCTATCACTCTCCATCAGAACATGACACTTACTTTCTCCTCCATATCCATGTTTTCATGGGACCCATTTATGGGTTATCTCGGGTGACCTTCGTACTTCTCTTTATATCTTTTAATGTGATATTTTTATTTACTTTTTTCCGATGTTGCAGTTTCAATGATGTTTCTAAGCCCAATTTTAAAATTGCGAGGATGCAATTTCCAAAAGGGGGAAGGATGTAACATCCGAGGAAAATAAAGAATATGAAATTTTTATATTTATTAATGTTTTTTAATTAAATATTAATTTTATTTTAAAGGGGATTCTATATTCAATGGAGTACCTAACATGCAACAATGGGTTTCTCTGAAGTCTTATGTTTCAGACAATGCTGAGTCATATTGAAAAAAATAATAATATAATACTATTATTTTAAATTGTAGTTAATGTCTTGCCATTTTATTGGTGGGAATGAATATAACTAACCATATTATAATTAAACATGTTTGTTAAATGTTTTTACATTTATACAATAAAAGTTAGAGTCTTAAAATGTGAATGAATCAAATTTTAAGCATAAATACTCTAATATTTTTTTACAAAGGTCGATTTACAACCTTTTGATAGAGAAAACTCCTTAAATATAGTTTTGTTCACTTTTATATTTTCTATTTGAAAAAATAAACTTCTTTTTTATAATTGGGACATCAAAATTTACTTTGGGAAAATGTTTGGTATTTTCCTGATAAAGATCATTTTTTAATGAATTGTGAAAAATACTTCATTCTAATTCAAAACTGCCATTTAATATAATTTATTTATATTGTTAGATTATCTTTTTAAATGGTTTTAAAGTTTAATTATATTATATTTTTACCATTTATTCCAATATTGGACATTGGATGTAATTTCACTTTGAAAAAGGACATAAACGAGTGTCAATATTTTGATAGTTATTATTTCTTAAAAACACACTTTTTTATTTTGACAATGGGAATTAATTATAAATTAATTAATGAAACTCCTATGTTTTGAATTTATTAAAATATACATAATTTTTGAATTCGGAATATCGAATATAGATTAGGCTGAATATTTGATATTTTTCTGAAAAATTTCAATTTTTGATGAATAGTGAAAAGTCTGAGTAGAAGTTAAAAAACAAATTTTTTCATTTAAATAAAATTTTACCAATTTTGTGAATTGAATTTGGAAAATAAAACATACATGGTTTTTATCAGTAAGTAAAATGTGGTTCAATAAGATGAAAATAATTTTTTGTGAATAGTAACTTTTGACTTTTATTTACCATGGTTAAAGGTAAATATGGTAATTCAAGGTAAAAAAATATTATAATAATATAAAATTATGTTAACAATTTCCATAACCTTATTGGATAAGTAATAGACGACCAAGAAAATTCTTGGGAAAGAATTTTGGCCTTT
Source organism: Viscum album (assembly GCA_963277665.1). Taxonomy (NCBI): domain Eukaryota; kingdom Viridiplantae; phylum Streptophyta; class Magnoliopsida; order Santalales; family Viscaceae; genus Viscum; species Viscum album. Next base: position 1,144,847,306 of record OY728142.1, on the reverse strand, counting down.
GAAATACATTTGGGTATGATAATGACATTAATAACTTTTTATTTAAAGTAAAAAAAATAAAAATAACATAAACATGTATTCTTTTGCTAAAAAAAATTTAATGTGGGGTTATATAATTGATATATTTGACTATAAATATTCATTATAAATATAAAAATATTTCCTACATCATGGTGTTGTATTTATATTTTTTAGACATCAAATAAATAAAATTATTTATGACACAATAATGATGTGGTGTTTAGCTCATTAATGAATGGTTTAAATAAATAAGATTATAAAAATTAAAAAAAATATCCAAAACATGTCCAATTATTATTGGATTATTTTATTTAGAACAAGGGTCATCTTATATTCCACTCTAATAAGTTTTGGACCCTTAGAAACGGAAAATCATTATTTAATAAAATAATATTTTCAAACGTTCATAAAGAGCCCCTCCTTCCCCTTATAAACTCCCCTCACGTCTATCCCATTTCTCACACTTCTCAAGCCCATTGGCTCATCCAAAATCTCCCCAAATAATATCTCAAAATCTGTATCTTCCACCTAGAAGCCTTACCATAGGCAGAAGGCACTTTAGGAAATCCTTTTGGCTCAAACCAAAGGGAGTTACCTGATTTAAAGGTAACATCTTCTCTGAAGTTATTTTATTTTATTTTACTTCTCAAACCCCCTAAACTCTTTTTATTCCTTTCTTTTAAAACAAAAATAGTATCCTCGATATAATAGGTTGTTTTTAAGATAATTATTACAAGTACATTTACACACACCTTCATCTAATCGGTAAAAAACATACTTTTTCTGTGGACGGTGAACTACTACCTCACGAAATGATGATTGTCAAATCTTCTCTAAACACCTCTTATGGTGGAAATTATGATTGAACTGTATTTATATGTAATATATATTAGATTTATATTTTCTCTATACTTATTTATTTTTCATTTATATCATACATTTATGATTTCCATAATGGGTAAACGTGATAATTTTTTCTGAGGAACTGCGGACTACCGCCCCCTCAAAGTGATATGACTCTTTCATTCCATACATAGAAAGTATAAAGGATTGATTTAATGAAATTATATATGATATTATACTGGAATTATAATATACCTATTTATAATTATGTTTTCAACCCATTATATATGAAATATAAATGAAGGTAGTGTTTATGCATACGTACGACATACCATCTCCATGAACGGTGCATTTCACTTATTATCTCCAAATGTTTTGCAATATTATAAATACATAAATATACTGGATATATATGATATATATTATATCTTAATCATGAATATAATTTTGGATATAATTGTTTTTTGATCACATGAACAACTTGTAATTATAAGAAGTTCATTTTTGACTCAAGTACCAAATGTCGACAAAATGACTATTATTTACATAAATGATTGCATAATTTTTATAACATGGTAATAAGTGATATAAAAGTATAATAAACTTTAAAAATGTTCTTAAGAAAGTATAAATTAATTTTAGTTTATTATTTAAGAGATTAAATAATGAATAGTTCAAGCCGGACACGCGGTAAGGGGTTTCTTATCTCCCTTTTAATTTCGTGAGATTTCCATTGTTCGCTACTTATTTATTTAATGTGATGTATTTTGTACTTACATTTGATATATATTATCATTATTATTTTTATATTCATGGTATTCTATGATTAATTTGGTGGTTATAAACTATTGGTCATATGACTCAATTGATTACAACGTGGTAAGGGGTTTTCATCTCACTTTTTATTCCCGTGAGATTAATGTTATATTCCACACTATTTCTTTTTTGTGTGGTGAATGTACTGACCATGATTGAATAATTTGTTTAATATAATTTACTTATGGGTATTTAAATCTTCATTTTATGATCCTTCCTTCAAGGGGTGTATGTTTTGTATGTTACCAAATCGGTAAGGGAACTTTTCACCATACTCTTTTTGTCAAGACTTCTTTTATGACATGTCTTAAAATTTTTATTTTTATATGTTGAGATATGATATTATATATCCTTATTGTTGTAAATTTTATGTTTAAATTATTAGAGACGCATTTCTCTATCATCAACTTATTTGATAAATTTTAAAGTGACACTATTATGTTGTCGAATTTCTGTAAGGGAACATCTTAAAACAATTTCAATTCTTTGGGTTAAAATTATACATCTTGATTATGTATTGATAAAAATATTTCTGAATTAACTATGATTTTTTTACATATAATATCCACATATATTGGTTTTATTTATATTTTTTACACATAATTATGTCATTTATTCATGCTTAATCTAATGGTATGATCTTTGTAATGGAATTCATCTTATTTTACATTCTATTGAGATTTATTTGTTGAAATGTACTAATTCACTTTTATATGGTGTATATAATTGCCTTTGAAATTTTATATAATGAATATACTTATTCATAGGATATTATAAGTTTTCTTTTATTTTATTCTTTAATTACATTTAATCATGTGTTTCTCAAGTGTTGCGAGACTCTTTAACTAAAACATCATTTTAAAAGTTTCAAAGAATTATTATTCTAAATATTTCTAATTAATTTCCTTGTTTTCAAAATTGTTTTAAGGATTTATTTATATAGACATTAATGTTTTAAAATTTTAATTCAATTAAAATCTTAAAAGTGGTATGGGACACTTTGATTCAAATATCTCTTTAGTAAATTTTTTAAATGGTTTTGGAAATGGTTTGATAAAAAATTGGTTATGACTATATCTTGAATTTATATATTGTGATTGAATGTAGAAATGTTATCTTTCCTTTATTCTTGTTATATGTGATATGAATATTTTATGGTTATTGGAAAATTTTCACGTATACGGGTGATTTCGTGATAAACCTAGGGCGGGTGATCCCGATATAGCTCTCCAATGCATTGGGTAACGTGATAGAGGTAAATGTTAATGTTTATCTTAAGAGATTTATGGAATATACTATGATGGGTATTCCAAACATAACTCCCTATGTAGATATGAAAGCTACAATGTAATTATGTTATATATTCCATAATTTATATTTATGATTTATGAGTTATGTGTGTTATTCATTAATCTTATGATTTAATTAGGTATGTTATGATGGAAAAGTATGGTTTTATTTATTTTTATTTATTGATGGGATAATGTTTTCTTTCCTTATTTTATAACCCTTACTAAGCTTTTTATGCTCATCCCATGTTTTGAAAAAAAAATCACAGGACTTAAAGATGAATAGGGTCAAGGATGGGATCAAGTAAAATTCATGCTGTCTAAAACATGGAACTAGACATGTTTCTTTTTTTAAGAGTTCTGATATTAAAAAAATGGAAACTAAGCAGAAGTGTCTACTTTTTAATTTTTGAGATGTAATAGTTATAGCCTAATTTTCTAAAGCTCTGAACCTGAAAATATCCTCAATGTGAATTAGTCACTTAATTTAAGATTATTTAATGTTTAAGGCTAGGTCCTTATAGAGTGTTTCAAACCAGGTATATAGTTAGGCCATTGTCATGTACCAGGTTATGCCAAGTCAGACCTGACACATCTTTTTGTAGTTTTCACTCTAAGTTATATCTGTTCCAGATCCACATCCACTTGTAGCATCGAGATGGGTGATGTATTTCTTTTAAACCACTTAATCTATACTTTACCAAAATTCCAAGACATTTTCCTATACTTTTCCATATCCTTAGACATATCTGTAGACATGTAAGTGGTGTTCTAATTAAGGTTTTCTCATCCTATATTCCAAAATATAAGTAAATCATTTCTCTAAAACCAAATATATAGACCCTCACTTTTTATTAATTAAAAATACATAACATTTATGGAATACCTAAAAAATTATAAAAATAGACACAGAAATACCATGTTAGTATATTTCCTTTGGAAATGTGGAAACATAAACACTAGTACATAAGTAAACTAAATTATCTTCCTCTAAGTTGTTTGTTACTATAACCCTTCTAATACACATCATATTTAATACATATCTTCACAACCTGGGAAAGGAAATATAAAAAGGGGTGATCTATGACGATTAGTAAGGGGAATAGGGATACATGTAAGAGTAAACATGATTATAGGTGTATGATCACTTGATCATAACAACAGAATATCACACCCTGCATATCATAATATTATAAACATGAATCATTGTATAAAGCTTTCCATTTCATAATACATGTATCATAAGGAAATAAGGAACATAATTCTTGAAAGAGTAACATAGGAATAAAACATGGAATTGTGGATAACACATAAGAATATAATTTGATTTCTATAGTATTTTAATAATTCCTAATAATACCATCTTGGTTGTGTGGGTTGACTCCCCATACCATCTTGGTTATCATGGTTCACTCCCATGGCTATATTAGTAGCAATATTTCACTCCTCATACCATTTTAGATGTCATGGTTCACTCCCATGCTTATATTAGCAGTCAAGTTTCACTCAGAATATTGTCTTAGTCAATCTCATTAGATATAAATATTTTCCTAATGCATCATAGGGAGATAATGGTCTCACCCATCTCATAATGAAACCATACATACATGTTCCACCAGTCATAAAAAATCATATCATAGCCCATCAAATGAAATGGGTATCATAAACATGTAAGCATATCATAACCTTTAAAAAAATATACGTGATTGATAATCATTTCAAAACCATAACCCGTGAAAATAAGTGGGTTCTAGAAACATATAACCTATGAATGAGAAATGGGTTTCATAAAAATCATTCCATAATAACATAATCCATTTAAAGAAAGCATATGAATAGTATTATTGAACTATTTATCCATAAAGTAATGATTAACACCAACAGATATCCTCTTATATGGGAAATAATTTTGAATGATCTTTTCAAAACTTCTCTTGATTAAAATAAACTTTTTCCTTAAAAAAATTATTTTAAAAAAAAATTAATATAGTTTTCATATAAAACCTCTTTTAAAACATTTAATGGAATCTTTGAAAACCATAAAAAAATTTAAATCCCTTTTCCAATAAAAACATTTTTGAAAACATTTGTGAAAATATGGTTTTTGGAATAAAATAGATTTCCGAAAATAGAGAGAAATATGGTCATATTTTTATTAAATATAATTCTTTAATAATATTAAGCACCAAATAGTGTAAAAAGTTGTACTACAACAAGGATAAATCTTGAATAAAAAAGGAGAATAAAACTCATTAGTTTTATTGAGATATTATTAAAAATATTTCCTCAATGGGAGAATAATCCTAAACAATCCCAAAAAATGATGAGATAATTTCAATAAACTATTACCTCATGGTAACTTGTAATCACACACTCAATGTAAGAAAATGATATTAAATGAATATTAAAATATCATGATAATAAGGATATTCATTATATAACATTTCAAATGGATGTATACACACCTCTAAAAAAAAATTTGCGCATAAAAAACATGTGTCTCAAAGAAGGTAAATTGAGGCAATATTGTCTTACTGGTTTGGAAAGTCTTAAAACATAAACCCCAAGAAAGAAATATCATAGAAAATATATGTAAATACCCATAAATTTAAAAATAATAATCATATAATACCTTCATTGGAAATATATACACCATGAAAATGAAAATAATGGCGAACATGGAATGTATCTCATAGATACAAAAAGTGAGATGAAATTCCCTTACCTTGTGTTTGACTCTCATCATAGTCATACTAACTTCCTATATAATAAATATAAGTTTATTATAAATCTATAAAATAAATATATTATTATATTTAATACCATATATTATTTTATTATGATTTTATATGACCCTATTTCTAACAATTCTATGATAAGGTTTCACTTCGGGTAATATCTACTTTGTTATTTTCTTGTTTATTAATTTGTTAAATATTTGGTCCTCATACTTATATCATGATTTCCATAATTTAAACCAGTATATAAATACCAAATAAATTTATTATATGTGATGTATAATATTCCATATAATATATAAGTACAAATTGGAATACACTATTCATGGAGACGGTAGGCCGTACATATGCATGAATTCCATTTCCATTTTATTGTAATATTAAAAGAAATAAAGAAAATAAAATATACTTATATGTGTATATAATGTCATTAAATTAGAATTATTGTGTCGTATATATCATATAATATCACTAAAACATCCTTAATACATTTCATGTTGTGTGTGAAAAAATCACATCACTTTGAGGGGGCGGTAGTCCACACTTCCTCAAACAAAGTTAGTATATTTACACAAAAATAGAAATTGTAATCGTATGTGTTGTAAAAGAATTATAGAAGAATAAAGACATAATAAATATAATATATATCATATATAATTTATTTTTTCTCATAATTACCAACCATGAAAGGGATAAAGTACAAAATGAACAATCATCATTTCGTGAGGCGGTAGTTCGCCGTTCATGTAAACAGTGTGTTCATTACTAATTAGATAGAAGTTTGTATAAGTGTAGGTTGAAATCCTAATATAATAAAATATTAGTATATTTATGATACACGTGTTATTATATAAGTGTGATATAAATATATTTTAGGGGTTTAGAATGAAAATAAGATAAAGGGGCTTGATGAAGGAAGTTACCTTATCTTTGGGTAACTCTTTTTGGTTTTCACCAAAGGGATTCCTTGAATTTGATTCTGATAAATGTAATGATTCAAGGTTTTTAGGGTGGGTTTTTAAGGAGATATTTTGGTAGATATTGGTGGATAAAAATTTTCTTGTGAGGTGTGACTAAGATGGGAAAAATTGGGCCTTTTATAGCGATGGAGGAGTGGCACACTTGTAAATTTTGGAAAAAGAAATTCCACCCATATTTTTCCCATGTCATGTGGATACAATAATGGAAACAAATAATGAAAATGGAGTGTAGTGTCAACATATTTCCATAAAATGTATATTTTACAAGTTTTTAGGTTGTTTTGGTTTTCAAATTCAAGGTTCAGTACTTCGTTAAACAATTATTTTCTCTTAATCATTGTAATTAATTTTAATAATAATCACTAATCATTTTTTTTCAAAAACTAAGTTGACCTGAATATAAATTATAATTTATTTTGATTAAAAATATGGAATAATTTTTTATAATTTCAAAACACATAATTGGTATATCTTAATTTAAATTTAATCTCGTAGATGAGACAACAATGTAGGGTTTTAAAGTAAAAAATCCAAAAGTTTGCTCAATTTTTATACCCAATTTCAAAGTCAAATTGATTCTCATGACCAAATTTGTATTAATTGATAAAAATTTGATATAATTAAACTTTTAAACCAATTGGAAATATAATTTCACCTTGTAAATAAATTATACAAAATGGCTGTTTTGAATTAATATTCTGAATTTTTCACTATTCATTGAAAAATGATATTTCACCAAAAAAATCCTAAAAAATAACCCTAAGATAATTTAGAAATTAAAAAAACAAAAATTCATTTTATTTTATCAAATAAAATTTCCAAATTGTTCAAAAATTAATTTTATTCTTTTTCACAGAATAACATAAAAAAATTATTTGAGTAAAAAACATTTTTAATCATATAAAGACTCTAATAAAAATTATATCATTCACTATCAATATGTTTTATTTATATAATATCATTATAAAAAATATTTTGAAATTATTTATTACAATTCATATTACTATGTTTATCTACATGGTCATAATTATCTCATTTAAACAGTTGTAACAAAAAAAGTTATTTCAATGAAACTCAGTGTTGCATGTAACGTACACAAAGTCAATGTTGTTTGTAACATATGAAAAGTAGGTGTTTCATTTAGCCTACACCAAGTCACTACCATGTGAAATTAATGTTTTACTTATTTCAATTCATGATATTAATGAAAATTATGTCATTCCAAAAAAGGTCAATAAAAACCCGAGGCATTACATTAGCTAGGTACTATCGATATATTGCTAGAAATTTATCATGAGTGTCTATCACACTAACTTTGTTAACATGGAAATGGATAGAGTATTTCTGTATGGAATAATTTTATAGAATCATTAAGGATACCAATAAGCGGCTATTCGATATTCTTATACACACAATACTATAAAGTGGGAAAGGGTTTGTGGTAGAATGTGATTCTTTAAATAAAGGTTTTGGGTTGTGTACCAAAGAATAATGATAAAGTTATAACATATTTCTCAAAACAGTTAAAGATATAATAATAGAACTACCAGATTCATGGCATGGAGTTAGTGGCTATGATCTTTGCCTTGAATATTTGGCAGCACTACCTCTATAGTGAGAATTCTTCTATATATAAATATCACAAGATTCAATAATATATATTCAGACAGAAAGAGTTAAATATACATCAATGATTTTTTTAGAGATGATAAAGGACTATGATTGTTCTATTCACTACCATCTAGAAAGTAAAAATAGTGTAGCTGATTCATATTGATGAAAATAGTCAGCTATTTTATCCATGACCATGATGTGGCTTGAGAAAGACCTTATCATTATGGATATGTTAAGTATAGATCTGAAAATAAAAATTAAATGGAATAAATCCTACCTTGCCCAAATGATTTCCCAACCATCCATCCATGAGAAGTTCAATGAGGCACAAAGGGATGATCTTGAGCATAAAAAATGGTGGAAGTAGTAAAGGATAATAATATTCTTGAAATCCACATTGATAAAGATGGTGTCATTCTATTTGGAACTACACTTTCTGTGCCTACATCACATGACATAAAGAAAGATCTATTAGATAATGCGCATATATAATCTTTCTTCCATTCATACTGAAATTACTATGATGTACCATGATCATGAAGATCAATTCTAATGGTACATCATGAAGAAAGAGATAATTGAGTACACCTCAAAGTTATTAGTGTCCAATTAGGATAAAGTATAAAGAAATAATTCCAAGGGGATGATTAAATTTTTTATCTTACCTATAATAAATGAGAGAATGTAACCATATAAACCATCACTAGTATCCTAAATATAACGACCCATACATTACATACATTGTTATTACATAAAAATTTAAGCACACTTATTACAACATATAACAAAACCATGAAAGGACCGTATAGGTAGAGTGTCTTTAGAAACTGGAAAGCATAAACAACTGGTTCATAAAGCATCTACATTGCCTCCCATTTATTTCATCATATCTAGAGTCCCTTTTTGGCATATTCTACTTAATAACTTTCTTCCTGGCGTGGGGAAATAAAACATACAAAAGGGTGAGCTAAAATTCTCATTAAGGGTAAATAAAAGAAATATCAATCACATCATATACATAAGCACATAACTTTTGGAAATCATAACCTGCAAAAGAGATCATAATTTCATAACATGGGATAAATCATAGTAGTGAAATGTAATCCCAATAATAATAACTTAAAACATGAAACATTGTTTCATACACACATAATCATTGAGAATCATTTCTTGTTAGTCAAGACTCATTGCCAAGACTATCTTAGTGGACAAAGTCCACTTCTGAACCGAGTTCACTCCTCGTTTCAGTCCTGTTTCACTGAACCGGTTTAACCTGTTGTTCCAGCCATGTCTATCTCATGAGATATAAAATCTTTACCCAATGCATTTGAGGGAGATATAGGTCCCACCCATCTCATAATGGTACCATTCTTATGTGTGCCACAAAATCATAAATCATACATCATTGCATAACCCATGTAATAAAAAAAATGGGATTCTTAAACATCATGACATCATAAAACAATTCATATAAGATAAAGGAATTCATAAAAATATTTCCATCACAACATAATAAAATCAATGTAATAATAGGGATAGAAATAGAACCCTCTATTATCTTAGATGGAAAATAATTTTGATAAAACACTTGAACTTCATTCTTGAGGAAAATATCATTTCTTCTTCAAAAACACTTTTCCTTTATTAACATGTCGTACAGTTCTAAACTAAAAGAAGTTGATAAAAAATAAAATTGAAAACTTGTAAAGGAAGCTTCTTGGAAAGAATGTTTTAAAAATCCATTCATGCCGTATAAGTTAAAAAAACATTCTTCTCGTACTTTTGTCGGAAAAGTCAAAAAGTACCTCGTACGAAAAAACGACAAAAGATTCCTTTCATATCTTTTACTAAAAACTCACTGAAGGGTAAAATTGGATTTAAACAATTTTAGGTGGATGGAAATAATATTACATATTGAGGAAACATGGATGTGGATGATAAAATACACCCCAGTAAATACCGAAGTATAAACAATCTCAGATAAAAATGAGATTGTGATATTTCCCTTACATTATGTCTGATTTTCCTCGTAAGTGTCTGAACCTCCTGTATAATGATCTAAATAATGTTATTTACTTATTCCAGAACCATAATTATTGTTATAATATCATATATGGTCATATTCTTATCTTCTTATTAGTAATATTTCATTACAACTTGTTATTCGGGTGTTTATTACTTTTTGTTCTTATGCGTGTTTTGTCGAATAAATTCTTATTCTTCTCTTTAGGTTATAGATACCTCATTTCCATAATGTTATTAGTGTAATATATATCATATTCATTCATTCAATTCATTTATATAATCATTATACAATGAAGATCATGTAGAACGAGTCGCATCACATTGTGGAGACGGTATTCCGTACATACGCACGAGCGATGATATCATTCCCATGATCATGGAATTGTATTGGAGCGTATGTATACTATTTCAGAATCAATATCACTTTAAAATAATCATATATAGTCATTATTTACACCATTATACCCATCCAAGTAAGGTGGTGGTGGAAAATAGATTACACAACGGCGTGGAGATGGTATTCCGTACGTACGCACGCGCAGTGATTTCATTTTCCGTAGGATGGATAGATGGTGAAATAGGGTTGTTTCATACTTATAATAACATATAATTATATGAGTGATACTGATGTTATTACTTCATAATGAAACAACTAAATAAGAAGAAGTGGAAGAAGAAATAAAGATGAAAGAATCGGTAACGGACATTACCTCTTCTTTGAAGTGCTTCTTTGAGACCTCCTTTTAGGGCACTAAAATTGGTCTTTGAAGAAGACCAGGACCTCTAGGATGTCTCTAGGTAAGTGGAGGGGAGAAAGTGGCAGGGATGGCCGAGCTTGAAGGCTCAAAGTGGTGTGAGGAAGAGAAGGAGGAGGTTCCCTTTTATAAGGGAGGAGAGGGGCACCTTTGGAATAACTAAAAATATTATTTTATTATAAAGCCAAATTCAGTTTTAAATAGCTCCAAATTGATTTATTTCAAAGATAAGGTGGGGATGAGTCGAAATAATCTCATCCAATAGAATTTAGACAAGTTTAGGTTCCTATTTTGACCTTATCATTTAGATTTAAAATTAAGTTAAATAATTTTACTTTTACAGTGTCTTCTTGTGTTCTTACACTATAATGTTAATAAACTTACTATAAAAATCCAAACTAATCCCAAGTTGTTTATTAATAATATATATATAACCTTATCTAAGTCATTTGGCCGAACCTTAGATTTTCAGGAATAAAATAACAATTAATAATATAATATTTGTTTTAAAAACTATTTTATGTCAATTTTGACACTATTTAGTAATTGATTTTTGTGAAACTCATAACAGAGTGATTAGTTAGAAAAAAGTTAATTAAATCAATAATAACATGTCATATTAACTTATAAAATTAGTGTAATTCATAAAAAGTCTCAAATTACATTTATTTGGGTATTTATAACATCAATTATGTCAATATTTCATTAATAAGATAATTATTGCATCATCTTTGTGTCATAAATAAATTGAATTATTTAATGTCTAAAAGATACAAATAAAATAGAATTATGTGGGAAATATTTTGGGCTTTCTAATGAATTTTTATAGTCTAATTTATCTTATATATAACCATATATTAAAAATTATTTACTTATTAAACATTGATTTTAACTATTTTAACCCTTCTTTAAATAAATTAATAATAAATGTCCTAATCTAATCCAAGTAGGCCTAAATGGTCATATTTTATTCTTAAGTTTGTTTTTGGTCTAATTACATTTATCCAATAGAATTAGAAGATATTTTAGGATAATAATAATATCATTTTTACCCTTAATTACCCTATTTACTTTTAACCGTGGTAAATAAAAGTAAAAAGTTACTATTCACCTAAAATTATTTTCATCTCATTGAACCACATTTTACTTACTGACATCAACCATGTCTCTCGGATTTTTGAAATTCCACTCACAGAAGCGGTAAAATTATGTTTTATGAAAAATTCAGTTTTTTAACTACCACTTAGTGGTGTCACTATTCATCAAAAATTGAAAGTTTTCAGAAAAATACCAAAATTTCACCCTAGGATAATTTCAATATTCTGAATCCAAAAATGAAATCCATTTTGAAAAATAAAATTTATAAAATTTCCAAAAGTGGTTATTACTATTCATAACGGCTAGTTTTAATAATATTTTATTAGCATATCATTGTTTAGTGAAACTCAGTATTGCGTACGACGCAAGCTATCGAGGAAGGTCATGATTTCGTGTACAGAAAGCCAAGAAAGTGTTGTGTGTAGAAAAAGATTCCTTTGATGATTTATATAACATAAAAGTCTCAGGTGTTACATTCTACCCCCCTTAAAATGAATTTCGCCCTCGAAATTTGTCACTTTGTAACAAACAGATGAGGATACCTCTCCCTCATCATATCCTCAAGCTCCCATGTAGTTTCTTCTAATTGGTGGTTCCTCCATAAAACTTTCACCAATCAAGTGGTCTTGTTTCATAGGACTTTTTCTCTATGATCTAGAATCTCTATCGGTTGTTCTTCATAAGAAAGATCCTGCTCCAGCGGTACAACTTCTGAGCTGAGTACATGTGAAGGATTAGGTATGTACTTTCTCAGGAGAGATACATGGAACACATCGTGAACTTTAGAGAGATTCGGTGGAAGCGCCAATCAGTAAGCTACCTTCCCAACACGATCCAGTATTTTGAAAGGACCGATATATCTAGCGCTCAACTTCCCCTTCTTTCAAAATCTCATGACCCTCTTCCAAGGAGATATTCGTAAGAACTCTTTATCACCTACTTCAAACTCGAGGTCCTTTCTTCAGTTGTCGGCATAACTTTTCTGCCGACTCTGAGATGCTCTTATGTGTTGTTGAATAGATCTGACTTTTTCTGCCATTTCATAAACGAGATCGTGTCCTAATAGCTTTCTTTCCCCAACATCATCCCAGCAATTTGGAGTCCGGAATTTCTTTACATAGAGCGCTTCATAAGGGGCCATCTGAATACTGGAGTGAAAGCTATTATTATATGAAAATTCCACCAAAGGTAGTTGTTGATCCCAACCACCTTTGAAATCCATAGAGAAAGCTCTCAACATATCTTCTATAGTTTGAATTGTTCTCTCAGACTGACCGTCTGTCTGAGGATGATAAGCAGTGATGAAACTCAACTCTGTATCCAGAGTAAGCTGAAGACTTCGCCAGAACTTCGAGGTAAATCTCAGATCCCGATCAGATATAATAGAATGTGGTACTCCAGGAAATCTTACCACTTCCTTTACATATATCCTTGCAAGATGATCCAGAGAGAAATCCTCTCTAATAGAAATGAAGTGTGAAGACTTTGTAAGATGATCAACTATGACCCAAATAGTATTATTGCCTTTGGATGTTTTAGGAAGTCCTGTGACAAAGTCCATAGTGATGTTTTCCCATTTCCATTCGGGTATGGGTAATGGTTGTAACATCCCCTTAGACTTCTGTCTCTCAGCATTAACTTTTTGAAAAACCAAGCATCAAGAGACATATTCAGCAACATATCTTTTCATTCCATCCCACCAGAAGTACTCTTTCAGGTCCCTATACATCTTCGTGTTTCCAGGATGAATAGAAAATGAAGAACTATGAGCCTCATCCAGCAGCTCCTTCTTTAATTCGGGGATGGGAGGAACACAAACCCGATTCCTGAACTTTATTATCCCATCACAATCAATGTTGAATTCAGGAACATTTCCTACCTTCTTTTGTAACTCGACATCTTCTTTCTGTGCCTCTTTAATCTTCACATATATAGATGGTTGAACATTCATTTGAGAAAGATTCGATTTTTCACCTTTCATTATAATTCCCAGATCCATCCTTTGTAAATCCATAAATATTGGATCTTTTTTTATCCTCATCATTGATAAACTAGCATGGTCTTGTCGACTTAATGCATCTTCCACCCTGTTTTCTTTCCAAGGGTGGTAATGAAATGAGCAGTCGTAATCCTTAATCAGCTCCAACCATCTTCTTTGGCGCATATTCAGCTACTTTTGTGTGAAAATATACTTTAAACATTTATGATCAGTATAAATATCACAATGTTCACCATAAAGGTAATGCCTCCAAATCATTAATGCAAAGATTACAGCAGCTAACTCCAAATCATGAGTTGGGTAATTTTGCTCATGTATTTTCAACTATCGTGAGGCATAAGCTATCACCATATCATTTTTCATAAGAACCCACCCCAATCCCTTCTTGGATGCATTACTGTAGATCACAAACCTTTCTCCACTACAAGGTAGTGTGAGCACAAGTGAACTGGATAACCTTCGTTTCAACTCCTTGAAATTCTCTTCACATTCCTCCGTCCAAACAAACTTAAATCCTTTCCGAGTCAACTTGGTGAGTGGATTAGATAATCGTGAAAAATCTTTCACAAAATGTCGATAATATCCAACCAAACCAAGAAAACATCGGATCTCAGTTACTGTTGTTGGTCTCGACCATCTTTTGATAACCTCTGTTTTTGCTGGATCCACAGATATCCCCACTTTTGAGATTATGTGACCCAAAAATGAAACTTTTTGAAGACAAAATTCACACTTGGTAAATTTGGCATAAAGCTTCTCCTTTCTCAGGGTCTTTAATATAATTCTCAAGTGATCATCATGTTCTTCCTTGATCTTTGAATAGACAAGAATATCATCTATAAAGACTACCACAAACTGATCAAGATAGTCTCTAAAGACTCTATTCATTAGATCCATGAATATAGCAGGGGAATTAGTAAGACCAAATGGCATGACTATAAATTCATAGTGTCCATACCTTGTACAGAAAGCCTTCTTTGGTATATCCTCCCTTTTAACCCTTAATTGATGATACCCTGAATGAAGATCAATCTTGGAAAAGTATTGAGCTCCACGTAGTTGGTCAAATAGGCCATCAATGCATGGGAGAGGATATTTGTTCTTGATAGTGATCTTGTTAAGTTATCGATAATCAATGCAGTGTCTCATTGATCCATCTTTCTTCTTAACAAATAGAATAGGTTCTCCCCAAGGTGACGCACTAGGGTGTATGAACCCCTTATCAAGATTCTCTTGGAGTTGCTTCTTCAATTCCTGCAACTCAATTGGGGCCATTCTATAAGGTGTCTTTGAAATAGGCAAAGCATCCTGTATGAGTTCTATTGAAAACTCAACTTCATGATTCGGTGGAAGACCTGGTAATTCCTCCGGAAATACATCATAAAACTCCCGTAAAATGGGAATATTCTTAATCATGAGTTTCTCACCAACCATTTGTGATAAATAACCTTCATTTAGTGGAATCAATGCCCATAAAATGGAAGAAATTTCCACTGGAAGGTTATGTTCATCCTTGCATCGATAGACGATCATAGATTGATCTGGAATATGAAATGTGACTTCCCTTCTTTGGAAATTGTTATGACCTCCATGTAGAGAAAGCCAATCCATGCCAAGAATCAAATCAAATTCTACTATATGAAGGATCACAAGATTTGCAGGAAGCACTTTCCCACAAACATCAATCGGAGAAGAATTACAAACTTTTGATGCAACTATTGTGCCATTAGGGGTTGTCACAGCTAACTCAACATCTAACTGTTGAGGTAATACGGTGATATCCTTAGAAAATTCTTCAGAAATAAAGGAGTGGGTGGATCTAGAATCAAATAAAACATTTGCTACTTTAGAGTGGATGGTATGTGTACCTTTCACCACATCGTTATCGTACTCCACATTGCTGATAGAAATTGCATGTGACATTCCTTTGTCTTTAGCCTTAAGAGTTTGTTGACGTCGACCATCATCATCAAACCTTGGATTTGGGCATTGATTGGCATAATGCCCTATCTCCATTCACTTGAAACATTGAAGTGTAGTAGGTTCATTTTGCGTATCCCTTCCTTTGTTTTCATCATTAGACATCTTCTTTCCATCATTGCGGCATTCAAATGCCCGATGACCTTCCTTTCCAAATTTGAAACATTTACTTGTCCCATTAAGACAACTCCCTCCATGTTTCATTCCACACTTTTAGCATAAGGGAAAGATCATCTTCCTTTCAGTGTGCTCTTTAGATTTTCCTTTGAATTCCATTTTCCTCTTCTTATCAAACCCATATGACTGATGGGTTACTCCAATCTCCATCTCGACTTTGAGAGCACATCGAACGATTTCCTCGTAGCTATTGAAGTCCATTATGTCTAACTCCCTTTGAATACTTGGTTTTAATCCACTAAAGAATCGATCAATCTTACTCTCAAGTTGGATAATAATACCAGAAGCGTACCTTGCAAGTCTTGTAAAATTTGCTTCATAAGAACCAACAGATTCATCATCCTTTTACTTCAGTTCAAGAAACTCTTTCTCCATCTTTGTTCGAAGAATATGAAGGAATTACTTATTGAAAAATAAGTTTTTGAACTCATCCCATTCCATGGACTCAATTTCATCCCTTTGCCTCGTATTCTTAAAAAGATTCCACCATTGATCAACATCTCCTTCCAAACGATACACTACTAGGATGACATTATCATGTTCAGAACATTGAAGAACTGAAAATATCTTTTTAGTAGTACTAATACATTGATCAGCAAATAATTTATCAGTAGTGTAACACCCCAAGCTTCTACAGTATGCTTCTCTTTGAATAATGTGATAGTGTGTGTTGTATGTAACACCGAGTTCTAACACACTATAACCAATCAAACTAGCCGTTATGAATAGTAATACCTACTTTTTGAAATTTTATAAATTCTATCTCTCAAAATGGACTTCATTTTTTGGATTCAAAATATCGAAATTATCCAAGGGTGAAATTTTGGTACTTTTCGGATAACTTTCATATTTTGATGAATAGTGAAAATTACTAAATTTTTAATTAAAAACAACTTTTTTAATCAAAAATAATTAATATCGATAAATTATGAATTTGAGAGGTTTTAAAGTATATTTATAATATATTTTTACCATTTAATACAATTTTGTTCATTGGACATAATTTTACAATTAAATCGGACATAAACAAGTGTCAATCTTTTGATAGTTATTATCTCTTAAAAACACGCTTTTTGTTTTAACAATGGGAATTAATTTTAAATTAATTTCTGGAACTTCTGTGTTTCGAATTTGGAAAAATGGCTACCATATTTGGAATCAGGATGTTCAAATTGTGTAAATAGGTAACTTTTATTTTTAGACATTTTAAATAATTACTGCGGTAAATATTTTATTTACCATGGTTAAGGGTAAATCCGGTAAATAAGGGTTAAAAAATAATATTATAATAATAATAAATCACCCTAAAACGTGTCATAACCTTATTGGTGGATACATATCCGACCATGGGCATCTTTGGGTCAATTTTGGGACCTCATTGAGCCACTTGTAGGTGATAGGGACACTTTATTTTAATTAAGTTAAAATGAATACAAAAATGACGCAAGCATATATCTTTTAGAAAAACAATTTTTACATAGGGTTATATATGTTGGATTTTCGACTATAAATATTTATTAGAAATATAAAATTATTTCCTACATGATGATATTTTATTTATAATTTTTAAAGATTAAATAATTTAATTTATTTATGACACAATGATGATGCAGTAATTACCGTAATAGTGAGAATTTAAAATAATTGATATTATAAATACCCAAATAAATATAATTTTATACTTTTAGTGAATTAAAATAATTTTCTAGGATAATATGACATATTAGGATTTATTTAAATTACTTTTTTTGAATTAATAATTCTTTTATGAGTTTCACAAAAATCAACTATTGAATAGTGTCAAAATTGACATAAAAGAGTTTTAAAAACAAGTATTATATTATTAATTGATATTAAATTCCAAAAAATCTAAGGTTTGTCCAAGAGACTTATATCATGATATTTTTATCATTAATGGACCACTTGGGGGTCGCTCGGATGTATATGCTAAGTTTATTAACCATATAATATAAAAATACAAAGAGATATTGTAAAAGTGAAACTAATTAACTTAGAGTTAATACTTAAAGATAAGGTTAATATAAGTACCCAAACCTGTATAAATTCTATTGGATGAATGGTTTTAGACCTATCCCCATATTAACCTTTTAATAATCAACATTGGAGCCATTAGAAACCGAATATGAATTTATTATAAACTAATATTTCTAGCTTTTCCAAAGGTGCCCCTCACCCCTCTTATAAAAGGGCACTCCTCCTTCTCTTTTCTCCACACCTTCAAAGCCTTTTGGTTCGGCCTAACACTACCCAAATACTCTCCCAACATCCCTCACTACAACCTAGAGGCCTTAGTTTGATCATAAAGACAACCTAAGGAGCCATTTTGATCAAATAAAAAGGAAGAACCCGAAGAAGAGGTAATGATTTCACCACCCTTTTCCAAGTTCCTTTCTTCTTCCACTTATTCTTCCTTTGTTGTTACCATTATCAAATAATAACTCCAGTATCATATATATACTTTGATGTTATTATAAATATGGTAAAACCATATTCAGTATTCTATCCACCGTTTGAATAACATGTCACCATACGTGCGTACGTACGGATTACCGTCTCCATGTCGTGGTGTAATTGTTATTCAATATATTATTATTTGGATGGGTATAATAATGATGTTTAACTCATTCAAATAATAAATATAACATGATAATTATTCTGTATATATGATATACCATCCAATTATATATTATTTTAATATCAAAATAATGATATTATCGCTCGTGCGTACGTACGGACTACCGTCTCCACGAACGCAATGAGATTCATTTTCCATCGTATCCATTAAAGTATAATTATAATTTGATGATTTAAAAATGATGTTTAAGTACTTGATATCATTCTGGATATGAATAATATACAACCTATCCATTACAAAGATGGCTTATGTAACAAAACATATAAAAGAAAACGAGTAAGTTAACACCCGAAACGACGATAATACTAAGATATTATTAACAAAGCAATGTTAAAAGATCATATATGATATCATATGAATGTATATGATTCTTGTATAATTTAATAACAATTATTTCACTATTATACAGGAGTTTAACCTACCCCAACCAAGGAAAAGTACAAGGTAAGGGTTATTTCACAATCTCTTCATTATCCGAGGTTGTTTATACGTAATAATCTACTCGGATCTCTTTATCATCCACATCCATGTTTCTTAAAAATTTATTTTAAAACATTTTTACTACTTAACAGAATATGGGTTAAAGTCATTTATAACCTTTTTTGACTTTTTATAAGAGGTTTATAAAGGAATCTTTCCATCATTTTCCAAACAAGGTGCTTTTTAACCTTTTCGACAAAATTAAGGTAAGAATGTTTTTTTTAACTTATACGGCGGGTGCGGTTATTTTCCACCATTATAAAATCATCAATGATTCCCTTAAAAGATTATAAGAATATTTTCAATGAAAATGTTTTATTTTATATGGCCCTTAAATTATTTCAAAATAAAAAGAGATATTTCTCTAAAAAGAGTTTTGATTTTATATATGTCAACATCCTTTGATGGATTTTACGCTTATGTGAAATTGATTTATTATGATACAAAACTTCTATGTTTTATTGAAGGTTTTGTGGTATGTTTTACTGTGGATGTTCTATTTTTATACCATTCATGGTTTATGGTGAAAGTATTGACATTTCGTATGCTAGTTTTAATACGAATGTTTATTTTATGTTTAAACCTTTTCATATGGGAATTCATTGGACTTAATATGTGACAGGTGGAGCCCTCTATAGCTCCTCGATGCATCGGTAGGTCTCATGAGACAAACTAGTGTCTTGGCACAAGGCCTTGACAAAATCTTATTTGTAGTCTTGGCACGAGGCCTTGGCTATGTGGTTATGATAGTCTGGAATTATGTATTCCATCATTATGAAAGTGGTTATTGATATTTCATGTGATTATTTGATTAGTAGAATATCCATGTGAATAAGTAAATGGCATTATTTAATTTTACTTTTTCCATACTATGTTGAATTTCACGTTTAAAAGGCTTTTGTTTTAGTTATACATTGCCTTAAATGTTTATTCTTATTTATGAAAGTTTCCGCTATATTGTTTATCCTTACTGAGCATTTGAGCTCACCCCTTTTCTATGTTATATTTTTCCCAGGATGTGAAGAAGTAAGTTATGAATGACCTGCAGGGATAGAATGTGGGGATATGAATGTGGAATATGGAGACTATTTTGTTGTAGTAGTTTTCCACTTTTTCATGTAATGTAAAACTTTATGAATATATCTAGTTTTTCCAAGGAAACTAAACCAATCGGTCTTTCGAGATTTGATCTTTCTTGTGATCATGCAAATGTAATGTAATAATGCACCGACTCTGGGTAACTAGGGTCAGGGAGTTACAGTTGGTATCAGAGGAAGTTAAGTACAAACCTTGAAACCTAAATTTAGATAAACTCTGATTAGAGAAGATAGACTTAAGATGGACTTTGAGGATTAGTATAGAAGAACTTCCTAGAATTTTGGTATTGTAGAGATTTTGTGAGTTTTTTTAGCAATACATCCCTGTCTGGATACAAGCAGGTAGATGCGGCTCTGGCACAGATGTACCTAGGGGTAAAACCCGAAAACACCGCTTTGAGCTAGACTCGAATGGGAACTGGTGCACGACAATGGGCCTTGCTGCACTATTGGTTACGACACTCCCGGGGGATATGCTTAGGATAACTCTCATTTTCTTTACAAATCATTATGAAGGGTTTATGAGTATATACTTCCTCAAATAAAACATTTTTATGATTATAGATTATATCCATAAATAGTTCAATTTATGTTAAGTGTTTTATAAGTATGGGATTATGTATTTTGATTCATAAACTGATCTAGTTTATGCCATTGTTTAGAAATGGAACCTAGTGGAAGAAATGGAAACCAAATCAATGCACGCACTCCATGTAGGGATTACCCTCCTGCTCAAGATAATTATAGTGAAGCTGGTGATGCAACTGGTGCCGATCAGCTAATCACCATACTGGGAAAACTCACTCAGGTTATGAATAATAACCTTACCCATATGGAGCACCCTGATCCGCAGCGTGGAGGATCAATGTTAGATCGCTTCATGAGGCAACAACCACAAACGTTCAATGGGAGTACAAATCCCTTAGTAGCTGAGCAATGGATATTTCCATAGAGAAAATATTTCAGGCTTTGGGAAGTAGTGAAAGGGAAAAAGTTATCATGGCAGTTTACCGACTCACTGGAGATGCTGATCAATGGTGGTCATTGATTCAAAACATGAAGGAAGATGATGAATTATATCAAATATGGAATGGAGAGAGTTCAAAGATCAGTTTTTATAAAAATACTTTCCCTGCGACCATCGAGAAGATATGGAAAGGAAATTTCTGAGTCTGAGACAAAAGGAGGATGAGAATGTCAGAAAGTATGAGGCTAACTTTTCAAGGTTAGCAAGGTATGCTGGATATTATATACGTAACCCAAGAAGTAAGATTTATTGTTTCATTGATGGGTTAAAACCATTTCTCTATCGAGCATTAGTCTCACAATCCTTCTCGTCGTACGAAGACATTGTCTCATATGCTATCAAGACCGAAAAATAATTCTCTAAGTCTTATGACTTTAAAGAAAAGCAAGAGAAGAAGAGACCTGCTGATCAAGCTGGGAAAAGAAATAAGGAGAAGAAGGGAAAGGTTGAATATCCATCCTATGGTAAATGTGGGAAGAAACACCCCGGTACTTGCTTGAAGGGAATGGGAGTCTGTTACAAGTGTGGTGAAAAAGGCCACCAAGCTCGTGATTGAAAGGGGAATAAGGAAGCTACCAATGTTCAGTGCTACAATTGTAGGGAGATGCGGCATTATGCAAATGAATGTCCTAAGCGTCAGGAGAACAAACCTCAGAAAAGGCCAAGGGATCAAGGCCAATCTTATGCTATCACTACTGCTGAGGTAGAAGCTCCGAAAGACGTGGTGGCAGGTAATTTAATGGTTTCCTCAAGTTTAGAAAATACATTATTTGATTCTTGATCATCACATTGTTTCATATCTTCCCAGTTTGCTAAGAAAATTATATATTTCCAATTTGATTTAACAAGGGAGTTGTCAGTTAAAACTCCTAAGGGAAGTATCATTGCAACAAAGTTTTGTTAATCAGTCCCCATTAGAGCACATAAATTTTCTTTATCTGATGATCTCATCGTCATACCTATGATTGAGTTTGATATAATCCTCGGTATGGACTGACTTTCGGAATATGATACGAAGACTTATTGTAAGAATAAAGAGGGTACGATTCTTGATGATAATGATAAGTAACACCTTATCTTTAGAGCGTAATCTTCACCACCTAATTCTTATATAGATCCACCCCCAGTAGCTCAACTAAATTCAACTATTGGCGAGGAATAGAATGAAATGACTGTGGGTGAGGAAAGGAATGTTCAAATAGAGTATGTACCTGTTGTGAAAGAATTTGTAGATGTATTTTCGGAAGATTTACCTAGACATCCTCCAGAACGAGAAGTTGAGTTTTCCATTGATTTAATTCCTGGATCAAAGCCTATATCAAAGACCCCTTATAGAATGGCCACTGTAGAATTAGTTGAACTAATTGTACAACTATAGGAATTGAGTAATAAGGGATTTATTCGCCCTAGTGTTTCTCCATGGGGAGCCCCTGTTCTTTTTGTTAAAAAGAAAGACGGATCTATGAGGTTATGTATCGACTACAGGGAGATCAATTCTATAAGAATAAAAAACAAGTATCCCCTACCTTGTATTGATGATTTATTTGACCAACTTCATGGAGCTCAATACTTTTCAAAGATTGACCTTTGATCTGGATACCATCAGTTGTGTGTGAAGAAGGAAGACATTCCGAATACAGCATTTCGAACCAGGTATAGGCATTACGAGTTTACTGTAATGCCTTTTGGATTGACAAATGCACCCTCTGTATTCATGGATCTGATGAATAGATTTTTCAAGGAGTATCTCGATGAATTTGTGGTGGTATTTATTGATGACATTTTGGTATAATCCAAAAGTTACGAAGATCATAAAAATCACTTGCTCATTATCTTGAATACTCTGAGAAGGCATGAATTATATGGGATGTTTAGCAAGTGTGAATTCTGGCTTCAGGAGATTTCTTTTCTTGTCTATATTGCCTCTAAAGATGGAATCTCTGTTGATCCTTCTAAGACCAAGGCAATCCAATAATTTCCAGCACCTACGAGTATAACTGAGGTACGTAGTTTTATTGGTTTAGCAAGTTATTATCGACGTTTTGTCCAAAATTTTTCCCGATTGTCTAACCCATTAATGAAGCTCACATGTAAAGGGGTTAAATTTGTTTGGACAAAAGAGTGTGAAGAATGTTTCGAAGAACTGAAGAGAAGATTAGTCAATGCTCCTATATTGACTCTACCATTGGGGAATGATGGGTTCGTTATTTATAGTGATGCATCGAAGAAAGGACGTGGTTGTGTCCTTATGCATAATGATAGGGTTATTGCCTATGCATCACGACAATTGAAAATTCATGAACAAAACTATCCTACTCATGATTTCGAGTTAGCAGCTGTGATCTTTGCTTTAAAGATATGGAGGCACTACCTCTATGGTGAAAAATGTGAGATTTATACTGATCACAAGAGTTTGAAGTATATTTTCTCACAAAAAGAACTCAACATGAGGCAAAGGAGATGGCTTGAATCACTCAAGGATTGTGATAGCACAATACACTACCACTCGGGGAAGGAAAATATGGTGGAAGATGCTTTGAGCAGAAAAGACCATGGAGTTTTGAACAATATGAGAATTGAGAGGGATCCAATTTTCATGGATCTAGTGAAGATGGACATGGGAATAACCAGGGAAGGCGAAACATCAATTCTTTTTCAAATGGATGCCAAACCATATTTACTAGAAAGGATTAAGAGTTCTCAGACCGATGATGAAGAATTTAAAAAGAAGATTAAAGCTGTGAATGATGGGAGATTGAGAGACTTTGTGTATGAAGATGGAATTTTGAAATTCGAGAAGAGACTTTGTGTTCCCGATTTACCTGATCTAAAAAGGGAATTGTTGGATGATGCTTCTAGTTCCAATTTCTCTATACATCCTAGGAGCACCGAAATGTATAGAGATTTGAAGGAACATTTTTGGTGGGACAATATGAAGAGGGAGATTGCTGATTTTGTGTCAAGATGTATGGTTTTTCAACAAGTGAAAGCTGGAAGGCAACAACCTAGAGGAGTCATGCAACCTCTTCCCATACCAGAGTGGAAATGGGACAATATTACTATGGACTTTTTCATGGGACTACCAAAGACTCCTAGAAGGAATGATGCAATATGGGTTATTGTTGATCGTCTTACCAAGTCAGCACATTTTATTGCTATAAGAGAAGATCTACCACTGGAACGTCTAGAAAGACTATATATTAATGAAGTTGTGAGACTTCATGGAGTACCCCTATAGATTGTTTCTGGTTGTGATCCTCATTTTACTTCAAGATTCTAGAAGAGTCTTCAGAAATCACTAGATACTAAACTTCATTTGAGCACTGCCTACCACCCTCAGATAGATAGACAATCAGAACGGACTATTCAAACCTTAGAGGACATGTTGAGATATTTCTCACTTGACTTTCAAGGTATGTGGGATCAATATTTACCTCTGGTAGAATTTTCCTATAACAATAGATTCCATTCGAGTATTCAGATGGAACCATATGAAGCGTTATACGGAAAGAGATGTCGTACACCAACCTGTTGGGATGACATTGGTGAAAGAAAACTTGTAGGTCCAGAATTGGTGGAGGATATGATGGAAAAGTTGAGGGTAATCCAAAATTACATCAAAGCAGCTCAAAGTAGGCAGAAGAGCTATGCCGATAATCGAAGGAAGGATTTGGAATTTCAAGTCAGTGATCATGTTTTCTTGAAGGTATCTCCGTGGAAGGGAGTCATACGTTTTGGTAAGAAAGGAAAATTGAGTCCCAGGTACATCAGACCTTTCGAAATTCTATAACGAATTGGGGTTGTAGCTTACCGATTGGCAATACCTCCAGCTCTCTCCAAAGATCACGATGTGTTCCACATATCTCTGTTGAGGAAATACATGCCTGACCCAACGCATGTACTCACCTACGAGGAGTTAGAACTGGAACCTGATCTGTCTTATTGCGAAGAGCCTGTCAAGATTCTTGATACAAGAGAACAAGTGCTGAGAAACCAGACGACACATCTGGTAAAAGTTTTGTGGAGAAACCATAAGATGGAAGAGGCGACGTGGGAACCCGAGGAACTTATGATGAAGAACCACCCGAGTCTTTTCATGTGATAAGTATTCCAGAAATTTTGAGGATGAAATTATTTGATGGAGGGGAGAATTTAACACCCCAAGCTTCTACGGTACGCTTCTCTTTGAATAATGTGATAGCGTGTGTTGTACGCAACACCGAGTTCTAACACACCATAACCAATCAAACTAGCCGTTATGAATAGTAATACCTACTTTTTGAAATTTTATAAATTATATCTCTCAAAATAGACTTCATTTTTGGATTCAGAATATCGAAATTATCCTAGGGTGAAATTTTGGTACTTTTCGGATAACTTTCATATTTTGATGAATAGTGAAAATTACTAAATTTTTAATTAAAAACAACTTTTTTAATAAAAATAATTAATATTGATAAATTATGAATTTTAGAGGTTTTAAAGTATATTTATAATATATTTTTACCATTGAATACAATGTTGGTCATTGGACATAATTTTACAATTAAACAGGACTGAAACAAGTGTCAATCTTTTGATAGTTATTATCTCTTAAAAACACGTTTTTGTTTTAACAATAGGAATTAATTTTAAATTAATTTCTGCCACTTCTGTGTTTTGAATTTGGAAAAATTGATTCCATATTTGGAATCAGGATGTTCAAATTGTGTAAATAGGTAACTTTTATTTTTAGACATTTTAAATAATTACTGCGGTAAATATTTTATTTACCATGGTTAAGGGTAAATCCGGTAAATAAGGGTTAAAAAATTAATATTATAATAATAATAAATCACCCTAAAACGTATCCTAACCTTATTGGTGGATACATGTCCGACAATGGGCATCTTTGGGTCAATTTTGGGACCTCATGGAGCCACTTGTAGGTGATAGGGACACTTTATTTTAATTAAGTTAAAATGAATACAAAAATGACACAAGCATATATCTTTTAGAAAAACAATTTTTACATAGGGTTATATATGTTGTCTTTTCGACTATAAATATTCATTAGAAAGATAAAAAGATTTCCTACATGATGATATTTGATTTATAATTTTTAGATATTATATAATTTAATTTATTTATGACACAATGATGATGCAGTAATTACCATAATAGTGAGAATTTAAAATATTTGATATTATAAATACCCAAATAAATTTAATTTGAGACTTTTAGTGAATTAAAATAATTTTCTAGCATAATGTGACATATTAGGATTAATTAATTAACTTTTTTCGAAGTAATAATTCTGTTATGAGTTTCAAAAAAAATCAACTATTGAATAGTGTCAAAATTGACATAAAAGAGTTTTTAAAACAAGTATTATATTATTAATTGATATTAAATTCCAAAAAAATCTAAGGTTCAGCCAAGAGACTTATATCATTATAGTTGTATCATTAATGGACCACTTGTGGGTCTCTTGGATCTATATGGTAAGTTTATTAACCATATAATATTAAAATATAAAGAGACATTGTAAAAGTGAAACTAATTAACATAGAGTTAATACTTAAAGATAAAGTTAATATAAGTACCCAAACCTGTCTAAATTCTATTGGATGAATGTTTTTCGACTTATATCCACCTTAACCTTTGAATAATAAACATTGGAGCCATTATAAACCGAATATGAATTTATTATAAACTAATATTTCTAGATTTTCAAAAGGTGCCCCTCACCCCTCTTATAAAAGGGCACTCATCCTTCTCTTTTCTCCACACCTTCAAAGCCTTTTGGATCGCCCAAACTCTGCCCAAATACTCTCCCAAAATACCTCACTACAACCTATAGGCCTTATTTTGATCATAAAGCCAACCAATGGAGCCTTTTTGATCAAATCAAAAGGAAGAACCTGAAGAAGAGGTAATGATTTCACCACCCTTTTCCAAGTTCCTTTCTTCTTCCACTTCTTCTTCCTTTGTTGTTACCATTCTCAAATAATAACTCCAGTATAATATATATAATGTGATGTTATTATAAATATGGTACAACCATATTCAGTATTCTATCCACCATTTGAATAACATGTCACCATACGTGCGTACGTACGGATTACCGTCTCCATGTCGTGGTGTAATTGTTATTCAATATATTATTATTTTTATGAGTATAATAATGATGTTTAACTCATGAAAATAATAAATATAACATGATAATGATTCTGTATATATGATATAACATCCAATTATATATTATTTTAATATCAAAATAATGATATTATCGCTCGTGCGTACGTACGGACTACCGTCTCCGCGAACGCGATGAGATTCATTCTCCATCATATCCATTCAAGTATAATTATCATTTTATGATTTAAAAATGATTTTTAAGGACTTGATATCATTCTAGATATGAATAATATACAACCTATCCATTAAAAACATGGCTTATGTAACAAAACATATAAAAGAAAATGAGTAAGTTAACACCCGAAACGATGATAATACTAAGATATTATTAACAAAACAATGTTAAAAGATCATATATGATATCATATGAATGTATATGATTCTTGTATAATTTAATAACAATTATTTCACTATTATATAGGAGGTTAACCTACCCCATCCATGGAAAAGTATAAGGTAAGGGTTATTTCACAATCTCTTCATTATCTGAGGTTGTTTATACGTAATAATCTACTGGGATCTCTTTATCATCCACATCCATGTTTCTTAAAAATGTATTTCAAAACATTTTTACTATTTACCAGAATATGGGTTAAAGTCATTTATACCCTTGTTTGACTTTTTATAAGAGGTTTATAATGTAATCTTTCTGTCGTTTTCCAAACAAGGTGCTTTTTAACCTTTTCGACAAAATTAAGGTAAGAAAGTTTTTTTAACTTATATGGCGGGTGCGGTTATTTTCCACCATTATAAAATCGTCAAAGCTTCCCTTACAAGATTATAAGAATATTTTCAAAGAAAATTTTTTATTTTATATGGCTCTTAAATTATTTCAAAATAAAAATAGATATTTCTCTAAAAAGAGTTTTGATTTCATCTATGTCAACATCCTTTGATGGATTTTATGCTTATGTGAAATTTATTTATTATGATACAAAACTTCTATGTTGTATTGAAGGTTTTTTGGTATGTTTGACTGTGGATGTGCTATTTTTATACCATTCATGGTTTATGGTGAAAGTATTGACATTTCGTATGCTAGTTTTAATACTAATGTTTATTTTATGTTTAAACCTTTTCATATGGGAATGCATTGGACTTAATATGTGACGGGTGGAGCCCGCTATAGCTCCTCGATGCATCGGTAGGTCTCATGAGACAAACTGGTGTCTTGGAACAAGGGCTTGAAAAAATATTATTTGTAGTCTTGGCACGAGGCATTGGCAATGTGGTTATGATAGTCTGGCATTATGCATTCCATCATTATGAAAGTGGTTATTGATATTGCATGTGATTATTCGATTATTAGAATATCCATGTGAATAAGTAAATGGAATTATTTCATTTTACTTTTGCCATACTATGTTTATGTTCAAGTTTAAAAGGCTTTTGTTTTAGTTATACATTGCCTTAAATGTTTAATCTTATTTATGAATGTTTCTGCTATATTGTTATCCTTACTGGGCATTTGAGCTCACCCCTTTTCTATGTTTTATTTTTCCCAGGATGTGAAGAAGTAAGTTATGAATGACCTGCAGGGATAGTATGTGGGGATATGAGTGTGGAATATAGAGACTATGTTGTTGTAGTAGTTTTTCACTTTGTCATGTAATGTAAAACTTTATGAATATATCTAGTGTTTCCAAGGCTACTAAACCAATCGGTCTTTTGAGATTTGATCTTTCTTGTGATCATGCCAATGTAAAGTAATAATGCACCGACTCTAGGTAACTGGGGTTGGGGCGTTACAAGTAGACCCGCTAAAAGAAGGTGGACGCTGCCTCATGAAGTATTCAACAGAATGTTGCTCCTTCCTTTACTCTTTTGGAAGTCCTGCATGATTCATAGCTTGAGAAAGTTGTGTGAGAATGGCTACAAGATTTTTCATTCCAGCTCCCATAATGTTTGGTTGCTCCGGGGGACAATCATTGCATTGACCTTCGCATTCCGCATTAACATGGTTCCTTCGAGTCCCAACCATTGACTAAAACCAAGAAGAATAGTTTGAGCAACACTATTTATAATAGGAAAACCACATAATCAAGAATAAAATTTCACACTTAAGGTCTTATCCTAGGTTATTCATGGTCATTTATAAAACACTAAGAGTGTGTTCTATGCTTAGAATTATCCTTAGGGTTCTTACTAAGGCTTTCACATCCTAGTTTCCAAAGGTTGACTATACCTTTCCTCTGATACCAACTATAACGACCCATACTTTACATACATTTTTATTCCTTCAAAATTGAAGCACACTTATTACAATATATAACAAAACCATGAAAGGACCGTATAGGTATAGTGTCTTTAGAAACTAGAAAGCATAAACACCTGGATCATAAAGCATCTACTTTGCCTCTCATTTATTTCATCATATCTAGAGTCCCTTTTTGGCATATTCTACTTAATAACCTTCTTCATGACCTGGGGAAATAAAACATACAAAAGGGTGAGCTAAAATGTTCAGTAAGGGTAAACAAAAGAAATATCAATCACATTATATACATAAGCACATAACTTTTGGAAATCTTACCCTGCAAAAGAGATCATAATTTCATAACATGGGATAAATCATAGTAGTGAAATGTAATACCAATAAACATAACATAAAACATGAAACTTTGTGGAATAAGAACATAATCATTGAGAATCATTTCTTTTCAGTCAAGACTCATTTCCAAGTCTATCTTAGTGGACAAAGTCCACTTCTGAACTGAGTTCACTCCTCGTTTCAGTCCTGTTTCACTGAACCGGTTTAACCTGTCGTTCCAGCCATTTCTATCTCATGAGATATAAAATCTTTACCCAATGAATTGGAGGGAGATATAGGTCCAACCCATATCAAAATGATACCACTCTTATGTGTGCCACAAACTCATAAATCATACATCATTGCATAACCTATGTAATAAAAAAAATGGGATTCTTAAACATCATGACATCATCAAACAATTCATATAAGATAAAGGAATTCATAAAAATATTTCCATAACAAAATAATCAAATCAATTTAATAATAGGGATATAAATAGAACCATTTATTATCTTATATGGAAAATAATTTTGATAAAACACTTGAACTCCATTCTTGAGGAAAATATACTTTCTGCTTCAAAAACACTTTTCCTTTCTTAACATGTCTTATTGTTCTAAACTAAAAGAAGTTGATTAAAAATAAACTTGAAAACTTGTAAAGGAAGCTTCTTGGAAATAATTTTTTAGAAATCCATTCATTCCGTATAAGTTAAAAATAACATTCTTCTCGTATTTTTGTCGGAAGAGTCAAAAAGTACCTCGTACGAAAAAACGACAAAAGATTCCTTTCATATCTTTTACTAAAAACTCACCGAAGGGTAAAATTGGATTTAAACAATTTTAGGTGGATGGAAATAATATTACATATTGAGGAAACATGGATGTGGATGATAAAATACACCCCAGTAAATACCGAAGTATAAACAATCTCAGATAAAAACGAGATTGTGATATTTCCCTTACCTTAGGTCCGATTTGCTTCGTAAGTGTCTGATCCTCCTGTATAATGATTTAAATAATGTTATTGAATTATTCCAGAATCCTAATTATTTTTATGATATCATATATGGTCATATTCTTATCTTCTTATTAGTAATATTTCATTACAACTTGTTATTCGGGTGTTTATTACTTTTTGTTCTTATGCATGTTTTCTCGAATAAATTCTTATTCTTCTCTTTAGGGTATAGATACCTCATTTCCAAAATGTTATTAGTGTAATATATATCATATTAATTCATTCAATTCATTTATATAATCATTATGAAATGAAGATCACGTAGAACGAGTCGCATCACATCGTGGAGACGATGTTCCGTAAGTACGCACGAGCGATGATATCGCTCCCATGATCATGAATTGTATTATAGTGTATGTATACTATTTCATAATCAATATCACTTTAAAATAATCATATATATTCATTATTTACACCATTATACCCATCCAAGTAAGGTGGTGGTGGAAAATAGATTACACCGCGGCGTGGAGACAGTATTCCGTACGTACGCACGCGCGGTGATTTCATTTTCCGTAGGATGGATAGATGGTGAAATAGGGTTGTTTCATACTTATAATAACATATCATTATATTAGTGATACTGATGTTATTACTTCACAATGAAACAACTAAAGAATAAGAAGTGGAAGAGGAAATAAAGATGAAAGAATCGGTAACGGACATTACCTCTTCTTTGAAGTGCTTCTTTGAGACCTCCTTTTAGGGAACTAAAATTGGTTTTTGAAGAAGACCAGGACCTCTAGGATGTCTCTAGGGAAGTTTAGGGGAGAAAGTGTCAGGGGTTGGCCGAGCGTGAAGGCTCAAAGTGGTGTGAGGAAGAGAGGGAGGAGGTTCCCTTTTATAAGGGAGGGGAGGGGCACCTTTGGAATAACTAAACATATTATTTTATTATAAAGCCAAATTCGGTTTTAAATAGCTCCTAATTAATTTATTTCTAAGATAAGGTGGGGATGGGTCTAAATAATCTCATACAATAGAATTTATACAATTTTAGGTTCCTATTGTTACCTTATCATTTAGATTTAACATTAAGTTAAATAATTTTACTTTTACCGTGTCTTCTTGTGTTATTACACTATAAGGTTAATAAACATACTATAACAATCCAAAATAACCCCAAGTTGTTTATTATTAATATATATAACCTTATCTAAGTCATTTGGCCGAACCATAGATTTTTAGGAATAAAATAACAATTAATAATATAATATTTGTTTTAAAAACTATTTTATGTCAATTTTGACACTATTTAGTAATTGATTTTTTTAAAACTCATAACAGAATGATTAGTTCGAAAAAAGTTAATTAAATCAATAATAACATGTCATATTAACCTATAAAATTATTTTAATTCATAAAAAGTCTCAAATTACATTTATTTGGGCATTTATAACATCAATTATGTCAATATTTCATTAATAAGATAATTACTGCATCATCTTTGTGTCATACAAAAATTAAATTATTTAATGTCTAAAAATTACAAATAAAATACCATTATGTAGGATATCTTATTATCTTTCTAAGGAATATTTATAGTCTAATTTATCTTATATATACCCTCATATTAAAAATTATTTACTTATTAAACTTTGATTTTAACTATTTTAACCCTTCTTTAAATAAATTAATAATAAATGTCATAATCTAATCCAAGTGGGCCTAAATGGTCATATTTTATTCCTAATTTTTTTTTTGGTCTAATTAAACTTATCCAATCGAATTAGGACATGTGTTAGGGTAATAATAATATCAGTTTTACCTTTAATTACCCTATTTACTTTTAATCGTGGTAAATAAAAGTAAAAAGTTACTATTCACCAAAAATTATTTTCATCACATTGAACCACATTTTACTTACTGACATCAACCGTGTCTCTCGGATTTTTGAAATTCCACTCACTGAAGCGGTAAAATTAAGTTTTTTGAAAAATTCAGTTTTTTAACTACCACTTAGTGGTTTCACTATTCATCAAAAATTGAAAGTTTTCAGAAAAATACCAAATTTTCACCCTAGGATAATTTCGATATTCTGAATCCAAAAATGAAGTCCATTTTTAAAAATAAAATTTATAAATTTCAAAAAGTGGTTATTACTATTCATAACTGCTAGTTTTAATAATATTTTATTAGCATATCATTGTTTAGTGAAAATCTGTATTGCGTACGACGCAAGCTATCGAGGAAGGTCGAGATTTCGTTTAAAGAAAGCCAAGAAAGTGTTGTGTGTAGAAAAAGATTCCTTTGATGATTTATATAACTTAAAAGTCTCGGGTGTTACACTAAATACATCTAATTGAATTAATGTGATATGGGTAGTGGTTAATTGACACATGAAGAATTCTAACTTTTTCTATATTCAGGATAATTTATTTCTTGTAAAAATTGTTAATCTCTACATAATGGAAGTGGTAAGGTAGCATGGGGAACCAATTTCGATCATCTATTATCATGATCCAAGGTTCACATAATATTATTGAGAGGTCTTCAACATTATTTGAATAATTAATTTAATCTCAATATGACTGATCACCGCAAAACTGATGTCAAATCAGAAAGGACCATTCAGACACTATGGGACATTATTAGGGCCTTCTTAATGTAATTTAAAGAGGGATTGGTTCAAAATCTCCCATGAGTTTAGTTCTCATAGAAAAATATATTCTACTCTAGTATTAAAATGGTTTCACATAAATATCTATATGGGAAGTGATGTAGAACTCTTACTTGTTGGGATGGTTCTAGTTAATGAAAGATACGTGAACCTAATCACTTGTAATAGATTATATCGAAGGCTCAGTCCATCTGATAAGCTAAAAATTATTCTTAGAGTTGGATGTAGAGATATAATATCATTCATCGAAGGAACATTTTTTTTAGGTTGGAGAACATTTTTTACTTAAAATATCACCATGGACAAGATTCATGCAGTTTGGAAGGAAATGGAAGCTTATCCTTTTGAATTTTGACCCCTTATAGATCCTTAATCACATAGATGAATTGGAATATTAGCTATAACTTCCAAAAAACATGGATTAAATTCCTAATGTGTTCCGCATATCTCTTCTATGGAATTTTATATGTGATACCTCACATTATTGAATCTATAGGTGGTACAACTGAAGCATGAACTATCTTATAATGATATGACAATGAAGATATTAGACCATAGAGAAACATTTCTATGCAATATGACAACTAATAATGTCAAGTTTCTATAGTAAAATAATAAATTTAAATAGGTTATATGGGAACTATATGAAATTATGAAACATAAGTACCCTCATCTATTCTCAAATGAGCCTATGATTTGAAATTTTGGTTATGAAATATCTAAAGGGGGGAAGAATTTAAGGACCAAGACTTTAAAAATGATGATTTTCCCTAAATAAATTTTTGTTATATTATATATGATTATAAACATACAAAAAAATAGAGAACATAACAAATTATTATTTCATTAACAGATATTTATATATTAGTTAGTAACTAAACCCATAATATATATATATATATTATAGTGGGAACAAATATTATGAAAAAAGAAGTATAATGGGAAAACATAGATCATTCCAAGATGCTAAAATTACCACCCTAAGGAACAAAAATATAAAAATGAGACAAAATATTAGAAAAATTGTCAACATCTCAAAAATTGAAAATGTAAATCCATGGGAGGAATATTAGTGAATAATTTATAAAAGAATAAATAAGTATTTATATGAGGTAATATTTTTGTTGTAATGGTAATCTAATTTTTGGATTAGTAATGTGACCGTTGGAATAATAAAATGATCACTGCAATACTAATTTGACCTAAAAATAATATTTATAATATTTATAATTAGTAATTTAGTGAAATAAAAATATTAAAACACAATAAAATAAATAACAAGTTTAAATTACTCAAATAAATTATACACACTTTTTAATGAATTGTATTTTAATGAATTCTATAAAAGTCATAATTTTATTTAATAAATATAATTAGATATGATATAAAACTGTTTTTATATAATTAATTAAATTTTTATAATTACTACATCTCTATTTCCTATGAGTTAATTTATAATAATTTTATAAGAAACTACTATTTTTTACTTGAATAATAAAGAAATATTTTTCAAATACAACATGTTTTATGGCATTGTGATTATGTAATAATGAATTATTAAATTTTAATCTATTTTTATTGAGAAAAATGCATTTAATATGATAAATTGGTCATTTTAAAACAATAAAATAGTTTTTAAACCTGAAAATTATTTGCCAAATCCAAAAAGTCTAAAGTATCCCTTTAAATATACAATTTTTTTCATTTTTCTGTTTTCTTTTGATACAAACAATAATTTCAAATTATAAATTGATTGAATTTAATAATATAATGTTATTTTATTCAAATTTATTTTATATTGTAAAAAATATTACTGTTAAAATGTTCATCTTGGATATAATTATTTATTGAATATTTTACACTTAAAATTACCTACTCCCCAAGTTTAAATAACCCCTCACTCCTACCATGGAAAACCACTTATCTTCCACGTAAAAAAGATAATTATATTTCCAAATACCCTCACTTAAGACCATTAAGATCCTTAAGTATGTTTTGGATCCATTAAAATTAAATCACTCAAGAAGTTTAGTGTCGTAGAAAAGAATCAACACTGAGAAGAGGATATGTTTTCATCCACTTCTCTTCTAATTTTCCTCTTCTATTAATATTTTTATTGATTCATTTCAAATAAAAATATTATAATATTAATTGAGTAGTATGTGAACATTATATTAATTATTTTATCCTATAATAATGATTATATTAACAACATATTTATACATCATACTAATCTTTCTTCTTCTTTTGACATTTTCCCTTTAATGTAATGTTAACCACCAACAAGTATATTTACAATTATTTTCTAATCTCCAAAAATATAGATAGTTATAATAAATTTATTATAATTTATAAATTAATAAATAAAATTATTTATAATATTTTTGGTTTAATAATAATAATTTATATATATTTTTAAATCAAGATAAATAAATTGAAACATGATTTGACATTTTAAGTAAAATATGATACCAAAATATTTCATGTTTAATAAGGGGAATTAATCAATATAATACATTGATTATAATTGTTCAAGTGTGAAATAGTTAATATAATTTAAATATGTTTCCATGTTTTAATAAACATATTATTACTATTTATGAGGCAAAAAACTGATGAAATAATACAGGATTTAGGGTAAGGGTATTCTAGAACACAATTACTTCTTTTTGGGTTCTCCTCTCTTACCCATTATTATCAGCATTTATCTTCCATTATTTTCCTTAAATTTAATTTTCAAAATTCTTCACATTTTATTTCTATGTATATAAATGTATTTACCCTATCTAAAGGACTTTTAAGCCAATTATATTTATTTTTTCAAAAGTAATTTATATTTGAAAACATCTATTTGAATCTTATTATTATTTTTCTTATTTAAATAAAAATGATCTTTTACACCAAAATATGACCTAACATATTAATTTGGTAACCCAAAAGGTTATTACTTAAAGTATTATTTATGACACCCTTTAAGACCCCACTCGTTTCTATGGGTTTATTTCATAACTATGATTATTATACGTTTATGATAATTTTATGATGTGATGGGTGGGGGAAAAAATTATATATCCCTCCAATGCATTTGGCTAATGAGATATTTCTCATGGGATTATTTTTATTATGCATGATCATGATGATATATTTTTCAAAATTATTATTTTATAATTTATTTTCATTTTCCATGATTGCACATGATACTAACTTTGTTTACAACTATTCATGGTATTTGACAACTATGTTATGATGATTCATTATTATGTATACTCTACATTCAAGTAATTTATAAAATTATTCGCTCATGATAATGAATATGATCCTATGATTATGATATCATTATGTCTCTTATTCTAACCAAGGTACTATTTATTCATGTCCCTTATTCCTCCCTTGATATTCCTCCCCTTTTTGGCATTTTAGCTCACCCATTTCTTTGATGTATATCCTCAAGTGACAACATTAACTAAGGAAAAATGAGATATTTCACAAGGATAATGATGAAGTATTTATGTAATGTTTAATTTTTTTTACAATTGATGTATAGGCCTAATTTTCCCATGATGCTAAGACTTTTGATCCTCGAATGTATTACTATTATAGTGTTTATCATAAAAATGTTCTAATAGATACATTAGAAAAGTTAGGTCACTATATGTTTCCTACAAAAGTGATCCCTTATATACCTATACATATTTGTGCTACCAGTTTGTATAAAATAATTATATCTTTGAGCTTTACATAGTAATTATCTCATCATCTTGAGTACTAATAGAACACGTAGTCTCTTTAAAAACATCAACACGCCATCATCATAGATGAAGTAAATCAATATCCCATATTTCATTTCATTAATCTTATTTTGTAAACCCTTATCGCATTATTTATACTTATTTTTCTCTTCAATTAATATTTTTTGGAATTACATGGACAAGGAATGATGTTTCCACTTTCATAATAATTTCCCAATCCAAATTTATTGAATCCATAAATATTAGATCCTTATTCATCATAACAATAGACGATTTTTCCAGTTTCATAATTATTTCCCAATCCAACTTTATTAAATCCATTAATATTTGATCCTTATCCAACATAATCATATATTAGACTCCATGATTATTCTGACTCAAGATATCTACCAAAATTTGTTCCTTATTAGGATTTTATTGAATTGTATTCTCATAGTGCTTGAGTACATCTATCCATATCCTTTGTCTCATGTTGAGATCATTCATGGTAAATACATAAATCAAAATTTTTGACTTTTATTTATATCTTATATTTACCTATAAATATATAATCTACATAATTTCAATGTTAATATTTTGGTTTCTAACTCAAGATTAGGAGTTCGATTATTTTATTCTTAATAATTTAATTTTATTATTGAATAAGAAATAACTATATACTTTTTATAAGGAAACACCTAATTATTTTTTAGATGTATCATTGTATATAATGAATTCATCCTCTCCTGATAGTATTGTTAATAATAGTTTATTGGTGAATAATGGTGTATTGATCAATCCCTCCTTTAGTTCCTCAAACAAGTATTGAAATTACTTTGGGAATTTGAATTTTCCCTCTTTATGTTTCAAATTGGTTAACAGATTATCTAACAGGGAAAAATATGTATCTTAGTTATATTCATTATGGTGATCCATTCATTAACCAAATTTATATTTTTTGGTTCAACCAATATTCAATCGTTTGAGACAATAATGCCCTGAAATGAATCTTTTTGTATCCAAAATTCAAACATACTAAATTCACTATATATCTATTTCTTCATTAGAGTGTCTGGATGATTCAAAAATGGTCTTCATTCTCTTCATAACACATATAGTATATCAAGATATAATAAATATATAAATCTATCAGGTTAACCCATGAATACTCTATTTTTCTAATCAATAAACACAAAATGTTTATTTTTTATCCCAAGTGGAATTACATTGAACACATAATGCCCATAAGATGTGTGAAATGATTTATTTATAATATCATCCTCGATAACTTTTATTTTATGATAATTATATTCGAGATCAATATATATTAAGCATTGATACCCTTTATGTTGATAAAATAGATCCTTAATATGTGGAAAATGATAATTTTTCTTTATATTAATGGAATTGATTTCCAAATAGTTAATTCATAACCTCATGGACACATCCTTTTTCTTCAAAAATAAGATATATTCTCCCCAAGGTGAAACACTATAGTGTATGAATCTCTCATCACATAAATATTTTAATTTCTCTTTTAACTCCCCTAATTCCACCAATGGAATTATTTTTCGAGTATTAGATATAATATTTTCATTAGCAATAAGATCAGTAGAAAATTCCACATCATTTTTATGTGGATATCCAAGTAATTTATTAGGTAATGCATCAATATAATCATCCATAATAAATAAATCATCCATTATATTGATATCCCTTTAATTTATTGTATCATCCACTCTAAAAATTTCATTAAGATGATCCAATATTGGTGGTTTTGAACAGGACTAAAATAATGAATTGTCTCCACTAAAAATAAAGATATTATTCAAGCCTTTGAGATTTTAATATCTTACTCAATATAATAAACACTTTCATTATATTTCAAGATCCAATCCACCCCAATGATTATGTTAAAGGAAACCATTGTTATAACAACCATGTTTGTTGTTAGGGAATCTAAAATTTAGATAAATATTCAAAAAATAATATTCTTTCATTTATATAATATTTTAAATATTACTTTTAACTAAAAACTCTTTCTTTAGCGCATCATAGGATGATTTAATGTTATTAATAATCATGTGTAATATAAGAGAGTGCATATATCTAAATTCCAATAATATATAATATAAATTTTATTTTATGAATATATTACCTTTTGTAATATCATTTGGAACCATTTATTATATTGTTTTTATATCTTAGGCTAAAAATTACTCCCTTGGACTCTTCAAGGGTCATCTCCCTTGATTCTTGGGGTATTTATTTGAATAGTATCCTATCTCCTTGAAATTGAAGCACTGAATATTCATGGATTCTTTCTTTCCCTTACACTTAATAGCTTGAAGTCCCTTATCATAACAGTTGTAATATACTCTTATTACCTTTATGAAGTCCCTAGGGTGTTTCTTCCCTAAGTTATTTTGTATAGGATATTTTACCATCACCTTATTATCCTTTTCTATATTCTTTTCAATATAAAGTTTAGTCACCTTATTCTTCTCAAGATTCCATTTGGAAGTAAAACAATTATAGAAATATTTATTATTCTTTAGGGATCTATTCATTATCTCTGCAAAAGATGAAATTTCTTGATAGACTAAATCCCTGTGATGATTTGGATTCAACCCAACAAGGAAGTTATGGATCTTTCTCTTGATATTGCATACATAGTTTGAAACATGTCTCACTAACCTATAAATTTAGCCTTATATTCAAAAAAATAACTCTAAATTTATCTTAAATTTATTAATTTACATTCTATATTATCTCATTTCACTTAACTAAAGTACATTTCAAATAATATCCCCTCAAATACTTCCATTCCATATTCGTAGTATCCTCTACCTTCTTAGTTTCTTGAATCTAGGACAACCATTGGTCAACATTTCCATTCAGATGATATACAACAATTATAACCTTATTCCTTTCATGGAATCAAAAAGTAATAAATTACTTATCTGGGCAGATGGTCCATTTCTTATATAGTATAAAATTCATAGATCTATTTAAGGATGGAGGTTGTTAGCTCATGAAGTTTTCCAACATTATTATGCTACGATGTGGAGAAATATGTTGTTACTTACGATAAAGGATAATAGTCATAACATGAGTTAAAACCCTTAATATATTCATAATATTATGAACTCTAACACCATATTCATTTAATTTCCTAGGATATAAAACTTGTACTCTATTTATAGGTGTGGATATAGTTTTGGTTCCTTCCATTAGGTTTGATTTGTAGACAATAGTATACACATAATTAGTTCTTGAATACAACTAAGAATTATAAATAATATTATATAATTCCTATATATTTATTAAAAATTCATTTCACGTAATACAAAACTATTTCTATAATCATTAATATTTTACCTTAGGGTTATGTTCTCTAGATATTTTCATCTAAATATTATTACTAAGGGTGTTACTAAAATGTAATTAATACCAACTATAACACCCTAACAACAGCGACCTAGAGTCATTTATTAATTTATTACACTATTAATATATATATATATATATATTAACAACCCATGAAATTATATGTTAAATAATTATAAATATTTATGAACATGAATTAGAAATTTATATTAGTTATAAAAATAAAATGTAATTTTTAATCAAAAAGGAAATTGTTTTAATTAAACACTTATTTATTGGGTTTTTCAAAAATAATAATATATAAATTTTAGAATTTTAATTTTATAAAATTAATATAATTTCGGAAATCATTATATCAAAATTTAATTTTCATGAAATTTTTGTATTTTTCAAAAAATATTGATTTTTCAATTAATATAGAAAATATTCAGTTTATAAAAAAGTCTTTCCTTTCTAAAAAGTTAAGTAATTTTAGAGTCCCAATATTTTTTGAATTTTTCTTAATGTTAAATAATTATTATTTAGTTATATTTAATTTACTTTAATAATTTCTAATCAAGTTAATATTCGTATTTAGTATATGGTTATTTTGGTTTTGCAAAAGTGTTTTTCTATATGCTGTTATAAAATTCATAATGTTTCAATTTATAAATTAATTCATGTAATACCTAATGGAGATTTTTTTAAATGAAATTTATAACATATATATTATTATATATTAACTTATTTTCACACAATGATTATTTTTAATAATATATTTAATATAGATTCATATTTTTAAAAAAATTACCCTTCTTAAAAACTCGTTGTCTCGCCGTGTCTGCATGATTAATATTAAATTAAAATTTTCCAATTATAAGAATTGAATAAGAAAAAATGGATTAAATATTTTTAATAATCATAAATTATAATTTCAAATATGTTAAACTAAATTTTTACAAAATTTATTAGTGCAAACAATTAAAATTAATTATAGCGATTAAGGTAAAAACGAGTATACATAGTTGTTAAACATTAAACTTAAGAGAACAAATGCCCCAAAAAAATGGAAAAAGTCAATTTAGTGGATATATTTATACCTTTTACCTTATTTTAATGAGTTTGTTTCATTATTGGATCCACATTACATGAAAAAAATGTGGTTGGAATACACTCTTCAAAAATAACAAGAGTGCCACTCACTTCACTAATAAAAGGCCACCAAATCACCTCCTCTCATAACACCATCAAAAACAATAAGATCAGACAATAACTAAAAAAATAAATTCTCAAAATCTCTATTCTCATACTAGAATCAACAAATTGGGTAGAAATCTAACCATGGAAGGCCTTTGGTACAAACTGATGTTCATCAAGGATCATTTTTTGTTTTATTTCTTACAAAAACAGCAGAAATTATCCTTATAAAATACTTATATAATAAAAAAATTATAATCAATATACTCAAAAAAATTATATTAAGTTTTATACCGAAAACCATATACACTTCCATCAAATGGGTTATCAAATCATCATTTGTTTGTATGATGGTCTACCATCTTGTGAAATGATGTCGTTCATTTTTCCATTGCCACCTCTCAGGGTTGGGTATAGTGATGGATATAAGGTTAATATATTATATTTATAACATAATTATACCTATTTATT
Organism: Viscum album; assembly: GCA_963277665.1. Classification (NCBI taxonomy): domain Eukaryota; kingdom Viridiplantae; phylum Streptophyta; class Magnoliopsida; order Santalales; family Viscaceae; genus Viscum; species Viscum album. The sequence continues at coordinate 1,144,804,596 of OY728142.1, read as the reverse complement.
AAATATATCATATATATAACATTTTATAATTCTTTTCATATGTGATATGATAATGTCGCTTGTGTGTGTGATAGAATACCGCCTCTCGAAGCGATGTGATTCAGTTTTAACTAATGCATTACATGAAAGGTAATAAGTGTAAATATAATGAATATATGTGATATAAGTTAAATATTTATGATATTAACATAATAATTATTATTCTTAAAATACATTATAACATTTTTTTATTTTATCTTTTCACTCACTGAAAAAGTGATAACGTCATTCATGGATGTTTGGTCTACTGCCTCCTCAAAGCGATGTGATTCATTTTTTTCACCACCACATAATAATTATGATATATATAAGTATATCTAATTAAATAATATGTTATATATGATATAATTATCATTATTTAATGATAAAATTTTACTTTCCATATTTCCAAAATGATAATTGAAAATAGAATCGTTACCCAGGAGAATGTATAGCCCAACATCTCCATGATCGTAACATTAGTTCATTTCCAATACATTATTTAATGAGTGGTTTTAAAAGTATAATTCAGTATAAAAATGAAAATTCTTTCATTATTATTATTTGGGATATGTTTAAATAATGACCCTCTTTGATCATATTCAACCTACCAAAGTTTATTTTGACTCATCAGCCAAATATAGTGAAAACATATGATGTATAATTAACTGATTAAATAATTGTGTAAAAAATTGTTATAAATGAAATAAAATTAATAATAAAATTGAATAATATTCTCAAAAAAGTAAATAATTAAAAAAAGTTTATTATTTAGGAAGATAAATACAAATGTGACGAATCAAACTCAATATAAGGGACTTTCTCCCAATTTTTTTTCATTGAGACATATCTTGTGGTTATGAACCATAATTAATTTATAAGGTGTATATACAACCCCTTTGACACTTTATAACATTATGTTATGTATTATCATGTTATTTAATGTTTTTTTAATGTTATTATTTTCCAGGTCTTATGATTTTAATATTTCCAAAGCGACAATGGACTTCTCTTCTAAATTATTCTTCTTGTAATGTTTTTATTAAAACCCTATTTCTCATCCATTTTCATGTTTAAAAATTATTTTTTAATGTTTTATATGGAAATAAAATATTTATAAATTCCATTTTATTTCTTTTTTAATTTTATTTCAAATATTTTTAAGATGAATCTTTTTATAAGTTTTAAATTGAACAATTTGAAAAAAGGAAATGAAGAAACCTATTTTTAAATTATAAAGAGAATGAACATTAATTTCACAATTAATTTAATATCATTAATACTTTACTTTGTAATATTATAAAAAACTAAATGAGAAAACATATATCCATTTTTTGGGTATTTTTGGTGTTGAAAATTGTTTTTTAAATGAAAAGTGTATTTATAATGGGCTTTTAAAAGAAAATAATACTTTAATATTTGAAAGTAATTTATATTTGAGTTTATAAGAGTTTTGTATGTTATTAAATGTTTTATTTATGTTTTGGTTCTTGGAAATTCTATACGATGGGTGTGCTCAGATAGTATGGGGTTAACCAGTTATATCTTAAAGGATGGGTGTGCCCAGATATCTCTCCAATGCATTGGGTAATTATTATATTCTATGGACAATTATATTAGAAGGTGTCTGTATAGTTATTCCAAATTTTAAGGGTCCTATAAGGGTTCTGTGAGATGATTTCCCAAGGTACCTACATGAATTATCTTTTCTTTCAAATGAGTTTCATTGGAATAATTTTTTTAAAAGGTAAAATAAATGATCTGTTTAAAGTAATAGTATTTCCCATTATGTAAAAAATGATATATATTAAAGAAAATGTTTTTATGGGTTTTAATTTGTTTCACTGGACAATTTTTTTTTTTTTGGTATAACCCATTCTATGTTTTTTGTGCTCATCCCACATTTATTTAAATTTTTTACATGATATGTTGGGCAAGGAAAATAAAGGGGTCTAGTTAAATGTCATTAATAATTTTCAGGGAAAGAGAAAATTAATTATTTTAATAATTTTATATTATAGAAAAAATGTAAACTAATTAAGAGTTTCAACTTTTAAATTTTATAGTTTTTATACTTGAGTTTCTACCCAATTCTATAAAACTACAAACCAAAAATGATCTTCAATGTGAAAGAAATTTAATTTTTGAATAATACAAAAGTTTATATAATGATTAAGGCTAGGTAATTATAGTTGGTATTAAAGGAAAGGATTAGATAACTATATAGGTTAGTATTTGTTTATAACATTCCCTTGAAGTATTTTACCTTATGTTTAAGGTAAAATCATTTTTCATTTATAGATTAACATGTTTCTATGACTAAAATATTTCTATTGATAAAGGTTTTCAATAGAGGAAATAGGCAATCTATAGTGGGAAGTAATCAAGAGGAAAATATCCTTTCAAACAAGCATCCTAAGATGGTTTGAATTTTAGTAGAATAGTTTTTTAATGTAAGGGATTATTTTAAATAAGATATAAATGGTTACGGTAACTATGTAAGAGTGGAAGCTGGTCTTCTATGAAGGAAAATTTCTATAGTAACTCATTTCATAAGGAAACATCCAACATTATTCAATAGATCATCTAACCATATGGTTTCTAAAGTATAGATCAATGCTTTGGAAAATTTATTTGATGTCATGTAATGGTTAAAATGTCCAAAGTAAACTCTTATTGTTTAGCATTTTGAAGGAGAAGTAGATCGATGGTAGTATTTGGTTGATAATATCAAAGAAAAAGATGATCATGATGACATGTAATGGGAAATGTTTATAGATATTTTACTTGATAAATATTTCTCTAATTTTATTTGACTTCATATGGAAAAACAATTCCCAAAACTATGGAAAAAAGATGAATATTTCACAGCTACATTCGAAGAAAACTTCACAATATTGAACAAGTATCTTCCAGATTTTATTTCAGACCCAAGTAGAAGAATTAATAGGTTTCAATCAAGATTTAATCCAAGTCTAAAAAGATCTTTGGCCACATGGGAATTTAAAGTTATTATAATGTTTTTCATTCTACTGAAAATGTTGATACATAGTTTATCGACTATTACATGCCTTGGGATGATGAAGATAAGAAGTGTTCATGGTTTCAAGTGATAGGGAAACATTCAAAAAAGAAATGTAGATTTATAAAAATGATGTTCCAATATTATTGTAGGTTTGGTTAAAATAACCCTATAGGATTTCTTATGAATTCAGGGAATCATTACCGATGTGGAAATTTTGGACACATGTCACATGAATTCATATAAAAGAATCATGAATAATTAATTAATGGTGTAAACAATATCCATAAAATGGTGATACCTTTTAGTTTTAATGAGTTGGGTCATTATGATAATACATGTCAGAAGTTAGTTTCATAGGTTGTGAATCTTTATGTTCTAAAATAGAATGGAGTAGTGAGGTCATTTTCTACTACTACAGTTCATGTTGGGCCATCAAATAAAATGGTGATAGGTATGTTACTTATGTATTCTTATTATTCCAATACCTTATTTGACTGTAGATCATATCACTTTTTCATTAATTAGAAATTTTTGTGTAAATTGGGAATGTCAAGTATGGTAAGTTAGATATAGCTTTTAGTGAACACTCTAGGTGGGATTATTTATGCAAACAATATTTATAAGAATATTCATATTGTTATAAGTGGCATGGTCTTTCATAAAAATATTATTGAACTAGAAATAATATATTTCGACATCATTTTTTGAATGGATTTTCCTTCAATTTTCATGATATGGTATATTTAAGTGCTAAGAAATCTGTGTTATATGGTTTCATACCTTTGATAAATTATTGATAATTGGAGAAATTTAGTAGATATGGGATTGAAAGTTACCTTTCTCATATTATTTAAAATAAATAAATAGTTTAAATTAGTGATGTGGCAGTAGAAAATAAACATATTGTTATTTTTTCTGATGATTTTCATAGTGTTATTCCTAATAAAAAGTTTGAGTTTACTATTGAATTATTAATGATGTAAATCTAATATCTAAAGACCCTTATAGAATGGAATAAGTGGAACTTATAGATTTAAAAATTAAATGTAGGAGTTATTAGATAAAATTTTCATCCAACCTAGCACTTCATCATTGGATGTTTCTGTTTTGTTTTTTAAAATAAAATATAGTTCAATGGGATTATTCATTAATTATATAGCCTTGAATAACATCACTGTTAAGAAAAAAATAACTTTACTTTTATCGATGATTTGTTTGATCATCTCTTGGAGCATAGTAGTTTTAAAAGTTTAACATGAGTTCAGGGTACTATTAGTTGTAATTGAAGGAATAAGACATTTTAAAGACTTCATTTTGGACTAGAAATTGGTACTATGAGGTTTTTATTTCTGACTCTTGGGTTATGTAATGCACCTAATGTATTAATGGATCATATGAATATAATTTATCATGAGTTACTGGAAAAGTTTTTGGTTGTGTTTATTGATGATGTTTTGATATATTGTAAAATTCATGTGGAACATAAAAGAAACCAAATGGTTTTATTTCAAAACATTAAAATAAATGACATTTTAATGTAAATTTAGAAGGTGTGAAATTTTGTTGCAACAAATTAAATTTTTTGGTCCAATTTTTTTAAATATGGAATAATTATTGACCCTAGTAAAAAAATTTGGAATAACATTAAGACCCAAAAATATCATAAATATTCAATGTTTTCTTGGATTATCTTGTTACTACTAGTGGATTTTTGAAAGCATGTCTCAATTGTCTGTCCCACTGACTAAGTTAACATGAAAAGGTGTTAATTTCATCGAGACAAAAGAATGTGATGATTTTTTCAAGAATTAAAAATAATATTGGTTAATTCGTCAATTTTAACCCAATATTCATGAAATTGAGAATTTATCATATACAGTGATGATTTATTGAATGGACTATGTTTTATACTAATGAATAAAGATCAAGAAATTTTTTATTCTTCAATTTAGTATAAATATCATGTGATAAATTACAATAATCAATATTTTTAATTAACATATATTTTTTTATATAAAAATTTGGAGGCATCACTTGAATGGGGAAATTTGTAAAATATATAATGATAAAAAAATTCAAGTATATATTCCATATGAAATAATTGAACATTATATGAATAATATGGCTAGAAATAATAAATGATTATTATTTCATGATTCATTACCTTCCTAGAAAATAAAAATGTGGCTTGTGATTTGATTCAAAATAGTAATTCTATATTAACCATGTTATGTTTGGAACATAACCCTTTGGTTAATGATTTATGGAATTTTGGATATGAAGTTGTATATGTAGAGTCATTCGGTGTCATGTTTTCTGTTTCAGTACAAATGATTTTGTTAGAAATAATTATGTGATCTTAAAAAGAGGATCATTCTTTTTAAGAAAAATAAGAATCTATTTATAAGGGAAAGATTACATATTTTAATATTGATGAAGAATGGGTTTTTCAATTTGTAAAATGATTATGTCGGCCTTAATATTCTCAATAAAGGAATGAGTTATTGTATTAAGCTCATAGTTCTCATTTTCCATTCATTTGGGAAGCACTAAGATTTTTAGAGACCTTTAAGAGTATTTCTTATGGGATGGAATGAAAAGAGTGATTACTAATTTTACCATTAAGTGTTTGAGTTTTTAGAAGGTTAAACTAGAACCAAAATTTCCAAAGGGGTTTATTCATCCTTTTCTAGTTCTGGAGTGGAAATATGAAAATATTTCAGTGGATTTAGTTGTATATTTCCAAATATTTCTCAAAGTAATAATGAGATTTGTGTTATTATTTAATGATTAAATAAATATGAACATTTCCTTACCATTCAAGATACAATGTATTTATATTTCCTTTATGTACTTTATCTAATGGAGGTAGTAAAGTTACCTAGAGATCTTCCCTCTATTGTATGAAACAATGATCATTGGTTCACAACCAATTTTTTGAATGGTGTTCAAAATTCATTGGGTACCAAATTAAATTTCAATAAAACTTTTCATCCACATTTAGAAGAAATGTATATGTAGATGATTCATACCATGTAATATATTGTTCATTATTTTTCAATGGATTACCATGAAAATTGGGTTCAACATCTATCTTTGGTTGAGTTTTCATATGGTAACAATTTTCATTCCAATATACATATAGATCCATTTAATGAATTATATGTAAGGAGGTGTTATAAATCATAATTATGGGTTATGTAGGAGAAAAGAAATTAATGGGACAAGATTTAGTGGAGGATATGGTAGATAAATTTCATTTTCTTTAGTGACACATGAGGAAAACATATACCAGGTTGAAAATTCATGCAGATAACTGGAGGAAAGATCCTTCCTTTAAGGTACATGATAATTTATTCCTCAAAGTTTCACTATGGAAAATTTTAATGAATTTTGGTAATAAGTAGAATATTTGTCAATCGTTCAATGGACCATATGAAATCTTAGATAATGTTGGATTATTTTCTTACCGAGTGTCCTTACTTCAATGTTTATCTCAGGTACATAATATATTTCATGTCTCAATGTTAAAGAAATATGTTCAGATTCATCCCATGTTGTTATCTATGAAGTATTTTAGTTGGAAGAGAAACTTATTTATGATGAATAACTAGTTTAGGTTCATCAATGCATTGATAAATTGTTTTGAAATAAGGCAATTCATCAGGTTATGGTTTACTGGTATACTATATGGTTGAAGAGGCAACATGAAAATATAAAAATGCAATGAGGGAAAGATATCCCCCATTGTTTAGTAATTTAATAAAATTATGAGATGGAATTTACAAATAGGGGAAGTATGTTAAAACCTAGGTAATGATTTAGTAAATTGTTTTTCATATTTATTAAGACGAATTAGATAGTTATATTAGTTATAAAAATATCAAGTAATTTTTAATCAAAAGAACATTATTTTAATTAATCACTCTTATTTTAAGATTTTATTTAAAATAAAAATTTATAAAGTTTAGAAATTGAATTAGATAAAATGAAAAATAAATAAATCATCATATAAAAATTTACATTGGGTGAAATTTTTGGATTTTTTGCAAAATATTGATTTTTTAGTGAATAGTAAAAATACCTATATTTATAAAAATTAATTTATTTGTAATAAATTAAGTAATTTAAGGGTCACTGTATGTTTTCAAGTAACCTAAGTGTTATTTATTTATATTTAATCCACTTATATAATTTCGAATCAAATTTATATTGGTTTTTAGTATATGTTTGTTTTTTAGTTTGGAAATGTGATTTTCTAAAATCTGTTTTCAAATGCATAATGTCCCTAATATTTTATTAATTAAAATAATAACTATTTTGAAATTTTCTAAATGGAATTTATAGAATTTAAAAAATTACATATTAATTTATTTTTATACAAAGATTATTATTTGTCTTTAAAATAATAAATAATACTTTTTTTTTAACATAAACTTCTTAAAAACTCGTTGTCTTGCCGCGTATGTTGGATTAATATTAAATTTATTTATTCCACATATTTGATTATAATTTATAAAAATAGATTTCATAATTTTAATCCCAATTATTTATAATTTATAACAAGGTAAAATTAATTATTTACCAAAGTCATTAATGAAAAAAACAAAATTAACTACAACGATTAAGGAAAAACTGAGATGACATAGTTTTTAAAATTTAAACATAAGAGAAAAAAATTTCCAAAAAACTTTTCTGAAACCCATTTCATATATATATACCATATAAATTATATTATCAATTTTGTTCCATTATTAGAGCCACTTGAGATGGAAAAAATGAAATTTGCATTTTTTCTTTTTAAAAAATAAAAGAGTGCCACTCACATTACTTGTAAAATTCAACCCCATATTTTACACTCATCAAAACTTTAAAAACAATTGGTTCAACCAATAACCTACCAAATAACATCATATTTTATATATTATTACACTATAATCCTTACATTGGTCATAAATCCACACAAAGAAGGCCTTTGCTGAAAACCAAAATGAGATACCATGATAAGAGGTAGTTCTTATCAATGGGCATTATTGTTTAACTTCTTCCTCGACCCCCTTAACTAATTATTATAGCATGATTTTATAATAAATTAATCATATTAAATATACTAATATGTAGTTATTTTAATGGTAAAACATAAAACCACACACACATCCATAAAATGGGTTATGAAACCATCTTTCATGTGTATGACAGACTACTGCCTCACGAAATTGATGTCATAAATTTTTCAATTAACACCTCTTATGGTTGGGTATAAATATTGTTATTTTCTTGACTCGTTCCCTGGGGCTCGTGTCGTTACTACCCCAAGCCCGCCTTCCATTGGCTAGGGTCTGGCAAATAGCACCAAAGGCGTAATTCCCTAAAACTGGGAAGGCATTGCCTTTAAAAGTGGAATACACACACAACAGAGTACGAGTTGGAAGCAAAAGACCAAGTAAAGTTGTATACAAAGAGTGATGAAAGTAGCAGGGCCGAAATACCAGCCCAACATGAAAATACAATTACAACTGAAAATAAGTACAACTGAAAAGAAAAAAAACTACTGAAAGGTGAAGAGAAGCTCCTGGAACCTCCACCATGGATCCTACCTGAAGGGTGGGTACAGATAGCCTCGACATCACTCCATGTAAGTTCATCTCCTATGTTTACCGACTCGTCTTATGGTCCACCTTCGGGTACCGTCCAGTCATGCTACTATGATCCTCAGTCATCCTTGTCTGTCGTCTGCAACCAACACAACGAGGTGCGGGAATAGCTCGTGCAGGGGTGAGTATAACGATACTCAGTAGGGACCCCGAGACCCTCAAGGTCTCGCAAAATCCAACAAGGATAAATCACAAAGTATGAAATCAACAGATAACCCCACATAGGTATATTCCCATACATATACCTATGTTATCAAGTAATCCATCTCAATCATGAGGTAAACACAAGAAGTTACTGACTTAGCTTAATAAGGATTTTTATTCACATTATCGAAACCTCGACTACTGGAGAACTCCTCCTCTATCGAGTACAATGGGCCTAATGCGCTCATACAAAGGGTCTTACCACTAACCTTGTACTATTGAGGTACTCCTCCTATCGAGTATTGTGGGTCTGCCGTGCTCACATAGAGGTTCTCCCCACCGTGGGTCTGCAAAGCTCACACAGAGGCGCTCCCCCTCGTAGCTTGCTAAGGTACTCCTCCTATCAATTACCATGGCTCTGCCATGATCACACAAAGTCACTCCCCACTGTGGGTTTTCCATGACACCAAGGCACTCCACACTGGGCTAGTAGATCCACTCTGAGTCAAACGGTCAGCAGTCGTCAGGTCTCACATAGCTACTTGGTTCCTGAACAAATGCTGGCTCATCTCCAGAAGATCTGCTCCATAAGCTATTGGTCGATGCTCCAACTGCCACGAAGTCCCACAAAGAAGTAACTCAAAGGTCTGCCACGTCATAGGAGTCTCAATGAAATAGAAAGCGCGTCAATCAGATGCACGGTCTGTGATTTATTAGCCTTTTAGTCCCTGGGGCACAGTTGAATTTGTGTACGATCCATCCTAACCATATCTCAACTTTACCCCAAACTCCAGTGGGGTATACTCAAAGGGATCGTCATACTCCAAGAAAACCAAGGACGCTAATAGTTCATCAAATTGTCTTCTGGTGCCAAAGATATGGCCAATAGAAAGTAAAGGGTCGTGGTGGGCCTGGGTCCGGTCCGACCCGGTCTGGGTCAACCTGGCCAGACTTGTTGGGTTTGTCCTAGCCCATTGAAAGGGCTAGCATGTTTAGTTTATCGAAGCATGCTGGGCCAAACCCAGCAGGCCATGAGGGTAGTTCGACCTGAAGCATCATGAGGGAAAGACTAAGCACGGCTTGTCCTGGAGTGCAAGGCCGGGCAGGTTCGGATAGTGCACAGCGAGGGGGTCAGGACACCGGCTCGGCTGAGAGTCCATGAGGAGGCTGGTTCACCGGCTAGGCCTGGTGGCCACGAGGGAGCTTGGATGCTGGCTCGGCCAGGAGGCCATGAGAGAGCCATCCCCAGGAGGCGAGCGGGGCACACAGAGGCTGGCAAGGAGGACTTTTTGTGGAGGAGTATGAGGCGCGCGAAGACCGGCTTGCAGTCCAGTGGCATTTTTCCGGGCAGGGCGCGGCCAGGCGGGCCTGCAGCCGGGAGGCGGTCGGGCAAGCCGGTTCGGCATGGCTCGGGCCTGCGCGGGCCGACGTTGTTCGGCCAAGAGCACCGTACCGCCGGGAGGGCGGCGCAGTTCGCAGAGGTCATGGGTAGCGCAAGCTTTGTCTTCGCCACCTTCATCGTTTCGTCGCCTCATCACCATGCCAAAGTTCATCATAAACAAGATCGGTGGAGGGGTCGATCCATGTTGGTTTCACCCGCACCCTCCAAGTTTAGGGTGGTATCAATTGGTTCATCAATGATGTATGATGAATAAAAATTATTTTACAATATCTGTATCAATTCCTTTCCAAATGAAGATGAGAAAAGAAATGGGATAATACAAAAATAAAACCCCCTACCTTTGATTGCTGATCGTCGATGTTGAAGTCTTGGGAAGAAGACCAAGGAGTTCGTCATTCAGTGCGTCCGTCGCACGCTTCCAATCCAAAGTTGTGTTGGCTGTGGAAGACACTCCACATTGGTAGGTGTTCAGGGAAAAAGTTGAAAAAGGATTGTCGTCGGCATTCTTCATTGGAAGAACATGTTCTTCGTTCTTCATTCTTCATTGGGATAATTCTAATCTTCCCAAGCTATCGTCTTCCCAAACATCCAACCAAAATCCAAAGTTATGCCAAATAATATATTAGAGTATCTATTAATTCATTGGTAAGAATTAAAAAAGAATGAATTAATTAATGGGCCCCACTTAATTAATTTGAATGGTTGGCACAAATTAATTAGGGGAGTTGGAACAATTGAATTAAAGGAAAGGTCAAGAGGATCTCCCTCATTAATGATGGAGACTAGAGAGGTTTTACTCTCTTCCATCAATGGGGGGTTAATCCCCGTGTGGTCCCAACATCGTAACCTCTCATGGGAGGTTATGTTCGGGTGGTCCCACCTCGAACTTTCATGAGGAGGTTTTAACCACAAAACACCCACATGATGGCTCAAATAAAATAATGTGAAGCCTACTTTATTTTATTACTTTACACAAAAAACCCAAAAACTATCTTCTATTCTTGACTCACTTCCATCGATGTGAAAGTATTCTTAAGCGAATACCAGCGCTACAAGTTCAATGGTGCCCTCAGATTTCAGTTCTGAGCACTGGTTCAAAAGTTATAAAATCCCACTCGTACGTTTATTTAATGTACCTGAACAAAACTTCAGAAATTGATTTTGGGAACACCGGGCCACGGAATCACGCATCGTCAGTTTTTGCAGACTCATAAAATTCCCATGTATTTACGAAAAAAAATTCCACAGAAATTCCGGATCTTTACATTCTCCCCACCTCCGGGATTTTCGTCCTCGTATGCTACAACTCAAAATAAGGGAACTAGTGGGGGTACTAAGCAAGCATCCAAGCCTCCCGCTCCCATGTGCTCTCCTGGTGGTTCCTGTGCTTCCAGTGAATGCATTCCAGAGGTATCTATGGTCCACATAGGACCTATTCCTGTTGATCCTCAATCTCCACTTGAACCTCCATAAAATTTTCCCCATCATCGATGGCCAGCTCTCCATGGTCGATGATGCAAGAAGGGTCGTGCACAAATCTCATCATCTGAGATATGTGGAAGACGTCGTGCACCCGGTGAAACTGAGGTGGAAGAGCTAAGTGGTATACACCTCACCAACTCTACTGAGGACCTGAAAAGGTCTGATGAATCTAGGAGATAACTTTATGCCTCAGCCAAATCTCCATAGCCCTCGTCAAGGTGAGACCCATAGAAAGACATGGTCTCCATCCTCAAACACCAGAGGTCTCTGTCTCCTGTCAGCATAATACTTATTCCTACTCTATATAGTCTTCATCCTCTCTTGCATGATCTAAACCTTCACTATGGTAGATCGTACCATCTCTGGTCCCACTAGTGCTGGCTCCCTAGGGTATGTCCAGCAAAAGGGTGATCTGTAAGGTCGCATGTATAACCCCTCAAAAGGTGTCATCCCTATGTTGGAGTGACAGTTGTTGTTGTATAAAAACTTCACCAAAGGTAATTGATCCTCCCAGTTGTGACCGAAGTAGAGGAAACAAGCATGCAACATTTCCTCATGGGTCAGAATGGTCTGCTCATTCTGACCATCCGTCTGAGGATGGAAGGTGGTGCTCAAATGAAGCTATGTTCTGAAAGCATCCTACAACCCCTTCCATAGCTAGGAAGTAAACTGCGTGTCACGATCAGAGACAATAGATGAAGGTACCCCATTTAGCCAAACAATCTCCCACACATATAGGCGTACCAAGATCTTTGGACTCTCTCTCATCACTCGATGGGCTATCTGTGCGTACAACTCTCGGGAATATCGCTCGTCCTCCATGGGAAGGCATCTAGAAAGAAATAGATGCGACATGATCAAAGATTATAACTGGTGAGCTGAACTGGTTGAGATGAATTAATGAAAAACTTTTGAAAACACACATGAAATCAGTGTTTTCGTGCACTGAGTCGGATGTCCGTAGTCATGGTCCTGGTGTATGGATACGTTGGCCTTTGCACCAACATTGGACTCCCTAAACAGATAACCACACTCAGTACCCTTAACACTATTTATTCACTGAAAATAAAGATAAGTTTCCTAAGTTTTTCTGTAGAACTAACTCCTCTGATACAAATTTTTCATGACCCGTCCCCCGGGGTCCATTCTGTGAATACCCCCAGGCCCTCCTTCCATAGCCCAAGAGCTTTCAACCAGAACCGAAGGTGTAATTCCCTATAACTGGGAATGCATTGCCTTTAAAACTTGAAAATGCACACAATATAGTACTAGATGGAAGCAAAACACTATGTAAAACTATATATAAAGAGTGATGAAATTAAAGGGTCCAGAATACAAGACCAACAGGAAAATACAAGAACAACTAAAAAAAACTACAACTCAAAAGGCAAAAACAACTGAAATGTGATGAGAATCTCCTGGATCATCCACCATGGATCCTACCTAAAGGGTAGGTACAGATATCCTCCACAACACTCCACATCCTTCCGTCTCCTTCGTGTACCGACTCTTCATAAGGTCCACCTCTGGGTACCATCTGGTCATGCTACTCTGATCCTCAGTTAATGATGTCCATTCTCTACAACCAACATAACGAGTTACATGCATATCTCGTGAAGGTGTGAGTATAACGATACTCAGTATGGACCCCAAGACCCTCAAGGTCACACAAAATCCAACAAGGATAAATCACAAAGTATGAAATCAACAGATAACCCCACTTTGGTATATGCCCATACATATACCTAAGTTATCAAGTAATCTATCTCAATCATGAGGTAAACACAAAAAGTTACTGACTCAGCTCAACCAGGATTTTTATTCACATTATCGAAACCTCAGCTGCTGGAGAACTCCTCCTCTATTGAGTACAGTGGGCCTTCTACACTCACATAGAGGCACTTCCCACTAACCTTGGACTGCTAAGGTACTCCTCTTATCGAGTACTGTGGGTCTACTATGCTCACACAGAGGCGCTCCACACCGTGGGTCTGCCACGCTCACACAGAGGTGCTCCCCCTCATAGCCTCTTGAGGTGTTACTCCTGTAGAGTACCATGGGTCTGTTGTGCTCACACAGATGCGCTCCCCACCATGGATCTGTAGTGACACCAAGGCGCTCTTCACTGGGCTAGTAGAGTCACTCCAAGTCAAATGGTCAGCAGTCGTCAGGTCTCAGCCAGCTACTAGGTTCCCTCACAAATGCTCGCTCCTCTTTGAAAGATATGCTCCACAAGCTACTGGAGAAGAACCAACTTCCACGAAGTCCCATGAAGAAGTAAATCAAATGTCTGCCATGTCATAGGGGTCTCAACGTAACAGATGGTGAGTCCATCGGACACCCAGTCTGTGAGTTATTATCCTTTTAGTCCTGATGGCCTGGTTGGATTCGTGTACGATCCAACCTGATCATATCTCAACTATACCCTAAAATCCAGTGGGGTATACTCAATGGTACTGTCATGCTCCAAGAAAACCAGCACCACTGACAGTTTTTCAAACAGTCATTTGGTGCCAAAGATATGGCCAAAAGAAGGTAAAGGGTTGTGGTGGGCCCGGGTCCGTTCCAACCCGGTCTAGGTCGACCTGGTCAAGTCTTTAGGGTCTGGCCCAGACCATTGAGTGGGCCAGGATGTTAGGTTCGGCCCGGCCCACTGGGCCCATCCCAGCAGGCCGCAAGGGTGGTTCGGCCCAGGCTCGACGCCGGTTCCACATGGGCTCGAGGCCGATTCGTCTCAGAGCGTCGCGAGGGCGCGGCCCGGCGCGGCGTGGCCCATAGGGTGCGGCTGATCTAGTTCGACCAGGGTGCCGAGAGGGGGTCGGGAAACTGGCTCGATCGAGAGGCCTCGAGGGAGATGGGTCGGGGAGGAGCGTGGGGCGCACGAAGTACGGAAGGCGGGCCGGTTCAGGGAGGCACGCGGTGTGCAGGAAGAGGCCGGCGGGTCGGTGGTGTTCGGACGGGTAGGGCGTAGCCAGGCGGGCCGATGACCGGGAGGTGGATGGTAAGGATGGTTCATCACAGTTCGCGGAGGCCGTGGGTAGCGCGACCTTTGTCGTCGATGCCTTCGTCATTCTGTCACCTCATTTTCATGCCAAAGAACATCATAAACAATATCGGCAGAGGGGTCGGGCCATGTTGGCTTGGCCCGCACCCTCCGCGTTTAGGGTGGTATTAGTTGGTTCATCAAAGAAGTACAATGAATCACAATTATTTTACAATCACCGCATCAATTCCTTTCCTACCGAAGATGAGAAATTAAACGGGATAATACACAAATAAAACCCCCTACCTTTGATTGCCGGTCGTCGATGTTGATGTTGCGGGAAGAAGACGAAGGAGTTTGTCATTCGTTGCTTCCACAGAATACTTCGAATCCCAAGTTGCGTTGTATTTGTAAGACACTCCACATTGGTAGGTGTCCGGGGAAGAATCCGAAGAAGGATCGTCACTGGCGTTCTTCGTTGGAAGAATGCGTTCTTCATTTGTCATTCTTTGTTGGGATAATTATAATCCTCCCAAGCTCTCCCCTTCCAAAAAATCCTCCAAAAAGCCAATGTAGTGGAAAATAATAGAATAGAGTATCTATTAATTCATTGGCAAGAATTCAAAAAAAATGAATTAATTACTTGGCTCCAACTAATTAATGTGAAGGGTTGGCACAAATTAATTAGGGGAGTAGGAACAATTGAATTAAAAAAAAGTCAAGAGGCTCTCCCTTATTAATGAGGGATAGTTGAGAGGTTTTACTCTCTTCCATCAATAATGGTTTAAGCCCCGTGTGGTCCCCGCATCGTAACCTCTCGTGGGGGGTTATGTTTGGGTGGGCCCCACCACCATAACCTCTCGTGGGAGGTTAAGGTGTTGTGGTCCCACCTCCAACATCTTTGAGGAGGCACCCACATGGAATCTCAAATAAAATAAAGTGAAGCTCACTTTAATTTATTACTTTCCAGGAAAAACCCAAAAACTGTCTTCTATTCACGACACACTGCCATTGAAGTGAAAGTCTTTGTTAGCGAATATCATCACAACAAGTTCAACGGTGCCCTCGGATTTTAGTTTCGAGTAGCAGTTCAAAATTTATAAAATCTCGCTCGTATGTTTATTTAACATACCTAAACAAAACATCAGAAATTAATTCTAGGCACACCGGGACTCGGAATCACGTGCCGTCAGTTTTCGTGGACTCGTAAAATTCCCATGTATTTAAGGAAAAAAAAATTCACAAAATTCCAGATCTTTATAGTTATATAGTTTATTTATTAAAATTCTAAAATAATTATAATTATAGAGTTATTATATCATATATAACCTTTTAGATATATTCTTCAAGGGATATGATAACATTGCTCGTGTGTAGGGAAAAATAATCCCTCATGAAGTGTTGTGATTTGTTTTTCACTAACACGTTACATGAAAGATAATAAGGGTAAAGATAATTAATATATGTGACATAAATGAAATATTTATCATTCTTGAAAAATAATATATCATTTTTTCTTTCACCATTTCAGTCACTGAAAAGGTGATAACATCGTTCATGGACCTGTCGACTACCTCCTCCTCAAAGCGATGTGATTCCTTTTTTCACCACCACATCCCAATAATTATATATATAAGAATATATGATTAAATAATATGGTATTTTGAAATAATTATCAATTTATAAATATAAAATGATACTTAACATCTTTCCAAATTGATCATTGGAAAATAGAAATTTTACTCATGTGTATGTACGACCTACCGTCTCCATGATCATAACATTAAATAATTTATCATAACTATATTTTAGGTATATATTTAAAATTATATTTTATTTATAAATATCATAAATATTTCATAATTATTATTCTATATATGTTTAAATAATGATCCTCTTTGATTATAGTCAATATACAAAAGTCAATGTTCACACATAATCCAAATATAGTCAAAACATCCATGTAATCTTAATTGATTAAGTAATTATATATAAATTTATATTAAGTTAAATAAGAGTAATAATTGATTTGATAGAGGTTATAAATAAATAAAATTTTAACATATGTTTATTATTCTATAAGATAAAGTCACACATGACCAATTAGACTCAAGGTAAGGGAGTTCGTCTCAATTTTCTTTCCATTGGGGCATATCATTAGGTTTTTCATCTTTCTTCTTTTATATGGTGTATTTACAGACCCTTTGATATGTTATATTAGGAATTTATTTATTATAATCATATTTAACATATTTTTTACTGTTATTATTTGATGGGGATTATGATCTTAATATTTCCAAAGTGATAAGCCACTTTTCTTCAAAACAAATCATCTTTTAATGTTTTCCTTAAAAATATCTTCCACTTATGTTCATAGGTTTAAAATATATTTATGAAATAATTTATATGGAAATAAAAGATTTATAATGTTCATTTTTTTATATTTTACATTATTTAAAAGGTTTTAAAAATGAATATTTTTACTCTTTTTAAAAGGAACGCTTTGACAAACAACATATAAAATGTCCAATTTTTAAGGTATGGTGAGAACAGCCTTTTCTATCCCCAGTTTTTTTATTTCTATAATCCTTTGAATTATATAATTTCTTCTTAAATTATAACCCATCAATCCATTTTTTTATGTATTTATTTTACTGAAAATGTGATTTCAATGGAAAAGTTTATTGAAAATTGTATTTTGAAAGAAAATGATATTTTAATATTTGAAACTGATTTACAAATGAGTTTAAAAGAGTTTCTTAAATGATGTTATTTTTTTTCTTATTTTGTTTCCTAGATAATTTATATGATGGGTGATCTCATATAGAATTGGGTGAGCCTAATATAACATAATCTATGGGTGTTACAAGATAGTGTTCCAATGCATTGGGTAATGATTAAGATATCAGGTGAATTATATTGGAATTTGGATGTGTGGTTATTTCATCATATAAGGAATATTAAATGGTTCCATGATATGATATCCCAATGTGCCTAAATGAATTTTCTAGTATTTATAATGAGTTTTAATGGAAATCATATGTTTTCAAAATCTATAGTAAATGAAGTTTTTAAATGAATGATATTTCACTTTATTTGGGAAATATTATATTTTTAGTAAAACATTTTTATGGATTTTGTTTATTTTCATTAAACTAATGATTTTATTCTTTTTGGGTCCCTTAATGATATTTTTTCTCTCATCCCACATTTTTTAAATTAAATTCATAGTATATTAAGAATGGTATTGGGAACGGATGAGGTTCAGATAAAATTAGTGAATATTTTTCATGAAAAAGGAACAAGATTTATCTTAATATTTTTATAATATTCAAAAAATGTATACTAATCAGAAGTGTACACTTTGTAATTTTGAGGTTTTTTATGAATGAGTTGTGAAATAATTCTGTAAATCTTTTATTTTGAAATGATACTCTAAGTGAAATAAAGTAAATTTCTAACTAAAACTCAACAGTATGTAATATTTAATGCTGACTCCTTATATTGATTAAAAGATCTAATAGTTTAGTACTCATAGAAAACCAAATACATAAATGAACATTAAATTAAATTGGAAACATATCAAACATCATATGGGAACATGAATACTTTATTTTATATCCCTAAAAATATATATATCACATATAGTAATCCACTTCGTTTCATGGGGAAATAGAATCTATATAATTGGGTTATCTCAAATTCTTAGTAAGGGGTAACATATAAGGGAATCTATCATACATAAGTATGGAATTAATGATATATCAAGTACAAAAAATTTCATAACAAATAATATATCCATTTATTACATAATTTTAAATAGATGCATGGATAAAAATAATTGATCTCATAGTGATTGATTATATAATTCAAGAAATTATAAATATACCATTAAGTAATTTTTCCATGAAATTATATATAAATGTTAAGGATTATACCAAATACCCAAATATCATGTCTCGTGGGACCTACTGATGCATTTAGGGGATATATAATTTTGGTCCCACTTGTCACATAATAAGTCCAATGCATCCATCATATGAATAGAATATCTAAAAACACATATCATAATGTTACCAAAAGAACCACATTCGTAGTCATGCAAAGGTAATAAATACTTTTCTGTATAAGAATAATATATTTATATAATATAAATATTTACACATTAAATAAAATGATATGACTATCTAGTTGAATATCCCACAATCAACATAGAAATAATAGCATGTTCATAATGTAAAATAAATTAAATGTATCTAGGGAATGATAATAGGGAATTATTAAAGACTATTTTCCTAGATAGGGGATATCAATAAGAAATATTTTTTAATAATGTTTCATAAAGATATCATGAATAAAATCATATGCATCAAGCATGTCAAACCAAATGTGTGGTTATTCCCATCAGTTTTCCATTTAGTGAAAATTAAGTTAATACCCAACAAATTTTTTCATGTTTATTTCCCTAAGGTGTATCTAAGGCAACGTTTTCATCCACTTATTTGTATCTAGATAGGAATTTCCATAATGGAAACCACACACTCTTGACTATTCCAATATTTTATGATATTTTATGTATATTAGAATTTTTGATCATTGTATATACTTATGGAGGTTTTATAATTATAGGGAATGGTGGTATCTAACTCAAAATTCATTTTTTTTATTGTCAAATATGAACTATTTTTATTTTTTTAGAAGGAAACCTTATATAAACTAACGAACTAAACTAATTATCTCAAATTCTAAGATGCACGAGGATTTACACATTTTACCTCACTACACAAAAACAAATATACCACAGTACATATTCAATTTATGCACCTTTCTCACTACCTGATGATGTAGTATACTTGTCTTTTTTCCTTTGTGTAGTTGTACATTCCTAAACCCAATGTCTTTTCCTCATTTTCCCTCCACTTTCATTTTTTTGGTTATCCATTCCTAGTTATTTATACTACTCTAATCCATTATCTATAGGATTCTATAGAATAGTTAAATTTGCCTATATTAATTCACCATAGGCCTAGTGGCCGAGAGGCCCAATATATGGATTGAAACCCCAATTTGGGTGAATGATACCACTGCTATAGTACCCCCACACTATAGTTCCTAATACATAATTTGTTCTTATACAATTCTAAAAATATTCTACTTAACCTTTGAAAATTCACCCTCACTTAGTGTTAAACCCATGTTTCATACAATATTAAAAGGAATATTTAAAACAAGGGTATGGACCTAAGTTCAAAATGGTTATCTAACATTGAGAATATAATAGTTAATTTTTTAAAACAATGCACATTAACATTTCTCATTGAAAAAGAAAAAGAACTGGAATAATGGAAAAAAATAAAGGAACATAAGACATTAAGAACTATTAACATGTAATATATCTTATTATGGATTCAACAGAACACCTTGCATCTTTATAAACTATTTAGATGGATTCATGAGAGGAAAATAAAAGGTAATTTATCCTTAATGTATTTATAGTGGAGAGGAATGAGGGGTGATTGGGTATTTATACATGAAGATGTGTAGTATTTTTGGTTTATAATATTGATTATTTTGTTATTTATTCCAACTAATTTTCAATATAATTGACTCATATGAAATTATTTGGATTATATTTATAAAAAGTATGGTAATATTAGATTTAAATCAAGATAAAATTGAATGTCACCTTCCAACCACTCCATTAAATGAAAATAACCAAAAAATAGTTTTTATTAATGTAAAATCTAATTTATGTACCAATATGAAAAATATAAGTTTCTAAATTCATCATGTTTTTTTATTAAAACATTATTTTACTCTTTAAATACATGATTATAATAATAAATGGTTTCATAAATTTTTACATCATTCTTACAACATAATGATTACATAAACGTTTTAGTATTCATAATAATTTTATTTAGAAAAATATCAAAAAAATTAACCCTAAAATAATTTTTAAATGATAATTTAAATTTCTTATTTTGAAAATAATTTACAATATATTGTATTTCAAAATTACACATTTGTTACCAAAATAATGAAAACTCTACTACTAGTAAATATAATTTTTACTATCAAACTTATGGGTGTAATTACTCTTCATTAATTAATATAATTTTTAGTAATTAATAATTATATTACTATAATAATTTTTTATTCATTTTATGGTAAAATTTACTAAACTGATGTTAAAATACTTTAGTTTAATCTTAGGTGTTACAGATGGAATGAGATTAGAGTATGAGGTGTTGTGGTTTTAATGTGGGTGTATGGTGGAGGTGAACACGAGAAGATAAGTACATGAGGTTGGGGTTCTTTATGATTTCATATATTTCATTATGTGGTAATATGGATGTGGTAGTGATATATGGAATATTATTTTATTATGCATATTCTAGTTTTATACATATTGAAGGAATAAAAGTACTCAAATATATCACATTGGGGAATGCGGGAAACCTGTTTAGTGTGGTAATTTGGAGTGGAGTGCCTTATTATCCTTTTAATCTTTATACAATGTTAGCATACTTGTGTGTGATCATTGGTGAGTCATGATTGATGAGTTTAGATGATTATTAAATCTAGATTAGTTGATGAGTTGGTTTCTCTATATATTCATCGATTCATTAGTATGATAATTCCATAATAATACAATTGGTTTCAGCGGGGATCCTCATGATTATACATTTAATCTCACCCTTATATATATATATCTTATATATTTCGAGGAAAAGTTTCTGATCTTGTTATCCATTACCATATCATGACATAGAGTTGGTTGACATTCATGGAGTCACATTTATATGAGTTATTTAATTTGGGTATTCATTTGGATGCATTTTCTGTTAATGATATTTCAAGAATTGTGGGATATTGGATATTTATGATTCATTTGGAGTAGATTGGTAGTTTTTTCATTATTCATAGGATTTATGAAGGTAATACCACCCATGGGTGTGTTCCATACACTTCATGATGGTATCTAAATAGTACTATATTAGAGGTAGGCTTCTGGGATCACATTTTGCTTCTCTATTAACTTGGGAGTGGTTATAATGGGGATGGGTCATGATAAAGTGGTATTCAAGCTATGGTTAAGGGTTAGGAAAAATTTTATAATTAGGAAATGGTGAGGGATGAACTGGTTTAGTGGAGAAAAAATGTCTATCAAACAAGTTACAAGATGCATACAAGGGATACCAACATGGACATAGGTTATTATGATCCCAATGATGTCAAATAAGTACCTTAATATTACTAATTATACTAATTATGATGATAATAATTATGGGGTAGAGACTTATTATTGTTTCATGTGTCATGCATGAATATGATTATGTTTTAATTAGTAATGTGATAAATAAATTAAAATAAATTTATGTTAATTATCATAAAAAACTCTATATTTTTATTATTAAGAGATCATTTTTATTTTATTGATATAGACTGTAGAAGGAATTGACATCTGGTTTGGTTGGGAGAAGTGAAACATAATGATCTAGTTGACTATAAGAGAGTTTAACTTGATGGGGATGGTTCTTGTAGGAATACACCATGTGAGTTTCTACATTTGAAATTTTCAATGTTTTAAGGGTTAATATATGATAAAAAGACATATAGGTTTACGTATGATATGGAAATAAGTTTTATTATAATCCATACATTAAAGGGGAATTAAATTCCCTTGGTGATTAACATATTATAGGGAGATTCCCATTAGTGGATGATTTTGTTTCTTAGTGATCATGAGGAGTTAAATGTATCATGGGAGAAGTTATATTGTCAATTTCAGGACAAGTTTCATTATTTAACATTAAACGTTTCATAATATAAGGATTTCATTTATCTTTGATAGTGAGTTTCATGTTTATAAGAGTTTGTAATTTGGTTCAAGGATATTACTCATTATGTTATTAACCTTATTCATGATGAGGAATATAAGGTATGAAATTTAGAAAAGAGGAATTTTTTTCTGTAAATATAGTTCTAGGTCACTACTAATTATGTTTCCAATATATATTCAGGTTCTAACAAAGTATAAGGTAATATAAGAGATGCTAGTGTCAAAAGATTAAACACAACTGGGATGTTATTATATTTTCTCTAATAGTATAGATATTGGTGAAGGTTCTTGATTTATCAATCAATCAATGTTTTTGTTGATAGGAATCCTTTATTATCTCTCTCATCCTTGTTTATATATAGATAGAAGTTATTAGACCTATACTATGAGTTCTGGAGTGTTATATTTTTCTTTGGAATGTTAAGTTCATAAGAAGATTTAGTGATTTAACTTCCTAGCCAGTTGATGTAGGGATAAAAACATTCATTAGGAGTAAACTTTATAGCAGTGTCCATTGAGGACTTATTATTAGTAACAGTAGGGTCCTCTATTTTTTTATAGTATAGATAAGATGGAGTTTGAAGTGGATAACCCTGTGATGTTCCCCAATCATACAGACATATGGGTGATTGAGGTCATGGTACTAATAATCATCATTGTTTGTGAGGTAGAGGAGTAGGACATGGTCAGATGCATTATAGGTACTTTTTTCTATTTGGAGGCCCGCATATTATTTTAGGAACCATACTATTATCTTTTACCTTATTATATACCTTGTTTGATTGATAGGCTTCACACAACAACATGTCACAGACATTGGTTAAATATTTAAAACCCCTAGTGGAGATACATCTAGTGCCATTGGTCTTTACTATACCAGTTTGACACCATTCTAACATGTTTGAGGTGTGTTGAGGTTGCGAATAGATTATAGGGAAACATCAATCAATTATGGAGTTATTATTATAATAAAAAACCATTTAAATTATTATTTCCTTTGATTGGATTTACTCAATGCATGGTATTATTATTTTCTTCTAGAGTAGAGTAATTTTATTTTATGGGAAAAGAGAACATAAAAAAATTGGTGACTGGGGGCATTAAATAGAATAGATGTATTTAAAAACTCCTTCTTCTCAGTTTGTAGAGTTTATTCTAGAATTATTGGGAGTTCATGTTGTAGAATTTTTAAGAGTTATGGAATATTAATTTGATTATTTTCTTGATTAAGTTGTTCTTATAACCCCTTGATGTGACATCATGTTTGGGATATAGTTGTAACATAACATATCTCATGTATTTACAACACAATTTAGGATTCCATATTCTAAGTTATGAGATCTGTGAATTTATATCAATGATCTATTATATAAGGGTTTAAACTAGTCCAATGGAGTAACTTAGGTTTCCCTAGTGTTATTGAGAAAAAAATGAATATGGCATAATGGGATTGTGAACTAATTAATATTAGGTAAATTTAGTGATGATTAATAACTATTAACCCACCTAATGATTGATTGTTTTTATCATTTGAAGAGAGTTAGATTTCTAAGATCAATTTTTCAATAGTGTAACATCATATATGGGAAATGAAGGAATACATACCAAATAATTCCTAATGTTTTACTGATGGGAACTTTGATTTTGTGTTAATTATTTTAGTGTCACGAACACCTTTTTCATTTTCTTGGGACTAATAAATTCAATGTTTTATGAGTTCCTAGAATAGTTCATGGTAGTTTTCATCAATAAAACTATCATCTTTTCAATATTAAATGAGGATTATGCTAACATAACGACTATTATAAAAGATCTTCAGTGAAATTAGATGTATGAGAAGTAGTACATGTGAATGTTTCTGATATGAGTGGCTCATTTTCTATGGAATTCAGTGTCTTAGATTGAATTGATAGTTGATCTATGGAATTTAAATCAATGTATTCTTAGATATAACCTAAGATTGTTTTTGTGCTCTAGAAAATCCCTGGTCTAGTAGGTTATTACAAGAGGGTAGTGTACTATTTCTCTATGATCATAACTCCTATGATATTATTGATCTTGAAGGATGAAGCCATTTTATGGGAGAATTCATGTCAAATAACATATAAGTACATAAAGGAGAAGTTGGTCAGTGCTATGGTTCTTCAGTTTCAAGAAAAGAAATTAATTTTATAGGCCCTTTTTATGATTATCACCATGATCTAGGTTCAATTATCATACACTAAAGAGTTTCAGCCTCATAAGGGCCTCAAAAGTTATATCATCATTAGTTTAAAATGCTGCCCATGATCTTGAATGTGTGGTAGTTTTGTTTGAATTGATGTTGTGGATACACTATCTTATTAGAGAAAATGTTTTGGATTTCATGTTTCACAAGACCCTATGTTATTTTTTCTCTCAACATAATTTTAATCAATATCAATGGTGGTGGGTGGAGTTTTTTAGGAGTATTACTTTGAGATCCCTTACACACTATGGAGAGGGAATGTAGAAGCTCACATATAGTATATGAAGGCATGCAACAAATTTTTTTAGGATTTTTGATATACAAGAAGGATAATGGAGGATTTTATATCCCTACATATTGATATTGAAGAAGTATATCATAGAGGTTGTCTATATCAGATAACATTGTAGTCATCAATGAGGCAACAACTGGAGGAGTCTTCGCTGGGATATCCTAAGGTGAAGGTTTGGTAATATAAGGCCCCATCCTTAAACATTACATAATCTTGAGTTAATTCAACAACTCTCATTGAGGATATTTTCAGGTTTATATTTTTTGATAATTATGTCGTAACTATTTCATAACAACTAAAAATTTTCAATGTAGACACTTATACTCACTATCCATTTTTTCATAAAATAATACTCTTTAAAATAAAACATGATTTATTTTCTTAATAAAAATATTCTTGAATTATTACTTTCTATTACCCAATAATATACCATGTGCAAAACATTTTAGAAATAGAGGATGAGCATAAAAACCACGGTAATGGATACATACGGAAAAAAATTGTTAGTCTAGAAAAAACAGGATAACCATGAATAATTTATAATAAATTAATACATTACACCTTTATGAATTATTAAATACACATAAATAAATATAATATCATTTCTTACCATTTTTTAACTAAAGTATTACCAAAAACCCATAGAAAGAAACATATAACATATAAAGGTAACTTGGGACATAAACATACATAAATGGAACAACCATACGATTGAATTCCAAACATATAACTAATTATAATATACATATGTCCTACTTCCATACCCAATTTATTAGAGGTTATAACATAACCACCAATCCTTGTTTTATCATGGAAACACCAATATTTGGTTTATCATGTAACCACCCATCTTTTGTTTATCACTTAACCACCAGTAAAATCTCAAAGTACCATTATATAATCAAAACACGTAAAAAATTATAATTATAAACAATACACTCATAAAATTTCTTTTTCAAACCTTATAAATCTATTCAATCCATTTCCAAATTCATTTAAAACATTTAATAAAGAGACTTTTGAATCAAAGTGTCCCATACCACTTTGAAACTTTTAAAAGAATTTAACATTTTAAAGCATTTAATAAAAAGAGTTTTGAATAAAATTGTCTCATACCACTTTGAAAATTATAAAAAAAATCAACATTTTTAAACATTAATGTATATATAAATTAATTAATAAAAACCATTTTGAAAACATGGACATGAAATAGAAGGTATTAGAAGATTAAATCTTTAAAACATTTTAAAATATGTATTCGTTAAAGAGTCCCTTACCACTAGAGAAACACTTGAATGAAAATAATTAAGGAATAACATAAAAAACATTAAATATAATTAGAATAATATAATTCATGATATAGCTTGTAAAAATGGTTTTATGCACACCTTATAAGATAATAAAGGTGTAAAACATCAAGATATTCTTTAATGAAAGGAGATTGAGATGAAGTCCCTGACAAAGACTGTATCATTAAATTAAGGATAAATCAATGACATAATTATGTGTGAAAAATATAAATACACCCAATATAAGTGGATATTCAGTATAAAAAACATATTTCATTCAAACATATTCTTGGAAAAACAAAACCAATTATATGGATATTTAACTCAATGAATGAAGATTCAGTTATGATTTACCTTACCCTGAGTCTGAATTATAACGTACAATAGGTATGTTATTGAATAATATAATTAGGTTAATTTCTACTTGATTGAGAACCTTTTTCAAGTTTATTATTCATTTTATATCACTTATTACCTTGTTATAAAATTTATATAATTATTTATGTTCATATCAGACGTTTCGTTGATATTCGATACATCAGTTGAAAATGAACATGTTTTGATATAAATTATCCATGTTGTCGAAAGTGAATAATATCAAGAATATTTTTCATGATTTAAATATCATATATTTCCAGTATATATGTATTTATAATATCCATAATAATTTGAGATATGAAATGAAATTCATCATTCATGGAGATGGTACGTCGTACGTACGGATGAACGCAACTTTCATTTCATTGTCAGATTAAAAGAATAATAAATAAATGATATAAAAGTATATTATAATACCTATAATATTATAATTTCATGTATATATCATAATTTTAATAAAACCATTTTTTATACATTCCATGTTTAGAGAGAATGAGTCATATCACTTTTTGGGGGTGGTAGTCTACAATTCCTTAAACAAAATTATCGTATTTACACAACATGGAAATAATAAAGGTATATTACAGATAAAAATTACATCAGAATAGAGAAAATATAAATATAATATATATCATATATTAAAAAAGTTTCCATTTTAATGGCCACCCTGATATGTGGTAGGGGTAAATTAAACAATCATCGTTTCGTGAGGTAGTGGTTTGTTTTACACAGAAACAGTATATTTGTTAGCCATTAAATGGAGGTGTGTGTAAGTGTAGATATAAAAAATAGAATAAAAAATTCATATTTTATTTATGATACTCTTTTGGTTATGTAATTAGATAATAATAAGAGTTTAGGGAGTGGATAATGTAAATGAGACTAAAAAACACGAAAGAAGTTTTTAGCTCATAATTGGGTAACTTCATTTGGATTATACCATAATGCTTCCTTGGGGGGATTTCAATCCTAAGGGAGGATTTTAGGATTAGGGTATGGATTCTAGGAATATTTTTTGGAAGGTATTATCCAAACCAAAGGGTTATTGAAGTGTTAGTATTAGAGAAGAGAGGGTACATTTTTATAGGAGATGGAAGGGCCACCCTTGTAAATACTTAAATTATTAAATTAATATAAATTAAATTCTTAACTCAAACAGATAAAACATAGGATATTTAGAAGATATAATGAAGATAGGTATAAATATTATCATACAATAATTCTTAGACTGGTTTTTATTTTATTTTAAACCTTATCTTTTCGATTTACCTTTAATTATTCTCTTTTAATTTTAATTGTGGTAATAAAATTTTAATTATTAGGAGGATATTAATTCCACTTATAGGGGTAAATTTTTAATAACTAGACTCCTAATGAAATTTTACACCATATCATAGTAACTTTGTGATTTGAAATGATTATTATGATTTTCAAATAATTTAATAAATTACTATTTTTATAAAACATCAATTATGTCAATTTTTAGACTATTCATTTTATTAAAATTAAATAAAATTGAAGCAAAGATATAACATAGAACCAAAAAATTTAATACTATTACAACACGTCATATTCACTTAGAAATATCTTGTATGACATTAACTATGTCGAAAAATATTTATTTAAATATTTATAATATCATTTATTTGATTCCCTCATTAATAATGAAATCACTCTATCATCATTGTGTCATAATTAAATTTAATTATTTAATGTCTAAAAATTATAAATAAAATACCTTGATTTATGATATATTTTTATATGTCTAATTAGCATTTATATTATAATATATCAATTATAAATATCCATATTAAATTTTTTTATTAAGAAGATTTATGTTTATAACATATTTTTCTTTACATTAAATTAAAATATATAAGTGTCATAATCACACCCAAGTGACATCCAAAGGCAAAATTTCCATAATAATTGTTATATTGGTCGGCCACATATCATACAATAGGATTAGGACAAATGTTAGGGTATTTTTATATTATTATAATATTATTTTTTACCCTTATTTACCAGATTTACCCTTTAACCATGGTAAATAAAAATAATTACTAAAGTTACTATTCATCATGTCCAAAAAAGGGAACTATTTAAATAATTTGGACCTTATGATTCTAAATATGGAATCCATTTTTTCAAATTAAAAACATATAAGTTTTAGTAATTTTGTTAAATTTAATTCCCATTTTCTAAATGAGAAAATCGGTTTTTAATAGTTAAAAACATCAAAAGATTGACATTTTTTTATATCTAATTTCAATGTGAAATTACCTCCAATGAACAAAATTAGATTAAATTATAAAAATAAAAACCCATAAAAATTTAAAACAAATTAAAAGGACAAGGTAACTATATAAAAAACTAGAGTAAAGGTAGTTTTGAATTAAAATGCAGTATTTTCACTATTCATTAAAATATGAATTTTATCAGAAAAATATAGAAATTTCAACCCAAGTAAATTTTGATTTCTAATAATCCAAATAATAAGTTTATTTTGTCAATTAGAACATATAATTTTGTCAAAAAATTATATTTAAAATGGGTTCACAATCAAAAGGTGGTAAAAAATATTTTTATAAAAAATATCGTTTTATCCATAAAATTGAATGTCTATAAAACATATAAGATGAATTTTAACCATTAAATATAATATATTAACTATATATTTCATGAATAAAATCCAAAAAATGTGATTTTATTATTTTATAAACTCACTTATTTTAGTTTAAATAGTTTTTTAGAAAAACATACCCTTTATATTCATTTGGTTTTTATTTAATTTATAACTTAATTTGGTAACCAAAGAGTCATTTTATATACATATATAAACAATCTTTTAATAATTTAGTTAATATTATTCATCCATAACATTACAATGGATAGGTTCTAATAGTGACATTTAAAATATAATATTTAGATGTTCATTTAAGCTTGATGTAGCATATCATGTACACTATTGAAAATAGTATTTATTTCTTAAAACTCAGAATTTTACATCATCTCCACACAATAATAAATTTTTTCCATGAAATTTGAATTTGGGGTCAGTAAATAGGGTATGAATTTTCCAAATACCTTTATTTCAATCCCATATTGGAAAAATGGTTTCCAAAACTACCACTTTAAAAGAAATAAATAGAATTATAAAGGTCACCAGAGATAACACATACTAGGATTCCATGTAGAAAAACATAGATATAGGAGAAATAATAACTGTCAAGTTATAATGGAGAGTGATAGAAAACCTGATCAGGAAAAGGTTAACAATCATAAAACCATAAACATGTGATGGGTTAAAGTACCTTTGATTTTTTAGTAGGTAATATAAATGGAAAAAAAATTTGTTTTATGATATATTCATAAAGTTGAGGACTTTATTTACGATCATGACTAAGAACATGAGTAAACATACATACTTGACGAGTAGAGCTTCATCCATTAATCAAATTCCAACACAAACTCATCTTTCTCTCCAAATGATGAGTATTTAAGATCAATCATCTTATATAGAATCACATAATCCAAAAATATTAACTATCCATTTCTCATGTCTTGAAATATTAACCTAAACCAAAAATGTTAGGATAAAATTATATAATCCCCCCATAAGAATAAACCATTGTATGAAGAAAAACTACTTTTAATCTCCAAAATTCAATATTAATATCAATTGTTCAATAAAGACCATTTGATAAATAATTTTATTTAAAATTCCTCAAAATAATCCAAACTAAAATTGAAACCCAAAAATTAATAGGATTTGAAAACATAGTCTTTTATGATATATTTTATCATTTTTCTCCAAATAACATCAAAAACTCTTAATGCCTCATACCAAATAGTAATTAACCTAATCACATTTCTTTTAAGATATGTTAACTACTTCCATAGATAAAAAAAATCTCTATAATTCCATAATGAAGACATAGAATCATCAAAAATAAAATTCAACCATTACCCCTCAATATAATTCAACAGTATTTTATTTATCTCGATCATATAGGGTTCCCAATATGTTTAACATATTCCGAAATAACATTAATCACTATCTCACAAAATAATTTTCCAATTCAATGATTATATATTCCATAAAATATATGTCTCCAATATAAACTTATTCTAAATCCATAAAATCATTTATCTAAAAAAGTCATATTAACCTGGGACTTCTGTAGGCTAGTTATAGGCGATAAAGGCACGTCTCACTCTGGTTGTGGGTTTTATTCCCACAACC
Organism: Viscum album; assembly: GCA_963277665.1. Taxonomy (NCBI): domain Eukaryota; kingdom Viridiplantae; phylum Streptophyta; class Magnoliopsida; order Santalales; family Viscaceae; genus Viscum; species Viscum album. Next base: position 1,144,773,610 of record OY728142.1, on the reverse strand, counting down.
TTATCTGATGTGATGAGTTGTCACATAGCCTATGGGTTTTCCTTTTTCAAATACTATATAATTATATAGCATTACCCAAATGAGATAAAATCCTCAAAAATAACCATAACATGTTTTAACCTCAATGGTTATTCTATACCTTTCATTTTTCATCCTTAAATGTAATAACCCATAACTACCTCAAAAATAAATTTATCCAAAAATACCGTTAATCTCCCTGAAATTTCATAACATAATCTGGAAAAGGGATTTCTACGACATTGAACATATGATCAACCTGAACATTGTAAACTCATATGACATCCTTATCACTTAAGAAGACATCATAATCACCAAATTATTTTAAACAATCCTATGATACCAACTATAAGGCCCCAACCTTAAACATTACATAATCATGAGTTATGTCATCAATTATCATTGAGGATATTGTCACATTAATAATTTTTTATAATTAGTCCATAACTATTACATAACAACTCATATTTCACAAAGTAGACAATTCTACTCACTATCCATTTTTTACAAAATAAAACTCTTTAAAATAAAACATTATTTCATTTCTTGATAAAAATATTCTTGATTACATTTCTATTTCCCATCCTTATTCTCTATTTCAAACATTTCAAAAACATGGGATGAGCATAAAAAGCTTGGTAAGGGATACACAAGGAAGGAAAAATTGTTTGTCTTGAAAAAACATGAAAACCATGAATACTTTATCATAAAGTAATACATTAAACTATTATGAAGTAGTAAATACACTTCACTAAATATAAGCTCATTTCATACCAATTTTGTAACAAAAACATTACCATAAACCCATAGAAAGTGACATATAACCTATAAAGGTAACATGGGACATAAACATACATAAATGGAATAACCATACAGTTGACTTACACACATATCATTAAATGGAATAGCCATACGGATGACTTTCATACCTAATGCGTTGGAGGTTATAACATAATCACCCATCCTTGGTTAATCACGAAACCACACATCTTTGGATTATCACGTTACCACTCATATTTGGTTTATCATGTAACCACCCATCAAATGTCCAAGTACTATTATATAATCATAACACATAAAATATTCTAATTATCAACAATCCACTTATAAAATTTTATTTTCAATCATAATAAATATATTCAATGAATTTCCAAAATGATTTAAAATATTTAATAAAGAGACTTTTGAATCAGAGTGTATAACACTTTGAAACTTTAAAAAGAAATTATCATTTTGAAACATTTAATAAAGATACTTTGAATCAAAGTGTCCCATACCACTTTGAAACTTTTAAAATAAATTAAAATTTTAAAACATTCATGTCTACAAAAATAAATTCATAAAAGACATTTTGAAAACATGGACATCAAAATTGAGGTTTTATAATATTAAATCATTAAAACATTTGAAATGAGGTTTTAGTTAAAGAGTCCCTTACCAATTGAGAAACAATTGTATAAAAATCATTAAGGAATAACAATAAATTAAACATTAAATATCATGATACTATACAACTTCATGATATAACGTGTTAGAAGGGTTGTATATACACTTTATAGGATAAGAAAGGTAAAAAACCTCAAGATATGCCTCAATGAAAGGATATTGAGATGAAGTCCTATAGAAAGATTGTATCATTTGATTAAGGACAAATCAATGAAATAATTATGTCTGAAAAATATAAATACACCCAATAAAAGTGGATATTTAGTGTCAAAAAATCATTGGTCATTCACACATATTCTTGGAAAAATAAAACCAATGACATGGATATTTAACTCATGAATGAAGATTGAGATAAGATTTCCCTTACATTGAGACCGACTCGTCACATACAATCATTATGTTCCGAAATAATAAACATAGGTTAATTTATAATTGATCGAGAGCACTTTTCAATTTTATTATTCCTTTTATATCACTTATTACCATGTTATAAAAATTACATAAATATTTTTGTTCGCATCGTACGTTTTGTCGATATTCGGTACATGAGTCGAAAATGAACTTATTTTGATGTAAATTCCCAATGTGGTAAAAATTCCATAATCTTAAGAATTTAATTCATGATATAAATATCATATATATCCAGTGTATATGTATTTATAATATCTATAATATTTTGAGATAATAATGGAAATGCACCATTCATGGAGATGGTAGGCCGTATGCATGTGTGAATGTTCCTTTCATTTCTTTATCATATTAAATGACTAATAATTAAATTACATAAATCTTTATTATAATACCAATATTATATTAATTTCATGTAAGTATCATAGGTTTAATAAAAACATACTTTATACGTTACATGTAGAGAGGGAACAATTCATATCGCTTTTAGGGGCGATAGTCCACACTTTCTCAAATGAAATTATCGTATTTACACATCATGGAAAGCATAAAGGTATGTTACAAATAAACATTATAGAATTATAGAGAAAATATAAATATTATATATATCATATGTAAAAATAGTGTCCATTATAATGTCCACCATGAGTGGTTGTAAGAGAAAATTGAACAATCATCATTTTGTGAGGAAGTTGTTCACCATACACAAAAACAGTATGTTTATTACCCATTAAATAGAGTTGTTTTTATGTGTAGATCGAAAAAATAACATAAAAAATCCTAGTATATTTCGGATAATTGTTATTTATGCAATCATAGAATAAGAAGATTTTAGGGAGTTGATAATGGAAATGAATCTAAAAACCATAAAAGAAGATGTTACATCTTAATCGGGTAACTTAATTTGGTTTATACCATAAGGAATACTTGGGAGTCTTTATTCCCTAATGAATGATTCTAGGATGATGTTAGAGAATTTAGGAATACTTTTGAGCTGATATTGGCTGAACTTAAGGGTTATTTAAGTGTGATTATTAGATAATAGAAGTGACCTTTTATAGGAGAGAGAAGGGGCACCCTTGGAAACACATAAATTATTAAATTAATATAAATTAATTTTTTAATTAAAATAGATTCAAAAAGAGATATGTATAATAAAAGTTGATTATAGGTCTAAATTCTATCATCTAATAATTTTTTTACTAGTATTAATTTTACTGTAAACCTTATCTTTTCGGTTTACCATTAATTATTCTCTTTTAATTTTAATTGTGGTAATAAAATTTTAATTGTTAAGAGCATATTAATTTCACTTATGTGGGGTAAATTTCCCATAAATGTACACTTAATGAACTTTTAGACCATATAATAGTCAATTTTTTATTTTAAAATATTTTTATAATTTTTAAATAATTTAATAAAATACTATTTTTATAAAACATCAATTATGAAAAAATTTAGACTATTCCTTTTGTTTAATTTAAATTAAATTCGAGTAGAGAGATAATTTCACAAAAAAACATTTAATAGTATTGAAAAATGTAATTTCCACATAGAAAAATCACGGATGACATAAATTAAGTAAAATAATATTTCTTTTAATATTTATAATATTATTTATTTGATTCCTTCATTAATAAAGAAATCACTACATCAAAATTATGTCATAATTTAATTTAATTTTTTAATGTATAACAATTATAAAAAAATACCCCAAAGTAGGAAACATTTTTATTTTTCTAATGACTATTTATATTCAAATATATCAGTTATAAAAACCCATATTAAAATCTTTTATGAAGATTTGTGTTTATAACACATTTTCCATTACTTTAATGTAAAAGATATAAGTGTCATAATCACAACCAAGTGGTTTCCAAAGAACAAATTTTAATCCCAATAGTTTTATTATTCATCTATATCTCATCCAATAGTATTAAGACACGTGTTAGGATTTTTATATATTATTATAATATTATTTTTTACCTTTATTTACTAGATTTACTCTTTAACTATGGTAAATAAAAATAATTACTAAAGTTATTATTCATCATGTCAAAAAATAAGAGCTACCTATTTACATAATTTGGACCTTCAGATTCAAAATATAGAATCCATTTTTCCAAAGTCAAAACACATAACTTGCAGTAATCATTTTAAAATGAATTTCCATTTTCAAAATTAGAAAATAGGATTTTAAAAGTAAAAACCATCAAAATATTGACATGTGTTTGAATCTAATTTCAATGTGAAATTATATAAAATGAACAAAATTCGAATAAATGATATGAAAAAAATCCAATTATACTTTAAAACCAATTAAATGGAAAGTATAACTATATAAAAAATTCAGACGAAAAGTCATTTTTGAATTGAAATGCATTATTTTTCACTATTCATTAAAATATGAATTTAATGAGAAAAATTTCAAAATTTCAACCAAATTAAATTATTATGTCTCACTTCTAAATAATAAGTTTATTTTTTCAATTATAACATATAAAATTATCAAAACTAGATTAAAAATTGGTTCTCCATCAAAAGGCGGTAAAACTATATTTTTTGAAAAATACTCATTTTATTCATATGAATGAATGTCTATAAAACATTAAAGATGAATTTTAAACATTAAATTTAATATATTCCATGTATATTTCATTAATAAAATCCAATAATAGTTATTTTATTATTTTATAAACTCACGTATTTTTCATTTATATAGGTTTTTAGAAAAACACATCCTTTATAGTCAATTGGTTTTTATTTAAATTCCTACGTAATTTGGTAACCATAGAATAATTATATAAAAATATGTAAACCATATTTTCATAATTTAGTTAATACTTATTATTACCTCAATTCAAATGTCAAGGTCATTAACATAACATTTAAATAATAATATTTAGTTGTTCATTCAAGCTCGATGTAACGTATCATATACGCTGTTGAATATATTGTTTCTTTCTTAAAACTCAGGATGTTACATGTAAGATTGTTTTTTTAGTGTATATATCTATGAGTAATAATTTGTGGATGATTAAAATTAGGTGTTATTTTTGGGAAATCCATTTGTTCCATCAGTGGTGCATGATTTAGTTCATCATGAGTTTCATAACTCATATTTGGTAGTTCATTATGATGTGTATAAGGTTCATAATTCCTTAAATAGTTAGTTTTTATGGCCAAGGATGAATAGGTTAATAAAAAAATTCATGTCTCAGTGTATGTTTTTTAAAGTTAGAATGTCTATAATTATGTTCCAATTAGTTTTAAGAAACCATTAGAAGTTACTATGTATAAGTGGAAGTAAATATTGATAGATTACATTATTTTTTCACTAATATTATGTTGTGATGTCATCTGGATTATTATATATTGTTTGATGATGTATTCTTATATCATAGAAACCAAGATGTTGAGTGGAATTTATATTTTTATGAGACAGTATATGGAGGATATTATGAAACTTTATGGGGTTATAATGATTAAAATCTCAAATAATGATTCTTATTTTACATCAAGGGCATGTAAGATTTTCAATATGTTTTTTGATATAATTTATTCCTTAAAAATATGTTTCAATCCTTGGTAGAATAATATATGTGATATATAATCCTTATTCATGATCATATGATGAACACACATGTTGTGGATTTTAGTGGTTCGTGGTAAAATAACATTTTTTGTGTTTTATTATTATAATATCTATTACTCATCCATCAACATGGTTTTGTTTAATGTATTTTATGGGAATCCTTAAAGATAAATATTATAGTAAACTGAGGGTGGAGAGTGAATGATTATTGGACTATATTTTTTAGAGGATTGAATATAAGGTGTGGGTGATTCATGAGTATATGAAGGTTTCTAAAGACTATGAAAATCGTTATACTGATTGAATGTGGAGACCTCAAAAGATCATTTTTATAGATCTATAATTTTTTATGGTTTATCTTCATAGTGGGTAGTAAAGGTTTAGTTATCGATGTAATATTTATTTTTAATTAGTAAATGATTTTAAGGTGTTACATCATACTCGTGAGGTAGAATACCAATTAGTGATTCCTCTATAAAGGGTTATAATTCATCACATTTTCAACATGTCATTAATTTTTTATTATGTTAATGATAATTATAATATCATTTATTGGGATTGAAATTTCAATTTTAACTATCTATAAGATATCAATTTATGTGGGTTAAATTAGAACCTGAAAGGAAAAAATACCCACCAAAAATAAATTATAATAAGCTAAAAAATATACATCAATTAACATTATAAAATCATTCCAAAATAATTTTAACATTTTAGTACCTTGTACCATTTATAATATCTAGTCGATGTTAAAATTCAATATCTCTAGTTCTTTTTTTAATTAATTCCTCAAAAATTGATGCCATATTTTTTGAGGTGTTGAGATAATCCTCCAAATATATATTACCATCATTAAAGAAACATTATATAATGTTATATCATGTTTTTATCCACTTCCATTATACATAATTATGAGGTATTTGTATCTATCTTTCATACATCATATTAATATCATCCGGATTAGCCTTGAGGACAAACTAATCTTCCACTCTCATCTACATGGAATGAATAAGTAGGTCCAAGGATGATATAATATCAACCTCATATTCCATATCCTTTCTATTATCCCCTTTGTAATCTAAGATGAGTTCCCAAAGCTTTATCAATATCTGTTAAATTAGATGACCCAACTTTTTTATTATCTTTATTTTATAATCCCCCTCAATGTTCCAGCTACTACTAACCTATTCTCTTCTTGGTTAAAAAACCCCATAATAAGAGTAATTTCACTCCACATTTGACTAGTTTCCTTAACCACTAATCTGGTTGTCATTATTTTGGGAAGGTTGGAATAATATTTACAAGTTATAGTATTCCTTACATTGTTAATATAATATTCCCTCAAATAAAAACATTCATTATTGAAAATATTTTTTATTGAAAGGTTATTGGTAGTATCTTACCTATATGCTTCAAAATAAGATTAAATTTGATAATTATCATCCACTCATTTTTTAGCATCATCATTGGACTTAGACTGCTGGAACCTCTCCACCATACCACCTTTAAGATTCTTTCCACATGATCATTCCTTATTCCACTTGTGACTAATAGTTCTCCAACCACTAGTCTAACAATTGTAAATATTTCCTTCCCCAATATTGATGATTCGATTTTTTTACTAAATTTTTGAGTCAAATTAATTCTCTATTAATTATATCAATAATTTAAGGGAGATATCATACACATTATTCATGGAACCTTATTTTGAAAAACCCTCTTGAACTCCCAATCAGTTACTTTATAGTTGTCTTACCATCCAATATATTTCATACCCTCTTTATTTTTTTAAAAACCCTAGACAATAGGGATAGGGGGAACAAAACCATGAGATAACTCTCTAGTAGTTTTAACCAGTTGCAAAATCTTACTAGATTAACACCAATAAATTTTACTTTGAATATTCTTTAAAATTAGAGGAAATGAAACTATAGACATGTAATATGTGATATCATGTGAAGAATGGGACAAAAATGGAACTGCATGCTGTAATTTTTTGTCAAAATATCCCTCAAGTCGTGATACTGAATCCATTCCACTATATTTTAATCATCTTGGGTTATTCATACATATGATATATTTGGTTTTTTACCTAAAACCTATTGAATCACACATAAAGTAGTTTTGGTGGTGTCAAAGTCAATTTCAACTAGAGTAGAAATCCACAAAAAGATTCAAATTCAACCACTTGTTTATGCTGGTGTTATTTCTCTATCTATGTCTAAACAAATTTCATGAGGTTTTTAGGAAATCCATTTCAATATATAATATAGGAGATATGGGGTTAAACAGATATCAGTATATAATATCTATAGATAAAATTCTATCAATCATGTTTTTAATAATCTCTATAATATAGGGATTTTGACAAGGAAGTGGTAAACTAGGAATAATTACCTATATAGTCAAATGTGGAGGATCTTGTTTCAAATAAATGTCATAAGAATAATTGAGAATCTTGAAATAGAATCCAATAAAGAAACATAGGGATAAGGAATAAGTGGAAACCAGATATTTTCACATTTCAAATTGAATTAAAAACATGGTGGGGGTCCAAAAGGTTGATAATTCCTTGTTCTAGAAGATTCAAACAATCCGATATGAACCAATGAAAGGCATCCACTAAGGAGTTATTTTGGATAAAATGAGTGATCTTAAGAGATTCATTAAAGTCTAATCCTCTATAAACATTGTATGGTAAATATAAAGCTTTATAAATCTATTTTAGATTAGACAGACCATGGGACAAAGGTAAACTCCTTATAATGGTGGGAGAGATATTGGGTCTGTGAAAGGAATGAAAGGGAAATCCCATTCATTTGATGATCCAAGTCATCTCCCACCCCTCTGTAGATGTGGAGGGATAGCCATGATGAATGTCAATATCTGGTCATGGGTTCCCTAGGGTAATGATAGAGTCCTCAATCACTATATCCACATTGATTTGGGAGATTTGGATATTAAGGTGGTTATGGTGTAGATGGAGTAACCTATTTTAATTTAAGACAGTCATAGGAAGGTTTTGTGTTGGAATGTAATTCCATTTTTTATGTCACAAAATGGCATACTGGACTAAATGATTATATATGGGAACTTGAGTTTTAGATGTGTACCTTTTTCTGAAGATATTTTGAATCTTTGATTTATTTTGAGATGATAATTTTGAACATATATTTATATGGTAAATTTTTCTTTCTATTTTATGCTACATTTTCTATTATAATGTCATTATTTCTATTTGAGTGGAATCTAATGAGAACAAGAGAATATGATTTTTGAGTTTTATTTATTCCTTTATCATATTTATCTTTGATTATTGAGGATGATAATAATTTCAATGTTATTTAATAAAGTCTTGTATTTTCATATTCCTATGTGTTTTTAGGGTGTTACAGGCATTAGAGTGGATATTTTATGTATTTTAGAGATTAAATGATGAGTTTTAGTTCTTAAAATAATATATATGTATATATATATATATATATATATTAAAATTTGATATATGTTGGTTCTGAGAATTTATGATTTTTAGTTTTACTAAATTTTTCAAGATTCTGTGGTCTCTATCCATTTCAATGTCGTTTACACCATAATAGTCATCTATAACATGGATGTATTTTTTTAGTGAGTGTGGAACTTGAAAACATATTTGCGAGCTAGGATGAGGGATGAAATAATCTTTTTTATGTTCTCATGCACTATGGAAAATCCATTATGGCATCCCGCCTTTTTATTACATAACTTTTCATTAGATTTTACAAAGAGAGGATCTTTAAAGTCTAGTGTCTTGGAAATCAGGAAAATAATACATGAAAACATAAAGAATTATTCTAATACACTTTTAGGGATTCATCATAAGTTCTTCATAAGTACAATTATTTCATCTCAAAACCTAGATACATACATCCATGGAAAGGTTGAGTAGAAGGCCCAGTAAGTAAAATAAGGGAATCAGTTTACTTATGAAATCAATAAGAACATGATAAAAAACATAAAGACATGTGCAATGGAAGTAGAGAAATATCATAATGGAAAAAACTTGAATCATAAATTGAATATGTTGATATAAAAATTAATTTAGACATTCATGAACATATCACCAAGGTTCATCCCCAATGTGTCATAAAAATTACCAAGGCTATTCACCAAGGTATCGTGAAACTTGTCATCTCTAGAGATTAAATTATTTACCCAATGAATTGAAGTAATATCAAGGAGAACCCTTTATATGTATTTATTTTTATGCCATCCACTTAGATAATAATCATACATTTCATAAATTACCCAAAGAGAGTAAATGAAATGGTTTTCACTTCATAATCTTCACGTTTTAAAACTTCTTAAAAACATAATCGTTGTGTCATTTATAACCCATGTAAAGGGGGTGATTGTTATATATATTTCAATTTTAGAATACAATAGATCAATTTTATGTATTTATTAATACCCCTATAGATGAAAATAGATTTGGATATTCACATTAATAATACAAGAGAATTTTTGAGAAAAAGAGAGAGATTTTGAGATGAAAATTCTACAGCATAACAGCAACATAACATGGTTTTATAAAATAATAAAAAGAGATTGGAAAAGGGTATCCTATCCATAAATGAATCATTTTACAGTATAAGGACAATATAAAATTGAATTAAGACCATGGTGTGGATATTTGAATGATATACCACATGAAAAGGAACCATGAAAACAAGGTAAATGTGATTTATTTTATGAAAATTTCACAGCTTAACGATGCCAATTAAAAATTCAGAAAATCAATTGATGAGAGTGGAAAGGGTCTATCATAAATGGTACATGAAATGGGAAATAATATGTATTTATAAAAATATCCCCCAACATAAGAAGATGGAAACTATAAGACATAACTTAAAGGAAATCATGACTAAAAGTGGAGGGTGGAAGGTTCCCTTACCATGAAAAGTAACTTCGAAAGCATGAAGGTTGGGACCTTGGGTGGCATTAAGACACATTGGGAGGACTCCTTGGGAGGTAAAAAGATAATAACTTCATTTACATATATTTTGGAATGAAATTAATGAGGGAATGTCTTGGTATTTATTGGGAAAGTGAGGGAATATTTAATTAATTTCCAAGGGACACCTCATCGGTGGTATTTGCAAAATCGTGGGCTTGCCCATGGAATTGTCCACTTGGGACACCTCATAGAATATAATAATATTCACAAGGAGACAAAAATGATTACATCATTATAACATCATTAATGATGTCATTAAACACCCGAAACTCAAAACTATATTTTCACTATTCACCGATTTTTTTTATATAAAAATCTCATAAATTCACCCAAACCTAATATCGATGAACTGAATTCATAAATGAACTCCATTTAATGAAAATAAATTTATAAATACTTTTATTTTAATTTTTATATCAAAAACATTATTTATTTAAAAAAACAACACATAAGCTATAACTTATTTTGTAATAATATGAAAAAGTAGTCAACATCCCATAAAAATATTGTATAACTATAATACAATATAGTAACAATTTATGATTACATTTTATAAAAATTAATTTTCATTTTAAAATATTAAATTAATTAAAAAAATTTAAATAAAATAATTATGACCTACAAAAATTAAAAAACATATTCTATGATATTTTTTTCACTTTTAAGATGTATAAATTGTATTTATACATTCATGGGTGAAGTTTCTGTTTTTTTGGCCAATTTACTATTCATTACTATTCATAAGGGTTTGTTACTATTTATACGTTACTATTTACTAAAAATAAAGTCAATCTTATTAGACTCTAAATTTCGTATTGATCACAACTATAAAAGGACATTTTTTAAAATCATTTTAAATTATTAATTATTTAAATTATACAAAAATATTTTAAAATACCATTTTTCCAAAATTCATCAATAATATAGAACTTCTATAAATTAATCCTATGTTTATCTAGACATTTGAAATTCAAAAATTTTACAATAAGAATAAATAAAAATTTTATTTATACAAAGGGATTACAAAAACTATCTAAGGCCTCATTACATAACTCTTTATAACACCTACAAAGGACCTAAGTGTAATGTGCGCTATGGGGATAGAATCTTGGTGTGTCTCGTACAACATCATCCGAGTGGTGATTTATATTAGCTTTAACTTCTCCCTTGGTCGATTTTGTTGAAGCTTCACATGTTGAAGCTTAGTTTGGTCATGGTCCAGAGCAAATCCTAGAGATACTACTTCCTTCCGAAGCTCTGAGAGATAGGCTTCGTATGGACCGAGTCTACTTTATGAGGCTATTGAATCTTCTTTCTATATTAACCAAGATCACTTGTATTTATAAACAATAATTTAAACGTAAAGAGTTTAGTTTCCAATGGTTATATTGACCAATGGTCATATAACAGTCAAAACCCAATGGTCTCATTTAATTATACTCACTTCATTAATTAAAGGATATTTTTTTGTGGAGAATAAAATGAAATAAGACACAAATTTAGGAAACAAATCTTATTCAAAATTTTGGGTCGTTACATTCTTCACCCATTGAGAAATTTCATCCCCAAAATTTTAACTCGTACCCTAAGAAGATAAAAGGGGTGGGTACTTCTACCTCATAGACTCCTCTAGTTCCCACATGGCTTGTTGTGGTTCCTCCGCAACACCTAAACAAGGTGGGTAGTCCTGTTGCGTAGAACCTTGTCTCTACAATCCATGATCTCCACCAACTACTCTTCATAAGAATGGTCATGTTCTAGTTGTACCACATCTGTATTTAGTACATGTGAAGGGTCAAGTATGTACTTCTTCAAGAGGGGTACATGGAGGATATCATGATCTTGATCTAGATTTGGAAGAAGTGAAAGTCGATAGTCCACTACTCCTATGCGATCAAGGATTTCATAGGGGCCAATGTACTTAAGGCTGAGCTAACCTTTATTCACAAACCTCATGACTCTCTTTCAAGGTGAACTTTGAAGAAGGACTTTTTCACCAATATCAAACTCCAAGTCCCTTCAATGGTGTTCGGGATAGTTCTTTTGCCGACTCCGAGCAGCCTTAATGTGTTCTTGGATGGCATGAAATTTTGATGTCATCTCTTGCACAAGATTAGGCCCAAGAATCTTTATCTCACCAACTTCATTCCAACATGTTGGAGTTTACATCGCTTACCATATAGAGCATTATAGGGTGCCATTTGAATGCATTAGTGGAAGCTGTTGTTGTAAGAGAACTCAACTAAAGGGAGATGTTGATCCCACACACCTTTAAATTACATTGATCATGTTCTCAGCATATCCTCGAGTGTTTGAATAGTCCTTTCAGATTGACCATCAGTTTGGGGGTGATATGCCGTACATAAATTCAATTCAGTGCTCAGAGCATGTTGAAGACATCTCCATAATTTTGATGTGAACCTTGGAAGATGATTAGATATGATAGAAAGTGGAACTCCATGCATCCATGCCACTTCCTTCACATAAATCATGACAATTTAACCAAGAGAGAAATCTTCCTGAAGGGAGATAAAATGGGCAGTCTTGGTGAGACGGTCCACAATAACCCATATTGCATTCTTTAATTTGGATGTTCTTAGGAGACCAGTGATGAATTCCATAGTGATATTGTCCCACTTCCATGCTAGTATGGGTAGTGGTTGCAATACCCCTTTAGGAATTTTTTGCTCTACCTTCACTTGCTGACATACCAAGAACCTTGAAATGTAGTCAGCAGTCTCCCTTTTCATATTATCCCCCCAATAATGATCACGAAGTTCCCTATACATTTTTTTGCATGCAAGATGTATAGAGAAAGTAAAGCTATGAGCTTCATCCATCAGCTCCTTCTTTATTTCCGAAATATATAGAACATATAGTCTTCCAATAAATTTCATTACACCTTCTTGATCAATATTGAACTCACGAAACTTCACATCCTTCACATCCTTAAACTTCTTCGGTAACCAAGGATATTCTTTCTAAGCTTTCTTGATCTTCTCTAGTAACGACAGTTGAGAAATAATTTGTGTTAGGGTTGATGACGTCCCTTCCCTTATAATTCCCATGTAGAGATTTACTAGGTCAATGATCGAAGGATCTCTTTGAATCCTCGTCATGGAAAGAACAATTGGGTATTTCCTACTTAATGCATCAACGACTTTATTTTATCTTCCGAGATGATAGTTAATTGAACAATCATAGTCTTTGAGAAGTTCCAACCATCTCATTTTTCTCATGTTCAATTCCTTTTGTGTGAAAATATACTTCAAACATTGATGGTCTATGTATATATCACATTTCTCCCCATAAAGATAGTGCCTTCATATCTTCAGAGCAAAAACAACTGCAACCAGCTCCAGATCACGCGTAGGACAGTTCTACTCATGAGTCTTCAAATGTCAAGATTCATAAGAAATGACTTTGTCATTTTTCATGAGGAAAAACCCAGGCCCTTTCAAAGATTCATCGCTAAAAATAAAAAATACTTCTCCACTTGAGGGTAGAGTTAACATGGGTGTAATAATCAATCTCTTCTTCATCTCTTGGAAACATTCCTCACACTATTTTTTCCAGATGAACTTGACCAATTTTTTAGTTAAGGTGGTTAAAGTATTTTAATGTCATGAAAAGTTTTTCACAAACCTCCTATAATATCCTGATAATCCATGGAAACTATGAATATAAGTTATTGTTGTAGACTCAGGCCACTCCTCTACAACCATTATCTTTGTATAGTCAACTATGATTCCTTCATTAGTAACAATGTGCCCCAATAAAGAAACTTGTTGTAACCAGAATTCACATTTTCTAAAATTCCCAAAAAGCCTCTCCTTTTATAGAGTTTGAAAAATAACCCTTAGATGATCATCGTACTCCCCACGACTTTTTGAATATATCAAAATATCATCAATAAAAACTACCACAAAGTTATCAAGGTAGTCCTTAAAGACTCTATTCATGAAATACATAAAAATAGTAGGTGAATTTGTCAGTCTAAAGGGCATAAAAACAAACTCATAATGCCCATATATTGATCAGAAGGCTGTTTTCAGAATATCTTCTTTCTTCACCCTCAATTGATGACAACCAGATAAAAGATCAATCTTAGAGAAGAATTGAGCCCCATGAAGTTGGTCAAATAAGTCATCAATTCTTGGAAGTGGATATTTGTTCTTCACTGTGATCCTATTCAGTTCTCTATAATAAATGCATATCCACATCCATTCATACTTCTTATTCATAAGGAGAACTGGTGCTCCCCAAGGAGACACACTTGGTCGGACAAAACCCTTCTCCAAATGATCTTGGGGTTGTTTCTTTAACTCCACAAACTCCATATTTATTATTCTATATGGGGTCTTTGATATCGGACACCAGTTTCCCAGATCAAGTGCCTTATTTGATTACGTTGGCATACATACAAGGAATACGAATCCCGAAAGACTGAGTAGTTTAGTATTATTGGAAACAAGTTACATACATAAGTTTAACATTACAACATGAAGGGAAACCAAACACTATTTTAATCCACTAGAAACATCATGTCTCCTAGATTTTGCTTGAAAGTAATTCATAAATTAATTTTTCATGTCCTGAGAAAATGAAACAAAAGAAATGGGTGAGCTCAAACACTCAGAAAGAGTAAGCAGTACAGTAGAAGATAATATAAACATTAGACATGGTGAATAATTGAAAACACATGTCTTTAATAATAAACTTGAAACATATTATAGTAGGAATATGATCTAAATAAATAATTCCATAATTAAACATTATCATGGGTATTCTACTAGTCGAATAACCACATGAACTTCAAATACTAGTATCATAATGAAGGAAGTGCATATGCTGAACATCATAACCATACATTCCATGCCTCGTGCTAGGACTAGAAAATAATCATTTTGTCAAGGCCTCGTGTCAAGACCATAGTTTGTCTCATGAGACCTACCAATGAATTGAGGGGATATAGATGTCCCCACCCATCACATAATAAGTCCAATGAATTCATTATATGAATAGGGATCAACATAAACAACATATACATTCATATTGAAACTATCATATGAAATGTAACTAACTTTCACCAATTATTGAACATAAATACTAACCATTAGGAATAATAAGATGAATGGTTTTAGGATAGATCATCCACAATAAAGTTAGTCATAAAACATTAAATAAAATATGACATATGACTTCATAAATGATTAAACCCAATAATACCTTGTAATCAATAATATCATTGAATGAAAATACTCTTATAAAATCATTAAGCAATTTTGAGATAAATATTCTTTCATTTTAAAAAGAAGAGTTCTTTTGGAAAATACTTGTATAAAACCATATGTAACGCCCCGACCCCAGTTACCCAGAGTCGGTGCATTATTGCATAACATTGGCATGATCACAAGAGATCAAGTCTCAAAAGACCGATTAGTTTAGTAGCCTTGGAAACACTAGATACATTCATAAATGTTACATTACATCATAAAGTGAAAAACTACAATAACATAGTCTCCATTTTCCACACTCATATCCCCTTTAGACTATCCCTATAGGTCATTCCTAAAATACTTCTTCACATCCTGGAAAAATTAAAACATTGAAAGGGGTGAGCTCAGATTCTCAGTAAGTATAACAATATAGCAGAAGATTTCATAAATAAACATTAACATTTAAGGAAATGTATAACTAAAACAAAAGACTTTTAAACTTGAACATCAGCATACTATGGAAAAAATAAAATGAAATAATTCTTTTTACTTATTCACATGGATATTCTACTAATCAGATAATCACATGCAATATCAATAACCACTTTCATAATGATGGAATGCATAATTTCAGACTATCATAATCATGTAGACAAGGCCTCTTTCCAAGACTACAAATAATATTTTGTCAAGTCCTCATTCCAATACACTAGTTTGTCTCATGAGACCTTCCGATGCATCGAGGAGCTATAGCGGGCTCCACCTGTCACTTATTAAGTCCAATGCATTCCTCATATGAATAGGTTTATACATATCATAAACCATAACATAATCGTATCACATAAAACATGCATAAAGGAAACATAACATTTCCACATTTCAATCACAAGATATCAATACAACACATTGATATAATAAAAACATTATCAAAACCATTTTCAATACCAAAATAAAATAAAATTAAAACTTGGTATTTATTTTTCATTTAAAAAAAGTTATGTCTTGTAGAGGAAGCCGAAACTCAAAAAATGGTCAGGGCGGCGGAGAAGTCATTGTCGTCATATACGTACGACAAGAAAAATATTCCTTTTTTTCATTTAGTAAAATGCTTCATATAAAAAGACTCCTTTTGAATAAACGTAAAAGTCAAAGGGGTTTATACACCGTATAAAAGAAATTTGGGTATAAAACAAAATATGCCTCAATGAATGGAGATTGAGACGAATTCCCTTACAAAGATCATTTTAAAATAAAATAGATCTATTATGTGTTTTCACTATAAGTACACATAAAGAAATTACAAATACAATATAGTACATAATAATATCATGACATAATTTTAAAGTAGGAAATTAACCCAAAGAACGAAAATTGGGTTAAGAAGTTCACTTACCTCGTGTCCAACTTGACTCGACCGCTCTTTAACCTCCCAAATAATAAACTACAGTTAATCTCTACTTGCTTAAGAACCTTTTTTCAAGTTAATTATCCCTTTTATATCACTTATTACAATGTTACAAAAATTATGTAGTCATTTAAGTTAATAACGGTCGTTTTGTCGATCTTTGGTACTTGAGTCAACAATAAACTTCTTATAATTACAAGTTGTTTATGTGGTAGAATATCCGTTATCTCCAGAATTATATTCATGATTTAGATATAATATATATCCTATATATACATTATATACATGAATTTATAATATTACATAACATTTAGAGGTAAGAAATGAAATGCACCGTTCATGGAGACAGTAAGCCGTACGTACGCATGAACGCTACTTTCATTTCTATTTTGTATTTAATGGAACGAAGTTATAATTATATAAATTTATAATATAATTCCAGTATAATATAATGTATAATACCATTTACTCCATCCTTTACACATCCCACATATGGAATTAACGATTCAAATCACTTTGAGGGGGTGGAAGTCTGCACTTCCTAAAATGAAATTATCGCGTTTACCCATAATGGAAATCATCAAGGTATGCCACAAATAAAAAATACAGAATAATAAGGAAATAAAAAACATAATATATACAATACATAATAATAGTTTCATCGTAATTTCCACCATGAGAGGTGTTAAAAGAATATTGATCAATCATCATTTCGTCAGGCAGAAATTTTCCAACCACAAAAACAGTATGTTCTTTAACCAATAGACGAAGGTGTGTGTAAGTGTAATTCCAATACTTATCATACAATCATACTAGTATATTGAAGATACTGGTTTTGTTACAAAATAAAGGAATAAAAAGAGTTTAGGGTGTTGGAGAAGAAAAATAAAACAAAAGAACATAAAAGAAGACATTACCTTTAAATCGTGTAACACTTATTGATTTGAGCCAAAGGCTTACTTGGGATGACTTCTGCCCAAAGTGAGGCTTCTAGGAGTAAGATAGGGGAGTTGAGAGAGTATTTGGCCAGAGGTTGGCCAAGCCAAATGGCTTGGAAGGTGTGAATAAGGTGGTAGTGGTGGGGGCCTTTTATAATAGGAGAGGAGGGGCACTCTTGGAATGTCATGAAATGTTACATTATTATGAAGTGATTTTCGGATTTCAAAGGTCCCACAATTATATATTTCGAGGATAAGGTGATAAGGGTTCGAAAGATACCCATCCAAGTGGCTCCATGGGGTCCCCAAGTTGACCCATAGATTTTATTGGTCGGCCATGACTCATCCAATAAGTGTAGGACAAGTTTAAAGGTATTTTCATATTTTTATAATATCATTTTTACCTTAAATTTCACTAATTATCTTTAATCGTGATTAATTAAACATAAAAGTTATTATTCACCATAAAAATATTTTAATCCCATTGAACCACATTTTACTTCCTAATGACAACCATGTATGTTGGACTTTTTAAAATCAAATCACAAAAATTGTAATGTTTCATTTAAACGAAAAATCAGTTTTTTAACTACCACTTAGTGGTTTCACTATTCATCAAAAATTGAAGTTGTTCAGAACAATGCCAAAATTTCACCCTAAGCTATATTTGATATTCCTAATTCAAAAATGATGTATATTTTACAAAATTCCAAACATATTAGTTGCATTAATTAATTTTATAATTAATTCATGTTATCACAACAAATAGCGTGTTTTTAAGAAACAATATATATCAAAAGATTGATAATTGTTTATGTCCAATTTCAAAGTGAAATTAATTCTAATGAACACCATTGGATAAAATGGTAAAAATATATTCTAACTATACTTTAAAACCAATAAATAGTATAACTTATCACTATAAATTATTTTGATTAAAAAAGTTTTTTTTAAGTTTTTTTCACTATTCATAAAAAATTGGAAGTTCTCAGAAAAATACCAAAAATTCAACTTAGGATAATTTCGATATTCCGAATCCAAAAATGAAGTCCATTTTGAAATATAAAATATATATAATTTCAAAAGGTGGGTATTAATATTCATAATGGCTATTTTGATTGGTCACGGTGTGTTAGAATCTCAAACATGCGTACAATGAAAGCTATTGCATTCTTGAAAGAGAAGCGTATCGTGGAAGCTTGGGGTGTTACATTCTCCCCTCCTTCAATAAATTGCATCATCGTAAATTGAAATTGTTCTTCGAAAATAAAAGGTTGAAAATAGAAAATACCTTTGTGGAAAACCCACATCAGAAATATGTTAAATAAAAATATAACTTTAAAAGAAAGAAAGATAAGTACAAAGGTCAACTGAGATAGCCCATACTAGGATTCTATGAAAATATGGATATGGAGGAAAAGAAAACCATCAAGGTCTGATGGAGAGTTGTAGAAAATAGGATTAGGATAATGTTAACTACAAGAAAATCACAAACTTGTGATTGGTTAAACGATCATTGATTCCCCAGTAGGAAAAGTTAACCGAAAACATTTTTGTTTTAAGTTACCTTTCATAAAGTTGAGGAATTTATTTAAGAGATTTACTAATAATTTAAGGAAATATACTTACTTGTCATGTAGACTTTCATTCTTTAATAAATGTTTACCACAAACCCATCTTTCACTCAAAAAGATAATAGAACTAAAAAAATTTATATTTATCCTTATCTTATAAGGTTCCAAATATTAACACATACAATTTAGATTAGGAAAACTATTTTGTAATAACTAGGGACTTCTTGTAGGCTAGTGGTAGGTAACAAAGCCATGTTGCACTATGGTTGTGGGTTCGATTCCTACAGTTTTGTCCAACGCGACGGGTTATCCCCCGACCTGCAGGTTGTCTTTTTCCTAAAACTATAGTATTATAATATTTCAAAAATAATCTTCAGAAATGTTTTAACCTTAAAAAATAATATAAAAGGTTAAACTTAATCCATTACAACCTTTATAGTTATCCAAAATACTTCTGTCCAACTCACATTCTAGATTTCATAAGGAAGGTAAACACAATGAAGATCTTTTTTTCTGCGTAATAAGATGTGAACACCTTCATCATGTATTCTTTTAAAAACACTGCAACATCCTGAATTACCAGAAATCCTTATTGATTACATTCATGATCCCTTATTCCTTATATAATACTATATATACTCTTTCTATCCAAAAAATGTATACAAATCATTAATCAGTTTCAAGGAATTCACGAATATCCAACATAATTTATCCAAATCAATTATGTATTATTCCAAAATCACTATCTCGGTATCAGAATCATATTATGGTTTATCTTTCTCTCAACCATAAATTTTCCAAAAATTTAACCTTCCATGGAGTCACCTTTATTGGTTCCACGCAATCTCATGTCCTTGATGAAATAGTACTGTAGTACAATCCTTATATACTCCATAATTATTATAACCAGTACATCATTCATACAACACTCAAATGACAAAATTATTTAATAACAACATAAGAAATCTAATCATTCCTCCTCATATGTGGTAGTATAATAACTTGATTATTATCCAATAACATCATCTGGGGTATAATCTGATGATTTGGACATTGGTTTGCGTAGTGTCCCCACTCCTTGCAGATGAAGCACTGTACATTTGAAACCTTTTTCTTACCCTTTATGTCACGCACTTGGTGTCCTTCTTCTCCACAATTATGACAAACTCTCATTCCCTTCAGGAAAGTTACAAGGTGTTTCTTCCCATAGTTGTCACATATTGGAAAATTCTTCTTTTCCCTCGTCCCTTTATCCATCATTCTCTCTTCCATCCTTTTCTTCTCTTGCTTCCCTTCAAAGCCATAAGACTCGGAGAATTGTTTACTTATCTTATTAACACATGATACTATTTCTTCATATGTTGAGAACACATGGGAGATTATTTCCCTTCTAAATGTTGGCTTAATAACGTGAAATATATGATCCTTCTTACTCTTTGGATCATACATATTTCTGGAGTTCACATTCCTTCCACTGGGCCCCATTTCTATAAAATGTCATAAACTAAGTTAGTTTATGAATTGCAATGAATAATTCCAAACTTGTAAAATACTTAATGTAAATTGAACGGTTCATAGATATAATCCATAATCATAAAAAAATGTTGTCTTTGAGGAAGTATATACTCCTAAACCCTTCATAAAGGTTTTTAAAAAATGAGAATTATCTTAAGAATATCCCCTGGGAGTGTCGTAACCAAGAGTGCAGCAAGGCCTGTTTTCGTGCACCAATTCTCATACAAGTCTAGCTCAAAGCGTTGTTTTCAGGTTTTACCCCTATGTACATCTGTGCCAGAGCCACCTCTACCTGTGTGTATCCAGACAGGGATGTACTGCTCAGAAAACTCACAAAATCTCTATAATACCAAAATTCTAGGATGTTCTTCTATACTAAACCTCGAAGTCCATCTTAGGGCTATGTTCTCTAATCATAGTTTTTCTAAATATAGCTTCCAAGGTTAGTACCAAACTAACTCTGATACCAACTGTAATGCCCCAACCCCAGTTACCCAGAGTTAGTGCATTATTGCGTAACATTGGCATGATAAAAAAAGATCAAGTCTAGAAAGATCGATTAGTTTAGTAGCCTTGGAAACACTAGATAAATTCATAAATGTTACATTATATCCTAAAGTGAAAAACTAAAATAACATAGTCTCCATTTTACACACTCATATCCCCTTCAGACTATCCCTTCAGGTCATTCCTAAAATACTTCTTCACATCCTGGAAAAATTAAAACATTGAAAGGGGTGAGCTCAAATGCTCAGTAAGTATAACAATATAGTGGAAGCTTTCATAAATAAACATTAACATTTAAGTCAATGTATAACTAAAACAAAATCCTTTTAAACTTGAACTTCAACATAATATAGAACAAATAAAATGAAATAATTCCATTTACTTATTCACATGGATATTCTACTAGTCGAATAATCACATGCAATATCAATAACCACTTTCATAATGATGGAATGCATAATGCCAGACTATCATAACCACGTAGCCAAGGCCTCTTCCCAAGACTAAAAATAATATTTTGTCATGTCCTCGTGCCAAGACACTAGTTTTTCTCATGAGACCTGCCGATGCATCGAGGAGCTATAGAGGGCTCCACTCGTCACTTATTAAGTCCAATGCATTCCTCATATGAACAGTTTTAAACATATCATAAACTATAACATAATCATATCACATAAAACATGCATAAAAGAAAACATAATATTTCCACATTTCAATCACAAGATATAAATACAACACATTGATTTAATAAAAACATTGTCAAAACCATTTTCAATACCAAAATAAAAGAAAATAAAAACTTGGTATTTATTTTTAATTTGAAAATAGTTATGTCTTGTAGAGGAAGTCGAAACTCAAATTATGGTCACGGTGGCAGAGAATTCGTTCTCACCACATACATACGACAAGAAAAACATTCCTTTTTTGTCGTTTAGTAAAATTCTTTGTATAAAAATATTCTTTTTGAATAAACGTAAAAGTCAAAGGGGTTTATACACCATATAAAAGAAATTTGGGTATAAAACAAAATATGCCTCAATGAATGGAGATTGAGACGAATTCCCTTAAAAAGATCATTTTTAAATAAAATAGATCGATTATGTGTATTCACTATATGTATAGATAAAGAAAGTACAAATACAAGATAGGACAAAATAATATCATGACATAATTTGAAAGTAGGAGATTAACCCAAAGAATGAAAATTGGGTTAAGAAGTTCCCTTACCTCGTCTCCGACTTGACTCGACCGCTCTTTAACTTCCTGAATATTAAACTATAGTTAATCTCTACTTTCTTAAGAACCTTTTTCCAGTTCATTATCCTTTTTATATCACTTATTACAATGTTACGAAAATTATGTAGCCATTTAAGTTAATAACGGTCGTTTTGTCGATCTTTGGTACTTGAGTCAACAATAATCTTCTTATAATTACAAGTTGTTTATGTGGTAGAATATCCATTATCTCCAGAATTATATTCATGATGTAGATATCATATGTATCATGTATATCCAGTATATACATGCATTTATAATATTACATAACATTTAGAGGTAAGAAATGAAATAAACCGTTCATGGAGACGGTAACCCGTACGTACGCATGAACGCTACTTTCATTTATATTTCATATTTAATGGAATGAAGTTTTAATTATATAAAGGTATAATATAATTCTAGTATAATATAATTTATAATACCATTTACTCCATCCTTTATACATCCCACATATGTTATTAACGATTCAAATCACTTTGAGGGGGCGGTAGTCCGCACTTCCTAAAATGAAATCATCGCGTTAACCCATAACGGAAATCGTAAAGTTATTCTATAAATGAAAAATAAAGATTCATAAGGAAAAAAACATAATATATACCATATATAAAAATAGTTTCATCATAATGGCCACCATGAGAGGTGTTAAAAGAAGATTGAACAATCATCGTTTCGTGAGGCAGAAATTTGCCAACCACAGAAATAGTATGTACTTTAACCATTAGACGAAGGTGTGTGTAAGTTTAAATAACATACTTCTCATAAAAACATCCTAGTATAATTAGGATACTGGTTTTATTACAAAATAATGGAATAAAAAGAGTTTAGGGTGTTGGAAAAGAAAAATAAAACAAAAGAACATAAAAGAAGACATTACCTTAAAATCGGGTAACTCTTTTTGATTTGAGCCAAAGGCTTCCTTGGGAAGACTTTTTCCCAATGTGAGGATTCTAGGAGTAATATAGGGGAGTTCATAGAGTATTTGGGAAGAGTTTGGCCGAGCCAAATGGCTTGGAAGGTGTGAATAAGGTGGTAGTGGTGGGGCCTTTTATGAGAGGAGAGGAGGGGCACTCTTGGAATGTCATGAAATGTTACATTATTATGAAGTGCTTTTCTGATTTCAAAGGTCCCACAATTATATATTTCTAGGATAAGTTGATAAGGGTTATAAATATACCCATCCAATAGGTTTTTGACAAGTTTATGTCTTATAGTTTACATTATCTTTTCATTTTATTTAAATCTTTAATTAATGAGGTAATCGCTTCAACATCATGGTGTCAATAAAAATTTAATTTATATAATGTATAAAAATTATAAAAAAATTTCCAAGATGTAGAAAATATTTTTATCTTTCCAATTAATATTTATAGTCTAAAATTTAACTTATATAACCCCATGTAATAATTGGTTTAGTAAAACAACACATGTTTGTGACAATTTTATTTTTACTTTAAATAAAAAGTTATTATTGTCATTTTCTTACCCAAGTTGCTCCATGGGGTCCCCAAGTTGACCCATGGATTGTCTTGGTCGGCCATGACTCATCCAATAAGTGTAGGACAAGTTTAATGGTATTTTCATATTTTTATAATATCATTTTTACCTTAAATTTCACTAATTACCTTTAATCGCTATTAATTAAACATAAAAGATACTATTCACCAAAAATTATTTTAATCCCATTGAACCAAATTTTACTTTCTAATGACAACCATTTATGTCAGATTTTTGAAAATAAAATCACAGAAGTGGTAATGTTTCATTTAAACGAAAAATCAGTTTTTTAACTACCACTTAGTGGTTTCACTATTCATCAAAAATTGAAGTTGTTCAGAACAATGCCAAAATTTCACCCTAAGATATAATTGATATTCCAAATTCAAAAATGATGTCTATTTTAAAAAATTCAGAACATATAAGTTTCATTAATTAATTTTATAATTAATTCTCGTCGTCACAACAAATAGCGTGTTTTTAAGAAACAATATATATCAAAAGATTGACAATTGTTTATCTCCAATTTCAAAGTGAAATTAATTATAATGAACACCATTGGATAACATGGTAAAAATATATTCTAATTATACTTTAAAAACAATCAATAGTATAACTTATCACTATAAATTATTTTGATTAAAAAAGTTGTTTTTAAGTATTTTTCACTATTCATAAAAAATTGGAAGTTCTCAGAAAAATACCTAAAATTAAACTTAGGATAATTTCAATATTACGAATCCAAAAATGAATTCCTTTTTGAAATATATAATATATATAATTTTAAAAATTTGGTATTACTATTCATAATGGCTATTTTGATTGGTCACGGTGTGTTAGAATCTCGAACTTGTGTACAATGCAAGCTATTGCATTCTTGAAAGAGAAGAATATCGTGGAAGCTCGGGGTGTTACACCATAAGTGAAGTAAGATAGTATTTTCATAAAAAATGACTATTTTTATAAATATAATGACTTCCAAAAACAGATTATAGAGTTCCCTTGTAAATAGATATGAATTGGATAAATTCCCTTGAATCGAGCTTCTATTTTGGAAACAATTTTGAAAGTTCCTTTTAAAACGTGTAACTATTTATAAAATAAGGAAGGATTATGGTTTGTAAAAATATATATGATACTCACACAGAATATATGAGGAGTACATAACAATACATAATAATCTCATTGAGGTTTTTAGGAAATGAAAGTAACCCGAATGAAAATGGAAGTTCTGGGGAAAACCCTTACCTTAACTCCAAACGTGTTCTTCTCTCTAACATAAGATCCTAGAATATGAAATTATACTTATTAATAACTTATTTAAAAACTTATTATACATGTATTTAGTTTATAATAATTCTGTTTAGTTCATTTATACCCTTATTTCTATGTTATTAGATTGAATTTTATTGTTCTAGGGTGTTCATTTTCTTTATTTTCATAATCAGTTCACTTGTTTTTAAGTAATATAGTTATTTTGGAATGGTTATAAATATCCAGGAATAGAATTATATATTTTTTATGAACATAAAGAATTGATAATGGTTATTTCTTTAATTTGGTTACATGGAATGAGGATAATACATTAGATGACAACCACTTTGATTATTTGGCGGTATTTGGATTATTATTAACTAGCTTTGTCATATATCTTATTAATATGTACATATTCTGGTTAATGAATATTTATTAGGTTATAATACATATATTATAGTCTGGTTCAACCATAAATATGGTTTCATGACCTTTAATGAATAAGAAATTGAAGAATGAAATTTTGTCGTCCATGAAGGCTAAAAATTGGAACCTCATGGACGTTGATTTTGTTTATAAAAATAAAAGGGAGGGAGTAAAATTATTTATGATGGTTCTTCCATTCACATGATATAATTCCAGTATATATATGTTACTGTATTTATCATGGTCATTTGGATAGAGGATCTGAGAAGAGAAAATGAATAGAGATGATCTTGAAAATAAGAGAAAAGGTGAGAGATCCCTTATGAAAATTCGGCAGCCCAACAACGTCACATAGAATTTCATAAAATCAAATGATGAGAAAAAAAAGTGTATCTAATCATATTGAAATCAAAAGTACAGTAAGAAGAATAAATAAAATCAAACCCCAACATATTAGAATAGAAATTCAAAGAGATAACAAAAAGAAGTGTCGACTTATAGAAGAGAATGAAGGATTCCCTTACCTTGTAGAATAACTCCTAGATCTTGAAGGATGGGACCTTGGGGCATTAGGGACACCTTTCTAGGACTCTTAGATAGGTAAAACCACCAGATATTCGAGGATGATGGATTTTTAATGAAATAAAACGAATGGATGAGTGGGTATTTATAGAATAAAAGTGGTAATTTTTTAATAATTTCAAAGGGACACCTCATTAGTGGTTTTTGCCAAACCATGGGCTTGCCCATGGAATTTTCCCATGGTTTAAGCCACTTGGGACACATCATGTCATAAGTTACTATAAAAAATTCGACCAGCCTTTTATTTTAATTATTATGTCATTATGATGTCATTAAACTAGTGAATACTCAAAACTGTATTTTTCACTATTCACGAAAAAATCATGTATTTTAGAAAAATCCCAAAAATTCACCCCTACTATTTTTAGAAGAGTAGAATTCAAAAGTGAAAACCATTTTTCAAAAATAATTTTCTAAATATTATTAATTTAATTTTTAAATAAGTTCCTAGTAAATTCGAAAAATAACAATCTTGAAGTGCAATTAGTTTAATGTGACATTGAAGAATTAATTAAGATACCATTATCATATTTCCTTACGAAAATAAAATAATATTATTATTTACTATTCATAAGAGTCATATTACTATTCATATTACTATTTATAGTACTATTCATAAGGGTATGTTACTATTCACCAAAAATCAAGTTTGTTCTATCAGACTCCAAATGACTTACAAAACACAACTCAAGATGACCATTTCTTGAAATTCAAAACATATAAGAGGAAAATTTGTGTTTAATGGATAGATTATTAAATTTCATTCTATATTTATTTTCAAAACCTTGGGATGTTACATTCTCTCCTCCTTACAAAAATTCCATTCTCGAAAGTCACAAAATATTACTTAAAAAGATTCAGGTATGTCTTTAACATAAGCTCCTCAGGCTCCCATGTTGCTTCCTCCATATTATGGTTCCTTTATAGAACCTTCACCAGACGAATCGTCCGATTTCTCAATAATTTTTCTCTAGTATAAATACCTTTGATAGGCTCTTCACTGTAAGATATATTGGGCTCAAGTTCCACTTCTTCATATGTGAGTACATGTGTTGGGTCTGGCATGTACTTTCTTAACATTGACACGTGGAACACATTGTGAACCTTAGAAAAACTTGGCGGCATTGCCAAACGGTAAGTTATGGCTCTAATTATGTCCATAATTTCAAAAGGTCATATGTACCTGGGACTCAATTTACCTTTCTTATCGAAACGTATAACTCCCTTCCATGGAGATACCTTCAAGAAAACGTGATCTCTTACCTGATATTCCAAATCCTTACTTCGGTTGTCAGCATAGCACTTCTGCCTAATTTGAGCTATTTTGATATGGTTTTGGATAATCTTCTCCTTTTCCATTGTTTCTTCAAAAAGTTCTGGGCCCATGAGCTTTCTTTTACCAACATCATCCCAGCAAGTTGGTGTACGACATCTCCTCCCAGATAATGCTTCAAATGGTGCCATCTGAATACTTGAATTGAAGCTATTATTGTAGGAAAATTCTACGAGAGGTAAATACTGATCCCACATGCCTTCAAAATCATGTGAAAAAGACCTCAACATGTCTTCCAATGTTTGAATTTTCTGTTCTGATTTTCCATCAGTTTGTGGGTGGTAGGCAGTGCTTAAACGAAGATCAGTATCTAGGGCCTTATGAAGACTTTTCCAGAATCTTGATGTAAAATTTGGGTCACGATCAAAAACAATCGATAGGGGTACTCCATGAAGTCTCACAACTTCATTAATATATAGTCTTTCTAGACGTTCAAGTGGTAGATCTTCTCTTATAGCAAGAAAATTAGCTGACTTGGTAAGTCGATCAATAATGACCCATATTGCATCGTTCCATCTAGGAGTCTTTGGTAGTCTCATGACAAAGTCCATCATGATATTATCCCATTTCCACTCAGGTATGGGAAGAGGTTGCAATACCCCTCCAAGCTGTTTCCTTCTAGATTTTACTTGTTGACAAACCATACATCTTGACACAAAATTAGCAATATCCCTCTTCCTCTTGTCCCACTATAAATGTTCCTTCAAATCTCTATACATCTTAGTGCTGCCAGGGTGTATAGAGAAATTGGAACCATGAGAATCATCCAAAAATTACCTTTTTAGATCAGGTATATCAGGAACACAAAGTCTCTTCCCAAATTTCAAAATTCCATCTTCATATACGAAGTCACTCAATCTCCCATCATTCACAGATTTAATATTCTTTTGAAATTCCTCATTATCAGCCTAAGAGATTTTTATCCTTTCTAGAAAAGATGGTTTGGAAACCATTTGAAAAAGCATTGATGTTTCACCTTCCATGGTTATTCCCATATCCATATTTACTAGATATATGATAATAGGATCCCTTTTAACTATCATCTTTCTCAAAACTCCATGATCCTCTCTTCTCAAGGAATCTGCCACCTTTTTTCCTTCCCCGGGTGGTAGTGTATCATGAAATCATAATCTTTGAATAGTTCAAGCCATCTATTTTGCATCATGTTGAGTTCTTTCTGTGAGAAAATACACTTCAAACTCTTATGATTAGTATAAACATCACATTTTTTACCATAGAGATAATGTATCCATATCTTCAAAGAAAATATTATAGCAGCTAAATCAAGATCATGAGTAGGATAGTTTTTCTCATTAATTTTTAGCTGTCATGATGCATAAGCAATAACACTATCATTTTTCATAAGGACACAACCAAGTCCTTTCTTTGAAGCATCACTATAAATAACAATCTCGCCATTCCCCAATGGTAGGTAAAATATATGATCATTTACTAATCTTCTTTTCAGTTCTTCAAAACATTCTTCACAATCTTCTGTCCAAACAAATTTAACCCATTTACGTGTGAGCTTCGTTAGCGGGTTAGCCAGTCGGGAAAAATTCTGTACGAAATGTCGATAATAACCTGCTAAGCCAATAAAATGGCATACCTCAGTTATGTATGTTGGCGTAGGCAAATCTTGGATTGCCTTTGTCTTTGTAGGATCAACCAGGATTCCATCCTTAGAAACAATATGTACAATAAAATAAATCTCCTAAATCCAGAATTCACACTTTCGAAAATTCCCATATAATTCATGTCTTCTTAGAGTCTTCAGGATAATACGCAAGTGATTTTCATGTTCTTCGCAGCTTTTAGATTATACCAAGATATCATCAATGAATACCACTACAAAATCATCGATATATTCCTTGAAAAATCTGTTCATTAGATCCATGAAGACAGAGGGTGCATTAGTCAATCCAATAGGCATTACTGTAAACTCATGATTCCCGTACCTAGTTCAAAATACTGTTTTCAGAATTTCATCCTTCTTCACACACAACTGATGATATCCAGATCGAAGGTAAATCTTTGAAAATTATTGAGCTCCATGTATTTGGTCAAATAAATCATCAAATCAAGGTAGGGGATACTTGTTCTTTATTGTTATAGCATTGATCTCCCTGTAGTCGATACATAATCTCATAGATCCATCTTTCTTCTTAACAAAAAGGACAGGGGCTCCCCATGGAGAAAAACTAGGGAGAATAAATCCCTTATTACTCAATTCTTCTATTTGTTCTTTAGCTCCTCTAATTCCACAGTGGTCATTCTATAAGGGGTCTTTGATATGGGCCTTGAACCAGGAATTAAATCAATAGAAAACTCAATTTCTCATTCTAGAGGATGTCCAGGTAAATCTTTCAAAAACACATCAACATATTCTCTCACAATAGGTAAATCCTCTATTTGAACATTCCTTTCCTCACCCATAGTTATTTGATTCTCATCCTCCCCAATAATTGAATTTAGTTGAGCTACTAGGGTAGATCTAGATAAGAATCAGGTGATGATGATTCTTCTCTAAAGATAAGGTGTTCTTTATCATCATCATCAAAAATCGTTACCTCCTCCTTCTTAAAATAAATATTTGCATCATGATCAGAAAGCCAATCCATACCAAGGATTATATCAAATTCAATCATGGGTATAAAGATGAGATCAGAAGATAATGAACATTTATATGCCCTAATGGGAACTGATTCATGGAACATTGTAGCAATGATACTCCCCTTAACATTTTTGACTGAAAACTCAATGTTAAATCAAATTGTAAATATCTAATTTTCTAAGAAAACTGGGAAGATATGAAATAATGCGATGATCCAGAATCAAATAAAGCATTGGCTAATCTTGAGGAAATGATTAATGTACCTATCACCACATCACGCGGAACTTCAACCTCTACAATTGTGATTGCATAATCTTGTCCTTGATCCCTTGGACTTCTCTGTTTCATATTTCCTTGACGTTTTGGATAATCATTAGCATAGTGTCCCATCTCCCGACAACTATAGCATTGAACATCATTGTCTTCCTTCTTCCCTTTGCAATCACCAGCAAGATGGCCTTTCTATCCACATTTGTAGCATAATCCTTTTCCTTTTAAGCATGCACCATGGTGTTTCTTTCCACAATTGTCACATGGTGGAAATTAAACTCTTCCCTTATTCCCCATTTCCTTATTTTCTTTCCCAGGGTTTTCAGCAGCCCTCTTCTTTTCTTGATTTCCCTTAAAATCATAAGACTTAGAAAATTCTTTTTCTGTCTTGATTGCACATGAAATTATATCCTCATATGATCAAAATAATTAGGAGACCAGTGCCCGCTAGAGGAATGGTTTTAGGCCATCAAAGAATCGATCAATTTTGCTCCATGGATTTCGTATATAGTCCACAGCATGTCTCGATAGCCTTGTGAAGTTGGCTTCATATTTGGAAACATTTTCATCCTCCTTCTGCCTCAGATTTAATAATTTTCTCTCCATATCTACTCGCTGCTCACGAGGGAAATATTTTTCTAAGAATATTTATTTAAAATACCTCCATTCCATCTATTCTATCTATTCTTCCTCCCCTGTGTTTTGGATTAAGGACCCCCACTAATTCGCATCTCTCAATAGATTATAGACTGCCATGACAACCTTCTCTCTTTCATTACATCCGAAAGTGAGAAATGTCTTCTCAAAGGAACATATCCACTGCTCTGCTAAAAATGGGTTTATAGTCCCGTTGAATGTTGGAGGTTGTTGTCTCATAAAGTTATCAAGCATGGATCCTCCACGTGGTTGATTCGGATGCTCTATATGAGTAAGGTTATTATTCATAACCTAAGTAAGTTGTCCCAGTATTGTTATGTGTTTCTCAACACAAGTCACAGCACCAGATCCGACATCATCATCTTGTGTCGGAGGAAAATCCCTATAGGGGGACATGAATTTGGGAGATTTCCATTTCGTCCACTAGGCGCCATATCTAGATAATGGCATACACTAGATTAGGTTATGAATCATAATTTATAATCTTAACTTAACAAAATAAGTAGAAAAATTGAATCCTACGAATGACTAATCCCATATTCACAAATATGGTTTCTTTGAGGAATATTTTCCATTTCAATCCTTCATAATGGCTTGTAAAGAAAATGTTATTGTCCTAACCATATCCCCCGGGAGTGTCATAACCAAGAGAGCAGCAAGGCATGTTGTCGTGTACCAGTTCCCGTTCGAGTCTATCTCAAAGCGGTGTTTTCAGGTTTTACCCCTAGATACATCTATGCCAGAGCCACCTCTACCTTCTCGTATCCAAACAAGGATGTATTTCCTAAAATATCCACATTATCTATTCATTACCAAAATACCAGGACGTTATTGTATGTATATCCTCAAAGACTAACTTAGGGTCTCTTCCTCAATTCTATGTTTTCTAGTTTCCAAGTATTCTACTAAACTTCTTTTGATACCAACTGTAAGAACCCGACCCCAGTTACCCTGAGCCAGTTCCTTATTTGATTAAGTTGGAATACAAACAAGGAATACGAATCCTGGAAGTCAGAGTAGTTTAGTATTATTGGAAACAAGTTACATACATATGTTTAACATTACAACGTGAAGGGAAAAAACACTATTTTAATCCACTAGAAACATCACGTCTCCTAGATTATGCTTGAAAGTCATTCATAAATTACATCTTCATGTCCTAAGAAAATGAAACATAAGAAATGGGTGAGCTCAAATGCTCAGTAAGAGTATGCAATACAGTGGAATATAATATAAATATCAGACATGGTGAATAATTGAAAACACATACCTTTAATAATAAACTTGAAACATATATGGCAGGAATATGAGATAAATAAGTAATTCCACAATTAAACATTATCATGGGTAATATACTAGTCGAATAACCACATGAACCTCAAATACTAGCATCATAATGAGGGAAGTTATTATGCCTGACATCATAACCATCCTGTCCAAGCCTCATGCTAGGACCATAAAATAATCAATTTTTCAAGGCCTCATGCCAAGACCGTAGTTTTTCTCATGAGACCTAACGATGCATCAAGAGGCTATAGTCGGCCCCAACCATCACATAATAAGTCCAATGAATTCTTCATATGATTGGTGTTCAACATAAAAAAACATA
Organism: Viscum album; assembly: GCA_963277665.1. Taxonomy (NCBI): domain Eukaryota; kingdom Viridiplantae; phylum Streptophyta; class Magnoliopsida; order Santalales; family Viscaceae; genus Viscum; species Viscum album. The sequence goes on along the minus strand of OY728142.1, from coordinate 1,144,740,475 downwards.
TACATTCATATTGAAACTATCATATGAGATGTAACTAACTTTCACCAATTATTGAACATAAACACTAACCATTCAGAATATTATGATGAATGGTTTTAGGATAGATCATCTACAATAAAGTTATTCATAAATTATTAAATAAAATATGATATATGACTTCATTAATGATTAAACCCAATAATACAATGGAATCAATAAGATCATTGAACGAACATACTCTTATAAAATCATTGAGCAACTTTGAGATAAATACTCTTTTATTTTGAAAAGAATAGTTCTTTTGGAAAATATTTGTATAAAACCATACGTGAATTAAGATAGTATTTCCATAATAAAATGAGTATTTTTAGAAATATAATGACTTCCAAAAATAGATTATTGAGTGCCCTTGTAAATAGATATGAATTGGAGAAATACCCTTGAATCGGGCTTATATTTTGGAAACAATTTTGAAAGTTCCTTTTAAAATGTGTAACTATACATAATATAAGCAAGGATTGTGGTTTGTAAATATATATATGATACTCAAACAAAAAATTTGAGGAGTACATAACAATACATAATAATTTTATTGAGGTATTTAGACAATGAAAGTAACCTGAATGAAAATGGTAGTTCGGGTGAAAAACCCTTACCTTACTCCAAACGTGTTCTTCTCTCGAAATTAAGATCCTGGAATATGAAATTATACTTATTATTAACTTATTTGAAAACATATTAGACATGTATTTAGTTTATCATAATTCTGTTTAGTTCATTTATACCCTTATTTCTAAGTTATTAGATTGAATTTTATTGTTCTAGGGTGTTCATTTTCTTTATTTTCATAATCGTTTCACTTGTTTTTAAGTAATGGAGTTCTTGTGGAATGGTTATAAATATCCATGAATAGAATTATATATTATTTATGAACATAAATAATTGATAAGGTTTATTTCTTTCATTTGGTTACATGGAATGAGGATGAAACATTAGATGACAACCACTTCGATTATTTGGCGGTATTTGGATTATTATGAACTAGTTTTGTCATATAACTTATTTATATGTAAATATTATGGTTCCTGAATATTTATTAGGTTATAATACATATATTATAGTCATTTTCAACCATAAATATATTTTCATGACCACTAATGAATAATAAATTTAATAACGAAACTTCGTCGTCCACGAAGGCTATAAATTGGAACCTCATGGACGTTGATTTCATTTATAAAAATAAAAGGGAGGGAGTAAAAATATTTGTGATGGTTGTTCCATTAACATGATATAATTACAGTATATATATGTTAATGGTGTTATCATAGTAATTTTTATAGAGGACCTGAGGAGAGAAAAAGTATATAGATGATCTTGAAAATAAGAGAAAATGTGAGAGATCCCTTATGAAAATTCGGAAGCCTAACGACGTCACTTAGAATTACATAAAATCAAATGATGAGAACAAAAAGGGTATCTCATCATATTGAAATAAAAATTACAGTAAGAAGAATAAATAAAATCAAACCCCAACATATTAGAATGTAAATTCAAAGATATAACAAAAATTAGTGTCGACTTAAAGAAGAGAATGAAGGATCCCCTTACCTTGTAGAATAACTCATAGATCATGAAGGATGGGACCTTGGGGGCATAGGGACACCTTGGGAGGACTCTTAGAGATGTAAACCCACCAGATCTTCGAGGATGATGTATTTGGAATGAAAGAAAATGAATGGATGAGTCGGTATTTATAGAATAAGAGAGGTAATTTTTTAATAATTTCAAAGGGACACCTCATTAGTGTTTTTTTGCCAAACCATGGGCATTCCCATGGTATTTATCCATGGTTTAAGCCACTTGGGACACCTCATGTCATAAGTTACTATAAAAATTTATAAAAGCCGTTTATATTAATTATTATGTCATTATGATGTCATTAAACTAATGAATACTCAAAACTGTATTTTTCACTATTCATGAAAAATTCATGTATTTTAGAAAAATCCCAAATATTCACCCCTACTGTTTTTCGACATGTAGATTTCAAAATTGAAACCCATTTTTCAAAAATAAGTTTCTAAATATTATTAATTTAATTTTTTAAATAAGGTCATTGTAAATTCGAAAAATAACAATCTTGAAGTGGAATTAGTTTTATGTGACATTGAAAAATTAATTAAGATCCCATTATCATATTGCCATACGAAAATAAAATAATATTATTATTTACTATTCATAAGGGTCATATTACTATTCATGTTACTATTTATAAGGGTATGTTACTATTCACCAAAAATCAAGTTTGTTCTATCAGACTTCAAATGACTTTCTGAACAAAACTCTAGATGAACATTTCTTGAAATTCAAAACATAGAAGATGCAAAGTTATGTTTAATCGATAGATTATTAAATTTCATTCTATATTTATTTTCAAAACCTTGAGATGTTACATCAGATGGGATCCAGGTACGAGTTCAATGGATAACTCTACCTCTCCTTCTAGGGGAGGTCCAGATAACTCCTTAGGAAATACGTCAACATATTCCTAGACGATAGGGACATTTTCTATCCTCAAACTCTCATTTCCTTCTTCTTCTTCAATGATCAACTCTATAAAGAATGTTATAGTAGGTTCTTCTATAGAAATATCAGGTTGAGATATCTCTTCTTGGAAGATAACTGTAGGTTTTCCATTCAAGACTACTGATATTTCCTGGCTTCTGCATTTGATCAGAGCATTATACTTTGAGAGACAGCCCATCCCTAGTATAATGTAAAACTAGTACCTTGCTCGTGCATACGCACGGTGCTGTTATTCAAATATAATTTTCAGAAATGTATTAATAGTTTGAGTAGTTAATAATTAAATTAGATAGAATATGTTAAAATTACAGCTTTATTGATATATAATAATGAAGGAAATTAAATATAAGAACATGTATTGAAAAATATATACAAAAAGGAATGAAAATGAAATAACATTATGTAAATAGATACAAAAAAAGAAGATATATCATTAAGTATATATCAAATAAAATGAGACATTATTTTCACCATTGAGAAATAACAACAAATTATGTATCATAAATTTGAAATAATAAATATTGAAAATCAACATTGAATCATTAAAAATTAAATTGTGATGGAAACATATTACAAATTGTTTTGAAACTGGTGACAAATGAGAAAGTCTATAGATAATTATTTCTTTTCAATAAAATTTGAAACAACATTAAAAATGGGTAATGGTTTTAGAGTTTTTGTACATTGGTGCTAAATATGCAGCTCCGTCAAATGTTTTTTCATCCCAACTGCCAATTATGGAATCCATCTTATTGTCAATGTTTAGATATTTGTATAGAGGCATGTGTTTTTTTCGTTCCATTCCTATTGCAAACCCGATCCTGGTATGGTACTTCAACCTGATAGAAAATTCCATATGGGTAATTAGGATACCTAAAAAGAAGTTTAAAAAAATTGAATGAAAACTCGTAGTAAATACAAGTAAGAGTTAGTATGTAGTGAAACAAAATAATATTACTCACTGATTGAAATTTCAGCGTTGGACAAGCCTTCCAGTAAAGTGTGCTTCTCCAATTTCGACTTTTAGTTGTTTATGTAACTAACTATGGTTGATAGAAACCATGCATGGATACCATATATACTGAATATTTTCAAAATAGATTTGTTTCGATCATACTATTGTAATTTACATAGGCAATTAATTAGTATTCAACATTAGATATAAATAATTCAATTTTTAAAATATATAAAAAAAATTTAGCAGTAGTAAGAATTAATGTAAGAGAAGGTTCATGTTTATTGAATCTTCTAATATGAAGAAACTTCCAGTGAACACATATAGTGACAAGAAGACATAATGCATTTAAAAACATTTTTTTGGCATTAATGAAACTTGCAATTGAAATATGCTTCAAAACGTTCAGATGCTAACATGAAAAGAAAAAGGAAGGCAAAAATTCTTTTCGAACTCATATTCAACCAGTATTTCCCTATAGTAAAATCACATAATGCTAAAAATGCAGTTGGGAAGATGATCAACAGCAATATGGTTCTTTAATAAATGGAGACAAGCAAGAGAATATACTGGTACATCTTCTACTCAAAAGAATGATACAATAAAAAGATGGGTCAATACAATATTCATATGAATAATGGATAATATAAGTAATTCACATACCATACGTCAAATTATATACAATATTTCTAAATATTTCATGTACTGGTATGAATCATTAAATGTTCCATGAATATGGCACCATGAGTTTGGAATTGGCCACCTATTCCTGAATGAAATGGGGCACAAAGATAATAATGCATTTGAACACATTTAGAGGTATTAAGACAAGGTGAAACTATAATTTCAAATTTTCATTTAACGATGACTCCAAAGGCATTAAAGACTGATTTTTTATAATGATGTGGAAGGAGGTCAATGAAAATGGGAAGGCATGGTCGGTTGTTGGAACAGAAGATGTTGCACCCATGGTTAATTCTAATTTTTTGAAGAATGGGATTGTTGCTTCAAATTCAATGGTTCCAGCCATTAGTATGGTTGACCCTCACACGACACTAAATCCAGATGCCTTAAAGGGAAGGGATGGATGAAAACCTCCTATTCCAACTTTGAGAGATCTTATTTTATGGGGAAATCATACTGATAATTCCCATGTGGAAATTGAAGTTGTTCATATGGAGGGGCATGCAATGGATGTTGGGAATGAACTTTTAAATGCTCCTTTCCATTGGACATCATAGGGGCTATAAGGAAAGGGGTATAAGTGATTCTATGTGAGAATGGGGGGTTCAAGACTATGCATATCATCATGAGGAAGATTCCATACAATCTGGTAACAACAATTGCAAGAGAATCTTGACCTTTATCTGTGCTTTCTCACTTTTTCAAGGTAAGTTAAAGAATTACAGGGGTGCCTAGGATGTATCAATGCCACTACTGATGAGGAAAGGGGGTCTATCCCAGGGAGAAAAAATACAACTGTGATTGAGGCCTCTCAGAACCTCAAGGCTTGAAAAAGTGAAGTCACCAAACATAATGCTGGAACTCAAGGGAATAATTCTACTGAATAACCATTTGAGTATAAGATAGAAATAAGGGGGTAACTGAATGGATACCAAGGGATGGATGATGAAAAAACTGGGGTCTCTTAGGCCTAGATCAAACTCTCAGTGGATAATACAGATGGTCCTTTACGGACATCCTATCCAACAGATGGAAAAAAGGGGCAGCTATGAAGAAGATTATTCAAATTCAGAAGACCAGGAATAGGTCTAAGGGGGAATCCTTGTCCAGCATGGTGAGCCAGAGACTTCTCTAGGCTATTCAATGTTTCTACAGCTCCTACACATGGTGTAATCGAACTCGAAGAAACCTAGCATGGGATTGGGGGATGTAGAAACCCTCAATCTGTCTGGATTGGATCTGCCTCCTGGTAAATTGCAGGATGATAAGGCGGTCCAAAGAAGTGGGAGTTGGTGTCTTGTTCTTACCGTGGACAGACCTCTCATTCACTCTCTATGATATCTGGTGAGGATCTTAACTCAAAAACTATATAGGATTTCTAGGTGGAATTTTTATAGGATTAAGCGAACTGAAAAAAGACCTTGTATACAGATCCATTCAGCCATGATTTTGATACTGCTAGTGCTGCTGATATAGAAGTTGTGAAGGAATCTGACCGTAAGAATACTGGGAAGGGATCAACAACAATAATCACTTCATAGAATGAAACTCTAAACTAATATTTACTACATTGAATATAATGAAATCATAAAAAACAGGTAAAGAATATAACTCTTATTAAAAAAACGAATTCTCAAAAAAAAAAGAAATTCACATTGTTGGGACAAATCATAAAACAACTAGAACACATAACCTAATGATTTTTCATCACTTGAAATCAAGAATTCAGTGAGTGATGCACCTTTTTAGCTTCCCTATACCGCCCATGAGTCTCTTCTAAAGGTCACATCATATTCTATCTGAGGTCTATTCTTCTCATTTGATCTATTATGGGATTCCAAACCTTCAACAGAACTACAATGCATAACCCATCCAAAATTAGTGTACCTTAAAAAATAATGATGATGGATGGGATAATGTGGTGACATATAAAGGAATATACCAATGAAAAATACTTTTATGAAAATATACTCATCTCTGGAGTTCATGCATGTATATATAAGGAGTAAACATATATGTACCTTCTATTTATAACCTTATTCATTGTATATATAACACATCTTCTGAAAAAAGCTGTCATGTTTCGTTCCATACAACATGTGTAATGAATGACAACACCATATGAGAAAACAACATGTGCAACATATGATAAAATAACATATGCAATGAATCTCATGTTTCCCAAACAAATGCTTCTTTTATAGCTTTAGTAAACTCAATTTCATCTTGAAGTAATCCTAAGGAATGACAGACTTCTCTAAATGAATAGTACCCATGTAAATAACAAAATAGTTCAAATAACTTAAGACAAGGGTGTTACATCTTATCATCGATTCCCTTTTCCAGTGCATTAATTTTCTACATTCAGGGCTTGGAAATGAAGTTTCAATGAGGGGAGATTATGCAAAACACGTACGCACAGAAAAGTCAAAATCTTCATTGGCTTTAGTAACTTTGTACATACTCATGATAGTAATCATTAACAGAATCTATGTACCTGTATGGAATAAAAGATGGGACTGTTTGAAAAAAACATTGTGAACAAATTATAAAAAAAATATGAACCTATTAACCCTATTATAATAAAAAAAAACATAATAAAACATTGAAATACCTTGAGCCATGGGTGTTACATGTTCACTCACCTGTTGATGAAATGTTTAGTACCAAATCCATAGATTCAGATTTTAACATAACGGATATTGAAACATATATTTTTTTAAAACATTATAAAACACGGTGAATGTAAAACACCATGAATATAAAACACTAATATCATAAATGAAATATTATGTATGGAAACACTGACCTAAGGAATGACAAGCTTCTCTAAATGAATAGTATCCATGTAAATAATAGAACAGTCAAAATAACATATGCATAGGGTGTTGTATCCTATCATTGATACCATTTTCCGGTGCATTAATGTTCTACATTCAGGGCATCGAGATGAAGTTTTAAAGAGGGGAGATGATGTGAATCATGTACGCACAGAAAAGCAGAAATCTTCATTGGCTCTAGTAACTCTGTACATACTCATGATAGTAATCATTAACAGACTCTATGTACTTGTATGGAATAAAAGATAGAATTTTTTGAAAAAAAACATTGTGAAAAAATTAGAAAAAAATATGATCCTATTAACCCTTTTATAATAAAAAAATACAAAATAAAACAGTGACATACCTTCAGCCATGAGTGTTACATGTTCACTCACCTGTTGATGAAATGTTTAGTACCAAATCCATAGATTCAAATTTTAACATAATGGATATTGAAACATATTTTTTTTAAACAGTATAAAACATAGTGAATGTAAAACACCATGAATGTAAAACACTCATATCATAAATGAAGTAGTATGTATGGAAACACTGACCTAATGCTCCCCCACACACCTTTGAAACAAACGGCTTTGGTGATAAATTAAAAACATTACCACCACCTAAAAAATAAACAGTTTGTATGGAAACATAATATTAAAAATCATCACATATTTTTCCATTATATGGGATTTTAATTCAAAAATATGTAAATATAGAGAAAAATGTCAAAGTGATAAAATCAATATCAATACATGGTCATTGATTCCCTTTTCTAGCCAGCCCCAGAAATGTTCTACATTCAGTGCATAGAAAGGAACTATCAAAGAGGTAAAATGATGCGAAACACATACATACAGAAATGAGTAAATCTTCATTGACTCCAATAACTCCGTACATACTCATCAAAATGGGAAATAGTCTAGTAATCAGGAATAGAATCCGCGTACCTATACATAATAAAAGTTGGACCTGCTGGAAAAAATAAAGAACAAATTAGAAAAAAAATATGTACATTTTAACCCTCTTATAATAAAAAAATACATAATAAAACAGTGAAATAACTTAATCCAGGGTTCTTACATCCTCTCATTGATTCCATTTTCTTGCCATCCACATTAATGTCTTACATTCATGTCTTGGAAAGGAAGTTTCAAAGAAATAAAATGATGTGAAACACATAACCATAGAAAACCAGAAATTTTCATTGACTCCAGTAACTTCATACATACTCATCAAAGTGAGAAATAGGAAAATAATAATGAATAGAATCTACATTCCTATATGGGATAAAAGATGGACCTATTTAGAAAAAAAAAATTGAACAAATTAGAAGAAAAAATATGAAACTGTTAACATTCTTATAATAAAAAAATACATAATAAAGTAGAGAAATGTTTTAAGCCAGGGGTGTTACATCCTCACTCACCCATTGATGAAATGTTTAGTACCAACTACTTAGATTCATATTTTTTTCATAATGGATATTGAAACACATATTTTGTTAAAACATTATAGAACACACACTCACCTACTTCTTTTTCCACTGCAAACTCAAAATACGTAATTCTGACATCAAAAACTTCAATATTTATAATGATCAACACAAGGATCAATAATGATAACCATCCCCTACTCTTCCATCCACAATTTTACAAATTCTAAATAATAAATGAATGAAATCAGCAGAAACATTTGACGTAAGTAACGCTGATTAACCCATATAGAACTGAAATGATACCAGAAATGCAGTTCCAAGGATTTAGGCTTCTTAGTAGGTAGTTATGGTAATACCTGAAGTGCAAAGATGATGTAGGATGGAAAAGGATATTCTAGAAGAGAGCCGAGAAGGGAAGGTGATTTCTGTTGAAATTCCAAACCCAAAAATCCCCTGAATAGCTGTCTGAAATTGAAATCGGTTCTAAAGGGAGAATGAACATGATGAACAATGATCATGAAATTGAGAGATAGATGAGGATAATGTCAAAGAACCTATGAATGAAATTGTGAAATTGCGAGTGGGAGTAAATAACCTGTAAACCTCACGAAGCACTGTTCTATTATTGCAATGAACCACAGTCATAGCACCATCAATGAAACAGGTATAAATTAGACTAAAAATATACAAGAAAATATGCAATCTGAATGTAATGTAATGCAGTAAAAGGTACCCATACATGGATTGAATTTTCATACTAATGTGAAAAATGAGACAACATATACGTGAAAATAAATACTAGAAGATGTCATTCGGACATCATATGGTAGAATGGAGTAATCTGAACATCTATTCAACAGCAGGAGCTTGCGTATAGAGAATCAGAACCTGGATGAAGCAATACGGTCTGCGTAGTGAAGAGGCGGACTACTGTTTCATTGACCTTCATCAAAGCCACCTACTAAAATGAAAATGTGATATGGAGGTAATAGTAGACAGTGCACCAGTCACCGAATGGCGTTGCGGGAGGTATGACTGAAAAGAGGCAGAGTGTGTATTGAATTTTTTTGTTGAATCAGGCCGATACCTCGAAACCCTAAACCAGATCGGAAGGAGGAACAACGAGCGGGCGGGAAGACCAGTTTATGTCGGTGGAGCTACTAAAAGGGAGTGGACGAATGTCTAAGGAATCCGAAAACTTTTTCAGAAGCCAGGAACCCTAATTCTGAGGGATGTTGGGAGAGCACGTGGGGGGAGGCCGATTGGGTCACGGGAGGGAGGATAGAAAGCCAGAGGGAAATAATACGGAATGAGGATACAGAGGAGTAGGAGAAGGAGGCTATAGGATAAGGGGGAGGAATATGTGGTTGAAGGAATCTGTGGGACGGAGCGATAGTGGAACCCTAGGTGGGGCGAGCGATAGCGCGAGCTGGCTGTGAAATCGGGAGGAGGAGAATCCCAATCATGAGCAGGTGCTGGGTAGATAAAGGAATTGGATAATAGGAAATGGAGTGATGTGGATGTAGGGATGGGTGACACGTAGGGTAGGAATAATCCAAATTTCGTATAGATAATTGATTCCTTCATGAGAATGACTACTATATTTGTGAAAATATTATTCTCACTAAAGTAAATCCTAATGTTTCTAAACACTGACGATGCTTGGATAATCCCACTCTGAGTCTTGACTGATAACTCTACTTTTAGAAAATTGGGGGTTGATTCTAAATTCTTTGCAAACATGGAAGAAATAAAGGAATGCATATAACAAGAATCAAACAAATTACTTTCTAGATTTTAGAGAACAATAATAGTACTTGCCACCACCTCATTTGGCCCTTCAACTTCAGCCATAGTGATTGTAAAAGTATGACCTTGTTCCCTTGGTCGTTGCTGAGGCTGATGGTGATTCCCCTCCACTACCCTTAGATTTGAACAGTGATTGGCGAAGTTCTCAAGTAGTCCACACTTATAGCATTAGACATCAGGTTAGGCCTAAACCATATTCCCCTATCTTTAGTGTTGGGAAGTTGTGGCTTCATCTCACTACGACAATTCTTTGTAATGTGTCCATCTCTACCACACTTGTAGCACTTCCCACTCTTGGGCAGGTAGTTCCCCAAATGATTCTTCCCACATTTATTACACATGGGATGTTGTACTTGCTTACCTGATCTTACTTGATCAAAGATCCTCCCAAATCCTGGCTCCATAAATCTTTTTTTTTCATTGGATTTATGAGACTATTGCATCTCACCAAACATTAGTTCGACTTTCATCTCACTTTGCACGATCTCCTCATAGCTATCATAATCTCAGTTGGCTAGATTCTTCCCACAGATGAGGTCTCAGTCCACCAAAGAATCTATCGACCTTACCATTTGGATCCATGACAAAGCAAGAGGTGTAACATGAATGCCTTGTGCAGTTCATATCATAGCTTCCCACATATTAGTTATCCTTCTGCTTCAGCTCGAGAAACTTATTCTCCATTTTTGTTCTCACCGATCGAGGGAAATACTTGTTGAAGAATATCCCTTTGAACTCTTCACACTCTATATCTTCAACTTCCACTCTTGTCCTTGTGTTTTTAATTAGTTCCCACCACTGTTCAGCTTCTCCCTCTAAGAAATAAACAACCAAGTTAACCTTCTCTTGTTCAAAACAGTAGAGCACAGAAAATATCTTCTTGATGGAGCTGATCCAATGTTCAACAATCAATGGGTTGGTAGATCCACTAAAGTTTGGTGGACTTTAAATCACAAAGGATTAAATAGAACGTTTTTCCTTTATATTGAGAATGGTCTCTAAGCTTGATTCAAGTTACTCCCCATAACTTGAGTCAATTGGTTCATCATTCTCATGAAAGTTTCCATTTCGGCTTCCATTGGAGGGTCGTCAATGCATGGTCCATTACGGTCACTATTTGCATGGTTCTTCCTATTGACTGTCATTTTCTAAAAGAATAAAACCTTAGTGAGAAGATTATTTCATTTATGATTCATTTAACTATAAAGGGTTTTATGTCTTAAAACTTCATGATTTAAACAATTACATTTCTCTATAAATCCTTCATAATGATTCATGAAAAGCTTATGATAAACCAAACATATCCCATGGGAGTGTCATAACCAAGAGTGCATAAAGGGCCACTGTAGTGTACCAAGATACCTCGGGTCATGCTCAAAAATCCTTGTCAGAGTTTTCACTATTAGGTACATATGTGCTAGAGCCACCTCTACCTGCTCGTATCTAGATAGGGATGTATTTGCTTGATAAACCACTTACTCAAAACACACCAAAATACGAGGAAGTATTCCAATATATATAATTATCTTTAGGATTATTCCTAATGTTTTTATAGCCTAAATTCCATAAATATCTAAACTATCCTTTGATACCAAATATGGAATCCCTCATTTTTATTATTTAACTTTTCATTACATTTTACAAATAGGGGATCTTTAAATTCTAGTGTCTTGGAAATCAAGAACAGAAAACATGAAAACATAAAACATTCTTATAATCCACTTGCAGGTATTAATAATAAGCTATTCCTAATTATAATTATTGTATCTCATAACCTGTAGACATACATCAATGGAAAGGGTGATTAGAAGGCCTATTAAGGAAAATGAGGGAATCAGTTTACTTATGAAATCAATAAGAACTTGAAAAAAACATAAAGACATGTGAAATGGAAGAGGAGGCATATCATTGTGAAAATAACTTGAATAATAACTTGAATATTTGTCTAAAAATTTTAATTTAGACATTCATGATCATATCACCAAGGATCATCCCCAAGGTTTCATAAAAATTACCAAGGTTATCTACCAAGGTGTCGTGAAACTTGTCATCTCTAGAGATTAAATTCATTACCCAATGCATTGGAGCGCTATAAGGGTGAACCATTAATATGTATTTATTATTATGTGATCCAAATATATAATAATAATACATTTCATAAATAACCAAAAGAGAGTAAAAGAAATTAGTTTCACCTCAAAATCTTTACGTTTTAAAAGTTCTTAAAAACATGATCATTATGTCATTTATAACCCATGAAAAGGGAGTGAGGGTTATATGTATATCAATTATAGAATCAAATAGATAAATTTTATGTATTTATTAATACACCTATAGATGAAAATGGATTTGGGTATTCACATAAATAATACAAGATAATTTCTTGTCAAAAAGAGAGAGATTTTGATATGAAAATTCCACAACATAACAACTACAAAATATGTTTTTAGAAAATATTAAAAAGATAAGGGAAATTGGTCTCCAATCCATAAATGAATTATTTTACATTATAGGGAGATAATAAATTTGAAATAAGACCATGTTTTGGATATTTGAATGACATAGCACATGAAAAGGAAACTTGAATAAAAGAGAAAATGGGATTTTTTTATGAAAATCCGGCAGCCTAACGATGTCAATTAAAAATTTAGAAAATCAGTTGATGAGAGAAGAAAGGGTATATAATCAATTAGACATGAAATGTACAGTAATAAGGATATATAGAAATGTAACCCAACATAAGAAGATGGAAACTAGAAGACATAACATAAAGGAAATAATGACTAAAAGACGAGGGTGGAAGGTTCCCTTACCTAAAAGAGTAACTTCGAAAGCTTGAATGTTGCGACCCTGGGTGGCTTGAGGAAACCTTGAGAGGACTCCTTGGGAGGTAAATAAGACTAGAACATCGTTTATAGGTATTTTAGAATTAAATGAATGAGGTAATGGCTTGGTGTTTATTGCAAAAGTGAGAGAATATTTAATTAATTTCCAAGGGACACCTCATCGGTGGTATTTGCAAAACCATGAGCTTTCCCATGGTATTGGCCAATTGGGACACCTCATAGAATATATTACAATTCAAAAATGGACCAGAATTATTACATCATTATTACATCATTATAACATCATTAATGATATCATTGAACACCCGAAACTCAAAACATTATTTTCACTATTCACTGAAAAAAAACATTTTATAAAAATCTTATAAATTCACCATAACCTAATATAGATGCTCTAAATTCAAAAATAAAATACATTTTATGAAAATAATTTTCTAAATATTTGTAATTTAATTTTTAAATAAAATCATTATTTATTCAAAAAAATCAACTCTAAAACTATAACTTATTTTGTAATAAGTTGAAAAGGTAATCAAGGTCCCATAAAATTATCATATAACCATAATAAAATAAAGTAACAATTTATGATTAAATTTTATGAAAATAAATATTCATTTTAAATTATAAAATTAATTATAAAATTGTAAATAATATATTTATGACCTACAAAAATAAAAAAACTTATACTATGATAATTTTTTCACTTTCAAGATGTATAAATTGTACTTATACATTCATGGGTGAAGTTTCTTTTTTTAGCCGATTTATTATTCATTACTATTCAAAAGGGTATGTTATTATTCATAATTTACTATTTACTAAAAATCAAGTTGATCTTATTAGACTTTTCACGACCCGACCATACCCGGGCTCGAGCTGCAACTACCCAAAGCCCGCCTCTATAGTCCAGGGGCTGGCGACAAGCGCCAAAGGCTAAAAAACTTGGGGAGGCCTTTTCCTAAGCACTTGTACATAAACACACAGCACAATCAATGAAAAAGTGCAAAGTAAAAGGGAATGTAAAGTGCAACTGCTATAAAAAACCACAAGAGTGCATCGAACTCTAAACAGTACAAAGAAAGTGCTGGAAGTAAACTGAAAAGAAAACGGGGAAAACATCCACCCAACCAGAAAAGTGCCACAACCCAGCAACAGTTAAACAAAAGTAAACGGGTAAGAGGGTCCCACACCTGGAACCCGACTACGACCACCGCACGTGGTCCAAGCTCCCGAACTCCTAAGATCTACTGTAGTCACGAACAACCTGTCCGTCGTCTGCAAGGGCACACCAAGTGCGGGCAAAGACAAAGCAGGGGTGAGTATAAAAATACTCAGTAGGATACCCCGAAGGCTCGAGGGAGCAACAAAGGAGGTACCGAAGGGTGAGCAATAGATCAAACATGAAAAATTAAGGAGTACAACCGAGAGTGAAGTAGAGTAACAGTAGAAATTCCAGCTCAACCCAACCAGAAGAAAGAAGTTAGACTCGTCCAGACACAAGGAGCTAGAAACGGTGAGAAGATGAACTTCCTGTCGAGTCTTCGATACCTATAGTAGGAGAGTAGGCTCATCCAACCACGAGAATCTGGACACGGAAAGCATGTGGCATACCCCACACGTCTTTGCCTCTCCTGGAATGAGAGTAACCAAACCCATGAAGTGGGTACTATAACAAGGTATATACATATACATATGCTCAACAAGAAGCCCGAACAAGGTTTTAAGGGGACCTCAACCCCGTAGCTCAGACCATGAAAGTGAGTATCCAACAGTCCTATAAGTAAACACCATCGATGCCCAGCATCCCACACGTATGCCTTGAACTGCAAGTCCAGGGGCTCAAATCACCGCACCTTGATACAATCTGCTTTGTGAGGCACTGACTCACCCTCACGGTTTTAGGTCACATCGCAAGGATGTGTCTCATTGGGGAAAGTTCCCCTCGTACTTGAGAGTTCCAGGTGAAGTCAAACCACACCTCGCCATTATCACACAGTCGGGAGGTCTGCTCATTGTCAAAGCTGTCACATCACTGACCCGTACAAACGAGGGTCCTGCTCTAGTAGTCACGGAGTAAAGACCCAGACTAGCCTAGAAGAAAGGACTGAGTTTGAAATGTCAACGGGTGACCCACTACCCAGCCTTGCTAGAGGGTAAACCCTAACAATATATCGGGTGACCCACTGCCCAGCCCTACTGGAGGGTAAACCCTAATATATCATCAGGAGACCCACTGCCCAGCCCCGCTGGAGGGTAGACCTGTAATAAGTCGACAGGCGACCCACTGCCCAGCCTTGCTAGAGGGTAGACCTAGAACTAGACGACGGGCGACCCACTTCCCATCCCTGCTGGAGGGTAGACCCTAAGAGATCGTCAGGTGACCCACTGCCAAGTCTGTCCTAGAGGGTAGACCTAAGAGTGTCGGGTAACCCACTGCCCAGTCTCTACTGGAGGGTAAACCCTAGAAGTCAGTGAGCAACCCACTGCCCAGTCTCTACTGGAGGGTAAACCCAAATAAGTTGATGAGCAACCCACTACCCAGTCTTTACTGGAGGGTAAACCAGGAACTGCTCTGGCCATCCCAACTGGATGGTACAACACTGGCCAACAGAACTCGGAGTGGGTATCGTGCAACCACCCAACTCCAGAACAAAACCCAGGGAAACCACTCAACCCTGCTAATCTAAACCATCGTGAACAGGAGGACCCTATATGTCGCGAGAGGTCAAAGGTATGCAAAGCAGAACACAACATGCACATGGGGCCCACACGACGTGTGGCCCCAATCCAACTCCAACCAAGTGCACAAACATTCTCAGGTACAAACAACCACATGTACCTCCCAACGTTCACGCATACTCCTAGAGTGTGCCATGTCTCCAACCCAAAGGATAACATGCACACAACCCCCAATGTCAACGCGAAGGCATAACCGTATCAACTCCAACTTACCACCTTAACGGTTGAGGCACGACCAACCACAACTCTTCAAGAATTACTTCACTCACACGAGAGTGCACGTGATCTCATGCCAAGGGTTCTCTTCCGAACATAGCAAGAAGAACCACCACCGTAGCACCTTTCATATTTCCACATTTAATACGATCACGTAAGAAGATCCACTCGCCCGAACAGAGTACACTGTTGTAATCCTCATGGAAAAACACGCGAGATAGACTACTTACTCACCTGAAACGGTCAACCAGTGAAAAATGTATTATTCACTGTAACCAACCTGTGTGGGGACCACCCCCAAGATCCTGAAACTGAACAAACAGATCACGCCATGACGATCCCCTCGAAAAAACACATGGGATTGACTACTCAATCGCCCAAAATGGACACCCGGTGAAAAAGGTACTATTCACCATAGTCAGGTCGGGTGGGACCCACACCACGTCCCCGAAAAAGATCGGACGAATTGTGCCATCGCAATGCTCTCGGAAAAACATTTCAAATTGACTGCTTACTTGCGTGTAATGGATTTCCAGAGAAAAAGATGCATTTCGCCGTACCGCACATGAGCGGTGCTACGTTGGACCCGCATCCCGGTCCTGAAGCACAACGAACAGATTGCACCACTACGATCCGCTCGAAAAAGTACTCAAGATGTACAATTCACGTGTCCAAAACAGACACCTGGTGATACAGCTGGAATTCACCGTCAACACCCGAAACGGCCCCCGCGGGTCCCACACCATCATGCGGAATTACAGCTGGCAGATTACGCCAATGCAATGCCCACTGAAAAACACCCAAAAACGACTGCTTGCAAGCCCCCAATGGACGTCCAATGAAAAAGTTTTTAAAAGTTACTCACAGCTTAAAAGACGGGACGTGGGGGCCCATGCCTCAACTCCGGCTTCAACGCCCGAAACCACACTAGAAATCTCCGTCTCGGCACCAGGGTCCCAACGCCGCTGACGGTGCTCAAAATGGACGTTGGACGCGTCCGCGCCATCCAAAACAAGATCTCCTAGAAGAACGTAAATTCACTTAAAGACGCGGCACACCTCCGAGGCCCCTCATTTCGGTAATTATAAATTCCTGAAACCATCTCAAAATGTTCGTCTCGATCCAAGGATCGCATTGTCGCAGATGACACGTTAATCAGACGCTCCATGCATGAGCTAGCTTCGATCCAACCTTTGAAAATAATAATAATAATATTATTTCTAGGGTGTTTTATTGACCCGCTCCACGAGTCACCGAAAAATACCCAAAGTTGGTCTTAAAAGGACCACATTGAAAACAAAGGCACACTTTCACTGACGGCGCATGATTTGGATTATGCACGGAGAAGTTACACCCGATTTAGCCTTTCAATTATTATAACATTATTATAATTATTAAAATCGTTATTATTATTATTATTTATTTATTTATCTTTTTTTTGTTTATCCTCTCTCTAATTAGGGAGAATCCTCTCCCCCCTTTTTTTCTTCCCCCGCGTGCGGCCCCTTTTTTTACATTATCTATTCTTTTCTTTTTTGTGTCGCATGCTTTTGCAGGTCACCCCCAGCAGAGACCCGATGTTGCGGGTCTCTTCTTCTTCACCAGGGTCGCGCGACCCTCGTGTTCCGGCGACCGCACCACCGGCCGGCCACCCGGCTGGCCGCACCACCGCTGAAGACTCGCCTCCGCCGACCTTTGCTCCACCATGTCTCCCCGCGGCCGTCTCCTCCGCTGAACGCCGAGCCGCTCCACCAGAACCCCCAAATCCAGCCGGGAAGCTCCAAAAACCCGAGGATTTCGACGAACAACCGCGATCACCTTCAAACTCAAATTTTCAATCCGAAATATGCGTCGGGTAGCTCAAGAAATATACTACTCATTTATAGGCTTCTTTCGATAATTTGAAAGAGCTTTGATACAAAAATTCGAGCTCAAAGTAGATGAGGAAATAAAAATTGAAACTGCAACAATCCTACCTACGAGGGCGTAGCTCAACGCTTCGTCGTTGAACCGCCTTCGCCTT
Organism: Viscum album; assembly: GCA_963277665.1. Classification (NCBI taxonomy): domain Eukaryota; kingdom Viridiplantae; phylum Streptophyta; class Magnoliopsida; order Santalales; family Viscaceae; genus Viscum; species Viscum album. The sequence goes on along the minus strand of OY728142.1, from coordinate 1,144,722,375 downwards.
AGCCGCTTCCACCTTGATCAGAGGAGGAAGGGGAGGAGCTTGAGGGGGCTACCTTGAGGGTTCTTACACTAGAGTAGAGCAAGGGGAAAAAGGGGAGTTGGGTAAGGGTTTAAATAAGAAAAACTTAATTAAAATTTTAATTAAGATAAACCCCCGATTTAACCCGCAACTGAAACCCTTGACAGGGTTGAGGTTAAGCCTCCCTTAGGGTAAACACCACCTTCCGAGCACAACCGCAGTCTCTGAATTTTAATCTGATTCCCCGTTCAAAAGTTACTAAACTTAACGCCCGAGTCCGCCAAATTACGAAAACGCCCCTGGGGCCATTTTTCACTGATGGCCTGCGACCGCAAAACTTATACTTCTGATAGGGTAAACGGCACGCTCCGAACTCAATTGTGCCCTCAGTTTACCCATCTATTCCACCGTTTAAGAGATATTGAGTCTAACAATTAAACAGATAAATTAAATAATTAATTTATCTCTTTCACGTTCCGAAAGCGAGCGAGGGGTCCAAACGTCCCACACCGACTTTCTTTATGTCGTTCCTAGGGTAAAAAACCCATTCCTGAATCATTTGTGTACTCAGATCTCTTATTCAAAACTCATTTTAGGAGTTATCCCATTTATTTGGCATTCCCAGTGTGAACGCATTGAAAATTTAATTCGGGCCATACCGGGGCTCAAAATCGCACGCCGTCTGAAGGTGCTGCTTTGGAATAATATCAAGAAAATTCCAAAGTCTTTCGCAGAAAAAACAATGTTCTTACATCATTCACTCCTTCAAGATTTTTATCCCCAAAAATCAAAACCAAGGAACAACTCAGGGTACTAAGCCCACACCTGGCTCCTCTGTACTCAGAAGAACTCTTGCACAGTCCCGCGTCACCGCTCAAGAACCACGGATTTGATCTGTTCATTCAAGTTCTGCCCTCCCCGATGTCATACATAGGAGCACGCACACGTATTCTTGGGTGAGCCACGCAGGAGACACCGTGCACCCACTCTAGACCTTGGGGGGTTAAGGCAAGGTGGTAGGGAACCTCTCCATCCCTTCGCACGGTCACAAACGGCCTGAAGGCTCTCAGGGTTAGCTCACATCCCTGACCAAACCTCTACATTACATGCCACGACTGGAATCACCGCCCACACCTAGAACAAGGCCCAGTGATTCATTCCTTCAGAATATCCATATGGTGGAACACCCAAGGATATCTGGTCGTGCAAGGTTTCACAATCGATGTCTCTCAACCAAGACTCTCTTACATGCTCAGAGAGCGATAGAGTTGATGTCATCGACTAAAGAGGAAGGTTATAAACCTTCTACTCTACCAACACAGGGTTACACCCGATGCCCTATGTCACCCTGGTAACACCTCAAACAAGGAGTAGGGAGAAAAGAATTACACACACAGATTCTAACAATTCTACTGCAAAAAGTAGTAGAGCTATAGAGAGTACCTCTATTCACCTCATGATCTAAAGGATCGTAGACATCCAAAGCTCACGGCTGTCCGCGGTTCCAACTGTCAGCTCCCGGATCCTATCGTGGACCTCCTAGTGGTGATGGGAAGAACTCGTAATGTCGTCCCCCAAATCCAGCTCCTCCCACTCCTCTGCTAGCACCACCTCTCTGGGTACTACTCCGATCATGGAACTACCTCGGTCATGGTGGTGCACCTGCTTCCTGCCCGAAGCTCTCTACATGCCTGGTTGGGCAGTCCCATGCTATGTGACCTCGCCCATCGCAAGCATAGCACCGACTCTCTTCGGGCTGCAGTGGTGCCCTCTGGGGCCACTGTGGTGTACGACCATGCCCCTAAGTCCAGTTTTCAGAAAGCCACCTGCGTCGAGGTTCTGCTTGTCGACGACCACTAGCTACGGCAGACGTCTCGGCTCCAATGTGCATGCTGCCACCACCAACTCTAGAACGTGACAAGAAGCTCTTTGTCACCAGCGCCTGCTCTAGCACCCCAGCATATGTGGAAATGCTCAAGGGTACTATGACAGTGCAAATCTCTCGGAGGAGACCCTGCTCAAACTTCTGCGCTCAGATGCTGTCGTCATGGACCATGTCCGGGTAAAAGCATGCATGGTCTACGAATCTAGCCGCATACTCGGCCACCGTCATCCCTCCCGGCTGAAACTACATGATCTCCTGAATCCAAACAGAGCGTAAGCAGGAGGGACAGAACTCCTTATGAAACAACAACTGGTAGTCGCCCCACCAAAGTGACGACTCGTCAAGAAACTGAGTCACCAGACTCCACCAACACCGAGATGCTTCACGAAAAAGGTTGGCTGCCAAAGCCACTCTCTAATATATCGGCGTATGCACAAGCTTGAAAAGGCGAACCACTATCTCTAACCAAACCTCTATTGCCTAAGGGTCTGGATTACCACTGATCCTCAACGGTATCTGCAGCTGGAACTCAATGAGCACGCTCAACCTATGCTCAAGCTCAGCCTGCTCTGCCGAAGCTTTCTGCTACTCAAAAGGTGGGGGTCCTGCTATCGGCCCACCCAGAGAAAGGGACTTGCATGATGGGTCCTAGACTGTGGCCTTGTATCTCACAGGGTCATCATCACGAACCGAAGCTGGTATCCTGGCTGGCTGTCTTCGCGGAGACATCCTGAATATTATCAAGGAGTGCCGCGATTAGATGAGCATATATGTATATCACAACAACAACAACAATGATGGGGAGCTGACTCAAGAAGGAAAGTGAAAGACTCAATCCTATGTGATGGACAAAACAATTTTCCCTACAACAAGTGTCTCAGCATGCCGAGTCGACATGCGGGTTATCAGGGTCCTGGTGCATAGATATGTTGGCCGCCGCACCATCACAGGACCCCTGGCCTGAGAGCCGCTCTCGAGACACGTTAACATCGTTTCCATAATTCCCAACCAATTCCTTTTTAGGGACATCCAAAAATTGTCCCAAAGAACAAACCACCTCTGATACAAATTTTTCACGACCTCACCCTACCCGGGATTGAGCCGAAACTACCCCAAGCCCGCCTCCATAGGCCAGGGGCTGGCGACAAGCGCTGAAGGATAAACAACTCGGGGAGGCTTTTGCCTGAGCACCTATACACACACACGCAGCAAACTCAATGAAAAAGTGCAAAGTAAAAGGGAAAGTAAAGTGAAACTACTCTAAACAACCACAAGAGTGCATCGACCTCTAAACAGTACAAAGAAAGTGATGGAAGTAAACTGAAATGAAAAAAGGGGCAAACACATGCCCAACCAAAAAAGTGCCACAACCTGGAAACAGGTAAACAAAAGTAAACAGCTAAGAGGGTCCCAAACATGGAACCCGACTACGACCACCACACGTGGTCCAAGCTCCCGAACTCCTACGCTCCACTATAGTCACAACCAACCTGTCCGTCGCCTGCAAGGGCACACCAAGTGTGGGTAAAGCCCAAGAAGGGGTGCGTATAAAAATACTCAGTAGGATACCCCGAAGGCTCGAGGGAGAAACAAAGGAGGCACCGAAGGGTGAGAAGTAGATCAAATAGGAAAATGTAAGGAGTAAAACCGAGAGTGAAGTAGAGTAACAGTAGAAATTCCAGCTCAACCCAACCAGAGGAAAGAAGGTAGACTCGTCCAGACACAAGGAGTTGGAAACAGTGAGAAGATGAACATCCCGTCGAGTCTTCGCTACCTATAGTAGGAGAGTAGACTCGTCCAACCAAGAGAAGTTAGACACAGAAAGTACGTGGCATACCCCACGCGTTTTCTCCTCTCTTAGAAGGAGAGTAAGTAAACCTAAGAAGTGGGTACTAGAACAAGGTATATACATATACAAATGCTCAACAAGAATCTTGAACAAGGTCGTAAGGGGATCTCAACACCGTAGCTCAGCCCAAGAAAGTGAGTAGCCAACAGTCCTATAAGTAAACACCATCGATGCCCAGCATACCACACGTATGCCCTGAAATACAAGTCAAGGGTCTCAAATCACCACACCTTGATACTATCCTATTTAGGTGGCACTGACTCACCCTCACAGTTTTAGGTCGTGTCGCACAGACGCGTCTCGGTGGGGAAAGTGCCCCTCGTACTTGAGAGTTCCAGGTGAAGTCAAACCACACCTTGTCACTGTCATACAGTCGAGAGGTCTGCTCATAGTCAAAGCTATCACATCACTGAACCGTACAAACGAGGGTCCCGCTACGGTAGTCACGGAGTAAATCCACAGACTAGCCTATTAGAAAGGACTGAGTTTGAAATGTTAATGGGTAACCCACTGCCTAGCTCTACTGGAGGGTAAACCACAACAAGATATTGGGTGACCCACTTCCCAACCCTACTGAAGGGTAAACCCTAATACATCATCAGGAGGCCCACTACCTTGCCCCGCTAGAGGGTAGACTTGGAATAAGTCGACATGCGTTCCATTGCCCAGTCTTGCTGGAGGGTAGACCTGGAACTAGACGACGGGTGACCCACTGCCCAGCCCTGCTGGATGGTAGACCCTAAGAGGTCATCAGGTGACCAACTGCTCAGTCTCTACTGGAGGGTAGACCCTAAGATTGTCAGGTGACCCACTTCCCAGTCTCTGCTAGAGGGTAAACCCTAGAAGTCAGTGAGAAACCCACTACCCAGTCTCGACTGGAGGGTAAACCCAAAGAAGTCGATGAGCAACCCACCGCCTAGTATCTACTGGAGGGTAACCCGGGAACTGCTCTAGCAATCTCTACTGGATGGTAAAACACTTTCCAATAGAACTCGTACTAGGTATCGTGCAACCACCCAACTCTAGAACAAAACTAGGGGCAACCACTCAACCCTGCTGATCTAAACCATCATGAACAGGAGGACCCTCTATGTCGCGAGAGGTCAAAGGTACGCAAAGCAGAACACGACACGCACATGGGACCCACACAACGTGTGGCCCCAAGACAACTACAACCAAGCGGACAAATGTTCTCAGGTACAAACAACCACATATACCTCCCAGTATTCTCGCATACTCCTAGAGTATGCCACATCTCCAGCCCAAAGGCTGACATGCACACAGCCCCCAACGTCAACGCGAAGGCGTAATTGTATCAACTCCAACTTGCCACCTCAACGGCTGAGGCACGACCAACCACAACTCTTCAAGCATTACTTCACTCACACGGGAGTGCACATGATCTCATACTAAGGGTTCGCTTCCGAACACCGCATGAAGAATTGCCACTGGAGAACCTTTCATATTTCTACATTTAATAAGATCACGTAAGAGGCTCCGCTCGCCTGAACAGATTACACCGTTGTAATCCTCATGAAAAAACACGCAAGATAGACTACTTATTCGCCCGAAACAGTCAACCGGTGAAAAAGGTATTATTCACCGTAACCAACCCATGTGGGGCCCACCCTAAGATCCTGAAACTGAACAAACGGATCATACCACAACGATCCCCTCAGAAAAAAACACGAGATTGACTACTCAATCGCCCAAAATGGACACCCGGTGAAAAAGGTACTATTCACCGTAGATAGGTTGGGTGGGACCCACACCACGTCCCCGAAAAAGGTCGGGCGAACTGCGTCATCGCAATGCTCTCGGAAAAACACGTCAAATTGACTGCTTACTTGCGTGGAATGGATGCCCGGAGTAAAAGATGCATTTCGCGGTACCGCACACGAGCGGTGCTACGTGGGACCCACATCCCGATCCCGAAGCACAACGATTGGATCACACCGCTGTGATCCTCTCGAAAAAGTACATAAGATGTACTATTCACTTGTCCAAAACGGACACCCAGTGATAAAGTTGGAAATCATCGTCAACTCCCGAAACGGCCCTCGCGGGGCCCGCACCATCGTGCGGAATTACAGCGGGCAGATTTCGCCAATGCAATGCCCTCTGAAAAACACCCAAAAACGACTACTCACATGCCCCGAACGGACGTCCGATGAAAAAGTCGCTAAACGCTTCTCGCAGCTTAAAAGACGGGCCATGGGGCCCATGCCTCAACTTCGGCTTCAACACCCGAAACCACACTGGAAAACTCCATCTCGGCACCTGGGTCCCAACTCCGCTGACGGTGCTCAAAATGGATGTCAGACGCGTCCGTGCCGTCCAAAAAAAATCTCTCGGAAGAACGTCAATTCACTTAAAGACACGCCGCGCCTTCGAGGCCCCTCATTTCGGGAATTATAAATTCCCAAAACCATTTCAAAATGTTCGTCTTGATCCAAGGATCGCATTGCCGCAGACGACACGTTAATTAGACACTCCATGCATGAGCTAGCTTCAATCCTACCTTTGAAAATAATAATAATAATAATATTTCTAGGGTGTTTTATTGACCCGCTCCACAAGTCACTGAATGATACCCAAAGTTGCTCTTAAGAGGACCGCATTGAAAACAAAGGCACACTGCCGCTGACGGCGCATGATTTGGACGACACACGGGGAATTTACGCCCGATTCACCGTTTCAATAATTATAACATTATTATAATTATTAAAATCATTATTATTATTATTATTTATTTATCTTTTTTTTGTTTATCCTCTCTCCAATTAGGGAGAATCCTCTCCCCCTTTTTTTTCTTCCCCGGTGCGTGGCCCCTTTTTTTTACATTATCTCTTTTTTTGTCACCTGCTTTTGCAGGTCGCCCCCGGCAGAGACCCGCTGTTGCGGGTCCCTTATTCTTCACCAGGGTCGTGCGACCCTGGTGTTCCGGCGACCCCACCACCGGTCGGCCGCTCCTCCTTTGAAGACCCGCCTCTGTCGGCCTCCGCTCCACCGCGTTGCCTCGTGGCCGTCTTCTCCGCTGAACATTGAGCCACCGCCACCGGAACCCCCCAATCTTTCCAGGAAGCTCCAAAAACCCGCGGATTTCGGTGAACTACTGCGATCACCTTCGAACTCGGATTTTCAATCCCAAAGATGCGTCGGGTAGCTCAGAAAATATACTACTCATTTATGGGCTTTTTCGATAAATCGATAGAGGTTTGATACAAAAATTTGAGCTCAAAGTATATGCGGAAATAAAAATTGAAACCGCAATGATCCTACCTGTGAGGGCGTTGCCCAACGCTTCGCCGACGAACCGCCTTTTCCATAGCCGCTTCCACCATAAACAGAGGAGGGGGGGGGAGAAGATTGAGGGGGCTGCCTTGAGGGTTCTTCTGCTAGAGTAGAGCAAGGGGAAAAGAACGGAGGTGGGTAAGGGTTTAAATAAGAAAAACTTAATTAAAATTTCAATTAAGTTAAACCCCCGATTTAACCCACAACTAAAACCCTTGACGGGGTTGAGGTTAAGACTCCCCTAGGGTAAAAACCACCTCCCGAGCACAACGGAGGTCTCAGAATTTTAATCTGAGGCCCCGTTCAATAGTTACTCAACTCACCGCCCGAGGCCACCAAATTACGAAAACGCCCCTGGGGCCATTTTTCACTGACGGCCCGCACCTGCAAAATTTATACTCCTCCTAGGGTAAACGGCACGCTCCGAACTCAACAGTGCCCTCGGTTTTCCCATCCGATCCACTGTTTAAAAGATATTTTGATTAACCATTAAACGGATAAATTAAATAATTAATTTATCTATTTCACGTTTTGAAAGCGAGCGAGGGGTCCAAACGTCCCGCGCCGAAATGCTTTATGTAGTTACTAGGGTAAACACCCCATTCCGGACCCATCTGTGTACTCATATATCTGATCCAAAACTCCATTTTGGAATAATCCCATTTATTTGGCATTTCCAGTGTGAGCGTACTGAAAATTTAATTTCGGCGACACCGGGGCTCGGAATCACACGCCGTCTGAAGGCACTGCTCTGGAATAATATCAAGAATATTCCAAAGTCTTTTTCAAAAAAAAAACCGGGTTCTTACAAGACTCTAAACGTTTTACTGATCACAAATTTAGAAGACCATTTTTTGAAAATCATTTCACATTATAAATTATTTAAAGTATACAAAAACTATTTTAAAATACCCTTTTTCCAAAATTCATTAATAATACGAAACTTCTATAAATTAATCGTACATTTTTCCGACCATTTAAAATTTACAAATTTTACTCCAAGAATAAATAGAAATTTTATTTATACCAATGGATTACAAAAAGTATCTAAGGCCTCGTTACATAGCCCCTTATAACACCTTCATAGGACCTAAGTGTAAGGTGTTCTATGGTGATAGAATCTTTGGGCGAATCGGACAACATTTCTGGAGTGGTGATTTCAATCAACATGAACATCTACCTTTGGCGATTTCTTTCAAGCTTCACATGTTGAAGCTTAGCTTGGTCTTGGTCCAGAGAAAAGCCCAGAGATGCTACCTCCTTCCCAAGCTCTGATAGATGGGCTTTGTATGGCCTGAGTCTTCTGGATGAGGCCATCAACTCTTCTTTAATTATTAACCAAGGTCATTTTTATTTATAAACTATAATTTTAAAGTAAAGAGTTTAGTTTCCAATAGTCATATTGACCAAATGTCATATAGCAGTCGAAACCCAACAGTCTCTTTTAATTATACTCACTTTATTAATTAAATGATACAGTTTTTTGGAGTATAAAATGAAATAACACACAAATTTTGGAAACAAATATTATTCAAAATTTTGGTTCATTACATCCATGGAAGATCCAAGACATTTTAATATCACAGATATAGGGTGAAATAGAGAGGGTAGTGTGTTACATTCTATGGTGGTTCAAAAATGGTGTTGTGGTATGACTACACTATGTCATGGTGGATTCCCCAATTCAATGGATATGATCAAAGAGACATCTTATAGTGAAATTTATAAATATATTTAAGTGGGGATATGGTTTTTTGATATCCAAAACTAGAGATATTGATTGATAGATAAACAGCATTGAAGCTCTCACCTTTCCATGTTGAGGGTAAACAACTTTTTTAATTTAAATTTCACACTCTAAATTCTCCAAAAAGACCATAACGATCTTCCTTAAACCCTATTAGGACAAAGATATTATTTATCGCGCTTCTTGGTTCATGTGAGGGATCCAAGGTCTTTCATTATGTGTGTAGATATCAACTTTATCCAATGTCCCCATTTCTCCCTTATTTTATATTTTATTCCTCTATTATTCATTTTCGTTCCATTATTCCTTCTCATAAGCTCATATAATGGGATAAAACTTCAGGTTCATTAGTTTTACTAATGTTTTTCATAGAATTTTTTGCATATTAGTTTATTTAGTGTTCATCTAGGGATCTTGGTGGTGTTTAGTCATCATTATCTTCTCATACATGTATAAAAGTTGTTGAATATTTGGTTGAGGGAAGGGATTTTAAATCACTATTCTCATATTTATGTGTTAAATATGTAATTATCATGCCTATGTTTCCAATGAGTATGTTTATGGAATTTTCCAAATGAGGATAATAAAACCGATTAAGTGAATTGGAAGGGGAGAATTTAATCCCATGTTTTTATTATGATTTATATGTTTTTAATTATGTGTTATTTTTTAGAATTGTTCATAAATTTGTTTTTTTTATATTGATGTTGTCACTTTTGACATGATTTATCATAATAATAATTTATCAACAACATAAATATAAAAATTAAAGAGAACAATTAAAACTATAATTAATATTTAATAATGTTTTTTATGAATTTTTTAGTATGTATTGGGATGTAATTAAATATAATTTTTTGATGTTGGTTTCTGCTACATTTTTTATTTTTATTTTTATTTTTTATACTAGTCTTAGGTAGTTCAGTTGGTTTTGGTTGAGTATAGAGTGATTATATTTTATTTATATGGTGGTATCTTGATGTGGTTTATTTATAATAGAGTTAATAGTGCAATAAAAGTAGTGGAATTTATGTATTTTATATTATTATGAGACAGTGTTGTTGCTGATGTAGTGATGTAGAGACGTTGATGTTTCATTGTGTAGTAGTTTCATGTAACTATGGAATTTTCCAGGAATAATTAAAATAATGAATGAATAATTAAAATTGGAATGGTTTTTGATAGATTAATGTTGTGTAGGGAATAATAAATAAAGAGGGGTATAGTTATATTGTGGTGGGTAAAAATATAACGAATGTAAAGTTGTGATAGTTGTGTAATGTCATAGTGGCTCATAATTAATATGTAATTGAATATAAACCAGTTTTATAAATAATGTGGGAATAAATATTTTTCAGTACATGATAATTTAGTGGTTTATAATTAAATAATATCGAATTAGTTATGAAATAAAGAATGAGAAATTATGTAGCTTTTTTATAGTTGTTGTATGTTTAAGATGAAATTGGTTAATGTGGTGGTTATAGGTGGAAATGGTGTGGACATAATGTGTCAAAATATGTGGATACAATATTATTGTGTTAGGGTGTAAAACCATGGGTTAGGCATGTCTGTTATCATATATCTACTTTAGTTCTTATATTTTTTATGAGCTACCACCAATGTTAAGTAAAACGATCAATTCCCATATGATGTTTTTTTATTCAAAGTGTATCAAAATATACAATATAGTGATGTTATATATGGTTTAATATTATCACTTATCCATGATATCTTCAAAACATAATAGTGTTTATAATGGCTTGTGGTAATAGTATGTGGTTTTGTGGTTGTTATTGTAGTGCATGGTGTTGAGATAAATGGGAAGAAGATGGGAAGAGGTTTTTATGATTCATGAATACATTTTCTACCATGGGGTGGTATAAAAATATGGTTGTGATGTGGATGTGATATAAAATATACAACTATGACTATGAGGTTTTAGGTATGATGTTGTTATATTTTTTGGGTCATGTGGATATATAAGGGATTTGATCATAATGGTGTATATCATTGGGGTGTAAGGGAATATTGGTTAGTGGGGAAGTAGGTGTTAGGTTTTTTCTCATATTTTTTCTCAATACTTTATCACCAAACATATGTGCAATTTTGGGTAAGATAGACTAGGTGATTTTGGGAAATTAGCTGACATGGATTAGGTGATGAGTTGGTTTCATTATTTATTCACTAAGGTATTATTATGCTTTATCAAATTTTTCAAGAGAGGATTTGGGGAGGATCCTATTTATTATACATGTATATTGAACCATATATAAAGAAATATATATTGAATTTTTATATATTTAAGGATACATGTTATAATCTTGATTCTCAGTAAATGTTATTTTAATAAATTTTCCTTCTGAAATTGTATATATAACATTTAGATGTATTTATTTCATTTTTCTAAGATATAATTCATTAATTTAAATACATATTTTTAACCTGATTATCTTTCTTAATTGGATAAATCTTTTTCATTAAATTTTTTAATCATGTATAATGTAATTGTATGAATAATAATTTTTTATTCAAATAGTATTATAAAATAAATTTACTTAATTCATCATTATTTTTACACATTTAATTTTATTTGATAAATAAATCATTGTTATTTATATTTTAGTTTTTTTAAGTTCATTTTAATGATAATGTATTCATTGGGATATAATTGGAAACATGGTATTTGAGGAAACTAGTTTTTTCATGAATTTATCCTTTAAAGGTTTATCCCCTTAGAATGCGGTGATTTCATTCCCAAGGTTGTATCATATAGAGGTTTCGGTCGAGGATCACTTCACTTTATTATTATTATTATTATTTTTCATATATAGTTGATCCGGGATTTATTTTTAAATATATAAAAAATTTAAATAACATAAAAATAATAATTGAATATGTGTGAAAATTTGATAAATAATTTTTATAAGGAATATTCAACATTTGGAATTCATCCTTTTCATTTTTAATATGTTATTATGATTCTTAGAATTATTCAATGTATACTTTATAACCTTAAAATGTATATATGGTTCTGATTTGAAAGGATCACACTAAAACCTTCGTGTTTGTGTGAATTCGATTCAAATAAGATGATCTAATCATTTAATAAATTCATGTTAATTAGAAAAAATAATGTCTAATGGACTTTTAATATTTAACCAATACTAAGTTTTTTTAATTTTGAGAAAATGTCTATAACTGTGAAGAAATACTATATTTTCACTAATTATCTAATATAAGTACCCGCAATTATAAAATAATTGAATTGGGAATATTGTAATTATTAACAGTGGAAAATACACTCAAGTAAAAATATAATGAGAACTATTTATTAAATATAATACAATAAGAAAATATAAATAAGAATTGAAAGATTAATTTTCCTTATAAGAGGTCCCAACTCATCTTCATTGGCTCATCATGAATTTTTTTATCAGGCCACGAATAAATAAGTTGGAAGATATATCTCCACTACTCACTTCTCTGGTACTCTCACTATCTCATAGTAGAAGTATTGTCTGTGAATGATGTTTTTTTATAGAATGAGGTAGAAAATGATCATTAAAGACTTATTATAATATTTAATTTAATTTTCCACCACTTGAATTTAACGTTTAGTAGGCACCCATCATCTGTCACAGTTTACTTGCTACATTATAATAACATGGTCTTATCCCCTTAACCAAAGACTCTCTGATAAATGATTCCATTTCAACTCTAAATGAGTAGAATCTAGATATGTTCATAGAATTGGTTCATATCGTACATTCAACTTGAAAAAATTCCAGTTCATTTTCGAATACCTCCAGTTTCTAATGAAACTATTCCCTTGATTTGTATATTTTTTGAATAATGCTTAGAGATACATTTATATTTTACAGTACCTGAATTTCGACGGAATTTATTTATTATATGTTGGTATAATTGTACAAGTAAATCAACCCAATTCCTTCCATTCATTATTGGCTGAATTTCTAGTTATCTTCTATACAAATTTATTATCTATTATGATGATTAAATCATGGATGATATGTCCTCTTAAATTGAATTATTCGACCCAATTTATCTTTTTATTGGTCTACTTTAAATGTCCCCACTTAAACTATATACATTAATGATTAATGGAAATGAATTTTTCATCTAAAATATCCTCAAGACTCTTTGATATCTGAACTGGTATTTAATTATTTATCTAATATTGATTTCCCATAATTGATAGCTCAACTATTTTTTTGGTTTTCAACTACATAATTTGACCTTAAAAATATCTCCACTTAATAGATTCTTACATAAACTCAATTCCATACTTAATCACCCATATTAGAAAATTTACCCTCACATTACCCATTCCCCTTCAATTCCATTCATTCAAAAAAATTATTTTAATATTATTCACCGTTTAAATTCATTAAATGTTGACATAGAGATATTATGTATCATCATAGAAATATATCACACAAACAATTAATAAATAATTTAATAATATGTACCAACTGTACTTGAATCTCTTCCAACACAATTATATTTTATTACTAAAAATTTGTAAGAAACTCCACATCATATTATATATCATTCACAATACTCATTTAATCTTATATAATTTACCTATAAAACATCATTTTTAACTTGTAAAAAGAATGCACAATATGTAATGTTTAAATTATTTGACCAATCATTAAACACACTAGAATAAATTAAAAAATAATTAATTTATTAAAATGAATTCCTATTTTATATCATATTATTAAATTCAAATTTCTCTTGACACATAATAATATTAATTTTCACAGAACCATATTTTTAATGAAACATTTAACATTTAAGAGCCCTTCTAATGTAAAATTATCATCTTTATAAGAAAATAAAATTCTTAACCTCAAAACATCAATCAATATATATATATATATAAATTATCACTTCCCTAAAAATAATCAACATAAATTTTTATAAAATTTATAAATAAATGAACCCCAAAAAATTCAACATTCATGTTTCTAAAAATTTTTAACCCATAATCGGATGAATTGTAATTTCACATTATATTTAATAAAACATTAGTAATTAATCAATAAATTTAATTTTAACACTAAATCATAAAAAAGTTACGTCAAATTATATTTTTAAAACAAACCAAGATTAAAAAAAATCAAATTAATACACTCTAAATCATTGCATATAGTCAATTAATAAATTTAAAATATTTATCTCAATAATAATAAATTTAAAAAATTAACTAAAATTTTTCATGAAATTGATTAGTTATAAAAATTAATTTTTATTCTTGAAATCATACCAATGTAAAAAAAATCACAACTCTTTCCAAAAGAAATTAGTTTGCAAAAATTTTGTTTGGAAATTTAAAATGGATGATCAATCATGAAATTAATTATTTTAATTAAACCAATTTCACATTATTTTTAATAAATCCTATACAATTTCACATTTTCTATATAGATAACGCACACACACACACAACTCAATAATTAAGAATAATTAGTAGAAGAACATAAATAAGTAAATAAGAGCTATAAAAGATAATAAATGATAATTTATAATAAATAAACAATAACTCAACACTGATAAGAAAAAATCATCCCTTAACCGGACATAATCACATAAATCCACCATATATTAGAAGTAAATTTTACATATTATTTAAATTCATAATTTAAATGTGGAATAAAAATAAAGAATACCAAATTCAATAAAAATGTAAAATAAATTCCTAAAATTCCCAATAAGAAATTATTTTTCAAGGGATAAGTATAAAAGATATAATCAGATTAATTCCAAAGATATAATTAATTTATTAACCTTTTCTATGAAAACAAGATCTCATTCAATTTTGAGAAAAATTAACACTCAATTGAGTATGAAATGTGTGACCTAAAGACTAAAAAATCATGAAAAAAGAAAAAAGAAAATATGATATATATTAAATCAATTTCAGAGCAATTAAAATAGATATTCTCTACCATAAAATAATATATTATAGTGAGAGTTTTCATTTCATAAATTAATTCATAAAAAATTATTCAATTCAATAGTTAAAATTATGTAATAATGTCATAATAAAAATAATTATATTTTTACAAAAATTAAAAACCATATTACTCAATAATAATATGTATTTTATGTAATTAGTGGTGAATATGTTTTTCTATCACATTGTTGAATAAGTAAAATTTTAATCATTTCCATAAAATTTTATAGAAAAAAATTAACAAAGGACAAAAATAAAATCTTTAAAAATCCTCTTATAAAGAAGGATGTCCTTTACCTCCAAAATTATTTTGTGTCATGTCCTCATTGAACAATAGTATTTATGATAAAATATAATTGAAATTACTTTTAGTACAAACAAATAAGGATTAAGGACACAACCTTAAATTATTTTTACTTAGTAGTTTGAAGAAGAACCTATTCTACTATAGACTCTTGAAAACTCTCTCTAATAAACTTTATTCTATGTTCAATAACTATAAATGGAGAATTATTATCTAGATATTTTATCTATAAAACACTATAAGGAAACATGTTATTCCAAATTAAGGGTCCAAACCAATTGGAATGGAATATAATTAGGATAATTTTTAATATTTAATCAAACTATAAAAATATTTCTCCTTCTTTAAACTCCTTGTTCGTGATAAAATAATCATGGAAAACATTTGTTTTGTAATGACCCAATCGTTCATTAATGAAAATTAACCTTTATACAATTTAATGTTTTATTATGTGAAATGGATATATAACATATTCACTTATTTGGTTTTATTATTTTGTATTTTTTTTAAATACCATTAACAATTGTAACCATTTCTAATATAGTCGTTGAAGAGTGATCACATGATTAGTATAAATATAGGGCTTTAACAAATCCAATTTACTCAGAAAAAGGGATTTATGGCCTCATTTAGTAGACTATACCTGTATGAATCCCATTTTTTGGAACTCCTAAAGGTGGTGGCATCATTGGTCTTCACTCTTGACCAAACCTAGGCCGAGCATGAATACGTTAAGCTTGAGTGGAACTTCCTATGAGAGAAGTGGAACTTGATAGAGATTACCACTCGAGCGATGTTATCCGAGCCACCCCAATAGTCTTTTACCATCATGCACCATAACCTAATGTCTTATGCAGGTGTTTTAAGGGGTTATGTAACAATACCCTAGCACTATCACTATGTACATTATTTTTATATAAAATTATACATTTATTTTATTATTGTTACTTTGTAATGAGTTTTTAAAGCACAAATAGTACTTTTAGTTAATATTCATCTAAGTAATATATTTTCATGAATTAATGGATTTTTGAAATAAATAATATTTTAATAAAATATTATTATTAATAAATTACTTTTAATTAAATATGAAGGATCGTATAATATTTATGAATATAATTGTAATTTTTATTAAGGTTTGAAAGTTGTTCTTGTCGAAACCCATGAATTTTCGATAAATATTATTTCTTATTTTAAAAGTGAAAGTTCACATATTTAGAAAATTATTTAGATAAAATTAATATTATTTTTGGAATCAGGATGTCGATATTATCCAACAATTAATTTTTCATAATTTTTCCAGACAGTCTAATTTTTGTGTTAAAAATTAAATACCCTTTAATTATATAATGTGTTTTATGACATCATAATGACCCAATAGTGATGTAATAAAATACTATAAACATTATTTTAGGCCATTATATGTTTTAAATTTAATTTAATATGATTTTATGTTTATTTTATTTATTTTACAAATCTTTAGTAGACCATTAAAGACTTATAAAACTTTTATCTTTTTAAATTGATTTCCTTGAGAGTGTGACTCACCTCAACATAAGAAACCCTACTATTTTAAGGATTTCGGCCATTTCCCATATAAGATATTATTTTATAATCCCTTTTGACAAAAATTGTGGGCAAAAACCATTGGTTGGTTTGTGGTTTTAATTAGATTAATGTGTTGTGTCCCAAACCTAAATAATAAAGAATTCCCTCTCCTTTCTTATATAAACCCACACAAGATCCCACTTCCTATTCACTCAAAGCATTTTGAGTTCATCCCACCTCTTCCCTACTCTCTCTATAATCCTCCCAAGGCACCCCAATCTCCCAATTAGCCTCTCTCTAGCCTCTCCCTAGACTTTGGGATCACACTTCCAAGTAAGGGATTCCTTCCTTTCTCATTTTATCCAAGTTTCTTAATATTTTTATACCCTTTTATTTTCTATTATAAATATTGGTGTATGATTTTTTACCTCCACCATACTTCCCTCCTTATGTTTAAATTTATGAGAGACCTCTTTCCCTCTAATTTATGCCTCCCATATTCACATGTTATCATGCCGAAATTCCATAAAGAATTTCTCTCTCCTCATTTACATTCAAGAAATTATTTTATATTATGTATCTAAATTACATTCCATATGTTGGTATATTATGTCCCATGATCCCATTACTGTACATTAAATTTATAAATTATTAGAGACTCCTTTCACTCTCATCAACCCATTTTACGCATTACTTTTTGACGTCGTTATGCTGCCAAAATTACACCAAAATTTCCATGCCAATATCATAGTGTAGTGAATACCACAGCCACTCCTCTATCAAGGGTATTCACCTTTATTAACATGTACTTGTTTATTGATGACTTGCATTTATTTATTCCACATCTCTTATTTGTGGAATTAATTGTGATTTTAATGAATCCATGTTGTATGATCTATGTGACACACTTATGCATGAAATGAAATGATTATGAAGGGTGTCCACTGAAAGCATTCCAATGCATTGGGTAAAGTATAACATCTTGATATATCATGTGATATGAGTTTTTACTCATGAAAATTCAAGTCTAATGATATTTTACTCGTACTTCATGTGAAATGAGGATTCACTCATACTCCATGTGCAATGATCCTTGGCTCATGCTAATATCATGTTAAATGTTGTTGCAACATATCCATGTTATGATTATAATGCTTTATCATTCATTCGTGTTCATGTTTATATTGATCTCCATTGATATTACTATTTACTAACATGTATTGTTTTCCTCGTGTTATTCCATGTTTATTCCCTTACTAGGCTTCATAACTCACCCTTTTCTTATGAATGTCCTCAGGTTATCTCATACAATGCTAAGTATTAGGGAATGTAGTGGTCATGTAAAGGATGTTTTCAATAAGATGTTGCATTTTATGTTTTAAGTTGTTTTGTAATGTTCCTAATCCCCAAAGACACTATACCTCTTGATATTATATGTTGTATCAAGTGAAGGTTTTATGTAATAAATTATGTTTAATTATGAAATAAAAAGTAGGGATTTTATAGTTGTTTTTAGAGGATAGGTTTAGGTATTTTTGGGATTAGGATTAAAAAACCCTAGTGAAATCCTTAGGGATAATATTAAGTATAATAAAAACATTTTTAAAGTATGTTGAGTATTTATTACATGGTTTATCAAGAAGATACATCCCTGTCTGGATATGATCAGGTAGAGGCGGCTCTGGCATAGATGTAATTAGGAGTGAAAACTCCGAAATAGAGTTTTGAGAATGACCTGGGGTATCCTCATACATGGAAATGAGCTTTTATACACTCTTTCTTATGAAGCTCATGGGGGATATTCTTTGGTAAATTCACAAGATTTATATGAACCATTTTTAAGGGAATAAAAAAATTCCCCTAAGAATATATGTTAGAAAGTAGATCACTAATAACATAGATTTAAGTCTATATATTCACAAGTTAAAGAAATAAAAGTTATTTATATATCATCCATTTTGTCCTTGTATTTCCCTTTATTTTTTAACCCTAGATTTCATTTTATTCCATCCAATGGTCGGTAATATGAGGACTTGGGCTAACAACTGCTGGGAAGACCAATGTGATGGCTGCTCTAATGAGATGTCCAATCTTATGGGAGCAAGAATTGAGAACTTTTTCATGATACTCTCTCAGTTAACACAATATTTTAATAGAAACATAGTTCAATAGGAATGATCACCCCCCCCCCCTTAAGAAAGAAAAATTCATTATCGAGAGCTTCATGAGACAAAGGCCTCATACTTTTAATGGATCGTCTGACCCCTCAATCACCAAACAATTGATAAACACAATTGAAAAGATCATTTCCATCCATAAATGTTCAAAACAATAGAAGGTTATTATAGTTGCTTATCATATGAGGGGTGAATCCAATCAATGGTGGAAATTGATCAAGAATACGAATCCTGAGGAGGAGATCGAGGCGTTGGAATAGAAGGATTTCTAGAAAATATTTTTTGATAAATATTTTCCCATCACCCTTCGGCTTAAGATGTAAAAGGACTTCCATTACCTAAAGAAAAAATGAATAATCCATCTAAGAGGATGTGGAAAACTTCAAAAGGATTGCATGATACACCTCCAGATTTTTTGTTACTCCTGAATGAAAGGTCGACCTCTTCTTTGGTGGGCTGAAACCTAGCCTGCGGAAAGCCCTGACGATCCATGACCTCGACAGCTATGAGGAAATTGTCTGATGTGACCTTAAGGTCAAAATGGAGATCTTATAATCTCAGTGGTATCATGGGGATAAGAAGAGTAAGGTGGGATTCAATTCTGGCAGTCTGATAGATAAATCCAATGGTGCTATGAAAATCCAGCACCCCACTTTCCAAAGGTTCCAAAAGAATCGCCTCATTAATATTTTGAAGGGGATGATTAAATTCATTAGGTGTGGAAGAGGAGGGAACCTAGATGCTAACTTATGACAAGAAAAACACAGAGATGTCATAGAGGATAGGAACGTTCTGTTCGACTCTCAATATAGTGTTCATTGATTTAACTGAAAGGAACCAGGGCATTTTGCAAATCAGTTCCCTAAGCCAAGGGTTTTCAGAGGCAACTAACAACCTCCAAGGAAGAAAGGGTGATATTTTTCCATCACTACCACCGAAGTAAACCCTGAAAACAAAGTGTTCATAAGTAAGATAGTCATTCATTCAAGAATAGAGAACATACTTTTTTATTCTTCTTCTACGAAATCTTTGCTATCCTGAAATTTTAGTAGAAAATCCCAACAACACCACAAATCATGGAAGTAAAGATGTCGGTGAGTACGGAAAATGTGGAAATAATTGCAGCCGATGAATTTAAATCCTCCCTAGTCATAATCAGTGGATTATACTTCTTAGAAAATCTCATCATACTCCCTTTGGTATAATTTGTTGCAATCCATGGAATGGATTGGATTTCCCTATATAGATCCAACATAAAATGTCATGAGAGGGAAATGACTCCCCATATGGAGAATTGGCCCCTGATTCTATACAAGTTCATAAAGTAAGATGAATATTCCTTAGCACCATCATCTCAATCATGTATATTACTAACCTATGAGCATGTGTATCTAGGTCAAATGATTGATTATAAGGAGGCAACCATCCTTGAAGAAATACCTATTGTGAGGGAATTCGCTAAAGTGTTTCCCACGGAATTTCTTGGTCTTCATCCTTGAAGTGATTTTGAATTCTCGATTGACCTTATACATAGGGAATTTCCAATATCCAAGACGATATATAGAATGGCTGTTGTGGAGCTTGAGGAGTTGAAGAAACAACTACAGAAGAATCTGGATAAAAAGTTTATATGCCCAAGTGCTTCACCATGGGGTGCACCAGTTCTATTCTTTGAGAAAAAGGATGGGTTAGTGTACCTATGCATCGATTATTGTGATCTTAACAAAATTATGATAAAGAACAAGTATCCTATACCACGAATTGATGACTGGTTTGATCAGATTCTTAGATCACAATACTTCTCCAATGTGGATTTATAGTTGGGATATTATCAATTAAGGGTGAAGAAGGAATATATCTCCAAGATTTCTTTTCGTATAAGATATGGGAACTATTAATTCATTGTAATGCCTTTAGGAATCATTAATTCTCCAAAAAATATCATGGAATTGATGAATAGAGTCTTTAGATTTTAAATCGAAAAATATGTGGTAGTCTTTATAGATGATAATATACACCAAAACCAAGGATGATTATGAGGAGAATCTAAGAACAATACTAGAGACCTAGAGAAATGAGAAGATCTATGGAAAGTACATCAAGTGTGAGTTCTGATTCAAGGAGGTCTCATTCTTGGGCCATATCATCACAAGCAATGGGATATCTGTGGATCCCTCGAAGACAACTATAATAGAGGGATGATTGAGTCCAACACCGGTAATGGATATACATAGCTTCTTAGGGTTAGAAGGATATTATTGCCAATTTGTGAGAAATTTATCACTATTGTCAAACCCTTTTACCAAGCTAATATGGAAGGCAGTTAAGTTTTTTTGAGTGATGAATGTGAAGACAACATCAAGGAGTTAAAAAGGAGGCTTATCACTGCACCCATGCTAACATTACCCACGAGTGGATACCTTTTGGTGGTATTTAGTTATGCTTCGAAGAAGGACCTGGGTTTTGTGTTGATGTAGAATGACAAAAGAGATAGCCTATGCCTCAAGGCAGTGGAAAATTCATGAGTAAAACTATCCCACACATGATCTAGAGTTGGTGGCTATGATCTTTGCATTGAAAATATATCGGCATCTCTCTATGGGGAGAAGTGTGAGATATATACTAATAACAAATACCTCAAGTATATATTCACACAGAAAGAGTTGATCATGCGCCAACGAAGATGGTTAGATATGATCAAAGACTATGACTGCTCAATCCATTACCACCCTGGGAAAGAGAAGAAAATGGAAGATGCATTAAGTATAAAGGACCCATCATTTCTATCATTAATGAGAATATAAAAGGATATAATATTCTTAGATTTGATGAATATGGACATGGGAATCATAAATAAGGGAACATCATCAATCGTTTCACAAAGGATTTCTCAACAATCTCTTTTGGAAAATTTAATGTATTCTCAAAAGGATAATGCAGAAATTCTATGAAGGGTGGTAGCTATCAGAAATGGGAAATCCTTAGAGATCATGGTTTAAAAGGATGGAATTTTGATATTTGGGTCATTATTATGTGTACCATCTGATCCATAGATAAATAAGGATCTTCTGAATGAGACACATAGATCAGCCTTCTCTATTCACTTGGGGATCACAAAGATGTGTCGAGATCTTCGAGAAAACTTTTGGTGGGACAATATGAAAAGGGAGATTAATGAATATAAATAAAATTTCTTGGTATGTATGCAAGTGAAGTCTGAGAGGAAAAGGTCTAAGGGGATGATGCAACCACTTCCCATACCAACAGGGAAGTGGGACAATATTACTATGGACTTTGTCACTAGACATCCAAGGAAATCCAAAGGAAACAATTCTATATGGGTCATTGTGGATCATATTATGAAGACATCTCACTTTATGAAGATTCAAGAGGACATCTCATTAGATCAACTTTCCTAGATTTACATCAAAGAATTGGTAAGGCTGTACAGAGTACCAATATCTATTGTATCTGATTGTGATCCAAGATTGACCTCAAATTTCTGGAAAAGTCTACAACATGCTATAATCACTAAACTGAACTTTAGTATGGCCTATTATCCTCAAACTGATGACCAATATAATCGAACTATTCAAACACTAGAAGATATGTTAATATAATGTTCTATAGACTTCAAAGGAGGATGGGACCAACAATATCCACTTGTTGGATTACCCTATAATAATAGTTTCTACCTGAGTATCTGAATGGCACTATATGAAGCCCTTTTTTGGGAAAAGGTGCAGAACACCGACATGTTGGGATGAAGTTGGTGAGCGTAATATTCTAGAACAAGAAACGGTAGAAGAAATCATGGAGAAGGTGAAAACCATTTAGCAGTATATCAATGCAGCCCAAAGTCGATAGAATAGTTATGCAGATAACAGTCGAAGAGACCTTGAGTTCAAATTTGGTGACATGGTATTTCTATGCATATCTTCGTGGAAGGAGATTATGAGGTTTGGAATGAAAGGGAAGTTAAGTCTTAGGTACATCGGCCCCTTCGAGATTCTTGATCGTTCCAGGGTTGTGGCCTATTGACTAGCACTTTCACCCACCATGGCCAAAGTATATGATGTCTTCCATGTATCACTCTTGAGCGCGTACGTACCTGACCCATCGCATGTACTCAATTCATAGGTAGTACCATTGGAGAATGAATTATCCTATGAAGAGAAGCTAGTGAAGATCTTATATTGACGTAAAAAGTTCTATGAAATAATACAATACCCCTCATCAAGGGGTTGTGGTGAAACCACATGTTTAGAGATGAAACATTGGAATCAGAGGAAGTGCTGAAGCAGAGTTACCCGCATCTATTTTAAGGTGGGAAAAATAAATTTTGGGGGCGAAATTTCTTAATGGGGAAAGATTGTAATGACCCAAAATTTCATTGATGAAAATTCCTCTTGATCCAATTAATTGTCTTATTATGTGAAATGGTTTTATAATATATGAACTTCATTGGTTTTATGATTTTGTATTTTTTAAAATACCATTATGAATTTTGATTATTGCTAATATAGTCGTTGAATAGTGATCACATGATTACTCTAAATATTGTGCTTTAACAAATCCAATTTACTCAGAAAAAGGAAGCGATGACCTCATCTAGTAGAATTTCCTCATACGAAGCCCATTTTTCAGAGCTCGAAAAGGAGGTGGTGTCATTCATCTTTTCTCTTGACCAATCCTAATGGGAGCTTTAATACATTAAGCTCAATCATAACCATCTATGATAGAATTGGAAGTTTATAGATATTACCACTCGAGTGATGTTATCTGAGCCACCCCAAGAGTCTATCACCATCACACACCTTAAACTAATGTCTTATGAGGGTGTTTTAAAGGGTTATGTAACAAGACCCTAGAACTATCACTATGTACATTATTTTTTTATAAATATTATACATTCATTTTATTATTGTTACTTTGTAAAGAGTTTTTAAATCACAAATTGTATTTTTAGTTAATATTCAACTAAGAAATATATTTTGACGAATTAATGGATTTTTTAATTAAATAATATTTTAATAAAATATTATTATTAATAAATTACTTTTTATTAAATATAAATGATCATATAATTTTTATGAATACAATTGTAATTTTTATTAAGGTTCGAAATTTGTTTTTGTCAAAACCCATGAATTTTCAATAAATGTTTGTTTTTATTTTAAAAGTGAAAATTCAAATATTTAGAAAATTATTTATAAAAAATTAATATTATTTTTTTAATCATGACATTGAAATTATCCAATGGTGAATTTTTCATAATTTTTTTAGTGTCGAATTTTTGGGTAAAAAATTAAATACTGTTTAATTATATAATGTGTTTTATGACATCATAATCACCAAATTGTGAGGTAATAAAATACTATAAACACTATGTTCATCCATTATATGTTTTAACATTAAAATAATGTGATTTTAGGTTTACTTGATTTATTTAAAAAGCTTTAGTGAACCCTCCAAGACTTATAAAACTTTTGTATTTTTAAATTTATTTCCTTGAGAGTGTGACTCAAGTCCACATAAGAAACCATATTATTTTAAGAAGTTAGGCCATTTGCCTTATAAAATTTAGTTTTCCACTCCCCTTTGAAAAAAACCATGGAAAAAACCATGGGGTAGTTTGTGGTTCTGATTAGATTAATGTGTGGTGTCCCAAACCAAAATAATAAAGAACCCCCTCTACTTTCCAATATAAACCCACCTAAGATCCCACTTCCTCTTCACTCAATGAATTTGGAGTTCATCCAACCTATTCCATATTCTCTATAGAAACATCCCAAGGTGGCCCAAAATCCCAATAATACTCTCTCAAGCCTCTCCCAAGCCTTTTAGATCACACTTCCAAGTAAGGGATTCCTTCCTTTCTCGTTTTATCCAAATTTCATAAAATTGTTATGTAGTTTTATTTTCAATTATAAATGTTGTGGACTGATTTCTCACCTCCACCATACTTCCCTCCTTATGTTTCAATTGATTAGAGACCTATTTCTTTCCCATTTATGTCTCCCATGCACACCGTTACCATTCTGAAATTTTGTATGGAATTTATCTCTCCTCATTTACATTCAAGAAATTGGTTTATATTATGCATCTAAATTACATTCCATAATTTGTTAGATTATGTCACATGATCCCCTTAATTTACATTTAATGTATAAATTATGAGATACCCCTTTCAATCTCATTAACCCATTTTAGGAATTTCTATTTGACATTGTTATGCTGCCAAAATTACACCAACATTTTCATGCCAAAATCATAGTGTAGTGAATACCATACTCACTCCTCTATCAAGGTTATTCAACTTTATGCACATGTTATTTTTTATTAAGGACATACATTTATGTATTCATATCTCTTATTCGTGGAATTAATTATGATGCTAATGAATACATGTTGTATGATCTATGTGGCACAATTATTCATGAAATGAAATGGTTATGAAGGATGTGCCCGGATAGTGCTCCAATGCATTGGGTAATGTATAGTATCATGATACATCATGTGCAATGATTTTTTAATCAAAAAAATTCAAGTGAAATGAGTGATTACTTAGGCTTCATGTGCAATGAGGGTTTACTCATGATCGATGTGCAATGATCCTTGGCTCATGCTAATATCATGTTAAATATTGTTGCCACATCTACATGTTATGATTATCATGCTTTATCATGCCTTTATGTTCATGTTTATCTTGTTCTTCATTTATATTCTTATTGAATGACATGTATTTTATTCCACATGTTATTCCATGTATATTCCCTTATTGAGCTTTATAGATCACCCTTTTCTTATGCATGTCCTTAGGTTATCCCATGCAATGATAAGTATGGGGAAATTTAGTGGTCATGTAAATGATGTTTTTAATAAGATGTTTCATTTTATGTTTTAAGTTGTTTTGTATTGTTCCTCATCCCCAAAGACACTAGACCTCTAGATCTTCTATGTTTAATCAAGTGAATGTTTAATGCAATAAATTATGTTTAAGTGTGTAACAAATAGTAGGGTTGTTATTGGTTTTATCATTTTAATTCATTGAGATTTCATATGCTTCATCCCTTATAGATTCTAACTCATGTAAAAAAATTCCCTCTGTTTACCTATATCAAATAAGTCCATGATATTAATTTTAACATCTCAATAAGATTTATGTTATTACTCAATGGGTAGATGGAAAAGTATTCCATACACTAAACTAAAATTTTACATATTAATAGGGGTTTTATAAGCAATCCTATAAACATAAAAATCATTATATATTCTCAAAATATTATTTTTCCAATATTGGTGGGTTATTACCTCATGAAAAGTTATATTCATTTGTTTTGAAGACCCCAAAAATAAATTTATTTGAGGATGGTAATTTTTATGAACCTTATGATAATCTCTATACATACTTAACACAACCTGTAATTGTTTTATAAAACTATGTTCCTTGATGTGTAATGATAAATTTGGCTAGCCCAAACCAACAAAATAGATTGCTTCTCAAAAAATAAGAAACTATTTTTTCATCATCTTTTCTAATTAGAATGGACTATAACCACTTCGACACATAATCTAAAATACGTTAGATGAATATATATATATAAAATAATTAGATAATATTCCAATAAAATTAATCTTACAAACATCTGAGTCATCATAAAACAAGTGGGGCACTGTGGGATTTAATTTCACTTTGACATATTACCATGTAATGGGTAGGTATCACATGTTCTATAAATCTCAAAGGAAATATTTAAATGTGTATTCCAAAAAAATCTAAACCATGCACTTTAATAGAATTCTTTTGTAGTCATAGATGTCCACAAAAGTTCAATGAATGTAAAAATTTCAACATCAGATCCTTTTTAGAGTCTTGATGTAATCTTAAAATGACTTAGTTACATCTTAAGTACTACAAGTAAGGTCCATCCCACTTGTTCTTCCTTGATTTACTCACCAAAATGGAAACAAATTTAATTGAAAATCCCTTGGGTATTTCATTGGTAGAAAAGTAATTCACAATATTATAAAACCATGTTATAAATATCCCAGAAACATGTAATTCTTTATTAGGGAAGGATTCCCTAATACGTGGATAGATTTGGGGTTCTTCACCTAAAATAATGGGTATTTTACTCAAATAATCATCCTATAAAATATCATTACCATTCCTATCCTCTATATAAATATAAAATTATTATATCAATTAGTTCAATCTTATAATCATTGGTTTTGCCTCATATTTCAACATTAAATACCCAATAGTTGAGTTGTCAGGTAACACTATCCCTTTTGATCTAAACTAAAAATACATAAACTTATTTTAGGAAAATAAAATTGGAAAAACTCTTTATCAATGTCCATGTAATTATATTTTCTAGAATATAGGGTTATAGATTCATAATCTATGACATGGGACCATCTTTCCACTCTTTGAATCAAAATACCCCTAGAGATAAAACAGATTCATCAATCATCAACTCAAAGGGTGTATTTCATCTTGGTTTCTGAATAATAGGTAGGGGAAAATTAATCAATTTTATCTTCATAAAATATTATTCATAACTCTTAATTAATAAAATATTTTGGGCATGTATTGTCTCAATAATACTCTATAAATAATGATGATTTTAATGCTCACAAATACCCTTCTTTGTTTTCTAATTAAGTTTTCTTGATTGAGTCTTCTGGAATGTATATCCATGTGAATGTAATTTATCCTTATAATAATTACTCTATAAACAATATTTCAAACCCTACTTTCAGTAAATGAATGTATTGTATCAACCCTATGTTATACTGGAAAACTGAAACTCATGCATATGGTATCAACCCTAAGTTACACTAATTAGTTTTCATTTAGATCGGCATCCTATCATTCATATAATTGTCAAGAATATGGATAAAAAACCCTATGTTGGAGTCTATAAATACTGTTTTTCAACCCTACATTTGGGAATTTGAATATATGGTTAATCAATGGTATGTTTTGGATCTTATGCTAAAAAGGTGAACATAAGGATTATCGTCCATATGCTACTTTTGTTCCCTATGTTACGTGAAGTTGAAAGTATGGCTAAGGAACCATATGTTGGAATGAACCCTACACTATATGAATGAAACCTACACTACGCGAAAGAACCCGATGCTAAGTAGTTTAACCCTAAGTTGTGTTTTCAATGGTGATGATTTTAAGATGCCTTTTCAATTCAATATTGATGAAATAGTCAAGTTAGAATTAAAGACCGATTCAAGGATCATTATGATTGTTTCAAAGAACCATATTCGTTACAAAAAATCACTCCTATTTTTAAGGGAAGTTATGTCTTCCTCAGTTAATTGGTTTTGAATTTCTATGATCGGTTAGGCTATGATTTTGGATTTGAAATACCAAAGTAAGCTATCTGTTCTATATATTCATTCAGAGTGTCTCTTGAAAATTATTTTTGATAAGTGATCCACATATGCAACTATATTATTGATATTATATTTTACAATGCGTCTGCAATGAATGATCGATTATGAAAGTAGCTGCACTTTGGAGCTATACATGTTCAATATTTTACTACTATAAGAATGCTACTGTTGTTTAGTTTCTACCTTATTCCAGATAATTTTTCAACTAGGATCTCTTTAGAATATTTTATTCTTAAAGATATTATTTTATGAAGAATATGATCCATCAATTGTCAGTTGTTTACTACTACAACTATGAAGAACAACCTGAATCAAAACATCAAACTCTGTTGATTTATTGGAGTTTCAACTACTCATACTCAGTTGTGGCAGAGTATCAACTTCTCAATCTAATTTGTGGATAATCGATTATCTATTATAGAACATGAACGATTTGTTATTAGTCTTTTTTAATGGTGTCAACTACCTACACTCAGTTGTAGATATATGGTCTTGCGATAATGGGGTCATTTTAGTGAAATTTACCAGGCACACAGAGAGAGTGATTGGAAGAGTGGACTACGAGATCTTTATGCCCTGAACCACTATAAAAAGTTGTGTTATTTTTTTATCTTCTGCATATTATTTTTATATAAGTAATCACTGTATATCCAAAAAAATCATAGTGGGTCTCAAAATATATAATTGAGGAAGACTTTTTAAAAGATCTGATTCACACCTTCTTTGGTTACTTTGTATAATCTGACCATAAAAATGGTATCAGAGGAAGGATTTTGGATAAACCTGCAGCAAGATAAAATTATATGGTCTTTAAAATATTGAAAATGGCTGAACCGGGATAAGTAATGACAATGGAAAGTGATGCATTCTTTAATGGTGAAAATTATGCATATTGGAAATCTCTGATGATTATCAGTCCAAAAAATTTTGGATTCAAAGACTATTAAAAAAATAATTACTTCTTATAAGATTCTTGAGAAACCAGAAATAGGGACAGCTGAAATAGAATCCGATTATGATATCAGTTGTAAAGTGATGAATGTTATTATTTGTGGTCTTTAACCAAATGAATTTAGTTGTGTATCAAAATTTCCAATTTCCAATGAAATGTTGGAAAAATTGAAATTTCTTATGAAATAATATATATTGTGAGGTAGATGGGGTATGATAAAGAAAAACATAATTTTGACACATTTAAAATGTTTTATGGTGAAAGAATCACACTGATGAATGGAAGGCTTATAGAAATTGTCAATAATATTACAGCCTTAGGCGAACCCGTAAAATAATCTAATCAGGACATGAAGGTATTGAGAGTACTACCCTTTAAATAGAATGGTGTATCTATTGTGATTCACTAATCATAACCCGTCAAAGATCTGACCATGAAAGAACTAATTGGGACATTGATGATGTAATGTCCCGATTTTAGGTAATGCCCAACGGTGCCCCGAACCTGGTTGGTCACATGACCTCAAGAGCATTTCCCAAAACACCATAGGTGGACCACTAGAAGCGAGGGCCTTGGGTTTCATAGTGGGGAAACTATTAAATCATTAGTAGAGTAAACACAACATAAATGAATAGTAAATAGTATCTTATGCACTAATACAAAACAATAGAAGTAAATAGAAGAAGACTGATAGAAATATAATAACTAGAGCATATATATAATGATGCATGTCACATGTCTCTAGGAAATCATCCCAACAAGTCGTGATTAATGAAATAAAATATTGAAAACAATGTATAGAAAATTAGTAAACTCCAACAGCATCGAAAGCCTTAGCTTGGTCTCACGCTCTCCATCTCCAACAACAATCAAGTACCTGATGAAGAAGGGTGATTTAACTTATCTACACTTGCAACCATATAATCTGTTTGGGTCCAAAGTCATTACCCAAATATGGTGTGAGATGAATCCCCGTAGGAAACAACCAAAATATATGGTCTTAACTACCAATTAATAAATATAAGGTAATATGCAGAATGAAGCAATAAACTAATATGTACTCAAAAGTAAACAATCCTGTATTTTTTAATTA
Source organism: Viscum album (assembly GCA_963277665.1). Lineage (NCBI taxonomy): Eukaryota > Viridiplantae > Streptophyta > Magnoliopsida > Santalales > Viscaceae > Viscum > Viscum album. The sequence continues at coordinate 1,144,692,102 of OY728142.1, read as the reverse complement.
CATTGATTTACATTTATTAATTATTCAAACCATTGAAAAATGAAATATAGGGATCTTGCCTAATCTTTGTATCCCCTATGTAATAGTGAAATAGATGTCTTAGAAGACCATATAAACAATATAGTAAGACTGAGTCCAAGCTTTTTCTTTGGCTTGACTGACTCGTCAAAATAATTAAATCATTCAAAAGCAACCATCTGGGAATGTTCTCATAATATAACCCCTCTTATTTAGAATATCATTAATTCATTAAATAATGAACCTCTGGAAAAGCTTAAATAGTCTAACCCCTTTGGTCCCACAAAGCACTAATCATTTACAAATTACCACCAGTATAGCTTTCACGGTCAATACACCCTTCGTCTGCAAAGAAACTACAAAATATAATGACCACCTAGAAGCTGTCAAAGTCAATTACCTAGGGTCCACATAGTATCAATAAAATATAATGACCACCTGGAAACTCTCACAATAAATTCCATAGGGTATAACATTCATTTAATAACGACCCTCTGGGTAACTCTCATGGTCTAACCCCTCTAACCACTTGAAAACTCTCACAATCAATACATCTAGGTCAACATAACAACAATTATACATAAATAACCCTAATTTTGGATGATATTGCAGTAAATTATCGTTGGTCAGACATTCACATTGTGAAGAACATGCATCTCATATAATCAATCAAACTCCATCTTAAACCATTCAAGGCATGGAAACAAGGTATGACTCATAGGAATCCTAGGCCAAACTTCCCTAAATAGTCAACCAGGGGAACACACCCATGGGGTGTCCAATAAAAAAGGTATAAAACCTTATACATAATCAATAAACCTTTATCAATCAAACAAATCATAGCTGGTCTTAAACATGGATAAATTCCAAAACACACAATACCTTAAACATGGGTATTCAACACTTTTAGAATATATAATCCAAATAAAATCAAAGAAGGGAACAAACCACCTACCTTGGTTTTGTATGATGAAAACTCTTGATCTTTGGCTCTTGAATTGGCCCATAATGATGTATATCATTGAAAAGGTTAAGAACGATCAACCTTGAAATACTCACAAGAGAGGAGTAATTAGGAAAAAAGGATCTAGGGAAAGAGAAAACTCATCAGTGGGAATCCAACTCACCTGGAGGTGTCTTAATCAGAGGTTGTATTGAGAAATGGGAGGAGCTCGAAGTTCTTTGGACATTCCTCACTCTCCAGTATGAAACACAAGGATAAGAAGTGAGTTCTGGACATGAGATGTGACCCAGATCTGATATATCAAATAAAATAAAAAGTACACACCATGTTATTTTTTGGTACACGTTGTGTACTTGCCTCAACCGGCCCCCACTTTAGTCGGTCTACTAGGTCACCACACAGCTATGTACTTGGCCGTTACATGGCCATTACATGGTTACACACAGAAACTGGGTACATGACGTGTACTCAAAAGCACACAGTGTGTACTTAGAAAATTTCACTTTCTTCCTTTTTTCCTAAAAAACAACCTGAAATAATGATCCATACCGAAAATAAAGATTTGGGTTCTTGTAAAATTCCCTACTTAAATCAATTTGTCCATGAATTTTCTTTCCATGGGTGGTGAAGATGAAAATTCAGACAATTCTATCCACGATGATCATACACCAGCTTCCATCTCCCATGTATCATCTTGTACTCACCTATGATTCCATAGAACTCATACCAGATGAACAGACCAGCCATAGAGAACCTGCATGTTGTAATCCACAATCAGAATAGGGTGCTCCTTGAAGGATGCATCCACCTCCAAGTCAACTTCCACGGGTTGGAAAACATGTGACGTGATTGAAAATTAACATTGTTTCTAAGAAACATGGAAGACGACGTGCATAGCCTGATACCTCTAAAGTAACTAAAATAGATAGGAAACCAGCTCAAATCTCTCATAAACCTAAAATTCCCCGACTTATCATGGTGAAAGCTTCCCATGTCTCCCAATCATCTTATGTCCCAACCTTGATGTGACACGTAAGTAAACCTGATCTCCGACCTCGAACTCTAGAGGTCATCTCTATCGATCAACATAATATTTCTACTGAGACTTTGTAGTAGTTATCCTCTTCTAAATCAGCTCCATCTACTGAGTGGTCTCCATGAAAAAACAAGGTCCTAGTATAGATGCCTCTCCTGGTTGCATCCAACATAGATGTGATCGACATGGTCTACCATACAAAGCCTCATAAGGTTCCATCTGAATCATTTCTTGAAAACTATTATTGTAGGAAAAATCCACTAGGGTTATATGTCTCTCCCAAGATCCCCCAAAATCCAGAATGCATGCACGAAGCATGTCCTCCAAAACTGGAATCGTGAACTCAGAGAAGCCATATGTGTGAGGATGGTATGTTATAATCTAATGTACCTGTGTACCCAAGGCCCTCCGTAGTCCCTAAGAGGAACTAGAAGTAAACCAGGAATCCCTGTCTGAAACGATAGAGTCCAGAACCCCATGAAAACATACAATATCTTAGATATAAAACCTTCCCAGATCATCAAAACTGAAGGTTTACCCAATCTTCAGGAAATGTGAAATCTTTGTGAGTCTGCCGATAACAAAGTAAACTGCAGCATTCCCTCGAGGCAGCCTTAGTAAACCTATCACAAAATCCTTTATGATATCATTCCACTTCCACTCAATAATGGGTAACTGCAGTAAAAGCCCTGATGGTCGCTGTTGCTCTGCATTCACCTGTTGATAGGTGAAACATATCATAAAAAACTAGATACATCCCTCCTCATACCTAGCCATGAATACTGAAGTTGTAGATCGTGATATATATTGGTGACACCAGGATGAACTACCAAACTGGGGAATCAAAATCTCACATCAACTCCTCATGTATGTCTTCCGACACCCATATGTTTCTCTGAAAATTCAATATCTCATCTTCACATATAGTCCACCTAGGTGTGGGGTCTTTTCCTGACACACTCTCCCATAGGACTAGTCCTTCAAAATCTGATTGCTTCCTCTTTTGTACTTGATATAGTATAGTATAGTTAATAGCCACAGAAGAAATAAACATATTCCCTTATCTATCGTGCAGCTCCAAATTCATCTTAGAGAATAGAAACATAAGTTACCACTCACTAATAGCCTCCTAAACTACCTGTATTTGAGTCCTCCATCTCAACGCATTAGACACTGCATTGTATTTCCTAGGCATATAGGTATGCTCAAAGTCAAAAGACTGAACGTACTCAACCCACCTTCACTGTCTCAAATTCAGATCATGATGAGTAAATATATACTTGTGGCTTTTGTGGTTAGTGAATACCAAAAAATGATCTCTAAAAAGATAATTTCTCCAATAGCATAAAGAATTAACAAATGTATCTAACTCGATATTGTGCATCAGGTAATTCCTATCATGTGTCTTTAACTACTAAGACTCGTATGTAGCAACTCCTTCCCCCTGCATAACCACTACTCCTAGCTTGATTCCTGATGCATCACAATAAATGATATAACTCTTTCACAGTTCTAGAAAAACCATTATCGGTTCTGAATTCAATATCCCTTTCATCTCTCAAAAGGTTGAATCATAGGAATCTGTCCACAAGTACATTTATCCCTTCTTATCCAAGCCTGTCATTAGTGCTGCTAAGCATGAAAATTCTTGAATAAAGAGACTATAGTAACTAGCCAGCCCCAGAAAACTCTATACCTCAAAAACTTTCTTCGGTTTCTCAAAGGAAACTATTTCTCTCAATTTCTCTGGGTCTACTTATACTCCTGTCTTTGATATATCATGACATAAGAAGTGAATCTAGTCCATCCAAAAGTGTAATTTTTAGAGCATAGCATATAAATGATTCTATCTTAGTGTCCTCAAAATTATTTCAATATGGGTATCATGGTTGTGTTGAGTGTGAGAGCACACTAAGATATATTTCATGAAGACTACCAAAAAATAATCTATGTAATATTGTAGAACTAAGTTCATCAGTCCAATGAAAACTACTGGAGCGTTCGTGAGACCAAACAACATAACCAAATACTCTTATAGACCATACCTACTCTGAAATGCTATAAGATGTATATCTAATGGTCTAACATGCAACTTATGATAAATGGATCTCATGTAAATCTTTGAGAACACCCGGGATAATCGAATATGATCCAAGAGATTATCTATCCATGGAAAGGGATATCAGTTCTTGACCATCAACTGGTTCATATTTCAATAATCCACAAAAATTCTAAGGTTACCATCTGCATTCATTAAAAAAAGGATAGGAAAACCCAAAGATAATTACTGATTCAGATAAAACCCTTTGCCTAAAACTCCTATAACTACTTATTGAGCTCCTGTAACTCTAGTTTAGTCATTCTATATGGAGTAATAGACACCGGTTCCACTCTTAGATCATGCTCAATAGAGAAATCTACCTATCACTCTAGAGGTAAACCTAAAAATATTCCTGGAAAGACATATATGAAATGATACACCACTGGAGGAAAGCCCATATGTGAAGTCCCTTTGTTATCAAGATATATTATATAAATATAGGTTATGGTTCCTCCCAACCCATGATGCTTAGGTCCAAATCTGCTCTCCTGGATATCCCATTCTCCCTTGGGTTGAAAAGACTCACCCATTGGTCAAGTGAAACTCACCCTATAGTGATAAAAATAAAAAAAAGAATGAAAGGATACCAACCAGTCCATTCCAAGAATGACATCGAAGCCAGACATTTATAAGACATAGAGATCCCATAAGAAGTGACACCCACCAACCTCAAGAGGGCCCTCCTTGCACTGACATACAATAGCTTTCCTTAGCCCAAACGAAGTGTCTAGCATCATAACATCATTATAAGTAAAGATGTATATCCCAAGGCTCTCTACAATGATAAAAAATATAAAACAATGCAAATACCGTATATCAAAAGGAGAAGAAGCTAAAAATAAGGAAACTAGAGTTGTACCTCTAACTGTAGAGGGTCCGGGATCCTAATCCTGTAGGGTCTGCTCCACTGCAAAAGTAAGACCTACACTGTGGCCCTGTGACCCTTCCTGACTACGCTGAGCTGATCCACCCTACTGTCAATGAAAACATGTACCCTATCTTACACTACCACAATCACCTCCTCAACCTGAATATCCTAACAAACTCCAATTCCCTGGCTGAGGAGAAACTGATGGTCCTGCTCTTGAACATAGAGACAAAAAAGAACCCATATTACTCACTACTAGTGAGAACACCCGACAAAAATGCTCAAGGTGACCCATATTTCCCCAATAACAGCACTCAATTTGGTCCTTCGGGCATTTTGGTCTCGTATTAACCCTCTTCCCACACCAGTATCATACCACCTGACTACGTGAAGAAATATCACTACTACTGCAAGAACCACCGTGTGGAAGCTCTCGACAATGGTTCCTACTATCTGTCTAAGGAGTACTAGTCCTGGATGCTGAACCACCCTGGATCATAGCTCCTAACTCTCTTAGATTTTAGTTGGTAATAATCTTCTGGTTCACTATATTAATCACTAATTTCAGCTTGAAAACATTATCCTATGATCAGATGTCATACCTGAAACAGTCCTCAAATCACCTATCCAAAGATAACTCGTCACCTCCTCGAATAGGTGTGAAGAGCTAAAGCTCTTTTAAATGAGATGAGTAATCCATCACTGATAGAGTGCCCTAATCTAAGTGCACTAACTCTCAGTCTCAAATGGCCCTCAACATATCAGGGTATAAGTAATCAAAGAATGCCCTATGAAACTGTTTAAAATCCATATCTAGATGATGTCCCACCTATGAGATAACATCCCACCATATCTTGGAAGAATCACATAACATCTACAACACGAGTTTCACCCTCCTCTCCGAAGGCATCTCCAGATCCTCAAAGATAGCAAGAATGGCCTCCAACCATGATTCTATAGCAAGTGGTTCTCCATACCCTATAAAAGTTGGAGGATTCTATTGCTAGAACACCTGTGTCAACTCATCCATAGTAATGGTAAGATGTGGTGCTCCCTAGAAAGATTGAATCATCCTCATAATTCCATAACAGAATTGTGCTTCCACACATGGGTCTATTATAATAGCTTGTTCCAAGATGGGCACAAATGGAGGATCTAGTAGTAGTCCCTGATAAACCATTTCTAGTGTCTAATCATCGCCCTATACCTGGTTTACAACTGGAGGACATCTTGGTGACATGAATCTGCAAGGTCAATCACACAACTCAGTTCACAGTTATCAAGGAAATTAACTTAGCAGTGTAATAATGGAATAGGATAAGAAAGCATTCATTTTTTTTGAAACAAAGTTACATGGTGTATACAACTACCACACTACATGGTGTCTTTATGCCTCAACATGGGTGTATACCTCTGCAAACCTAGACATGTAACACACCTACCCATAGTTTGTTCCTTCCCATACATGGCGTAAACCTGAATTGTCCCTCCCACTAAAGAACTTCTAGATGGATAGAACTATACGGTTCTCTTCTAGGTAACACTTCACAACATGTTCACCCTACACACAATGTGTACCACTTAAGTCCCATCCACCTGTGTCATTAGTCACACAGTTAGATACATTGTCAACTCTACATGGAATACATAAACAAGACACATCATGTAAAACCTAAGTTTCATCCTCCCGTGTTGTTGGTCACACGACCAGATACACAGTTCATCACAACACGATGTATATAATCTAGAATTGGTGTGTTCTACCAAAATATTCCCAACCCCTTGTCTCTTCTAACACAGTTAGTTACACGTTCAAGAACAACATATCATGTACTCCCATTATACGGCATTAACATTACAAAAGTATGATCTTCAAGAACAGAAGAACACACAATGTTTGTTTACAACATCACATGCTTTGTTGTCTGGGTTTTTGGATAGTAAGCCCTTGAAAATTTTCCGATACCCTTAAAAACATAAAATTTTGTCCAAGGAATGAGAAATTATGCCATGTGGGAGCCCATACTCCTTGAAAATAAAAGTTTGGAATCCTTTATCATATCATAACTTGACAAAATTCAATTAACGTTCAACTATGATCCACCAAATTCAGAACCAAGAGGGCTCATAACACCTCAGGGACCAAAGTTTGGCATCCATCCAAATGAAACATTGAAATCTAAAATACCCTATCAAAATAGCTATTATTCTATCACAACATATATCACAACAACTTGCATATCTATCACAACATCTATCACAACAGCATGAAATCAGTAATGCATCCTAAATTGCATGACAAGAATTCATGGAATCTGATCTACAACAAGTGCTTATATGATGCATGATATGGAATACCCTAATATCATATAGATTGAACAGAAATAGAACCACAATGATATAAATCATAAAAACACAAAACAAGTGAATCACCCAATGGTGTAATCAAATAAACTGTAACAGTTTCAAAACATGAAAAATTGTAATATTTGAGGTAACTTAGGTTTCCCATGTACACGTGTAAGCTACCCATGGGCACAACTTATTACAAACTACCCATTCCTTCCTATCCCTATTTATAGGCTCCAAATAGTAAAAAAAATCAGAAAAGATACTCCTTTTATACTCCTTTCTAACATCCTAGTTCTGGGTTCTTCCCAAGGGTGCCCCAAACCGGGTTGGTCACCTGACCTCAAGCGCATTTCCCTAAACTCCAGACGCTACTGACTAGCAGTGAGTATAACAACCTTGCTCTTTATTACACACTTAAACATGATTTATTACAGAAACATGCACTTAAGAAAACTCTATGGATTGAGATATCTAGTGTCGTCAGAAATTAGGAACATTACATAACAACATAGAACTTAAAACACAAAATCTTTATTGAAAACATATTTTACATGATGACAACATTCCTCCGTACTTATCATTGCATGGGATAACCTGGGAACAAGCATAAGAAAGGGGTGAGCTATAAAGCATATTAAGGGACTAAACAAGTCATAACATGAAGAATATAGTACAAGTTAGCCAATAGGCATATCAATGGATTTTAATAGAAACATAAACATAATGGCATGATATAGCATGATTATCCTAACACGGAAATGTGGTAATAATATTTAACATGATATTTGCATGAGATAAGGCTCATTGAACATGGAGAATGAGTAAACCTTTATTTCACTCGGATTATCATGAGTATACCCTCATTTCACTTGATGTATCTTGATACTAATCTTTACTGTAACAGCCCGAGATTTTATGAAAAATATTCTTTTTAATTTCATTAATTTCTTGTGTTGTACGCCACACCAAAAGGAGCTTGCACAACACGCATCCTTGACTTGCCTTGCATTACCCGCAATCGCAACCTTCCTCGATAGCGTGTGTAGTACGCAATAACGAGTTTCACTAAACAACAATATGTTATTAAAATATTATTAAAACTAGCTGTTATGAATACTAATAACCACTTTTTGAAATTTTGGAAATTTTATTTTTCAAAATGGAATTCATTTTTGGATTCGTAATATCGAAATTAGCTTAGGGTGAAATTTTGGTACTTTTCGGATAAATTTCATTTTCTGATGAATAGTGAAAATTACTAAATTTTAATTAAAAACAACCTTTTTAATCAAAATAATTAATAGTGATAAATTATTAATTTGAGTGGTTTTAAAGTATATTTAGAATATATTTTTACAATTTAATACAATGTTGTTCATTGGATGTAATTTCACATTTAAACCAGACATAAACAAGTGTCAATCTTTTGATATTTATTATCTCTTAAGAACACGCTATTTGTTTTGATGACAGGATTTAATTTTTAAATTAATTAATGCAACTGATATGTTTTGAATTTTGTAAAATAGACATCATTTTTGAGTTCATAATATCAAATATAGCTTAGGCCTAATTTTTGGTATTTTTCTAGAAACTTTCATTTTTTGATGAATAGTGAAACCACTAAGTGGTAGTTAAAAAAAATGAATTTTTCATAAAACTTAATTTTACCGCTTATGTGAGTGGAATTTTAAAAATCCGAGAGACATGGTTGATGTTAGTAAGTAAAATGTGGTTCAATGAGATGAAAATAATTTTTGGTGAATAGTAACTTTTTACTTTTTTTACCACGGTTATAAGTAAATAGGGTAATTGTGGGTAAAAATGTTTTTATTATTACCCTAAAACATGTCCTAATTATATTGGACAACTTGAATTTGACCAAAAACAACCTTAAGAATAAAATATTACAATTTAGGCCCACTTAGATTAGATTAGGACATTTATTATTAATTTATTTAAAGAAGGGTTAAAATAGTTAAAATCAATGTGTAATAAGTACATAATTTTTAATATAGGGTTATACATAAGATAAATTCGACTATAAATATTAATTAAAAATCTAAGAATATTTCATAAATAATGGTATTTTATTTTTCATTTTTAGACAATAAATATTTTAATTTATTTATGACACAAAGATGATGCAGTAATTATCTTATTAATGAAATATTGACATAATTGATGTTATAAACACCACAATAAATGTAATTTGACACTTTTTATGAATTAAACTAATTTTCTAGATTAATATGACATGTTAGTATTGATTTAATTAACGTTTTTCGAACTAATCATTCTGTTATGATTTTGACAAAAATTAATTACTAAATAGTGTCAAAATTGACAGAAAATAGTTTTTAAAACAAATATTATATTAGTAATTGTTATTTTATTTATATAAATCTATGGATCGGCCAAATGACTTAGCTTTGGTTATATATATTAATAATAAACAACTTGGGGTTCGTTTGGCTGCTTATAGTAAGTTTATTAACCTTATAGTATAAGAACACAAGACGACACGGTAAAAGAAAAATTATTTAACTTAATGTTAAATCTACATGATAAGGTTAATATAGGAACCTAAACTTGTCTAAATTCTATTGGATGAGAGGATTTCGACCCATACCCACCTTAGCCTAGAAATAAATCAATTTGGAGCTATTTAAAACCGAAATTGACTTTATAATAAAATAATAATTTTGGTTTTTCCAAAGGAGCCCCTATCCACCCTTATAAAAGGGCACCTCATCCCCTTCTTCCTCACACCACTTTGAGCCTTCAATGTCAGCCAACCCCTACCAATTGCTTCTCTCCACTTCCCTATAAACATCCTATAGGTTCTGGTCTTCTTCAAATACCTATTTTAGTGCCCTAAAACGAGGTCTCAAAGAAGCACTTCAAAGAAGAGGTAATGTCTATTACCGATTCTTTCATCTTTATTTCTTCTTCAACTTCTTCTTCTTTAGTTGTTTAATTATGAAGTAATTACATCAGTATCACTGATATACTGATATTTTATTATAAGTATGAAACAATCCTATTTCACCATCTATCCATCCTACGGAAAAAGAAATCACCGCGCATGCGTACGTACGGAATACCGTCTCCATGCCGTGGTGTAATCTATTTTCCACCACCACCTTACTTGGATGGGTATAATGGTGTAAATAATGACTATATATAACTATTATAAAGTGATACTAATTCTGAAATAGTATACATACAGTTCAATACAATTCCACGATCATAGGAACGATATCATAACTCGTGCGTACGTACGGAATACCGTCTCCACGATGTGATGCGACTCGTTCTACATGATCTTCATTTAATAATGATTATATAAATGAATTGAATGAATGAATATGATATATATTAAACTAATACCATTCTGGAAATGAGGTATCTATAACCTAAAGAGAAGAATAAGAATTTATTCGACAAAACACACATAAGAACAAAAAGTTATAAACACACGAATAACAAGTAGAAATGAAATATTACTACTAAGAAGCTAAGAATATGACCAAATATGATATCATAAAAATAAGTATGATTATGGAATAAGTCAATAACATTATTTAAATCATTATACAAGAGATTCGGACACGTACAAAGCATATCGGACCTAAGGTAAGGGAAATATCACAATCTCATTTTTTATCCGAGATTGTTTATACTTTGGCATTTACTGGGGTATATTTTATCATCCACATCCTTCTTTCCACAATATGTAATATTATTTCCATTCACCTACAATTGTTTAAATCCTATTTTACCCTTCGGTGAGTTTTTAGTAAAAGATATGAAAGGAATCTTTTGTCGTTTTTCGTACGAGGTACTTTTTGACTTTTCAGACAAAAGTACGAGAAGTATGCTTTTTTTAACTTATAAGACATGAATGGATTTTTAAAACATTATTTCAAAGAAGCTTACTTTACAAGTTTTCAAGTTTATTTTTAATCAACTTCTTTTAGTTTGTAATTGTACGACATGTTAAGAAAAGAAAAGTGTTTTTGAAGCAGAAAGGATATTTTCCTCAAGAATGGAGTTCAAGTGTTTTATCAAAATTATTTTCCATCTAAGATAATAAAGGGTTATGTTTCTAAACCTACTATTACATTGATTTTATTATGTTGTGATGGAATTATTTTTATGAATTCCTTTATCTTATATGAATTGTTTTATGATGTCATGTTGTTTAAGAATCCCATTTTTATTACATGGGTTATGTAATGATGTATGATTTATGATTTTGTGGCACACATAAGAATGGTATCATTATGAGATGGGTGGGACCTATATTTCCCTCCAATGAATTGGGTATAGATTTTTTATCTCATGAGATAGACATGGCTGGAACGGTAGGTTATACCGGTTCAGTGAAACAGGACTGAAACGAGGAGTAAACTCGGTTCAGAAAGGGACTTTGTACACTAAGATAGTCTTGTCAATGAGTCTTGACTAATAAGAAATGATTTTCTATAATTATGTGTGTATTCCACAAAGTTTCATGTTTTATGTTATGATTATTGGGACTACATTTCACTACTATGATTTATCCTATGTTATGAAATTATGATCTCTTTTGCAGGTTACGATTTCCAAAAGTTATGTGCTTATGTATATGATGTGATTGATATTTCTTTTGTTTACCCTTACTGAGAATTTGAGCTCACCCTTTTGTATGTTTTATTTCCCCAGGTCAGGAAGAAGGTTATTAAGTAGAATATGCCAAAAAGGGACTCTAGATATGATGAAATAAATGGGAGGCAAAGTAGATTCTTTATGAACCAGTTGTTTATGCTTTCCAGTTTCTAAAGACACTATACCTATATGGTCCTTTCGTGGTTTTTTTATATGATGTAATAAATATGCTTCAATTTTGACGTATTAATAATGTATGTAAAGTATGGGTCGTTATAGTTTGTATCAAAGGAAAGGTATAGTCAAAGTTTGGAAACTAGGATGTGAAAGCCTTAGTAAGAACCCTAAGCATAAGTCTAAGAATAGAACACAATATTAGTGTTTTAGAAATGGGCATGAATAACCTAGGATAAGACCTTAAGTGTGAAATTTTATTCTTGATTATGTGGTTTTCCTATTATAATTAGTGTTGCTCACACTATTCTTCTTGGTTTTAGTCAATGGCTGGAACCCGAAGGAACCGTGTTAATGCGGAATGCGATGGGAAATGCAATGATTGTCCCCCTGAGCAACCAAACGTTATGGGAGATGGAGTGAAAAATCCTATTGATATACTTACACAAGCTATGAATCATGCAGGAATTCCAAACAAGCAAAGGAAGGAGCAACATTCTGTTGAATCCTTCATGAGGCAACGTCCACCTTCTTTCAGTGGGTCTTCTGATCCACTTGTTGCTGAACAATGGATCAGTACTACTGAAAAGATATTTTCATTTCTTCAATGTTCTAAACATGATAAATTGATCTTAGCAGTATATCGTTTGGAAGTTGAAGCTGATCAATGGTGTAATCTTATCAAGAATACGAGGCAAAGAGATGAAATTGAGTCCATAGAATGGGACGAGTTCAAGAACTTATTTTTCAATAAGTACTTCCCTCGTATTCTTTGAACAAATATGGAGAAGGAGTTTCTTGAACTAAAGAAAAAGGATGGTGAATCTGTTGGTATATACGAAGAAAATTTTACAAGGCTTGCAAGGTATGCATCTGGATTTATCATCCAACCTGAAAGTAAAGTTGATCGATTCTTCAGTGGCTTAAAACCAAATCTTCAAAGGGAATTAGCTATAAGAGACTTCAGTAGCTATGAAGAAATTGTGCGTTTTGCTATCAAGGTAGAAATGGAAGTTGGTGTTACTTATCCATCTCATTGTTTTGACAAGAAACGAAAGATGGAGTTCAACGAGAAATCTCAGAATAATGGTGAAAAGAAGATGAATGTTTCCTTATGCTCAAAGTGTGGAACGAAGCATGGTGGAGATTGTCTTAAAGGGACTAGAAAATGTTTTAAGTGTGGAAAATAAGGTCATCGAGCAGCTGAGTGTCGAAGTAATGGAAAAAGGGTTTCTAATGATGTGAATAAAGAAAAGACTGCAGAGAACGCACCAACAACACTTCAATGCTTCAAGTGAAAGGAAATGGGGAATTATGCTAATAAATTCCCTAATCCAAGGGTAAGTGATGATCGGCGTGAGCAACCACTTAAGGCAAAGGACAAAGGGAAGTCACATGCGATCACCATTGGTGATGTTGAATATGACAACAATGTGGTGGAATGATTAAGTGTTTATGTAATGGGATTCCAGAATAATGTTGTATATAGTATCGTGGAATATTGGAATATTTATGTTTTGGTCTATTGTGGTTTTCAATAATTTTATGGCATCGGTAACCATGAAAAGTGAATGAAATATTTTTGGAAAGAAGATGATATGCACATAATGAAGGGATAAAGAGAATCTAATATGTTTGATAGTATTCACGATCTCATGATTGATATAAGGACTAAGTGATATCATGGTTTGAGGATATAGAATTTTGAGGATTTTGGTATGTGGAAAATGTTAACTTTTAACTGCATTCATGCTTTCACTAAGGTTCAATGGATATTCATTCTTCAAAAGAATACATGATTAAGGTATTCAGATATTTTTAATTTGACCAACAAGATATATCTTATGATATATGGGGGATAAATGACGACATTCACGTGATCATTTTCTTTATACTATGAGCATGGACCGAAGTATTTTAGATAAGCCTAAAGATTGGAATGGATTATGTTGGACATAAGTTAGTATTGTTTAAGGATAAAACTTTTTTGATTTTGTTGATGGGATGTTATAGTAATATAGCTTTAGAAAAAGGACAACCTACAGGACGGGCGGCAGCCCATCGCGTCGGACAAGGCTGTGGGAGTCGAACCCACAACTGAAGTGCGACTGGCCTTTATCGCCTACCACTGGCCTACAAGAAGTCCATGTTTAGTAAAAACTAGTTTTACTATATTAAGCAGTATGATATGTGAAGTATAAGTCCATTTTAAGAACCATATATGATTAATATCACTATAGATGGACTTATGTATTTTTTGATAACTTTTCTAACCTTTTGTTTGAGACAGATGAAATGACCCATCATTCTGTCACATGATCTGATAACACATCACGAATGAAAAATTCAACTTCATTTCTTTATGATATGAAGTGGAAATTGTCCAAAGAACGACAAGCGGTGAGACTATACCAAAATCACAAAAGTATTTCTTCTAATTCCAATTTCATCAACTTTAGGGAAATGATCTTGAAAACCAAAAATGTTGTCCTAGTGCTCTTATATCTGATGAATGAGATGGTACCTTAGATCATCACAAATTTATGGCTTTGTGATTGCTGGCTTTTCCATAGCCATGTTCTCTACCACTCTCCATCAGAACATGATGGTTAGATTTCTCTTCCATATCCATATTTTCACCTATGTGGAAACCCAGTGATTAGTTTATTTGGGTAACCGTTACTTTTCATAATTTTGTTTTTAAATATTGGTTTTGGTATTCCTTTTTACGATGTGGGTTTATATTAAAGAAACTTTCCAATAGTAAACCATTTATAACCCCGACGAATTTCCAGGGCGAAATTCATTTTAAGGGGGGTAGAATCTAATAGCCCAAGATTTTATAAAAAATATTCTTTTTAATTTAATTAATGTCTTGTGTTGTATGCCACACCAAAAGGAGCTTGCACAACACACATCCTTGACTTGCCTTGCATTACATGCAATCGTGACCTTCCTCGATAGCGTGTGTAGTACGCAATAACAAGTTTCACTAAACAACAATATGCTATTAAGATATTATTAAAACTAGCCGTTATGAATAGTAATAACCACTTTTTGAAATTTTGTAAATTTTATTTTTCAAAATGGAATTCATTTTTGGATTCGTAATATCGAAATTAGCATAGGGTGAAATTTTGGTACTTTTCGGATAACTTTCATTTTCTAATGAATAGTGAAAATTACTAAATTATAATTAAAAACAACCTTTTTAATCGAAATAATTTATAGTGATAAATTATTAATTTAAGTGGTTTTAAAGAATATTTAGAATATATTTTTACAACTTAATACGATGTTGTTCATTGGATGTAATTTCACATTTAAACCAGACATAAACAAGTGTCAATCTTTTGATATTTAATATCTCTTAAGAACACGCTATTTATTTTGATGACGGGAATTAATTTTTAAATTAATTAATGCAACTAATATGTTTTGAATTTGGTAAAATAGACATCATTTTTGAGTTCATAATATCAAATATATCTTAGGCCTAATTGTTGGTATTTTTCTAGAAACTTTCATTTTTTGATGAATAGTGAAACCACTAAGTGGTAGTTAAAAAAAAATGAATTTTTCATAAAACATAATTTTACCACTTCTGTGAGTGGAATTTCAAAAATCCGAGAGACACGGTTGATGTTAGTAAGTAAAATGTGGTTCAATGAGATGAAAATAATTTTTGGTGAATAGTAACTTTTTACTTTTTTTACCATGGTTAAAAGTAAATAGGGTAATTAAGGGTAAACATGTTATTATTATTACCCTAACACATGTCCTATTTCTATTGGACAAGTGTAATTCGACCAAAAACAAACTTAGGAATAACATATGACCATTTAGGCCCACTTAGATTAGATTAGGACATTTATTATTAATTTATTTAAAGAAGGGTTAAAATAGTTAAAATCAATGTTTAATAAGTAAATAATTTTTAATATAGGGTTATACATAAGATAAATTAGACTATAAATATTCATTATAAAGATAAAAAGATTTCCTACATAATGGTATTTTATTTGTAATTTTTAGACATTAAATAATTTAATTTATTTATGACACAAAGATGATACAGTAATTATCTTATTAATGAAATATAGACATAATTGATGTTATAAACACACAAATAAATGTAATTTGACACTTTTTATGAATTACACTAATTTTCTAGATTAATATGACATGTTATTATGGATTTAATTAACTTTTTTCTAACTAATCATTCTGTTATGATTTTCACAAAAATTAGTTACTAAATAGTGTCAAAATTGACGTAAAATAGTTTTTAAACAAATATTATATTAGTAATTGTTATTTTATTCCTAAAAATAAAAGGTTCAGCCAAATGACTTAGATAAGGTTATATATATTAATAATAAACAACTTGGGGTTCGTTTGGCTGCTTATGGTAAGTTTATTAACCTTATAGTATAAGAACACAAGAAGACACGGTAAAAGTAAAATTATTTAACTTAATGTTAAATCTACATGATAAGGTTAAAATAGGAACCTAAACATTTCTAAATTATATTGGATGAGAGTATTTAGACCCATCCCCACCTTATCCTCTAAATAAATCAATTTGGAGCTACTTAAAACCGAACTATACTTTATAATAAAATAATATTTTTAGTTTTTCCAAAGGAGCCCCTCTCCTCCCTTATAAAAGGGCACCTCCTCCCCCTATTCCTCACACCACTTTGAGCCTTCAAGCTCGTCCAACCCCTGAAAATTTCTTCTCTACACTTACCTAGAAACATTCTAGAGGTTCTTGTCTTCTTCAAAGACCTACTTTAGTACCCTAAAAGGAGGTCTCAAAGAAGCACTTCAAAGAAGAGGTAATGTCTGTTACCGATTCTTTCATCTTTATTTCTTCTTCAACTTCTTCTTCTTTAGTTGTTTCATTATTAAGTAATAACATAAGTATCAATCATATAATTATATGTTATTATAAGTATGAAACAACCCTATTTCACCATCTATCCCTCCGACGGAAAAAGAAATCACCGCGCGTGCGTACGTACAGAATACCGTCTCCATGCCGTGGTGTAATCTATTTTCCACCACCACCTTACTTGGATGGGTATAATAGTGTAAATAATGACTATATATGACTATTATAAATTTATACTAATTATTAAATAGTATACATACAGTCCAATACAATTCCACGATCATAGGAACGATATCATCACTCGTGCTTACGTACGGAATACCATCTCCACGATGTGATGCGACTCGTTCTACATGATCTTCATTTCATAATGATTATATAAATGAATTGAATGAATGAATATGATATATATTACACTAATACCATTATGTAAATTAGGTATCTATAACATAAAGAGAAGAATAAGAATTTATTCGACAAAACACGCATAAGAACAAAAAGTTATAAACACCCGAATAACAAGTAGTAATGAAATATTACTACTAAGAAGCTAAGAATATGACCAAATATGATATCATAAAAATACGTATGATTCTTGAATAATTCAATAACATTATTTAAATCATTATACAGGAGGTTCGGACACGTACAAAGCATATCGGACCTAAGGTAAGGGAAATATCACAATCTCATTTTTTATCCGAGATTGTTCATACTTTGGCATTTACTGGGGTGTATTTTATCATTCACATCCATGTTTCCTCAATATGTAATATTATTTCCATTAAACTACCATTTTTAAATCCTATTTTACCCTTCGGTGAGTTTTTAATAAAAGATATGAAAGGAATCTTTTGTCATTTTTCGTACGAGGTACTTTTTGACTTTTCCGACAAAAGTACGAGAAGAATGTTTTTTTAACTTATACGTCATGAATGGATTTTTAAAACATTATTTCCAAGAAGATTCCTTTACAGGTTTTCATGTTTATTTTTAATCAAATTCTTTTAGTTTGTAATTGTACGACATGTTAAGAAAAGAAAAGTGTTTTTGAAGCAGAAAGGATATTTTCCTCAAGAATGGAGTTCAAGTTTTTTATCAAAATTATTTTCCATCTAAGATAATAAAGGGTTCTATTTCTATCCCTATTATTATATTTATTTGATTATGTTGTGATGGAATTATTTTTATGAATTCCTTTATCTTATATTAATTCTTTTATGATGTCATGTTGTTTAAGAATCCCATTTTTATTACATGGGTTATGTAATGATTTATGATTTATGATTTTGTGACACACATAAGAATGGTATCATTATGAGATGGGTGGGACATATATCTACCTCCAATGAACTGGGTAAATATTTTATATCTCATGAGATAGAAATGGCTGGAACGGTAGGTTATACCGGTTCAGTGAAACAGGACTGAAATGAGGAGTAAACTCGGTTCAGAAAGGGACTTTGTCCACTAATATAGTCTTGGCAATGAGTCTTGACTAATAAGAAATGATTTTCTATGATTATGTGTGTATGACACAATGTTTCATGTTTTATGTTATGATTATTGGGACTACATTTCACTACTATGATTTATCCCATGTTATGAAATTATGATCTCTTTTGCAGGTTAAGATTTCCAAAAGTTATGTGCTTATGTATATGATGTGATTGATATTTCTTTTCATTACCCTTACTGAGCATTTGAGATCACCCTTTTGTATGTTATATTTCCCCAGGTCAGGAAGAAGGTTATTAAGTAGAATATTCCAAAAAGGGACTCTAGATATGATGAAATAAATGGGAGGCAAAGTAGATGCTTTATGAACCAGTTGTTTATGCTTTCCAGTTTATAAAGACACTATACCTATACGGTCCTTTCGTGGTTTTGTTATATAATGTAATAAATATTATTAAATATTGAAGTATTAATAATTTATGTAAAGTATGGGTCTTTATATTTACACAATTCATTGGAGTGCTATCAGGGTGCACCATTTAGAAACATTTCATTTCATGCATAAGTGTTCTACATGGATCATATAACATGGAGTCTTTCAACATCATAATTTATTCCACTATTAATTAATGTAGAATAAATACATTAAAGTATCATTTAAAATTTATATTCACATAATGGGGAATACTCTTTATAGAGAAATTAGTATGGTATTCGCTTACATGATAATTTTGGCATGGAAAGTTTGGTGTAACTTCGGTAGCATAACAAATTCAAATAGAAATCGTAAAATGGTTTGATGACAGAGAAAGGATAATCTCATAATATATACATGAAATGGATAGTAATGGGGTCATGGAACATAATATCCCAATATATGTAATGTAATTTAGATGCATAATATAAAATAATTTCTTAAATGTAAATGAGGGGAGAGAAATTACTTTTGGAATTTTGGCATGGTAACGGGTGTACATGGGAGGCATAAATGAAAGGGAAAGAGTTATATCATCATTAAAATATATGTATGGATGTATGGGGGAGGTGTCAAATCATACCCCAACATTTTTAATTGAAAATAAAATGGTATAACAACATAAATAAATTTGATCAAAAATGAGAAAAGAAGAAATCCCTTACTTGGATGTGTGATCCCAAAGGCTTGGGAGAGGCCTAAGAGAGGATTCTTGGGAGATTGGGTTGCTTTTTAAGGATTATAGAGAGAGGAGGGTAGAGTTTGGTTTATCCCCAAATGTTTCGAGTGAAGAATAATGGGAGATTGAACAAGTTTATATTGGAAAAGAGAGGGAAATCTTTATTATTTAGGTTTTAGACTCTACACATTAAACTATTAAAAACCACAAACCAACCCATGGTTTTTGCCCATGGTTTTTTAAAAATTAGAGTGAAAAAAATATTCTATAATTCCAATTTCAGAAAATATTAATGTTTTAGGCTTTTTTATGTGGATTTGATTCATACTATAAAGTAAATCATTTAAAAATGTTAAAATATTTAATAAGTCTTGGAGGGTCACTAAGGCACCATAAAATTAATCAAAAAAATTGAAAATAAAATTATTTTAAAGGTAAAAAATATATTGGACAAATATAACATTTATAGTATTTTATTACATCACTATTGTGTAATTATTATGTTGTAAAAGACATTATATATTCAACCGGTCTTTATGTTTTTCCCACAAAATTTGACTATCTCAGAAAATTATAAAAAATTCACTGTTGGATAATTTTGATGTCCTCAATAAAAAAATGATATTTATTTTATCTAAATAATTTTGTAAATATGTGAATTTTTAATTTAAAAATAACGACCAACAGTTATTGAAAATTCATGGGTTTTGAAAAAATCAACTATCAAAGATTAATAAAAACTACAATTGTATTCATAGAAAATTATAAGATCATTTATATTTAATAAAATGTAATCAAATAATAAAATTTTATTAAAATATTAGTTAATTAAAAACCATTAATTTATAAAAATAGATTACTTAATTTAATATTAACTAAAAACTATTTGTGCTTTAAAAACCATTTACAAATTAACAATAATAAAATGAATGTATATTATTTATTTTATAAAAAAATAATGCAAATAATAATAGTTCTAGGGACTTGTTACATAACCCCTTATAATACCCATATAATACCAAAGTGTAAGTTTTGTGGTGGAGAAAAACTCTTGGGGTGACTCAAATAACATTGCTTGGGTGGTAATATGTATTAACTTCCACTTCTCATGTGGGTGGTTTTGTTCATAATTAACTTGTTGAAGCTCGACTTGGGCTTGGTCAAGAGTGAAGCCTAGTCATGCTACCTCCTTTTTGAGCTCCAAAAAATGGGCTTCGTATGGAGGAATTATACAAGAGGAGGCAATCTCTTCCTTTGTCTGAGTAAATTGGAATTCTTAAAGCCCTATATTTATACTAATCATGTAATCACTGTTCCACATCTATATTAGCAATGATAAAAATTCATAAAGGTTTTTTAAAATCCAAAAAACATAAAACCAAGGAAGTGTATATGTTTTATATAAAAATTTTACATAATAAGACATTTAATTAGATCAAGAGGAATTTTAATTAATAAAATTTTGGGTTGTTACAATCTTCCCCCCTTAAGAAATTTCACCCTCAAATTTTTTCCCACAATAAAATAGATTCGGGTAACTCTTCCTCATCACTTCCCCTAGTTCCCACGTTGCTTCTTCAAACTTTTTGTTTCTCCACAACACTTTGACAAGGGGAATTTTCTTATTTTATATAAATTTTTCCCTGTGATCTATTATCTTAACAAACTTCTCTTCATAGGAGAGGTCATTCTCCAATGGTAGCACCTCTAGATTTAATACATGTGATGGGTCAACTATGTACTTCCTAAAAAATGATACATGGAATACATCATGTACTTGATATAGGTTTAGTGGGAGTTCTAGTCGATAGGCCACTGCACAAATGTGATCAAGGATCTCTAAAGGGACAATGTACCTTAGACTATGCTTTAACTTCTTCCCAAATCTCATAAATCTCTTCCACAGTTATATTAATAGGAATACCATGTCCCCAACATAAAATCTATGTCTCATCGAAAATTATCAGCATATCCCTTTTTTCAACTCTGGGCATCTTTAATGTGCTACTAGATGTTCTAAACCTTCTCCACTATCTCTTCATTCATTTTTGGTACTAGGAGTTTTTTCTCCCCAACTTCATCCCAACATGTCGGTGTTTTACACCTCTTCCTATAAAGGTCTTCATAAGGATCCATTTGGATGCTTGATTGGGAACTGTTATTGTAAGAGAACTCAACCAGAGGAATATGTTTATCCCATTATCCTTTTAAGTTCATTGATCATGCTATCAATATGTCCTCAAGTGTTTAGATAGTCCACTCATATTGGCCAACAGTTTGAGGATGATAAGTTGTACTGAATTTCAGCTCTGTATTCCGAGTGTGTTGGAGACTCTTCCAAAACATAGAGGTGAATCTTGGATCATGATTAGATACAATAGATAGTGGTACTCCCTGGAACCTTACAACTTCTCTGATGTATATTTGGGCCATTTGACCCAATGATGAATCATCTTGAATTTCATTGAAGTGTGTGGTATTTTTAAGATGATCCACAAATACCCATATAGAATTGTTTCCTTTAGATGTCTTCAGAAGTCCAGTGAAAAATTCCACAGAGATGCTATCCCATTTACATGTTGGTATGGGTAATGTTTGCATCATACCATTATAGTTCTTCATCTCATACTTCACTTGATGACACACCAGGCACATTAATTTATACTTAGTTATCTCCTTCTTCATGTTATCCCACCAATAATGCTCTCAGAGATCTCCATAGACCTTTGTGTTTCCTAGGTGAATGGAGAAATTCAAACTGTGTGAATCATCCAAAAGTTCATTCTTTGACTATAGATTTTATGGAATACAATTTCATTACCCAAATCTCACTATTCCTTCTTCATTAACATTTTACTATGAGGATTTCCATTATCTAATATTTTCCACTATCTTTGTAATTCCAACATAATCCTTTTGAGAATTATTTGAGCTTTCCAAAAGAGATGGCTGAGAAAACATTTGTGAAAGGATTGATGATGTTCCATTATTTATGATTCACATGTCCATCTTCATCAAATATAAGAATATTGGATGCTTTTCAATTCTCATAAATGAGAGAATTTCTGGGTCATTTCTACTTAGAGCATCTACAACCTTGTTTGATTTCCCAGGGAGGTAATGGATTTTCATAGTCATTGTATTGGATCAGCTCTAACCATATTTATTGGTGCATATTCAACTATTGCAGTGTGAATATATACTTGAGGATTTTGTGGTCCATATATATTTCAAACTTCTCCCCAAAGAGGTAATGTCGCTAAATTTTTTAAGTGAATATTACTACAGCCAACTCCAGATCATGTGTTGTATAGTTTTGATCAAGAAATTTCAATTGCCTCGAAGCGTAGGCAATGAAGTTTTCATTTTGCATCCACACATTGCCTAGACCCTTCTTCGAAGAATCACTAAATACCACAAAAAGTTCTCCACTTATGGGTATTGTGAGCATGGGAATAGTGATAGCATCCTTTTCAACTCCTTGAATATATCTTTGAATTAATCACTCCCAGAAAACTTGAATCCCTTCCGAGTTAGCGTGGTAAGAGGGTTGGACAATTGAGACAAATTTCTCACAAATTGGTGATAATATCCAGCTAACCCCATGAATCTATGGATATATGTCACCGATGTTGGAATTATTCAACCCTCAATTTCATTTATCTTGGAAGGATCCTTATATATCCTATTTATTGTGATGATATGACCAAGGAATGAGACTTAATTTAACTAGAACTCACACTTTCTGTACATTGCATAGGGATTGTCCTTTCTCATGGTCTCTTGTACAATGCTTAGATACTCCCCATACTCCTCCTTGGTTTTGGAGTATATTAGAAAATTATCTATAAAGACTACCAAAAATTTGTTGAGGTAATCTCTAAAGACTCTATTCATCAATTCCATTAGGATTTCTGGAGTATTAGTGAGTCTGAAAGTCATTATAATGAATTCATAGTGCCAATACCTCATACAAAAAACAAGCCTTAGGGATATCCTCCTTCTTCTCCCTTACTTGGTGACATCCCGATTGCAGATCCACATTGAAGAAGTATTGTTCTCCATGTCACTGATTCAATAAGTAACGATTCATGAAAAAGTATAATTGTTATATATCATGATTTTTTGATCTCACGATAATCAATGGAAATGAACACTGACCCATCATTCTTCTTGATGAAAAGGACTAGTTCCCCCCATGGTGAAGCACTTGGGCGTATAAAAACTTTATTAAGATTCTCATGTAGTTGTTTCTTTATCTCCTCAAGATCCAAGACGACAATTCTATATAGATTCTTGGATATTGGCAACACCCCAAGTATAAGATCAATCGAGAATTCAAAATCCCTTCTAGGAAGAAGACCAGACAATTCCTCTGGAAACACGTCAGAGAATTCCCTCACAATAGGCATGTCTTCAAGGATGGTTTCTTCCTTGGACTCAATCATCTAATAAAAATAGACGTTCTCATAGGGCAGTAATATACATGCTTGACATGATGGTGTTAAAGAAGATTCATCCACCTCATTGCACTAGAAAAAAATGAGGGGTTGATTCTCCATATGGAGAGTGATTTCCCTCACTGCAATTTATGTTGGATCTATATAGGGAAATCCAATCCATACCAAGTATTGCATAAAATTACACTAGAGGGAGTATGAATATTTTTCCCAAGAAGTTAAATCCACAAATTATGACAGGGGAGGAGTTATATTCATGGGTTTCAATTATTTCCTGATTTGTTGTTCCCATTGACATATCAACATCTATGATTTGTGGTGGTGTTAGGATTGTTCTACTAAATTTTTGGATATAAAAGAATTCATAGAACTAGAATGAAAAATTATGTTTGATATTATTTAATTAATAACTAGAATACCTATCAAAACTTCATTTTCGGTGTTCACTTCGGTAGTAGTGATAGAAAAATCTCACCCTTGCTTCCTTGGAGTTTGTTGGTTGCCTCCAAAAACCCTTGGCTTCAGGCACGGGTTTGCAAAGTGCCCTATTTCTTTGTAGTTGAATCAATGAACAATACATTGAGGGTCAAATGGATCATTCCTATCCTCTTTCATAGTAGTGGGGTTTTCATGTCTATTTTTAATGGCCAAGTTCCCTTCTCTTCCACACCTATTGCATTTCCACATCCCCTTTAGGAAATTTTTGAGGTGTTTCTTTCTGCACCTTTTGGCAAGTGGGGTGATGGAATTTTGTAGCACCTTTGGATTTAACCATCCGAATAATAGAATTAAATTCCACTTTTAGATTCTTATCCCCATGATACCCCTATGATTTTTTTGATCTCAATTTAGACTTTGAGAGAATATCAGTATATTTACTCATAGCTATCGAAGTCACAGATCGCTAGGGCTTTCTATAGGCTAGGTTTTAGCCCACCCAAGAAGCGATCTCTATTGACCCGATGTTTTTTAATGGAAATTACCTTCTTATAAATATTTTATAAAATCACATGAAAACAAAACATAATGAACTACTAAGTTATAAGTGACCTTTAAACCTAAGTGTTTCACTTATGTGTTTGGAATTTCGAAAATCTGACATACACAGTTGCAATCAGTAAGTTATTTGGAGTCTGATAAGAAAAACTTAATTTTTTGGTGAATATTAGCCTACCTTTATGAATAGTAACATACCCTTATGAATAGTGATATACCCTAATAAATAGTAACCTTACCTATGATAGTATATAAACAATATTCATCTTCGAAGTACGATATACCTATATTTTAGATAAGTTAATGAATATTTTAAAACTAGTTTTGGATAATAAATTATGAATTTAATTAAATATTAAAATAATAATATTTAGAAATTTATTTTTGAAAAATGGACTTCATTTTTCGATTCTACACGTCAAAAAATGGTTTGGGTGAATTTTTATATTTCTCTAAAATACATGAATTTTTATGAATAGTAAAATAATGTAATTAACTGTATATATACATTATAAGATAAATAGACTATTCCTAGCATCATGGAAGATGTTATCAACCCTGGTTCAAGTTCACATGACCCATTTAATATTATTGGTCATGTAATACTTACTATCCCTTGTCTTGAGAAGAAATAATAAATTAATGATTATATTATTCTGAAATCCCTCCTCTCTGCCACTATCACAGCCCCCCCCCCCCCCCCACACTCCAACTTCTCTTCACTCCTCTAAAACCTTGTTCCTTGATAATATTCTACCCAAATCTCTCCCTAAGATCCTACCCCATGTCTAAAATCTCCTAGACTCTTCAAAATACCAAAACATCTCCCCTTAAGAGGTTCTCAAAGGAGGAAGTCTCAAGAGGTAAATTTCTCTTTCCAATTCCTTCATTTCTTTTTAGTTCCTTTCTTTTTTGTTTCTTTCGTCAGCTCCCTTCACCCAAATGGTAAGATATATACAGTAGAATAAATGTAATATAATTATATTATTCTAATGGGATACTTCATTATCTTCTCTTTTTTCCTCACCATTTCTTTGAAAGAAATGAAAGCACTGTTTGAGATGTGCCAATTTAGCACATTCAAGGACAACAATTTATCAATTTCTATAAATATCTTTAATCCTGGTCATGAAACTATTTTTGTTACGGTTGAACCATATTATTATGTAATATATCCTATTTTTTGGTTCTGTAATATGTTTTTTCAAATTGTATGAAGTTATAAAGAAAAACATGTTCATTGAAATCAAACCCACAGATTAACAAAAACAGTTGTCACTATGGTTTTATATAATAATTTGACTTCAATATAATTATCCATATCAAATTTAAAACCATTTAATCTCTTGAATGTGCACTAATAAAATATAACTTCAATTATGGACAACCACTTTCATCTTAAATGTTTATCCAAACATGAAAATAAGCGAAGCGGTAATTAATACCAAGTAAACAAACGAACCCGAACGATGAAATTGAACCTCATAACCAATAAAAATGGTTATAAATGAACTTTGAATGATTATACTAAATCAATTAAATATATAAAAGGTTTGGGAATTATTAAGTTATAAACCTAATATGTTTATTTAGGTATTTAATAACAATTGGAGAACACCAATGGAATTAATGTAAGGGATCCTCTCCATTGCACTCTTAAATCAAGATTGCCCTCTATGATATTCCTTTTAATGTGTAATACCTAATTATGGGGTATGATTAAAAAACTCCCCCATACTTCCCTAATGTTTTCTATGTCATGAGAAACCCCTTTTATCTCTCATCAAGCCCTCTTAGTTACACCCGACATCGTGCCAATAAACAGTAACGAATTCTACCCGAACCTCATATGTTCTTTCGAGTTGTCTTATCATTATTTATATAAAAATTGTGATATATTATCTATTTATATGCATCTTTTAAATGATATTTAGTTTTAAAAAATTCATTTATCAAGACCCTTTAATCATTTTATTTTGGGGATATACATGTTTTTAAAAGATTCCCTCCTTAGAACTTTCTGATAAGAAACCCTGTTTTAAAGAAACTTCCAATATTTTTACCCAATCTCAAGTACACTATATCCTATGTTTTTATAAAACAATTTTATTTAAAAAATCATTATTTTTATTTTGAAGACCTTCTTGGTTAAATTCTGGTTTTATATAAAATATTTTACTCTTTTCTATTTTAAAAGCTCCATAGTATTTTCCTTCAAACTGCACAAAAATGTTTTAATGCTAATATTTCTCAAATAAATTACTTATATGTTTTCACTTCTATTTACCATCACATACCATGTTATAAGAATATTTTACCCTATGAACTTTCATTTATGTTCTAATCCCTTTCTTTCATGGACACTTACATGAAACACTCATTGGTTATGATTTATATCATGATTTTGGTACCTAATTCTTTCCTTGGGAACTCTTATGTTTATATATGGTTGATTATGTATGATTATTGATGTGGAAAGAATATTGTGGTGGTATGAATATTTATGTGGAAAGAATATCCATGAAAATTTTGAGATGGGTGCTCCCAGATTCTGCTCCAATGCATTGGGTAAAGTTAAGTCTCATGAGATGCGTTGTGAAACGGGATTGGTTGTTTTCCTTGACCCATACTAAAATGGGAAACATGATTGGCAGTTATCCTTGACCCATAATAAAGAAATGTTTTATCATTCTTCCAGATTTATATGATTCCATGTTTATATTATCTCATTCATACACGATATGATTTCATATGTTCCTTACTTTGAATATCATTATGTCATGCCTCCTAACACTTGTGCTTAAGATGTTTCCTTATGTTCATTCCTTTACTGGGATTTTTAACTCATCCCTTTGTTCACGTGTTCCCAAGGGTACCCCATACAGATGTAAGGACTCAAAGGAAGTTAGGATCCCTTTATGGAGATTTAATTAAGAAATGTTTTTCCCCATGTTTTACGTTTTATGTACCTAGTCTTCCAAGACACTAGATTTAACGATCTGTGGTATGTAATCTGATATATAATTATGGTTCAAATCATATAATGTTCTATATAAAAGTCTTGGTTATCTATATATGGTATTAGTGGATGGTATAGTTATTTTTGGAGATTAGGAATAGAGCCCCTTAGTGAGAACCTTAATGATGAGACTAAGTATAAGAAAATAGTTTTAAATTTTGGTGAGTATTGAGTAAGTGGTTTATCAAGAAAATACATCTCTATCTGGATATAGGAAGGTAGAGGTGGATCTGGCATAGATTTACCTAGGAGTGAAAACTACAACAAGGAGTTTTGAGCTTGACCCGGGGTATCCTGGCACATGACAACGGGCCTTATTGCACTCTTGGTTATGACACTCCCGGGGGATATGCTTTGGTAGATTCACAAGAATATTACAAACCATTATTAAGGGACAAAAAAATACCATAAGAATATATCTTAAGAAAGAGATTAAGGATAACCTAGATTTAAACCTAAGGAATCACAAGTTAGGATATACTTTTTCTTTATAAGTTTATCCTTTTATATTTAAAGTTTCCTTTTTATTCTCAACAATTATGTATTCAAGACCTCAAATTATAAGTTCTTTTTCTTAGTTAATGGTGGGAAATAGAAGAACATGTTCCAAAACCAGTGTGATAGGAAATTTAAAGATTGCCCTAATGATATTCCTGATATGATGGGAAAGGGTGCTCAAAACTTCATGACAGTACATGCTCAGCTGGCTCGAGTTGTGAATAATAACTTCAATCTGGTAGAATGCCCTCCTCCTCCAAGAAAAGAGAAATTTTCCATAGAGAAAGTTGTACTATCGGTCTATCATTTTGATGGGGAAGTTGATCAGTGGTGGAAATTGATCAAGAATACAAATTCCAAAGAGGAAATTGATTCCATGGATTTGGAGTAATTAAATAGGATATTTTTTAAAAAATATTTCCCCCGAACCCTCTGTCTCAAGATGGAAAGAGAGTTCCTCAGACTCAAGCAGAAGGAAGATGAGTCCATCAGGATTATGAAGAAAACATTACAAAGCATGCAAGATACACCTATGTATTTTTCATAAACCTCGAAAGCATGGTAGATCTCTTCTTTAGTGAACTAAAGTTGAGTCTACGAAAATTTTTGGTGATTCGAGACGTCGAATGTTATGAAGAGATTGTTCATTGTTCCCTCATGGTTGAAATGGAGATTGGAGCCTCTTAGTGATCTCATGGGACTAGTGACAAGAAGTATAAAATGGATAACATTATGGGTGGTTAATAAAACAAATCCTATAATGGAAAGAAGCCTGAATTTTACCCTTGTAAAAATTGTGGGAAGAAGAATCATGGTAACTGACTGAAGGGAACCAAGAATTTCTTTAAAAGCGGAATGTTTGGTCATCTGGCCAAGAACTGTCGAAGGGATATGAAAAATACCACTAATTTGGAATAAGAAAATAAGGTTTAGATCAACACTAATCCTATAGTGCAGTGTTACAACTGCAAAGAGCATGGGAATTATGTGAACAATTTCCCTAAGCTGAGGGTGGTCTAAGGTAATCAGCAACAACCTTCAAGGAAACAAGCAGTGACTTATGCTATCACCACTACTTAGGTGGAGTTGGAAAATGATGTGGTGATATGTACACTTGTTATTTATTCAAGAATAATAGATGGACTATTTGATTCTAATTTTACACATTCATTCATATCTTTCAAGATTAGTAAAACTATTCAAACCCCACCTCAAAATTTGGAGGAAAAGTTATCTTTGAGAACAGATAATGGAGAAATTATTGAGTCCATGGTTTATAATGCCTCCCCAGTTAATGTTTGTGGATTGAACCTCCCCGAAAATCTTGTAATACTTCCTTTAGTAGATTTCAATGCTATCTTGGCCATGTATTGGCTATCTTTGTAAAAGGACAACATCAAATATCGAGAAAGGGATATCAGCCTTCACATCCTGAAGCGTGCTCAAATTTTTTACAAGTCTAAGGAGTAAGTTGAATCTACTTTAGAATCATCATCTCAAGTGTGGATATTGTTTCATAATGAGCAATAATATCTAGCTCAAATGATTGAGATAAAGGAGAGAATCATGCTTGAAGACATGCCCATTGTGAGGGATTATAATGATGTATTCCTTGAATAGTTTCCTGGTCTTACTCCTGACCAATAGGTTGAGTTCTCAATTGAACTTATCCCTAGATCTCTTCCTATCTCAAAGACACCTTACAGAATGGCCACCATAGAGTTAGAAGAGCTGAAGAAGTAGTTACAAGAGAATACGAAGAAGGGTTTTATACACCTGAGTGCTTCACCGTGGGGTGTGCTAGTCCTCATAGTCAAGAAGGAAAGACCATTTCACCTCTGTGTTGATTATCGGGAGCTCAATAAAATCATGATGAAAAACAATTATCCCATACCATGGATAGATGACTTGTTTGATCAGCTTTGTGGGGCCAATTATTTCTCTAAGGTGGACCTTCAGTTGGGATATCACAAATTAAAGGTGAGGAAGGAATATATTCCCAAGACTACCTTTCGAACAAGGTATGGACACTATGAGTTCATAGTGATTCCCTTTAGACACACTAATTATCTATAAATTTTCATGGATTTAATGAATAGAGTCTTTAGAGATTACCTTTAAAAAATTATTGTAGTCTTTATTGATGATATTTTGATATAGTCCAAGTGCAAGGAAGAACATGAGGAGCATTTAGATACTATTTAAAGAATTTGTGAAGGGAGAAGTTATATGAAACATACTGTAAATGTGAGTTCTAGATGGAGGAAGTATCATTCTTGGGGCATGTTATCACCATCAAAGGGATATCTATTGACCCTTCCAAGACAATGGCAATTGAAGAGTGGCCCAGTACAACATCTGTAATGGAGATCCGCGGCGTTTTGGGTCTAGCTGGGTATTATCGACGATTTGTGAAGAACATTTCATGATTGTAAAACCCAATGACTAAGATGACACAGAAGGGAGTAATGTTTTTCTGGACATAGGAATGTGAAGATTGTTTCAATGAGTTTAAATGAGGCATATCACTGCACCAGTACTCACACTCCCTACAAGTGGATAACTCTTTGTGGTGTATAGTGATGCTTCTATTAAAATAATAGGCAGTGTGCTAATGAAAAATGATAAATTGATATCCTATGCCTCAAGGTAGTTAAAAATTCATGACCAAAACTATTCCATGCATGATCTTCAGTTGGAAGCTATGATCTTTGCATTGAAAATATGGTGGCATTATCTTTATGGGGATAAATGTGAGATATATACTGAACAAAAGAGTCTGAAATATATATTCACATAAAAAGAGCTTAATATGAGCTAGTGAAGTTGGATAGAGCTCATCAAGGATTATGACTGCTCAATCCACTACCATCCCGGTAAGGTAAACAAGGTAGCAGATGCTATAAGTAAAAAGGATCCAATATCTTTATCATTGATGAGAACTAAAAAAGGATCTGATATTCTTATATTTTCAAAGGATGGACATGGGAATCATTAAGGGGGGAACATCATCAATGCTTTCTCAATTGATTTCTCAACCATCCCTCTTGGAGAAAATAGAGGATGCTCAAAGAAAGGATGTGGAACTTCTGAAAAGGGTGGAAGCTGTTAAAATGGGAAATCCCCGAATTTAAAAAATTAATGAGGAAGGAGTTGTAAGATTTTGGACTTGATTATGTGTACGATATGATCAAGAGACAAAGAAGGAGCTATTGAATGATTCACATAGCTCGACTTTATCTATCAACCCAGGAAAAAAGATGTATCAAGATATCTGAGAAAACTTTTGGTGGGACAATATGAAAAGGGAGATTTATGAATATACATCAAAGTGCATGGTATGTTAGCAATTGAATGCTGAGTGGAAAAAGTATAATGGGATGTTGTAATCAATACCCATAATAGCATGGAAGTGGGAGAACATTACCATGGACATTATCACTGGACTTCCAAAGACATCCAGAGAAAAAAATTCTATATGGGTCATTGTGGATCATCTCAAAAATACATCTCACTTTATAAAAATTTGATAGGACTTCCCATTTGATAAAATTTTATGGATTTACATCAAAGAAGTGGTAAGGATGCATGGAATACCACCATCTATTGTATCCGATCATGATCCAAGATTCACCTCGACGTTCCGAAAAAGTCTCCAACATACTCTAAGCACTGAACTGATCTTCAGTAAGGCCTATCATCCTCAAACTGATGGCCAATGTGAGAAAAATATTTAGACACTAGAATACAAGTTGAAAGCATGTTCTATGTAATTAAAAGGAGGATGGTACCAATATCTTACACTAGTTGAATTCTCATATAATAACTGTTTCCACTCGAGCATCTCAATGGCACCATATGAAGCCCTTTATGGGAAAAGGTGAAGAACACTGGCGTGTTGGGGTGAAGTCAGTGAGAAAAAGCTCCGAGGAACTGAAATGATCAAACAAATGGTGGAGAAGGTGAAATCCATTCAGCAGCATATCAAGGAAGCCCAATGTATACAAAAGAGTTATGAAGATAATCATCGATGAGACCTTGAGTTCGAAGTCAGAGACATGGTATTTCTACACATATCTCCACAGAAGAAGGTCATAAGGTTCCAAAAGAAAGGGAAGTTAAGTCCCAGGTACATCGGCCTCTTCGAGATCCTTGATCGAGTCGGAGTTGTGGCCTATCGACTGGCACTTACACCTACCATATCGAATGTACAAGATGTATTTAATGTATCCCTATTAAAGAAGTACATACCATACCCCTCACATGTACTCTCTTCATAGGTGGTACAGTTGGAGGATGGTCTTTCCTATGAGGATAAGACAGTGAAGATCTTGGATTGTAGAGACATAGTTTTATGAAACAATACTACTCATTTGGACAAGGTACTATGGAGAAACCATAAGTACGAAGAGGAAACATGGTAATTAGAAGAAGAAATGAAAGAAAAGTACCTCCATTTATTTTCAGTTTAGAATGTAAAACGAAATTTTGAGGGAGAAATTTCATAAGGGGGGAAGAATGTAGTGACCCAATATTTTTCAATGGAAATTCCCTTCTTATAAATATGTTACAAAATCTTATTAAAACACAACATAATGAACTAATAAGTGATAAGTGACCTTTAAACATAAGTGGTTCACTTCTGTGTTTGGAATTTTGAAAATCTGACATATATGGTTACAATCAGTAAGTTATTTGGAGTCCGATAAGAAAAACTAATTTTTTGGTGAATAGTAACCTACCTTTATGAATAGTAACATACCCTTATGAATAGTGATATACCCTAATAAATAGTTACCTTACCTATGTTAGTATATAAATAATATTCAATTTGAATGTACGATATAACTATATTTTAGAATACAATAATAAATGTTTTAAAACTGGTGTTTGATAATAAATTATGATTTTAATTAAATATTAAAATAATAATATTTAGAAAATTATTTTTGAAAAATAGACCTCATTTTTTGATTCTACACGTCAAAAAATGGTTAGGGTGAATTTTTTAGATTTTTCTAAAATACATGAATTGTTTATTAATAGTGAAATATGGTAATTAACTGTATATATACATTTATGTTAAATAGACTATTCCTAGCATCATGGATGATGTCACCACACTTGGCTCGAATTCACAAGTCCCATATACTATTCTTGGACTTGGAATACTTACTATTCCTTGTCTTGTGAAGGAATAATAAATTAATGATTATAATATTACGAAATCCCTCCTCTCCTCCACTATAACCCCCCACCCCCACCCCCACTACACTTCACTCCTCTCAAGCCTTGTGCCTTTCCAATATTCTTCCCAAATATATTCCCAAGATCCTCCCCAATGTCCAAAAGCTCATAGACTCTTCCAAATACCAAAACCTCTCCTCCCTTCACCCAAATGGTATGATAACTCTAGTAGAATACATGTAATGTAATTCTATTATGCTAATGGGATACTTCATTATCTTCTCTTGTTTCCCCACCTTTTGTTTGAAAGAAATTAAAGCACCATTTGAGATGTGCTAATTTAGCACATTCAAGGACAGTGGTTTATCAATTTCTATTATTATCTTTAATTATGGTCATGAAACCATTTGTGTTATGCTTTAACTAGATTATTATGTAATATAACCTATTTTTTGGTTCGGTAATACTTTTGTACAAATGGTATTAAGTTATAAAGAAAAATATGTTCATTGTAACCAAACCCACCAATTAACAAAAATGGTTGTCACTATGGTTTTATATAGAAATTAAACATCACTCTATGTAACCAAATTAAATTTAAATTCATTTAATCTCTTGGATGTGCACTAATATAATATATCTTCTATTCTAGACAACCACTTTCATCTTACATGAATATCAAAACATGAATATAAGTGAACCGGTCATTAAAACCAACTAAACAAATGAACCCGAACGAGAAATTGAACCTCATAACCAATAAAAATGGTTATAAATTAACTTAGAATTATTATAATAAACCAATTAAATATATAATAGGTTATATAATTATTAATTAATAAACCTAATTTTTTTATTCAGTTATTTAATAACAAGTGGAGAACACCAGCGAAATTAAGGTAAGAAATCCTCTCCTTTCACTCTTAAATCAAGATTTTCTTCTATGCTATTCCTTTTTATGTGTAATACCTATTGATGGGGTATGATTATGCACCTCCCCAATACTTCCCTCATGTTGTATAAGTGATGATAAACCCCTTTAATTTCTCATAAATCCCTCTTAGGTAC
This sequence comes from Viscum album, assembly GCA_963277665.1. NCBI lineage: Eukaryota > Viridiplantae > Streptophyta > Magnoliopsida > Santalales > Viscaceae > Viscum > Viscum album. The sequence goes on along the minus strand of OY728142.1, from coordinate 1,144,657,199 downwards.
ACCCGACACTGTGCCGATAAACCGTAACGAATTCTACCAGAACCTCCTATGTTCTTTCGGGTTGTCTTATCTTTCATTATATCAAAATGTTTATATATTATCTATTTATTTGAATCTTATTAATGAGATTTAGTTTTAAAAAATTCATTTATCAATACCCTTTCATCACTTCCTTTCAGGGATATAAATATTTTTAAAATATTCCCTCCTCAGAACTTTCTGATAAGCAAACCTGTTTTAAGGAAACTTCCCAAATTTTTACCCAATCTCAAGTGCACTCTATCCTCTATTTTAAAACACCATTTTTTTATAAAATAATTATTTTTATTATTAAATCCTTATTGGTTCAATTCTAGTTTTGTATAAAATATTGTCCTCTTTTCTATTTTAAAATCTCTATAGTACCTTCCTTAAAACCGCACTAAAATGTTTAAATTCTAATGTTTCTCAAATACATTCCTTATATGTTTTCACTTTTGTTTTCTATCACATACCATTTTATAATCCACTTTTACCCAATTAAAGTCCATTTATATTCTAATCTCTTTCTTTCATGTACACTTACATGATACGCTCATAGGATATGATATATGTCATGATTGTGGTACCTAATTCTTTCCTTTGGTACCCTTATGTTTATGTATGGTTGATTATGAATTATTATTTATGTGGAAATAATATTAGGTGGTAAGAATATTTATGTGGAATCAATATTCATGAAAATTTTGAGATGGGTGCACCCATATTAAAACACCCCAACCCCAGTTACCCAGAGTCGGTGCTTTATTACATAACATTGGCATGATATAAGGAATCATATCCCAAAAGACTGATCAGTTTAGTATTATTGGAAACAAGATATATACATAAGTTCAACATTACAACTTGAAAGGATATAAAACACTAATTTATTCCATTATAATCATCCAAGACTCCTAGATTATCCAGCAAGTCACTCATAACTAACTTCTTCATATACTGTGAAAATGAAACATCATAAAGTGGTGAGCTCAAATGCTCAGTAATGGTAAGAAATAAAGAAGAAGATAACATAAACAGTAGGCATGGTGAATAATTGAAAACATGTGCCTTTACAAATAATAAACATGAAAAATTTATGGTATAAATATGAGCTTAGTAAATAATTCCATAATAAAACACAGTCATGGGTATTCTACTAGTCGAATAACCACATGAACCACCAATATTATTTTCATAATGAGGGAATGTATAATGCGGGACATTCGGAAAAATTTTGTCAAAGCCTCGGCCAAGATGTACAAAAATGGTTAAGGTATCAACCAAAACCATATATCAAAATTGGGAAAGGCCTCGGCCAATTCCACATATAATAGTCTCATGAGACATACCGATGCACCAAGGAGCTATAGCAGGCTCCACCCATCACATACTAAGTCCAATACATGCCTCATATGAAAAGGTTGAAAAATAACATAATCATTCTTATTAAAACTATCATATGAAATGTCAATACTTTAACCATAATCTACGAATGGTATAAAAATAACACATCCATAGTCAAATATTTCAAAAAACCTTCAATAAAATATGGAAGATTTGTATCATAATAAATCAAATTCAAACAAGTTGAAAATGTATCAAAGGATGTTGACATAGATGAAATCAACACTTTTCAAGAGAGATACCTCTTTCTATTTTGAACCCATTTTAAAGTCACATAATTATAAAAGAAAAAATTTATTTTTAAAATATTATTATAAGCTGGTATGGGAAGCTTCGACGATGTTATAATGGTGAAAAATTGTCACACCTGCCATATAAGTTAAAAAAAAGACATTCTTACATTAATTTTGTCAAAAAGGTTATAAAGTACCTTGTTTTGAAACCAACAGAAAGATTCCTTTCAAAACATATATGGTCAAATAAGGGTATAAATGACATTAACCTGAGTATATTAAATAATAAATTTTTTTTGAATTACATTTTTAAGAATGTACAAATGTGGATGATAAAGAGGTCCCAGTAGATACTTACGTATTAACAACCTCGGATAAGTAAAGAGATTGTAGAATTAACCCTTACCTTGTACTTTTCCTTGGTCGAGGGTATTATAACCTCCTATATTATAGTTAAATAATTGTTATTAAATTATACAATAACTATATACATAAATATTATATCATATATGATCCTCTAATATTTCTTTGTAAATAATATTTCAGTAGTATCATCGTTTTGGGTGTTAAATGATTCATTTTCCTTTACATGATTGGTTACGTAAGGCGTGTTTGTTAATGATAGGATGTATTTGATTCATATCCAGACTTATATTAAGTTAATAAAAAAAAATTTTAATAATAAAATGAAAATTATTCCTGAATTATTATGATGGGGAATGAATCTCATCACGTTCTTGGAGATGGTAATCTGTACGTAAGCACGAGTGATAATATCATTATATTGATGGTGAAATAGTTTGTAATTGGATGTTATATCATATATAAAGAATCATTATCATGTTATATTTATTATTTACATCATTTATAATCATTATTATACCAATCCAAATAATGAAGAGTTTGAATAACAAACTACACCATGACGTGGAGAGGGTAAGCCGTACATACGCACGTATGGTGACTTTTTCATTTATAGTATGGATAGAATAATGAATATGGTTATACCATATTTATAATAAGATAAAAATACATATAAGGTACTATATTTTTTATTTTGGTATGAAAATAATAAAGAAAAAGTAAGTGGAAGAAGAAAAGAACTTGAAACAGGGTGGTGAAATTATTACATCTTCTCCAGGTGTTTCCTATTTTAGTAGATCAAATGGGCTCCCTAGGTTTCCTTTCTGATCACTGTAGGGCCTCTAGGTCGAAGGGAGGATAGATTAGAGGATATTTGGTAATGGTTTGGGAGAGAAAAATGGCTTTGGAGGTGTGAATTTAAGGGAAGGGGAAGTACGCTTTTATAAGAGAGGTGAGGGTCACTTTAGGAAAAGCATGAAATATTATTTTATAATAAAATAATTTTCAGTCTCTAATGGCTCAAAAATAATTTATTTCGAGTATAAGGTGGGTATGGGTAGAAAAAAATTTAACAAAAAGGTTTTAGATAGTCTTATGTCACCATATTAACCTTATATTTTATATTTAACTCTTAGTTAAATAGTTTGACATTTACCATGTCTCATTGTATTTTTATTTTATATGGTTAATAAACTTACTATAACAAGCCATGTTAAACCCAAGTGGTTCATTATTCATATATATAACCTTATATAATCCCTTTTTCCAAACATAAGATTTTTATTAATATTATATCAATTAATAATATAGTATTTGTTTTAAAAACTCAATTATGTCAATTTTGGCACTATTTAGTATTTAATTTTTTTTTAAAGCCATAAAAACATTATCACTTCGAATAAAATTTATTTAATAAACCCTAACATGTAATATTAACCTATTAAATAAGTTTAATTAATCAGAAGAGTCAATTTAAATTTATTTGGATATTTATAATATCAATTATTTGAATATTTCATTAATAAGGTAATTCCTGCATCATCATTGTGTCATAAATAAATTAAATTATTTAATGTCTAAAAATTATAAATTAAATAAAATTATGTATGAAATCATTTTATATTTCTAATTAATATTTATAGTCTAATTTATATGGTGTGTAACCCTATATTAAAAATGGTTTTGTTATTAAACTTTGAATTTCACACATTTAACTCTTCTTTAAATAAAATAATAATAAATGTCCTAATCTAATCCAAGTGGACAAAAGAGGATAATATTTTATTCCTATGGTTGTTTTGGGTCTAATTAAACTTATATAATAGAATTAGGAGATGTTTTAGGGTAATTATAATATCATTTTTATCTTTAATTTCAATATTTACTTTTAACCGTGGTAAATAATAGTCAAAAATTACTATTCACCAAATGTTATTTTCATCTTATTGAACCAAATTTTACATACTGATATTAAATGAGTCTCTATGATTTTTGAAATTAAACTTGTAGAAGTGGTAAAATTATGTTTTATGCCAATTTTCAAATGCTCCTATAAGGTGGGTAAAATATAGTAAAAAATTCAATAAAATTTTATATATCTAAACATGTTATAAAATGACCTCAATGAATTACATTGACCATATATATGTATTATGTATCAATTTTTACCTAAAATAAATAAAAAAACTAATTATTTAAATAAAAAATCGGTTTAATCAATAATCATGTGTTTTAACTATTCATCAAAAATTGAATGTTTTCAGAAAAATACGAAAAATTCACCCTAAGCTAATTTTGATATTCTGAATCCATAAATGAAGTCCATTTTGAAAATTAAAATTTATAAGATTTGAAAAAGTGGGTATTATTATTTATAATGGCTAGTTTGATTAGTCGTGGTGTGTTAAAACTCCAAGTGGCGTATAACGTAAGCTATTGCATTATTCAAAGGAAAATGTATCATGGAAGCTTGGGGTGTTACATTCTCCCCTCCATAAAATAATTTCATCCTCAAAAATTCTATAATATTACTGCATAAAAAGATTTAGTTTGTTCTTCGTCATAAGTTCCTTAGGTTCCCACGTTGCATCTTCTATCTTATAGTTTCTCCATAGAACTTTCACCAGACAAGTCATCTAGTTTCTCAACACTTGTTCTCTTGTATCAAGAATCTTGAAAAGCTCTTCACAATAACACAGATCAGGTTCTAGTTCAATTTCCTCATAGGTGAGTACATGGGTTGTGTCAGGCATGTATTTTCTCAATAGTGATACGTGGAACACATCATGAACTTTGGAGATACTTGGAGGCATTTCCAAACGATAAGATATAACTCCAATTTTTTCTAGAATTTCGAAAGTTCTTATGTACATGGGACTCAATTTACCCTTCTTACCAAATCATATAACACCCTTCCATAGAGAAACCTTCAAGAAAACATGATCTCCTACTTGAAATGCAAAATCCATCCTATGATTATCAGCATAGCCATTTTGCCTACTTTGGGATGCTTTGATGTGGGTTTGGATAATATTCACCATTTCCATTGTTTCCTCAATAGGTTCTGGGCCTAAGAGTATTCTTTTACGAACATCATCCCAACAATTTGGTGTGAGACATCTCTTTCAATATAACGCTTCATATGGCACCATCTGAATACTTTAATGGAAGCTATTGTTATATTAAAAATTACAGCAGAGGTAAATACTGATCCCACATACCTAAAAAGTCAGGTGTCCAAGATCTCATCATGTCTTCAAAGGTTTTAATAGTCCATTCTGATTGTCCGTCGATTTGAGGGTGGTAGGAAGTGCCCAAATGATGTTCAGTATCTAGAGCCATCTGAAGACTTTTCCATAATCTTGATGTAAAATGGGGATCATGATCAGAAACAATCGATAGGGGTACTCCATGAAGTCTTATAAATTCATTAATATATAGTTTTTCTAGACATTCAATTGGTAAATCTTCTCTTATAGAAATAAAATGTGTTGACTTGGTAAGATAATCAACTATGACCCATATTGCATCTTTCCTTCTAGGAGTCTTTGGTAGTCCTATGACAGAGTCCATCGTAATACCATCCCATTTCCACTTAGCTATGGGAATAGGTTGTATGAATCCTTCAGGCTATTGTATTCCATCTTTCACTTGTTGACAAACCATACATCTTGACACAAAATCAGTAATCTCTCTCTTCATGTTTTCCCACTAAAAATGTTCCTTCAAATCTCTATATATCTTGGTGCTCCCAGGGTGTATAGTGAAATTGGAACTATGAGAATCATCCAAAAATTCCCTTTTGAGATTAGTTATATCAGGAAAACAAAGTCTCTTCCCAAATATCAAAATTACATCTTCATATATTAAGTTACTCAATCTCCCATAATTCACAACTTTAATCTTCTTTTGAAACTTGTCATCATCAGGCTGAAAACTTTTTATCCATTCTAGTAAAGATGTTTCGGCAACCATTTAAAAAATTATTGATGTTTCACCTTCCATGGTTATTCCCATATACATATTTATTAGATCCATTAAAATAGGATCCCTTTCAACTATCATCTTGCTCAAAACTCCATGATCATTTCCGCTCAAAGCATCTGCCACCTTATTTTCCTTCCCCGGGTGGAAGTGTATAGTGAAATCATAAACTTTGAGTAGTTCAAGCCATCGTTTTTGCTTCATGTTGAGTTCTTTCTGTGATAAAATATACTTTAAACTCTTGTGATCCGTTTATATCTCACATTTTTCACCATAGAAAGAGTGTCTCCATATTTTTAAACTAAATATTATAGCTGCTAACTCAATATCATGAGTAGGATATTTTTGTTCATGAATGTTTAGCTGTCGTGATGCATAGGTAATAACTCTATAATTCTGCATAAGGACACAGCCATGTCCTTTATTTGAAGCATACTTATAAATAAAAAACCAATCATGCCCTTATGGTAGAGTCAATATAGAAGCATTGAATAATCTTCTCTTCAGTTCTTCAAAACATTCTTCACACTCTTTTTTCCAAACAAATTTAACCCCTTTACGTGTGATCTTGGTTAATGGGTGAGCCAAATGAGAAAAATTCTGGATGAAACTTCGATAATAACCTACTAAACCAATATAACTGCATACCTCAGTTATACTCATTGGCTCTACCCATTCATGGATTTCAATGGTCTTTGAAGGATCAATAGAGATTTTATCCTTAGAGACAATATGGACAAGAAAATAAATCTCTTTAATCCAAAATTCACACTTTCAAAACGTCCCATGTAATTTATTTCTTCTATGGGATTTCAGAATAGTACGCAAGTAATTTTTATGATCTTCATAGATTTCTGAGTATTCCAAGATATCATCAATAAATACCACTACAAAGTCATCAAGATATTCCTTGAAAACTTTATTCATTATATCCATGAAGACAGTTGGTGAATTAGTCAATCCAAAAGGCATTACGGTAAAATCATAATGCTCGTACCTAGTTCGAAATGATGTCTTTGGAATATCTTCCTTCTTCACTCACAACTGATGATATCTAGATTGAAGGTCAATATTTGAAAAATATTGAGTTCCATGAAGTTAATTGAATAAATCACCAATGCGATGTAGGAGATACTTGTTCTTTATTGTTATAGCATTTATCTCCTGGTAGTCAATGCACAACCTCATAGATAAATCATTATTCTTAACAAAAAGGACAAGGGCTCCCCATGGGGAAATGGATTTACTTTTGGATAGGAAGATCCAATACTTTTTAAAAAAATCTTTGTTCTAAAACATTATTAGTTCAAATCTATGTTGATGATGTAATTTTTGTTTCAACTAATAAAAATATTTGTAAATATTTTTCAAAATTAATGAAACGATAATTTTAATTGAGTATGATGGGAGAACTAAATTTATAGTTTGGATTTCAAATTTATCAAAAAGATTATATAAATGTTTTAAATCAAAGTAAATGTATTATTGATTTATTGAAAAAATTTGGACTTGAAAATAGGAATACACATACAACTCCCATGTGTACAAATATAAAACTCTATTTGGGTGAATCTAGAAAACTAGTGGAAAACAAATTATATAGAGGTGTGATTAGTAGTTTGTTATATCTTAATGCTAGTAGACCAGACAATATGTTTTTTCTATGTCTTTGTTCTATATTTCAATAAAATTCAAAAGAGTCACATATTACTGCAATTATAAGAATTTTTAGATTTTTAAAAGGAACAGTATCGAATCTCTTATTTACCCCAAAACATATGATTTTAATCTAATTTCATAATAAGATGATGATTTTCTCAATTTTATATTGGATATAAAAAAGTACCTATGGAACCAACCACATTATAGAAAAATATTTAGTTTCATGGTTTAGTAAAAAACCACACTCTATTGTACAATCAACAATTGAGTAATAATATGTATCTACTAGTAGATATTATGCACATGTTTTGTGGATGAAAAATAACCAACTAAACTTTGGACTAAATTTTAATAGTATACATATTTTCTGTGATAATATTCATGCAATAAATATTTTAAAAATCCTATAAGTCATTCATAGACTAAGAACATTGATATAAGACATCATTCTATAAGATATCATGTTTTTAAAAAGGTTATATCATTTATAATGTATTAATACTGAATAAAAATTAGTTTATATTTTCACTAAACCACTTCCAAGTGCAAATTTTGATTTTTTTAAAGGGAGTTAGAAATATTTAACTTTTAGTAAATTTTTAATAATTTATTTCCAGTCCCTTTGTTTTTTTATAGTAAAAAAATATTTAATATTTTTAAATATTTGAATTATTTTTAATTGATTACGTTTTATTTTTTTTAAATAATTTCTTTCCAATTTTGTTTTGTATTTTCAAATTAAAGACATAATGAGAACATTCTCATTTGGTGCATGAAAACTATTCACCTTCTCCCTCTTTATTTCTTCTCTACTACACATCCCTTTGGTTTATAGAGTGTCTCTCTCACTCTCTTGATTCCCATTTATCAAAACCCCAATCCTTCAGTCCCTTAAATCCTGAAACCTTCAAAGATAGAACCCTCTAGAGTATTTAATGATTTTGATTTGGACACCTCTACTACGCTTTAGGGAAAGAACGCAATGTGCTCCACAGAAAGGTAATAAACTTTGATTATTTAGATTCTACAAATATTTCAATCAAGGAATAAATAATATTTCAATGTCTAGATTATGATTTTAGGGAAGATAACACACCTATAGTTTTTGAAATTGAAGTAATGGAATTTTTTAGAAATACTTCATTCAGTCTCAGATTCAATGAAGATACTATTATCTCTAAGATTAACAAATCCAAATTTTCTTTATCATCAATGGAAATGGTCAAGTAATTGTGTTTCCCCATGAGCAAGATTTTTAGTTTGATTTCAAGATTATAGGTAATGGAAAAAATTTATCAAAGTAAATTATGTTTTAATTTTTTGTAACGATAAATATCAAAAAGGTAATGACAATAGAGCTTACTCCTAACCATCGGGTGATGATAAAATTTATTCAATTTGGAATTTTTACAAGGACTACCATGATTTAGAATTTCTTATATACTGACCTCTATGACATGTTCTTTTGAATCACAAAAAGTTAAATTTGGTTCTGTTTATGATAGTTTATCTAAACTACAACTTCTACTAGGATTCCAATATGGGATATTATCCCTATAGAAGAATAATTTCCTTTTTGATGTGAAAAAAGAAAAATTGTCACAAAAAAATTTAGTAAAACATGTTTTCATAACAACATCTTAAAAGTTGGGAATATTAAAAATGTAGGCTCTGTTTAGATAAATTATTGCAACAATCTTTTTCCAGCTGGTGTGGAACAACAACATTGGTTGTTGACAGGTATTCAGGGGAGAAAAGGATGATTCTTTCTATTGGATATACCAAGCAGATACCTGATAAAGATGAAACATCTAGGTCAGAAGGAAATATTGTTCAGAGGAGACGGATTTCATTAGACATTCCAATAAGTGTGGAAGAAGCACCAGAAGTAGTTGTGCTTGTGGATCCAGTGGTTGAGCATGTTGAGCAAGAGGTTCCAAGTCAATAAATTCATAAGGAATTTGTTCCTAATTCTGAGGCATCTAGAGGATATCCCTTAAGATATAGATCAGTTGATAATGTAGATCTATGTTTTTCCATGATAAAATATCAAAAAAGGGAAGATACCCTTGACCTTATCACTCAATCCCCAAAATCTTAGGATTCACATACTAAAGCCTTAGCTATAAAGGTAAATGTTTTGGATGTTCAGAATTTCATTCTTAGAGAACAATTGGATGATGAGAAATATAATTTTGAAGAGTTAAAAATTAATATAGTATCGAGATTATAGTTTTAGGCTCAGAATTTCCATCTTAGGCAATTCAAATAAAATCTTATTTCTGTCAAAGGGATTCAAGAGTTTATTAGAAAAATGTATTTGGAGTTCAATTTATTAATAAATGAACTAGTCAATAAGTCATAATTTAATGATTTTTAACTGATGATAGGGAGAAAATCTCAATATATAAGGAAAATCAATAAACCATCAAACTCCTCTCAAAAAACACATCCAGACCCTATCAGAATATTTGAAGAAATTACTTCTGTGATGGTTGATTTAAATGAAAGGTTGAACACTCTTTAGTGTGATAGTTCCCCATTAAGCGTTATATTAGATAATAAAAGGTATCTGGTTAGTCAACTAACATCAAATGAATCCTGGTTTGGATTATTTCTTAATCAAGTTAATGATATATTTATTTCATTCATTTAGTTAGAGGTAGTTGTGAATGAAATTATAATGGTTAATCTGGTAATGAATCTAAATATTGGACAAGATTTGAATAAACTTCTTCAAAAGTGGTCAGAGGTATTAACCAACCATTTCTAGATATTTATTTTGATACTCATAGAGATTAATGGTGTTTTCAATTCCATTCCTCGTCCTACTGCACCTTCTTCCTCAAGAGATTCTGTTCAAATCCCCACATTTTGATGATAAACTTTCACTGGATGTTGATTGTACTTTATTTTCACAACCATTGAATTCAATTTAAAATCAATTTCATTTATTCTTATTTAAGTTTATTCTCATTTATTTATGTTCAATTCTAAACTACCAATCCTAAATTTAATTCTCTTATCAGTTTTGCAACTATCCATTTATAGTTTAGAGAAACATTAACTATGGTTTAAATCAGTTATTCCATCAAAGAAAATTGTGGATATAACATTAAGAAAGGAGAGAAGAATATATATGAAGACTATGGGGGATATTGGAGAGAATATTTTTGAACCACAACATTTCATTAGATGAAACATTTAATTTCTGACTATATATTTTCTTTATCAAAATAATACTGTGAAATCGAAATATCAAAAAAATTCTATATCTATTTTTGTATGTTTACAAATCTTATATTTTTCTTAAATTTTATTAGGATTATGTTAAGGGTTTTGTTATTATAAAAAATGTGGAGATTTTTGGGCATGTATTGTCTCAACAATACTCTATAAAATATGATGATTTTGATTCTCACAAACAACCTTTTTTCTAATGATATTTTCTTGAGTGAGTTTTTATGAATTTATATCCAGGTTAAAGTTATTTAACATTATGGTAATTACTCTGAAAACACTATTTTAAACCCTACATTTGGTAAATGAATGTATGGTATCAGACCTACATTACACATTAAAAGTGAAACACTTGCTTATGGTATCAACACAATGTTACACTAATCAGTAGGCATTTGGATCATCATCCTTACGTTTAGAGAGTTACTAGAAATATAGATCAGAAACCCTATATTAGAGACTGTAAATAATTTTTATCAACCCCATATTTTATAACTTGAATGTATGGTTAATAAATGCTACATTCTAGATTTTATTCTAAAAAGGTGAACATATGGATTATCATCTCTACACTACTTTTTTCCCTGAATTACGTGAATATGAAATCATTTTTAAGGATACATACATTGTAATAAACCCTACTCTATGTGAATTAACCATACGCTACTCTAAAGAACCCTATTCTATACAGCTCGACCCAACATTGTGTTTTCAACAATGAAGTTTTTAGCTGAGTTTTCAATTTGATATTGTAGCAACGGTCAAGTAATAATTTAAGACATATTCAAGGATCATTAAAAATTTTTCAAAGAACAATATTAATCTGATAAAATCACTCTTGTTCTTAATAGAGGTTATGACTCCCCCGGTCAATTGGATTTTGAATTTCCATGATCAGTCATACTATTATTTTGGATATGGAATACTTAAGCAAGATATCTATTGTATATATTCTTTCAGATTATCTCAATAAAAATATGTGTGATAAGAGATTCATAAATGAGACTGTATCATTGAAAATATCTTTTACAGTGATACTTCAGTGAATGATTAATTCTAAAATAAGATACACTTTATAGATATACATTTCCAATCATTTACTATTGTATGATTACTACTGTTGTTAGTTTCCACCTTATTGATGATTTTTTCAACTAGGATCGCTTTAGTTTATTTTATTCATAAATATATTATTTTTTGAAGAACAAGATCCATCAATTATCAATTTCTTGCTATCAAAACTGTGAAGAAGAACCTAAATCAAAAAATCAAACTCTTCTAATTTATTGGAGTTTCAGCTACTCGTACTAAGTTGTGGGGGAGTATCAGCTTCTTAATCTGAGCTATGGATAACTAGTTCTCTGTTGTAGAACCAGAAGGCTTTTTTAATAGTCTTATTGTAAAGGTTTAAACTGTCGGCACTCGGTTGTAGATTTATGGTATTGTGATAAGAGGATCATTCTAGTGAAACATACCATGCTCCTAGAGAAAGTGATTGGTAGAGTGGACTAGGGGATATTTGTGGCTCAAACCACTATAAGAAAGTTGTGTTCTTTGTTTTTGTTTATAAACTAAATATTCTATTTACAAAAGTAAACAATTCATATATGTATATATCATAGTGGGTGTCAAAATCTAGAACTATAGAGGATTTCTGAAAATACATAATTCACCCCCTCTTGTGTTACTTTGTATATCCCGACCTAACAAATTTTGCCTCTTTTGGAGTAATGTAGACAAGGAATGGCTATTATAGTTGAAATTCATGATAAAAAATCTATAAAATATTTTATATCCAAGGAATATCTCACATATCTCACTTTATTAAAGTACTAATGTGAGAAGATAGAATCCACCTTAGACATATTAACTTGGATTCCCACCATAGACACCACAAGTCCAAGAAATGTACATATATCAACCATAAAATTACACTTTTCAAACCTAAGAACATCATTTTCCTCAATATAGGTTCTACGGACAACACTTAAAATATTTAAATAGATTTCAAATAATGATATATATATATAGTGACATAATCCATAAAAACCTCCATACAATTGTAAAAAAACAACCAAAATTATCATCATGCACCATTAAAAGGTTATTAGAGCCTTAAACAATCCATATCGAATTCTCCAATATGAAAGGGTAATAAAAGGATATGCAAGGGTGGTATTTTCTTGACCCTAAAATGTTATATGGATATGTTTGTACCATAAAAAATCCATTTAAATGGAATTATTATGACTTTATAGTAACTATTTCTATTATTTTATCAATGAATAGAATATGGAACTACTTTTATCTAGTTATTGGAATTATTTTACAAAAATATATATAAACCCACCATTTATTTGTAATTTTAACTGGGAAAAGAACTCTGAATTCATTCATTGACACTATAAAACCTCTACTTTATCCACTATTTATACTAGATTAACCCATTGGATATTAGAAATTGGAAAAATTATACCAATATTTAAAAACATTGTCACTTCTATTTTAAAAACCACTAGAAAAGTTTTATTTAACCTGCTACAAAACTTTTTAGCATGATGTAACCATGACCTAATTACTCACACAACAATAGTACATGATATTATATAACCTCACAAACACCTCATAGTTACCAAATTTTGTAATAAATCGATGGAGTCCAACATAAAATAGGTGGGTGGTAGTTTTACCCATAATGAAAGAAAAAATAATAGCCATTAGGTTTTACAATAATAATATATAACCATGATCTTTTAAGGATATTGAAACTGAGACAATGATATCCTTTATATGTGCACCATAATTTAAAACATTATTATAAGTAAGAAGAACCCCAACTAAATAAAACGATGCATACATGCCAAATTATATGAAAACACACATGAGTTAAACAAGGTATGTGAAATGAAAAAATAGAAAATGTTAAAAAATAGCTATAATAACCCTCCTCTTTATTACACACACAAACGAGATTCATTAAATAAACTTGTACTTAAGACAAATATAACGATAGAGAGGTCTAGTGTCTTGGGAAATTAGGAACATTACATAACAACATAAAACAAGAAATAGAACATTTTATTTCAAACTTATTTGACATGACCAACTCATTTCTTCATACTTAACACTGTATGAGATAACTGGAGGACATACATAAGAAAGGGGTAAGCTATAAAGATCAGTAAGGGAGTAAACAAGGAATAATATGATGAAAAAATATATGTTAGGAAATTGGAATATCAATGGAACATAAGATAAACATGAACATAAAGGAATGATATATCATGATTATCATAACATGGAAATGTGGCAACAACATACAATGTGATATTAGCCCGAGACAAGGCTCGTTGCACATGGATTAACATGAGTAAACCTTCACTGCACATTAATTTACTTGATTAAACCCTAATTTCACATGAATTATCATGATTATACCCTCATTGGACATGGATTATCATGATAATAAACATTACCCAATGTATTGGAGTGTTATCAGGGTGGACCCTTCATAAACATATCATTTCATGCTTAAGTGTGCCACATGGATCATATAACATGGAATCATTCATCATCATAATTTGTTACATGATTAATTAATATGGAATAAATTTATTTAATTAAAATTAAATAAGTATATGTTCATAAAGGTTAATACCTTTGATAGAGAAATGGGTATGGTATTCATTACACGATGATTTTTTCTAGGAAAATTGTGGTGCAATTTCGGCAGCATAATGTCCTCATATAGAAATTCATAAGTTGGGTTGATGAGGGATAAAGAGTTATATCATAATTTATAAATGAAATATATTTTAAGGGGATAATGTAACATAATATCCTAACATTTTAAATGGAATTTAGTTGCATAACATAAGAGAAATGCTAGAATTGAAATAAGAATAGAGAAATCCCTTATGGAATTTTGGCATGGTAACAAGTGTACACGAAAGTAATTAATTAGAGAAAAAGTGTTATATCATCATTAAAAAATAAGTAGGTAAGTATGGGGGAGGTTATAAATCATAACCTAATATTTTTAATTTAAATTAAAAGGTATTACAACATAAAGAAACTTGGATAAAAATGAGAGAGGAAGGAAAGTAAGGATCCCTTACTTCTGTGTCTGACTTCAAAAGCATGAAGTGGGGATTATTGAGATATTGGGGAACATTGGGAGGATTATAGAGAGGGGAGGGAAGTGTAAGATCGTGATACAATTATTTTTAGTGAAGATAAATAGGATCATGTGTTGGATTATATAGGAAATGAGAGGGGAATTCGTTAATATTTCATAAACTTAGGTTCTAGAATCTATATAAATAAATATTCAAAACCACAAACCTTTCCACGGTTTTTGCCCATATTTTTTTTCCAAATTGGATTGGAAAACATTATTTTATAAGGCCAATGTCCAAACATATTAAAATATTATCCTTGATTATGTGGAGGTGAGTGACATTATTAATGAAATGAATTTTAAATCAAAACGTATATTATACATTTTGGACGATTCACTAAGGAATTATAAAACAAGTAAAAAAATATAAAATCACATTATTTTAATGTTAAAACATATATTCAAAATATAATTCTAATTACAATATTTATTACATCATTTTTGGGGTCATTATGATGTCATAAAACACATATTTTATTTATATAGTATTAAATTTTTACCCAAAATTTTACTATCTCAAAAAATTATTAAAAATTAACCATTGGAAAATTTTGACATCTTGATTCCAAAAATAATATTAAATTTTTCTAAAATTTTTTCTAAATATTTGAATTTTCACTTTTAAAATGAATACCAACATTTATTGAAAATTCATATGTTTTGACAAAAAATAGTTTTCAACCCTTAATAAAAATAACATTTCACTTCAGAAAAGTTATAGACTAATTTCTTATTCATAAAAATATTTTTATAAAAATAATTTATTAAAATAATTATTATTTCCATAATTCATTAATTATTTAAAATAAATCCTTTAAAAATACATTTTCTGCTTTATCGTATAAAAAATATAACCCTTATCAAACTGATTAACTAATCATTTATAGATAAATAACTGATATAGTCATAATTTATAATAATTTTTTTTAAGAAATTATTAATGAAACCCACAGTTTAATATAATGTAAATATTTCTCAAAAGTGCCATTTTTACCCAAAAGGACAATTTATCTAATTCGTCACTTTTCAAGAAATACAGTTTTTATAATAGAATTGATGGAATAGAAATTTAATTAATAAAAAGGTATTACAAAATAAGTAACTAATAACTTATTATGTAACCCATTATAACACCTGCATAAGACCTAAGGGTATGGTGTGTGATGGTGAAAAACTCTTGGGGTAACTCAAATAACATCACTCGGGTGGTAATATCTATTAACTTAAACTTCTTCCATAGGTGATTCTGTTCATGATTAACGTGTTGAAGCTCATCTTGGGCTTAGTCAAGAGAAAATTCCAGTGATTCCACCTCATTTCTAAGCTCCAACAAATGAGCTTCATGTGGCCTGACACTGTTGGATGAGCTCATCCTCTCTTTTTTTCTGTGTCGAAATTATTCTTTTTAAAAACCATAAATTTATATCAATCATGTGATCATTGTTCAATGACTTCATTATCAAGAGTAATGATACATAAAGGTCATTTAAAACTAATAATAATTAATAAAAAGAGCTTGTGTTTTCAATAATACATTAAAAAAAAGGTAATTTTGTTAATAAATGATCATGTCTTTACAATATTCCCCTCTTAAGAAATTTCTCCCTTGAAATTTATTTTTTCCACAGTAAAATAGATTATGGTAACTCTACCTCATCACTTCCTCGATTTCCCATGTTTCTTCTTCAAACTTGTGGTTTCTCCACAACACTTTGATGAGGGGCATTGTCTTATTTCTTAGATCTTTTTCCCAATAATTTAAGATCTTCACCGGCTTATCTTCATAGGAGAGGCCATTCTACAATGGTACCATATTTGGATTGAGTACATTGGATTGGTTAGGTATGTACTTTCTCAAGAGTGATACATGGAATAAATGATGTACTTGAGAATGGTTTTGTGGGAGTGCTAGTTGATAGGCCACTACCCTAATGCGATCAAGGATATAAAAAGCGTCGATGTACCTTGGAATAAGCCTTCCCTTCTTCTCAAATCTCACAACTCTCTTCCATGGTGATATGCGGTGGAATAACATGTCTCCAACATCAACCTCTAGGTCTCATGGACAATTGTCATCATAGCTCATTTTTTGACTCTAAGAAGATTTAATGTGATACAGTATGGTCTTAACCTTCTGCACCATTTCTTTGACCATTTATGGACCAATAAATTTTCTCTCCCACATATCATCCCAACATGTTGGTGTTATGAACCTCTTCCTATAAAGGGATTCATAAGGAGCCATTTTGATTCTTGGGTGGAAAATATTGTTGTAAGAGAACTCCACCTGAGGAAGATATTGATCTAATCCTCCTTTGAAGTCCATTGAGCATGCTCTCAACATGTCCTCATGTGTTTGGATAGTCTGCTTAGATTGGTAATTAGTTTGAGGATGATAATCCGTACTGATGTTCATCTTAGTATTCAGAGCATGTTGGAGACTCTTCCAAAACAAAGAGGTGAATCTTGGATCTTGATTAGATACAATCAATAGTGGTACTCCATATAGCCTTACCACTTCTCAAATTTATATTTGTTCTAGTTTATCTAATGTGAAGTCCTCCCAAATTGCAATGAAGTGTACAATCTTTTTAAGATGATCCACAACAACCCAAATAGAATTATTTTCTTTGGATGTATTTGGTAGTCCGTTGTCAAAGTACATAGTGATGTTTTCCCATTTCCATGTTGGTATGGGTAATGGTTGAATCATCCCCTTGGACTTCTGCCTCTCATCTTTCACTTGCAGACATACTAGGAACTTTGATGTATACTTAACAATCTTCTTATTTGTGTTATCCCGCTAATAATTCTCTTGAAGATATTGATAATGATTTGTATTTCATAGGTGAATGAAGAAACTTGATCTATGTGCATCATCCAAAAGTTTATTCATTAACTCTGACTTTGATGGAATGCATAGTATTGACCCAAATCTCATAATTCCTTCTTCGTTAACATTGAACTCCATGGATTTTCATTTTCTGATACTTTACACTTTCTTCTAAATTCCCACATCATCCTTTTGAGCATCTTTTAACCTTTACAAAAGATATAGTTGAGAAATCAATTATTAAAGGATTGATAATGTTCTGTTATTTATGATTCACATATTCATCTTCATCAAATCTAAGAAGATTGGATCCTTTTCAATTCTCATTAATGATAGAATCACTGGGAAATTTCTACATAGAGCATTTTCCACCTTGTTCTTTTTCCTAGGGTGTTAATGGATTGATCAGTCATAATACATTAGGATATTTAACCATCTTCATTGGCGCATATTCAGATCTTTCTATGTGAATATATGTTTGAGACTTTTATGATTTGAATATATTTCACACTTCTCCCCAAAGATATAATTCCTCCATATTTTTAATACAAAGATCACAGCTTACAACTACATATTATGTGTGGGATAGTATTCCTCAATAATTTTCAACATCCTTGAGGGATAGGGAGTGAATTTTCCATTTTTCCTAAAATTAAATTAAATGTAGAATTTTAATATTTTCAATAAGAACATTCCCACAAAATTAAACATGTGATTCAACACTTATAGACGTTTTTATTAATGTTTAAATATCATTGCTAGTGGTGGATCAATGTTCTTAGAAAACAAAAAAAATATATTCTAATAGGACATGAATTGAAATACACTATTACATACACTACTTTGAATTAGTGGTTATATGTAATTTTTTCATCATTATCCATCTTATAATAGTACATTTCATGCTCCCTTGATCATGGTGATTTTTGATTCTCATCATGCTTTTCCTCACTTGTAATTGACCATTATTTTGGATAATGCTTGACTTATCCACATTTATAACATAGAACTATGTATGATTCCTTAGATGGAATTTTGGTTCCATTTATAAAATTATCCATTGTGGATTGGAAATTGTCCACGTTGTGCCCTTCCTTTCCACACATAAAACATATCCTAGTCCCATTTTGACATTTTTCTTGGTGCTAATTTCCACACTTGTTGCACGAAGGAAATTGGGACTTCTTTCCCATATCCCCATTATCAGATGGACTTTCATGAGATGTCATCTTACTCTTCAATGATTTATTTAGTCATTGAAAAATGTAATAATTGTTAATAGTAATTTTTTATAGATGGTTTGTCAAAATCATGATATGTCCCACATGAGCTCCCATTTTATTGGTAATCTCATTCGGACATTTATAACATTTCCATTCTCATCGGTTATTAGACATATTCCTTATATTAATGGACATTGGGTATAATAACGGAAAAAATAGGGATGAGTATCTTAAATAGTTTAACACATAAAGGGGATTCCAATGACATTAAAGGGATAACTTATAAATTACATTTATCTCATTAACTTATAAATTTCTCAACTTCAATCAAAGTTATCCATAATCTATTTCCTAACATATATTCTTATGGGAATAATTTTTATTCCCTTAATAATGGTTCGTACTAAGCTTATTAATTTTAGAAATCATATCTCTTGGGAGTGTCGAACTAAAAATGCAGCAAGGCTCATTATCGCGCACCGATTCCCATTTGAGTATATCTCAAAGTGTTGGTTTCATGTTTTTCCCATAGATACATCTGTGCTAGAGACACCTCTACTTGTTAGTATCCAGACAAGGATGTATGTTCTTGATAAACCACTTACTCTATACTAACTAAAATTTTAAGTATTATTTTCTTTTACTCTGTCGTATCCCTCAGGAATTCACTATATTTCTATAACCATAATCCCAAAAATAACAAAACATGTCCTGTGATACCAACTATAAAAACCATGCTCTTTATTACACACTTAAACATGATTTATTACATAAACTTGTACTAAAGAAAAATATGAGGATCGAGAGGTCTGGTGTTTTGTGAAATTAGGAACAATACATAGCAACTGAAAATATGAAATATAACATATTTATTCCGAACTTATTTGACGTGACCAACTCATTCTTTTGTACTTAACATTTCATGGGATAACAAGAGGACATATATAAGAAAGGGGTAAGCTATCAAGATTAGGAAGGGAGTAAACAAGGCATAAAATGAATAATAAAATACATGATAGTAAATAGTAATATCAATGGATCATTAGATAAACATGATAACATAGGAATGATATATCATGATTATCAAAATGTGGAAATATGAAAATAAAATACAACATGATATTAGCATGATCCAAGGCTCATTGCACATAGATTAGAATGAGTAAACTCTCATTGAACATGAATTAGAATGAGTAAACCCTAATTTCACAGGAATCACCATGATTTAACCCTTATTGAACATGGCCAATCATGATACTAAACATTACCCAATTCATTGGAGTGCTATCAGGGCACACCCTTCAAAAACATTTCATTTCATGCATAATTGTGCCACAAGGATCACATAACATGGAATCATTAAACATCATAAGTTATTCCAGGATTATGGAATGTGGAATACTTAAATGTAATTATAATTCAATAATTAAATGTTCATAAAGGTTAATACCCTTGATAGTGGAATGGGTATGGTATTCACTATACAATGATTTTAGCTTGGAACATCGCAGTGCAATTTCGGCAACATAACGTCATCATAAGAAAATTCATAAGTCGGGTTGATGAGAGATAAAGGGGTGTCTAATCATTTATACATGAAATATATTGTTTTGGGATCATGAAAAATAATATCTTAACATATGAAATGGAATTTATATGCATAATATAGTAGAAATAATTTAAT
This sequence comes from Viscum album, assembly GCA_963277665.1. Taxonomy (NCBI): domain Eukaryota; kingdom Viridiplantae; phylum Streptophyta; class Magnoliopsida; order Santalales; family Viscaceae; genus Viscum; species Viscum album. The sequence continues at coordinate 1,144,636,372 of OY728142.1, read as the reverse complement.
GGATATAAGAAGAGATAAATCCCTTACAGAATTTTGGCATGGTAACGGGTGTACAAAAAAGGAATTAATGAGAGATAAAGTGAGATATCATCATTAAAACATAAGTAGGGTAGTTTTACAGAGGTTAAAAATCATACCCCAACATTTTTAATTGAATTTATAAGGGTATTACAACATAAAGAAACTTGGATAAAAATGAGAATTGAAAAAACGTAAGGGTCCCTTACTTTAGTGTGTGACTTAAAAAGCATGAAGATGGGATTAATGAGAGATTGGGGTGCCTTGAGATGATTCTAGATAGGGGAGGGAATATTAGGGACGTGATCCAAGTATTTATTGTGAATATATGTGGGATCATGGGTGGGTTTATATAGGGAATGAGAGGGAAATTATTTAATAGTTCACAAACATAGGTTTTAGAATCAATATAATTAAAAATTCAAGACCACAAATCATCCCATGATTTTGGCCAATGGTTTTTTCCAATGTGGAGTATAAAAACAAATTTTATAATTCCAATGTACAAACATATTAAAATATTATCCTTGCTTATGTGGAGGTGAGTTACGTTATTAAAGAAATGAATTTAAAATCATAATGTATATTATACATTTTTCATGATTCACTAATGCTTTATAAAATAGGTAAAAAAATATGAAATCACATTATTTTAATGTTAAAACATATATTGGTCTGAGAATACCCATTATTTTATTTATTACATCATTTTTTGGGTCATTATGATGTCTTAAAACACATATTTTATTTATATGGTATTAAATTTTTACCCAAACATTCGACCATCTTAGAAAATTATTAAAAATTAACCATTGGATAATTTATATATCTTGATTCAAAGATAAATTTTTATCTTATGTAAATAATTTTCTAAATATGTGAATTATCACTTTCAAATTCTAAACTGGCATTTATTGAAAATTCATGGGTTTTGAAAAAAGTAGTTTTTAAACCATACTAAAAATTTCATTTCACTTAATAAAAGTTATATAATAATTTATTATTCATAAAATTAATTTGATGATAATATTTTTTAAAAATATTAATTATTTTAGAAATTCATTAATTCCTTAAAATACATTGTTTAAAAATAAATTTTATATATTATCATTTAAAAAATTTAACTCTTATCAAACTAATTACCAAATTATTTACAAATATGGAACTGATATAATAATCATTTATATTATTTTTTTAAATATTATTAATTAAAACCATAGTTTAATATAATATATATATTTTTCAAAAGTACTATTTTTACCTGAGAAGATAATTTATCAAATTTTTCACTTTTTAAGAAAGACTATTTTTATAAGGGAATCGTTGGAATAATAATTTTATTTATAAAAAGGGATTGCAAAAAAATTAACTAGTACCTTATTACAAAACCCCTTATAACACCCGGTTAATACCTAAGGGTAAGGTGTGTGATGGTGAAAGACTCTTGGGGAAGTTTAGACAACATTGCAAGGGGGGTAATCTCTATTAACCTGAACTTCTCATATTGGAGATTTCGTTCATGCTTAACGTGTTGAAGCTCAGCTTGGTCTTGGTCAAGAGAAAATTCTATTTACACTACCTCCTTTCCGAGCTCCGAAAAATGAGATTCGTATGGCCCGTGTCTACTGTATGAGGCCATCCTCTCATTTTTCTATGTCGAAAGGATTCTTTTTAAAAACTGTAAATTTATACCAGTCATGTGATCACTGTTAAAAGGCCATAAAGTCAACGGTAATGATATTTAATGGTCATTTGAACCTAATAATAATGAAAAAATAGTGTGTAATGGCCCAGTCCAGCCCACGATCATGATATTTTCCGATTTGGGCCTAGCCCACACAGTTTTGTTTTCCTTGGGCTCTTGGTTGGCTATTAAGCATGTGGTCTCTGGTTCGAGTTATGAGGGAGGTGAATTAAAATTCCCATCAGGCAAGGAATAGTTCATGCCATGTGTTATCTGGGCTGGTCTAAGGTGGGGCCTGTTATCTACTCGTGGGGTGGGGGTCTGCTATCTACCGTAGGGCTGGGCTCGGGCGTGGCTGAGTTTGGTTGGGATTTAGGCAAGCCGGGTTCGTTACATAAAAAGGCGCCTTTTTATATAAGAAACCTGGTAGGCCTAAAGCCCAACCAAACTCAGCCATGCCCATGACCATCCCTCTGGAAGATAGCAGACCCCCACCCCACGAGCAAATAATAGGCCCGCACCTCATGCTGGCCCAGATAACACATGGAAAGAACTGTCCGCTGCCTGACGAGGATTTAATTCCCCTCTCTCGCAACTCAAACTGTTAACCACAGGTTGAGCAGCCAACCGGAAGGGTTAATGAGTAACACTAAGCCAATGTCCCAGTGGTACTCGTTAACGCTCCTAATTGGATGATAATCCTGTGGTCGCTGGTTCGAGTTGTGAGGGAGGAGAATTAAATCCATGTCAGGCATGGGACAGTTCCTGCGACGTGTTATCTGGGACATCATGAGGTGGGGGCCTGTTATCTACCCGTGGGGTGGGGGTATGCTATCTTCCAGAGGGCTAGTCTCAGGTGTGGACAAGTTTGGTTGGGCTTTAGGCCCACCGAGTTTGTTATATAGTGAATTTGTTTTCCATAAGACCTTAAAAGAAAGGTAATTTTATTCACAAATGACCAGGTCATCACAATGGAAGTCCAAACATGACCCATTGACCCATGGTAGAATTTCCCATGGATAGATCTCTATAGAACCGTCTAAGGATAGGCCCTACACATTTAATTATTATATCTAATAAAAAATCCAAGATAATTTACCCTTGATATGAACACTAGTGAAAATCTATATCAATAGATCCATTAATACTATATAGATAACAAGGTACATGAAAGGTAACACATGAGTTGCATTTCCCCCAAGGTGTCCATTTGGGGTGTGATCACATACAAACTTAGTGGGGAACCATCAACATGAGTCAACTTAGTTGTAAATAACTATATGTATGTATTAATATGTTTGTTAATTTAAATATATATATGAAAAAACAATTTTAAACATTAATAAAAAAATTACATTAGTATAATAAAGGATTATAATTCCATAAATCAGTATTAACTATAACTGATATCTCCTTATACAAGGTGGGTATATACCTGTCACACCCACATTGGGATAGAACTAGAATATGATATGAAAACTTGAGGCCATCCCTTGTAGAAGGAAATAGTAGTACCTATAAATTTGTTAGGCGTAAACAAATATTCTCCAACACATATGAGTATATGTGTTTAAGGAGGTCTGGTTCATTGTGACCCTTCTCAAATAATGAATTATGCTTTTCCAGTTAGGGTAATTTTTAGTCCATCCCATTGAATAGGGGATTGGGTTTAATGATTCAATTTTTTGTGATCCCATCCCGCATCATGGGTATCGAAATCTTGCATTATATCTATTAGAAACTTGTACATAAATAATTGACATAACAACTAACTGTTTATAAAAAGTATACATATATAAATATATATATATATATATACCTACATGATTATCATCTATCAAATATACTTTCATTGTCATTGAATAATTTTTATCAAAGAAACACTATTATCAGTACATTATAAGGATAAACATTCCTATATACACAATAATAAACATCATGTCAACATTGTATAATTCCCAGTTCCATGTCATGAAGACATTTGTGAAGCACAATTAAAGAATATAACACTCTAAATACCTAACAAGTTCCAAATATTTCAACAAAAACATGGTATAAGAAATAAAATCATATTCCACTTGGGTATTTTAGTAAAACAATATATCATACACAATCTTTAGCATAGAGGACTTCCCATGGAATATTAACACATTTCCAAATAGGGAAATGTTCATGGTATATATTTCCAGAAGTGTCCACTAATATTGAACTAGGTGTAATTCATTCTCACCCTTTTTCATTATCTATGTTTACTTTGAGTGTCCCACAAACAAGGTCAGATAAGGCACACATGTTTTAAAAAAAATTATATCAAAATCATGATTATTTTAAAAGAGTATTTCGCATCATCTAAAACACGTTATAAGGTATAACGATGATTAAACTTTTTTATTATTGTTTGAAAGGATTTATCGATTAAATTAGACTATATAGGAAAGGCTAACTTATGTTGGGTGAAAACCCAATAATTATAAAATATAAAATCTTTGATTTTATAAAAATGGTATTATTTATAAAAGAAAACTGAGAGCATCAAACATGGGTAAATTCAAAATAGAAATGAACACTAGTTAAAAATATTTTATTTTTCAAAAGAATATTCTTTTTATTTAAATAAAAACAAAATTTAGGAGAATAGTTTTCAAGAAAATAATTATTACATACTCTAATCATGAAATCCAATTCATCATATCTCTACTAAACCATTTTTAATCATGGTTCGGTTTATATCATGACCTATAAATCATTTAAGATAATGTCAAAGGAATTTAACACCATATAGAAATATATAAAGGGAACATAAAGGTATAAATATGTAAGATATGATTGAGAAAATTACGCTCTAATTTCAAGATCATATCATATTCATAATTGGGAATGAGAGGGAATATCACGGTCAACAACATTTATGTGAAATGAAACACAAATAACCTTATAACTTCTATAGGAATGAACTCTTTTTGAAGGAATAAAAACAAACAATAATACAATTGGAAGAGACCCCAATTTCATTAAATTTTATAAATAAGGTGGTGAATTAGGCATGAAATATTTATAATAAGTCAAATATTTTAATTCATACAATCAAGTAATCACCACACAATTAAAATTTTATCCAAGCCTATTTCTTAATAAAAATATAAACTAAAATTATTAAAGAATATATTTACAGGAATTTAATTACATGTTATAAAAAACCCATAATAGGATCTCTATAATGGTTTTATAAAATACCTTCATGTAAATCATTAATTTATAGTTTATAATAAAAAATGTGTGAGTATATTACTGTTTTTAAGATCATAGTGGAAGACATGTCCTAGGTATAACCTAGAAAATCACATGGGAAGTTGATGATTTCCTACCTTAATATATGGTAATATTTAGAAACCCAAAATCCTCAAGTAATTATTTAATTATTATAAAAAATCCTTAAAATTAGTAAATAATATTTCTCTATCTATTTAGAACCATTTTTCCATGAATCGAAAAATAACCATATTTAAAACTCCCGAATAACTTGGCTAAAACCTAGGTATAATATCATTAAAAAATTTAAAAATTATATTTAATGGAATAAATAATAATAATCTATTTTAGATTCCTTAATACAGGATCTAAAATTAATAAACAATAATAAAATCATTTTACAATGGAAATTTAAAAAAATAATGTGAAAGGGATGGGAAATAATCAATTATGGTTTTCTCCTACATAAAAAAATATTAATTAGATGGATATAAACTGATTTCAAAATGAATTTGGGGAAATCAAAATATTTAGAATATTTCTACAGTGATATAACAATAATAAATGAAATAAGAAGTTAGTTGGAATGAGAAGGAAGGCTCGTCTAGACTTAACCTTAGATGAATCCACACAAAACATTCTTATTATTGATGTGAGATGATAGGTAACTATGGAGAATAAATAATGAACCATTAAGGTATGTTTGAAAATGATAAATATGGGGAAAGATTAAGGGGGTCATTGTTTAAATGGTTTAGAATATATAATTACCAAAATTCCATCAATAAAATTTCTATTAGAAACTACCCAAGTGGCCACTATAGTTTTAGTGTCCATCATTAAGACTTCTGGTGGTACTTTAGTGGCTACATATGAGTTAGTTACCCACAACACTTCTAGTGGACCTCAACTAGAGTCATGGTGGCCCCCATTCCACCATCCCCGTTTTACCTCTCCTCTTAAACACATATGAATCTCAACTCAGGTTTTCAAAACTTCTACGAACTATCAAAATATAAACAAAATCATAAATCTCATATATAAAAAAAATTAATTAACTAATATTAATCATAAAAATGACCTACGATTGAAAATATAAAATTAAAATTTCCTCATAATCTCATAATAATATTTTCCTCATAAATATAATAAATAATGTTAGGTTTATTACAAACTCCACACCGTAGTTCTCTTTATTCCTAAAAAAGAGATAATCCCTTATTCATCTCTTAGATCTTATAAATAATAAAATTCACTAAGGGAATACACACTCAATCCCCAATGTACCAACTATAATATCATATGGCACAAATAATAATGATTCTCAAAAAAAATTCCATTACTTTCACCTGAAAGTTTCCCATGTTTCCAAATAATCAATTCTCTAAACTCATCCAAATATATAACCTCAAGGGATTAGTAAAACCCTTAAACTACCAATAAGGTGAACATATAGATAAATATTTCTATTTTCTAAACATAAAAATTATTTATTTTAATAATAAAAAAATATCTTTATGTTATTTATGATCAATTATATGTTTTATGGAAGTTAAATAACATTTTAGGGATTTTATAAATTATAATAATTCTAGGAGCAAACATAATTCCAATCAAGACAAAAAATATACTGTAGATCTAGAATATCAACCATGAGTTAGAAAAAGATAAATCTCAAAGTGATCAAGATACTATAAGAAGTAACTGATCAACTACATGAAGCTACATAGAACTCTACTAAATTATTGAAAAGGATTGAAGTGACCACATAGAAAAAAAATTCACTACAATTCTATTTGAATGATTATGACAGATTTACCCCCAACTCCAAAACTGATCACATGTTTATCCAAGATACCACATGACTAATCAAATCAACCAAATGGAATATCCTTTAATTTTAAATAAGAATAACTATTTGAGTTATCCCAAGATACTTACAATCTACTATATTCTAAAATCAAGTGATCATGTGAAATATATTTGATTTTATCTAAGTACAAAAGTGATTGTATGAACTTGGAGTGACCACATGATACGTTTTATTGACTACATATTCAATTTATCAACCACATAACCTCTAATGGTTTTGATATTATAATCACATCAAGTGTTGGAGATACTCTGGATGGTTCGATGTTTCATAATTAAAGAAACCATTGCTAAAGTGGGATTATGTTATAATATAATATCTATTGAAACCAATTTTCTATATATAATTAAATTCTAGTTTTGAAGAATTTAATGATTCTAGATTTAGTACCAAGTATGAGGATTCATAATGATTCTTTGCTTATAAATATTTTTTAGGGAAAGAGTATTTTTAATAAAATAATGATGACATGGAAAAGAAGAAAATTTTTACAAGTGAAAAATTAAAAAAAACTTTTTTTATCTGTAATACAGTTGTCTGTTTTCATGTACGCTTCATTATAAGATACAATAAAACCATTCTTGCCTTTAAATCTCATCTCATAACTGAAGAATGAAACTAAGAAGAGAAGATGATTTTTTAGAAAAACTAAGAATTGGAAATTTTCTTCATCATTCTCTCACACATCCCTCTCTATTTTTATTATGTTTGAGTTTTTATATAATGTTATACAATTTTTTTAAGCACTAACTTCAATAGAGAATAAACTTTTTGTCAGAGACACGTATGTTATTTAATTCATATTTTTACTCCTACAAAAACTATGTAAGAGGATATGTATTATATTGGATGGCCTTATTCACTTTTGTATCACATAACCAATCCAAGTTGTTGACCATTTAATTATTTTTAATAAACATTCTTGGGAGTGGGTGATTTTTAAGTGGGGAGCATTAGGTCTCATCTTGAGACTAAACCTGTTTTATTTTAAATTTCTCATGTGTGATTTAATTTTTTTATTTTATTTTTCAAAACTTCTCAAATATTAATTTTTCAAAACTAATACATGAAAACTAGTTTTCACATGTGATATTTCTACTTCAAATGGTTTAGAATTAGGTGAACCAGATCATTTATAAAATACATAATTGAATAGTGCATGCATTAAATGGGGTTTTATAAATCATAGTGTGGATTTCTCGACATAAATATTCATACACTAGGGATATAAAAAACCTAGGATCTAAAAGAACCACATAAATATTATCTTTGTAATCTATATCTTTTAAAAACTATCCACAAATTTATTGGATTCCCTATATGCATGTGAGACTACAAAACTGATATGACAAGAGGCTTTAAGTAATTCAATCCATTGGTGTAGCACTCACCATGGAATGCTTGTGGATATTTCTTTTAGTGTTTAAACAAGATACATTGAGTATTTCACAATATAGGGAGTCCCCTAATCATGTTGGGAAACATTCTTAATAGCATGGATGATGGAAAATGTCTAGGCCTCATAATCTATTCCAATTAAAATGTAATGAAATAATAATAAATTCATGTATCTTGGGTGGGAATGGAAGAAAACTACACATCTAGAGGGTCCTAGAATGATATATTCCACACCATTGACATTATCCCTAGTCCACATATGTATTTCAAGGATTGAAAAGTTGAATTTAAGAACTAAAATTCATTTATATATACCATTCACATCCAACAGACAAAATATATTCATATTATAAATGTTATTATCAATCATGACTATTTAAATTTTAGAGGGAGTGAATTTAATCCAATTAATGTCCATTATTCCTAAATTAGTGTAGAAATTATTCCCATAAAAGATCATGGAATTTTGAGTTTTCCAAATGTTGTAGATAATAGAGGTACCCACTACAAACAATAAGTTATGTACCTGTTAACTATGGGAAATATTAATAATGTATACCAATAGATTTTGAACTTGTTTTTAATGAAGATATAGGTGCCAACATGTCCTGCAGACGAATCCATAGTCTAGATGTAAGGTTATAGCCATGAAAAAATGGATTATACATTTTTATCCATTCATAGAAAACATGGTAGACTACGGAAAGATGAAATACTATTCCCTAAATTTTGTTAAATGTGGGAAGTCAGTTCCTCCAGATCATAGAAAGTAGAATCCATCTCATTGGTTGGATAGAGGGAGTTATGAAATTAAGCATCCATGATAGAACAGTTGTAGTTCCATTATAGTCCAATATGTATTTTTTTTATGTTTAAAATTTAGTTCCCATTCGGTTTATGTATAATAATGTCCTTGTAAAAAAGTGTAATATTAATAGTTGAACAGATTTTAAAGAGGAGGTTAATTACCTTAGGTTGAAGTTTAATTAACTAATATTATAAATGGACATGTTCTACCAATTTAGGGGAATAACCATGATATCTTCAAGAGTTTTATCAAGCCCTAGGGTACTCCAATAATTCAAGTTAGATCACTTGCATTATTTCCATTTAGAGTTTCAAAAATTATTTTAATGGATTTTATTTAAGTAAATCTAGATAGATGACATAATGTAGTGTTAATATCCATTGAGTAGATTTGTAGAAAAACTTCTTGATAAGAAATCACAAGATAGATGATGTGATGTTATGATATTCAAAGTGAATTTTTTGAGAAGTGTATTATTTTTGATCCTTAGTGCCTTGATGCCTATACCTCCCATGTCAATGGGATTTATAAAATAATTCCATGTGAACATTTTAAGGTTCATTTCATGGATAAATCCACTCCATATGAAAAATATGATCATGTTTTTTAGATTATTTTTGTGATTTTCTGTATATTTTTATATTAAAAAGGGATATAAAAATCTAGGGATGATCACCGAGTTGAACAAAAAAATTCTTCCATTCTATGGAATAAATTTCCTTTTCTAACTATTCATATGATTAAGAATGATATAACATATCTTATCAAGTAATAATCTTATTAGTTTTCAAAAAAAATGGAGGGACACCAAGGTAGGAAATGGGAGGGATCTTCTTTTAACTCTAATGTTTACGCCAATCCGATTTCTCTTGATGAAAAGAATTCTATACCCAAAGGAAATAAAGGAATTTTTCCAACTAATAATTTTTCTCACCACATCCTTGTAATGAAAAAAAATTCTTTGATGTAATACTAATTATTTTTAGAGGTTTTTTAAATAAGATCATGTCCTCAGCATAGAAAAGATTAAAGGGAGTGAACAATCCCTGCTAACCTTTATCTCTCTTTGCAAACTATGTTTATGAATTTAATTTATTTATCTATTGATTTAATATTCAACAATGGAAAAAAGGATCCCTGAATTTGGACCTTCTTCCTAAAACTTCTAGAGGATTAGAAGAACCCTATGGGGGTCCATTAATGAGGATGAAGAGCCTTATACTTCATAGATTGGTGTTGAATAGTTTAATTAATGTAGTGGAGAAGAAATATATAATTAGAGTACAAAAAGTAAATATTTATTTAATTATGTAAAAATATTTCTAGATATTAATTTTAAGGTCAATGTTGTCATCACTCATATTATTTTTCAAAAATTTTAATATTTCTAAAGAAATAAACATAATAATTTGAATATTTCTACCATACAAAAACCCAAAATGGTTTATAGTGATGATGTATCTAATGAAAACTCATATTCTTATTGTAATAAAATTTATAATGATTATGAAATATAATTAATAATTTCAAATATTATGAAATCAGTGATTTAAATTGTATTCTATTTTACTAGTATGAGATCAATAGTGTTGGAGTTAATTCTATAGGGAGTAGAGGAATGATTAAACAATTATCTAATATCTTGGGTCACCTAATTATTATAATATCCTAATAAAAAATATTAAATGTGACACCTTGATTTTATAAGAGAGAAAACATTATTTGATAGCATATGTGATACACGACACAAAACCCAAACAAACGATGATTATTTTAATATGAAAATTTTAAATATTACATTAAATTTTTAGATATGTATAGGATTAAATACATTTGGGTATATATATATATTTTATTAATATTTATAAATACTAAGTAAATAATCAATCAATTTTTATTAATGTCTTTTCATTCTTAAAAATATTTTTTCTTCAAAAATGATTTTTGTTTCTTTTTTATAAATATTATAATTTTTTTTAGAATATTTAGAAAATATATTCTATAAAACCAACATAATTTTTGATATCATGATATAAAAATTAACATAGGGTGAAAATTTGGGATTTTTCATAATATATATATATATATATATATATATATATATATATATATATATATATTACATGAATATCAAAAAAAATATTTTTAAGAAAATTTATCATTTCCATTTATATAATGAGAATATAAGATATTCAATTATTCTTTAAATTTTAATTCAAGTTAACCTAATTGTTCTTTAGATATATATAATTCAATTAGATAAATTTAAAGCATCTTTATATCATATTTTAATACAAGTTTATTTTTAGGATCAAAAACATATTTTTCTAAAAAATATTTTAAAATGAATAATTGTTATCTATTAAAATTAATTGAAATAAACCTTGATGAAAATTATTTTAATTAATTGTTTATATAATATTTACATCTTTACAAATTTAAATTATTAAAATTAATATTACTATTTAGGGACTTAAAGTGAAATCTTCTTTTCATTAAAAAATGTATTTTTTAGAAAAACACCTTCCATAATGCTTGTAGTTTTTAAGTTAATTAAATTATTCAACCTGTATGAATTTATTTTGGGTAAAATGGATTCAAATTGTGAATCCTAAAAATTAATAATAGGTAATACATTCATCTTAGTTTATTAACATTATCAATAATAACTGTAGTTAAAATTTATTACCATGGTAGAATGAAAATAGATTATGTAAGGGTAAAAATAATTTAACAAAGACTAGAAAAAAAATCTGACCCCAAAAGGATGAATATTAATATTTCCCTTTAATTTAAATTATTATTATATTTTTTCCTTTTTTTTCCTTTATTGATTAATGATTATGTAATCGCTTTTATAAAAATTACATTTTGCTACCATAAACCACAAATTGTATTTTTTGTAATAATAAATTTCAATTAAGGAATTTATTTTAATGAATTAATTTTTTTTAAATAAATTATATTTTATTATTAAATAATTTTTATTATACATTAACAATCATACAATTTTAATGAAGTCAAATTTAATTTTTCATAGGGTTAAAAAAATTATTATTGTCAGGAAACACACCATTTATCTATAAATGTGGAATATTATTTTAAAAGTAAAAATACACATATTTAGAAAATTATTTATATAAAATTTATATAATTTTTAGAATCAAAATATCAGAATTATCCAACTACGAATTTTTCATAATTTTTTGAGATAGTCAAATTATTTGGTAAAAATCAAATATTGTATAAATATAAGGTGTGTATTATGACATCATAATGAACCAAAAGTGATGTAATAAATATTATAAAGGGTATACATGTCCAAAAATATGTTTTACCTTTAAAATAATATGACTTTATGGTTATTTTATTTATTTTATAAATCCATTATGAATCCTCCAAAACATTAAATATATTTTATTGTTTTAAAATTATTTCTTTAAGAGTTTGAAAACATTACACATAATAAAGGGTGTTATTTTATTAAGTCCTTCATTTTAATTATAAAATAATTAAAAAACTACCTTTTGGTAGAAACCATGGGAAAACTCTTTGGGAATGTTCTTGGTTTTTATTATTTTTTATATAGAGTCCAAAACCTAAGTTTGATAATTAATAAATAAATCCCCACACTTTTCTAATATAGACACACCTATGATCCAATTTATCTTCACTGAATATAATTTTTGAACGTCCTTAATCTAAAATACCCTCCCTATAGTCATCCCAAGGTTACCCCAAGCTCTCAAGAACCCTCTCCCAAATAATTGGAGTAACACTCAAGATAAGGGATCCCTTCCTTTTCTCCTTTACACAAGTTTCATTATTATTTAATATATTCTATTTCTAGTTACTATTGTTGGGATAGGTTTTTAAATTACCCTATTACTATAAAATTATTTTAAAATTGATGATAGAACCATTTATCACTCATCAATCCATTTTATGAATCTTTAAGTGATGATATTATGCTGTCGAAATTTCACCTTGATTTTCCATGCCAAATAAATGTATAATGAATAACCTTTCCCATTTCCTATCATGGGTGATCACCTTTATGCACTTATACTTATTTGATTGGAAAGTAACTAGTATTTATTTAGAAGTCCTTTATCATAGAATTAAAATTGATAGCAAATTATTCCATGTTATATGATCTATGTGGAACACTTAAGCATGAGAATGAAATGAAAGTGATGGGTGTTCCCATAATTGTATAGCACTCTAATGAATTGGGTAATGTTAAGTCTTATAAGATGTCATGTTGAGATAATGAGTAAAACTGATTATTTTATAGCACTTTTTCTATCATGATTTCTTAGTATTTATCCTTAATCTATGTTATGACGCACTATTTCAAGTAGTTGCCACATTGACCATGTTGTCTTTATGATTTAATTCTAGGTTATTTCTTATTGTTCATGTTTATTATTCTCCCAACTCCTATTCTCCATTTATAAGACTATTTTATAACTTTTATTACCACATTCCATGTTTATAACCATAATTTTTATTTATATCTCACCCCTTTTTACGTATGTCCCCAGGTTACCCCATGTGGTTTTAAAAACCATGGAACTTTAGAAGCATGTTAAGGAAGTTTTGAATAATATTTTTATATCCCATGCTCAAGATGTCATGCTATGTACCTAAATCCCAAAGAAACTATACAAATAAATATTCAATTTTGTATTAATTTTAAATATTATATAATAACTCATATATTAATGTGTAATAAATATAAGGTTTGTCATAGTTAATATCAAAGGAAAAGTTTAGTTATTTTTTGGGATTACGATTATAAAAATCTAGCAAAAGTGTTATGGATAAAAAAATATATATGAAAACATCCCTAACATTTTGTAAGTATTGAGTGAGTATTTTATAAATAAAATACATCCTTATATATATAATACAAGTGGATGTTTCTATGGAAAATATTTACAAAGTGGTAAAACCCAAAAACACTGTGTTGAGCTAGTCTCGATCGCGAACTGGTGTATGATAACAAGGCTTGTTGTCTAACTGGTATGTCACTCCTAGGGGATATGATTTGGTAAATTAATAAGATAATTAAAAACCATTACTAAGGTAAAAAATTCGTAAGATTGTATATTATGAAATAAACCATGGATAACATGTATTGGAGCTTTGAAATTCATAAGATAGGAAATAAAATCCATTTATAAATTGTCCATTTAATGTCAATGCCTTCCCATTTATGTGTTTAATAGTTTATAATTACTCGTCCCTAATTTGTACATTGTTATATTTAATAGATGTAAATTGGGAAAACATATTCAACAAAAAATGTTATGGTCAATTCATTTAATATATTAATTATATTCTTTCAAAACAGAATAAAATTTGGATGGAGGAAGAGCATGAAAAACTCTTCTCTCTATTCTTGAAGAACTACATGAATGGATTATCTTGAAGTAATGATTATATGAAATGAAAACATTTTAAAATATCCATGTTACAAGAAAACAACTTTACGAGGAATCTAACTCATCATCAATCATCTAATTCTTTCAAGGAACAAGTATCTCCTATGAGAGAATCTTGCGCTTTCAACATTCTTACCATGCTAAGCAAGGGAAGTACCATCATAGCGTCTAAAAATTATTCTCCTTATTTCAAAAAAATGATGAACTCAAAGATTTTCAAGATTATATAGAAGTGGTATACCTCTATGCTTCCTATATGTATCTAATTATATATTTTTTTCATTGATTAATATCAAAAATTATTTACCAAAACCCTATTTTAAAATATTTGATGATGAATCTATAAGATTATTGTATATGAAAAAATTTCAAGGAGATTATAAATAATTATATATTAGAAATAAATTTTCAATGATTTATTGATTCTTCCATAGATATAATCTAATATGTGTGAGTTGTATTTGGATAAAGTAGATGATTTCAAAAATATCATGATGTATCATTGTGACACATAGACTCTCTCTCCTTGAATGCAGTGACAATATAAAAAAATGAAGACCTTATTAAAGGGATGGTGAACCAAAATAAAACACTTCTAAAGTTATTTTTAGTGTTTTATCAAGTATATTAAAATGAAATTTCAAGGGTGAAATTTCTTTAAGGGGGGAGAGAATGTAGCACCCTGGTTTTTTAAAATAGAAAATTATGTTCGATAGCATTTGTGATACAAAAAACCAAACCCAAACAGAAAATTATTATTTAAATATGAACATTTTAACAATTCCATAAAAAATTTTAAATATGATCTAGATTTAATTCTTTATAAAGAATATATATTTCCCATAAATATTTATAAATACTTAGTTAATAATCAATCAGTGTTTGGTAATTTCTTTTTGTTCCTAAAAATACATTTTCTCCAAATATGACTTTTGTTCCCTTTTATAAGATCAATAATAATTTTATATAATATTTAAAAAAAATTATGTAAAAACAACTTCAATTTTGATATCATCATATCAAAATAAACTTCAGGTAAATTGTTTTGGATTTTTTTGAAAAATTATTTTATGTATAAATATATTTTTACAATATAATAAGTCATGAAATTGATTAAAATGAACTTAATTAGATTATTCATTGTATATGTGAACTGTTTTTAGTTTTAAATCATTTAAAAAAACATTTTAGATTGTTGAAAAAAATATAGTTTTCAATGAAAATCGGTATTTTCACTATTCATTGGAAAATAAATATTTTCAGAAAAATCCAACAATGTGACCCTAAGAAAAAATTTGATATGATGAATTTTAAAATTATATTATTATTTTAAAATAATATTTATAAAATTTCCAAAGATGAATTATAATATTTTCTCAGAAAAACCAATAAAAATCATTTTTGAAGAAAACATATTCCTGAAGAATGAAATAACCTTAGTGAAAAATGAGTTCTTATTTGAAAATAAAATAACAATTAATTTGTGGTAAGTATAAACTTTACATATATGTTATAATTTGGATAATACTTTTCATACCCTAAAATTCAATATTTATACGATAATTATTAGATTAAATAATTAAATTTTAATAGTATATTGGAGTTCGTTTGGACTTTGTGTTGTGTGTTGTGTGTGATATTAAAAAATAGTGTTATATTTAAATCTAAAAATGTTAAATTAACCAACATAATTATATTTAATATTCTTGGTAAGAAATTTTTCTTGATAATCAATGGGTTTTCATTTGACAATTTCTTTATGGAAAACCCACACCGTAAAAAGGGTTAATAAAAATTCCTCTTAAAAAAGAAGAAGGATAAGTATAAAAGTCATCACAAAACGAGGTTTATAAAATAGAGAACATTATTGGGAAGAGGAAATAAGGAAATTTAAGAGACGGAAAATCCCATGGTTTAATAGATATTTATAGGGAATGTTATCTAGAAAAATTTAAGTCACAAAACCGTAAATCTCTGATGGGTTAAGACACCATTGATTTCTTGGTAAGAAAAGTAAAAAATAAATTTTTTTATTTCAATATTTTTTTTCTAAAATTTAAGGGATTATTTTACTATCCAAAAAAATTGAAACACCACTAGATTTTATGGATTAATTCTTTTCAAAGAAATTGAATTTATTTGATAGCTTGAGTTACACACAACAATGAGTTTTAACGAACCATAACAAACTTAAAATATTATTGTTTAAATAAGACTATTATTATCTGGCCATTAAAATTAAGTATATCAATAATAATAATTAATTTTTAACTATTTGGTATAAAAGTTTTATATAATAAAAAATATTGATAAAAAATAATTAATAAATATATAAAATAGTTATATATTTCGAAAATACTATTTTCTAAAAAAATATTTATTATTTATTTTTGTGATCAATAACAAAATTAATTTATGAAATTTTTAGAAAATGTATTTGATAAAATAGATTTTATTTTTAAATCATCATATAAATATTATGTTGGGTTGATGTTTGTATAATTTTCTAAAATGGTAATTTTTTTATGAGTACTGAAAAGTTTTGAATATATATTGAAAACTGCATTTTAATTTTAATAATTTTTATAGTTAAATTATACTTTAATGTTATTTTAAAATAAAATTAGTTAAATTATATACTTATTAATCCAATTTTTTTCATTTGAATTATTTTTATTTTGAATTTTGATATAAAAACTATGTAAAATTTTTAACATTTTCCATTAAAACCCAACTTTCTTACCACGTATATGGGATTAATTATAAATTAAATTTTTAACCCTTATTTTAAATTTAATTTTTAAGAATAGATTATCTTTTTGGTATCATCTTAATTTATATAATATAATATATTCAACATAATTTTTTACCAGAATTATTTGAGAAAATAATAAAACATTATTTGCCATGGTTGAGGTAAAAATGGGCTTACCGAGGGGGGATAAACTGAAAGAAAAGAATTAAAATGACAAAATATTTTTTATAAAATGTAGCTTTATTGAAATATTTATACCCTATCATGTATAATACTCTATAATAATCTATTTTTTAGCCTTAAATACGTGGGTATATCATTAACTTTTCTGTAAATTACAAGTATTCTACTCAACTCACTTACAAAGGACCGCCCATATCCTCTCTTATTCCTACCAACAAAAAATTTTGGTTCAGATAATAACTAACCAAATCACATTAAAAATTACCTAATCAAATCATAAAAACATTATTTTTAGTATAAAGGTAACATAGAAATTCTTTCGGTGAAAACATAAGAAGGATACCTGAAGAAGAAGAATTATTCTTCAATGAGCATTTTAATTTTATTTCTTCATTACAATAATTATATTTTTACTAAACATTTTATGATATAATAGCATAAATATATTTCTTTTATTAATATATTTTATTTTAATTTTAAAACCTATATCCATTTCCTCTTATATGAAATGGGATATGACATCATCATTCGTGTGTGTAGGAGACTACCACCTAACAAACTGATAAAAAACATTTTTACATTACAACCTTTCATGGATGGTTATAATTATTTATTAAAGGTTTATATATAATATTTATGATATTATTATTCTTTTGGGACCATAATATCACAATTTAATTGTTTTTAATTTTCATTTCTTCAGAATATGATGACGCCGTTCGTGCGTACATCAGACTACCACCTCACAATGAGATGTGATTCATTCACGCTTTACATGGAAGGTAATAAGGATTTTTTTGAGGAAAGTATATCATATATATGACATAAACATGATTATAATATATAAATATATTACTTACCTTCCATTTTCTATTTCCCCTAGGAAAATGGAAATAATGTCCATTCTTACGTATGGTCCACTATCTCTATAAACAGTGTATATCTTTATTAGTTAATAAATTTTATGGACCAATATAAATACATATATACTGAATATATATGATATTCATATCATTGATAAAATTATGGATATTATGTAACTATGAAAAATTAAGGGTACTAAAAATAAGAAATCAATACATATATGAAAAACAATGATGTTATTACTCGAAACATGACTATAACAAGGAATTGTTAATAAACAGATAATAAAATGACATAAGTAAATCATATATGGTATGATATGTATATATATATATATATATATTATTTTTTAATATATCTATAATAAACTTATATTTATTATATATTACAATTTAATGTGTAATAAGGATTTCGAGACTTAAGGTAAAGGTTTTTTGTCTTTATTCACCTTTTTGGAGACATATGTTATATTATGAACCTATCTTCCTTCATGATGTGTATAGACAACCCCATTGACATGAAATATGATGAATTTTTTTATCCTCATTATATTTTAAGTTTCATTTATTGATATTCTATCATGGAGCATATGTTTCAATGTTACCAAAGGGGTAATGATTTTATTTTACGATCTCATTGTTTATCCGGATTTATTATGATTATATTTCTAATGATAAAATCTTATAATATATTTCTCATGAAAATAATTAATTATATCCTCCCATGTTTATTCATAATATTAATATTACCATTTTTACACTCTTTTGTACTTATAATAATTGAGAAAATCTTATTAAGAAAATATAAATTTATTTCTCTCCACTCAGAAATCCATTTTATACCAAAACCATGTTTTCTAAAATTATATTAAAAATGGTTTACTATTATCTTATTATTTTTAAAATAAATTATAACTATTTTTACCTTTTAAAAAAAATTAAATGGATATTTATGTCTTTTACAAACAATACTCATTTGTCTTCTACAAAAAATGTGAAATGAATCTTTGTTTCAATGTTTACGAAATGAATAAAACCTAAAATCATCATAAAATTTATTTTCATTAAATATTCCTTTATAATTTTTAATGGTTATTTCCAAATAAAATAATTTTCAAAAAGTTTTATGTTTTAAAACAACTTTTCAAATAAGAAAATATATTTTATATAAGAAATTTTTTAAATAATATTTCGAAATCATTTTCCATTATAGTTGATATGTGTTGATGTTAGCTATTTTCTTCTAGGGATATGAAGCAAGGATATATTATTATTCTTTATCTAAATTTTTTATTATGTCAATATGTTTATGAAACCTGTTTTTTCTATGAGTTATACAATGATAAAATTCATATTAAACACATGTATTTTTCCATGAGTTATTCTATGAGTAAATGATGAAATGATTATGAAACCTGTCTCATTTCCATAGGTTATTATATGATTGATTTTTTTTTGAAAACCATTTAATTTCATGGATTATGATATGATTACTGTTTCATGTTTTCTTCGAACATAAATATTATTTCCATTATGATATGGGTGGGACCTATATCTCTATCCAATGCATTCGGTAAATATTTATATAGCATTATATAGACACGAATAATATGGAGTGTGAGACCAGTTCAGTAAGGAAACTTGTACACTATGATGGTTTTGGCAGTTATCCTTGACTACTATGATTGTTTGAGGACTAAACCCTTTCCACTATAGCTTCATTGACAATGATCCTTGACTACTATATAAATGATTTTTTTATGTTTATGTTTATGCTAAAAATCTATGTCTTCTGATAATGTTATGCTCTCATAGCTCATATTCTTTGATTATGTTATGATTAATGTCTTAGTAACTTTCGATAACTATCCCATGACTTAAGTTTATGATATTAAATATGAATTGTAAGGTTTTAAAATGTTTTTATCATGTTATCATACCTTTGTGTTCATGTTATGCATATATATATATATATTCCTTTTTTAACTTTACCAGGCATCTAAGATAACAATTTATTTTGTTTCCTTTCTCTAGGTTATGTAGAAATTTATTATATATGGTATGTTTAATATGGGTTTTATTTATGAAAAACAGAGTGGGAAATGATGAATTTTACACATGAACTAGTTTTTGGAATGTCCATGTTTTTAAAGGCACTATACCATTACGATCCCCAGGTGTGTGATTGTGAAATGTAATAAATTTTCATAAAAATGATGTAATATCAATGTATGATAATCCTAGTTCTCTATAGTTTGTATCATTTAATAAGTTTATTTTTCATCTAGAAACTAAGATGAGGAAAATTTAGTGATATCCCTAATGACATATCTAAGGATAAGTATAAAGATGAGTCAATGTAATTGAAAATGTCCTAGAATTTTGGTAATGGATAAGAAGGAGTGGTTACCAATAAACTACATCCATGTATGGTACTAAAAGTTGATGTGGCTCAGGCATAGAGGTACCTAGGGGTAATAACATAAAAAATGTAACATTTAACTATACATTATCCCCTTTTGGTGTATGAAAACATGCGTTACTGTAAACCTTATTTGAAAATATTATGGAAATTATTTTTAAATTCAAAAACTCTTTTTAATGAATAAATAATTATTTAAATAGAATATTACTTTTAATTAAATTGGATAAACATAAAGTTTCAAAAAAATTTAAGAAGGTTTCAAGGTTTATACATCCATAAGTGATTGTTCTTGATTATGTGCTTCCCCCTATGATTATTGTTTCTTACAAAAATATTTTATTCTTTAGTCAATGAATGGAATCTGAAGGAACCATATTTATTCTAGGTTTTATAGAAAATGAAATGAATTTCCTCCTGAGCATCCAAATGTTATAGGATCTAGAATGAAAAATCTCATTGATATGCTTAGATAGCATTCTTAATCTATGAATCATGATGGACTTCCATGAAACCAATGGAGGGAAACACATTCGTTTGAGACCTTCATGAGGCAACATCCACATCATTTTAGTGGGAATTATGAACCATTAATTGCTATGAAATGGATTAGTAACACTAAAATGGTATTTTCTATTCTATAGTGTTCGAAATATGAAAAAATCATTTTATTTATCTGTCATTTGGATGGTGAAGTAGATCAATGGTGGAATTGTACCATGAATACGAGGAAACAAGATGAAATTTACAAAATGGATTGGGATGAGTGCAAGAAATTATTTTGTTAATATGTAATTCCCTCATATTCTATATATGAAGATGGTGAAGGAGTTCCTTGATTTAAATCCAAGTGATAATGAATCCATCTGTACCAACGTGGAAAATTTTACAGGACTTTTGATGAATTATATTGGTATTATCATCCAACCTAAAAGTATGGTTGATCAATTCTTCAGTGGATTAAAAACATTTCTTTGGATGGAGTTCTCCATAATTGACTTCATAATATATGAATAGATTGTTAAATGTTTTATCAATGTGGAAATGATATATGGATTAACATATCAATATCACGGTTTTTATAAGAAGAGAAAAATATAATTCTAAGGAAATTAAAAGAACCATGGAATGAAGAAGATGATATTTCATTTATGATCAATGTGAAGGAATATGCATGGAAGGATTTATCTTAAGGGTAATAATACATTTTTTACATTTATAAGGGAAGGATATTTGGGAATTGATTTCCTAAGTGGTGGGTAAAAGTTAGATTACAATTCAAATAGAGATAAAGCTACAAATAATGCACCACCCACACTCCACTGTTTCAAATTCAACAAGTATGGTAACTATGCTAACCAGTTCCCAAATATGAGGATTAATGATGATCATTAACATTAGTATCTTCTAAAGATGATGGAAAAAGATAAATATCATGGTATCATTATTTATAATGAGGGGTACGATAATGACATGGTGAAAGGTACACTTACCATCCACTATAAAACTAATAATGTATTATTTGATTATTTATCCCACCATTCATTCAGATCTGATGAATTTTATAAGGGTACCTAGATTCCACGAAAATTATTATATGTTGAATTAGAAATGAAAACCCCTAATGGTATGATTATCCCATCTCAAGTATATGATTCATCTTCAGGTGATTTTGGTGGAAATGTGCTTCCTAAAAATATTTTAATTTTTCCTCCGGTTGAATTAGATATTATTTTAAGAATGGATTTACTTTATATACATAAAACCCATATCAATTTTTATATAAGGAAGTAACATTTTATTTTAAAAACAAAAGTATTATTCTATATCAATGTGACAATAAGTATGAACTTCTAATGGGGTTAATGTCTATTGTATGGATATTAATTCCCATTTATAAGGGGTGTTTATCTTATACGGTTGGGGAGAAAAAAGACATCTGATAGGCCTAATTTGCAAGTATTTTTTGATGTATTTATGGATGAGTTTTCTAGCCTTCAAAAAAATGTGATGTTGAGCTCCCAATAGAAATCATACATAGTGCCACACTAATTTAAAATAATCCATATTGAATGGCCTCGATTGAGTTATAAAATTGAAGAAGAAAATCTATGAGAGGATTGACAAGGGATTCATTCATATAATTTTGTCACTTGGGGGTGAACCTATTATTTTGGTTAAAAAATAAAGCTCGATGAAACTCAACATTTATTGTCATGATCTGAACAATATCAAAATTAATAATAACTATTATCTTCCCTATATTGATGACTTGTTTGATAAAATACTAGAATCACATTACCCTTCCAGGATTTATCTTTATTATGGATATCATCAATTGAGGGTCAATTAGGGGGATATACCCAAGGCATAATTTCATATAATGTATGGATATTATGAATGTATACCGAATCCATTTGGTCTTACTAATTCACATGCTATCATCATGGATTTAATGAATAGAGTATTTTGAGATTACCTTAATCAATTTTTGGAAGTCTTTATAGATGATATTATTATCAATTTATGGATTAAATAATAGTATGAAGATCACTTGATAATTTTACTAAAGACCCTAATGAGGGAGAGAATATTTGAAAAATTTACATAGTGTGAGTTTTGGATACAAAATGTCTCCTTTTATTTCATATAATATCGAGGGAGGGTATATTAGTTGATCCATCAAATAAGGTGGCTATTGAATTGTGTCACAGACTAACCATGATGAATAAGATCCATAGTTTTAATGGTTTAGCTAGATATTATCAATGGTTTGTGGATAATTTCTCATGCCTATATAATCCACTAGCCTTGTTAACTTGAAAGTGAGACAAGTTCCTCTTGATAGGTGAATTTGAGGAAAATTTCATGGAAATGAATAAAATATTATTTAGTAAACTAGTACTTACATTACCCAATAGTGAATAAGGGTTTTTAATCTATAGTGATGCATTCAAGAAATTATTGAGATGTGTTATAATGTTTAATGATTTGGTTATAGATTAAGCCTCATGGAAATTGAATATTCATGATAAAAATTATCCAACTCATGATTTGGAGTTAGCTATGGTAATTATTCAAATAAAGACATATAGGAAATACCTTTATTGAGAAAGGAGTTACATATATAAAATTAATAAAATTTTGAAGTATATATTCACACAGAGGGAGTTGAATATGTTCAATAGATGATGGATATGGATAATTAAATATTATGACTACTAAATACATTACACCCTAGGAAAGTGAACAAGGTGGCCAATGCTTTGAGTTGAAGGGATCATGCAATATTATCCATGATGAGGATCATATCAGATCTAATATTTATGGATTTTTAAATAATGTGTCTAGAAAAACTGAATGAAGGGGATAAATCTTATATTGCTCAATTGAATTTTCACCCATCTATTCAAGGGAAATTAAATAGGTCTATAAGGAAGATGTAGAGTTTTAAAAGAAACTTTGAAATGTTCCCATGTTTAACCTAGATCATTATGAAGTGATATGGTTCCCAAACTATGTATGTGTTTCATCGATGCCAGATTTGAATAAGTATTTGTTAGTGGAACCTTATAGTTCTCCATTCTCTATTCATCTTCTATGTATATAGATGAATATAGATTTGAAAGAGTACTTATTTCAGGATGACATAAAGACTGATATCATGGAACTGGTATCTCGATGATTGGAATATCAACATGTTAAGTCTAAAAGACAAAATTATGAGGGGATATTATAGACATTACTCATACCAGAATAAAAATGGGAAAACAACTCCGTGGATTTTGTCATTGGACTCCCAAAAACGTCTTAAGGGAGAATTCTATTTGGTTTTTAGTTCATAACCATATAAATTCATCACAATTCACTACTATAAGATAATAATTCTTTCTGGATCAGCATGTTAGGATATATATATATATATAGGAAGTGGTACAATTTCACAGTGCACCACATTCCTTTGTTCCAGATCAGTATCCAAGGTTTAACTCAAAATTATAGTGAAGTATTCAACAATAACTTGATATGGATTTGGGTTTCATTAATACATGTCATCCTAAGAAATATATTTAGTCTGCGAGAATAATTAAAACCACATTGGAGATGTTGAGATCTTTTCTTTGGGTTTTAAAAAGTGGTTGATATCAACACCTTCCAATATTTTATTTTTCTTACAAAAATAGCTTTCAATCAAGCAATCATATGGTTCCTTATAATTCCATCTTTGGAATAAAGTGTAGAGATACAAAAATATGGAATGAAGTTGGATAATTAATGGTATTGGGACATGATATGTCTGATGTAATGGAAAATAATGTTAGATTTGTTCATCAAGACATCAATGAATCTCAAATTTAGAAGAAAAGTTATGCTGACTGTCACCAGCATGATCAAGAATTTGGTGTGGGTGACAAGGGGTTTATAAATTTATCCATGGAAGTAGGTTATGATATTCAGGAATAAAGGGATACTAATTCATAGGTATATTAGTTCCTTTGATATTCTTGATCGTATTAGGATGGTAGCCTATCGATTGGTTATTCAACGAAACATCACTCAAGTTCATGATGAGTTTCATGTATCACTCTGTGGAAGTACATACTTGATCGTCCAAATATACTAAACTCGTAGATTGTAACACTGAAGAAAGATATATCTTATAAATAACAGTCAATGGAGATTTTAGATTGTATAGATAAAATCTATGAAATAATCCCATTCACCTAGTAAAAGATTTTTTTTGAAACCACCGGCTTGAAAAATATATGTGGGAACTTGAGGATATGACGACATAAAAGTATAATAACTTTTTGTATAAAGGTGGTGAATTTAAAGAGATAAATTCATTTTAATGGGGATATAATTTAACACCCCATGTTTTTATGATTTTTTTAATAAATAAAATGTCATTGATATAATGTGTTACATGCAACAATGAATTTTAATAAACCTTAACAAACTATTAGTATTATTATTTAAATAAGAACATTTTTACGTGGTCATTAAACATATTGATGTGAATAATAATAAAGAAAATTAAATATTAATTATAATAATTTTATATAAGGAAAACATGTTGATAAAAAATTAACTAATTTTTTCATAAAGTCAATGTGATTCATAAATACTATTTTCAAAAAAATGTTTTTCCTTTTTTTTGAAAAATAATAAATTTAATTCTTTTAGCTTTAGATAAATATATTAGATAAAATTAAATTAAATTATGAAATCAAAATATAAAAATTATCTTCGGATGAATTTTTGATAATTTTCTAAAAAGGTTAATTTTTTTAATAACATAAAAAAATTTTGATTTTTTATTGAAAACTACTTTTTTAAAATTATTTATAAATTTAAATTATATATTAAATTGGATTTAATATTAATTGATTTCAATTATATATCTATTAATAAAATACAAGTCATTGGAATAATTTTCATTTTTAATTTTGATATAAAAACTTTGTAAAATATTAAACATTTTCTCCTTGAAAACCTACTTTCTCATCGTGTTTATGGGTTTAATTTTATTTTAATTTTTTCCCACTAATATTAACTTAATTTTGAAAAATGTATCAATTATTTTTAATCAAAATAATTTATATTATCTAACAATTTCAACTTATGTTTTCACTAAAATAATAGGGAAAACAATAAAAAATTCCCAAGGTTAAGGAAAAAATGGGATTTCATGGGGGGATTAAACTAAAATAAAAATATAAAAAATATAAAAAATATATTTTATTTCTATATTTCAACCATATCATTTCTATGGATCAATAATACAAAATTTTTTAAATCCTTTTTCCCTGAGAAAAAATGTGGGTAACCCTTTTAATATGAAAAATATTTCATGTTTTCCACTCAACTCACTTATAAAATGTCTCCCCACTCCTCCCTTATTCACACCATTAAAACCTTCATTTGGCCATAATCTAACCAAATCACATACCAGGTCACACCCTGACCATGGATGCCTTTGCTTTTATTAATTTCTCGGTCCCTCGACTTTGGGTAGAGTCGGGTTTGGGTCTGGGTTTGAATATTTGAAGCTTTGATGTTTTCGGTGGGTCTTGGGCCAGTGCGCAGTCACCGCCCTACTAGCGGTCACTGCGCATTCGGTCTGGGTGGGTAGGCGGTCACCCCACCTCTAGTTGCAATCATGTGTTCGGACCTGGTGAGCGTGCGGTTTCCCAAAAATTTAAATAAATAATAAACTTTTATGAATAAATTAATTCAAAAATAATAATAAATAAATAGAGTAGGTTAATTAGATTAAAAAGAATTTCTATAAAATGTTTAATAATAATAATAACAATAATTTATAATATTTTTGTTGTTATTATTATTATTATTTTTGTTGTTTTTGTATTATTATTATTATTACTAGATTATTATTTTGTATTAATAATATTATTATTATTATTATTATTTCTATTTATTTACTTTTTTTCTCTCCTTTCTTTTTCTCTCTTTCCTTATTCTTTATTCTCTTCTTTTTTTCTCCACGTATTGTCCACTTGTCCCCCTATTCAACGTGTTACCCCATGGTCTTTCCCAGGTCTTCCCTTGGCTACCTGCCCGACTCACCAACCGCCAACACCTCTCTGCCACACCAATTTGCGGAAGGCCCCTACTACTGTTTCCCTGCTCATCCAGGACCCTCAGCCTCCCTGTCCTACATCCTTTGGCTCCATCTCGACCCCCTGTTTCGAATCCTCCAGCACCTCTCCGCCGCACCACCGCAACGCTTGACCACCCTTGTGCGCTGCCAGCTCCTGCTCCCGCCTCGCCTCACCCCTGCCGCGTCCCAGCCTGCCGACAGCCCAGCAGCCACAGCTGCGCTCTGTGCCCCTCTTACAGCCCGCCTTCTTCATGCATGAAACCCACCTTCTTTCCCCAGCTGTGTCCTCCTAATTTCTCCCCTCCTCTTCCCCGATCCGACCTCATCCTGGCTGCCCCCTCCTTTGGGTTGGATTCCTTTGTCGTGCACCCTGCACAGGCACCCCATTGCGCAACCTCCGCAACCCCTACTATGATCCATCCCCTGCAGCTCCTCCTTCTCCCTTAGTAGACAGCCCATATTCCCTCTTCCCGACCTGATTTCAGAGAAACTGAACCCCCTGTCTGGTGGCTAGCAGCGACGAATCTGAATCTCACCGCGCAGCACCTCCGCGTTACTATAACATGGTCGCGGATCCCCTTGATGGTTTCATAAAGGGTGTCTCGAGTCACGTTAGGCAGCGTTCTGTTAGCCACCACCGAAGGCATAGCGATTCGGATCGCTTCAGACCATCCTCCATTATTTATGGGGCGTATTTGGTTTTACTGCATGTTTTGGGTTCGTTTCGTTTCATCTACACCGCTGTCAAGGTGCGTTTTACTGTGTTTATTTATTTGGATTATTTTAAGTTGGTGTTTCTGGGTTTTAGTCATTTTTCTCTTGCTACTATGTGTTGGCAGGATTTTCTGTGAAATTGCAGTCATCAGCTTGCATGTTCTTGCGCGCCCACTCGAGGCGTGTTGCGTCAACATGCTTGGTTTGCATGTTGATGAAGTTCTCCCACTGCATTCACCATTAAATTTAGATTGTATTAATTTCTTGATTTTTCTATTAATTTTAATAAATGGGAAATGATATAGGATAATTAATTCTTAAGAGATTATTTGGTGTAAAAAAGAGTCATTTATTTTATACATGACACTTGAAATATTTTATTGATGAACGGACACTCAGTCGTGAAAGACTGCTTGTTTGGCCTTTAAACATAATTCACGAAATTTCAAATGTGGTTTCTGTTTAATTGATAAATTATTTCTTCTGAAGCGTGAACGAGTGTTTTGGGTTTCTTGAGAAATGAGGTTTTTCTTTAAAATTGGTGAAGTCCCATTTGGCACTTTAATAAAATAAATTATCTTGGAAAACTCTCTTTGGGGTGACTCAGGGGTGATCTTTGGTGTATATTAATTGCGTGAGTTGTGTGTGATATCTGTGATATCTGTGCTACTTGATTGACTTTGCTGACTCACCCCTTTCCCTTTTATTATGAATGTTGACATGGGAACCTAGAATAGTGAGTGAATCTTCTGAGAACGATTACTGCACTAGTTTAGATTACACACTGGCTAGTGGAACCATAGTAGGGGAATACTGATTTATTGCTACTATGGGGATGGGGCCCCTCGGTTAGGCCATGAAGGGCTCTACCGAGTGTTAAAGAGTTATGATGTCATCGAGTAAGATCATGCCTTCAGGATGAGTCACATGTATTGTATGTTTTAAATTGTTCGCAAGCTCCTAGGTTAGAACCATGTTTCCTTTAGTGTTTATTTGTGTGTGGCGGATGATTGAGAGGTCTAGTTCAGTAGCTGGCCCCTATGTGACACTTTTTCCATTGCCCTTAGTGTGTGTTGTGTGTTGTGTGGTTTTCCTTTTTGGCTAATAACTGATGTTTGGATTCCTAAATTGTTCACAGAAAATGTTTTAAAATGAAATTTACCTATTCCTTTAAAATATTAAACTTGTTTTTTTAAAATTAACAAGGGAAATGGACTGATAGTTGTTTTAGAAATTGAAGTGTGTGTGGAAACTATTATATTATATAATTTAGTTCAAACCTTAAATTGGTAAATTCTTTATTTAAAGGTAGTGCATTGGGAATAGATATCAGGATAGCCTACTAAGTTTTAATACTTACGCTTCTAGTTATTTTCTATTTTAATGTTTGTGCATGCTACAGCTTGAGTGCGCTCACCTTGGGAAACGTTGGATCACTGTGTCAGAGAGTGACCTGTGGGGTCACACCGAGTTAGTTTGGGCATCGAGTTTGGTTTGTTTTATTTTCTTTTGTTCCTATTTATCCTTTTTATTTGGTTTATTTATTCTGTGCTGCTCTATATTATTTCTTCTGCTTTATTTATTTTTGGCCAAATCATTCCCAATAGGTAAATTTTGATGCCCTACACTAGTTTCCAGCCCATGGTGATCGGGAACGCCCTTCGGGTCATGTCGCAGACCATCACGGCTGACTGGTTCAGGGTCGACCCAGGTTGGTTCATGACACAATGGTATCAGAGAAAGTCATCTCTTAGCATACCTCTCTTTTCATATCACCCTTTGTTATTTTGGATGTCCGGTAGATGGAGATTAGGACTGTCGAGGCTCAGGAGGTAGGTTACGGGTCGGTGCCTGATCACCACCACTCGTGACGAGACCTGAGTTACCAGGGTTAGTATGGGATTTGAATCTTTTATCTTTGGTTGTTTTGGATTGAGGGAATGACAATGGGGGAGAATCAGTTCACTTTGTGGCCTCACATGGGGTGGTGACCCAGGTAAAGTCCAAGTGTCTGGATCAAGGTCCTCTTAGTTTTTTTCTTTACTTGGGGCATGGCTCACCACCATGTCACTGGGTCAGACATATGCACTAGTTCCTCATTCCAGTGGGTTATTACTGCTTCTGTTTTGTTTTAATCTCGATTTATTTGAGTGTGCGTTAAAAGTGAAATTGGTTTTGAAATGGAAAAGTGTTTCTCCCAAATTGTTTTTAAAATTACTAAAGTTGGTTTCTAAAGAGAAGGTGTATTGGTTTGGAAAAACATGGTATGTGTTTGGATTTGGTAAGGAAAAGAAGTGTTTTAACTTTGGCACTCCTTTTGGAGGGTCACACGTGAGTGGTATGTGTGGAGAGTGCGTTGGGGGCACTTTTTTGTAGATGATGTGAGTGGGATTGAATAAACCCACATGTGATGGTTCATAAAAATCCAAAAGAGATTTTTTGAAATTGTAAAGAAATAATAGTTTTTGAAAAGTGATTTATTCATGTGTTGTATATGTTTGGATTATGGTCCTGTTGCCCTTGGATTTTGTTGTTTCTTTGATTGAGTTTTGTCTTGATGCTGGTTTTGATGGTGTTTTCATGTTGTTATGAGTATACCACACAGAAATCCTCCAAAAGCTCTTAATGAGTTACGCCCAGTTCCCATTTCTTTTTGTGTGTTGCCTGCTTATCAAGGTAATCGATGTCCATTATAGGTAGTTGCATGGTTCAGAAAGATAGTATGTCTTTAGGTAGTTTGGAACTCCCGGGGTAGTTAAGGTTCGTACTGTCTCAAAGTTTTTTGAGGGTTCAGTTCTAGACTAGTAAAGGTGGGATGTCTCATCGTCATTAGAGTCTAGTTGTAGTTGGTGGGGGTTTTCTCTTGAGAATGTTTCTCTTCTGGCAAGGACCTTCATCTGTACTGACTCTCAGTTTGTTGGGCCATTCTCTTGCACGCCACTAGTGTGGCCATTTCAAGCATTCTAAGAAGCCTCGTTGCATCCCTCTGAAGTCTTGTTATCATGAAACTATTTGGGTTAGCAGAGATACTTCAGAAAGAAGATTCATTCAGGAGGAAGGAGTTAGGGATTGGAGGACGCAAATGCTTGACTGTGAGGAAAGAGATGCTTTAGCCATTAGTGCCCCATCCGCAGGCCTCGGGGTGAATCTTGCACATAGTAAGGAGTTTCCAAGGGTATGTTGGACCTCATTCTATATAATGTTTTCATATTTGGGATGGAAATGTCCAAAATTTCCTTCTTCTATTCTCATCAATGTCCTAAGATCATACTTGTTGTGGTGGCATGATGAGTGAGTTATTCCATAATCCAAGCGGTCTTAGCTTCACTCAGTGTGGTTCTTAAGTTGTTTGGTCTCTCTGAATGGTGTAGGCCCATGAAGAAAGGGACCTGTTCAAATTTTGAGTTGGTCTCAGGTGTGTTCATTGGGGGGTTTTGAGTTAATTTCTCATCCTCAAGTTGCTGGATTGTTCTGTATCAAGATATCTATCAATGTCTCATGTGTGTTGTTCAGTACATGTGGGCAAAAAGAATGAGTTTGGTTCAGGTGTTTCCGTGTTGCCCCCCCCCCCCCCCCCGGGGGGTGGTTTGTTCGGGTTTCAAGGGTTTTTGTATTGGTGAATTCTTGTGGTGCGGAGAACCCTCTCATGTTCTCCCCTCAATCTCAGGCAGTGGTTTTCCTTGAATTGGTCGGGTGTGATGTTTGTTGGAAATGGTCACCCCGAAGCTCTCAGTTCTCTCTGAGTTTTTCTGGGAATGAACTCAAGTTGTGTGAACTGTTGACATGGTGACTTTCTTGGTTTAGAAAGTGTCTGTGGTTGGGAAAATTGTCACACCCCGACCATAGACGCCTATGTTTTTATTCTTTTATTGGTACCACAACTTTGGGTAGAGTCAGGTTTGGGTTTGCGTTTTAATTTTTGAAGATTTGATGTTTTCGGTGGGTCTTGGGCCAGTGCACAGTCACCGCACTACTAACGGTCACTGCGCATTCGGTCCGGGTGGGTATGCGGTCACCGAACCGCTAGTAGCTATCATGTGTTCGGACTTGGTGAGTGCGCGGTTGCCCAACCGTTTTGATAAATAATAAAATTAGAATAATAAATTAATTCGAAAGAAAATTAATAATAATAATAAATAAATAAAGTAGGTTAATTAAATTAAAAAGAATTTTTATAAAATGTTTAATAATAAAAATAAAAATAATTTATAATATTGTTATTATTATTATTATTGTTGTTATTATTTTTGTATTATTATTTTTATTTGATTATTATTGTTTATTTATAATAATATTAGTATTATTTTTATTTTTATTTATTTACATTTTTTCTCTCATTTCTTTTTCTCTATTTCCTTTTTCTTTCTTCTCTTACTTTTTTTCTCCACACATTTGTCCCCTTGTCCACCTATTCTGCGCGTGACCCCCTGGTCTTCCACATGTCTGCCCTTGTCTACCTATCCGGCTCGCCATCCGCCAGCACCTCACCACCGTACCAGTTCGTGGCCGGCCCCTGCTACTGTTTCCCCGCTCACCCAGGACCTGCGGCCTCCCTCTCCTGCATCCGCCAGCTCCGGCTCAACCCCCCCATATTTCGACTCTGCCAACACCTCTCTGCCCCACCACCACAGCGCCTGGCCACCCTTGTATGTTGCCCGATCCAACTCCCGCCTCCCTCGCCCCTGCCGCGTCACGGCCTACCGATAGCCCAGTAGCCACCGCTGCACCCTATGCTCCTCATGCAACCCTCCTTCTGCACGTATGTCGCCCACCTCCTTTCCCCGGTCACGCCCTCCTCCATTCTCCCCTCCTCTTACCCGATCCGGCCTCATCCCGGCTGCCACCTCCTCCATGTTGGATGCCTCTATCGTGCGCCCCGCAAAGCTGCCCTGTTACACACCCTCCGTAACCCCCCACTGCAATCCAACCCCTGTGTCCCCTCCTCCCTCAGCGGATAGCCCATCTGCCCCCTTCACAGCTTGCTTTCAGAGAACCCGACCCCCCTATCAGGCGGCTAGTAGCGATGAATCTGAATCTCATCGCGCAGTACCTCCGCATTGCTCCTACGTGGCCACGAATCCCCTCGTTGGGTTCATGATGGGTGTCTTGAGTCACGTTGGACCGCGTTTTGTCTACCACTGCCGAAGGCGAAGTGATTCAGATCACTTTGGACTGTCCTCCATTATTTATGGGGCGTGTTTGGTTTTATCGCATGTTTTGGGTTCATTTCATTTCGCTTGCCCCGGTGTCAAGGTGGGTTTTACTCTGTTTATTCATTTGGATTATTTTAAGTCGGTGTTTCTGTGTTTTAGTCATTTTGCGGTTGCTATAATGTGTTGGAAATTTTTTCCGTGAAATGGAGGTCATCATCTTGCACGTTCTTGTGTGCCCCGCTCGAGGCGTGTTGCATCATCCTGCTTGGTTTTAAAGTTGAGGTAGGTACCCCATTGAATTCACCTTTAATTTCAGATTTTATTAATTACTTTGTGTTTCTATTAATTATAATAAATGGGAAATGATATAAGATAATTAATACATAGGTGATTATTTGGTGTAAAAAGATCTGTTTATTTTATACACGACACTTGAAATATTTTATTAATGAATGGACACTCAGTTATGAAATAATGACCATTTGGCCTTTAAACATAATTCACGAAATTTGAAATATACATTTGGTTTAAATGATAAATGATTTCTTATGATGCATGAACGAGTGTTTTGGGTTTCTTGAGAAATGAGGTATTTTGTTAAAATTGGTGAAGGCCCATTTGGCACTTTAATAAAAATAAATTATTTTGGAAAACTCTCTTTGGGGTGACTCAGGGGTGTTCTTTGGTGTACGTTGATTACGTGAGTTGTGTGTGATATCTGTGCTACTTGATTGACTTTGATAACTCGCCCCTTTCCCTTTTATAATGCGTGTTGACATGGGAACCTATCATAGTCACTGAATCATCTGATAACGATTGTTGCACTAGTTTAGATTATGCACTGGCTTGTGGCCCCATAGTTGGGGAATACTGAGTTGTTGCTGCTATGGGGATTGGGCCCCTCGGTTAGTCCATGAACGGCTCTACTGAACGTTAGGACGTTATGATTTCATTGAGTTGGAGCATTCCTTCAGAATGAGTCACATGTATAGTATATTCTAGATTGTTGATGATCTCCTAGGTTCAACCCATGTTTCCTTTAGAGTTTATTTGTGTGTGGTGGACGATTGAGTGGTCTAGTTCAGTAGTTGGCCCATATGTGCCACCTTTTCCATTGCCCTTAGTGTGTGTTGCGTGTTGTGTGGTTTTCCTTTTTGGCTAATAAATGAGTTTGGATTCCTAAATTGTTCGCAGAAAATGTTTTAAAATGAAATGTACCTATTCCTTTCAAATATTAAACATGTTTTTTTTAATTTAACAAGGGCAATGGACTGCTACTTTTTTAGAAATGAAAGTGTGTATGGAAACTAATATAATATATAATTTAGTTCAAACCTGAAATTGGTAAATTATTTATTTAATGGTAGTGTACTGGGAATAGATATCGGGCTAGCCTATTGAGTATTAATACACATGCCTATAGTTCTTTTCTATTTTAGTTTTTGTACAGACTACATCTTGAGAGTGCTTGCCTTGGGCGATGCTTGATCGTTGTGTCGGAGAGTGACCCACGGGGTCACACTGAGTTAGTTCGGGCGTCGAGTTTGGTTAGTTTTATTTTCTTTTGTTCCTATTTAGCATTTTTATTTTGTTTATTTATTCTACACTGCTATGTATTATTTCTTCTGCTTAATTTTTTTTGGGATAAATCTTTCCCAATAGTTAAATTTTGATGCCCGACACTGTTTGCCAGCCCGTGGGGATCGGGAATTCCCTACGGGTCATGTCACAGATCGGCCCGGGTGATCGGTTCAGGGTCGACCCGGGTTGGTTTGTGACATACCAAATTATATAATCTCATCCTAGAAGCCTTATTTTTGGCATAAATTCAATATATAATTTTTTTTGTGCATACCTGAGGATGATACTCGAAGAATAGGTGACATTCTAAATGAGTATTTTTATTATATTTCTTCCTCCACCTCATTAAATTAATATTAAACATTGATGATATAATAACTGAAGTCTATTAAATATATTGATATTTTTTTATATAAATATAATTACATTAAACCATATCCCCTTCTATCAAGTGAGATATGAAATCATCATTTGTGTGTATGGTGGAATAACGTCTCGTGAACTGATGTCATTCATTTTTCATATACCACCTATGACATATGGGTATAATGGTGGAATAAATGATAATATAAGATATATATGATATTATTATTCTTATAGAATCATAATATTAAATTTCCATTTTTTTACCATCCATTTCTTGGTAATATGATAACATCGTTTGTGTGTACAAAGGACTACCACCTGGCGAAGTGATGTGATTCGTTCACTCTCTACATGAAATGTAATAAGGATGGTTTTAATGAAAATATATGATATCTATGACAAAAAAATATTTTTAAAATTTTAATATATCATTCAAATTCTATTCTTTCATTACTTTGATAAAATGGAAACAACGTTCATCCGTACGTACGACCAGTTATCTCCATGTGTTGTGTATTTTATTTTCTATATCTATCTTTTATGGATTAATTTAAATAATTATATAATGAATATTTATTATATTAAGATAATGTTTAACATTATAGAAATTATGTAACCATGTTTAAATTAATAGAACCTAAAATATAGAATCAAGACATATATGAAAAACAAAGAAATTATTTCCTGAAAGGTGACTTTAACATGAAATTGTTAATAAACAGGCAGTAAAAGGTCATAATTAAATCATATATTATATGATATGAATATTTATTATTACATAATATATTTAAAATAAGCTTATATTTATTATATAGTAAGTTTAAATGTGTACGAAGGAGTTCGATACTTAGGCTAGGGGATTTTTCTCTCAATTTTAATTATTTGAGACATATGTTATATTATGCACTAATATTCCAATTCAAGGTGTCTATAAAACCCCATTCAAAGTTAATTTCCTAAATTAATTTAATATCCGGATATTTAAGTTTCATTTATTGGTAATACTTTATAGGGATTATGTTTCAATATTACCAAATGGGTAGTTATTTTCTGTTACAAACTCATTGTTATCAATATTTATTATGATTATATATAAATAATGAATATTATGAACCATATTTGAAAAAAAATAATGATTTGTATTTACCTTTGGTAACTCATTATATAAATATTACCACATTCCCACTATTTGGTATTGAAAATAATTGAGAAAATGTCTTTAAGAAAATCTAACTTCAATTCTCTCTTCAGCCAGAAATCCATTTTCTTCCAAAACCATATTTTCTATTTTTTTCTATTATCCAATTATTTTTATAATAAATTTTTACACATTTTATAATATTTACCAAAAAACCAACAGAATATTCTTGTATTTTTCCAAACAATGTTTTTTCGGATTTTATTGATAATATTAAAGTAATCTTTCTTTCAACAAGTACAACATGAAAAAACATCCTGTTATCATGAAAATTATTTTCATTGAAGACTAATTTATTATTTTTCGTGTTTATTTCAAAATTAAATTGTTTTTAAAGAGTTTATTTTTTAAAAAATCTTTTTTTTTCAAAGAATAAATTCTATTTTCCTCAAGAAATGTTTTAAATGATCTTTCAAAATAATTTTTCATCGAATATGATATCCGTTGATGTTACACATGCTTTACTGGGGACATGAACCAAGGATACCATTTTTTTTATTTGAATGGTTTATTATGAAAACATGTTTATGAAACCTATTTATTTTCCATATGCTTTACCATAATAAAATTCTTATCAAATCCACTTATTTTAGAACAATTTATGCTATGATGAAATAATTAAATAATTATGAAACCTATAAATTTTCCATAGGGTATGATATGATGATATATTTATGAAACAAATTTCATTTCATGGGTTATGATATGATAAATTTTTTATTATATTATGGAATGGTAATTTTTTTTATTGTGAGATGGGTGGGATCTATATCTCTCTCTAAATAATTGGGTAATGATTTATATCTCATGAGATAAATAGGATATGAATAGGGAGTAAAACTAACTAATTAAGTTACATTGTAAACTATAATGGTCTTGGGAGTGAGACTTAACTATTATGATTATTTGGGGATTAAACCCATTCTAATGTGATCGCCTTAGAAGTGTTACTTGACTACTATGGAAATGATTTTCTATTCTTATGTGTATGCTAAAAATCAATGTCTTATGAAAATGTTGTGCTCTTATGACTCGTTCTCATTTATTATATTATTATTCATGTATTTTTAACATCCAATATTTATTTTATGACTCAATAATATGATCTATTATATGCAAGTTCTAGTTTTAAAAAGTTATGATCAAGTTCTCATACACTTCTTTTCACGTTATGCTTACATATCTCCCTTGTTTAACGTTACCAATCATATGAGAAAGCCCTTTATTTTTTTTACTTCCCCCAGGTTATGAGAAAATTTATTACATATGATATTATTAAAAAGACCCACATTTATGATGATTATTGTGGAAAACAATGTAGTTTACCAATTAACAAGTAATTTTTGTTTCCAAGATTCCAAATGCATTGTACCTTTATGATCTATAGGCATGTGTTTGTGTAATGTATGCAATTATCATAAAGAATGTGTTAATATTGATGTATGATATGATTCTTTCTCTAAATAAATCACTAAAAAAATAAACATACTTGATTTTATTCCATGTCATAAACATAATATCATCCTTTGGTTGTAATTTTATTTATTCTCACTTAATATCATACTCCAATAAATGAATATTCAAGATGAAAGTTTTCATGCATTATGAAATAAAACTAAATCATAACAAATTAGAATAACCGCAATCCATTCCTCAAACTTCTAAATATTTAGAAAAAATAAAATGGTTAGTAAAAATTATCAAATATGTTAAATCATACTTTAAACTCAAACAATAATATCAAAAGTTCAACTTAATACATCGAATAAGTAGTTAAACTTAAGTCTCCTCCAAAATATGTATGACCAAATTAAAATATCAAAAAATAAATTCATTGAATTTAAAAAATAATCATATCATTAATCCACCATAAATTATATATTATTGTCACATGTAAATACATTGATCTCATATTCTCCAAAATCATGGTAGAAACATAAATCACCATAAAACCCTAATAAAAACATCCATTCTACAAAGAATTAACTCTCTTTTCACTCCTTAAATAAAATCACAAATTATAAAGTATATTAAATAAATAAATAAAATGTTTTAGACTCCGTTAATGATAATATAATCCACAATTAATCAAATTAGAAACTAGTTACAGAGTACTTAGTACTATCGCATTCAATATATCAATAATATCTTTATCTCAACTAAAAATTGGGCACGTATTAACAGTTATCATTCCCCCAATAACATTTTATTTTCTATAAAATATCATCAAACCATTTATCACATGTCTAGGACATCATTAACATTCAAAATATTCTTCCAAATCCTTAAATAAAAACTATTGCAGATCAATACTTTGATGTATCATGATTCCCATAACTGATTTATCATTTATATAAGACTTATACATTATAATCTCTCAAATAAAATATTAAACATTTTAATCATTCCTCTTCAACTATTTTCATGACATAATTCCTTTGTTAATCTATAAGTCAACTCTTGGATTATGGAATTTTCTTAGAGATTTTCCATGTTCCCCACATATAAGACATTGAAATAATTATATAATCATTAACCTACGACCTTTGTTTACACACAAAAAATATCTTCTCCTCCCATTGAGACATTCTTTAGTGTGTCTCTTGATGTATCTCGGACTTGAAAGAAATTGATCCTTATTTTCTTCATTGAATCCAATTATTATGTTCTCAGAAAAATATATTATTCTCTTCTTTGATGAATATAATATTTAGTTAAGGTTATACTTTTTAATCATTTATCATGATAATTAATTATGAATAATCATAATATCATTCACTCCAATCATTATCCTGTTTATTTTCTCATAATCACAACATTGTCCATAACATTCATCATTAACATAATTCCTTCTAGTTCTAGCCATTTACTATTACCAAATAACATATCATGAGAAACAATAATTATTTTTTGAAACCACGTGATTTATAAGTTACAAAACAATTTGGATAGTAACCTAAATCCCATCAGAGGTTCATGTTCCCCAATCTAGCTTTTCTTAAATTGAGTTTCCAAGGATTATAATAAAATTTCTCTCATACCAATTATAATGTATCTCACAATAGTATCCTAGATTCATGAGTTACTTTTTTACATTTTCATTAGACACATGAAATCATATCCCAACAGACTGAATAGTTTAGTAGTCATAAAGAACTAGATACAAACATGATTATATCATTACATTAGATATATAAAATTCATTAAATAAAATCATTCTTTTATTCTTGATATTATTCATAATACCCTTATTCATATCATGAGAGAAAGATAATAAGTTAAACAGTGAGTTTATATGCTTATTAAGGGTATTCATATAGTGGAATCTATCATGAATAAATAAAAATCAACATGGAAAGGTAATTATCTAAAAACACATTCCATTTACCCAATAACTTGATCAGAAAGAATAATTTGAAATGAATAAATGACGACCAAATAATTCAATATAAATAATAACAAGAAGTAGAAACATATCCATGGATATGATTCGAAATTAAATATTAAAATAGGCATTAATAATTAATTTTATAATAATGAAATTCATAATTTTCGACATCTAAAAATTACTATTGAGTCCATGTTCTAAGACATCTAAAAATACAATGAAGGAATTGTTCCAAGACATATATATAAATGGTTAAGTCATCATCCAAAACCTAATCTAGTTTCTCCCATGAGATTTACCGATGCATTGATGGGATATTTTAGTCCATTCCCATCACTTATTATGACTAATACATTCCTCATATTTATTAAGAATACAACTTAATCAAAATTCATTAATACTCAATAACTATCTATATTAGAAGAACTAGTATACATAATATCAATACC
Organism: Viscum album; assembly: GCA_963277665.1. NCBI lineage: Eukaryota > Viridiplantae > Streptophyta > Magnoliopsida > Santalales > Viscaceae > Viscum > Viscum album. Next base: position 1,144,596,195 of record OY728142.1, on the reverse strand, counting down.
TTCCCCAGTAAATCTGATCATAAACAATCCAAATCATTATGTCGAATGACATAATATTCAACAAAATAAGTTGACCTATATGAAAGTAATTTAAATAATTTACAAGAATATTTCATGAGGAAAATTCCATTTTCACTTTGAATTTCATGTTTTTAAAATCTAAATACTTTAAACATATTTGTAACGTCCTGATGCGGCTCACTACAAATACAGTGTCCATTCAGGTCACCACATGGCCTAAAGGATGCCTCCATGTATGTTAGAGGTTTCCCACTAGCGGCGAGGTTCAATTGGTGATATGGTGGGGTTAATATAACTTCTAGATCAGATTAACTTTGTGGTTAATCAGATAATAAATAACATATAAATGTGGAAGTATTAATAAAAGAGACAAAAGTGATAAAATAATAATATAATTTATGAATAAAACCATCCAACGCTAGTTTAAAAAAATGCATGTATGATTGATGATTCTATAAGAAAAACCGTACAAATTTATATATGAAAATAAGAACCTAATGGTCACCTCCTCGAGCATGCTGAGAAAGATCTCAATCCTATGCTCCCCAATTCCCATTTACACAGCACATCATAATAAAGGAATCCAATGACTTGTAATCAAGAAGATCTTCTTGGATTCCAAATGGCACCCGAGCATGGTTTGAGATATAAATTTCTTCTGGCCAACACCCACGGTGTCTAGAACAATCCATTCCATGCAAATAATAATAAATTACAGTGTAACACATATTATAATTGAAAAGTGATATCAAATTAAATAATTGGAACTTGGTTCAGGATCCTAAATGGACATCTGTCTCCAACCACCTTCTTCAGCCTAAGATGTATATCTTTGTATGTGTGTAGATCATCTAACATTATGATGGATCACTCAGAATATACCATAACATATGACCTCTTCCCTCAGGATAACCAAAACCTCTCCCTCAGGTATCGTGTGACTGTGCATCTATACCTCAAGCATGTGACAAAAATAATATGCACTTACCTAAGAAATTTTGTACCAGTGTTCCTATCCCTTAGGTAGTATGAAATAATACACCAATCCCTCAAGCATAAACACCATTAATTTAACCTCAAACAACCCAGATATTCATACACTCTACCCTCAAGTATTATATACCTATACACCTTGACTTTAATAAGTATGAAATAACATGCACCAATCCCTCAAGCCTCCGCAATAAACATGAGTCGTATCCTGACAAACATAATATGTCAATCAGTATCAAACCATCACATATCAATCAGATCGATATCATATAATCTAAAAATCTATGAAATTGAAAACACCACTCTAGAATCAAACATACCAGATTTATCATCATAAGGCACAATGATCAATTTATAAAAAATTATCATCTATCAAACCTATTCATTTCATTAAACTAGGTTCTTAATTATAACCATAATTTTATCAAACCTATTTAATAAATCATTCTACTCTAAGGTGGGTAATATATTAATTTACCATATTATACAAAGTTATTCTCTCAGATGAAATCATGTAATTTATTATTATGTCAACTCAAATTATAAGGTATCAATCAAACAATTTATCCAAATTTATTGTAGGCCTTTTAATTAAAACAGACCAAGTCTTAATAATTTCCAAGGATGGAACACTAATCGGGTGGTCGTAGGTCTGAGTCTCCATGGCTATAGACCCAAGGGGATCCAAGGGTAGATTTAAAATGAACTATTATAATTTAATATAAATAATTAAATTTATATGGTCGTTCTTGCATTATGACAGTATGATAATTAATATAAATAATTATTTCAAACAAAAATGGATTTAGTTAAAACCACCCAAAATAATTCATTTTATGGGGTGAAAACTCTATAAATCATGTATTTGGATATATTCAAGTCATATCATTGAAACATTTTATATAAAACATTATTATTTAATTATAACAAGAGGTTTGGTCCTATCACCCTAATAAGTTTAATTAAAATTAATTCATTTAACACTCTAAGGAAAATATGTCATCTTTAACATGCTAAATATGTCTAGGCATGACCTTTAAAAATTTAAATAAGGCAATACATCATGTGAAAGCCATTTAATTTAATTTAACCTAGTTAATTTTCATTATGAGATGAAAAAAGAAAAAAATTAATCCAAAGCATTATTTAAATCACAAATCAATACATTTTTGTTTAGAAGATAGTGTGCCTCATCTTAGGGGTTTTATTATAAAATCATAGCCTTGTTTATCGAACAATTCATTTAACATGTTAAACATTTCATTTAATAATGCATAATTAAATTTATCAAAGAAAGACTTAAATCATTATTAAATTTGAAGATAAATTATAAGGGAATCCTATGGCTAGACCTGCACACCCAAAATCATGTCAATATCTTATATATTACATTTGAAAAAGATAAGGACTTTGTATCTTAGGTTCAATGATTACTGACAATTTTGGTTGATATCTGAGTTCTATTACACCACAAACACCTTTTTTCGTAAATAAAAATATGATTAAGATAATTCTTGTCAAGATGTATCCAGAGACATCAATAACACTTTAATTCAATCAATATTATAGAAGATATCAATTATTGAATATTGGAATAAATTATGAAAATAAATTAAAAAAATAATATAGTATGGAGGTGAGAAAGGGGAGGTGACATTTGGAGGAGGACATGTGTGAAAAGGAATTTGATTTTTCTCCCATGAATATCCCCCAAGGAAATTTATAATATTAATATCTCATTTTATTTAAATCCAATAAATATAAATAATTATATAAAAATTTGAATCCATGTGGTGGACATTTATTTCTCCACACCGCCTTATTGTAAATCTCTCCCCCAAGGCCCCTCATTAAACCAAACATTTAATTCTTTAAATTTTTCATTATTTTTATCTCGTCCTCTTAAACACATTTGATAAAACATTAAATAAAATAAATTATTAAATATATGTATATCTATTGAAAAACAATCCATATAATATATATACAATAAAATATACACCCATATATATATATATATATTTATTTATTTAACTCACATATATATACACATTCTATATATATATAGACACACTAGAACATGTAAATACATACATATTTATTTAACACATGTATTATTTTTCCCAAAATAATAATAATAATAACAAAAACAATAATGTTTTGTTTTTTTTATTAATTGTCTCACATTAATGTCACCATTGACATGTTAATAAAAACATCTATTAAATACTAATAACAGATAAAAATTTAATATTGGTTACACATTTTCATTTAATTGGCACAATTAATAATTTATTAACTATTACATTGCATACTTATTATTTACACCGCAACACAATTTTTTAATTTTTTAATTATATTTTCATTTTTTGTTTTCAAAACTATAATATTATTAATAATAAATTTTTTATTATTATATATAACTTCCAAAGAAATTATTTATAAACTAATTAAATAATATTCAGGTTTGATCTGACCAAACATCTAATACTCGAAAAAGTAATACCTCTCCTAGCGTAAATCCTGCATTCTAAAGCTAATGGTGGTTTCAGATTTCTCAGATGATGTAGCAATTGTGAGAAAATAATTATTCATTATAAAAATTGAATAATAAATTAATTAAAAATAAGGAGGGTATTATGAGGTGTGATCTGTCCAAATTCTCTACAGGCATAATGGTCATACCCATCATAAGTGAAACTCGACGTTAAGGACCTAACGGTGGCCTCAGATTTCTCATATGACACACCATTTGTCATAAATTAATTATTTATTATAAAAAAATAATATATTAATAAAAAATAAAGAGGGTATTATCACGTGAGATGTTTCTAAATTCCTGACACCCATAAAGGTTATACCATGGCTAGGTTAAACTCTACATTAATAACCTAATTATGGTCTCATATTTCTTATACGATACACCATTTGTGAGTTATTTCACTTTTTTGGAAAAAACGCACATGCATATGAATAAAAAATTTATTATTTTTATTCAATAAATGTTGAGGCTCTATGGGCCTCGTAATCCCACACTAACTGGGTTTCTAACTCCAAAATTATTCTATAGAAAATTTCAATGTTCCAAAAAAAGTTATACCCTTTGGAATATCAATAATAAACACAAGTATTTAAAAATTAAATTTCCACACCAAAATATTTGTTATTTGTTAACAAAAGTGGAGTTTTGTTATCTTTTAAAAAAGATGATTTTACAACCTCCCAAGCATAGATGTTATCATAGTCGATAAGGATTTGGGAACAAAAAAACATTACCCATCCTAAAAGGGTTGTGAAGTATTGTTCAGATGGCCATGTTGTGCTTCTAAATTCCCAAGGAACCCTTAAGCATTGATTAGGAAAGAATCACTTAAGACATTATGATCTGATCCAACACCCATTTTTCCAACTAAAACATTGAAACAGTGCTTATCTGATCCTGTTTATCTAGAGACATGATCATGTTCTCATCTCTTGAAACAACTAACTGGTGGTGCTCCCCAACGAAGGTATCAACCATTTAAAAAGGGTCCCAACTCCAAGCTATGACACCTTAAGAGTGTCATAACTATCTAAACACGGGATAAACTAGTTACTCAAAATCATGATAGGTCAGAACCACCATAAAAAAACATTTAAATGATTGGAATGAAAACCAAAAATCAAATCGACAGGTGTGTCAAAACACCCGTGTCTCTGAAAGTAATCCCAATTATTGGTTAGGACATGATTTCATTATTCCCATGTCACTCTATATCAGAGATGATGTGAGGTTATACCAAAAAATTCAAGGCTCAAAAAGTCTACTAAACTCAAATAGTTTGTTAAATCATTAAACACTTGACGAGCACCTTGTACTTGAAAACATGCTACCCCTAGGTTTCAAAAGACCACCAATCTAAACAGGGGTGTCATTAGAAGTTATGAGTCATACAATGGACAACAACACTCGAATGACACCAAAATTTAGAAACTCACAATATTTATCTAGGAATTTGAATTATAAGGGTGATACCACTATGGGCTCACCAATTACAAAAGCACAATTTTCAACCCTATCACTAGGTCACATCAAACTAAAAACACCAGGTTCAAGTTCAGATCATTGAAGTCATTGCTAAAAAGGAAATGACCTACTGAAATTCCCATGTTTTCATTCCAAGGCTTCTCAAAATAAAATCTCAAGCTACACTTACATTTGGTTTTAAATGAAGAACACCTATGCATCTGTTATTTTCAAGTAAGTTCATTTATTCACAATTTAATCTTTAAACATTTAAAATATTTAACTAACACATCAATGAAAAGTATGATAGTCTCAAAAACATATCTTTTTTTGAAATATTTTACAATTATTGACACACTATCATGATTATAAAATTTATCAAAATATTTTTTATTTTATTAAATATATGGTTACCTACGAGGGTTCTGCTGAGCCAACATAGGTTCATCAGAATACAACCCAATAGCAGTTTAATAACATTTAAAGCTGTAAACTTCCATTAAGGGTTATCCCTAAGGACTATGCCCGTAATGACCTACTTGGGTCGAGTTGATCATTTACATGGTTAACTAGTTCATTTTAAATTAAATTTGAATATACTTCAATAATATATAAAACTCATAGATGGATCAAGTTTATGGGTTACCTTTCCCATTTTTATGGCACCCATAAACCTTAAAAATGAAAACTAGCCCCCATTTTATTCGCAACCAATTACATTTAACCCATTCAATGAATTACATATTTAAAGCCAAGAGAATTATGTCTCTACAAGAAGCTAACCTAGAGAAACATGCTAAAATCACATAAGCATGGAATACTAAATAGGAAAATCATGATAAGTAGTAAAAAAATGGCATATAAATAGAAAAACATGTTATAAAATCATGAAAAATCACAAAACTCATAAAACAAAAATAGAATTAGCCAAAAGCCTGCACATTGAACAACATGGCACAACATATGCATCAAACATGAATTTCAATGTTCTTAATAAGATATATGTAATGCCTCATCCTTCCCACACCAAGACAAGGGTAAAATACCATAAATATCATAAATCCATAAGTAGTGTAAAGTACACTATCTAGTAATGGTGAAATCATATCAATTGTAACAACAAAAAGCGCGAAAAAATATTAACCCTGACCCCTGGGCCATTTCCCATACGTGGGGAGATCAGTCTCGGGAATAACTATTTACCAAGCTCCGACACATTCCTAGTCATCTTTTTACCAACCCCAAATAGTAATACAAATAATAAAACCTCATTTGATACCATTTTTAACATCTTGATCCGTCTCACCACTAATATGGTGGCCTGATCGGTCACCACATAGCCTCAAGTGTGCCTCCCCATACACCATAGGTTTTCAACTAGTAGCAAGAGTCAATTAGTGATACGGTGGGGAGACTATAACCTCTATATCATAGTTGCACAATTGTTAATCATATAGAAAAAAATAGATAAATGTTGAAGTATTAATAAAAGAAATAAAACAAGTGGATGAATAATATAATATCTAAATAAAAATGGCCAACACAAATTTAAAATAATTCATATATGACATATGATGCTACAAGTAAAATAAGTACAAATTTTAAAAAGAAAAGAAAAAGAAAATTGTCAACTCCTTGAATATATTAAGGAGTACAATCCTATTCTCCTTAGATTCAATGTACACAACACATCACAAGAAATGAATCCAAAGTCCTGTAAGGAAGAAGATCTAATCAGGTTCCAAATGGCACCCAGGAGGGGTGTGAGATATAAATCTCGATAGGCTGACACCCATAGTGTATAGCCCAATCCATTATATTCAATTAGTAATAAATGTTAGTGTGACACAAATTATATATGAATAGTGATAATAAATAAAATAATAGAAACATGGTCTCATATCCTAAATAGACAGTTTTACCATACCACCATCTTTAGACTTAGATAGATATCTTTTTGGTGGTTAGATCCAAATGTATTAGGATGAATTACTCTGAATATACCACAACACATGGCCTCTTCCCTCATGATAACCAAAACATGTCCCTCTAAAATTGTGTAATTGTGCATCTAGTCCTTAGGCATCTGACATAATCATATTCTCTACCTTCATACATTTAGTACTAGTGTTCCTATCCCTCTGGCAGTAAAAAATCATGCTCTAATCCCTTAGGAATCAATACCAATCATGATACATCAGACATACCATTAAATAATATACTCTTCCCTCGACCATCATGTACATGTGTGTATTTCCCTCAGGAAGTACAAAAGAACATGCACCAATCCCTCAGGAATACACATTAAACATGTGTCATATCCAGACAAAGTCAATATTCCAATGATTATTAAACCCTAAATTATTAATCAAAACGTAATCTCATAAGCTCAAAATCCAAGAAAGAAAAATCACAACTCAAGTATCAGACATACCAGATTTATCTTCATAAGATATAATAATGAATCTATAAAAAGTTGTCATCTGTCAAACCAATTAATTTCATTAATCTAGGTTCCTAATTATCATTATAACTTTAGCAAACCTTTTTAATAAATCATTAGACCATTATTTCATTAATATATTCATTTACTACATTATTAAATGTGGTTCAATAAAAAGAAAACACACAATCTATTATTATGGAAACTCAATGTACAAGGAAGCAATAAAAAAATTTATCCAAATTTATTATAGGGCTTCAAAGTTAGAAATACCAAGTCTTTTTAATGTACAATGCTGGAACACTAATAAGGTGGTCATAGGTCTGATTCTACATGGCTATAGACCAAAGGGGATCCCAGGGGCAGTGTAAATTGAACATTTATAATTTAATACGAATAATTCATTTATTTGGTCATGCAAGTGGCATAACGGTGCACTCACACATATAATAATTAAAATAAATAATTATATCAGAAAAAAAGGATTTAGTTTAGACCACCAAAAACAATTCCTTTAAAGGATTTCAACTACCATAAATCATGTCGTTGGATATATTCAAATCATATCATTGAATCATTTTACATAAACTGTGGTTATTTAATTATAATAAGAGGTGTGTTCATTCCTCCCTAATATATTCCATTACATTTAATTCATTTAAAAATTAAAGGAAAACATTCCCTCTTGAACATGTTTAACAAGTTGAAGTATGAAATTAAAACATAAAAATAAGGCAAGACATCATGTGAAAGCCATTTCATTTAATTCAACCCATTCAATTTTCCTTACGAGAAAGAAAAAAGAAAAGGGATTAATCTAAATCATTATTTGAATCACTTATCAATAATTTTTGATTTATAAGACAATGAAACTCATCTAAAGTGTTTTATTATAAAATCATGACCTTTTTTATTCAACAATTAATTTAAAAACATTCTTAAGAATGAATAATTAAATGTATCAAATAAACACTTAAAACATTCTTAAATTTAAAGAGAATATATTAAGGGAATCCTATGGCTACACACACCCAAAATCATGTCAATAACCCATATATTACATGTGAATAAGTTATAGACTTCCAAACTTATGTGCAATGATGATTGGTGAAATGGGTTTATGTTCGAGTTTAACTACACAACAGAAACCTTATTCGCTTCACAAAAAAATATGTGTAAGATTCTTCATGTCGTGATGAATCCACTGACACTAAAGACATATCAATCTGATCAATATTGTACGAGATATCGATGATTGAATATTGGAATAAATTATGAAAATAAAATAAAAATATAGAGGAGTGAGGATATGAAAAAGTGGAGGGTGACATTGGGATGAGGATAAGTGTTAAAAGGGGTTGAATTTTTCTCCCTTTCACATCCCTCAAGACAATTTATAATAATAATAATATCTAATTTTATTTAAAACAAATTGGTAATATTAATAATATAAAAATATTAATCCATTTGGTGCATATTTATTTCAATACTCGGTCTTATTGTACAACGCTCCCCCAAGGCCCCTCCTTAAATCAAACAGTTAATTCTTAAAAAATTTCATTATTTTTATCTTGTCCTCATAAACACATTTAATCATATATTAAATAAAATTCATTATTAAATATATTTATATTTATTTAAAAATAATCCATATATATATATATATGAATTTATATATACACCCACATACATATACATATATATTTATATTTATATTTATATTGAACAAACATATAAATACACATCCTATATATATATATATATCGACACATGTAAATACATACATATATATATTTTACACATATGATATTTTTAAAAAAATAATAGTAACAATAATAAAAAGAATATTTTATTATAACTTTTATTAATTGTCTCACCTTAATATCACCATTAAAATGTTAATAAAACCTTTTATTAAATACTAATAAAAGTTAATAAATTAAAATAAATTGTGAATTTTCTTTTCATTTGCATAATTAATAATATGAAAATTATTACATTTCACGATTATTATTTACACCACAACAAAATTTATTAATTATGTAATCATGTTTCCATTTTTGTTGTTTTAAACCCAATAATAATATTAATAACAGATTTATTTTTTTATTATTTCTAGTTTTCCAAGAAAGTATTTATAAACCAATTAAATTTTATTCGGGTGCGATATGACCAAATGTATGATTCTCAAAATATTTATACCCCGCCTTGGGTAGAAACTGTGTTCTAGACCTAACAATGGTCTCATATTACTCATACAATGAACCGTTTGTGAGAAATTGATTATTAAATATAAAAAATGGAATAATAAATTAATTGAAAATAAAGAGGTTATTATGACATGTGACGTTTCCAAATACCCAACACACATATAGGTTATACACTGCCTTTGGTAAACCTATAATTCCAAACCTAATTGTGGCCTCGTATTTCTCATATGACACATCGTTTTTCAGAAATCAATTATTTATTATAAAAAACGAAATAATAAAATAAATAAAAATAAAGAGGGTCTTATCTCATGTGATGTTTCCAAATACCTGATGTGTATAATATCTATACCCTAGCTAGGGTAAACCCCACATTACAAACCTAATAGTGGTATCCGATTTAATATATTATACACCATTTGGTAGTTATTTCGTTTTTTTGGAAAAATATGCACACACGAATGAATAAAATATATTTAATATTTTTATTCTATCAGTGTTGAGGATCTACTAGCCATGTAATCCCATGATTATTGAGAATCTACCTCAAAAAACATTCTATAAAATATTTAAATGTTCTAAATAATATGTTTACCTTTTGGAAAATCCATAATAAACACAAGTATTGAAAAATTATATTTCCACACCAAAATACTTGTAATTTATTAATAATGTTGGGGTTATTTTATAATTTAAAAATTAATATGTTACAATATTAAATAAACTATTTAATTTATAAATAACCTTTTAAAAATATAATATAAACTTCAAAGAATTTATCGATCATGGTGGTGGGAAATTCCATCATATAAGTTAAAAAACATTCCTTTTACACTTTTAGTAATTGTGAAAAAATACCTCGTTCCAAAAAAATAAGATTCATTTTAAAAAACTTTTTTTAAATGGTAAAACCTAAATAAAAATAACTTTAATAAATGATTGGAAGATTTTAATAATATTTTTTGAAACACTTTTTAAAAATATGGATAAGGAAGAAAAGACTCATATAGCAAAGACAATAGTAAATAGTGATGAGATTGTGAAATAAACCCATACCGTTGAGGTAACTTTTGAATCATAAAACCCATGAGAGAAATAAGTTAAAATAGAAAATTAAATACCATGAATATAAATTGATTCAAGATATAACATAACAAATGGGCATTATAAAAAGTACTTAAAGATATAAGTGATGAATATGGAATATGTTCGATGAAAGTTAATATGAGATGAGAAATCGTTACCTTAGGTCCGAAATCCTTAATATGTTTTTGAACCTACTATAAAATAAATATATATTTATTATAAATCTATTATAGAACCATAATCATATATATCATTCCATATATTATTTACTTATAACCTTTTATCATATTTTTATTAATAATTCTTTATTAAAATCACTATTCTGAGAGATAATTGCTTCATTTTTCATGTATATTTTGGTTCTATATATTTGGAAGTTGTAAATTGATCATGATTATGTCATATATATAGAGTGATAATAATGATATAATAATAATTTATATTCATTATATACATATTTAGAGAATATGTAAAACTTGTAGATAGAAAAATGAATTACACTGTCTGAGAATATGATAGGTTGTATGTATGCAATAATTCTATTTAAAATTTTTAACAGATAGAAAAAAATGAATGTAATTAATAATAATAATTTCCATTATCATTATTATGTCATATAAATCGTACATACTCATCAAATGCAACCTTATTACCATCCAATTAAAAATTAATTGAAAATTAAATCGCATCATTTCGTGGAGGTGGGTAGTCCACATGTACGCACGAGTGACATTATTGTATTCCAATGGATTAGAAGGTAAGAAATTAGATGTAATATTATAATTAAATGTGTATAATTACTTCATAAGTATCATTTTTAAATATTAAACCCTTCATCATTACCATCCATGGGATATGGTGTTGGAAAAACAATTGCATCGGTATATAGAGATGGTAAGCCGTACATACGCACAAGTCATACCTTCACTTCCCAATTGATGTGAGAGAGGGTGCATAATTTTTATTTAATAGTAAGAATAAAATTTAAGAATATTTAGGATAATTAATTTATTATTTATTATAAATACCATATATTTATATGAGGTAAAGAAGTAGTAAAAAGAAAGTGATCTGTACATCTCCTTTGAAAGAACTCCTTTAAATCTCCTCTTTAGGATTTTAGGGTTGGTCTCCTAGGATGAAAAAAACCATTAAAATGTGGATAGGTAAGTTGGGAAGGAAATTTAGTATGATTTTGTCTAGATAAAAGGACCAATGTGTCCAAAATAAGTGAGGGATGTAGTGTATTTTATAATTGAATTGTGGGGGCACTTTTGGAATTTTATAAAAGATCAAATTATTATAAAGTCATTCTAAAAAAAATAATTTAAATTGCTCTGTATTTGAAACTAGGGTATGATATGGTTTAAATATTATAAATATATTATATTTTTATAGGTTCTTGTGGTGTTTTAAACCTTTTCTTTTGGTTTTACCCCTTAGCTAACCAATTATAACATTAACAATGATAGCATATTTTTTACACTTGAAGGATTATAAATTACAAATAAGGTAACTATTGAATCATAAAGAGATAAGGAATTAAATTTTAGAACAAATATTAACACCTTCTTCTCCTTTAGGATTTTAATGTTTTTTATATATTTAATGAAAATGTTATTTTGATAAATTATCATTATTGTCAATTTTGACACTATTAAATTAATTTGTCATCAAATACATCAAAATCGTGTTGGATTTCGAATATATTTCATTCAAAAACATATTAAATTTCATATTAATATAAATAATTAATTTATAACTATAAATAAATCTAATTATATAACATTTTTTTTCTTTTAATATCGTTTATTTCATTTTTCTATTAATTGAATAAATACTTTATTAGAGTTATGAACATATTTAAGGTAATTATATTATCATTAAAAAATTTAAATAAATTATAATAATGAATTTAATTTAATTTTTCATTAAATTTATATTTATATTCATTCATATTACACTTTTTTCACTATGTGGACACATAATATATTTTTAAAGCTAAGAGAGTGTCATTTTTTAAGATTCCCCTATTTAAATATTATATTAGTCCTTTTAATGGAGAAGTATCCATTAAACACAAATATTTTAAGAATAAGGTGTCATGGGTTGAATTAACTTTTAAAAATAGCAATGAATCTGAAATAATATGACCTTGCCTATTAGATTTAACCAAGATTAACCAGATTTACCCTTTACTAAGGTGATAAATTTTACCATAGTTACTATTCATATGGACCAAAACTAAAAGGGACCTATTTAAAAAAATTATCCTAAAGATTAAAAATATGTAATACATTTTATCAAATTCAGTTTTGGTAAGTGTTATAAATTAAAAATAAAGGAAACACACAAAACAGGATGAAATTGTTTTTCTTTATAAAAATGCATGTTGATGTATAAAAATGTTTTAATACTGAATTCAATCATGAAGTTAATTATAATGAACTAAATTGGATTATTAATAATATTATATATCTAATATTATTTTTAAATCATTTTAAAATAATATTTAACTTTATAAATGATTGAAATAATACATTTTTCAATTAAAATTGATACTTCTCACTATTCACTGGATAAACAATCCTTTCAACATAATCCAAAAATTTCACCTTTAGATAATTTTGATAAACAGATTTCAAAAATTCTATTATTATTAAAAAATAAAATTTATAGAAGTTCCAAAATATTATTTTTATATTCTCTCAAAAAAACAAATAAAAATTATTTTAAAAGAAAATATATTTATAAGGCATAAATTAACCTTACTGAGAACTGGGTACTTATTTACTAGAAATTAGTAAATTAATTTTTATTAAATAGTTACTTTATCAATATGTTATAATTTTTTTAATACTATTAATACTATCCAATTCAGTGGCTAGGAAATAATTGTTACAAGAAATAATTCTATTTTAATAGTATGTTGAGGTTCATTTAGAATTAGTGTTATATGTTGTTTCTGCTATCAAACATAATGTTCTCTGAAAATCTTAGGGTGTTACATAAGTATTCTGGGAAAGCAAGAAAAAAAATTAAATTTCAAATTAAATTTCAAAATATAAAATTAAACATAGTATTTTCTTTTAAAACACAATTATTACCTCAATCATATCCTTGTATACCAATCATCATACACTTTCTAGAATATTGGCATATGGAATCATAATAAAGGTGTGATTTTAGAATTATAATAAGGTTATTCATATAATAGAAGATAATAAGGCTTGGATAATATGGAAAGAAAAAATGGTGATCAAATAATTACATAAAAACCCAAATGAGTTAGAATGTTATCAATGAATATCATAATTATTCAAATAATCACATGAGAATTAATAATTGATTTCTTAATTACGGATTACATAAAATTGGACATTTGAAACTTACTATTGATGCATTATTCGAATAAATATTATACAAATGGGTAATTCCTGATTCAAATTCCCAATCTCATTTATCTATAGTGTCCTACTGATTTATTGTGGGGATATGTAATTAATGGCCCCATCGGTAAAATAATAATCTAATATGTTTATCATATGAATAAACAACACAACATAATCAATGTGCCTTAAAAATGAATAACTATTTGTAATGAAAGTGTTAGAAAACCGAATATAAATACTTTCCTTAGTCAAATTGATCACAAACCATCCAAACAAATATTTTTTATGCTATAATTAGAGTATATAATCAACATAATATTTGAAAAATGATGTTTTCCTAGATAAAAATACTTTAAAGGGATTATTAGAAAATTGCTGAAGGAAAATAAAACTCTCACATAGAAATCAATTATTTAAAATATTAAAAAATATTAAGGAAGAAATTTTATTTGAAAATAACATTAAAAAAATGTAAATTATTATTCAAATAATAGATTGGTCATGATGGAAGAAATTTTGTTCATGACATATAAGTTAAAAAACATTCCTTTCATACTATTATAAAAAAAGGATAAAATATACCATGTTAAGAAAAATTACAAGAATAATCCTTTTAAACCATTTTTTGAAAGTCATTAGTAGAGAAAAATGTATTTAATAAATCATTAGATTGTGCTAAAAAAATATTTTAAAATTTTTATATTAAATGTGGAAAAGGAAAAAAATATTCTTGATCGAGTATAAAATACAAGGTTGGTTTTCCATAAAAACATTGTTTTAGAATAATAAGCACTTAAAGACAAGAAATTTAAATAAAGACATATAATTTATATAAATAACCACAGTTAAATAAAATATATTGTGTTTAATATTGAAGGATAAAATGATTTCTCTAGTGGTGACATGAACATAAACAATCATGATTAGTAATGAGATAATGAAATAAACCATTATCTCATGCCTAACATCCATCATACATGTCTAAACCTCAAGTATAATAAAAATGGATTTATTATAAACCTATTATAGAACCATAATAATATATATCATAAAATATAAGATATAATTATAATCTTTTGTCAATTTTTATTTACAATTAATTGTTAAAATAACTCTTTAGGGTAATAAATGCTTCTTTTTTTATGTATATTTTGGTTCAACAGTTTTTTTCCTTGTACTTTGATAACGGTTCATTCATATCCATAATAGTAATAATTATATAATTATCATATATATTATTTATATATTTAGTTATAAAAATAAATAAAATTTAGAGATTGAAAAATGAATTACATTGTTCATGGACCTAGTAGGTAGTACCCAGGCATGAACGTTGTTTTCATTTTTTGACGGATGAAGCCAAAAAGTGGTAAATAATAATTAAACATTATAAAATAATTATTATATAATATAAAAATATATATTAATCAAATATGTCAATATTACCATCCATGAAAAAATAAAATGAAAAAATGAATCAGATCACTTCATGGTGTTCGTAGTCCACACATACAGAGGAGCGACATTATCATTTACCAAAAGATTGTATGGTAAGTTGGTAGATGCGGTATTATAATTAAGAATTATAATTATTTTATAAATATTATATATATATATATATATGTTAAATCCATTATAATATCCATGTATTATAGGTAGTGATAGAAAATTAATAACATCGGTTAATGAGGTGGTAGTCTGCCGCACACACAATCAACAATATCATTTCCCATTTGATTGAAGAGGAGACATTAAATAATAATATCTTATTATAAGGTAGATGCTATTTTTATTATTTTATCTTAGTTGATGAATATTTTATGGAGGATGGAGAATAAATAAAATGGAAATGCATTATTAATAACTATACCTATTCATCCGAAAACCTCTTTAGGTTTATGCCAAAATCCTTCACAGGATGGTTTTATAAAAAAAATAGGTAGTATAATTCATAGGGATGAATTAAAGGAATGTATTTAATTATGTATTTTCTGAACCAAAAATCTTTTGAATTGTGAATAGAATAGGATAGTAGGTTCACCTTTATAAGTGAGGAGTTGTATTTTTTAAATATCAAGAACTATTTAGTAAATGGAAGTCACTCTCAGACCATGTGCCTAATAAAGACAAGAAATTTAAATAAATACATATAATTTATATAAATAACCAGAGTTAAATAAAATATATTGTATATTAAACACAGTATATTTTTTGAGTTCTACACTAATTTCCATTGAGGGATTAATTAGGATCCATATGAATTCTCTAGTGAAATATTTTTTTTAAGAAAACTATAATAGTAGTAGGTGTAGATCCAAACCACCTTTAAAATCCATTAAACATGATCTTAGTATATCCTCTCGGTTTTTAAATATCATTTTATACTATTAATATCTCTTAGGATGATAAGAAGTCTATAAATATAACTTAGTATCTAAAGCATGTAAAAGGCATCACCAGAAATTTTAGGTAAACCTTGGCTGCTGATCAGATATGATATAATATGGTACTCCATGAAACCATACATGTTTATTAATTTATATTCATGAAATATGATCAAGAAATAAATATTATCTAATATAAATTACTTTTCAAAACATCATAAGGAATTCTACAATAACACATATAACATTATAATATTTTAATACTTTTGGGAAGTCCAATGAAAAAATAAATACTGATGTTTTCTCATTTCTATTATTTTATGGGTAATGGTTATAATATCACCATATATTTCAGTCTATTAGCCTTAACTTTCTGACATTCCAATAACGTATATTTATAAATCACAATATTTCTCTTCATGTTTTCCAACCAGAAAATATTATTCGAATCTCTATACATCTTTATTCTTCGATAATGAATAGAGAATGATGAACAATTATCATCATCGAATAGCTACTTATTTAAATCTGGTATACATAGAACACATACAAGGTTCTTGAACCTTATCCTCCCATCACAATCAATGTTGAACACCATTACATTTCTTCCCTTATTTTTTAGCTCCACAACTTTCTTCTTCAATTCTTTAATCCTCATATGGATATATGGTTGAATACTCATTCGAGCAAGATAAGTTCCATCCCCTTCCATAAATATTTAAAAATAAATCCTTTAAAAATCAAAAAATATTGTATCTTTGTTGGTCTTCATCATAGATAAGATTGAATAATCTTTTCAGCTTGGAGTAGTAACCACCTTATTCACCTTAAAAGGATGATAATGTATCAAGAAATGATAATTGTTGAAAAAATATATTTATTTTATTTACAAAGTATTCAACTACTTTTATGTAAATATATACTTCTAGATTATATGATATATATATATATATATCACATCATTCACTATACATATAATTCCTCCATACCTTAAATGAAATAATTATGACTACCAACTCTAAATCAAGATTTAGGTAATTATTGTTAGGAAGTTTTAATTGGTGAGAGTCATATTCTATCACAATGTCATTCTAAAATTGGTAGCATTCCAGTACCTTCATTGAAATAACACTATTGATATCTAAAATTTATCTAATTTATAGTAGTGTAACCACATGAAAAATGTCAATAATTCTCTTTAGTTCTTTACAAACCTTCTTCACATTCATCTATACATATGAACACAAACCCCTTCCAAGACCACTTGTTCTGTTCATCGAATTGTTGTGATAAATCTATCACAAAGCATCAATATTATCTAGCCAACCCAAAAAAACTATGGATTTTAGTGATCTTTTTTGGTCTCATCTATTTCTCTATAACATCCATATTTTAAGGATCCATTTATATAACCTCACTTGATATTATATTATGCGATAATGAAACTCTTTGAAGCCAAAATTCACACTTGGTAAATTTTTCATAAAACATTTCCTTCCCCATGGCCTTCAACACAATTCTCAAATATTCTCTATTATTTTATTTTCTTTTTGAATATATAAAATAAAAATCAAAAAATACTACCCTAAACTGATGAAGGTAATATTTAAATACCCTATTCATTAAATCTATAAAGATAGAATGAGAATCAGTGACTCTAAATAGAATTACTATAAATTTATATTGACCATACCTAATACAGAAGACTATATTGGTTATATATACATTCATGGTCTTTGGATGATGATACCCATATCAAAGACTAGTCTTGAAGAAATATGGAGCTCCTCTTAATTAGTAAAAAATATCAATGGTATGAGGTAAAATATGAATATTCTTAACAGTGATCTTATTATATTCTCAATAATTAAGGAAAAGATGCATTGAACTATATTTCATATTCACAAATAAATTAGGTGAACATCATTGTGAAAAACTATGATGAATAAATAATTTTCCTATATTTTCATGGATTTTCATTTTAAATTCATGTAACTTAATTACATCCCTTATATAAGGATTATTTGAAAAGGGAATAGCGCAGGTTTTCTATTTTATTGAAAACTCTACTTCATGTTTTGGGGGGAAGACTAGGATTGTCTTTAGGAAATACATCATCATATTACCAAACAATAGGAAAATTTCCAATGTTGGGTTTATCCTTAACTAATTTAGATAAATTTCCCTCATGAATATATAGAAAACCCTATATGAAAGAATTTAATTTTCATTGGGTCTTCAGGTCCATACTCACACCAATAGATAAATGAATGTTTATTTTTAATGTCATGTGTAACTTACCTTTATCATAAATTGATTTCAGATCCATAATCTGAGAGCCCATCCATTCCCAAAATCACAATAAATTAATCTAGATGGACGACAACAATATTCCCATGAATAAAAATCCCATTAACTTTTATCCGAGAGGATTTACAAGACTCATATGAAGTCATCTTACTATTAAGAGTTTTCACCAGTAACTCAATATCTAATCATTTAGGATAGGAATTAACATTCCTAGATAATTTTATTGATATAAATAAATTCATAATAATAATCTAAAAAATGACACTTTAAACTTTAATAATACCTATTACCACCTTAAATTTATCATTCTATCGCCAATAACTATCTAAAACCAAAAAAGAGTAGAATGAATATAAAACATAATTAATCAAAGTTATTAAACATGAAAAATAATTCATATGAAGTTTAAATCATGAAACCTTCTCTTCAATATATGGGATTTTAGTTTTAACCTATGTTATTCATGACTATTATCTATTGAAATCCTTTATAATAGTTAATAATGAAAATGTGAGTTATCCATGAATATACTTAGGAGTTTCAAACCAAGTGTGATGTAAGGGAACACTAATTGTAAACCATAATTATAGTCAAAATATACACAAATGAAATCTTTTTAGGGTTATCATACCAAGATAAATCTATTCCAAAACTATGTCCACTTGTAGTATCTAGTTGGGTAATTAAATCAATGAAAACCAAATAATATCTAACTTACTAAAACATTATGACATATTCCTATAATTAGACTTATCCTTAACGTTAGTCAAAGGATTATATTCCCTAAACTATGATATCATAAATCTAGTTCCTTTGGTTTCTAATAAACTTCCTCTGATGCCAACTATATAGACTGCAACCCTAGTATCCCAAATTCGATGGTTGCTTTATTATATTGTCACTAGATATAAGGAATGACATCATGAAGGACATAATAGTTTAGTAGTCTTGGAAAACTAGATACATACATTAATTTCACATTACATATGAAAACATAAAATACAACATAGTATTTTAATTAATAAAAAATTATTCCCTCAAGAATATTTATGTATATCAATCACTAAACACTACCTAGAATCTTGGGTAATGGAAACAAAAGAATGTGGTGGGCTAATATTCTCAGTAAGGGTTTGCATATAGAAGAATCTAATAAGGCGTGAATAATATGAAAATTTTAAATAATAATAAAATAATGCCATAAATAAAAACATGATCTAGTAACATATCCATGCATATTAGAACTATTAAAATAATCACATGGACTTCAATAACTAATTTTATAATAATGGAATAGATAACATAATACATCTGAAACTTACCGTCAATTCCACATGATAAGAAAGTTGACATAAATAGGTGATGCCTCATCCAAATACCAAATCTAGTTTTTTCTCATAAGGAATACCAATGCATTGAGGGAATACTTAATTCCTAGTTTCACCTATCACTTAATAATTATAATGAATTCATCATATGTTTAGACACCAAAAATTAATCAATATGCCTAAAAAATCAATAACGGTCTATATTGAAAGAGCTAGCATATGAAATATAAATAATCTCCCTATTCAAAATGATCATAAACCATTAAATTAATTATTTTTGAATTTATCAAAATAGTATATCCTCAGTATAAAATTAAATATAGGATATTAACATAGATGAAAATATTTTAAAATGATCAATGGAAAATTTTCTGAAGAAAGTACCCATTTCACTTTGACATAAATTATTTAAAAATTTCTCATATATTAAGGAAAACATTTTGGTTTAAAATAAACTTATAAAATTTTTATGGAATATTTTAATAAATAGGAATTAATAGTGGTGGTAATTTCCATTAATTTCATTTAAGTTAAAATACATCCATTTCACACTTTTTAAAAAAGTCAAAAAGTACATTATTCAGAAAATGGAACAGAGATTCCTTTTAATTTTTTTAAAAAAAATTAAAACATGTGTAATAATTTATTAAATATAAAATTTTATAAATATAAAAACATTATTTTATACATTTTATAGAATATATTGACATGGAAGAAAAATATTCTCGACTAGGTAGAAAATACAATCTCAGTTTTCCATAAATAAAATAGATAAAGTACACTGAGTACTTATTGAGAGAAATTTAAAGGAATAATTTTAATTTATATAAATAACCATATGAGAATTAAATATTTTTTTGGTTAATATAGAAAGAAAAATAATTTCCCCAGTGGATACATAAACATAAAAAATCCCGGATAATGATGAGTTTATAAAAATAACCCTTACCTCATGTTCGACTTCCTTCATACGTGTCAGAACCCTTCATATAATAAATATATATTTATATTATATATATTATTGTAATATAATTGTATATATAGTATCATATATCATTCAATAATAATATTATTTCACCCTTTTATTTATAATTCATTGTTAAAATAACTCTTTCATGTAAAAATCTCTTCGTTTTTTATATATTTTTTGGTTTGTTAGTTTTAGTTGTGGTAATTTGATCCTGGTTCCACCATCTTCAGAATTATAATCATGATTTAAATATAATATATATTCATTATATATTAATTTTTAGTAATCAATAAATGGTAGAGATATAAAAATGTATCACACCATTCATGAAGATGGTAGGCCACACATATGCATGAATGTTATTTTCATTTTTCGATGAATGGGTGGATATAAAGGTAAATAATTATTATGATTTAAATACTCATTATTATATCATATATATTCATAAAATTGATCCTTATTACCATACATTAAAAAATAAAAATAAAAAACAAATCACATCGCTTTTTGGAGGTGGTAGTCCACACGTACACATGAGCGATGTTATCATTTTCAAAAATGCGGTAAGTTAATAAAGTAGACGTAATATTATAATTAGAAATGTATAATTATGTAATATATATCATATATATACATTAAATCCATCATTATATACAGTCGTGATAGGTAGTGATGTAAAACGAATTGCACCGGTTCGCGAGGTGGTAGTTCTCCATACACATGATTGATGGTTTCAATTCCCATTTGACTGAAGAGGAGATAAGTATAGGTTATTCCATTAAAATAATAAAATATAATCATTTTTGTTGAACTTTTATTATTATTTTATAATATTTGAGTAAAATTTTAATGAGTTTGGGAAAGAAATAAAATGAAAACACATGGTTAAGAACTATAGATCCTTTTCGGACAACTTGTTTAGTTTTATACATAAAACCATCCAATGATGATTTCTTTTAAAAGGAATTTAGGTCATGGATAGAGATTTAAGTAAGATATTTGGTCTTATATTTTATCATCCAAAATTATTTTTAAGTGATATTAAAAGTGGTGAGGATGTGACCATTTATAAGTGAAGAGGAGTGACATTTTTTTTAATACCAAAAACTATTAAATAATGGGTTGTCACTCTCTTGCCAAGTAACTCAAAAATAGGTAAATTTTGTCAGGAGTGTAATATATTTTTGATCCAAACCTCCACCACTAATAATAAAATAGTTTCTAAACATTATATTTCCTTTATCGGTATGGTTACTCATTTTTACCATTTTCTTTTCACCATGGTAATTAGTTTTTTACCTAGGTAACTAATTATTTAATCCAAAAAATAAAATGGGATAGATAAAATAATAATAAATATATTAAATCTAATTTATCAAATAAAAAACCGGTGAGCATGGAAAATTAATTATAAAACAAGTTCATGAAACGTTCAAAACCATATTTTATCCTTAACCGTGATAATTAATTTTTACTATTTTACTATTCATTATGAAAAAATATTAAGTTTAACTTATTATATAATGATAAAGATTATTATTAAAAATATTGAATCTATTTTATCAAATTAAATTCATAGAAATATCATAATTTAATGTAAAACCAATCCTACAAATTCCGTATAAATCCATTTTGTGAAGAAAAAAATTTCTTAAGTTAAAAACAAATATATCAAAATTCATCCTAAAATTGATTACAATGAACGAAATTGTATTAAAAATAATATAATTGAGTTAATTTTAATTTTAAGATAATTATAATATTAAAAATATATTTTTAAATTCATTAAATGAAAATATTTTTTATTAAGAAAAATTAGTATTTATCACTATTCCTCAAAAAAATAATCTTTTCATAAAATTATAAAAGATTAACTCTAAGATAATTTCGAAAATTTGATTTAAAAAATAAATTTCATTTGGAGAAATAAATTTTCCAAAAATGAAAAAATTAATTTTATAATATTTTCAGAAAACAAGATTGAACCATTTTTTTGAAAAAAAAAAATTAGGCATAAAACTGGATTAATTGTTATCCAATTCCTCGAAAAAAAATTAGTTGAATGAAGAAACATTTTATTGAATATATAATATAAAAAATTCATTAAATTTATTCACAAATACTAATTAATTTAATTTATTAAAATAACACATTGTGCGCATAAAACTAGTCCTTCAGAAAAATAATTTTTTTCACTTTCGTATTATCTTATCTTCATTTATAATCAATTGATAAACAATGAATTTTTTATACAAGTTTAAACCGTACTTTTTTCATAATTTATATATTCCAATTTATACCATATATTTTAATAGCTAGGTTATTATAGTAAGCTATATTATGATTCATTTAGACTTATGGTTGTGTGTATTGCAATCAAATAGATTAAATTTGTTTAAAAATAAATATATCATATAAATTGTGGTGTTACATGGTTGGAATGAAGTTTTTTAGACCATGGAATATAAATCTATAAATTGGAATGTGAATTAAAAAATTATATTCAATTTTAATGAAATTAAATTTTTAGATAATAATTTTTCATGGGGTTAATGAATGATCAGTAATTGAAAAAAAATAAAAGGAAATGATTAGTGATATTGAATCTTAATTTTTGAGTTCTTAAATGAGATCTTGTTTCATAGATCATAGAAGTGGGAGCTGTGTGACATGTGGGATGGTGGATATAGTTGATTCCATGTCTTTGTAAATTCACTTAGTTTGGTTGTGTGATATAATAATCATTATATTTTATTATTCCATACACTCCACCACATGATTGTGGTGGGAAATAAATGCCCAAATACTTTTTGTTTTGGGTTATTTACCCAAAATCTAGGTATGATAGTGAACAAATGGCTAAATTATCCTTATTCACAACTATATCTTCAAACATAGCATTATGTGTTGCAATATCTAGACTGTTATAACTCTTAATTTGACTATACATGTATATGAAGCTTCTAGTTGTAAATGTTATAACACATAATTGTATCAAACTTTAGTGACAATGATTTCCTACAAGTGTACATGTGTGGGATATAGTTTCTTAATTCATAGTGAATGATAAATGGGATATGGTTTCTTTCATACTTATGACTTGGTTATGTATGATATTATGATGATGACGTTGGGATGACCGGTATGATATGTATGATAAGATAATGATATTTCTGGGATACATATATGTGGGTGCAAGATGAATTATAGATGGGATTATAGAAAAATATGTTTAAAATTTCGGTGTGAGAGTGATAAACTAGTGGGTAGGATGATTTATGGTACCTTTAAGTACATTCTATTGATATGGATATTCTAACTTGTGTGCATTAATTGGTGAGAAATCCTTAGTGAGGATGGGATATAGTTTTTCCTATTTAAGTGATGATTTTTCTTCATTCGTTTATTATGTATGATTTAGTATTCTTCTTCCACTTTTTTATGAGGGGTTCTATAGAGGATCCTATTGAGTATTTTTTTTTCTCAGCCAATATATATAATAAAATATTTCTCAGGTTTGTAGGAGATGTTTGGTGATTGAGTTAGAAATTACTAGATCATGGACTTGTTCTAGGGTTATTGGATTTTTTTTCATTACCTAGGATATGTTATTGGTATTTTTAGTTTTTTTACATTTTTTATGATGTTTCTTCATGTTTTAATATGTTTTACTACCTATTTATGGGTCTTATTATTGGATACCATCATATATATTTTCCTCAAATATATATAGTGAGTGTAATACCTCTGCTTTTTATGAATTTAGTAACCTTGATGCTAGTCTCAAATTTGTCGCCTATTGGAGATGGACATTGAGGGTTATCAACATATTCATTACAAACAAAATAAGTTCACAAATGGAGGGTGGAGGGTTCTCATAGATTGTAATTAGTGATGATGGATGAGAAATGAGATTGATCTTAGTGATATGAACTAGTGAGGATTGCATTGGTTAGTTGGGAAATGATATGAGTTGGACTAAATATATGATGTAAAAAAGGGATACTGGATATGACACATGATTTTAATGCCCCCCATTATTCGAAATTGGAGCCATCAATACTACTACAAGTACTATGTGATTTAATCCCATATTTAGGGTAGAGACCTAGGTATGTATCAATCATTAAGATTGTATATTCCAGTATTTGAATTAGGTTGATAATGGGAATTGGGTTAAAATTTTATTAACTAATATCAAATATTATATATTCTATGTTTAGGAGTCCCTAATTTTTTACTATTTTATAAGTATGAATCTTGGTCAATATCCCCATTAGTTCAATTCAAAATATGTTTACTAGGATGTTCTTATAGACCGATATAATGTTAAGGTAGATAATAATGACTCTAGGTGGAATATAAAAGGATAATTTTAGCTCCAAGGTCATCAGAAGTAAAATTTCCCCATTTTAGATTTAGATGATGAGGATTGGTTAGAAGTGGTAGTTATTTTTTTTAGTTTTATCTATTATTAGAGAGATAAATAGATTAAATTTTCTGTTATTATTCTACATGTGGAAACTCAAAAGTTGTTGTTTTGGTTCCTTGGGTAACTTGAAGAGTTAGTTGTTTAATGGGATATGTTTCTTGGTTAATTTCAAGACTTATTAAACATAAAGGTATCCTTTAAGTAAGTGATTTTTATCCTATAGTAGGGGAGTTTTATCTCTAATTATTCTTCATACCTTCTACTAAATGAGTGGGTTTGGATGAATCATTTTGAGGAGGATTTTCATCAAGAGATCTTGTTCCAGGTTTCCCCATTCATGGTTCGGAAATTTTTAGATGCACTAGAAAATTTAGTGGTTATAGGTTGGTTATGGATAAGACCATATTTGAATGGTATGGGAGTCTCTAGGTTTCTCTATGAGGTATTTTTTCATCCATAAATTCTATATTTCCTTGTAAATAGAGTATTAAGACAACATAGAGTAAATTCAGGCCTTCTTCACCCAGTTTCACTAGGGATGGTAGCTCTATGACCCCTTCTAGAAGATTGAGTGTGGTTTAGTTTTTATGAATATGTATTTTCCATTATAATATTGGATACCCCACCTTCTTATGTATTTAGCCTGGGGATGGAATACCTCTTCTAGCCCAACCATTGTAGTAGTTTTCTCCAAGGTAGCAGCAATGGTAGAGAAAAATAAGTTTTGATCAGAATATAGGGGAAATTGTAGGAAGAGTATATCAATGTGAACTATTTTCCTCTAGTTTAATGATAAGAGTGTAACTTTGGAGGTGCTATACCTTAGGACAAGATAGGCTATGAAGATGTACATGGTAAAATTCATGCCTTAGGGTTTCTAAAACCATGTGAAAGAGATGTCATGTGAGGTATTATCCACTTATTTTCTACTTGGGTGTATTCATAATTTGATTTAAGATCTATAAAATAATAAATTGTACATTCCTGAGACTATTCTTTAGGATTTGAAGCAGAGAGACATCCACTTCGATTATACTTGACTATGATAGTTGGAGGATGAGTTCAATTGTGTAATTTTTGTTGAGATTTTCAATTGAAGCTAGGGAAACACCACACCTACATGGATTTCCTATTTTTATGGAAAAATCCAAATGATATCATTCACATCATTTATTGACTATATTTAGTGAAATCTATTTCATATTTCTACAGGAGGTTCATTATATTCTATGACAATGACACAAATCATTGTGAGTTTGATGTGATGTTGTCAATTATTACATATACATAAACTATGTACGTGGGGTTAATAAATTATATGTTCTGTGATTTTTTAGATCAGTTTGAGGTTTTTTTATTAATTAAATCCATTTATATTCAGCGTTTAAGGGGAAATATATAAAGTATTTAAAAGAAATTTTGGATGTTCTTATACATCATCAATTTTTTCTATATCTATAAAATTGTATGTTTTTTTCTTGTGAGCTCTATTTTTTGGGGCATGTCATGCCTTATTATGTATTATCCATGGTTCCTTTGAAGAAAAATTTAGTGTTTCTTAGTTATCACCCAAAAATATTATAGTGGAGCATAGTTTCCTTTTCCTTTTATTCTATTATAGAAGGTTCAAACAATATTTTGCGCAAATTCTGAATGCACATAAAAATTTAACTAGATAGGATCATGTTTTAATGTGGGATAAAATATTTTAGGAAACTTTTTAGAATTTGAAATAGAAATTTATCGTTGTTTGTATTCATTATTTTTTAGAATATTTTATTATGATCGATGTTTATAGAGACATTTCATATCTTGTCTTGGGTTGTGTCATGATATAGTAAGGAGAATTTATCACTTATGGGTCATTAACGTCACAGACTCATGAACATAAATGTACTACCGTTATGTTGATCATTCTATAGTTTTTTTCTCTAAAGTTTAAGTGGTGTTGCCTCATTAGATATTGATTTATGTTCTATATAAATCACAATATCTTGAGGTATATCTTTTCCCAGTGTGATATAAATTTTTGGGAGAGATGGGGAATAAAATTATTACAGGATTATGATTTTCAAATTTTTATACATTTGGGAAATGGAATTCATGATTTATGAATTGTGTATGAAGTCAAAATGAGATTTTGTGCATGATTTTGGTGATGGTTGAAGAGTGATGTAATAACTTTCTCATACAAACCTTGATATAGGATTAGTTGATGGTAGATGGTATCTCTACTAGATGATTGTGTATTCATCCTTACTGAAATATGTAGAGGATTACCATATGAGGGATTTAAAGGTGGAGGTTTGGTTGGATTGAGTCATTTTTTTTATTCTTGTGAGGTATGATCTATTGATTAGAGGAATGATGTGTTTTTTCCAAGATGGTTTTTCATTTATTTAGTGATTCTTGATGTGGTTCTCCTTGAATTCCATAGTTTTCCCTTGGTAGTATATCCTATTGTGGAAAAGATGTATCATGCTGATGAATCTCATATTTTCATATATTTTATACTATAAATAATTATTTATAATCCCACCATAGTGTTATTTAAGTGGTATTTTTCATGTTTTTAGGTTTTAGTGTTATTTTGAACCCAAATGTGAAAAACGACTAATTCTGGATTTTTGACAAAATTTTACATTAGGGGTATTTTAGTCATTTCCGGAAAAATAAAATTCCAAATATTCTGATTTAAATTTTGTTAGAATCCTAATTTTATTTCCTCCATCTTTGTCTTCTGGACGAGGATCTTATTCGGCCATCTTGAGGTCAAAACAATTCAATGAAGTTCAAGATTATTCAGGAACACCAAGGAAGCTTCCTGAAATTTCATCCAGAAAAAAAAAGGTTCAGTGAAATATCCATAACTCGCTCAAAACGACTATAATGGAGCTGAAATTTTGTGGATAGACGGATAGGAAGATTGGTAACAAGTTCCATTAAGGGGGCCACGCCTTAAATGGCATTTTTCAAGGACATTAATTCATTACAAAACGGTGGTTTTCGGTTTGATGATTCTGACTAGACAGAATACATTCTCAGAGTAAATTGGCCATAACGCATTCATCACTTTTCCAAATTCTCTTCAATTTGGAGGGTTAACAGCCAAGAAATTTATTAACAACATTCAGGAACGGTGTAACACGTGACTATGTCATTTAAGGGGTCTACAATGCGTCGACATTTGAGGGACGAATTCTGCCTATAAAAGGAGGCCCTCACCTCCTTCCCAAATCATCCCATTATCCATCCATTTCTTCAAGGCACCAAGGAGAAGATTTCCACTGAGGGAGGCCAGCTGAAAATCTTCCCCCTTATTTTTATTTTATTTCTTTTCTTTATTTTTAGTTTTCAATTGTAATTTATATTTCCAATAAATTCATGCATTGTTTTTATTTTTGTGTCCACCGATTCACCCTCTTTTCTTCCTCTCATCTTACCATTCTGAACTATAATACTCATGATCACGAGTAACTAATAATAGGAATATCCCAAGGGAGTAATAAGGTTCTTGAACCCAAGACCATCTTCTTAACATTCTTTGAGTTAATTGTAAGGATAATTTATAGTGGGTGTAATCCTCACTGTGATTGTCTAAAGGTTAACTTCTTAATCTACAACCATTTTCCCTCGATTAAGGAGGTGGATGGAGGGTGTGCTTGGCGATTTCTAAGTAGACTTTTCATTCATAACTGGTTTAGAATAAGGTGTGCACACATACGATGGAGTTTGTACACTAATAATATTTTAAATTGGCCAATGAAGGTGCTTCCTGAATATTCTCTCGGGAGAACTTCCTTTCTTCCCTAATTACATTCTGTTTAGCATTGCATGGTAATTTAGAATTAAATTTTAGTTTCTTCTAATTTATGAATTTCATTTATATTATTAAATTACATTTATTTCATAAAATATTATACAACAAAAAGAATTAGATTAGGTGGACTAGAAGTAATGATTTATTACCCATAAAAGATCCTCAAGAGAACGACCTAGGTTAGCCACTGTGCTGCACTTAGTATAAATATTTTTGAGAGCGCACACGACAACGCTTCACCAAATTGGTGTCGTTTCCGGGGAGCCAAGTGGTTTTCATTCACAATTTTTATTCAATTTTTGTAAATTATTTTCTTTTCATTTAAAAAATAAAAAATAAAAAAATCGTAATGTTTCAAAAACAAAAAAATCTTCTTCGTTCATGATGTATTCAAATTATGATTATTATGCATGGACTAACCAATCTCAAGTGCAAGAAAATGTTTACAATGAACTTGATGCTAAATTTCATAGGATTGGTGATAAAGTTCAAAAATTGGAGAGCCAAATAGAATAGATTGCTGAATATGTACGCACATCCCAAGAGCAATCCGAACAAAAGCCAGAACCTGAAACAGAATGAGTGGTGGAATTGATTTCACCAATAATTTTTTATGTTAAAGAACCTGAGGTGGGTGAGAAAGAACTTCTAAAGGAACTTATCACATCATCCCGCACTCAACCATTGCTCTAGGGGGTCTGAGAAGTACACATTCCAACTGATGCACTAATGGGAGGTCAACATTTTTTGGAAGAATCTTGGAATAACTATGTTGAAGATAACTTCAAACATGATCCTACCATTCTTGATATTGAACAATATGTACCTTTTGACCTCAATCTTGCTTTGGAAGATGAAGAAGAATATGCACTTGCTGAGATGAAGTTGCCAATGGTCCTGTCAGAAGAAATCAATTGCCAGACTGACTTACTTGAAAGGGAAGATTTCTTTATTGATTCTTCATGTTTTAATTTTATTCAAACTGAATTATTTTCTGACTTCTCCTTTCCTGAAATTTCGGATATAGCACAAATGGATCGGGCCTTGGATGTTGATGATGAGACCACCCAAGTGGTGGTAATCTAGGAAGAAGATCTGGAGAAGCTGGTGGTGGTGAGACTACATCCTCTACATCAACTTTTATATCACATGGAGGAGGACACCACCGAAGTTAACAGGGAGCACCCTTATCTTTTATTCCCTCCCACTTCGAAAATCAAATTTCTTCTTTATTATTTCTTTGGGGTTGGGAACATTCTTATTTTATTTGGGGTTCTCTACATTCAGTGTTTAATCATGGACATCAGGAAAACTCACATGTGGTGGTTCATCTCAAAGAAACCACATCCACCTTCTGATCGGGGATAATCCACTGAAACTGCCTGACTAGGGGCAGTAAAAACCTAGCACCCAGTTGGGGGGTCTAAACCAAGCATTATCTCTTTTCTTTTCCCTTTATCATTCTTTTTATTTCTTTTTATTATGTATTTTAATTACTTTCTTGTAGTTTTAAAGTGGCTGCTTCTAGGAGATTAACTCAAGGCATACATCTCTAAAATAATTTCAGGTTGTATCTTTCCTTTCCTTTGATTTTATACCTTTATATTTATATTTTGTTGAGTTGAAATAAGGGGTAGTTAAATTTAAGTGTGGGGGAGTGTCAACCTGCTTAGTTCTTCTTGTGTGGTTTTCATTTTTTTTATATTTTTAGGATTTTTGAGATTTAATGAATATTCTTATCACTTTTCACACATCAATTTATTTTGAAAGAGTTGAAATGATTTTTGAAATAATGGATTTTAAATGATTGTTGATGTGAAAACATTTTCATGAATTGGATTATCAATCATTTGTATGAGTTTGACTGATTTTTGAAATCCATGACCATGAAACAACTGACTCAAAATATTGTTTGCAATCCTGTGAGGTATTCTAAACCAATTTTACATATTCTTCCTAATACCCAAACTTTCTTGAGGGAAACATGAATATTGTGTGAGAACCAGAACTTGTGAATATTCTCTTTCGAAGCTTTCGATTTCATGGAATGTATTTTAAATGATTGAGGCATCTCTTTTTCTAGCCACATTTTATCCTGAGACCCACCTTTACATTTATCCTCTGTAATCCCTTAGATGCCATGAATTGCCTTATAGGTTTATGCCATATTACAAGCCAATTTTTCCTCACCTACCCGCACTTTTAATATTTTTGCATGGATATTTCAAGATTGAGTGTGGGGGAAGGGCCTTTTGTGTGCATTCATTGGGATGTGTATCATTTGTGGGCGGTGTGAGGTGTGTGTCAATACTTTGGGCAGTGGATAACAAGAGAATTGGGCATGTGTCGTGATTTCGTTGTGCTTTATTTGGTTCATCCATTTCTCCTAAAAAAAGAAAAAAATGGAGATGAGTTGGAATTCCTCATTTTACATTCTTTTATTACTCATGTACCTCCCAAAAATAAAGGGCATGAATTGTCATTCATTCATTGTATTCAATTTTTCAGCTCATCCTCAATGAAAAAAAAGAAAAAAAAAGAAAAAAAATAAATTTGTGCCTTTCTGGAGCTTTGAAAAAACAATGGAGAACTTAGATGATATCATTAATTATAATAACTTCTTGGCTCATTTCCTATATCATTAAAAGGTGGTTGGGTTTTTTTTTACATTTACAAGCGGTATTGAGTGAGGAATATCCTGTGTTTTCACTTGAATTAATCATGCATTGTACTTACAAGTCCAACCTCCTTTTTCTAGCCTGGAACTTTTTTTCAATAATTTTCCCACCAACCCTAAGCCACAGAATCATTTGAACCTTTAATTAAATCCCTCATGATTAAATTCATTTTTATGTTTCACTCTGTGGAGAAATAAAAATTTTCACAAACCTATGGTGATATATGTGATTTTCAAGTATGAGTATAACTCTAGATTCAATTTCTCTTGAGTGAAGAGTGACAAAGAAATTCAATGTGAGGTAGGTTGTGATTGGACCATGGATTGATTTATGAGGTTGAAAAAATTTTAGTGATTGAAATGAAAATAATAGAGAATTATTATTCATATATGAGACATGATGGAATTCTATTTTGGATAAAATCATTGACATTTTCTCATGTTTTATTGTTGTGTGGATTTTGATTTGGATATAAGATGATTGCCCAGGACTGCAATGTTTAAGTGTGGGGGAGTGATGAACCTCATATTTTCATATATTTTATACTGTAAATCATTGTTCATAATCCCACCATAGTGTTATTGAATGGGTAATTTTCATGTTTTTAGGTTTTAGTGTTATTTTGAACCCAAATGTGAAAAACGACTAATTTTGGATTTTTGACAGAATTTTATATCAGGGGTATTTTGGTCATTTTAGGAAAAATAAAATTCCAAATCCTCTTATTCAAATTTATTTAGAATAATAATTTTATTTCCTTCAACTTTTTCTTCTGGACCAGGATCTTATTCGACCATATTGAGTTCCAAACAATTCAATGAAGTTGAAGATTATTCAGGGACACAAAGGAAGCTTACTGGAAATTTCATCCAGAAAAAAGAAGGTTCATTGAAATATCCATAACTCGATAAAAACGACTATAATGGAGCTGAAAGTTTGTGGATAAACGTATAAGAAGATTGGGAACAAGTTCCATTAAGGGGTCCATGCCTTAAATGGCCGTTTTCAGGGACATTAATTCATTACAAAATGGTGGTTTTCGGTTTGATGATTCTGACTGGACAGAATAAATGATCAGAGTAAATTGGCCATACCTCATTCATCACTTGTCAAAATGCTCTTAAATATTGAGGGTGAACGTCCAAGAAATTTATTAACAACATTCAGGAAGGGTGTAACGAGTGACGATGTCATTAAAGGGGTCTAAAACGCGTTGACATTTGAGGCACGAATTCTTCCTATAAAAGGAGGCCCTCACCTCCTTCCCAAATCATCTCATTCTCCATCCATTCCTTAAAGGCACCAAGGAGAAGATTTCCACCGAGGGAGGCCAGCCGAAAATCTTCCCCCTTTCTTTTTATTTTATTTCTTTTCTTTATTTTTAGTTTTCAATTGTAATTTAGATTTCTAATAAATTCATGCATTGTTTTTATTTTTGTGTCCACCGATTCAC
The DNA here is from genome assembly GCA_963277665.1 of Viscum album. NCBI lineage: Eukaryota > Viridiplantae > Streptophyta > Magnoliopsida > Santalales > Viscaceae > Viscum > Viscum album. The sequence goes on along the minus strand of OY728142.1, from coordinate 1,144,562,669 downwards.
CCTCTTTTCTTCCTCTCATCTTACCATCGTGAACTATAATACTCGTGATCATGAGTAACTAATAAGAGGAATATCCCAAGGGAGTAATAAGGTTCTTGAACCCAAGAACATATTCTTAATATTCTTTGAGTTAATTCTAAGGATAATTTATAGTGGGTGTAATCCTCACTGTGGTTGTCTAAAGGTTAACTTCTTAATCTACAACCATTTTCCCTCGATTGAGGAGGTGGATGGAGGGTGTGCTTGGTGATTCCTAAGTAGAATTTTCATTCATAACCAGTGTAGAATAAGGTGTGCACACATATTATGTAGTGTGTACACTAAGAATATTTGAAATTGGCTAATGAAGGTGATCCCTGAATATTCTCTCAGGAGAAGTTCCTTTCTTCCCTAATTACATTCTGTTTAGAATTGCATGGTAATTTAGAGTTAAATTTTAGTTTCTTCTGATTTATGAATTTCATTTATATTATTAAATTACATTTATTTCATAAAATATTAAACAAAAAAAAGAATTAGATTAGGTGGACTAGAATTAGTGATTTATTAACCACAAAAGCTCCTCAGGAGAACTACCTAGGTCAGCCACTGTGTTGAACATAGTATAAATATTTTTGAGAGCGCACACGACAATGCTTCGTCACATGCCCTGCTAGTTTAGTTTTTACTATATATAATGAAGTGATCTGTTTTAGAGTTTGTATCTCGATGTTTAGTTTTCTAGAGGTAAAGGATGAGCACCATATTCCATGTGTGTTTCTTTAGCCACTATATTTTTCCAAGTGGGAGTGGGAAGACATCTTTATGGGGGGTACTTGGGAGTAATAGTCACAAATGTTTTCCCAATATCCTAATCATTTTTATGTTTGAACTTTATTGAGATGCAGTGTATGGACATAATGATTTATTAAATGTTAGAAGGTGTAACATGTTTATATTTCTTATCCCTATGATGTGTTGGATTTTTTATTATAAGTATATACTTATGAGTTATATCACATGGTGGTTGTTCTATATTCCCTTTTTTATTCCTTTATTGGATTTGATTATATTTTAATGGACGATAATTATTTGAGAGATAAATCATAAAAGGTATTAGTTTTTAATATGCGATTAAATTGGTTTTTGGAGTCAATCAAGCTTTCTAAGAAAGTATTGGTGAGAATGGGACATATTCGAGAATAAAATTTGGTTGAAAGAAGGAACTTATGGAATGGTCCATTAGATTATGGTGTTGTGAAGTTTTGGATATGGGTTTATGGTTTAGTCATGGTTCTTGTCAATTATTAAGATAATAGTTTTTATAATTTTTTCAATATGTGGGTATATTCAATGTTGTTCTTGGGTCATGATGTGGAGATCATGTGTTTAGTCTATTCTCTCAGCCTAATGAGGCGTCTCTATAATATTGGGAATATGTTCTATCATGGAGCCTTGGGGATTGATGTTCCTTCTATCTACCTTTTTAAGGCCCACTATAGCATGGGATTGAGGATTCACTATGGTTTTATCACATGATTATAATAACATGATAGAGATATAGTAGAGATTGTGACATGGATTTTGGATGGGTGATTAGAGAAAGACTCGTATGGAGAAGCCTCCCTTGTTGCACCATCGTGCTAGTGAAAACCCTTTGGGATGCAACATGGTATTGGGGATTACATTGTGGAATTTTGTTTTAACCAAACTCTATAAATTCAGAAAATATTCATGTATACAATATTATTTAAGGACTCCATTAAGATATTTGCATGCCCTTTTACTTGAATTCAACTCCTAAATTCAAGAAATTTTTTAATTGGGGATCCAAGGTGAGTTTTCCACTTTTATAGTGGTGCTTCTCTCTCTTATTCTCTAGTTCCATTATATAGGTACATGTTTATTATTATTTTCATATCATATCTATTGATTGTGGATGGTGGATTCATGATCTAATGATATCTATAAATATTGTGGGATTTTTTGAAAGAGAGGTGATTGGGGATCTGTTCTTATCCTTCCGTTCTTGCTCAGAGAATGTTAAGTCTGATATTAAGGTAGGGTATTTTTAACTTCTCCTTATTTTATGTGTCACTATGAAATAATCATAATTTATATTGTTGTGTAATTTTATAATAAACCTAAAAAAGACATTATTATAGAAATTTAATGAAGAATGAAATATGGATTAAGACGTATTGATCACGTGTGGTTTATCCTATGATTAAATGCCTTTTAATATTTTATAGATAATGTGAAATTGATTTTTGTGATTATTTTCTTCTTGAAATTGAATATATTCTTGAATTTGGATAAATAATATAAAGATGGTTGGTTGAATTGAATAATCAAAGAGTCATGTGAATTTAATTATCATGTTCCCTTAAAAATAATTAAATATGAAATTATTGCTCAAATAATATTTATGGTTGACTATAAGATATTGATAGTTTTAACATACAAATTTATTTTTATTGAAAACTATATATTATGAATTGATTAATAAAAAATTATAATTGAAAAAAATTCTAAAATTAAAGGGTTGGGGGATATTTTTACCCAAACTATTCTGTTATACCGTGATTTATTTGCTTGGGTGCATGATGTTATGTAATTGGTTTCACTCTGAGTTTAGTACTCTAAAAATACATTTATTCCATTTATTCATGATATTGGATGGTAAATACCTTACACTATTTTTTAATCATATTATGGTTGCAATATATGAAGAGAAATTTATTGTAATAGAAAATAAATGTTAAGTGTGGGGCTTTTCTAATTTATAGATGGTTTTAAAAGGATTGTTGATGGGTTTCTTGGTTTGGGTTGAGATCATGTATTGGGAAATGTGTTTATTTTATGGTATGATTTCTTGATGATTAATTTTTGTGATATTCAACATCCTATTATAGTTAACCTATGCACTTTGAGTGCTTTTTCCTTGTAGTACTTCTAGTCAAGTCCTAAAATATTCTATTTATTAAATGGTAGATGAAATTATATATTTAACTCATTGTATTGATGTTTTTTATGATATTAATGATATGCCTATATAATAATAGAAACCATTTTATGGTTGAAATTAATTCTCTGATAGAATGGAATAATAATCTAGAAATCGGAATACGAATTAAAAAATATTGTTGAATTTAGAGGAAAATATCTTTAAAAAGTAGAATTTTTAATGGGGATACTGAATTATTGGTAATTAATAATTAATAAAATGAAATAATTAATTATGGTAAATTAGGATTATTTTATTCTTATATTATATATTATTTCTTAGGATAGTTAGATGCGTATATGGTGCTTTCTCTCGTTTCCCACCGATGGTGAACCATGTGGTAGGGTTTGGCGATGGTCGCCGCCGCAGCCCCTCCTCCCTCTACGGGGGGAGGGGGACCGTCCTTTACTGCGCTTAAATCTGGGAAGTGTGGGGATGGTGCTCTCCAACCCTCGCTGGCCACAGGCTTCCTTTTTCCGACTATCAATGTCTCCCCGAAGGTCCCCAGATGCATCTCTGGCCAACCTGTTGTTCCAGTTTCATCACAGGAATTCTATGCGGCTTCGGCTTTGCTTTCTAATGCCCTTATTGCAAGGTTTGTGAGAAGACATCTGCTGTTGGAGGATTTTAGTAAGTTTGTAAACGAAAAATGGGGGCTCAAAAATTTTGCGCATGTTGGATTTCTTGGACCACGACAAATCCTCATCATGTTTGCGGATGATGGGGATTTGGGGAAGGCCTGGTCCCGAAGTAAGATGGATTCGGGTTTCCATCTTCTTCGATGGACCTTTGAAAATCATTTGAACCGTGATTCTCCAAACTCTGCAATCTGGCTGCAGTTGCCGGGACTTCCCATTCCTTTTCAAAATCCCAGACATCTAAGCTCAATAGTTAACTCTATTGGACGATTTATTTGCTGTGATCAAAGAACTGCCTCTTTGTCAAATCCTGCTTCTGTGAGATTTTGTGTTGAATTGGATCTCTCAAGAGTTCCGCCAGAGGTTGTTTGGATCATCGTGGAAGGTGAATACAGGTACGCTCAAAAAATTCGGTATGAAACTTGGATTCTATTTTGTTCCAATTGTTGCAAGCAGGGGAATGAAATAGTTAAATGCCGAAGAAGTATTCCAGCGCCCCATTCGGGTGCGTTTAATAACACTGGCAATGGTAATATGGTTCAGACTCAAGCAGATCTGAATCCAGGGGCATCTGAAACTGGATTGGTCCCGGCGGCTGATGATATGGTTCAGCACAAAACAGGTCTGGATCGAGGGGTATCTGAAATTGGACTAGCCCCAGTGGTAGATGATCTGGTAAATAATCAGGGTCATGTTGAGGTTTCTTCAGGAATGTCTATGGGGTAGGAGATCCAATCAGGAGAAATGCCAAATGGAAGTAAGAGAGGTATGGAGGATTCAATGCAGGAAAATGAGAGTTCAATGAATATGGCTAACAGAAAGGGTAAAGAAGTAATGGAACATTCTGATAAAGAGGGGATGAAGGCTAGTGAGCCTGATGTACTGTACATGGGTGGGGGACTAGAGAAAAATCAGATATATAGTAGGAGTAAATCTACAAGGAAGAGCTCTCCTGTCATGGTATAGGTTAGTGATGATGGATTGATAAATTGTTCGGAAAATCGGTTTGATGTTTTGATGGATAATGATCAAAAGGAGGATGAACTAATGGAAGAGGAGGCATTTCAGTGTCTCCCATCTCATTAAGATGCCATAATTGTCCATGTGATGGAGAGCTCAGCTATTCTGACCGTGGGTGACTCTGGTGGACAGCCTCATGTATCATCTGGGATGGAGCAGGTAAAAAATGGTAAAAGTTTAGGGGGTTCTGATGAGCAGATCAAGGAGATCTCAAAGGAGGTGAATGGTGTATTGGAAGATTCTCATGGGCAGGCTTCTCAAGGTAGGTTATTCATTAATGGTGTGGCTGAACAGCAGCATGGTTCTGTGGTGGCAGAAGGTTGTGAACATGACATTGCCATGCCAAAAGAAACAATGGTGATGGAAAATCTGAAAGTGTGTCAGGTTGTTGGAAGAATTATTAATGACTTGAGTAAGAGCAGTAAGGTTGACCATGGAGGTGTTGGGGAGTCACATGGTTACCCCATGCAAGAAGAAGAGCTCCATAATCACAAATCATCCTACACTAATGTTGTCAGGCACGAAATTCATGAGTCCCTAATCAAGGAAGTGGAGGGGAAAACCAAAAGTAGGAGGAAGGAACGGAGGGACTATACGGACCTACCCAAACCAATGGTGACGAGGTCTGCTTACAAGAATGAAGGGTCACATGAAATTGCTCATGCAAATGGGAATAGTGGCAAGCGAAGGGGGGGGGGGTCCTCTAAGATGGATAATGGACATAGTGGGAAATAGACAATCAAGGAGAATATGTCTGAGGAGATGCTTAGGAAGAAAAACATGTATCTTGAGATGATGTGGAGGTATAAATCTTCAGAATGGGAGTCAGCTGATCCTGGTGATGAGTTATCCGATGATAGGGAGAGGGATGAGTATGGGTTTGATGTAATGTAGCATTTTTATTTTCTACTGTCTTTACTTTCATTTTTTTCTTAATAAATTTTTGAGATCGGGCTTTCGCCTGGTTCAGACTTTTTCAGTATATATTATTTCTTAGGACATAATAGTGGTTGGAGGGTGTCATATATGACTATTTCTATATTTGAGTATAAAGATATGTATTTTCCCTTAGTTTGGATATGTGATATAATTTTAATTATATTTTATGATTTTATATGATCCACCACATGAATTTGTAATGAAGATGATTCCCAAATAATTTTGGTTGTCAATGTTTTCCCTCATATCTGGGTTTTTAAGGTAACATGTGGTTGATTTCTCTCGATTACCCACTCTCCCTTGAGACAAATCATTATGTGTAGGTGTATCTAGGTTTTCCCAGCATAAGGTATAGGATATGTTCTTACATAGTCTATGATGCATCTTAGTTTCACTATAAATTTATGAGAAGGATTTACCAACATGGGGTTATAGAACATATATTTATCTAACAATAGTGATAATTATTTCCTATAAGTGTACATATGTGGATTGTAGTGGTTTAATGAATAGTTCATGATACACGTGCTATAGTTTCTTTCATTATTACTTATTAGTTATGTATTATATAATGATGAAAATGTTATGATTAACTATATGGGATAAAATATGGGATGATGATATGGTTGTGATACACATGAATATAGTGCATGGTGACTTATGGAAGGGATTTTAGGATAAAATTTATGGAATTGGGGCATAAGAGTGAAAACCCTATTGGGATGTGGATACAAAGTTCCATTGTTATGTATATTATTTTCACATGGATATATTTACTTTTATAGTTTAATTTTGAAATGGTCCTTTCTAATGATGGAATATTTTTTACCTTTTTATGTGATGAGTTAGCTTCATTTGTTTATTCACTAGGCTTTATTATTATTATTATAAAATTGTACGAGATATTTCAGTGAAGATCCTACTAAGAATAACTATATACCCAATGAATATATATATATATATATATATTATAAACTATTTTTCAGGACCACAAGAACTATTTAGTAATCAAGATGGGTGTTAATATCTTGTAAAGTTGTTCAAGATCTATTTGACTTTATTGGGCACATCCTAGGATTTTTTTTTGGTATTATTAGTTGTTTTCCAATTTTTATGATATCACGTTCATGTGTTTGGATATTTTATTATCCATTTAAATTATTTATTCATGTATATAATATTATAAAATTTCATTAAATATATATATTTAGGGAAATTCCTCACATTTTTATGCAATTTATACCCTCAGTTCTAGTCACTAATTCATGTCTTATTGAAGGTTTCCTTAAAGGGTCATCCCCATATTCACTACTGAGCATGGATGTGTAATTGTGAAGGGGGTTATGGGTAGGGGTTGTGAAATTTAAATCTATTTATCATTTAAAAAATTACATTAAGAAAATGTTTATTTGAAATGTTCACAAATAAGTAATAAGAGACATTCCTAACAATGAAAACACTTATCAAAATGTAACATCCATGCTCCAATATCAAATGAAATACAACACTAGAATAACATTATCATGTAAAAATCATGTAAATTATCAATAAATTTTTATAATCATAGAAAAAATATCATGTATAAATACATAGAATAATGAAATTATACCAGTATATAACCAATCATAAAAAGGTATCATAGTTGAATGTAAACCCAAGAAAAACAATGTATCTTGATTTGGAATTTAAATAATATTTAAATCAAAAATTATATTATCACCATTGATTAAATAGTCGACCATATCATATGTTCATGCATAATTGAATCTAATTAATTAGATAAGAACTAATAAGGTATATATGAAAACAACTTTTTTACAATATTAAAAATAATAAAATTAACTAAGGCCATTACATCTGTTAATTATATAAATTTTCCTGAAATTCACATGTCCTTATGTGACTCTATACCGCATGATACATGAACCAATAGAAATATTAGCTCCATGATTAAATGTATATATATCATAAAAATTTCTCACAGATTTCATTGGATAAAATTATATTAATATCTTATCCATACTAATAATTACTAGACTGCACACCCAGATACCACATGTAACCTATGTTTCCAACATATCACAATATCTAAACGTTCTCATTGTATACCCCCTATGTCCCAAAACCTAAACTCTTATATAATCCTTGAAATACCAAATCCAAGATAACCTTAAAAAATTCTTAGATATCACTATGTATTGATTGTTTCCTAAAGCATACCTTGGACACCCTTGTACCTGGCTCCTGAGTCCGATGGTGACATGAAATGAGGTATGTAATTTCTTTATGTTGGCTAAAACTAGTGATATTCCATCAAATTACCTATACTATGAATGGTTTCTCCCAATAATCATAAGTAAAGATCATAAATTCCTTGTTAATTTTTGGAAAGAAAACCTCATGAATCAGATCTCAACACATAATAAAAATTTCTAGATACATAAAATAAAATAAAAAAACCAAATAAAATTTATATATATTCCCAAAACCAACACAAAATAAATATACAAATAAATAAAAAAATAAAATCGATAATAAAGGGGGATTTCATGGATGATACATCTATAATATAAAATGAAAACATAAAACAATCAATATAATATCATTGTGATCTCAAGGTCATCATCCATTATCTAAATCATATCACACCAATTGTGATAGAAAATTTTATCTGAAACATAAAAAATAAAATAAGTTCTATTGATGTTGAGTTTCATTGATATAATTTTTAGCACAATAACCCAATAGATAATCACTAGTGATCCCATGAATTTCATTTACCCAAATAATCTATAAATTCTTGTTTGAAATATAGATATAAAACATGTTTTTATTTTTTTAAAGAAAACAATCGATGATATTTCTTAGAAACCAAAAATTAAAATAAAAAATATGTTTCAATGATTCATTTCTAATTTTCTTTTATTTAAATACGTATTTTTTGAAATTTCATTACTATTTTTTTAACTACAATAATGTAAATTTAAAATAAACCAACAAAGAAGAAACAATATAATAAATGAACCAAAATGGTAGAAGAAATAAATGTAACCAAAGAACAAGAGAAGTGCTAGATAAAAAATGATACATTGGTAAAAATATAAAATCATGAATGTATAGAAGAAAATTAATATCAAAGTAAAACAATTATAATATATCATGAGATAAAAATAATGAAGTTGAATGGTAATGAAACAAATTAAAGCAAATTGGAAACCTTAAATGGTTGATAATCATACAAATTTCATTAATATCCTATGAGGATATTTCTTGATGTACTAAGGTGGAATAATCTACCATTTTATTAATTTATTCCAAATTTATAACCAAATGGATTTTTTGACATAGATATTTATATGGAACTCCCTAATAGACTTCAATTCCATAGGGGATATATTTAATCTCACCATGGAGGGATGGTAACCATCACTCAATGCATCACTATGACACCTAGGATAACTATGATGTTAGTGACATGAGTTGAGGTAACATTTATAAAATCTCATACATGATCAATATATACTATCACCTCCCCATCCCACCTATTTACACCTACTAATGTGAATCCAATATTTATAACTAATAAGAATAACATAAACCACATAAATCCTCAATCACACACATATAATGTTAATAGGGATTTCATTAAGGGGGTAACACATTTATAAAAAATTACTTGGGAGGTTCCTATAGGTTCTCAAGATTTAAAACTAGTAATCCCATCTCAAATTCCTTTGAAACCCATTTCCAAAGTGAATTTTTTTGAAAATCACTTTCTAAGATTCCAAACAGGCCATAGTGTTTCATTTTGGTAAAATCTATGATAATAACTTCATGAAAATGATTTTTAGAAATCAATCATTGCATCATTACCCTTTTGAACCATGATAAAAAAATTAAATTCATGTAATGAACTCTAAAGTACACATACCAACCATATATTAAGAAAAATCAATTGTGGATTTACAAACTGATATCACACCTAAAACAAAATATGTTTCACAAGATAAATCCATCAAATTTCATAATAATTTGATATCCACTTCAATATACATCCTAAACCCTTAACTAAAATCACATATAATCATATAAAGTTAAAAACTTTAATTGAACCACAAAAATCCTTAGTAAATTTTTTTGTTTCATTTAATCAAACACTTACCATACATATATTTTCTTAATTACTATATCATGAGTTCATAATATTATTTTAAAATCATCATAGATTTCTATAATAGTAATCAGATTAAGGGAAACATTTTTATAATACCTAAGAATAACTATTTAGTTTATTAAAGTAAAATTCTTGGAAACACCAACCTCAAACCTTTTGTAAATGTGAAAAACATTAAATTATGGAAGAAACAAGATCTGATGAACCAAACACACACATTAGCATAAAAACCACAACAAATTAGGGTTAATACTCACCCAAGGTTTTAACCAAGAAGATAAAAGGTTAATATAGATAAAGAAAAAAATATATATATGAATAGGAAAAGAGGTATGAGAATTAACTTGAAGGAAACACTAAAAAATAAAGAAGGAATTCCCCAAAAATGTAGGATGATGTAAGGAGGGTTTTTTCCTATAATCCCCTATTTTTCCTCAATCAAGTGTAGGAAAAAGGATTCTAAATTAGTTCTTATTTCAGTAATAAATTTTGTTATTTTGGATTGAAAATTTATGAGGCATTTTTTTTATAATGGATGGTTCATTTGGAGAATTAGGACTCGGACCAATGTTTGTAGCATTTAAACATTCATAATAGGTTTTCTTAGTTTTCCATCAAGGATATTAGGTTTTGTTAATGTTCATAAGGAAGTAAAATAAGGAATAGGGTTTCGGGGTGTAATGAAAGACATTACCAGACACGAGCTAGCTCATGGAATTCCACATTAGTTGGGTTCAGAGACTAACTAGTGAGGCCCAGTGGATAAATAGTGGATTCTAGGATGGATTTTTATTAGAGGTGTTTTATTATTTTCCACCCTAGATTAATTTGGGTTTTATATGGATAAAGTGCTCAGGATTGGTCATTTGTTTTGTCGAATATCAATCCATTTTCCACTTATTGAATTGTCCTTGATGGGGGATTAATTATGGTGTGTTGTGGATTCAATTTATGGGAAGATCATTGGTTTTAAACAATTATTTATTCTCTCTTCAATTAATTCATATTTCAAATGATTCTATTTAGTTATTTGTTGTTAACTCCACCAAATAATGGTGTAAAAGACCGATATTGAATAGTATTTTTCCTAGATTTCATAAGGGACATCTAACAATTCCATATGTCTACTACTCAACATCGTTTTGGTATACGTAAGATACTTCCCTAAATTATTTATCTATTCTTATAATATTGAATGAAATTTTAAGTTTGGTTGAGTGTTGAATGGAAAGGATGTTTCTTGGGATGGTTCTGAAGATGTTCCAAAGACCGTTGGGGGTCAGTTGGTCATGGTTCTAGTGACATTTTGATGTCAATGTTTGGGAGCATCTATAGGCATGGTCAAGGATTTGAATATCTTGGAAAATGTTCCATATAGTTTGGAGTGTATGGAAACTCTAATTGAGGTAGGTGTCCCATATCATACAAAACCATATATATACATATGAATGGGAAATCCAAGGTGTTTCCATACTACATGATTTTCAGTAGAGCATCTGAGTAATTAGAGACCCTTAGGTTAGGTGATATGGGTGTCTTTCCAAACAAGGGTTTTGTTTTTTGAATTCAGTTGGGATTTTTTTCCATCTAGAAATTATGTATCCAAGTATAAATGTTTTCATATTGGACAGGTAGTGACTCTAGAGAGTTCTTGTGAAGTGAGAAGGTTTATAAGAATATACTAGGTGTTTCCCTAAATCAATCTAAACATGCATGAGAGGATTGAAGTAATGTGATTAGTGGTCTCCCTTGAGAGTCGTGATATGATCCCTAGGTGTGGATCACATTAATTAGTTGGTAACATAGAATTAGTATACTTAGGGGAATTTATATAAGATCTCAACCTCACATGTTGAGGTCGGAGTCAATGTGATCCTTCTGGCTATGGTTTTGTCGTAGGGCGACAACTGTAGGTTGTTATTGAAAATATGAAAATTTGGTAGGTAAAAGATCTCGTGTGAATTCCCTACATGGATAGAAGAGGTGTTATATTATGTGAGATGATATCTAAGTTTTACGTCTTGATGTTCTAAGATAGTGAGATATGTTATGGTCTATAGCCATGTTTATGTGAAACATTTCATTAACTTTGTGGTGGTCATTGTCATCACTCCTCCCCCGGGGCCCATGCCGCGACTACCCCAATCCCACCTTCCATAGGGTAGGGGCTAGATACTTGCACTGGAAAGGTGTATCCCTTAATGGGAAGGAATTGCCTTTAAACCTGTAGAAACACACAATCCAAGTACACAACAAGAAGCAACCACGAAGTAAAATGTTGTAGTAAAATGTGTGAAGAAAGTAATGGGTCCAGAATTCAATCCCAAATGGAAAGTAAAAGTACATATGGAAAAGGAAAAATAGCTCCTGGAATATCCAATAATAATCCTACCTGAAGGGTAGGTATAGCTCACGATCGGTAGTCCGGCGTCACGTCACATCAAATGGTCTACCTCTGAGCACCATCCAGTCCTGGATCCCTTAGACTCGATCAACGTTGTATGTCGTCTAAAAATGACATAACAAGGTGTGGGAATAGCCCATACAGGGGTGAGTATAATGATACTCAGTAGAGACCCCGAGACCACTGAAGGTCTCCCAGAGTTCCACAAAGGAAAAACCCCAAAGCAAGACCTCAACCACGAAGCACGGTGCAGTCAACAACTCTACCTATGTATATGCCCATACATATACCTATGTTATCAAGATATACTCATCTCATACATGAGGGAATAATGCCACAAAGGTAACACCATGTAGGTAACACCTCTAAGGTAAATGTACCACACAGGTAACACCACGAAGATAACACCACGATGTTAAATGTACCACACAGGTAACACCACGAAGATAACACCATGAAGGTAAAAGTACCACATAGGTATCAACACAAAGATAACACCATGAATTTAAAGTTACCACATATTTATCTCCATTAATATAACCCCACGAATGAGAAGTTACCAAAAAGGTAACATCGCGAAGATAAAGGAGTAAGCTCACACCCGTTATTAGTGAAGTATAGATGTACACATGATTAGTCGTGAAGCTAGGTAATCTTATTCTGTCAAGAGGAACTGCTGCTGACCATACGGAGTCTAAACCACACAGGATTGATAGGTACTGACCCCAACAATGATCCATATTGGATCCATATTTCCCGGAGTCGATAGGTACAAACCTCTGTATGATCTGTCTCCAACATACACCTCACTGCCAGCCATTGGATTCCCACTCATAGCACACTTGATTCTGGGAGAACCTATCCTCAAGCCATAATCCATACTTCAATCATTTCTAAGTCCCAAAAAGTAGTATCCTGATGATCTTTCATGCCATAAGGGTTCCAATGCAACAAACGGCACGTCAACTGGACGCTTGTTCTGTAAGTTATAAGAATTTTAGAGTCGAGGGCCCAGTTGGATTCATGTGAGATCCAACCTAGACATACTCGAACTATATCTAAAACTCAATTAGAGTATCTCAAAAGGTACTTATTGTCATAAGGTTCATTATTCCATAGACTACATGTCAATCGGACGCCCGGTCTGTTAGTTATACCCCTTTCTGTGGAACTAGGGTGATCAAGCCTCGGTCTGTACCGACTCGGTCGGGTACAAAGAAATATGCCAAAGGGACCGCTTCTCAAAAGGGGACCCAATTCCATTGAATGTGTGTCGATCAGACATCTGGTTTTTCTATTACAGTCATTTCTGTATTCGGGGATAGGTTGGGTATGGTCCCAGTCCGACTCGATCGGACCGGCCCGATGCAATGGGTCTAGGGGTCCACCTGACCTCGCTCAGGTCGGACCTGCTAAGGGTGGCATGGTTTAATAGGTTCGGCCTATCGGGGTCAACCTGGTTCAGTTCACGGGCCCGGGCTGCGGGTGGCCCAGCCAATCGGGTGGGGCTCAGTCCACCCGCGTTGGCCCACTGGGCTGCGGGATCGGCCCAACCCACTGGCAGGTCCGGCCTGCTCGGTTGGCCCATGTTCGGGCGGGTCTTCCAGAAGGTGTACTGGTCCTCCCAACTAGCCCTGTAGGTGCGGGGCCATTTCAGCCAGCCGATGGGGCACTGCCCCACAACATAATGGTCAGCCATTTTGGCTGACTAGGAGTCCGCCAACCCGGTGCCACACAGGGCCGCGACGCTCTCAACTTACCATGGCTTCAAGCTGTGGCCTCCTCTAGCTGTACACAATGGTGTGCCACTCCACCTATGCCTTCCACTGCCGGATTGGGCTGGCCGCCTTCTTCACCATCCACGGAGTAGTGTCGTGGCCCTTTCCCAATAGCGGTGCACGATGGCGTGCCGAACCGCCTTCACGGACGGCCGATGTCAGCCACTCTGCTAACTACTGTGACGTAGTGCCATGACCTCCTCCTGTGGCACACGACGGTGGGCCTCCTTCTACAGCACACGACGGAACGTTGCCTCCACTATGGCCGGTCAATGTAATCACGCTAGAGGTCTTTCAAAGATAAATCAAGGGTAAACAAGGTAGCGGAGGGTCCGATCCATGTTCGTTTGGCCCGCTACCTCCACGTTATATTAAAAACATGTGGGAGTAAAAAGGATTCAAAAATCACTTGAAATTAAAATAAAATCCCTACCCTTAGAATATTGCAGAATTCCTGTGAGTGAGGAAGATTCGGAGTTCGTCACCCCCGCAACAAGCTATCTACGTTGCCGCTCAAATTTCGTCCTTTGGTTTGTGATTCAGAGTCACTCATCACCGCTCGATGGAACCAGATCTGTCCTCCAATTTTTGGGCATCGCAGAACATTACTAGAGCTTCATTTCATGTTGAAGTCATGCCAATACCTCCCCGCAAATTCCATATAAATAGGAGATGGGGAGGATGAGTAATGCCCATAGAATTAATGGGGTTAATTTAAAAGGAACCTTCCTAATTCCAGTGGTGTTGTTACAAAGTTTTTGAGGAGTCAACCATTTAATGGATTGACATGTCGTTGGTCCCCCCACTGTCACCTGTCCGTTGGAGGAAAATATATGGGAGAAATAAAATAAAAAAGTTATTTTATTATTCTTTTAAAAGTCCAAAATCTAAATTTTTCTTCAGAATTACTATGGTCGAAGTGAATTCTCCTTTAAGAGAATCCTGGCATGGCAGATTCAATAGTGCCCTTGGATTTTTAATCCAAGAACCGGTTCAAAAGTTAGAAAATTTCGTCTTCACATTTACTGAACCTACCCAAAAAAAGTTTAGAAAATTATTAATAGTCACCCTCGACTCGCACTGGTTGATGTTAGGCTCTGCCTAAGGAGAACACACCCTCACGAGTTCAATGATACTCTTGGATTTTGAATATGAGTTATCATTTATTAGTTATGGATTTTACAATAAAATAATTATCACATAATTAATTTATTTACGTGCAAAAACTAACTATCACTGGCGGCAGGCGCCAACCAATGTTAGTAACAGCCAAAGGAAAGAATACCCTCACAAGTTCAGAGGTGATCTCAAATTTTCAATCTGAGTTACTGTTCGTGATTTATAAGCATTTGAAAAATAAAATAGTTTTATTTCATTATTTTATTTATGGTTATGCTATTTTTGGGGTTTCCCACTAGGGGCCTAATCCGACTAAACTTATGTCGCACCTAGGGTAAAACCGCCTTCCTGAATTCAATAGTGCCCACTAATTTCTAATCTGGACACCCGTTTAAGAGTTATTCCACTTTTTTAGGAAAACCACTAACACACACTATTTTTAAAAATAACATTTTTCAACATATCATTCCAGGAACTCCAGGCCTCAAAGTTATGCACCTTCATATTTCGCGGTCTAGAAATAATTCTTTATAAATAAAAAATTTATAGAAATTTTGGGACATTACATTCTCCCCACCTTAGGGCTTTACATCCCCCAAAGCCGAAACAATTCAAACCAGACAAAAGAGGGTACTGAGAATGAATCTGAGCCTCCCACTCCCATGTGATCTCTTGGAGGTTCTCGTGCTGCCACCAAACTCACATCAGAGGGATCCATAATCCACGAAGGAATCACTCCTGTTAATCCTCTATCTCCACCAGAAACTCCGTAAAAGGCTCCACATTGTCAAGTCCAACTCACTCAAGTCGATAGCGTGCAATGGATTATGCACGTATCTCCTTAGTTGCGACACCTAGGAAACATTATGAACCCAGTGCATCTGTGGGGGAAGAGTTAAACGATACGCCACCTCGCCAACTCTCTTGAAAAATCTGCAATGGTCCGATGAACCGAAGAGAAAGTTTGCAGCCCTGACAAAACCTTTGTAATCCTCATCGGGTTGAGACCCATAGAAAGACATGGTTTCCCTCCTCAGAATCCAAGGGTATGTGTCTCCTTTCGGCATAAGACTTCTACCAGATCTATGCAGTCTTCACTTTTTGACAAGTGAGGCATCGTGATACCAACTCTACCGCTACTTCCTTCATCCCTAGCCACTAGTACTAATGCTAGAGGTATGGTACATCTTCGACACTCCAAGATGTACCGTTAAAGGGGATGTATGGAAATCCCTCAAAACCTCCTCCCATATCATCACTGGTACCATGGTGCATCCTCTGAAGAGAACGACATGCTCCCCTCCTTCAGAAAATACTTCTGGAGACTTCCCTAAGAAAATCTGAGCACGTCAGGCCTCAGAGTCGACATCCAAATTTGTGTCTCATGAACTCAATGAATAATTGGGAGAGTGATAGTTAAATACTGGAGTTAATCAGATCCATATTTATCCATGAAAGATATCTGCAGTGTGACTAGATACTCTGATGCCTCACTCAGTAGTTGTTGACCAGACCTCCTGCTGAGTGTGTTTTCTACCAAATTACCCTTCCTAGGAGTATAGACTATCTCAAAGTCATAGTCCTAGAGGAACTCTAGCCACTGTCACTATCTCAGGTTCAGGTCTTTTTATGGAAAGATACACATGATACTCTTGTTATCAGAGTCAATAGTAAACCATTGACCATCTATTAGTGTCTCTACATCTTTAATGTAAAGACCAATGATGCTAACTCTAGGTCATGTTTAGTGTAGTTCTTCTTGTGTTGTCTCAACTACCATGAGATGTAGGTGATCATTTCCCACTACTGCATCAGGAAACAACCTAGTTTGGTCCACAATGCGTTGCATTAGCTACACACCCAAAGCCCGCTTCTGGTAGCCTCTAGATGGGGGCACTTTTCAGTCTCTTTCCTAGCTCCTGAATGATCTGCTGACACTTCCCAGTGAAAAGGGAAGGCTCCCCTTTTTTATTCAAAGCTAAAAAGGGTGCCGCTACCCTGTAAAATTCAGGTACAAATCTCTGATAGTACCCAGCCAAAGAAGAAGTCCCTCCCACCTTGGGAAGGTAGTCTTGGAAACATCTTTTGTAAGGATATCCCCAAATTATTCCCCTAATATTGGGAATTAAAAACTCAAGACTCCTACTTCCGTGAGGGTAATGTTTGACAACTCAAGAGTGATCGGTTGCACCATCCTATGCATGAGTTTATCCTATTCTATCTAGGTTTCCTTTTTCACTGACCCAGGAAAACCCATTCCAATGTTGTAGATATACTACATCCTTTTTTCCTAATATAGTCAACCTAAGTATGAACCATGGATGACTAGTCCATACCCAAAAAAACTTCATAAGGACTCAACGCTGCCACCAAGAGTTTATAACCAAAACTCTAACCTCATGGGTTAGATCACACTGTCGGCATAAGTGTTATTATCGGGTCTCCTCCCAAACGTATCTCTAGATGTAATGATCAATTCATCGGTTTAACCAGAAACTCTAGGTCTTTAACGATATATGTGAGGAGAAAGAATGATTGGTACCTATGTATATTAATACGGCAGCTAGTAGTATACACAAACCATGCCTCGAATCATTCCTGGATCCCTAGGGTCACACCCCTTGACCGCATGCAGCTACTCCCTTTCTCTTTCCTCCAACTCCTAGAGCCTAGTGGGGACCACATTGGGGTGGTGGTTGTTACATGTCGAAATGTATACCACCTCATGCTGCTCTCTAGATACACTTCCACGTCTACTGACCTACAGATTCATCTGTCCCTACTCTTCTTGAAACATTTTACACACCCATGTCTCTGAGACTGGAATTAGTTTCATGATTTCCCACTACTAACATTCACTGGTTGTATCCTCTTAGCCAAAGAACATTCATCCAAAATGGTCATCTCTAGCACCCTAATATAAGTAGGAATGCATAGAGAAATACTAATCGCTCGGATGTCCCTAAACACACCTTCCTCGGAGGTCTGAGCCATGAATCACTTATCATAATGTATTCATCAAGTATCTAGAATGGCCGCTTTGTCTCGAGGAATACTCAGCTACTGACATGTCATCCTGCCGAAGCTGTAGCAACTATAGGGAAGACTCACCCATTAGCTTTTTATGGAAAGAGACCCCCTACTCAAACGAAGGTTCTCAAGATTGTCCACTGAAAAGTCACCTCATTGAAAGATCAGGGTAATCCAAACTGTGTCATCATCCTACTGAGCCACATAGAAGGCTCTCAACCTAGACCACCATCTATTCAAATGGTTCCCTAGATAGATGGAAACTCGGTCACCTCCTCAACCTAGTCGTTAGCTACCTATGTGTTGGGCTCGCCTTGGAACCTGAGGGGTATCTAATGCTAAAACATGTGTAAGGCACTAAGCCTACATGTGTGCTCTACCAGTAATGCCAGTTGTAACTGTTGACCAACGAGTAGTGATATAGCTGGAAACCTACCCGAAGGTACCATCTTGGGCAACAGTCCATGTAATGAAGCCTCATCACTATGTGAACCATCCTCATGGTCACAAATTGATAAATACTAGAATCTAGGACAACCATATGATATATTTGTGTCCCAACTAGGAAGAAAACTCTAGCCACTACCTCCAGCCAGTCCCCAGCTGCCTGGGGATCTGTCTTCCCTTGGAACCTCGGAGGACACTACCACTGAAACTTATGCAACACGCTTAGTTGGGATGAACCATCTGCTGGTGGGGCTAGTGGAAACGGTTGTCTAATGGGAAGTGGTGCTGCTAGTACACCACATAAAGGTGCTAACACAGTAAGAGGGCCCTGCACGAAAGCCTCATCGCTCGGTGGGCCATTATTGTTTACTCTCTTGAGAATCCTAGCTGGATATCTATGCAGCAGCATCCTGATAACAAACAGGTGATCCATAGTCATTATGTTATACATGGTGATCTGACTGCAAATAAACTAAGGAAAAACATTTCCAAAACACAGGCAATCAGTGTTTTTGTGAACCAAGTCAGAAATTAGAATTTAGGGTCCTGGTGTATGGATATGTCAACCGCCACACCAACACTAGACTCCACAAACTTAAAACCACACTCAAAACACTTACCACTATTGCTTCATTGAAAATATGAGACTTCTAGTTCTTTGGTCGAACCGACTCCTCTAATACCACTTTGTCATGACCCTTCCCCCAGGGCTTGTGTCGTGACTACACCAAGTCTGCCTTCTATAGGCTAAGGGCTAGTGACTAGAACTTGAAAGTTGTATCCCATAATTGGAAGGAATTTCCTTTAAACCTTTACAAACACCCAATCCAAGAACACAACAAGAAGCAACCACAAAATAAACTTCTACAGAAAAAAGTGTGCTAAAAGTAATGGGGCCAGAATACCAGCCCAACAAGAAAGTACAAGTACAAATGGAAATGGAAAAATAGCTCCTAGAATTTCCACCAAGAATTGTACCTAAAGGGTAGGTACAGGTCACGATCTGTAGTCTTGCGTCACATCACATCAAATGGTCCACCTCTGAGCACCGTCCAGTCCTGGCTCCCACAACCTCGATCAACGCTGCCCGTCGTCTGCACAAGAAACAATAATATGTGAGCATAGCCCGTGTAGAGTTGAGTATACTGATACATAGTAGGGATCTCGAGACACCCAAAGGTCTCCCAAAGTACCACAACGGAAAAACCATAAAGCAAGTCCTCAACCACGAAGCACAGAGTAGTCAAAAACTCTACTTTGGTATATGCCCAAACATATACCTAAGTTATCAAGATATACTCATCTCATACATGAGGGAAGAATAACAAAAAGGTAAAACCATGTAGGTAACACCACGAAGGTAAAATTACCACACATGTAACACCACAAAGATAACACCACGAAGGTAAAAGTACCACATAGGTAACACCACGAAAATAACACCACAAAGGTAAAAGTTCCACACATGTATCACCATGAAGATAACACCATGAAGGTGAAGGTACCACACAAGTATCACCATGAAGATAAAACCATGATGATAAAGGTAACACAAAGGTAACACCACGAAGACAAAAGACTCGTCTCACACCAAGTATTAGTGAAGTAAATAATTACAGATGATTAGTCACAAAACTCGATCATCTTATTCTGTCAAGAGGCACTACTGCTGACCATACATTCTATGACCCACATATGATTAATAGTTACTAAGCACCTTAATTATCCACATAGGATTTGACCCACCCAGAGTTGATAGGTACTAACCTCCGTATGATATGTCTCCAACCTCCGCCTCACTGCCAGCCACTGGATTCCCGCTCATATCACGATTGATTCTGGAACAACTGCTCCTCAAGCCATTGGTCATATTTCAATCATCATGAAGTCCCATGAGAAAGTGACCCGATACTATGTCATGTCATAAGGGTTCCAACACAATAGATGGCACGTCAACCAGACGCTCAGTCTGTAAGTTATAAGCATTTTAGTGTTGAGGGCCCGGCTGGATTCGTGTGTGTTACAACCCATAAATACTCAAAAACTCCCCAAAACTCATGTAGAGTATCTCAAAAGGGCCTCCTTGTCACAAGGGTCCTTATTCCACAGATGGAGTGTCAATCAAAAGTTGGGTCTGTAAGTTACACCCCTTTCTATGGAACGGGGGTGATCGTACATCAGTCCGACCCGACTAGGTCATCCCCATTAGAATATGCCAAAGGGACCGCTTCCTCAAAGGGATTCCAATGCTAGTAACGACATGTCGAATGGACACCTGGTTTGTTAGTTACAGGTGTTTCTTTATTCAGGGACAGGTTGGGTCTGGGCCCGATACGACTCGATCAGAACGGCTCGACGCAACGGGTCCCAGGGTCCAACTATCCTTGCTTGGGTCCAGCTTGCTAAGGGTCAGCCTAGATTACTAGTTCCAGCCCATCGGAGTCAGCCCGGTTCAGTTTGCGGGCTCGGGTCACAGTTGGCCCGACCCGTCGGGTGGGGTTCGGCCCACCAGTGTTATCCCACTGGGTCGCGGGTTCATCACGGACCGCTGGGCCACAGGTTCGGGCTAGTCAACTGGGCAGGTCCAATCTGCTTGGCGGGTCTGGTCCACTGGGCGGGTCCAGCCCGCATCAGGCCCCGTCTTCCAGAAGGCGGACCGGTCATCTCAGCTGGCCCTGCGGGTGCGGGGCTGTTTTGGCCAGCCGGTGGGGCACTGCCCCACCACGTAACGGTTGGCCATTTTGGCCAACTAGGTTTCTGCCAACCCAACGTGGCATGGGGACGTGCCACTCTCCACCTGCCACAGCTTCGATCCGCGGATTCCTCCGGCGGTGTGCGATGGCGTGCCGCTCTGCCTCCGCATTCCATGGCCGGCTCAGGCTGACTGCCTTCTTCACCTGTCGTGGTGTCATGCAGCAGCCCTTGATCACCGATGTCGCATGACGGTGCACCACACCATATTTGTGGCCGGCTGGTGCCGGCCTCTCTACTAACCATCGCGGAATAGTGTCGTCGCCTCCTCCTGCGGCACGCAACGGCGGGCCTTCTCCTATGTCATACGATGGCGAGACTGCTCTTGCGTCACGTGACAGTGTGCCACCTATATTATGTCTGGTATATGTTGCCATGCCTATAGTATTTCATGGAGAAATCAAGGGTAAACAAGGTAGTGAAGGGTCCAGATTATGTTTGTTTGGCCCATTCCCTCCATGTTAACTTGAAAACATGTGGGAGAAAAAAGGATTCACAAATCACATGAAATTAAAATAAAATACCTTCCTTAAGATCGTTGTATAATGTCCACGAGTGAGGAAGATTCAGCGTTTGTCATCCCCACAACAAGCCGCCAACGTTGTCACTCAAACATTGTCCTTCGGTTCGTGATTTGGTGTCGCTCGTCATAGCCCGCTGGTACCAGCTCCATCCTCCATGTGTTGGGCATTGTGGTACTTTACCAGACCTTTATCGTTTGGTGAAGCCATGCCAGTACCTACCCCCAATCTCCGTATAAATATGAGAGGGGGAGGAGGAGTAGAACCTGTGGAATTAATGGGGGTTCATTTAACAGAAACCTTCCTAATTCCAACGGTAATGTTACAATGGATTTGAGGAGTCAATCCATTTAATGGCTTGACACGTCGTTGGTCCCTCCACTGTCACATGTTTGTTGGAGGAAAAGATATGGGACAAATAAAATAAGTATGTTATTTTTTTATTCTTTTAAATGACCAAAATATATCTTTTCTTTATAATTAATGTTGTGGAATTGAAGTCTTCCATAATCTAATCTCGGCGTTGCGGATTCAATGGAACCCTCATATTTTTAATCTGAGCACCGGTTCAAAAGTTATAAAACACCACCCATGCATTTAGTAAACATACCTAAAAAAAAGTTCAGAGAATTATTAACAGTAACCCTCGACTCATGTCGGTCGAGGTTAGGATCCACCTAATGAGAACACACCCTCACGAGCTCAACGGTACTCTCATATTTTCAATATGAGTTATTGTTTAGAAGTAATGTATTTTACAATAAAATAATTTTCACTTAATTATTCTATTTACAGAAAAAAACTAACATTCACTGGTGTCCCACACTGGTCAATGTTAGTATCAGCCTAAAGAAATCATAGTCTCATGAGTTCAGTGGTGGTCCCAGATTTTCAATATGAGTTACCATTCTTGAGTTATAATCATTTGAAAAATAAAATTATTTTATTTAATTATTTTATTTACAGTTATGCCATCTTTGGGTTTTCCCACTAGAGGCCTACACCGACTAAAATTATATCACACCTAGGGTAAACCCACCATCCTAAACACAATGGTTCCATGATATTTTTGATTTGGGCACCAATTTAAGAGTATTCCACTTTTTCAGGAAAACAACTCACGCCCGCGATTTTTAAACATAAGATTTTTTTGACGGATCATCCCAGGCACTCCGGGACTTAAAATTAAGCACCGTAAAATTTCGTGGTCTCGAAATAATTCCATATAAATAAAAAAATATATAGAAATTCTGGGACATTATATTCATACATTTGGAGATGGTTGAGTCATTAGATAGACTTTATGACCTTTTTCTAATTACATGGTATATTTCCATAGATGATATGGTTGAGTTATTAAAAATTTATATGAATATTGGATGATTTAATGATGTATATCCATTGATGAGTTGACTGAGTCATAGGATATTTATATGTGGATTATTCTGATGAATTTTTGATAATCCATTAGTGTGATTGTTGAGTCATGGGATTAATGTGTAACTATGTTCTGTTTTATGAAACCTTTTGTAGGAAGTGTGGTGGTCATACACTGAGTCTTTATGTATATAAGAAAACATGTAGAATAGGATGATGGGATATCTATATTGGTATTAAAGCATGTAATTTTTGGTTTTTTGGTTGCTTGGTCAGCACCTTATGGCCCGATAAGAGTGTGTAAGTCATAAAGTGTCATAGTGTCTAGGTTAGCTCACAAAAAATCATGGAGATAGTTTATTTATGTATTTATTTTCCATTGAAATATAAAAACAAATTTAAAGGTATATTAGTGGTTCTTGGTGATACTACAATGAGTTTATGCTCACATAATTCATGGGCATCACGATGGGCATACATAACTTATGTTTTGTTTTCTTGGTCAGATTATAGAATGTGTAGTAGACCAGGATACTATAGCTTGATGGATATGTGTTGACTAGTATTTGAGTGAGTATCATGATTCATGAGAGCCTTATTGTATTTTTTTTAAATTTATTATGTATATATGGTCATCCTAGTGGGATACTGGTAGTAGTTTTGGTATGACAACAACATTTTTTATAGAATTTTGTGCACTATTATTTTCTGTACTATGATGTATGTTGTTTATTTTTACAATTTAGTTATTTTTTTCTTTTTTTTAGAATTTGATACATTCTAATAGTATCCAAACTATTATTTTTTGCCCTCATTTTTAGTAGGTATCCTCTGACATATAGGTAGGAACGTCTAAGGTCATGTGACCCTCCGATTGGGGCCTAATGATTTGGGTTGGGGTTTCCACCAATTAGTATCAAAGGGAGCATCTTATTTAATAATTTAGGGGAGATAGTTTACATGTGGTTTTGTATTGTGTTAGTTCTTATGATGGACCTTAGACTAGAGATTCTTGAACAATTTTTCTATGGTAATTCCAAGTTACATGGGTGATGGTATTATTATTTATAGCTTGTGCTGTTATAATTGAAATTTTCATTGAATACAAAATTTTTACATTTTTTAGATCTTAGTTGTTTGACTCTTATTCCATTGGTAAGATTCTATAGTTCATGAATTTTTATATGAATATAGGGCTCACATGACATATACATTCACTTTTTTTCTAATTTTTCCTTATATGGTAGATCATGTGAATCTTAAAATTCTTGTTCTTCAAGAGTTAAAATATAGTCCCTCCATCAAGGGATGTATGAATGATCTTTTTAGGTCAGTTTAGGAACACATTATATTTTTATGGTTTGATGAGGTAATATATGTATATGAGGTGTTTTGATAGAGTACATGTTTCCTTATGGAAGTGAAAAACCTTTGACAGTTGAGGAAAGTAATGGAAAATATTGCTTGGGACCATGATGTGGAACAGATGGGTGATTTTGGAATCAAGGATATAATTAAAGGGTATAATTAGTGGGTTACATTACTACATATTTCAATAAGTATTTTTCATTGAATGGTGAGTGGGAAACCTAGGATGTCATACCTATGATGGATGGATCATGGGAATATGTTTGGTTGTTTTGAATCAACACTCACATGGTGGGTGATCGAATGATGGAATCTATGTATGAGTGAGATTCCTTGATTTTTAAATGAAGTCTCGAGGGAAATATGATTGGATGTGATTGAAATGCATTTTGGGTAGGGCCAAATGGTTTGGTGCATGAACCCATGATATATGTGATAAGACTAATTGGTTCATGGGTCAGCGTGTGTGATCCAGTTTTATTGGAATGTGTAACTCTTGGGTTCAGGAGAGACCAAGTAGGATCATGAAAAAAAACTATGAGTGGGTTTTCATTGAATATGTAAGTCTTGAGAGGATAGTGAGAAAAAGATTATATTTTCAGGGAAAATTTTTAATGTGTGGGAGAAGGTGATGACCGATTACACATGGTTCTTGTTTGTGTTGTGGGTTAACAGATGGTTCATGTGAGTGTCTATTGAATTTTTTTTGGTTGTAGACAAATCTGAGTTGTAGTATGGTGGTAGCATGACTATGATATCAGTTTGTGGTCACATTCAGAGTGAGTTGATTAGGGTATTCGGTGAGACATTCATGGTCATGGAATCATAGAGTGGTTGATGAGAATGGGAGATATCCCTTAGTGTTGAGAGATGAAATTGAAATTTGATTAGGGTATTGTGGTGTGGTTTACTTGAGTGGATTCCATGACAAAAATTCTCAAGGTGGTGTGGTGTAAGGGTCGATGAGAGGTGAGTGTGGACTGAGAGGAGTAACACACACACACACACACAAACACAGATGGGACTCATTTGGATTGGTTCTTAAGGGTCAGTGTAAGGAAATCCATATGGTGGGGAGATACCACTAGATGTTATAGGATATAATTCCTAGTGAGTTGAGAATAGGCGGTATAAGTGTATTTTTCTAGAAATAGGGTACGAGAGAGATAGACACATCCATTCATTATGAATGATAATGGATAGGTAATGGGATATGTAAATTTATTTATTTATTTAGAAAGACATCATAATGATATTCATACAGTGGGGATAATTATATCACTCATAGGAAAACAAACTTCACGTTAGAAGGGTTATGGATAAAATGAGGCCATTTGGTGGAAAATTGATATAAAAAAGTGGTACCTATGTGTGGTAAGATCCACTAATATATAGTTCCTTTTAAAATACTAGATTTATGATATGGATGTAGTGTTGGTGATAGTCGATGCATATAAACTAAGTTTATTGTTCTTTAAATGGGATTGAATAGTTATTCCTGAGATGAACCACAATTCATGATGTGGTTCAATTAGAGAAACATTTTTTAATCACATGATTTAGTGGGTGAATCTTGTGTTGAATTACTATGATCATGTCAATTGGGGTAAGAAATATTTATAAATCTATGGAAGTTTGTTTTGTTGTTTGTATGTGATGTTTGTCTGAGTTGGTGCATTTCATCCGGGTTGGGGTTGTGTATAGTGATATGAGTGTGAGTTCGATTGGTCATTCACTAATTATTTCTTTGAGAGACCAGCAGTTTCAGTAGGATATTTGAGATTCTTAAATAGAAATACATTGGGATTTTTTTTAGACATTAGTGTCAGTTCCTTGTTAATGTTATAATGCCTCCTGGTTTCTAGGCATCATGATCATGTGTTGAGGTTTCATTTCAATGGTTATAGAAAAAATTCATGGAAAAGGTTATCTATAGGTGGTTCAATTTGTGTTTTACTTGATTTTGGACATGTTGATTTGGGAATCATATCAGTAGAATCATTGAGATGTGTTGAGTGGTCCAGTGGGTCACTAAAGAACATTTTCACTAAGATATTCCTATTATAGAGAGAACCATACCTTTGAATTGGCCATCACAAGTAGATCCTTGGATTGGGGAGAAACAAAATCATCAATAAAAAATTGATGAATGAACCAAGGTTTGTAAAAATATAGGGGAGTGGTGATAACCTCATGAATGTTTGTATTAGAAGCGATTGGATGGTTCGACTTCTAGTGAATGGTGAATTAGGTGGTTAGAGTTTCATAGAGGAATCATGGTTGAGAGTTATATAATAGAATGTGGAAAGTTATTAGTTCTGTTATAATCATGTATGATCGTGAGATATGGTTCAAGGATTACCATGAATTCTCAAGGATGTGAAGAATTATTGAATATATTTTTTAATTCCTTGCATCATTATAGTTTGGAAATTCCCAAGAGAATTCCAATTTTCACCTTTGGTGTATAGTTTATTGGTAGAACTGGGAATCATTCCAAGGTTATATGATTTTGAAAATATATTAGAGGTATTTTTATGGGGTTTGAGCCACATAGGTATCATGGGTCTATATAATGATGATGAAGAATTCATAGGGTATCCAAGGATGATGAAAAACTGCAGAAGACACTAAATAACTAGTGAACCACCACCAAATTGTATTTGGTATGGTGCATGGTCCATTATTATATTCTTGGTTCTCCCTACACTTCCCACTAATTTTGAATAATTTTTTTATAAAATTAATCGATAATTCTAATGGATTGGGTTTGAATCAACTTATATTTAGGTAATATTTCCCAATCTTCCATAGAGGATGCCCTGAGATGCTGTATTTTTACCTTCTATCACCATTTCAATAAAATTATGTTTCTACCATAAATTTTTTATTGTTTCATATCAAATTGGTTGAAATTGATGGTAAACTAGGTGTCAAATGACAGGTATTTGTCACAAGATTGTGTTTGGTGTTGAGTCAATAAGGTTTTCCTTATCTCTTTTCCATTCCTTCTTGTTTTGAAAATCACAAACACCTTATCTTTAAAGAAAATTGCTTTCTTAAGGAAAATTGCTTTTATAAGGAAAATTGGTTTCTTAAGGAAAATTTCTTTTATAAGGAAAATTGTTTTCTTAAGGAAAAACTCTTTTATAAGAAAAATTATCCTTATCACATTTTCATCCATATTTTTCTTAAGTATGAGATTCGGATTCATTTTCTCAGAATCATTAAAACTTTGATATAAAGCATTCTGTTTAGTATTCGGATTCTGGATAAAGAACTATAAGGAAGTCTCATTCCGAATTCCGGATATGATCTCTGACTAAGTTCTATTCCAGGTTCAGGTTACAAATTCTGAAGAAGAATTCTCATTACGAATTCTAATGAAGAAATCTCATTCCGAATTCCCATTACGAATTCTAATAAAGAATTCTCATTACGAATTCTAATGAAGAAATCTCATTCTGAATTCCCATTACGAATTCTAATAAAGAATTCTCATTACGAATTCTAATGAAGAAATCTCATTCCGAATTCTCATTACGAATTCTGGTGATGAATTCTCATTACGAATCCTAATGATGAATTCTCATTACGATTTCTGATGACGAATTCCTATTCCGAATTCACATTCTGAATTCACCTATTAAACAGAATTTGAGTATATTTGTTTTATACACTCTGAATTAATTTAGACTCCGAAAAATATCTTTGTTAGACTCCAAACTTTTATATTGCTTATATTTCTATAATTTTTCTACTCTTTATTATTTTCATTACACTCCGAACCTTCACTCCAAAGTTTTCATTCCGAACTTTTATGTTAGAGTTTAAAACGATGTCGTACATTCTGTTACACTTGTTTTGTTATAAAACGATGTCGTCCATTTTGTTATAAACTAACCGTTGTCTAAGTGACACGTGTACAGGTCCCTCCGATCGTTAAGGAAAAAATGACCGTTGGAGAAGGAGCCGACCTTACCTATAAATAGGAGCTCATTTGAAAAAGCTCACAACGGATGGATGAACAATTTGGACTTTGTGCATACATGCTGTTGAAGTGATTTCTAGAGAGAGAGACTCTTATTAACTCTCAATGCTTCGTGCGACTCCGAATGTTGGTGATTACATTCGAGGGCTTCCGGGGATAGGAAGACAGAGGTGTCGACTACCTTAAAGTTCGAGGGATTTCTTGCTAAGGAAGACAGAGGTGCCGACTACCTTAAAGTTCGAGGGCTTTCTTGCTGAGGGAGACAGAGGTTGCCAACTACCTTGAAGTTGAGGGCTTGCGGGGATAGCAAGACAGAGACACCGATCTTCGTATCGAGGGCTTACCCTGGTGTGGGTAAGATAGACTTGCTTGAAAGTATAAATCAAGGGACCTTTATCCAAGGTTGTTGGATACCCTTCTCTTTGGGTTAAAAGACTTATATCTTGTTACTAGTAGTTTTACTACTTGTTTTTATTCCGCTGTATTTTGTAATATAAGGAAAGTATAACTTTCTTATACTTCTTTACTTGTACTCTTATTAGTTTAGATTCTATACGCTTTAAGGTAGAATCTCATATTGTAATCTTTTGTTAAGATTCAACTTCCGGAACCATATATCCGGAACCTACGTTCGGAATCTATCTCCAAGTTTGCTTTTGGAATTAGAGGTGTTGTGAATCTACTAAGTTTAACTTTTTTTAACTTAGCCCTTTCCTTTGCTTAAGGAAAACACAGTTATTCTTAACTAACTTTAAAGGTTCCAAAGGAATTTTTTAAAGTATACAATTCACCCCCCTCTTGTATATTGAGCATCTCATATTATATTTCGATCCTAAAATTGGTATCAGAGGTTGGAAACCTCTTACTCTATACCATTATTACATTTGGTATCAGAGGTTGGAAACCTCTTACTCTATACCATTCTTACATTTGGTATCAGAGCAGGTCACTGAAATACTTATACTCACGAATAAGTTTTTCTTTCTCACTTTTCCATTCCGAACTTTTTCATTCCGATTTATCTATTCCGAACTTTTCCCATTCCGATCTTTGTTATTACAAATCTTTTGCTACTAACAAGTTTGTGTGCAAAGTTATTTTTAGTATGGCAGGAATTAATGTTGGATCAATTGACAATCTGAATCCTACAAGACCACCTATCTTTGATGGTAATGATTATGAATACTAGAGAGATCGTATGAAGACTTTTGTTATTAATACTGGAGTAGACAACTTTGTTATGCTTACTGGTGATTATAAAATTCCTGACAAGGAAGTCAGATCTTTTACTAACCAGGAAAAGCAAGAATATCAACTTAACTATAAGGTACGCAACACTTTGTTATGTTCAATGACCAGAAATATATATAGCCATATTTCTTCTTGTGAAGCAGCTAATTGTATATGGAAGAAGTTAGAGGTTACACACTTTGGGACTTCTAAAGTGATTGAGACTAGAAGAGCTATGCTTAGAGCTGAATATCATGGTTTTTATTTTCCTTATGGAGAACCTATCTGTAAAGTTCAACAAAGATTTATGACTATTGTCAACAGTCTACAATCTATGGGAGAAAAAGGTTTAGATGATGAAGCTCTTGTGGACAAGATAATTGATATTATGCCCAATGAGTGGGAATCCAAGAGAACAGCTATAGATGAGAACAGGAAGGTTACTCAAATTACTCTTGATGAATTATTTGGAACTCTTCTACAACATGAAACAAGAATGAAGAGAGATGCTGACAACATCAAGAAGAATGGAAATGGTACTGTTTCTTTTACTACAACTTCAAATCAGATGAAAGCTAAGACTCCTGAGAGAGTAACCAGATCCAAGTCTAGGAAAGTCATTTTCCAATCCGAATCTAGTGAGAGTGAAGTCTCAGAAAATGAATTAGCCAATCTTGCTCGAAGGATGAACACGATAGCTGGGCATAGAAACTTTCTATCCAAGTATAAGAAAAAGGATAGGAAAGATAAGAAAGATGGAGAAGTTACTTGTTATGAATGTAAAAGAGATGGACATATTAGACCAGATTTCCCTATGCTAAAAAAGAAAGAAAGAAAGGAAAGACATTCAGAAAGGAACAAAAAGAAGTTTTATAAAGCCAAAGCTAAGAAAGTTCTGAAAGCTAATGACACCTGGAGTGCCAGTGGTGGTGACTCTTCAGATGAATCTTCTGATTATGAATCTTCAGGACAGAAGAATCTTGGTCTTATAGCCAGATTACCTATTGATAATCATTGTCTTATGGCTAAGGTACGAAATGCTGAATCTTTGACCAATGTTTCTTTAAATTCTAATAATAGTAAGTATTATAACTCTTCTGATGAAGAATCATCTTCTGGTGAGGAAGATACTTTACCTACTTATGAAGAAGTCTCTAGGTTTGCTGAACTTCTTGAGATTGAGAATTCCAAACTCAATAAGAAACTTGATAAGGCAAATTCTAGGAATTCTATTCTTACTAAAGAAATATCAGATCTTTCTAAAGATCTTGATAAGAAAAATGCTGATTTTGAAAGTATTTCAAAAAATCTTGAGGAAGTAAGTTCTGAGAAGAATAAACTTTCTAAAGAATTAGAAAAAGTAATTTCTAATAAAAATGGTTTCGAGCCTAACTCTAGTTCTAAAACTAATGATTTCAAGGATAAAAACTTGGTTGTAAAACTCAAGTCCGAAATTTTTTCCTTAAAGAAGTGTTTATCAAACTTTACCCATGGTATGGAAAATTTTGATAAAATGTATTCTCAAATACGACCTTTAAGAAATAAATCCGGATTTGGTTATACCCATGCAAAACCAATTTTCAGTAACAATTTTTTTGTTCCTCAAAGTGCCCCATTTTTCACTAAATGTCAATGTGGTGGTCACTGGGCAAAGAATTGTTCCTTAAACAAAACCCAATCCTTAGGTTTTCAAAAAGCTTACTTTTCTAAGAAAATGTGGATTCCTAAAATTTTATTGTCTGGAAATCTCGGATCCAAACAAGTTTGGATTCCGAAAGTCTAATTTTCTTCTTGATTTCAGGAAAATAAAGAAAGTACCAGCAACAATACATGGTACATGGATAGTGGATGTTCCAGGTACATCACTGGTAACAAAAGCTATTTTGACAAGATTATCGAAACAAAAGGATGAAAGGTAACTTTCGGAGACAATGCTAAGGGAGAGATTGTTGGTATTGGTAATATTGTTCTTTTAGGTAAAACATTGATTTCAAATGTTCTTTTTGTTAAAGTTCTTAAGCACAACCTCATTAGCATAAGTCAGTTATGTGATGAAGGTTACCTTGTGAATTTTAGGAATGATAAATGCTTAGTTCACAATTCCAAGGAAGAATTTATTCTCTCAGCCAACAGGCAAGAGAATGTCTACACCTTGAACTTAGAAGATCTTAGAAGCCAAGATTTACCTTTCCTAAGTGCAATGGAAGATTATTCTTGGTTATGGAATAGAAGACTAGGACAACGTAATATTAGAAACCTATGTAAACTCTCTAAGAAGAAACTTGTTAAGGATCTACCGGAGCTTAGATTTGATTCTTCTAAAGTTTGTGATCCTTGTCAATATGGCAAGCAACATAAATCTAGTTTTAAGTCAATCGGTGAAGTCTCAACAACTGATGCATTACAGTTGGTGCACATGGATCTTTTTGGTCCAACACAAACTGGAAGTATTGGAGGCAAATACTATGTGTTTGTTCTAGTTGATGATTACACTAGATTTACTTGGGTCTATTATCTAGCAAAGAAATATGAAGCTTTTTCTTATTTCAAAAGTTTTAGAGCTCAAGTTAAAATTGAGGAAAACCTTCCATTGAAAACTATTCATAGTGATCATAGAGGAGAATTTCAAAATTCTGATTTTGAAACTTTTTGTAGTAAGAAAGGTATTACTCACAATTTTTCAGCACCTAGAACTCCTCAACAGAATGGTGTTGTTGAAAGAAGAAATAGAATTCTTTAAGAAATAACAAGAACCATGTTGAGTGAATATTCTATTGCTAGACATTTCTGGGCTGAAGCTGTAAGTACTGCTTTCTATACTATAAATCGAGTTTTGATTAGACCTTTTCTTAATAAAACTCCTTATGAGTTATGGAATGGTATAAAACCAAGACTTTCCTACTTCAAGGTTTTTGGTTGCAAAGTATTCATTTTGAATACTAAAGATAACTTACATAAATTCGCACCAAAGTCTGATGAAGGAATTTTCTTAGGTTATTCCACAACCTCTAAGGCTTATAAGGTTTTTAATAAAAATACTTGCACTGTTGAGGAAACAGTACATGTAAAATTTGATGAATCAGATCCTTTTGTTTTTAAAACATCTCAACTTACATCTTCGGATGTATTTTCAAAAACTGATTGTCAACCTTTGATACAAGAACCTTCTGATAAGGAAATTTTTCTAGAAGATACTTCTAAAACATTTACCCTAGAAGACTTTCTACCCTATGTTGATGAACAGGTTTTACAAAACCCAAATCAGGTGTTTCTGAAGAATCATCCCAGTGATAGTATCATTGGTGATGTAAATAAACCTGTAAGAACTAGAAGTTCCTTAAGAAATGAAGTAGAACATCTAGCATTTCTTTCCCAATTAGAGCCTAAAAGCACTGATGAAGCTTTAGGTGATGATGATTGGATCAAAGCAATGCAAGATGAACTAAATGAATTCGAAAGGAATAAAGTCTGGACCTTGGTTGAAAGACCTAAGGAAACTTCTGTTATTGGAGTAAAATGGGTTTTCATAAATAAATGTGATGAAAATGGATTCATTGTTAGAAATAAAGCTAGACTCGTTGCTAAAGGCTATAATCAGCAACAAGGAATAGACTATGAAGAAACCTATGCTCCAGTAGCTAGACTTGAATCTATTCGTATTCTACTTGCCTTTGTAGCATTCTTTAATTTCAAACTTTTCCAAATGGATGTAAAATGTGCTTTTCTTAACGGTTATGTTCAAGAGGAAGTTTTTGTTGAACAACCTCCTGGCTTTGAAGATACAAAACATCCAAATCATGTTTTTAGACTTACCAAAGCTTTGTATGGCCTTAAACAAGCCCCACGAGCATGGTATGATAGACTTACTGGATTTTTGCTTCAAAATAACTATGTTAAGGGAAATGCAGATCCAACCCTTTTTATAAATAAAGATAAGAAAAATGTTTTGATTGTTAAAATTTATGTTGATGACATTATATTTGGTTCAACTCAGCAATCTTTGACTGACTCTTTCGCTAGTCTAATGAAATCAGAGTTTGAAATGAGTATGATGGGTGAGTTAACATTTTCCTTGGTTTTCAAATTTCTCAAAAACCAGAAGGAACCTACATATCTCAACATAAGTATATTAAAGATCTTCTTAAAAAGTATGGTTATGACAAAACTAAGAGTATAAGTACTCCCATTGGTACCTCAAACTCTTTAGATCTTGATGAAGCTGGGAAACCGGTAGATCAAACATCTTTTAGAGGTATGATAGGAAGTCTACTTTACTTAACAGCTAGTCGACCAGACTTAATGTTTTCAGTATTCTTATGTGCAAGATATCAATCCAATCCTAAGGAATCTCACTTAAAGGCAGTAAAAATAATTTTTCGCTACCTTAAGGGAACCATGGATCTAGGATTGTTTTATACTTCTGGAAATGATTTTGTTCTAAAATTTTTTTCTGATGCTGACTTTGGTGGATGTAGAATGGATAGAAAAAGTACATCCGGAACTTGTCATTTCTTAGGAGATTCATTAGTTTCTTGGTCCTGCAAGAAGCAGCTTTCAGTTGCACTCTCCACTGCTGAAGCTGAATATGTAGCAGCTGGAAGTTGTTGTGCACAAGTGTTGTGGATGCAACACACACTCACAGACTATGGCCTGAGTTTTACTAAAACTCAAATTTTGTGTGATAACACAAGTGCCATTGCCCTAAGTAAAAACCCTGCACATCACTCTCGTTCAAAACACATCGATATTAGGCATCACTTTCTTAGGGATCACACACTTAAAGGAGATATTATTCTTCAGTTTATCGGAACGCAAGATCAACTTGCTAATATATTCACAAAGTCTTTGCCTTCTGATAGATTTGAATATATTAAACAGAAGTTAGGAATGATAACCGTAAGGTAATCTTCCTTAATTAACTTTCTGTTGAAAAAATCTCCTTACAGTAATAAACTCCTTTTCATAAGGGGAGTACATTTGATTGTTTATATTTAAAAAAAAATTCAAAATTTTATTTTCAAACTTTTCGGAACGAAGATTTCCTGAGTGGAACTTCTGGAACTACAATTTTCTAGAATGGATATTTTTGCACAGAATACTTCTGGAATGGAAGTATTCGTATTGAAAATTTCTGGAATGGAAAATTTTCATACTGGTATTTTCATAAAGGAACTTTCACACTAAATATTCCATAATAAGTTTTTCGTTTTCAAATTTTGTAATATGTTTCTCGTACTAAGTTTTTCGTATTTATTTTTTAAGTTTATTTTTCGTACTGAGTTTTCCGTAATGAAAGTTTCTTAAAGTGTTTTTCGTATTGAGTTTTTCGTACTATGTTTTTTTTAAAATTTTTTGCGAAATCTGCCATTACGAATAATCCCCTAAGCCAATCTGAAAGGTATGATTTCCTTACTCAAGATTTCGTATTCATATTTTACTTGCTAGTAGTTTCTTGTATTATGTTTTCGGATTTCGGTTTTCTTAATTTTTTTTAATAAAAACCTCAAAAAGATCGGATTCAAGTTTTCAACCGTCAGATCTGATCTCAACTTATTCCAACCGTTAGATCAACCGTGGAAGTTCAACCATTAGATCAACCGTGGAAGTTCAACCGTCATCTCGTTGCCTATATAAAGGGTACCCAATTACTCGTCCCACATCGGTTTCAAGCTTTCGCGTGCTGAAGCTCTGCCCCTCTGTTTTAAGGCCGTTCCGAACCATAGTTTACTACGTTCTAAACTTCCCAAAGAACTTCTAATCCGAATGTCTGCAGAGTTAGCATCTCAAGAAATGTCATCCACTAAGCCTATTTCTTAGTGGTTAGAGAAAGGTTAGTTCATCCGGTTTTCTTCAACAACTACGATTCTATCATCTCAAAGAACATTAAGTTGAATGGCTGGGAAGATGTTGCTGTATCAAAAACCGGGAATCAAGATGAAGTATATTCTGATTTACTTGTCGAATTTTATGAATCAGTTTCTTTCTTTAAGGAAGATGACAGAGAGAAGTTTTCTTTCAAATCGTATGGCAAGACATATAAACCTTCTTACACCAAAGCTGCAAGCTTGGTAGGATTATCTTATGAAGGAGAAGCCGAGATTATTTCGCACGTGTTGCCAGACTCTATGGGTAGTTTCAACAAGGAAAAGGCCTTAGAAACTCTCGGATTGGCTGATGACAAGGCTCTGAAGATTGCAACTCTATCTACAAACTTCCGGATTCTGGAGTTATGGGTGCAAGTACTTATCGTACCAAGAAAAGGTGATAAAGATAGATTGAAGAAGAGTGAGATCTATATCTTAGATTTCTTGATAAATCTAAGGAAGTTTAACTTGATGAAGCATATTCTTCTTAATATTGAAAACTTGAAGAAGGGGAATCTGAGAGCTCAGATTATTATGTATCCAGCAATCCTCTCCAAGTTGATTGTTCGGTGCTTTGAGTCTTTCAAGGAGGCTTGCAAATCTAAGCCGAGAGTTTGCAAGATCATACTGCTCAGTGATGGCACACTTAAAAGAATGAATGTAGCTTTTGACAAGAAGTCTGGAAAATTTATTGATCTACCTCCTCAAGAAGAAGTGGATCCGAAAGTTGCTGATCCGGAATCATCTAAGCCAGTAAGGAAGAGAAAGCTGAAAGAAGTGGAAGAACAAGCAGAAAATCCTAAGTCTAAGGAAGTCCACTCCGCACCACCAAAGTCAAAGAAGAAGAAATCCTATCCTGACGAGGTTGTTACAAAGTGGAGAGCTGATAAAGAGAAAAGGAAAGAAGGGGATCCGCAGTTCGGATTGGACCCTGCGGAAGCTAAAGCTTTTAAGGAGAAAACTGCTGATGAGCTCGAGAAACAAGCTAAGGAAAAGAATCTTAAGAAGAAGATGTCAGAAGTTGAGGCTGTTCAAGCGTTGTTAAAGTTCAATGAAATGGTTTCAGCAATAATTCGAGTTCCGAGATCTTTCTCCCTGGAATCTCTACCTGAGACTCCAGGAAGAAATCTAGTTGCTCTGGAACAAGCTGTTGCTACTAATACTGATGAAGTAGAGCAAGTGGAACAAGTTGAAGAGGCTGCTGAAGGAAGTGGTGAGACAGGAGATGTGCTAAAACAAGTAGATGAGTACAAGGGAACTCCTTCAGAACACTTATCACTCCGGACTTCAGAAGCTGAATCTCCGAAGCTAGTTACTCCTGAAATGGAAGAAGAGAAAGGAGAAGAAGAAGTTGCCTATCATGGAGAAGAAGAACAACTTTTACATGATATTTCTCAGATGAAAAACTTAGAGGATGCTATTCAGGAAGTTGCTGATGAGGAATATTTTATTGTACAAGTTTCTGATAGTGAGAAGAAAACTCCGGAACAGGTTTCAATTCCGAAACAAGATAAGGGGAAACAAATTCTTGCTGATACCCCGAGTTCAGAAAAGAGGATGAGAAAGGAAGCTGGTAGTTCTTCTAAGAGTAATTTGGAGCTTATTGAGGAAGAAAACTCTCCGAGCAAGATTTCAGATTCAGAGTCATCTTCGTTGGGGCATGACTTTGTTGTTCAGTATTTGAAGAAGTTGGTGGGAACCATTCCGACCTTCTCAAGTATTGATTCAAGATGCCAGATGCTCCAACATGCGTTGAATCAGAAAAAAGACTATGTATCCATGGTTATGGATAAGTGTGTTGAGATTGAAGCCCAGTTCAAAAACATCTTTATTGGTTACGAAGCTCATAAAAGATCTTGCAAGAGGATGACAAGCTGGTCTAAGAATACTGTGGAAGAGATGAGGCTTTTCGATGAGTTTCAAGATAATGTTAAGGATGCCTTTGAAACCGAGGACAAGAAGATTAATGAGCTGACTGCATCCTTTGAAGAAAAGTTGACAGAGGAAAAGAACTTTCGGATTCAGGAAGTGAGAGATCTGAATGGGAAGCTCAATTCCATTTCTCAAAATTGGAAATTTGAAATGGATCATCGGATTGATTTTGAAGAGAGGATGAAGGCTCAGGAAGAGAAAATCAAAGCTCAGGAAGAAAAGCTGAAGGCTCAGGAAGAAATAATTGAAGCTCAATCCGCAAGAATAGTGGTCTTAGAGAAGCAAGCCGAAGAAGATCATAAAGACCTCAAGAAGATCAAGACTATTCTAAAGGGCCTCATGTCTAAGGAAAAAGATCCGAAATAACCCAATCCGATCTTTTTGTTGTAATTTTTTTGTTGTTGCTAAGATTACAAATTTTAATTAAAATTGTGTCTCTTGTTTCTTTTTTTTGTCATTATTAATATCTCAGGTACTTTGTTAAGTTTTTCCATTCCTTCCAATTTTTTTTGAAAATCACAAAGGGGGAGAAGGAAAAGATCCTTAAGAAAAATAAGAACTCTAATAAGAGTTTATCAAAGGGGGAGAAAGAAAAAATACCCAAGGAAAAAAACTCTAAATAAGAGTCTGTTTAAGGGGGAGTTTTTCATAAAGAAGACATTCTTTTCTATCACTCCGGAAATCTGAATACGATCCTTAGAGTTTCAAAGCCTATGGGGGAGTTAGTCGTATTCATCAATATTTCTAAAACAAAGGGAGATAAGCCTTAATGTTTTTTTTCTTTCTTCTTAGAATATCTTTTTCGTAAGGATGTTTGTGCTTTCCAAAAAGGGGGAGATTGTTGAGTCAATAAGGTTTTCCTTATGACTTTTCCATTCCTCCTTGTTTTGAAAATCACAAACACCTTATCTTTAAAGAAAATTGCTTTCTTAAGGAAAATTGCTTTTATAAGGAAAATTGGTTTCTTAAGGAAAATTGCTTTTATAAGGAAAATTGTTTTCTTAAGGAAAAACTCTTTTATAAGAAAAATTATCCTTATCACATTTTCATCCATATTTTTCTTAAGTATGAGATTCGGATTCATTTTCTCAGAATCGTTAAAACTTTGATATAAATCATTCTGTTTAGTATTCGGATTCTGGATAAAGAACTATAAGGAAGTCTCATTCCGAATTCCGGATATGATCTCTGACTAAGTTCTATTCCAGGTTCAGGTTACGAATTCTGAAGAAGAATTCTCATTACGAATTCTAATGAAGAAATATCATTCCGAATTCCCATTACGAATTCTAATAAATAATTCTCATTACTAATTCTAATGAAGAAATCTCATTCCGAATTCCCATTACGAATTCTAATAAAGAATTCTCATTATGAATTCTAATGAAGAAATCTCATTCCGAATTCTCATTACGAATTCTGGTGATGAATTCTCATTACGAATCCTAATGATGAATTCTCATTACGATTTCTGATGACGAATTCCTATTCCGAATTCACATTCCGAATTCACCTATTAAACAGAATTTGAGTATCTTTGTTTTATACACTCTGAATTAATTCAGACTCCGAAAAATATCTTTGTTAGACTCCAAACTTTTATATTGCTTATATTTCTATAATTTGTCTACTCTTTATTATTTTCATTACACTCCGAACCTTCACTCCGAAGTTTTCATTCCGAACTTTTATGTTAGAGTTTAAAACGATGTCGTACATTCTGTTACACTTGTTTTGTTATAAAACGATGTCGTCCATTTTGTTATAAACTAACCGTTGTCTAAGTGTAACGTGTACAGGTCCCTCCGATCTTTTAGGAAAAAATGACCGTTGGAGAAGGAGCCGACCTTACCTATAAATAGGAGCTCATTTGAAAAAGCTCGCAACGGATGGATGAACAATTTGGACTTTGTGAATACATGATGTTGAAGTGATTTCTAGAGAGAGACTCTTATTAACTCTCAAAGCTTTGTGCGACTCCGAATGTTGGTGATTACATTCGAGGGCTTCCAGGGATAGGAAGACAGAGGTGCCGACTACCTTAAAGTTCGAGGGCTTTCTTGCTGAGGAAGACAGAGGTGCCGACTACCTTAAAGTTTGAGGGCTTTCTTGCTGAGGAAGACAGAGGTTGCCAACTACCTTGAAGTTGAGGGCTTGCGGGGATAGCAAGACAGAGACACCGATCTTCGTATCGAGGGCTTACCCTGGTGTGGGTAAGACAGACTTGCTTGAAAGTATAAATCAAGGGACCTTTATCCAAGGTTGTTGGATACCCTTCTCTTTGGGTTAAAAGACTTATATCTTGTTACTAGTAGTTTTACTACTTGTTTTTATTCCGATGTATTTTGTAATATAAGGAAAGTATAACTTTCTTATACTTCTTTACTTGTACTCTGATTAGTTTAGATTCTATACGCTTTAAGGTAGAATCTCATATTGTAATCTTTTGTTAAGATTCAACTTCTGAAACCATATATCCGGAACCTACGTTTGGAATCTATCTCCAAGTTTGCTTTTGGAATTAGAGGTGTTGTGAATCTTCTAAGTTTAACTTTGTTTAACTTAGCCCTTTCCTTTTCTTAAGGAAAACACAGTTATTCTTAACTAACTTTAAAGGTTCCAAAGGAATTTTTTAAAGTATACAATTCACCCCCCTCTTGTATATTGAGCATCTCATATTATATTTTGATCCTACATTTGGGATTCACCATCGAACTTCCAAGCGTGGTTGGTGAATATTCTAGTGATATAGTGTTAGTGGTGTCCTAGAACATGGATGGTCTGAGATGAGGATGTGTAAAGCTTGTATGTGGTTCAACAGAGCTTGGTGAGGATGTATACTCCCCTTTAAGTAGTTTAATCATTTTATAAAGAAACATATATATGTTTATGAATATGTTTTCATGTGTACACCCATACTACATAGGATCAAACATAGTGATTGAGTATTTACATATCCTTAGGGTAGATGATGGGGTGGCTTTGATCCCTAAAATTAGGATAAGTTCTTGGAAGCACTTGGGATGTTTGGTTATATTTTGAGACCATTAATCCATGGAAAATTGGTTCTATATTCAATAAAGAGTGACATTAAGGAGGTATGAGGATGTGATATCTGTTACGAGAATAACCTAGTTGATTCCCTAGTTCTATTTGGGATGTTATGAGAGGTGTTTGGTCTTATGTTAATTTTTTTCCCAATATAGAAATGAGATGAGCCATTGGTTTGGATTATGGGAATCAATTAGTAACATGTAATTTTAATGATAAGGATAATTAAGATAAGATATGGACCCATAATTCTAATATTATGGTTGAGGTGAGTCTTCAAACTGTGGTGTCACTATAGTGTTATAAATGTTGGTTGTTTCGATGAGCTGACACTGAGGATGGTTAGAGAGACCAATGAATGTACTGATGGGAAATATGATATGTGAAATGATATTATAGGAAATTAAGTGATAAAAAATGATTTGATAATCTAGTGAGCTATGTGATTGGCTTTGTCCAAGTTTATGTGAAACTTCGTTCTAACTACATTGTGGAAATCCATCTTGAGATAGTTGAGCCTAAGGATAAGTTCTGAGACCATATTTTTATTACATGGAGGCTATAAAGTAGTGACATGTATGAGTAATTTAATATTTATATGTAAACTTTATGATATTAAGGTGGTTATCAATTAATAATATGTTGTATTCATGTTATGTTTATATGTGATTTGTTTTAATTATGTGATGGAAGCCCATTGGGGATACAATAAACTCTTATAATGAATGGGTAGCCTTGTTATGATTTATGAACCCTTATTCAAGTAGTATGTATACCCTACGATATGTTTTCAGGTATACACTAGAACTTTATGTATAAAATAATGGGATATATAACACGGGATTTACCATGGTATACTTGGTTATTGAGGTGACTTGGTTAGCACCCGATGACCCAATGGGTGCATGTAAATTGTCAAGTATTTTGGTGGCCTTGTTTTCACATAATGATTCATAAAACATGATTATTTTTGTATTTATTTTCCCTATTCAGACACACACCTATTAAGGAATACATTATGTATGCTTGGTGATGCTTTATTAAGTTTATGTTTAAACCCTGCATGGATATCTCGATGCATACTAAGACCATATGTATTCATTTTAGGTCAGAGCATGAGATGTGATGTGGACCAGGTTAGTGTAACCTGATAGGTGTGTTGATGTGGAATTAGATGAGGCTCATGTTTGAGAAGGTCATCCTTTTATTTTTTTTAACATTTATTTTGTATTTGAAATCAGACCAGTGGGTGACATATTGTATGTTTTGTATGAAATCACCATTTGTTATAGAATTTTTCTAAATGTTATTTTTTATATTGTGATGTCTACATTGAATTTTTCTTATTTAGTTATTTATGCTCTTGTTTTAGACTTTGATATGAGGTAATATTATCCTTAATATTATTATAAGCTATAAAAATTGGTCAGAATCCTCTAGATTATGGGGAGGTGTGTTGGGGGTCATTTGACCCTTTGTCCAGGACACAATGATTTGGGTAGGGGTGTCATAATTTCATGGGAGGGTATTAAATGAATTTAATGTTTTAAGAAAAATATTTATGTCACAAATTTTATCAAACAATGCATCAAACTTGTGCCCCTCATTAATATCATATGGAGAAAATTATTATTTGGATGTATGGATAGGAAAACCTTGAACCAAACATAGAAAACAAAATATTAAAAACTCTATGACATTCACATTTTTTACATATAGTTATCACTAACCTTATTCTAACATAGTAACTCGGACTAAAATCATAAAACATTAAAAATTCCAGGAAAATTGTCCCAAAAAATAAGTAGAAGGATAATTGCTAAAATAAAAAAAAATATAAGATAAATTAAGGTTGGGATGGGAAAATCTCCCAACTATAAAACATTATATCCCTATAGAGTCAATAAATTTTAAAATAAAAAATGACATGTAAAAGGATTGTACTTAAAATAAAGAAACACTTCCAACATGATTTCAAAATTAAATAAAAACCAAACCAGACATCCAAGAATATATATATATATATATATATATATCCAATTTACAACTCATACATGAGAATACTGAAAAGAGATTTCAAAACCGAGACCCACAATGTTCTTCCCCAATACTTAAAAATTAAATAGCCTAATGGATCAACCGAGAAACTATGTGACACTTTGAAATGAAACACAAGGATCTAACTAGAGATAATCTAGCATCAATATCCAAGTAAATGAACTTCCAAAATTCATAAAATATAATTTTCACTTTCCAAATGAGAACAAGACTCCAAAATCCCCCTGATACAAGAAAGATATCAATGACTATCCATATAAAAGTGTAAGAAGAATAACTGAAATAGAGAGTAAAATAAGTGATAACTTTGAATATTCTTGAATTACTATAAATATTTTTAGGTCAACATAGATTTATTTCTCTACGAATTCTCCTATTACAAAACCTAATTAGGTGACCCAATAAATCATAGGGGCGATAGGTCTTTAGAACACTCGAACATGATGGATTAGAATGTCTGAATTGATTACTCTGAAATTACAATAGGGATCAATTCTTTTCATAATAAATAATAATTGAAGAAGAATACCCTAACTAATATTTTCCTCTAGCTTCTAATCCCCACAAAATTGGAACCCCCATTAGATACAAAGAAGACAAGAATACCACATTTAATGAGGTGCCCTTTGGAAATAAACTCTACTAAATAATATTCATCTAATATGTATTTAAATGGTTTAATAATAGATGAAATTACTTGAACACTAAGGTCTAAGTTATGTCCCTTAATTAATATGTGTGACTTCAATAAATAACTTAATACAACCATAGAAGAAAAAGGGACCAGATCAATGAAGTGGTCAACATACTCTTTCACTAACCATTGACCCTGATGAAGAATCATGAACTCCACCACCTTATTCACCCTTAATTCATAAAGGATAAACCAATGAGAAACCATAGATTTTAGGATTTCAAATGTCATATCAAATTTCAGCAAGGATAAAACCATGATCTTTCACTAATCCTGACTAGAAAACTTGTAAAAAATCAAGACAACTCTCATTATAAGTACCCAAAATTTCACATTATTTTCTACTTTAATATATGATATGATAAATATAATGTTTTATAGACTATATAATACTAAAAGCAAATAAAAATATTGATATATTTTTAGTATTAAATATTTCCATAAAAACATAGCTATTGAATTAGTTGGTAAAAAATTAAAGTAACCATATCAAAAAATCAATAAAGAATATAGGAATAAAGATAATCTAAAAGGGGAAAGACTCCATAAAAATACCAATTTTATATACTCGTAATGGAGGTTCCTTTACTATGGTATTCCTTAAACCAATAACACAAAAACATGAGAAATAATGAGTTCATCGAAATCACTTATGGAAAAAACATAATCTTATAGAACTCATTGTGAAATCCATTCTTACAGAATCACCACCCACAACTGCCAATACCAGTTATCTTACACGTAGATCTTATTAAAATGTTATAAGTTGTTTATTGAGTGGAAACTAGTATGACATTAACATGAAGTTTTATCTATATAATTGAATGGTCATATAAATATTAATGTTATTTTAAGCTTAAACTCATTTGTTTTTCATTCATTTATTCAAATAAACCTATATCACTTTTAGATATGAATATTCATAAAAATAAATTATCATCCATAAAATATATATATTCCTTGAAAATAAATAAGAATAAATAATATTATCATTTAAAAATGATTTTTCTTAATGTGAATAGTTTTCTATTATATTTCAAGATTTATTTAAATATTGAATTCAACAAATTTAAAAATTTCATTTTAAAAAATTAACAAGGTTTTTTTGACTTATCTTTTTCATATTAGTTTAATTTGAAAATTTTTAATTTA
Source organism: Viscum album (assembly GCA_963277665.1). Classification (NCBI taxonomy): domain Eukaryota; kingdom Viridiplantae; phylum Streptophyta; class Magnoliopsida; order Santalales; family Viscaceae; genus Viscum; species Viscum album. The sequence continues at coordinate 1,144,518,145 of OY728142.1, read as the reverse complement.
TCTTAATTATTTGAATTTTAGGTGAATAGTGAAAAATACCATTTTTGAAAATATTGTGTATTTTTTCACATCACTTAGATAAAAGAATAACCTAGAACTTTAGAAACATTTTTATTGAAAAAAAATATTTCATTTATGTGACATTAAATATTTTTAAATATCTTGATTTAGTTAAAAACCAAAACTTGATATTTTAGAATATAATTAAAATTTTCTTAAAAAGTATATTTAAATTCATTATACATTAGTATTTTAAAATTAGTTTTTATCAATTGAATCAAATGAAATGGATTTTAAATTTAAAAAAATTGGTTTAACTTTTTTATAAGGGGCACTTTAATTTTTGGCATAAATATTACCTTACCCTATTTAATTATTAGTTACATTGATAAAAAATGTATTTTTTCAAGAATGAAATTTTTATAAATTTTATTTATTTTCAAAATTTAATGAATATATTTTAAAATAAAACTATATTATGATGTTTAAAAGATATAAAATTTAATTAAAAACATTTAATGATCAATAAATGTAAGATAAGGCTAATAATACTTAATGATTATAATGGTCGTTTTATAGAAAAAAAATAGTTTTTCTTCCACCACTATAAGATTCTATTTCATTTTATTTTCAAATGAAAAATAAAATTTATGGATATATGTATGTATTTAATGTATAAAAATTTTATTTACAAGAATATTAACCTTATGGATGATAATATAATACTTTATCTAAGTAATACTATTAATAAATAGTTGTAGTAAATTTTACCTCTAAAAGGAACACATTAATATAACATTTTTAAATAAGTCTATTCATGGAGAACCAATTTAATTGTCTAAATAATGTGAAAATATAATATTAAAGGTTATAATAATATAAAATTCTATATATTATGAAACTATTTTAGAAAACCTTCGACCACCACCATAATAAAAAAAATTATAAATAAATTATCTAAACGACCTCACGGGACCAACATATAGGAAATATATTAAAAATAAATAATAAAAGATAATAAATATACCTTATAAAATTAAATATATATGAATAATTTTTTTGGGTTTATATATAATGATTTTAAATATAATTATTTATGATGTTAATAATTGGTGAAAAAAAATTTTAGAAATAGGTAAGGGTTTTGTAATTAAATCATGTATATTATTAAATTGGATATATAATATCATTTATTTTTATTATTCCTATAATTTTAACATCATGTTAAATATCTATCTATTTCAGTTGGTGTTTATAAATATGTTTCTTACGATATAGGGGGTTTCATCTCGACTTCTCCTTATTGAGACATATTCAAATGTTATACATCAATTTGTTAGTTATATTGTGTATAAACTTCAAAAGAATGTATTTTTTAATAATCAATGATTTAATTCATATTATTTTAGATCAATATGAATTTTAATATTCAAATGAATTTTTCTTCAGAAATTAATAACATCATAAGGGATTTTCATGACTCAATTCCCCTTATTTTCTTATAATCAGTCATCATTGCCTTTTATCTTTCATAATTTTACTATTAAAATGTATGATGATTTTAGTTTTCATGTACACATTATTTTAATGGAAAATAGCTTTTTCGAACCAAATTATTGTTTCTTAATGATTTTAATGTTTAGTTAAAATGAATTTTTATTAATAATATTACAAATTCTATTCAATGGTTGTTTATTCCATGTATATATTTTTACTTACCACCAACATTCTCCTTTCATTACTAGAAACACAAATTTTTTTATGTTTAATGATCCTTTTATTCCAATTATTTTATTTTATTGTATTTTTCTCTTTATAATTTTTTATGATGTGGGTTTTAACTTGGTTATTTGAAAATGTTCAAAAGGTTTTGTATCAATTTAAAATAATTTTTTTTATCATCTACTCTATATTTGATTTTGATAAATTTTATTTTCATTTAAAGGTTACATTATAAAATATTATTTTTCTAATTAAAATTATTTCATAGTATTTTCAATTCCATTTTTAAAAAATTAGTTCTTTTTCAAATCACCATTATTAAATATTATTTTAAAGGTAAATGTTTCAATGTATTTTCAATTTCCTTTTGAATAATTTTTGTACTTTTAAATTCTCTATTATTAAATATTACTATAAAGGAATAAGTTTTCAATGTATTTTCATATCAATTTTTGATAAAATATATATTTTTTCAAGGATATTTTTTTAAACTCTTCATATTGAGGTTTTCAAAAGTCTTATCTTTTCTTTTAATTTTTTTAAATTAATTTCACTTCTTTGTTTCAAAAATTTTTATGAAAGCTTTTGTATTTTCACATATATTTACTCACCATGTTTTATATTTCACAAATACATATTTTGATCACCCCATATATGTTATTATTATATGGTTACTTTTAGAAAATTATATTTTTAATATTGTATGATTTATTATGTTTATGTAATGTGATGTTTCAGAATGTTTTAAGAGAGCCTTTGTTTTTCCATTTGTTATTTATTAGAAGATTTTTAAATGTCATGAAACCCTTTTTCTATTTGGGATATTTTATTATATGATTATTTTTTGATGTGTCTCTGAAATGTAGTGATAATGAGATGGGTGCGACCTATATGTCCCTCTAAAACATTGGGTAAACTATTATATATCATGAGAAATAAATGTAATATGAATAGGTTTACAAGTAGCCAGGTTTACAGAGGTTGAGTGTGATTGGAATTATCCCTACAAACAATTTTATTAGTAAATGGGTTGGTGGGTGTCCAGTTTTACAAATATAAGAAATCCTATTTTTCTTATTATGAAAATTTATTTCCTATGTTTCATGGCCCATGTTATAGACATCATGTTTTATTTTCTCATTCCATAGTAAAAGTTTTGTTGTTTTAAATGTTATGTATAAATTTAATGTTTATAGTTAATAATTATTTTTTATGTTCTTTTAAATTATACTTTTATCCTTCTATATATTTTTTCACATGTTCATGAACTTACCATTATGGAATTTGTAATGTTTTATCATACAGAGTTTCCAAGATCACCCCTTTCATATGTTTTTATTCCCCGTGTTATGAAGATGATTACGTCATGTGTGATGTGTAGGATAGGGTATAGTGAAGCATGACTATAGAGAAATGTTCACAAGTGTTGTCAAATAAGATGTTTATTTAGCTAATATCTAAGGAACCTAACCTTATGATCATTAGGTTGTGATACTATTTATGGATGTAATAAATAAACAATTTTTATAATTTATTGTTTATATCATGTTTATCTTAGGTCATTTCAGTTGGCATCAGAGTAGGGTTTAGTTATTTTTGTTAATGTTTTCGTTATTTTGGGGTTATTTGGGATAACCATAGTAAAAAACATATAAATGAGTCTACATATATGATGATATCATGGAATATTGGTAAATTATTAAGTATATGTTATTACATAGAAATAAATCCAAATTTTTATGTGATTAGTGGATGCAGTCTCTGACATAAATGTGCATAGGGTTAACAAACCTAAAAATGATATGTTAGGTATTAACTCAATAATCAACAGGTATATGAAGAAAATGTTTAACTTTACACTTAGGTTAAAAATAAGTAGAGATGTGATTTAGTTGATCATATTATTTTTATGAACAACTATAAATTAATTAATGAATTCCTATTTAATTTGTAAGATTAAGGTGAGAGATATAAGATAACCTAAGTTAAATAAACCTAGGTAAAACTGATATTGATATTAGTTTAACTAAATTAATTAAAATACAATTTAATAGTATAAAAGAAAAAAAATAATTTTCAATCCCCTTTATGATTATTATTATTCCCCCATATTATTTATTTTGTTTTACTCTTGTAAATCCCTTTGGTTTTAATATTGGATGGAACTAAAAGAACCCATGGGTGGGAGGAAAACATGAAGATTACCTTAATGAAAAACCCCTAAAAATGTGAGATGGATTGAGAAAAATTGTGATTATGAAAAACAAGATATTATAAAATATGAATAACAATGTGAAAATAATAAATGTTTCAAAAAAAATAAAGAGACTCATAAAAGATCAAGTGGAAAATATGATGAATAAAAATATTCAAGTTATTATATGTCAAAAATGTGGAAAGAAGCACCAAGTAATTTTTCATAAGGTGACTAAAAGATTATTTAATGATGGTAAAGGATGCTATCAAGAATAAAAAACTGATGTAAATTTAATATTTTAGTTAAAATGAGTATGAAAGATTAAACTCATCCAAACATAACACTAACAATTCAATCTCTTATATGCAGATAACTCATGAATTATCCAAGACAATTCTCCAATCCAAGGATTCCTGAGGACAGTGGTAATCTATAAATCTCTAAAACCATGGATAAATGAATCGACTATTTAATGAAAATGGATGAAGAGAATATTGGTAATTAGGTTTCACATACCCTCTTCCCCAAATTAGTGGATGTATTCTAGTTCAATAAACTCTATAATATAAAGGGAATTTTCTAAGAACATTATGTCACCACCCTCAGTGATTTCTAATTTAAGGGAAAAAATATGTGGAATGATTATTGTGTTTGTGGATGTAAAAATTATTCAGACCATAAAATCCTCATCAAAAAATTAATTATATTTAAAAATAAGATGGATAGCTCAACTCTTAGTCCATATTTATTTTTAGTTTAGGAAAAAACATATTCTAAATCAACTAAGACCATATGATTTTGAAAATACAACTATGAGTTATCTTTAAAGAAAACAGAATCCATCAAAAGGGCCTTAATACCTAGTTATGAGATATATTCTATTAAAATGGTCCTGGTTAAAGAGTGTTTTATTATATTTCTTATAATAATGGGGATCAAATCTGTAACACCTAGATATTTTAAACTAACATTATGTCTAATAGAATATACAACACATAACACAGAGATTTTACTATCCATGAAATATTTTTAATTTATGACCATCCTAATATATCCATTTAATGAGAAGATGTGAATAAAATTAACAGAATTATAAAGGTTATAATCAATAAAAAGTATTACTAAATTCTTAATAAATAGTAACTCAATTTAAAGTAGTCATTTTATTCTTCAAAATACAATATTCTTAAAAATGAATTTTATTGATTTTTGGGAGAAAATATTTTAATTAATTTTTAAAACTTATAAAAATTGTATTTTATAACAATAATATCATTTTTAAATCATCATTTCAAAATTACATTTCAGATATTTTTTAAAAGAAAATATTTATTTTTCAGTGAATACTAAAAAATAATTTTTTTATTAAAAAGTATCTTTTAATTAAATAATTTAAAAATTAGAATTTTTTTCTATAGTTCGAAAATATAATTGTTTATATTATATTATTAAAAATTAAATTAAATTTATTTTAACCAATTTTATTATTTAATTTGGTATGCAAAGATTTTTATACTTAAAAGGCGCATTTTTCTAAAAACTATTTTTCATCATGTTTTTCATATTTAATTTTAAATTAAATTATACAATTTATATGATTTTAATTTGATAAAATGGATTCAATATTTTGAATTAGAATAATTAATATTAGGTAATAATGTCAAATTAACATTTTTGCTAATATGAATAGTAATCATTATAAATTTTTATCAGAATGGTAAAGGTAAAATGAGCTAATTAAGGTTAATGCTAATGTGATAAGGCTCAGAATTCATTAAAAATTACTTTATTTTATTTAATAAGCTTATATCAACTTTAAACATCCAAATTTAAATATTATGAACTTTTTCCAAATTTTCTTATATTTAAATGTTTGTAATATTAAAGTAAAAGATAAAGTCAAAAATGTCATTTTCTGCCTTTTAATATCTAAAATATTTTGTGATTGGAATAAAAACATATTATGTTAAGTTATAATTTTTTATTTTAATTATGAATTATTTTTTATGGGGTTAAATTTTATTCAATTTTATATAATGAAATAATTAAATTAAATGTTTATGCAACACAAACAAAATGTTTGTGCCAATTAGAGAAAATATAGTAAATGATTTCAAAAAAAAATAAATATATTCTATTTTGGGTGAGTTAATGTGTCCCATGAATTTAGAATATAAAATTATCATAATAAATATGTTTCAAAGTATTATATTGAATCAATTTTCTTTCAAGTTGTTTTTAGAGCCAAATTATGAAAATAATTCAACAAATGTCAGTAATAATATTTTATGTAAAATATATTTTATTAAATTATTTAAAAATCATAAGAATCACAGAAAAGGAAAATTCGGATTAAAAATTTTCTAACTAGTCATCCCTTTGACATTAATTATCCAATTTTCACTTTATATGTAAAATTATAAACCTTTAATAATAAAAAATTCCTTAATATAGTTAAGATTAAAATTGGTTAACCCAAGTGTTCAATTAAATGATAAGGTTTAAAATGATATAATAATATATGAAAATTTGTTTAGATGATTATATTAAGACTATATATTCCATATCTTCAAATAAATGTTATTTTGGTACCATTTTACATTATCTAGGAAGATATTATATTATAACATTTCATGTATTTCCAAAAATTAAATTAATGAAATTTTATAATAAAAAATATTTTATAACAGATTTGGTGAGTGTCAAATTTCATAGGAAACCAACCAGAGGGGGTATCATTGAATTATAAATTTATGCCCAAATTTTTTTTGATACAATGGATTGGGGTTTTGATGGAAATATCATGTACTCTTTTGGATTTGACATGAGATTTATTCTTTGGATAAATTCCCTTATAGGATTTTTTTCACATATAAATCCTTAATAATTGATCTCGATTATGTTATTCCATATGCTACAAAGGGTTTCATCAAGGATAACCCCTATCTTCTATCATTTTTTCCACAATGAAGGATTATCTTATATGGACTATACTCTATATGGTTGATATTGGTGAATTCAAGAAAATTTGAGATGGAAGAGGTACCTCTACACCCTCTCAACTTTTTTATGTTGAAGATATGATTATTTTTACATAGAGAGACCAAAGGAAAATAATATACATCAAAAATTATTTACTACATTATGAAATTTTTTTAGGGAAATAAATTAGTTGAAGCAAGTCATTTATATATTTTGGTAAAACATATCTTCCCCCAAGAAAATTAGAATGATGAATGAGTTGGTAATTAGATAGGGTGATCTCAATTTCATTTATTTAGGTTTGCCTATGTTCCAGGGAACACACAATGAAACTTACTTCACTCACATTTTGATCCAGGTCAAATGAACTCCTGCCTATTGGAAAGGAAAATCGCTCTCAATAGAAGGAAGAGCTTGTCTTGTCAAGCATGTGGTGATCTATAAACTGTGTAACTCCTTCATGGTTTATATGTGTCATTCCTCTTTGATTAAAATAATTAATGTCTCAATGATTAATTGGGTCTATAGTAATAGAATTGTGGAAGGGAGGGTTATCACGGTACCTTAGAGAAAATGTTGCAGGCCATGTGATCTTGGTGGTCTAGGTGTAAAAAAATATTTGTTTGTTCAATAAATAAATTGAACCAAAATTTATCTGGAGAATTGTGAATTAAAAATATTATTCCTTAGGATTTTTAAGATCAATAATATTAGATAAATTGAAAGCTAAAAATTCCAACAACATGGATTTCTCCACCTAGAATGGGTTTAAAGAGACTTTTCCAAAAATCTCGATTCAATCTCACTGGAAGGAAAATTAAAATTCCTCTCTCAAATTCTAAAAATAAAATTAGATAGGCACAATTTTTATTAACATGTTAAATTAATATGAGAAAGTATAATATATGAATATCACAATAAAGTACCAATTATCCTGCCCTGATGCTCTATCAAGGGATGTTAGATCGACAATCTTTATTTATAATTCGGTGAATCAAGATGATTTTATGGTATGAGAATCATATATGAATGGTTTTCATTATTCAATGATCTTCTACAATTATGTGATACATAGAACCCCTAATTGGATTGGGACTATCAACCAAAAATGTATCATACCCTCCCATTTTACTTTATTATAGAGACTCGCTTACTACAAAATTCCAGTAGATGATAACCTCCAAAGGGTGGGAATATCCCTCTATTCACGTTGTGTTCTTTTTCACCAACACGTAGAGGATGTGGACCACCTCCTTTTATACTATCTGACTACCTCCATTTTCTGGAATTCTATGTTTAATACTTTTTAAATTCTTCTATTGTAATATGATTTTATCATTGAGCACCTTAAAACTGGTTTCCACATTTCTATATTGTAGTAGTTAAAGAATCTATTCACGGTGGCCTCTTTAGAGAATGTACACTTCTTATGGAACGATAAGGAAAAATACTTACATGATAAGACTTACATCAACCTATAATCAGACTATATTGACATCTTATCCACTATAGAGAACTCGAGTTCACTTTCAAATAGGAAATATATCAACTTAATACATTATTTATCATTTTTTCTCTGACTCAAAATTCCATGTCACTTCCCTCCTCAATTGGGCATGATGCATGTTTTTTGGAACTCTCCTTTCTTGGGTTGGATTAAGTGAAACTCAAAAGTATCCCCCATATTCAATCCCAGTCATGTGGGATTTGGGCCATTTTTAGAGAACGCAGTTATTATACCATTGGATTTATTTATATCCCTTGTGATATTTCCATAACTTTAGTGGTGGATATGATTGGGATTTTTAATGCAGATAATGTGGAGGAGAAAAGAAATTGGAACAATCTTTGGTTTGAATGATATTTCACTAAAATTTTGAAATAAATAATATATGGTATTATTCATCTCTTATGAAATTTTATATTAATATGGACCAACTACTTTGACAAACTCTCTTCAATGAACTACATCAACACACATGTCTTCTATGAATCCAATTCTCCAGCAGATGGAATTTGAAACAAAGGAGTGAATGGGAATGTATTTATTTTTTCTAGAAACCCACCTATTGATTTTATGCCTATTTTTCAATTATAAAAATAAAAAATACCCTCCTTTCGACAATTTTTTTATTTATTTATTATCGGGGCCAATCATTGACTAGGTATGAATTTTTTTTAAATATTCTAATAAATGTATAAAATTTATAAAAATAATATACTCAGAAAGTAGAATTATATATGGTCAATTATATCATACATATTAATTAATGTTTCACTTTTCCTTTTGTAGTAATTTTATTGACCCCTAAATAGTAAAAAAATAGACATCAATGTAATTTTATAATGGGTTAATAAGGAGTTAAAACTAAATGATTAGGGTGAAAAAATAACCATAATTTGTTAAAATTTTATTAGATGATATTATTTAGGCACTTATTCATATTATATTCTAATTATATCAATTTTAATAAAATTTTCATTTTTAATTAAATTATATTAATTTTTTACATTATGAACTTCATAGTATACTCCTCCCCTAACATATAAAAGGGAACCTCCTCTCCATTATTACTCACAATTATTGATCCATCTATCCTGAAAAAATCCTATCCAATGATCTTATAATTATTAATTTTAAAAAATTAATGGTTTTTTTATTTTTAAATTACCATTCTAGGGGACTATAAGAAGGCATATAATTGAGGCCTACCGAAGAATAGGCAATCATCTAACCCAACTTCTATCAATTTATTTCATCTTCTACCTATGATAAATCTATGGTATCCATTATAAAATAATTAATTTAGCATCATCCATATAATTAATAATTATGATGATAGAAAACCATATTTCACCTTTTCCACATCCATCAGATGATGATAAATCCAATCATGCAAAATGTGGACTACCACCTCCGCAAATGGTGTGATTCATTTTTCACTTCCATTTTACATGGATTATAATAAATACAGGTTTAATCAATATATAAAATATATGTGATATAAAAATGATCCTATAATAATGAATTATGATTTACCGTTCTTTTACTCCATCCATCGAAAAATGTAAACAACATTCATGCATATATATAACCTACCATCCACATGAACTATTTAATTCTTTTTATATCTCGATAATTTATGGACATATCAATATATGTATATATAATTAATATATTTGATATTATATAATATTTAAAATTCTTGAGTTAATGGAACCATGATAAATGTATAGGGATGGGAACATTAGAACCAAATCTCTCATGAAAAACGAAATTGTAAGTACAATAAAATTACAATTTTTGTGAGGAATAATTAATATTTCGGATTTTAAAAGTTATAAGTGGATAATATATGATATTATATGTATAAATATGATTATATTATAGAATTATGAAAATTTTAAATCTTTTATACATTCAATTTGAGAAATATTTAAGGAAGTATAACTTGAGGTATGCCTTTTCATTTCCCTTTTATTTCTCTGAATATTATAACATATTCACCACTTTCTATATTTGTGTCTTGTATATATGAAGATTGACTAAATTTTATTATTTTTTCATGAATATTATGGGGATTTAAAAAAGACATCTAATTTTATCTCTTTCATGAGGTTTTGATATGAAGATTATCAAGGAAATAAGGGTTTAATGAAACAATGTCATTATTTACTAGTATTTTTTATGATTATGTTTGAGATGATAAAATGTAATGATCTACCTCAAAAGAAACAAATTAAATCAGTTCTCCTATGATTATTTTTATAGATTTAATGTTTCCCATTCATTTTACTCTCTTTATGTACTTATTATACAGATAGAATATTTGTATGGATAATCAATTTTATTACTCTATTTGGTTGAAATTACTTTCTCTTATATAAAACTATCTTCTAAAAATACTTCATATATTTTTTTAATATTCTCATATGATTTTTAAATTCATTTTTACCCCTTATGAAATTTTTAGAAAAATTCAAAAGAAATATTCTAATCATTTTTATAAAAAGTAACTTTAATATTTTTAATGAAATTTGTGATGGAGTCATTGTTTTAACCTATATGGAATGAATGAAATTTTCAACCCTAATGAATGAAAAATGATTTAAAGATTACTTTTAATGTTTCTAAGTTTAATTTCAATGGAAAATTCTTCCATAATATTTTTGGATATTTTTAGATTTTAAATTATTGATTTCTAAATGAAAAGATTATTTTCATTATGAAATATTTCATATATATTTTAAATAAATTTTTCTTCAATGATAACATCCATATATTATACTTGTTATTTATTGGGTATATGTCTCAATTAAACCTTCAATATCCTTTCTCCATACATTTTATGATTATGATGGGGAAATATTTATGAATCCCATTTATTTCCATTGTATTATGCTACAATAAAATGTTAAAATGTTAATGAAACTCATTTCCTTTCCACAAGTTATGATATATATCAAATTATTTATGATCTTATATAATGAAGAGGTATGGTTTTAACTATGTGATTTCTAGGATAAAAATTATGTATCCCTCCAATTTATTGTATAAATATTGATATATCATGTGATTATAAATAATTGAATGGGGAGTGAACACAATTCACAAAATTACCATGTCCAATATAATAGTCTTGGGTGTAATCCTAAACAAAGGATAAGATGAAATACAGAGTGAAACAGATCTACTGGGATAGACTTAGTTTTGAGAAATTATTAAGGAACTAATTTTCTAGTATTATGTGTATCCCATAAATGTATATATTATTCCAATATTATCTTATTATAACTCATGTTCTTTAATTCCTTTATGATAAATGTCGTCTGAACTACCATGATTGATTCAAAGACTCGTGATTATGATCTGGAAATTATGGGTATGGTTTTAAAATTTTAATATCTTCTTATCATACACTTTTGTTTATGTTATTCTAAAGTGTTAATTGATATCTCCATGGTTTACACATACTGTTCATCTGAGACCACCCTTTGTTACGTATCCATTAAACAGGTTATGGAGAAAGGTGTTAAGTATTAATTGTCCAAAAAGTATATTATTTATGATGATCTTAGAGGTATATGATGTAGATATCTTATGAATAAGTTATTTATGCATCCAAGTTTCCCAAGACACTAAAACTATAGATTTTTGTAGTGGATCATAACATTATGTTTTGGATATTCATCTATAAATATTTAATATTATTGTTTGAAATGTTTTGTTTGATATAGTTGTAATCAGAGAAGTGTTTTTTTAGTATTTTGAGATTTATATTATTGGACTTTAGTGAAATCTAAAAAGATAATCCTATTCATAAGATAAAATACTAAATTTATGGTACTATAGAGATTATTTAGTTTTCGAGCAATGAATCCCCATCAGGAAGCTACAAGTGGACTTGGTTTGGGAAAAAATTTGTATATGGGTAATATTAATGAAAATAGTTGGTCAAAGTACATGTTATCCATAATTATAGTTCCGGGGGAGTGTTTCCTTTTTTAACACCTAGTTATAAACTCCCAGGAATTTTTTGGTGTTAATTGAAGTTTTCCTTATGAACTATTATAAGGGATTTGGCTAAAGGATATCCAAGGATTTCATGTGTTAAATATAAGGTACTATATATTTAAAATAATGTGTAATTATTTATACATCATATGAATGACTTTTAAATATAATTTTAATCCTCACTGTGATTATTTTTTCTCACACTATACTTTTTGGTTTTTTCAATGGATGGAAGCAGGAGGATTAATGTTAATATAGAAAATGATAGACAACGGAATGACTATTATCAAGTAAAACCAAATGAATTAGGAGAAATAAATCAAAACCCTTTTATTATGTCCAATAAGCTATCTCTTTATATTATTAATGATATTAACATGGTTGAGTTTCCAGATACTAATAAGAGGAAAATAGAGTTCATGAAGACCATATAGGAAAGAAGATTTATCTTCATACATTTCAGGAATGTAAGGAGATGTACTTATGGAGATGTATTAGAGGAATATTAATATTCTTTATATGAAGAATATAAGGACATAGAGAAAGTATTTTCTTAAGAAAAATGAAACACTCGATACAGGAAGTTAAAGTTCATTTTTTCATATAATTTTTAGTTTTGTGTCTTATGAGTGGGGAATAAGGACACTATTAAATCCAATATTATAATATATGTTTTTTCTCATATATTATGTAATGATATATTCTTCATCAATTATTGAAGTGAAATTATTTATTTTTTATGTATTGGGGTTCTAGAATTATGTTTTAGAACTGTTATATGAATGATATTATAGATATAAGAATCATGAAACTTCTAAGTATTGTTTCAAAATATTTTTTATTTATGGATTTGAAAACATATTTTGAAAGGTAATGAAAACCATAAAACATGATTTAGTGGAAGGGTGATAATATTTATTTTGGATAAAGAGATGATTTAAATTAATGAAGTAAATGGGATAGAATTGATGTACTTGAAATTGGTTTGTGATTTGATTACAAAGAAATTTATATCATATTTTAAGAAGTTTATTTCATTTTAATATTTATGGAAATAATATATATGTATTTTTTAGGAATAATGAATTTTTTCATTTTAGGATTCATATATATTTTCAGGTGGGATTATCTTAAGAGTTACACATACTATCATGGACTTTTAAGTTTAAGGTTGATCATAAGATAAAGGGGATATATACCCCTTTTGAGTTTTTATGTGATGCAATTTTGAGGTGATTCGAATATTTTATTGGGTTTTAGAAAGTATAAAATTTTGAGGATTAAAAAACACTTTGGATTAATATATGATTTGATGTTATCTTAATTATGTTTTATTAGATTTTGGGATATATATAATATTGATGTTTTAAATATGAATCATTGACATAGTAATATTTATAGAGATATTTACATTCAATATAATGATCACTTTTTGGTTAGAATCCAAATTTTATTTATGATATTATATGGAATTTCACTACATTATAAGATTTTATAGTGATTTATTATGGTGATAAATGATATTTTGTAAGATTATTCATTTGGTTGGGGTATACGTAACCTTAAAGGATTAATGTGTGGATTAACATGAATGATTATTTGCGAAGAATGAAATTATGTTTTTGGGGATATAAGTTAAAGGTATGAGATCACCCTTTAGTTTAATTTTTATTATTATTGAGGTCAATGATATTAATTGGGATGTGTGGATATTTATTTACATAATGATATATGTTTAACCTTTGAGGTTTTTATTGAAATTTTGAATTAAAATATATTATTTCATCATATGAAGGTTTACTAATTTTGGATATTATCTTACCTTGTGGTAACCATTTCAAATATGGATAATATTTAAAGATAATTTTAATATATTGTTATAATTTAATGGATTATGTGATCTATTTGAAGTTGAGTTTAGTGATTTGGGCATGAAAAATTCATCTTGAATACTCATAGTTGGGAGAAAAAAGGAGATTGTGGTGTAAATTGATTAAATGTTGAAATTTTACTTGTCAAGTAAGCTTATTTCCTTATTTTATTAGCCTATATGGTAAATAAATTCTTTAACTATAAGAAATAGATCTTGAATCAAAAATTTCATCCTATAATATTCATTTCTGATGAATCTGTTATCTTTTTCAAATATTATTGATTTATGATTTTATTTTAATTAACATTATCATGATCATTATCTTTCATGTGATAAATATTATGTTTAAATATCTATGATTATTTTGAAGTTACTTATCCTATATTTTTATATTTTCACTTTCTCCTAATGTTCTCCCATTTTGAAAATGAGTTATATTTTATTTCAGATGACCTTCGTATTTCCCTTACCCTCTTTTTATAAAAAAAATTTATTATCCCTTTTTTGATGTGGGTTATTAATAATGGGATATTCGAATTTAAAACCATTTATTAATAAGAAAAAATTAGAGAAAAAAATTATTAAGTTTGGAGATAATGTAATAAAATTATATTTGATAAGAACACTATGTTCGATAGGGTATACAACACAAAACATTGAGTTTAATAGAACCATGAAATATTATTATTGTGTGACTGTTATAGAATAGTTTTTGATGTGGAAAGTATGAATAAAATTAACCAAATTATGAAGGTACCAATAAATAAAAATTTATTTACAAAATCATAGTAAATAATCCCTCCATTTTTATAAAGTAATTTTCTTCTTCAAAATATGTGTTTTCAAAAATAATTTTTATTAATTTTTGTGAGAGAATATTATAATTAATTTCTGGAACTTTTGGAAATTAAATTTTTTAAAAATAATATCATTTTTGAAATTATCATCTTAAAATTTGTTTAAATTTATTTTTTGATAATATTCTGAAATGCTTTATTTGGCAAGGAATAGTGAAAATTAGAAATTTTAACTGAAAATTGTAATTTTTTTAATGCATTTACAATGTAACATTTTTTTGGGTTTAAAAGCAATATTAGATATTTTATGTTAAAAATAATCTAATTATGTTAATTGGAATAAATTTTATTATTGAAATCTAATAAAAATTTATGTTTAAAACAATTTTTTTCTGAAAACCCATTTTTAACGTATTTTTTGGATTTAATTTTATATTAAATAAAAAAAATATATAAATTGAATTAGATATAATGAATTCTATAATTTTTTTCAAAATAAATAATATTGTTTTATGGGTTAAACATAATTTTTGGTCAATATGATTAGTAACAATATGAAATATTTGTAACCAAGATAAAGTTTAAATGTGCTAATTGAGGTTAAAACTAAAGTGATTAAACATGAAATTCATTAAAAAAACTTCTTTTATTTCATGGGATGATTCTATATCATCTATAATAGTAAAAAAATTAAATATAGGACCTTTGGGTTCCATTTTTCTTTGATTTTTTCCCTTTATAAATATAAAGTAAGAGATGGGGTAAAAATGTTTCTTTTTTGCTTTTAATGTTTATAATATTTTGTTGACAAGGATAAAAAGAATAGATGTTAAGATATAAATGTTTATTAGAAATATGAATTTATTTTTTTAATTTTAATATATTTTTAAATTTTAGTTTTGAAATAATTCTTTTCAAATCCTTACACAACATCGACTAGTGTTTGTGCAAGAAGTAGAAAAATTTATTAATTTTTTTTTAAAACACTAAAAGTAATATTTTTTGGGTGAGTTAAAGTTTCCCATGAATTTTTATGATAAATATAACATATAATAGATTTTTAGGATGTTTATATTCTAATAGCATTATTCTCATGTCATTTTCAAATTCATATTATGTGAATAATTCTTAAAATGAAATTTATAGTATCACTGTTAAATATATTTTATTAAATTATTAAAAAACCTTAAAAATAATGTAAGAGGAAAATTAGGGTGAGAAATGGTCTAAAATTTCATCAGTTGTCCATTTATGATCCAATTTTTACCTTATAAGTATAATTATAAACCTTCAATATTTAAAACGTCATTATCAGAACTAAGATTAAATTTTGTTAAAAAGGGGTTATACTAAAAGATAATACTTAAAATAACAACTAACCCTATAAAATATTAATTATTGTTATATTAAGACTACATATTTTTTAAATTATAATTAATTTAATTTTGGATCCATTTTACCTGAGTTAGTCACATATTATTTTATACTATTTATTATATTTCAAAAATTTCATTAATTAAATTTTATAATATTTTGTTTAAATGATTTAAAATTTCAAAAAAATATTACCTTTGACCAAATAATTAAAATATGATTTAAAATATTAACCATATTTTTTATATGGGACATTTTTCCTTTTATTCTAAATTTAGTTCCCCCTAAATTGTAAAAAAACATTATTATCATGGTAATTTTCATAAGGGAAAACATAGGGTTAAAACTACTAGATAAGGGTACAAACATAACTAAAAATTAACCAAATTTTATTTGATAAGATAATTTAAGACACTAAATATATATGTTTTACTAATAATATCAATTTTAATTCATTTTTCTTTGAAAACAAATTTATATTAATTTTATACTTTATTTAATTTCAAGAGTTCCCCTACCCTCTCTTATAAAAGGTGACATCTTTCCATTCATTATTCATAATGATTGAGCATTAGAGATCAAACAAAACCTGTCCAATTCTCTTCTAAATATTTTCAGTAATTAATATTATGTTCTTTTTTTCTTAACATATCATTTCTAGCATCCTCGATAAGGAATCTAAATCATACCTATTGAATAAGAGGTAATCATCTTACCCGACCTCTTTTCATTTATTTTTTCTTATACCTCATATAAATATTTTTTATCCATTATTAAATAATTTCAATAATATATTCAATATAATTAATTATTATCATGATTTAAATACCATAATCCGCATTCTTCCAATCCTTTGGAAAATGATAAGGTCGCTCATACATATGTGTGGACTACCACATCCACAAAGTAGTGTAATTCTTTTTCTATTCCCATTTAACATGAATGATAATAGGGATATATGTCACGACCCACCTTCACCAAGATGAGGGAAGGGATAGATAACTTCTAGACCCTTCCTTCCTCAAGTAGAAGGGGAGATAATTACCCTTGATTCCCACCTTCAATAGTCCATGTAGTGGCAACTAGAACCAAGGGTATAAAATCACACGAAATATGGAAGGCATTACCATTTTTATTTAGTAAGATCAAGAGATACGATGGTAAAAACCCAAAAAAATCCAAAACTGAAGGTAAAAGTAAACCCAAAACCCATTCTCATATGCATTTTCAAAGATAAACCCAAAAAAGTACTAGATAAACTCTAATTGAAAAATACCAAAAGAAAGAAAACAACAATGAAAACTATCTTGACATCGGAGCTAGTTCAGTCTCACACAGTCCCCGAAGTCCTCTTGGAAATTGAAAAGAAATTTTATATACGTAGGGTGAGTATATAGGTATACTCAATAGGGAAAACCAAAACCTCTGGTGCACAAGTGGGTAGGCATTATAATTCCCCATGAGAAAATGGAATAACCAAAGTACCTATCAAGGAAACTATCCACCCTACCTCACCAAGGCACACTCCCCAAATAACACAAGTCAGATCAAATAATAGTAATAGCACATCGATGTTTAGGTACTCCAAACCACTTTCCCACTGGTTATTAATGACATCCTAAACACCCCCTCCAATTCCAATATAGTCATACTGTAGCCCCAACAACAACCTTATGGGCCACCACAACCATACATCTCGGCCACATACACATGAGCCATAACAACCACCTCCACACCCAAAGACACATGGGTCTCATCCCGATGAAACATGGAAAACAAAATCCGCCCGCACACACCTGTTCCATCCACCACAACCACCCTACCTGAATAATCTTGAGTTAAAATGGACCTTAGTTCATCACATCCTACCTAAAGAGTCTTGGGATACCCAGAAGATTGAGCAGAAAGGAGCTAACAACCAACCACCCAAGAGGATGTTGGGAAAACACCCTCCCCCATGAAATGGGGGCGTTCAGCACAATGTTCTCAACTTGGTTGGGGAGAAAATATTAAACACACAAAAAAAAATTATACGTATAGGTAAAAAATCACTCATCCCAGCCTAAGGGTTCCAAAA
Source organism: Viscum album (assembly GCA_963277665.1). Taxonomy (NCBI): domain Eukaryota; kingdom Viridiplantae; phylum Streptophyta; class Magnoliopsida; order Santalales; family Viscaceae; genus Viscum; species Viscum album. The sequence continues at coordinate 1,144,499,608 of OY728142.1, read as the reverse complement.
CCAGCCCATACACAAACACCCTTGTTACCATTCATTCATACAAATTCACAATAACCACAAAAAAAGCCCAACTCATTCCTAGAAAACAATCCCCCATTGAACCAATTATTGTTATCATATTCAAGATATTCAATTTAAATAAATATTTATTATCAGGAAACTAATAGGAATAGACACAAGCTAAGGAATGAAAAACAACCATGTAGTAATTTAAGCATTCACACCCAGTTCTCTTGTAAAGTCACAACAACAAAAGGGATCTATGATATCCCTTTAAGTACTAGAACAAAACCATGCCCCAACATATGGCCCCACATTTCCTCAGGTCCACAACCAAAACTCAAAAACAGGGGATCCCATCCCCATCCACATCACCCCACAAGGCGTCAAAAAGAACAACTATAGACATCACCAGAACAGAGCAAGGGAGTTCTCAGATTTAATCATACCATTCATTAAGTTTCTTATTTCTGTTCAGTTAATCGGGGTGATCACATAAATATTCTTATTCATTTGGAATCCATTTAATCAACGTCTTTTACATTATTTACTAGTTTCCATGTTTCATCCATTCAATCACAGGATTATCCAGAAAACAGAGGTTCAATAGTGTGCAAGAAAGGACCACCAATGACCACAATTTTCTTTGTGCATAAGCCCATATAATTCATGACATATAAGCAACGATAAAATAGTAAAATAGAATCATCAAACACACCCCTTCATTCTTTAAAAATCATTTATTATCTTTTTTATGTTTTGGCTTCATCCATCCTGGAAGGAACATTATCGTACCCACCCCGCATTATACACAGTAAAGAGAGTCGAAGGAAAACCCTACTTGGATGATCAACGATCGTAGTTTTCTCCTCGTACCAAGAACTGGGGATGCACGACTTATAGTGGTGGAACTACAAGGAATCCATGAGTGAGTAGGAAATGATTTAGCATGGGTGCAGAACTATCCTTGGGAGGAGGGACTCCAACTCACCAAGGAAAAGAAAAAAGGCATCCAAGAAGAAGAAATAAACTTCGTGTGATAAAAGGTGAGATCCTGGAGTTATGGGATACAAAACCATGACCAGGATTAAGGGTGTATCGTGATTTATCCACGCAGTTCGATAGTTAAACAGGATGAAATTAGTTTTTATTTAATAAGTATTCTTAGAGAGGTGGCCATAAAAGTTGTGAGTTAAAGGGTTTTCTTTAAGCATGGAAAAACCACGTAATTAGGGAGAAGCTGAAATGTTCCGGGTGAAGGGGTGACACCAAGGAAAAAGAGACATGTTTTGGTAAGTTAATGGTCGATTGGCTCTTAGGGTATTTTAGATATAATTTACGGGATCTAAATGTCTTTGAAAGGGGTATTGAAACACATTTATGTGATAAGATACATTACGAGAGAGGAACTGGAAAAAGTTGGGAACTGAAAAAAAAACAAAGAGGGAAAAACCGTTTGGTGAGACACCGTAACAGTTCCACCATCACGGTGCCACTGCTATAGTGTGCAATTGTGATGGTGGGACCACTACAGTGCCACTATCATGGTGCCACCGGTTTGGGGTAACACCACAAGTGGTGCCACCTCTATGATGTGTGATCTTGATGGTGCCACCGTGATCGGTACCACCGTCATGGTGCCACCATGATCGGTGCCACCATTTCGGTTGAACCATTCCATGGAACTGAAATTTGGAAAAGTATTGTACCAGGAGGGTCCAGGCCATTACATTATATACCTCTCAAACTATTCTCTTCCTCGAAAATAAAAACCAAACCCCAATAAAAGAGATTGGTCCAAAAAACCACCTCGAAAGATACCTCTCGAGAGTAAACCTCATTGACATATAGGAACAACTCTCCATCATACTGATCAACTATCCCCTTACTTAAGCAGCCACACAAAAATATAAAGGTCATACTATCCTTTCATATGGATTAGAGAGTCCCTTTTTCCAGGTCAAGATACTATAAGCTTTGGGTAGCACTGACTCAGCCGCATGGGATTAATCGCATCCACCTTGATGCATCTCCATTAGGGATCATGTCATCCCCTCCCCACATTCCAGACTCTTCACACTCATTCATAGAAAAAGGAGAACATTCTGTCTCATATTTAACAACTTCAAGCATTACATCACAATCAAGAACAAAAAAAACTGAAAAAACTCAAAACATCTCAGGGTACTGGGCGCACATATGTGACTCTCATTCCTAGGGACTCTCCTCAAGGCCACCATGTCTCCATAACACACGAACAAAGGGTATCGTTCATCCATGAAGCACCTGCTTCTCATGATCATCAATCCTCACTAGTCAATTTACAAATGCCGCATCGTCCTCAATATCCATCTTTCCCCAGTCGAGGATGTGTGAATCATCGTGTAGATACTGAAAGATCTGAGACACATGGAAGAAGTTGTGCACCCTTAGTAGTGGCGGTGGTAGTGCCAGCTAGTAATCTACTTCTCCGACCAACTATAACACCCCGAAGGGACCAGCGAACTGGGTAGAAATCTTAGCTCCCCTACCGAACCTCTATTTATCAGGATGAGGGGATACCTCTAAGAAAACATTGTCCTAAACCTTAAACTCCAATGGTCTCCTCCTATGATCAAAATATGACTTCAGTCAGTCCTGAGCTTCCTTCATCCTCTCCCATATAATCTAAACCTTCTCCATCATTCTCTGTACTACCTCTAGTGCAAGAACATCAGTTACCCCAACCTCTGTCCAACACATGGGTGAGCGACACGGTCTCCCATACAAGGCTTTGAACGGAGCCATGCCAATGGTAGAGTGATGGTTATAGATGTAGGTATACTCTTCCATAAGATAGTGTCACACCCATGATCCCTTAAAATCAAAAACACATTCTTATAGCATATTCTTCAATGTCTGGACAGTCCGCTCTATCTGCCCATCTGTTTGGGGGTGGAAATTAGTGTTGAGGCATAGCTGGGTGCCAAAAGCATATTGAAATTATTTCCTGACCCGTGAGGTAAACCATGTATCAAGATCTACGAATATGGACCTCATAACTCTATGTAACCTCACCACCTTATCCACATACCTTTGTGCTAAGGCATCCACCGCACTCGACTCCTAGATTTCCAGGAAGTGAGATGATTTTGTCGGCCAGTCTACCACTACCCAGATAGCATCGAAACCTCCTTGAACCCTAGGTAGTCTTGTGAAGAAATCCAATGAGATGTCATCACACTTCCACTCTAGTACATCTAAAGGTTTCAACAGAACGCTAGGAACATGGTGCTCAACTTTCACCTACTGACGCATAAGGCACTTTGCCATGAACCCTACCACTACGTGTTTCACCCCAGGCCACCAAAACTAACTCCTAAATCCTCAGTACATTTTGGAAACTCTTGGGTGTACCTCTAGGGCTGAGTTGTGGAACTCACCATGAACTCTATCATGCATTTCCATAGAGAGACAACTTTCCATGAATCCTCATCCAAATATGTCTGTCCTCTGACCATCCTTTCGAGGCATTTCCTTGCATAACACAGTCCCGCATCACTTCAGCCTCATAGTCCCCCCACTAAGACTCCTACACCTACTGAAACATATAATAATTCACTATCATTTGGAATAGATATCCTTTTCCATCCTCCACACTTTCATCCAGGTGTAGGGTAGCCAACACTTCCATTTCCTTCTGAGCATTTGCTGATTCTCGAACCACATCCTTCTATGACTTCTTGATCAAGGCATCTGCCACCATATTCCCATTTATTGAGGTGTAGGAACTCTCAAAGTCATATTCCTGCTGAAACTCCATCCACCTCCACTACCATAAGATCAAGTCCCGGTATGAGAAGATATACCTCAATCTCTTGTGATCTGTGAATACCATGAAGCATTCCCCGATGAGGTAATTCCACCACAACATTAGTGCGAACACAACCACTGCAAGCTCTAGATAATGGGTGGAAGAGTTATGCTCATGGGGACGTAACATCCTAGACCTATAAAAGATCACCCCTGATATTTCATTAGTACACACCCCAAACATTGGACCAAAGCATCACAGATCACCTCAACCACCACCAATTATTCTAGAAACTTCAGCACTGGGGTACTAAAAAACTTCCCATTCAGGTAATTAAAGGCTCTCTTGCACTGCTTACTCCATAAAAAAGTCGTGTCTTTCTTGGTCAAGTATATAAAAGGTGCTCCAAATCGGGAGAAGATGGTCATGAATCTCGGGTAGTAACCTACTAGACCTAGGAAACTATTAACCTTTTCCATTTTATTGGGTTCTTCCCAAGAAAAAACTACTTCAAACTCCAACGGGTCCAATTCTATTCCCTGACCGAACACCACTTTTCCAAGGAAGTACACCTATCATGTCTAGAACATGAACATGGAAAACTTCCCATAGAGGTGGTGTTGTCAAAGGACCTCTAAAATCGTCATTAGATGCTCAGTGTGATCATCCTCTGATATTGAGTAGATCAGGATGTCTTCAACAAACAAGACTATGAACTAGTCCAGATATTCTCAAAAGATAGAGTTCATGTTCCTCATGAACACAACTGGTGCATTCATAATTCCTAATGGAATGACCATGAATTCAAAGTTCCCATATCTTCACATGAAGGAATTATTAAATATTTCACCCTTATTCACCCTCAACTGGTGATATCCTAACTACAGGTTGATCATGGAGAACCATCTTACCCCCTTCAACTGATCAAAAAGTTCATCGGTCCTTGGGAGGGGGTAATGGTTCTTGACCGTCACCTGGTTCAAACTCTGGTAGTCTATACACATCCTGAGACCACCATCTTCAATCTTTTCAAACAATACTATAGAACCCCATGGTGATGCACTTGATCATACAAAAACCTTCTTCATTAGATCATCAATCTGAATTCGTAACTCTCGCAACTCAGAAGTTTCCATGCTATATGGAGCTATCAAAATCGGATGGGCACCGGGTTGCAAGTCTATCCCAAACTCAACATCTCATTCAGGGGGAAGAGTCACCACCTCTCTAGGGAAGACATCTAGGAACTCACTGATGATCCCCAAGACTTCCACTATCACTATATCTACCAACTCTACTGACATCTCAGCTAACAAGGAAAGAAGGGGCTCCACTCACCGGCTGCCTTCCTAGAAACTCCGCTTGCCGATGAAAGTCACACATTGTCATCCCATATCTGAAAACATGACCATTCTTCGAAAGTAGTCGACAATGGAACACACAGAGAACAACCATTCGATGCCTAAAATGACATCATACAGCTGCATCTATTGAAAAAGAAGGTCCCCAATGGACTGGTGTGGCTCTAACATCAGTATGCATCCCTAGAAAACATAAGACAAGTTGGTATGACCTCCGAATAGAATACTCAAAACTAGGGTCACGTGAAGTATTTCTACATCTAGACCTAGATCATGGGCTAGATTGGGTGCACAAAAGGAGTGAGAATCTCCTGAATCAAACAAGGTGCAAAAGAGTGCTAAAAAATCTTCTCATACCTTGAACAACTTCTGGCCCTGCTGGAACTGCTACCTCTGCGTCGTGAAACTTCCCACACCCATCTCATTTTCCCCCCAGCTATTGGGCGCCTCCCTAACCATGCCATGGTAAAGGTCCCTTAGGAGCGCCTGAGGTTAGCCTCCTCCTGCAATGTATACTCTTGGAGGATTAGGAGCTCATTATCCTTACTGCAGTTGAGGTGGGCATTGAACCTACACACCCCCACTATACTACATTTAGTCTGGGCACTGATTCTAAAGGTGTAAATGGCTACCACAAATGAAGAATCTCGGTCATGGGCCTGAAAAGAGTAGGAGATGACCAAGAGATCGAAATTAGAACTTTTGAGGCCTTCTCCCCACTGGCCGAAACCTGGATGGACCTGACGTTGGAGGGCTACTGCAGATGGCCTTCCTATTTGATGAGCCAAACTGGCTCCCCTCTCACGACACACCTCCCAACATGTGCATCCTCTTGACCACTTAATCCTTCTTCTGGACCTCCAAGTATGTAAGTATGGTGATGGGAGTAATAGAATACTGAAGAGAAGGTCAGAGTGCCTCCTCTAAATGTCTCACCCAATACTACTCATCTTGAAAAAGATCCTGAAAAAATAAAGAAGATCCTTGAACTTTATCCCTAACTCCCTCACTGACATACTACCCTACTAAAGAGAGAGTAGCTCCTAACTCTTCTCAGCCTTCATCATAGAAGAATGTAATTATGACCGGAAATCATTCTTGAATTCATCCCACAGAATATCATTCCCCATCCTCTTCTAAGGTATAGTGTAAACCACTAACGCAATGCTCCCCTCATCGGGCTGACTGCCAATGCAACCTAGTACTCAGTTGGAGCCCAAATCAAGCTGAAAGTTATCACCAACTCCTGAAGCCAACTTTTGGTCTCCATGTCTGAGATGTTGTCCTCGTACTTCCCGAGAGTCTTATGCCGAAAGGCACGAAGTGCCTTCTACCACTAGTCATACTCCTCATCTCGATCAATCCTTCGCTGATTATATAGATCCGCCTACTAGGCCTCGGTCACCCACACTACTCATGGTTGTCGTCTGGGTTCCATAGCTGCAAGGTAAACTAGGAATGTGTAATCCCCTGTAGTGTAGAAAATTTATTTTAAAACATTTCCTAAACATTTTATTTATTTAAACTCCCAAAAAACCCATAACACACCAGAACACAAGTCATTGTGATGCATGTAGCTTTCCTAGGGTCTCTACCCTGCAATCAATGTACCCTCATTTGGTCGTTCAGAAGGTCCAGAGTCCTTGTATCAGATCATGGGGGGGGGATTAAAATCATAGGTCCCAATCAGTATTCCCTTGCCTATTTCATGCACCATGATTTCCTATCATTGTTTCCCTATGCACCGTCTATCGTGTTTGAACCCTTATGACATGGCAGTCCTTTGAGTTGCTCCTTTGTGGATCTTGGTGGCGGTCGAGGTATGACTAATATCTCAAGGGGTGGATTCTACGGAACTCGAGTGCACTGGGTGTGAGTAATCCTGTGGCAGGCTGTAACGTGGATAAAGAACATCAATCCTATGTGGGTCAGCATCGATTGATCCTGTGTGGGTTAGATTCTATCAGATCATATGTGGGTCAGCTCTCAGCGATACTGTGTGGGTCAGCGCAAACCGATACTGTGTGGGTCATATCCCATGTGGGTCAGTGGGGGTTAGTACCTATCAATCCGGTGTGGGTCAAAAGTAGTACTACCTAAAATAATAAGATGATCTAGCTTACGACTAATCATCTGTACTTCTGTACTTAATTTATACCTTAGTGTGAGCTGAGTCTTTTACCTGTGTGGTAATTCAGTCTTCATGGTGTTACCTATGTGATACTTATAGCTTCATGGTGTTACCTATGTGGTACTTCTACCATTTTAGTGTTCTCTTCATGGTGTTACCTATGTTATACTTCTACCATTTTGGTGTTTTCTTCATGGTGATACCTGTGTGGTACATCCAACTTCATGGTGTTAGTCTTGTGGTACTTCTACCTTTGTGAAGTTGTCTTTGTGGTGTTACCTATGTGGTACTTCTATCTCCATGGTGTTACCTTTGTGGTATTTCTACCTTTTTGGTGTTACCTTTGTGGTATTATTTTCTCATGTATGAGATGAGTAAATCTTGAAAACTTAGGTATATGTATGGGCATATACCTAAGTAGAGTTAATGTATTTCTTTGTGGTATTTCTTTTCTGGATCTCTGGGAGACCTATAGGGTCTCGAGGTCCCTGTTGAGTATCATTATACTCACCCTTGCACAATTTATGCCCGCACCTTGTTGTGTCTTGTGCAGATGACCGACATAATTGATTGAGGGTGAGGGATCCATCACTGTATGGTACTCGAAGGTGGACCATTTGGAATGATATGATGTAGGGACTACTGATCGTGAACTATACCTACCCTTCAGGTAGGATCCTTAGTGGACAATCGAGGAGTTATTTTGTACTTCTCAGTTGTACTTCTACTTTTTCAGTCAGGCTTGAATTCCAGTCCCTTTTACTTTCAATGCTCTTTTACTTTTAACACACTTTTACTACAGTAGTATACTTCATGGTTTCTTCTTGTTGTGTTCTTGGACTGTGTGTTGGTACATGTTAAATGAAAATGTCTTCCCATATTAGGGATGTACCTTTCCGGTGATAGTCACCAACCCCTGACCTATGAAAGGCAGACTTAGGGTAGTCACAGAAGGGTCCCTGAGGGATGGGTCATGTCGTTGGTCCCACGTTGTTTCTTGTCCTTTGGAGGAAAAGAAAGAAAATAAAAATTAACTAAGTTATTTTTTATTATTCATTTAAAAGTCCCAAAACATAACATTTTCGCCACACCTACTTTGTTCAATGTGAAGCCTCCCTTAAGAAAATCCTGATGTTGTGGATTCAATGGTGCCCTCAGATTTGTAATCCAAGCACAGGTTCAAAAGTTAGAAAACGCCACTCGTGTGTTAATTGAATGTAACTAAAAAAGTTTAGAAATTCATTCTGGGCACATTGGGACTTAGAATCATGCGCTGTTAGTTTTCAAATACCCCTAATAATTCCATATAATTAAAAGAAATTACATGAAAAAATTTGGTCTTTCCATTTTCCCCACCTTAGGTATTTTCATCCCCAAAATCCACAACATTAACTAAGAAAAAAATGGGGGTAATGAGCATGAATCTGAGCCTCCCACTCCCATGTACTCTCATAGAGGTTTGTGTGCTGTTAGCGAATTCATACCAGAGGTATCGACTTACCACAAAGGACTCACTCTGGTCAATCCTCAATCTCTACTGGAACCTCCGTAAACATCACCCCATCATCAAAGTCCAGCTCACCATGGTCGATGATGTGAGATGGATCATGCATCTGTCTCCTCAGCTGGGATACGTAGAAGACATAGTTTACCCTCTCTAAATGCAGTGGAAGTGTCAAGTGGTAGGCCACCTCACCTACCCTCTAAAATATTAGAAATGGTCTGATAAACCTCGGTGATAACTTGCCACTTCAGCCAAATCTCTGTAAACCTTGTCGAGGTGAGACTCATAAGAAGACATAGTCTCCCTCCACGAACTCCAAAGTTCTCCGCCTTCTGTCAGCATAAGACTTATATCTTCCCTATGTAGTCTTCATCCACTCCTAAATGATATTCACCTTCTCATTGGTAGCTCGTACTAACTCTGGACCCATGAGTGCTAACTCCCCTAGGGTTTTCTAGCCTAGAGGTGATCTGCAAGGTCAACCGTATAGGGCCTCCAATGGTGTCATAATGATGGTGGAGTGGTAACTGTTTTTGTATGCTAACTCCACTGAGGGAAATTGGTCCTCCCAACTACAACCAAAATCTAGGATGCAACCATGAAGCATGTCCTCCATTTCCTGTATGGTCCACTCCCTCTGACCATTCGTCTGAGGATGAAAGGCGGTGCTCAAACGTAGTTGAGTCTCGAATGCCTCCTGTAATAACTTTCACAATGGGGATGTGAAATGTTTGTCATGTTTAGAGACGATCATTGATGGAACCCCATGGAGTCTCACAATATCCTGTATGTAGAGACATCCCAAGCCATCTACATATCCCCGCTCTTGAATAGGTATGATGTGGGCCCACTTGGTGAGTCGGTCAACGATCACCCAGATGGAGTCATGTCCCATGGATGTATATGGAACCCCTGTCACAAAGTCTATGGAGATTCAATCCCACTTCTACTCTGGCACCTCTAGTGAATGTGCTAAGACCTCTGGAACCTTATTCTCAACCTTCACTTGCTGACATGTGAGGAATTGAGAAACAAACTCGGCCACTGCTTTCTTCATCCCTGGCCACCAGCGATGACGCCAGAGGTCCTGGTACATCTTCGCTACACAAGGATGTACTGCTAGAGGGGACTTATGGAAATACCTCAAAACGTCCTCTTGTAGTTCCACTAGTACCATGGTATGTCATATAAAGAGGATGATGTGCTCCCCACCTTCATAAAATTCAGCAGGTGCCTGTCCTGAGGATATCTGAGCACGACGAACCTCACAGTTAATGTCCCTAAGTCGCACCTATCTAACTTGCTGAAGGAGTGGGGGAGTTACTATCATAGACTGGAGGTAAGTTGCTCCATCTCTATACATAAAGGATATCTGCAACGTGGCTAGCTGCTATGTCACCTCTCTCAGCAACTGTAGACCAAACCTCCTACTAAGTTCATCTGCCACTAGGTTCCCCTTCCCAGTAGTATAGACTATCTCAAAGTCGTAGTACTGGAAGAAATCTAGCCATATTCATTGTCTCAGGTTTCGGTCCTTCTATGAGAAGATATACCTAAGACTCTTGTGATTAGAGTAGATTATAAAACGTTCTCCCATCATGTAATGTCACCAATTCTTCAAGGCGAAGACCACTGCTGCAAACTCCAGGTCGTAGGTAGCACAGTTCTTCTCAGGTTTCCTCATCTATCGTGAGACGTAGGTGATCACTACTCGCTCCTGCATCAGGACACACCCACATCCGATCCCTGATGCGTTGTAGTAGACTACATACCCAACACCTTCTTCTGGTAGCCTCAAGATGGGGGCACTCATTAGTCTCTGCCTCATTTCCTGGAATCTCTCCTAGCATTTCTCCGTCTATATGAAGGGTTGTCCCATCTTTTTCAGTGCTGACAAGGATGTAAAAACTCTGGTAAATTTTGGAACGAATCTCTAGTAGTATCCACCCAACCCCAGGAAACTCTACACCTCAGTCACACTTCTGGGTGGCTCCCAAACAAGTATATCCTCTATCTTTTCTAGATCCCCTACAACTCTATCCTTTGATATAACATGTCTTAGAAAGTGGACCTCTCATATCTAGAACTAGAACTTCGATATCTTAACATAAAGCTGGTGCTCTCAGAGTGTATCCAGAACTATCTGTAGATGATAGGAATGTTACTCCTCAATTACTGAGTATATCAAGATTCAATCGATGAAGACCACCACAAAGCGATCGAGGTATGGATGAAAGATCATATTCATGAGTCCCATGAACACTGCTGGGGAATTGGTCATGCCGAATAGAATAACCAAGAACTCATAGTGGCCATATCGGCATCTGAAGGCCATCTTCTGCACATCCACATCTCATACCCTAAGCTGATGATATCATGATCTGAGGTCTATCTTTGAAAACCAGTGACCTCCCTTCAGTAGATCAAAAAGATCATCAATCCTTGGAAGTGGATACTTTCTCTTCACAGTCACCTGGTTTAGGTGCCGATATTCCAAAAAGAGTCTCAAACTCCCATTTGCCTTCTTGAAAAAAAAATCAGGGTTGACCATGGAGAAACCCAGGGCCTTATGAACCCCTTCCTCTATAAGTCCTCTAACTGTACCCATAGCTCACGATGCTCTAAGGGAGCCATCTGATATGTTGGTGTAGATATTGGTGTCATCCTGGGGTATAGGTCGTTGTAAAATTCTACCTTTCTATATAGAGGGAGTCCCAGAATATCATAAAAAAGACATTGACATATTGGTCCACAACTACAGGATAGCTCAGACTCTTAACATCAACAATCATGAGGGTAAGTCTTTCCAACTAATTTGTGATCGACTGCACCGTCATCTGGATTATTCCATCCATTTCTACAAAGGTTACCTTCTCGCTGGTGAAGGAAAACCTGGTCTCATCCTCGCAGACACACCACACTTTGCACCTTATATAGTCTATCTGAGCGTGGACTATGGATAACCAATCCACACCCAAGATGACGTAGTAAGGCCTCAACCCCACAACTAGAAGATACTAGCCAAAGTTCTCTCCTCCTAGTGTAATCTCACACTACCAGCACTGGTGTGTAATCATCGAATCATCTCTTGTAGGAGTCTATAGTCATAAGGACTGAGCAAATGGATCCACCAGAATCTCTGATCTCCAGAAAAGGGTCTTTGAAATAAAAGAGTAATCAAAACCTGTGTCGATAAGTGTTGCAGCTAAGGTGGAGTAGACATAGATCATACCTAAAATCATCTCTAGAGTGTCATAGTCATATTCTTTAGCTGGCGGGATCTGATCTCATCCCTTTCCACCTACTCACTATGGTCGAGGTGCACCACATGGAGGTGGTGGCCATAGTACCTCAAATTTCCTCCCTTCGCCTATTGCATGGCCAGCTCCTCTAGCACATCTTCCTACTACCTGCATAACTCCCCAATCAAATCTCTACCTCTACCTCAGCAGTCCCTCGACCGTCTATGGGCCGTCCGTTTGGTGGGTTGAGTATTCATAAGCCATGTGACCTTACCCACCACACGAATAGCACTGCCTGATCTTTAGTTGTCCTTCTCTATCCTGTGATACCCACACCACTAACCCGGTTTCCTAAGGTCGTCCACCAGAAAGACTAGCCCTCTTGGGCCCATGCATCATCCTCCAACTACCTTCTGCAGATGACCATGCTACCTGACGTCCGGTGGTGGCTCTCACTGTCAGTGCCTACTCATCTAAGAAGCTCTCCACCAAAAGTGCTCGCTCTAACACCCTAGCCTATGTCGGAATGCAGAGAAATACCATCAATGCTCTTATCTCCCATCAGAGACCCTTCTAAAAGGTCTAGGCCTTGAAGAATGGGTTTAATATCATGTCATTAGAGTAGTGGGAGAGATCAGTGAACCTCGTCAATTACTAGGTCACCATCACGTTGCCCTATTATAAGTGCAGAAACTACTATATACGCACTAAGCATAAGGTTTCTTGGAAGAACTCTCCCAGAAAAGGCTCTCGATTTCTTCCCAGATAATGGTCACCTCATCGTGTATTGAGAGCACAAAGATCCATTATCTCCCTACTACTGCCTAAAAACGACTGGCTGCTAGGATCATCATAATGTTCGCTGGTGTCCCAACAAAGATGAAAATTATGACTACAGCCTCCATCCAGTGTTCAACCCCATGCGAGTCCATCTCTCCTTGGAACCTTGGAGGCCACTTCTTCTGAAACTCGTGCAATGCTCTCAATCAGTGGGAATCCTTTGCTAGTGGGTATGGTGCCAACAGCTACCCAACGGGTAGTGGAGCTCCTGATACACCACCTGAAGGTGCTAATGTCGTAAGAAGGCCCCGCACTGAGGTCTCATCGCTTGGGGGGCCGTCATATCGTACTCTCTCGGGAATACTGGATTGCTTTCTACGTGGAGGCATCCTAAAAGAAGATGGGTGTGCCATGATCAATAAGTTATAACTAGTGTGCTAACTCAAAGAGATCATAAGAAAAACTTTTGAAAACACACGCAATCAGTGTTTTCATGCACTGTGTCGGAAATCAAAATTTAGGGACCTGTTGTATGGATATGTCGGCCACCATACCAACACTGGATTCCCCAAATAGAGAACCACACTCATAACACTTTACACTATTTCCACATGGAAAATATCATATTCCTTGTTCATTGGTAGAACTGACTCCTCTGATACCACTTTGTCACGACTCGTCCCTCAGGGAACGTACTGTGACTACCCCAAGCTCGACATCCATATTCCAGGGGTTGGCGACTAGCACAGGAAAGGCATATCCCTAATACGGAAAGGCATTTCCTTTCTAATTAGTACAGACACACGATCAGTAGTCCTTGTGTCACGTCATGCCAAATGGTCCACCTTCGAGTACTGTCCAGTCCTGGTTCCCTCAGCCTCGATCAATGATGTCCATCACGTGCACAAGACACAAAAAGGTGTGTGCATAGCCTGTGTAGGGGTGAGTAAAACAATACTCAGTAGGGACACCGAGACCCCGTAGGTCTCCCAGAGTTCCACAAAGGAAATACCACAAAGCAAGACATCAACTCTACTAAGGTATATACCCATACACATACCTAAGTTATCAAGATATATACTCATTTCATATATGAGGAAATAATACCACAAAAGTAACACCAAAAAGCTAGAAATAACACACAAGTAACACCAGAGAGATAGAAGTACCACACAGGTTGCACCATCAAGACTACACCACAAAGGTAGAAGTACCACACAAGTAACATCATGAAGCTGGAAGTACCGCACAGGTAACACCCTGAAGATAACACCACAAAGGTATAAGTACCATACAGGTAAAAGACTCATATCACGCTCAGGTATAACTTAATTACAGAAGTAAATAATTACATATGATTTGTCATAAGCTAGATCATCTTATTTTGTTAAGTGGAACTGTTGCTGACCCACACAAGATCAATAGGTACTAACCCCTGCTGACCCACACAGGATCTGACCCACATAGGATCGGTATGCACTGACCCATATAGGATCGCAGAGCACTGATCCACACTGGATCTGATAGAATATGACCCACATAGGATTGATATATGTTGTCCCAAACAGGATCAATGTTTTTTCATCACGTTACAGCCTGTTAGATGATTCCTCGAACCCAGTGCGCTTGAGTTCCATAGAATCTACACCTCAAGATATAGATCATACCTTGACTACCACTATGCTCCAAAATGGAGTAACCCAGAGTACCGCCATGTCGTAAGGGTTATAATGTGATAGACGGTGTGTCAATCGGATGCTCGGTCAGTGAGTTATAAGCATTTTAGTTCTGAGGGCTCGATTGGATTTAGGTTTGATCCAACCCAGTCATACTACAACTATCTCCAAAACTAAATTTGAGTATACTAAATGTACCGAATCGGTCCAAGTATCCTATTTCCGTAGATGGTTTGTCAAATGGATGTTCGGTTATCAAGATATAGGCCTTTACGTGTTTCTGGGTCCGGTTGGTCCCGGGTCCGGTCCGACCCGGTTCGTGTCTGACCTAGCGGGGCAGGGCCATTGTGGCTCATCCCACTAGGTTAAGATCCAGCCCAGATAGCAAGGGGGAAGCCCGGCCCGCAAGGGGGTGGCCCGGACCGCAAGGGGGCGGCCTAACCCGCAAGGGGGTGCGGCCCATCGGTGCATGGCCCACTGGGCAGGCGACCTGACCGCGTGAGGTGCGACCCGCAGGGGGCACATCCCATTGTCCTCCCAAGCTAGAAAAGGGAGGACCAGTCCCTTGATATTCTGAATGTCCCAAATTTCGTTCGTTGAGTGAAACAATGGTGCCACGTGGGTGCCGCCTAGTCGTTGCGGAACATGTGTGGTGGGTTCCTCCGCCACTGCGGCTTCTTCCACGGCCTCTTTCCTACTGGCAGCACGCTGGTTGGGATGCCCTCTTCTTATGAGACCAGCCGATGTGATGACCACCTCCTCTAACCACCGTGGCTAAAGAGCTGCGGCCCCTTACTCACCGGAAGCATGTGACGACGCACCACACTTCCTCTGCGGCCTACCAGTGCCAGATGCTCTTCTGACCATCGCGGCTTAGTGATGCAGCCTCCTCTTGCGGCACGTGATGGCGCTCTGCCTCCATCATAGCTAGTTGGTGACACCATGTCGATTTTCTTTCATGGAGGCGCAAGGGTAGCAATATAGTGGAGGGACCAAGCCAATTTTGGTAGGCCCGCACCCTCTGCGTTAGCTTAAAATCGTGAGGGAGGATTAAAGGGTTCAAAAAAACACTTGAATTAAACAAAAATCAAACCCCTACCTCAAGAACGATGGAGAACGACTGTGATTGAGAAAGTGGGTTGATGTTCTTTGTCCCTGTAACTAGCCTCCAACGACATCGCTTGATTTTCGATCTTCGGTTTGGGGTTTCGGTGTCGCTCGTCACCGCTCGCTAGAACTGACTTCGTCCTCCAAGGGTTTCACGTCTTAGCACTTTGTCAACACTTCGTTTCGTGGTCAAACAGTGTTGAAACCTCTCCCCAAACTCCATATAAATAGTAGAGAGGCAGGGTAGGTAAGTACATTGGGAATTAATTGGGGCTCATTAATTAGGAACCTTCATAATTTCTAAATAAAGTTGTTACTTAGGATTGAAATGTCAAGCCATATATTGGCTTGACACGTCGCTGGTCCCATGTTGAAGCTTGTCCGTTGGAAGAAAATAAAGAAAATAAAATTTAACTAAGTTATTTTTTATTATTCTTTTAAAAGTCCGAAAACGTAATTTCTTATCCAAATATACTACGATCAAAATGATGCCTCCCTTAAGCGAATCCTGGCGCTGTGGATTCAACAGTGCCCTCAGATTTTTAATCCAAGAACCAGTTCAAAAGTTTGAAAATTCCGCTAACGTGTTTAATGAATGTACCTAAAAAAGTTCAGAAATTCATTTTGGCGTCATTACTCGTCCCTCAGGGCACGTGGTGTGACTACCCCAAGCCCGCCTTCCATAGGCCATGGGCTAGTGACTAGTTCTGGAAAGGCATATCCGTAATATAGGAAGCCATTGCCTTTTAACCTGAATAGACTCACAGTCCAAGAACATAACAAGAAGCAACCACGAAGTATAATACTGCAGTAAAAGTGTGCTAAAAGTAAAAGAGTGGTGAAAGTAAAAGAGGTCGGAATACAAGCCTGACTGAAAAATGTATAATTACAACTGAGAAGTAAAAAAAAAGATCTTGGATCATTCACCGAGTATCCTACCTGAAGGGTAGTTATAGATCACGATTAGTGGTCCCAGTGTCATGTCACGCCAAATGGTCCACCTACAAGTATCATCCAGTCAAAGCTCCCTCAGCCTCGATCAATGTTGTCCACATTCTGCACAAGACACAATAAGGTGCGGGCATAGCTCGTGCAGGAGTTAGTATAATGATACTAAGTAGGGTCCCTGAGTCCCCATAGGTCTTCCAGAGTTCCAAAAAGGAAATACCACATAGTAAGAAATCAAATCTACTTATTTATATGCCCATAAATATTCAAAAGTAATCAAGATATACTCATCTCATATATGAGGAAATAATACCAAAAATGTTCCTCCACAAAGGTAGAAATACCACACAGGTAACACCACAAAGATTAAAGTACCACATAGGTAACACCATGAAGACAACACCACAAAGGTAGAAGTACAAAACAAGTAACACAGTGAAGATAGAAGTACCACACAAGTATCACCATAAAGTCAACACTAGACAGGTAGAAGTACCACACATGTAACACCACAAAGAGAACACCATAAAGGTAGAAGTACCCCACAGGTAACACTATGAAGCTAGAAAGACCACACAGGTAACACCATGAAGATTGAAGTACCACACGGGTAAAAGGCTCAGCTCACACTCAGGTATAACTTAAGTACATAAGTATAGATGATTAGTCGTAAGTTAGATAATCCTATTCTCTTAAGTATCATTATTGATGACCCACATAGGATTGATCGATACTAACCCCCGCTGACCCACACTGGATCTGACCCACATAGGATCGGTATGTGCTGACCCACACAGGATTGCTAAGTGATGACCCATGTAGGATCTTATAGAAGCTAACCCACATAGAATCGATAAATTCTGACCCATATAGGATTGATTTTCTTTCTTCACGTTACATCCTGCCACATGATTCCTCGCACCCAGTGCGCTTGAGTTCCATAGAATCTACCCCTTGAGATATCGATCACACCTCTACCACCACTAATCTCCACAAAGGGGTAACCCAAAGGACCTCCATGTTTTAAGGGTTCCAACGCGATAGATGGTGCGTTAATTTGACCACCATTATGTGATTTATAATCATTTTAGTTCTGAGGGATGTTTGGATTCGGGTTCGATCCAACCCAGCTATACTTTAACTATCTCCAAAACTCAAGTGGAGTATAACAATAGGACTGTCTCGATCCAAGGGTCCCAGTGCCATAGATGTTTCATCAAATGGACATCCAGTTCTCATGATACAGTCCTTTAAGTGTTTCTGGGTCCGGTTGGGCCCGAGTCCGGTCTGACCCAGCTTGACCTGGTCTGGACCGACCCGAACCGGTCAGACCGGCCCGACCCAACTCGGTTCGGGTTCGACCCTAGTGGGCCAGGCCGCGGCAGCTCATCCCACTAGGCCGAGGTCTGGCCCGGCCCGTAAGGTGGCGGACCTACCTACAAGGGGACGGCCCTACCTGCGTCGATGATCTTCCCCAAAGGCGTAAGGGTAGCAAGGTAGCGGAGGGTCCGAGCTGGTTTTGTTAGGCCCGCGCCCTTTGCATCATCTGGTAATCATGAGGACTATTAAAGGGTTTAATAAAAATACTAGAATTAAACAAAAATCAAACCCATACCTCATGAATGATGGAGAACGCCTGCGATTGAAAAAGTGGGTCGGTGTTTGCCGTCCCTGCAATTAGCCTCCAATGATGTTTCTTGATTGTCGATATTTGGTTCGGGGTTTCGGTGTCGCTCATCACCGCTTGTCGGAACTGACTCTGTCCTCCAAAGGTTTGGTGTCTCAACACTCTGTATGCCCTTCGTTGCTTGGTGAAGCAATGTTGACACCTCTCACCAAGCTCCATATAAATAGGAGAGGGGGAGGTTAAGTAACGACGTTTATAATTAATGGGGGATCATTAATTGGGAAACTTCCTAATTCCCCAACAAATATGTTACTTAGGATTGAAATGTCAAGCCATTTATTGGCTTGACACGTCGCTGGTCCCATGTTGCAGCTTGTCCGTTGGAGGAAAAGAAAGAAAATACTAATTAACTAAGTTATTTTTATTATTCTTTTAAAAGTCCGAAGACATAACTTTTCCTCCAGACCTTCTGCGGTCAAAGTGAAGCCTCCCTTAAGAAAATCTTGGTACTTTTGATTCAATGGTGCCCTTAGATTTTTAATCCGATCACCGGTTCAAAATTTAGAAAATGTCGCTCGCATGTTTATGGAGCATATCTAAAAAAGTTCAGAAATTCATTATGGGCACACCGGACCTTGAAATAATGCATTTTAAATTTTATCAGACTCATAATAATTCTATATAATTAATAATAATTACATGGAAAATCTGGGTCTTTATATTCTCCCCACATTAGGTCTTTTCATCCCCAAAAGAAACAACATAGAATATGAATATAAATTGGGGTACTGAGTACGAATCTAAGACTCCCACTCCCATGTTATCTCCTGGAGGTTCTCGTGCTGCTAGTGAACGCACACTAGAGGTATCGACCACCCAAAAAGGACTCATTCCTGTTGATCCTCAATCTCTACTAAAACCTCCATAAACATTTCCACATCATCGATGTCCAGCTCGCCATGGTCAATAATGTGATATGGATCATGCATGTATCTCCTCAGTTTGGATATATGGAAGAAGTTGTGCACCCTCTTCAATTGTGGTGGAAGTTCAAAGTGGTAGGCCACCTCGCCTACCCTTCAAAGTATCAGAAATGGTCTGATAAACCTTGGTGATAACTTTCCATCTTAGCCAAATCTCCATAAAACTCTTCGAGATGAGACCCGTAGGAAGACATGGTCTCTCTCCTCAGACTCCAAAGGTCTTTGTCTTTTGTTAACATAGGAATTATTCATTCTTTGTGTAGTCTTAATCCACTCCTAGATGATCTGCACCTTCTCAGTGGTAGCCCGTACCAACTCTGGGCCCATAAGTGCAGACTCCCTTGGGTCTGTCCAGCATAGAGGTGATCTGCATGGTCGACTGTATAAGGCTTTGAATGGTGCCATACCTATGGTCGAGTGATAACTGTTATTTTATGTGAACTCAACCAAGATCAAGTTATCCTCCCAAATGCGGTCAAAATCTCGAATGCAAGCAAGAAGCAAGTCCTCCCATGTCTGTATGGTTCGCTATGTCTGACCATCCATCTAAGGATGAAAGGTGTTGCTCACACATATCTGAGTCCCATACGCCACCTGTAATAACTTCCACAACCGAGATGTGAAACAAGCATCATGGTTAGATACAATCGTCGATATCACCCCATGAAGTCACACAATCTATTGTACGTAGAGGCATCCCAATATCTCTACAGATCCATGCTCTCGAATAGGTAGGAAGTGGGCTGACTTGGTGAGTCTGTCAATGATCACCCAGATGGAATCACATCCCCTTGATGTATGTGGAAGCCCTATCACAAATTCCATGGAGATTCCATCCCACTTTCACTCTAAAACCTCTAGTGGTTGTGCTATTCCTACTAGAACCTGATGCTCAGCCTTCACTTGCTGGAAAGTGAGGCATTGAGAAACAAACTATGCCACTACGTTCTGCATCCCTGGCCACCAGTGATGATGCCTGAGGTCCGGGTACATCCTCTCCCACTAAGATGTACTGCCAGAGGGGACTTATGGAACTATCTCAACACCTCCTCCCATAGCACCACTGGTACCATGGTACGTCCTCTGAAGAGGATGAAGTGCTCCCCACCTTCATAAAATCCATCAAGTGCATGTCCTGAGGATATCTGAGCACGATGAGCATCATAGTCAATGTCCCCAAGTTGCACCTCCTTGACTCGCTAAAGGAGTGGGGGAGTGACTGTCATAGACTGGAGGTAAGCTGATCCATCTCTATCCACAAAGGATATCTGCAACACGGCTAGATATTATGTCACCTCAGTCAGTAGCTATAAACTAGGCCTCCTGCTGAGTGCATCATCCACCACATTCCCCTTCCTAGGAATATAAACTATATCAAATTCATAGTCCTGGAGGAACTATAGCCATCACTGTCATCTCTGTTTTAAGTCCTTCAGGGATAAGATATACCTGAGTCTCTTGTGATCAGAGTAGACCGTAAAATGCTCGACCATCAAGTAATGTTGCCACATCTTCAGAGTGAAGACAACTGCTTCTAACTCCATGTCATGGGTAGTATAGATCTTCTCATTTTTCCTTAGCTATCATGAGATATAAGTGATCACTACTCCCTCCTGCATCAGGACACACCCAATTCTGGTCCCTGATGTGTCATAGTAAACTACATACCCAACGCCCTATTCTGGTAGCCTCAAGATGGTGGCACTCATCAGTATCTGCCTCAGCTCCTGAAAACTCTACTGGCATCTCTCCATCTATATGAAGGTATATCCTTTATTCATCAATACTGAAAAGGGTGTCGTAACTCTGGAAAATTTAGGAACGAATCTCTGGGAGTATCCAGCAAACCCCAAGAAACTCTAAACATCAGTCACACTCCTAGGTGGCTCCCACAAAAGTACACCCTCTATCTTCACTGGATCCAATGAAACTCTAGCCTCTGAAATAACATGTCCCAGAAAGTGGACCTCTCGTATCCAGAACTGGCACTTCAAGAGCTTACCATAAATTTGGTGCTCTCAGAGTGTATCCAAAACTACCTACAGATGATAGGCATACTCCTCCTCTATCGCTGAGTATATCAAGATTTCATCGATGAATACCACCACAAAGCGATCAAGGTATGGCTGAAAGATACTATTCATGAGTCCCATGAACACTATTGGGGAATTGGTCATGCCAAATGGAATAACCATGAACTCATAGTGACTATACCGACATTTGAAGGTCGTCTTCTACACATACCCATCTCGTACTCTGAGTTGATGATAGCCTTATATGAGGTCTATCTTCGAAAACCAATGAGCTCCCTTCAGCTGATAAAAAAGATCATCCATCCTCATAGGTGGATACTTTTTTTCACGGTCACCCAGTTCATGTGTCAGTAGTCCACAAGGAGACTTAAACTACCATCTCCCTTCTTATAAAACAAAATCATGGATTACCATGGAGAAACATTGGGCCTTATGAACCCCTTCCTCTATAAGTCCTCCAACTATACTCGTAGCTCACAAAGATCAGCGGGAGCCATCCGATTTGCTGGCATAGATATCTGTGCCATCCCGTGGTACAGTTTCATGTAAAATTCTACCTCTTTGTATGGAGGTAGTCCTGAAACATCATCAGAAAAGACATCGCCATACTGGTCCACCAATACAGGATAACTTGGACTTTCAACATCAACTACCCCGAGGGTAAGGCTATAGAACTAATGTTTGATCGGGTACATCCTCCTCTGGGTAAGTCCATCCTGTCCTAAAAAGGTTCCCTTCTCACCAGTGAAGGAAAACCCGATCCCATCCTCATGGACACACCGCACTTTTCACCTGATACATTCAATCTGATCATGGATTGCGGTTAATGAGTCTATACCAAAGATGACATCGTAAGGCCTTGACACCAATACTAGAAGATCTCAGTCGAAGCTATCGCCTCCTACAGTAATCTCACACTGCTGACACCATTGAGTAATCATCGAATATTCTCCCATAGGAGTCTCTTGTCATAAGGATCGAGCCAATGGCTCCACCAGAATCACTGAGCTTTGAATGAAGGCCGTGAAAAAAAAGAGTGACTGGAACCTATGTCTATAAATACTGCATCTAAGGTGTATTATACATAGATAATTACACTAATTATCTCTGGAGCATTGTGGTCATAGACCTCAGCTACCTGGAGCTGATCTCGTCCTTATCCACTTACTCTCTATGGTCGGGGTGTACCACCTGGTGGTGGTGGCAGTAGAACCTCGAATCATTTCCCACCACCTGATGCACAACTAGCTCCTATTCCACGTCTTCATGCTACCTACAGACCTACCCGATTGAATCTCTACATCTACCATGGTGGTACCTTGACCATCTTCTTGTTTTCTATATGTCGGGTTAGGCAGTCGCGAACCATGTGACCCTTCCCACCGCACGAGTAGCACTATCTACTCCTCAGCTGTCCTCCCCTATCCCATAAGGCCCACACCACGAACTCTATATCCTAAGGTCATCCACCTGAAGGGATTTCCTTCTTGGGCCCCTACATCATCCACCAACTGCCTACTATAGATTACTCCGCTACCTGAATTCCGGTGGTGGGTCTCACTGTTGGTGCCTCCTCAGCTAGGAAGCTCTCCACCAAAAGTGCTCACTCTAGCACCCCATCCTGTGTCAGAATGCTAAGTGATATCATTGATGTTCTGATCTCCCATCAGAGACTCTTCTCAAAGGTCCATGCCCTAAATAAAGTGTCTCGTAACATGTCATTGGAGTAGCATGAGAGATCAGTGAACCTCGCTGAGTACCAGGCCACAGTCATGCTTCCCTCCTGTAAGTGCAGCAACCCCTGTATACGCACAAAGCATAGAGTCAGTGGGACAAACTCTACCCTGAGAAGGCTCTTAAAGTCTGCCCATATGAGGGTCACCACATCATGAATCTAGAGCATCAAGATCCACCATCTCCTTGTTTATTACTGAAAAGGACTGGCTTCTAGGATCACCATAAGGTCAGCTGGTGTCCCAACTAGGTTAAAAACTCTGGCCACAGCCTCCAGCTAGTCCTCAGCCGCCTGTGGGTCTATCTCGCCTCGGTACTTTGGAGGCCTCTACTGCTAGAACTCATGCAATGCGCTCAGTCAACGTGCATCCTCTTCTGTTAGGGCATGTGGAAATATCTACCCAATGGGTAGTGGTGCGGCTGGTACACCACTCGAAGCTGCTAACACCGTAAGAGGTCCCTGCACTGAGGCCTCATCGCTCAGTGGACCGTCATCGTGTACTCTCTCTGGAATCCTAGATGGCTTTCTACGTAGAGGAATACTGAATAAAGACAAGTGTGCCACGGTCACTATGTTATACCTGGTGAGCTCACTCAAATAGATCAGAAAAAAACTTCTCAAAAAACATGTAATCAATGTTTTCATGCACTGATTTAGAAATCAGAAGTCAGGGTCATGGTGTATGGATACGTCGGCTGTCACACCAACAATGGATTCCCCGTACTCAGAACCACACTCATAACACTTAACACTATTGCCACATAGAAATTATCAGAGGCCTAGTTCCCTGGTAGAACTGAATCCTTTGATACCACTTTGTCACGACCTGTCCCTTAGGGCCCGTGTCATGACTACCCCAAGCCCTCCTTCCATAGGCTAGGGGTGAGCGAATAGCATCATAATGTCATATCCCTAATACAGGAAGGAATTTCATTTTATCTTGTATAGACTCACAGTCCAAGAACACAACAAAAAGCAACCAAAAGAATACTACTGTAGAAAAAGTGTGTTGAAAGTAAAATAGTAGTGAAAGTAAAAGGGGCTGGAATACAAGCCCGAATAAAAAATGTACAAGTACAACTAAGAAGTTAAAAATAGATCCTAGATTGTCCACCAAGGATCTTACCTGAAGGATAGGTACAACTCATGATCAGTAGTCCCTGCGTCACGTCACGCCAAATGGTCCACATCTATGTACCATCCAATCCTGGATCCCTCAGCCTTGTTCAATGTTGTTCGTCATCTACAGAAGACACAATAAGGTGCAGGCCTAGCCTATGTAGGGGTGAGTATAACGATACTCAGTAGGGACCCCGAGACCTCGTTGGTCTCCCAGAGTTCCATAAAGTAAATTCCACAAGTCAATATGTCAACTCTACTTAGTTATACGCTCATACATATACCTAAGTTATCAAGATATACCCATATCATATAGGAGGAAAGAATTCCACAAAGCTAACACCACGAAGGTAGAAATACCACCCAAGTACCACCATGAAGATAGAAGTACCACATAGGTAACACCATGAAGAAAACACCACAAATGTAGAAGTAACACACAGGTAACACCACAAAGCTAGAAGTACCACACAGTTATCACGAAGAAGACAACACCACAAAGGTAGAAGTACCACAAAGGTAACACCACGAAGACAACACCATAGAGGTAGAAGTACCACATAAGTAACACCAAAAATCTAGAAGTACCACATAGGTAACACCATAAAGATTGAAGTAACACATAGGTAAAAGACTCATCTCACACTCAGGTATAACATAAGTAAATAAGTACAGATGATTAGTCATAAGCTTTATCATCTTATTCGGTTAATTATCACTACAACTGACCCACACAGGATTGATAGTTACTGACCCCCGGTGTCCCACACAGGATCTGACCCGCACAGAATCAGTATGAGCTGACCCACACAGAATTTCTGAGCATGGACCCACTCAAAATTTTAAAAAATCTGACCCACATAGGAACGATTGATACCGACCCATACAAGATCGATGTTCTTTCTTCACATTACAACCTTCCACAGGATTCCTCACACCCAGTGCGCTCAAGTACCATAGAATATGCCCCTCAAGAAATTGGTTATACCTCAACCACTACTTAGCTCTACAAAAGAGTAAACCAAAGGACCGAAATGTCATAAGTGTTCCAACGGGGCAGACAGTGCGTCAATCGGAGGCACGGTCTGTGAGTTATAAACTTTTTAGTTACGACATCCCAGTTTGATTCGGGTTTGATCCAACCCGATCATACTCCAACTATCTCCAAAACTCAATTAGAGTATACCAAAAGTACATTATCTCTCCAAGGGTCCCAAAACCGCATACGGTTCATCAAACGGATATCTAGTTCTCAAGATATGGCCCTTTAAGAGTTTCTGGGTCTTGTTGGTCCGGGTTTGGCCCAACCCATTTCGGGTCGACCCGGATGGACTGGGCTGAGGTCTGGCCTCGCCCGCAAGGTGGATAACTGGTCCACAAGGGTGCATGGTGCACTAGGTGTGTGACCTGCTGGGCAGGCGGCCCGGCCACATGAGGCTAGGCCTGCAAGAGGCACAGCCCGTAGTCAGCCCTAGGTGGCAGGGGGGTTCCCCCTGGTATTCCAAATGTCCTGAAGGCCATTCGGCTTTTGAAAAAGCAGTGCCATGTGGACGTTGCTTGGTTGCCTTGGAACTGTCTAGATGCACGGGTTCCCCATTCTCCACGGCATCAGCCACAGCCCCTTTCTCACTGGTGGTGCGCTGGTCACGGCGTCCTTCCCTTCCGCTGTCGGCCGACATGTCAGCCGCCTCCTCCGACCGCCATGGCTAACGAGCCGCGACCCCTTGCTCACCGGCGGTGCGCACTGGTGTGCCACACCTCCTCCGTTTCCAACATGTGTCGAACACTCCACTGACTGTTGTGGCTTAGTTTCGCGACCTCCTCTTGCGACGCACGGCTATGTCCGGCTCCACCATAGTAGGATGGTGTCGTTGTGCTGACAGTCTTCCACAGAGGCTCAAGGGTAGAAAGGTAGCTGAGGTTCTGGGCCGGGTTCGTTAGTTCAGCACCCACAACATTATCTTGTAATCAGGATTGAGTATTAAAGGGTTCAATAAAAACAATTGTATTAAAAAATAAACAAACCCCTACCTTAAGAACGATGGGAAACACCCATGATTAAGGAAGTGGGTCGGTGTTCGTCATCCCCGCAACTATCCTCCAACGACGTCGCTTGATTTTCGATCTTTGATTTGGGGTTTCTTTGTCACTCTTCACTGCTCTCCCATAACTGTCCCTATCCTACAAGGGTTTGACATCTCAGAACTTTGTCAGCACTTCGTTGCTTGGTGATGTAGTGTCGACACCTCTCCCCAAGCATTATATAAATAGGAAATGAGGATGGTAAGTAATGACGTTGGGAATTAATGGGGGCTCATTAATTTGTTACCTTCCTAATTCTCCAACAGAGTTGTTACCTAGAATTGAAAGTTCAATCCATTTATTGGATTGACATGTTTCTGGTCCCACGTTGCTGCTTATCCGTTGGAGGAAAGGACAGAAAATAAAAATTAACTAAGTTATTTATATTATTTTTTTAAAATTCCCAAAACATAACTTTTTTTCAGACCAAATTTGGTCCAAGTGAAGCCTCCCTTATGCTAATCCTGGTGTTGCGGATTCAATGGTGTCCTTGTATTTTTAATCTGAGCACCGATTCAAAAGTTAGAAAATGTCACTCGCGCGTTTACTGAATGTACCTAAACAAAGTTCATAAATTTGTTCCAGGCACACCGGGCCTCCGAATCACACACCGTCAATTTCCGTAGACTCTTAATAATTCCATAAAATTAAAAAAAAAATAGATGGAAATCCTGGTCTTTACATTCTCACCACATTATGGATTTTCATCCCCGAAAGCCACAATATAGACTAAGAAAACAAATTGGGGTACTGAGTACGAATCTGAGCATCTTGCTCCTATGTGCTCTTCTGGAGGTTCTCGTGATTCCAGCGAACGTGCACTAGAGGTATTTACCACCCACAAAGGACTTGCTCCTGTTGATCCTCAATCTCTACGTAAACCTCTGTAAACGTCCCCCCATCTTCAAAATCCATCTCTCCATGGTCGATGATGTGATATGGATCATGCACGTATCTCCCCAGCTAGGATATGTGGAAGACTTTGTGCACCCTCTCCAACTATGGTGGAAGTGCCAAGTGGTAGTCCACCTTGCCTACCCTTTGAATTATGAGAAAAGGGTTCGATAGGCATCGGTGATAACTTGATGCCTCAGAAAAATCTACATAAACCTCATTGAGGTGAGATCTGTAGGAAGACATGGTCTCCCACCTCGAACTCCAAATGTCTCTATCTAGTGTCAGAATAAGACTTCTGCCTGCTCTGTGCAGTCTTCATCTGCTCTTAGATGATCTGTACCTTCATTGTGATAGCTCGTACAAACTGTTGACCCATAAGTGCTGACTCCCCTGGGTCTATCGAGCATAGAGGTGATCTACCTGGTTGACCGTATAAGGCCTTGAATGGTGCCATTATAGTTATTAAGTGATCAATGTTATTTTATGTGATCTCCACAAAGGGAAAATGATCCTCCCAACTTCAGCCAAAATCTATCAAGCACAAAGCATGTCCTCCAGTGTTTGTATGGTCAGCTCTGTCTGACCATCAGTCTGAGGATGAAAGGCGTTGCTCAAACATAGATGAGTTCTGAACACCTCTTGTAATCCATTCCACAACCATGATGTGAAACATGTTTCATGGTCAGAGATGGTAATTGATGGAACCCCATGAAGTCGCACAATCTCCGGTATGTAGAGGCATCCCAAGCCCTCTACATATCCCTTCTCTTGAATAGGTAGGAAGTGGGTCGACATGGTGATTCGGTCAATGATCACCCAGATGGAATCATGTCCCATAGATGTATATGGAATCCCTGTCACAAAGTCCATGGATATTCCATCCCACATCCACTCTGGCACCTCTAGTGGTTGTGCTAAGCCTGTTGGAACCTGATGTCGAACCTTTACTTGCTGACAATTAAGGCATCGAGAAACAAACTCTGCCACTAATTTCTTCATCCCTGGCCACTAGTGCTAATGCCAAGGGTCTTGGTACATATTTTCAACACCAGGATGTACCGCCATAGGGGAGTTACTGAACTCCCTCAAAAATCTTCTCGTAACTCCATCTGTACCCTGGTACGTCCTCTGAAGATGATGACATGCTCCCCACCATCATAAAATCATTCAGGTGCCAGTACTAAGGATATCTGATCACGATGAGCCTCTTAATCAATGTCCCCAAGCTATACCTCCTTTACTCACTGAAGGGGTGGGGGAGTGAATATCATGGACTGGAGGTAAGATTCTCCATCTCTATCCACAAAGGATATCTACAATGCAGCTAGCTGCTTTGTCGCCTCACTCAGTATCTGTAAACCAGACCTCTTGCTAAGTGTGTCTGCCACCACATTCCCCTTCCCAGGAGCATATACTGTCTCAAAGTCATAGTCCTAGAGGAACTATAGAAATTGTCATTTTCTTAGGTTATGGTCCTTATGGGAGAAGATATAATTGAGTTTCTTGTGATCAGATTAGACTGTAAAACATTCTCGCATCAGGTAATGTCACTATATATTCATGGCGAAGACCGCTAATGCTAATTCCAGGTCATGGGTAGCATAGTTCTTCTCATGTTGCCTCATCTATCATGAGTCATAGGTGATCATTACTTTCTCCTACATCAATACACACCTCAGTCATATCCCAAATTCATCACAGTCAACTAAATACCCAACGCCCTCTTCTGGTAGCCTCAAGATGGGGGTACTCACCAGTCTCTGCCTAAACTTTTGAAAACTCTACTAGAATCTCTTTATCTATATAAATAGTTTTCCCTTATTTTTCAATGATGAAAAGGGTGTTGAAACTCTATAAAAGTCAAGACCAAATCTCTGGTAGTATTCATCCAACCATTGGAAACTTTGCACCTCAGCCACACTCCTAGTTGGCTCCCAAGAAAGTACAACCGCTATCTTCATTGGATCCACTACAACTCCAGCCTCTGAGATAACGTTTCCTAGAAAGTGGACCTCTCATATCCAAAACTGTCACTTCGAGAGATTACAATAAAGATGGTTCTCTTGGAGTGTATCCAGAACTATATGTAGATGATAGGCATGCTCCTCCTCTGTTGTTGAGTACATCAAGATGTCATCGAGGAAGACCACCACAAAGTGATTGAGGTATTACTGAAAGATCTTGTTCATGAGTCCCATGAACACTACTGAGGCATTGGTTACATTGAATGGCATAACCATGAACTCATAGTGGCCATAAGACGTCTGAGGGTCATCTTCTGCACATCACCATCTTGTACTCTGAGATGATGATAGCATGATTAGAGGTCTGTCTTTGAAAACCAGCAATCTCCCTTCAGCTGAGATAAAATATCATCAATCCTCGGAAGAGGATAATTGTTTTTCACGGTCACCTATTTCAGGAGTTGGTAGTCCACACAGAGTCTCAAACTCCCATCTTACTTCTTGGAAAACAAAATTGGGACTACCCATGGAGAAACATTAGGCCTTATGAACCCCTACCTCTGCAAGACCTCCAACTATACCCATAGCTCAAAAAGCTCTGCGAGAGCTATCTGATATGCTCGTGTAGATATCAGTGTCATCTCGGGGTATAGTTCAATGTAAAATTCTACCTCTCCGCATGGAGGTAGTCTAGTAACATCATCAGGAAAGACATCGGCATACTGATCCACCACAAGAGGATAGTTCAGATTCTCAACATCAACTGCCCTGAGGGTAAGGCTGGCCAACTAATGTGTGATTGACTGCACCATACTCTAGGTAAGTCCATCCTATGCTACAAAGGTTCCCTTGTCACGGGTGAAGGAAAAACTACTCCCATTTTTGTGGATACACCACACTTTGCACCTAATACAGTCAATCTAAGAATGGACTTTGGTTAACCAGTCCATACCCAAGATGACGTTGTAAGGCCTCGACACTGCTAATAGAAGATCCCAGCTCAAGCTCTCACCTACTATATTATGCTCACACTACCGGCACCAGTTTGGAATCATTTAATCCTCTCTCATATGAGTCTCTAGCCATAAAGATCGAGCCAACGACTCTACCAGAATCTCTGAGCTCCGAATGAGGGTCATGAAAAAAAAGAGTTACTGGAACTTGTGTCTATAAGTGCTGCAGCTAAGGTGGAGTAGACACAAATCATACCTTTAATCATCTCCAGAGCACCATGGTCATAGGCCTCAGCGCTTGGAGTTGAGCTCCTCCCTATCCACCTACTCCCTGTGGTCCGGTTGGACCACCTATAGGTGGTGGTGGTATAACCTTGAATCGCCTCCAACCACTTGTTGCAGGACGAGCTCCTCTGCCATGTCTGCATACTGCTTGCGGACTTTTGCGATCCAATCTGTTCCTCTGCCTCGGCGGTCCCTCGACCATTTTCTGGTCATCCGTATGGAGGGTCGGATAGTCGTGAGCCATGTGACCATACCCACCACATGAGTAGCAGTGCCTGCTCCTCCTCTATCCTCCTCTGTCCAGTGATCCCCGCACCCCCGAACCTGTATCCTAAGTTCATCCCCCAGAAGGTCTGGCCCGCTTGGGCCCCTGCATCATCTGACTACTGCCTACTGCAACTAACTCTGCTACCTAAATTCTGATGGTGGATCTCGATGTCGGCTCCTGCTCAGCTAGAATGCTCTCCACCAAAAGTGCTCTCTCTAGCACCCCAGCCTACGTTAGAATGATGATCGATAACATCGATGATATGATATCCTGTCGGAGACCCTACTCAAAGGTCTGGGCCCTAAATAAAGGGTATCATACTAGGTTGGTAGAGTAGTGAGGGAGATTAGTGAACCTCGCAGAGTACTGGGCCAGAGTCATGTTTCCCTACTGTAAGTGCAACTACTCCTGTATATGCATTGAGCATAGAGTCACAGGGATGAACTCTGCCTTGAAAAGGATCTCAAATTCTGAACAAATGAGGGTTACCTAGTCAGGTATCTAGAGCATCAAGATCCACCATCTTCATGCTGCTTCCTAAAAAGGACTGGCTTCTAGGATCATCATAAGGCCAGTCGGTGTCCCAACCAGGCGGAAAACTCTGGCCACAACCTCCAGCCAGTCCTTGGCTTCATGTGGGTCCATATCGCCTTGGAACTTGAGAGGCCTCTTCCACTGGAACTCATGCAATGCGCTCAGTCGGCGTGAATACTTTGTTGGTGGGGCCGGTGGCAACTGCTACCCAACGGGTAGTGGTACTGCTGGTACACCACCCAAAGGTGCTAACACTATAAGAAGGCCCTACACCAAAGGCCTCATCGCTTGTTGGTCCGTCATCACGTACTCTGTCGGGAATCCTAGTTGGTGTTCTATGTGGCGGTATCCTGAAAGAAGACATGTCTTCCACGGTCAATAAGTTATACCTATTGAGATGACATAAGGAGATCATAAGAAAAACTTTTAAAAACACACGCAATTAGTGTTTTCGTGCACTGAGTAAAAAATCAGAAGTTAGGGTCCTAGTGTATGGATACGTTGTCCATCGCACCAAGCCTGGATTCCCCAAATTGAGAACCACACTCATAACACTTAACACTAATGCCAAATATAAATGATCAGAGTCATAGTTCTTTGGTAGAACAGAATCCTCTGATACTATTTTGTCATGAACCGTCCCTCAGGGACTGTGCTGTGACTACCCTAAGCCCTCCATCCATAGGCTTGGGGCTGGTGACTAATACTGGAATGTTGTATCCCTAATACGGGAAGGAATTTCCTTTTTAACCTGTACAAAATCATAGTCCATGAACACAACAAAAAGCAACCACGAAGTATACTACTGTAGTAAAAGTGCGTTGAAAGTAAAAGATTTCTGAATGTAAAAGAGGCCCGAATACAAGCCCTACTAAAAATGTTGCAAGTAAAACTTAGAAGTACAATACAATTCCTGGATTTTCCACCGAGTATCCTACCTGAAGGATAGATACAGTTAACAATCTGTAGTCCCTATATCAAGTCACGCAAAATGGTCCACCTCCGAGTATCATCCAGTCCTGGCCCCCTCAGCCTCGATCAATGTTGTCTGTCGTCTGTACAAGACACAACAAGGTGTGGGCATAGCCCGTGTAGGGGTGAGTATAACGATATTCATTAGGGACCCCGAGACCCCATCAGTCTCTAAGAGTTCCACAAAGGAAATACCACAAAGCAAGACATCAACTATACTTAGGTATATACCCATACATATATCTAAGTTATCAAGATATAATCATATCATACATGACGAAATAATATCACAAAGGTAACCCCATGAAGGTATAAATACTACATAGGTAACACCACGAAGATTGAAGTACCACATAGGTAACACCAAGAAGACAACACCACAAATGTAGAAGTACCACACAGGTAACACCACGAAGATGGAAGTACCACACAGGTATCACCATAAAGACAACTCCACAAAGGTAGAAGTACATCATAGTTAACACCATGAAGACAAAACCACAAAGGTAGAAGTACCACAAAAGTAACACCATGAAGCTAGAAGTACCACATAGGTAACACCATGAAGATTGAAGTACCACACATGTAAAAGACTCAACTCCCACCCAGGTATAACTTAAGTACAAAAGTACAGATGATTAATCATAAGCTAGATCATCTTATTCTGTTAAGTAGTGCAGCTGCTGACACACACAGGATCGATAGGTACTAACCCCCGCTGACCCGTACAAGATCTGACCCACACAGGATCAGTATGATCTAACCCACACAAGATCACTGAGTGAGTACCCACATAGGATATGAAAGAATCTAACCCACACAAGATCGATAGATTCTGACCCACACAAGATCAATGTTCTTTCTTCACTTTACGTCCTGCCATAGGATTCCTCGCACCCAG
Source organism: Viscum album (assembly GCA_963277665.1). NCBI lineage: Eukaryota > Viridiplantae > Streptophyta > Magnoliopsida > Santalales > Viscaceae > Viscum > Viscum album. The sequence continues at coordinate 1,144,466,713 of OY728142.1, read as the reverse complement.
TGCACTCGAGTTCCATAGAATCTTCCCCTTGAGATATCGGTCATACCTAAACTACCAATAAGATCTATAAATGAGTAAACCAAAGTACCACCATGTCATAAGGCTTCCAACGTGATAGACAGTGCCTCAATCAAACGCACGTTCTGTGAGTTATGAGGGTTTTAGTTCCGAGGGACCAGTTAGATTCGTATTCGATCCAAGTCGATCGTACACCAATTGTCTCCAAAACTCATGTTGAGTATACCAAAAGGACCTTCTCTCTAAAATAGTCACAAAGCCACAGATGGATTGTCAAATGGATGTTTGATTCTCAAGATATGTCCATTTATGTTTTTCTAGGTCTGGTTGGTCTCGGGTCCAGTCCGACCCGATCTGGGCCGACCTGACCTTGTCTGGGTCTGACCAGGCTGGACTGGGCCTAGGTATGGCCTTTCTCGCAAGGGGGTGGCATGGACGGCAAGGGGGAAGCCTGACCCACAAGGGGGTGGCCCGGCTTACCCGAGCTGGCAAGGGGGGGGGGGGCGTTACCTGGTATTCCGAACGGCCCAGAGGTCATTCAGCTTATGAAATGGTGGCTCCACGTGGGCACCACCCAGTCTCCGTGGAACCCATCAGAGGCATGGGTTCCTCCTTCTCTGTGGCTTCATATGCGACTCCTTTTTCACCGGTGGCGCACTGGTCGCACCTCCCTTCCCTTCCGTGGTCGGCCGACGTGCCAACCACCTTCTCCGACCACTATGGTTGATGATCTGCGGCCTATTACACCCCGGCGGCCGTGACGGCATGCCGCACCTCCTCCCCGACCGACAAGTTTCGAATGCTCCGCTGACCGCCATGGATTAGTGTCACGACCTCCTCTTGCAACACGCGACTGTGTGCCACCTCCATCATAGCTGGTTGGTTCCACCACACCGATTGTCTTCCATGGAGGCTCAAGGGTAGCAAGGTAGCGGAGGGTCTGGGCCAGGTTTGTTAGGCCCCCGCCCTCCGCGTTAGCTTGTAATCATGTTGGTGGATTAAAGGGTTCAAGAAAAACACTTGAATTAAACAAAAGACAAAGCCCTATCTCGTGGATGATGGAGAAAGCCCGTGATTGAGTAAGTGGGTCAGTGTTCACCATCCCCGAAACTAGACTCCAACGACGTCACTTGATTTTTGATCTTTGGTTTGGGGTTTCAGTGTTGGTTGTCACCGCTCTTCCGGAACTAGCTTCATCCTCAAAGGGTTTGGCATCTCGACACTTTTTCATCACTTCGTTGGTTGGTGAAGTAGTGTCGACACCTCTCCCTATGCTCCATATAAAAAGAAGAGGGGGAGGGTAAGTAATGATGTTAAGAATTAATGGGGGATCATTAATTAGGAACCTTCCTAATTCCCCAACAGAGCTTTTACTTAGGATTGAAAGGTCAAGCCATTTATTGGCTTGACATGTCACTGGTCCCTCATTGTTTCTTGTCCATTGGAGGAAAAGAAAGAAAATAAAAAATAACTAAGTTATTTTTTATTATTCTTTAAAAAGTCCCAAAACATAACATTTTATCCAGACCTACTACGGTCAAAGTGAAACCACCCTTAAGTGAATCCGGGCACTAAGGATTCAATGGTGACCTTAGATTATTAATCTGAGCACTTGATCAAAAGTTAGAAAATTCCGCTCGCACGTTTACTGAATGTACCTAAAAAAGTTCAGAAATTCGTTTCGGGCAAACCAGGCCTCAGAATCACGCACCGATAATTTTCGCAGACTTATAATAATTCTATATAATTAAAAAAATTGCATGGAAAATTCTATTCTTTACATGGAATGAATGGAATTTCCTTCCATAATTATTTATAAATGGTTTTAATCATGCTTTTAATGATTCCATGTTTACTTTGAACAAAATTTTTCATATGATATTTTAAAAATTACTTGATTTTGAATAAGTGATTTCAAAATTAAAATGGTATTTTCCACAAGAAATGTTTCATAGATCATTTGATAAAAAAAATTATTTATGATAAAATCATTTGGTGTTAAATTTTTTTTAATATAGATATGATTCCATGATGCCATCCATAATATTTCTCTATATGTTTTACAATTATGTTGATGAAATATTTTGGAAAACTGTTTCTTCTCCATAGGCTATGGTATGATGAAATGTTGAAATTCTTATGAAAATAATTTCCTTTCCATAACTTTTTATATATGATTAATTATTTATTATCTTGTGGGAAAAATATGTATGATTTTAATTATGTCACAAGTGGGGAAGTAATTATATATCCCTCAAGAGAATTTCATAAAGATGGATATCTCATGAGATAGAAAGGACTGGAACAATGAGTGAACCCAATCCAGTAAGAGACTCCTCATACTATGATAATCATGGAAGTGAACCTTCACTAAGTATAATATGGAATGGTTAGTGAGCCAAATACACTATTATAGTCTTGGTTGTGATCTAGACTAAGGAAATTATATTAAATAAGTTTTCCTCTTCTAAAGATTATGTTTATGCCAATGTTATGTTCTCGTAGCTCATGTTATTTGATTCCATTATGATCCATTCCTTATGAACTGCCAAGATAGATTCCATGGATCATAATTAAGATCTATGATATGATGGGCATGGTTTTAAAATGTTAATATCATGTTCTCATACACTTATGGTCATGTGATGCTCAAGAGATTGTTAATATCTACCTAGCTTTTCCTTGTTTATTATATGATTTGACAATTTCATATGTTTTTGTTTTCCAAAAAATGAATAATGATTTTAAAAATGATATGTTAAATAAGGGTTCTAGTTATTAATATCTTAGTAAGTGGTGATGTATATATCTTATGAAATAGTTTCTTACGTATCCATGTTTCCTAAGAGTCTAATCCAGTATGATTCTGGAATGGATTTTTATGTTGTGTATTATATATTCATTAAAAAGTTAAAATAATTATATCTAAATTGATTCATCACTATAATATCTCATTAGAGATAATATTTTGATTCATGTAAATATTTTCTCTGTATTTATCTAAACCTGCAAGTAGATTACAATTAATTTATGAGGACACAATTTATATATGAGGTGGAATTTTCCAACCCAAGATTTCACTATATTTTCTCCATAAATAAATGATTCATTAAATATCTTTCCACATAATATACCAAATGAAAATTTATAAAACAATATATATTTTGAATATTAAAAATTACCGTTACAAAATACCTTTTAAAGTAGATGCTATAAATGGAAGTAATGATGTAACAATATCAATAAAGAAAGTAAGGGTAAATGGAATCTGGAAGTGAAAGAATTAAATCTAAATCTAATTTTCATGATATTATAAGGGAGGAATCATTAATAAGGTTTTCCCTAGACCAATATCAATTCAAACTTGAGTAATTAAGACTTGAGTAAAATAGATTGTGGGAAAAGATTAAGCTTATAAAACTCACTGTAAAATCCATGAAAGAAGAATCAACTTTTAAAATTACCAAAATTGGTTATCTTACCCTTATATCTTATATGGATGTTATAATAAATTAGTATGATATCAACATGTAGTTTTCATACATATAATAAAATGGAAATATCAATATAAAATCCATATTAATCTTAAAATTTTTATTTTTCATTCATATCTTAAAATGAAACTATATCACTTTTAGATATGAATATAAAGTAAATTAAATAATCACCTATTATATATATATATTAATTTGTAATAAATATGAATAAAGAATAATTATCATTTAAAAAAAGTTAATTTTCAATAAGAACAATTTTCCATTATATTTTGGTATTTTAAAAAAGTATTCAATTATTAAATTTTATAAATTTAATTTCATAATATTACTATAATTTTATTTATTTATCATGGGAATATTATCTTAAGTGATTTTTTGGAAATATTCAAAAATAGTTTTTTTAGGTGAATAGTTAAAAATAATTATTTTGAAAATATTTTTGATTTTATAACATAAGATGGATATAAGCATAACCTAAAACTTATGAATCATTTTTTGACCAAATATATTTTTTTCAGTGAAATTATATACTTTAAAATATTATGATTGAATTACAACCCTATATTTGACATTTTATAATATTAGTAATATTTTCTAAATAATTGTTTTTAAATAAATTATACATTAGTTTTTAAAAATTTGTTTTTAAAATTGATTCAAATTAAATAGATTTTAAATTTATAATTAGTGGGTGACATTTTCTAATAATTTTCAATTTATTTTTTAGGAATTATTACTATGTTACCTTTAGTAAATATTTGTTACCCTAGTAAAACAAATATTTTTCAAAGAATAATACTTTACTAAATATTGTAAATTTTAAAAATTAAATGAATAAACCTTAAATTTAAAATATATTATTATTTTTAATTATATATACAAATAAAATAACACTCATTTTAGGTGTAATAAATGTTAAAAAAATAATAAGTAAACTTAATGATTAAAAAAATTAGAAAAAAATCTTTTCCACACATTTTATATTTTTATATTAATGTAAATTTTCTCCCATATATAAATTGAATTAGGCCAAAATTAAAATGATATTTATACATTATAAATATATTTTTTAGGTTTTATATACTTAAATACATTTCTTACTAGACTTAAATTATATAACTCACATAAATTTATTTCTTTTACACTCTTACCCCTTACATAACATTATTTTCCATGGAAAATTCCCTCCTTCTCACATATAAAAGGGGTTAACTTCCACCTTTTCAATACACCACTCATATTATAATATTTACATGAAATACATCCCTAATTTAATATACTTGATTCAATTTACACTCCCTAATTACCCGGTTCACTATAAATTATTCTATTTCCCACAAATCTATAGACATTATTAAGAGGACATTCATGGTCTCAACATTGGTATCACATATTTCTTACCATTTTTATTCTTATTATTTCTATTCTAAAACAACCATAACCATATTGTAATAACAAATTCAACATAATTATTATTATTTTATTTTATTATAACAATATTACAATCATTATTTTCTTCCTTTCTAGATAGAGTAGAAAAAGAAACATTGTTAGTGTACATGTGTAGATTTCCACCTCCACGAAGCCATGACAACTTTTTTTCATCAAAAACATTAATGGTTGGTTAAAAAAGGTTATTTAATAAAATAATATAAAATTTATAACATTTTAATGATTCTAAAAATATATTATATTTTTTTATACTTTTTCCTATTCTATGAAAATGGGAGTTTCATTTGTCTATACCTGCAGGATAGTAGCTACAAGAGATGACATTTCTCTTTCAATTTCCTTATAAACTAACATGAATATAAATAAAAATCTATTTATTATATGAAAATGTTATTTAGTAAACCATTTATAATAACCACCCTTAATCATTAAATAAAATTTAGTTTTTGTAAATAATTCACTTTCTTTCATTTTAGAGATATTTTCAGGTTTATAGTTTTAGAGGATTAAGTCATAATTCTTACATTAAAAAATTTTATAACACAAAGTGGACACTACGGATCAATATCCATTTTTCCGCCATATAAATCATTTTAAAATGAAACATTATTTTTTTTCATGGAAACTCTTCGTGAATATCAATGAGAATTTATCCTTTCCATTACCCATATTATAAAAAACATTTAAAAATGTGTAATGAGAACAAAAAGCTCAGTATGTTATATAAAAAGAAAGGAAACCATTATTCCAGTGAAAAATTGAAATACCATGAAATATTCACCTTTATATAAATTTTATTTGAGATAAATAATTAATTAATTTTCACATGAAAAACACACACACATTTTTCTGAAATAAATCCTATAAAACCTATAGAATGAAATTAAAAACCCTTATATGTAACTTAGAGTCTCACATTCATCACACATTTAAACCAATTTCAAAGGTAACTAGAGCATAGTTAAATCCATTAGAGAAACATTATGTAAACTCCCATCTTATTTCATGTCATGTAAAGGAATATTACATAATGTATTGGAGAACTATCAATGATCAGCCATCATTTTATCTATAACGGGTTCACTCGGTGTTATCTAGACCACCACATAATCTAAGTTGTAATGTGCTCACCTAAGACTATTTTTGTGCTCTTATATCACATTTATAGTGCTCAAGTATCTTATCATGAATAAAATATTTTTATTCTTGCACCTTTATATCATATATTTTAAAAAAAAAATCTTTTAAAATCATAAACAAATCTCTTTTGGAATTGAAAATACCCATTTCATTGAAAAATACTTTTTAATACAAACCCCCCTTTTCTTTGAAAAATAAAATTGATAAAAAAACAGATAAAAAAATTTCATTAAAGAAACCTTGAATGTAAGGAAAGGAAGATAAAAATAAAATAATAGTCATAGTGGTGGTAATTTCATTATCATCTTATGGGATATTCCTTTTATCACTTGTAAAAACATTTCATATAAACCACATAAAAACATTACTTTTTTAAAACAATTTAAATAAAGTAAAATATATTTAAAATACTGATTTTAAAGTTTTTTATGTCTATATAATAATTTTCATAATATCATTTTAAAAATATGAACATTGAAATGAAGGAGTTTGAAGGACAACTTTAAAAGATAATTGTTTTAAAAATAAATTTTCATTATCACTTTTGTAATTATATGATTAAAAATCCCCATTGAAGTATAATATTAAAAAAAATAAAGAATAGAATAATAATTGAGAAATTCATAATATAAAATTCCAAAGGGGATATATTTAAAAATTGTAAAATAGTATAGGTTTATAACATCAAAATATTTCTCAATTAAACCAAATTGAGTTCAATTCCCTTATCTTGAGCCATACTTGTCTTGTGTGTCTTTATCATCAAAAATAATAAACTTGTTTTAATTAAATACATTATTTAGCAACTTTTTTAGGTTTATTATTACTTTTATATCACATATTACCATGTTATATACAATTACATGATCAATTATGTTTACTTAGAATATTTTGATGTTATTTGGCTTATGTGTCAAAAACAACTTTTGTAGGTTGAATATGGTCAAATAGGTCATTTTTTTAAATATAGAGAATAATAATCAGGTCATATTTAAAATATTTGTACTTCAATTTTACTTTTAATACCAATCATTAAAGATGGTTTGGAGAAATAAATTTTATTGCAATCCTGGAGATTGTAGGCCATACAAACGCATGAGTAATGTTTCAATTATTCAATGATAAATATGGAATATTTTTAAGTAATATTTAATATTTATATTATAATAATAATATAATATATACTATATTATTTCATTAAATATACTTATATAATCATTCATGTGATGTGGGGATAAAAAGAGAGTCGCATTGCTTCCTGAAGGTGGCAGTCCTCATGTTCACAAACAATGATACCATTTCTCAGTGAGTGAAAAGGAAAGAAATAAAATGATTTATAATTCTTATAGAATGATTAATATGTCATTAATATAAAAATTATTTAATTTATATCTCATAAATTAACCATTATTACCCTTATTACGTTCCATATAATATGTTAGTGATAACAATTCACACTACTTCGTGAGGTGGTGGTCCATCGTACACACATACAATGTTATTGTATCCACTACATAATGTGAAGTAAAAAAAGTATATCTGTTATAATGAATACATAGTTATAATTATTTTATAAATATCATTTATATACTTTACATCCGTCATCATACCCAACTGTGAGAGGTGTTCATGGAAAAAACGAATGACATTTGTTCATGAGGCGTTAGTCCTCTATATACACAAATAATGATTTCATAACCCATTTAATAGAATAAGACAATTATTTATGTTATTAACATAAAATTATAAAATCAAATCATATTTTAAATACTGATTTTATTACATAATAATGATTTTAGAATAATTGAAGGTGTGATGGAAGAAGTAAAATAAAAATCTTGTTGGAGAACATTACCTCTTCTTTGGGTAACTTCTTTTGGTTTTCACCAAAGTCATTCATTTGTTGGATTTCATCACAAAATATAAATTCTAGGATTATAGGAGGAATATATGTAGTGATTTGGTATTTTTTTTCTCAATCTAAATTTCTTGATCGGTGGGAATAAATGAGGTGAGTGAGTGATATTTTATAGTTGAGGAGTGGTATTTTGTTGTAAATACCCAAAATAATTCACTATTAGGAGATCAATACAACCTCATGTAGCTCAAATATTTATAATTAATGTTTTTTTATGAATTATAAGGTATATACACACACCTAAAAAACACAATATAACACATTTTTTCAACATTTTGTTCCCTAAAATTAAAAATTACTTATTTTTTTACTATTTTGGTTTTTCACTTTGGAAACTAGTTTTTCAACCTAGGTAATTTATCCCACAAGAGTAAAATATAATGATAATTACTAGATAATTTTTAATCAATATTTATAAATATGATATATATTTTATGAAATGAAAATCATAAGTGTGTTGAAAATTATATTTAACACAAGTTCATATAACATGCCAAAACACCACTTAAACCTTAACTAAACTAATAAAGTTTTTACTATTTAGAAGCTCATATATTCATTGTTAAAGAAAAATTGGTACATTAATGAGACATAGTGGATATTTATTACCATTTAATAAAAATTTGTAGAATATAGGGTTTTAGGAACAATAAAATATATAATAAAATATAATTTTTCAGAAAATAACATAAATGTCAATTTTGACATTATTCATTTAAATTTAATTTAAAAAATATAAAGACAACAATGGAATTCGAATATATTTTGTACACACCCATCTAACGTTATATATTCATCTAACAAATAAAGGAACACCATAATTTATTCAACATACATTATTTTTAATATTTTTTGTAGCTTTTATTTTATGTAATTATTAACAAAATAATTACTACATTGAAATTTCATAAGAATTTAAATTAATAATTTGATCTCAGAAAACTAAAATAAATTATCATGATAAGTAAATATAATTAATATATTAAAATTATATTTATAACCTAAAATATATTTTTCCCCAATCCCATGTATTTATGGATATTAAAAATTGGAAAAGTTCCATTTTTGTGTGTTTCTTTACTTTACCTATTATATTTTCCACTTTCATGTGAAATTGTCCAAAAAAACACATAAAATTTGATTTAATGTTCATGATGGTATAAATGATTATAGATTGATCAAGGTCATTGATCAGAAGAAATAAAATGATCAATTTAATGTTAAGATCCTCAAAACCATAAATCTATGATGATTTAAAAGATCTTATGATTCATTGGATATGAATGTAACATGATAAATTTTTAATTTCAAAAAAAATTTCCTAAATTTATATATTATATTAAAATATAATAATATAAGGAAATAAACTAACTTGATACTTTTATATTTCATAAGAACAATTTTATCTTATCATTGTGCTTTGATAAATTTCCAATTGATCCCTTAATCCATGAAATGAATATCCAAAAATGGAATTTTTATGCCTGAAGCACTAAAATTAAATTATTATGGATAAAAAGATCTATAAAATACTAAAGAGACATTCTGTATATTTCTAACTATTTCTAAAAACCAATATTTTTAGCACAATCTAGAAAATAAAATAAATTTATACGTAAACATCAAAAGTTACACTATAGGTTCGTCGTTAATATTTTTTTTTAAAGCTCTACTAAAAAAAAGTTATATTTTCACAAAATATTATCAATACCATTAAAATTATTTCTATGAAATGTTAATTCATTATTCATAAAATAAATTTTCAACTAAAAAAATACTTCAAATATCTATAAAAACTCAATAAAGTTCGCTGAATGTATTCCCATTACTTAAAACATAAAAAGTGGGGTGCCTAAGACCATGAAATTATTATCAAAAATTGAAAAATACTAAGCTACCTATAGCTATTATTAATTCACCATATATCCAAGCATCAACTTTGGAAGTATAAAATTATTTTCCGCCACTTTTTTCTTCTAGTCTTAAGGCGTTCCACCTCGAGTAAGTTACAGCGAACACACATTAGAATAATGTACCATATCAGTAGTGCTAACACATTCCAAAATTGATTTTATATCTTTTATCTAGTTCTTGGATAGTTTTTAAATCATTTATTTACTGTTATTAACCTTGTGGAAAAATATACAACATTGGTAACACTTTTCAGATCCAAACATACATTCCCTTAAATATATGCTACCACACTTGGAATATGTTTTGGGCTTAACTTCAGGATTATTAGTTAGTTCCTTCTCCATTTTATTCAACTTTAACCATTTCTTACTACCTTAATCTCATAGAAAATAAGGGTATGAAAACTACATCTCAACTTTCTCAACATAATGAGAAACTTTGTCATAACATTTAATTTATTATGAAATAAAATCTCTTCATAAGCTTAGTTTTATTCCCTGTTAAAATCAATTAATTTTAATATAAATGTCTTAAAAAATATATAGTATGTACCAAATAATATTATAATGTTTTCTTCATATTAATTTATAAAATCATAATCTTTTTCCTCAGTACCAGGAAATATGTTTCAATCCAGAGTTAAACAAACTTATGGAAATAATTATCAAGAAAAACATCCATAAAATTTCCCATCCCATATAATCAATATCATCTTTCTCTTTAGTATTCATAAAAAATTCCATCATTAATCTGATTCACCTTCAAAATGATAAATGGAAAGAGTTACCTTTTTGAATTCTGAACATCCCATGACAACAAATATCTTCTCTAGGGAAATCATTAATCCTTCAGCTATCACGAGGGTACGATGATCCACTAAAATCTGGGTGATTTTGACACATGCAATTCTACAAAATATACATTTCTCTTTTTGGAATATCAAGTTCTCCTCTAGTATGGATTCCACCACCATTAGTAACATGTATCTATTGATTAATCACAAAAAAACTTCTCTATTATAATTATAACCATCTCATGATGCTAATTTCGAAATATATTCTCCTCTTAGTGCCTTCCCACTATTGTTTCCTCGTTGGAAAAATATTTTGAATAGAAGTAGTTTGTATTAAGAAACATGGTAGTCTTAATGATATATTATTTTAACTTGGCTATATGGTAAAATATTTCAATGTAATAATGATAACATTGTATAAACCTCTAAAGGTATCTAAATTGACATATAATACAAAAAATAGAGACACAACCTCAAACATTACATAATATTTAGTTTTATTGAAGAATTTACATTATTTGATTATGAGGATCTATTAATGTTTATAGTTTTAGATAATTAAGTCATAACTTATACATTACAAAACTATATAATACAATGTGGACACTTCTAATCACAATACAATTTTTACAACATATAAATCTTTATAAAATGAAACATTATTTATTTTCATGAAATTGTTTTACAAAATTCAACTTCAATATGTCTTTTACGTTAACCATCTTGTGAAAAAAATAAACATGTTTTTTGAGAACAACAAGTTCATTAAAGGAAATAAAAAGAAAGGAAATTAGAAAACATGATTACATATAAAATATTTACCTGTAAATAAATTTTCTCTGAGATGAAGAAATAAATAAATTTCACATGAAAAACACCAACATATTTTTCTCAAATAAACCATTTAAAACCCATATTAGTAAATTAAAAACCCTTCCTAGAAACCTACATAATCACATTTATAAACTGTTATAATCTTATGTTAGAAATAACTAGAGCCTAGTTAAATCCATATTAGAAATACTTTGATAACTTCCTTACTCATTATTTTCAATACAAGTAACATTACCCAATGCGTTGGAACATTATCTAGGCTCACCTATCATTTAAGCTATAAGGGTCTCACCCGGTATTATCTAGGATGTCACATTGTATAAAATGTAATGGGATCACACGACACTATCTAGGCCCACTGAATTCACATTTATAGTTATCAAGTTTCTTATCATGAATAATATTTTTAATAGTTCACATTTTCATCATAAAACATTCAAAAAACACTTTTAAACTCATAAGAAAATTTCTTTAGGAATCAAAATACCCTTTTATTTTGGAAACCCATTTTGAATAAAAAAACACCCTTTTCATTGAAAACCCATTTTCACTACAAAAAATAACCATATAAAAGGAAAAATAGTTTTATTTGATGAAAAAATAAATTATTTCAAAGGAATATAGAAATAATATAACTGTCATGGTGGTGGAATATTCATTATCGCTGTATAGGATATTCAATTAGTCGTTTGTCAAAATGTTTTGTATCAAACCTATAAATAGATTATTTTTTAAGAAAAAAATATATAAATTAAAAGAAAAATAACATGAAATTTATAAAATAAAATTTTCCTATATAATAGTATTCATTAAATTATTTTAAAAAAATTTACATGGGAAAGAAATAGTTTGAAGGAAACTTTAAAAATGATTTTTTAAAAAAATCCCCTTATCTCTTTTGGATTTAATTGAATCGTAATCGCCTTGAATGAATAATATTAAACAAAAGTATAAATAATACTATAATAGATAGATTAATTATATAATATTTCAAAGGGTATGTACATACACCACATAAAATAGTATAGGTGTATAAAATCCAAATATGCCTCAATGAATTGAAATTGAGATGAATTCCCTAACCTTGAGTCTGAATTGTAACATGTGTCTTTATATTCTTAAATTATAAACTTATGTTAATTATAAACTTTAATGGGAAAAATTTTCATATTTATTATTACTTTTATTTCACTTATTATCATGTTATATACATTTACATAATCAATTGAGATTCCATCGGATATTTTGAGGTTATTTGGTTTATGTGTCAAAAACGACATTGGTAGGTTGATTATGGTTTAAGTGGTAATTATTTAAACATATACAAAATACTAATAAGAAAATATTTATAAAAATTATACTTCAATTATACATTTAATCCCAATCATAAAATATGGTTTTCAGAAATGAAGTATGTTACAATCATATAGATGGTAGGTCAAACGTATGCTCGAGTAGCGTTTCCATTGTTCAATGACCATTGTGGAAATAATTTAATTAATATTTTATCATTAAATAATGATAATAATATCATATATAGAATATTATTTAATTAAAAAAACATATATATAACATCCATGAGGTGTGGGGATGAAAATATAGTCATGTTGCATCATTAAGGTGGTAGTACATACTTTTACGAACGATGTTATCATTTCTCGGTGAGTGAAAAGGTAAGAAAGAAAATTATATATTATACATAAATAATGACTAATATTTAATTAATATCATATTAATTTCATTTACATCACATATAATCCATATATTTACCCTTATTACCTTCTATGTAACATATTAGTAAAAAACGAATCACATCACTTCTCGACCTGATAATCTGTTGTATGCATGAATGAAATTATTGTATTCCCTATAGAATGGAATGTAAACTAATTATATATTATATAATGAATAAAGAGGTATAATTATGTTATAAATATCATATATATACTTTATATACATCATAATACCTAACTGTGAGAGGTGGTAATGGAAAAACGAATGACACTAGTTCGTGAGGTGGTAGTCTTCCATACACATGAATGATGATCTTGTAACACATTAAATAGAATAAGAGAAGTATTTAAATTATTAAATTAACATAATAAAATAAAATTATATGGAATATATTAACGTTATTATATAATAATTTTCTAATAATAATTGAAGGTGGTGGGGGAAGAAGTGAAATAAAAACACTTATTGGAGAATGTTTCCTCTTCTTTGGATAACTTCTTTTGGTTTTCAAAAAAGGCCTTATGTGGTTAAATTTATTCCCAAAATAAGTCTTCTAGGATGTGAGTGGAGTTCTTTATAAGTTATTTGGTCATGGATGGTTTAAGAAAAATGGATTTAGAGGTGTGAAGAAGTGAGGGTAGTGAGTAACCTTTTATAGTTGGGGAGGAGTGGTTTTTTTTGTAAATTCACAAAATTATTCATTATTAGAAGGTCAATCATAACTCAAGTGGAAACAATATTGATATTTAATGGTGTTAATTGATGATATAGTCTATCAACACCTCCAACACACAAGAAAACACAAGTTTTCATTAATTTTCTCGGACATCAATGATTCCTTATTTTCTTACCATTTTGGGTTTTCACTATATTAACTAGTCCTTTTAACCTAGGTAATTTATCAATTTAAACAAAAATAAAATGTTCCTCTATGGATTAATTTTATACACTAGTTATAAATATTAAATCTAATTTATAAAATAACAATACAATGTGTGTTGAAAATTAACTTTAACAAAAGCGAATGTAATGTGAAAAAGCACTACTTTAACCTTAACCATGGAATCAAAGTTTTCACTATTTAGGGCCCAATATATTCAATATAATAGAAAAAATTATACATGAATGGAACATTGTTGATATTTATTATCAATTGAAAATAACTTTGAATAATATAGGATTTTATATAACTTTGAATCATTTAATAAAATATAATTTATCATAAAATAACATTAATGCCAATTTTAAAATTATTCATTTAAATGGAATTTTAAAATTATCAAAAAAATAAGGGAATTCAAATATACATTGTTCACACCTATTTAACATGATATATGCATCTAAAAAAATAATGGAACATTATAAATCATTCATTTTACATCACATTCAAAATTTTATTTTCATTTATTTTGTTCATCTGTTAACAAAATTATTATTATGTTGGTGTTTTTTAAAATTTTAAACTAGTTATTTAATCCCAAAAATAAAATAGAATAAATTATCATGATAAAATCAACATTTATCTTTCAAAAGGATATTTTTATGTCACTTTCATGGAAAACTGTCTCATAAACTCATAAATTTATAGACTATGGTCATGAGGGTATAAATATGGTTATCAAATGGGTGCTGGATAAATTTTTAGGTAATGTTAACACTTATATTATCAGTTTAACCCTCAATAAACCCATTTTTATCATAACTATGGAAAATATGTTATATTGTTTTTACTATTCATTTGGGAAAAATTGTGTTGGACTTAATAGTTATTATATATTATTTTGATTCCAAACATGGAACACATTTTTCAAAATTAAATTCACCAAAGTGGAAATTTTTAATTTAAATATAATCATTTAGATGTGAATATAAATCAGGTTTTAATAAAGAGAAAATGATTAATACTTACTAATTGTTTATATCAAATTTCAATATGAAAATGATTAAAATGACCTAAATAAGACTAATATATGTATAGTGAACTATTTTTATTTTAAAATCAAATTAAAAAATAATTTAAAATTATAAATATTTTTAATGAAAAGGTAGTTTTTCAACCGAAATTTAAAATGTTTTCACTGTTCAATAAAAAATGAAACATTTCTGAAAAATTCCAGAAATTCACCCTTAGATAATTTTGGTATGTTGATTTCAAAATTTTATTTTATTTTTTCAAATAATTTTTCTTAAAAAGTTTTAAAAATAATTTTAAATAATTTTTGAAAAGTGTGATTAAACTATATTTCAAAAAAATAATGTTTTTCAGAAAAAATATTTTTTATTTTGCATGAATATTATTTTATTAATAATAAATATATAACCAACAAACATGTGAGATATATATATTTTTATAAATTATTTAATCTCATTCATACGATTGATTATAATGGTTAGTAAATAACTTCCATATTAGATAAATATATTTAAATAATATAACAAGTTTCGTTTAAACTCGTTGTTTCATGTAACGCAAGATAAAATTAGTGTCCTGTGTAATATACACTATCAAACATCATTTTATTCTTCTAAAATATCGTATTGTTTCACCATTAATATTATTTAACGATAATATAATATATTAAAGATGTAATATTTGGAATAAATGGTTATAATAAATTTAAACAATAAAGAGGGAAATATTTAAAAATAATAATCATTATTTTTTACCTTCCATCTACAATAAAAAAGATAAGAAATGTGTTTAGTGAGTGTGTACATATTACCTTCTTCATGAAGAGATGCCTTTAGTTTTTCTTTACAGCCTTTAATATATGGTTCAAAAAGTTTATTTTATAATATAATATAATATTTCTAACATTATAATTTTTTTTAAATGATTAGACCTTTTATTTTATACTTTCTTTCCATTCTATGAAAACATGAGTGTTGTTCATTTATACGTGCAGACTACCACCTCTATGAGTTGTTGTTTCTATTTAATTTTCCTTAACACATGACATTAATGGAATGAAACAAGTATTTAATGTATAAAAGGTTATTTAATAAAATAATAATGTTTTTAATGATAATATAATACATTACATTATTAATATTAGGAATAAATGGTTATTATGAATTTAACCACAAAAATGGAAAATTAATTTTACTTTTCTTAATTGGGTCCATTCATGGAGAACAAATTATATTGTACAAATAATAATATAAGATTAAATTAAAGAAAATTATAATATTCAATTCAAAATATTATGAAACAATTTTCTAATACCTTTAACCACATTCAATAAATCAAAATTGTTACAAAGAAATTAATTGAACCCCATGTGACCTTTGTAATCAGAAACTATATTAAAAATAAGTACCAAAATATAATAAATTGAACTTATCAAATCAAATATATATTGGTATGTATTTTGTGGTATAAATCTATTGAACATAATTTAATTATTCATGACTATAATTTCATGTGAAAAACACTTTTTGTATATATGTTAGATTTTTATCTAAAATCTTCCTTTTTTAGGAAAATGCTCTTTATACACCTAATTTATTTTAAATAATATATATAATAAAAATTGGACATTTAATATCATTGAATATTATTATTCATTGTATTTTAACTTTATATTTTATATTTTTCTAATTGAAGTGGTTTTTATTAAGATGTTTTTATGTAGTAAGGGTTTTTTATCTTAACTACTCCTCTTTGAGACATATTTTAATATTATGCACCAATTTCTTATTTATGTGGTCTATACAATTAAAAAGAATGAATTTTATAATAATCTATTATTTAATTCAAGTTGTTTATATATATATATATGAATTTAAATATTTCGATGTCTTTTTATTCAAAAATTACTAAATTCATAAGGGTTTTTGTGACTCAATTCTCTTCATTGGGTTATAATGTTTCATATATTTCGATTATCATTCATGATTGATCTATTGAGACATATAATGTATTTATGATTTATATCCACCTTTTTTAGGAAATAATATCTTATACAAAATACTTCTACCTTGATGAGTTTAATGTTTTTTTCAAAATTATTTTTGATAAGAACAATTCCCATTATTTTCAATGAATTTTTAATTCATGTCCATTTTGTTACATCCCTCTGATTTTCTCATTTCCCTTATGTAAAATAAAAAAATTTATATCTTCAATGATCCTTTTAATCGTCTTATTTTAGTTTAAATGAATATTTTCCTTATCATTTTTAATTATTTGGGTTTTTAACAAGTTTATTTCAAAATGTACAAAAGAAAAAGCATTATCATCGCTCAAAATTTTCTTTTGATAACTTATTTTTCATTTTAAAGGTTTCATTATTAATGATTATTTTTAAAAATTAATAGTTTTAAATTTATCTTGCCTTCCAATTATGAAAAATGAATGTCTTTTTATGTTTTGAAATATTAAATATTCTTTTAAAGGAAAACATTTTAAATATTTTTTCAATTCCCTTATCAAAAAAATTATTCATTTTTAAATTATTAATTATTAAATATTCATTTAATGGTACTAGTTTTGAAATTATTGTCACTTCTATTTTTTATAACCCTTATTTCTATTCAAGTATGTTTTATTTGGTACTCATTATACTAAAGTTTTCAAAAATATTCTTTTTACCAATAAAAAATTATTTTGAAAGTAATTTTTAGTAAAATCCATTAAAGTGTTTCAAAATGATTTAAAAAATTTTGGGACGAAATTTTAATTTTCACATCTATTTATCCTCCAACGATTATCTTTCCTGAACTGGTTTTTTATCACCCTATATATGTTACTATGATATGGTTCATTTTGGAATATGATATTTTTTATATCAAAGGATTTCTTAAGTTCATGATATGTGATTTAATTAAATGGTTTAAGAACCCCATTATTTTTCCATGGGTTCTATGTTTGACATTTTCAAAATGTCATGATACCCATTTTTATTTCAATGTTTTTTTATGATGTAATGATTGTTTTATTTTCATGTGTAAATAAATTTATAGATTATGAGTCTAGTTGGGTTTATATCTCCCTCTAATACATTTGTTAATTCTTATCTCTTTGAGATATAAATTCTATTTGAACAAGATACAAAGTAACAAAGTTTAAAATAGGTGATTGTGATGACATTTCACTATCCTATATATTTTATAAGAAAATGGGTTGTTAGGTAGCCGAGATAAAATAGATAAAAAATCCTATATTTATGATTATGCCACTTTTATTACAATATTCCATCACCCATGATATATGGTTCTTTTTTTAATTTTCTATTCTATGGTTAATATACCATCATTTGAAATATTATTTTTTTCTTTGTTTCTTTCATTTATCACTTATCATTTTATGTTCTTTTAAATTAGATATTTCTGTTTATTCATGATTTTCCAAATTTTTATGATTTAACAATTATTGACTTTGTTATATTATTCTATTACTGGGAATTTGATCTCAGCCCTTTCAAAGGTTTCAAATAACTAGGTTATGAAGATGATAACATCCTGTGAGATATGAAGGAAACGGTATAGGGGAGAATTATTGTAGAGAAATTTTCACAAGTTTTATAAAGTAATATGTTTATGTATCCAATCTATTAGACACTAAACCATTAGGTCATTGGATTTGGTTACTATTTATAGATATATCAACTAAACCATGTCATTAACATATTGTTTATGTCATGTTTATCTTTAGTTTTTTCACCCACCGTCAAGGATTAAGAATTTCCAATAGATTCTAAAATATTATCAACCTTTTATAGATAGTTCATGGTCTTTATAGTACCTCTATCCCCACAAAATATAAAAAAAA
This sequence comes from Viscum album, assembly GCA_963277665.1. Lineage (NCBI taxonomy): Eukaryota > Viridiplantae > Streptophyta > Magnoliopsida > Santalales > Viscaceae > Viscum > Viscum album. Next base: position 1,144,447,640 of record OY728142.1, on the reverse strand, counting down.
AATAAGGAAATTCCATCTCCACCGCTCACTATTGAAAAATACCCTATACCAACGGTTTGGAACTATTGGTATAGGGCTCCAAACCATTGTTATAGCCTATACCAATAGTTCGGAGAACCGTGGCCAAGTAATCCATGAGTATAGGTCTATACCAACAGTTTTCAAAACTATGGGTATAAGTAATATGAAAACTCTATACCAATGGTTCCATAAAACTGTTGGTATATGTATTTCAAAAAATAATCATTCGATGGGTTTTGATCCCAGTACCTATAGTTTATTATTGAACGACCTAACCACTAACCTAACATGAGTTTTGTGAACATAATTTCACAAATATATATATGTATTATCATAATTATTTTAAATTTTGATTTATTTAATTTAATCGGTAAGAAGATTCCATAAAAAATACATGTAATTATACCAACGGTTCTCAAAACCGTTGGTATAGACCTATACCAATGGTTTTGAGAACTGTTGGTATAGGTTCTTCGATTTTGGGACCTATACCAACGTTTTGGAAAAAATCGTCAGTATAGGTCAATTATAGAGACCCTATACCAATGGTTTGGCCAAACCATTGGTATAGGTCCAAATTAGTGACCTGTACCAATGGTTTGCCCAAAACCATTGGTACAGGTCATATTTCAAGAGTGGCTCCATCATGAATTTCTTTAGAGTCACCAATCAAAAGAGCCACACTCTATCCCCAAGATACCGAGACTATATGATTTTTCATAACCTTTCTAAGAGTTGTAATGTAAATAAAAAATAAAAACAATAATTTATCAATAAAAAATAAATCTTAATCAACCCAGCTGAAATATAAATGACAACATAAAATAATAACCCTAGAAGTTAAATTACAATCACTATTTAAAAGAACTTAATAACCAATCAGGAAACAAAAATATTTCATTTTTATCCCATTTAAATCTATTCAAGCACCCATATAATAGTTTGAAACATCAAAAATTAATGTCATTTATTTAATACTCTACGTTTTCATGCTTGAAAACATTTTCCAACTCCAAATAACTAACTACATTTTAATCCACTTTTTAGATAGTCATCTAAACCATTTCAAAATCCCACTCTCTATTTTTAGAAATGAAATATTTTCATTGAGAATAATTTTGAAACCTTACATGCCCTATATTAAAACATGTGTATGTCCTTGACGTCAATTACCTTCCATTTTATTTACAAAAATAACCTTTTTCAAATTCCAAAACTAACTATCCACATTTTAAACCATGTTCTAATTATAAATTCTAATTATGATTAAACCAAACTATAATAATATACCATTTAAATATATTTTAAGTCACTCCAAATAACATCTACACCTAACCCTATGGGATTTAGTTCAAAGGAAGTCTAGATAATAATTTCAATAGAGGATAGTGGTGTATAGTTTGGCCACATGGTTTTAAGGCCCTGAAACAACTATGAAACTAAAACTTTATTAAAAAAATCGATTCCACGGGATCCATAGAATTTTTTATACCCTAAGATCAAACTATATACATCATGTTCTACCTCATTATCACCTAAAAACACAGAAGACACTTTATTTATACATTAAACATCAATAAATGGTAATATATCATCAATATAGATCAAAATACACCAGAAAAAAAAATAAAAAAATATTCATGTTAGAATACCCAATATCCCTTGGAAACTCAAGGACATGAACAAGAAATAGGTAGCTAGATTATTCCCTCTCATACTGCTCGTGTTCTAATATTTCTAACCCCAATCAATTGGAAACACCTAAAAAACAATGTTTCATCTGATTCTATTTTATCTAAAAATAGTCCTTGTCCACCCTTAAGTTAGGCATGTTTCTAGGGTCCTATCATGGGCCCACTTGGGTGCCTGGTTTAGGGGTGACTAGGGTTTGGTTCAAGAATTATTGTAATCATATTACCAGCATGACAATAATATTAGAAATTAAAATACCCTTTTTACACCTTATAGCCTTTTAGGTTATTGTAAACATTTTGGGTTTAATATTACACATATGGGAGGTATGTTTTTTTCACAGCACAACCTCATCTACTCCTTTATTTTATTCATTTCTCGATGTTGGACCTTTTGGATGAGTTTTGGATTGAATGTTCAATAAAATTCTTTATGTTTTGTGGTTTTAATTTTATACTAGCCATATTCTTTGTTATTTTGAGTGACATTGGTAGAATGTTTTGTGGTGGAGAGTTTGTGAAACCCACTGTGTCATTATGTTGTTTTTAAATCATTCAAGGATCCCTGGGTGGGATTACCTAGTGTTTGGGGTGTCATTTAAGTATTTTTGGAAAACCTTTCAGGCCACATGGTTTGAGCATTGTTTTCCAAAACTGTGCAACTTAAATCTGCAAGGTTGCTGAAGCTTTCTAGTGGTTGTCACACAGTTTGCGCACGATTTAGAAAACTATGAAGAAAAATAGTGTAGCCCAATACATGCTTAATAACATTTGATGTAGAGGTTATTTTTTAGTTATTAAACCTCCAAAATAAATCCACACTTATTGGGTATCTATCAGAGGCACACCCCCCTTCATTATCTATATTTTGGACCACTTCTTAGCCTATTTCTTACCAAAGTTCAGTGGTTCTCCATCAAAATTTCCCCATTACTCTTCTCCTTTTCCCACTCTCTCACTTATTTTCTCTCTCTTAGATTTTTTCTTTTTTTTCCAAGCCCAAAATGTGTTGGTTCTGGGTTTGGGTGATTTTTCTTTTGATTTAGGGTATACGGATCATCCATGGAGACCTATTCTCCCTCTCTATAAAGTTTTATCTCTTTCATACTTGGTTTGAGAAGGCTAATCTAACATTTACATTCCAGAATGATCCGTTGGAACATGCATGTTTTCAATCATTTCTAAAGTTTTATTCATACCTTCATTATACCCATGGCTAGATGTAAATTATTTTTTTGTGTTGATTGATTTTGTTTAAAATATATTTCCATGGTTATTTTTGTATAGTGCCTAGGTTTAAGGCACTTTGGGTGTTTATTTTAATTGAATTTCTTCTTCTAAAGTGAAATTGGGGATTTCAATGATGTTTTTAGCTTGTCTTAAGTGGCGATGGTGGTTTAATGTTTCTGAAATTGGTTTCTTGTGTTTGGTTTGGTGATGTAGTGGCATACTTAAAGTGTAAAAATGACTTTGAAATAGGTTTTATGGTCTAAGGGGGGTGGTTATGTTCTTTTAATAACATAAGTGGTTTGATGTGGTTTGAGTGTAAGTGGTGACATACCAATAATGGTTTTCAAGTTCCTTCTTGGATTTTGGTAAGCCATTGGATGTTGGAACATCCATGGGTGCACTAGGTGCACACATGGATGTTCTCTCAAATGAAGATAGCACTCAATAAATTGTGTTCTCTTTAAAACTCAGTTTTTAAATGGTTTTTAGCCTTCAAATGAAGTTGATTCCCTTGTGTTATCCCTAAAGAAGGGTTTAAATGATACATTATAAATTCTTGCTTCAAGTGTTTTGGAATTAATGGTTTTCATTATGTTCTTTAAGGCTTGTTTGTTTGGATTTGAAATGCGTTTTGGGTGTCTGTTTGGATCTTAAGGGCCTATTTGGACATGTAAAAGTGAAAGATGTGTTTTTGTGATGTTTTGGTAATGTTTTGGACACGTTGAGTTAAAGGCCTATTTGTAACTTCTTATTCAAATATGGTTTTTGAGCAAATCTCTAGAAAGCATCATTGTTTGGCAATGTCTCTGCCCGGTTGGCAACCAAAAATGTTTTATGAAATGTTATGAAATTTTGATGGTATATCATCCCAGTTGGAACCTTCTTTTGTGAAATGTATAATTATATATATATGGTTCACTTGTACAGGAGGGATTTTCATTCATAGGTTATCATATATTTGTGTCTCTTTTTGGGGTAGGGAAGTGCGGTGACAGAAGGTAAGATAAGTCATGCATGCATTGTCATCCAACTTACACAACTTTACTACCACTATGGGTTCTTAAGAATATTTTAGATGATCGAGTGATTCTAGTTTACCAACCACAATTAGATGGGTGGGAACCCACTGGTAGATATAAAGGCCATATAGGGAGTGTCGTTGGTTTTGTCGCGAGGTTGATTAGTTGGTTATAAACCATGGGGCTTCACCATACAATGATAGGTGGTTTCAAATTGAGTAAATCTAGGTGTCGTCTAAGGATGTTTAGTATCACCCATGGTTATTATTTTATTGATTTATTATGTTCTTCTACACTAGATCATTTCCAACCTATTCTATTTTCTTATTCCATTTATAAAAACCTTAATATTATATGTCTTGGTTTTTATTTATGAAAATTAAATTGGTTTTGGAAATGATATGTAGTGTGTGCTATATTTTCAAAATGGTGGATGATGTTGTCTATTTAAGATGTGAAAACACTAATTTTGTAACTTTGTTTCAAACCTATGTAAAGGGGTTTTTTTGGGAAAGGAGATTATTGGATGTTTTGGTTTATATTTGGAATCCCTACTGAGAATTTTGGTGCTCACTCATATTCTATCTTTTCAGTTGTAGCCTCCATTCTTATTCAGGTTCCTGGACAGATGCTCAGTAGTGAAGCAGGTTTGGTTGTGTGGTTAGTGGTGACTAAGAGGTCACATTGAGATCAAATGGCATCAGTTTAGTTTTTTTTCTTATTCTATTCTTTAGTCTTTTTAGTTGTACCTTGTAACTGAATAAGTTTTTTATTTATTTGAGATCCAGTTGTTGGTTATGATTCATTTTATATTTGTTCTATTTCTTTATCTGGTCCTGGTTATTTCTTGTGGGTATAAAATCATTCCCTCTTGTGATGTATTTGATTTCTGGTATTAGTTTCTATCCCGGGGGATAAGGAATTCACCTTGAGACATGTTGCAGACTAGCTCGGGTGATCAGTTCAGGGTCGACTTAGGTTGGTTATTGGAAAAATGGTATCAGAGTAGGCTCTTGTTATTTAGGGAGTCTAGTAAATAAAGATTATAATTTTTAGCGCTTAGTAGGTAGGTTATGGGTTAGTGCCTGATCACCACTCTTTGAGAAGAGACCTGAGTCTCCATGGGTAGTCCAGGTTTTGAGTCTTTGTCTTGGATTATTTTGGGATGAGGGATGACAATAGAGGTGATCTGGTGTCACATTGTGACCTCACCTAGAGTAGTTACCCATGTATAGTTCAAGTTCCTAGTTCAAGGTCCTATTAGTTTGATTCTTTAAATGGGTCATGGCTCACTACCATGTTTTCAAGTGAAACATAGGCACCAGTTCCACATTTCGATTTTTTGCTTTTGGTTGTGATTTGGATTGATTTTGGTTTGTGTTTGGGTGTTTTTGGGAGATTATGGTGGTTTTGAAAATGGATAAGGGTTAATTTTAGATGGATATTAATTTAAAGTGGCTTTAAAATGGAATGGATCTTTTACAAATGGTTTAAAAACTGAAAAAATGCGGTCTAAAATAAGATGTTTGGTTTGAAAATTAGGATATGTCTAGATTTGGTAATGAAATTGGAAGTGAAACCCTTGGCATTCCTTAGGAACATCCGTATATGTGTGGGAAGGTATTAGATGTTCACATTGTCACATGTGTGTGGGTGATTGAGTGGAATAAGATGAACACTTATGTGGTAGTTCACCGGATTCCATGGGTGGGGTTTTTGAATTAAATTCTTGGTTTGGTTTTTCCAAGATTAATTTGAGTGAGAAGGTGATTTTTGAAAGCATTTTTTGTTGGGAAATGGGTTTATTTGTTTTTGAAAATATTTCCTTGGGAAAATAATGTTTTTAAATTTAAAATAAATGGTAGTTTTTGGAAGAGTGGTTTTTTTCTTTTTTTTTGTATATGTTTGGATTGAGATCCTGTTACCCCTTTTTTTGGGTGTTCCTTTTTATTGTGTTTTAGCTTGATAATAGTTCGGTTTATGTTCTTCATGTCATTCAGAGTATGCTGCCCAAAAATTTTCCCATGAGTTGTTAATGATTCCTTCCCAATTTGGGTTTCTATCATGTGTTGTTTGTCTATTGAGGTGATTGAGACCAGTGGAAGGGTATGGTTTTTGTAAGTAGGTCAGGTCGTTGGGTTGTTGGGAACTCTAGGGTTTGTTATGGTTTGTGATATTTTGTTTTTTTTTAGGGCCTAGTTTTGGGACTTGTGGATGTTGGATGTCTCTTTGTCATTAGAGTTCTAGATGTAACTAGTGGTGGTCAACTTTTGTGAAGGTTCCCCATATAGTTTTGGTACTAGACCATTCTATTGTGTTCCACTAGTGTGTATAGTTTAGGCATTCTAAGACCTTTCACATCCCTCTGAAAACTTTTCATCTTAGTGACTATTTGGGTCACCAAGGGAAGATTCATAGGAAGTGTTGCTCAAGGAAAGAGTTCTAACTGGGGATGCAAGTACCTAACATTGAGGAATAAGATGTTTAAGATATCATATCCCCGCCTTCAGGTATTAGGTTGAAGCATGAATACAATCAAGATTTACCAAGGGAGTGGGGGTCCTCGGCCCGATTATTGTTCCTCGTGTTGGGAAGGAAATTTCTAAATCCCCCTTTCTAGCTTTTCTTAGTAGGGGTGGGTTGATCGTTTCAGTGTGAAGTTGTGATGGACTTTTTCTATTGTGATGTAAAGATTTTAGTTCATTGAGCATGTATTTTACAATAATTTTTTCATTTTCCTCAAGGTGTGTTTGGATTTTGTTTGTGGAAGGTTTTGGAATTGGAAGTGCTAATTTGGTTATAAGAGCTCATGGGATTTGTAGAGATAGTGTATGGTGTTTCCGATGTGGGATCTAATTCTCCATTGTGGTCTTTCCCTAGGGTTATGATTTTTAGATTGAGGTGAGAAATTCCAAGTTTCGGTGGTGTTTTGTTCACCCTCATGTGGAGGGTTGTTGATTGTTTTGGGAATTTTTCTCATTTTGGCATCCCGGTATGCCAGGTTGCCTCATGGTTTGGTCTCTAGTTGAATCCTTGTAGTGGAGTTCTTCTACTTGAGTTAAGGTAGTTGGTTTTTTCCAAGTTCAGAGCTTCCTTGTTCCTAGTTGCAATAAGGGTGTTATTGTTTGATGTGAAGAAGTTGGGTGTAATCAGATTTTGGTTCTTGTGTCACCCCCCCAGGGGGGGTGCACTGGTTTTTTGAAGTTTTTATATTAGGGTACTTTTGGTGGTGGTTATAACCCTCTCATGTTCTCCCATTTTTTTGTGTTGTGGTTTCTCTTAGATCAGTTGGGTGTGACCTATAGAGAGTAAATGTCATCCTAGGTTTTATGGTTTTCCCTTGGTTAGTTTGGGAATCAACTCAAGTATAGGATAGCAACCATCTTCATGACTTTCTGGGGGTATAAAGTGTTAGTGGTGGGGAGAATTATCACACCACAACCTCGAATACTCCTTTATTTTATTGTTTTCTCGATGTTGGACCTTTTTGTTGAGATTTGGGTAGAGTTTACAACAAAAGTCTTCATGTTTTAGTGGTTTATGTTTTATTCTATCCCTATTCTTGGTAATTATGAGTTATATTAGGAAACTTCTCATAGTGGAGTGTTTGTGACACCCATGGTGTCATTACATTGTGTTTATATCATTCAAGGATTATCAGTTTGGCTTCTATAGTGTTTGGGTGTCATTTAAGTGTTTTTTCGAATTTATCAGGTCACAAAATTTGAGGACGGTTTTCCCAAACCATGTAACATAAACCTTCAAAATTACAAAAGTTTTCTAGTGGTAGTCACACAGTTTGTGCATGGTTTAGAAAATCATGATGCCAAACTATATAGCCCATTATTAGAATAATAACTTTTGACCTAGAGACCTCTTTTAGGTTATTCAACCTCCCAAATGAAGCCACACCTATTGTCTATCGACCAGAGGAGCCTTCTCCTTCATTCCCCATCATTTTGGACCATTCCTTGGGAGATTTATCACTAATGGTCAGTGGTTCTTCATCAAATCTTCCACATTCCCTTTCTCCTCTTCCCCCTCTATTATTTCTTTACTCTCTCTTGGCTTGGTTCTTCTTTTGTTGAACCCTAAATGTATAGGGTTTAGGAGTGGGTGATGTTTCTTTTGATTTAGGGCATATGTATCATCCATGGGGACCTATTCTCCATTTCAATGATGTTTTATCTCTTTCGCACTTTGTTTTAGGTAGGAAAATCCAACTTATCCTTTTCGAAATGATCCATTTTCACTTTTAGGTTTTATATTACTTCTTAAAATGTTTTTATCATCTTTATTATACTCCTGGATATATGTAAATGATTTTTCGAGTTGATTGATTTTGTTTAAAATAGCTTTTGATGGTGATTTTTGTAAAATGCATGGGTTTAAGTCACATGTGGTGTTTATTATAAATGCATTTATTTTTTTAAAGTGAAATTATTGATTTTATGAAATGTTTTACTTGAATTATGTTTTGATGGTGGTTTCTTATTTCTGAACATGGTTTTATGTGCATGAGTTGGTGATATTGTGGCATACTAAATGTGTAAAAATGTCATTGAAAGAGGTTTTATGGTTTTAAGGGGGGTGGTTATGTTCTTTTAATAACATAAGTGGTTGGATTGGGTTTCAATGTATGTGGTGACTTTTTAATAATTGGTTTTAGGTTCCTTCATGTATTTTGGTGTTCCATTGGATGTTGTCACATCCATGGGTTCACTAGGCGCACACATATATGTGCTCTCAAATGAAGATAACATACAGTAAATGGTGTTCTCTTTAAACCTTGTTTTCATAAATGGGTTTTAGCCTTCAAATGAAGTTGATTCCCTTGTGTGGTCCCTGAGTAATGTTTTAAATGAGATTTTATAAATCCTTTCTTCAAGATTTTTGGAAAGCATGGTTTTTAATGTGCTCTTTAAGGCTTGGTTGTTTGGCTTCAAAACGTGTTTTGGGAGTGTGTTTTGATATTAAGGGCTTTTTTGGAATTATAAAATTGATAGTGGTGTTTGTGTGATATTTTGGTAATTTTTTTGGACATGTTTTGTTGAAGGAATGTTTGGAACTTTCCATTCAAAGATTTTTTTTGTGAAAATATATATAATGTATCATGGTTTGGCAATGTGTGTGCTCAGTTGGCAAACCGTAGTGTTTTGTGGAATGTTTTGAACTTCTAATGGAATGGAGGCCCAGTTGGAACCTTTTTTTTAAAATATATGTATATATATATATATGGGTAACCTTTATAGTAGGGAGTTCACTTCACGGGTTATCATATATTGGTGTTTGTGTTTGGGGTAGGTAATTGTGGTGACAGTAGGGAAGATGAGCCACACATGTGTTGACCTCTTAATTGCGCAACTTTACTACCACCATGGGTTCTTGGGCGTATTTTCGATTATCAAGTGATGGTAGCTTACCAAACCCGATTAGATGGGTTGGTACCCAATGTTAGATATACGGGCCAGATGGGGAGTGCGGCTAGTTTTGTCGAGACAGTGATCGGTTGGTTATAGACCATGGAACTTCACCATAATCTGGAAGATGGTTCCGAACTGAGTACGTTCAAGGGCTGTCTAGGAATTTTTATTATCACCCATGGTTATTATTGTATTTCTTGTTTATGTTATACTACACTAGTTTATTTCAATCTTGTACTATTTACCATTTCCATTTTAGAACAAACTTAATATTATATGTCTTGGTTTTTTTTAATGAAAAGGAAATTGGTTTTGGAAATGATATGTATCGTGTAATGGATTTTCCAAATGGTAAATTATGTTGTTTATTTAAGATGTTAAAACCCTAATTTAGTAACTGTATTCATACCTATGTAAAAATTATGTTTTGGGAAAGTAATTTCTTGTATTCTATAGTTTATCTTTAGCATCCCTACTGAGCATTCCACTGCTCATGGCTATTCTAAAATTTTAGTTATAGGCTCCATTATTGTTAAGGTTCGTGGTACAAATGCTTAGTGGTTCAGTAGATTTGGTCTTAAAGTTGGTGGTGACCAATAGGTCACTTGGAGATTGTGTGGCAGCGGTTCAGTTTTTTCTTGTTCTAGTCTTCTGACTCTTTATTTGTAACTTGTAACTGAATCAGAAATTTATTTATTTGAGATCTAGTGGTTGGTTCTGATGAGTTCACTATTTGTTCTATTTATTTATTTGGTTCTGGTTTTTTCATTTGGGCTGAAATCATTCCCTCTTGTGTTTTATCTAATGGCTGACACTAGTTTCCAACCTAGGGGGATTAGGAATGCCCCTCAAGACATATTTCAGACCGACTCGGGTGACTGATTTGGGGTTGAATTAGGCTAGTTTGTGATAATTTTCCCCTTAAGAAAAAAATTAAGAGACGATTGGTTCATCAAGAATTAAGCATGGCCCTGGAAGTCGATGGATATTCAAACATAAACATTGATATCCTTCATATGTGTACCTGAATATAATTTCATACAACTAAAAAAAGGATCACTAACAATATTAAATAATTAAAATGAAAAAAACTTAATCAAAAGTCAGATAAGGATCATATGATATGAGAAATAAATAAAAATATAGTATACAAAAAAATACATCCCATACATGGAAATTGAAACAATGGAGGAAATTACCATTTGTAGTAGATTCATAAAACCATATAACGACAATCGTTTCTCATATGATCCACATATCTACTAATAAATACAATAGACTCCAACCCTACTTCAAAATTTAGTGACACCCTAGGACAAGAGATCCATAAGTATTCCATATCTAATGATGTCCCTGAAATGAAACACATGCATTTCATGTATATATAGGTGACTAAATATGGAATGGGCATATACATAATCACTAAGGAACCCCTAATGCACCTAAACTCAGAAGTAAATAACTAGATGTATGGATGAACATGTATACTCATTTACATATGTGTATAATAACATAGTTTTAGTAGTTGAACATGTGAGTAAAGTAATAAAAATACAGTGAATTAGTTTATACACTAATTTTGTTTATAACTAACAACTCCCTATACCTGATGGGTCTATACATGAAATACCTACATTGGGATAAATCCAAATTTTGAAATGGAAATTCAAGTATATCTCTTATGGGTGGGAACACAAATACTAGTAAATAATTAAACATATACATAACACCCACACATATAAGTATATGTGTAGATAAAAGCCAGAAATCTAATGCCTCGTCATGATTATAGAATAATTCCTTTATGGTTAGGGAAAAATTACAACTTATTCCAAGGAATCAGGGAATATGTACAACAAGTTAGTGCATTTCAAGCTCATAAAACATAGGGGGTAGGTAAATATTGTATCCAAACCATTAATAACTTGTTCATTAGTAGCTATAAAAAAATATCATGGAGTTTATAAAACAAAAATATATATATCTCGACATGTATGCTTATCATATATCAAATATCTAGTCATAATCATGGAAAAATTCAATAAAAAAAATACTAGTCTCAGAACATTAAAAATATCAAAATTATTTTTTATAATACACTAAAAGTTATGATAAAATGGAATTATTTTTTTGTTTAATTGGGGAATAAGTTATTCACAACTCAATAATTAAACCCCAAAAATATCAAACAAGTACTCACATTACAAGACAAATATGGTATAAGAAATTATAACATATTCCACTCAGGTGTTCAACATGCGACATTATACATAATTTTTTTTAAAAGGATATAATATTTTTTATTGAATCATTTCCGAATGGGGAACTTTTCATGGTAGGAATGTCCACAGGTTTCCAATAAAATTTAACTAGGTACAATTTAGGCTAAATTTTTGACATTATCCATGTTTCCAAAGAATATACCACATATATAGTAAGATGAAGAGCATGTATTATTCTGTAAAAAAAATTAAACCATGTTCCTATTAAAAGGGTTTTCCTCTTTATCAGAAACTCTTTTTTAGGGAGAAAAATATATTTAACAAATATAACACATTACGGGGTTTCAAAGATGGGTATTATTTGGTGAAATAAAACTATATCATTTTAACAAGGGTAAATATTGAGTGAGATTCAACACTTTATAAAAATATTTTGTTGTTTGAAAAATGAATGTGTTTCTTAAAATAAAAAACTGGTTTAGGAAAATATTTTTAAAGATAATCCATATCAATTCCCCTATCATGAAATCTCATCTATCATATTTCCACTAATGAATGTTTTATGCACTTTTAAGTTTGGTTGTTGCCTTATAACTCATTCAAAATATAGTAAAAGGATGTTACCACCTTATAAAAGTTTGGAAATGGAATAAAAAGGAATACCTAAGTATGAAATGACTTATAAACTTATGTTGCAATGTTAATATCATATTATATTCATAATTGGGAATGTGATTTAATAATATGGTCAACATAATTTAGGTGATACTACCCTTTAGTCACCTTATAACACCCCTATGCATGTAATCTTCTAAAAAGAAGTTAAAAAATAGATAATAATACAAATAGACATCCCATGATTATGAAATATTTCAAATAAAATAATGAATCATTCATAACAGCTTCATAAGATTACATAACATGGGATTCATACAATCAATTAAGGATTTCACAATTATAATGTTTTTAATACCCATTACATTGTTAAAGTATGAACCAAAAGTATTATAGAATATATTTAAATCCAATCTAATAAATTTCATCAAAACCCAAAACAAGATCTTCAATGTGGTTTTATAAACTACTTGTGAGGAAATTGTTAATTTATTATTGATAAAAAATTACTGAGTTTATTAATAAATTTAGTATCAAAATGGTATAAATATTCTTGTCATATCCTAAAAATTCACATGATGAGATAATATATCCCTACTACTGTACATAATGATATTTTTAAACCCAATTTTCTTCAAGTGATGCGTCAATAGTAAATGAAAAATACCAAAAATTACAAAATAAGAACTCTATAACCATTCATAATTATTTACTAATGAATCCCAAAATAACAATATTGAAAACTCAACCAAAACATAACAAAAAAATAGGAATAATACCAACATATTTATTGTAACCATTAATATAAATATATCAATAATAATAATTAACATTAAAGTCATTAATATTTTTTTTGAAATTCAATAAACCCTAAAAAAGTTACATTCTAATGTATATTTAACAAATATTATGAACAAATGTTATGAAATTACCCAATTTTGTCTTGTATAACCTAATTAAGAAAATCCCTAGGAATTCAAATATATATTTTCTATTTTTTTAATCCAAATTTATAGAACCTATCAACATTAAGAGAACAAGAACAAATATAAAAGAAAGATAGTAGACCAGAAAAGGCAAGATCACCTCTCCTTATGAATGAAAAAATCCAAAAAAAAACAAGATTTATCTTAAAAAGATATGAGATTTACATGAGGAGAAGAGTGAGGGAGACCCTAAGGGGTTATTGGCCATGAAAAATGAGGATAAAGAAGGTAGATGTATGTGTTGAAATGGGTAGTAAGATAAAATTTCCAAACTAACATTACTACCATTTTTTATAAAATCTATCTGGATGGCCATCAGAGTTCCAATTGTCCTCTATCGAAGTTATGATGGAACTCCAGTGCTATATAGCCACTATTTAACCAATAGAAATATTTGAACTCTACTAGATTTTTTTAACCATACCACCACCCCCTTTCACCTCTTTTTCAAACACACTTTAATCCCAACATGATTTTCTATATAACCGTAAGGAATATGATAACTATATTCAAAGAAAACCGAAAATCTCATCCTTAAACCTCAAAACCCAATAATTATTTTTTTCAATTTTTTAATAACTATATTTTCCTAAAAAACATAGATATTATGGTAAGGATAATTATATAAAAAAATTATAATCGTCATCTAGAATAATCTTATGAATTATTATTTGAGGATTAATTATAGTAAGGTTTTCTAGAAACCATCCTATGGATTTATTAATCTATATAAGGACTCCTAATAGTCATATTTCTTACTTTGCAGACCACCCCTTAACAATGATAACATGATGGTTCTAATTCTCCATAGAAAAAAAATATCTCGTGTTATTTGGAAAAGAAGTAAATTCAATACCATGTGAGATATACATACTTTTTAAAGTGGGTTTTCTTGACTCTAGTTCTACAAACTCATCTCCTAAAATATTCCCTAAATTATTTGAATTCTTATTTCAAGCATTACTGAAAAATAGTCATTATGATCTTCCAAACACATATGTTCAAAAAAATTTATACATTCGTCATAACACTCAAGATATAATTTTTTAGTATGTTTTTTACGATTTTTAAAGCATTAAACAATAAATTTACATGAATATTCATCATATTCTATTATTAAACATGATTTTTCATAATTAATGTTCTCAAAAACATCATAGAAAAGGTTTATATGCATAATATTCAGTAATAAAATATTTATCATAATAAATAATAAGAAATTAATGAAAATCATGATCAATAATAGGGGAAATAATTTTTATAAATATCCAATAGTAGTTTATTGAATATGAAATCAGTATATAGATAAATGGAGATAGTGTAAGAGAAATGACCTATAGACACTGATATATAACCACATTTAGTAAAACCGGGGCCATAGTTCACCATAATGCAATAATCCATGGTTTCCCATTGTCGGAAAGGTAAAATTGGCATGATAAATGTTTTATATAACCATAACATGACATAAAACCACATTTTCATCCTAGGAATGTTGTGAGAAAAACATGGCATAGAATTAATGCCATGGATATTGTTGCTAATGGCTAGAGGTGAATGAACGATTTCCATTTATAGTGTAGTAATGGGTTAGGAATAACAAATATCCATGGGGAAGACTACCCATATAGCTATAACAAACTTATTACCATGCTAATTTTTCCTATGGTGGTAGCCATCCATGGTTGAATGCATATGGCCATGGGAATACCTGGTCTTTAAACAAGCTAGCCATGGTGGCACCCCTAGTGTCAGAACAATATCAACCATGGTGGTATCTTTCATTGGTTGATTCTTTATAACCATTGGTAAACATGAACATGGTACTTTCTAGTTGTGATGGTATCTCAAGTTCCATGACCACATATATTGTGGATATAGCTCATCATCAGGGGGTATTACCACAGACCATATGTCTGTGGTAGTAGATAGCTGAGGTGTAACCCCCATAACCACGGGGAACCTATAATGTGCATGAAACTTATCGCTATGGTGGATTATTTCTATGGTCCATGTTTCCTAAGTCCATAAATCCCTAAGATATAGCCATACTACCACATACTATATTACCCATGGTTGTTGATCTATAGGGGGTTGTCCTACTACAACTATCTATGTTTCTCAAGACCATAGGTTCTCTTTGTATGATACATAGAATTTTTTGGTTTATAAATTAAATATATAATAATTATAAATATATAATAATTATTATATCAGATATCAAACAATATATAAATATATTTATATACATATTTATATAAATATGTTATATTTAAATGGTAATGTATTTTTCTAAATACCAATGAGGTTATGGGATAAAAACCATCCATCATTTTAAAATTTTAGATATCCTATTACCATAGGAATTGAACATGGTAATATAACATCAATATTTTCATGGTTATTATACTTTTTAGTGATGTAATTATTGTAGTATCAATTAGTGATATTTCCATGAGCATTACCCATGGACATCAGAAGTGTGGCAGTAGGAAATCATATTTATGTATTGTGTTTGATCCTAAAATGATCATTTGTATTAGAGGAAGACACAAAATATAGGATATGTATCTTTATGAAATTAAAATGATAATGTTATTGAAAAACAGATTACGTAGAAGATGTGAGTTATAGAAATTTCTATCTTTATCCTTCTAGTGTATTGAGCTTTAGGGAGATCACGAGGAGTAGTAAACAAATTCACCCTACCTCCATGGTTATACACTAGCCAATTGGATCCCTAATTGTATTGTGAGGACACCCAAATGTAGAAGGGTTTCTATCACATTTCCAAATGATATATATAGAGTATCAATATGAAGATATTTTAATATATCTTCATACACATCACACACCAAACAGGAGAGGATCACATCCTATTTTATAGCTAAATCAAGAGGCAAAGAGTTCATAATTCATCATATGTGTTTTTTATATTATGTTTAATTTATTGAACATTTTTAATGAATTAATGAAAATATTTTAATCCATTTTATATATTTTAAGTGATTAATAAACCATTAGAGATAAATAAAGAAATAATATATATATATATTATCTTTTTATCGCATGTATAAAAAAATATGCATCATATACATTTATTAAATGTGAAATTATATTTATGATATCATATTATATATATATATACTATATTCATATTATTCATTTTTATATGCATAAAATACATGTGTACATTAATCACATGCATGCATATTTTTGTGCACATACATCAATATCTCACATGAACTAAAATCCCATATGTACTTTATAAAAACCTCACAAAACCTTTTTAATCCATATGAACTCTTTCATATATGGGTTTTCTGTAAAGACCTGGAAATTTCAAGGAAACTTTTTTCTTAAATACTTTGGAATTTTACGAGTCTGTGGCTTCTAACGGAACTTGATTCTGAGGCCCGGTGTGCCCAGGATCAATTTCCGAATTTTAGCTTAGGTACATTCAGTGAACGAACAAGCGGGTTTTTCTATCTTTTGAACCGATGCTCGGAATTGAAATTCGAGGGCACCGATGAATGCATAGCACTAGAAATTGTTTAAGGGCACATTTACCGCAGTTGCGTTTTATGTGGGTTTAAAGTTATAATTTGGGGTGTATTTGAGAAGTAAATAAAATTGTTGTACAATTTTATTTTATATCAAAGGAGGTTAATTTATCCCATGGGTAGTTAAGGGTGGGACCCACAACCACCTAACCACCAAAGGGTGGATGTTAGAGAGGTGGGTCCCACATGAACCCCAACCATTCAATTTCCCTCTAACTCTTGAAAACCCCCTCATTAATTTTGGAAAACCCTCTGTATTAATTATTTTCCTATGCGTTTAATTAATGGGGACCATTCCTCTCCCTTCCTTTAATCAATTTTCAGCACGTTTATTAAATGTAGTGATTTGAATTTTGAGAAGTTACTTTGCGTGTGTAATAAAATAATAGGAGGAGCCTATTATTTTATTTTTGGGGAGAGATTTCGTTGTACGAAAGAAGATCGGGAGAGCTCTTGAGATTTTGGATGAACGTCGGCCTCCGACGAAGAACAAAGTCTCCTTTGACGAAGATCGTCGGTTCCTCGAAGAACAACGACGCACCACCAATTCTATTCTCCATGACAAGAGAGGAGACGTCGCTTCCTCCTTAGCGCACTCTGACGTCGCCTACAATCTCTTTCCCCACGACGTCGTCTACCGCGATGCCGACGTTCAACATCAATAGGGAAAATTTGTATATTTTTATTTTATGAGAATTATACCCTCATACTTGGCGTTTAAATTGTTGGGCGACGATTTGAACCTCTAATGCTGTGTGTGCGGGTTAAGGAACAAGGTCGGACCCACCGCTATATGGTTCTTGATGCGCGGGGTGATTGGCGACGACGAAACGAAACCGCAACATCAAATAGGAGCCTCCGCAGTGAAGATCAGGTCCGGAGACGACCACATGCGCAGATGGGAGAAAAAACGGACCACCGGAATGACTCCGATGGTCCGAGGAGTACCAGGGCGGCGTGGGTCGCCAGCGTGGCGGCACCGATAGCCAGCACCGGCCGGACGCCTGGAGGCGGCGGCGGCGCCCCTACGCGCCGCCGAAAGAATCCCACCATGGAATCGGTCGCGGCGGCAAGGGAGGAGGATCCTGTGGGCTTGCGGGGTCTGGGTTGACCAGCAGCGCCACCCAGGTGTCACGTTCATGGAAAACGGGGGTCGTGCCCCCCACTGGCCCAACTAGCTGAGCCAGCACCCCCCCCCCCATCGGTCGGGTCATGGCGGGTCACGCGGATCGGGCCGCCCGATTGGGTCGAGCCATGCCCAGCCGGGCCGGGCCGACCCGGGGGGGTGGGGGGGTTGGGCCAGGTCGGACCAGGCCCAGACCCCCACTTCGGACCGTTTTTCGGTCTTTTGCACATAACTTGAGCTATGGACCTCCGATCAATGCAATGTAAATTGAATAGGAATCATTGGATTGAGACGGTCATTTCAGTATACTACACTATAGGTTTTGGTGAAGTTTGGGTATGACCGAGTTGGTTCAAAACTGAAACCAATCGGGCCCTTGGAGCGGAAACGCTTATAACTTAAGAACTGGACGTCTGATTGGTGTGTCGTCAACTACGTTGAAATCCTTTTGATGAGATGGATCTTTTGGAATACTCCAATTGAGTATTGGACGCAGATGGAGTACGGTTGGGTTGGTTTTTGCTTAAAAACAAATCAGGCCCCAAGAACGGAAAAGCCAACAACTCTCAGACCGGGCATCCGATTGACGCACCGCCTATCAAGTTGGGTTTCCTTTGACGAGACGGAACTTTGGGATACATCAAATCTGGACTTCTTGACAATTGATGTATGGACTCTATTGCTTGAGGAGCGGACCCTCCTGGAATCGAGCATATAGTGTGCGGAAACCCTAGAGCCGGCTCCGACAGCATCAACTACTGTACTGGAATCCTCTGTGTGTTCGATAGAGACGACTACCATACTAGAATCCTCTGTGGGTTCGACGAAAATGACTAGTGTTCTTGTATCCTGTGTGGGTCTGGCAGTATTGACCTCTGTACTTGTATCATGTGTGGGTCCAGCAGAGTAGCTGGTCATGTATCCTGTGTGGGTCCAACAGCTTAGCTGGTCTTGTATCTTTTTTGGGTCCGACAGCTTAGATGAATCAGTGGCTACATCTGATCATCTCTATCGCCATACGATGTTTTATACCTGTGTGAGCTGAGTCTTGAATTCAATATTATCATTTATATGATCGACTTGCTTCTTGTGTGGACTGGGTTGTGTTTTCCTATGTGGACTGGGTTGTGTTCTCCTGTGTGGACTGGGTTGTGCTTGTGCTCGAGAGTTGGAGATGGACTGTAATTGATGAATTAGGTACATGTATGGGAATATACCTAAGTAGAGTCGGTTGATACTTCGTGATTGTACCTTTCCTTATGGTTTATCCTTCATGGATTCGGAGAGACCTTCGGTGGTCGCAGGTCCCTACTGAGTATCGTATACTCACCCCTACACGGGCTATGCCCGCACTACGTTGTATTGGATGCAGACAACGGACAACACTGATCGAGGTGGAGGCTTGTGGA
The DNA here is from genome assembly GCA_963277665.1 of Viscum album. NCBI lineage: Eukaryota > Viridiplantae > Streptophyta > Magnoliopsida > Santalales > Viscaceae > Viscum > Viscum album. The sequence goes on along the minus strand of OY728142.1, from coordinate 1,144,428,335 downwards.
GCTGGACAGTACCCGGAGGTGGACCACTTGGCAGGACGTACATGGAGCAGACGGCCGGACCCAAGGAGCTGATGAGACTATCTGTACCCACCCTTCAGGTGGGATTTCCGGAGGACGACTCGGTGTTGCTATTTTACTTTACTGTTGTTGTACTTTCTCTTCAGTTGTACTATACTTTCAAGGGGGTTTGTATACTGGCCCATTTTCTTTTCAGCACCTACTTTTGTACTCAGTTTTATTTAGTGCTTAATTCACTTGTGTACTCTGTTGTGTGTGTTACTTTATAAAGGCAATGCCTTACTTTTTTCGGATTTAGGAATTTGGTGCTAGTCTCTAGCCCCTGGCCTATGGAAGGAAGGCTGGGGGTAGTCACAACACAGTCCCCGAGGATGGGTTGTGACAAATTGGTATTAGAGGAGTCGGTTCTACCACAAAACTCAGGACTCTGATCCTTCCTTTCTGTGAAGCAATAGTGTTAAGAGTATTGAGTTTGGTTTTCAGTCTAGGGAGTCATGTGTTGGTGCGGCGGCCGACGTATCAATAAACTAGGACCCTAACCTTTGATTTCCAACTATGTGCACGAAAACACTGATTGCGTGTGTGTTTCCTTTCAAGGTTTTCATTGTGATCACTTTGGGTCAGCTCAACAGGTATACTTTTTGACCGTGGTGCACCTGTTTCTTTTCAGGATGGCCCCAAGAAGGCAGCCAGCCAGGGTTCCTAGTTACGTGCGGGATGGCAGCCCACCGAGTGATGAGGCCTCGGTGCAGGGCCCCATTACAGCAGAGGCACCAGCGGTACCACTACCTAATGGGTCACTGATACCACCAGCCCCAGCAGCAGAGAGCGTACGCTACCAGAGTGGGTTGCACGAGTTTCACCGGTAGAGGCCACCCAGGTTCTGTGGAGAGACTGATCCTCAGGCAGCCGAGGATTGGCTGGAGGCTATCGTCAGAGTCTTCAGATTGGTAGGGACACCAGCAGACCTTATGGTGATCCTTGACGCGAGTCTCCTGCATACAGCAGCAGGTAGATGGTGGAGCCTGATTCTCCAAGTCCATGACGAGGCATCTCTGTGTTGGATGGACTTCGAGAGCCTCTTCTTCTCGGAGTTTGTTCCTGCCACCCTCCGTGCGGTGCTCATCCATGAGTTACTACAGTTGTGACAGGGCATCATGTCAGTATCCCAGTACTCAGCGAGATTTACCGACCTCTCGCGCTACTCCACGGACATGGTATGGGACCCATTCTTCCAATACCGGACCTTTGAGGAGGGATTGAGGCATGAGATCAGTGCTTCGATGATTCCCCTCAGCATACCGACGCAAGTGGGGGTGCTGGAGCGAGCCCTGTTAGTGTAGAGATTTCTCGCCGAGCAGCCACCAGCAGCGAGACCCACCGCAGGATGGCACGGAGCGGAGTCTTCTGCAGCCGGCAGTCAATAGATGTCGCAAGGGTCCAAGCGGATTAAGTCGTCATGTGGGCGACCTCAGGATACAGGTTCGGCTGTGCGGGGAACACAGCACAGAGCCAGCCTTACGAGGAGCATGCAGTGCTATGCATGCGGTGTGCAGGGCCACATGGCTCGTGACTGCCTGACCTTCCATGAAGACGAGCAGCAGACAGTGGAGGGACCTTCCAGGAAGAGGCAGCGGTTCGACCATGGAGGTCCGCAGGGAGCAAGCGGACGAGGCAGAGGAGCTGGCCGAGCAGCGAGTGGTGGACGACGCTTCGAGGCTCCACCACCACCACCACCCCCAGGAGGTCTACCCTGACCACAAGGATCTGGCGGGAAGAGGCAGACTTAGCTCTAGGTAGCTGAGGCTTATGACCACGGTGCACCCAAGATTTTTCGAGATACTATCTGTGTGTACTCCACCCTTGCTGCAGTTCTTATAGACACAGGTGTGAGTCATTCTTTTATTGTCGCTGCCCTTGTTCGGAGATCAGAGATTCCGACGGAGCCGTTGTCTTGATCCTTACAGCTAGATACTCCTACGGGAGCAGACTCAATGATTACGCACTAGTTACGGCAGTGTGAGATTACTATAGGAGGTGAGAGCTTCGGCAGGGATCTTCTTGTAGTGGCCTCAAGGCCTTACGATGTCATCTTGGGTATGGACTGGTTATCTACAGTCCATGCTCAGATCGATTGTATTAGGCGCAAAGTGTGGTGTTTCCGCATGTTTGGGACCAGGTTCACCTTCACTGGCGAGAAGGAAACCTTCAAATCATAGGATGGACTTACGCAGAGAAGAGGGAATCTGATCACACATCAATTGTCTAGTCTCATCCTCGGAGTAGTTGACATGTGGAAAGAGTTTTCCTTTTGTGGTGGATCAGTATGCAGACATTTTTCCTGACGACATTCCAAGACTACCTCCTTGCAGAGAGGTAGACTTCTACATAGACCTATACCCTGGTACATCACCTATATTTACTCCAGTATATCAGATGGCTCCCGCCGAGCTTCGTGAGCTGCGGGTATAGTTGGAGGACTTACAGGGAAAAGGATTCATCTGACCCAGTGTTTCACCCTGGGCTTCTCCAATTTTATTCGCCAAAAAGGCGGATGGGAGCTTGTGGCTGTGTGTCAACTACCGTCACCTAAACCAGGTGATCATGAGGAACAAGTACCCCCTTTTGAGGATTGAATACCTCTTCAATCAGCTCAAGGGAGCATGATGGTTCTCGAAGATAGACCTCAGTTCAGGTTATCTCCATCTCAGAGTTCGAGATGAGGATGTGCAGAAGATGACCTTCAGGTGTCGGTATGGACACTATGAGTTCTTGGTTATGCCCTTTGGCATGACCAACACTCCAGCAGTGTTTATAAGTCTCATGAATAGGATCTTCTAGCCTTACCTCGATCATTTTGTCGTTGTCTTTATTGACGACATACTGATTTACTCGACTACCGGGGAGGAGCACGCCTACCACTTGTGGGTTGTATTGGATACACTCTGAGAGCACCATCTTTATTTTAAGACCTCGAAGTGCTAGTTCTGGATTCAAGAGGTTCACTTCTTTGGGCACGTCATCTTAGAGGTGGGAGTTTTTGTGGATCCCATGAAGATCAAGGCAGTACTCTCTTGGGAGCCACCTAGGAGCGTGATAGAGGTAAGGAGTTTCCTAGGTCTGGATGGGTACTATCAGAGATTTTTGCTGGACTTCTCTAGAGTTTTATCACTTCTTACAGCTTTGATGAAGAAGGGGAAACCCTTCGTGTGGTCAGACAAATGTCAGCAGAGCTTTTAGGAGTTGAGGCGGAGATTGACCAGTGCACCCATCTTGAGGCTACCAAAGGAGGGCATAGGGTACATAGTTTATTACGACGCATCAGGGACCAGACTCGGGTGTGTCCTGATGCAGGAGCGAGTAGTGATCGCTTACGGTTCATGGCAGTTGAGGTAGCATGAGCAAAACTCCACTACCCATGACCAAGAGTTAGCAGTAGTGGTCTTTACCCTGAAGATGTGGCGGTACTATCTGATGGGAAACTTCTTTACCGTCGAATCTGACCACCAGAGTCTCAGGTACATTTTCTCGTAGAAGGACCTGAACCTGAGATAGTGGATATGGCTCTAGTTCCTCCAGGATTATGACTTTGATATTGTCTATACTCCTTGGAAGGGGAACGTTGTGGCTGATGCTCTCAGCAGGTGATCGGACATTCAGCTACTTGGAGAGGAGATGGAGAAGTTAGCCGCATTGTAGATATCCTTTGTGGATAGAGATGGGGTAGCCTATCTATAGTCCCTCACAGTCACTCCTCCACTACTTCAGCAGGTCAGAGAGGCATAGCATGGAGACGTTGACTATCAGGCGCGACGTGCTCAGATATCCTCAGGGCGGGCACCTGATGGATTTTCTGAAGGCGGGGAGCACGTCATCCTATTCAGGGGTCGTACCATGGTACCAGTTTCACTACAGGAGGAGGTGTTGAGGGAGTTACACACTACCCCTCTAGTGGTACATCCAGGAGTATCGAAGATGTATCAGGACCTCATACGACAACACTGGTGGCTGGGTATGAATAAGGTTGTAGCAGAGTTCGTTTCTCGATGCCTCACTTGTCAGCAAGTGAAGGCAGAGCACCAGGTACCTACAGGGTTGGTACAACCCTTAGATGTCCTAGAGTGGAAGTGGGATGGGATATCCATGTATTTCGTGATGGGGCTCCCACGTACTTCCAGACGACACGACTCTATCTGGGTGATTGTTGACTGACTCACCAAGTCAGACCACTTCCTACCGATCAGGGAGCAAGGCTCAGTAGAGAGCTTGGGACACCTCTAAGTCCAGGAGATCATACGACTCCATGGTGTGCCATCATCTATCTTCTCCAATATAGATGCTCGCTTTACTTCCCAGCTTTGGAAGGGGTTACAAGAGGCTTTTGGGACGCAGCTACGCCTGATCACTTCCTTTCACCCTCTGACGGATGGCCAGACGGAGAGGACCATTCAGACACTCAAGGTCATGTTTTGTGCTTATTTCCTTCACTTTGGTCATAGCTGGGAGGATCACCTACCCTTGGTGGATTTTGCGTACAACAACAGCTACCGCTCCAACCTCGGGATGGCACCATACGAGGCACTATATGACCGACCATGCAGATCACCTCTGTGATAGACTGACCCTAAGGAGTCAGCACTTGTAGGACCAGAGACGGTATGGGCTACGATGGAGAAGGTGCAGATCATCCAGGAGCGGATGAGGACTGCACAGAGCAGATAGAAGTCCTATGCTGATAGGAGAAAGAGACCACTGGATTTCAAGGATGGCGACCATGTTTTCTTACAGGTCTCACCTCGAAGTTGATTATGAAGATTTGGGCGTGGCGGAAAGTTATCTCCGCGCTTCATCAGACCATTCCACGTCCTCAGTAGGGTAGGTGAGGTAGCTTACCGCCTGGCCCTTCCACCTCAGTTGCACCGGCTGCACAACGTCATCCACGTATCTCGACTGAGGAGATATGTGCACGACTCGACGCATATTATCGATCATGGGGAGCTAGACATTGACGACAGGGTGACATTCTTGGAGGTTCCGGTTGAGATTGAGGATCGACAGGAGTGGTTCCTTTACGGGTGGTCGATTCCTCTAGTGTGTGTTTGCTGGCAGCACGAGAACCTTCTGGAGATAACATGGGAGCGGGAGGCTCAGATGCGTGCTTAGTACCCCTTTTTGTTTCCCTAGTTTATGTTGAAGCTTTACAGTGACATAAATCCCTGAGGTGGGAGTAATGTAAAGACCCAGAAATTTCAAGGAATTTTTTTTCTCAAATAATTTGGAATTTTACGAGTCTATGGCTTCTGGAGACACTTGATTCTGAGGCCTGGTGTGCCCAAAATCAATTTATAAAGTTTACCTCAGGTACGTTCAGTGAACGAATGATCGGTTTTTTCTATCTTTTGAACCAGTGCTCGGAATTGAAATCTAAGGGCATCGATGAACTCGCAGCACCGGAAATTGCTTAACGGGATATTTAATGCAGTTGAATTTTATGTGGGTTTGAATTTATAATTTGGGGTTTATTTGAGAAGTAATTAAAATTGTTGTATAATTTTATTTTACATCTATGGAGGTTAATTCCTCCAATGGGTAGTTAAGGGTGGGACCCACATCCACCTAACTACCCAAGGGTGGATGTTATAGAGGTGTGGCCCACACAAGCCCCAACCATTCAATTTCCCTCTAACTCTTGAAAACCCCCTCATTAATTTTAGAAAACCCTCCCTATTAATTATTTTACAATGCGTTTAATTAATGGGGACCTTTCCTCTCCCTTCATTTAATCAATTGTCAACACATTTATTAAATGTGGTGATTTGAATTTTGGGATGTTACTTTTAATGTGTAATAAACTAATTGGGGGAGCCTATTTTTTTGGGAGAGATTTCATTATACGAAGAAAGATCAGGAGAGTTCTTGAGATTTTGGAAGAACGCCGACCTTCAACGAAGAACGACGTCTCCTTTGACGAAGAATGCCAGTTCCTCGAAGAACTATGATGCTCCACCAATTCTATTCTTCGTGACAGAGAGGAGATGTCGCTTCCTCCTCGGCGCACTCCGACATCGCCTACGATCCCTTTCCTCGCGACGTCGTCTACCGTGATACCGACGTTATACATAAATTTTTGAGGTAAGGGAAAATTTGTATATTTTTCTTTTATGAGAATTTAACCCTCCTAAATAGCGTTTAAATTATTGGTTGATGATTTGAACCTCTAACGCGGTGGGTGCGGGTTAACGAACAAGCCTGGACCCACCGCTATATTGTTTATGATGGGCGGTGTGATTAGCGATGACGAAACGGGACCAAAACGGAAAATCGGAGCCTTCCTAGTGAAGCTCAGGTCCCGAGATGACTGCAGGCGCAGACGAGAGCAAAAACAGACCACCAGAATGACTTTGGGGGCCTGCGGAGTACAATGGTGGCGCCGACAGCCGGCACCGGCTGGTCGCCTGGATGCAGCGGCGCCCTGGCGCGCCGCCGGCAGAAGCCCACCGTGGCATCGGCTGCGGCGGCGAGGGAGGAAGATCTTGCGGCCATGTGGGATCCAGGTTGACCAGCGGTGCCACCCTGGCACGGCATTCACATAAAATAGGGGTCGCCCCCCCCCCCCCCCCACCCTCGCTCGGCCAACTGGCTGAGCCCGCACACCCCCACTCCGGACAGGCCGGGGTGGGTCACGCGGACCGGGTCGCCCGGACGGGCCGGGCCGTGCCCAACCGGCCCGGACCCGAACCCAGGTTAGGTCAACCCGGTTCAGGCCGACCCAGGGGGGGTTGAGCTGGGTTGAACCGGTCCCAGACCCCCACTTCGGACTGTTTTTCGGTCTTTTTCCCATAACATGAGCTACGGACCTCCGATCGACGCACTGTCGGTTGCATAGGAATCCTTGGATTGAGACGGTCATTTCAGTAGACTACACTTCATGTTTCGGTGAAGTTTGGGTTCGGCCGGGTTGGTTCGAACCCGATACCAACCGGGCCCTTGGAGCAGAAACGCTTATAACTTAAGGACCGGATTTCTGATTGACGTGTCGTCAACTGCGTTGAAATCCTTTTGTTGATAAGGTTCTTTTGTAATACTACACTTGAGGTTTGGACATAGCTGGAGTACGATCGGGTTGTTTTTATCTTAAAAACAAACCAGGCCCCTGGAACTGAAAAGCCAATAACTCTCAGACCGGGCATCTGATTGACGCACCGCCTATCGTGTTGGGTTTCCTTTGACGAGACGGAACTTTGGGATACATCAAATATGGACTTCGTGACAGTTGATTTATTGACTCTTTTGCTTGAGGAGCGGACCCTCCCAGAATCGAGCATGTTGTGTGCGGGAACCCTAGAGCTGGTTGCGACTGCATCGACTACTGTACCGGAATCCTCCGTGGGTTCGATAGTGACAACTACCATACTAGAATCCTCCATGGGTTCGATGGAAATGACTATTGTTCTTGTATCCTGTGTGGGTCTGGCAGTATTGACCTATGTACTTGTATCCTATGTGGGTCTGGCAAAGTAGTTGGTCTTATATCCTGTGTGGGTTCGACAGCTTAGCTGGTCTTGTATCCTATGTGGGTCCGACAGCTTAGATGAATCAGTGGCTACATATGATCATCTTTATCCCCATACAAAGTTGTATACCTGTGTCAGCTGAGTCTTGACTTCAATCTTATCATCGATGTGATCGACTTGCTTCCTGTGTGAATTGGGTTATGTTTTCCTGTGTGGACTTGGTTGTGTTCTCCTGTGTGGATTGGGTTGTGCTTGGGCTCGAGAGTTGGAGACGGACTGTAATTGATGACTTAGGTATATGTATGGGCATATACCTAAGTAGAGTCGATTGATACTTCTTGATTGTACCTTTCCTTGTGGTTTATCCTTCGTGGATTCTGAGAGACCTTCGGGGGTATTGAGGTCCCTATTGAGTATCGTATACTCACCCCTGCACGGGCTATGCCTGCACTACGCTGTGTTGGATGCAGACGACGGACAACACTGATCGAGGTGGAGGCTTGTGGAGCTGGACGGTACCTGGAGGTGGACCACTCGGCAGGACATATACGGAGCGGACGACCGGACCCAAGGGGATGAGGAGACTATCTGTAGCCACCCTTAATGTGGGATTTCCGGAGGACGACTCGGTGTTGCTATTTTACTTTAATGTTGTTGTACTTTCTCTTCAGTTGTACTGTACTTTCAGTGGGGTTTGTATACTGGACCATTTACTTTTCATCACCTACTTTTGTACTCAATTTTACTTAGTGCTTACTTCACATGCATACTCTGTTGTGTGTGTTACTTTATAATGTCAATGCCTTCCTTTTTTTGGGGATTTACACCTTTGGTGATAGTCACCAGCCCCTGGCCTATAGAAGGCGGGCTTGGGGTAGTAACGACACAGGCCCTGAGGACGGGTCGTGACATTTTCAACAAAATATCTTCATTTTGAACAAACTTTTTGTGAAAACATTTATCCTTATCCAAGGACCTAATTGTGTGACCTTATAGGTCTTATTTTCATTGATAAAAACTATGAAATCCATATCTTATATTTGTATGAAAAGAGCTGTGTCTAGTAAAACATTAGTGACACTCAAGCTATAAATGGATCTAGTATGATCTCAATCAGAAATACTCATATATCTATATAAACATTCCCACCTCATGATGTATCACATATAATATATGTAGAACTATATAATCCCTTTTCCCATTCCATATAGAGAAAACTAGACATGGAATATGTCAATATAGTATTGGATTCACATCATTTCTTGATTCTATTAAAAATATTGACTACATTGATGAATACATAACTTGTCATTCATTTAAGCAGTTGAACGCCTTGTATTTGAAACAACTATGAATAACCATGAATTTTATCAGCCTCATTCGATCAAGGGATAGATGTATTTAACTTTTGATTCAATTAGATAAATCTTTTCTTAGCTCAACTCTAATCTGATATAGTATTTGTAATATACCAAACCACCACATATTAGTTATGTTCATATCTTGACTTTTATAATTAGGGTATCAAATTGTGATGGTTCTAATTATAGGTATCTATCAAACCTTATGTTTGAAGGATTGATAATAAGAATACACTCCTATGTATATCAATTACAATATGAAATTCCTTGGTATATGATTTAGGGGATTAATCCATGTAATAAGTCTCAACTTATTACCTCATGAATCTATTCTTCATATCTCATATGCATAACTTTGCAACAAATACAAGATTATATTCATTCTAAAATTTCCTTACCATTATAGCCCATAATACTCTATAATGATAATTGGATAGGGATAAATAAAATTCACAGATTAATCGGATATTATATAATGACTATTCATTTAAATAAAATTATAGCCCACGTGAATGAATGATAATTTGAGATTACATTTAGTATAATAATAAGATACATTTACAACCATTACACCCAATATATCACGTGTCTAACATCCAATGATTTTAAATGACCCACATGTTATTGTAGTGATAATGGATTCATAAATGGATATACTACATTCCATAATGTATCCACCCAACTGATCATTACATCACCCCTCTAAATGATCTCCCATGTGAAATGGAATTTTAGAAAGACATTTTTAGTCCATTCATGATACCGGAGTTATTTAACCTGAGAAACAACACCATTGTTTCCAAAACATTTATCAACATCTACCTCAATTATTAGAACCAATCAATGTTCAGAATTGAAATTATTTATCCAAATACCTTCCTTCATAGAATCTGATGCAATGATGTACTATACATCTTTTGTTGAGTCCACTATAGTGGCTTATTTGGAACACTTTTAATTAATGTATACACCATTTAGGAAACAAAAATATTGATTGAGATTTCATATAATATTTTTGTGGTTGGAAATTAGAATATATGTAACCATTTACATAGATCATAGCTACTCCTCTAAAGACCAAGAATTTATCCTTTTTCCTTCACAAGTACTTAATGATGTTCTTAAAAATAACATAGTAACTATCACTAGGGTTAGATTCATATATAATTTTAATGTTTAATGTATTATAGACATATGGTTATGTAAAACACATGGAATACATGATAAATCCTATGGTTTATACATAAATATTCATATCCATCCTTTCAAACACTTTATAAATATCTTAAATCTTTCTATGATTTATTTTATTCAATAGTGGTAAATACCCCTTATTGGAGTTATCCATTCTAAACTACTTTAACATTTTACTAATATATGTGTTCATACTGAATCAAGTAAAATTATTATATAAATATCTGTAGATATTCATATATGGTAGGTAAGATCCATTGTCCATGTTTTTATTGGGAAACATTTACAAACCACATCTCCACTGAGTGAAGTGTTGAGATGTCATTTCCAATAATACATATTTCATCTACACACATTATTAGAAACACTAAAATACTCTAACTAACATACTGGTATAGACAAAAATCATCCATGTTCATTATGAATCCAAACACATTGATTTCATTATCAAATTAGATATTCTATATTTTAGAAGCTTACTCTAGTCCATAAATACTTTTTCTTATTAGAAGCCTTATAATTATTATTTAGAACACCCAAAACCTCAGGATTTATTAGATAAATGTCCATGTATAAATTACTATTAAATAATATGGATTTTAGATGCATTTTATATATCTCATAATCATAATAAGCTACCATGGATAAAAAAAAATGTATTGACTTTATCATAGCAACGGGTCAAAAGGTATCTTCATAGTCAATACTGTGAACTTGTTTCTGACCCATTCATGCTAATAATTTATTTTAGTTAGACACTCTACAATCCATTTCAATTTTCTTGTGGAAAATATATGATCACCCTGTTGGGATCACCCCTTCAAATGTATCTACAAATTTGTAGACTAGGTTAGTGTACATGGATTCTATCCAAGATTCCATGAAATTTAATAATTTGAAATAATTAGAACACTAAATGTCATCTTAGTAGGAAGTAATTTCTTAAAAAATTAACAATAATTCATCACAATTAGACATCATAAATTTATATCACTCATGTTCTTGATGAATCCTACTTGAACATTGATTTGGTTCTTCTTCTGGATCTTTTTGTGTAACTGGGTCAACTTTTATCTCTTGAACACTTCCCATTATTTTTTCTTGAACTTCTAAAAGATAATTTTTTCTAACACTAATACCTTGATTAATTTGTTCCTTCTGAATGAAATTAAAAAATCAAACCAAAAACAATTTTTTCTTAGTAGGTTTATTCAAATAATATCACATTTTTCCCTAATATAGCCAAAAAATAATATCTTTTCATATTTCGGTTCGTGTTCATGAAAATATAATCATCATAAAAATTCTACACTACCCCAAATAATTATAAAATACATTATGGGTTGTTTCCCATACCATATATCATATTATTTATTTATTACTACTTTATGTGGAATGTGGCTAAGTAGGAATGTTGCAGTTTTAAGATAATAACACCAAAATGAGATAGGAAGATCACATAGATTAATAATTAATAAATATATATCTAAAAAGGTCCAAATAATCCTTTCATATGCACTATTTCATATTGGTGTTCTAAGAGGAAAAAATTGTGAAATAATTCAACAATCTCTCAGATGAGCTATGGATTCCTGGATCATGAATTCAAAACCCTGATCTGATCAAATGACTTTAATAATTTTGTCCAGTTGATTCTGTAATTCATTCTTAAACTCTTTGATCTTTGAAAAAGGTTCATAATTGTGTTTCATCAAAAACATAGACCATACCAAATAGAGTCATCAATAAAATTAATAAAGTACCTAAAACCTCCAATTTATTGAATACTCATTGTTCCACCTACATTGGTATTTATGAGATCTAACAGTCCATTATCCCTCTGAACTTTCTCTCAAAAGATGAATAGTTCATTTTCCTAGTAAATAAGATTATCATTTATCAAATTATTTATAATTTAATCTACCAAAAAATGCATCTCTATGGAGTTTTTGAATGAATTTATCATTTATATTTCCATGGAGACAAATCCAAAGGTAGGGAAGTTTTGAATCAACTATGAGCTTATTATTATGAATTTTATAAATAATATTATTTATATATAGAATATAATTTTTCTTATATTCCAATAGGAAAAAACATTTCAATTTTATATATTGAAAAACAATTGGTCTTAATAATGAAGGATAATTTCATATTTTCTAAATAAAATTAAAAAATATAAAATTCATATTTATGTTTGGGACATAATAATAGTTTTTCAATTCTCAGATCAATCTAAATTGTAAAATCAGATCATAAGTTCTGACTTATAACACAATTACTTTTTATCCATTTCAAATATAGAGATATACTTAACTATTCATAAATTATCTCATATATGTGTTTCTATGTTTTTCAATAAAAAATATTTATGGACAACTGATATCTATTAACCATTATTCATAGAATGTTAGTGTTAGTCACCAGTATATCAAGGTAGCACAGTGTCGAAAAAAGAGTTATGATGAATTTTTTTGATGAAATTTTGAATTTGATGTTGGTGATAATGTTTTATAGAAAAACTTTCCCTTAAATAAGGTTATGAGTTTTATAAATAATTAAATGTTGAGACATAGGTATATTATAACCTTTGATATTCCTGATCGAGTATGGACTATATCTTATCACTTGGAAGTTCCCCCAAAAAACTATTATGTTCATGATGTGTTCCATATATCTCTCATAATGAAGTACATGCATGAAACTTTACATGTATAAATTTTGGAGGATATATAAATGGATCCTGCTCATTCCTATAGAGAACAACTAGTATATATCTTGGACCATATAGATAAATTCTTATGGAACAAGACTACCCACCGAGTTAAAATTCTTTGGTGGAATCATAAATTTTAGGTAGGTACATGGGAACCTTAGGATGTGATGAAGCAGAGATGTACTCATTTTTTTCAATAGTGAAATAATTTCAAGGGAAAAATTAATTTTAATGGGGTTAAAACAAAACGACCAAATATTTTATATGTACTTCCTTTGAAATCAAACTTGAAGTATTTGATTTCTTACTTTATAGGTAACTCTAATTCTATATGAACCAAAAATTGTTATAACCAAGATGTTAAAATATAGGTTATGAATATTAATAATAAATTTATAAGATATGCATAATATTTAAAATTTATTGATTAATTCATAATAAATAAGTACTCAATTTTCATTTAAGTCATTTTATACTTCAAATATTATTTTTCAAAAATTGGTTTTATCACTTTTTTAGAGTTGAACAATATAATTAATTTATATAATCTATAGAAATGAAATTTTTAGTAAATTAATATAATTTTTGAAATCAACACATCAACACTATCTTTAGTTAATTTTTTAGGATTTTTCTAAAAGATTAATTTTCAGTGAATAGGGTAAAATAACAATTTTTTTAAAACTTATCATTTATTTTTAGGAAAATGTACCATTATGTTTTGAATTTGACATAAAATTTAACTATGTATAATTTAATTATAAATTATGTAATTTATTACATATTAATCATCATTACACTTTTTTTGAATAAGTTAATATGTTAGATTAAAAAAATTAAAAAAACAATTATGCATACATTGGGTTTTATATTAATTAATTAATTTAATATTTATTGGTGAATTATTTTAATTACATATATAGATTATATATTCAATATTAAATTTTATCATTCATTTTAATGTTTTTAAAAGGATAATAGAAGAAATAAATTATGTTTTAGGATTTGGAAATCTTGTTTCAAAAATGTGGATTTTAGTAATGTTAACACACTAAATAAAAATTATATTTTGAAAATTAAATAAAATTTAATCTATTAAAATGGATTCAATATTTTTAATCACCATAATTAATATAATTCAATAGGTTAAACTTAAATTTTTAATAGTGAATCATAAAAAATGAACAATATTGTTACAATAGTTAATGTTAAAAGAAGCTTTCCTAGGGAGTTGGATTGCCACCCAAACCTATAAACTAATTATTTTTTGATTATATTTCATCATTATTTTATCTTAATTTAAAATAATAATGCATTTTTTCCTCATTACATTGAAAGTTACCTTAAATCATTGAAATCCTTTAAGAAAATGCAAGTGTACACCTCCCTACACTTATAAATGTTACCTCTTATCCACCGTTATTAACAACATTTGAGCCTTCTACATCATAAAATACCAACACAAAGATATTACTAGAATAATTCCCTTAAAATTAGATATTTTTTCCCCAAATACCAATCCATTATCAATTAAGTTATAACAATAAGTAAGTCTTTCAAAAAAAGAGGAGGTTATATAACTTACGAAGAAAGACAGACCTGGGGTAAGGGTTATACGTTAAAATATCATTTTAATGAGATTTTTTATGATTAAACATTCCAAAAATTAAATATTATGACCCATATCTCCAAAATATTAATTATTTTATTCTCCTTTGATTATTTTAGGAGATTTTTCCCTTTCATTTCCCCTCTTTAAGTAATCAAGAGTTAAAAAATAATGTTTTTTAGACAAAAATACCTTATTTTTACCTTAAGTGGATAATATTTTATTATATGTACATATATTATTTTAAATTTATTATTGAATGTTTTTAATATTTTATAATTATTATTTAACAACATTTTTACTATAATTTACATTCATTATAAAGGTTTAAAAGGAACTTTATTATTATTTTCCAAAAATTAAAATTTTGTGATTTTATTGAAAATTTTAAATGTTTTATTATTTTAACATACACCAAATGAACATTTTTCCACAACATAATGAATAATATTTTTATTAAAGATTTATTTATATGTTTCATTTTTTATTTTCTTAGAAAAAAATATCCATTATTTTTTTGGAAATTTCTATATTATAAATAAGTGATTTAAAATTAAAGGTTATTTTACTAAAGAAATACTTTAGTGGTCTATTAAAGATTTTTTCTATAACTAAATTACATTATTTCTTTACTAGGTATTTTATCCAATATTTCTATATTTATTCCTTCCCTTGATGGTTGATGATTCTGATGATGACTATTTTATTCAACCCATATCCTTTCCACGGGTTATGATTTTATGATATGATGAATTATTTATGATATTATGGTTGTCATATGTTGTTTTTACATTATGATATGGGTGGGTCCAAAATAATATATCACTCTAATGAATATGGTAAGAAGGATATATATTAAGATATTGAAGAGTGGAATGGAGAGTGAACCCAATTCAATAAGTGACTTTATCTATTAAGATATTCTTGGGTGTAAAGTTTGAATAGGTAAATAATGAAAAGGATATTGAACCCAATCCATTATTATATCCTTGGAAAGGATACATAAATAATGAATTTATTTTCTATGATTATGTGTATTCCACAAACCTATGTGTTATTATTTTGATATTTTTTCATGGATTATAATTGATTATTGATGATTCCACACTCTTATTTCTTATATGTTTCGATTGATACAACATTAGGACATGTTTAATTATTTTGATTTATTAATTGATTTAAATAATTTTTTAATGTTAAGATAATTCTCTCATATCAGTTTAATCAACTTATTCTCACCTATGATAATTTATTGATATATCTTATGGTTACGCTTACTAAGCATATTAGCTCACCGTTTCTTATTTTTCTCCTCCCCTGGTTATGGGGAAAGGTTATATGTAAGTACCCAGCCTTAAAACATTACATAATCTTGAATTAAATGAATAATTCACATTGAGGATATTTTCAGGTTTAGAGTTTTAGAGAGTTAGGCCATAACTATTACATTACATCTCAAAAATTAAAAAGTAGACACTTCAACTTAGTTTTCATTTTTTCATAAAATAAAAACTCTTGGAAAAAAGAGTCATGTCTAGTTTGATGTTTTAGACAGCATGAATTTCCATTGATCCCATCCTTAACCCTATTCATCTTTAAATCCTGTGAAAAACATTTCAAAACTTCGGATGAGCATAAAAAGCTCAATAAGGGTTATAAAACAAAGAAAAAAAACATTAGTTCATCAATACATACATAACATAATCTCTTTAACATAACTCATGAAATCATAATATTTATGAATCACACATAGAAAACATAAATCAAAAAGATAACTTGTGGAATCCATATCATACTTACATTGTAGCTATCATAGCTACATAGGGAGTTACATTTGGAATACCCATCATAGAATATTCCCTAAATCTCTTAGTATAATCATTAACGGTTACCTCCATCATGTTACCCAAGGAATTGTAGAGCTATCTCAGGCTCAACCACCGTAGGTTTGTCACAGAACCACCCATATATGTAAACAATTCCCAAGGACCATAATATAATCATAACACATAACATAAGCATAAAGGAAACATAACATTCCAAAATTTCAATCACAATATATCTTTTCAAGATATTGAAAAAGATATTGAAATAACAAATCCAAAAATCATTTTCAATACCAAAATACGTAAAAGAGTATATGGTATTTATTTTCATTTTAAAAACATTATGACTTGTTAAGGAAGTCAAAGATCAAATAATACTCGTGGTGGTGGAAAGGTTGTTACCACCGCTTTCATTAAAAACAAACATTATTTTTTCATTTAGTAAAATGCTTCATAGAAAAATATTCCCTTTGAAATAAAGTAAAATTCAAATGGTTTTATACACTGTATAAAATAAAGTCGTGTATAAAATAATATATGCCTCAATGAAAGGAGATTAAGACGAAGTCCCTTACCTCGTGTCTGACTTGACCCATTCGTTATTTAATTTCCTGAATGATAAACAAAAGTTAATTTCTACATTCTTAAGAACCTTTTTTGAGTTTATTATTCCTTTTATATCAATTATTACCATTCTATAAACATTATGTAATCATTTAAGTTAATAACGGTCATTTTATCGATATTTCGTACTTGAGTCAAAAATGAACTTCTTATATTTACAAGTTCTCTATGTTGTCAAAAGTCCATTATATCCAGAATGATATTAATGATTTAGATATCATATATATCATATATATACATTATATACATTTATTTATAATAGTATATAACATTTAGAGGTAAGAAATGAAATGCACCGTTTATGGAGACGGTAAGCCGTACGTACGCATGAACGCTACTTCCATTTCTATTTCATATTTTAATGGAATTAAAACATAATGATACATAGTTATATTATAATTCCAGTATAATATCATATATAATATCACTAACTCCATCATTTATATGTCCCACATATTGAATTAATGAGTCATATCACTTTGAGGGGGCGGTATTCCACACTTCCTCAAATAAAATTATTGCGTTTACCTATAATGGAAACCATAAAGTTATGATATAAATGGAAAATTCAGAAGCATAAAGAAAACATAAACATCATATATATCATATATAAATATATTTCCATCATAATGGAGACCATTAGAGGTGGTAAGAGATAATTGAACAATCATCATTTCAGGAGGTGTTAGTTTGCCACCCACAGAAATAATATGTTCTTTACCCATTAGATGGAGGTGAGTGAAAGTTTAGTTTGAATAAATATTATAAAAAAACCTATTATATTTAGGATACTTTTTTTATAAAAGAAAGGAATAAAAATAGTTTAGGTTTTGGAGATGTAAAATAAAATAAAAGAATTTAAGAGAAACAGTTACCTTTAATTCTGGTAACTCCCTTTGGTTTGAACCAAAAGGACTTCTTGAAGTGTATTATGCCAACGTTAAGGCTTTTAGGTGGAATAGGGGGATCTTTAGAGATTATTTGGTAAGATTTTGGATGATCCAAGGGGCTTGAGAGGGGATAGTAATGGGTTAGAGGTGAGGGATTTTTATAAGGGGAGGAGGGGCTCTTTAGGAATGTGTGAAAATATTATTTTATTTTATATTTATTTTCAGTTTATAAAGGTCAAAAACTTTTTAAAGTCTTATATAATATTACTCATGGTATAAATAAAATCATACAATAATAATTGGATAGGTTTTGTATATATTTTAATCATTATAATCTTATTTATTTAAATCATTTATTAATGAGGTAAACACTGCATCATTATTGTGTCATAACTAATTTTATTTATTTGATGTCTAAATATTATAAAATAAATACCATGATGTAGTAAATATTTTTATATTTCCAAATAATATTTATAGTTTAAAATATAACTTATATAACCTTATGTAAAAATTAATTTACTTACAGATATTTGTTTATGTCATTTTTGTCTTTACATTAAATTAATTAATATAAAATGTAATTATCACTCCCAAGTGGCCCCAGGGGGACCCAAAATCGACCCAAGGATGTCCATGGTCGGATATGTATAAACCAATAGTATTAGTACACATGTTAGTGTGATTTTATATTATTTTAATAATATTGTTTTCCCTTATTTACCTGATTTACCCTTTAACCATGGTAAATAAAATATTTACTGAAGAAAATATTCATAATGCATAAAAATATAAGTTACCTATTTACACAATTTGGAATTCCCAATTCCAAATATGGAATCCATTGTTCCAAATTTAAAACACATAAGTGGTATAAATTAATTTAAAATTAATTCTCGTTGTCAAAACAAAAGGTGTGTTTTTAAGAAATAATAACTATCAAATGATTGACACTGATTTATGTCCAATTTCAAAGTGAAATTACTTACAATGACCAAGATTGGATTAAATAGCAAAAATATTATCTAATTATACTTTAAAATCAATTCAAAAGATAATCTAACCATATAAATAAATTAGATTAAAAGTTTGTTTGGAATTAAAATACAGTATTTTTCTCTATTAATTAGGAAATGAATTTTATCATAAAAATACAAAAAATTTACCCAAAGTAAATTTTTATGTCCCAATTATAAAGTAGAATTTTATTTGGACAAATATAACATATATAAGTGACCAAAATTAAATTTAAAAATGGTTTTCCATCAAAAGGCAGTAAATCAACCTTTTCAACTAAATTATGCTTAAAATTAGATTCATTCACATTTTAAGCCTCCAACTTTTATTGGATAAATGTAAAAACATTTAATAGACATGTATAATCATATTTTACTTAGTTCTATTCATTCTCGATAATACAATGACTAGGAGTTAACTACCATTTAAAATAATAATATTATATTATTAGTGTGCAACATAAGATTTCAATGAACCCCGTTGTTGCGTATCGGTTATGCCATCAAACATAACATCCCCTTTAAAGTAAAATTTATATTTAATTCACAAATATTAATATATATAAAAATTTTGTGTTTATTTATTTACCTGGGATGTTACATCCTTCCCTCATTTTGTATATTGCGTCCTCACAATTTCATTCACTTATAAAGTAAATGGGGGTATTTATCCCACATAGAATTTTTAGATTCCCACATTGCCTCTTCAACCATATGGTTTTTTCACAAAACCATTACCTAATTAATTACCTTATTCTGCAACACTTTCTCTCTTTGGTCAAGAATCTGGACTAGTTGTTCCTCATAAAAGATATTTTCTTCCAACTGAACTACCTCTGGGATCAAAACATGAGATGGATCCGACATATAATTTCTCAACATTGAAACATGAAAAACATTTTGTACCTAGGATAAACGTAGAGGTAAAGCCACTCTATACGCAACTGATCCAACTTTCTCCAGGATTTCATAAGGTCCAATGAACCTCGGACTCAACTTTCCATTCTTACCAAAATGCATCACACATTCCATGGAGAAACTTTAAGAAAGACATGATCACCTACCTCAAAAGAAAGATCCTTCTTATGATTATCCACATAACTTTTTTGCCTTCTATAAACTGTTCTCATGTGCTTCTGAATCAACTAAACCTTTTCTGCCATCTCTTCTACCAATTATGGTCCCATCAACTTCCTTTCACCTACTTCATCCCAAAAAGCTGGAGTTCGATAACACTTTCTATATAATGTCTCAAATGGAGCCATCTGTATACTGGAATGATAATTGTTATTATATGAAAATTAAACCAAAGAAAGATATTGGTCCCAACTTCCCTGGTAATCCAGTGAACAAGCATGTAGAATATCCTCTAAGGTCTGAATTGTTCTATCTGATTTCCCATTTGATTGTGGATGAAAAGTAGTACTATAATTTAATTCAGTACTCACCGAATTATGAAGGCCTTTCAGAAAGTTGGAAGCAAACCTGGTATCATGATTAGATAAAATAGATAGGGGAACACCATGCAACCTAACAATCTCTTTAACATACAACTGGGAAATTTTATATAGAGACAAAGTATCTTTAATAGGAAGGAAATGAGAATATTTATTCAATTGATCAACAATAACACTGATTGCATTATTACCTCGAGATGTATTTGGAAATCCCACAACGAAGTCTATGGATATATTTTCCCATTTCCACTCTGGAACAGGTAAAGGATGAAGCATCCCTTTTGGTAACTGTCACTCTGCTTAAATCTGCTGACAAGTCAAACACTTCAAAAAAAAATCAGCAATATCTCTTTTCATTCCATCCCACCAGTAATACTCTTGAAGATCTGTGTACATCTTAGTACAGTCAGGATGAATAGAAAATGGAGAAATATGAGCTTCACATAACAACTCATTCTTCAACTATGAATCACAAGGCACGCATAATCTCTTTCCAAATCTCAAAATACAATCATTATCAATGTTAAAATCCGGAAACATACCCTTCTAAACTAACTCTACCTTTTTCTACAACTCACAGTCTTCCTTCTACACTTGCTTAATTTTGTCTGATAGAGATTATCTCACTGACACCTGAAACAAAACAGATAAATTTCTTGCACCAACAACTTCTATGCCAAAGGTCCTGAAATCAAAAACCAAAAGATCTTTTTCTAAATGTGTCATGGTTAATTAAGCATTACTTTTTCGACTCAAAGCATCAACCACTTTATTTTATTTTCCCGGATGGTAATGGATCATGTAATCATAATCCTTGATTAATTACAACCATCTCATCTGTCTCATGTTCAATTCCTTTTGAGTGAATATATACTTCAAAATTTTGTGGTCAATATATATTTCACATTTTACTATATACATATGATGCCTCCAAATTTTTAAAGAAAAAACAACAACAGCTAATTCCAAATCATGTGTAGGTTAATTTAACTCATGAGGTTTCAACTGACGTGAAGAATAAGAAATTACCTGATCATTATGCATAAGGACACAACCAATTCCTTTAAACTAAGCATCACTGTAAATAACAAACTCACCAATTCTGGAAGGTAGTGCCAAAACTAGATTATTCACCAATATTCTTTTCAATTCCTGAAAACAATCATCAAATTGTTTTTTCCTAATGAACTTAACACCTTTTCGAGTTTACTTAGTCATTGGACTTGATAAACATGAAACATTCTCAAAAAACCTCTGGTAATAACCTACCAAGCCAAGAAAACAATGGATCTCAGTTATATTTTTGGGTCTTGTCCATTCTTCAACCACTTTTGTTTTAGACGGATCAACAGTTATGCCATTTTTTGAAACAATGTGACCAAGGAATGAAATTTTTTGTAACCAAAACTCACACTTGCTGAATTTTACAAATATTTTCATTTCTTTTAAGGATTGAAATACAACCCTTAAATTACTTTCATGCTCCTCTTTACATTTATAATAAACCAAAATACCATCAATGAACACAACCACAAAATTATCTGAGAACTCACGGAAAATTCTATTCATAAGATCAATGAATATAGTAGGTGCATTAGTTAAACCAAAAGTCATAAATAAAAATTCATTATGGCCATATCTAGTACGAAACATGGTCTATGGAATGTCTGTTTCCTTTACTTTTAACTGATGTTACCCCGAACTCAAGTCAATCTTTGAAAAATACTGAGCTCCTTGGAGCTGATCGAACTAATCATCGATATGAGGAAAAGGAAACTTGTTCATAACAATGATGTTATTCAATGCCCTATAATCAATGCATAGTCTCATTGGAATATCTTTATTTTTAAAAAATAAGATAAGAGAACCCCATGGTGACGATCTAGGATGAATGAAACCTTTATCTAGTAACTCTTTCAATTGCTTATTTAACTCTAAAAGTTCAATTTGAGCCATTTGATAAGGGGGTTTCGAAATTGGCTTGGAAGCATGAACTAATTCAACAATAAATTCAACTTCCCAATCCGGTATAATACCAGACAACTCATCATGAAAAACATCAAAGTACTCATTTACGACTGGAACATCATTAATCTAAATAGTTACTTTATTTTCAACAATATATGAAAGGTAACATTTATTTCCATCTTTTTCTAGTTTCTCAGATTCTCGATATGTTATCAAAATTAAGGGTTCATTCTTGTACACAAAATGAAAATATTTCT
This sequence comes from Viscum album, assembly GCA_963277665.1. Taxonomy (NCBI): domain Eukaryota; kingdom Viridiplantae; phylum Streptophyta; class Magnoliopsida; order Santalales; family Viscaceae; genus Viscum; species Viscum album. The sequence goes on along the minus strand of OY728142.1, from coordinate 1,144,405,885 downwards.
GAAAATAAACCTCTTTATCTCTTTATTAAATCTTATAATGATAAAAAAAATACAATCCATACCAAAAATAACATCAAACTATACTAGAGGAAAAACAATAATGTTTTCAGGTAGATTATTTTTGCACACAAGGACCAAAAGGTTCTTATAATTTTTTTGTTGTCTCATCATTTCCTCTAGGTGTTTTTACCATAAGTTTAGGATTCATATCTTGATATGGAATTCCCAATTTACTAGAATGATTCTCAGAAATGAATTAATGTGTAGACCTTGAATCAAACAACACATTCGCATAATCTGAACAAACAAATAGTGTACCTGATACTACTTCATTCAATGGCCCAACATCTGCAGAAGTAGTTGCAAAGGATTTCACCAACCCTTTCTTATTGTAGTTTGGATGTTCTCCCTCAGTTGAGTTCTTATTTGGACACTCATTTTCATAGTGACCCATTTCATTACACTTAAAACATTTTTGTGATTGTAAATCATATTTTGTCTTACCATTACCCTACTCTTTTTTAGTGCAATTATGATCTTTATGTCCCATTTTACCACATCGGTAGCACTTACTAGAATTCAAAATACATCCCCAGCATGCTTTGTTACCACAATTTTCACAAACTGTAAACTTAAGTTTCTTACCATCAAACTTTTTTGAAGAGTTCTTCCCTTTCTCCTGCAACCTCAACCTTTTATTATGTTGTTTTTTAAAGAAAACCTGATCATTTGAAAACTCCATTTCCACATTCTCCGCACATTGAACAAGTTTTTCATAACTTTTTAACTCATGAAAAGATAAATACCTTAGATACATTGGATTTAATACTGAGTAAAAATGGTTGATTTTAATATCAAGATCTCGTATGAAATTTGGAGCATACCTTGCTAGTCGAGTGAATTTTGCTTCATAAGCAGCCATTGAGTCATCCTCCTGCCTCAATTGCATGAATTATTTTTCCATTCTAAGACGAACCACCTTAGAAAAATATTTCTCAAGAAATATACCTTTGAATTCATCCCAATATAGAGCAACAATCTCCTCATTATCCCAGATATTTTTCACCATCGATCACCACTGATCAGCTTAACCTTCAAAACAGTAAACAGTGAGACAAACCTTTTGATGTTATGAACACCCTATAACATAAAAAATATTCTCTAGTGATTTAATTCACCCTTCAACTAGCATAAGGTCATATGATCCGTTTAAAGATGGGGATGTTGCCTCATGAAATGATCTACTACTGACTTGTTTCTCTATGGTTGATCTTGCTGATCTCGTGCATGGATACCACCACCATTTATATCCTGAGTCAATTGTTCCATCACTACAACAAGCTGTTTAGTTCTGATTCCAACCATCTCAAGTTTCTGATTTGGAAGGTTGTCTTCCTCCTGATGTCATCCCAATATAGATGCCCTATTTTCTCTACAAAAAACCATTATGAACACAGAGACATATTAGGTGAAGCAACATGGTAATTTGTAAATGCTATATCATTTCAATCTTACCATAAATTAATTTATGGAAATTAATTTAACAATATTCTATTTCCTAAAGTTGTCTAAACCGAACTCTAATACCAACTATAAGGACTCAACCTTGAAACATTACATAATCTTGATTTAAATGAATAATTCACATTGAAGATATTTTCCGGTTTAGAGTTTTAGAGAGTTATTCCATAACTATTACATTACATATCAAAAATTAAAAAGTAGACACTTCTACTCAGTTTCCATTTTTTCATAAAATAAAAACTCTTGAAAAAAAGAGTCATGTCCAGTTCCATGTTTTAGAGAGCATGACATTCCCTCGATCCCATCCTTGACCCTATTCATATTTAAGTCCTATGAAAAACATTTCAATACATGGGATGAACATAAAAAGCATAGTACGGGTTATAAAAAAAGAAAGAAAACATTAGTTCATCAATACAGCCATAACATAAGCTCTTTAAAATACATCATGAAATCATAAGATTTATGAATCATAAATGGAAAACATAATTCTTAAATGTAACTTGTGGCATCCATATCATACTTACATTGTAGCTATCACATCTACGTAGGGAGATACATTTGGAATACCCATCATAGTATATTCCCTAAATATATTAAGAGAAACATTCACATTTACCTCTGTCACATTACCCAATGCATTAGAGATCTATCTCAGGCTCACCCGCCCTAGGTTTATCATGGAACAACCCGTATATGTAATAAATTCCCAAGGACCATAATATAATCATAACACAAAACATAAGCATAAAAGAAATATAACATTCCCAAATTTCAATCACAATATAAATTTTCAAGATATTGAACATGATATTGAAATAATAAGTCTAAAAACCATTTTCAATACCAAAACATGTAAAACAGTATTTGTTATTTATTTTCCTTTTAAAAACATTACAGCATGTTAAGGAATCCAAAGACCAAATAATACACACGGTGGCAGAAAGGTCATGGTCACTGCGTACATTGAAAACAAACATTGTTTTTCTCATTTAGTAAAATGATTCATAGAAAAAGATTCCATTTGAATGAAAGTAAAATTAAAAGGGGTTTATACACCATATAGAATAAAGTCTTTTATAAAACAATATATGCCTCAACGAAAGGAGATTGAAATGAAGTCTCTTACCTTATTTCTGACTTGACCCATTCGTTCTTTAATCTTATGAATAATAAAATAAAGTAAATTTATACTTTTTTAAGAACCTTTTTCAATTTTATTATTCCTTTTATATCAATTATTACCATACTATAAACATTAGGTAATCATTTAAGTTAATAACATTCGTTTTGTTGATATTTGGTACATGAGTCAAAGATGAACTTCTTATATTTACAAGTTTTATATGTGGTCAAAATTCAATTATTACCAAAATTATATTCATGATTGAGATATCATATATATCATATATATTCATCATATACATGTATTTATAATAGTACATAACATTTAGATGTAATAAATGAAATACACTGTTCGCACTTCCTCAAATGAAATTTTCGCGTTTACCCATAATGGAAACCATAAATGTATGATATAAATGGAAAATATAAAAGAATAAATAAAAAATAAACATAATATATATCATATATAAATACAGTTCCATCATAATGGACACCATTAGAGGCGGTAGGAGATAATTGAACAATCATCATTTCATGAGGCGTTAGTTTTCCATCTATAGAAACAGTATGTTCTTTACCCATTACATGGAGGTGTGTGAAAGTGTAGTTAGAATACTTCTAATAACAACAAACTAGTATATTTATAATACTGTAATTTTTATAAAATAAAGGAATAAAAATATTTTAGGGGTTAGAGAAGTAAAATAACAGAAAAGAATTTAAGAGAAATTGTTACATTTAATTCAGGTAACTCCCTTTGGTTTGAACCAAAAGGACTTTTGGAATTGCCTTCTACCTAAGTTAAGGATTATAGGTGGAAGAGAGGGATATTGAGAGATTATTTGGGAAGATTTTTTACAATACAAGGGTATTGAGATGTGTGAGTAATGGGATAGAGTTAAGGTCTTTTTATAAGGGTGGAGGGGCTCTTTGGGAAAGTCTGAAAACATTATTTAATTATATAATAATTTTCGGTTTTTAAAGGTCCAAAAATTATTAAAGTCGAAGATAAGATGACTCATTGTCGAAATAAAATAATATAATAAGAATTGGATATTATTTTAATCATTATAATCTTATTTATTTAAATCATTTATTAATGAGGTAAACACTGCATCATTATTGTGTCATAAATAATTTTATTTATTTGATGTCTAAAAATTATAAAACAAATACCATGATGTAAGAAATATTTTTATATTTCCAAATAATATTTATAGTCTAAAAGATAACTTATATAACCCTATTTAAAAATTATTTTACTAAAATATATTTGTTTATGTCATTTTTGTATTTACTTTAAATCAATTAATATAAAGTGTCATTATCACTCCCAAGTGGCTCCATGAGTACCTGAAATCGACCCAAGGATGCCCATGGTTGGATATTTATCAACCAATAAGATTAGGACACATGTTATAGAAATTTTATATTATTATAATAATATTTATTTTCCATTATTTATCAGATTTACCCTTTAACCATGGTAAACAAAATATTTACTGAAGTAAATATTCATAATGTCTACAAAAATAAAAGTTACATGTTTACACAATTTGGAACTCCTGATTCCAAATATGGAATCCATTTTTTCAAATTTAAAACACATAAGTGGCATTAATTAATTTAAAATTAATTCCAGCTCTCAAAATAAAAGGCTTATTTTTAAGAAATAATAACTAGAAAAAGATTGACACTTATTTATGTCCAATTTCAAAGTGAAATTGCATCCAAGGACCAAAATTGGATTAAATAGTAATAATATAATATAATTATATTTTAAAACCAATTAAAAAGATAGTCTAACCATATAAATAAATTATATTAAAAGGTAGTTTTGAATTAAAATACAATATTTTTCACTATTCATTAAGAAATGGATTTCATCATAAAAATACCAAAATTTTACCCAAAGTGAATTTTCATGTCCCTATTCTAATGAATAATTTTATTTGGTAAAATAGAAAATATATAAGTGACCAAAACAAGATTTAAAGAGGGTTCTTTATGAAAAAGGTGATAAATCAACATTTTAAAGTAAATTATGCTTAAAATTAGATTCATTAACATTTTAAACCTCTCAATATTATTGAATAACTGTAAAAACATTTAACAAAAATGTATAATCATATTTTAGTTAGTTTTAATCATTATTTCCAATACAACGGCAAGGCGTTAAATACCATTTAAAATAATAATATTGTAGAGACCCGAAGCTTAACGTACATGGACATTACATTACTTTTGCGGAATACTTAGTACATAACAAAAACACACACACAAGGATTGTAATAGTTTAGTGTCTTTGGAAACTCGGAATATAATCTTCTAATCGTGGTGAAAGATCTTCAACATCTCCCATAAAGATCTTCTTCTTTTTTTCAACCTAAAACCTTTCTTTATATCCTGGGGAAAATAAAACATAAAAGGGTGAGCTCAAATGCTCAGTAAGGGTAAACAAAATAAATATCAATCACATCATATTCATAAGAACATAACATTTTGGAAATCTTAACCTGCAAAAGAGATCATAATATCATAACATGGGATAAATCATAGTAGTGAAATGTAATCCCAATAATCACAACTTAAAACATGAAACTTTGTGGCGTACACACATAATCATAGATAATCATTTCTTGTTAGTCAAGACTCATTTCCAAGACTATCTTAGTGGACAAAGTCCATTTTTGAACCTAGTTCATTCCACGTTTCAGTCCTGTTTCACTGAACCGGTTTAACCTGTCATTCCAGCCATGTCTATCTCATGAGATATAAAATATTTACCCAATGCATTGGAGAGAGATATAGGTCCCACCCATCTCATAATGATATCATTCTTATGTGTGCCACAAAATCATAAACCATACATCATAGCATAACCCATATAATAAAAATGGGAATCTTAAACATCGTGACATCATAAAACAACTCATATAAGATAAAGGAATTCATAAAAATAATTCCATCACAACATAATAAAATCAATGTAATAATAGGGATAGAAATATAACCCTTTATTATCTTAGATGGAAAATAATTTTGATAAAACACTTGAACTACATTCTTGAGGAAAATATCCTTTCTACTTCAGAAACACTTTTCCTTTATTAACATGTCATACAATTATAAACTAAAAGAAGTTGATTAAAAATAAACATGAAAACTTGTAAGGGAAGCTTCTTGGAAATAATTTTTTAAAAATCAATTCATGCCGTATAGGTTAAAATAAAACATTCTTCTTGTACTTTTGTCGAAAAAGTCAAAAAGTACCTCATACGAAAAAGGACAAAATATTCCTTTCATATCTTCTACTAAAAACTCACCTAAGGGTAAAATTGGATATAAACTATTATATAATGATGTAAATATTACATATTGAGGAAAAATGGATGTGGATTATAATATTCACCCCATTAAATTCCAAAGTATAAACAATCTCGGATAAAAATGAGATTGTGATATTTCCCTTACCTTAGGTCCGATTTGCTTCGTAAGTGTCCGAACCTCCTGTATAATGATTTAAATAATGTAATTGAATTATTCCAGAATCATACTCATTGTTATGATATCATATATGGTTCACTTATGACTTTATATTACCCATTCTTTTGTAAATTCCATGTTAAAGAGCGTTTTGGGTAAAATCATTTCATTTGTCATCCGTGTTTTGACTTGGAATTATTCATATGATTAACTAGATCATGATTACTTAATTCCAGAATATAAAACATGATTTATATATAATATATATTCATAATATACATATATATAATAAATCAATAAATGGAAAGAAATACACCGTTCATGGAGACGGTAGGTCGTACGTACGCATGAACGCTGTTTTCGTTTCCTTATTGAGTTGAATGGAATTAAGTAGATGACATACATATATATACACATAAATCCAGTATCATTATTATGTCATATATTTCATGATTACTTATTATATATACTTTATAATCGTTCATGAATGGTTAATCATTGAGAATGAATCTCATCACGTCGTGGAGACGGTATTCCGTACGTATGCACGAGCGATGATATCGTTCCCATGATCGTGGAATTTTATTGGAGTGTATGTATACTATTAAAGAATCAATATCACTTTAAAATAACCATATATAGTTATTATTTAAACCATTATACCCATCCAAGTAAGGTGGTGGTGGAAAATAGATTACACCACGACGTGGAGACGGTATTCCGTACGTACGCACGCGCGGTGATTTCATTTTCCGTAGGATGGATAGATGGTGAAATAGGGTTGTTTAATACTTATTATGACATATAAGTATATGAGTGATACTGATGTTATTACTTCATAATGAAACAACCTTATAAGAAGAAGTGGAAGAATAAATAAAGGTGAAAGAATCGGTAACGGAAATTACCTCTTCTTTGAAGCGCCTCTTTGAGACCTCCTCTTAGGGCACTAAAATGGGTCTTTGAGGAAGACCAGAACCTCTAGGATGTTGATAGGGAAGTGGAGAAGATAATTTGGCAGAGTTTGTCCGAGATTGAAGGCTCAAAGTTGTGTGAGGAAGAGAGGGATGGGGTGCCCTTTTATAAGGGAGGAGAGGGGCACCTTTGGATAACTAAAAATATTATTTTATTATAAATCCAAATTCGGTTTTAAATATCTCCAAATTGATTTATTTTGAATCTAAGGTGGGTATGGGTCGAAATAATCTCATCCAATATAATTTAGACAAGTTTAGGTTCCTATTTTAACCTTATCATTTATATTTAACTTTAAGTTAGATAATTTTACTTTTACCGTGTCTTCTTGTTTTCTTACACTATAAGGTTAATAAACATACTATATCAAGCCAAAAGAACCCCCAAGTAGTTTATTATTAATAGATATAACCTTATCTAAGTCATCTGGCTTAACCTTAGATATTTAGGAATAAAATAACAGTTAATAATATAATATTTGTTTTAAAAACTATTTTATGTCAATTTTGACACTATTTAGTAATTGATTTTTGTGAAAATAATAACAGAATTATTAGTTCAAAAAAAGTTAATTAAATAAATACTAACATGTCATATTAACCTAGAAAATTAGTTTAATTCATAAAAAGACTCAAATTACATTTATTTGTGTATTTATAACATCAATTATGTCAATATTTCATTAATAAGATAATTAATGCATCATCGTTGTGTCATAAACATATTAAATTATTTAATGTCTAAAAATTAAAAATAAAATACCATTATGTAGGAAAGATTTTTAGATTTCTAATGAGGATTTATAGTCGAATTTATCATATGTATAACCCTATATTAAAAATGATTTACTTATTAAACTTTGATTTTAACTATTTTAACCCTTCTTTAAATAAATTAATAATAAATGTCCTAATCTAATCCAAGTGGGCCTAAATGATCATATTTTATTCCTAAGGTTGTTTTTGGTCGAATTACACTTATCCAATAGAATTAGGACATGTGTTCGGGTAATAATAATAAAATTTTTACCCTTAATTACCCTATTTACTTTTAACCGTGGTAAAAAAAAGTCAAAAGTTACTATTCACCAAAAATTATTTTCATCTCATTGAACCAAATTTTACTTACTGAAATCAACCGTGTCTCTCGGATTTTTGAAATTCCACTCACAGAAGCGGTAAAATTAAGTTTTATGAAAAAATCATTTTTTTAACTACCACTTAGTGGTTTCACTATTCATCAAAAAATGAATGTTTCCAGAAAAATACCAAAAATTAGGCCTAAGCTATATTTGATATTATGAACTCAAAAATGATGTCTATTTTATCAAATTCAAAACATATCAGTTGCATTAATTAATTTAAAAATTAATTTCTGTCGTCAAAACAAATAGCGTGTTCTTAAGAGATAATAACTACCAAAAGATTGACACTTGTTTATGTCTGGTTTAAATGTGAAATTACATCCAATGACCAACATTGTATTAAATTGTAAAAATATATTCTAAATATACTTTAAACCCACTCAAATCAATAATTTATCACTATTAATTATTTCGATTGAAAAGGTTTTTTTTATTAAAATTTAGTAATTTTCACTATTCATCAAAATATGAAAGTTATCCGAAAAGTACCAAAATTTCACCCTAAGCTAATTTCGATATTCCAAATCCAAAAATGAAGTCCATTTTGAAAAATAAAATTTAAAAAATTTCAAAAAGTGGTTATTACTATTCATAACGGCTGGTTTTAATAATATTTTAATAGCATATTGTTGTTTAGTGAAACTCGTTATTGCGCACTACACACGCTATCGAGGAAGGTCGTGATTGTGTGTAATACAAGGCAAGTCAAGGATGCGTGTTGTTCAAGCTCCTTTTGGTGTATCGTACAACACAAGACATTAATGAAATTAAAAAGAATATTTTTCATAAAATCTCGGGGTTTTACATTCTACCCCCCTTGAAATGAATTTCACCCTCGAAATTCATCGGGGTTATAAATGGTTTACTATTCGAAAGTTTCTTTGATAGAAACCCACATCGTAAAAAGGAATACTAAAACCAATCTTTAAAAACAAAAGTATGAAACGTAATGGTTACCCAAATAAACTAATCACTGGGTTTCCACATAGGTGAAAATATGGATATGGAAGAGAAATCTAACCATCATGTTCTGATGGAGAGTGGTAGAGAACATGGCTATGGAAAAGCCAGCAATCACAAAGCCATAAATTTGTGACGATCTAAGGTACCATCTGATTTATCAGATATAAGAGCACTAGGACAACATTTTTGGTTTTCAAGATCGTTTCCCTAAAGTTGATGGAATTGGAATTAGAAGAAATACTTTCGTGATTTTGGTATAGTCTCACCGTTGGTCGTTCTTTGGACAATTTCCACTTCATCTCTTACAGAAATGAAGTTGAATTTGTCATTTGTGATGTGTTAGCAGATCATGTGATAGAATGATGGGTCATTCCATCTGTCTCAAACAAAAGGTTAGAAAAGTTATCAAAAAATACATAAGTCCATCTATAGTGAGATTAATGATATATGGTTCCTAAAATGGACTTATACTTCATATATCATACTGCTTAATATAATAAAACTAGTTTCTACTAAACAGGGACTTCCTGTAGGCCAGTGGTAGGCGATAATGGTCAGTCGCACTTTAGTTGTGGGTTCGATTCCCACGGCCTTGTCCGACGCGATGGGCTGTCTCCCGTCCTGCAGGTTGTCCTTTTTCTAAAACTATATTACTATAACATCCCATCAATAATATAGAAAAAACTTATATCCTTAAACAATAATAACTTATGTCCAATATAATCCATTCCAATCTTTAGGCTTATCCATAATACTGCAGTCCACTCTCATAATATAGTGAAAACGATTACTAGAGATTTAATACTGTCGTTGATCCCCATATATCATAAGATATGTCTTGTTGGTCACATTCCAAATATTCAAAGGCCTTAATCATGTATTCTCTTGAATACCCATTGAACCTTAGTGAAAACATGAATGCAGTTAAAAGTTAACACTTTCCACATACCAAAATCCTCAAAATTCTATATACTCAAACCATGATTTCACTTAGTCCTTATATCAATCATGAGCTCATGAATACTGTCAAATATTTCATTTTCTCATTTTCCCTTCATTATGCACATATTATCTTTTTTCCAAAAATATCTCAATCACTTTCCATGGTTACCGGTACCATAAAATTATTGAAAACCACAATAGACCAATACATAAATATTTCAATATTCCACGATACTATATACAACATTATTTTGTAATCCCATTACATAAACACTTAATCATTCCACCACATCGTTATCATATTCAACATCGCCAATGGTGATCACATGTGACTTCCCTTTATCCTTTTCCTTAAGTGGTTTCTCGTGTCGATCATCACTAACCCTTGGATTAGGGCATTTATTAGAATAATTCCTCATTTCCTTGCACTTGAAGCATTGAAGTGTAGTAGGTTCATTCTGTGTATCCCTTCCTTTGTTTGCATCATTAGACATCTTATTCCCATCATTGCGGCATTCAAATGCCCAATGACCTTCCATTCCACATTTGAAACATTTACTTTCCCCTTTAGGACAATCTCCACCATGCTTCTTTCCACACTTTGAGCATAAGGAAACATTCATCTTATTTTCACCATTATTCTGAGATTTCTCCTTGAACTCCATATTTCGTTTCTTGTCAAAACTATGAGATGGATAAGTAACACCAACTTCCATTTCTACCTTGATAGCACAATGTACAATTTCTTCATTGGTACTGAAGTCTCTTATAGCTAATTCCCTTCGAAGAATTGGTTTTAAGCCACTGAAGAATCGATCAACTTAACTTTCAGGTTGGATGATAAATCTAGATGCATACCTTGCAAGCCTTGTAAAATTCCCATCGTATATACCAACAGATTCATCATCCTTTTGCTTTAGTTCAAGAAACTCCTTCTCCATCTTTTTTTCGAAGAATACGAGGGAAATACTTATTGAAAAATAAGTTCTTGAACTCGTCCCATTCCATGGAATCAATTTCAAATTTCATCTCTTTGCCCCGTATTCTTGATAAGATTCCACCATTGATCAGCTTCACCTTCCAAACGATACACTGATAAGATGGATTTATCATGTTCAGAACATTGAAGAACTGAAAATATCTTTTCAATGGTACTGATCCATTGTTTAGAAACAAGTGGATCAGAAGACCCACTGAAAGAAGGTGGATGTTGCCTCGTGAAGGACTCAATAGAATATCGTTCCCTTCTCTACTCATTTGGAAGTCCAGAATTATTCATAGCTTGTGTAAGTATAGCAATAAGATTTTTCACTCCATCTCCCATAACATTTGTTTGTTCAGGAGGACAATCATTGCATTGTCCATTTCATTGATCAACACGGTTCCTTCGAGTTCTAGCCATCGTCTAAAACCCAAAAATAATAGTGTGAGAGGCAAAAATCAAGCTAGGGAAAATAACATAATAAAGGGGGAGTACCTTAAATATCTAACATCTTAGGTTTAATTCTAATATCATTAGCGCAATTCTAGGACTATAACCTATACTTATACTTAACCTTAGGGACAACCCTAGACATATCTAAAGCTCTCGCATCCTAGTTTCCAAAGGTTGACTAAACCGTTCCTCTGATACCAACTGTAGATACCCGAAGCTTAACGTACATGGACATTAAATTACTTTTTCGGAATACTTAGTACATAACAAAAACACACACACAAGGACCATAATAGTTTAGTGTCTTTGGAAACTCGGAATATAATCTTCTAATCATGGTGAAAGATCTTCAACATCTCCCATAAAGATCTTCTTCTTTTTTCTACCTAAAACCTTTCTTTATATCCCGGGGAAAAGAAAACATAAATGGGTGAGCTCAAATGCTCAGTAAGGGTAAACAAAAGAAATATCAGTCACATCATATTCATAAGAACATAACATTTTGTAAATCTTAACCTTTAAAAGAGATCATAATATCATAACATGGGATAAATCATATTAGTGAAATGTAATCCCAATAATCACAACTTAAAACATGAAACTTTGTGGCATACACACATAATCATAGAGAATCATTTCTTGTTAGTCAAGACTCATTTCCAAGACTATCTTAGTGGACAAAGTCCATTTCTGAACCGAGTTCATTCCTCATTTCACTCCTGTTTCACTGACCCGGTTTAACCTGCCGTTCCAGCCATGTCTATCTCATGAGATATAAAATCTTTACCCAATGCATTGGATTAAGATATAGGTCCCAACCATCTCATAATTATATCATTCTTATGTGTTCCACAAAATCATAAACCATACATCATAGCATAAACCATGTAATAAAAATGGGAATCTTAAACATCGTGACATCATAAAAAAACTCATATAAGATAAAAGAATTCATAAAAATAATTCCATCACAACATAATAAAATAAATGTAATAATAGGGATAGAAACAGAACCCTTTATTATATTAGATGGAAAATAATTTTGATAAAACACTTGAACTCCATTCTTGAGGAAAATATCCTTTCTACTTCAAAAACACTTTTCCTTTATTAACATGTCATACAATTATAAACTAAAAGAAAATGATTAAAAATAAACATAAAAACTTGTAAGGGAAGCTTCTTGGAAATAACGTTTTAAACATCCATTCATGTGGTATAAGTTAAAAGAAAACATTCTTCTCGTACTTTTTTCGGAAAAGTCAAAAAGTACCTCATACGAAAAATGACAAAAGATTCCTTTCATATCTTTTACTAAAAACTCACCGAAGGGTAAAATTGGATATAAAATATTATAGAATGATTTAAATATTAAATATTGAGGAAATATGGATGTGGATGATAAAATGCACCCCAGTAAATTCCAAAGTATAAACAATCTCGAATAAAAATGAGATTGTGATATTTCCCTTACCTTAGGTCTGATTTGCTTCGTAAGTGTCCGAACCTCCTGTATAATGATTTAAATAATGCCATTGAATTATTCCAGAATCATACTCATTGTTATGATATCATATATGGTTCACTTATGACTTTATATTACCCATTCTTTTGTAAATTCCATGTTAAAGAGCGTTTTGGGTAAAATCGTTTCATTTGTCATCCGTGTTTTGACTTGTAATTATTCATATGATTACTTAGATCATGATTAATTAATTCCAGAATATAAAACAGGATTTATATATAATATATATTCATAATATACATATATATAATAAATCAGTAAATGGAAAGAAATACACCGTTCATGGAGACGGTAGGCCGTACGTACGCATGAACGCTGTTTTCGTTTCCTTATTGAGTTGAATGGAATTAAGTAGATAACATACATATATATACACATAAATCCAGTATCATTATTATTTCATATATTTCATGATTACTTATTATATATACTTTATAATCATTCATGAATGGTTAATCATTGAGAATGAGTCTCATCGCGTCGTGGAGACGGTATTCCGTACGTACGCACGAGCGATGATATCGTTCCCATGATCGTGGAATTTTACTGGAGTGTATGTATACTATTAAAGAATCAATATCATTTTAAAATAATCATATATAGTTATTATTTACACCATTATACCCATCCAAGTAAGGTGGTGGTGGAAAATATATTATACCACGGCGTGGAGACGGTATTCCGTACGTACGCACGTGCGGTGATTTCATTTTCCGTAGGATGGATAGATGGTGAAATAGTGTTGTTTCATACTTATAATAACATATAAGTATTTGAGTGATACTAATGTTATTACTTCATAATGAAACAACCTTAGAAGAAGGTGTGGAAGAATAAATAAAGGTGAAAGAATCAGTAACTGAAATTACCTCTTCTTTGAAGCGCCTCTTTGAGACCTCCTCTTAGGGCACTAAAATTGGTCTTTGAGGAAGACCAGAACCTCTAGGATGTTTCTAGGGAAGTGTAGAAGAGAATTTGGCCGAGGTTGGACGATCTTGAAGGCTCAAAGTGGTGTGAGGAAGAGAGGGAGGGGGTGCCCTTTTATAAGGGAGGAGAGGGGCACCTTTGGAATAACTAAAACTATTATTTTATTATAAAGCCAAATTCGGTTTTAAATAGATCCAAATTTATTTATTTAGAAGATAAGGTGGGGATGGGTCGAAATCATCTAATCCAATAGAATTTAGACAAGTTTAGGTTCCTATTTTAACCTTATCATTTATATTTAACTTTAAGTTAGATAATTTTACTTTTATCGTGTCTTCTTGTTTTCTTACACTATAAGGTTAATAAACTTACTATATCAAGCCAAAAGAACCCCAATTTGTTTATTATTAATATATATAACCTTATCTAAGTCATCTGGCCGAACCTTATATTTTTAAGAATAAAATAACAATTAATAATATAATATTTGTTTTAAAAACTATTTTATGTCAATTTTGACATTATTTAGTAATTGATTTTTGTGAAAATCATAACAGAATGATTAGTTCGAAAAAAGTTAATTAAATCAATATTAACATGTCATATTAACCTTAAAAAGTAGTGTAATTCCTAAAAAGACTCAAATTACATTTATTTGGGTATTTATAACATCAATTATGTCAATATTTCATTAATAAGATAATTACAGCATCATCGTTGTGTCATAATCAAATTAAACTATTTAACGTCTAAAAATTACACATAAATTACCATTATATAGGAAAGATTTTTAGATTTCTAATGAGTATTTATAGTCGAATTTATCTTATGTATAACCCTATATTAAAAATGATTTACTTATTAAACTTTGATTTAAACTATTTTAACCCTTCTTTAAATAAATTAATAATAAATGTCCTAATCTAATCCAAGTGGGCCTAAATGATCATATGTTATTCCAAAGTTTGTTTTTGGTCGAATTACACTTATCCAATAGAATTAGGACATGTGTTAGAGTAATAATAATAAAATTTTAACCCTTAATTACCCTATTTACTTTTAACCGTGGTAAAAAAAGTAAAAAGTTACTATTCACCAAAAATTATTTTCATCTCATTGAACCACATTTTACTTACTAACATCAACTGTGTCTCTCAGATTTTTGAAATTCCACTCACAGAAGCGGTAAAATTAAGTTTTATGAAAAATTCATTTTTTTTAACTACCACTTAGTGGTTTCACTATTCATCAAAAAATGAAAGTTTCCAGAAAAATACAAAAAATTAGGCCTAAGCTATATTTGATATTATGAACTCAAAAATGATGTCTATTTTACCAAATTCAAAACATATCAGTTGCATTAATTAATTTAAAAATTAATTCTCGTTAAAACAAATAGCGTGTTCTTAAGAGATAATAACTACCAAAAGATTGACACTTGTTTATGTCTGGTTTAATTGTGAAATTACATCTAATGACCAATATTGTATTAAATTGTAAAAATATATTCTAAATATACTTTAAAACCACTCAAATTAATAATTTATCACTATTAATTATTTCTATTGAAAAAGTTGTTTTTAATTAAAATTTAGTAATTTTCACTATTCATCAAAATATGAAAGTTATCTGATAAGTACAAAAATTTCACCCTAAGCTAATTTCGATATTTCGAATCCAAAAATGAAGTCCATTTTGAAAAATAAAATTTACAAAATTTCAAAAAGTGGTTATTACTATTCATAACGGCTGGTTTTAATAATATTTTAATAGCATATTGTTGTTTAGTGAAACTCGTTATTGGGCACTACACACGCTATCGAGGTAGGTCACGATTGAGTGTAATACAAGGCAAGTCAAGGATGTGTTTTGTGCAATCTCCTTTTGGTGTAGCGTACAACACAAGACATTAATGAAATTAAAAAGAATAATTTTCATAAAATCTCGGGGTGTTACAAATATTATATTATTAATGTGCAAGGTAAGATTTCAAAGAAACTCGTTGTTATGTATCGAGTACGCCATCGAACATAGCATCCCCTTAAAAGTAAAATTAATATTTAATTTACAAATATTAATAAATATTAAAATGTCATATTTATTTATTTACCTGTGATGTTACATTTTAAGTTTGTTATATATAAGAATTGTGATAATTTTGAAGAACTAAATAGGAAATTATTTATATCATTAATATACTAGTTGTTTATGTATTTATTTTTTAAATACACTAAACATATACAGTCCTTAGGTGTGTATTATTGTGAAAAGTATTGGTAATTCATTTAAAATGATGTAATATTATATATGAAAAGTATGGGTCACTATATTTAGAGTACATTAATTCTTATCACACTTTTTAAAATTTTTATATATCACACTAATAAACACTAGTAATATCATTATTCAATATATACAATGATATTGAAACTAAATCACCTCATAATTGTCCATTATTCATGTCATGTTAATGATTGGGTTAGTTTGACCATCCACATCAATGATGCTTTGAAATTATATAATAGATTATTATGATATATAAATTAATTATTAAATATAATTTAACTATTTAAATTAGTGGATATTTTTGGTTTTTATGGATTAAATAAATAAATAATTTATTAACTAAAAAACACCCTTCATGTGTTAAAAATCACCAAAGCATGTTTTTTTCAATTTCATCTTCATGGGTAAAGATAAAAGAACTCATATAAATAAAATTTAAACATCATAAATCATTTTAATCACCCCTTAGAGTAATATTTATTATATGGGAAATCTGAATTTTCAAATAATAACAAGTACTAACACTGATCCTACAAAACTATTATAAACCCTTCAAATTATATAAAACTGTTACGGGAAAATATATAAAAACTAATATATATATATATATATATGTATATTTATATGTATGTATGTATTTAATGATTTAAAATTTTTATTATAAATTTATATTGTTATGAATATCTTTCTTGGGTACGTAATTAATAATCGTGATTTAAATATTTATGCTTTTTGTGTAGGTGAAAAATGAATTTGGACCATTGTAAGGGTTTTCATGTCAAATTCCTCTCTTTTAGAAGTGTTTTTATATTATGCACATAATTTCTTTAATGTGTTGTATATTATACATAATTTAATTATTTTCTCATGAAATATATTTTATTCGTGATAATTTAAGTTTAATTTAAAAGATAAGTTTTATACTCTCTTTTTTTGTGTTTTTAACAATGGTATTTAAAAATATCAAAAATGTTTTTCCTTCAAAAATAAAATGTTTCAACATTTTAATTCATTTTCATCCTTATAAAAAGGGAGATATTTTAGATGTAATTATTTTTTATGAAACAACCTCTAAAATAGTTTACAAATTTTCACTTTTTGGTGATTGAATTTTGTATTGATTGATATGGTATATGTGGTTATTTTTGTAACACATTTTCAAATATAACATGAATTACATTATTATACATGATTTTTAATAATGTGATGAATCAATTTTATCTAATGGAACACATTTATGGGTAATATTTATATGATTATTTGGGAATATAACCTTATAATGCATTTAGAAATGATTTACATCTTCTAAAATGATGGGGAAACAAGTAGTGATACTCAATACAAAATGGGAAAGTGGTTGTGATTCTTGATATACTATACAAAATAGGTTTTGATTCCATATACACTGTTGGAAAAAATTTGTAGGGCTTGATCCTATTTTTTGAATATGTATTTATGTCGAATCTTCTATGGGATGTAGTTTGTGATTCATGATCTAAAATATTGATTTTTTATGATTATGTTGGAGCCACCCTATTTTGATATGTGACTATAATATTCCCATGGATCATGATTTATGTCTCATGTTTTCATATTCTTTATAACATATTATAAATTTTATCATATGATATTACTTATTCTCATATCATGAAACATTAAATGTTTTTAATATTACATGTTATTTTAATCAAATTTTCATCTCATGATTATGTTATGTCATATGCTTAAAACCACACCCAATGTATCACTTTGATACACTTATTATTCCCATAATGATAATTCGATATCACCCTTTCCTTATGTTCCCATTTCATGAGTATGAGTATAACAAGTGATATATCTTCAGGAATATATCTTATAAATAAATTATGGGGGAATGTTCACAGGAATTATAAAAATAAGTTACTTATGTAGATAGTCTCTAATGAAAATAAATTTCATAATTATTAGGATGTTGAGATTGGTATTTAATTAAATTTATAAATTATGTAAATGATATAAATTTAAGGCATATTTATTTTTTTCACCTCAAAAAATTCACTCAATATCCATTTTTCAAGAAAAAATGATTCTTAAATTTAAACTCATATTTATTATAGTTGAAGTTTCCTTATTTTAATATGAAATAAGACTTTTGAAAAAAACTTATAAAATGTGGTATTATTACAAAAATCATAATGATGTATAAAAAAAATAAAACCATTAATCCATTTTGAAAAACCATATACTCCATATAAAATTTTCATATTGTCATAATACACTTTGAGATTAAATGTTTATTTATGTACTCATGAAATCCTCTTTATTGAACATTTTTTCATAAAATAATTTGAATATATGAATGGAGGGAAAATAATAATCCTGGGTGTTTCCTAGGAAACATGATAACCAATGAAAACCCTTTTTCTAAAAATTATGCCTTTCACCCATAAATGTGTCTTAAACATTACTAATACATAATCTCACATTGTTACATTATAAAATCAAACAGTTTACAAAAAAATACTTTTCAACCATAAATTATTGTATATTACCTAGGATATCATCTCCATATAACCCTTATAAGAGCCCTTATAAATTTAATAACACACCTAGTTAATATTTGTAATCTTTTAAGAGTTACATATATTTAGTTAACTGCTTACTTTATAGAACACATGAGGATTTATATTTGGATAACCCATTACCATCGATTATTTTCAAGGAACATAAAATGAATAAAACAATTATAATATTTTATTTTCACCATAAAATCACATAAAATATTTTTTTACACATATTCAATAACATTTTCGAGCTTCATGTAAAAAATTGATAAAAGTTAATTTTATTTGAAAAAACATAAAAAAATAATTTCCTTAAAGTATGGGAAATGAGATTTTATTTGATAAACCATGATAAATTATAGGGGAATATTCTTAAATTATTATTTTCATTATTATGGTAAATTTATTTCATGTCATATATGTTAAAAGAAGATTCCTTTCAAACTTTTTTAAAAAATATGTCATATAGAAAATGCTAATAATGTTCCCATTTAAAACCACTACATGGAATGTCAAAGGTAGTTTAAAATAAAATTAAATAATAATTTGAGTATAAGAATAATATTATAGAATTTATTTTAAGAATCATGGATACTAAGGTGAAATAGTTGTAATAATACATTAGAATATTTTAAAAAAATTATTTTTAAAGAAAACCCCTTACCACTTTGTTATCTTCTTAAGAATAAGAATAATGACGAAGTGAACATGAAATGGATTTGTATACCACTTAAATTTTGAGAAACTTATGATGAAACATATTCACATAGAAGTTTATAAACAACAATAAAACATTAATGTGGTGAAAATGACATGATTCTCAAAGGAAGGAAATTGAGATAATAAATCCCTTACCCAGAGTCAAACTCACCACATATACTCTTTAACTACTATATAATATCATTACATCAATTATTCAATTTTTTGGTAAAATTTTTCAGATTTATTTCCCTATCATAATCCATTTTATTTCATTTATTACATTGTCTTATATAGTTACTAAATCAGTTAAGTTCATGTCATGAATTTTGGGGATGTTCACTTCATAATCTCAAAAAAAACATAACATGGTTGACCATGGTGAAATGGAAAATTATTAAACAATATATAGAAAATAATTAAAGATAAAATTATCATTTTTATACATTATATATTAATTTTTCTCTATGCATGAAATATGGACAAGTAAAATGAATCAAAACGCTTCGTATAGGTGGTAGTCTATATGTACACATGAGTGACATTATCATTTTACTAATTATAGTAGGGTAAAGAGTTAAGTAATATATTATCTTTCCAAAAATATAATTATTTAATAAATATAATATATAATCATTTTATTTATTATTTTAACAAACTGTATGAGGTGGTGATGAAAAATGAAACACATCACTTATTGGAGGTGGTAGACCACACACACACGAGCGATGTTTATCTCATTGGATGGAAAATGGGATGAGAAAATATTATAACATAAATATAATAAAATATTGATTTAATTAAGATACTAATGTTTTTATATCAATATATTTTTTATTGGTTTTAAAGAGGTATAATATGAAATAAAAATGAAACTATTTGATTAATAATTACAACTCTTCTCTCAAAAACCTCCTTTGTCCCACAACTTATACCCTATAAGTTATTATTTTGGAAATAAAAAAATATCTAGGAATTGTTTAAGTATTTAATGATAGGTTTTTAGTAAGGTATTGTTCTAGATAAATTGAATGGGATTTTTTTATAAAGGAAAAGAGAGTGGGAATTTATACTTGAGGAGAGTGGTGGTTTGGGGTTAAAATATTGTTTATTTAAATATTTACACCAACCACTTGTGGTTGGAATCAATTAAAATAAAATTTATTGATAATTAGTGATATTTGGATGATTATTTGAATATTTTACTAGTCCAAATCCAAATTCATTCTTCTTACCACTACTTTTAATACATTGAACCCAAAAATAATGTTTAATAAGGAAAAATCTAATTAAGGCTCTAAAATTTATTGAATAAATTTATAAATTCTAAATTTGTATTTTTAAAATAACTATCATATTCCTAAAATTAATTTTCTGGTTTATAAAATATTTCATAAATTTTCGTGTAAAGCTTAAATGATAATGATATAATCAAAATTACAGTACATGTAAAACAGTAGTTTTATCTTTTCATTAAAAATCAACTTTTTCTGGAAAAATCTTAAAATGTGACTGTAAGATAATTTTGAGATGAAGAACAAAATAATAAAGTCCATTTGAAAAAAATGTTAAATTCTAAGGTAAGGATAATTGGTAAGAAATTGATCCAGATTTCCTCATAATTTCATATAGACAAATAATCCATAGACCAAACTTTCCCTTTTTACCCAAATTCACAACACCTTTCCATGGAGATTTTTTAATAAAGACATGATCGCCTACTTCAAACTAAAGATATTTTATATGATTATTAGTATAATCCTTATTCTTCTTTGAGAATCCCTATTAGAGTGATAAATCATGTTTTCCTTTTCCACCATATCTTCTACCAGCTTTGTTTCCCAAAAAAACATTTCACTAACTTTATTCGAACATTATGGAGTTTGAAATTACATTCCATATAGTCACAAAAACAGTTCCATTTTTATATTTGAATGAAAATTATAATTAGAGAAAAATAAAACTAATGAAATATGTTGATCCTAAATTTCCTAATAATATAATGAGAAATATCTATCCATATTTTCTAAAGTCGAAATCACGCAATTTGAAAATCCATAAAATTTTGGATGAAAAGTTTTATTGAAACATAACCCAGTACACATTGATTTCTGATATCCTTTACCAAAATTCGATGTGAGTTTTGGTTCATAGTTAGATATAATAGAGAGAGTTACTCCATGTAACTAATCTATCCCTTTAATATAAATTCTATCAAGTAGATTGAATGTAATAATATCTTGAATTGGTAGAGAATTTATGTATTAAGTCTAATGATAATAAATAATCTAGATCACATCATTATGCTGAGATATATTTGGTAATTTCACCATTAAATCCATTGATATATTCTCCCAAATCTATTTAGATATTCGGTAAGGCTGAAGAACACCCATTAATAGTTTTCATTCACATTTAGCATATTAAAGATTCAAACATTTCATGGTAAAATCTACAAGGTCATTTTTCATTCCTTCTCACCAGAAATATTCCCTAAGGTATCTATACATCTTAGTGCCCTCTAGATGAAAAAAGGGGCAGATTTGAGCCTCAATAAATAATTCCTTCTTCCCCTGGGGAACACTTAGAACATATAAAAAATTTCCAAATATAATAAAGCCTTCTTTTTTAATGTTATATTCAAGAAAATAATCTTTCATAAAAAACTCTACCATGTCTTTAAAACCAATATTTTTCTTTTGGTCATGCTCAGTTATATATGAAAATGATTAATTCACTATGTAACATTCCTTACATGGATTCCACTAAATGGTTCCTGAGCCCGGTTGGTCACATGGCCTCATGTGCATCTCATCCAACACTAGAGGATACCAACTAGCAGTAAGGGCTTAGGGTATGTCTAGGAGAGAATATTCCCTCTTATCAGAGTGTAACATAATTATAGAAATCATACAGTTCAAATAGTGTAAGTAGTATAATTTTTAAAAACATATAACAACCAAGACATAAATATATGAACTATACTATAAATATATCACATACAATGATTATCATGTCATGTGTCTACAAATAATCTAAAATAGTTATATTGTAGTACAATACAGTACTTGTATCAATATAAAAAAAGGCCAAAAAGTGATATATCAATATAGAATCATGAGCCCCAGCTTGGTCCCATTCTCCTTTGCTACTAAGAATGGAAAAAATTCAAGCATCAAGCTATGGACACTTTCTTCAGTCCCTAGATTCTTCTAAATAGTCTATCTGGGCACCCAATAGCTACCCAAATAGGTTGTAAGATACAATCCTAGTAGGTAACCACATAAAGGTCTCTAAAAAATCCTGGATGTGCAATATAAGTTAAATTAGAGTGTATTTTATATCATAGGTAAGAAGAAATAAATAGAAAACTTCCCATGGAATGTATACTATAGAAGAAGTTACATTTTATATCCCAGAAAATATCCCTGCAGACATGGGTCAACTCCTATAATAAGGAAGATACAAAAAAATCCAAAATAACAAACATGGAATTACCATACATCCATATGTATCATATAAACCATTAAATTTTCATATAACCATAGGTGTTATATCAACCACAACCACACCATATAACTAAGAATATCTCATTCACTACATCTGAGTCATATAATCAAAGTTTCAGACCCTAGAATTCTGAATCCAAGGTATAGTGGACCAAGGAACCCTCATCGAGTCCTAGGATAATCTCAAATGAAACTCAGTTAGGCTTGAATTGGGGTCCAATGACCACAGTTTCCAACCAAGTCCATAGTGAGATTAAACATACCAAATACAATTGGAAGAAATCCATGAAATCAAGACATGGGAAATCTCATCCAATGCGTCCACTACCACTATCAAGATACAGAGAAAAACATCCAAAGAATATAATGGAATCATTCATCATTTATTCAATTTATCATTTCATATAATGAGTTTACCCACTCATTAAAAATTCAAAAACATTTATAATTCAAGAATTTACCCACACAATTCCACAATTTCTAAATAATAGATTCAATATATTCAAACAACAACGTCATGTTGACACATTCAAATGGAGGAAAAGCATCTCATATTAAACCAATACAAATCTATTCATTTACTAACATTATTTCTCTAACTAAGTAGGCACTAACACACCCCATGGGTTATTTAAAAAGGGAATAAGATAAGTAAATTTATATGGCATGCCCCATGGGTATCCTTGTTTGTGGAAACAACATCTAATAAATCTCAATGGAACTAAATGGAATCCCTAACATGCTTAATTTAATTTATTCAATTATTAAATTCTATTTTAGGGCCACACGAGAAATTTCAACAGGTGGTACAATGGAAACTAGAATAATTAAGCACCATACCATTTAGGAAACGTATATACCACATACTATAGGTCTATATTAGAGTTCTCATTCGGTATATTATTCTAATTGGACAGAGATAAGAATAAAAAAATAACAGATGATGAACCTAGAAATAGGGAATATTAGATTGCACCAAAATAACTCTATCAATACCACGAAAAGTGAATAACGACACAAAAGGAATTGAGTACCCACCAGTGTAATTCCAACGTGATGAATATATCCCAATTTTGAGATCAGATAATGAAACATGATCAAATATTCAAATTTGGATAAAAATAAAGATCTCATATAGGTGATTTCCAATGAAGAAGAATAAATGAAAGGAAATTAGGTTTTAACATTATGTAATGTCAAATGGTAATTTCTCCCTAAAATATGGGTCAGATGGTTTGGATGCATAGTTTGTTAAACTGTGTGCCATCGTGTGCCCACAAATGTAAGGAAGGACAACTCACATAGTTACTATGCATGGATTGACTAACTAAGTGAAAACTTTGAAAAACACCTATCCCAAAAACTACAGGTTCTCCCATATAAAAGTGAACCTATATCTACATAGTTTGGAAAAATGTGTAGCATGTATCCCCCAACTATCCTTGCACGCATGGTTAGTTGAAACTGTGTGGCCTACCCTATATATTTTCTACTAATCATGCATCATATCATTTTTTTTTTTGAAAAAATATCTGGTTCATGACCCTGAAAAAGACTCGGACACCCTCTAAACACATGTGATCAAGGTGGGTACTCAAAGAAGGATGTAAAAAAGAATTCAAACTAAAAACAACAGGATATATTACTCATATAAAAACTTGGGATCTTATAATATTCCTCCCATAATGAAATTTTTCCCCATATTTTCCTCTCCAGTGTGGTCAAGAATCATCAGAGAATAACTCTGGCCACTGAGCACACACTTAGGCCTCCCAATCCAATGTATCTTCCAATAAATGACCATACATCTGTAACACCAATATTAGAGGAACTGAATGGCCTCATATAACATTCATTATCCTTTCAAAGAAACAAATAAAATGTTCTTCAATGGACACATGTACTTATAACTTCACCACCTCAAGCTGAAAATGTGAGATAGATATGAATGATAATGGCACAATTGAGATATAAAGAAGGATTCATTCATGGTTAGGTACCTATGAGGTTACTACAACCAATAGGCTATATGTATGACACTCTCTAAATTCATAAATGACCCAAAATTTCATGGTTAAATTGTACCCTATCTCTTAATCCTTGTGTTTCCCAACCTTGATGAGAAACATAAAAATACATGATCCCTAACCTTGAACTCTAGAGGATGTCTACAGTGATCAGTGTAAGATTTTTGTAATGACACTACAATAGCCATACACTTCTTAATCAACTCAACCTAATAATAAGTCTCATGGATGATACATGGTCCCAGTAAAGATACCTCACCTGCCTTTAACCATCACAGGGGTGACTGGCATGGCCTACCATATAAATCCTTATAAGGTTCCATCTGTATAGTCTCTTAATAACTATTATTGTAGTAAAACAAAACTGGAGAAATATACCTCTCCCAAGAACCCCCAAAATTCTAGACACATGCACACAACATTTCTTCAAGAACATGTATTTTATAGTCTGTCCTGACATTAGTAAAGGGTGGTATGTCATGCTCAGAAGCACCTGTTTACCCAACTCCCCAATCAAATCTTCCAAAAAACAAGACATAAATTGGGAATCCCAATATGAAATGATTATGCATGGGACCCTTTGAATTCAAACTATATCAAAGATATAAAACCTCCCAAGAACATTCACAATGAATTCATCCTTGATGGGAAGGAAAAGATAAACCTTCATGTGCCTTTCAACCACAACCCACATAGCATCAGTACCTCAAGGTGACCTTAGAAAAAAGTCATGAATTCTATGGTGAAATTATCCCACTTCCACTCAAGATTAGGTAATTACCTTTAATGCCTATATAGTCACTGATGTTCTGAATTCACTTATTGATAGGTGGAACACCTATTAACAAAACAAGTTACATCACACATCATACCCAACCACCAATATTAATGGCGTAAGTCACAGTACATCCTAGTGATGCCAGGGTGCACATCCCAAACTGAGGCATGAAACACCCACATCATCTCCTCATTTATTTCCATGAGAACCCAAACATGACCATGGATAGACAAGATCTAATCCTCGCCTATGGTTCAATTAGGAAGTGGGTCCTCACCTGCCACACTCTCCTATAGTACTAGGCCCTATGAATTTGATAGTTTCCACACCCACACTCAATCTAGTGGGGAAGAGGTCACAGATAAGGATGAAAGAAAAGTCTACCCCATACTATCATGCCCCTCCAAGTGCATCTCAGAGAACAAATATTTATGCTTCCACTCACTACAGGCCTACTAAACTGCTTGTATCTAATTCCTACTACTCAATGTATCAACCATTGCATTACCCTTTTTTGGTGAATAGGAAATATTGAAGTTAAATAATTATAGGTAATAAACCCACCATTGTTTCTTTATATTCATATCAAAGTATGTAAATATATACTTGATTGTTTTTTGGTCCGTGTACACCAAAAAATATCTCCAAATATATATTCTCATAAAATGCAAAACATGTACAACTGGAGATAACTCCATATCATATGTTGGGTAATTACTCTCATTTGGACTCAACTGTAGAGACATGTACACAACAACTCTACCCCCTACATCAGAACTACACCAAGCCCAACACATGATCTATCATAATGCACAACATAGCTTCTACCATTCTCTATAAGAATCAGTACTAGTATTGAATTCAATATCCCTTTATCTTCCTGAAGGGTTGTTTCACAAGAATTTGACCACACACACATCACACCCTTCTTAGTCAATCTTGTAAACAACACAACTAAGTGTGAAAATTCCTTTATGAAATTCCTATAATATCCAGATAGACCCAAGAAACACTATATATCAGAGAAGTTCTTGGACTTACCCCAAGAAACTATAGCTCTTGACTTCCCTAGGTTAACTTCTACTCCTATATCTGAGATAATATTACCCAGTAAGTTAACCTAATCCATCCATAAGTGGAAGTTTGTGAGTTTAGAATATTAATAATTCTCTCGAATTGTATCCAAAACTCTCTCAAGATATTTACCATGGTCGTGTTGATTATGAGAATACACCAACATATCATCCATGAAAACCGCAATAAATGAATCTAGATAAGGATGGAAAACTCAATTAATCAGCCCCATGAAAACCATTGGCATGTTTGTGAGATTGGACAGTATAACAATATACTTTTATAGGCTATACCTACTACAAAAAATCTATATGTGGTATGTTTGTAGGTAAAAAATTCACATGATGGTATCCATATCTCAAATAAATTTTCAAGAACACCCAAAATCCTCTAAGATGATCAAATAGTTCATCAATACATGGAAAGGGATACCACTTCTTAACTATCAAATTATTCAAATTAATTTAATCCACAAAAAACCAAATGGTACCATCCACCTTTTTCCCAAAAAAAGATTGGTGAACCCCATGAAGAAGTACTTGGTCGAATAAATCCCACTACATCTAAATCCATTAGTTTCTTCTTAAGCTCATGTAACTCTATCATATCAATCATATAATAAGGAATGGATACAATTGAATATCCTATAAATAGATCGAAATACAAATAGACCTATATATCAATAATTAAACCAAAAATTAATCCATTAAAGAATCCCTAAAACATTTAGGAACTGGAGGGAAAAAATACAGACATTCTGGTCATCCATATATACTCTAGAAATATGGGCTATCATCATGCCCGACCAAGGATGATTTGGTCTATCTCGGATCACCTGGAAATCCCATTAACCCTTTTGAATAAACTCCCTTCCATGTAGTGATGTTAAATTGACCCTTTGATAATAGAAATTAATTTATTCTTGATAAGATACTAGGCATTCCATTCTGAGTATGTTGTCTAACCTAGTCATCTCGAAGAAAAATATATTTCAAACAAAGTGATACCCACCAACCTCATGGGGGACTCCTTGAACTAGCACACACATTCCATTATGATTCCCAACAGAGTATAATGTTTTTGTATGTACTCAAAAAATAGTATAACAAGACCGATGATTTTTTACAATAGGTACATATATGAAATTATCAAATGAACTTGTGTCAAAAAGAGAACTTACAATTATAGAGGTTTATAAGATCATACCTCTCATCATAGATAATAGGGTACCCTGCACCTCAAGTGTACGCTATATAGAATATATCTAGAATAAACCAAGGGACTGTGACACAACCTCACTACCCAGAGTAGGACCAATATTATATCTTGGTGTACTAAGTGTCCAGATGCCTCAGTCATGGCCACAACAACCTCAACCTGATCGACTTGTACTACTTCAGATCCCTATCTGAAATGGAGCTGTGAAACCCTCTCTCAAACCTTGTGTCATATATAACCCCATACCACCCACTACTGAATGGAAGGACCTATAGAAACTTTTCACGTGGCCCATCCTACCACTAGATCATCACTCAACTGAGTTATGATCACCCAGATTTCTCATGTGGCCTTTACATAAACCCTAATTAAAGAAAACTGTAATTATAGCATTATTGGTCTAGCTGGTAATCATAAAATAAGAAGTGTCAAATCATCATTTCCTACTTCAAGATGATAAACCACTAGGTCGAGAGACTACACTGCCCTAATCTGCACCCCCATCTTCCCTTAGGTTGCTCAATATAACCAGTTCTTGATTTAAGATTTCTGTAATAGTTCTTAACCTGAATACATTGAACTAAGATCAAATTTTAATCCAGATACCTTACTCAAATAATCCCTCCTTCGATATAGCAAGGTATTTAAACAAAAAGTGTGTTCACTCTATAAAGTGTTCTGAATACTCCAAAATTGTCATAAAAACCTGATCTTGATGCATGAACTCTCTATCCCGCACGTCCCTTAGATTATATGGGTAAAATTAGTCCAAAAACATGGTTTTAAAATAATCCAAAACCATTTCACACATCCTATCATTCTAGTTCAAAACATCCCACCAGTGCTTTGTATCTCCTTAAAGAATAAAATTCATGATATTCACTTTCATCTCAAGAGGAGTCTCTGGATGATCGAAGGTCAATAGAATAGTCTCAAGACACATATTAGGAGTTTTTAGACTACAATCCACCAAAAACTAGGGAGGATACTACTACTAGAATGCATGGGTCAGCTCAGCCCTAGACAAGGCAGACTGTGGTGCTCCTTAAAAAGTCTTCATGAAGTAACAAAACCACTGAGGGAAATCTTCCTTAGTAACTATTTTTTGTAAAACAACTAGTACTACAACTATTAGTAGAGTAGGATCCTATAGTATCCCATGTAAGACTACCTCTAAAGTGTGGTCATCACCACACTCTTGTAGTACCAATGGTGTTCATCGTGGTGGCATGCCTCTACAATTCCAAACACATGCCTCATAAAATAATGATATCAATATTCTCAACTCAAAAGTATAGTACAGGTCAAAACCTTCATATAAATTAGTTATACCATTTATATTTGATTTAATAATCATTTCATATTCCATTTTTAATGGTTTAATCAAATTGTTCTCTAAATTCCGATCTATAAGTGCCCGTACTTCTCATAACCTAGATTATGGTTTCCATTTAATCCACACCATAACATGTTTCGGTCCATGCGACTCATGTTCTATTACCCAATGTTCTATAATTAAATTATTATGGTGTCTAATGTAGCCTAATTAAGGAAAAAATGATTGGGTTATATTATAAAACCTATGTACAAACAATTTTTCTTAATTACCTACACAAAAGTTCTATCACAACAGCAGGTATATCTATCATGACTGCTATCACGACATCATGAAAACATGAAATGTGTCTTATATGGAACTACATAATGTAAGGAATTTGATTTATAATAAGTTCCTAAAATGTTGAATGATATGTAATACCCTCATCTAATTGGGTTTCAATAGAATAGATCCCACAATCATATCAATATTAACAACAAAAATCAATTGTGTCACCCAATGGTGGAATAAAAACAACTATAATAGTAAAAATCCAAAAAAAACTTTTTCATTCAAGGAAATTTTGCTTCATCCTGTATGTGGGTTAGATACACTTTGGAATAGATCATTACCCAATTCTATAACTTTTCTATCTATGTCTACTGTCACAAAATAATAAAACATAAAAGGAAAATCTCTAATACCACTTTGTAACATCCAAATATCAGATTCCACGGAATGGTTCCCCAAGCCTGGTTTATCACTCTGACTCAAGTACATCTCCCCAACTACCAAACGCTGTCGACTTACAGTGTGGATCTCAAGTTTTTCTATTGGGAGATTATTCCCTTTATCATAGTATAACATAACGGTAGAAATCATACAGATAAAATAGCAGAAGCAGTATAACAGCCAAAAAATAGATAATAACAAAGAAGAGAAAATATAAAATATTCCATAAGTATCTCATATAAATTGATGATCATTTCATGTTTCGATAAAGCATCCAAATAGGTATACTGCAGTATAATACACTACATGTATCAAAATACCTAAAATTTTAAAAAGTGTCATCTCTAAATAGAATCATGATCCTCATCTCGATCTCATTATCACATTCACCTAAGTATGGCATAAAGTCAAGAATCGAACTATGGGAGCTTACCCCAATACTTAATTTCATCCAAATAGTCTATCGGAGTACCCAACAGTGGTCCAAATAGGGTGTTATATACAATCCTATTTGGTAACCAACCAAAGGTCTATAAAAAATCCTAACTGTTCAATATAAGCTAAAGTGTAGTGACATATATATCACAAGAAAACATGTAATAAAGAGAAAAGTTCATGTGAAAAGTATAATATAGGTTAAGTGATATTCTCTAGCTCAACAAGGATCCCTACAAACCTGGGATAATCTCTTACAACAAGGAAAATACAAAAAAACAACACAAACTCTCTGTACATCCATACATATCATGTCAACCATGACCTTTATGTATAACTAGAAGTGTCATATCAACCAAAACTGCGATGTACGACCAAGAATTTCACATTCACCATGGTTGATCCATATAATAAAAGTGTCAGACCATGCAATTCTGGATCCAAGGTATAATGGACTATGAAATCCTTGTTGAGACCTAGGATAATCTCAATGGAAGAGTGATTAGGCTTGAATTGGGGTCCATGGAGCATGTCTACTGACCATGTCTACTGTGATCCCAAAAAAAACGGGATCTAAGGGGTAGCAAGGCCTAAGGTATCCCAGAGAATCAAGATGAAAGGAGAAATCACATCCAAATATTCCACTACTACTATCAAGATCCAATGAATAATATCGAAGACATCTAATGGAATCATTCATCATTGTTTCCATTTTTCATTTCATACAATAAGTTTACCCAATCATAAAAAATTTACAAACATTCACATTTCAAGAGTTTAGACACTCATTTTCACTTTTTAAAAATAATCCATTCAAGTAATTAAAACAAAAACATCATGTAAACACATGGAAAGGGAGGCAACCCATATTCTATTAGACCAATTCAAATATATTAATTTATTAATAGGATTTCCCTAAAATAAAAATAACTAGATCACTATATGGGAAACTTAACAGGGGAATAATAAAAGTTAATTCACATGAAAAAAACCCATTGGTGTCCTTGGATATGGTAAAGAACACAAATATATCTCAAAAAACTAAATGGAATCCATGCCTTGTTCCATTTCATTTAATTCAATTGTTCAATTAAATTTCAGGGATCTGTCAGAATGTTTAGTGGGGAGACACAATAAAAACAAGCTTAATAAAGCCCCAAACCATTTAGTACAAGTTTATATCACTTATCATAGGTCTGTAGTAGAGGGATCATCTAGTATCAGCTTTTGATTTGACTCAAATCTGAAGAAAAATGAATATCAGACGAAGAACCTGGAAATAGATCATATTTGCTTGCATGAAAATAACTCCATTAATACCAAGACAAAAAAAATTACAAAAAACATGAAATTTAGTACTCACTATCATAGATTCAACAAGAGGAACAACTCTATATTTCTAGATCAGATGATGAAACAAAATCCAAGACTAGAATTTGGATCAAATGGAGATCTCCTTTAGGTCATGTCTAACAGATAATAATAAAGGAAAGGAAATTATTTTTAAACATTAATTATGGTAAAAATAAAAACTTTACCCCAAAATATGAGTCGCATGGTTTGGCTACACATTTCACCAAACTGTGTACCAATTGTGTGCCCACTTCTTTAAGGAGGGTCACCTTACATTGTCATTGCACATGTTCTAACTAACAGTGTAAATACCATGTGAAACACTATGTTTAAAACTATAGGTTCCCCCACACAGTCATGAACCTCTATCCTCATGGATTGAAAACCCATGCGACCTATAACCCCCACTGTATAGACTATTACAGTTAGTAATAACTCTACGAACTACGCTGTATAGTTTCTACTAATAGTTCGTCTTTTCATTTTCCCAAAAAGTTGGGTTCAAGGCTCTGAAAAGGCTCGGACACCCCTGAAACACTAGTGATGGTGTTTGGAACTCACAAAAGATAGTAAAAAAGAATTTAAACTGAAAAAAACATGATATTCACCTCATAAAAAACAATAGATCTTACACACTAACACCTGCACCAAAAGAGAGGGAGTTTCTGCATGAAAATTTTATATTACAACATTAATTAAATCATTAATTGAAGGATAAAGTTACAAATATAGAATTTATAATGATAAAATATCCTTTTTTCTCAATAAATAAAATACATTATATTCTTATCTTGGATGATAGTGAATTAAGAAATCATAATCCTTTGTCAGTTCCATCCATTTTCTTTGACACATGTTTATCTCATTTTGTGTAAACATAAAATTACAAAATTTATGGTTGGTAAATATTTCACAATTTACCCCTTATAAAATATGTTAATAAAATGTTAAAGAAACAATCCTCTTCTAGATGAAGATCATTTATAGGGTAATTCTGAACATGGATTTTAAATAAAAAATAAGAAGATGAAATTACAAAATCATATTTCATTGAATTAATAAAAAATCATTTTAATGAAGAATCACTTTAAATAGAAAAAATTAAATTTATTAATCATAAAGAATACACGGGTACATTATCCAATATTATTTTTAGTTCCTAGAAACATTGATCTCACTATTTTACCCATATGAATTTAACTCCTTTTGAAGTTAACTTGGTCAGTAGGCTAGATAACTAAGAAACGTTTCAAAAAAAACCATCATTATTTACCCTATACTACACGAAAACAAAGAATCTAAATGAAATTTTTTGGTCTTGTCTGTTCCTTTACCAATATAGTATTAACAGGATCAAATGTTAAACTATATTTAGAAACAATATTCAAAAGGAAAGAAATATTCTATAAATAGTATTCACATTTACTAAATTTTCCATACAACTTATAATATTTTAAAGTTTTTAGAAAAATCTATAGATTATTTTCATATACAACAAATCTTTTAGAATAAACCAAAACGTGATCAATAAAAAAACAATGAAATTATCTAAGAACTCATAGAAAAATAAATTCATAATATCCATAAATATAGTGGCAACATTAGTTAACCCAAAAGGAAAAACCAAGAACACATAATTATGATACCTTGTACGAAACATCTTCATTATAATTTCATCCACCCTCACATTTATCTAATGATATCTAGACCTGAGATAAATCATTGAAAAATACTATGCTCCTTGATGATGATCAAACAAGTCAAATATATGAGCAATCATATACCTTTTCTTTATAGTTATGTTACTGGTTGTTAAATAATCTACAAAAATATCATGAAATAGTCATTTTTTTAGAATAAAGATATGATCACCCCAATGTGAAGTGATATGATGAATAAAAATCTCATTAATAAACTCTTGAAACTTATTTTGTAATTTTAATAACTCTAATTGAGCCATTAGATAAAGGGTATTTTAAATTATATTTACTTATGGAGCTAATTCAATAATGAATTCAACCTTCTAATCTAGAATAAAACTAATAAAATCATTTGGTAATATATTCATATATTAATATAATACAAGTATATACCTAATTTAAAAACCTTACATGTTTTTAACTATATGAGGATGATATCATTCCCAACCTTCTTTAATTAGTTTCTTAGCTTCATGATAGGTTACAATCTGTATGAACTCATTCTTATATAATAATTAAAACTCGCATTGAAAATTTGAATCTAAAATCTTTATCTATTAAATTAATCTTAGCATTATAAATTCATAGAATATTCATAGAAATAATGACATCAAACACAACTGTGGAAAGTACATTAATATTTTTAGTAGAAAACATCCCACACCTAATCATATGAATATTTTGATAATTCATTATTTCCTAAATAGATATACCAGAATCTTTTAATAAAATTTATTTCTCTATTTATAGATGTAATATTTCCATTTTTCTAGAAAATTTCCCTGAATAAAAATAAATTTTATACTCAGAATAAAATAATACTTTTATATAATTTTAGTAAATAAGTAATATGTCTATCACCACTTCATTTGATGGTTCTGAATTTCTTGAGGTATCCATGAATAAATTTTCTATACATTTATTCTTATAGTCTTGATGATTTGCATCCTTTATGTTTACCTTTAGACACAAATTTTCATAATGGCCCATCTATTTGAATTTAAAACACCTCACCACCTTCTTATCATAATTTGTCTCTCCATTAACTTGATTATTTTCTATTAAATCACAAGAAAAATTTCTTGACATACCACATAGAAACAAAATTACATATTTTAAAATAAACTCCCTAGGATACTTTATACCACACTTATAAAAATTGGAAAATTTATACCTCTTAATTTTGGATTTCATTTATGGATGGTTTCCCATTGATTTCCACACAAACTTCTTCTTATAATTATAGTTTTAAAAGTCCAAAAAATCTATCTTGACCTTCTCAATACACCACCCAACATTCTTATTGATTTCAAATTTATTAAATTATGTATCCCTTCAAAGAATTTATTTCAATACTAATTAAAACATTTCAATTATACTATCATGGTACATAATGAAATTTTGTTAAAACATAGCCAATATATAAAAATTATATTTAAAGGTGAAAATATATTCCTCTTATTTTTTCATTTGATCCAAAAAATTTCATTACATTCTATATCAAATAACATATGTAAAAAATTATCAAGTAAAAGTTATTTATATATTTTCTACTCCGTGAAATCAATTAAATATTTTTTTCCTTTTAATTTTTAAAAAAGGACCACCACTGATCGACTTCACCTTCAAAATGATAAATGGAAATAATTTCATTTTGTTGTTCAAAACAACTAAAAACATTTAATACCTTTTACAGAAAATTTATTAATCCTTTGTCTAACATCAGGTCTAAGGTTTCACAAAATATATTAAAATTATATTTCGTAAATTTTTCCAATAAAATGATGTTACTATATTGAGAGTTAGGTCTCTCCTTAGAATGGGTACCACCATTAATATCTTTTATCTACTTAGTTAACATAGAAAAAAAACTATGTTCTAATTCCAACGATTTTGGGTTTCTGATTCAGTGGGATATTATCCTCTGGGTTCCTTTACAAATAATTATCTATATCTCCATTTTGTAAAACCATTCTGAAATTGACATTGATTAGATTAAATAACATCAAATCCCTCAATGTTTATTATTCATAATATAACACATAAATCAAAATTCTATAAATATATTTTCATAATAACATCAAAATTTCAAAATTTATCGATACTTTTCTCTAATACAAAAAATAATGGTGTGGTCCCACACATAGTCAAATATAACTGATACATATCTTAAAACTCCATGGGAATCCAAGCCTCATGAGTGGGACAATTTCCACCATCCACTATGGAATAAATTTCCACATGAATCCATTAGTATGAGAGTTACTCTTATCCGAATATTCACATGCATGAGTTCCCATGTATTTGATCCCTTAATTTTCTATTTTATGAACTATAAAGACCCATGCCATAATAAATACAAAATTATAAGTTAAAAAATGACTAAATTTTCTTTCACTCCCATGATCATTAAGGTCAAGAGTTTTATATAATTAAGAAAAAATATTTCATTTCAAACCTTTAAAGAAGAATTTGTACACATCCTCCCATATCCATTTTTCTTCAAAAATAAGATTCATAAATTTATACTCTTGTGTCATTAAAAACACAATCTCTTATTTTAGTAGGAAAATTTATAATTAATTGGTAAAATTTACTATATTTCATTTTTATCCTTATGAAAAGTGATTTTTTTAAAATATGGCATGTTTAAAAAAATCACAGTTAGGAATAAAAAAATAAACAATTTAGAAAATTCTAAAAATCCTGAAATCCCATAGAAAATATTCTTTTTATTCATAATAAACATTAATCTCGAATACTTGTTTACTTAATTATGAAATCAAACTTATTTCCCAAAGATTATCAGATAACATTTTGTAAGAAAGACTGATAGAAATATTATAATCAATAGGGCTTATTCAAAAACATTGGAACCCCTAAAACACCTTTTCTAGACAAGTGTGCCTTTCACCCATAAAATGTTCATAAGATTTCCTGAAAAATAAGACCACTTTCAAAACTTGATAAATCAAAATATTTCAATAAAATCTATTTTTCAAGCATAAAAATTTCATGTTGGTGCCTTGGGACATGATATTTATTGAACCCTAGAAATAACCTTTTTGAATGAATAAACTACCTAGTTTATTACCATAATATCTTAGGAGTAAGTTATATTTATTTCACTCTATCACTTTTGTAAATGAATTGTAGAACTATATCAGGCTCACCAATCATTGTGATCTATTTAAGGCTCAAACATCATTGTAAAAATTTCCCAAGGACCATAAAATATATAAAAATAACATATAATCATACATTTCTTTAATATAATATCATAAAATATTCTATTTAACATGTATATATAATCTCTTTCAGCATTCAAATTAAAAATAATTCTAAAAATAAATTTTAATTTGAAAAATATTAACATGAAAATTTCCCAAAAGTATATGAAATAAAATGTTCATTGAAATACATGAATAAATATAGAAAAATGATATAAAATTATAATTTTAATGATGGTGTAAAATT
Source organism: Viscum album (assembly GCA_963277665.1). Lineage (NCBI taxonomy): Eukaryota > Viridiplantae > Streptophyta > Magnoliopsida > Santalales > Viscaceae > Viscum > Viscum album. The sequence goes on along the minus strand of OY728142.1, from coordinate 1,144,368,687 downwards.
ATGTTCATTCTAAACACATTAAAAAATATTCCATTAACTCTTTTTTAAAAGTAGCTCATATAGAAAACGTAAATAAGATAATCATTTAAACCATTATAAGAAATGTACTTGATAGTTTAAAATGAATTTAAAAAATAGTTTTGGTATAATAAAAATATTATTGAATCATTTAATTGATAATTTCAATGGAAGAGAGTTGTTCATAAAAAGCATTGAAACATTTAAAGCAATGTTTTTAATGAAAATCCCTTACCACTTTGGTAACTTTTGAATCAAAGGGAAAATGAATAATAGAACATAAAATTGATTTTTAAGAAAAATTATTTTTAGGAAAATTTTGATAATATATATCCATTTGATTGTTTATTCACCACAAAAAATATAAAACATGTGCTGAAAATTGTAAAATTCTCAAAGAAAGGAAATTGAGATGAGAAATTTGTTACCTCGAGTCAAACTTACCATGTATGATATTTTACTCATATATAATATAATTATACTAATTATTTAAGTTTTAAATCACTATTAAGGTATTTTAACTTACCATAACCCCTTTTATTTCATTTATTACCACGTATTATACGGTTACTAACTTGTTTACGTTAATATCATAGGTTTCAAGGATGTTTGGTTAATAATCCCAAAGCAACTATGGTAGGTATACCATGGTCAAAGGGTTCATTTTTATATCACAAAAATAATAAAAATCATGAAATAAGTATAATTTTTATACATCAAAATAAATTTATAACCATTTATGAAACAGAGACATAAAAAATGAATCAAATCACTTTTTGGAGGTGGAAATCCAAAGGTATGCACGACTGGCGTTATAATATTCTAACGGATTTAAGGGTAAGAATTTAAGTAATATATTATCTTTAAAGAACCATATTTATTTATTTGGTTTAATATATATTCATTTTATTCATAATTTTCCATATTCTTATAAAGCGGTTTTTCAAAATTAAACACATCAATTTGTGTATGAGGTAGTTCACACGTACACACGAGAAATGTTTTCCTTTCCCACAGGATGTATAAGACATGAAAAAAGGTTGTAACATTTAGATAATAAAATTTTATTTTATTAGAGATAATGATGTTGTTATATTGATATGGGTATGATATGTTTGAAGTAGTTAGAAGAAGAAATACAGATGAAAGAACTGAGTTAAGAGTTGTACCACTTCATGGGAAGATATCCTTTGGCCTACAAGTTATTCCTTCTCTATTAGTCATTTGAAAATAAAAAACCTATAGAAAATATCAAAAGATTTTGAAGAGGTATTTGGATAGTTTTTGGTTTAGTTAAAGTTAATATATAGTGGTTATCTATATGAAAAGAGAGAGGGTAAATATATTTAATGATAGGGGTGTTTTAGGGTTAAAATATTCTTTATTTTAATATTTAAGCCACCAACTCATGGGAAGAATCAATTTTAAAGAAATATATGGATAATTTATGATAATAGGAATATTATTTAAAAATTTAATTACGTAATAAGTAAAAGGAATATTCAGACCACCTCCTTTAATGTATAATATCTTAAAAACATTTTTATTAATGAAAAATATAATTAATGTTCCAAATTTTCATGAATAAATTTATAAATTCAAAATTAATATTTTCATGTTAATTACTATACTCCTTAAAATTTATTATTTATGAAATAAAATATTTAATAATTATTTATATATTTCTTTAATCATAATGATATAATCATAAATTCAGTACCTATAAAACCATAATTTTCTCTTTTTCCCCAATAAAATCATATTTTTCAAACTAACCCCCTAAATTCAACATAAGATAATTTTACCGAATAAATTAAAAAATTTAATTCATTTTATGAAATTAAAATTCTAAAAATTTTAAATTTAACATTTTAATAAAATCATATAATTCATATTGAAAAATTTATTTAGAGAAATAATAATTTCTTCTTTGATTGAAAAATTATGTGAAATTGTTCTAATAAATATGAATTCATGAAATATAATTATGAATATTAACAAAAAATAATATTAATTAATTATTAACATTAAATTTTTTTTATAATGGTGTTTTGGGAAATTCCCTTTATAATTTATGGGGTGTACATCTCAAACATGTTGAATTAGATGATAACAGAAGATGATTGTCCATCATTCCTTAATAGAATTTGATCCATTTAGTGGATATATACTCTTAATACATGGAACTTGTGGAGAATATTATTACTCGTACATTAATTTGGATGTATTATATTTTTCAAATAAAATAGATCTGTGTAGTTATTTAATAATCCGGATGGGAACCAGAGATGTTATGGTGGCTCATTATACTACAAAGTATACTCCTTAGGTGGTGGTATATCCTACTAGTGAAACTCATCCTCTTATTTTTACTTCTCATGTGGGTAAAATGAAAATGATGATTGAATCCATAAATTACACATAATATCAAATTAGAGGACCTCAATCAATCCAATTGGGCCAAAATATTACATTACAGCTTCATATCATAATACCTTGGTTATTTAAGTTATAAACCCTCAAACAATGATATATCCCAAATCATGTAAAACTATAACAATAATGATCTATAAAATTAATATGGTAATTTTTATTGAGGCTAATTCCTATTTTTACTATATAAATAAAAAATATTACCATCAATGAACTTTAGAGATATATCGTTTTGATAACATCATAATTACCTTGGTTTGATATAGGTATTAGTGCACTGACGATCTCAGCATTTGGGACATTTATTTACAAATATTTCACACAATCTAGTTTAACATGTACCCATAATAATATAAAATAATAATATTTTATAGAATTTAAAATTTTCCCTCCATGAGGTAGTTGAATCTTATCAGCCAAAAAATTAACTATAATAGTTTGTTTATAATATAAAATTAAGAAACAGATGGTAGAATTATATATAATGACATCTTCTATATCTTCCTTATATTTATAATCAAACATAATAAATGATGCATGCTAGGAACATATAAAATCTATTGTTTTATTGAAATAAACCAGCTCTATGAACTCCATAAATTTTTTCCATCCTATGGCAGTTTGTAAAGACATTACCCTATATTATAATGAAAGTTTGGTAATGATTATGTGATCAGTATAAAAAGTTAGCTACAATGGGTGTATCCTTAAGTTGAAATAATTATCTCATTAGATTTGATTAATAATAAAAAAAATTATAGTTTTTTATAGTACTCTGTACTCACTTTAAAACCATTTAAATGAAAATTAAAAAGAAATAAGAATAAAACAAAACATTCTATGCACAAAATTAAATTCAAAAGGAAAAAAAGTAAAACAAAATTAAATAATGAAAATTATAAGAAAAAAAATAATCAAAGAAAAAAATGAAAGAAAATAAATAATAAATTAGTTAACTAGCTAAACTAAACTAGAGGAAAACTGAAAAATAAAAAATTACCATTCACTTTGGAGAATATTATTTGTTTTCATATTAATGATGACATTGGAGACTATAGGGATAAGTAGGGGTGTTGTTTGTGAAAAATTAGATGTGAAACCTTATTTTATAGCATATAAGTTAGCACAAAACTTTGTTAATTTAGTATGGTACCATGAAACACCCAAGTACAAATAACCATTTTGAGTCAAAAAATACTAATTTGACAACACATATCACTATATAAATGTAAGACATCATTAAAAAGATTATATGAACCCATTTATATTTTTTGGATTTTTTTATATAAAAAATACCATAATTTATATCCTTATACATGGGTAACATATAATTTATTTGTTTTGATGGTATATAATCTCAATTTTATGAAGTATTTTCCTATGAGTTTTATGAAACTATACTAATGTCTCATAACACTAATAAAGTTTTTGTTAAACTATATATTTCATTAGATAAACCTTAAATTAAATAAAAAATAACATCTTGCATCAGGTTGCCTTATGTGAAGCCCTCCTTTAGAGTCATTATCCTGACATAGATACTTGGATTTACCAATTATTTGACTTTGTTTTAGTGACTCTTTATTCTTACTATTATACTTTTCCTTCACTGATTATTTTTTTCCTCATCTTTATACCTTCTTTAACTTAATTGAAGGTACGATATCTATTTTATCATTCTTATCATAATATTTTTAAATAGGGAAATCGCTATTAACCCATTTTAAAAAATCAATAAATTTATCTTCATCATATTCATTTTCTCTTAGAATTTATTATTATTAAATGAATTTAAATGAAATATCTTCTATTTTATTATTTGACCCATTAAATTCTTCAAGATTAGTAAATTTTTACAATTCTCAATGTGTTTTACATTTTTACCCTTCCCTTTTTAATTTTCTATAAAGAGGAAATTCATCAAAAATTCTATTGATTTATTCTCAAAAACAACATATTTCTTTATATCTTGAATATTTCTCAATAAATAGTCCAATATTGAAATTAAAATAATCATATTTTACTATATCATTATAATTATTCAAAAATATAGGTGTACTTCCCCAACCAAAAGTGCAATTTTTCCATTATTTCAGTGGTGTGTTATTTACAAGTTTCTAAAAATGCTCTCCTAAGAATATGAATAAATACAAAATAATTGTATATATATAATATAAAAAAATTCATAAGAAGATAATTTTTCTCAAATTTAATCAAAATAAATTCTAAAATACCTTGAGGATTATTGACTATCTGGTCACCTTAATTTAAGGCCATGCCTTTTGGATTCAACCTTTGTACTTAAAACATTACAAATAAAATGAAGTAAATAATATTTATGCTTGTAATTAAATCAAATAATTATCTATCAAATTGAAACTCTTATATATTTCTAGGTATTATAAAAATTCATTGATGATTTAGGTTTAGTGTAAATTATTTCTGAACAATTATTGACCACTCTCCATTTATATAATTTTTCCAAAATTCATAAACATGTTTTAAAAAAGAACTAACGCAAGTAACCTAGATTGAGTGGTTATTTTATTACCATGGTATAGAATATAAATATCACACTATAATTATCCTATAATTTTATAGTATCACAAAACTATATTCTTAAATGATATTTATAGCACATGGAAACTAAAAATAGAACTTCGGAATACATTACAAAATTAATATTCTTATTAAAATATTTTTTTATGTATTACTCTTCATATTTTGATATGGAAATTGTAAATAATATAAAGGGTGAGATTATATGCTCTGTAATGGGTATCATACCACAGAAGCGATCATGAGTGTGGAATAATAAATTTGTATTGAATAAATAATCAGAATAATGTCATAATGAAATGTTACAATAGGGATAATATATCAATAAATATAATAAATAAATACATGGATGAATATAACTAATCATATTGGGATGATAATAAATAATTATAGACATCTTATATATACCATTAAGGCTTTATACTAAGACATTTTACATAAAAGGTAAGGATTCTCTCATTACCCTATCTTAGTTGCCTAATAAGACATACCAAAGCAATGAAGGGATATATAATTCCAATCCCCTCCCTGAATATAAAAATTCCAATGCAATGTATAATATAATAATTAATTCCATGTAATAATGTTTAATGAATGAATAATATAAATACTTTTCACAATTTTTCAATGAGGTGTATCTTACATGACTTTTCCACATAAAAAAAGGACTACATGGTATAAAAATGTTTTCCCAAATCAATTAATTAATAAATATATCATGGTAAAATACCTAAGGTAAAACTAGGTATTCAAAATGTTCAAATAAATACCTTAAATAAGTGAATAATATGTGTTTATAGTTACTTGGTTTTTACAAAGAATAAGATGGATAAGTTTTCTAGGTGGTTGAATACATTTATTTGAAATGGTATGAGGCTAATGAAATGATGGATAAATCCATAAAAATGGTTTTAAAGTAAATTTCAATAATTCAAATCGTATACCTAGGAGTTTAAAAAAAGTTTTATAGTAAAGTCATATTCACTGTGCACCAAAATAATGACCATGATATACTCGAGAAACTCTTTTCAAGGATATTACCCATTGATGCATCTATTACAAAATCACATCAACTTGTTTATATATATACATTGATTTCATTTCTTATAAAACCACATAAACTTTATTTTACTTAAAATTCAGGATAATTTTATCGATAAAATATAGTTTTAGTATTATAAAGATGTATAAAGGTGGTATAATGAGTGGTAATGATGATCATTAATTTATAATATAATATAGTGTTAATAATAATGGAGCATAATAACATTCAATATTGAAATTAAAATTAATTGAAAAGGAATTAACAAATAAAGGAAGTGGAAATATTAAGAAACCTTCCTTTGGTAGAGTAATGACAAAGAAAGAGGATATAATGAGAGGGAGTAAGTAATATATCATTGAAAATATTTCAAATATATGGTAACAAAATGTAATTAAAAATAATTTATATATATTAATGGGATGTTTAAAAAAAATTAAAGGTAATGCTTTGGTCAAAGACCAAACCACAATTTATTGATAAACAAAAAAGGATTACAAGAGGCGAAAGGATGTGATTTTTTTACAATCTCTATAAAAATGATATTGTAAATCAGAAGGAATAGATTCCAGCCAAGTCATTCTCTGATGAACTCCTTTGTTGGAAAGAGCATCAGAAATGACATCCGCTTCATGGTAGGCATGAGTAGCTATATAATCGATCCCATAGAGCAAGTTCATACAATTTATCTAACGAGTGGTAAGTGTCCAGGCCAGATGGATGTTGACATTCCAGATGGAATGAATGATAGTGGTTGAATCACTTTCAATCCACAACTTTCTCTAACCTCTTTGAAGCGCAAATTCAACATCATGAATGACCCCCAGCATTTCCGCCTCCAAAGATGAAGAGTGACCATATCCAATATAGAAGCATCCCTCACACTGGACAGTTGAGTCTCTGAAGATAGGGCCACAACTGGCAGGTCTTGGGTTGCCTTTGGAAGTTCCATTAACGTTCACTTTGATCCATCCTAGAATTGGTGATTTCCAAAACACTTCAAAGGAGAGTTTGGGATTTGGGTAGATGCCAGGAACATGGAGAAGATGAAGGATCGCAAAGTCACCAACTGAATTATTGCAACAGTCTTTTTGAATTGAGGCAGGTTTATGAATCGTAAAAATAATCCGAGATTTCCCTGCATTAATATTGAGAGAGTGATTATTGTGAATGAGATCATTTCTAACGTATCTGATCTCATGAAAGAGTTCTGCTACTACTGCAAGAAAAATATTTTTAACCTGTAGAGAAACTTCATGTATAGAGCAATTTTTTAATAACAAGGAAATTGAGTCAGTAAAGAACTGTATGCAATTAAATAATTGAAAAATATAATTCCATAGGGTAGATTCCATATCACAAGAAAGAAAAATATTATTGTAATCCTCCCTATACTGATTACACAGGTGACATTTAGAACAGATTTGAACACTAAAAGCTTGCAGACCAGTTTCCATTGGTAATCTATTATGGGCAATGCGCCAAATAAGGGTGAGCCTAGAAGGTTTAATCCAGGGTTTGTTAAAATTATTCACCCATAGAAAACTAGATTCATTTTCAGAGAAATTATGATTATAATAGTTTTTAGAATCTAGAATTCCATTTGTATAAGGTTCCCAAACAAGGAAATCACCATCACAAGAAAATAGATGATTATCAATAATTTGTGCAATATTATCAGGGAGATCATGTTGATGATATTGTAAGACCTCCTTTATAGTCTGATTAGTATCTTCAGGAAGATTATTAGAGGGTAAAAATGATATCAGAGGGATACCACACCATTTGTCACACCAAAAAATTATGGAAGAATCAGCACTGACTATCTATCTAGAATTTTGCATTATCTAGTGATATGAGTCCCAGATAGATGGCCAGATGGATGAGTTGATGAAATTAAAATTCCCTTTTAAAAGATTAAAGAGGAATCTATGGTTCATAAATTCAGTAGTTTTAGAAGTGGAATTAATAATGCGCCAAGTAAGGTGGCCCTGAAGAGCATCATTGAACAACTTTAAATTTTTAATGCCAATTCCACCATTAGCAATGGGTTTACAGCATTATTTCCAGGGTATTGTAACAAGATTATTTTCAAAAATGCTTCCAGACCAAATGAATTTTTTAATATATGTATTAATTTTTCTAAAAATGACGACGGGCCATTTATAGACCATAAGGGAATAGACCATTTTAGTAACAATGGTCGATTTAACTAAACAAATTCTCCCAGCCATGGAGAGGGATTTCCCTTTCCAGCTAGAGAGTTTATTTGTCATTTGATCAATGATGTTAGCAAAATAGGTTGATTTGGGCCAACCCCAAAATATTGGAACACCCAAACAAGTGAAAGGTAAAAGGCCCTCTTTAATATCCAGATAAGTGGTGATACTAGATTTCCTTCTTACAGGAAAATTCTTTCCAAAAGAGATATACAATTTGTTCCAAGAAATTGCTTGACCTGAGATTTCCTCATAGTGAGAAATAGCTTTCTTGAGAACAAGAAGATTTTTTTGATCCCCATTTATGAATAAAATAATATCATGAGCATATAAAATGTGGGTAGGGGCATTTAAATTCCTGGAAACTTGAATAAGTTTAAGCATATTTTGATCAACCAGGTTGTTAAGAAGTCTACTTAGGTAATCCTCAGAAATAACGGGAAGGATGGAAGAAATCGGGTCGCCCTGCCTGAAACCTTTAGAGAAATTAAAGAAACCTCTAGGGGTACCATTAATCAGGATAGAGATATAAAGTGAGTGAAATAGAGTCTTAAATCTACCAATGAAGGAATCATTAAAGAGAAATTTTTTTAGGACATTGAAAATAAAATTCCAGTCTATGGTGTCAAAAGCCTTTCTGATGTCCATTTTGATAGCCACACAACCCCCTCTTGTGTTTTTATTTAAACTATTGGTACATTCAGAAGCAATAAAGATATAGTCTTGGATGGACCTTCCTTTAAAAAAACCAAATTGGTTCCAAGAGACGATTCTATTGCAGATAGGAGAAAGTCTATTTGCAATAATTTTGGTGATGATTTTATAGATTGTGTTAATTAAAGCAATTGGTCTGAATTGATGGATCTCAGAATCATTCTCAACCTTAGGTATTAAGGTAAAAATTTGATCATTTATTCCATGAGTTAGAGATCCATGAGTTAAGAATATCTTAACAAGGTTACAAACATCATTGTGTATTATATCCCAATGTTTTTGGAAAAAACCATTGTTGAATCCATCCGGACCAGGAGCACTGTCTGGATTTAGACCAAAGATAGTGTCTTTAATTTCATCATCAAGTGGAGTGCTTAAATGAGACTCATTGTCTCTTTCATCCACCATTAAAGGAATAATATCAGGTTTAAGATCAATATTTATATCAGGACCATTAAAAATGTTATAAAAGTACGAGGTAACATGATCCGTAATGGATTCTTTAGAATCAATGATAAAGACATTATGAATGAGAATATTAAGAGGATGATTGGCCTTTCTAATTCTTTGAATAAAATTATAGAATTTGGTATTGTGGTCACCATATGTAATCCATTTAGTCCTGAACATTTGTTTACAAATATTGTCCTTAAATGTGAGTAAGGAATTAAGTTTAGAAGAGATATTATCTTCCAATTGAGGATCCATATTAAAATCTAAATTATTGTTCTGAGTTTGGATACAACTGAGTTCATCTTCAAGATATGAGATATCAAGATATTTTTGAGAATTTTTATTTTTACACCATCCTTTAAGAGCCTGCTTGAGAATTTTCAAATTTTGTAAACAAGCAAATGAATCTTTATGGTGTTTCATAGAATTCTAGGTGTTATAGATAAAAGTGACACAATTAGGATTCGTAAACCAAGAATTATTAAATTGAAAAGGAAGGATAGGCTTTCGATCATTCATAAGAATTCTAACAAGGATAGGATGATGATCATAGTTGGGTCTAGGAAGAGTTACACTGGATATTTTTTCCCAGTTATCAAGAGCCTTCATGTTGACAAAAGCCCTGTCAAGTTTAATAGCAACATTTTTGTTGTAATGTTTCCTATACCAAGTGTATTTTGCGCCAATAAGAGTGATTTAAAAAAGATTATAATATTCAATAGTAGATTAAAATTCCTTGGAGGATATAGAAAGGTGTGAGGGTCCAATTTTTTCAGAAGGGGTAAGAATGTCATTGAAGTCTCCCAAAACAACCCAAGATTATTGAATGTGTTTAGCCATATCAAGGAGTTCATGCCATAAAACTCTCCTATCCTGATATCTATTCTTGGCATAAACCATAGTGAAAAAGATATGTTGACCATTCCACAAGAAGTCACAGGTATGTTGCTGTTCAGAAATTCTAAAAATATTGGTATTTTTTAAAGTATTAAGGAAAAATATCAACATAGAGTCAATTTGAGGACCGTTTTTACAGGAACCTATAAAACTGTAATTAAGAGAGACAAATCTCATGAAGCTCATTTTAAAATTGAATTTAGGTTCAACAATGGAAATGAGTTGGGTTTTATGAGTGTTTAAAAACATCCTAAGTGTTGTGGAGGTGTCATTTTTAGCCACACCTTGACAGTTCCAATAAAGGATATTCATTTCTATTTGTGTTTTGGGTTAGAACCCTTATTTTTTTTAGATTTACTAGATCCCTTATTCTTATGGGATCTCATAACCATTGAGGAAGATGTATAATTTTTTTGATTCTCATAATTTTCAGAACATTGAGAGGTATCAGATTTCAGATCTGCATTAGGATTATGAGCAGAAACTGGATACTCATAGAATCAGTACTGTCTAGTGTGTGATTTTTTTCAGCTCCATGAATAGGGGCCTATTCAAGTGGGAGCTGTTTCTCATGTCTAACCAAAGTAATCTTATTATCTGGTGAGAAATGAGGTGGGTTAGGCAGATCTGAAGGGGAAATTTTTGAGGATACAGGAGGCAGAATAGGACTGGTCTGGATGATCTCTAATACAGCATCATGAGCAGAAGGTTTCTCATGATGATAATGAGTCCCAGTCTTAGTCTAGACAGTTTCAGATTCTATAGGTTTCAAGGGATCCGATATAGAACAAGAATTAAAAACAGAATCATGTTTTTCAACAGGATGGTTGGGCACCATCCTGTTAACCGAACAGGAAGTAGGTGTTTGGATCATTTCAGTATATAAAAAAGTAATAGGCAGTGGGGTGTGTGACATGTTGTGTGCCAAATGAATATAATCATGATCAACATTAGCATCATGTGTGACAGATTCATTAACAGGACTAACAGTATTTTCAACAGATACAAGAGAGTAATTATCAGACTGATTCTGCAACAGAGCAAAAATCTGCATGTCAACCGGAGTATTAATTACCTCCTTGTTGACAGAAACAGATTCTACATGCAATATGGAAGCAGAATCAAGTGTGTGTGATGAATTGTAAGTATTAGTAATTCCAGGAGAGGAAAGATTAGCAGATTGAGTCTCTATTACAGGAACTTCAGAAACAGTAGTAATAGATTTAACGTCAGAACTGAAATGCATAGAGTTACCTGGATCTGCAATGTTTACATTCTCACCTTGTTACTTGTTATAAGCAGCAGTATTCTCCTTGAGAACTGTAGGTACTGATGCCTCCAATTCCCTACAATGATTCTCATTTAAACTTGAAGTACCATAGGAAGAGGCATTATTAGCAAGATTGGAAATAGTAATAGGGTTGTTCTTGTCTAAACTACCTCTGTTACCTTCAACTACTATTTTTTCTAAAACATTGGGATTATCATTATTTTGTAAGGCCTCTTCTTCCACAGCTAAGTCACTCCAAGATTTTCCTTCTAGGGATGGAAGGTCACAGGATTTTTTTTCCAGATATCTTGCTTTTGGGGGGGGGGCTCAGATTTATTTGTGACATTCTTCCCTTTTTTATCATGCTTTACCTCTTTCCAATCAATATTAATTGGAGGGTCCATTTGTTTCCTAACTACCCTACAATTAGAAAAGTTGTGCCCAATCAGTTTTCACACTTCACAAAAGGGTGGCTTCTTTTCATACTCAATGCTGAGATCCAAAGAACTCCAAAGAGAGATTACCTTGTAAGATAGCTTCTTAAGACTTTAGAAGAGAAAATTATAAGCCAAATAATTCCAAAGAGAGATTACAGGGATGAAAATTGAGATGAGGTATGTGATCACAAATTTTTGATTGGAATGTAATTGGATAATGATTTTATATTTATAGAAAATGTGGGGGTATTTTTTATTGATTTCTAAACATATATCTTGGAAATCATAGTTATGTAAAATGAAAAACCATAGGATTACCCAAGTTTTTGACTAATGTTTTTGAAATAAAAGACATGTTTTTAACATTATAGTAATTTTATATCCTAAATCCATTATTTTATAAAAATTTTACCATGAAATAAATCTTCTATGGTTTTTTTAAATCCCTAATTTATATTTTAGATCTTTGAAAGTGTATTATTGGTTTAGAAAATTATGTAAATCCATTAAAATAAAAAATACTATTAAAATAATATATCTCCTCCGAAGGATTCAACTTTTTTAATTATTAAATCATTTTGAAATCATTATGATGTCATAATTCAAACCGTATATTTATACCACACTTCACTATTTATCAAAAAATTAAACAATGTCACAAATATATATAAGAAATACCATTGTAAAATTTTTATTTTTTAATTTTAAATTTGATGTCCTTTTATTATTATTTTTAATATATGATAAATTTAATTGTTAAATAAAATAATTTTGAATTTTGAAATCAATCATTTGGAATAAAAAATCTAAAAACTCCTTTTCTTTTAATTTATTATTTTTATCTAATACAGAAGTGTATAATTAAATTATTATTAATCAGCCAAAATAAATTTTTATTAATTTTTATTTATACAATTTCTAGTTGGATTTATTCATTTAATCGACTTCTTGTTTAGATAACTGAGATATTACCACTACAATGGTTATATTTCTAAAGGTGAAATTCCCAATAATTAGATTCCATTGTTTAGATTCCAATAGTAGGATTCCAATGGTCAGATACCCAATGGTCATATAACTCCTTATATATACTTCATTATAAATCTATAATTCATATAATTATCTTATCTTCTACATTGGGTCTATTTTTATGTTTGATACTTTCTTTTTAATAGTATTTCATCTTGTATACTTTTTATTCTTCCTTGAGTGTGATCCTCCAAAGTTTAAGAATACGGTGTTGTTGTATATTTCAACATTTTTTATAATACATGTTTTAGTCATTGTAAAAAAATTTAATTACCCAGTTTTTTGTTTTATTCCATTATATAGAACCATTATGAGGAAATAATAAAATGTCCCATGAGAAGTATTTTTTGAAATGGAGTGTTTATTTATAATGGAAAATTATCATGTGCTACATTATCCCACACTTAAATAATTTCATCCATGATATTTGGTGTGTAAATAGATACATTAAAAATGGTAATGACCCTTCCTCATTAATTCTTCAGACTCCCATGTTGCTTCATGTAACATGTGCTTTTTCCTAAGTACATTAGCAAGATGGGTTGTTTGATTCCGCAACACATGATCTCAGGTACCAATATTCTAGAGTGAATATTTATTATAGGAAAAATTTGGTTCATGATCAATATCATCAGTGGCTAGTTCACATGAAGGTCCCAACATATACTCCCTTATCATTTAGATATGGATGACACCATGAACATTATAGAGATTTGGTGGAAAATACAAAAGTTAATCCATAACTTTTATTCTATCAAATATATTAAATGGACCAATAAACCTAAAATAAAATATTCCCTTTCCCAAACCATATAACTAACTTCCTTGTTGATAAATTAAAGAAAAAAAGGTCACCTACATTTAAAAACAAGGCCTTACTTTTATTATCATGATAACTATTTTTACACTCTAAGTTTTCATAATAATACTATAGATAGATCTCACCTTATCAGTTTCCCCTTCAATGAGTTCTATACAGCCTAGCATCATTCCTATAAAATCATCACATCATGTTTTAGTATCAAATATCTCCTCATATCATGCCACATATAGTTATATTTCTATACTTCAATGGAATATGTTGTCACAAAAAATTATACTAAATGTAAGTACTAGTCCCATATTCTATTGATGTAAAGTGAACATGACTTCAACATATCCTATGAGGTTTGGATCTTCCTTCTAGTTTGTCTATTTATTTGAGGATGTTAGTCTGTTCTCAAAAGTACCTCAGTGTTCAAATACTATTGGAGGCTCCTTTATAATTTATATTTGAATTGAGGGTTAAGATTATATACAATATATAATGGTGTACTATGATGTCTCACAACTTCATTAATATGTAGAAATGAAAGTTGTTAGAGGGGTATATCATTCCTTATTTCTAAGAAATGTGAATACTTGGTAAAGAAAACTATAATAACTCATATAAAATCATTTCTCTTATATGTATAAGGTAGTCGAATAAAAAATTCAATTGATATATTTTCTAACTTCTACATAGGTATTGTGAGAGGTTACATTACACCCTTCTGATGTCTCCTAGTATCCTTTACCTATTGGAATGCCAATATTCTACATAGAAAATCGTCCATTTACCTCTTCATGTTATCCAACCAGAAGATCTATTTTAGATCCCTTTACATCTAGTTACAATCATAGTGTATAAGGATGTTTAAGCTATAAGCTTTATATAATAACTACCCTTTCAGCTTAGGTATAGATGGTATACATAATCTCATTCCATATTTCAACACAATATCTTTATATATGAACTAAACAAATTTATCATCTTTTATAGGTATTATTTTTTCTGAATACAATTTTTATCTGCTTGATGATTATTCAAATTCTCTAGTAATATTAGATTGGAAATTACATGAAAGATAAATGTTGTTACCTCATCCCTATTAATTATTATATCCTTAATTAAAACCCCTCAAATATATTATCATCATCGATCCTCATCATAGATAGGACCCCATGAACATTTCTACTCAATTCATCTTCTACATTGTTTTCCTTTCAAGGGTGGTAGGGTATTTAAAAATTATAGTCATTATGTAAGTCCAACTGTATCCTTTACCTAATGTTAAGATATTTCTGTGTAGATGTATATTTCAATATTTTGTGATAATTATATATGTAAAATGTTTCATCATAAATGTAATTCCACCATATTTTCAAATAAAATATAACAACTATCAAATCAAGATCATTACTTTTATAGTTCTTCTCATGAGTATTCAATTTCCTTGATGAATAAGTAAAAAATATATCACTCTACATAAGGAAACACACCGATCCATTTTTTATGAATCACTATATATAAAAAACCATCTTTTCGGATGGTAAATTAAACAGTGGTTCATTTATTAGTGTTTTATTTAGTTTATTAAATCATTCCTTACAGTCATTATACCATGAAAATTTAACTCTTTTATGAGATAACATGGATAATGGATTTTATAATTTTGTAAAAATTTCAAAAAATAATTGATAGTAACTATCTAAGCCATGGAAACTATATATCTCAATAATATTCAATAGCATGGCATATCTTTTAACATAATTTTTATTCTTTTGGTAAAGTGATATTCCACCATTAGAGACAATGTCTCCAGGAAAAAACACTTTTCGAAGCCAAAATTCATGTTTACTAAATACCCCAATATAGTTCCTTATCCTATAGAGTCTCAATAATGATATGATAATGATATTCATGCTCTTAATAGATCTTATAGTATAAAAAGTTTCATCAATAAATACCACAATGAATATATAAAGATAATATTGGAATATCCTATTCATTAAAAATATAAACATAGAGGGTGCATTAGTTTTTGCAAAAAACATTACTGTGAACTCATAATGAATATACATTGTGATGAAAGCCATTTATAGAAAATATTACCTTTGGAATTTTAATTCATGATTACCATAATGGAGATCAATCTTGGAGAAGTACTGATCCCATTAAGGTTGATCAAATTAATCAATATTGGGAAGTAATGGATGTTTTTTCTTAATAGTGATGGAATTTATTTCTCTATAGTCAAAAAATAATCTCACTAATCAATCCCCCTTATTCACAAAAAGAATAGGTTCTCTATAAGGTGAAACAATAGGGTAAATGAATCCCATAGCACAAAACTCGTGTACTTTTTTTTAAATTTCACATATTATACTGGGCCTATTCCAAATGGGGTTAGATATAGAATTTTCATAAATAATGTGATCTATAGAGAAATAATCTTCTTGATCATGTGGTTATCCAGTTAATTTATATAGGAATACATAATAATATTCCTTCTAAATAAACAAATTTTATATTCAATGGATATATACATTGATGGATTGATATTTTATGAGAATTTCAATAAGGAGAGATATTGGAGGTGGATTAAAACAAGATTAAAATGATGTGGTCTCCCCTATAAATATAACAGATTTCATATAGACATTAAAAATCATGATATCACACTCTTGTAAAATATATTTTTTTTATAAATTTGAATGAAAATCCTTACCAACTACTATATCATAGTCAAAAATAGGTATAACAATCCTGTATTAAAATAGGTTAAGTCAGTGTGTCATAATGGGTATTGATTGACACATCCTTTTTTTCATAAATATTTTCTCTATGTGGGTTGATTGACAACTTTGTTTTTATGGTTCCAGGAGAATATCTAATTTTTATAGAAAACATGTGGGATATAAAAGGGTTTGAAGATCTAATATAAATTAATGAATTATCTAAGTTTTATGTTAAAATTAAAGTACCATCCACTATATATTTAGGAGAATCAACCTTAGCTATAGTGATCAAATATGCTTAGATATTCTCCGACTTCCTATTTTGGGGTGGATTTCTTTTATCTATTAGGTAATTGATTAAAATAATTACCCGTATCATTGTATTTGAATCATTGGAAACTAAATTTTTCCTTGTTTTCCGTGTATTAATGAGCTTGATGTCCTGTATCTCCAACTTATATCAATCTCTTAAGACTTTTTAACAATTCATAGGGTTTTTCATCCCTCAATTATTTCATGTTTAAAAAATCTTCCCTTTACATATTTTCATTTGTTGCATTTATTTTAATATTAAAATCAACCAACCTCTCCTTCTCCTACTTAAATTTGATATTAAAGGACCAGAGAACTCCTTCTATATCTTAATGGATCTAGTTTCAATCTTCCTATTTGAGGTAAATTTTTGAGAAACTAGTTCCATTCTTAGACATCGACATAATCCCTTGAAAAATTGATTCATCTTTCTTTTAAAGTTGTATTCATAATCCCTAACATACATGGATAATAGTTTAATATTAGATTTATTCTAATCCATAACTTCTTCATCATTTTGAATTAATATTATATGTTTTATTTCCATATCACCTCATTATTCACATGGAAAATACTTTTCAATGAATACCACTTTAAAAATTTTACTGTCAATGTCCTCTAACTCCTAATCTGTCTCTGTGTTTTGAATCAATGATTTCCATTTCTTAACATCTCCCTTTAATCGATAGAAAACCATGATACCCTTATCACTTTCACTATACCCCAAGGTAAATAATATATTCTCTAAAGACTTGACATATTTCTATAACACTATGGGATTAGTATTTCCATTAAAATATGAAGGTTATTGTTACATGTAACAATCTAACATTATTACACCATGATGAGGTGAAACAGGTTGTTCCTTACATGCAAGGTTATTTTTCATAACCTCGGTAAACCACCATAATATATTAATAATCTTCTATGTTCCAAAATCACCTATATTGACATGATTTATATGGAAATGTATACATTTATTTGGAGTGTTGACTCGACTGCCAAGTCTTCCATTAGGCACAATTTCTAGATAGAGGATATACATAATTTGTTCAGGATATCACTATGAATTAGAAAATAGAGAATTATTTCTATGAATTTATTATAAATGCAAGTTATTTAATCTAGGATTGTTTCATGAATATCCTAAGGGATTGACATAGTTTTTAGTTATCTAAATATGATCTTCTTAATCTAGTTACTATTGTATCGACTAAGATTCCTTTGTTACCAAATATAAGAACCCAAACTTCTGTACTAAATATCTTGGGGTTATTTTATTTCATTGTTACATAATACATATATTACAGGACATGGGATCCAATAATTCAGTAGTCACAAGAATCAAGATACATAAATGAGTTTTAAATTACATTGAAACTAAAAAAATATAATCAAAAAATATGAAAACATTATTATTCCCATTGAAATGAATTTTTCATATTTAGTACTCCTTTCGGTTTCTTAGGGAATTTGGAAACAAAATAATTATTGAGCTTATATGCTTAGTAAGGGTACTATACAATAAAATCTATCATGATCATAGAAAAATACATATTGAAGGAATAAATAATCAGAATAATTTTATAATGAAATGTAACATTAACTATAACATATCCATGGAAAAATAAATAAATGCATAGATAATAATAAATGATCATATAGTTATGGGAATGAATCATGTCAGTCATTAAAACAAACCATCAAGTCCTTGATCCAAGACATATTACATAAAAGGTAAAAAAATTACATTACCCTAATTTGTTGTCCCATGAGAAATATTAGTAGATTTATGGGTTATATAATTCTAAGCCCCACAAGTTGGCTAAAATTTCCAATGCATTCCACCACATAACAATTAATTTCATTGCATAAGGTTCAAAGAATAGATAGTATAAATACATAGAACAATTTCTATATGAGGAATATCATACATGATTTTCCAATAAAAATAGAGGATTATATACTATGAAAATTCTTTTCCCAATCAATGAATTAATAAATATATCATTATGAAATACCTTTGGGAAAAGGGGATTCTCAATGATCAAATAAACACTTTTAACAAGTGACTAATACAATACTATTATTTTTTAGTGTTCGAAAAGGCTATGATGATTATAGTTTCTTGGTAGCTGAACACATGTATCTCCAATCATACGAATCCAACGTATTTGTAGATAAGTACATTATTATAGTTTAAGAAGTATATGTAAATCATTCAATTCATATCCCATCGGAGGGTCAAACCAAGTGTGCAGTAAGGGCCTAATAACAATGCACCCAAACAATGTTTGATATATACCTAAATAACTCTTTTTAGATTTATTACTCAGATATTAATTTGTGACAAAACTGCATCCAATTTTTTTATCAAAAAAAGTATTTATTTTCTTGGAAAAACACACATACTTTACTTCACTAAAATTTTTGGGTGGTTTTATGGCCATGAGATAGTTTTTGAATTATAATGGCTTATAGAGGCGGTATAATGAGGGATAATAATGATCTGTCATTTATAATATAATATGGAAATTATAAAAATGGAGTAAAATAACATTCATTATCAAAATTAAATGTAATTTTAAAGTATTATTAAAATAAAGGAATTGAAATTATTAACAACCCTTAATTCAGTATAATATTCACTTAGCCAAATCTTATAATGATACGGAGTGAGAAATATACAATTGAAAATATTTTATACTGATAATAATAACATATAATTTATATAATTTATATATATTAAAGGTATTTTAATAGAAAATATAATAAAGTAATTGTTATTGAAAATGAAAGAGGATGACTGGGAGCACTTACATTGGGAGACAGCTTGTGAAAGCTTTTAAAGATAACCATAAAATCTTAGAAACTCTTTATAGAGATTATACAGGGAAAAAATTATAGGAGTGATATTCTCAAACATTTTTTATTGGAGATTAATGGATAAATGGGTGGCTATTTATAGAAAATGTGTGGGAATTTTTTAATAATTTAAAAAAATAGACCTTAAAAATCTAGGTTGTGGAAAATGAAAAAACATTAGATTACCCATGGTTTTGATTCATGGTTTTGGAATAAAATATATTTAATTAATATTATAATTACTTTATAAAGGAGATCAATTATTTTATATTATTTATTCCTTAGAAATAAAATTTTTCCAAAAAAAATTAACCCCTAACTAATATTTTAGACTTTGGAAAGTGAATTATTGGTTTAGAAAAATATTTTAATTCATTTAAACACTTAATATTAATAAAATAACGTATATTTGGATGAGGATTTTATTTTTAACTATTATATCATTTTTAAATCGTTATGATTTCATAATTTTTAATGTATATTTATATCGAACATCACTATTGATGTGAAAATTCTTCCGCATCATAAAATTATGAAAAATTAACCATTGAGAAATTTTATTTGGTGATTTTTAATTTAGGGCCCTTTTTAAGAAAATAATTTTTTTATATGAAAATTTTAATTATTTAATAAAATACTTATGTATATTGAAATTAGCCATTTGGTTCCAAATTCTAAAATCTATTTTTCTTTTATTTTAATATTTTTATCTAACATATGTGTGTATAATTATGTTAATATTTATTGTTCAATATAACATATTATTATTTATTATTTATATTATCTTAAATTGGATTTATTAATTTAATCAAGAACTTTTTTATATAACTATAATATTACTATTACATTGGTCTGATTTTAAATAGTCAGATTCTAAGTGGTAATATTACTACTTATATATACTTCATTTTGAGTCCATCATTAATATAGTTATCTTATCTTCAACATAATGTCTATTTATATGTTTTTATTCTTATTTATAATATAAATTTATGTTTTATACTTTTCTATTCTTCATCATATATGATCCCACATAGTTCAAGATTATAGTTCTTACTCAATTTTGTTTCTAGTTTTATGTTACTTTATTTATCTATTTTAATAAATTTAATTAACTATATTGATATTGTAGTCCTCTATATTTCACTCTTATGGTGAAATAATAAAATTTTCCTTTTGAAATAATTTTTCTAGTGTGGAGTGTTTATTCATAATGGTCAAATTCGAGGTGTTATATTTTCTTTATTTGAATTAGTTTCTTTGAAAAACATAATGTATGTTGGAATCATTGAAACATACTCATTAAATGGAATATTTATTCTTAAATGTTTCAATACCTCAAAAAATTGAGAATAATTCACATTTATTATATTGATACAAATTCATTAGAAATGAAAATAGTGTTTCATAATGATTTAATTCTTTATTTTTTTTCTTCTATTTCTCATTTTCAATGTATTTTTATTTACTTTAAATATTAACTGAGTCTTCCTTTTTAGGAAAATCAACATATCTATTTTATTTATTTATTTATTTATTTTTGGACACAATTTCCTTCTAAGTATATTTCACAATTCTCAATAAAATTACATTCACATCTTAATTATGATTTCTTGCAGTGTTTCTAGAAAGTATAGATTTTCTTTCTTTTGTGATCTGCTACACAATTTATACCAATTTTATCATCAATTTCCAAATAGTTACTTATTAATTTGTAATTATTGAAATAAAATAAATACACTATGGTTTTTTATGTGCATAATTTTTTGAATAATTTCATCTACGAATGAATTATCTTTTTTAATATGTGTTTTACTCAAAAATTGATCTTGATTTTGTAAAATTTAATAATTTAGTTGATAAAAAACTAGGAATGAATTTGAGGTTGTGGTAAGAATCCTGTAACCCTTCATTAAAGACCTGAGTTCAAATCTAGTCTAGGGAGGATTT
Organism: Viscum album; assembly: GCA_963277665.1. Lineage (NCBI taxonomy): Eukaryota > Viridiplantae > Streptophyta > Magnoliopsida > Santalales > Viscaceae > Viscum > Viscum album. Next base: position 1,144,346,949 of record OY728142.1, on the reverse strand, counting down.
CTGTGGGACAATACCAGTATTGTAGAAATAACATGATTCACATGATTTGTACCTTTAGGCCTTATATTTGAGGCTTCAAGCAATGTAACCACATTGACAAAAAATATTCATATCTATTGGGGAACAAGTGCACTTGGATATAAGGTATTGTAGTTTTGGTTTAATATAGAAACAAAAAGCTCATTGTTCATAGTAGAAGCAATCACTAGATGAACAAAACCAAAACCATGATAGATGGAGGGATGTGGCTTCATCCATGGACCTTTGAAACTCTGTACATGGGTTTTGAAATAAATTATCAATATATGGTATTGAGATAATGAAAAATAAATAAATTTTTTTGGAGGGGTTTCTCAAGTGTATTTGGGTTATATAGATTTAAAGGGACTGTGCCCATAAGATTCCATTTCATAATCTTTAGGATTTTTAAAACTAGTATTTCAAGAAATTTTGGATTCCCTATAAACCTAGTTAAAAATGAAATTATACCAAAATAAAGAAATATATAAGTATATTAGTCCACTTCATCCATGAAATCATAGGGCTTGTGTTTCTCTTCCATGGCCTGAACTCTTAGTTTCCCAATCAAACCATATTGACTTCAAAAGTGTTAATTTCAAAATTTTATAATATTTTTTTATATTATTTAGTATCCCACATATATCAACTCCTCAATCTATAAAGTCAATGATATTTTAATCCATAAACAATCATATAGTACACAGAGTCATCTTAATCATTGGAAGGTCACCCAACTCTATTTTTTATGTCAAGTTAGAGTGATTTCGTATTTTTGTTCATTTATAGGCATTAAATCCTTTTTGATTTGGTTTTCTTACTATTTTAACTATTTTTTCAATCCCTGTGACTTTTATCATTGATTTTATATTATTTATTATAGTTCTACAACTCTTCTAGTAATTTATTTCCATCGCCACTTTATATGGTTCTTCCTTATCATAGATCTAACACCTTTTTGTAGGTTCTTTATTGTTTTCTGGTTCTAAATCACAGAGGCTTAAATTTGAGGTTTTGTCTGATGAGGTTGTGGGTGGCACTTCTTAAGAGATGGATGAATCAAGGAGGTGATCAATTGGATGATGTATTTGTATGGGTGGGGTAAGGCAGAAGATTTGGAGATATGGTGGCCTTCACACATACATTAATTTGATTTAGTAGAATTTTTTCTTCTTTTTTAGGTTATTATAATTTCTCAACCATTAGTAGTTCAACACTCTGGTGGTTCCACTCTCTTAGAAATCCCAGTTTATTTTAGTCCTCCTATCTTAATGTGATTTTCTTATTAATGTATCCTATCACTAATCATTTGGTTTAGTTTTTCTGTAATCATTCAATAAACTTTTTTGGGGGATAAATGATTATAAGTGGTTATTTTTTGGGAAATAGTGTTTTATAGATAATTTAGATATTTTGGGGGATCATCTGCATATAGTTTGTTTCCATTCTAGTATGTGGTAATGTAATATTTTTTCAATGATTAAATATAGCTATTATCGATTATTGTTTTTTTATTATATAATTCAGTCATTCCCCTACAAATTATTTTTATTCACTCCCCTTCATAGATATAACATTTAGTTTGGAGACAATATGGTTTTTTATCATTCCTTGAGGATATTATTTTGGAAGAAAAATTGGGTGGTAAGTTTTTCAAAATCAATTCTATGGTGAGATAATTAATATAATAAATTGTTAGTATTTTCCTAGATTTTTGGTTTCATATTTTTGTTTTTTGTTTTTTCGTTAATCTATGTTTCATCCATGCTCATTGGTGCCAATATTGATAGTTTAATTTCTAAACATTAATTATGCGGAAATTTGATCATATAAATTATTTGAAAAGTGATCATTATAAGTCTAGATACTCAAGTTCATATGGATGAAGTTGGGGACTCTTCTCTAGTGGTATAAATGATACTTCCCCATTTTTATTGAATCATGTCATCGGAATGGGGTTAGTCGGGTCTTTATTGTGGGTGTTGGGAAGTCCCTTTAGGTAGATTGATTTTTTATTTTCAGCCCAAGGGGTTTACATTGTTGTTTTTCTGGAATTCTTTCATATGTATAAGACTATTATTATTATAATGGGTATATTATATTGTATTTTTAGGTCTTTAGACTACCTAATTACTATAAACAATTTTAATATTTTGGCCTTTCGATATGTCACTCTCATCACAATAGATGTTATGGTGTTTCCCTTTTATGTTTATATTTTTTTTATTTAATATGAGGGTGGATTCACTCATATTTTGGGTTTTGTTATGGTTTTGATAGTTCAAAGTTTGCTCCTGAACACATTGGATATACCATTGGCCATTGTAAGTTTAGGTTTATTTAAATAAATATTTTTTAATTTTTAACAAAAAACATTCACTTTTTTCCTTGAGTGTTATTTTCTGAATGTTTATCTACTTATAGACCTCTTCCATATTTGTTTCCATTATTGTAGCTTGATACGCATGATTTACTACCAAATTCTTCATCCTTAACTTTTCATAACATTGGAAACTATTCATGAATATTTGATAAGGAAATTATAATGTTTTCTAATATGATTTTATTGTAACGATTCCCTCATCATATGAATCTAACATTATTCATATTTTAGGATTCAAACCTATATGAAAGGTTTCTTCTTAGATAAAAAGACACAAATCATGACATGGAAATTTATGAAGAAGTTATTGGAATATCTACCAAGATTAATATAATTATTTATCCACCTTGTAACATCTTGTAGTTTATAAATGATATTTGTTTCCTGAAGTAAATGTGTGTTATATTATATTATATAGTATTATATGTATAAACAAGACAATGAAATGAAAAAAAAATATTTCATTAATAATTACTATTAAAATAATCATCAACTAAACCCATTAAAATACCAAACTTTACAATAGGATAGAAAATATAAATTAAGAAATATATAATCAAAATTTTTGGATCCTTCCAATCTGCTAGAATAATCACCCCCACGACCAACACTACAGACTAGAAACAAAATATTAGTAAACTAATCCAAATTTTAGAAAATTTAAATATAGAACCGTTAGATAAAATTTTGGGAATAACAAATGAAGGAATGAATTAGTATTTGTAAGAGGAAATATGACTATTGGAATAGTAATGTGGCTGTTGGAATAGTAATCTGACAATTGGGAATCGTAACATGACCTTTGGATTAGTAATTTGACGTCAAAATAATGATATTTAATACTAATGATATTTATCATGAGTAATTTAGATAAATTTAATTATTATACTACTATAAAATAAAAATCATGATTTAAAACACATAGAAAATATATGCACGATTTTAATAAAATGTATTTTATGTTATTTAATAAAAAAATTATATTAAAAATTAAAATAACCAATATTATAAAATTATTGTATTATAATGAATGGTTTTTTTAAATAATCTAGTCAAAAAATTTCAAGGGTTTTTTTTTGTTATTTTCAAAAATACTTCAATTTCCAGTTAAAAAGTAAAAAATACCACATTTTTCATAAATATTGTATTTTAAATTACATAATCCATTATTTAATAATTAAATAATAAATTATATAAATGTTTTATCTTATGAAACCTATTTAATTTTATAAATGAAACATTAAAACAGAATAAACACTTTTTCCAAACATAAAAATTACATTCCATAGTCTAACGTCAAAAGTATTCGTTTAAAATAAATCATTTTCACTTCTTTCAACATTCATTTTTTATAAACTAAATAATTTTAATTCAAAAGGGTATTAAAGTAATAAACTATTACATTATATTCATATGCAACTTATTATGTTAAAAATATAACTATTACAAATTTTACCTTGGATATAGTATTTTATTCAATATTTAAACTCAAAATTCCTCCCTCATCAACTATGAATAACACCTCTCCCGTCCCTTGGAAAACCACTCCTCCATCACTTTACAAAGAACAATATATACCCAAATAAACTGTCTTAATAATATTATAATCTATAGGGACATTATGGAGTAATCCAACTCCAATCACATGGGGTGTCTTGTGTCGTACAAGAGAAGCAAAACCAGGAAGATGGTTTGTTTTCACCAACTCTTTTTTTCATTTTCCACTTATCTTCCCCTTTTTCTATATCCCTTTCAAAAAACCAATTAGATTAATTATAAATTATTTTAAAATTATATTAATTATTTCAAACTACTATAAATATTATAATTAGAATGTAATTATATTTTATATGTCTTTTTCATCCTCTTCAGATAATGCCTCGTTAATGACTGATTAACTACCAATGAGGAAGTTTCTAGTTATTTGATTTTCACAATAATTATTTATGGTTATAATAATTTATTTATGATAATATATCTATAAATATATGTATTTTAATATTATGGAATTTATTCTAGTTTTTTATAAATTAACATGGACAAAATAATGAATTTAAATAAAAACATAATAATTTTATGGAAATCATAATATAGTTTTTTACCTATAACCAAGGTAATTAAGAAATATAATTCAATTATTATAATTTATAAATAGTTAAAAATAAAAAAAATCACTCCTGGTTTAATGTTTTATTAAACCTATGTATACTATCCTGGGGAGGAAAAGTGATCAAATAAAGTAGGATTTATGTTATGGGGATTATCAAACCCAAAAAAAATTCTTTTGGTTATCTTTTATTTAACATTTATTTAAGAATTAATGTTCCTAAAATATCCAAAACATTTCTTTTCAATATTATATTTCTTTTCATTTTAGGATATAAATTTTTATAACCGTGTAAAATATTTCTAAGGAATTTAAAATTATTTTTAAAAGAGGCTCCAATTAACAAAATAGTTCTTGAATTCTTTTGAGTTGTTTATAATTTAAATAATGAAAATTATATTTTATTAAAATTTAAAATCTACCTTATTAATTTTGGAATCCAATGTTCATTTCATGATGTATGATATGTGAGATATTTTATGAAACCCATTTCATTCCGTGGTCCTTTTGATGAATACGATTCTTATCCTTCCATGTGGAATGAATGACTATGAGAATTTTATGATTTGATGGGAGGTCCTGAAATAATATATCCCTCTAATTTATTTATTAATGTGATATATCTCATTATATTATGTGTATTATGTGTGATCATGAATCTAGATTTGTTCACAACTATGTGTGGTATTTTAACACTATGTTATTATGTTTCATTATTATGCATATGGAACATTCCACACCTTTATCAAATGTTTCCCACATGATGTTGATGATGATATTATAATTATTACATGGTTATGTTGAATATTATCACCCATTTACTATTTATTCATCCCTTTATTGGGATTTTAACTCACCCCGTTCTTTGATGTATATCCTAGAATGACTATTTGTAATAAGGAGATAATGAGAGCCTTATAAGGATAAAGAAGAACTTAAATAATTATTATGTATTAATATTTATGATCATTTTATGAGGCTAATTTGACCAAGACAATAAATATTTGGATCTGGTATTGTATCACAATTATGTTGTTTATCTTAAAATGACGTAATAGTCTTGTAAGAAAATATCTGGTCACTATAGTTTGTAGCAGACCACTGTTTAGTTAATTTGGTTATTAGGACTAGAAAACATTAGTGGCCATAATTATAAGTCTATGTATATGTAAACATCCTACTATAATAGTTTTATTAAAAGGTTAAACATAAGGATTTTTTGCACTAAAAATATGCATCGAAGTAGGTACCAAACTCTAAGGAACATGATAAGGTAGTTTATATTGTTTAATAGTTTTTTATTTTATTATCTATTGATCCCAAAAGGAATTATAGATCATAATTTATGTTCTTTTTAAGTTATTCTATCAAAAATGGCCAGTCAGAGTGATTTTTGAGCAATCTATAGAATTTTTTCCAAATTCCCGAAAGATTTTACACAAATACTTCATGGTCACACACCTATGTTGTGTGAGAAAGGTAAATCCAAAATCAAGATAGTTGCATATATTCAAGCCTAACTCCAAAAACCAAGGCATTTGTATGAAACTAAAAAAGGTTCTTCTACAAATCCCAAATTTCCACAACAAAGGAAAAGTTTCATGACATAGGGAAAATTTCAACAAATATTTCATCAACCACTCATTCATAAGAGGAACTATGGGATTCTAGTGTGGTATATCATGCTCACACAACTCCATGTTGATTTCTTCTTGGAACTCCAAATCTCTGATGTTGTGTGAAATTACCTTATTGAAGTCCCTTAAATATGAGCTTATGATAGGACATTTTCATGTAACTGTGTTCAACTAGAACACATGTTTGTGAAAAGTACAATACTTTATGAAACTTTGTTCACATGAAATTACAAATTTGTGTGAAATATTGTTTTTAAAATTCACACATATAGGATATTACCTACACAAAAAAACTTTTTTTGTGTGCATCAAAAAATTTGTGCGACCTAAAACATATTGGAACAACCAACTATATAGTTGTGTAAAAAAATGTATGGATACGCACCCCTTTATAGGATTATTATTGGGTTGTGACCCCATGCCTTCGACCCAGTCCCTTCTCTACCATCACTGATCGCCACAAAATATGAATAATCACACCAAAAACTTTTTGATTTGGGTCGAGGACATTTTATTTTTTGACCATATTATGAACCAACATCCACCCGTTAAAAACCATTAATTGGGTTTCTCTTGAACACTCCCAGAAATACCATGATTTGAACTACTCCTCTTATCCCCTTTTATGTTCCATGAGTTGAGATTATCATCTTTGATTACCAAAGTAACATGAGTCGAAATAATCCTCAAGAAAATCCTAAAACCCCCATCATGTGTCTCATGTTCCATGATAAACCAGAAAGGGACACTCTTGCGTAATTCCCACACCAACCATGTATAGTAATATTATTCCTAGTAGACCTAATTACCTGACATTAAATTTTAGTATACCCTATACGACATTCATAGGATTCCTCCTATGAAAAACATGAGATTCCTTATGTGAAAAGAGTAACATTCCTCATTCTGTGATGATGAGAAGACCCACTTGGTCCTAGGTACATGATTTTAAAATTTATTTTTCCCATACTAAAATATTATGATTCCTCTTATGAAAACCACAAGATTCCTTATTCATGAAGAGTAATAATACTCTTGTTATGATAATAATAATACCCCATTTTTCCTTACTATATGATAGTAAAGTATATCATAACCTACGTGAGGAGAATAGGATGCCTCTAGTGAAGATTTTGAGATTCCTTAGGATTCAAGAATAAGATGCATCATTTATTGATCATGATATAACCACTAAATAGCTATGATGGGCCTCCTCATCTAATATAATCCATAATGATATACATAAACCCACCAGGGATTTGAGATTCCATCATGACGCAACGTGAACACGAAATTATGGGAAGCTTCCATTTATAAACCCCGCACACCACATCCTTCCACATGATGTTAAACTATAATCTTACCCCATTATTTGAACATAATATGTCTTCATGACTCAACATGATGATGAAATGATAGTAATATTCCTTGTATAATCCCCATGCACCATGTAATTCTTCATGAAATTAAGCTATAATTTTACCCCATGTAATGAACTCGGGATTCCCTCTTGATCTGACATGAAGAATATATTGAAATAGTGGGTTCCCTAGACCCAACTATTCAGTGATTTTGATTACCATATCGTGTATATAGTAAGCTATGCATGATGTCATCTTACCATTATAGTGTAGAATTTTCTGCGTCCACTATTGAAATGGTAATGTCCAAATATTAATTGTCGTATCGAAAGGTTGTAGCAGTTCCTAGGCTATAATGAGAACCTCTAGATACAGTGAAATTAATCTTAAATATATGTTCTATAGTATAGATACATATTATTAATTGGACACAGTAGGTGTTTCACTATTAGGTGTTGGGGGTTCATAAGCATTGAGACTTATTCTCATGAAGTTCACACTTGGTCATCTCTAGTAGTGAGATCATGAGGACTAACCCGCCAATAAGAATACCACTTGTTTCGGGTGTCATTGGATGTTCCCATCTATGATCATGTGTAATGGTCTCCTGACTTGAGATCATTACAAATGCATGTCATTTGATTGCGTACTTTGATGCAAGATGAAAACCATGGCATTGAAGTAGTGGTGAGGTAGTTTGTGTCTGGTGTGTCGTTGGTGGCATGGCATTGGTTGAATGTTCAAGAAAGGATTTGCCTCTTCTAGGTTATGGAAGTAATATTTCTCAGGCCATGTTGATATGGATGGAAGTACCTTTATAAGACCATGGCCATGGTATTTAAGGGTAAATCCGTCCAGTTAAATCGAAAAACTATAAAGCAAGAAAAGGGTGATGACACGTGAGTGCGTCCTGCTTTATGAGATATTATAGACAAAGAGATTATATTACACAGTGTGTGTTCATAGGTTGGTTGTCGCTACTGTAACAATCCTTATTTCTTCAGGGGCCATGATGGGATACTAGATCCCACTCTTGGTATGTGAATACTATTCACTACTATCAAGATAAGGGCCTAGAGGGACACACACAATAGTGTATTCAAGAATTCACCCTATTCAGTTGAATAAAAGTTTTGGACATAGTGGGCCCCACCACAAGGGTCTGGGATTTGTCCAGAGTTAAAAGATCGCCATTGAAATAAATAAATTTATATTATTAGAGTTTATAATAATGATTATTGAATTTATTTATTAAATTTATTTACAACTTTTAAGTAAATACATGAAAAATATTAATTGAAAAATATTAAATTATTCAAGGTTTAATATTTATGGGTACGACGAGTTGAATTAATGACATAATTATTATCATGAAATATATTTTTAATATATTACAAGTAAGTGATAATAATATTTACGACTTAGTTTAGTAGTCATAAAAAATTTTTGATAGTGTGTTAAATAATCGGGGCCAGCGAGGAGATACCAAGTATTTTAATTTAGCACTGTAAATATAAGAGGAGGGGCTTTTGCCAAACACTATTCATGGAGCTTCTCTCTACTCACCTCTCTCCCACACTTTAGAGAGAGATGATCTGGATCCAAGGAGCTCAAATGGAGCACTCTCTCGTGCATTGCTAGCAAAGCGATGTGGTGATCGTTGGAACGTCAAAGGCATCTTCAGTATTCCTCACTAGCACCCAGACTATAATGAATGATGCTCCCACATATTCCTTGAAGCATTTGTGGACGATCTAGATGAATTCGGCTTCAGATTCTTCAAGTAGTGATCGCCAACGACGAGCAGACATCTTGTGAGGCTTCATAACTAAACCAGGTATTTTTATGGTTTATTTTGTGCTTAAAACCCTTCACACGTGGTCCTCGTCTTTGACCAGGCTACTCTGCATCGATGTTTAAAAGTTCACGTCGAACGTCGGTGGAAAAATTTTAAAAACCCACCTGTTTGGGGCTTCCGTTGCACGCTCGGTTCCAAAAAGTGGTATCAGAGTGACGCATGTCGATTTTATGCCAAGAAAAATTAAATTTGCATTTATTTATGAAGAGTGCGTTGATACGGTCTCAATGCCACAGACCACATATTAATCCGATGCCGGATGACCATTATGCGGTCATCAGAAGTTTTAAATTGGGATTAAAACTGGTAGTTTAACAAAGTTTAAAATTGATGAACTATTTTTATCTAAATAATTTCACAAAGGAATAGTTTTTTTTCTTTTTCTAGTGAGCACTATTAATGATTATTATTATAATAATTTTATTATAATAATAATAGTTTTATTATAATAATAATTCTATTATTATAATATTATATTATAATAATATCTTATTATTATAATGTTAAAGACTATATATTGGGATAGAGAAAAACAAAAAAATGGGGAAGGGGAAAGACTTTAAAAGTAAGTCTTTGGTTAATAAAAAAAGGAGGTTGGGGGTGAAAGACTTGCTTTGCGGGTCTTTCACATTTAAAAAAAATTAAAAAAAAAAGAGGAGTAAGGGTGGGGGGTGACGACCCCCCCCCCCCTCATTTTTGCCTCTCCCGTACTGTGTTGCACAGTGCACAGGAAAACCCTCGGGGTGGCGACGACCGCCCCTCACGCCGCATCTCCACAGATCCAAGTAGAGTACCCCGCGGTCCTCCCCGGTGAGCTGCCTCCTCTCCCCAGCTGCAATAGCAGCCGCCGAGGCTGCCTCTCCCCTACAGCAATAGTGCACCGCCTCTGGTTGCCCTCCGCAGTAGCCCTCCACCCTTACATACCTTATTGTGAAGGTGCAACATTTTGGTAACCCAAACCAAGTCGCCACCCTAGCCACTAGCCCCAGCTTCCCGCACCTGGTCTCACTCCCACAGAAATGTGAAGGCCAGCCCTCATCCCATGCAACGGGTGCAGGAAGCACCCTCCAGCCCTCACCGCCTCCTCCAGTCCCTCCCGTTGGTCTCCCTCACAAGGAGTAGCGGTGTACCAGGAAAAAGGAACCAGGTCCCACTGTAGAGGCCAACAGCAAGTGTAGGCAATGCACCCAAGGATACTGTGTATCCTCTGTCTTCCTAACCTGGTGCTCCCACTAGTCCCCCTCATGCTCCCCTGGTCCCCGCGCACCCAACCAGCCCGCTTCACCATGGACCTGCCTCGTCCCGGTCGCCTCCCGGTCCTCCTAGCGGGCAGGTAACTTGTTCTACCCCATAATAAGTCTAGTAGGGTCGGCCCCGCCCAGAATAACTCTTCATAGGGTCGTAATAGCCCGGACTGGGCATGTGCAGGTTCGCCCCGACCCACACAGGCCCTGCCTAAAGTTTAATGGGCCCGGGTGAATTAATTTAATCAAAAATTAATTAAAAAATTAATTTAGTCACAGTTGATAATTAAAATAATTAAATAATAATTTTTTGTTATTAAAATTTTATGCGACGTAATTAATTAATTGGGATATTAATTAAATTAATTAATTTATTTATTTTTATCTTTAAAATTAAATTAATAAATTGGGACCGAACGATGTAAATATTGGATCAAAAATTAGAGTGAAATTTTAAATTCAATTAAAATTCCCTAAAGATTAATTTTAATGCAAGTTTAATTTTTATTCTGCATTTATTGAATATACGCGAGCTTAATGCGTATATCTCTGATCATGAGCTGAGACCGACCAACACATATTTGGTGAATTTTTAATTTTTAATTTAATTAATTATTTATTGAAATGTTTTTTTAATATTTGGTTTAATTAAATAAAAAGGAAATCTACATGTCATCTCAGAGTCATTATATGTATAAGGGCCAGTGTGTCCATTCTCAGGGTTGCACATTTTTACCCCGAGACCCCCTCGACTGCGTGCGAGTACTATTATATAATTACGTGATGACAAATGACGTACTTCGCGCCAAGTGACGGCGACACACCAGACAAAAGTTGGTTGCATTGGATGAGCAGACGTTGTTGTTCAAGTAGCAAGCCACGCAACTAAAGGTACTTACCCCTAGGGTTGTGGTTGGTCTGTTATTCACTCAACAGATCAACCATTAGAACCGGGTCATGATCAGGTGTTCATTTTATTTTTTAATGGTTTATTATTTTTTTGTATGTGTAATTTATTGTGTGATAACATAGTATAATAATAAATAAGCATGCAAGATAAAATGAACATGTGATGCGATGAAATTTCTATTTTTTGCACTTTAAATTGTGAGTGTCATCACATAGTATGTGCTTATAAAAATATAAAATGATTTCTTTTGTCACACTAAAAACAATAAAACCCTCAAAGATATATTAAGTCTAAACAGCCTTCCATCATTCAAATTTGGAAAAAACTAGTTGTTTGAGGTGTCGGTCATGCCTTAGCTAGGGGTGCCTATTACTACTGTGGAGTCCTTATAAGAATGATGGTTTGACTTAACTAAAATTTCAGGAATGAAATAGCCATAGCTATCTTGTTGTAATTTTAGAGGCAAGCGTTGAGTAAATCAAGTTTTGATTTTAAGAAGCTGTGACTTCACTCAACAGATCGAGGAGCCGCAAGTTAAATCTATCATCCAGCCAAAATCCTACCTAGAACCCTCCAAGTAGTGGCGTAGCCATAGATTGTAGACTATGAGGGGTGGTTCCGAGATCCTTTCCACTAGAATACTCAAGTGACAGAGTATTCTGATTCTAGTATAGAGGGTTCCTAGAATCTGATAAAATAGTGGAAGACATTAAAAGATTTAAGTAATTAATCAAAAATTTCCAAACGGGTAATCAAATAAAAGGAAATATGCTAAAATTATTTTTTTTTGAAAAAAATGGAAAGTTATACCATAAGATTAAAACTGTGATATTATAATGGGAAAAGTAAATGTCCACACTGACATGAGTTTCCATGAATAGTACAGGCGCGTGTGCATAGTACTATGATATAGGAAACTCAAGGTGTCAGTGTCCCCAACACTGTTAAACTACCTCTAGAAGCGAGGGTGAAAAAATTCTTATAGGAGACTAATGTACAAAGAATATTATGGTTATATCATTATGCTTCTATCAACTTCTGGAGTCAGTTGCAGTCGCTACACCAGGACATAGATGATATAACATAAAGTCTCATCTCCAAGAAGTTTGCAAGGAGAAAGCGAAGTAATGATATTAATAAGGAAAAGTTTTCATCATCATGTGTAAATTGAAGGATTGGTCACGATATTTAAATATTATTTTCACCACATTACTCAAGTCTCGTTTTAAGTTACAAAACAAACAAGTATTGAGTAAGGTATTTATTACCAATTTAGGTAAGATTCACCAAGATAGTAAGAATAAAATAAAAATAAGTTTTAATTCTTATGGAGGATTAATTGAAAGACATTCTATAAAGGTCAAAGGAATTTAATTTCAATGACACATTCACGACGTCCTTCAATTAACAAGGTATTAACAAAGGTTATTTACATTTCATATTATAAAACAATGGAAGTTTAAAAGTAATAAACTGATTTATAGAAGCAAGTTTCCACTTCTACATCAGGAATATTCATCAATGTGATGTTTCATTTTACTACTTGGGTATTAAATACAATATGCTGGTGACATATGTGTATTTTAATACAATAACCATGTTAGTATTGAAACCTTACTGGAAGTTAGGTGTATTCTCCAAGTGGCTGTGAAAGGGTGATACATAGGCCAGTTATGAGAAGTACATGACTTCTTTAATTTCCAAGTGTAAGATTCGTGTTGAACTATTATTGTGTATAACCTCAAACATTAATATCACATGTCCTTGGATGCATGGAGACATTATTTCAGGTTCTGGAATGAATGTTGTTTTTGGTAAACTCAATCACTAGTTCAGTAATACATGAATCATAGGCAATTAGTGATTAATATAATTATAAGACTTATACCCAGTTCTGACAAGATAATTCTTTGTCGAGTAATACTAAAATTGAACGACATCAATATACCAAGTATGGTATTTAGGCTCAGCACAGCTAAATACTTTTGGTATTATTGACGTCTTTAGTTTGGACAAAGGAGACTTTAGAAATAAAGGTATGTCACACAACATTTGGAAATAGTTCAACTAGTAAGCATGAACTATTCCAAGTATATGCTAGAGGTATATATACTTCATAAAATTTGTTTAAGTAATTAAAGAATAACAAAGTGACGTATATGAATGGTCAGGAGATATGAGTTGCTTCGAGTTGGGATACCGAAGAATATCTCGACCAAGCATTCATCAATCATGATAATGTAGCATGGAGAAATTCCTAAATGCATGTTACCTTATTGACATCACGACATTGATGTTAATGAGGAAGATTAATGATCAAGTCTTATATAACAAAATTGATCAATAAACATATTGGGTGGAGCAATTACTAAACGCATATTTTATACATCAAAATTTTGATGTAAGTAAAATCAATGTTGCAACTAGCATAGACTTCCATTATATTTCATGAAATTATTTGCAAATAACAACAATATCCCACAACCATATGCCAAATATAATTCAATTGGATATCATACGAGTCATGGTATGATAGAAATCCATTATGTCATAAGGACATGTGTTTGGATGCAAATAGTTTGTTCAGATACCAACAAACTTGCATCAAGATAAACACATTGTGCATCTAATGTACTTATCCTAGTGATTGATTGGGATATTACATAAATCCCTAGGTTAGAAAATTTTAAGTCATGTAAATTACTACATATCTATATAAGGGTGCACATATCTATTAGAGATAGTGGGAGCTATATTGACTTGTTTTTAGTCAATGTACAAGATGCACAAAATAGTTGGCATAGGAACTAGTTCCACAAGAGCATGTAGAACAGACTATGTTCTAGAGACACATACAGCATAGGAAGGATAAAACCATCGTGATGGTTTTTATATTCACCGCGGTTGGTGATCTGTTATTCAAAGTGAATAATATTACCTACAAATAATCAGTATATGGAAATTTGCTAAAATTGATAAGACCAACTAAAATTCAACTAATGGATTCCATGTATCAAATTACAAAAGGGTCTTATTATTCTGAATATTGTGGTGGGTATTCAAGTGAATTGATACATGAATGGTACAAACTTGGTACCCATAAGGCTTGACTGATTTGACCAAGTCATTATGCCTAAATCCGTTAAAATTTTTCTTGTTATAGCTAATATCTATGATCAATTCATTTAGCATTGGATTTCATGACCACCAATCGTGGATGGTATCTATACGACACAACCAGAAAGGGATGGTCAAGTCATAGAACGCTAATAAAGGTTAAAAGTTACTCAAATCCAGTCTAGGATTAAAGTAATCGACATGATCATAAAAAAATAAATTTGCAAAAAAAAATCCATGATTCTACGTGAGGTTAGTGGGAGCATCAATGTTTTCTAAATAAAATATGTTTGGAAACATATAGAAAATAGACATTGGTCTCACAGTTAGTTAAGACCAAAATGAAATTTACTCTCCAATGATTGACTTAAAGTAGTAACCTAAGTTCTAGGGAACAGGATCTACTAAGGTAGATCTATAGGTTTCTCGGTCCTAGTCAATCGTACATATAGTGACATTATATTGAAAAATACATGTTGGAACAATTCAAGAGATGAATTGTTGCCTATGTCACAAGGCATAATCTCTCTATGTTGACATGTCCATGACATGGGAAGAGATAAATGTAGTGAGTTGAAATCCATATTTCGAAGTGATGGATCAATCGTGCATGCCAAGATATGCATAAGAACTGATATTTCCAAGGGATTTTGGGTAGATATTAGTTATATCTAGGAGCACTACAAGGGGTGCAGTCCAAACTATCTAATTGTACATTGGAAAGTACAAAAGATCTGTACCTGGTAAGTGGAGAATAAAGGATACTAGTTTTCAAGAATACGAACTGGTCTTCCATAGATCAATGTGATATAGTATTTCAGTTAGGCTAAATTCGATGAGCATGTCAAGCTCATATAAGCCAGTGGTATCCATACCTACAAATACTGAGTACGTTGCAGCTTCTAAGGCAGCTAAGAAGCAGATATGCAATAATATGTTCCAGTTCTTGGAGTCACACCTGGTAAGAAAAGTATTATCATATTATAAATTATGATATTCTTACTAGCCAAGATTTCAAGTTATGACATTGGAAAAAAAGTGAGATATACTCAGGATACCATCTCTTGAGTAATTTTACTCAAAGATATGAGGTCGTTATAGCAGAATAGCCATGCAGAGGAACCGTGGAGGACCCAGTATCTAAAGTTGTTACTCAGAAGGAACATGATGTTCATCATGTGAGTGGCTACCAAGTTTGGTTAACAGGTTAGCTCTAGTGCAAGTGGGAGTGTTGAAATAGTGGGTTCCCAAGACCCAACTATTCAGTACTTTTGATTACCATATCGTGTATACAGTAAGCTATGCATGATGTCATCTTACAATTATAGTGTATACTTTTCTACGTCCACTATTGAAATGGTAATGTCTAAAGATTAATTGTCGTATCAAAAGGTTATAACAGTTCCTAGGCTATAATGAGAACCTCTAGATACTATAACATTAATCATAAATATATATTCTATAGTCTAGATACATCTTACTTATTGGACACAGTAGATGTTTGAATATCAGGTGCTGGGGGCTTATAAGAATTGAGACTTCTTCTCATGAAGTTCACACTTGGTGATCTCTTATAGTGAGATCATGAAGACTGACTCGCCAATATGAACTCCACATGTTTCGGGTTTCATTTGATGTTCCTATCTATGATCATGTGTAATGGTCTCCAGAATTGAGTTCATTACCAATGCATTTCATTTGATTGCGTACCTTGATGCAAGATGAAAACCATGGCAATAAAGTTGTGGTGAGGTAGTTTGTGTCAGGTGCCTCATTGGTGGCATGGCATTGGTTGAATGTTCAAGAAAGGATTTTCGCTTCCAGGTTATGGAAGTAATATATCTCAGGACATGTTGATATCGATGGTAGTACCATTTTAAGACCATGTCCATTGAAGTCAAGGGTAAATCCATCCAGTTAAATCAACAAACTATAAAGCAAGAAAATGACGATGACATGTGAGTGCGTCCTGCTTTATGAGATATTACAGAAAAAGAGATTATATTACACAGTGCATGTTCGTAGGTTGGTTGTCACTGCTATGACAATTCTTATTTCTTCAAGGGCCATGATGGGTTGCGATATCCCACTCTTGTTCTGTGAATACTATTCACTGCTATCAAGATAAGGGCCTAAAGGGTCGCACACAATAGCATATTCAAGAATTTTCCCTATTCAGTTGAATAGGATTTTTGGACATATTGGGCCCTGCCATAGGGGTCTGAGATTTTTCTAGAGTTAAACGATCACCATTGAAATAAATAATTTCATATTATTCGAGTTTAGAATAATGATTATTGAATTTATTTATTAAATGTATTTATAAGTTTTAAGTAAATACATGAAAAACAGTAATTGATGAATATTAAATTATTCAAGGTTCAATTAATATTTATGGGAATGAAGAGTCGAATTAATGACTTAATTATTATCATATAATATATTTTAATATATTAAAAGTAAGTGATAATAATATGTATGTCTTAGTTTAGTAGTCATAAAATGATGTTGACAGTGCTTTAAATATTTGGGGACGACGAGGCAATACCGGGTGTTTTAATTGAGCACTGTAAATAGAAGAAGAGGGGCTTTTACCAAACACTATTCATGGAGCTTCTCTCTCCTCTCCTCTCTCCCAAACATTAGAGGGAGATGCTCTAAATCCAAGGAGCATAGATGGAGCTCTTTCTCAGGCATCACTAGTGAAGCGATGCGGTGATCGTTGGAACATCGAAGGCATCACTGATATTCCACACTAGCACCCAGACTATGATGAACGGTGCTCCCACAGATTCCTTGAAGTGTGTTTGGGAGATCTAGAGAAATTCGGATTCGGATTCTTCAAGCAGTGATCACCAATTAAGAGCAAACACCGTGCACGGCTTCAAAATTAAACCAGGTATTTTTACAGTTTATTTTGTGCTTAAAACCCTTCACGTGTGGTCCTTGGCTTTGACCGGGCAGCTCTTCACCAATATCAACAAGTTCACGTCAAACGTCAGTGGAAATTTTTTAAAAACCCACCTGTTTTGGGCTTCTGCTTCACGCTCGGTTCCAACAGAATATAGGATAATAAGCTTCCATATGTATACCTTAACCACATCACCACTACTACTTATAATACCTGGAAATCTTCCACATGTAATCACCACACCATCTCTCATCGACGCTCCTTCCATGACATGGGCATCATTACTACATGATATTAAAATACATGGATCGATATTATCATATGAACTTAAAATGTGATATTGAACTATGTGGGTTTTGTTCCCTATCTATTAAATATGATATTAAGGATTCCTCCTTAAGGTTAAATCCCACCATCATCCAAGTGTGAAATCACCCCCCTGGGGGAAAACATAACCACCTGATCCATCTCAACAGGACATTTCCTTCCTATCCTAAAACTACATTAAACATGCACCCATCATTTCCCTTCCAGAAATTAAACCTTTCCCTTTAATGTCCCCAAAATATATAAAACTCTTTTCTAGCCTATCCTGTAATACCCTAAGACTACATCCAACTCATCCCCACAAGACCTAAAACTGATACCCATCACCACAAGACAGTAAACACAAGTCTCGGTCCATAATACATACCCCATGCAATAAATATGGGATTATCGAGGTAAAAATTCTCATAAGATTTACACCCATATTATCAAGTAGCTCATGAACTAGATATGATGCCTTGGGTTCTACACCTAAGATACCTAACCCATGAGGTTCCCTCCAAAAGAGTAAGAAATTCAAAGTTCCAATACCCCCAAAGTCTAGTGATTCATACACATGCTCAAATGTTACCATCTATACTAATCGAAGGATTCTATCATGTTGAAATAGAGGTATCATAATTTACCAAAATCCACCTCAAGATGGAACCAGGAATGTGTTTCATAGACATGATTGAAATCTATAACAAATACCTCGACTAGGTGATTATCTCCAAGGAGGAATTATTGGAAGGAGGAAATGATATTCCATTATCCCATTTAAATAAAGCAGACGACATCCCCAACAATGGAAGAAAAGTTTGTTCACCTTTAGACATCAAAAATACAGAACAATCAATACACATCACTTTGATAATTCTCGCCTCGGTTGCGAAATCATCGAGAACAAAATGGTAAACCAGAAATGAAACCATTCTCCTTTAACTGTGAGTAGATGAAAAATGAAAAGTAGGTGTAATTAATGAATTTCCAACACTGTCTCCCCTGAGGTCTATGTAGGGAGAAACTACCCCTATCCCGATAGCAAACCACTTCAATAATATCTCTCTAGAGTGCTTTGACATATCACCCCCTAATCTGAATAGGATGGGGATGTTTGAGATGTTTATACAGTGACCGTCGCCATGGAATCTTTCTAGTCGGCCTCTTACTAGGTCGTTCCAATTCTAACACTAACTGGTCCCACATTCCAATGAGTGGGTTGACTTCATCCCTGTTTTGATAGCCCTTGTAAGGAATCATCGGTGCCAATTCTAGAGGATGACCCAGAATGTTTCCCACTAGGGGAAATCATCTGCAAATCTAGTGGACCCTATAACTCAGGATGTATCCCATAAAATCTATAAAATAGGTGAACATGGATCCATCTTCACCAACAATGAATCAAGACACCAGCTACCTCACAGAAAGGTTGGGTTGACTATATCAGTCATTGGCACCACCAGAATACGTTACGAGCCATCCCAAGATGAGGAAAACCAACACAGAGGTCCTCCCCTGGCTATCATAATCTAGTTCATGGGACCTCATCACACTACCATCAACCAACATGGAGGTCTTCCCTATTTCATCATCATCTAATGAAGATATCCTCCCTATATATCCATTAACCATCACGAAGGTACTCACCATTTCTGCATCAGATATTGCAGAGGTCATCTTAACACTGCCATCTACCAACACATTGGTGCTCCCTATGTAATCATAATCCAATGTGGATGTCTTCTGCGCACGTCTATCAACCAACATGAAGGTCCTACCTATTCTATTATAATCCAACATGGAGTCCCTCCTCGTGCTTCATTCAAACAACTTGGAGGTCCTCCCTACGCCAACATCATCTAGGGAATACGTCCTCCCCAAACTAAAAACAACCTATGTAGAGATCCTTCACATATCAATAACATGCCTTTCACTATCAATCCATCCCAAGGAAGTAACAAAAATGAATTCTAGTGTAGGGCCTCTTCACCCAGAACATGGGGAAGTTTGACCATATCCCTACACTGGTTTATCTGGTCTAGGATCATCTCCACCGAGTACTAGGGTTATGTCAATCATATCACTACATTGAATACTCTGGTTCATGATCCAATTCACCCATCACTAGGGCTAGGTTTATCATGTCCCAACTTCTTTTACTCTGGTTTAGGTTCCTCTCCACCCAACACCAAGGGAAGGTCGGTCATATCCCTACTTTAGTTTCTCTTGTTCATGATTCTAGCCACCAAAAATATTATCAAGGTCAATCATATCCCTTCACTGGTTTCATTGATTCAGGATCTTCACCACTAGCACTAGGACAGGTCGATCATATCCCTACTCTAGATTCTCCAGTTTAGGATTCTCAATTAAAGAACATGGGAAGTTCAATTATATCATTGGTATTTCTTCTATTTTATATGAGAGGACACTCTATTAAAAATCCACAGATCCTGGATTCCCATTCCCCAACAATCTTGGCAGATAAGAACCCATAGATCTAGCATGGCCTCACCCTGGTATTCCTGCATGATAGGCACCCAAAACTCTATGGCTCTCCCACCCCAATATTCCATTAAGATAGGAACTCCATAACCTAGGCACCCTCCCCCTACATTCTTGTGAGATAAGCACCATTAGCTCTAGCGAGCCCTTGACCTGTTTTTTTTGTGAGATAGGCACTAATAAATCTTGGATACGCTTACCCCAATGTTTTGATGATCCAGGATTTCATGCGTCCAGATTGGTTTCACCCTATCAAACTTACTATCTAGGCTTCCACACCTCCCGAGAACCATCACCCCATCGAAACAATGATCTAGGATTCCATGCCTCATGGAAGTCATTGACCCGTCGATCCGACGATCTAGGATTTCACACCTCCTTATATTTGTCACCTCAAAAAAATAATAATCTAGGTTTTCATGCCTCTTGGGATTCATTCCCCAGTTGAAATGACGGTCCATGCTTCCATACTTACTGGGTTCCATCATCCCCATTGTACCAATGATTCATGCTTCCACACCTCCAGACACCATCATCCCCTCAAACGAACAATCCTGACTTCTGTACCTCTCTGGCACTGTCTAACCATTGAGATGAAGATCCATGTTTCTAAGTATCTTAAGAAACATCGCTCTATCAAACCAATGATTTAGGATTCCATGCCTCCTAGAATCCATCTCCCCGTTGAACCAAATATGTAGGCTTCCATTAATTCCATGTTCCATCACCCATCGAAAAAAACATACACGCTTCCATGCCTCCTGGGTGTCATTACCCCGTCCATCCAATGATTCATGATCACATTCCTCAGGCACCAACACTTCGTATAGCCAAAAATTAGAGCTTCTACACCTCTGAGTTGTCATCACCCCATCGATCTGATGATCTAGGATTCCATGCCTCATGGGTTTCATCATCCCATCATGCTAATGATCCAGGATTCCATGCCTCCCTATAGCCATCACCCTGTCAAATAGATGATCCAAGATTCCACACCTCTTGGGAGATATAACCCCTTGAACTAGTGATCTAGGATTTTATGCCTCCCAAGAACTATCACCCCATTGAACTGAAAATTTAGGCTTCCATGCCTCCCTGGTGCCATTTCCCTATTGAGATGATGATCCAAGATTCCAAGAATCATGGGAACTATCTCCCCATCAAACCGACGTTCTATAATTCCATAACTCCAAGGTTCCATTACCTCATCAAATTGGGGACCTGGATTCCAAACCTCTCGACACCAGTACCCCATCAATCCAGTGAGGAGGAAAATTTATCAAGTCAACAACCTAACTATAGGGAAAAACAATCATCCCCAACCTATTTTACATCTATTTAAATATACATGTGGGACCAACCACCTCAAGGAACTCCACTTCACCCCGATCACTACATGGTGAAGTGTGATCACCCGACTGGGATCGAGACCCCAACCATTTATCTTGCATGTATGGTCAACCCACTCTGATGTGTGTGCCATCAATGATGATAATGGAGGTCCTCCTCATAATAAATAGAAACTGTAGAGTTCCTCCATACGGATGTAACACTAGCCTATGGAATGTTCCACATGAAAATCCCAGCTCATGCTTGGAGAACATCCTCGCGTATGTTGGGGTAATTCTAGGTAAATCCTATGGTGAGATCACCCATTACCCTTAAGGATCAAAAACCATCAGGATGGGGAAGAGATCACAATGCATCTTACACTATGATCCTTGGGGTAAGATATTTGGAGCAATCAAGAAATATCATTATGGAGTATCCAACATGGGAATGATTTTTTGTACAAGGTATTCTTAGTATGACATCTCATCGACTATGGGCATTTTGTGTTGAATAATTCCCTAAGAATCGAAGATGAAAGATGTTAAACTACAAAAAAACCATTATCTTGATAACATGGTGTTCAAATGTGGGGAAACATCTTGGTCACGTGAAATTAAACCATATGATATAATGGTAAATGCTATGTGAACTTAAACAGTATCCACTACTCATCCTTACTACACAATGTTAAATGGTGTATCATCTTTGGACTAATCTGTATAACCTTAAAAGAAACATAATTTATTCTTTTTTGACAATGTTAAATTTTTTATCATCATTGGACCTATCCACATGATCTTAAAAGGACAATTATTCATCCTTTACGCACAAAATTAAAAGGCACACACTTTATCCTTATCACATGACATTAAACTTTATAGAATCATTGGTCCTTTATGCATAACCTCAAAAGGAACATACTCGGTCCTTACTATATGACCTTAAACTAGTAGAACCCCCTTAGTCCATGTATCACAACCTAAAATTGTATACAATTTGTCCATCCTCTATGACCTTAAGAAGGAAGTATATTTGTAGTCTGAGTTCTATTATTTTAGACTACAAAGCCTAAAATCTTCTTCACATGATGTTAAATTGTATCCTTACCCTCTGTGGTTAAACACGATTCCTCCTTTGGTAAGTTTTATATGATTCTACATCACTATCACTTGATGTAAAACTATATAATTCCATAATCCCCCACATGAGAGAGTGCTCTACATTCAGTGTTAGTCTATTACTGAACCATACTTAAGGAACTATGTATGGATTGATTCTTGATTTCATGGGATATGTGGGGACACCCGGCCCTACACCCCAGGTCTAGAGTTTCCCTTGTCATACCATAAGACCCCCATCCTTGAGAGCAGATCTAAATCCTCTTTCCAATATTCCCCATTGATTTTCTCAAATGCATTGTGGTGAAGAACCTAGAGTGTCGAGTTCCACTGATAAATTACATTGATTCATCTCCACGCTTTGAGTCTTCCTTGATTTGGATCCTTACTATCCTTTAAATCAAAACCAGCCCAAAATGGTGATGGTTCATATCCAAAATGAATCACCTCCCATCTTGGAAAGACTTTTTAATGGATATCTTTGAAAAAATTATTGTTCCCATGTTGCAAACATGATAAACTGTTGATTTTGAATTTTATTGTCCCAACCATGATTGATGCGGTTTTGGAACCTTTATTTCGAACATGTATAAAAATTGTTCCCTACCCTTCAATCACCTTCCTTTTAGGGTATAGATATCAAAATTATTGTTTTACATCCTTTCCACCTTCCTATGTTTTAGTGGAGTTCTAACACCCTTAGTGTATTTGTGTGCGTTGATTAAGATATACAGTGTCGTTGGGATCTTATCAACCTGATATCTCATGTTCCATGCCTTGTGCTTCCATGTTCTAGGGAAATCCCCTCACTACACATTGTTTCCCACATCGATCATGACTCTTGTGGGATTAGGAATCTTGATTGTATGTGTACCCATGTGGTTTATCCACCCAAAATAACTGCCCAAGAATTATGAATATAAACTATTTTACATAGTCTATGTAGTATGACCTTAAACAATTTGTAGTAGTTACAAGAACTATGAAAATAAAATAATAGCATCCTTATAGTCCAATCCTTATGAATTTAATTTGTTTTATATGGTCTCTTAAGAACATCCTTAAATGAATTGCAAGGGTCTGAGCTCTACAACATTAAAGTAATAGAAACCCTACAATCCAACCATCCTGAATTTAACCTATTTTACATGGTCCATGATACAAAAAACTAAATATTTTCAGGGGTCCAAGATCTAAGACCACAAACTAATAAAAACATGATAGTATATTAATCATGACTTTAAACTATTTTCCTTGGTTCATGTATCATGAACTTAAGTTAACTTTAAGTGGGAGCTCTATGACCTTAATCTAGAAGAAACCCTATAGTCCAAGCATCATGAATTTAAACAAATTTCCATGGTCCATGCAGCGCAACCTTAAATGTTTTCAAGGGTCTAATCTCTATGACCTTAAAATAATAGTAGCACAATATTCAAAGCATCATGTCATTATTCTATTTTATATGATCCATACAGTATGAAAATAATTTTTTTTGAAGGGTCCTAGCTCTACGACCTTAACAAAAAACCAAAAAATAATGAATCATAACATCAAATTATTATCCATGTTTCATGCACCATGATCTTAAACAATTCATAGGGATCCAAGCATCACAAATTTAAATTTTTTTCGATGGTCTATGAATCATGACCTTAAACTATTTAGAAGGGGCCAAGTTCTATGACCTTAAACTAATTTCAACCCTACAGTCCATCATAACAATGTAAAACTATTTAACATGGTCTATATAGAATTAACATAAACTATATTTAAAGATCCATGTTTTAGGACCTTAAACTAATAGCATCCATATGGTCCATATAGTATGACATTAAACTATTCACAATGTAAGAACTTGGTTCTTATTCTTGCGGTACGAGTTTTTTATTTTCCCTTTTCCTTAAGTGTTTTTGAGAAAATAAGGAAAATGGAGAAAAATCCCAAATTTTGTGGGTACACGCCATGTACTTTTCCACACACTGTGTACTTTGGCTGTGTTGGATGAGTACACAAGGCGTGTAGGCCTGTCGGTGATGAAGGGTTTAAAAACCAACTACATTCCATGTACTAGGTATTTACACACCATGTAATCAATCAGTAGGTTAATAGTAAGGTGGTGGAGGCAATTTCCAGTTGGGCAAGAATACACGCCATGTATTCAGGAATACACGTCGTGTACTCATGTTGACAGATGAATAGCGCCACGGTGGAAAGAAGCCTCCAGGAGAACAATTTAAAAAATGAAAATTACATGTCTTGTACTTGAGAGTACATGTCGTGTAGTCGTGAAATCTCACTTAAAACAGGCAGTAGCCTCCACATTCGAGATAGGAGGCAGAACGGCCATTTAGAGATCAAGAGGAAGGATGAACCTTGGAGGATCACTCGATCGCGCACCGGGAATCCGATTCTTCCTCTGTCAATCACGTTGGGACCGTACGGGTAAACCCTCCCCTATCCTTGAGTTTTTCTTACCAATTCTTCCTCTAAGGGAAGTTATTTACATTTTAATGGGAATTCTTTTATCCCATATTTATGCCATTCTTGGTCGTTTCGAAAGGCTTCGTTCATGTATATTGATCAGAGGAGATCAAGGTAGGTGGTCTAATGTTTATTTCCAACTATTGAGTTGAATTTGTGTACTGTTGTTCTACAAAACCATGTTTGGGGTGTCGTATGGTTGTGGCCTTTGCTGAAATATATCTATAATTTCATAAATAAACTTTTGATAATTCAAAACTGCTATTTGGGATCACTGCTTGGATCCAGGACCACCCCGGGGGTGTGTTCCTCTTTTTAGCCATTTGGCCAGAATACCTATGGGTATACCATGAATTTTAGCATGCTTTGAGTTTCCTTGAGAGTAATTGTATATAATTTCTTGCTTATGTGTTGGTCTCGGCCCGATTACTTGTATAGCCTGAGGGTAGTGTTTCGTTTATCCTATGGGAAACCTTTTTCATGTCTATGGGTAGTAGTTTCTGTGCCTATGGGTAGCAGTTTATGTGCCTGTGGGTGACACATCATACGCCTGTGGGCAATATTCATTATGCTTGTGGCAGACACCTGTGGGTTTCGATTCTGATTACCTTAGGGTAAGGATTGTATGTCTTAGGATAGTGTTATCATGAATATTCACTGTGGTGATTTTCATATTTTATACCTACCATGTTAAAGCACAGGCTTGGAATGGTTAAATGAATATTAAAATGGAAATATAATTGGTAGAGCTAGTTACTTTTGAGTACTACTTAGTTTATTTCATTTACTACTGCACACTGTTGTTGCATATTTTCACTAACAATTGGGCACGGGCCTTTGGTGGTTGCCTACTGGGATTTATTTCTCACACCCTATTTGGGTCATGTCTTTGGCCTAAATAGATCACATTTTTATAGGTGTCGATAGGGTAAATGGTCCCTATATAGGTACATGATTGTAGAAGAGGATTAGGAGAGCATGGGACCGAGCTTAGGCTTGCGTTGTTGTTGCATTCTATTTACTCTGCTTTGTTTTGTTTGCTTGTACCTTGTACATTGAATTGTATTGTATTTTAGTGCAGTGTATCATGTTCTAACTACTTTCATAGAATTAGTTACATGCTTCATCTTTATATATATGGTTGTTGGTTCTCTTTTAATTCAGTTGTCCATTTCCGTTGTATATTGTTTACTACTTTTGTTCTTGTATGTTATTTATCTTTTCCACTACGCTACACTTTGAAAAATGAGGGAATAGTTTCCCTGCTATCAGACAGGGGCCCTCACTGCTAGTAAGCAGCCTCTGGCATTTGGGGAAATGCACTTGAGGTCATGTGACCAATTGGGTTCGGGGCACCCATTGCATGATACCCGGATCTGGGACGTTACAAAGTGGTATCAGAGGTAGGTTCTTTTCATTGACTTACTGTTTGGAGCCTATAGTCCGGGACAGTACGGGAATTGGTAATTGGTAATAATTTGTGCATGGGAGTAGCTAACCTATGTACAGTTAAAATCGAATTTACCTCATGTTGAAATTATTCTGATTTTTCACATTTTACAGTTGATCTAATTTTCACCGTTGGGTGATGCACTTATGGTGTGTTGCTTGTATTTTAATACTGGGTTCTATTTAGTTGAAACCTAATGAGATGAGGGTATTCCATCTCATGTATCATTTAGGCACATGTTAGAATCACATTCCATGCATGTTTTCCATGCCATGTAGGTGCATTACAAATTGAATGTTGTTGTGAAAGATGTGGTGCTATAAAAGAATTTTGTTGTAATAGCTGTTTTGATAAATACCTTCTATTTGATAGGGTATTGTTATGTGAGATTTTGATATAATGAATGCCAAACATTGGTTCTTGAGGAGTATGGTCCCTCAATAACCATAATTTTGTGGATCATCAACTTGATATAACATGTATAAGATGCCAAGCTTTGATTCCTGTGGAGTATGGGACCTCATGGATCGGAATTTGGCCCTATGGTTTTGTTTCAGTGTTTTATGGGCTTCGGAGTAGTTTCTGAGGCCTACTGTCCAGAAAAACCCAGAATACCCACCATGTAGTTTTGATTACACACCGTTTACTCTTCTTTTCGGGATGAAATGAATTTTTTTAAGTACACGTCATTTACCATATATACTTGTCGTGTAGGTTTTATCCATGCTATTGGCCGTGTGGGTAGAAACACGGGGTGATGAAACTTGGAGAGACCACGTCATGTAATGATTTTACACGTCGTGTAGTGTAACCTGGGAACCTGGCCATGTAACAAAAAACACGGGTTGATGTTACCCTACCTTGTACATGTCGTGTGCTTGTGGGACACATCGTGTAGTGTTGACCGGTTAGAGACCGTGTGGACTCGGCTGTGTGGCTGGGGAAATAAGGGTGTGTACATGCCATGTGTGGGTGTAACACACCGTGTAGTGTTAGCTGTGTAGACGGTTGTGTAGCGAGCAACACAGGTCGGTCTGAGGATTCTTTGTACAAACCGTGTCTCTTCAGAACACGCCATGTAGTGTGACCTAGGTACACAGGCCGTGTCACGAACAACACGGGCCGGTGAAGAGTTTGTCGCGTACACGTCGTGTTCCCATGGGACACATCATGTAGTCTTGTTTTAGGAGAGACATGTGGCTTAACTTTGTAGAAGGACTCGGGTAGGGGAAGAAAAATCAAGCACACGTCGTGTATGTGGACACCACTCCATGTGTTTTGGGGTGTTACATGACCAGTGTTGGTAGAGTACACGCCCATGTAAAAGACTTAAGGTAACACGCCGTGTAGTATTTATAAACACCGTGTAGTTAATTTTTATAAATATTGAATGCTTTCCTTCTCCAATTCCCTTCTTGGTCTCTTAGTTTTCAGTCTTTGATAAGTCTGGATCTAAGGTGTGCTTTGAATTTGTAGAGTCATACCGCTGAGATGACCACGAGTTGTTTTCCAAGAGAGATGTGATGATTATACTCCTAATATGGTAGGACATGGGCTTCTAGTGGATCTTACATCAGTGACAGGTGCGGCGCTAGCTGTCATACTGGACATAGGTGCGGATGCGCAGTTCCGTGAAGGCTTTATGCGTTTCATGCAGACCTTCCAGGGAGCACCGCCGGTTGCCACATCTATGGAATAGCTCACAAATATCTTCCAGCAGTAGCATTCACCTATGTTTTCATGGGAGGGAATACCACAGGCTGCAGAGTCATGGATGGATTCTATGCAGACGATATTCGAGAATCTGGAGATGCCTCCTGGGAGGAGGATCAAGCTCGCTACATACATGCTGCGTGATTCTGACAAGATGTGGTGGGATGTTACCACCCAGTCTGAGCATCACCGAGACATGGCATGGGAAGATTTTCAAGAATCCTTATATGAATTCTTCTCCCCAAAAATGTTGTGGGAAGATCGAGCTTGAGAGTTCAAGAATCTGCTACATGGATCCATGTCAGTGATGGATTATTCTGCTCGCTTCACCGAGCTTCAGCTTTTTCCACCCATTCTGGTGGGTGATGAGGCATTGAGGGATAGAAGCTTTGAGGATGGACTTCGGTGTGACATCTGAGTGCTGGTGAACATTTTCAGGTTGCCTACCATGCATGCCATTATGAACCACGCACTGATTACAGAGCAGAACATGCGGGAAGCTAGTGGTGTCGGCCAGGGTGGTTCGACACCAGTTTCTGGTAATATTTCTACCGATAAGAGGAAGAGGCATATGGACTTCTATCACAGTGGAATTACTAGCCAGAAGAATACTTCAGGTGGCCAGGTAATGTGCTGCCAGTGTGTAAATAGGGGCATAAAAGACCGTATTGTCCACGTGACCCAGTGGAGTGCCGAGCTTGCGGTAGGATGGGTCATCTCCAACATTTTTGTAGGGAATTTCCACTAGTGCCTAGTGAGAGAGGTTTGGTGTAGACTCTACATGTGGGAGAAGGAACAACAGCTTTTTACCAGTCCAGAAATTGGAATACGTCAGGGCATGTAGGTCGGGATGGTGGTTGTGGTCGTGGTAGCCAGACACCGGGATCTTAGAGGCAGCAGGGCGGGACAGCTCAAGGTAGCCAGGCTGTGTCGCAAGGCAGCGACACTGAACATGCATATGCAGTGCAACAGACTCAACATGAGTAGGATCCCGGACCGTTTACTATCAAAGGTTTTATTCTAGTGGCTTCTATTTTATCTTTAGTACTTTTCGATACAGGTGCTACACATAGCTTTAAATCTGTGCCCAATGTGGAGAGCCTTGGTCTCTATGTTTCTTATTCTTATTATGATGTTATGATGCTAGACACTCCATTGGGAACTAGAACAGTTGGTGTGCGTCAGTGCAAGGAGTGCCCCTAGAGGTTGGTGGGTGTCACTTTCGATGGGACCTCTATGTCTTAGAGATGAAGAGTTATGATGTCATTATCAGGATGGATTGGTTGGTACCCTTCCGAGACTTTGTGGATTGATATCATCGTAGGGTGAGTTTCACATCACCAAAGGGTAGAGAGTTTCTATATAAGGGTGAATGGGATGTCCAGGCGATCCGAGCTAGACCCGAGCATCGTGGGTGAGGTGGAGTGACAGCCCAGATTGCGAGTTTATATTTGGATGATCAGGGGACTTGTCAGAAGGATTTTCCTCTAGTAGTTGATCATTTCAGGTATATCTTCCTGTACAACTTTTTAGGTCTTCCTCTGGAGCGAGAGGTGGATTTCTTTATTGATCTTGTTCCAGGAGTGGCACCGGTGTCCATTCCTCCTTATAGGATGGCTACACCTAAGTTTCAAGAGTTTAAGAGGCAGTTAGAGGAGTTACAAGAAAACAGTTTCATATGACCGAGTACTTCTCTATGGGGTTTGTTGGTCCTCCTTGTGAAGAATTCATATGGTACCCTCAGACTCTGTGTGGATTATCAGAAGCTGAAATAGATAACTATCAAGAACGGATATCCCTTACTAAGGATTGATGATCTTTTTGATCAACTTCGGGGAGCGCGAGTGTTCTCAAAGATTGACTTGAGATCCAGATATCATCATTTACCCGTTAGACCATCGGACATACCACTTACATCTTTTCAGAGCATATATGGTCTATACGAGTACTTGTTTATGCCGTTTGGACTCACGAATGCGCAAACAATTTTCAGGGATCTGATGAGTCATTTGTTCCATCCTTATCTATATTCTTTTGTGGTAGTCTTTGTGGAAGATATCTGGGTGTAATCTCACACTCAACACGACCATGCCACCCATCTTGAGATCATACTGAGTACAATAAGAGATCATCGGCTATATGATACGCTCTCAAAGTGACACTTTTGGATGGACCAGATACACTTCCTGGGTTATATCATCTCAGAGGCAGGAGTTGCGGTGGACCCAAAGAAAGTGAGAGTAGTAGTTTCATGGGATCATCCTAAGAACGTGTTTGAGATACAGAGTTTCTTAGGGATGGATGGTTACTACAGGCGCTTTATACAAGACTTCTCCTACTTATCAACACCATTGATGGGTTTGACTAAGAAGGGTGTGAAGTTTGATTGGTCAGAAGCTTGTGAGACATCCTTTCAGGAGCTTAAGGGAAGTTTGACATCAGCACCAATCCTGATACTTCCAGAGCAATGGATGAGCTATACATTTTACTGTAATGCATCAGGTATTAGGCTGGGAGCAGTGTTGATGCAGGGCGATCGAGTAGTTTCATACGGGTCTCGGCAATTGAGGCCAAATGAGAGGAATTACCTAATGCATGATATCGAGTTGGCTACAATTGGTCATGTGTTGCGTTGTTGGAGACATTATCTCTTGGGAGAGCATTTTATGGTGTTCATGGACAAAAAAAGTCTCAAATATATCTTTACACAGCGTGACCTGAATTTGAGATAGTGAAGGTGGGTCGAATACCTTCAGTCCTTCGACTTCGAGATTTCCTATACACCTGGTAAGGGTAACGTAGTTGTTGATGCACTGAGCAGGAAGACTCAGATATAGGAAGTTCATGAGGCTAGTGGTTAGTGGTAGTTTATGGCTTTGTTCGTTGAGATTCATTTGGAGGTGCACGATAGTCATGGGAAAACTTGTCTTTCATACTTAGCTATGAATTCTACCCTCCTGGATAGAGTGAGGATGAGACAACTATCTAATTCAGAAGGCCTAGTTCTACGAGAGTCGATGGAAAGTGAGGACCCTCCTCCTGGTTGGACGATAGCCGATGATGAGGTACTGTGATTCTATGGATGAGTGTGGGTTCTAGGGGATATACGTGAGGAGTTGATGTGGGAGTTTCATGCTTCATCTTGGGCAGTGCATCCCGGGGTTACCAAAATGTACCGTGACTTGAGAAATTAGTATTGGTGTCCAGGTATGAAATGGGAAGTAGCTAGTTTTATTGAAATATGTTTCACCTATCAGTAGGTGAAGGCGGAGCATCAGAGTCTAGCTGGACTGTTACAGCAGTTACCCATTCCAGAATGGAAATTGGATGATGTTGTGATGGACTTCGTGACCAGTTTGTTGAGGTCACCTCGAGGAAATGATGTTGTGTGGGTTGTTGTGGACGGACTCACGAAGGTAGCTCACTTTTGGTCGATCAAGGAGACCTTCGGTGTTGACAAGCTCAGGAAATTGTATGTCCGTGTGGTTATATGTCTTCATGGGTCTCTCGTTCTATCATTTCAGATAGAGACTCACGTTTTATGTCTCATTTCTGGCAGAGTTTTCTGAGGGTACTGAGTACATAGGTGCTTCTGACCACGGCTTACCACCCTCAGACCGATGGTCAGTCAGAGCGTACGATACAGGTACTAGAGGAAAAGTTGTGTGCATGCACACTAAACTTTGGGGGCTCTTGGGAGAAGAACATACCCCTGGTCGAGTTTTCCTATAATAATATTATTAAGGGCACTATTAGGATGACACCTTACAAGGATTTATAAGATAGACCATGCCGATCACCCATGTGCTGGTTAGAGGCAAGTGAGGCAGCTTTACTGGGACAATGTCTCGTGTCGGAGAAAATAGAGTTGGTCTAGTTGATTCAGAAGAGAATGGATACTACGCAGTCTCGTCTGAAATCTTATGCTGATTGCCATAGATGACCTTTAGAGTTTGTGGTCGGGGATCAGGTTTTCTTGTGTGTTTCACCAAGGTTGGGACACAGGCGGATCAGGAGACAGGGTAAACTTTCATTGAGGCATGTAGGGTCATTTGAGATTCTAGAGAGAGTCATTTCAGTTGCCTATCAGTTGCAATTACAATAGAGTTATTGGGCCATGAACGACATCTTCCATGTATCTCAGCTGCACCATTATCATTCGGACCCATCTCATGTCTTTTAGCCCGAGGAGGTTGAGCTTCATGTCGATGCATCCTTTGAGGAGAATCCGATTCATATTGTTGATAGGAGCATGAAGGTTCTCCGAGGCCAGTCAGTTCCTCTCGTACGGGTGCTATAGAAGCATGTCCGAGTGCAGGAAAAAACCTAGGAGCGGGAGACCGACGTACGTGCTCAATGGCCGGAGTTGTTCACCAATTATCTTTGCCACCCTTGGAAGGGCAATTCGGGGACGAATTGCTTTAAGGGGGGAAGTTTTTAAGAACCTGGTTCTTATTATTGAGGTATGGGTTTCTTCTTTTCCTTTTTACTTAAGTGTTTTTCAAAAAATAAGAAAAATGGGGAAAATACCAAATTTTGTGGGTACACACCATGTACTTTTCCACACACCGTGTACTTTGGCCGTATAGGATGAGTACACAGGGTGTGTAGGCCTATCAGTGATGAAGGGTGTAAAAACCGACTACATGTAATGTACTAGGTATTTACACGTCGTGTAATCAGTCAGAATGTGAATAGTAAGGCGGCAGAGGTAGCTGCCAGCTGAGCGAAAGTACACACCGTGTATTCAAGAATACATGTCGTGTACTCATGTCGATAGATGAACTGTGCCGCGGTGAAAAGAAGACACTAGGGGAACATCTTAAAAAAATTAAAGTACATGCCGTGTACTTGAGAGTACATGTCGTGTAGTTGTGAAATTTCTCTTAAAATAGGCAGTATCCTCCTCATTCGAGAGAGGAGGCAGAACTGCTGTTTGGAGCACGGGATGACGACTGAACCTTGGAGTACCACCCGATCATGCACAAGTAATTTGATTCCGCCTCCGTCAATCACGTTGGGACCGTACGGGTAAACCCTTCCCTCACCTTGCAATGTTCTTACCAATTCTTCTTCTAAGGGAATTTATTTACGTTTGAAAGGGAATTCTTGTATCCCAGATTTATGCAGTTCTTGGTCATTTAGAGAGGTTTCATTCGTGTATATTGATCATAGGAGATCAAGGTAGGTGGTCTTGTGTTTATTTCCAACTATTGAGTTGAATTTGTGTACCGTTGTGCTATGAACCCATGTTTGGGGTGTCGTATGGATATGGACTTTGCTAAAAGTTATCTAGAATTACATAGATAAACTTTTGATAAGTTAAAACTGCTGTTTGGGATCACTGCTTGGATCTAGGACCACCCCGGGGGTGAGTTCCTCTATTTATATATTTTTCCAGAATACCTGTGGGTATACCATGAATTTTAGCATGCTTTGAATTTACTTGAGAGGAATTGTATATAATTTCTTGCTTATGTGTTGGGCTCGGCCTGATTACTTGTATAGCCTGAGGGTAGTGTTTTGTTTAGCCTGCGGGAAACCTTTCTCATGCCTGTGGGTAGTAGTTTATGTGCCTGTGGGCAGTAGTTTCTGTGCCTGTGGGCGACACCTGATATTCATGTGGGCAATATTCATTATGCTTGTGGGCATACACCTGTGGGTTTTGATTCTGATTACCTGAGGGTAAGGATTGTATGTCTGAGGACAGTTTTATCATGAATATTAACCATGGCGATCTTCATATGTTATACCTATCAAGTTAAAGTATAGGATTGGCATGGTTAAATAAATTTTAAAATGTAAATATAACTAATATAGTTAGTTACTTTTGAGTATTTCTTAGTTTATTGCATTTACTACTGCACACTGCTATTGCACATTTTCACTGACAGTTGGGCATGGGCCTTTGGTGGTTGCCTACTGGGATTTATTTCTCACACCCTGTTTGGGTCATGTGATCGTCCCAAACAGATCACATTTTTGCAGGAGTCGATAGGGGAAAGGGTCCCTATGCAGGTACATAATTATAGCAGAGGAGTAGGAGAGCATGGGACCGAGCTTAGGCTTGCGATGTTGCTTCGTTCTGTTTACTATGCTTTGTTTTGTTTGGTTTTACCTTGTACTTTGAGATGTATTGTATTTTAGTGCAGTGTATCTTGTTCTGGTTGCTTTCATAGAATTAGTGACATGCTGCATCTTTATATATATGACTGCTGGTTCTATTTTACTTCAGTTTTCCATTTCAGTTGTATAATGTTTACTGCTTCCTCTATTGTATGTTATTTATCTTTTCCATTGTGCTACACTTTGACAAATGAGGGAATAGTTTCCTCACTATCGGACCTGGGACCTCACTAATAGTCGTCAGCCTTTGGAAATTGGGGAAATGCGCTTGAGATCATGTGACCAACCAGGTTTGGGGCACCTGTTGCATGACACCCGAATCTGGGATGTTACACACAATGTGTCTGATATTTTCAACCTTTAACTAACATCATCACTAGTCTGAATTTTATGACCTTAAACTCTGAGTCTTGGTCCATGAATCTTGAACTTAAATATTTTTCATGGGTATGAGATTTATGACCTTAAACAAACTAAAACGCCATTTTCCAAGCAGCATGACCTGAAACTATTTGCAATCGATCAAAAAATTATGACATTAAACTATTTACAACCACTACGGTACAAGATATATGAATTTAAACTAGTATCAACAAATATTCCAATTTGTATGACAATAAAAAACAGAGATTTATTCCCTTAGTGCACAATGCTAAACTGTGATCTCACCCAATTGGAAACTGGGATGCCTTGTATGATAGGTATGGGATGATCCAAAAATTCTTACCCCATATACATCCATGATTCCTTATATGATAAGTATGAGAAGGTAAAAAAAATTAACCATTTTGAAATAAAGATTCATCATATGAATCAGATGAAACTAAACTAGCTTCCTCAGCACATGATGTCAAAATGTATCATTACCATGTGGTATAAGAACTTGATACCCCATAAAAACCATGGGATGCCTCAGTTCCCTTGTTAGAGGAGATTTCCCCTAGTTTCGGTGTTGGTATCCTACCACGCCACTTTTTAAAACTACATATATATTGATTCACATTCCCATGGGATATGTAGTGACTCTTATACCTACCATATTTAGGCCCTATCTCAAATTAATCAACCCTTTTTCCCATTGGCCCCATTTAGGGTCTCAGCATTATAACCATAAACTATGTGTAGTTTATCTCATGGTGTGCATGTGGTATTAGAGCCTCCTTTGCTTCTTTCACATTGGGTTTTACCTATCCTATACCACACATATCCCATTTATGGAAACATCCTCCTAATAAAAGTATCGTGACATTAAACTCTTTTCCACCTTCACTAAGACAAAACATTACAACCTTATACTATGTTCTTTTTTTTGAGATATTTGGGAGGTATGTAGGCCTTCATGACCTCCTTTAATTTCAGGTTCTACCTCTTTAATTCAATGAAAATTCCCTGGAAATTTTTTTTCAATTGTCTAAGAATCATGACTTTAACATTTTTGACAAAAGTTTATGAATTGTGAGTTTAAAATATTTTCCATGGTCTAGTTTTCATGACTTTAAACTGTGTTCAACAAAATTTATGATCACATCATGTGCTTTGGGGACCCTTTTTCTCCTTTCACAATAGGTTGTAACTCATTTTCATGGAATGAACATCCTAAAATCCCTAACTCTACAGTCCGAGCTTCAGGTCGTTAAACTGGGAGCGATGGTCAAATAATTATTTCCTTAAACTATGTGCATTCTACCCTTATTCACATGGTTTTCATCATCCATAGTGTTTCATCAAGTGTCCACTTATTTCTAGAACTATGTATATATTTATTTCCATCCTTATTAGATACAAAGTGATTCATAAACCTTTTTTCTCTTGACCCAACTTCAAATTTACCACAAAATCATATTTTACCAATGGTTCTATCTCCCAAAAAATCTCCCATGGGACTCCTCTGAAGGTATAATCCTCATTCATTTTTCTCAACCCAAAAATGGGTCTATATTCCCATATTAAGTGATATTAGTAAGAAAATTAATGGAAATCATAATGTGTAAGCCATTCCAACATCCAAAATGTACAATGAAAAAATACATCCTTATCCCATCCCAATTCATGATGTCTTGTATGACATGTATGGGATGAAAAAAAACTAATTCCCTCAGTTAATGAAAATAAACTACCTTATGACCCCATATAAAACTTGGATGCCCCATATTAAAAATAGTAGATAATTCATCATCCGCACTCAAGAGAAAAACCCACTTCATTAACACATTGTGGGATGCTTTCATCCCTATAAAACATGGTATCGACCTAAGGTATGACTTTTTGGGTTTTGTGTGGTAAAACATCTCTTTATCCATCTTTTCATGTCATTTTATCTCTATTTTATTCCAATATAACCTCTTTGGGACAAATTCTACCCCATTGGTAATATCTATGTGAGCTTAAACTAGAAAATTACCCTATTGTCATAGCCTCAGGACTTAAAACTAGTAGCGACCATAGTGCGAGTTGTAAAACTTTAAAATAAAAAACCAAATATCCTCATTTCATGATGTTAAACTAAAATGCTACAATGTGAAACATATGAAAGATAAATTATATGATAACTATGAGATAAACCAAAAATTTCTCCATAAAAAATTTGGATACCTCTTAATATGAGATGAATTAATCCCCTCTCTAGAGAGGATGTCACCCCTCCGGTATCAGTCTCCTACCACATCATGTCCCAAAATGATTTATGGCTTGATTCCTATTTTCATGGAATAAATTATGATACCTATATATCTCATCATAGTCCTAATCCATCCATTGAATCATTTCAGGATATTTCCCCTCTAGTTCAGGTTTAATTCTCATTCACCCACATGTTCGTCCAGCACGTTTGACCACATGTCATAATATCTCTTAGGGAACTAAACATTCCCTCCGAGAGATCCCCCACGTCCACTTATACAATTCAAAATTTCTCATATTTGTATAATCACCATCCTCTCAATATAAATGTCTTCCCCAATAGAATATTCCCATGCCAAACTGAATCATCTACCATCTTTGGCTCACATCTCGATGAATCTTCGGTAACAAATATCAGTTCCCATGTTTCAAACCTGGTCAATGATTGAACCTATATTTATTTTCCCATTCGGATATAATTCAGGTATAAATACTTTGTTTTGAACATGGTCAATAGTTTTTTCATATCTTTTAGTTACTCCCCTTTCACTATCCAATTCTGGAATGTCACAATCTCCCACATAGGATTCATCAGTCACATAAACCCTTCATTGTGTTCTCCCTTGCTAACAACTGGAACTCCTTATATCTCTTTATCTCATTCACCTTTCATACATCAAGTGGGATTAGGAGTTTGGATAAAACTATCTTCAAGAGATTTTGAGATGCATGAGTGCACTCTTTAGTCCATGCATCATGACCTTTAATTATGTGTATTTTGTATCACAATTTTTTTTGTATGGATTTACGTGGCCTTATAGACCCCTCCTTTCACATTGGGTAACCTTTTCAATGCCGCACACATTCCTTGGATACAAAAATACCCACAGTCCAAGCATTATGAACATAAAATATTTTCCATTAGTCACAAATATATGAACATAAACAAGAATCATGTTTCAAAGAATCAAAAAAGTTAATATTTTTAAAATTTTTCTTATGAATTTTATATGTAGTGTCATGTGGAATCCCATTCCCCTCCATTCAAGTTGGGTAACATTTATTTGATACAATACATATTCCTTTGATACACATAGCCTAGGTCTAAGGATCATGACCTTAAATAGTTTTCAACCTTCCCCTTTTGTTTTTATTTGTGTAGGGACTCCCTTGGATCTCCTTTAATGTCAATTTATTATTGTTTCATGTAACACAAAACATTTTAGGGTGCACATGGTATGAAATCTATGACCTAAAACTAAAATTTCTTGGTCCAAAATCTAGGGATTTAAACTATGAGTCCAATTCAAAATATCAAGAATTTAAACTATGTGAAAGTATACATTGGAATGTGTTGTGTGGCATTATACCTTCTTAGATTTCAATTCACATCAGGATGTTACTCCGCCAAATGACACATATCCTTTTCAGAGGCCCACCCTATAGTCTAATCTCAATGACCATAATATAAAAGTCATGATCCCTTCATCATGACCATAAAATTTATTAAAAATGTATCTAGGATATTCCCTATGTCATATGGCCTCATACCCCCCCCCCCCCAATTCACCTAATATTACCTCTACCCTATGCCTCACATATCCCATTTGAGATATAAAACCCTATGGTCCAAGAATCATTACCTTAAACTATATACAAATATCCTAAGATTATTCTTGGTGTGGGGTTAACTAATCCCCATTTTACATGTAGTCCCATCTTGGGAGTACCCCTATAATGATACCCTTCTATACCTCCCACCACATCGGCTTTGTGGGTACCTTTAATGTTAGTTCACACATCCTGGTCACAAGATGATAAACCATTCTATGGATGTCCTAATAACATTATGTTAAATTTTGCGACACATTTTTGTCATCATATGATTTTAAACTATGTGAATATCATCTTATTTTCATGGTGTAAACTATGGGGCATTTTAATTTTGTTTCCCTAGAATCAAATTCCTCAAATATTGGTCACATACCACATCACTCGTGTGATTCAACCATCACATGGAATCCAAGATGACTCTCCTGGAAAATGAGTTTTAAATTTATTTAGAATTATACGCCTACACAATTTTCAAAAAATCATGGTGGTTAAATTATGGTAGTGTTGGAATCCATTCAATCATTCCATCTCTTCATCTCTACACTTTTCATGCCCCTTTATTTGGATCCCCATTATTCTTCACATTTGAAAAATCCCCATTGATGGTATAGTCCAATTCAACACTAGAGAAGCTACCATCTCGTTCACCCCAAA
Organism: Viscum album; assembly: GCA_963277665.1. NCBI lineage: Eukaryota > Viridiplantae > Streptophyta > Magnoliopsida > Santalales > Viscaceae > Viscum > Viscum album. The sequence continues at coordinate 1,144,307,479 of OY728142.1, read as the reverse complement.
TGAATTTGGATAAAATTTTGATATTGGGAAGTGTTTAAAACATGGTCAGTGGTTGAACCTCAATTTATTTATTCTCATCCTAAAAAACTGATTCTAGGTTTTAAACATGGTCTATAATTATACTCCATAGTAACCAAAACCCTTTATGTTCCAAATTATTTTTATATAGATTCACAAACTTTAACCCCTTTTGTGCACAATTCATCACCCCGTATTATTATCTTTCTCATGAAACTATGAATTTTGAGAAGCAATTCGGTCGTGTAGAGACCCAGTCGACAGCTAGGGTATTCCTAGTCAGGACACTCCCAAAGGTGATCGATGTACCATTTTGATAACAAAACATTCTCCCCTATTTATCACTCTTATACAATATTATTATCGAGATAAATTGGGCCCAAATGTTTTTCTTTTCTTCAAAACTTTCCTTAAATCATGGTTCACCTCACCCTCCTCATTAGAGTTAGACCATATTATGATGGGGGAGGCATTTTTTGGTGCCATAAAAATGCATACAAGTTGGTACAAAATACATGGAACCTAATCCAAAATAGTATCATTTTTATAGGATTAATGTTGACTAATTGTCAAGCTGGAATGGAGTTATGAATTCGAAGTTATGGCCATTTAAATTCAGACTGCCAAAAATGGCCAGCTAGGGTGATTCTAGAGAAAAGTATAGAATTTCATGAAACTTTAATAAATTGAAAAAAAAAAGATTCATGGTCCTTAATCTATGTTTAATGAGATTAAAATCCAAACATAAAAGATATTAGAATATGTGAGTGAACCTCCAAAAAATAAAGGCATTTGTATACAACTCAATAAAGTTGTACGGAGCATCCCAAAGTTACATGATAGAGGAAATATTGCACAACACAAGGAAAAATACTATAAATATGAAAACAAAACCACATTAATAGGAGGACCTCTAGGATTTTATTTTAATATATCTCTATTTTTTGACTTTAATTTTAAATATTCACACAACCCCCCAAGTCCATAAGTTCTATGAAATTACCTAGAAAAATTCCCCCAAGTACGAGCTTCTGCTAAGTCATTTTGATGAAATTATATTCACTAGAAACAAAAGTTCATGAAAAGTAAAATATTTCATGTAACTATATTCACATGAATAATTAATTTTATGTGACATGATGAGTTAAATAATCATTATTGTATTTCATGCCTTGTGCAAATTCCTTTTTTCTATGTAATAAAAATATTGTTCTACCAAACATGTAGTTGTGAAAAAAACTGCATAGTTTCATGAAACAGTGTTTGAACAGACACCCCAACTCAAGATTAGTGATAGGATATGGTCTTAGGCCTCAAGCTTTGTCCCTTTGATACCATCATTGACCCAAATGAAAAATTGAGATTCACACCATGAACATTTTAGGCTGGGTTAAGGACATTTTAGTTCTCACCCTTACACAGATCCAATATCCACCCCTTAAATACCATTAGTTGAGATACTCCTCTAGAATCCCAAAAATACATTTATTCAACTTACTCCTCTTGGTCCCTTTCCCAGGCCATGATTTTAGATTCTCCTCTTTGATTCCTTGAGTACCTTAAGTCTAAATACTACTCAAGAAACTCTAGAAACCCCTATCATGTGACTCATGTGTAAGGCCTAACCCGAAATAGCCACTCCTGAGTAATCCATGCACCAGCCATTAGTAGTAATATTCTAACTAGTGGTCCTCACAAACTAATTTTAAACTTTAGTATACAATATATGATAAGAATATGATGCATCCTATGAAAAACATTGATGCCTAATGTGCAATGTATTTGTTGTCTCATATCATGATCTTGAGATGACCCCCTTAGTCCTTTCTACTAGTCATTAAAATTTAATATACCCTATATGAAAATCATAGTATGCCTCCTATGACAAAAAAAAATATTCCTTATTAAAAAAGTGTAAGTTTCATAATACCATGATAATGAGACAACCCCCTTAGTCCTTAATACATGACATTTAACTATAGAATACTCTATGTGATTAGAATAGGATGCCTTATAAGAAAAGCATGAGATAAATTATTTGTGAAGTGTAAGAAGCCTCATGAATTTATTTTAAGACAGCCAAAAAATATCCACTAGAGGCCTCCTTATCTTGTTTAACTCCCAATTTTATGCATAGGAACACTAGAAAGTCAATATTCCCTCATGACCAGACATGAGGATGAAATTATGGGAAGCTTCCATGCATAAGTTGCACACAACGCATCCTTCTACATGATGTTAAACTGTAATATTACCCCATAAAATAAACATGGTATTCCCTCATGACCCCACATGAAGAAGAAATGATGGGAAACATGTAACCCCCTGACACCAGTTACCCAAAGCTGGTGCATTATTACATAACATTAGCATGATCACAAGATATCAAGTCCGAAAAGACCAATCAGTTTGGTAGCCTTAGAAGTACTAGATACATTAAAAAATGTTACATTACGTTATGAAATGAAAAATAAAAAACATTGTGTCTCCTTTTAACACACTCATATCACTTATCCTATCCCTATACGTCAATCATAAAACACTTCTTCGCATCCTGGGAAAAAATAAAACATAAGAAAGGGGTGATATCAGATGATTAGTAAGGATAACAATATAACGGAAATTATCATAAATAAGAATAAAAATTTAAGCCAATGTATACGACTAAAACAAAAGACTTTTAAAAATAAACTTCAGAATAATATGGAATAGATATATCAAATAATTCCATTTACTTATTCACATGGATATTCTACTAGTCAAATAATCAAATGAAATATCAATAGCTAATCTCATAATGATGGAATGCAAAATGTAGGTCATGATAACCATAGAATAAAGGCCTCGTTCCAAGATTACAAATAAAAATATTGTCAAGGCCTTATTCCAAGACACTAGTTTGTCTCATAAGAATTACCGAGGAATTGAGGGGCTATAGTGGGCCCCACCAATCACTTACTATGTCCAATTCATTCCTCATATGAAAAGGGTGAAACATAACCTAAACATTAATATTAAAATAACATAAGAAAGGTTAATGATTTAACCATAAACCATGAATGAAATAAAAATAGCACATCCACAGTCAGACATATCATAAAACTATCTATACAATATGGAATATTGTATCATAATAAATCAACATTAATTAAACATAAAATCCAATAGTAGATTTTCACACAAAGGAAATAAATCCAAAAACTATTTGAGAGAAATATCTCTTTCTAATTTAAAATCATTTAAAAGTAAAATAATTTTAATAGAAAATATTTATATGAAAATATTCTTATAATATTGTAAGAGAAGCTTCTAAGGTGTTATAACGGCCGAAAATAGTTTCACATGTCGTATAAGTTAAAAAAACTTTATTACCTTAACTTGTTGAAAATTTCATAAAGTAACTTGTTTAGAAAGCGATAGAAAGATTCCTTTCAAAAAAATTAATAAAAAGAAAAAAAAAGGTATAAATGAATTTAACCCATAGTCTAGTAAATAGTAAAAAAAAATTGAAATACATTTTTAAGAAACACGGATGTGAATGATAACGAAGTCCCAGCAGATACTTCCATATAAATAACCTCGGATAATAAAGAGATTGTAAAATTAACACTTACCTTTTATTTTCCTTAGTTGGGGGTATGTTAACATCATGTATAATAGTTAAATAATTTTTATTAAATTATAAAAAACCAAATACATAAATATGATATCATATATTATGCTCTAATATTGCATTGTTAATAATATTTCAGTAGTATCATTGTTTCGGGTGTTAACTGATTCGTTTCCCTTTATATGTTTTGTTGTGTAAGTAATTTTTATTAAAGATAAGATGTATTTGATTCATATCCAAAATTATATTAATTTCTTCAACATTAATTTTTTAATTATCAAATGAAAATTATTCTTGAGTGGTTATGATGGGGAACAAAATCTCATCGCATCATGGAAACGGTAAGTTGTACGTATGCACGAGTGACAATATCACTCTATTGATAGTGAAATAGTATGTAATTAGATGGTATAATATATATATATATATAATCATTAAAATGTTTTATTTATTATTTACATCAATTATACTCATTATACTAACTACACCACGACGTGGAGACGGTAATCCGTACACACGTATGTATGGTGACTTTGCCACTCATATGATGGATAGAATAATGAATATGGTTGTACCATATTTATAGTAACATATCAGTATATAGGAGGTACTTGATTTATTTTTTTATTAAGGAAACAAAAAATAAAGTGGAATTAGAAGAAGAAAATAACTTTGAAAGAGGTGATAAAATAATTACCTCTTCTTCCGGTGCTTCCTTTTGATCTGAACAAAATGGATCCTTAGGTTGGCTTTTTGATCCAAGTAAGGAATATAGGTTGAATTAACGGTAGTTGGTAGGATATTTGATCAGGTTTTGTCCTAGAAAAATGGATTTGGAGGTGTGAATTTAAGAGAAGGAGAAGTACCCTTTTATAAGTGAGGTGAGGGGCACTTTAGGAAAAGCTTCAAATATTAGATTATTATAAAATTATTTTAGGTTTATAATAGATCCAAATGGATTTATTTACAAGATAAGTTGTGTATGAGTCTAAAACATCTCAACCAATAGGTTTTACACAAGTTTAGTTCACCATATTAACTTTAACTTTTAGATTTAACTCTTAGTTAAATAGTTTATCTTTTACCATGTCTTCTAGTATTTTTATACTACAAGGTTAATATAGTTACTATAAAATGACAAGAGATCCTCAAGTGGATCAGTAATGACATATATAACATTATCTATGTTCTTTTTCCAAATCATAGATTTTTAGGAATATTATATCATTTCATAAAATAGTATTTGTTTTAAAAACTCATTTTGGTCAATTTTGACACTATTTAGTATTTGGATTTTGTACAAGTCATAAAAACTTGATTAATTCAAAAAAAATATTTAATCAACCATAAAATGTCATATTCATCTAGAAAATTCATTTATGGAATCAAAAGTCTCTATTTAAATCTATTTTAATATTTATAGTATCAATTATTTTGATCTTTCATTAATAAGTTAATTACTGCATTATCATTGTGTAATAAATAAATTTAATTATTTAATGTCTAAAGATTAAAAATAAAATTCCATTATGTAGGAAATATTTTTAAATTTATAATTAATATTTATAGTTGAAGTTATCTTATGTATAATCCTATATTAAAAATGTTTTAGTTATTAAAATTTGAATTTAACACTTTTAACTCTTCTTTAAATAAAATATAATAAATGCCCTAATCTGACCAAAATAGATCAAAAATGATCTTATTATTGTTTAAAGGTTGATTTTGGTCAAAAAAAACTTTTTCAATAGAATTAGGGCATATGTTGGGGTATTTTTATATTATTATAGTATTATTTCTACCTTTAATTACCTTATTCTCATTTAACGGTGGTAAATAAAATTGAAAAGTTACGATTCACCAAAAATTATTTTCATCCTATTGAGCCAGATTTTAATTACTGATGAAAATTATGTACGTCGGATTTTTGAAATTCAATTCACAGAAGCAGAAAAATTATATTTTATGCAAATTCGTAAATGTGCCTAGAATGTGGGTAAAAGAGGTTAAAAAGTTCAATAAAATTTTATATATCTAATCCAAATATAAAATTACTCCAATGAATTACATTAATCCATAATGGGTATTATGTTTCAATTTTGACTTTAAAATAAATTTAAATTAAAAATTAATTATTTAAATAAAAATTTGGTTTTAAACAATAACTTAGTGTTTTTCACTATTCATCAAAAATTGAAAGATTTCAAAAAAATACCAAAAATTCACCCTAAGATAATTTTGATATTTAGAATACAAAAATGAAGTCCCTTTTGAAAAATAAAATTTCAAAAAGCATGTAATACAATGCATAACGGCTTTTTAAACGGAAAGTTTGATTAGTCGTGGTGTGCTAGAACTCGGAGCTGGGTACACTGCAAGCTATTGTATTAAACAAAGAAAAGAATTCCGTAGACAATTGGGGTGTCACATTCTTCCCCCCTTAAAATAATTTTTTCCTAGAAGTTTCTATAATATTACTTTATAAAAACATTCAGGTGGTTCTTCATCATAAGTTCCTCAGGTTCCCACATTGCCTCTTCCATTATATGGTTTCTCCAAAGAACTTTTACCAGACAAGTCATCCAATTTATCAATACTTTTTCTATAGTATTAAGAATTATGATAGGATTTTCATAATAAGATAGATCTGGTTCTAGTTATATTTCTTCATAGGTGAGTACATGCATTAGGTCAGGTATGTATTTTCTCAACAGTCATACATGGAACACATCATGAAATTTGGAGAGACTTGGTGGTATTTCCAAACGGTAAGCTACAACTCTAATTAGTTCTATAATTTTGAAAGGTTTGATGTATATGGGACTTAATTTACCCTTCTTACCAAATTTTATAACACCCTTCTATGGAGATACCTTTAAGAAAACATGATCTCCTACTTGAAATTCCAAATCCTTACTTTAGTTATCGACATAGATCTTTTGCCTACTTTGAGTTACTTTGATGTGGGTTTGGATAATCTTCACATTTTACATTTTTCCTCAACAAGTTCTAGTCCGGTGATTTTTCTTTCACCAACACCATCCCAACAAGTTGGCGTGTGACCTCATATGGTGCCATATAAATACTTCAATGGAAGTTATTGTTATAAGAAAATTATACCAGAGGTAAATAATGATCCCACATACTATGAAAGTCATGTGAGAAAGATTTCAACATTTCTTCAAAGGTTTTAATATTTTGTTCTGATTGTCTATCAGTTTGAGGGTGGTAGGAAGTACTCAAATGAAGTTCAGTATCTAGGGATTTCTTAAGACTTTTCGAGAATATTGATATAAAATGGGGATCACGATTGAAAACAATCGATAGGGGTATACCATAAAGTCTTACAACTTCAGTAATATATATTCTTTCTAAACCTTCAATTGGAAATTCTTCTCTTATAGAAATAAAATATGCTGACTTGATAAGATTATTAATAATTAACCATATTGCATCATTCATTCTAGGAGTATTTTGTATCCCAATGAAAAAGTTCATTGTAATATCATCCCATTTCTAATCAGGTATGGGAAAAAGTTACATGACTCCTCTAAGATGATTTCTTCCAGCCTTCACCTATAGAAAAACCATACATCTTGACACATAATCAGAAATATCCCTCTTCATTTTGTCCCACCAAAAATGTTCCTTCAAATCTATATACATATTAGTGCTACTAGGGTGCATAGAAAAATTAGATCTATGAGCATCATCCAACAATTACTTTTTTAGATCAGGTATATCAGGAACACAAAGCCTCTTCCCAAATTTCAAAATTTCATCTTAATATAAAAAATCAATCAATCTCCCATCATTAATAGCGTTAATTTTCTTTTGAAACTCCTCATCATTACTCTGAGAACTTTTTATCCTTTCTAGTAAAGATGGTTTGAAAAACCATTTGAAAAAGTATTGATTTTTCAACTTTCATTATTATTCCCATATCCATTTTTACTAGATCCATAAACATAGGATCCATTTCAACACTCATCTTGTTCAAAACTCTATGATCATTTCTGATCAAAGCATCTTCCACCTTATTTTCCTTCCCAGGGTGGTTGTGTATTGTGCAATCATAATCCTTGAGCAGTTCAAGCCATCACCTTTTCCTCATGTTGAGTTCTTTCTATGAGAAAATTTACTTCAAAATATTATGATCAGTATATATCTCACATTTTTCACCATAGAGATAGTGTCTCTATATTTTCAGAGAAAATATTACAGCTTATATCTCAAGATCATGAGTATGATAGTTTTGTTTTTGAATTTTTAGTTGTCGTGATACATAGGCAATAACTCTATCATTCTGCATAAAGACAAAACCAAGTCTTTTCTTTGAAGCTTCACTATAAATAACAAACCCATAATTTCCTAATGGTAGAGTCAAGATAGTAGAATTGACTAATCTTCTCTTCAATTATTCCAAACATTTTTCACACTCTTTTTTCCAAAAAAAAATTACCCCTTTACATGTGATCTTGTTTAATGGGATAGCCAATCAAGAAAAATTATGGATGAAATGCCGATAATAACCTGCTAAACTAATAAAACTGTGTACCTAATTTATACTCGTCAGTGTTGGCCATTACTGTATTTCCCTTATCTTTGAAGGATAAAAAGATATTCCATACTTAGATACAATATGGAAAAGAAAATAAATCTCTTAAATCTAGAATTCAGACTTGCTAAACTTCTCATATAATTCATTTCCTTTAAGAGTTTTCAGAATAATTCACAAGTGATTCTCATGATCTTCATAGATTTTGGAGTGTACCAAGATATCATCAATAAATAGCAATAAAAAATCATAAAGATACTCCTTGAAAACTCTATTTGTTATATCCATGAAAAAAAGAGGGTGCATAAGTTAGTCCAAAAGGCATTACTGTAAACTCATAATGCTCATACCTGGATCTAAATGCTATCTTGGGAATTTATTCCTTCTTCACGCACAACTAATTATATCTAGATCGAAGGTAAATCTTTGAAAAATATTGAGCTCTATGAAGTTGATCAAATAAATCATCAATGTGAGGTAGGGGATACTTGTTCTTTATTTTCATATCATTGATCTCCCTATAGTCAATGAACAACCTCATAGATCAATATTTATTCTTAATAAAAAGAACAGAGGCTCCCATGGAGAAAAACTAGGGTGAATAAATCCTTTATTACTAAATTACTCTATTTTTTTCTTTAGTTCCACTAATTAAATAGTGGCCATTCTATAAGGGGTCTTCAATATAGGCCATGAATGAGGAATTAAGTTGACGGAAAACTCAATTTATCATTCTGGAGTATTTCCAGGTAAATCCTCTAGAAACACATCAACATATTATTTCACAATAGGTACATCCTCTATTTGAACATTCCTTTCTTCACCCATAGTTATTTCACTCCCTTCCTCCCCAATAATTGAATTTAGTAGGGCTATTGGGGGTGGATCTAGATGATAATCCGATGGTGATGTTTCTTCTCTAAAGATAAGTTATTCCTTATCATAATTAAAAATTGTAACCCCCTTTTTCTTATAATAAATTTTCACATCACGGTCTAAAAGTCAATCCATACTGATGATTATATCAAATTCAATCATGGTTATGATAATCATATCAGCATATAAAGCATGTTTATATTCCATAATGATAACTGATTGACAAAACTTTGTTGCTATGATACTTCCCTTAGGAGTTTTGACTAAAAACTCCCTTGTTAAGTCAAATTTGAAATATCTAATTTTCATGGTAAACTGGGAAGATGTGAAATAATGCGATGATCTAGAATTAAATAAAGCATTGGTTAATTTTGAGGAAACAATTAAAGTATATGCCACCACGTCATTAGGAAATTCAACCTTAGTAGTAGTGATCGCATAAGCTTGGCCTTTCTCCCTTAGCCTTTTCTGAGGTAAGTTTCCTTGATGCTTATGACATTAATTTGAATAATTCCCCATATATTTACAATTATTTCATTGAACATTGATAGCCTATTTCTTCCCCTTGAAATCACGATGTTAGTGACCTTTTTCTCCACACTTGTAACAAACTCCCATCCCCTTTAGGCATGTACCAGGGTTTTTATTCCCACAATTACTACTAGATGGAAAGTCAACTTTTCCCTTATTCCCATTATTTCCTTTTCCATAGTGTTCAATAGATATCTTCTTCTCTTTCATCTCTTTAAAATAATAAGACTTAGAGAATTCATATTCCATCTTGATGGCACATGAGACTATATCTTCATATGATGAGAAGGATTGTGAGACTAATTCTTGAAGAAGAAATGGTTTTAACCCATCTAAGAATAGATCAATCTTACTTCTTGGGTTAAGTATATAATCTGCATCATGCTTTCCTATCCTTGAAACATTCACCTCATACTTTTCTACATTCTCATCCTACTTTTTCCTCAGACTCAGAAATTTCATTTCTATATCATCTTGATGTTCACAAGGAAAGTATTTTTATAAGAAAATCTCTTTAAACTCCCTTCATTCCATATTTAATACTTCTTCATCCTCATTTGTGTTTTGAATTAATGACCACCATTGATCTGTATCACCTGAGAGGCGATAAATAGACATGACATTTTTTTCCCTTTCGCTACTCCTCAAAGCATGAAATATTTTCTCTAAGGAACTTATCCATTTCTCAGATAAAACCGTATTTTTAGTCCCATTGAATGTTTGTGGTTATTGCCTCATGATGTGGTCTAACATTTATCCTCTACATTCTGGATTAGGGTGCTCCATACAGGTAAGGTTATAATTCATAACTTGAGCGAGTTATCCCAGTATGGTTATAAGTTGTTCCACAACAATTTTATCACCAGCTCCACTATAATTATCTTGAATAGGAGGTAGATCCATATATGGATTACGTGCATTGATATAATTTGTATTACTTCCAATAGGCTCCATTTCTAAACAATGGCATACACTAGATTAGTTTATGAATCTCAATGCCTAATTCCAAACTTGTAAAATACTTAACATAAATTGAAAAGTTTATGCATATAATCTATAATTATAAAAATGTTTTCTTTGGGAAAGTATTTAATCATAAATAATTGATAATGGTTTGTAATGAAAATTTGAATTATCCTAAGCATATCCCCTGGGAGTGTCAAACCAGGTGCACAGTAAGTCTCATTATCCTGTACCAGGATACCCCAATTCAAGCCTAAAACTCTTTGTTGAAGTTTTCACTCTTAGGAACATCTATTCGAGAACAACATCCACTTGTAGTATCTATCAAGGTATTTAATTCTAGGAAAATACACGTAATATCTATATTACCAAAAAAAATTGTATGTTCGACTATAATAATACTCAAAGTCGATCTTAGGGTAACGTTATCTAATTAGAGTTTTTTAAAATATAGTTTCCAAGGTTTTTAATAAACTTCCTCTGATACCAATTGTATTTCCCTACCCCCAGTTACCCAGAGTTAGTGCATTATTACATATCATTGGCATGAACACAAGAGATCAAGTTCCAAAATACTGATCAGTTTAGTAGCCTTAGAAGTACTAGATACATTCATAAGTTTTACATTACATTATGAAATTAAAAATAAACAACATTGTGTCTCCTTTTAAAACACTCATATCTCTTAGCCTATCTTTTCAGGTCAGTCATAAAATACTTATTTGAATCCTGGAAAAAACAAAACATAAGAAACGGGTGATCTCAAATGCTCAGTAAGGATAACAATATAGATAAAACTATCACAAATAAGCATAAACATTTAATCCAATGTATAAGACTAAAACACAAGACTTTTAAAAATAAACTTTAGAACAATGTGGAAATGATAAATCAAATAATTCTATTTAGTTATTCATATGGATATTCTACTAGTCAAATAATCACATGTAGTATCAATAGCTAATATCATAATGATGGAATGCATAATTTCAGACATCATAACCATATAGTCAAGGCCTCGTGCCAAGACTACAAACAAAAATATTGTCAAGGCCTTGTGCCAAGACACTATTTAGTCTCATGAGACCTACTGATGCATTGAGGGGCTAGAGCAGGACCCTCCCATCACTTACTATGTCCAATGCATTCCTCATATGAAAATGGTAAAACATAACCTAAACATTTTTCTTAAACTAACATTCAAAATGTTAATAATTTAACCATAAACCGTGAATGAAATAAAAATAGCACAACCACAGTCAAACATATCAAAAAAACTATCAATATAATATGAAATATTGTATCATAATAAATAAACTTCAATTAAACATAAAATCCAACAATATATGTTGACACAGATAAAATCAATCCAAAAACTATTTGAGAGAAATATTGCTTTATAATTTGAAATCATTTAAAAGTCACATAATTTTAAAAGAAAACATTTATTTGAAAATATTATTAAAATATTTTAAGGGAATCTTATAAGGTGTTACAATGGCATAAAATATCCACATGCACCCTATAATTAAAAAAAATTATTACCTTAATTTGTCGAAAAGGTCAAAAATTACCTTTTTGGAAAACGATGGAAAGATTCCTTTGAAAACATTTTATAAAAAGTCAAAAAATGGTATAAATGAATTTAAAACATAGTCTAGGAAATAGTAAAAAAAATTGAAATACATTTTTAAGAAAAATAGATGTGGATGATAAAGAATTCCAAGTAGATACTTACGTATAAACAACATCGGATAATAAATAGATTGTAAAATTAACACTAACCTTGTACTTTTACTTAGTCGAGGTAACATTAACCTCCTGTATAATAGTTAAATAATTGTTATTAAATTATTCAAGAACCACATACATAAATATGATATCATATAAGATCCTCTAATATTGCTTTGTTAATAATATTTCTGTAGTATCATTGTTTTGAGAGTTAACTGATTCATTTTACTTTATATGTTTTGTTACATAAGTCATATTTTTTATGGATGGGATGTATTTGATTCATATACAAACTTATATTAAGGTCATAAAAATTATTGTTTTAATCATCAAATGAAAATTATTCTTGAATGATTATGATGTGGAATAAAATCTCATCTCGTCATGGAGACGGTAATCTGTACGTACGCACGAGCGACAATATAATTTTATTAATGGTGAAATAATATGTAATTGGATGGTATAATATATATAAAGAATTATTAACATGTTAAATTTATTATTTAAATCAATTATACTCATTATTATACACATCCAAATAATTTAGTGTTGAATAACACACTACACCACAACGTGGAGACGGTAAATCGTACGTATGCACGTATGGTGACTTTGTCATTCATAGGATTGATTGAATAATGAATATCATTGTATCATATTTATAATAACATATAAGTATATAGAAGGTACTTTATTTATTTATTTTTATTATGGAAACAACAAATAAATATGATGTAGAAGAAGAAAATAATATTGAAAGAGGTGATAAAATAATTACCTCTTCTCCAGGTTCTTCCTTTTTATTTGAACAAAAGAGCTCATTAGGTTGTCTTTTTGATCAAATTAAGGCCTATAGGTTTAATTAAAGGTAGTTGGGAGGATATTTGAGGAGGGTTTGTCTGAGTGAAATGGCTTTGGAAGTGTGAATTTAAGAGAAGGGGAAGTACCCTTTTATAAGAGAGGTGAGGGGCACTTAGGAAAAGCTTGAAATATTAGTTTATTATAAAATTATTTTCGGTTTTTAATTTCTTAAAATATATTTATTTCAAGTATAAGGTGGGAATGAGTTGAAACCATCTAAACCTATAGGTTTTAGACAAGTTTAGGTCACCATATTATCCTTATCTTTTAGAATTAACTCTTAGTTAAATAGTTTGACTTTTACCATGTCTTCTTATATTTTTATACTACATGGTTAATATAGTTACTATAAAATGACAAGACAACATAAATTGGTTCATTAATGACATATATAACATTATCTAAGTTAGTTTTTCCTAATATTATATTTTTAGGAATATTATATCATTTAATATAATAATATTTGTTTTAAAACACTTTTATGTCAATTTTGACACTATTTAGTATTTGGTTTTTGTGAAAGTCAGAAAAACTTGATTACTTCAAAAAAAATATAATGGATCAACCCTAACATGTCATATTTACCTAGAAAATTCATGTATGGAATCAAGAGTTTCAATATACATTTATCTTAATATTCATAATATCAATTATTTTAATCTTTCATTAATAAGGTAATTACTACATCGTCATTGTGTCATAAATAAATTTAATTATATAATGTCTAAAAATTATAAATAAAATATCATATTTTATTAAATCTATTTATATTTATAATGAATATTTATAGTCATATTTATATTATGTATAACTCTATATTAAAACGGGTTTAGTTATTAAATTTTTAATTTAACAATTTAAACTATTCTTTAAATAAAATATAAGTAATGTCCTAATCTGACCCAAATGGATCAAAAAGGATATTATTTTTGTCCCAAGGTTTATTTTTGTTGAAAAAAAAATTATCTAATAAAATTATGACATGTGTTGTGGATATCTTATATTATTATAGTATTATTTCAATATTTAATAGCCCTATTTACTTTTAACGGTGATATATAAAATTCAAAAGTTATTATTCACCACAAATTATTTTCATCATATTGAACCACATTTTACTTACTGAAGAAAACTTTGTTTGTTGGTTTTTTTAATTCAATTCACAGAAGTGGTAAAATTACGTTTTATGCAAATTTGCAAATGTGCCTAGAATGTGGGTAAAAGATGTTAAAAAGTTTAATAAAATTTTATATATATAATATTATTATAAAATGACTCAAATAAATTACATTGGAATAATATAGGTATTATGTATCTATTTTTACTTTCAAATAAATTTAAATTAAAAAATAATTATTTAAATAAAAAGTCAGATTTAAACAATAACGTAGTGTTTTTCACTATTCATAAAAAATTGAAAGATTTTAGAAAAATGCCAAAAATTCACCCTAAGATTATTTTGATATTCCAAATCCAAAAATGAAGTCCATTTTGAAAAAAATTATAAAAATTTAAAAATTAGGTAATACTATTCATAACTGCTTTTTAAACGGCTAGTTTGATTGGTTGTGGTGTGATAGAACTTGGTGTTGCGTACAACGCAAGCTATTGTATTAAACAAAGATAAGAATATCGTAGAATCTTGGGGTTTTACAAAACATCAATTCAAAATCCCCACACACCCATCCTTACACATGAAGTTAAATTATAATTTTTCCCCATGAAATGAACATAGGATGCCCTCTTAACCTGACTTCAGGAAGAGATGAGAAGAATATTCCACACATAATCCCCAACCACATCACTACCAACACTAAGGAAGCTTCCATGAATAATCCCCACACCATCCCTCATCGATGAACCTTACATGATATGAGTCCTTACTGCATGACATTAAACTACATAGATCGGTCCTATCATACGACCTTAAACTATTTCATAATACAACAAGGGTTTTTATACCTTTATTTTAAAATAGGTATGTATTATGACTCTCTAATATTACATCCCACCATTATCAATGTGTGAAATCCCCCCCCCCTTGGGGAGACACTTAACCACCTGATCCATCACAATAGGATTTTTCCATCCTATCCCCACAAGACGTTAAACCTATTCCCATCCATTCTCCATAAAATGATAAATCTTCAACGATCATCTCCCCATAATAATTTAATCAGATGGCCAACCTATCCTTATAAAATATTAAACCTACACCCATACTATCCCCATAAGAAGATTATCCAACACCCAACTCGTCCACATAAGAATTTAAACTTGTTCCTGTATCTACAAGAAATTAAACTCATGTCCTGGTTCAAAAATTCTAAACTATGTAAAAAATAATGGACAATCAAGGAAAAAATCCTCCAGATACTTTTTCCCCTAACATTGAATACCCCATGACCAATATGGGATTCCCTGGGTTTCATGCCTAAGATGGGTCGTACATGATTTTCCCTGTAAAAGAGGATGAATTTACTTATTCCCAATGCACCCAATATCCAATGATACCCAGACATACCATATGTTACCTTCTAATATGATGGAAGGTTTATAACCTATTGAGACATAAGCTGGTTAATAATCAGCATCCCCATAAAGAAGGCACCAGGATCGAGTTTCATTTACAAGTCTCAAATCTACGAGGGAGACTCGGACTAAGAGATGAGATCCATGGAGGAATCCATGTAATGAGGAATAGAGATCATATATTCCTATTTTTATCAAGGATATAAAATCACATAAAATAGCGGCAGAGGATCCCTTCCTTCGTAAAGAGAGAATGTGGGGCAATAAACACTCGTTTCTATGATGATGTGCACCCAAACTGTGAATTTTTCAAAAAAAAAGGATCCCATAATATATTAATTTAAAGTTAAATTTCCATAATAATAAATTATATATTAATTCATTGTGGACATAATATTTTTTCAAACCATTTATATTTCAAAAAATGGTGGGAACCAAGAGTAACTATACCAAAAACTAGTGTGAGGGATAACAAAAAAATTATGAATGATGTCACCAATGAAATTGGAGGTGGAGTTCAAAAAAAGGAGATGCTTACCTAGTTTTCTCAGGCTATATAGTGTAATATGAACCATTTGGAATGCCTACAATCACCCAGAAAGGGGTAACTAGCTATTGAGTCTTTTATATGGCTACTACCACCAATATTTAGTGGGTCTTCCGATCTACATATCATAAAAAAAATTATTAACTCAAGGGTGAAGATATTTTGGTGGTCTGTTATTATATGAAGGATAATGTGAATATATATATATATATATATATATAATTTTGTTACATAGGTTAATAAATGGTGTGAATTGATAAATAACACCAAGACAGATGATAAAATGGAAGATATGGAGTGGGATGAATTTAAGAAAATATTTCTTAACAAGTATTTCCATCAAAATCTATAAAAAAGATAGAGAGGGAATTCCCACAACCTAATAGAATGGAGGGTGAATTGGTCATGGATAATGATGAAATATTCGAATATCATTCAAGATATTCCTTAGGATTTTTTTTCAACAATGATAGAAAAGTAGATATATTATTTAGTGGTCTAAAACCACACCTTTTAAAGGCACTATATATGTAAAAAAAATTGAGTTATGAAGAATTAGTGAAATTTTATCTCAATGTAGAGATGGATTTTAGAGAATGGTCCCTAGCTTATGGTGGTAAAGAGATAAGAATGGATTTTCATGCTAGTGGGTCAAAATAAAAAGGAGAAAAAAGGATCTAATCACCCAAATGTCAAAAATGTGGGAAGAAGAATCAAGGTAATTTCCTAAAAGGGATAGGGAAATTATTCAAGTGTGAGAGAGAAGGACACCAAGATCATGAATTTAGAAGTGAAGTGAAGAAGACATCCAACATGATAGAGTAAGGGAAGGCACCTCCTAATACACCACCCTTGGATCAATGCTACCTGATGCATGCCTATCGTGGGGTGTGGCTAAAAATAATTATATTTATTCCAAGTGAATAATAAGTGCAGACCAGGATTGTCTCACTTGAAGAGCCTTTAATTTTGTTAACTTACATTATTATAAATCATCTAAACTATTCCATTTTTTATCATACGAAATAAATGAAAATATTGACAATTTTTGTGTTTTTTTATTTAATACAATGACATCTAAAATGATAATTTAAACTATTGTGAAAATATAAACATAATGATATAATAAGAAAGAACTTGGTTTTATAGATTTATTTAATATTTAATCATATTACTCATTTATATTTTTTACTTTGGTTTGGTAATCCAAACATGAAATGTCATGTTTGAACTACTATTCTTTGTTTAGAAATTCTGGGATATCACTGAATTCCTAAGCACTCTAAATTACACCTCCTCCATCAATCAAGGTTGATGACACACCTAGGTCGAGGATGTGTCATCTTCCAGGACCCAGTTCTATCAAATATTTTTCATCCATTAATTAGATAAACTCCAATGTGTGAATAACTAACCAATAGTGATAGGTAAAAGTGATTAAATAAAATAATAGAGATAGATTGAGTTGTATGTCATTGGGGGAAATCACCTTATCAAAGACATTCGACTCACCCATGCATAGTACTCAATTATATCTTCCAAAATTAAAATGAAAAATTAAATAAAATTCAATAACACCTTCACCTCTCCCTGGTCTAAGCATCAGGGTCAGCCTCTCATTTCCAAGATAATGAGATTACTTAGTGGATTGGGTGGAAGATGAGAAGAATAAAAATAAATAAGAACAAAGTAAACATAATGTTAGATGAGAGAAGTAAAATATAAATGAAATAATAGGGGTTGAGAAGATATAGGGAGAGAGATAGTGAAATAGAGGCAAAAAATAAAATATAAAATAAGAAAATATAAAATTTATAATGAATGTTTAAATAATAATAATTATTATTCTTATTTTTGAGATAATAATTTTTGAAAAAGGATAAGAGAATGAAAATGAGAATTTTTTTAAATAATAATATAATAATAATTATATTATTATTATTATCAATATCAATATTAATACTAATACATATAATTATAAGAATAAAATTGAGAAGAAAAATTGTGGGATGGATGTAGAAACAAAAAGTTCATGGATTAATTTAATAAAAATAAAATTAAAATTACAAATGAAAGTAAAACTAAAATAAAGATAACTAAAAAATAAAGAATAAGAAAAGGGGGAGATTTTTAGATGAACTCCCTCAGCGAATATCTCTTCATTTATGCCTTAGATGGAATGGGTTTCAATTGAATGGAATTATTTAGAAATTAGAATCTCTCCTCCTATTATTGGACATATTTTTTATTTCAAAATGCACCGCGTGTTAGACCTACTAATTGCTAATTCATGTGTGAACCTCTTCATGAAAGTTTTTCCCCATTTTCATGCTCATTGCAACTCAAAATTTCATCGCATTTTTATATTTTTTCAAGAGTTATGACCGTTTCCATCTGAGAATTTAATTTTCCCTGACAGCCTCTTCATATTCCATGTTTCTCGTTTCCCCTACATTAATGGCCTTACAAATGGAATATTCACACATTTAATTTCTAAAAAAAAGTTTTTAATAAATTCCTTATCCATATACTTTTCCAATTTTATCTTCATTGGGTGGGCTAACGTCTATATATAAAATCACATTTAAAAAATTCCAGATATGTGAATAGTTTTCGAGGCATGTGTTGTGAGCTGATTTTAGGCCTCCAATTGATGGATTGTGTTTGGGGTCCAGAAGAATGAAATGTATCCCAAGATATCTAGGATCATAAAAATAATAATTTCACAATTTCAATTAGTTTATTAAATGTTATTTCTGAAATAAAAAACAAAAATAAAATAGTTAAATCCCAAAATGGGACAATTTTTAAAATTAATCTCAAAATTACAAGAAAACATAAAAATGTGACAATTTCTAATAATATAACATTGTGGTGGGTATAAAAAATAGAAATTAAATTTAAAATTATGTAAAATATTAGTTCTACCAGTTCCCCCACACTTACACCATTCTTTTCCTAAATCATAAAATCTCAACATTGAAAATTAGAGGGAACCAATGTTATAAATATTCAAATTTTGATGAAAAATATAATCAGAAAATTATCGATATCAAATCAAAATTTCAAATTTCACATAAAATATAAATTAAATTTCCCCTTTTTAAAAGGAATAATCAATTCCTTTATTTTAATTGTACCCTTTTAAAAATGAAGGAACTTCTTCTTTCATTTATTCAAAATCTTCAATTCATTATTAAACTTTCCAAGTCATGATTTACCTCACTTTTGATTCTTTTCTCCCATCAATCATGATATAATTCAAGTAGATTTATTATCATAAAATGATAAAATTATCCTTATCTATAATCTTGTAAAATAACTTCTCTATCCACTTCGAAATGAAAAAAAGTCACCTAAAATCATCATGACATAAAATTAAGGTTCTAATGACTTTCAGTATTAATGTTGGTTGGATTTTTTGTTTACAAATAAATCTCAAGGAGGATGTTTATCTCCTAAATAATAAAACATGATATTCAAAGTAAAATGTTTAATGACATTCTCCCCTTAAAATTTTAAAAACTCTCAACTTTCCCCAAGACTCAAAGTAAAGATCATGATCATTTTAAGCATAATTAATGATTTATTCCCTCTCTTGAATATTTTTTTTTAATTTTATTCAATTTTTTTCAAAGAACCTTTTTCATTTTTTTATCTTTAGAAATTTATGATTTAGAAAAAATCCCACATCCACCACCTAACCATGTATGATTGAAATCATAGGACTAGTAATGTTAATTTTTGGTTTACCCAAATCACAAACATTTTTCTCATTTTTTTTTGTTATTTTTTCCATTTTCATTTTTTTTATATTTAAGAGGGTAAAACAATATAGGACAATTAAATATTCCCCAACTTCTTATAATTCCCATAATAAGCACCCCCACAATTATTACTTACAATGTAAATCATCTGATTTACCATGATTCCCTTTACCCCTACACTTGAACTTTAAAATATGATGAATTTAATAAGAGTAGGGTAGGAATGGATAAAAATAGATTCAAACATGGAAATACCTAATAAGTTCATTCATGGTCTCTATGGGATAAATAAGTATTGATGTAAAGGTGGTATTTTAAGGATAATTGGAATTTAAAAAGATTTATCAATAATTTTAAATGTGTTTTGACAGGGTCATAGCTTTGAAAAGATAAAATTCATGTACTAGAAGGTGAAATATCTCATGATCTCTCAAGAAATTTTTTTAGGATAAAAAAGGAATTACTTGGTCTATAAATCCTCTTAGTAATGAGACATATGATATGATAAAATCACTCATAGAATGATAAATAATATCAAATAAATCTACATAAATTTCAGAAATTATAAGTATGCAAAATAGTTAGGAAACTTCATTTACATGAATCAATCAATTTTTTCAAATCATGAGTATTCATTTTAATATCCATATTTCATTTTTAAAATTTAATTCTCTATTGTAATCATTTAAGCATATCAAAATTTAAATCTAACACATGGCATCACAATATTTCTATGAAACTCATCTCTCCTACTTTAATGCTCAAATCATGTTTTTGGAGAAAAATTTAAGGAGTTAAAAATATATTAAATGAAAATGAACTCCCTTTTCATGGATTTTTATTTTTTATCCTCCACTAATTGTGGAATACTTCTACCATCATGAACCGAAAAAAGAAAACAATTCAATTAAGCATAATGATCAAGTCATTAAAGCTTAAAAATATTAGAGGTAGTGGGATGGATCCTAAAGAACATCCTAATAAATGAAATTGGAATATAAATTCCTTGAAATCATGTAAAGTTATATGTTTTGGTATGATCCCCCAAGTGGGTCTTAAATGTTTACTACCTCTATAGGGTAGTACCAGCTGTTATCCAAAATCAAATGGTGGATCAAGATTCTTTGATTTGAACCACTACATGTGGATTTCCCTAGCTTGTTCTACATCCTTCTAGGTGAGGAATGATCGATGGATAAAGTAAAGCAGACCCCCATCCCAATAAGGTATATATTTCATAGAGTGGTTAAGATGAAGTATGAATCATCCTTATTTTTATCTCTTACTTGTGAAACATTCTTATCTTTCGGAGTTGAATTCATATGGGATGCATGAAATGAATAATCAAAGGGAAGTAAATAGGCATTTTTACAAGAAAAAATTTTTACTTTTTAATAATTAATTTTTCCCCTTTTTAAAAATAATCCTCTTTTCTAATTTCCCTAGACTCAGAAACTTGGATATATTCATGTTGGGGAACCAAAAATGTGTTTCCATAAAAATTAGGGAGCTCCATGTGTTCCTAAGTAGTTGCACATACAAGTTCATCTTCTTCCTCCAAGGAATATAAAAAATGTTATGATTTTGTATAATCAAACTAGTAGGGAGTTATGCACAATTATATCTCAATAAAATTTAAAGATAAAGTGTTTAAATAAATATCATCTCTATGAGTTGGTTATGGATCAAACAATTTCTCAGCGGTGAGTACCTCTTGGATTCTGATGGTGGAAACTGAAGGAAGGTAGTCACAATCCTCCACCTCTAGTTTGTCCTCAAGTTCTGATATTTAATCAAAAAAAATAGGTAAGATCATTATCACCTCCCTCTTTTCCTCATCAAGTAAGAAAATTGGATTATATTTTGGTTCAGATCCAGACTCAAGTTCAGGTTCATACTCAGATTACTCTAATGGTGCTTGGACATATACAGTTATCCAATCAAGTTTTTCTTGTAGATTTTACACCATCTCTTAAAGATCATGAATATCCTATTTGACCTTGTGTTTTTTAATTCCTCCTAAAAACATTTAGGTGGATCTAATTTTAAAGTTTTAGGAAGAATCCATGAGAACTCTTCTTGTGTCTCGACCATTTCTTGATAGAATTCTGGAATGTACTTCAAAAATTCAGTGAGTTATCTATACAATCCTTCAACAACTAGTTGATTGTGGGTCTCCTTGAAATACAGGATGAGGTCCTTGAATTTCTACTATTTCAGAGGTTGGTTGTGTGCTCCCAAGATCTGTTTATCCCATAATATAACACTATCTTCTGCAGACTAGAGGGATTCAGCTACTGGATCTTTCACCTGAGAGTATTCATTAGTCCATACATAATAATAATCATTTTAATTCATCATGTTATTTTTTTCATTTTTATTTTTATAAAATCAGTAAGAATATATCTAAAATTTAAAAATAGAAAAGTTAAATGAATAACTGAGTGGACGTATGATAACGGTTCCAGTTTTGATGCATGCTTATAGTGGGGCATAGTCAAAAGAAATTATATTTTTCTTAGAACATCACAAAGGCTAACCAGGGTCATCTCACTTAAGGAGCCTTTCATTTTTCTCACATACTTTATTTTAAATAACCTAAACTATTTCATTTTGTTTTTTTATGAATTTAATAAAAAAATATTGACAATATTTTTCGGTTTTTGATTATTTAAAACAATTACATATAAAAAGATATTTTAAACTATCTTTCAAATGTAAAAAAAATTAATAAGAAAGCACTTGGTTTTAGGGTTTGGTTTAACGTTCAATTAGTACCCTTATTTATATAATTGAACCTGAAATGTCATGTTTGAACTACTATTATTTATTTAAAAATTATGTAATATCATTGAATGCCTAAGCACTCTCATTTCCACCTCCTCAATTAATCAAGGTTGATGAGACACCTTGGTCTAGGATGTGTCATCTTCTAAGACCCAGTTCTATCAAATTTATCTCATCCATTGATTATAAAAACTCTAACATTTGAAGAAATAAAAAATAGAGAGAGGGAAAAGTGATTAAATAAAAGAATAATAGATATATTAACTTTCATTTTATTAGGGGTATTCACCATATCAAGGATATTCTCCTCACCCATGAATAATACTCAATTCAATCTAAAACAATAGAATTAAACATTAATAAAAATTCAAGAACACCTTTATCTTCCCTTAGGACAATCCTCAGGTTAACCCTATCATTTTTAAGAGTAATATATTACTTGGTGGAGTTGGTGAAAGAGGAAAAGAATAAAAATAAAGAAGAATAAAGTAAATAGAATGGTATATGAGAGAAGAAAAATAAAAATTAAACAATGGGGATGAGAATTAAGCGAGGGAGAGGGAGAGATATAGAGAATACAATTAAAAAAAATTATAAAAATTATAATTTATAATTAATTTTAAATTATTATTATTATTATTATTATTATATTTAAGAGAATAATTTTTAAAAAAAGTATTAGAGAAAGAAAATGAGAAAATAATTTTAAAATAAGAATGTTCTAATAATAATATTATTATTATTGTTATTAATACTAATAGTAATAATAATTATTATAATTAAAGGAGGAAAATTGAGAAGAATAATTTTGGTATGGATGGAGAAACACAAATACATGGATTAATTTAATAAAACTAAAATTCAAATTATAATTAAAAATAAAAAAATAAAGAAAACTAGGAAAATGAAAAATAAGAAATGGGGGAGATTTGAGGCTAGACTACCTCATTGGAGATCTTCTATTTAGTTCCTCGGATGGAATGGTGTGGAATATAGCGGAATGATTTGGGAATGAGAAGTTATCTTCCTTTTATAGGCCATATTTCCCCTTCAAAATTCACTATATGTTAGTCATATTAAATGGAAGATTCACACATGGAACCCTTAATTAAATTTTTTACCCATTATATTGTGTGTCTCTGCTCAAAATTTCATCATTTTTACCAATTTTTAGTGAGAGTTATCACCATTTCACTATTAGAATTTAATCTTCCTACACAACCTCTTTGTATTCCATGTATGCAGATTCCCATGAATTAATGGCCTTCTAAACAGTTTCTTCACAAATTCACTCCTTAATTAAAGTTGTTAATAAATTCCTTTTCAAACTCCTTGTAGAATTTTAGATTCATTATGATGGAAAAATTCTATATATAATCTCATATTTAAAACATTACAGATATGTGAATATATTTTCAGGCTTGTGGTGTGAGCTGATTTGGGAATCCAATTAATGGATTGAGTTTATGGTCAAGAAGTATGAAATATACCCCACGATTTATGAGATATTAAAAAAAATAATTTCACAATTTCATCAAGTTAAATAAAATATATGGCCAAAATATAGAATAAAAAACAAAATAGTTAAATCAAAAAATGAGTCTATTTTTACAATTAAGTTCAAAATTCCTCAAAAACATAAAAATGTGACAATTTATATTGAAATAACACTGTGGTCATTTTTAAAAACATTTAGATAGAATGTAAAATTATTCAAAATATTTTTTCTGTGACTTACACTAAGGGGGAAAGGGAAATATGAAAGCCAGTGCACTAAATGATAAGTTTTTAAGGATAATCAAATTTTGCAACCACCAAATACAAAGGTAAAAGTGAAATTATATAGTATCACTACTATTAAATTAGATCATGAAACTAAATTCATACAAGAAACACTTCATATTCACTTAATAATTGAAAATGTTTCAATTGATTATAGTTCTAGACATTCGTTTATATCCTACAAGTTTCTTGGATCTATTGAATCAAAACCCTGATACCTTGAAGTTGATATATTCATAAAGAAATTATTGGTGTGATAAATGCAACCCATGTGTTAGAATTTTCTCCTATTTTTATGTGAGGGAATATTCTTTTAGTTAATCTAGTAATACTTACCTTAGTAGAATTTTATTCTATACAGAAAATGGGTTTGATCTTGTTATATAGATCACTCATCAATTTTTTATGAAAGTAAATATCTTTATATATTCTAAGACATCTAATTCTCCTATATAAATGAAAATAATATTGTAAATATCTAATAAAAACCACTTCAATTCTGTGGGTGTTGATACCATATAATGAATCATACCATTCCCAAATGGTTGATTAGAAGGAAAGAATCAACCCTGGGGATATTCCAATTTTTATGTAAAATAATTATGTATTTCTAGAGGAGTTACCCAGACTTTCCCCAGATCATTAGGAAGATTTCTCAATATATATCATACCTACAACCACACCTATATTCATATTCCACAATAAGATGACCCTGATATAATTAGAGGAGTTATAGAAGTAGATAAAAGTTCATTTTCAAAAATGGTTTATACACCCTAGTGCATCACCTTAGGATGTACTGGTGGTACTTTTCATGAAAAATGATTGATTAATGTAGTTTTTTATAGATTATCAAGATCTTAACAAGATCACCATAAAGAAAAATCATCTTATTCCATGATTTGATGACTTTTTTGATCAACTATGAGGATTCAATAGTTCTCAAAGGATGATCTTTTTTCTAGATATCATTACTTAAAGGTGAAGAATAAAGATATTTATAAAATCGCTTTTCATATATGGTATGGGAATTTTGAGTTTACAATTATTCCCTTTAATATTACTAATTCCCAGAAAATTTTCATGGATTTGATCAATAATATATTTATATACCACCTTAAAAAATTATGGTAGTGCTTATCGATGATATTATCTTTTACACCAACTGAAAGGATTAAAATAAAGAGAATATAATGATTGTGATGGTGACATTGAGGAAGGAGAAAATATATTTTATGTTCAATATGTGTGTATTTTGGATGTCGTAAGTCATATTTAGGGGGAATGTGATCATAAGTGTGTGAATTTCTAAGGAACCTTCTAAGAAAAAAGAAATTAAGGAATAGACTAGTCCTACTAGTGTCATATAAATCTATAGTTGTATTGGATTGGCAGGGTACTATATATGTTTTTTGAGAAATTCCCCATGATTTATAATCTTAGTAACTAAGAAAAAATAGAGGGGGTAATTTATGACTAGATGAAATAATGGGATGAAAGATTTAAGGAACTCATGAAGAGCCTAATCACCATGACTATTGTCTCACTACTATCAACTAGAGAAGATTATTTTTATATAAAATGATTATTAGAATAATGTATTGGGTTGTGTACTTAGGAATAATGAAAAAGTGACAGCCTACACCTCACAAAAATTGATGATCCCCGAGAAGAAATACCCAACACATGATCTGGAGTTTGTAGTTGGGATATTCTCCTTAATGATTTAGTGAAACTACCTCTATAGAGAGAAGTGTGGCATATAAACTAATCACAGGATTTTAAAGTATATATTCACCAAAAATGATCTCAAAATTCCACATTGAATATGGTTAGATCTATTCAAAGAATATCTTTTCTTTATTCCCTACTATCCAAGAAATCTGAATAGGGTAGTTGATGCCCTTATCAGAAAAAAAATTACTACATTATCTATGAGGGGGATTGAGAAAGGCCATATATTCATTGATTTTTTTTAAAAGTGAAGTGTGAATTGGGAACCCAACTCACACTTCCAAAGAATTTATTAAAACAGAAAACAATGAATACATGAGGTGAAATGTATTTTCACCAACAAAAGATTAATTGAAATGACAGACATAAAAAGAGAACATACCCAAAAAACAATTTCAGCCTACAAATACTCATCAATACCATCAGAAATTTTTGTGATAATCATCTCCTCCATGATTCTGTCCAAGCTGATGTAGGCCAGCTGCATCAAAAATCTGCTTCATTGATCAAGAAGGTCGCAGAAGTTAGCAGATCTGAACTGGTAGAAGAACAAAAGAGAAGGCCCCAAAGTGAAAGTCTTCTTCTTAAAATATGTCATCAACCAGTCCATGAACACCATAGGAATATGCAGGGTGTTTTCTAGGAGACCAGCAGGTATCTTCAGATGGAGGCATTCGGTCTCCACTTTCTCCAGTTGATCACGGATCCAAAAAGAGAGAGCAAGACAACATGCAGTAGGGAAACGCGCCTCAAGACCAGCAAGCTTTGTTGTGATCCTCCTCTACCAAAGAAAAGAACTTTCATTGTCCATACTAAAAGCATCATAATAAGTTGAAGTGTGTTGTCCAAGAGACATGCGGGCAGTGAACCGGATGGAGGCTTGACCGAAGAATTTGATCCAGGCGAAAGAGGGAATGTCAACACCAAAAACCAAAAGATTCTGAACCGAGAGATCAATCCAAAAATAGAGCACAACCCAAAAAATTGAAAAATTGGTCAAAAAGAAATAAGAAAACAAGGGATGAAAGATATTTCCTACGAAAACATATTAAAAACAACTTCATTTCTAGGGGATCTCCTTAAAATTGAAATTTGGATCCTTATTAAATTCTTTAACCACTTTGATGAACATCCTCTTTCTGATATCCAGATATACATCCGTTGATATCTCTCCATTTTTATATTGTCTATATAAAATGTTGTCGTTTTCTTCAATCCATGCAGCTAGGTCATCTGAAAATCAAGATTTTCTGGAATTAAATAAGAATCCCTATACGTTGGGTCATTTTCATCATCCTCATTGGATGACCCATCCGAATCAGAAGATTTGGAGGAACTGGCATCTAATGTGACAAACTCTTTTTTAGTAGGAGTTGATTTTGGGGGGATTGGGATTTGATCCTTCATATTGGCAGTTATGAAGTGTGTAATAATTTTTCTTTCAAAATTGGAATTTTCCTTAGGTTTCCAGGTATGTCAAGAACATGGACTGATGAATCCATCTGAGTCAACCAATGCTTTCTTGCCTTTCTTAGCCCTTGATTTTAGGAATTCTTCTTCCAATTGGTAGGGTTTTTCTATATACACTTGCAAGGGATCTTCATGATCCAATTGAACCACTTCATTATGTCTTTGTATAGTATTGTTTGTTTCAGGACTAGGTAAGTCAGCATTTAATAATTCATGCTTTCCTTATTTAGAAGTCTCAAGGTTGTGAGAGGTCTCAGCAGAAAAATGGGAGGGGGCTGAATATGCGAGAGGACAGGGGGATTCCTGTTATGAGGGCAGTCAGAAACTATCTCGGGAATAGGGGTAAAATTGGGAGTTTCCTTTTCAACCCAAACAGATTTATAGGAAGGGTGAGGCCGAGGGTCATTTCTTTGAGTCTCACATTCATTCATAGAGTGACCAATCCGTGAGCATTTTTTGCTGAAATATGGGACATTTTCAAAGATAAAATCTTGAATGAAACCATAATCCCCATTTTGAATCCAGAAACGGGAAGGCAGAGGTTTAAAAATATCGACCTCAGTGAAAATCCTAGCGACAGAGGGACGAGTGAGGTTTAAAGAGGCAGTGTCAGTCTTAATAGGTTGTCTAAAGAGCCCAGCGATGGAAAATAAGGATCTCTGTTTGAAAAAATGTAGGGGAAGGTTTGGTAAAACTAACCAGAGGGGAACAATGGGGGGCTCAGCATCTAGGCAAAAGTCAGGAGACCATTTAAGAACCTTTATTCCGCAACCCCCAAAGGACCAAAATCCACGAGTCCAGAATCTATAGTATTCATCCTATGAAGAAAAACGAAACAGTACATGCAGAGAATTCAATAAACCAATGTTCAACTTAACAAATCTGATGATTTCTAGAGTCTTTCTAAGAAAAACGAGTGAGGGTTGTCACTTGAAGAACTTACCAACCAAAGAAAACCGAAGATCTGAGGCTAAAGTTCATACCTCATCTTTTGAGAAGGAAATCGTTGAAAGACCTCGGTGGCGATAATGTTTGGGTTCAATGTGTTCATAGGTCTTCGAATAAGCTGATGGGGATCGGCCCACGATAACATCTACGAAGGATCGAGCAGCTTGGGGAGCGTGATCAGCGTCGTCGTTAGGGTTACTTGCATGAGCTCCCGAGAGCTCCCGTGTGGAATTCATTTTTTCACTCGGCCATATATTCATTGATATTTCAAAGACATATCTTGAAATAATAATGGTACAGAAGATATCCAACCTTTCTCAAACAATTTCCCAACCATCTATTTAAGGGAGGATAAAGGAGTCACAAAGGGATGATATGGAGCTCCAAAAAAGTTGAAGGCTATAAAGTAAGGGAAGCTTCATTGTTTCCATATCAATGAAGACAGTGTGACTAATTTTAGAAAAATTATCTATGTTATTTAATCACCTTACTCAAATAAGGAGCTATTTGATAATACACAAAACTAATATTTCTCTATCCATCCTGGAAGCCATAAGATGTACTGTGATCCTTGATATAACTGCTGGTGGGAAAACATAAAGAAGGAGATCACTGAGTACACCTAAATGTTATTGATATGAAAAAAATTTAAAGAATAATGGTATAAGTGAGATGGGATGATGAAACCATTTCTTATACCTATATGGAAATGACATAATATCCCTGTGAACTTTTTCACTACTCTCCTATAATCATTTATAGGAAACAATAAGATATGGGTTTTGCTGGATCAACTCACCAATACCGCCACTTCATTACTATTTGGGAAGATTTTCCTCTTTAATATCTTCTTAAGAAATATCTAAAGGAAGTGGTAAGGCATAATGGAATTTTACTTTCAATTATCTATGACCATGATACATGGTTAATATATATATTCTTGAGAAATATGAAATAATATTTTAATATTGAACTGAAATTTAGTAAGGCCTATAACCCCCAAAATGATTTCAAATCCTAGAGGGATATTCAGAAACTTGAGGAAATGTTGAGATCCTACTCAATGAAACTTAAATTAAGATGGGATAGACGTCCCCCAATAGTTGAGTTCTCATACAGCAACAAATTCAACTCAAGTATTCAAATGGCTCCATATGAATCTCTTTATGGGAATAAATGTTAAAAACCTACTTTTGGGGATGAATTTTTTTAATAAATGATAATTGGGCCTGATATTTTTCAAGATATTATAAAGAAGGTTCATGAAAACCAATAACATATCAAAGCTACTCGGATTTGGCAGAAGAGTTATGACAAACACATTCAAATAGAAAAACAGTTTGAAGTTATAGACAAAATTTTTCATTAAATATCACCATGTAAGAGAGTCATGTGGTTTTTAAATAATATAAATATATCCCTCGGTACATTCATCCATTTGAGATCCTAGATCACATCAGAGTAGTGGCTTATTGGATTTCACTTACATGAACTATGGATTATGATTTTTATGTGTTTCGTGTATCTCTCCCAAGGAAGTACATAACATATCCCTCACATCTGATAAATCTAGAGATTTTATAGTAATATAATGACCTCCCATATGATAGGAAGTCGTTGAATGTCTTATAATATATATATAATATAATACATAATAAGAAAACCCACCTGGTAAAATTTCTATACAGGAGTAATAAATATGAAGTGGGGCCATGGGAACAAGAGGTAAAAAATAAAAAATAAGTACCCTCACCTATTATCCACTGAGAATATGGGTTGAAATTTTTGTGATGAAATCTTCAAAGGGGGGAAGAATGTAACAAACCAGAGTTTATAAATGATATTTGTTTCTTGAAATAAATGTTTGTTATATATTATTATATAGTATTATATATATAAAACAAATAAATAAACTAAAAATATATATATCATTAATAACTATAGTTATAATCCTCAGAAACTAAATCCATGAAAATGAAAAACATTATAATGGGATAAAAAATATAAATTG
Source organism: Viscum album (assembly GCA_963277665.1). NCBI lineage: Eukaryota > Viridiplantae > Streptophyta > Magnoliopsida > Santalales > Viscaceae > Viscum > Viscum album. The sequence goes on along the minus strand of OY728142.1, from coordinate 1,144,276,747 downwards.
TGAAAAGTTGAATGGTAAAATTAGGATCCTTCAAATATGTAAGAATCATTGTTCCCATATCCAATACTACATAAAATAAACAAAATATTAGTAAATAAAATGAAATTTAAGAACATAAAAAATATAGAATCATGAGAGGAATTTATTTGAATAATTAATGAAGGAATGAAATAGTATTTATATAAGGAAATCTGAATGTTGGAATAAAAATGTAACCATCAGAATAGTAGCCTAACAGTTCATAATATTAACCTAACCATAAGAATAGTAATTTGACTTCAAAATAATAAAATGTAAAATAAATTAAATTTATCATGAGTATTTTAAGTAAATTTAAATATTATATTTTTATTAAATTAAATTTTTTATGAAGAAATCAAATAATATATAAATGTAATTTTAATAACTGTATTTTAAGTTATTACCAAAAATAAAAAATTATATTAATAAAAACTAAAATATGTGAGAAAAATACTTTAATAAAATAAATATAATTTCTGAAATTATCATTTATAAAATTTTCAAGGTATTTTTTATGTAGATTTGTTGAAATAATTTAATTTTTAGGTGAATAATAAAAATACATGTTTTTTGTAACCAGTGTATTTTAAATTACATCATTGAATATATAATAATGACCTAATAAATTTTAGAAATGGTGGATTTAACAAAAAAATATTTTATTTCATAAGTGAGTCATTAAAATTCAATAAGCATGTTTTCCAAACCTAAAAATTACTTTCCAAATATAATCTCAAAATAATTCCATTAAAATAACTATTTTCACTTCTTTATACTTTAATTTTTGATAAAACATATAATTCTAATTATAAAGTGGTATTAAGTCCTAAAACAATTCTATTTTATTTATATTCGATTCATTCTGTCAAAAATATCACTATTATATGGTTTACCATGGAAATATTATTGTATTTACAATTTTACCTCAAAAATAACCATCTTCTCAAGTATACATAACACCTCTCCCTCCCCTTGGAAAACCACTCCCCTTAACTTTCCAAAGACAACTCACTATCCATATATTATCTATTAATACTATTAGAATCTATAAGGTTTTTTTATAGTAAACCAAATCCAATCATTAAGGGATTCTAGTTTTTTACAAGAGAAGAAACACTAAGAAGGGGGTATTTTTTTCATCAACTCTTGTGTTTATCTATTCTCTTCTTATTTTTTCTATCCATTTCAAAAAAATAATCTAAGATTAATTAGTCAATATTTTTAAATTGTATTAATAACTTTAAACTACTATAAAATTTATAATTATGAAGTATTTTTATTTCATACATATTTTTCATCCTCTTCAAACAATGTCCCATTAACGGTTGGTTAACCACTAATGAGGAAGTTCCCAATTATTTCCTTATCACCAAAATTATTTATGGTTTTAATAAATTATTAATGATATATAAATGTATAAATATATGTATTATATGATTTTGGAATTAATTCTACTTATGTATTAATTACCTTGATCAAAGTAGAAAAATCGGAGAAAAATAAGAAAATTTTTAAGATAACTTAATATCAAAAAAAATACCCAGTAACTAAGGGAATTAAGAATTATAATCCAGGGATTATATTTTAGAAATTTTTAAAGAATACAAATAATTATATTCCATTTAAATGTTTAAATAAATAAATTTTCATTATTTAGAAGGTAGGAAAATGATGAAATTATACAACATTTAAGGTAATGTGATTAACAAACCCAAACTATTTCTTTTTAATTATCTCCTATTTCAAATTAATTTCTGAATGAATGTTTCTATAATATGAAAAACACACCCTTTAAATATTATTTCTATTTTAATTTAGGTATATATGTGTTTCTATTTTTCTAAAATGTTTTCTAAAGCATTTACTATCCTTTTTAAAAAAGACTACAATTTCCAAAACACCTCTTGAATCCTCCTAAGTAGTTTCTCCATTTCAATGATCAAAATATAATTTTATCTCAAATTTATATATCCCTTATTCATTTTAGAATCCTAAATCTCCTTTCATTTACTATAATATATGAAATCATTTATAAAACTCATTCATTTCCATAAAGTATTTCATGACTATGATTCTTATCCTTCTATGTGGCATGCATGACTATTATCGTTTTTTAATGAGGTATATGGGATTATAATTATATATCCCTTAAATGCATTGGGTAACTTTATATAACTCATTAGATTATTTAAATTATTAATGATAATTATTCTTTCTTTTTTCACACTTATGATGTTATTATTTAAGATCATATGTTATGCTAGAACAGTATGCTACATTTCTTCACAACTATGTATAGTATTTGAACACTCTGTTATGTTGTTTCATTGTTATGAATATTCCGAATTAAATGAATTTATCAAATATTTACCTCATTATATTGACTATAATAATATTATTATGACTAGATTATGTTTATTAGCTCACCCTTATACTATTTTTCCATGTCCCTTATTCCACCCCTTATTGAGATTTTCGATCACACATTTCTTTGATGTATATCCTTAAGTGACTATATGTACTAAGGATACCATGAGAAATATATAAGGATAAAGAATAAGAATTTCAATAATTTTTATGTCTAATATTTATAATTGATGTATGATCCTAATTTTTCTAATTCACTAATCCTTTGGATCTAGGATAGTATCTCTATTGTGTTTTTTGTCTTAAAAAATATTTAATAGTCAGGTATGAAGAATTTTGGTTCTCCATACTCCCGCTACTAAAAATTAATAAATTCCTTCCACATCTCCACCATATTTATGGATTAAAATATTTTTCAATAAATATTTATATGATATCATTCCATGTTTCAATTGATAATTGGGGTAGGAAATTCGACCAATACTTCTCCTTGAACTATAAAGAAATGGGAAATATTAAAAAACTAAATTCAACATCTTAGAAATAGATAATTTTGAAAGATATATATATATATATATATAAATATATAATGTTTGAAATATGTTCATTAATATTTTGAGTTATACATCATCATAATTTACCATTATTTTTTAAAATTTCAATGATTGTTGGTTTTATCTCAAATTTATGTGCGTGGATGTTCCATCATATATTTCTTGTGTAAATTCTTCAAGACAATTTTCTAAAATAATCTATCAATAATAATATTTATTCTTATTAATTTGGTTTTAGTTAAAAAATTATAGACCCTATATCCTCCTACAGATTTTGTTCCATTTTTTTGGATTCATTTCATGTTTTTATTTTAGTTTTAGGATTAAAATCTACTTGGTTTTTCTCTCCTCATTATGACCCAGTTGATTTTTTTCACATCAACAATCACCTATTATTGAAATTAAAAATAAAAAATTGACTGATATAATTTCAAATAAAAATTAACTAATAAATAATAAAACAAAAGGATATTTTAAATTCAAGAAAATTATTTTTATACACAATCCAAAATATTATATCTTGTAACATGACCAAAAAAATTGTGCATATTTCACAAGCATGAAGTGAAGTTCATAAATTTATAATTCCATAAATTTTAGTACTTGTTAGTATTAAAAGAGTTCAATATTGAAGCACAAGGTATGGATTTTGAAATTGTATGTATGTATAAAATTAATTTTCAATAAAATGATATTTTGAATATTTTTTTAAATAATGCAAAAAAACTTTAGAGATTTAATAAATAATAGATGAATGTCAACATTATGGATTAAAATTTAACACAATTTTATAATTATCTAGGTATTTAATAAATTTTTTATACTTAATAATAAATAAGAAATTATATTTATCTAAAGAGATAAATGGGGTTTATTCCTTCTATATTAAAGATTCTTGAACACCTATACTCAATTATAACGTTCTTATTAATAAAAAATGTTTAGAATTATTAATAATGGAACTGATCAATAATAAATTTGTTTAAAATGTTTATATAAAAATAAATAATATTATATTTTCAATCCAACTTTTGAGAATTCAATTTCTATAAAATAATCAATTATTCATTAACCATATAAAAACAATTCATTGAGTCTCATTACTAAATAAATAAAGAATTACTTAACTAACTATAGATATTTATATGAGAGATTAGATGTAAAATAAATTACTAAAAAGGTCATCCTTTATTTCATTTCAATCCTCAATAATTGACTCATCATTTATTTTTATTATCCTTACTCCCCTGGATGAATTCTCCATAACATGAGTTCAATAAAATCAATTTATTAAAATACTAAAATAATGACTGAATAGATTTCATTTTAATTATTTTGGCATGGTGGAATTCCATTATGGAATAATAAAATTTAAAATTCTATATCATAATTAAAAATATATATCCTCTTAATTTCTATACTAATGATACATTTTATGCCAGATGGTAGGACTCTGGATATTATGGAATGAACTCAATATAAATTTTATCGTGTTTAAATATTTTCTTTATTTTGTATGGATAGGTTGTAAAAAACCCAAGGCTATAATATTATTTTCATAATTATCATTTTTTAAAATTTTCACTCCTCTAAATGAACATTTGGAAAAACCTATCAAAAAATACAACACAAAAGTTAGTTTCTAAAATGATAAAAAATGAAAAACCATATTACACCAAATTAGTAGTAAATCTATGTGCACCAATAATATAAAATTGTTATTAGGTACTTTATATTACTATAAACAATTTCCTTATATTGAGATTGTACACAAAATATTATTACTTCTTGTTAAAAATAATATTTCATTCTTTTATTTGACTTAAATGTGTTATGGTATGAAAAATATTAATAATATTGTTTTTAATAATAACTGATAACAAAAGTTAAAATGAATCATATATTACACAATTGTGACAGTTCAGGATTACTCCTGCAGATGAAAATAATTTCGTTAAATTACATCAAGATAGTGATTTAGACCGATTTTTGATAAAATATTTAGATACACATCATGTATATTTTCCTAGAAAATGACCAAAACACCTATCAATGGTAAATGAGAAAGAGGTATAGGTATTATATAATTTATAAATACAAATTTATATGGGCTATTTTTAGTAGATTTAATGGTAGGGTAGTCATACTTCATTACATTAATCAATGATTCTAGTAGATATGGTTATGTCTACTTAATGATTTATATGATACATTTTTACTTTTTTTATGGAATATAAAAATGAAGTAGAGAATAAGGATATAAATAAAATTATGAAACTCCAGTCAGACTATGAAATTAAATATCTTATCCCATCTTTCATCCATCATTTGAAGAGGTGTGGGATAGTCTCCCAAGTCACCCAGTGGTACACCTTTGTATAATTATATTAGTGAAAGGAATAATCACACCTTTTATAACATGGTGTGATCAATGATGAGTCATATAACCCTTCCATTATCATTTTATGGATTCAAATGGATACTAGTTACATATACACTAAATGATTTAGCAACTAATAATTGAATTTGAATTCCAAAGAGTTATGGAATGTATAATAACTTTCACTGTCACTTATTCATGAATGGAGATGTGAATAATTTTATAAGAATATACCCAATGATAAAATTTCATTATAATAAAAAGTATATATTTATATGATATTCTAATAGAACTAAAGAATTTTAATTATGTAACCTTTTTTATAGAAAATTAATTAACGAAATGCATGATATTTTTCTTGAGAATAATATAATTTCTAATGTAAATTTTTGGATATATATTGACATTGATAATGTTTGAGACCAAGATATACAAAATTTAACATGGGAATAAACTCTATTAGAATTTGTGAATGAAAAATAAGTACTTGACACATAATCATTTTATATATAGTGAAGTTCCAAAGTGCATGGATTTATTACTGAGTGTGGGTGGAATGAGTAGAATTATTGATAGTTCTTACAATGATTTCATCTTTTAAATCAACATCTATGATTCATGAAATTCTCAATTCACTCAATCTTTAATATCTCACCATTTTCAGTATGTAGTTAAAAAATAAAAAAATAACATGAGTTTTTTATAAGGTCGATCCTAATGTGGTTTTGTCAAGAACTAACATGAGATACCCTCACAATCATGTTACCAACCCAATATATCACATACATGAATGGAGTTCATGTTCCCATCAGCTAGTGACTAGCACCCAAGAATCAATAATAAATAGACATAATGATTTCACCCAACCTAAAATAAATTACATGTAATAAATATGTATATATAATATAAATAATCAGTAGAAATAATTCAGAATAAATTTATATTCCATAAGTAAAAGAAAGTATCATAAATTATACAACTCAAAATAAACTAATAAACTCTAAGGTACGAGTCCAACATCAATGGAAAAAACACAAAATGAGAAACAATAACTCTATGTGATAAGTAAATTATTCCGCACTATCTCACCATAACCTCACCCAAACCAGCTAACTAAATCCGTACCAACTCACTATGGTGCTTTGCCTTTCCCTGTATAAAAATACATAACCAAGTCTAAAACCCAACAAATGGTTGTGGAGGGTGTGAGCTAAACAAGATAAGTAGGATCCAACTTGTTCTTCCCTAATAACACTCTATATAAAAATAGTAACATGATCAATTTTAAAGAAAACAAGGCATGGTATTTATTTAAACAACTTTTATATCAAAATTAGGGTAAAATAGTCCCTATTTAATGAGTTCCAAATAGTTTTAGTAAAAAGGAATGAAATAATATCAAATATATTAAAGTAGGAGTTAAAAAAATAGAAAAAATAAAATCACAGGTAAAATCCTGCTAAATATGAATAAAGGTTGTGATATCTAGAATATTAATACACAAACAATGGAAACCACTCCCATAAAGTCCCTAAACATGTGTATCAAATCTAAGGAGAAAAGAACACTATAGTAAATAAATCTCTCGAAAGGTCTAATAATCCCATAAGACAATTAGAATAGGGAGAAGTGGGACACCCCATAAGTGAACCCCTTGAAAGTAACAAAATATGAGGCTTATTTCTACACCTTACAACTTAGAATATAAGGATTTCAATTTGCTACATTTTTAGATTAATTTTATCAAACCCATGATTGGAAAATCATTTATTATAATCATTTTTAAATGATTTAAAAATAATTTTTATTTTAAAAATATTGGGGAAATAAATTTCTCAAAAATATTTTTACGCACACGAAAATAAAAAAATATATATATCCAAATAATTTTTAAAACCTTTTATAAAACTAGAGCATTAAAGGCTCATCGAACATAGTGTAGAGAAGAAACCTCCTACCTCAAAAATGGGTCGCACATACCAAAAATGGGATCCACAATATTCATATATAAATTAGAGACAACAATACCAACCCTTGAATTAATTTCCACATCTTAAAATAGTTTTCCAAAAAAAGAAATGATGGGGGAGGGGATAGGTTACAACATACCTCCAAGGATAGACACCCGCCTCACCCTAACAAACAAAAGACTGACCCCTGGAAGATGATCACATAATGGACCTAGATGGGTTCAAGAATAATATCAACACATGATTAATGGATCCAAATAAATAGTTAAATGATTATTATATGACTAATGGAAATGGAGAATCTAAAAAGGTCACTTACCCATAGAGACTCAACACAACCACCCTGAAGATCAAGCTCTGAATGATGTGATCTAGAAGGTGTAGATACACACAAAATTGTCTAGAATATCCCAAGGATTTAGGAGGATGTTTGGGAATAAAAATAATGAATAGGGGATACATGAGTGTTGTATAAAACCTATAGGTTTGAAAACATGAATGATGTGAAATGAAAATTCACGTCATAAATATTTCAAGTCCAATGTAATCCAAAAAATTTGTTACCACAGGTTAAGAAAAAACACATAAACCTTTTGAGAATGTGAACATGTTTCATAGCCTATAAAAGTTTTACACTCTGATCCATACTCATGGAATATAACCAATAATATATTCACATTGTGTAACTAGTTTACAATTTTAATGTGTACAACAGGCAGTGCAAAATCAAAATTCTTTAAAAAATCCATAAACAAACTCCATTGACCTCAAAACCCAAAAATAAATTCTTCAACAAACAAAATAGGCATTATATTTTATTGGGATATTACAATATCTCTACTATAATATTTTCTATCCCCTATAATTTATTTAAATGAAGGATGGTCTAGTAAGAGTTGAGTCCACTCCTATATCTCTAATAATTCACGCTCCCACATCTCATGAGAATTTGATCAATGTTTCCATAAAACATCTAGAATTTAACAGACTCACAAAATAATACTTTCACCAAATAATAAAATAATGTACACTACATAATATACAAGTGAAACATATGGATCTAATTAATCTCTTCCCAAATTAGAAAATGAAAGGTATCATGATGGTACTTATTGAGCTAAGATATGAAAAAAAAACATGATGAATACCTTCCAAAAGAACCAGTAATAACGTCCAATATGAAACCTTCCCAATATGTTTAGTAAAATAAAATAGTCTAACATAACGTAGAGAAAAATTTACCTATTTTTCAAGGTGATAGTGACCCAACTGATGAGAAACTTTCAAAAAAACCTAGCCACCAAAAAAATACAAAGGGCGACATCGAATATCAACAAATGATTTATGATAAAAATTATCTATAACGAGATACTGATTTTTATCATGTATCCTTTCCAAAATCTCTTTAATAAGTCTCAGTCCCACAAGAGAGGCCTAACCCACCTCTTCCAAACAAAGAGGTTATTTACACAGAAGAATATACAAATCTCTAAGGGATCCATTCTGATCAACAACTGATAGGTATTTTTATACGAAAAGCTGACTAGACCTATATGGATATCCCATGATCCATAGAAAACTAAGATTCAGGTGAATAGTATATCCTCTATGATCTGAATAGAACACTCTTTTAGACCATCTATGTGTGGATGGTAATTTGTACTCTATCCAACCTAAGTCCCCATCACCTCTTGGGGAATTTTCTCGAACCAGGATGTAAATATAGGATTCATATCTGATATGATATTATAGGTAACCCCATGAAACAACATAATATAATAAACATATAGATTACACAAATTATTTAAATTTATTAGTGTCTCTGATCAGAATTAAAGGAGAATACTTTTTCAACCAATCAGTCACCACCGATATAAAATTCGTCCCTTGGTGAGTCTATGGTTATCCAAAATTAAGTCCATGTTAACCACACATTATTTCCAAATCATCCCCAAAATAGGTTTGAGAAAAATGGATGGTTTTAGATTATCTACTTTTAACTAATAGAAGGTGTAATAGTGGGAAAAAAACTAGCAATTTTTTTCATATTCGACCACCAATAACATCATCTCATGTCATAATACATCTCTATAGTGTCTAGTTGAATGGAATATAAAGAATTATCAAAACAAAGAAAATGAGATTCTCACAGATGTTGAGATGAAAAACTAATCCCCAAAACAAATAATTCTATTTGAATGGAGAGACTAACCAACAATGATCTCCCCATAATATTGGGTTTCTAAAATTATTCTAAATTTATCATCATGATTATTACCCTATAGAATAAACTTCAGGAGATATAATAAAAACTAAACACTAGTTAGAACCTTGCCTAAAAACCCCTCCTGTACATCCAGATGAAACTGAGTGAAGAGCCCTGAATGGTTCCACTTTTCCTTTGATTCAAAAGTATAATTTGACGACAATTTTTGACTAATCGAATCTATAATGACATTCCCCTTCCATGAGATATAAGCGATGTCAAAGTTAAATTTATGATGGTATTCCACACACTTCCTATATATATGATTCATGTATTTCTATGAAAATATATATCTTATAACTGTATTGTAAGAAAAGACTATGAACCTCTCCCCAATAAGATAATGCTACCAAATTTTAAGAACATGTATAACTTTATCATGCTCTAAATTATGAGTGGGGTAATTCTTCTCATGTTGCCAAAGATAACAAGAGACATAATCCAAAACATGATCATACTAAATAAGCACACAACCCAGAATAACACATGAAAAATCACATTATACCACATACTCTATACTAAGATCAGGTAAGATCAAAATAGGAGATGACATTAGAATCCATTTTAATTCATTTAAAGAGGACAAACATTTCACAACCCATGTGAGCCTCACTCCCGTCCTAATAAAAGTATACAAGGGTGATTCCAACATTAAAAAAAGATTAAAGAACTAATGATAGTAACCAAAAAGACCAAGAAATATCCCAAACTCAAAGATGTTATGTGGATCCTCCCTTGAAAATACATCCTTCACCTTATTCGGATCAATTGATAATCCATATTCAGACATCATGTGCCCCAAAAATTTCATTTTATATATCCATAAATTTCCTTTGGAAATATTTCTATAAAGATAATAATTTTTCAATATTATAAAAACTAAATTCTGATGGAGCTCTTTATCATGTTTAGATCTCAATGAAACAATAATATCACCCATCAATATAATGATAAAGGTGTGTGGATACCAATGTAATATCTAATCATCATATTATTTAAACTACAAGATCATTAGTTAGACCAAATAGAATCAAAATATATTCACATTGGTTATACCTTCTCCTGAAATCTATCTTTGGTATATCAGACCCTCAAACAATTTGTTGATGATAACTCAAACAAAGACCAATCTTTGAAAAATGTTCCCCGTATTTACTAATCAAACAATTAATCTGTAAGGGTAAAATGATACTTATTTTCAACATTCACCCATTTAAAATTTGTATAGTCAATGCAAAATCAATGTGAACTGTCAATCTTATTGGAAAAGATCACTGGGGTGCCCATAGAGTAACACTAGAGTGAACAAGACCCTTCTACATTAGATCATCCAAAAAAAATCATGAGCTCCTTCTACTCCACGAGTTCCATATGATTAGAGGGTACTGATATTGGCTATTTATCTAAAAATATATTAATAATAAAATAAACCTCCCTTTATAGAGGAAGACTATAGAATTCATCAAGGAATGCATAAAAATCCCTAAAAATAAAAGAAATATGTTCAACTAAAGAAAAATCATCAAGATCAACTACACAAGTAGATTAAAAACTCTTAATCTCTAGGTGGAAAGGTCATTCCCAACAAGAACTCAGATCCCACTCTCCCAGAAAGACATGATTTCTAGAATTGATAAAAAGTAATGAGACGCACTTATGTAAAAAATCAACCCATCATGATGACCGACTAGCTAATATATCTGAAATACAATGTCAAATATATACAGATCAAGAATAGGTAAATCATAGAGAAAATTAGTGTTAGCTATAGATATGAAACAAGAAGGACACCAAAACATATGGTATTTCTTCTTCCAAATAGGCATCAACAAATCTATAAAAATGGAATAATATTCACTATAAGTTTAAAAAAGTCCAAAATAATGGTAGATATAAATGAATGAGAGGCACTAATATCAAATAAATTATCCACTATTGAAGATTCAACAATTAGGTAACTCTCATTGTTACTGGACCTACCTCAAACTCTACTAAAAACTCATACACTATGTGAAAGTTCTTCACTCATATGGAATTTGGATAGATCCCTATAGACTTTAAAGAATCTGACTGAACTATAGTGGCCTTTGGAGATGACAATCCCTGACCATAATGAGACATAGACATAGCTTGATAGAATCATTATAAATATACACTATGTCCATAACCATTTCACATCTTTATTGGTAGGGAACTAGAATTACTAGGGTTCCTAACCTTCCTAAATTGGTATCAATTCATGGGATCACTAGTTTATATAACATATAGTATAGAGGAGGTCCACTACTAAGAACCATCTCCACCATTCCCTAACACTAGTTTAACTCATGATACCTACTGATCCATTGAGGAGCTATAGAAGGCTCCACCTGTCACTTACTAAGTCTAATGCATTCCTTATATGAAAAGGTTGAAACATAACATAAACATTCATATTAAAATTATCATACAAAACGTTAATAATTTAACCATAAAACATGAATGGTATAAAACCAACTCATTAATAGTCAAACATATCACAAAACCTTCAATACAATATGGAAGATTGTATCATAATAAACCAACTTCAAATAATTGTAAAATCACTCAAAGGATGTTGATAGAGATGAAATCAAAACAATTTGAGATAAATATATTTTTCTATTTTGAAATCATTAAAAGGTCAAATAATTATAAAAGAAAACATTTATATTGGAAATATTCTTATAATATTGTAAGGTAATCTTAGAAGGTGTTATAACAATGGAAAATAGTTACACCTGCCATATATGTTAAAAAACATTCTTACCTTAATTTTTCAAAAAGGTCATAAAGTACATTGTTTGGAAAATGAACGAAAGATTAATTTCAAAAAAAATTATATAAATTCAATCAAGGGTATAAATGAATTTAACCCTTATTCTAGGAAATAGTAAAAATGTTTTGAAATACATTTTAATGAAACATGGATTGTGTATGATAAAGAAGTCTTAGTAGATACTTACGTATAAACAACCTCGAATAAGTAAAGAGATTGTAAAATTAACCATTACCTTCTACTTTTCCTTAGTCAAGGGTACATTAAACTTCTGTATAATAGTTAAATAATTTTTATTAAATTATAAAATAACCACATATGTAAATAGGATATCATATATGATCTTCTAATACTGTTTTGTAAATAATATTTTAGTAGTATCATTGTTTTAGATGTTAACTGATTCAATTTCCTTTACATGTTTTATTATGTAAGTCATTTTTTTTATGGATAGGATGTATTTGATTCATATCCTGAATGATATTAAGTTTTAAACATTATTTTTAATAATAAAATGAAAATTATTCTTGAATGGTTATGATGGGGAATGAATCTCATCACGTTTGTGAAGACGGTAATCTTTACCTATGCATGAGCGACAATACCATTCTATTGATGGTGAAATCATATATAATTGGATGTTATATCATATATACATAATAATTAACATGTTATTTTTATTATTTACATAAATTATACTCATTATTATACCCATCCAAATAATGAAGTGTTGAATAACAAACTACACCACGACGTGGAGACGGTAAGTCGTATGAACGCACGTATGGTGACTTTTTTATCCATTGGATGGATATAAAAATGAATATGGTTGTACCATATTTATAATAAAATCACAGTATATATAATGTACTGGATTTATTATTTTGGTATGGAAACAACAAATAAAGAGGAAGTGGAAGAAGAAAATAACTTTGAAACAGGTGATTAAATTATTACCTCTTCTTCGGGTGCTTCCTTTTGATTTGATCCAAAGAGATCCTTAGGTTGGCTTTATGATCAAATTAATCCCTCTAGGTTTATGTGAGGGTATTTGGGAGGATATAAGAGTAGGTTTTGTCTGATCCAATTGGCTTTGGTCTGTGATTTTGAGAGAAGGGGAAGTACCCTTTTATAAGAGAGGTGAGGGTCACTTTAGGAAGACCTTGAAATATTAATTTATTATACAATCATATTCGGTTTATAATGGCTCAAAAAAGATTTATTTAGAGGATAAGGTGTTTATTGGTCAAAAACCTCTCAAAAATAGGTTTTAGACAGGTTTAGGTCACCATATTAACCTTATCTTTTATATTTAACTCTTAGTTTAATAGTTTAACTATTACCATGTATTCTTTTATTATTATAATAAATTATTAATAAAATTACTATAAAAGCCATGATAACCCCATTTGGTTCATTAATGACATATATATCATTATATGAGTCCTTTTTTTGAGCCTTATATTTTTATGAATATTATATCATTTAATAATATAGTATTTGTTTTAAAAACTCATTTATGTCAATTTTGACACTATTTAGTATTTGGTTTTTTTGAAAGTAAAAAAACTTGATTACTTCAAAAAAATAAATTAAATCAGTCCTAACATGTCATATTAACCTATAAAATTATTTTAATGCATCAAAATTCTCAATTTACATTTATTTGGATATTTATAATATCAATTATTTTAATCTTTCATTAATATGGTAATTATTGCATCATCATTGTGTCATAAATAAATTTATTTATTTAATTTCTAAAAATTATAAATAAAATACCATTATCTAGGAAATATATTTATCTTTCTAATGAATATTTATAGTATAATTTATCTTATGTATAACCCTATATTAAAAATGTTTTAGATATGAAAATTTTAATTTAACACTTTTAACTCTTCTTTAAATAAAATAATAATAATTGTCCTAATCTAATCCAAGTGGATCAAAGAGGATTATATTTTATTCCTAAGGTTGATTTTGTTTGAGAAAAACTTATCCAGTATATTTAGTACATGTGTTAGGGTAATTAAAATATCATTTTTACCTTTAATTACCCTATTTACTTTTAACTGTGGTAAATAAAATTCAAAAGTTACTATTCACCAAAAAAAATTCATCCAATTGAACCACATTTTACTTACTAATGTCAACCGTGTCTCTCAGATTTTTGAAATTCAATTCATAGAAGTGGTAAAATTATTATTTATGGAAATTTGCAAATGTGCCTAGAAGGAGGGTAAAAGACGTTAAAAGTTCAATAAAATTTTATACATCTAAATTTATTATAAAATAACTCCAATAAATTACATTGAACTTATATAGGAATTATGTATCTATTTTGACTTAAAATAAATTTAAATAAAATAAAAAATTGTTTAAATAAAAAGTCGGTTTTAAAAAATAACAGTGTGTTTCACTATTCATCAAAATTTGAAAGTATTCAAAATAAAACCAAAAACTCACCCTAAGCTAATTTTGATATTCCAAGTCCCAAAATGAAGTCCACTGTGAAAAATAAAATTTATAACATTTTAAAAAGTGGGTATTATTATTCATAATGGCTAGTTTGATTGGTTATGGTGTGCTAGAACTTGAAGTTGCATACAACACAAGCTATTGCATTATTCAAAGAGAAATGTACCATGGAAGATTGGGGTGTCACATTAAACATGAGATTCCTGAGGAAAACCCCATAAGGAATAACTTCAGTGTAACTGTCTCTTATAGATGTTAAAATTGTGGAATACCCACCTAAGGAAAATCTCGAAAGACATGCCTCTGGCATTAAATACCTCGTGATCAATGTGGGGTGTCTCAGGTTTCTACACCCTTTAGAATCCATGTTATGAGGAAGAATATAGGTGTACCAATGTGACAATGTCCATACACTCCACTGATTCCCAACATGACTACTCTCCAAATTGAGTTTTTCTTTCCTAACTTGACCCTTTCAGATGTCCGGACAGAATCAGTGTAATTAACCAGCATCAAAAAAGAGATGGAACCATGAATTAGGTTCACAAAAAACATCTTAATCAATATGGGAGACCCAGACTAGGTGATGAATTCTAAGGAGGAATCCATGGAAGGAGGCACTGATATCCCATCATCCCATTTCAATCAAGTAGAATACATCACTGAATAAGTGATTAATTCCACCCACCTTTGGAAAGAGGGAATGTGGGAAAAAATGTGATGTGCCAGCATGCAACATCACAAAGAGGCGAGTGTGCCCTAATGGATAGCATTGGAAAGAGAAATGGTGAACCCGACATGAACTCTTCTCCTCAACATGGGATTATTAGCATTCGAGACATCAATAGATGAGCGTGTCACCAGATCCATCTATTCTATGCCAGGTCCTAAAAAAATAGTGTGCCTGGCATAAAACTCACTAGGGATTGGGGTAGTTAATTGTTGTGAAGTCTAATATATGGCATAATTAGTTTGGATCTCTCTCTCCAACCATGAAATATTGAATGACAATTGGGAATTGGGAATTTCTTTCCTTGTATCCATACTAATTGATTAATCGTCCTACGTTGTAGGACCCCAGTTATAGGAAACCAATCACCCCCACCCACAGACACAGGTGTAGAAGGAATGACAATGCAACAATCATGCATGATTCCAATGCTACCACAACATTTTCCATGACCCTGGAACCCATGTCTAGTCTCATCCTCTGAAATATTCTAGAGAATATTTATATAAACCCTTTTTCATTGATATGAGTAGGAGGGGGTCATTCTAATGACTGACATGGCCTGCCAGGATCTAGAGTATTATGTGCCTCATTTTCACTATCGTCCCCAAGGGCCACGTAGGGAGCCACTACTCCCCACACTGACTTCTAATCACTTAGGGAGTCTCTCCCTAGAACATTTATATCACTCACTCTTCTATTCCAATGAGGTAAGGGATATACATGTCATCTTGGTCATGAAAACAGCACTGTATACTCTTAGTAGGGCTCCCATGAGGACCCGTTAGCGCCTTCAATCGGTCCCCCAAGCTAATGAAGAGGTGTTTTACATCACTGTCCCATTGGCCCTAGTCCGGATAACCCAACTCCAAGGTCCGAAACAATCTCAAGATGATTCCCATTAGGTTGAATCCTCTTCCACTACTTAAGTGTCTTATGCCACCACTGATTCATACTCCCAGTTCCTTGCTACTATAGATCAGGGTCACTCAAATGGCCAATTGGGATCGAGACCTCATCTGCACCATAGATTGGATGGGTTGAATATTTTGGTCACTAGAACCACCATCATTCATTATGGGCCAACCCACAATGATGAGATCTAGTATGGAGGACCTCCCCATTCCATCACTAGTCAGAGTAAAGGTCCTCCCCATTCCATCACTAGTTAGAGTAAAGGTCCTCCCCGCTCTCATACTTTATATGGAGGTCCTCCCAATGTTCTCAGCACTCGTCCAAGCATAGTACCTCCTTTAATTTCCAACATTTGGCCCAAAGTTCCTCTCTATGTCACGAATCATCAAGGAGAAGGCCCTCCTCACTTTGTAAGAATTCAGTACAAAGGTCCTCCCCATACCCATGATACTCAATATAGAGGTCATCCCCATGTCTCATTCGACATATTCCCAGGTGCTCCTCACACCTCATCTCATCAAAGTGGAGGTTTTTTTGCACTCCCATGGTAGTCCAAAAAAAGTTCATCCCCAATTAAATGAAAATAGGTCTGGATTTCATCCCTATATCTTGAAAAAAAACAAAGTGGATTTCCTCCTAGAATAATCAACTAACATCACAAAGTTCCTCCTCATGCCCAAAAAAATTCCCTGTCTAGATGAACCATAACAAGGAAGAATGGAGAGACATCTACACCGAAGGAATAAATCAATGAGACCCCAAGTTTTCATGAATCTAATTCACTTATATAATTCTAAATCAGAGTGGGACACACTGATAGAACCCCCCCCCCAGTCTTCTACATCATAGTATGGGGAAAGAGCCCGGTGTGTACGTTTCGTCATCCCGGAATATGAGATTCACTAGATCACTAAATATCTACTTAGGTAAATGAAAGTGGAGGAATAGGCAGTGGATATATACATGGTTATGTGTCCTATATCCATGGTTTTAGAACCATGGATATATGACACTTTTTTTCAATGGCCTATTGCCATGGTTTTTCAAAACCGTGGAAATAGGGTTCCGGCACTTTGGCGGGAAAAAAATCTCCCGCCAAAAAATTGGCATGAAGACCTACCGCCACATTTTGAGGATATTCCCATGGTTTATATTAATATATAAATCATAATATATATATATATATATATACCCATAATGTTGCTCTGTGTAGTGGTAAGTACTCATGTTCGTAAAGAAATGGTGCAGGGATCAAAACCTGCTGGTGACATTTTGTATTAATGTTATTTCCACAGTTTACCAAGGCTATATCCATAGTTAAAACCATGGAAATATCTTCCTATAGCCATGGTTTAAACTGTGGCCATAGTTCAACTACCACAGTGGTGGTTTTTAAGTCCTATTGCCACTGTTTTCAAAACCGTGGCTATAGGCACCTATTGCCACGGTGGCACTAGGACGGGACCTACTTCCATGGCGATAGCGACCACGGTTGTCCAAAATCGTGGTTGTATCCTAAGGACATGGTTCTGGAGCCTATTTCCACAGTTTAGAACTGTGGAAATAGGTCTTTTTTCTAGTTGTGACCCCAAATCCCTCTGACCAGTCTGGTTCAGTGTAGAAGAAAAAAGTTGATCTCGCTATATCTTCCTTGTTCCATAAACTTGAAAAAAATAATAAGTTCATTGACAAGATCATTGATGAGTTATTCATAGTTAATCATCCAAACTATAGTGATCCATGATATAATCATGTCCCTCCATCATTAGGGCAGTAGGGTCAGATATAGGTTCTCCTCATCCAGTTGTCTCCCATTGATCTGGATAATCAAATGCATCTAGATAGGGTAAAGAACAGACCCTATTAAAATGAATGAAATATTTTTCATTGAATCCACCATAGCTACATGAGAACACTCATCAAGACTCATTTTAGATCAATACTCCAGCAGATCCACAGGTTTCTCAAGATTCTCCCTGATTTTTCGAGTCTTCCAATTGTGTTGATGACCCCTTCAATGCACTGGTGGTGAGGGATCCTCATCCATATAGGAACCCCTAGTAGGAAGACCTAATGTCCACTCTCTTCGCTCTCATTGAGGCCCTTGAGACATGGTAGGTGGTGATCCCAGATGATGGTAAGTCATATCCTTCATGGGTGGATAACATGCAAGCATCCCCATATTTTGATAATCCTACCTTTTCCCCTTCAACGGGATGGGAAACCTTCTGAAGCATCTTGAAAACTTTATTTCAAGGTGTGAATCAATGTTGGGAACTCTAAAACAACAGGAGATATCCAAGCTCTGATGCTTGGTACAAACATTATAAGTGCATGAATTCTTCTGGTATATCTAGTTAACCATTAGGTCTATCACTAGTTGGGAATATCTTTTCATGCATTTTATTTATCAATTCAGCTCCACCACATTTCATAAAAGTATTTATAACCTCTTCAAGTTCAAGAAATGACTATATGAGTGGGTCATATACATTTTCACAAGGTGGAAGGGTCTCAATTATTCACTCGGAAGGCTGCTGACTCAAGAGTAGCTGCTGAAAATGTGCGTGGGGAATGTTAAAAGGGAATTGGTTCCCTCCCTCATTACTTATAATTTCCCAGGAGGATTTTAGGATTTTTATAATATGTCTAACTGCTTATAGTAACCCTTTTAGTAGTATATTTAAGTGAATATATTGCCTCTAGATCCCAGAAGAAAAGCCTCCAATGTTGAAACTAATGTACTTGTAAAAATAGAGGGGCCTAGGCCACTAGATTTGTTACTAGTAGAGACTATTCCACAAACATTTTGAGTGAAATAGCCAAATTTCTATCCTCAAGATCAGCCTTTCCCAGCACAGAACTTGTATGTGAAACCGCGTAATTCACCACCACTGCCTTGGCGGGACAATAAGGTTTCAGACCCCCGCTAGGCTTCGGCCCTTCTTTAGGATTAGGCTCCCATAGTTCCCCTTCCAGATAGTATAAATCAGACCTACTCATTTAACGAGGATCATGTGCCTAATTATTTCTATAGTTCCTCTAATTAGGGTATTTTGAGGCTTCCAGAATGAAGAAGACCCAAGGAGGTTGATCTCATTGATCGCCCCAACTACATTCATTATCATTCACTCCTTGGACATACCATTAAGCAGTGCTATATATTCAAGGACTTGCTCTAGGACTAGTTTGATAACAATATAATCATATTGGTCCCAACCACAACATAGGTCTAATGTATCTCTATGAAGACTAATAATGACAGTGAAGGTGAATTGAAGCTGGTCTCCAGCCGCGAGTCTCATAAGTATGATGATTGGGTATCCTATAGAGAAATCACTCATTCCCATGGTGTCATATGTTCTTGTTTAAATAATTTACATCCTATTGATGTTTATGTACCTCCTCTATCTACTAATTCTATATCCACATCTTACCCTTGTACATCCCATAAGATTAGACTCCAATGGTACAATGTAATGCAAAGTCACACGCCGGTGTCGAAGCCATCTTTCACACTCAATTATTTGATGCCTTCATAAATGGGGATTACCCCCCCCCCACCCTAAGTCTTTCCATTATTGGAATATGCCTTATATACTGATCATGAATATGCCTCTATGAATACCATGGAGCTGGTAGACCCTTACATGGTTCCCAACAATGAGGAGTATTATTAATTTCCTCCTTATGTTCCCGGTCGATGCCATTGTCAATGAAGTCGTGGCTATGTGAATCATTAGAATTCCTAGGATAGTACTTTATTCCATGTCAAGAATGAAATTGAGACCAAAATGTAGGCTCAACATAGAGCCCAATAGGAGTAGACCTCACATCCCTTCTTGTCAGATTCATAACCACCATTGTTCAAGTACAGCCACTGTTACCGTATCATGATTAGTCGTGATCTATAGTGGATAGGCCCCTACCATATTCCAGTCAGTCAATAAAAACTTTTCAATGTTTATCTAGTGAATAAGAAGTGTATTCCTATCACTATAAAGATTCCACCAATTCGACCAGTGATTCCCATCATACCACCTTCCACATAGATACCCCTAGTTGGAAGAAATGTGTACCTAGCATGGAAGTATGATGTGATTAAGAATATTTCCAACATTATTTTAAAAAAATCAATTATCAAGGCCCTATAGATATAAGAAGAGATACATGAATACCTTGAAGTGGATTTTAAAACCCCCCTCCAATTTGAGACAGAGGTAGCAGTCGTAGAGGACTTCAATACTAAGGAATTCAAATGAGTAGAATGTCAATCCATCATCTCATTCTCAGGAGAAGATAAAGGTTATAACATATAGGGGCACATTAACCCATTGTACATCACATTATATCTCAATGTAGTGGAATTACACCATTTTCTTGTCGACACATGTTCCTAGATCAACCTCCTCCCAACCTATATACTTTGTAATCTATGACTATCAAAAGCAGATTTGAGTCCATATGACCTAAAAATTTAGGGTTATGAAAGGACCTAGTAAAGATCATGATGATGAATCCCCCAAAACACCAAGTTTAGTTTTATATTTGTGATCAATGAATTTATGGTGGTCTTTCACGATTCCACCTACAATGCACTAATGGGTAGACTCATGCTTCCTCTACATACAGTAGTTCCCTCCTCATATCACATGTGCCTCAAGTACTCCCTCAATAGTCAAGTGGGTGTACTACATTGTGACACATCTCCTTTTTCCCCTTTTGAAGCATATTATTTGGATTCCTATTATTACAAGATCAAGGAAAATTGGTTTCATACCAATGATGTTGAGCACACTTCTACTATGGTCAACCCCTAGATGGACTTGGATGATGCATTTATCCTTCTGATTCATCAGTTGGAGGCCACAATTCTAGATTTGGGACATTATTTTTCTATATAAAATATGAGGGGAATAAATTTTCCCAGTTACAAGGAACATCGTAATATTACCTCTTACTCCTATACAGGAAAGTCTAGAGTGCTTTGAGAACCTCTAACCCCAGTGAGGTATCAGGATGTTCACCCAATGGCTACATCAATACTCCATACCTTCTTTTTTTACTGAACTAGGAAAAGTTGAAAATTACCAACCCATGAAAAGTAATTTTACATCATAAAATATTTCCCACTTGGTCGAAGGCCTAATCGAATTAGGTCTACAACCTTTTCTACCATGGTTTCAATAGTGCAAGACTCTCCTGAGGAAGATTTCACCACTGCCCAATCTAACACCATCATTTCTCTAGGGTTAGTTAACTCAAAATAATGTCCTCCTATCGATGATCCTCTCACCTTGGATGATTATGAATGTTTTGAATATTCTCCTCCCTCATTCAAAGAGAGAGTCTCTACAACCATTTATGTGTTGTTGTAGGTAAATCATGGCATTGAGATAGATCTAAGGCTGATGATGATCAGTGCAGCCATACCTAAGGTGGAAAAATTGTAGTATATGGAATTTCTAAAGAAACATCGTGATGTGTTTTCCTGGAGTTATGAAAAGATACCAGGGTTAGACCCACAGGTCATTGTACATCATCTTGGCCTCCTAGTAAGTCATCATGGGTTGAAGTAGCCTCTTAGGAAGATGAACCCATCTCATAGTGCTATGGTTGGCGCCGAATTTGATAAGATCATCAATTCAAAATTCATCAAGGAATTTTAGTACCCTAAATTTTTAGCTAAAATCATTCCCATCATGAATAATAACAAACATATTGGAGTTCTCATTGACTTTTTGGATCTCAACCACCATTACACGATGGGTGATTTTCCTCTTATGGTGATGGAGTTGTTGATTGATGCCACTACTAGATTCTAGGATCTCTCCATAATGGATGGGTATTCCAGGTATAATAATATATGTATGGACCCTGAAGATGAGGAATATAATGCCTTTTGAGTTCCTCAAGGTACCTTATATAATCAGTTCATTCCATTAGGTATGAATAATATAGGATCCATATATCATCATTCCAGACAATGCATATTCAAACTGATTCTTAGGACACTATTGGAATGCTCTGTGGATTATTTGGTGCTCAGATTACACCATCTCCAAGACCATATCATAGATCTTAAGAAATTATTCTAATTCCTCTAATCCCAGCATCTAAAGAATAACCCCTTGAAATGTGATTTTTGGGTGACCTTTTGAAATTTACTTGGTTTGTTGTCATATAAAGAGGCACTAAGATTGACCCAGAAAAGATCAAGTCTATCAGCAATAATACCCCTCTGAGAAACCTCTGAGAGCTATAATCCATTCAATCCCACTTAGCATATATACGCTGATTCATCATAAATTTGGATAGAAAGTGTAATCCCTTGTCTATAATCATGAATAAAGGTGTCATCTGTCTGTGGGATGAAGACTGATAGATTTCTTTTGAGGAGATAAATTAGTACCTTCTATATCCTTTAATTCTGATTCCACTTGTCTTCGAGAAGCCTCTAGTTTTCCATGTGACCACCCTAGATTGATCCCTCAGTTCCCTTATATCCTAGAATAACAATTAATAGAATGATAATAGTTTTTATTATCTTAGTATCGTGCTCCTCAACACAGATTCCAGATATTATCCTATAGAGAATAGATTCCTTTCACTAGTTTTCATAATAAAAAAGTTACGACACTACCTGAAGCATCAAAAAATACAGCTGGTTTCCCACATTGATCTACTGAAGTACATTATGAACCGCCCTATACACATGACATCTTGCTTAGTGGATGGTGATTCTTAAATAATTCGACATTATATTACTTCCATTGAATATTATCAAGGGTTAAGTATTTTAGGACTTTCTATCCACTCATATAACCCCCAAATAGTAGTTTCTAGATCTTGATTTCTTATAAGAGGCTATCCTCTTGGTGGATCAGGATATTCCATGTTGAAAAATTCACTTCAATGGTGCCTCCTGAAGTCCCACCGGATAATAAATCAATGATCCTAGGATCAATAGAGTAGGCCTGTGGATTATATTCATCATTCCTAACCATGTTGTCTTGACCTATTCGTTCTTGTTATCAGAGGGTTGAACCAACATTGATTAAGAGTATCAGGCTCTCATCACTGGCCTTGAGTTGTCTCTTGAGATGGATGTTCCCCACCTACATGTGAAGGGGGAATCTGAGCAATTCATAAAATAGATTAACTATGAGTATATCATTAGGAATCTAGAGATTGTTCCCCATCTAGAGCACGCTTACTAGTTGATGGACCATTTCCCTTCTCATCTAGAGGTGACTCATGTTCCCCAGTCACAAAATAGTCAAACTTTTGCCCTGTACAGTCTATCTTCTTCCCTCATAGAGCTAGATTAGGAAGATATATCCATTCATGTGTCACATCAAAGATTCATCACTCCTGTCAGTTTAGAGGATGTAAAAGACTAGAAAGTAAATCACCTGACCACCAATGTTTCCATGTTGGGTCCTTTAGATCCCCATACTACTAAATTAACCACTGATTAGAAAACCCCTTTCATCTAGTATCTACAGTATAGAAATTTCCTGAAGGATAGAGCTTAACCTGAGAGAATTTGTTTCCATGTAGTTCAGTTCACCCTCCATAGTGGTTGCATCCTGGAGAATATTCTCTATAGACATGGGTTTGATGGGATGATCCTTCCTTTCATCTAAGTATATTATATTACCCAAGTTATGTAGGAAGTCCATGTTGGGTCTTGTGGTGCTCATCAGAAAGGGATGCAGATCTCCGACCAGATTTTAAGGTTGGGATACATATATACCACCATGGTCAATGACTATATCGAGTTCCCCAAGAGGGTACATGGGTGTAAAAACCATGCCAACATTTTTTTCATCAACCACCAGATACCATCAATGCTATAAATTATTATTTTCCCTTTACAATCTAGGGACTCGATGTCATTGGACTATACCCACTGACAATAGCTCGATAGTGCAATATTATTCTAACCAAAATGGATTTATTTTCCAAGGGGGTAAAATTATTTCCTATCAAGGAATTCAATGCCTAGTATTTTTTTAATTCATGATCTCCAACATCGTTAATTGATTTGGGGTTCCTTACACTATTCTCACAGATAAAAACACTAACTTATTTGTAGTTGAGATGAAGGATATGGATATCAAGTATAATATCTAGTTCAACCACACTTCTCACTACAACGCACAAGCAAATGGATAGATTGAAGCCTTCAAAAAAAATATTATCCAACATTTTGTAGAAGATGGTGGGCCAAAATAAAATAATTTGGCCAGATAAGCACTCCAACACTCTTTGGGATTATCAGACGATGACTCGTAATTCCACCTTGGTGACTCCCTATTACATGGTGTATGGAATAGAGGCAATTCTCCCCATTGAAATTTAGTTTCCCTCACTCTGTATAGATTTCTATGATCAGAAAACATTATATAGAGTAGAAAAAGTCTATCTGGATGAATTAGAAGCTCCTAACAAGAATAGGCTCTGGGCCGTACATAATCCATAGAGACACAAGAACATGATAGCTACAGTTTTATATTAGAGATTTTTTATCCACTCCTTTCTTCAAGGTGACATGGCTTTGGCTCTCCTAGAACCGATGATACCCATTAGGAAACTACCCAAGTTGGATCCCAAATAAGAAGGTCCTTACATCAATTATATTATCTATCATCATGGTGAATACTCTATGATCACCATGGATGGTGAGAAAATTACTCCTCCCACCAATGCTATGTTCCTCAAACAGTACTTTACATGATTGTTATTGTTCATTCAGAATGATGTAAAACTACCAATTCATCCTTACCTTATGACGTTAAACTACATGGAACACATCTTTACTGCACAATGTTAAACTTCATGGAGTTTTATAAACTCTATGATGTTAAAATAGGAGAACCATGGTCTGAGATCTACAAACTTAAACTAGGATATGTTTCATTAAAGAAATATGATATTAAACTATGTTGTCTGATCCTGTATGACATTAACTTCCATCTCATCCCACATGATGTTAAAATTCACAAATAGTCCATGATCTATGACTTATACTAATATCTGTATGGTTCTGCATGACGTTAATATATTATTTTATCCTATTTGTGTGATGATAAACTGCAGAATTCCCTTATATTCCCTAATCTATGAAATTAAACTATGATATTTATCATTCAGGAGGTTTATGGTTTGGAATGGAGCCTCATCGGTCCTCATTCACATTGAGTTATAATATATTCACCATGAAAATCACTTTTGGAATATTTCCTCCATAGCTATTCTATGTGATGTTGAACTACCTCATCCTATATGACGCTAAACTATACAACATTTGGTCGGATCTCTATGACCTTAAACAAAGATATCATTTGTCCTACATGATGCTAAACTGCTTCAACCTAGATACAAGATGTTAAAATACTACATCCTAGATGTAATACGTTAAAACGCATTACATTGATGGTCCTTTATACATGACCATAAAAGGAAAGTTTTCATTTTACTTAATAATTCTAAACTACTCCATCTAATATGAAATTAAACTATTTCCATCATCCTTACCTCATAATGTTAAACAAAATATAATTCCTAGTTCAATACCTATGACTTTAAAATGTGTGTGGGTTTTTTCTTAAATATGTGACATGGATTCAAGTATCCTCACTTAAGATCATGACATATGGTGTGGGCCTCTGATACCTCATTCACGTTGGGCCATACCTTCTGTGTCGGTATATCTTTATGGGTTGATATTTTCTCCAATCTCCCATATATACCACATGTTGTTAAACTTCACGAATCATTTAAAACTATGTATGGATTGTTTCCTATATTTATGGGATACGTAGTGATGCCTATACACTTTTTCTTTGGGCCTATCCACCCAAAACATTTTAAACATTTTTTATTCATCCCCCATTAAATTAAATAGTGTGTGTGTTCTTCTTAGGAACGTGTAGTGTAGTGTGGATCCCTTGGGTGCTGATTCACTTCAGATTTCCTCATGGCGTTGTGTTAAAAATTTCCTCTCAAAAAGCCTCGCACTATGGTTTGAGATCTAAGACTATTGGCATTCTTGTTTCATTATGAAAAACTACATAAAAACCCTCATCATGATTGTATGACATTAAACTACCTTTCATGAATCATGTCTAAATGAAAATAAATTACACAGTGCTATGATGTCCTCGCCTGAGAAGACATTTCCCCTTGGCATTTACTATCCGCTATTCCATCTTCATGAACTATGTATGGATTGATTTTCATCTTTATGGGATATGTAGTGATGCCTAGGAATCTTGTACCTCGACTCGGACATAAAGTCACAATCTCAAATCTTTGGCCCCTTAACCTGAGTATCATTCAAAAATGTGTGGTGTAACTTGTGGTCCTCCTTAGCCCTTATTTATTGTGGGATTCCTTATGGTGATTCACTATAAATTTAATATTTAATCGGTCTTAATTCCATGACCACAATTTAATATTTTTTGTTTCTTAGTTTCATGAAAATAAACTACATAACAACCATGATATTCATATTTGAGAGAATATCACACCCTTTTGTCATTGTCTATCTTCCATTCTATATTCCAAAACAATTTGTATCTTGATTCCCATCCTTCAAGAATACATAGCGATGCCCTACCATTTTTTCCACGATCCCATCCACATAATCATGAACCTTTTCTCCCCTTCTTGTATTTGGTTTCCTCCACGAGAATGTGTAGTGTGGTGTGGATATCTCTAGTCCTCATTCAAGTTGGGTTATGATGGTCACACCACACATGTTTGTTTCAAACAACCCCTCCCAACTATCATCCTTAACGTGTGATGTTAAACAGATTATATTTTCAAGAACTACATATGGTTTGATTCCCATTTTTATGGGATATGTAGCAATGCCCAAGAATTTTGTATTTGGGCCCAGTCACAAAATCACCAACCTTTCTGGAAAGTTAGTCTAAGTTTTCCTTTGAGAGTTTTTGGTGTGGTGTGGATCTCTTTGGTCATAATTCATATCAGTTCATTTTCCACACTACACACTTATCCTTTGGGATGCATACGTCCTTCTCACACAATGATAAACTGTGTGAAATTTTCTTTTTTACCACATGACATTAAACTACATGTATATGTCTCATGCACATGATGTTAAACTAGGAACCTATGGTCCACACTATATGACCTTAAACTAAGAGATTATGATTCAAGTAACATGAAATTAAACTATTTGCAATACCCCTTTTAGGAACTCAGTCCTTAAAGTAAGATCTGATCCCACTTACAGATCTTCCACACTGACATTCTTGAATGTCAGGTGGTATGAGACCTCAAATTTGGGATTCCATAGGGACATTACCTCAATACATTTCCATGCTTCATGTGTCCCTTTATCTGCCCCCCATCCAATTCTATATCTAAAGGGACCCCCCCCCCCCCAACAACATGGTCCAGGGCTATATGGATCACATACTATTTTGGTCCAATGCCCTAGAAGACTTTGGATGACATTTTGAGTTGAGTGCCATGTCTAAAACATGGTCAGTGGGAAACCTCATTTGTCTATCCCCATTCCCAGTAACAAGATAAGGATGTTATGTTTTGAACAAGGTCAACAGTCACCCTCCATTTTTATTCCACCCTCATTATGATCTAGATATTGGGTTTCGTGGCTCACACTTTCAACCTCCTTATGTTCTCATGGGTCTCCAATAACTCTAGTGTTGTCCCTCCGTGCATCCATGCACGTTGAGTGGGGATGTTAGTGTAGTTGGGACTTCCCCACAAAAAAAAATATTTCTATTATTGTGAGCTCCCCTATGATGGGGAAAGCCTAACATCACTCCTTATTTCACAAACCAAGAAAGTCTCACATGGGCTTAGGTGTCTTGGTAGGGTTTTCACCCCATCTAGTACCTGCATGACCATTAGGTCCAAAATCCATGACCTCAAACTAGGATCTTATTCATGGTTCTCCTAGGAATATGTGGGTTGATATGAGCCTCTTTGGCATCATTCATGTGGGTTTTTTTTACTCCACACACTTTCTATCTGGGGTACCTATTTTCCCCTAATGTCCTAGTCGCATGACGAGAAACTATGTGAAATCTTTATCCTTAAAACATGACATTGAACTATATGGATGTGTCCCATGCATATGATGTTAAACTGTGTATCCATGGTCCAGACTCTATGACCTTAAACTAAGAGCCTCTTTATTGTTTTTTCAGAAGTGTGTGGTGTGGTGTGGAACTATTTCTCCATTCATGTCATGTTTTTAGTAGCCATGTCATACACATCCCTTCTAAAACACCTCCTCCATCATCCTTACTGAACAATGCTAAAATGTACGGTTTAATCCTATTATACGACATTAAAAATACAGCATCGTCATCCTGGACGCATGATGAAAAAAGGAGCTGCATTTTGGTGTTCTCATTTGAGAGGGAATCACCCTTGGAACTGGTTAGCAATCATGCCACATGTCAAGACCTGCTCATAGCATGATTCTTGTGTTAAAACATGGAATTTTTATCCTAGTCTATACACTCAAAAAAACTGAACAAACAAGAAATATTTTATGTCTCCTCTCTTTGTGTATTGGTTAGACCTACATAGAACAATTACCCTCTTAGAAATATGTGTGTCTTGATTCCCATACTTATGGGATATGTAGCGATGCTGAGATCATTGATCTTGGGTCCAACCACAATTTTTTTACCCCTTTTCACATCAGATTAACATTTTACTTACCACATGATGTTAAAATGAATAAGATCTTAGAACTATTTGTGTCCTCATTCCCATTCTTATGGGCTACATATTGATGACAAGAAACTTCCTCATTATCCCTAGCTAAAAAATCTTTCAAACCATCAGCTATTTGGGAATGCCCATGGTCAAATATCTATGACCTTAAATTGTATGCAGTTCATCTTGAGACATTCATGTGGCACATAGGCTATCTTGGCCCTCATTCACGTCAGGTTTTACCTCTTGTGTGTCCCACACATACTCTTGAGATGAGAAATCCTCTTTATAGTCCAATTTCCATGACATTAAACTATATTAAATCTTACTCAATAATGAATATGTGATATTTTTTGGCCTCCTTGTCCTCATCCATATTGGTTTATCATAACGCTCCACCACACATTCCCACTCAAGATACCATAGCTCATGGTCTATGCTCTATGACCTTAAACTACGAGCCCTATTGTCTGAAATTTAAGACCATAAACTAAGAACCCATCATTATAAATACATGATTCTAAACTAAAACCATACATGGATCAATTTCAAGATGCCCCATGATGATTACGGGATGTTTCATCTTCCTCTCCATAGAGGAATGTCCCCTCCAGTTTCGGTCTCCAACTATGTTGTTCATTAAGAACTACTTATGGATTGATTCTCTTCCATATGGGATACATAGAAATTCCTAGTTATTTTATCTCAAGTGAAACCACAAGTTCATTATCCTTTTTGAGCCACTCAACCCTATTTTTGATCCAAAATTTATTACCTTAAACTAAAATCCTCACAGTGATATTTTCCTCTCTCCATATCACATGTACCCCCTTTTCATTTGTTCCCTGATACTTGTAAGGTGCTCAAGCCTCTTATGGATCATTTATATTTTTTCTATATCCTTTGTGACATGAAATAATTCTAGGAATAGAAATTTTATTCTATGAAACATGACTCTAAACTATTGTATAGGGTCTAGCCAATATAACCTTAAACTAGGTGCAACATCACTTTTTAATTATATTAAACTACAAGACATGTCCTAATCATATAATGTAAAACTATGTGTTCAGAATCCTTACCATCATGGCATAAAACTTTAAGGAACCATAGGCCCTCACCAGAGAGGTCCTTTCCAAGAAATAGGTTTGATCTTTCTTCAATCCAATGAGCCTACAATAATGTGTTGTAGTCATGGTGGTTTACTTTCAAGAGTTTTGGAATAATTTCAAACAATTAATCACTACACTACATGATTTTTGTGCCCCTCATTTGGATCCTCATCCTCTTTCATGTCTAAAGGGACCCCCTAATGGTTTGGCGATGCCATATTAGATCACCAACCAACTTGGTCCAACGCCACGGAAGATATCAGATGAAATTTTGAGTTAGGTCTCATGCTTTGGATATGACCAGTTGTAAGATATTGTTTGTTTTTTCCCATTCCAATATGACAATATGAATACCATTTCTCGAATATAGTCAAAAATTATCTTTTAAAGGAATTCCATATTCTTTATGATTTTTAATTTTGGGAATTGTGATTCATACTTCTCATTTCCCCTTTGTTCAAGTTGATTCTAACACACTTGGTGTTATCCTGATCATGTACTAGTACACATTGGAAAAGGTAAGTTGGTTGTTCCAAGATCCCTATCCTCTGACCACAATCTTTCTTAGTATTAATACTCTCGGTGGTCAGTCAACAATAGAATACCCTAAGAATTCAATGAATAACTGGCACACTCATACGAAGTGAATGGTTTTGTGATCATCCCTTATTTATCACACTGATCATAAACCACATGAGGTTAGGGACTGATCCTTTGTTTTTTCATAGATATGATTGAAATGTAGTAATTAAAGAAATAAATAATGTTTCCATGCATATAGATAAATATGGTAAAGAAAAAATCATGTTTTTTCAAAACATAACCCTTATGGATTGGCCCAATAGATGGAGTGTTTCAACTCCACCACCTTCGGGCATGTGGTCTACAGGACCTGTTGTTTTCTTTTAAGCACCCTTCTTTCATCATTGGATTCATAATAAATCTCATTCAACCTAATTTGTTCATGCTCCCATTCGATCTGAAGTTCGGCCACCTAGCGCGATGCATTCCTTGTTTTCTCTTGGATTCAGACTATTTGGGACCTTAATTGTTCAATGAGCCTTGTTTGAGTGGAAATGAATGATTAATGCTCATTTGACTATTCTTCTGGACATTGGATCTTTTTTTAGCCTATTGAATCTTATGAGTACTGACAGACTTCTCCGAGTGTTGGGAGGCATCCAAATGGTGACTTCTATCCCATATTTTATCGGTGAGGTAGTGCCATATCATCATGTACAAACCTCATGTACCCGCCCCTCTAGTACATAGATCACGTAGCCAATGGAGGTGTGATCTCATTCGGCTTATCCACTCTAATTTTGGAGTTTTTTTATGAATAATTTTATTAACATTCATGCTTGGCATCATGTAGGTCGACTATCCTAGACGGAATCAGAATTAGATTCTTCCAGCTCTACCAGATCAGTGGGTTCATAATGTGGAAATACATCTAAGAGTTCAATAGTAGTATCCTCTGCTGGAATCATGTCTAATGGGTTGGGATTCATATCATCTGGTTGGTCTTCATATCTTGATCCTATCATGAAAATTTTATCCCCACCAACTCCAGGTTCTTCCCACTGGTGGCTTCACTCGTAATAAAAATTGATTGATCATTGGAAACCATAGCCTTGTTATCTCAAATACATGTCCCAATACGGACCATCACCCCTATCAGGAAAGGATCCTCGGGTCCTCCAACCATTCTCACAAGAAGAACACCTACTATTCCCAGGAATTTTTTGACCGAGATCATATTAGTCAATCTAGTCGAATACGCACCAATTATATATTCTTGAAGTAGGAAAATTGCAAAGGTCAAGAGATGGCGTCTCATCCTCTTGAGTTATCATCACTAGAATGCTAAGGCGTGGTCCCCCTATATATAAAAGAGGGATCTAGGTACTCCAAGTCAGAAGTTCTAGCCTCTTTAGCTCCAGCTATTCTATAAGCTTTTCCAGCTTTGGGACCAAACCTTACAACTTTTCTCTCTACATTGGTTTCATACCTATACCTATAAGAGGGTGTCGCTGGTACAAGATTCTCCTTTAGGAAAAAAACATCAGTTCAGATGCCAGATAAAGAAAAATAGAGATGTTAACATAGGGAGGTGATTCAATAGTTACTTCAAGGGTTTTAGTGAACCTTTCTTAGTAAGTTTGCACGATTAGTAATTTCAGTCAGTTTGAACTTCTCGCAAAGGAGATTCCGTTCTAGCATCACACGATGAAGTTCGGCTTGGGTTTGGTCTAGAGAAAAGCCCAGTGGTTTTACCTCTATCCCAAGTTCTATTAGATGGGCTTTAATTGGCCCGAGACTAGTGGATGAGGCCATTGAATCTTCTTTTTATATTGATTAACCAACATCACTTTTATTGAGAGACAATAATCGCAACATTTAGTTTCCAACAATCATATTGACCAATGGTCATATAACAGTCGAAACCCAATGGTCTCATTTTAATTATACTCATGTTATCAAATGAAACAGTTTTGTTGAGTATAAAATAAAATAACACAAAAAATTAGGAAACAAGATTTATTCAAAATTTCGGGTCGTTACATTCTCCTCCTTAAGAAATCGTATTCTCGCAATTTTTAAAATTGGGCATGGAAATTTCATTGAAAGTATCACATCAGAAAAGGAGTCAGTAAAACTATTACTTTAAAAGAAATAAAGTGAAGTACAAAGGTCACCTGATTTAACCCATACTAGGATTCCATGTAGGGAAACATGGATATGAAATAGAAACCAAAGGGCCATGTTCTGATGGATATTGATAGAAAACATGATTAGGAGAAAGTTAACCACAAGAAAATAACAAACTTATGATGTGTGTAAACGGTCTTTGATTACCCAGTAGGAAACGTAAACCAACAATGTTTTTGTTTTACGTTCCTTTTCATAATTTTGAGGAATTCATTTACTACATAGAATAAAAAAATAAGGAAATATACCTACCTTCAAGTAAATTTTCATCCTTTAATAACTTTCTACCAAAACTAATATTTTCTCCAAACGATGAGCATTCAAAAACATTTGGTCTCATAAAAAGAACAAGAATCATCTTCTAGAGAATCACAGAATCCACAAAATATTAACTATCTATTTCTTCTATCTTTTAACATTATCCCAAAAATATAAAGGGTAAGATAAAGCAACTCTTCAAAAAGAAATAACCCCATAGGAGGGGAAACTACTTTTAAATCTTAAAAATTCCATGGTACTACCCAAAGTTCATCATAGACCATTCCATAAATAAATATCCATAAAATTCCTCAAAATAAACCAAACTAAGATTGAAACCCAAATACAAGAAGGATTTGATAACATAATCTTCCAAGATAAAATTTATCATTCATATCCAAACAACATCAACCACTCCTAACATCTTATAACAAAAGTAACTAACCTAAACATATTTTTCCCAAGATAGGTTAACCATTTCCATAAGTAACCTAAATTACTATAAGTTCACCTTAAATTCATCGATTATTTAAAATATAAGTCAACCTTTACTCCTCAATGAAAATACCATAGTAATCTATTTACCTCGATTATATAGGGTTCCCCAAAATAGTGAACATATTCCAAAATAATAATCATCTTTTAATCCCCTAATCATCTTTTTTTTCAAGAAGAACAGCTTCACAACATCAACATGTGGTACATAAAAATAGATGTTTTCCTTAATAAAATAAAACCATCTTAGGTAGTGACTCGATGTTCTTAGAAAACATTAAAGATATGCTCAAAGGGCACAAACTAAAATAAAACATGACATAGACAATTATTACGAAGAAGTTACATGTACTTTGGTCATCATGATTTGTCTCAGCATAGGACTTTCATTGTTCCCTTTTCCTTGAATATTGTTGATACTCATCATGCTTATCTTCCATTACAAGAGATAATTGCCTTGGATAATGTCCAACTTCTCCATATTTATGACATTGAAAAGTATAAGGTACATTAGATCTAACATTATCTCTATTCATCGCATTATCCATTTTTTTAAAGCAATTGGCTACTTTATGCCCTATCACCCCACACTTAAAACATCTCCCAGTTCCTTTTTGACATTCTCCTTGGTGCCTCCTTCCACACTTTTTTCACAAAGTAAATTGGGTCTTCTTTCCCTCATCAACTTTATCAGATGAACATCCTTGAGACTTCGTCTTCTTCTTCCTTGATGAATTTGGGAATTCAACTAGGTACCAATTATTAATTGTGATTTTTGATAGTTGGTTTGGCATAATCACAATATGTTAAACTTGATCTCTCATCATCTCTGTCATATTAATAGGGCAATCTTCACATTTCCTATAACGTTGGTTGTTGGGACAGGTTCTTCTATTTCCCGCCATTAACTAAGAAAAGAAAGTATAATTAGGGGGCTTAAATACTTAGCCAATAATCATGAAAATGAAACTTTAATCATAGAAGGATAAACTTGTATAAGAAAAGTATACCCCAACTTGTGATCCCATAGGTTCCAATATAGGTTATCCATGATCATATATTCTTATGTGAATATTTATTTTATTTTATCTTTTTCCCTTTAATAATGGTTCATACAAAGATGATGAATTTACCAAAGAATATCCCTCGAGAGTGTCAAACCAAGAGTGCAGCAAGGCCCTTTGTCATGCACCAAGTTACCCTGGGTCAAGCCCGAAACACCTTGTCAGAGTTTTCACTCATAGGTACATTTGTGACAGATCCAACTCTACTTGTTCTTATCCAGACAGGGATTTATTTGTTTGGAACCCACTAACTCAATACCTCACCAAAATACCAGGATGTTTTCCTATATTTAATATTTTCATTAAGAAACCTTGTAAAGTTTTCAAATCCTAATTTCCATAAATAACTAAACCATCCTTTGATACCAACTATAACATCTCACCTTTTATCACGTAAACTTTCATTACATTATACAAAATCAAGGATCTTTAAGGTTTAGTGTCTTGGAAACCCGGAACTTAATACGTGACAACATAAAACATTCTTATTAAACACTTGAAAGGCTTATTCATTTGTTCATCCTAAGTTCATTACATCATCTCATAAACCTGGGAGCATACATCAAAGGGAAGGGTGAGCAGAAGGCCCAGTAATGGAAACAAGGGAAACATTTTACATGTGAACTTGAGATACATCCAAAGTAATGAAAAATAACGTTAAGGCATGAAAAAGAGATCATGAGGCATATCATAATAAAAATAACGTGTTTCATAACTTGAAGATGTGGCTAAAACATTTAACATAGACAATCATTTCCATTTCACCAAGGACCATCCCCAAGGTGTCATCAAAAATTACCAAGGTTATTCACCAAGGTGTCGTTAAAAATGGTCATCTCTAGAGATTATGTCTTTACCCAATGCATTGGAGCGCTATCAGGGCGCACCCTTAAATTTGCCTTTATTATCATGTGAGCCACATATATCATCATCAATCACTTCATAAAAAACTCATATAGCATAAAAGAAATGGGTTCCATTTCATAGTCATCACATTTTAAAAACTGCTTTAAAGACATGATCTTTATGTCACTTTAAACCCACAGAAAAAGGAAATCGGGTTTCATGTATGTAAGTCCCAGAATTAAAATATAACATTTTTATATATATGTTAATACCCCTATAGAAGAAATATCTTTGAGTATTCACTTAATAAAATAAAAGAATTTGAGATAAAGAGAGAGACATTTTGGGACCTTGGGAGGCTTGAGGGCACCTTGGTAGGACTCCTTGGGAGGTAAAGAGGTCATAACTACATTGAGGAGAATTTTGGAAATGGAAAGGATGAGAGAATGGCTTGGTATTTATAGGGGAAGTGAGGGGACAAGGCATTAATGGCCAAGGGACACCTCATTGGTGGTATTGGAAAAACAAGTGGTATTTCCCCATGGTATTGGCCACAC
The DNA here is from genome assembly GCA_963277665.1 of Viscum album. NCBI lineage: Eukaryota > Viridiplantae > Streptophyta > Magnoliopsida > Santalales > Viscaceae > Viscum > Viscum album. Next base: position 1,144,240,490 of record OY728142.1, on the reverse strand, counting down.
GGGACACCTCATACTTTATATTAATATTCATAATTCGATCATCCCTAAAAATATCTCATGGCATCATCATGACGCAGTTATGATGTCATTAAACATACAGAAACCCTAAAACTGTATTTTTACTATTCACTGAAAATTCAACTTTTTCAGAAAACTTCCAAAAATTTACCTTAACATAATATCAATTCTATGAATTCAAAAATAAACTCCATTTTATAAAAAATAATTTTCTAAATATTTTTAATTTAATTTTTAAATAAAAACACTATTCATTGAAAATGCATTTTTTCAGAAAAAAAACCCCAAAAATTACCTTAACATAATATCTATGTTCTGAATTCAAAAATAAAGTCCATTTTATAAAAATAATTTTCTAAATATTTTTAATTTAATTTTTAATTAAAAAACACTATTCACCCGAAAAAACTAATACTTGACTAATAATTTCTAAAATAGTTATTTACCTATTTTATTGAATCACATTACTTAATAAAGGTGCCTATATTATATTAATACTTTCTTTAAGTGAGATTACTAATCCATTTGGTCACATTACTAATCATAAGCGTGAAATCACTATTCATAAATTATTATTCACCAAAAAACATGTTAATCTCATTAGACTCTAAATTGCTTACTGAACACATTTGTAAAAGACCATTTTTTTAAAATATTTACACATCATTAATTATTTAAGGTTTTCATCAATATTTTAAAATATCTTTGTTTCCAAAATTCATCAATAATATACATCCTAAAGTTATCCGGACATTTGAAAATTTACAAACTTCACCATAAGAAGAAAACAAAATTTTATTTATTTCAAAGGATTAGACAAATTAGTTATGGTCTCCTTACATAGCCCCTTATAACCCCAGCATTGGACCTAAGTGTAAGGTGTGTTAAGGTGAGAGAATCTGAGGGCGGCTCGGCCAACATTGCACGAGTAGTAATTTATTTCAGTTTGAACTTCTCACAAAGGCGATTCCGGTCTAGCTTCACACGATGAAGTATGGCTTGGGTTTGGTCCAAAGCAAAGCCTAATGGTGCTACCTCCTTCCCAAGTTCTGTTAGATGGGCTTCGATTGGCCCGAGACTACTGGATGATGCCATCGAATCTTCTTTCTATATTAATTAACCAAGATCACATGTATTTAGGGACAATATTCGCAACATTTAGTTTCTAACAGTCATATTGACCAATGGTCATATAACAGTCGAAACCCAACGGTATCATTTTAATTATACTCATGTTATCAAATGCAACAGTTTTGTTGAGTATAAAATAAAATAACACACAAAATTAGGAAACAAGATTTATTCAAAATTTCAGGTCGTTACACCATGCCCCTTACAAACTATGTCGTTTTTTATCCTTGTCTTCTAAACAGGGTATATAGATAGCCTCTCTGAGGTTCAATACCAACCAATGAAAAAATATATTGCTCCCTTAAGGGATTTACCCTCATGATGTGACATATTCTTTTTATGAGACACATCCCCCAGATCCACTCCCCTAAGGTGTTCAGATCCATCAGTTTGGGATTTTAACCATGCATAAGCCCCAGCATGTGAAAGGTTAGTTATCCTTATGTAAGCCTTGATTACATCCTAAACTACATGGACTATGATACCTATCTCATATAGAGAGTACATATGAATTTTCCCCAAGGTTCAAGGCTGACATCGTCAAATTCACGTTAGTTCTCCCTCATCCTTACTATATAACGTTAAACCCCATGGGATACCATAACTTCATGGACTTTCTTCCATATCTTATAAAAAGGGAATTTATAAATCCTCCCTGAGGTTCAATTACATCATACATTCCCATCTTGGTCCTTCCCTTGATTCATTATGTCTTGGAAGGATCATTCCTCATCCAGGAGTTTACACTTCCTTCAGGTCCCTATCCATGAACTCAATACTCACAATACTCCTCCTTGTATATCTCATCACCCCACTTCTGAACTATGTGAAATCTGATTCCTAGACAATAGTATATGTAGTAATCCTCATCTAGGTTCAATCCCATCACCCCTCACATTACCTCCACTCTATCCATTCTATTTTAATACTTCCTCCATTTCCATCTTGATTCTTACCCAAGATGCCACGTCTCAGTGAGATCATGACATTCATATCACTGTTTCTTATATTAGTACTCTAGAATATAACCATCCATAATCCCCACACAATCCATATTCATCCAACCAAGAGATATCCTCTTGTTATGGGAATCTATCAATGTGTAATCCCCAAATCACCCTTTCAAACTACATGGGATTTGATGCCTATCTTATACACAATTTACATACGAAGCCTCCATGAGGTTCAATCATATCCATTGGTAAACCTTGTTTCCCCATCATTGGGGTCCACCCAACTGATCATCCCTTAGTTGTATCCATATCAACATTCATGATGTGACATCTTTCCCTTTACGGGACACATCATTTGGGTTCGTTGTCATAGTTTTTCCCCCTCATATGGTAAACCTTCTAGGTTCTCACTCCTTTGGATGTACCTATTTGATCCACCTCTCTGATCCGTCTCCATGGGACATTCTATCAAACTCATCCCCTCTCCACCACATGTTAAACTCGCGACCCTTAGTCTCCTCAAGAAATTAAAATCACAACCCTTATTATCTGTAAGATGTTAAAGTCATATCCTACCTCATGTTAAACATGAGATTCTTGAGGAAAACCTCATAAGGCACACCTTAAGTGTAACCACCTCCACTAGTCATTGAACTCATGGTATTCCTTGTGTTAATCATGGGACACTTGAGGAAAACCTAAAAAGACACGCCTCTAGCATAAAATACCCCGCAATCGATATGGGATACCTCGGGTTTCCACAGCCTTGAGAAGACCTTTTATGAAGAATAATATAGGTGTACCAATATTCTATCATCTAGACATTCCACTGATTCCCAACATGAGTACTCTCTTAACCAAAGGTTTCTACCCTAGCTTGACCGTTAGGAATGTCTAGAGATAAGTAGTGTAATTAACCAGCATCCATGAAGAGATGGATTGAGGAATAACGTTCATGAATAGCATATTGATCTATAAGGGAGACTCAGAATAGGTGGAGAATTTTGAGTAGGAATCTATGGAAGGAAGGATTTACATCCCATCATCCCATTTCGGTCAAGGAGAATACATCACTGAAAAGTGATGAATTTCTCGTACCTTTGGAAAGTGGGAATGAAGGACAACAAATGTGACGTGCCATCATGAGGCAACACGTGGAGGTGGTCATGCCCCGGTAGAAATTGTAGGAAAAAAATTATTCTACTAGGTTCCAAATATAAATAATGTCAAACACAATTGGATCATAACATCCTAAATATTGAGCCTTAACATAAAAATAATTAAAAGTTATTAAACATTTTATAGTATTATCTTAATGATAATTCTAGCAAATTTTTTTTTAAAATGTAGTTCCAAAGGGTCATAAAAAATTCTTTAGATATAAAAATTTTCCTTCCAAACTTATGTTACCAAGAAATGGTGAATTCTTTATTCATATATCTTACTTATTAGTGAGAAATGTAGTGCTCGGGAGCTCTCACAACCTAGGGTTTCCCCTACGCTAACCTCCAACCTTAGCACGGTAGCTCCTCCACCTACCCTCCTAATATTCTCATCTTTCCTCCATCTAGATTCCTCCTTACATGATGCAGATCTGAAATCTACTACAGCTCCTCAAATCTTGTTTGGATTTCCCTCAAGTGACGCACGACCCGACAACTCCTCCACAACGTTGTCCACGACGACGACACTACTAGGTCCTTAGAGATCTAGATGTCTTCTTCAGACCCTGGTTATTTTATGATAGGTGGCATCAGATACTATTACAACTGGCTTATCCCCTACTCTGAATAGTCTCCCCTTTCCCAAAGACAACTCCTATGGCTGATGTGGCGATCATAGACCTGGTTCTCCTCATTTTGGCTTGGCATGACTACTTCAGGTGTTCCGATGTATGGGTGTCCCAGCAGTTCACAGTGGGTCCTTTGGTTGTGAGCCTATCGTAGAATGGTTTGGTTTTTTTGGAGTCATTTTGGGTTACGGTCATCATTGAAATCCAGGGCATGTACAAAGACATGTATAGTTTTCATTGGAATGCTCAGTGATGGTGCTGCTTCTTATCCTCACCAAATCGATTCTCAATTTCCTATCAGTTTATTCTACAGTTATTTTATTATCTTTTTTAGTCCCTGATGGATTTCCTTCTCTTTATTTCCTCTACCATTTCATTGTGCACCGTTGTTCAAGACGCCATCATAGTTGGGTGTGATGGATTCGATGATTTTTTGGATTATTTTGGTGGCTTCGGTAAAGGTGGATATGTTTTGGTGCTCTTTTCGATTGGTGGTGTCTTCATAGTGTCTTGATGGTCCTATATTTCCTCATTCAGTAGATATTTCAATGAATTTATTTCCATATATCGTCTCCTTTGATGGTTCCTATATCAATTCGTCTATTGTTTTTTGCCTCTGTTTTTGTGTTTTGGTGTTTTGGGTTCATTCTGTCACATGTCTACAATGATTGATCCTAATGGACACACTGCTTTGATTGTGGGGTTTCTTGTTTTGTTTCTCATATATCCTCAAAGTGGTTTGTTTTAGGTTCTCATTTATCCATAAATTGTCTTATTTGAAAATAAAAAAAAATTGTGGGGGTTTGGTGGCACACTATGAAGGATCGATCGGTTTCGTAGTATAAAGAGATTAGACAAATAAATAAATTTCATATTACATTGTAAATTTATATCCTAGCTTGAAAAATATTCTTGTATCCTTGAAAATAATTCAAATATTACTTATACATATCTTGGTAAATAAAAGAAAATAATGGGTAAGATCATATTCTTAGTAAAGGCTATGTACAATGAAATATATCACGTGTAAATGAGGGATAATAAATACAGAAAAGTGGATAATCAAAACACAAACTATTCCATGAACAACTTGATTTTAATGTATACCCATGAATAAGATCATATATAAATCACATTTATAATGGATACTGAATTCTAAAAAACAAAAAATCATAAATCTGGACATTATTGAACTTTTCACCAAGGCCTTTGCTAAGTTATCCTAAATATTACTATCAAGTTCTTAACCAAGATATAATTTTTTAAAAATGGGTATTTGTAAAATAGATACCCATATAATATTGAATTGCTAATCATTTTTATCATGAGGTATGTCAATCCATTGAGGTGATATTTATAAATAGGAACCAATCATCACTTGTCATTCATAAGAATTCCTATTATATTTAATGATTAATATAATTCATTCTAAAAAATTCCTTAAAAACTTATTCAAATTGAATACAGAATACATAATATTTCCCTTTTTAATGAAATATCTTTCTTAATAATATTTCTTCAACTAATATCATAAATATAAAATGTATTATGTTGAGACAACATCAATGTGGTGGAATTCTATCACATAAATCCACAATAAATAAAATATGGACACAGAGGGGAAATAATTTCCAATGAAATGATGAAGAGAGATATGTAAAGTGATGATAATAATCTTAATGAAACCAAAATAATGAATCAATATAATTTAAATAATGCCATAAATTCCTCATAAATTATGGCTTTGTAGAAAAACCATGTTTTTCATAAATAGAAAATAAAACAATAGGAAGAAAATTAATAATAAATATCTTTTCTATTTGTGTAAAAATGATTTTATAAATCACTTTCAAAATTATTTTCATTCCTTTTTGAATATAATACCATTATCTTTCAATATATTTAAAATAAAAAAATCCAACAATATCAAGAAAATAATTTATTTTAAAATAACCATGAAAATTTTTAGATGATTATTCAAATTAAAAAATGTTCATGATGGTAGGAAAGGATTTTATTTTTATATAAAATAAAAGTTAACATTATTTTTCCACTTTTCTAAAAAGTTAAGAAAATGAATTTTTCTGAATCTTTTTTAGATAATTAAATTTAAAAAATAATAAATTAATTAAAATTAGTTGAAATTTTTTTTAAATAATCACTGGTTTATATAAAATAAAATTCAATAATAATTAAAAAGAACCCCAACCATAAAGAGAAAGAACATCAAAATAAATTGAAATAAAGATGAACTTTTTTAAAAAACAATTATCATTAATATTAAGTAAAAAATAGTGAAAAATGAAAGGAAATGTGTAAAATCCATAGATAACTAGATTAGAATAAAATATATGATGTTTAAAATATAAATGGATTATAATTTCCTTCATTGGAAATTTAATCTTAAAAAATCCCGACTAAAAATGAGATTGTAGAATAAACCCTTACCTCAAGTCTAAATTTATTCATATACATTGGTATAATCATGTATAATTAACATAGATTTATTATAAATATATAATGTAACCATATTACTACTTATCATACTATATATTATTCACTTATAATATCTCATAAACTATTAATTAGTAATTCTACATTAAAATTATCTTGAGGGTGAAAACTGGTTCGTTTCCCACGCATGTTTCTATTTCTCATTTATAGTACAAGCACCTTGTTCATGGTTTCATAATATTTTTATTCATAATAATTTCATAATTTTCAAATTTATTAATTATATAATCTTTTATAACAACCCCTATTATACTTTGATAAAAAAATGAATCGCATCACTTCCAATATATAGTAATTTGTATGTTCGAAATATTAATGTTTCCACTATTAAATAGATAGAATGAATGATAGGTATATAATAAAAAACTTTTAAAAATTATTATTATATAATATATATCATATATAATCATTAAATAAATCCTTATTATAATAAATTTAATGAAATGAAAAGTCAATCACAGCACTTTGTGGAGGTGGACGTACACGCATATGCACAAGTGATGTTATCATTTTCCAATGGATAGGAAGGTAAGGAGTTTGATAATATATTATCTTTATATAAGAATAATTATTTCATTAAGAAAATATATAATAATTAATTTATAATAATAACTAACCTTGTTATTTTGTGATGAAAAACAAAACACATCACCTTGTGGGGGTGGTAGTTCACAAGTACGCATGGGCGATGCTTTCATTTCCTATTTGATGGAAAAGAGGTGGAAATGGTTTTTACATTAACATAATAAAATTTAAGTAAATTTAAGATATTTTTTATTTTTTTATAATTCTTATGATATAATTAAATGATATAGAATAATAATTAAAATGAAATAACACGGTTAAGCGTTATACCTATTCTTTGGAAATCTGCCTTTAGATTACACCTTAATCATTCTTATGAGGGACTTAGGGGAAGAAAAAAGGATCTATAAATTACATAAGTAAAATTGGGTGGTATTTTGGCTAATATTATATAAAATAATTTTCTTATTAAGTGGGCGGAAGAGAGGAGATTTGATTCTCTTTAATAAGTGAGGTGGGTGGAAAATTGTGAATACATGGAATACTAATATATAATATGTTTATAACTCTTTTAAAATGATTTAAAACATACATAAATTAAATTATATAGAGTATAAGGTGAAAATATACTCATAAAATAAAATTTATATTTATTTAGGTGTTATTTTAAACATTGTCTTTTGGTTTAACCCCCTTAGTGACCCTATTTAACCTTAACTGTTTTAATAAATTTCTCTTTCTTTAGGAGTCATGAAAGTAATTTTAAAAATTAATTTTATAAAATACATAAAATATTCATAATAAAATCTAATATTTCCTATTAAATTGGTTAAATATTGTATTTTTATAACTTTATAATGATTTAAATATGTTTTTTAAACATTAAATAGGATTTAAGGTCATTTTTAGACTATTCACAATTCATGGCATAAAATTCATAAATATAAGAATAAAAATGGAATATAAACTCTTTTAACATCACATAAACATTATATTTATTCAATAAATTTGTTTTATCCATAATTCATCAAAAATATATTATTTTTAACTTTATTTTAAATAATTAATTTGATTTTTCAATAATATGCACAAGTATTATGTCGGCTTTAGGTAATTGTTCACAATATAAATAATATATATAAAAATTAAAAATAAATTCATATGAAAAATATAGTTTAATAATTATCAATTTTATCAAGTGTATTTTTTTCATATATAATTTTTATCTATATCCATTTCATTAAAAAATAATAATTGAGATATAGTGATATTTTATAATTTTTATTTACATAAAATAATATAAATGTCTTAATCAAATAAAAGTGGGAAAATGAATTATTTTATATTTTAAGTTTTTGTTTTAAAATTAATCTCAAAATAATGAATAAAGACATGTTTTGGGTTGATTTTGGGACATTATTCATTAGTATTAACTTTAATTAACATGTTTTACTCATTACCCCGGTAATAAACTTCTATCATGGTTAATTTTAATAATGAATAAAAATGAAATTGACCTATTTATAAAATTGAAACCTACTGATTATTTATATTAAATATATTATTGAACATTCAATTCTAATAGTTGGATGAAGTTTATTTTTAATATAATTCTTAAAAAGGCATCGACAACAATTTCAAAAAAATGTGTTTTTAGGATAAAAATAAACTTATACCAAAATCAAATACAATGCCAAATAATATTGGATTAATTATATTATGATTAATAAAATGGATATTATTTAACATTAAAACCAAATTCAAAACAATAATGTAGTTTTAAATTACTTTATTTGATGAAAATAAATGATAGTTTTGCAAAAAATAGTATTTTTCTCTACTCACCCTAAAAAATCATTTAAGAAAAATCAATAAATTTACTCTAAATCCTAATATAAATTGATGATTTCAGAAATTGAATCCATTTTTTAATTATTTTTCATAAAATTGGAATAAATTAATTATAATATCCACACACAAAATATAATAAAAACCATTTTTGAAGAAAATTTATTTTTAAAGCATAAGACAACCATTCTCATTACTTTCCCAACAACCATATTGAATTCAGTAATATTTAACTCAATTTAATATATAAATAATTTTTTAATTGGATTAATTTAACATCTATAATTAATTTATTCTCATAAAATTATAATACATTACACCAAAAAAATTATAAAAAAATCTCTTTTACATTCAAAATATTTTATATAAATTTAAAATAAATTAATAATAAATATATGATTGATTATTAATTTTATTTAGGAAAAAACTTATACATATATTTCATAATATTTTTAATATTATTCATACCATCCAAACTAATAACTTGGTTTTAATGGGCATACTTAAATAATAGTATATTGTAGTTCATTTAAGCATGGTGTTGCATGTGGGGTACAATATCGTACATAGAGTTATTTTTTAATATAAAAAGAAATATAAGGGTATTATAGTTTTCCCAATAACATTAAGTACCATCTATCTTCAATTTAATAACTCTTTATGAGAAATATCTAAACTTATCTACATTGAGTTGTTTAATCTTCCCATCTCAAGAAACACTCATGAGATTCCTCAAGATCCTCATTCATGGGTCATTCCACATCAACCAAATTTAGCATATACTGATTTTATTTACCATTTATAGAGAGAAATTTAATTAAACTAATTCATCCATTAATCTCAATCCCTTTATACTCATTAATATCCTCATTTTTATTTAGTGTTAATACCCACTTTACCTATAAAATTAATATTTTTCCACCAGATATTGATAATAAATGAAAAGGTTCAAATAAGGGAGTTTCTCACATAACCCATTCTTATTCCCATGATAAAAAGGTTTAATCACATATATTTTAAAATGACATAAAGTTAATCAACACTGAGTCCATGTGATTCATTCTCAGTGTAAATAAATTAAGAGTGATTATCTCAAATATCAATGTTGTCCATAATAGTCCAGCATGTGATACCAAATCTAAAATCACTACTTAGAGGTTGTTAAAACATATTTTTCAAGAAATTTCATCTACTATAATCATTTCAATATATTCATTAAAACATTTTAAGTTCATGAAATATTACTTCACCTTATCCAACTCAACACATTTATTATATCTTACATACTTCTTTGTTTTATTCAAAATAGAATATGAAAAGTGATGAACATACCCCATCATCAACATTTTATTAATTTTATCTAGAACTTACAAATTATTTAGAATTAATACTCCTTTTATAGATTTATTATACTTGTTAACTCCCCCTCAAGGTATGCACTCAAACATCCATTTTATATAGAAGATAATGTATTTAATGATGGACATCACTTCTTTCTATGAAATGACTACACCACTCATATTATATGGATCCGACCATAAAAAGTAAATAATACCAAGTTTTATGTTAATAATTCTTTCTATTACACTTGAGTATATTTTCAAGTTTTTAGTTTTAGATAATTTGTTCATAAGTAATACAATAGAAAACCATATATATATATATATAAAGTGGACACTTCGGATTAGAATCCATTTTTTCTATAATATTAATTTGTTATATAAAACATGATTTATTTTCCTAAATAATATTCATTAATTTCTACATCACCTTTTCATTTTCCTTACTCATATTTAAACACTTTTAAAAAATTTCAAAATATGGTATGAATACAAAAAAAATCAGTAAGGTACATAAAAATAAAAAGTTATTTAATACATTGAAAAACATGAAATTGACGGAAATTTTTACCTTTATCTAAATGTTATTTGAGATAAATTCAATAAGTCTTTTTAAAATGAAATAACACATAATTTTTTCTCAAATAAATCTTTTAAATCCCATATAAATAACATATAAATCATATAAGTAACTTGGGACATCACCATTCATATCGGTCTTACAAATGGAATGACCAATATGGTCGACTTCCATATCCAGAGAACCCAATGCATTAGAGGGATATCACAAACCCACCAATCCTTGGATTATAATAGAACCAACCATACTTGGTTTACTATAGAACCACCGATCCTTGGTTGATAATATTACCACCCATCCTTGTTTCATAATGTAACCACCCATAATTGGTTTATAACATAATTACCCATCCCTAGTTTATAACATAACCACCCATCATCACAAATAGTTCCCAAGAACCATAACATATTCATAAATCTTGAAATCATACATTTTCAATATAAAATCCTTTAAATATTCTTATAATCTCACATTAAAAACTCTTTCGGATATCAAATTACCCATTTATTTTTAAAAAACATATTCAATAAAAAAATACCATTTTCATTATAACATATTTTCAATACCAAAATACTAAAAAAAGGAAACAAGGTTTTTCTTTGAGGATAACAAGAAATATTGTAAATTAATTCCAAATTAAAAAAATAAGAAGATTACACAAAACATTATATATCATGATAATAGAGTAATTAATGATATACAATGTCAAATGGGATGTATATACACCTCATAAAATTATATAGGTATATAACATCAAAATATTCCTCAATGAATGGAAATTGAGACGAAATCCCCTACCTCAAGTTTGATTCATCACACTCATTATTTATCTTCATAAATAATAATGTTATATTGATTATTTACTTGATGAAAACCATTATTAATGTTTATTATTATTTTTATTTCACTTATTACCGTGTTATATATAATTACGTAATCAATTATGTTTATGTCATATGTTTTGATGATATTTGGATAATATGTCCCAAAATGTCTTCGTTTGGTTCACTGTATTCAAAGAGGTAATTATATAAATATCTAAATAATAATAATAATGAATTAATTATAATATTTATACATGAATTATTCTTTTTAAACCCAACCATGAATGATGGTTATGAAAAATTAACTATGTTACTATCATGGAGACGGTAGAAAATACATACACATTAGTAATGTTTCTACTTTTAAATGATCATTATAGAAATAATAAATGTATTATTTTATACTTATATAATGATAATAATATCATAAATAAAATATTATTTCTTTATATATATATATATATATATATATATATCATCCATGTGATTTCGTGATGAAAAAATAGTCACATAATTTTGTGGAGGAACTAATCCACACATACGAACGAACAACATTATAATTTTTAAGTGTAAAAACGAAAATGATATATTACATTTTCATAATGATATATATAACATGAATATCAAAATAATTTTTTTTATATCAAATATATTCATTAAAAGTATCCATATTACCTTCCATGGAAATCCTTAGTGAAAAACTAATCACATCGCTTCGTGAGGCGGTGGTCCTCTGTAAACACAAGAAATGTCATCGTATCCCCCAAGAAAAAGAAATTAAAAATTTATATTCTATATAGTAACTCCATAAGTATATAAAGGTTAAAATATATTATATATATATGTATACTTTTAATACATCATTATAACAAGTTGTGAGTGTCGATGATGGAAAATAAATAACATCAGTTCACGAGGCGATAGTCCGCCCTACACATGAGTATAAATTTCATATCCCATTTGACAGAAAAGGATATGAATTGAGTTTATTAAATTAATATAATGAACTATATTTACATGATAGATACTTTTTTTATTATATCATAATAATTTAAGAATATCATAATGAGGTGGAAGAATAAATAAAATAAAAATGATATGTTATGTTTGATACCTCTTCTTTGGACAACCTCCTTAGATAAGTACCCAAGTCCATCTTATTATGTATTTATGATAACAATGAGGTCTATTAGTCATGGGGAGGTAATTATGTAAGTTATTTAGGAAATAATTGGATAGTATAATTATATTTTAAGATGTGAAGAATAGTGTAGAAGGGTGGGTTTTTATAAGTGTGGTGAGTGCCACCCTTGTAATTTTTGAGAAGGAAAAGGTGTACCAATGCTTCACACATGCCACAGGGCTAGAAAAATGGACCATTTTCTAGGATTAGAACTATTAAGGTCAAAATATTTATATTAAATAGATTTTAAGGATTTTTTTTATTAATTTTAAGCCATATATATTTAGTTTAACATCTGGTAAACTTGTTTTCACCATAACCATGGAAATTAATTTTTACTCTTTTCACTATTCATTATTGTCAAAAAATAAGTTTGAATTATTATATGATATAAATTAGGGTGATTAAAAATATGTAATATATCTTTACAAATTCAATTCATATAAGTAGGAAATTTTAATTTTAAATTAAACTCAAATACATAATAAAAAACCATGTTTTTAAGAAATGTATTTAAAAAAAGATTATTTTATATTAAAATTATGAATTATAATAATTATTGTAAAAATAAAAATTAATATTTATATAAATAATCTATAAATTTAATATAAAAAATTCCTCATAAGTTATTATTTTAATTACTAAAATGGATAAACACTATGAATTATAAAACAGTTTTTTGAAAAACATGTTTTGAAATCCCAAAATAAACTTTCACTAAATTTAAATATAAAGATGGTTAAATAGTAATTAACTGGAGTAAATATAAAAAATTATACTCATGTTACATGAAATTATTTAAAATATATAATAGTTATTTTTAATTAGTTTCTTTATTGAAAATAAATGACTTTTTTTACAAAAATATGTATTTTTCACTATTAACTGAAAAATCAATTTTTTTGAAAAATCACAAAATTTCACCATATGATAATTTTGAAATGAAAATTTAAAAAAAAATCATTTTTTTCTAATTAAATTTATAAAGTTTATAAATTAATATTTTAAATAAAAACATTATAAGAAAAGAATTTAGATAAAATTATTTTCTTTTTAATATAAAAATTACTAAATATTAATAAAATGAATAAAACTATAAAATAAATGAAAATTATTCATTATATCTTAACCTGGGTTGTAATATTCTTCCCCCTTTTATAAACTACATCCTTTCAATTTTATTAACATATTAAACAAATGGAGATATCTTTCCCGTGTAGAATTTTCATATTCCCATATTTATTCTTGAACCACATATATTTTCCATAAAACCTTAACCTGATAAATCAACTAATTCCAAAAAACATTATCACTATGGAAAAATAATTTGAATAGTTTGATACTGATAATAAATTTTCTCTTCAAGCATAACTACTTTAGGGATCAAAATATGAGATGAATCGAACACATATTTTATTAACCTCAAAACATGAAAAACATTTTCTAATTAGAGAAAACTCATGAGAAAAGACACATGATAGAAAACTGATCCATATTTATTTAAGATTTCATATGGTCAAATGAATAATGGACTTAGCTTCCCCCTTTAACAAAAAACACACACTTTTCAATGGATATAATTTAAGAAAATCATGATCACCTATCCCAAAAGAAAGATCTTTCCTATAGTTATCCCTATAAATGTTTTTCCTATTCTAAGCTATCCTCTCATGTTACTAAATCAACTGAGCATTATCAGTCATTTCCTCAACCAACTATTTCCCAATTAACTTCTTTTCTCTAAATTTATCCCAAAAATCCAGTGTTTGATACTAATTTGCATATAATTAATCAAAAAACTTCTATCTCTATACTATAATGGAAGCTAATATTATATAAAAACTCAACCATAAAAGTTGTTGATCTCAACATAACTTATAAATAATTAAACATGAATGAATCATATATTTCATGGTTTTAATCTTATTCACATACTGACTTTTGGTTTGATTATAAAAAATGTATGTATATTTAATTCATTACCCAAATAATTTTTTATGTCCTTTCCATAAATTATATCTAAATCTAGAATCTGGTCTGATAATATGGATAAAGGAATTCCAAGTAACCTGACTATTCTGTTTAGATAACATCAAGAAATCTAATCCGAATATATATTATATTGAATGGGAAGGAAATATGTACTGTAAAATTACATTACCTTTTTACTAGGTAAATTTAAAAAAAAATAATGGTTTTTTTATTAGTTGGTTGGGGCTGAGATTAATTGGGAGGATAACTATAATAGTGAATTCAGGGATTTATTGGAATTTTAAGAGTAAAACCTATTAGTTATGAAATATTTTGGGTATTTACTTGTTGTATAATATGTTTACATGACGTGTAAATTTTAAGTCAGGTTTTTAATAAAATGTGATTGGTTTTCCATGGATGTGGGACTTTTCAATTACAAGACATGTAATTTGGATACATGTCAGGTAAAGTATTGATTTTCAGTTTTAATTAGAAAGATAGGATAAAATTCTTATTCCATTTCCACCAACATCCATTTCTCTTGACCTAGATCCATCTCAAGGAAATTTTGGATCCCTATACCCTTTCAGATACTTTTGTTCAATGATTGATCATTGTTTCTGTTGCAGTGAATCTCTCTAGGTACGAGGTCTTCCTATCTCTCCATCTCTTTCTCTTTCCCTCATTGGGATATGATAGATCATCTTGAAAATTATGGATCTAAACTCTATTTTTTTAATCTTGTTTATAAATTAAGTTCCTATATCTTTTCTTCCTTCGTTCTTGTTAGCGTGTCCCATTGCGAGAGTTGTCATTCTGCGAAAAAATAACACGGTTCCATTTTTGATGGGCAACTGATTAAACCACTGTTTTTTATTGTTTTAAATTTCATTCAATTGAATTGTAAAAACCCAAATTTATTTCAATTGGAATTTAAATTTATATGATATGGATTTAGGAAAATCACCCAATTATAATGGAATTAGAATTTCAGGTGTGAGTTTAAATTTATGGAAATTTTTCAATGATATGAATTGATTTTTGGAAAATGGATTAAATTAAAATGATTAAAAAATATTGTTGGTATTTTTTGTAAAGGTATGAATTGATAAATAAAACCCATGTTTTTTTTATAGAATGAAAATAGAATATTGAAATAGGAAATGGAGCAATTTCATTTGGAACTGTTTTGGAATGATTTTCCCATTTTTGATTGATTGAACACATGCGATCTTAGGAATTTAGTAATTTATTTGTGAAAAACATGCTAGTATGGTCATTCCATGGTAATGGATTGATACTTTACAACTCTAAAAAACTTAGTTTGTAGGATCTTATCCCTATTTAAATTTTTATAGGTCATATTTGGTCTGAGCCTGAGTGACAAGTGTATACATTTCCATGATAATAGAGATGAGTGTGAGGATATCATAACTAGAAACTATTATACCTCATGGAAGATAATGGTGTTTCTTATTATTGCAGTTTTGATTATATAATCAATTTTTTTAAGTGATTTTTCTCATTCCAAATGATGTATATAAAATATTTTATATAAATTGTTTATTTAATTCATGTTTGAAATTTTTTCCATTATTTAAAATGAAAATAATGTTTTGTATTAAATATAAAAATGTATTTCCATTCCTATTTTTTTAAAATTGAATGGGTGATTAAGTTTATTTTCATTATGAAATATCATTATGGAACACTTGGTGAGACCCTACTTGGTTTTTTAGCTCAAACACTACCATTGAATTTGGGAATTTGTATATTTTTTCATGTTAGGTCTGAGAAAAGGGAAATCATCTTGTATAGGTGGTGGTTGTTCTTAATTCCTTAGAGCTTGAAGTGGAGTGTCCTTTGGGAAATTAGGTTATCTTATAAGTTTTATGGTACTTTTATGATATGCTATTTGAGTTTTGATATATATTTTTGGTTTTTTGGTACTATCTAATTTTTTTTGAGCATACTGATATGTATCTATTTATTTTTCTATGTTTGTGGAAAATTAGTTCCAAAATTTATATTACATGATTTTAGGTGTTAGTCACCAGCCTGTGGGGATTGGGAATGCCCCTCATGCTATGTCAGGATCGACTTGGGTGTCAGGGTACCTGGTTCAGTTTTTGATAAAGAGGTATAAAATGTAAAGGTTAAGCATCTTACCTTTATTTCATTATATATTTGATAAATCTTGTTGGGATTTATGAGCCATTTGGTAGTGATTTTGTAAACAACTCTCATTGTAATTCACCTCAAGTCAACATTGTTGGTTTTGGAGAGACATATTTATTATTAGTTATAGTATTTTTCCCTACTTTTTATATGGATGGGTTGAAATCTAAATCCTATTTTCTTATATAGTGGAATTAATTTCTTCATTACTCTTGATTGAGTGTTGATTTGAGTAATTTATGATGACTTTAATGTTTTTTGTTGATGTTATGTAGGATCACGCCTATGAGAATACATGTGAATAAGATCTAGGAGGAAGCTACTAATGATTCATAGTAAGAAAATCCTCTTGTGTGCCAAAATATTATTGAGGTTGTTGTGTGTGTTTTCAATTATCTGGGAAATTCACCTACACTAATTCCCATTTAGGATCCAGCTATGGAACCTCAGAGGTATGAATCTTGGAATCATGCTGAGGAGTTTCTATTTTAGAAACATCCTTCTTTCCATGTCTCTAATAATCCTTAATAGGCTGTGGATGGGTTGAGAAATATTGGTATTCTGTTGGATTTATTGGAAACTACTTAATATATTAAGGTGAAGTGTATTACCTTTAATCTTTAGGGACCTATAATGAGATGGTGGGACATGATGGTGACAGAAAAGTAGATTTTGGGTTTAGAGTAGAAGGACTTTAATGTTTTTTTCACCAAATCATTATATCCAGATTCTATTATGTTGACTAATTTTATATATTTTTTCCAACTCGAGTAGATTGATAGGACGATGACAAAATATGATAACAGATTCATTGAGATAGTTTAGTTTGCACTAGAGATTATATCAAATGATATGATAAATACTTTAAGGTACAATATGGGACTTTAATATGATATTTTTTCTTAGGTTTTCTTATAAAAGAATTCTTCTTATATCAACATCCTAGATTGGTATTTTATGGTTGAACTTGATTTGGTTGTAAGTCATCATTGGATGGATTTCCTTTTTCTCCAAATGGTAGTTTTGTGAGTTACCCTAAAGTGAATATAAAGTGTGATGAGTCTCATGGAGGATTTATACAAAAATGATCTTATAGAACTCCTATAGTGTCTATAAGTATACCATTTACTTATTATTAGTTTATAAATCTTGTCCATTACAAATGGTTTTTCACTAAGCCACCCAAGATATGTTGTTCTTGTGGTTATTTAGGAAACTCAAAAAAGTTATTTTATGTCTTCTATAATCCAAAAAGTTTCATAGGATCACTAGTAACAAAAAATAATATGGTTTAATCATATGCATCAAGATCTAAGGTGTTCTAGCCACATCCATTAGGAATGGAGCTTCTTCACAAAGTTCAAGAGTCTCCATAGGAAAAAGATATAGTTCCAATGATTGTGAGAGGTACAATCACTATAACTTCATCTTTAGTGAATGATTTATTTTATTATGGTGAATCTTATTAATTAATTTCACCTCATATTGTGAATATACTAAATCATTCTATATATATATTATCATATGTGATGGATATTATGACAACCCTCTAAATGAGGAGAGAGAGGGGCCTTCATTGTCCTGCATGCGACTTCGCTTTATCTGATATTGATCGTACTTGAGAATTATAGTTCTTGGCATGAAACCTCTTAATGTCATTTTAGGGATGGATTGGATTATTTCTAATGATTCTAGAATTTATTTTTATGTTCAATGGATCTCCTTTATTGTGCCTGATGGGGTGTACCATATCTTTCAGGGAGAATGTTACCTAATGTCAAGAATAACCATACCTTTTTATTTAGAGTTTTCCAAACTAATATTATTGTTGTCTTTTGATATATAGTGATTGTATTTTAATGATTATCTCCTTCCATTGGTCATTTACTTTAATAAAATTTTACCTTCTAACTTTTTTGGTCTACCACTAGTAAGAGAGGTAGATTTTTCTATTGATTTAGTGTCATGTAAATAGCGGGTATCTATTTCTTCTTACTTTATTTCATTGGGTGAAATGAAAGAGTTTAATACTCAGTTATATGATATTTTGTAAATAGGATTTATATTCCCAAGTGTGTCACATTGGGAAGAACCTGTTATATTCAGTATGAATGATTATGGTCTGCTTATCCTTTATGTTGATTTCTAGAAACTAAATCAATTCATGGTAAATAGAATGTATTTTTTTCCAAAGATTGATGATCTATTTTAATTGTTGAAATGGTTTAAGTGGTTTTAAAATGTTAGTCTTAAATCTCATTATCAAATTTTGATAATAATGGAATATAATATTTAATAAAACCAACTTATAGAGAAGTTATGTCCATTATGAGTACATTTTCATGCCATTTGGTCTAAAAAATGTAGCTAAAGTCTTTATGGAATTGATGAAAGTTATTTTCCATGAGTATCTTGATATGTTTGTGGTTGTATTTTTTTTATGAAATCCTAGTTTACTCTATGTATGAGGAGGATCATGTGTGTCATTTGAGAGTAGTTCTACAATTATTGAGAAATTAGTGAATTTTTTAAAAACTATTGAAATGTAATTTCTAGATTCAAGAAGGGAGATTCTTGGGAAATATGGTGTCAGAAAATGTTATTTTAGTTGATCCTGATATGGTGAAAGTTTTTATGAAATCGGAGGGACCATATAATGATATTAATATTCATATCTTCTTGGGTTTTTTGGGATATTATCGTCAGTTCATAAAGAGTATCTCGATGTTATATTCTTCGATGAACGCTCTAACTCAAAAGGGGGTGAATTTTTTTTTGGGATGAGAAATTTCAGAGTTATTTTTTTGAAATGAAATTTATTTTGACTTATATGCTAGTTTTGACTATTCCAAAGTTCAGGAAAGTCTATGTGGTCTTCTATGACACATTAGGTTTGGGTTTGGGAGGTTTTCTTATTCAAGGTGATCATGTTTTTGCCTATGGATCTTGACAACATATCCAACATGAGAAGAATTATCTGACCAATGACCTTGAACTTTTAGTTATGATGCGTGCACTTAATATCTAGTGTCATTACCTTTCCAGATAAAGGTTTAATGCATTTTCAAACCATAAGATATTGAGTTATATATTCTCTTAAAAATATTTGAATCTCTACCAGTTGTGTTGGATGAAAAAACCTACAATATTTTTATTTTGATATTTCCTGTACCTTGGGGAAAGGGAATTCCATCATAAATTCTTTTAGTAGGAAACATAAGAACCATACCATGAAATTATCATTATAAGAGTGTCACTTAATTGAAAATTGTCAAAGTTACATATTAAATAAAAGGAATCAAGGGGTTGAGGTTTCCTTTTCCAATTTTTGGTTATCCTATGATCTTCACAATATGGTTCTTCAGGAATAGTAGATTTATACTGAATTCCATTGAATTAGGGACTCTCTTTAGGGTGGGTGACTTTTTTTAGTGGTTTTTCTCCATTAAGGTTATTCTATGTTTCAAAAACTTATAAAACGTACCTTTGTCGATAAGTAATTCTATAATGGGGGGGTTTCCATAATTCTCAGTTGGTAGAGTACCCAAGAACCACGAAGATATTGTATAATATGCAATGATGATTCTAGTGGATAGGTATGAGATGAGACATCACTGAATTTTTCTCTCACTATAATACTTTTTTGTTAGGTCAAGGCTGATCACTATAGACCTTTAGGTTTTCTTCAGCCACTTCCAATTCCACTTTGAAGTGGGGTGATATTTCTATGAATTTTGTGGTTGGTTTTCCCCATACCTAGAGAAAGAAGAATTTGATATGGGTTGTGATTGATAGGCTGACCAAATCATCCCAATTTATACCCATTTATGATACAACCAATGTATAGGAGTTGGGAAATATATATTTGAGTTATATTGGTTGTTTTATGGAGTTCCATATCCTATAGTCTCATATGGAGACCTCCATTTTACTTCCTGTTTATTGGTAGGACTTTCGGAGGCTCTAGGATCTCAGGTTTGTTTGAGAATGTAAAACTAGCCATAGAATAATGGCCAGATAAGAAGAGATATATGGATTTTTTATATGCTTCATGCATGTGTCCTCGATTTTTGTAGTGTTTGGGATAACACTTTGGGGCTGGTTGACTTTTATTATGAAAATGGTTAACATTCCATGATCAGGATGGCTCATTTTGAGTCATTTTATGGACATCCTTATAATTCTTTGTTGTGTTGTTAGGATATCAGTGGAAGTTCCTTGGTTGGATTGACCTTGGTTATATAGTTGAAACTAAATATTTAGTTGATTTATTAGAGTTTTTTTACAGAAAAATGATGATATAAATCATATGTAGATCATCGGCACAGACTATTGGAAATTTCAGTTTTTTATCAGATGTTAAATGTTTCATCTCATTTCGGTAATCGTTGTATTGATAGGAAAGTAAAGCTTGATATTTATTTTTTGGGACCTATTGAGGTTATTGAGAATGTGGGGGAAATTTCTTAACATTTAAAACTTCCACCACAACTGACATCAAAACATGATGTGTTCTATGTATAGTAGTTGTGAAAGTATATTTTTGATCCATCTAATGTTTTGAGCTTGTGTGATATTGATGTTGATCCTAAGTTATCCATGACTGAGCATCCAGTTATGATTTATTATTCTAAGACCAATTTACTTATTTAGATTATGATACGTTTCGTTCGTATGCTATGGCAGCATGGTTATGATTCTCAGGAGACATGGGAGCATAGGGAACTGATGTGAGAGAAGTGGCCTCATATTTTCGATATAGAAGCTTCTTGACTTGCATTCTGTGGAAAAAAAATTTATGGTGGGGAGGTTGTAATATCCCATTAAATTTTTGATAGATACACTTTAATATTTGTCTTTCTTTTCTTTGTTCATCGGTTAGACATTTATGAGAAGGAATTGGGAGGATACTGTAATGGTGAAGCTAGATATTTGCTAGAATTTCTAGCACAAACCTATTGGTTCAGCAATATTCTTGGGATTCAAACATTGTTTAATATTGTTACATGAAGTATAAATTTTAAAAGTTGATTTTTTTAATAAAATGTGATGGATTTTTCTTTCTATATATTACTTTTAAATTACATGATGTGTAATTGGGTAACATTTCATGTAAATTCCTAAGTGTCAGTTTTAACCATAATAATCCACTAAAATTCATATTCCCTTTGCTATATGTTTCCTTGATATTGATATAGATCCATCACAGGGTGATTTCAGAGCCCTCCAACCCTTCTGGATCATTTTATTTTTCAATTGATCTTTTTTGTGGTTGTTGTTAATCTCTCTAAGTGTTTTATCCACATATACATCTCTTTTTTTGTCTATTATTGGGGTTTGATAGACCATCTTGGCATTTAGGTATCTAAACTTCATGTTGTGGAATCTTTTTCATAGTTTGAGTTCCTTGATCTTATTTTCCATTGTTCTTATTGGTGAGTCTGGTTGCAGAAGTTTTGATTCTGTGAAAAAGGTAGGTGGTTCCATTTATGATGTCTAATTGATTAGAACTTTATTTTATTATTACTTAAAATTTGTTTCAATTGAATTATAAAGTCCCAATTTGATGCGGATTTGAATTTAAATTACTATGGTATGGATTTTGGGAAAAAATTACAATGGAATTGGAATTTGGGACATGAGTTGAAATTGATGGAATTTGGGACATGAGTTGAAATTGATAGAAATTGTTAAATAGCAAGAACTGATTTTTGGAAAATTTATTAAATTAAACTGAGGAAAACCTATGGTTTGTTTTGTTTTAAAATATATGAATTGATAAATAAAAACTATGTTTTGTTGGAATGAAAATTGAATATTGAAACCGGAAATGGGAAAATATTATTTAGAACTATTTTGAAATGATTTTCCCATTGTTGATTGATTGATTGAGAACATGAGATCCTAAGTAGTAATTATATTATTTAAGAAAAACATGATAGAATGATAATTCCCTACAAATGGATTTATTCTTTACAACACTAACAAAAACCTAGTTTGGTGGATCATATCCCCAGTGGGATGTAAATGGGTCATGTTTGGCCTAAGCATGAGGGATTTGTGTGCACATTGTCATGATCACAAATGTAAGTGTAAGGATATCATAACTAGAAGCAATTGAACCTCATTGAAGATGATTTGTTTTCTTATTGTGAATATTTTTATTTTATATTCCATTGTTTTTTAAACTATTTTTTCTCATGCCTAATGATTTATATAAATTTTTTTGTTTAATGTTTTTATTTAATCAATGTTTGGAATGTTTTCCATCATTTTAAATGAAATAATGGTTTGATTTAAATAAAAAAATGTACTTTCCTTTTTTTAAATTTAAAGCATGATTAAGATTATTTTTATTATGGAATATTGTTATGGAACACTAGGTGAGACCATATTAGTATTTGTAGCTCACACACAACTTTCAACTTTGAGTTTTTATAGATTTTTTACTTCCAATTCTGAGAAATAGTAATTCAACTCATGGAGGTAGTGGTTTTTATTGATTTCTAAGAGCTTAGAGTGGAGTTTCCTTTAGGATGTTGGGTTATATTGTCTATTTTATGTTACTTTGATTATTTAATATTTGGGTTTTGATATACCTATTTGGTTTTCTTGTACTACCTCCCTTTGGATTTTTTAGCAAAATTTTGTTTATCTATTTGTTCTGTTGTGTTTGTGGAAAATTTGTTCCCATGTTTATATTACATGATGCCAGGTGCTAGTAACCAACCTGTGGGGATCAAGAATACCCCTTGGGATATGTTAGGATATGCTTGGGTGTTTGAGTACTAGGGTACCTAGGATATTTCATGATAGTAAACCCTATTAATCGATCAATAATATCCTAAATTTAATTTTTACCTTATTATGTCTTTGGTAATTCAACCGTGAAATCTATTGAAATATTTTTCCATTTCCACTTTAGAATTGGTGAATATTATAGCATTACCATCGGTAATTTTCATTCTTTTTAACCTGATGACAAGTCAAACATTTCATGGTAAATTAAAAATTGTATATTTTCATTCCATACCACCATTAATTATCTTAATGGTCACTCTACATCTTAGTGATTTTTGGATTAATAGAAAATGGAGAACTATGAGTTTCAGTAAACAACTCTTTTTTCAACTCGGAATCAAAAGGCACACATATTCTTTTTTCCAAATCATAAAACCCCCTCTTCAGAAATTTTAAAATTAGGTAACTTACCCTTTTTAACAAAAGATACCTTATCCTTCAAATCATGATCCTACTTTTGATCTTGTTTATTATTTTTGAAAATGTTGAATGCACTGAATGACGAAACAAAATAGAGGATTACCATGCATCTACAATTTCTAGGAAAAAATTCATCAAACCGTTAACCAAAGGGTCATGTTCCAAATGTAACATGGATAATTTACCATTATTTTTATTACTCAAAGAATCAACTACTTTGTTTTCCTTTCTATGGTGGTAATCAATTTTTCATTCTTAATCCTTGATCAGATCCATCCATCTTCTCTACCTAATGTTAAACTATTTTTTATTGAATATATACATCAAAATTTTACAGTCAGTATATATTTCACACTTTATACCATACAAATGATTTCACAAAATTTTTAAATCATAAACAAAAATATCTAATTCCAAATCATGTGTAGGGTAATTTAACCTATGAGGTTTCAACTAATGTGAATAATAATAAATTACCTAATCATTATTCATTAAGACACAACCAATCCCTATTAATGAAGTATCACTGTAGAGGAAAAATTAACCATTTCTAGAACTCATGTACAAAAATGGTTCATCCGCAAATATTTTTTTAGTTCATGAAAACAATCATCACATTATTTTTTCCATATGAATTTAACTCCTTTTAAAGTTAACATAGTTAATGGGTTAGGAAATTGAGAAAAGTTTTCAACAAACCACCAATATTAACCCACTAATCCAAGAAAACAACAAATATCTTTGTTATTTATGGTTCTTGACCATTGTTCAACAAATTGTGTTTTAATAGGTTCAATAATCATTCCATACTTTGCAATAATCTGTGAGAGGAAAGAAATCAACTGTAACCAAAATTCACACTTACTAAATTTTCTATAAAATTTATTTTCTTTTAAGGTTTTAAAAATAATCCTTAGGTATATTTCATATTCCTATTTAATTTTAGAATATACAAAAATTTCATTAATAAACATAACCCCAAACTTATCAAATAATTTATGGAAAACTCTATTCATAAGGTTAATAAATACAACTAGTGCATTAGACAACCTAAATAGAATAACTAAAAACTCACAATTCATGTATCTAGTTTAAAATTTAGTCTTAGGAATATCTAATTCCTTAACTTTAAAAAGATGGTACCCTAACCTGAGATCAATCTTCAAAAAATACTATTCTCCAGAGAGCTGATCAAAAAAATTGATATGAGAAAATTGATATTTTTTCTAAATATTGATGTTATTAAAATATCTACAGTTAATAAAATGTCTCATTGGACTATATTTCAATTTAAAAAGTAAAATAGGGGAACCCCATGGGGAATTGCTTGGATGAATGAAACATTTATCTTGAAACTTATGTAATTTCTGTTTCAGTTATAAAATTTTAACTTGAGACATTCAATAAGGGGGTTCAGAAGTAGGTTTAGAATCAAAAACTTTGTAAAAACTAAATTCAACCTTTCGATTAGGAATAAAACTAGGAAAACCATCAGTAAATAAATCCATGTATTCTTTCACTATTGTTACATCACTAATTTGAATAGTTTCTTTCTTTTTTAAAATATGAGTTTGGTAACGTTCACTGCCATCTTTAATCAATTCCTTAGAATCTTGGTAAGTTATCAATGGTATGAAATCATTGGACATAACTTTTTTATCTCTGTAATTTATCTTATCATAATGAGATGAAATCTTATCAATGTCAAGAATGATATAAAACACTATTATGGATAGTCAACATGATTTTTAGGAAATACTATCCCACTAAAAACAATGGGAATATTCCTAAAAATATTGGTTTCTTTAATATTCCCACCCTGATTTTTTACCAAAAGTTACATCTTACTTTCTTGAGATGATATTACCAATTTCATTTTAAATTTATATAAAATGAATGAATGTGAAGATCCATAGTCAAACATGTCATTGTCATAATTTCATTAAACAAGTAACATACCTATAAACACTCCAATTTATTTCCTAACATCAATTTTAGTTGTACTGAAATATTTTTCCACACCTTTTTTATCTCATCTTGATAATTTCCCCCAAGAGTGACTAACTTTAGAAACACATTATCATAATTACCAAACTAATTACAATTGTAGCATTTTATTATTATATTTTCATTATTCAATATCTCTTTTTGTTGTAGTGATGATCCATATGCCCAAAAATACCATATAAGAATCAATTACCATACATCAAAAGACATTATCTAGGATTTCTTTTACCAAAATTATTATAATATCGTAACTTTTCTTTCTTAACATAAAATTTTTCTAATATATGCTTCCCAATTTCCTTACATATTGACCTTTATTGCTCTTTTCATCTTGAGGAACATATGTATAGGATGAATCTATCCTTACCTTCTCAGCCAAATAAACAACATTCTCTTAGATTTTAAAATACCATATTGCATAATCTCTTAATAATTTTTTTAACCCTGAGTAAACACTACTAATATTACTATCAATGTCCCAAAAAAATGAAGTACGTACCTGGATAGTATTGTAAAATTTTATTCATATGCGTCCACATAATATTCACCTTTCTTCCCCAATTACATAATTTTTTTCCAACTAGAGTCAAACAACCATAGGGAATTATTTATCAAGTTAATGATATTTAAATGTGTCCCATTCTATGAAACCAATATCATCTTTCTATTTTGTATTCTTAACCATATAAAACTATTAATCATCATCACCATCAAAATTATTGATGGAAATGGTTACCTTTTGATACTTTGAATATCCAATGAATTAAAATATCTTTTCAGGGAATTGATCCATCCTTTCACTACCATGGGTTTAGATGATCCACTAAATTATTGGGGGGGGGGGTTGTCTCATGAAATTATATCCTACGGAAATTTTAATTCATGGTAGATCGAGTTCCACTCTATCATGGATACCATAGCTATTTATAGCTTGTATCAACTGATACATCACTTTAACAAACTTCTCAATTCCAAATACGACAAAATTAGGATGTTGATTTGGAAGGATATTTTCTTATCAGGTCCTCCCAACTAAATCTTCATTATTTTCTCTATGGAAACCAATTATGAACAAACATAGTTTAGATGAATCAATAAGTTAATCATTAAATTTTATTACATTTCAACTTATCTATAAAGTAAAAAAAATTCAATGGCATGCTATTATCATTATCCAAAACTCTAATGCTATCTAAACCAGCCATTGATTCCAACTATAAGGATATAGAAAAAAACATTACATAATCTTGATTTCTAATTTGATAATTTATTCCCTTAAATTTGAGGATCATATCTGTTTTAGAGTTTTAAAGAATTATTTCATAACCCATACATTAAAAAACCATATATATATATATATATAAAGTGTATACTTCTAATCAGTATCCATTTTTCCTATAATATAAAAATCATAATATAAAAAATGACTTATTTTCATAAAAAATCCCCATCACTTTCAACTTTAACACTTTCTTTCTCATACCCATCCTTAAATCCTATGAAAAAAATTCAAAAAGTGTGATGAGCCTAAAAATCTCATTAAGGTACATAAAAATAAGAAATTCTTTAGTCTAGTGAAAAAAATTAAAAACCAAGAAATATTTATCTTTATCTAAAAGTTATTTTGATAGAAATGTAATAAATCATTTTAACATGAAATAACACAAACTTTTTTCTCAAATAAGTTATTTAAAACCCATAGAAAGAATATATAAATCATGTTGGTTCATTGGGAAATCATCTGTCACAAACCGTCCCTCGGGGCCCATGTCATGACTACCCCAAGCCCACCTTCCATAGGCTAGGGGCTGGCGACTAGCACCAAAGGCGTAATTCCCTAAAATTGGGGAGGCATTGCCTTTATAAAGTGAAAACGCACACAACAGAGTATGAGGTGGAAGAAAACACTACGTAAAACTATATACAAAAGAGTGCTGAAAGTAGAGGGGCCGGATTACAATCCCAATAAGAAAGTACAAGTTCAACTGAAAAACAAGTACAACAGAAGAAAGGTAAAACAGCTTATGGGTCATCCTATGGGATTCCTACCTGAAGCGTAGGTATAGATAGGCTCCACAGCACTCCACATCTGTCTGTCTCCTCCATGTACTATCATGTCGTGTGGTCCACCTCCGAGTACTGTCCAGTCCAAGAACACTCAGCCTCGGTCAGTGTTGTCTATCGTCTACAACCAACACAATGAGGTGTGGTCATAGCCCATGTAGTTGTGAGTATAACGATACTCAGTAGGGACCCCAACACCCTCAAGGACTCACAAAATCTAACAAAGATAACCACAAAGTATGAAATCAACAGATAACCCCACTTAGGTATATGCTCATACATATACCTAAGTTATCAAATAATCCATCTCAATCATGAGGTAAACACAAAAGTTACAGACTCAGCTCAACCAGGTTTTTATTCGAATTATCGAAACCACAACTGCTAGAGAACTCCTGGTCAATCGAGTATAGTGGGCATGTCGCGACACCAAGGCACTTCCCACTAACCTTGGACTGCTGAGGTACTCCTCCTGTCGAGTACCGTTGGTCTTCTGCGTCACCAAGGTGCTCCCCACTGTGGTTCTTCCACCTCACCAAGGAGCTCCCCTTCGTAGCCTGCTGAGGTACTCCTCTTGTTGAGTACCGTGGGTCTGCCGCAACACTAAGGTGCTCCCCACTGCGGGTCTTCCACGACACCATGGTGCTCCCCTCTGGGCTAGTAGAGTCACTCCGAGTCAAAACAGTCAGTAGTCGTCATGTCTCATCCAACTACTAGGTCTCCACACTACGCACGCTCATCTTCAGGAGGATCCGCTCCATGAGTTGTTGTTTGATACTCTAACTGTCACGAAGTCCCATGAAGAAGTATCAAAAAGGCTTGACACGTCATAGGGGTCTCAATGCAACAGAAGGCACGTCAATCGGATGTCTGGTCTGTGAGTTATTAGCCTTTTAGTCCCGGGGGCCCGGTTGGATTTGTGCATGATCCAACGTGACTGTATCTCAACTAAACCCCGAACTTCATTTGGTTATACTCAAAGGGACCATCTCACTTCAAGATTACCAGCGCCGCTGACGGTTCATCAAATGGATTTCCGGTGCCAAAGATATGGCCAAAAGAAAGTAAAGGGTCGGTAGTGGGCCCGGGTCCGGTCAGATCTGTTGGGGTTGGCCTGGCCAATTGGGCGGGCCAGACTGTTAGGTTCGGCCCGGCCCACTGGGCCCAGCCCAGGAGGCCGTGTGGGCAGTTCGGCCTGGGCTCGGTGCCGGTTCGGCCTGGAGCACGTGGGGCGCGGCTCGGTGTCTCAACCTGGATGGCCAAGATTGGTTCAGCCAGTGCTGTGAGGGGCGCAGCTCGGGCGGCACGGGGTACGCGGGGTGTGTGTGGCATGCGGTTTGGCTGATCGCATGAGAGGTGGTTGGGCTGGGCATGGCTAGGCCCGCAGGCGGCCGGGCAGGGCGCCGCCTGGCCGGCAGGCGGGCGGGCGAGTGGCCGGGTAGGGCGCCAGGCGGGCCGGCGGGTGGTCAGGAAGGCCGGTAGGCAGCCGGAAGGTAGTCGGCAGGTGGCCGGGAGGCAGCCTGTGGGGCGCGGGCCGTCTCAGGGCAGCGGCTCAAATGTTCAAGCGGCACGACCGGAGGGGGCTCGGTCGGGGCCGTTTCTGCCAGTGTCGGTGTGGAAGGTCGCAGGGGTGGCGTGGAACACGGAGGTTGTGGGTAGCGTGGACTTTGTCTTCGTCGCCTTCTTCGCCTTGTTACTTCATCACCCTGCCAAAGAATATCACAAAATAAATTGATAAAGGGATTCGTTCCATGTTAGTTTGGATCACACCCTCCGCAATTAGGGTGAAAACAATCGATTCATCAAGGTTGGAGAATTATGAACAACAACTCAACCATTAGAGGAAACATATCTTCATTCCTCGTTTTGAAATAAAAGAAGAACATGGCACATAAAAGAAAACAACCCCTACCTTTGTTCGTCGTTCATCGATGGAGTCGTGGGGAAGAAGATGGTGTTGTCACCATTTTTCGCGTCCACCGCACACTTCTAATCCTGAGATGCGTCGGCTCATTGAGGATGATGTGGAGGGTAGGTCGGTTGGAGACGTCCCACATCAGTAGGATCCAAGGATGGAAGTTGAATTCGCTCTTCGTCGGCATTCTTCATTCTTCTTTCTTCGTTGGGAGCTTTTCTCTATTCTCCCAAGTTCCAAAAAATGAGCAATGTCAACCAAAATAATAATAGATTGTGATATCTTATTAATTCATTGGCAAAATATTCAAATTGTAAGAATTAATTTAATTGGCTCCACCTAATTAATGTGGAGGATTTGGCACCATTAAATTAGGAGAGTTGGCACCAATAAAGGGGGGGGTGGAGAGACTCTTCCTCATTAATGAGGGGGGTTGAAAGGTTTTCCTATCCCACCATTAATAGGTGGTTTAGTCTCGTGTGGTCCCCACATCGTAACCTCTCATGGGAGGTTAGGTTCAGGTGGGCCCCACCACCATAACCTCTCATGGGAGGTTAAGGTGTGGTGGTCTGACCTCTAACTCCCATGAGGAAGTTTTAACCAATAAATAAAAATTAAGCCACACACTTAATTTTTATTTAATTCATTCCCACAAAACCCAAAAACTATCTTTTAATCTTGACCCACTTCCATCGAGATGATAGTCTTCTTAAACGAATATCAGTGCTGCGAGTTCAACGGTTCCCTTGTATTTCAATTCCGAGCACCGATTCAAAATTTATAAAAACTCGCTCGTCCATTTACTAAACGTACCTGATCAAAACGTCAGAAATTGATTCCAGGCACACCGAGCTTCGGAATCATGCGTCGTCAATTTTCACAGACTTGTAAAATTACCATGAATTTAAGAAAAAAAATTCCACGGAATTTCTGGGTCTTTACATTCTCCCCACCTCAGGGATTTACGTCCATGTAAGCTATAACTAGAACTATGGGAACAAGTGGGGGTATTGAACATACATATGAGCATCCTGCTCCCATGTGCACTTCTGAAGGTTCTCGTCCTGCTAGAGAACGTGCACTAGAGGTATTGACTGTCCACGTAGTACCCGCTTCTGTCGATCCTCAATCTCTACTGGAACCTCCGTAAAATTCGCCCCATCGTTGACGTCCAAATCTCCATGGTCGATGATGTGAGAAGGGTTGTGCACATATCTCCTTAGCTGGGATACGTGGAAGACGTCGTGCACCCAGTGCAACTGAGGTGGAAGAGCTAAGAGGTATGCCACCTCGCCAACTCTGCTGAAGACCTGGAAAGGTCTGACGAACCTCAGAGATAACTTGCCTCCTCAGCCAAATCTACATAGACCTCATCGAGGTGAGACCTGTATAAAGATGTGGTCACCATACTCAAACTCCAGAGGTCTCTATATCCTATCAGCATATGACTTCTATCTGCTCTGTGCAGTCTTCATCCGCTCCTGGATGATCTGTACCTTCTTCGTGGTAGCTCATACCATCTCTGGTCCCGCTAGTGTTGACTCCCCTGGGTCATTCCAGAACAAAGTTGATCTTCAAGTTCATTCGTATAACTTCTCAAAAGGTTCCATCCCTTTGGTGGAGTGATAAATGTTATTGTATGCAAACTCCACCAAAGGTAAGTGGTCCTCTCAACTGCGACCGAAGTTGAGGACACAAGCACGCAGCATGTCCTCGACGGTCTAAATGGTCCATTCAGTCTAGCCATTCGTCTGTGAATGGAAGGTGATGCTCAGACAAATTTGTGTCCCGAAATCCTCCTACAACCCATTCCATAGATGGGAAGTAAATCGTGTGTCACGATCAGAGACAATAGATGAAGGTACTCCATGTAGCCGCACAATCTCCTACACATAGAGGTGTCTCATGCTCTTTACTAAACCCTGCTCTCTGATCGGTAGGAAGTGGGCCGAAATGGTGAGTCGGTCGATGATCACCCAAATCAAGTCGTGACCCCTGGATGTACGTGGAAGTCCTCTCACTAATTCCATGTATATCACATCCCACTTCCACTCTGGGACCTCTAAAGGCTGAACCAAACCTGCTGGTACCTGGTGCTCTGCCTTCACTTGCTAACAAGTGAGGCACTGAGAGACAAACTCTGTAATTGCCTTTTTCATCCCCGACCACCAGTTCTATCTCCGGAGATCCTGGTACATCTTTTCCACTCCTGGATGTATCGCTAGAGGGGATGTGTGAAACTCATTCAACACATCCTCCTGAAGTGACACTGGCACCATAGTACGTCCTCTTAAGAGGATGACGTGCTCCCCACCTTCAAAAAATCCACCAGGTGTCTGCCCTATGGATATCTGAGCATGTCATGTCTCACAGTCAGCATCCCCATGCTGCGCCTCCCTGACTTGCTGAAGAAGTGGGGGAGTGACTGTAAGAGACTGTAGAAAGGTTACTCCGTCTCTATCCACAGAGGATATCTGTAAGGCAGCCAGCTGCTCTATCGCCTCACCTAGCAGTTTCATACCAGCACTACTGGAAAATGTACCTATCCCCACGGTTTTCACCAAAACCGTGGGGATAGACCCCCCCCCCCCCTATACCCACGGTTTTGGTGAAAACCGTGGGGATAGGTCTGGGATAAAATACCTATACCCGCGGTTTTGAAAAACCGTGGGTATAGGTCAATTTTGTGTGCGCAGGAAAAAAAATTTTCCACGGGAAGGAATTTTTTTTTGGCGGGAACCCTATACCCACGGTTCTTCCCTCTATACCCACGGTTTTTATAACTATATTTAACTAAATATATATATATATACATATATGTGAAGTTAGGGTAGTGGTTAGACGCGGTGTTTGCAGCGAAGAGGTTGCGGGATCGAAACTCGGCGCCTGCATTATTTTAGGACCTATACCCACGGTTTTGAAACTGTGGGTAAAAGCCGTTGACACCGTGGAAATTCTCTATGTTTCGGTGACACGGTGGCAGGACACCTATACCCACGGTTTTCCAAAACCGTGGGTATAGGCGGGGGACCTATACCGACGGCGTTCCAGCCCATGGTTCCCAAAACCGTGGGTATAGGCTATACCCACGGTTTTGAACCGTGGGTATATGCCATTTTTCCAGTAGTGAAGATCTCTTGTTGAGTGCATCTGCTACAACATTCCCCTTTCCATGAGGATAGACTATCTCTAAGTCATAGTCCTGGAGTAACTCAAGCCATCGCCATTGTATCAGGTTTAGATCCTTCTAAGAGAAGATAAACCTGAGACTATTGTGATCAGAGTACACGGTAAAACGTTCTCCCATCAGATAGTGTCGCCATGTCTTTAAAGAAAAGACCACTGCTCCTAACTATAGGTCATGGGTCACGTAGTTCTGCTCGTGTTGTATCAGCTTCCAAGAACTATATGTGATCACTGCTCACTCCTGCATCAGGATACATCCGAGTCTGGTCCCTGATGCGTCGCAGAAAACTGCATACCCTACGCCTTCCTCTGGAAGCCTCAATATAGGGGCACTATTCAGCCTCTTCCTCAACTCCTGAAAGCTCTGATGGAATCCCTCCGACCACACGAAGGGTTTCCCCTTCTTCGGCAAGGCTGATAGTGGTACTTCAACTCTGGATAAGTCTGAAAAGAACCTCTGGTAGTAACTAGCCAAACCTAGGAAACTTCATACCTCCGTCACACTCTTGGGTGGCTCCTAAGTAAGTACCGCCTAAATATTTGCTGAATCCACTGCAACTTTATCCTCCAAGATGACGTGTCCCAAAAATTGGACCTCTCAGATCCAAAACTGGCACTTAGAGAGCTTACCAAAAATCTGGTGCTCTCAGAGTGTGTCCAGTACTACCTGCAAATGGTAGGCATGATCCTCCTCAGTAGTCGAGTAGATCAAAATGTCGTCAATGAATACTACAAAAAAGCGATCGAGGTATGGCTGTAAAATCATGTTCATGAGTCCCATGAACATTTGTGGAGCGTTGGTTATGCCGAAATGAATAACCAATAACTCGTAATGGTCATACAGACATCTAAA
This sequence comes from Viscum album, assembly GCA_963277665.1. NCBI lineage: Eukaryota > Viridiplantae > Streptophyta > Magnoliopsida > Santalales > Viscaceae > Viscum > Viscum album. The sequence goes on along the minus strand of OY728142.1, from coordinate 1,144,206,384 downwards.
AGCCATCTTCTGCACATCCTCATCTCGAACTCTGAGCTGGTGATAGCCTGATCTGAGGTCTATCTTCGAGAACCATTGTGCTCCTTTCATATGATCAAATAGGTCTTCAATCCTTAGGAATGGGTAATTTTTCTTCACGGTCACCTGGTTTAGGCAACAGTAGTCAACACAAAGTCTCAAGATCCCATCCGCCTTCTTGGAGAACAGAATCAGGGTTTCCCAGGGAGAAACACTGGACTGAATGAATCCCTTTCCCTGTAATTCCTCTAGTTGTACCCTCAGATCATGTAGCTCCAAGGGAGCCATCCGATATGATGGTGTAGATATCGGTGTCATCCCGGGGTACAGGTCAATGTAGAAGTCCACCTCTCTGGGAGGAGGTAGACCTAGGACATCATTAGGGAAAACATATGTGCATTGTTCCACCACTATAGGATAAGTTGGACTCTCCACGTCAACTAATTTGAGGGTGAGGAAACCCAACTAATGAGTGATTGGATGCACCCTCCTCCGAGTAATTTCTTCCTGTGTTGAAAAGGCTCCATTTTCACCGGTGAAGGTGAACCTGGTCTCATCTGTGCGGACACACCGAACTTTGCACCTAATACAGTCGATCTAAGCATGGACTGCAGATAACCAGTCCATACCCAAGATAACGTCGTAAATCCTCGATGCCGTTACGATGAAATCACAGCTGAAGCTCTTGCCTCCTAGAGTAACCTCACACTACCGTCACTAGTGCATAATTGTCGAGTCTTATCCCATAGGAGTCTCTAGCCATAAAGATCGAGCCAAAGGCTCTGTCGGAATCTCTGAGATCTGAATGAGGGAAGTGTCAATGAAAGAGTGACTGGCACCTGTGTCTATAAGAATTACAGTTAAGGTGGAGTAGACACAGATCATACCTTGAATCATCTCCGGAGAGCCATGATCGTAAGCCTCAGCTGCCTGAAGCTGAGCCCTCGCCTGTCCACCTACTCCCTGTGGTCGGGGTGGACCTCCTGGTGGTGGTGGCGCTAACACCTTGAAACGCCGCCCACTTCCAGCTACTCGTCCAGCTCCTCTACCACGTCCACCTACACCCTGCGGATTTCCTCGATCGAATATCTATCTCTGCATGGGCGGTCCTTCGAACGTTTGCTGATCTTCTGAATGGTGGGTCAGACAGTCACGAGCCATGTGGCCCTACCCACCGCATGAGAAACACTGCCATCTCCTGGAATGTGTGACTCTGTCTCATGTGCCCTAGACAACCGATCTTGAGTCATGCGGTCATCCACCCATGGGTCTGGTCCTCTTGGACCTATGCGACATCTGTCTACTATCACCTGTAGAAGACTCTGCAGCATGTCGACTTGTGGTGGGTCTCGTTGCTGGAGACTGCTCAGCAAGGAAACTCTCTACTAAGAGAGCTCACTCCAACACCACTACATGCGTCAGGATAATGAGGGAGATCATCAAAGCTCTGATCTCTCGCCTGAGACACTGCTCGAAGGTCCGGGCCCTAAAGAATGGGTCCCACAGCATATCAATGGATTAGCGCAAGAGGTCAGTGAACCTCGCTGAGTACTGAGAAACAGTCATGTTGCCCTGCTATAGATGAAGTGGCTCTTGTATGTACACTATGCAGAGAGTCACTCGAACAAACTTTTCCCGAAACAGGCTCTTGAAGTTTTCCCAGATAAGCGTCACCTTGTCATGAAACTAGAGCATCAAGATCCACCATCTACTCGCTGATGCCTATAGAAGGTGGGAAGTAAGGATCACCATGAAGTCTACTGGTGTCCCTACCAGTCATAAAACTCTCACCACAGCCTCCATCCAACCCTCAGCCGCCTGTGGGTCCGTCTCTCCCATGAACCTGGGTGGCCTCTGGCATTGAAACTCGTGCAACTCACTCAAGCGGCATGCACCATCTGCTACTGGGGATGGTGGCATAGGTGGCCCAATGGGAACTGGTATCGATGGTCCCTCTACTGGAAGAGGGCCCTGCACCGAGGCCTCATCACTCAGTGGGCTATCTGATCATACAACTATCAGGACTCTTGCTGGTCATCCGCAGGGAAGCATCCTGAAAGAAACAGATACGACATGGTCAAAATATTAAACCTGGTGAGCTGACCTAGTTAAGATGACTTAAAGAAAACTTTTGTAAACACACCCGCAATCAGTGTTTTCGTGCACTGATTTGGAATTCAGTAGTCAGGGTCCTGTTGTATGGTTGCGTCGGCTGCCGCACCAACACTAGACTCCCTGAACCGAAAACCACACTCAGTACCCTTAACGCTATTATTTCACATAAAAGATCAGAGTCCTAAGTTCTGTGGTAGAACTGACTCCTATGATACCAATTTGTCACGACCCGTCCCTTGGGGATCGTGCTGTGACTACCCAAAGCCCGTCTTCCATAGGCTAGGGGCTGGCGACTAGCACCAAAGGCGTAATTTCCTAAAACTGGGAAGGCATTGCCTTTATAAAGTGAAAATTCACACAACAGAGTGTGAGCTGGAAGCAAAACACTAAGTAAAACTGTATACAAAAGAGTGTTGAAAGTAGAGGGGCCAGAATACAAGCCCAACAGGAAAGTACAAGTTCAACTAAAAAAACAAGTACAACAGAAGAAAGGTAAAATAGATGTTGGGTCGTCCTCCGGGATTCCTACCTAAAGGGTAGGTACATATAACCTCCACAACACTCCAAGTCCGTATGTCTCCTCTGTGTGCCGTCACGCCATGTGGTCCACCTCCGGGTACCGTTCAGTCCTAGAACACTCGGCCTCGGTCAGCATAGTATGTCGTCTGTAACCAACATAACGAGGTGCAGGCATAGCCCGTGCAGGGGTTACTATAACGATACTCAGTAGGTACCCCGAGACCCTCAAGGTCTCACAAAATCCAACAGAGATAAACCACAAAGTATGAAATCAACATATAACCCCACTTTGGTTTATGCCCATACATATACCTAAGTTATCAAGTAATCCATCCCAATCATGAGGTAAACACAAAAGTTACTGACTCAGCTCAACCAGGATTTTATTCACATTATCGAAACCACAGCTGCTGGAGAACTCCTACTCAATCGAGTACAGTGGGCCTGCCGCAACACCAAGGCGCCTCTCACTTACCATGGACTGCTGAGGTACTCATCCTGTCGAGTACCATGGGTATGTTGCGTCACCAAGGCACTCCTCACCGTGGGTCTGCCACGTCACTAAGGTGCTCTCCCTCGTAGCCTGCTAAGGTACTCCTACTGTCGAGTACCGTGGGTCTTCCGCGACACCAAGTCCCTCCCCACTGTGGGTCTGCCGCGACACCATAGCGCTCCCCGCTAGGCTAGTAGAGTCACTCTGAGTCAAAATGGTAAGCAGTCGTCAGGTCTCAGCCAGCTACTAGGTCTCTGCACTGTGCACGCTCATCTCCGGGAGGATCCGCTCTATGAGCTACTAGTCGATACTCCAACTGTCACGAAGTCCCACGAAGAAGTATCCAAAAGGTCTGCCACATCATAAGGGTCTCAACGCAACAGACGACAACTGCGGGAAAAAAGACTTTTGTGAAGGGAATAAATCTCTTCATAAAAAGTCCGTCCAAGGGGTTATATACGACGGGGGTAACGACCCGTCGCAAATAACCAATTATTTGCGACGGGATTTCATCTCCAATCTCAAAAAGTTTGGCCTGGGTAGGGCGCCAAACCGTGCGAAGGTTATTTGCGACGGTGGGATCCCACCGTCGCAAATAGTGAAGTATTTGCGACAGGCCCCGTCGCAAAAACCTGGCGGTGGTTAATAGCTTTTTTCGACAGGATGTCATCCCGTCGCAAAAAGGTGTGTCGGCAGGGACTATTTGCAATGTGGCTCGTCGCAAATAACTTTTTAACCGCTGAAATTAATTAATGCAGGCGGAGGTATTTTCAACGGGTCCCATCACAAAAGATACTATTTGTGACGGGTATCCCGTCGCAAATAGTCCCGTCACAAATAATCTAACCTATATATACCCCCAAATGTTTTTCCTCTCATTCCTCTCAATTCTTAGATCATGTTTCTCTCTGAACTCTGATTTTAGAGGGAAATTTTTCAAAGGTAATTTTTTTGTTCACGAAGAAGTTGTGAAGTCGTCTACATCAATAGAAAATCAAGCTTAAAGGTATTTATGTTTTATTTAATTTATTATTTATTTCATTTTTTATGTTAATTTTTATTATTGTTGATTAGTTGTAATTAAATTAAATTTAAATTGTTTTGTCATTAGTATTTATTTGTACTAATAAATTGAAATTTTTAGTACTAATTTTTTATAATTAGTAGTAATTAATAATTATTAACGATAATTAGTAATGTATATAATTAATTTGTAGTAATTAATAATAATTGGTAATAAATAATAATAAATACTAATAATTAGTAATAAATAGTAATAAATAGTACTAATGAGTAATAAATAGTAATAATGAGTAATAATTAGTAATAATGAGTAATAAATAGTAATAAATTGTCATAAATTGTAATAATTAGTAATAAATTGTAATAATTAGTAATAAATTGTAATAATTAGTAATCAATAGTAATAATTAGTAATAAATTGCAATAATTAGTAACAAATTGTAATAATTAGTAATAAATTGTAATAATTAGTAACAAATTGTAATAATTAGTAATAAATTGTTATAATTAGTAATAAATTGTAATAATTAGTAAGAATTAGTAAGAATTAGTAACAAATTGTAATAATTACTAATAAATTGTAATAACTAGTAATAAATAGTAATAAGTAGTAATAAATACTAATAATTAGTAACAATTAATAATAATTAGTAACAATTAATAATAATTAGCAATAATTGGCAATAATTAGGAATAATTGGCAATAATTAGTAATAATTAGCAATAATTAGTAATAAATAGCAATAAATAGCAATAATTAGTAATAAATAGCAATAATTAGTAATAAATAGAAATAAATTGTAATAAATAGGAATAATTAGTGATAAATATGAATAATTAGTAATAATTAGTAATAATTAGTAATAATTAGTAGTAAATAGTAATAATTATTAATAATTAGTAATAAATTATAATAATTAGTAATAAATTGTAATAATTATTAATAAATACTAATAATTTCTAATAATTACTAATAAATACTAATAATTTTCTATAATTAGAAATAATTAGGAATAATTAGAAATAATTAGTAATAATTACTAATAATTAGTAATAATTAGCAACAATTAGTAAAAATTATCAATAATTAGCAATAATTAGTAATAAATAGAAATAATTAGTAATAAATAGTAATAAATAGGTATAATTAGTAATAATTAGGAATAATTAGTAATAATTAGGAATAATTAGGAATAATTAGTAATTATAAGGAATAATTAGGAATAATTAGTAATAAATAGGAATAATTAGTAATAATTAGTAATAATTAATAAATATTAGTAATAATTATTAATAATTAGTAATAATTTCTAATAAATAGGAATAAATAAGAATAAATACGAATAAATACGAATAAATAGGATTAAATAGTAATAAATAGGAATAATTAGTAATAATTAGGAATAAATAGTAATAGTTAGTAATAAATAAGAATAGTTTGGAATAAATAGTAATAGTTTGTAATAAATATGAATAGTTAGTAATAAATACGAATAATTAGTAATAAATGGGAATAATTAGTAATAAATGGGAATAATTAGTAATAAATAGTAATAATTATTAATAAATAGTAATAAATAGTAATAATTAGTAATAAATAGTAATAGTTAGTAATAATTATGAATAATTAGTAATAAATTGGAATAATTATTAATAAATAGGAATAATTAGTAATAAATAGGAATAATTAGTAATAAATAGTAATAATTTGTAATAAATAGTAATAGTTAGTTAGGAATGGTTAGGAATAGTTAGAAAAGAATTTTAATAAATTTTAATAAATTTTAAGAACTTGGCACAATTTTCAGGGATTGATGGGACTCCTTTTGCTCGATGACCTTTCTCCTTTCAACTCTCACCGACTCAAAACATTATAAAAAATGTGCTACTACATAGGCATATTCAATCTCGTATGCACGAGATTGGATATGCATTTGTAGGATCATATTTTTTATAATGTTTTCAGGTCGTGACAGTTGGAAGAAGATGATTCATCAATGAAAAGGGGGCTCTTTTGTCAGACACCTCATTTTTGTGAATATTGAGAATTTTAATATTTTTTATTTTTTATTATTTTAATAATATTAATATTATTGGTTCATTAATCATAATTTTATTAAATATATTATTTCAGTATTATATTTTTTAACATTTATTTATTTTATGACTAATAATAATAATAATAATAATAATAATTTATGATTTTTTTTATATTTTTTTGTGAATATTGAGAATTTTAATATATTTTTTATTATATTATTAATATTAAAATTAATATTTCAATAATCCTAATTTTATTAAATTTATTTTTTAAAAATTTATTTATTATTTGCGATGGGATCTGTTACGATGGGTTCCCGCCGCAAATAGCCTAAATATTTATTTTTAAAAGTATTTGCGACAAGATTACGGGCCTGTCTCAAAAATTATTTGCGATGGGCCCGTCGCGAATAGTCTAAATAAATATTTTCAACAAAGTATTTGGGACGAAATTACGGGCCCATTGCAAAAAGTATTTACGATGGGCCCGTCGCATAAATTTTATATATATAAAGTATATAATCAGAGACTTATTTGCGATGGTGAAGTTGCCCATCCCAAAAAATATTATTTGCGACGGGCCCATCGTAAATAATATTTTTTGCGACGATGTTTTCTACAACAGGTTATTTGCGACGGGACCCCGTTGCTAAAGCTTATTTACGACAGGACCCCGTCGCTAAAGCTTATTTGCGATGGGATCCCGTCACAAAGAACCCGTCGCAAATACCTAGAATTCTAGTAGTGGGCGCATCAATCGAATGCCCGGTATATGAGTTATTAGCCTTTTAGACCCTGGGGCCCGGATGGATTCGTGCACGATCCAACCTGACCGTATCTCAACTATACCCCAAACTCCAGTGGGGTATACTCAAAAGGACTGTCTCGCTTCAAGATTACCAGCGCCATTGACGGTTCGTCAAACGGACTTACGGTGCCAAAGATATGGCCAAAAGAAAGTAAAGGGTCGGTAGTGGGCCCGGGTCCGGTCCGACCAGGTCGGACCGACCCCACCCGACCCAGTCTAGGCCGACCCGGTCTGGGTCAACCCGGTCAGACCTATTGGGTCTGGCTCAGCCCATTGGGCGGGCCAGCCTGTTAGGTTAGGCTCGGTCCGCTGGGCCCAACCCAGTAGGCGGTGTGGGCGGTTCGGCCTGGGCTCGGGGCCGGTTCGGCCTGGAGCACGTGGGGCGTGGCTCAGCATCTCCACCCGAATGGTCGAGACCGGTTTGTCCAGAAACATGAGGGGTGTGGCTCGGGCGGCACAGGGCGCGCGGTTGGGTCGAGCGCATGGGAGGTGGTCGGGCAGGGTGCGGCCAGGCCGACAGGCGGCCGGGCAGGTCGAGAGGCGGGTCGGCGGGCAGCCGGGAAGGGCACCAGACGGGCCTGCGACCGGCCGAGCAGGGCGCCAGGCGGGCCGGCGGGAGGCCGGGCAGGCCGTCAAGCATCCGGGAAGCGACCGGGCAGGCCGGCGGGGCGCGGCCCGACTCAGGGTTGCAGCTCAGCTCTGCGAGCGGTGCGACTAGCGGGGGCTCGACCGGGGCCGGTTCGACCAGTGGAAATGTGGAATGCTGTGGGGGTGGTGTGAATCATGGAGGTAGTGGGTAGCGTGGCATGTGTCTTCGCCGCCTTTTCCGCCTCGTTAGTTTGTCTCCATGGCAAAGAATATCACAAAAGAGATCGACGGAGGGAGTCGGGCCATGTTAGTTTGGTCCCCACCCTCCGCGATTAGGCTGATAGCAATCGGTTCATCATGGTAGGAGAACGATGAACAAAAACTCACCGTTGGAAAGAAATATATCATCATTTTTCGTTTTGAAATAAAATAAGAACATGGAAAATAAAAGAAAGCAACCCCAACCTTTGTTCGTCATTCATCGATGGAGTCGTGGGGAAGAAGACGGTGTTGTCGCCGTTTTTCATGTCCGCCGCACACTTATAATCCCATGTTGCGTCGGCTCGTTGATGACGATGTAGAGGGTAGGTCAGTTTCTAGACGTCCCACGTCGGTAGGATCCAAGGAAGGAAGTCTAAGTCGCTACTCGCCGGCATTCTTCGTTCTTCGTTCTTCATTGGGAGCTTTTCTCTCTTCTCCCAAGTTCCACCAAATGAGCAATGCCAACCAAAATAATAATAGATTGTGATATCCTATTAATTTTTTGGAACAATATTCAAATTGGAAGAATTAATTTAATTGGATCCACCTAATTAATGTGTAGGATTTGGCACCATTAAATTAGGGGAGTTAACACCAATAACAGAGGGTGTGTGGAGAGACTCTCCCTCATTAATGAGGAGAGTTGAGAGGTTTTCCTGTCCCACCATTAATAGGGGATTTAGTCTCGTGTGGTCCCCACATCATAACCTCTTGCAGGAGGTTAGGTTTGGGTGGGCCCCACCACCATAACCTCTCATGGAAGGTTAAGGTGTAGTGGTCCCACCTACAACTCTCATGAGGAGGTTTTAACCAAAAAATAAAAATTAATCCACATACATAATTTTTATTTAATTCATTCTCTAAAAACCCAAAAACTATCTTTTAATCTCGACCCACTGTCGTCGAGATGATAGTCTTCTTAAGCGAATACTGGTGCTGCAAGTTCAACGGTGCCCTCAGATTTCAATTCCGAGCTCTGGTTCAAAAGTTATAAAAACCCACTCATACGTTTACTGAACGTACCCGAACAAAATTTCATAAAATGATTCTGGGAACACCGGGCCTCATAATCATGCGCCGTTAATTTTTGCGAACTCATAAAATTCACATGTATTTAAGAAAAAAATTTCCATGGAATTTCCGGGTCTTTACATCATCATTCATATCAATCTTTAAAATGGAATAACTGATATGGTCAACATGTATCTATGTTGTACCTAATGAAATGTAGGTATATCATAGACCCACCCATCCATCGTTTATCATGTAATCACACATCCTTGATCTATCAAAAACCTACTTTTTCTTGGTTAATAACTAAACCAACCATCCTTGGTTTATAGTGGGACTAAATGTCATTGGTTTATAATGTAGAAACCCATCAATGATTTATAATAGAACCACCAATCATCATAAAAATTTACTAAGAACTATAGCATAGTCATAAATCATGAAATCATTCATTTTCATTATAAAACCCTTTAAAAATCATTTAATATAGAATTTAAAACTCTTTTGGGTATCAAAATTCCCATTTCTTTTAAACATCCATTTTCAGTACCAAATTAAACATTTCATTTAAAACCCACTTTCAATACCCAAATTCATAGAAAATGGGAAATACAATTTTCTATGAAGATAACATGAAATATTTTAAAGATTTACAGACATCAAACATTCCAAATAAAGATTTATTTATTTTTAAAAATGAATGATAGAAAAATATTTAATTAATAGAATTATTATTTACAAATAATTAAATTTATAATATCATTTAAAAACATATACATGGAAGATAAAGAGTATTTCAGGTAAAACATTAAAAGATGATTTTTTTTTCGGAAAAGTCCCATACCACTTTGGAAAATTTTGAATTGTAAGACACGTGAAATAATAAAATTAAAAACCTTTAAATATCATGAGAATAGATAAATTCATGATATAAAAAGTAAAATGGTCTTTATATACATTTCATAAATGAATATAGGTGAATAACATTGAAATTTGTCTCAATGAAAGAAAATTGAGACAAACTCCATTACCATGAGTTTGATTCGTCATGATCATTATTTATCTTCTTGAATAATTAACTTATCATAATTACTTACATTACTAATAACTTTTAAAATGTTTATTATTCATTTTATTTCACTTATTTCTATTTTATATATAATTATATAATTTATTAATTTTACATTGTTTGTTTTGACGATATTTGTCGTATATATCCCAAAATAACATCGGTAGTTTGACTATGGTCAAAGAGTTCATTGTTTAAACATATAATTAATAATAATCATAAAATAATTGTCATATTTATACATCAATTAAACTCTTTAAAACCAATCATGAATTATGGTTAAGAAAAATTTACTATGTTATTATCATAGATATGGTAGGTCGTACGTAAGCATGAGTAACATTTCCATTTTACAATAATCACTACAAAAAGAATTTTTGTATTATTTTTTATTTCAAAAATGATAATAATATACTAAATATAGTATTTTTTTAATTTAAATATAATTATATATATCATCCATTTGATTTGGTGATGAAAAATGAGTCACATTTCTTTGTTGAGGTGGTAGTCCACATGTACGCACGAACGACATTGTCATTTTTCAGTGTAAGAAATAAAAATATATATTATATTTTTATATTGATAAATATTTCATGAATATCATAATGATTTAATTTATATGACATATTATAATTAATTTTATCCTTATTACCTGCAATGTAAATCGTTAGTGAAAAATTAATCACTTCACTTTGTGAGGTGGTAGTCTGTCGTACACATTAGTGATGTTATCGTATCCCCAAGGGAATGGAAATTAAGAAGTTATATATGATATAATTACTAAAAAGGTATAAATATGTTACAAATATCATACATATACTTTAAATTCAACATTATAAAAATACATGGGGGTGATGAAAGAAATGAATGATATCGCTTTATGAGGTTTTACTCCTTCATATAGAAGAATGATGATTTTTTATTCCATTTTATAGAAGAGGACATAAATTTATGTTATTACATTTAAATAATAACTTATCAGAATATGGTAGATATTATTGTCATTATATCATAATTATTTAAGAATATTTTAAGTATTTAGAAGAAGAAATAAAATTAAAATGCTCAGTTAAGCATGATAGCTCTTCTTTAGACAACCTCCTTGGGTAAGCACCAAAAGCCTTCTCATAATAGATTTTTTATCAAAATAAGTGATCTAGGTCATGGTGAGGGAATTAAAGAAGGTATTTGGGTAGTTATAGGATGATAAAAATGGTGTTTGAAGTTGTACAATGGATAGTATATGTGGTGGCCTTTTATAAGTGAGGTAAGTGTCACACTTGTAATTTTTTAAAAGAATAAGTTGTTACCATAATTTTCACATGCCAAAAGGATAAAAAAATGACCATTATTAAGACTTATAAATTATAAGGTCTAAATATTTCCATAAAATATATTTTAGATAAGTTTTTATGTCATTTTAACCCTTATATTTTTAGTTTAACACTCAGTAAACACATTTTCACCATAACCGCAGTAATTAGTTTGTAGTGTTTTCACTATTCATTTTAGTAAATAATTAAATTTTACCTATTATATAATATAAATTATTATTATTCCAAATATTGGATAAATTTTAACAAATTAAAATCACATTATTTTAAAATTTTAATTAAAAATTTAACCTGCAGACGCAATGAAAAAAATAGTTTTAAGGAAATGTATTTTTAAGGAAAAATTATTTAATATTAACTTTATGACTAATACTAATTAATTTATGAACAAAGATTAATATATATTGATATATAATCTGTAAATTTAATTTATAAAATTTTATATTAGGGATTATTTTAATTAAATAAAATTGGGACTTTAAAACAATCTTTAGAAATCCTCGTTTTTAAACCAAAAAATAAACATATACTAAAATACAATATAAAGATTATTAAAAAGTAATTAAATGGATTAAATATAATTAAATAGTACTTGTTATATTAAATTATATTAAAAACATAATGGTACTTTTAAATTACTTAATTTATATAAAATAAATGATATTTTTACAAAAAACGTTACTTTCACTATTCTTCGAACAATCGATATTTTCTTAAAAATCCCAAAATTTCAACATAAGTTAATTTTAAATGATGATTAAAAAAATAAATTAAAATTTTATAATTAAAATATAAAAATTAATAAATTAATAATTTTAACAAAAACCATATAAGAAAAGTTATTATTTAAAACTATTTCATTTTGGATGTCGAAATTACTTAATATTTTAATAAAGAATATTACTATCTAATTCGTGAAAATGATTCATTTTTTTATTAACTAGATTTTTACGCATCTAACTCCACCTATATTAATATTCTTCAATTATATATACATTACTAAAAAAATGGATAATTTAATAAGGAGGAACACTTTTGGTTCATAGTGAGCATGGTAGTGTTGGGAGTTGTCTCTCAACCGAGTTCTGCCTTTCATTCAAGCTTTGACATTTGAAGAAATATTCATCCAAATTTTTCTCAATATATTCTCTTTATTATTAATAGGAATCATATTCAAATTTCTATTTTGAACTATTTCCATATGAGAGAACCATTTTTAGTAAGAATCTAAAAAAGAACATGCATCTTTAGGTGCCTATTTATTTTTTATTTAGTTTCTCAACTTGACTGGGCTACATTGTTAGAAAATTTTCTGAGTTATGTCCAATCTTATCATACCACCCACACAACATATAATGAGTTCCATGTTTATCATTTTTTGAATACCTATTATGACCTTCATCATCCTTATGTGAAATATTTTTTATTTTAATACAACCATTATCTTGTGCATTCAACTTCATTTATTTTTTAAAATAATTTTTTTGACCAGAATGGATAGGTTTCCATTATCTTCATCAATTTTTATTCACTTTAAAAATGTATAGTGCATGGAAAATAATTGATGAAATGTATTATTCAACATAGTGACCTTTTTTGTAATACCATCCATATATTTATTCTAGATATACAAAGATAATTTGAGTAGATATTTGTATAGATTTTTTGTTACATGTTTCTTTATCATACGGTTGTTTCTCCACTTAACCGATATAGTTCTTTTCATTCTAAAATTCCCCATTCATTTATACAATTACATTAAAGTGACATGTTATTCCATTAGTTGTAGTCTTTGTTCCAAAATGTTCAACAATACTCTCATTAACCCTTGAAGTTCTAACATTCATTATTTCAATTGGTCTATTGGTGAAAACTACCTACCACTTAGTCTCATTCTATCCTTTGTTTTTAATTTTTTTGGGAAATTATCTTCCAAAAACTTCTTCAACTCTCCTTGATATGAGATTGAATTATTAATGAATTTATTCAGCTTATATAAGTATAGAAGTAGATTAAAGACCTCTACTATTAGATGGAATAGATTTTGAATCATTGGAATAATCTGAAACAACCCATACCTTATTCATTTGATTATATTTTAACAATAGATTTTGATGATTTATCCTCAATATCCATAACTATTTCATAACATTAAAACATTATCCTCAAGGTATTTTTCCATTAAGACACTTACACTATGTCTTCTTCAACACTAACTCTTTTATATCCAACTTTTCATCATGTTTTTTAAAATAATTATCTTTTTTTGAATTTTTACATTGAATTTATTTGTATTATTTGTGTGTTCATCCTTATTCTCATATATATTTCCACACTCTTTCATAACCATATTGATTCTATTATTGATCATGGTTTTTATCTCAATACATGATATCATCTCATACATCAACATTTATTCATTGTAGCTCTCTTCTAATTCCATACTAATCCTTGAGGTGACTACATGCCAAATAACTTGAGTAATGACGTTTTTAATATTTATAGTGGTTACTCTATCTTCTAACTCACTCTATGTTTATCATTATTCTTATAAAAATTATTAAATACTTTTTACTCTTTCAAATTACAATATATAGGTATTTTTTAGATCTTCTTTTAGAAGCGTCTTCTTCTTTATCACTCTCAGTTTCACCAAAAAAATTATATGGAAGTCAATTGAGAATTTCATAATTCCATGATAATTAAATATTTTTAGAGGAAACATTTCTTTGTATTTTCCTTTTCCTCAAATTATTATTTTTTTGAAATAAAAGACAATATTATTTCATTCTTTTTATATCCTTATTCATTTTTTGACATTATTTTTTGTTATTATTTTCAAGATAAACCTTCTTTTTAAACTATATTGAGTGGGAACAATTATTTAACCTAAATTCCTAGAGGCACAAATTCTAAAATGAATCATGATCTAAAGAATAAATAGAATAAGTCTTACATTTCCAAAGCACATCGATTAAGAATAACGTCTATCCATGCTTACTCATCACATCTATAACACTTCTATTTTTTGTATCAACCTATTGGGTGATCTATATATCAGTTTTATACTAAAATTTATTTCTCACACCACTTATAAACCCTCAATGGACTATTAACATTCAGGATCACCAGACATCCACCACGCGCACTCCACCTTGTGATGTTCTCATGGCCCAGAGGCCCTATAACTTGAAGGAATTTTGATATATCTAAGGTCCTATGAACCAAATAACTGATTTTTGGATCTAAATAACATTCATGATGAATTGAATCACTTCCTCAATACCCCACTATTGTTCTAGAAATAATTATCGTTCTTTAGTGATGTTTTCATACTACAATAAATTACTCCTACCCGTTTTTGAACCCAGGTTTCTTGTAAGATTACGAGGTGACATTACAACCAAGGTAATCCCCAAAATACACCTCATTCATTATCATCATCTGAATCTTAATTGGTTTCAGTTTTTATATATTTAATATTGTGATATTATATGGCGTCTAACGCCAATTATTCCTTACTATTATTCTTGAAGACATGATATTTACTTATCTAATAGTTGAAGAGTTTTTTATATAACTCATCAAGAGATAAGTCCCTATTTTTCCCCTTCATAGATATATTTGGATCAAACCTATGAGTAAATTTTCTCATCAATTCTTTGAATATGTTTGAATCATCCTGTGTATCCCTATATACCTGGATATGAATAACTTTTTCATTTACAATTATAGAATAGTAATCGATAATCTCATTATTCACCCTTCTGTTATCAACCAAATATTCTCTCTATATTCTTAGTTTAACTTATTTAAAATTAAAATTTCCTTCATATATATATTCTTCGAATTATCATACATAACCTTATATATCTTTTGTTTAATAACCTTTGTGTACACTCCACCAATAAGGATTTCATGATATGATTTCAATCTTTCCCATCTATTTCTATATTTATCATATCCGCATACATCTTGGGGGAATCTCTTTCAAGTAGCGTAAAACCCATTATTAGAAAAATGACTCACATTAAGGCCTTATGAAAGGAGATATGTGAGGATCACATTCTTCCATCAATGAATATTATTTCCAAAAAAATGGAACACCTCTACTATTAACAAAAATCTATTATTCCATATTTATCTTTAGTTATGGTTGGATCTTTCATAGGGAACTTATTTTGAACTAATATTTATTAATGTGTTCAACTGTATTGATATATCACTTATGTAGGGGGTAATGATATTACTTTTACAAGTTTTTCTTTTAATTTATCTTCTATGTCTAGTGAAAGTCTTGATCCCCACAATTATTAATATCTCACCATTTTCTGTATGAAATTAAATATTGAACAACACCTAAGATGTGTATTTTTTCATTCCTAATATGGGTACATAATCCTTTCTATGTTATAGTCAAGTCTGAGAAGTATATTTACAAAAATAAACACAAGTGACTATAATATATAAATTTCCCAAAACACTACGGGAAAAGGGCTTTTTGCGACGGGGGTAACGACCTGTCGCAAATAACCAACTATTTACGACAGGATTTCATCTCCCATCACAAATAGTTTGGTGCGGGTAGTGCGCCAAACCACTCGAAGGTTATTTGCGACGGTGAGATCCCACTGTTGCAAATAGTTAAGTATTTGCGACGGGCCCCGTCACAAATAACCAGCAGATGTTTATAGCTTTTTGCGACGGGATGTCGTCCCGTCGCAAAAGGTGTGTCGGTAGGGACTATTTGTGACAGGACCCGTCGCAAATAACTTTTTAACCGCTGATAGTAATTAATGTGGGCGTAGGTATTTCTGACGGGTCCCGTCGCAAAAGATACTATTTTTCACGGGATACTCGTCTCAAATAATCCCGTCGTAAATAATCTAACATATATATACCCCTATTCGTTTTTCCTCTCATTCCTCTAAAATTTTAGATCTTGTTTCTCTCTAAACTCGGATTTTAGAGAGAGAATTTTTCTAAGTTAATTTTTTTGTTCACGAAGAAGTTGTGAAGCCGTCTGCATCAATAGAAAATCAGTCTTAAAGGTATTTATGTTTTTTTATTTATTATTAATTTCATTTTTTTATGTTAATTTTTTTTATTGTTGATTAGTTGTAATTAAATGAAATTTAAATTGTTTTGTCATAAGTATTTATTTGTACTAATAAATTGAAATTTTTAGTATTAATTTTTAATAATTAGTAGTAATTATTAATTATTAATGATAATTAGTAATGTATATAATTAATTTGTAGTAATTAATAATAATTGGTAATAAATATCAATAAATATTAATAAATAGGAAAAATTAGTAATAATTAGGAATAATTAGTAATAATTAGGAATAATTAGGAATAAATATTAAAAATTAGTAATAATTAGAAATAATTAGAAATAATTAGCAATAATTAGGAATGATAGGCAATAATTAGTAATAAATAGCAATAATTAGTAATAAATAGCAATAAATAGCAATAATTAATAATAATTAGTAATAAATTGTAATAATTAGTAATAAATTGTAATAATTATTAATAAATTGTAATAATTAGTAATAAATACTAATAATTACTAATAATTACTAATAAATACTAATAATTAGCAATAAATACTAATAATTAAGAATAATTATCAATAATTAGAAATAATTAGCAATAATTAGAAATAAATAGCAATAATTAGCAATAATTAGCAATAATTAGTAATAATTAGCAACAATTAGTAATAATTAGCAATAATTAGTAATAATTAGCAGTAATTAGGAATAATTATCAATAATTAGCAATAATAAGGATTAATTACCAATAATTAGAAATAAATAGAAATAAATAGTAAAAAATAGGAATAATTAGTAATAAATAGGAATAATTAGTAATAATTAGGAATAATTAATAATAATTTGGAATAATTAATAATAACTAGTAATAAATTGTAATAGTTAGTAATAAATTGTAATAATTAGTAATAAATTGTAATAATTAGTAATAAATACTAATAATTACTAATAATTACTAATAAATACTAATAATTAGCAATAATTAGGAATAATTAGAAATAATTAGCAATAAATAGAAATAAATAGCAATAATTAGCAATAATTAAGAATAATTAGGAATAATTAGTAATAATTAGAAATAATTAGCAATAATTAGTAATAAATAGCAATAATTAGTAATAAATAGAAATAAATATTAATAAATAGGAATAATTAGTAATAATTAGGAATAATTAGTAATAATTACGAATAATTACGAATAATTAGGAATTAATACTTATAATTAGTAATACTTACTAATAATTAGTAATAATAAGCAATAATTAGCAATAATTAGCAATAATTAGGAATAATTAGCAATAATTAGTCATAATTAGCAATAATTAGTAATAATTAGCAATAATTAGCAATAAATAAAAATAATTAGTAGTAAATTGTAATAATTAGTAATAAATTGTAATAATTAGTAATAAATTGTAATAATTAGTAATAAATAGTAATAATTTGTAATAACTACTAATAAATACTAATAATTAGCAATAAATACTAATAATTAGCAATAAATAGGAATAATTAGGAATAATTAGCAATAATTAGAAATAATTAGCAATAATTAGAAATAATTAGCAATAATTCGAAATAAATAGTAATAATTAGCAATAATTAGGAATAATTAGCAATAATTAGCAATAATTAGTAATAATTAGCAATAATTAGCAATAATTGGGAATAATTAGCAATAATTGGGAATAATTAGCAATAATAAGCAATAATTAGCAATAATTAGCAATAAATAGAAATAAATTGTAATAATTAGAAATAATTAGGAATAATTAGAACTAATTAGCAATAATTAGAAATAAATATCAATAATTAGTAATAGTTAGGAACAATTAGCAATAATTAGGAATAATTAAAAATAATTAGGAATAATTAGTAATAAATAGGAATAAATTGTAATAATTAGTAATAATTAGTAATAATTAGAAATAAATAGTAATAAATAGTAATTGATAGTAATAAATAGTAATAAATATTAATAAATAGTAATACTTAGTAACAAAAAGTAATAGTTAGTAATAAATAGTAATAGTTAGTAAAAAATATGAATAATTAGTTATAAATAAGAATAATTAGTAATAAATAAGAATAATTAGTAATAAATAACAATAATTGGCAATAAATAGCAATAAATAGTAATAAATAGTAATAAATAGTAATATTTCATTGGGAATAGTTAGAAAGAAATTTTAATAAATTTTAATAAATTCCCAGAACCTGGCACAATTTCCAGTGGATTGAGGGCACTCCTTTTGCTCGATGACTTTTCTCCTTTCAACTCTCACCGACTCAAAATAATATGAAAAATGAGCTGCTATATAGGCATATTCAATCTCATATACACGATATTGGATATGCATTCATAGGATCATATTTTTTATAATTTTTTCAGGTGGTGACAGTTGGAAGAAGACGATTCATTGACAAAAAGGGGGCTCTTTTGTCTGACGACTCATTTACTTGCATCTTTCTGACACTGAAATCACAATGAAGAATCTGGTCAGAGATATATATATTCATTCTTGTGCACATGATAATGAATATGTGTACCTCCGACTAGATTATTCATTGTGATTTTAGTGTGAGAAAGATGAAAGTAAATGAGCCTTCAGACAAAAGAGTAGTCGTCAATCCACTAGAAATTATGTCGCCTTTAATTAATGGTAATTATTAAGAAGTGGTAGTGATTATTTATCTTATTTTTTCAGATAGTATTTTTATAATTTGAAATTATTCAAAAATAGTGATGATTTTATATTTTGTAGAAAAATATGAAATAAGGAAGTCGACATCAGTCATTGTTAGATGATCGCACTTTGATAAATCAGTGCAGAAATCCAAATTTTTCTGGTTTAAATCCTATATATATTGAGGGTGTTGAAGCTTTCTTAGCATTTTCATCATCAAAACCAAAATATATTTCAGAAGGCACAATTAAGTGTCCTCGTAAAAAATGTGATCTGAGAACGTTTGACACATTTGATAAGGTTGGGGGACATATCTTGCGATTTGGTTTTCAACCAGATTATGTTTTTTGGTATCAACATGGTGAGAATAGTTCCAGAGAAGATACTAATAACTTGATTTCGGATCCATCACAGTTCCAAAATTTAGTACATGATGTTGTAGGTCCATCTGTTCAACAAACTGAAACTCGCAATGATATTGATTTAACTCCTGAGTTGGCACCATCTAAATTTTATGAGTTGTTGAGGTCTGCTGATGATGCATTATATCATAGTTTCAAGATAAGAAAATTAGAATTGGTTGCAAAATTTATGGCTTCTAAATCAGATAATGCAATGCCAAATAACTGTTTTGATCAGATATTTTCTTTGGTTAAAACACTGTTACCTAAAGGAAATGTGTTGCTTGCAAATTACTATGAGAGAAAGAGTTTGGTTCGTAATCTAGGCCTTAGTTACCATAAGATTCATGCATTTGTAAATGATTGCATCTTATATTATGGTGAAAATGAGTCATTGGATAGTTGTCCAAGATGTGGACAATCAAGGTATAAGGAAACTCAACCAGGGAAGTCTGGATCGATTCTTGTAAAATAGTTGAGATATTTCCCCCTTACACCGAGGCTGCAATGTTTATTTATGTCTTATAACATAGCGTTAATGATTTCGTGGCACAAAACCAACATTTCAACCGGTAAAAGCTTGAATCATCCATCTGATGGTGATTCATGGAAACATTTTGATCATATGCATCTGTCTTTTGCTTTAGAAGACCGAAACGTATGATTAGGTATTTCTACTGAAAGTTTCTGTCCATTTGGTTCTTATGGTAGTCAGTATTCATGTTGGCATGTCTTTATAACTCCGTACAATCTACCTCCATGGATGTTGATGAAGGATCCCTATATCTTTTTGACCTTATTAATCCCAGGACATCTGAAAAATAATATTGATGTTTATTCGAAACCACTGATTGATGAGTTAAATACATTGTGGAGTAATAGTGTTAGTACATATGATGTTTCTACGAAACAAAATTTCACATTAAAAGATGCATTGATGTGGATGACTACTGAATTTCCGGCATATGGCATGTTATCCAGCTGGAGTACACATGGTCCGAAATCATGTCCTTACTGTATGAAAGACAACAAAGATTTTATACTCGTCAATGGAAAAAACCTTTCTATTTTGACTTTCATCACAGATTTCTTCCAATCTATCATCCTTTTCGAAGGAACAAATCTCATTTAAGAAAAGGAACAATTTAAAGGGATAAACCTCCAAAAATGATCTCAGGTACAGAGTTAAAATCTGTTGTATTCTCATTACCTTCCATCACATTTGGGCCAACAGTAAACCAACATAAAATTCATAGCTTTGGGAAAGAACATAATTGGATAAAATGAATCATTTTTTGGGATCTCACATATTGGTCTAATTTGTTGGTTCACCACATGTTGGATTTCATTCAAATTGAGAAGAACTATTTTGATAATTTATTTCATTAGTTTTGGATACACCAGGTAAGACCAAAGATACTATAAAAGCATGATTAGATCTTGCCCAAATTTTCAGGTGACCAAAACTTGAACTATTTGAAAATGTCAGATCACAGAGATTAATGAAGCCAAAAGTATCTTATACACTATCCAAAGAGATTCGTTTATTATTTTTTCAGTGGATTTCATATTTGAGACTTCCAGATGGCTATGCTTCCAATTTGGGAAGATGTGTTAAGAATGGTCATATTACTGGATTAAAAAGTCATGATTGTCATGTTATAATGGAAAGACTTATGCTAATTGGATTCAGAGGTTTGTTAAATTCTATGATTTGGGATTCGACAACAGACATATCATATTTTTTTCGAGACATTTGTGTAGTGACAACAGACTGTGATGCGCTAAGAAAACTGGAAGAAGATGTTGATGTAATTATATGTAAACTGGAAAAAATCTTTATACCTGCTTTCTTTGACTCAATGGAACATCTGATATTACATTTTCCATATGAAGATAAATGTTGAGGTCCATTACAATTTCGATGGATGTACCCATTTGAGAGACGCATGCAAAAATTGAAGAAAAAAGTACGTAACAAACCATCAGTTGAAGGCTCAATTGCTGAAGCTTATTTTCAAGAGGAAATTGATTTTTTCTGCTCTCACTATTTTGAATCTGAATATCCCTAAAAATGGTAGGGGACGGAATGAGGAAAATGTTAATGATGAAATGGACAGTAAATTATCAGTTTTTAATCAGCCAAATTTTGGCTTTGGTGGAGTTCAATAACGATGGATTTCAGACAATGAACATCACATAGCTCATGCATATGTTCTGCTCAACTGTGAATAAATGACAAAATTTGTACTGTGAGTGCTTTTATCACTTATTTTATAATTTCTGTTATAGTATGTTAACTTATTTTATTTTTAGGTTATATGGTAATTAGATCAAGAAATAACTTCCACAAATTACAGTAGTTTTTCTTGAAGAACACAGAAAAAAAAATTCTCAATGGTTTCAAAAGATGGTAATATAAATTATTGATGGTTTAATATCAATTCAGTTTACTATTTATTATATTGATAATTGTTTTAAAAAAATTCAGGTGTCTCAATATGCTGATAAAATTGATAAACGACTGTGTATATTGAGTAACCCACCATCTAAAATGGTTAAATCTTATATTGCATATGTGGTGAATAGTTTTCAATTTCATACATGTGCATATGGGGAATCAAAAAAACAATGAATAGTGGATTTTGTTTGAAGGGATTGCAACATAGAGAAACTTAAGTTGACTTTTACGGCATTCTGGATGAAATTATTGAGCTATGTTATCTTGGATAGAATTACATAACAATTTTGAAATGACTTTGGTAGGATATTGAGAGAGGCTTGTGTGTTTATCTGACTCATGGAATCGTCGATATTAAATATAAAAGTATTCTTATAGTAAATGAACCATTTTTACTGGCTCAACAGGCACATAGAATTTATTACGCAAATTATTGTGCTACTTCAAGGGACCTGGGTGATTGGTGGAGCATAATAAAAATAAAATCTCGGGAAAATCAATTTACTCAAACTTAATGTGGTTCCGCTGAAGTGGAAGAAATTGAAATTTTTCAAGAGACTACTCAAAATCCATCTTTTTCACAAAGAAACGTGAATATAGATGAGGACACCCCACAATTAAGGTTCGATGGTGATGAAGATGTTAATGATGTTACAAATGAATTTGAAGTGACAAAGGATGGTGGAAGTGAAACTCATATGGATATTGATGATGCTGATGAGGAATATGAAGACATTGACATCATCAGATATGAAGATGATGATGAAGGTAAACATTGACATAGTTAAATGCTGGTTATGATCATAACTAATATATATCTATATATGATAGTTATTTTCAACTATCTTCTAACAAAAATAATTTTGTGTTTCAGATGGATTCTGATCTATTTCGCGAGTTGTAGGAGGCTGATCTACCTTTGGATGAGGGGGATGTGGGATCATCTGACCCTCAGCCTACTGGTGGTTCAGGAGGTACATGGAGGGGGTGCGGTCTTGCGTGACTGATGATTCCTGACCCTATCCCTGAGCGACATCCACATCTTGGCTTCGATCTACGCACACGGAGGTTTGATAACCTGTATATTTTAGTTATCCATTTCATTGATTTATTTATAAATATACTAATTGTTTGATTATTTATTCTTTTTTCATATTTTTGTGTATGTATCTGTTGGATAGGGGAGCGCTATCTTGCACAATTATTTTTCTCAGTCATGGATCACATGGGAACAGATTCCCGTTGATTTCAGCTCTACATTTACAATCATTGGCTTGTACGTAAATAAATAATATTTATTTTGAAATTTATTTTATTAATAACTTGATATTATAATTTATTTTTATGGTTTATGGTAACCCTTTGATGATAGCATGCATTAAGCTATCCATGCAGTATGGGAGGTGGCTATGCATGAGCGTTTGCATCAGTTTTTTCACAATTTGAGAAAGACATCGATTAAGAAAGCAGAAGAGACGATATTTGATGAGTCGTGTAGAGCACACCAACCATAGTACATTTCATCTCAGGTTTGGGATGGATTATCTGCACACTGGTTGGGTGGTGGATTTCAGAGGAGGTCTTCATTGGGTCGGTAGAACTGGGGGAGACAGGAGGTGACTCATCGAGCTGGTAGCCGTACATTCAGTACGTATAGAGAGCATCTAGTAAGTATTTTTTTAAATATTTTATATAACTTCAAATATAAACAGTTTATTTTATATTTATGTAGGTAGTCGAGCATCCTGATATTACAGAGTACGATGTTTATCGGGGGATGTACAGTGATCTAGCCACCAGAGTGATTAGAGGTGATCGTCAGCGTCAGATTGTGGTTAGTGTTATTTTTTCAGTTTGAAAATTAACTCTATATAATATTTTCACAATTTTAATTTCAAATTGGAATTGAAGGAGTCATATGAGGCTGCGACTTCTCAGACATAGGCTGCAGTTCAGGACGAGGTTACTGATCAGACCAGTGCCCACCATTTCGATGAGGCGGCATGGATGCAGGTGACTCAGTATGTCTTTGAGAAGGGCCGAGTAGTTGGTATCGGCTCTCATGGGACTCCTAGTACATATTATGGTACTGCTGCGATGTCGGTGTCCAGCTCGAGATGAGATCATGGAGAGGCATCATCTTCTGGCTCACAATATCAGGAGCATTTCTAAGCTCAGAATGACCTTATAGAGTGTTTACAGAAGTAGCAAGAAGAGGTGCATCAGCAACAGCACGAGGAGGAGATGCATCGATGATAGCAGTAGCAACAGCAGCACGAGGAAGAGATGTGTCGATGGCAGCAGCAGCACGAGGAGGAGATGCATCGATGACAGCAGAAGCAACAGCAGCACGAGGAGGAGATGTGTCGATGGCAGCAGCAGCATCACGAGCAGATGGAGTACATGTATCATCTGACTCATAGTTTTGGGATGG
The DNA here is from genome assembly GCA_963277665.1 of Viscum album. Taxonomy (NCBI): domain Eukaryota; kingdom Viridiplantae; phylum Streptophyta; class Magnoliopsida; order Santalales; family Viscaceae; genus Viscum; species Viscum album. The sequence goes on along the minus strand of OY728142.1, from coordinate 1,144,182,057 downwards.
AGTTTCCTCCACCAGCTCCTCCACCTCTTCCAGAAGACGAACCCCCAGGGATTTTTTTATGTAAAAAACATTTGAATTTAAATTTGTTGTAATATGAACTATTTATAGTTTCTGTCTTTTATATCGGTGCGATTATTACAAAATTTAATTTTTAATATTTTATTATTTGTTTTTGTGAATATTGAGAATTTTAATATTTTTTATTTTTTTTATTATTTTAATAATATTAATATTATTGTTTCATTAATCATAATTTTATTAAATATATTTTTTCAGTATTATATTTTTTAATATTTGTTTATTTTACTAATAATAAAAATAATAATAATAATAATTTATGATTTTTTTATATTTTTTTGTGAATATTGAGAATTTTAATATATTTATTTTTTTTATTATTTTAATAATATTAAAATTAATTTTTCAATAATCATAATAATATTTTATAATTTTTTTTATATTTGTTGTGAATATTGAGAATTTTAATATTTTTTAATTTTTTTATTATCTTAATAATATTAAAATTAATTTTTCAATAATCATAATTTTATTAAATTTATTTTTTTTTAATTTATTTATTATTTTCGACGGGATATGTGGCGACGGGATCCCGTCGCAAATATTCTAAATATTTTTTTCTTAAAAAGGTATTTGCGAAGGGATTACAGGCCCGTCGCAAATAGTCTAAATTGTTTTTTCAAAAAGCATTTGTGACGGGATTACGGGCCCATTGCAAAAAAATATTTGCGATGGGCCCATCACAACAGATAATATATATATATATATATATAAATTATATAATCGGAGACTTATTTGAGACGGTGAAGTTTCCCGTCACAAATAAAATTATTTGCGACGACCCCATCGCAAATAATATTTTTTGCGATGGTGTTTTCTGTAGTGGGCTATTTGCGACGGGGCCCCGTCGCTAAATCTTATTTGCAACAGGATCCCGTCGCAAATAACCCATCGCAAATAACTTGAATTCCAGTAGTGAAATCCTAAGAACTCGTTAATAAAATGAAGGGATATCTCTAAAAATATAAGTAGACATCCCATGATGGTTTTTTTATTTTGCCTCCTCCAAGTGTAGCATATATCCTGAAAATCCTATTCAGTATCATGACTAGTTCTTGATACTTTCTCCTATAATTTCTTCAAATTATCCTTCTAATGAAACCATTAACAAGACTTCAATTGATTCTATATCTTAATGTAGCAACATGTCGATCATATTCTCTCTTATGTCAATGTGTCCAAATCTTCTTTAGAAATAGAATAAAGAACATTGACCTTTCGCATTATTCATCTCTTACTTATCAATAATATCCAATTATATTGGGATATCATAGGTTATGGATTCTCATAATTATTCTTCTTATTCTTCTTCAACTTATATTATATATATTCGTTAGTACAGTTTAATTGTTTTATTGATACATATAAATTCTTTAGTAGTAGAAATATCACATTCTCTTCTTTTTCATCATATTCTCATAAATTATTTTTCATAGGATTTCATGGATAATATTTTCTATATTCAAAATATAGAAACACTTCCATTATAATTAACATTATGATATCTTATCATATTTATAGCTAGTTAATAGAATCTCTTAGATTTCATCTCATTTGACTCATTCAAATCCTGGTCAATATTTCCATTTAAATATTCAATTATATTTAGGATATACTTCATTGAAAATTCCATGAAACAATGATGAATTTCAATTATTTCATGAATTCACCTTAAAAACCTTTGTGGTGTTGTATCTTTTATTGTGGTATGAATCTCTCTTTCTGAATCATTATTAATCAATCATAGTGGAACAATATTCTCCTTATGATATTTCTTCTTCAAGTTTCAAATAATAAACTTATTATTTTTATTATTCTCAAAAAACATTCATGCAATGTTATTCTTCTCAATGGTGTGGTTATATATCTATTCTTAAAACATAGAATAATCTATAATTTTAATTGTTTATTTTTTTTTTATTTTAGGAATAAATATATCATGGATCATTAGATTAAGTTCACTAGTTATGAAATATTTTTTAAAACTGTAGATTATTTTCAAAGATATATAATATCTTATGTTTCTATGTGTGAGTACCAATTATATTACACATTCCTATGAACTTATGAGGCATCCGTGTAATATTTTTTACTTTTCAAAAACATCAAGACTTGTAAAAAATTAAAATTATATAAGATAAATTTTATATTATGTACATGAGGGTAAAACATCCTCATTTGTTCATTTCCATAATATGATAACTCATACATAATATTTTTATTCCTCAGAAAATATCTCACCTATTAATGTAAATCTCCTCCCTTTGATAATTTCTAAGTTTTGTTCATGAAATATATTATGCAATAGACAATATGTTTTTCATTCTCACTATCACTTCTGATTTATTAGAAAAAACTATCTTTATGAATATGTTACACAACCAATTCCATTGTGGTATTTTTTAATTATATTAAAATATATATATTACTTATCATCAAAGATGTTGTATTTAACACTGTTCTGATGCCTTTTACATATTTCTAAGTCATTTCTATACAAAAATACATATGTATACAGGTAACTCCCAACAATTCTCCATTTATTTAGTCTTGAGGGAAAATCAAATATATTATGAATGTATCCACACAACCCTAAATATCCCCATAACTTATTAATGTAAAATCATAGTATCTTTAATCACATCAAGGTGTCAAAAAATCTATTAAATAAATATATAATTTAGAAAAATAATTCTATGATTTTTCATCTAAAATTATAAAGTATTTCATCAATTAAATAGTCATTTTTTAGTATATCAGTGTACCTATCCACAACATTAATTTTATATTTTACTAAATTAATCATCCAAATATATTTCTTAAAGCTTAATTAACATAAGTATGGAACTTCAATCATCCAGAATTTTTTTTTTTTTGATCTTTAATCACGTCATCATAACTCTTAGATATGTACAATACATAAGATAACTTCTCAACCTATACTATTATATATTGTACTTATAGATTCGTAAATTACAAACTATCTCTATAATCATCATATTCAATGGGTGGATCCATTGAATTTGTTTTCCAATGAACTTCAAGTGTCATGAAACATCCTTTTCCCATTTTTATATGATTAACATCTCAAATTATATACATTGAGCACTTCAATCTCCCCATCTTATGAAACACTCGTTATATTTCTCATGTTACTCACTCATGAAATCTTATTCATCAAAAAAATTTAGAATATATTGAATTTATTCCATTAAACCCTATTTGTGTTGATTGTTAATAACTAACTATGAAAATGGATTCATTATTAATTATGTTAACATATTTTGGGTTATAATTTATCAAAAAATGCATACAGTACCCAAGATAGTTGATGAAAAGTTGGTTTTCCCAAGAAATAAATCAATATATTTGTTGAGTTGTGAATATTTTATAATTATCAGAGAAACTTCTTAAAGAATAGAAATTTTTTATTGCTATTTTTTCATGGAAAATGAATATGTCTGGTGAATTACTAACAATATTTATGTGTAAAATAATGAGAAACATGATATATGTTTATCTTTATATTCTATATTAATAATATTTAAATAAATATAAGTGATATTATTAAATTGGTAGTCATTTTAGATCTATTCACTTAAAAATGATTTGGTTCAAACAAATTTTAAATAGAGGAAGGAATTTCCCTAGAGTATTTTTAATTTCATAATATTATATAACAATAAAGATGTTTTAAAGGGAGTTATATTCTAGTTTTTACAATGTAAGAAACTCACAATTTAATATAATTGTAATATTTTATGGAATATTATCATATTGTAATATATTTTTAATTATCTTTGATATTGTTTTGATTTTATCATAATATATTATTAATTAATTTGAAGTGTCCAATATTGAATCGAACAAGTTATATTATTTCTTGAAGAGTGTTTTGAATTCTATGTTGTAACTAAAATATCGGTAAAGGTAATTTACATTATATTCATTTAAATTTTTTATGTCAATACATTTTGAATAAAGAATCAATAAAGGATATATAATAAGAGTAATTCTATTGTCAACTAGAATGACTTGAGAGGTAAGGGTGAATAATTATGTCAAATTTACTTTTTTTGAGTGGCTATTGTCCCCACATTGGTATGGACATATTAAATCTACCTAATTATTCTATACATACAATAAAAAAAATGTAGAAATGAATTAGAATATAAATTTTTTAAATTGGTTAACCAAAAATGGTTAGTCAATGAAGAATAAAATAATGATGTATTTGATATACTAGAATCAACTATGATTTATTAGATATGGGGGATTAGAATTGTATGGCCACTTCCACTCCATGTTAGGAACACAGCTTTACAATGAATTTTGGGATAACACACCACCTCTCTCAGATCACCCATATCAACTCCTCCTTACTCTCTATATTGGATACATACTTCATTGGTTTCATAACATGATTGTCAATTCCACATCATAAATAATGTATGATTGGATTTTCATTATGAAATCTTTTATATGATTCTCCAATGTTCTCATTGGTCTCCAAAATACCTACTAGAAAAGGTTGTGATAGATAATCATATTGAAAAATATCTTCACGTAGTCACTATATAAAACACTATTTAACATGGAGAAATAGTGTGATGTATTGTTCACATCACACTAATTGCTTAACCTCCCTTGTCCACTAAATCCTATTAAATTACTTCATGTGCACTAACCTAATGGAAATACAATGAAAAAATCTATACTGCACACTTCCTACACATTCCTTCATGCACATTCCTCGATGAGTCTCCATGAACTTCCTTATAATATGACTCTGTGAGACTCCCTATTAACCTAATTTCCAAGTAATTATTTCACCATATCTATTTTCATAACTTATTTAACTGGTTTATTTCTTGTTCTATATTACTACAACTCTTAAATATGTGATAAATTATGTTTTTAAAGGAAAAAAATACACCTGAAATATCACTAATCATTGAGGTTTCAAAATAACACTTTGTAACAAATCCATGAATAATCCATCATTTGGGATGCTAAGTATTATCACCTTCTAAACATGATATTCTTGCATGGAATACAGACACCCCATATGGTCAAAAACATTATAAAAATTCCACTCTTTGTTACAGTCTTCCAGCCACTAGTATCCTCTATTTTCTACAAACTTCATGTGTAATCAACCTGCTTCCTTCACAATTTGTGTGCCTACTATTAAAACCATGCTCAATTCACTAGGTCCATATATTGACCATATGGGACACTCACCAACCATATGGAAGATATAATTTTTTCCTAATTTTTTTTTTCAAACTCCATCAAAAACATAATCCCCCTACTAACCCCCTAGATTTCAAACCTAAAAATTTAGCAAACAATTTGAAATGAATCCATTTAAAAAAGCGTTCTAGGATTGAATATTTTGAAAATTGTCTCCCATAGATTTTAAACCCCTTTATTATCACAAAATTTATTTTAAAGGAAAAATAACACACTATTAAACACCATCTTATATCACAATTGTTTCAACATTCTCCCCCTTTGGGTTTGTTAGAAATCCAGAGTGAAATTCATCTCCAAAAATATGCTCCAAACCGTTTGGATGACAGTAGAAAAAATCATCCATCATGGTATGTCTATGTGATAAGTTATCTATATATAAAATAATATATAATTATAGGATTCCATGTTTCATGAAATTTATAATTCTATAACTCACCCTATCTTCATGAATTCATCAATGAATTGTAGCTCCCCATACCTAAACATAATAAAATCCCCCAAGATGATGGAATGACTATAGAAACAAAACCACATGATTAACACATTAATTTTAGACAAATGGAAACCATAAAATCAATCTATATGATATAGTTATATTATCACCTAAACCACTTAATGAAAATTTGAATTTAATATAATTCACTCCTCCTTTGACAATAAACCCAAGGAGATATAGAACCTTACAATCATGATAACCCATGAAAATTAAAATATTAAATGGGGAGAGGGGAAATCCCAAACCTCATATCACCGAGGGAGGTGGATAAACACCAAGGATCAACATATATTTATCAAAAACCAATGTAACTAATGACTTAGTCATGATGTCTTCGAATTTCTCATTAGACCCAAGATATTCATATTTTATTGTTCTTTAATAAACCATTTCTTTGAGATAATGATAACATATTTTGATATTTTTATATGAGAGTGTTCTATGGGATTTTACATGAGTTTGATCATAATCATATTAAAAAAGTATATCACCATTGGTTAATTCATTTATTCCCCAAAATCATTCAATTATTTATTCATTTATAAAATCTAAATAAAAGCCTTAATAACTAAGATATATATTACATTTGACATAATTAGTCAATTTCATTCATTCTTCTTTCTCAGTCATCCAATACATTTAATGATAACAAATAATGGTCCACCACTTGTGTGGTAATTTATTCCACCACATCACCCGCCCAATCCATATAAAAAATAATCATAGGACATTATTTATCCTAGAAAAAAAAGTTTAATCTAAAATATAGAGTGCATTTGATGTACCTTATAATCTATTTTACTAATTATATATTCTCTTCCTTTAGATTATTTTGGAAAAAATATTCAGAAATTTTTATAAACACAATATTAAGCCATTTTAGAGTCAAATTAAATAATATCCCAATAATACACTTATACAAATTGGGATTCACATATTTTCCATCCTCATGCCTTCTAAGTTTAGTTCCATCTACAATCAAAGTTGAAATTGGTTTTATATCATGCATGTAAAATTTATTGAACATCACTCTTGTATACTTAGTTAGATAGAAATATATATATATATATCCCATTAATTAGAAAGTTTCAACCTCTGAAAATGTATGAGTTACCTATCATTGAAATATTAATCTATAAGATAATCATATTAGAAAATTATTACAATGAATTATTTTTTCATCTACCAAATATTATTTCATACAAATAAAAATGTACCATGAATTATTCTTCCTAGGGTATTTTCATATTTGGATTAGGTAGAAACAACCCCTTATGAATTATGGTTATATTAATTATGATTCAATGTATCTATACCATTCTTGAGGTCCCTATACCAGACCATACAATTCCATTTTAATTTGCACACTTTGGATTCATCATTGCTAATAAATAAACCTACTAGTTTTCAATATAATACTCTTATTCAATAAAACCATTTTCACAACCATTCTATAAACCTTGAATCCTCTTTGAATTTAAACATCTAGAAAGTGCATTATTATTTCATTTAGAGCCATTTTAGAAAATGATTCTTCAACCTCAATGACTATAATTTTTGTAGTTCCTCAGCAAAAAAATAATTCCTTATATTATTACCATGATTCCATTCATATTAATTTTTTTTATAAAGAACCATTTCATACTAATTATATTATGGTTTTCTAGTGTTTCAAAAATCACCCATGTTTGGTTATTGTGAATTTGGTCCAATTATTCATTCGTGTAGTTAGTCCATGAATTTTATTTCACTTCCTCTTAAAATGGGGTTGGATCTACAATAGATAATAGATAGAAATGCTTTAGAATCCTCATTATCCTTATTTGAGTTATAGAATATTAAACCCCAATAATGTTATATGGATAAATTTCCATTATTCTCTATTTTCGAAAAGGTTCATGATTACATTATTTAGGAATAATCTCATCTTATGATTAGGCCTCAACATCATCATAATTTTTCACAAATTTTCACAATTTCACTATTTGAACTATTTTAATTTTATTTTTCTTCTTATTTTTAAAATAAAAAAAAAGTATTTGGGTTATATTTTTTTCAGATCATATTCCTCCATAAAATCAATGTCCTTACTTACCACAATCTTATTTATCCTCTAGTTAAAAAAATTAATTTGAATTAGTCTTTGATTAGTATCCTTGAAACACTCTTTTATCATCAAAATCACCATATGTTCCATGATTTAAATATTTATTCTGAATGTATCCCTTTATTCAGAGGATTTTGAAGTGTTTTTTTGGTCAACCTTCAAGTAAAAATTTCATATCATGTCCTTAATTCTCCTATGATAATAACCACATGGTTTTGTGTGTACTCCCAATCATTAACTACATCCTTCCAATAATGATGATAGATTCCAAATTAAATTAGAATTATCTTGGTCATATTATTTAGATATATATTCCTTCATTCAACAACAAAAATTTTCTATGGAGTTATCACAGAGGAAAACATATTTTTAATTCCCTATTTTAAAAGGAAATTTTAGAATTTAATGGATATTTATTCTATTCCATTATCTTAGGATAAAATTTTGATAGTGTGAAAAGTTTTATTTTACACACATATAAGATATCTATTAATGAATCCCATTACTTCTCTCTTACTTTGAATAAACATGGAACATGAAATTATATTGTATTTGTTAATGAAATGAATTAAATATATCTTTCTACATGTGCTAAATATATTAATTGGACCCTACACATATGTGTAGAGAAGATCAGGATAATTATATACCCTTTATCTCTTTAGTAAATATGGATTTTAGGCTTTCTTTCCATCCATAAAAAAATCACAAGTGTTTTAATGAAAATATTTTTAATTTGGGATATCATATATTTCATTTAGGTTTGAAAATTTATCCATGATTTTTTAATGAAAGCGTCTAAGCCTCCTATAGAAAAAAAAATTCTCCTCTTCAACTATCAAGATTCATCTATTTTAATTTATATTCACAAATTAAATATTACTTTTTTCCCTCCAACATTTCATTATAATGTTCTTGACCTTTCATTTAATTGGATTACCCTTATAGTTAGAGGTAACCTCAATCCCATATTAGAAAATTTGACTCACACTCAGAAGATTGTGACACGTTGCATCCACATAGATCACTTCTATCTTCTTTATCTCATTATCTTCCAAGTGTGTATTACCACTTAGTTTGACATTCAAATCTCCTTCATTGTTGAAACCCACTATTCCATTAACTCTTCCTTTAAAAAAATTTAGGATGTTATTATTTCCTGTCACCTAGGATGATCACCCACTATTAAGAATCCATGTTATACTTTTATTTGAGATAAATTTTAATGAGATTGATCTTATTTATTTTATTCATTTCCATACAGGAGATACCTGATAGAGTTAATTTATAAAGTAACCTATTATAATTATCTTCAACACTATATGTAATGTAATATGCATATTCTACTTTTAAAGGAGAGAATATATTATTCAAACTAATATATTTTGGTTGTTTAGAATTCTATTTTCACTAACTCCCATTAAGAAAATGGTCACTTATTCTCTACCTATAATAAAATGATTTATTTTCATATCTCAAAAACCAAAAGAAACATCCATATAAATTAATTTTTTTATCTGATAAATAATATGACCAAATTCTCTTTTTATAGAGATCTCGGTGTTTCCACTTACGTAATTATCACTTTCACTTCATAATAGGACACATTATGGCCATAAACGTCACATTACTAACATTTAATAAGAAGAAATATTTTTCCAGCTCTATTCCTACACAAGTCCCTAAACTTCATAAAAAATTATGACTATCATTGTTTAACCATCAAGGATTGATGATTATTTTATTCCCTCTAATTTCCTTTGATAGATATTGTCTTTGTCTAAATAATTGGGGTTTTACATTTTATATCAATAGAACTAACATTTCACTTACATTTCTTCTCATCCATTATTTTTATTACTTTTGATATTTCACCATAAAAACCAATTCCACTTAATTATAAAATTTTGGTATTTTTTCATTTATAATTTTATTTATACCTTCCAAACCTCTGTTGGATTTTTATATTAGTTCTATATCTATGAAATCCCTAAAACATGGCTCTTCTAGTAGTATCCTAATTTTATTTTTGTTTCTTATTTGTTTCTCAAGGAAATAATAACCACTTCCAGTGATTTTACAAACCTTTTTTCTTCTTTACACATGAATTAATGTTGCTGATCACTTTAGTATATTCTTCAAACTCGAACATAAAAATCACTAAATATAATTAATTATCATAATAATCCAAATAATTATCAAAATATTCTTATAGATGGTTATTATATACATGGATTTAATCCATATTCTCAAATAATTCTTTCAGTATTCCATTATCATTATTATTTTACTTTCCTTTAGGATTGAGTTCTTAGAGATCTAGCTTAAGTTATTCCTTAAGATCAACCAAATATTTTTATTTATTGTATCCATACTTTTTAAGATCATCGTTTTTAACTATAGCCCCAATAGAATATTTAATATTTGATGTAAATTCCATTTTCACTTGATCCTGGAAATCTTATCCACCATATCCCTTTTTTCTTATAAAGAGATTCCACTAAAATTTATTTCCAAAAGAGTTTCAATTTTTTAATATACCTCTAAAAGGAACATCATTCCAGAATTTTTTAAAATATCCAATTCACATTATTTATCATAAACATTCCTTCACAACTATTTATAATGTTCCCAAATTTAACACATCGAAATCCTAAAAATGGTAGATTTCCTTCAACTATTCATTTTCCTATATTGATTTTTTTTATAAGAGAATGAAATTAATTATCCATATCTTCTTCATCTTCATCACCTTTAAAAATATCATGTTTATATATTTATTTGAAGGAAATATACTTTTCTAAAAGACAAGATATTCCTTATGACTTTAAATATATTTTACAACCCACCGTATTGTTCATTAAATAATCAATATACAACAGAGATCAATCTTACTGATAGATGAAACTTCTGGATTATAAAGTCATGGTAGTCTTCACAAAATTATGTTTAATATATAAATATCATTAATTTCTTAAAAATTCTATATAATCTCTTCAATAACATAAATAAATTTTATGAAACTATCATCACTCTCATAATGATACATTTTCATGTTATCAAGTATATTGTGCAATAGTTGTGTGTTATCTTCCTTCAATTCAATGTCACCTTCATATATATTGGAAAATATCAAACAAATTTCCTTGGCCCAAGTCAAAATCATCACTATCATATATATTTAATCTTTAAAGGCTCTAACCAGATTATTTTGAACTTTATAATCATTATAATGTATTTTTTTGTTAGCTTTGATCAAATATTGTTATGTCATATCACTGAATTCAATCCCAAGAATAGTAGTAGGAATAAATTTCATTCAAAAATATCATAGATTAAATAACATCATGATTTTCCAAAATCTTATAGTTTTTCCCACAAATGAGAGGAAATCCATTGACATTAACTATGTTCTTCATTATAAACATCAAATGTTAGATTCAAATCTAACAACCGTTGCTCTAATACTAGTTATTGTACCCTAGGAAACACTAAGAGGAGAGGGGTGGATTAAGGTGTCAATTTTTTCTTTTGTTTAAAATTGATATTGTACCCGTGTTGGTAGGAACATGTTAGACCATATTGATTGTATTTCACAGTACAAAAATACACAATTGGATAAACAAATCAAAATATAAATTTTTTTACATGGTTAACCACAAAGGGTAAGTTAAAGAAGTATACACTGATGATGTTTCAAACATACTAGAATACACCAAACTAAGATATATTTTGAGGATTAAAATTTTATAGACATGGTAACTCTTTTCCAAATGAACTACCATTGAAAATAATTCATTAATAGAACACTAACTCCATTGTATCAAATTCAATGACTCATCCTTTATCAATATGTTGGTTGAATTATTCCTCAATTTAATGACTTGGTGGTCACTTCCACATCATCAATAATATATTGTTTTATTTTCATCATAAAATAATGAGTATTATGATTTGATAAAATCTTTTCTTCTATATAATAGTTTATATAAAAAATTCATCTTAAAAATTCATACTAAAATATATCTTACATGTAGTCACTATGAAAACCACTATTCATTGTGCACCTACCACATGAACTCCAATTCATCATGCACTAACCAGGTGAAATACACTTTGTCACACCTTCTTCACATCATCCCTATGAGATATGTTCCCACATGTTGACCTCACGGAAGACCCATGGGCATAACTTGGACAAACTCTTCATGCATCTACCTCTACACACTTATATAAGCAAGCCTTCATGAACTTCCTTACAAAAAGACTCAATGATAAATCTCATCCCACTAATTATTGTGTGTTGGGTTTTTTTTCCGTTTTCTAAATTCATAAACTTCTTAATTACATTATTTATATTTATATTTATCTTAAATATGCGATAAATTGGTTATTTATAGTAAAAAATTAGCTGAAAATATCACCAACCATCAAGATTACAAAACAACCCTTCACAAAAAATCCACAAACAAGACGTAGTATGAGAGACTCAATATTAATAACTTATGACTAAAATATTCCTACATTGTCTATGTACACCCCATGTGATCATAAACATTCCATGTTGGGCACTCAGTATTACACCCTTTAGACAACCAATTTCATGTGTGGTTCAAAAATTTCCTTCATGGGCCATCTACTTACGTCATGATCTGTGCACTTGATATAAAATCCACACACCCTCAATAGGGGTCAAAAAACTAACATGTGGAAAACAAACTAACCAAAAGGCACCCCTTCCTATACATTTAAATATTTTTACAACTCAAATAAAAACCTAAAAACCCCTAAATATTTTGAACTGAAATGTTTTGAAATATTTGGGGAATTATTCCATTTAAAAAATTATTTCAGGATTACCTATTTTTTTAAATTGTATCTATAGTTTTTTAAACCCATAAATCAACCCTTAAAATATTAACAAATAGAACATACCATCAAACATCTGATCAGATCACCATTCTTCAAACATATTTTAAATCTTTATTAGATTTATCTCATAATAGAAAAATGCAAAGGTATTAGTATCACTAGACTTTATAAGAGTCAATCAGAACCTCAATAATACTTATTTCATAATTTAGATGAGTTATTTGGAACTTCAAAAGAGAATTCTAGAATTTTAAAGATTCATTTCAATTTATAAAGTATCATATCCAATAAAAAACAAAACAAATAAGGGATTATAAATATATATATGTTATTAAGAGTCATTTGATATGTTGAGAGGATAATATAGTCTTTTTAAGAGTCATTCCTTGAGTTCATAATGGTAAGGTATTTATAAAAATTTTAGTTAAATTATAGAATAAATTATGATGAGGAAAATTGTTCAAATTATGTTATGTTGTCCTAAAGTGTCCTAATATCATGGAATTTTGTGTAAGTAATGATTTAGGTTGACATTCATAAATAAGGATTCCACATCATAAATTAGGATATCACATTTTAGAGATTACGAACACTCCATAGAGAATGATATAGTTCATATATGTTGCTTCCACTTGAATGGAATTCACACCATGATTAGGTTTCTATTCCATAGTTCGTGATGAACGAAGATAGTGTAATAGAACTTTACACCACATCCATAGTATCCATGATTGTTACAGTTACTATGTGTGATTTCCATGTACACATATATTATGAGAATTAATATATTATAGATATTTAAATGATAATGACTACCATAAAAGTAAATAAATTTGAACATTTTCAATGAAACCAAGATTACTAAAGAAATTGTAGATTTTAAGTGTAAAATATTTTTGGGTAATTAAATTGGTAATATTATGGTAATAATATTTATAATTTTTGGTTAATATAAATTGAATATAAATAAGAGAAACTATATTTATTTTTACATGTGATTATCATATACATTATGAGATTTAGAATGATCTGACACCACTACAAACTCAACGATCTTATTATTTTTAGTAAATTTGTTGTTTTTTAGTTGATTAAAATATATGTTGGATAATAAAAATGAATTGATATTATTGGAATCTCAAAAATTCAGGTGGTTCTAAAGATAATAAATAAGAGTCAGATAATTATGTGGAAAATTATAGAATATTATGGAAGCCTTTTGTTAACATATGATGAAGAGTATGGAATATGTAGAACTAAAAACTTTGGAGATTAATTTTTAGGATGATCCTATTATATATTATTAAATTATTATAGGATGTTAAAGATTTGTAGGGTTGACATGGAAGAAATTCATGAGGTGAGAAAAGAGATTTTTTGATATATCTATATTTAATGTACATGTTTATGAATGATTTAAATTGAGTAATACTATAGAATATTAAGTATTTGGAAGGAGGTGGAGTTTTCCAAGAATCATTTGATGTTTTTTATTTAAAATTATATCATTTCTAATTGTTTTCAAAAAAAATTGGTGTGAAATATGGGAGGAGATTCCATTCACCATGCCCTAACGAGTCACTATAGTGAATAATAGTTATTCCATTGGAAGTATCATTAAGTGCATTGAAAATTGTAAAATAACACTAGAGATATAGTTTTAGGAAATTATAGAACTAGAATAAAAAATGGAATTTTATGCTATGACAACCAATGTCCTTCGATGAATGTGATTGATGTTTGAAAAATGGAAATAGAAATAATGTGTTAGTGTAAAATAGGGTCTTATGATGAATGGTATGATTTAAAATAAATAAATTCATGCTATGAATCACACATATATAAGAATAATATGAACCATGATTACAAACATAATGTTGTGAAGAGAGTTTAAGAAGAAATTTACAAATATTTCTAATGAAATTCCAATTCCATGAAGTATGTGACACCCCATATATAAATCTATTAGTTAATAAGTGAATCTAGAAACTATATAGCACTCTGTGGAACACATGATTACACCATAAAGGAATTTTATAATATTGAAGTGATTTTATTATTAAATAACTCATTCCAAGAGAAAATAATTCATAGAGTGATAATTTCAACATAGATTTTAGTGTCTCAATCTATGAAATCCCCTTGGAGAAAAGACATAGGTCGAATTGTGACCTATCTAGAAGTTGATATGAATTTATAGAGAAAACCTAACATTAAACTATAAAGAAGTCATTTCCTCCATCATTCTAGTTTTCTATAAAGTTTTATTTGTGGGGATGATGTGGCAATCACATCGAGGTATAGTGGTTATTTGGGTAACCATTAAGTACACATTCAAATTGACTCGTGAATATTTTATATAGGATGTTACAAATTTTATAATTGAAATAGGGGATAATAAGGAATAATTCTATTTAAATAATTATTATTTGATTTTTTATTGAGTCATCTTGAAGACTATATAAAATAAATTTTGAAGAAAAATTGAATATTATATCATGCAGCCATATTGGAAGAATTATTTGTAATTCACTAAAACATAAATATCTAGAATCATGATGTAAAATTAATGTACTAAAATTGGAGTGGCGTACATTTCATTAAAATGATAAGAATTCCAAAAGTCAATAAATTGATACCTTTATAAAATTAATGCACATTAGATAAGTAGAGCAATTAAAACTTTAAAAGTAGTGAGATATCCCCCAATAAATGTACAAGAAGTAAGACTTTTGTGGTAGTGTTTTTATCCCTAAATTTTTTATAGGATGTTATTCTTTGTGAGGTGTGAATTTAAATAGACAATTTACCCACAAAAACAATGAGTTATAGTTGATTTGGTACACTAATAGAATTTTTTCTGTGTAACCCATAGATTTAGAATGATTCAGTTAAACCAAGTGAAATATATATGTGCTTTTTATGTTAGTGCAATTTCTAGGTTGAGTAAGAAGAAAATATATAGTTTGAATATGTGTTAATCCTAACAAGTGAACAAGATAATAATAAAATATCATAGGATAAAAGTTTAAATTTACAATCACCATGATTCACCCTCCCTCCTAGGTTCTATTAGGTTATTACATTTTGTGTCGACATTAAGATAAGATCCAATGCTATAATAAAGGAGTAAATAATTACACATTAAAAAGGAAAAATAACATAGAAGATGATAATTTATATTATAGATTATTATTTAGGCCAAATAAGTGAGTCATCCTAGCTTATAATATTCTTATATTTTAATGTTTGAAGAATATTGAAGAGACTCTCAAGTTTAATACACTTTGAGGAAGGAATTAAAACCTATATTTTTCCATGATGGACTTGAGATTAATTTTAAATATTATTTTATTCATTATCCAACTGAATGTAGTAATTATAGGAAAAATCATAGTTGGTTATTTAGAATGAATAACAAATTTTTGCATGTTATTATACCTAGAAGGTTCCAGGAACATGGGTCTAAGGATACTCCCTTACCTAAGATATTTCATGATAATAAAATATTATCAATGTGAAAGTGATATAAAAACACCATACAGTAGTGTTGTAGTCATCTATATTAGTGGAAAACCTTTTTAACAAATCTTGGTGTCCTTTTTATTTATATTCCCATGTTAAGTTAATGAAAAATGGAGAGGAGGATTAAGTTAGATAGATCCATTCAATAAATTGTTATAGTTGTTAAAGAATGGATAAAATTATATAGATCAAGAGTCACCAACACAAATTCATCTCCCTCTTTAGTGTTATATATATCCCAAAGTGATCCTAACATTTAGTATCAAGTAATGAGGTTTCACATCTTATTGGATTCTATACTTTTGAGGATTTGACATTTCATTAGATTTTCTTTCATATGAATCATAAAGTTTTTTTAATTAAAGTAGATTCATCCATTATTGATTTAATATTTATCTATAACAAGAATCT
Organism: Viscum album; assembly: GCA_963277665.1. Taxonomy (NCBI): domain Eukaryota; kingdom Viridiplantae; phylum Streptophyta; class Magnoliopsida; order Santalales; family Viscaceae; genus Viscum; species Viscum album. The sequence continues at coordinate 1,144,165,309 of OY728142.1, read as the reverse complement.
AAATAATAAAAAGAATAAATATTTGAAAAAGTAGAGGAATTGATTTATTTTAAACAAATAGGGTGAGTTTTTATCCTCCCTGAATTACAATCATTATGATGATAAATTCTATATGAAAAAAAAATATGGTAATTAAACTAACTTTTAAGGTGTTAGATAACATATTCACCTCATAAGTTTTAATGAATCTAGTTAATCAAAATGTAACTAATATTTCTTTAAAAATCTATCCTATAGAAGAACCAAGATCTATTAGATAATATCCCAATTCTATGGATTCACAAGATAAAACAATTTTTGATATAAAGGAAATATTGCATTATTATCATAAGGAAATAGTCACTTTTATTTGTAACTCTTTTATAAATATTCCAAGAGATGTCACCATACTTGAAATAGAATAAAGAAATTGTATAATTAATTAAAATAAAAATTTATAACATTTATAAAGCTATACAAAAAATTTGGATAAAAATTTCCATAAAAATAGAAGTAGTAGAAAAGTGATATAGTTTTAATAATGAGTTCCTTAATAAAATAATTTTGAAAAAACTCAAAAAACTTTTCTCAAGAAAATATCTACAAATTGGGAAAAAATGAGGACTAACATTGATATCAAGTAATCCAACTAAAGAAGAAATAAAATTGAATTAATAATATTGAAAACTTATCGTAAGAGAAGATCAGAATTCATTAAGACTATAATAATCATATTGAGATGATTAATATAGATTTTAATGAAAAGATAAAATCATTGTAAGATGAGAAAACTATTCTAAATATAAAATTTCTTGAAATGGTAATTAGATTCAAAAATTGGGAAAATACTAAAGTGAAGTATTTATAAACTGTAAAAATTGATAATGGGGATAAAAACCCTATATCTAATGGAAAATTTTTCCGATATAATCTAATGATTAGTCATTTTAAGGCTCTAAACAAAAGGTTCCATCCAATCCATTTTTTTTAATTCTTTTTTCATTCATAATGTAGTTTAAAAATTGAAACCTATAAATTTATGAATGATGAAAAAAAGAAAAAACCAAACTATATTACCTGTTTATAGAAAAGGTGTATAAGAATATTCCCCTTATTAATTTCCATTTCAATAATAAAAAACTATAAAATTATTAAGTATGAAAAATATAGACTAACTATTGTGCTGATAAAAATATTATTATTTGTTGGTAATTTGTTGTTCAATGGTATATTTGGGAAAACTATATTTATTTTTGGAATAATATTTGTACATTTTTTTAACGAGAGGAAGCCTAAATTAAGGTGTATAAAAACCTAGGTTATTCAAATACCATAGATAAAAGGGAAAAATCATATCATTAAAAACATATTTGAAATCATATAGAATCTCTATGGAGCATACAATTAATATAGTGACATAAAAGATACATGATTATTTAAATAAACCAACCCTATTCTAAAAACATGAGTGGGGACTTCTCGTGTTTCAAGAATCTTGGAATAGTTAATGGAGGTCATGTTATATTTAGTGAAAATTCTAAAGAAAAAATCATTATCCTTAGACAAATACATAACTTTGAAGATGTTTTAAATTCTAATGTTTTTCTTTTTGATGGTTTAATGTATAATATCACTCTTATTTCCTAATAATGTGATGATTTTTTTCATGTTTTATTTATAAATAATTAATTTAAAATTTATGATTCCAACCATGGACTAGTATTTACTTACTTAGGAAATTATAGTATATGTGTTGTTAACTTTGAATATATTTTTTCTAAAAATGTTTCATTCTTAAGTTACTTTTATAAGTAATATTAGTTCTGTAATAAGAGATTATTACAATATAGTATACACTATTTTATAGAGATTAATAATAACAATTTAGTCAATGATTTTACAAATCTGTAATTTTCTAAGGATAATGTCGACAATACTTTTCAAAAAGGGAAGAAACATAATATTTTTTTCAAATCAAAGAAACATGTTTCTACGTATCAACACCTAGAACCAGTTCACATGATTTTTTTGGAACATATAGTCTTTCTATTTTAGTAGTAAAATATTATTATAATGTGATTATGCATGATTCAGAAGTTTATATTTTATTGATCATAAAAATGAATTTTATAGATGGTTTTCAAAATTTAATAAGTTTGTAGGAAACCATAGAGGACTTCACATGAAAAAAATATGAATTGATCATTGTTGTGAGTTTTAGAATCATGAATTTGAGACCATATTCTCACAAAATTGTTATAGTTACAATTTATTTTCTCTGGGAACTCCTCAACTAAGTGGGTGGTCAGAAGAAGAAATAAAACTCTTCAAGAAGTTTCTTGAACTATAGTTAATGAATATTAATTATTTTTATAATTTTAGGATAATGTTGTAAATAAATTTTAGTAAATTATAAATATTTTTCTTATCATTCCTCTTTTAAAGTATACTACATGTGAATTATGTAATGGTAGATAAGATAAATTTAATTTCTTAATTGTATTTGGATTTAAATTATTAATTATTAATATATAAGAGAATCTAGAGAAGATTGCGCCAAAGATTTATGAAGGTATTTTCTTAGGTTATTCAACCTCAAAAAGATTCTATAAAATCTTTAATATAAGAACCAAATTTTTGGAAGAATTTGAACACATAAACTTTGATGAAATAGATCCACATGAGCCTAACATATCTTTAGAAAATTTTGAAGGTGATATGTAAAATTTTAATTTTAATAAACCATCAAAGACTCCGAATAAATATGTAGATTAAAATACTAAATAGTCCAAAGATAAATAATCTAGAAAACCATTTTTTATGAATAATTAGAATAACCAAGTACCTCTATCCCAAAAACCATAAGAACCCATAGATACCATCCATTAGATGTTATTGTTGGTGACCTTGATAAAGGAAGTCAGACTAGAGATTCTCTCAGAAACTATGTTGAACATATATCCTTCTTATCACACCTTGAACATAAAAACCATTACGAACTATATATATGATTATTTTTTGGTAATGTATATGCTATAAGAGTTATATAATTTTCAAATAAAAAAATTGTGGAAACTACTGGAAAGACCTAAAGAAAATATAACTATTGGAAATAATTGGGTGTATAGAAACAAGGTTGATGAATCTGTCACAATAGTTTGAAATATAGAAATACCAGTTTCATAAGGTTATACTCAAGAAGTAGGAATTGATTATTAAGAAACATTTTCAGTTATATCTATACTTTACACCATCATAATACTGCATTCCTATTTTCATGACCAGAACTTTTATAAATAAAATTCCCTTTTTTATTTAATTTAACGTATTATTAAGTAAATATGGTTATTGAAAACACATGAACATATTTAGTTTTAATATATCCAATTGTATTTAAATGACTATTTTGTATCTTTTACATTTATAATATATCCATTTAATAGTGATCACATGGTTAGTATAAATATAGGGTTTTAACAAATCTAATTGACATAACCAAAATAAATGATGGCCTAAACCAGTAATATCATACACTATGAAGCCTTTTTATTAGTGTTTTTTAGGGAGATATAATTTTTGGGATTTCACCTTGACCAAGGCTATGTTTAGTTCCAACAATATAAGTATGATAGAAACCATTTATGAGAGAATCTAAAGCTCATCAAGATCACAATCCAAACAATGTTCACTAAACCACCCCATGAAAGTCCAACCATCACACACCTTACTCTTAGGGAGTTTTCTGGTGAATTAAAGGGATATGTATCAAGACCCTATAATTATGAGTATGTACATTATATTTTATAGGACAAAAAATATATTTTCATCCTATTATTCTTACTTTATAAATTATTTTTATTTTTATACAATAAAGAACTTATAGTATTATTTGGTTATATTTAAATTCAATTATGGAATTTATTTTTAATTAAAATACTTTTGTATTAAAAATTATTTTAATAAAATATTATTATTAATTATTTTTTAATAAATATAAATTTTCATATATTTTTTATGAAGTTAAATATAATTTTTATAAGGGTTCAAAAACTGTTATTTTCAAAAACCTATCATTTTCAATAAATGTCAGTTTTTATTTTAAAATAAAAATTAAAATAATTTGAAATTATTTAGATAAAATTATTATTATTTTTGGAATTATAATTTTGAAATTATCTAACATTGGATTTTTTATTATTTTCGTAGACAGTCAAATATTTGGCTTAAAATTTAATAGTGTATAAATATACTTTTTGTATTATAACAACATAATGACCCAGTCATTTGGGATCCTCGCCTTCTTATCCTCCTATCAAATTCAAGCACCTTATTTGAAATCAGTTATTTTAATTTCATTTGGTTATATTTTAATTCATTTATAATAATTAAATCACTATAAAATTGATTTTATTTTAATTTGGTATCATTCATCCCCCCTCATTTGGACCTTTACGTAAGTCGTTACCATGTCGAAATTCAGTAAAGGATCCTCCACTCTCCTCTATTATTAAGCACTCATTTTATGTTATGTATTTTAATTTAAATTTTCATATGTTGGGATATTTCCTTCCATATCCCACATATTTACCGTTTCATGTATAAATTATTATATCTCATTTAACTCTCATTATCCCTCATATGAACCCTTATGTACACATGTTACCATGATGAAGCTTTGTAAGGGTTGTTTCCTTTCTCTTCTTTATTAAACTGTCATCAATATTGTATACCTTCTATTTACAATTACTCATGTTTGTACACATCTTTCCATGACCCTATTACTTTTAATTTTATTTCTAAATGAATAGAGACCCCTTTCTCTCTCTTTTTAACCCGTTTTATGAATCATTATGTGAGGACGTTATGCTGCTAAAATGTCACCAAACTTTCTATGCTAAAAAATTGTACAGTGAATACCATAAACATTTCATATCAGGGGTATTATCATTTATGCACATATATATTTTCATTTGGGACTTACATGTGTGTATTCCACACTCCTTGGTCATGGAATAAATTATTATGGTGAATGAATCCATGTTTCATGACATATGTGGAACACTTAAGCATGAGTATGAAATGACTATGATTGGTGTGCCCAAATAGTGCTCCAATGCATTGGGTAATTTTTAGTATCATGATATGTTATGTTGGGATAGGGAGTGAACATTATTCCTTTATTTTTATTTGTATAACATGATGTCTTAGTGGGCTTGGTGTTGGAATATGTTTATAATTTAGTGTTTTAAGTTGTTTCCACATTTCCCGTGTTATGATTATGATGATATACCATGTCTCCCTATTCATGTTTATGATTACCATTATTTTTATACTTCATTGATATGACTTTTGTTTAACATGTATTATCCTCTCAATTTTATTCCTTGTTTATTCCCTTGGTGGGATTTATATATCACCCCTTTTTTATGTTAGTCCCATGGTTATCCCATGCATTTTTATGTATGAAGGAATATTATGAACATGTTAAAGATGTTTATAATAAAGATTATGTATTCTATGTTTTAAGTTTTTATGTAATTTACCTAATTATCAAAAAACTATACTTCTCAAACTTTTGGGTTGTATTAAGTGTAATATTATGAAATAAATCAAGTATTAATGAAAAATAAAGATCATAGTTGTTATAGTTGGCATCAAATTGAAAGTTTCGTTATTTTTTTGATTAGGATTAGAGAGATCTAGAGAACTCCTTAGAGATAAGAATAAGTATAAGAAATATTCCATAAATTTTGGTCAGTATAGATTAAGTGTTTTATCATGAAAATACAACCCTATCTGGATACTATAAGTGGATGTGGTTCTGGAAAATATGTACCTAGGATTATTAACTCTGAAAAGGTGTTTTGGGCCTGACTCAGGGTAACCATATACATGAAAATGGGTCTTACTATGCACTTGGTTTGACACTCCTAGGGGATACGATCTATTAAATTCATAACCTCGTTATTATCCTTTATTAATGTAAAAAAACCCATAAGAATATATATTAGGAAATAGATCATTAATAACATAGATTGAAGCCTAGAAATTCATAAGTTAAGGAAATAAATGTAATTTACTAGTTATTCCTTTAATGTTATTGGATTCCATTTTAATATTTTAATAGTTTAAAAATAATCACCCATAGTTTTCCATTTATTATATCCAATGACTAGAAATAGGAGGAATTGGGTAAACAATCAATGTGACCAACAATGTGATGACTGAACGAGATACCAAACCCAATGGGAGCAGGAATCACGATCTTCATTATCACAATCTCTCGTAATAAATAGAATGAAGACCACCCCTTTACCTTATAAAATAATTTAATCAACTCCCATTAGGATGAAACCATTGCAAAAAAACCACAGGACGGTTTTTGGTTTTGGTTATTGTATTATGTAGAGTCCAAAACCAATATAATAAAGAAATCCCCCTTTTTTTCTATATAAACCCACCCTGATACCATTTATCTTAACTAAAACTACTTGGTGCACAACCAAACTTTTCCCTAAACTTCATAGAGTCCTTATAATGCCCCCAAACTCTCAATAATCCTCCCCCAGCCGTTGGATTAACACAGTCAATTAAAGGATCTCCACCTTCCTCTCCTCCTTTTAAATTCAAGCACCTTATTTGAAATTAGTCCTTTTAATTTCAATTGGTTATATTTTTATTCATTTATAATCATTACATAACTATAAAATTTATTCCATATTAATTATGTATCATTCATATTTCCTCATTTGACCCTTAACTAAGTTGTTACTATGTAGGATTTCTGTAAGGGGTCCTCCACTCTCCTCTTTTATCAAGCACTCCTTTTATGTTATGTCTTTTAATTTCAATTTCCATGTGTTGTGATATGTTATTACATATCCCCCTTAATTAAAATTTTATTTATAAATTATTATATCCCCTTTAACAATCATTTTTTCCTCTAATAAACACTTATGTCCACCCCCTACCATGCCAAAAAAATAAGGGTTCTTTCTTTTCTATTATTTATTAATGTTTCTTCAATATAGTATGTCTTCTATTACTAATTATTCATGTTGGGATATGTGTTATTATGTACCTATGACTTTTAATTTAATTTCTAAATGATGATATATCCCTTTCTCTCTCATCAACCCATTTTATGAATTTTTATGTGACGATGTTATGCTGCCAAGATGTCACTATAATTTTTCATGCTAGAACAATCATGTAGTTAATACCATATCCATCTACTATCAAGGGTAATCGCATTTATTCACATATACCTTTTGATTAGGGACTTAAATATGTGTATTAAAAACTCATTGATCATTTAATAAATTATGATGATGAATGATTCCATATTTTATAATCTATGTGGCACACTTAAGCATGAGTATGAAATTAATATCATGGGTGCACCCAGATAGTGCTCCAATACATTGGATAATGTTTAGTATCATGATACATCATTTGGGGATAGGAAGTGAACCTAATTACTTTATGGTACATTTTCCACCATGATTTCTTAGTGGGTTTATCCTTGGCATATGTTTATGATGTGGTATTTTATGTTTTTCCCACATATCCCATATTATGATTATCATTTTATATCATGTATCTTTGTTCAAGTCTATGATTCCTAATATTTTTTATGGAACATTGATATTCCTATTGTTTAACATCTATTACCCTCTCCATGTAATTCCATTTCTATTCCCTTACTAGGATTTTAAGCTCACCCATTTCTTATATTTGTCCCCATGTTAGCCCATGTAGTTTTAAGCATGGTGGAATATTATGAACATGTTAAGGAGGTTTTAAATAAATATGATGTATTTCATGTTTTTAGTTGTCATGTAATGTACTTAAATACAAAATAAACTTTACTTCTTTATATTTGGGGTTATATTAAGTGTAATATTATTAAATAAATAAATTATTATTGTGAAATAAATATTAGGGTTGTTATACCTATGTAGCACATCGAAATTTTAAACTATTTAAAATGGATGTCAAGAGTATACCCCAAAAAGATTATAGTATTGGGGGTGTTTTTATTGATCAACCCCTATATGTAAAAATACTCATTTTAAAAATTATGTTTTTAAACATTATAAATTAATTTTTTCTTTGAAACGGTCTCCTGTAGACTTTTATGATAGGCTCAAATCATTTTTCATTTCTAAATGTTTACAAAAATAGATATCTGAAGATAATTATTTATAAAAAGGATTTCAAAACATATTTTAGTAGTTCAAATCTATTTTGATTCTATTATATTTGGATCAACCAGAAACTATTTGTTTATTTAATTTTATAAAATCAGGAAAAAATTAATTTAAAATTATTTTAATATATGAGTTAAATTATTTCCTTAGATTTATAATTTTACAAAAAAAAGATGGAATTATCATAAATCAATTAAATTACATAAAATATATTATTAAAAAAATTAATGGATAACATAAAAGGTATTGTAACTCTTATAATTATAAAATATAAACTATATTTTAATGAAATTGATAAACAAGTTGACTAAAAATATTAAAGTGGAATGATTAGAAGCTTACTATATTTGAAAACTTGATCGATTGGTATTATATGCATCACTTGTTCTTGTGTTATATTAGAATAAAACCCATGATAGTCTCATCAAAATGTATTTAAAAAATTAAATACTTTAAGAATAAAATTATTTTTTGACTATTTTATTCTATAGTACATGATTTTGAGTTATTTTTTTAAGATGGTGATTTTAGTGGATGTAATCCAGATCAAAAAAGAACATTTAGATTGTGTCACATTTTTTTGAAAATCTCTAGTATCTTGGTATAGTAATAACTAAAACTATTTTTCATTGTCCAATTTCAAATCTAAATACATTGTAGAAGGTAGTTAGTGTGCACAAATTTTATGTATAAATTACATAATTCTAGATTGGGGATATCAGTTTAGACATGTCCCTATAAGCTGTGATAATAAAACTGCTGTTAATATATATAGGAATCATAAATAATATTCCATGATTAATCATATTGACATATGAGTTTAATTTATGAGAGATTACTTACATAAATTGTATATAACTCTTAAATTAATTACCATCAAATATCAGCTCATAGAAAACTTTACAAATCCTACGAATGGAGAGAGATGAAATTTTATCAAACATGAATTTGGGATGATTAACTTTATTTAATCAATTTTATGTTGAATATATTATATTTCAATTAATTTTAGGTATTTCATTTATATGGGTTTTCTACCAATTCCTTGTGATATTTAATATGGTAATATTATGTTACTACTTATATTTAACTTACTATAAATTTATTTTTTTGATTCATTTTTTCAGAATACCATGGGTTTTATACTTCTAAAAAGTCAATTTTATTTCAATACTATTATTTACTATATTCCAATCCTTAAATTATTTTAATATCCTAAAATTTGAATCTATACTATCTCTTTCCTTCTAAATTAAAACATAACACAATGTTGTAAAAATCCTTGTATTTTAACATTCAAATCTTTATTGAAATTAACAAAGATGAAGCATTCTCTTGAAGATGTAGATCTAGAATCCCCTATCACTACTAAAATGTCATGAGTGAGATCCAATACAACTAAAAAACCGTTGAATCCACTTCTACTACCTAGTGAATTTATTCTAGAAAATGAAATGGATTTGAAGTTGTTTAGATCACATCACTCCTTAGTGTGGTTCACAGACAATGACAATACCTTTTATCCTCATTTAATAAAAGAGTTTTGTGTGAATATGATTTTTAAATAGGGTGAAATATGTGATCATATTTGTACTATTATTGATGGGCGTGAATAACTCTTTTCTTCAACTTTATTTATAGTAAGTCAAGAAGTACCCCCAAATGGTTAGTATAAGGAAATTCAATGCTATTACCCAGTCAGTAATCCTTATTTTTAGTTTTAAAGAGCCTCGTATTTATTAATTGGAAATAGAAATAACTAAAGGCCATATGGTGTTGAGTTATGTGGTTAATAGAGGATGTTTCTCATGTTTGTTTAAAATTCCATTTGTCTTATAATAGGTCAGTTCGGCATTTTAATGCAACAAGACCTCTAATTTAATTATCTGATGGTGAACGGAGTACTAATAAGTCTTATTATAATACTTATGATGTAAATTGATGAGTTGATAGTGACCTCTTCTAAATTTAATTCTTTACCTTGTAATAATTTTTCCTTTTCATTTCAAGATCTTCAGAGGGTTTTTATTCAAGGTATGGAAATTTCTATTAATTTAAGTGGAATTTGACTAAATAAAATTGCTTGTAAATGAATGAAAGTTGGTTGGAACCATTTAAATAAATGTGGGTATATAATGATGGTATTTTTTAGTATTTTAATATTTTAAAGAATCCAAATCGAAAAATAGATAAAATTGATCTAGGTTTGGAACCAAATCAAGTGGTTAAAGTTGATTATTTATTAAAAGAAAATAATGAGGATATAGAAGATAATATTAATGAAGAATATTTAGGGGCTTATTAATAATCCATGGATTATTCTATAGTGGTTGAAAAATTTGTAGGACCAATAGAAGGTGTAATAGATCTTGTAAGGGATAATACTACATGATCTTTGTTATTCAAGGTTAATTTAATATATTCTTGATGAGATGAAAATGAGTCAATATTTGAGCATAGGGTATTTTTGTTTGATAAATGGGGTTCACCAATCTTTTATTCTACACCTTATATAAATGATAAGTCTCCTGATTCACCTTAAATTAATTTGGATCTACTAACTCCTGAAAATGATGATAAGGATAACCATAATGATGGAATTCCACCCAAAACTGGTGGACATGCTAAAGGTTCTGGGTGTAGCGGAAGCACCGGTAGAGTATTCCCATTATAATTTTTTTAACTGATGATTAATATGAGTGTTAATTTTATTAATAAATCATTTAACAGTGTAATTAAATCAAGGATTAATTGAAATGATAAAATTAGAACCAAACACATGATCAACACATATTGATTTATAATTAATTTAATCAGTTGAATAATTACCTTGCAATAAATTCTTTTTTTTATTAATGAATCTGACAGTGTCTATAGGTCGTAACATCATTTTTTTGTAATAATAAATTTTATATTCCATATAATAGTTATCCACACATATACCATAATCCTCGAAACAACATTGTAGTAATAATTGAGTGTTATAATGGATTATCCTAAAATTGTGTCATGCATCTTTGATTGTCATGAGAATTTCTTCCAAGAAGGATAATCCTTGATCTATCTAGAATCAAGATAGGTTTTGGAGAAGGATCACTCTCTATTCATGAGATCATTTTTGGAGAGGCGGTAGTCTATGGATTCAGATAATTATATTTTTATTTTTCCACAACAAAACAAATGGCTACAATAGGATTGGAGATAATATAATTGGGTTTAAATAGTCCTATAGTTAGAAAATAATAGTTTCAATTACACCCTTACTATTTATTTAAACACCATGGAACCCCACGTATGAATAATAAAAATATTATTTTTATTTGATGACAAGTAGGAAACCAATGAATTAACTAAATAATATTTGTAAAAAAATTAATTTATTTTATTTAAATAATATTTAATATATGTTATTTATCACCCATCATTTAAAAAATTCTTTCATTACTTAATAATACTTATTGGTCCATGAATAATGAATATTTATTTAATTCATAAATTTTACAGAATTATGCACCAATAAATAAATAAATATTATATTCATCAAATATAAAATATATATTTATCAAATATTCTACTCATAAGATATTCTCTCGAATAAATATTCACTGAATATATATGATAAATTTAATCATGAATAGTTATTAAACCTTTCACAATAGTAATATTTATTTTGACATGTTAAATCATAAATAATAATTTTATTTAATTGAGGCTTTATATACACTTAGTGTGTGTCCCTATGGGCCTCTTTCTCAATATAATTAGGTGGATCAACCCAAATTACAAGGTTAACATATAAAAAACCATAGAGGTACCCATATGGAAAGTAGTTAATTTCACAATGACATAAAAACTCATACAAGTTCTTACTTTGGAATATAATCAATTTATCAGAATATCTCAAATGAGGTATGTTTCATATTGGTTTCATCAACCTATGTACTTGATGTATCATTCTTTGACATTAAAAAAATAAAATTTCCCATATAATATATTTTCCATGGATTTATTTAGGTGATTTACTTCCAATAATAGGGTATATATTATCAACTTCCATTAATGACTATAAGATAAAAATAATTTCTTACATTATTAATTATTAAAATATTAATCATGATACACCATATGTATCCTACTTATTGCTGAACTTATGTTGTCACAATTTTCATCAATACATCATATTACATTACTAATAATATATATTATTAATAATATTAATTTACAATGATCAATACCCAAATCCACAGATATGAACATCCAATGTCACATATAAATGTCTATGTCCTACTAGTGGGTCATGTTTTTATAACCTTATACACTTAAAAGTACAAAGGGAGTATACCATGAGAAAATGATTCAAAATCCTACGAGACTCAACCCTTAACATACTATATAATTTTTATCCCATCAAATGATATCATCCAACTATAAAACATATATTTAATAATACTTACATGTAATATATAATTTCTCATCATAGTTGGAAACTATAATGACCTTTTAGTGTGACACTTACTCTTAAGAAATTATCAAATAATATGTCATGAAAAATAAAATTCATCTTGTGATATGAAGTTTACTAATATTAAAAATAATGAATACAGTTAATAATAAATTATATAGAAGTTTTTTCTAGGGAACCAACTCCAACATACTCTCACTTGATCAAGAAAAAACTTCTAACAACATTAAATACACTAGTTATCACATGATATTCATGATTCTTCTGAGATAAGGCTTTTGTCTACCAGTCTACCACATTTTATTCCATTGAAACACTTATTACTTAAACATTACATCTATGAAATTTAAATATATGAAAGGGGTGATATTTGATACTATGTAAGAGTGAAAATAATATATAATAATAAAATATTATAAGTGATCATAAGATGATCATATTGGTATAATGAAGATAAAAAATAAAAATATACCCAATAAATCATAGATCATAAATCATGTCTTAAGAATTAAAATAACATAAATATGTGGGATATTAAAGAAAAGAGGCTTAAACCTTGAATGTAACATATCAAGAAAAGAAAATAAACATAGAAAGGTATCATAGGATAAAAATTAATATGGAGATATGGGACCACCATATTTATTGTAAAATGTTTATAAAACCCCTTATGTCTATGATTTTGTGAAAAAACTCATTATGTACATGGATGAAAATGTAAACAACCTTGTTTTTTCCATGCCTGTCTATTTAATTAGATATCAACATAAACCAATGTATTAATGGGAAATATAGGATCCTAACCATATTTATCTTTACATATGTGTGCCACATAAAATTATTCAACATCATATCATAAAAAACCATATAAATAAAATGGGTTTGATATCACTTTCAAATGGAATAATATAAGAAACTGTTAATAATTCTATCAATAAAACAGATAAACTCATGGAATATAAATGAGTATTCAATAATACTAAATAAATTTATAATAATATATCATTCATGGAATTATATGGTATTTACACCATATACTTAAAGATAAATAGTTTAGTCAATAATATCCCAAATCAATTTATGAGTTACATAAAGGTGAACACCCTTAAATCATAGGAATGAAATATAGAGTGTTGATAGATAAAATACATTAGAAGAAAATTTTTAAACATTTTATGACTGAAGATTAATTTTTTATTTAGAAAATTCAAGGCTAACAAAAAAATGAAAAAGGAAAAAATTGAAATTCAAGGAGGTATAAAGTGGTGAAAGCCAAGGGAATCCCCTAGTATAGTGTTCTCCTAGTGACTCCATAGAGAAATCAAGTTGGTTTAAAAATGAGATCACCATATTCTCTCCCCTCTTGAGCTAAGATATCCACCCCAAAATCTCCCTCTCTTCATACGTGGACAACAAGACTTCCCTGATTGGTTCTTAATTTACAATTTCTAATGTAGTATGTCAAATCCCATGTGGGGACCACTTTACCTTGGAGGATCTGGAAAAAAAACCTCTGAATTAGATTCCAATTCATCAACCAGTAAATTAGACCTCTTTCACAACAAAATTCTTGTATGCATGGCTCTGACCTCTACACCCGTGGAGCGTCTTTGTCTGTAGTAAGAGATAAAAGCCACGATAGTCAAACCTCTGATATCTCTCACCAGCCCACCACCCCAAATATCATTGGCCATGAAAGGAACCATCAACATTTAGTTTCAATCCCTTATCCATGAAATTTTATTTGATCCATATACCCTAGATTTCACATTGAGATACCATATTTACTCTGGGTGTTGGTAGGAATCCACACATTGTAGAAAAATTTGAGCCAACTCTAATGGACAACCCTAGATCTGAAAACAGCACCTTCATCCTCACTTATAGGAATATTTAGGAGTGTCTTATACCCTCTATTTCCTTGTTTATTGAATCCCAAAGATTCCATCATTCATTGTCAAAGATTAAACCACATATTTTCATTGTTTCCTCTTATTAACCCGCTCCCTAGAACCATTCAACAAGAAATGCATTCCTTGAAGTTTCTATATTTTTAATTCCTAGAATTTTCCCCATGTAAACCCATAAATTTCTCTATCATTCACCTTGAAAGAATAGGTTCCCCATAGATTTCAACTTCGGTCTATTACAACAATAGAAATAAGATGTGATATTAACCCCTTTATGTTGCACATTTTCATCCGTCAGAATTGCCTACTTTCTAACCCGCCATATTAGGAAATTCAATTTTTTAGGAATCTCATTAAAATATAATTTTTCTTCCAACTAATCCAGATCATTCCCTAGATGAAAATATTCTTTAATTATTTGTTTTTTAATCTACTAAATATTGAACCCATAAAAAATAATCTATCTAGTTCCTTGGTCATACTAATTTTTTCAAAAATATCTCTCTTCTCTTCATTAGAAATGGTCTCCATAAAAGGTTCATAGTAGATCACCTCCTTGAAAGATATGTTCTGCATAGGACACCCTAGTAAGTAAAAACTCTTTCTAGCCTAATTTTCCTTCCAAAGGTTAATATCACCTCACCCAACCATCCATGAAGTGCAATCATGAATTTCCTCGATATTCTCCACCATTAAACTTGATAGGTTTCAAAGTATCCTTCCTCGACATTCCCAATCCTCCAAAATACCACAATTCATGTTCCTAGTAAATTTATCCCATAAGGATTTACCATTGATAACATCCCAAGCTAGTCGCACCTGCATGGAATGAATGGTTTCAACAACATCGATAAGGCTGATACTGCCTTCTTCGGTCATCTTTACCATACATTTCCTTGAATCACAATGACACCATCCCACTTGATTTGAATCCCAAAGGAAATCAGTGATGATGTTTTCCATCTTGGTGATTGTCCCCTTTGGTGGGATGATAATAGATAATACATGCACTGGTATTTAGGATCACATGCTATTGATCTAGGCTACCCTCCCTCCTAATGATAGAAAATTGTTATTCTAGTTGAAAATCCTCCCAACGATCTAGTTGATGAAATTGTCAAAAAGTGATTTTTTTTGTTTTTCCATTATAAGGTCTCTAAGATATGTCACTGGGAGTTGTATCCTTTTCATACCCATGATCTATTTAATTTCACTAATCTAGCTTCTTGATCCTTTTTTGGAAATAAAGATATTACTTTTCCTTAAATTAAGGATTTGGCCTCTCAATTATCCATTAAATAATATGGTTCTCATGAAACTTTGTATTGATCTTTATCTGACATTAATAAAAACTAACATGTCCTTATCAAACATAAGATGTGAAATAATCCCACTACCACATGTGTTGGTGTACCAAAGCATTCATAAATCCACCATGCTTTATTGAACATTCCTTAAGAGTGCCTCTTGAGTGAGGATAAAAAAATCGGGATACAATGGATCCCCCTACCCGATGATACACTCATTTTTGAAGAAACCAAATCACTTCCACATAAATGAGATAGTCATCCATGGAGTTTAGTATCAATTATAACATATGTCGTAGAACCATTACTGAAAGAAAAAATTCCACATGACTCGACTGATGGAGACCATTAAATCCTACCATATGTATTATTCATGATAAATTTAATGGTCATACTAGATCTAATTGTTCTCTTGTTAATGGCCTCCACCATTTCTTCAGAAATACTAATTTCCCCTTTAATGCTTCAACCTATCATAAAATCGTGCTATTCGTCCGATATAATCCTTGGAATAATTCTAGTAAATATTCTATAAATTAGACTCATGAGAATGTTTTAAGAAAAACTACATAAAATAATAAGCTTGTCCAGGTTAATAGACATAGGGACTTTTACTTTTGGGGTTAAGACAACTCTGGAAGCACACACTCATATAGTAAGACATCACCCTCTGAAAAATTATTGATCTTCTCCCATGACATGGACCTTCATTAAGTCCTAGACCACCACATAAAATAAACCAGGGAATCCATTAGGGCCCAGTTCACTATCTGGCATCAGGTTGAGAAAGGTTTCCATGATCTCTTACTCCTTTTGAATTTCCACCCAAAAATTATTTTCTACAATTTCCACTAGCCTTGGTGTACATCCCATAAATTACTCCTACTCACTCAACTTGCTAGACCCATTTCTCTTGGATGTATTTGGTCCTTCTAGTAGGCCTTCAAAATGGTCTAATTCCATTCTCTAAGCCACATCCACATCTAATGTGAAGGATCCATTATCAAGATCCATACTTATTCTCATATTTTTCTTATTCTATTTTAGACATGCTTGAAATAAAGTTGTATTCTGGTCACCCACTTTGATCCACAACGCTCTCTATTTTTACCAACAAAGCCACTTTATTTTCAAGAGTATATCCACCATCATGATTCTCTTATCATTAAGAATAGCATAACTTATATTATTATATCTATCTTTAATTCCTTATTCTAACATTTTAATATCCCTCTAAATCCCTTTCAAGATGACATACTTGTTTGGTTTATCCAGAATCCAACCATGGATGTCTCTTTTAACCCACGAGAGACGATTATAAAGACCCACCCAACCCCTCTCTCTTACTATAGAAATCCAACAAACATCCATCATTTGTAAAAAACCTTCCATATGGTGCCAATTTGTAGAATAAAAGAAATAATGATGCCTTGATTCACACTTCTTTATAAAAACCAACAATGAGGCATTATCAAATAGTGATCTAGTCAAGTTGGTGGTCGTAGCCTTGTCTAAGGAATACAATCCTCAAATATTAGGGAGGAATTGGTCGAGATTCATCTAAATATAGTTCACCCCTTTTCCATTATTTCACCATGTGTATTTTCTTCCAATGATGTCCATGTCCATAAGGAATTTGGATTCCATGAAATTCTTTAAAATTTTCATGTCATTGGTGAAGAATCCAGTCCTCCACTTTTCTTTGACACTTCCTGAATTGTATTGAACCCCCACACCCTCATATACCAAGGATTCTAACATGGATGGAAAGACTTCATATGGAACCCAAGTCCCATTCTATCCTATGCATCACAACTTTTATACAGTAAAGAGAAGAAAAACTCTCTTTCTCAAGTTTTAATTTTAGTGGTAATGCACTACGATGTTGTGTTCATACACTCAACCTCGATATTTTGTTTTCAAAAAACCCAGATGTGTTTGTTATAAGGATAATAATGCACGTCATGAATAAAATCCATCCTCTTTATAAGGATAGGTAAGAGATCTACTTTTAGTTTCGGCTCTAATATGAACATCAAATAGGAATGAGGTTCCTTCTGGACTCAAAATCCATGAAGGTACATTGGTCATGCACCCCAAAACCCCAAGCATTCCATATTATAGTAGAAATAATTAAACAATGGTTTGGTTGGACTTTCTTCCATGTTTACCTAGTCTAGATATTGATCCATCTTTGATCACCTCCCTATACCTGGAATGGGTGATGGGTCTGTCGACCCCTCTAGTTGATTGAACCGATGAGCCAGTAGTATCTTTCCTAACCAGGATTTCCATTGGCTTGTTTACCCCCATGGGATCATATAGAACTGAGAACCCATTAAAGGAGTTGATAATGGGAGACTAATACCTCAGTGAAACCCCCTCTAGAAAAAGGGGGAGAATGAGAATTCTCTATGATGAGTGACATGGCACACGTATCTCATTCTACACGCCCACCGACATTGCCTTCCCAAGAGAAGCCCCCCATTGACACCCATAGTGTCACCAGATCTTTCCATATGGACAACATTAGTTTATATGGATAAAAGTGGGTAGAAAAATTTTCAATCCTCAGTCATTCCTAAGGAAGATAATTATAAGAAAAAAACCCCACTAATGCCCAACATCCTAGAAGTAATCAAACCAATTTTGCCTAGAGGAAGTTCCAACAACATCGTGGTTTCTCAAGATGATATTGATGGTTCTAGATCTGGATTGAAACGGTCAAGGAGAAATGGTACAATACCATTCTACTAAGATAAGGATTCATATGTTGTATTCATGATCAAAAAATAGTTTTCATGCGTAATATTACTAAATTTTAATTTTGAAAAATACACTGGATCAATATTGTTGTAACTTAGAGAAGACATGGTGATTCCACTAAGTGTCCCTGAAAGATACATACCACATAGAATCTAGGGGTAGACTGATATGATAAACATTTCCACCATTTGAAACCATCTCCATCTCTAATAAGAACTTGAGAAGGAAACCTCTTGTCCATGTTCATTTTTACACAACAACAAGGATTTGCATCTGCTTGAAGACATTGAGTTCTATTGTCCACATAAAGGAAACTACCCATTTTATTTCTTATAGATTCAAAGATATTCGAGTTTTGAAATAATAAGGGAAGACTAGGAAACCTGACCCATATCATTTCCATGCTCGAATCTCTACCATAGTGGACATCCCAAGTGTTGGGTGCCTCTTCAAATGGTGCCCCCATGGTTTATAATTAAATGAGGTCAAGATCGCTTGGATTAATTCATGCAGAGACATGATTTTAATGTGGGTAAAAGAAGTGTTTTTGTAGAGTTACAAATTTTTAGGTTGATTTTTTTGTTATAAAAGGGATGTAGTGGATGCTTTGGAAGATACACTGGAAAGGAGTGCCAACATGATGTAGTCAATAAGAGAGAACCAAGAAGAGTTTTTCTTGTTTTTGGTGACCCATGGTTTGAGACATGAGGAAATATCTCCATCCCATAAGTTTGACTCTCCTCTTAGTATTAAATTCAGTGAATTTAAGCATTTACCCAGTGGTTTTCAGATCTAAACCCTGAAAAACTCTCAGGGACCAATCATATTTCATCTATGGTGTTCTTTAATAAGATTTTAGGGACTTTTCATTTACACCTTTTATTCAGACAATGAACATCTTCTTTACCTGGTCAGATTTATTTGAGTTTATTTATCTTGTTGAGTTCTTCATTTCAGGATAGCTTCTGCATTTAATTTCCGACTTTGATCCACTATTTTATTTGAGTATTACTTTTTAGTTCCTTCTCATCTTTGGGAGCCTCTACTGTGCACTCATTGATTTTTAGAGAATCATGTGTTCTGGACTAGGTCTAGTGGTTTTTCCCTTTCTTTGGTTTTTCGATGTTAAAATTTATGATGTTAACGTTTATATTCTTCATATTTATTTTTGGGTTGCTGCACATCTACTTTTTCTTGGAGGGAAATATTTTATTTTCATTGCGTGTTCTCTATTCTATTGATTGTGTGTTTGTCGCTTTTCCATTTTTTCCAACATATGGTATCATAGGGATTGGTTGAAGTCCTAGATTGCAAAATGGTGTGGAAGACATCTACCGGAGTAGTTTTTTCAAGGACTCGAAGGATGTTATCAGAAGACAGTGGTGGTACCAGAGGTGTTTTTGGGATATCAAAAGTCTGATTGACAAGTAGGAGTCATGAGGCACCACATGTTGTTGATAACATTCAGAGTTCAGTTTTGGATTTATTTTTGAAGGAGAGAATGCTATTTTTTATTAGAAGTGAAAAAGGGTTGGCAATAATCCCCACTTGAGTCAAAAGGGGAGTTTTTTGGGAGCCTCCTCAAATAGTTCCCACACGGTTTCTAATTAAATGAGGTAAAGACTACGTGAATTAAGTCACATGGAGAAATGATTTTAATGTGGGTCAAAGACTCATTTTTGTGGAGTTAAAAATTTTCATGTTGATTGTTTTGTTATAAAATGGAAGTAGTGGATTCTTTGTAAGATACACTGGCAAGGAGTGCCAACATGATGTAGTCGGCAAGTGAGAACTGGGAAGGGGTTGTCTAGTTTGTGGTGACCTGTAGTTTGAGACGTGGGGCAGTATCTTCATCCTAGTAGTGAGGCTCCCCTCATAATCTTTAGTGTAGTGTAGTTAAGATTTTACCCAGTGGTTTTCATATCTAAAACCTGAAAAACTCTCCTATTCTGATCGGATTTCTTCTGTGGTGGTCTTTGATCCAATCATGGTTCCTTGTCATCTACACCTTTTATTCAGAAAATGAACACCTTCTTTACATGGTCAGATCTATTTGAGTTTCTTTATCAGGTTGTGCTTTTCATTTCAGGATGGCTTCTGCATCTTCTTTCCAACTTTGATCCACTATTTTATTTGAGTACTAATTTTAAGATCCCTATAATCTTTGGGAGTCTCTACCGTGTAATCATTGATTTTTAGTGAATCCAGCTTTCCAGACTATGTCCCATCGTTTTCCCCTTTTTTTGGTTTTCCATGTTAAAATTTCTAGCATCCACTTTTATGATCTGAATATCTATTTTTGGGTCACCACTCGTCTACTTTTGTTTGGATGGAAATATTTTATTTCTGGTGTGCGTTTTATTTTCTATTGTTTGTGCATTTGTTTTTTTTCATGTTTATCAACACCATGACCAATAGAAAAGAGTAAAGCGGCATGCACTATATCTGCGGTCCTCCTAGGACCAAGCCCTCATGAAGTCATCCCTGCTGAACACATGAATAAATAAAATTAATTCGGGTAGCATAGATATTATCATGGCATATTGGAGGCACCATGGATTCATTAATGATCTAAAGAAATTGATAGGAGGTTTCTCTCAACTGAAGCATGGAACCAGGGAAAGGGTTATAGTAAGCTGAACCCCAGAGATTTTTTTCCCATGAAAATTCCACTATAGGATGCCTACCAACCCTTGTGGAGAACCTGGGCACAAGTTGAATCACTAGAATTCTAGATAGACTAGGTTTATCTAAGGAATCTATTTCACTAGCTAACACATCCTTGAAATATTTTACCCTCAAAAATCCCATAGGAGGAACACTAACTCCCCTACGCATCAAAGAACAAAATTCCATAGATTTTTTCCCTAGAGGAAGTGCAGAAGGAGGAATAGAATCATTTTACATGTGAATTATATAAATTGAATAATATTCTTGATCAATAATAATATGTATCAAAAGAATTTGGAATAGTATAAAAATAGTTTTAGGATATTTAAAAAAATCACTTTGGAAAAAATAAATATACTTGATCTTTTTAAATTAATTGAAAAGGAATATTTTATAAGACTAGGTTAGAAATAATTTCTCTTAAAAAATTATGTAATAGAGATAAATATTTATATAACATAAAAAAGGTATAAAATATATATATATATATATATATATATATGTAAATGATAAAAGAGATTATTTTTTTAGAAAACAATCCATAAATGAAACATTAAAATGACTCTCTATTAAAAATATATATAAAGAAATTCATGATGGTTTAAGAATAATTTTTAAAATTTTATAAATAAATATATGTATATCTAAAAATGTAGTTAGGGTTTTTCTTAGTGGAAAGAACCCCTTAATTCTACATGAAAAATGGGGGTTCAAAACCCATTTGGCATAGGTACTGTAGCAGGCTATAGCATACTGTAGAAGAGGCGACACTATAGAAACAGCGGGTACTGTAGCGGTGCCACGTCACTATAGCACCGGTAGGGTACTGTAGCAGCGGTGGGTACTGTGCGGTACTGTAGCATCATGGGTACTGTAGCAGTACTTTTCACAGAATGGGTCTTGGGCCAAAATAATGGGCCTACAGGCCATGTATGGGTTAAATTCCCATTGGACCTTCGGGCTATGTAATGGGTCTCCCTCAACCCTGTTAAAGAGGTCTTTTCTTTGATTTAATAATAAATTAAGCTTCGGCCCAAACTTTAAAAAAATAGGTATATCCACAAAATGTGTAGTGTAAAGTAAAAAAATGAGATAAAAAAAATAAATTTTCTTTTTTATATTTTGTAATTGATTTTGTTGAAGTCGATATCATTTTAAAATATTATAAATCATCGATTTCAAAATAAAATAAAAAATTGAACACAAGGGTAAACATTGTGATTTTTTTGTTATATTTTAATGTAAGACTATAATAATTACTCAAATGAATTATCACATTTGAGATATCTCGATTTTAAAATGTGGTTGGGAAAAACCTTATAAATAGAGTAACATTTAAATAAAAACTCTTGAAGGAGAAATAACATGTATTTGAACTCCAAATATCACAAATCGAAGATAATTAATGATTCAAAATATTAATGGGGAATTATATACACCACTACAATGAAAACATGATGTTTAAAAGTATGTCTTATGTGGTAAAAATTGAGACAAGAAATCCTTATAAGTGATATAATCATTATAGTAAGAATCATTTGATAATGTGGTTATAAAGAATAATTTTGAAACTTTGGGAAGGAAAGAGTATATGAAATATAATGATTTCATTAGGTAGAATAAATAAATCATCAAAAAATTGATTTTAATAAGAAAAATTATAACTCAATGGAAGAAAATTTAGATAGCAACCCTTACCTTGGTCCTGATTTTCTCTGTGCATGCTTAAAACTTCTATAATAATCAATTTATGTTCATTGAACACATAATTAAGAACTTTTTTCATCTATATTTCATTTAATATGAACCATTTATTATCATATACAAATATTTTATTATATAGTTATTTTTTATGATTGTTATTTATGGAGGTTTGGTAAATTTATACATAACTATTTTGGTATCTTGACCATTATTGAAGGTGTTTTATAATAGATTCATAATATAAAAAAATTAGTGGTGATTTCCTCTATAATTTTATTAGCCTAAAATTGTTATAATATATAGGTTTTTATAAAATGAACTCGCATTAGGAAACTTACTCTAATATTTTCATTTTAGGTAGTTAAGTTTACTATGATCATTTATCGTTAACATCACTTATATAATGTCCATTATTATCTCTTTATTATATTAATAGTGTCATAATCATCATTTTTTATCTTAAATACATGTTTAATGTCAACCACTTTGGTGGTGATGTAAAAAAAATACATCATATCATGGAGGACGTAGTCTACATGTACTCAAAATTATTGTTCTTTTGTTTTTTCTTAGTGGATAGAAAGTAATAAAGAATTTTTGTTTCATTAATATAATAACACATCGGTATACTAATGATACTAAGGTTGTTGTATTTGTAAGCACCCAAAATTCTATACTTTGTATAATTGATGTTATGTTCGATAACATGCATTACACACTACACCAAATGTAAATGAACCCAAACATTATAGGATAAATATATAATAAAAAAATATGGTTAATCATGAAAATTTATTAACTTTGTAAGATAAATAATTAATTTGTGTTAATATTGAAAAAGGTTATTTTTATTAAATCTGTTTTATTTAGATAATTTATTTTTCTATTAAAAACTAAATTAAAAAATTCAAGAATTTAAATTTTATAAAAAAATTAATATTATGAATTCCTCACATAAAAATTAAATTATTATAAATTTTTATGTTTTTTTATGAAAAGGTTGGTTTTCATTCAAGAAAATATTTTTTTGTGAAAAATATAATTTTTTTAATTTTAGGATTATGTAAGTGTATCTTAGAACATTAAAAAACATTTTAAGTAATAAAATTGGTATTTAAAGAATAAATTTGGTATTTAAAGAATAAAATTATTAAAAATAAATTATATTTTTTACTTGGAAAACCTATGTCGAACATTCTTTATAACTAAATTAAAATGATAGTTTAATAAAAATGGTTTTTAGTCTTTTCTTATAATTAAGTGTTTTGAATGTGAAATTCAATTATGCGTTGATTTTAAAGATGATTAAATTTTATTTTATTTATATTAAACTAATTTATTTAATTAAATTAGTATCTATGATAATATTATCCTATACCTAAATTTTTAAAATTAATAACACATTTTCCAAAAAAAATGTATTCACATGTTTTGTGAATTTATTTTAAAATTAACATTTCAAACCAATAAAAATTTTATTTGATAGAATTATTTAAAATTTTGAAATTAGAATGTTTAAATTTGGTAAAAGGTCCAATTTCAATTTTTTTCATTGATATTAATTATTAATGATAAAAAATTAACTACCAAGGGAAAAGAAAATTATAGTAAAAGAAAAGGTCTAAAAACACTCTAGGTGGTCTTAAAAATAATATATGATGATAATCTCAACCCAAACACACTTCCTCACTACTTTTTCCATTTTGGAGAAATTAAACATTGTATACTAAAATTTCATTATATAAAATGTAATGTTAACTTCCATAACCTCGAGTTCACTTCACTTATTAAAAAGTAATAGTTGAACCACTTCAAAACTCACCTATTCTTTGGATTTACTATTGAGAGTTTCCAATTTTATACTCCCATATCTATCTCATGTTTCTATAAGCATCTAGTCACCTTTAGTTTTCATAAGGTCTTCATTTTGAAAGAGTTTTTAAATATAATACACAAGCTCCCAACATGAGTACAACTTTCACATAATGTTTTATTTTACTCTATTATATACTGAATAGTCTCTAAAATTATTAATACAACGAAATAAGTATCATTATTATAATTAAATTTTATTACTATAATTGAAAAATAAATATTTCCATACTTTACATCCACTAAGAGAGACCAAACCATCGATTATGTGTTTGTGGGGTCTACCGCCTCCAAAACGTCATGTTATACATTTTTCATAACTGGATCTTAAGGAAGGTATAAAATATAGATTTTATGAATATATATTTCTATTATGTCACAAATAAATATATAAATTATTACTTTTCATATACCATCATTCGGTCAATTTTTTAAAAAATGAGACCGTTAATCGTGCCTACGGGCGAATTACTGTATCCACGAATGACAAATTTAATTTTTCATCACCATTAAACATTTATGGATCATAGAATGGATTTAATGGGGATATATGTTTTCTATTACATGTTTTATAATTCTATATATTTAATTTATCATTATTTAAATACACCACCTTTTTCATTAGATCATTATAACATGTGACCTTTTGGGTTGATTTTACCACCTGTGTAAACGATGGTATAAAGATTATTTCATAAATGAATATGGAATGTAATATAATGGTAATATAATATTAAAATTATATATTTAATATATTTTAATTATTTTTGAATAGTTTTTTAAATATTTAAATTATTTATTAATATATAAGGTTTTGATTATTAAACACGTCAAAAAGTACATCATCACGATTTCCATTTTCAAAAGAGGTAATTATGTCTTTCATATAAATAAAATAAGTGATAATTTAAAATTAAATTTATATTTCTATAATTAATGATCTGATGATGGTTAACTTTAAAAGAAAAATGACGATAATAGATCTTTTCTTCATGATGTTTGCACTAAACAAAAAACAGAAAGTTATAACACTCGATGATGAAAATAAACTATAATTGGTTGATTAATATAAAATATATATTAATAAATTAATTTTAAACATGGTATCATGTTTATATTAAGTTTTTTTATAATTTAATATGATATTTATATTCATTATAAAGTATGTTAGAGAAGGACCGAGTAAGTGGGAATATAAGGTAAGGGTTTTCAGTCTCTAATTCCTCTATTTGAGACATGTTTTATTCTATTCACCAAATTTTGTTTAGATGGTGTATATACTAAAAATTTAATAATTTTTTATCATTAAATTAATATTATTCATGGTATTTTAATATCAATTTAAATCCCTCTATTTCAAAATTTTTTGAATGAATTTCAACTTGATGCATAAGAAGGGGTTTCCTTCTAAATTTTCATTGTTTGGGCATCATCATATATTCACCACTTATTTCCAATTTTTTGTGGTGAATAAATATCCGTTAATTTTTTTATTATATTCCTAACGAATTTCATGGGATTTATAGTTCTATATTGATATCCCATCCTTGTGTTCTTTGGATTCTTACGCTTATATTATTGTACTAGTGTTTTCATCTTAATTTTGTTTTATTGATATATAATTTAGATTCATCACTTATTTCCATTCTATGGAATATATATTATTCATGGATTAAATTTTAAATACTCTCATACTATTTTATATTAAGGGATTAATCTTTTCTGATGTCTATTACTTCTTTTTTCTTTCCTAACTATCTGTCTTGAATAGGAACAACTTTTTTCCAATGCCCTTACATTGTGAATACCCCATTTTCCCTTCTATTTATTAAAGTGTGTTCATCAAGATTCCATCCATTTATTGATGGGGAAATTATATACATAATTGTATAAATCATTAAATATATGGTGTCTATTTGAGGGATGCTTATGTAGAAAGATATTCTATTTATTGATTTGGGAAAAATTAAGGATCTGTATATTTAATACTCTGATACAAATGTTTGTTGACTATTCATACACATTGATTTTGTATTGTTTAAAAATGCACATTTTTTATCTGGATAGGTTATAATCATGTTATCACTTTAATGGACATGGGAAAAATTATTTTCATTCTATATATTTTTATTTAAACATATATTATTATTGGAAAAGTTGATTATGTATTATTTATTCATTTCTGAAATAATGAATGAACGGTAATAAATTAGTGTTGGGTGGATCCTAATTATATATATTCCCTTGATTCACTGATAGGTCTCATGAGAAAAACTAGCTTGATAATTTTAGAGTATGCCTATTATAAACAAGATATTTCTATGACACATGGAATTTATGGTAGGATCATGATATCATGGCTTATGGCATTAAATTATAGGTCATAAATTATAAATATCATTGTTATGGAACTAGTTATTTTTATCCATGGGATATATTTATTTCCATTATTATCGATTTATATATTATTATTTTAGTTTCATTATATTATAAAATTTATTTAATTATCTACTCTAGGCATACTATTTATGACATGTTCATGTAATTATTTCCTCAATAGTATGTTTTCTCATACTAAGTTTTTGAGAACTCCCCTTCTTATATATACATTTACACCATTTATGAATAAAAATAGTTTATATTTAATTCCAAATAGGATATCATGTGTGGATAAATCATGGGAGATGTTGAATACTTATTATAGATTTATATGTTTTTTATATATTGGAAAACATTTCCTTCTTTTGAGAAAGGAAATTGATTTTATAGTATTATGCTTTTTCCATATTTTATAAGGTTATAGATTTAAAAGGTCTTGAGAAAATATATAATGAAATTTTTTCTTTATGTTATGAAATTATGGGACTATTATGTTTAATAATCTAGATTTGGTATCAATTCTTGTATGTAACGTATGGGTTTATGGCACTAGATCTAGGAGTCCTTGTCCTAGAAATCACAGTTTATATAAGATATGGGTTTAGCTAACTATACATATTAGGATGTTTACTAAGGATAATTTAAGGTTTGATGTGTTAATATTGATAATAATTTCAATGGTATAGATAACCCTTTTGGATAATATATGATTTAATATTAAGGTATTAAATCACATTTTATTAGGGGATTAAGACAAGAAAACTTTAGTGAAAATCATATGAATAATTATATTCATAGGATTCCATCCTAATGGTTGGTTAAGTCTTGATTATGTGGTTATCTTATCAATAAAATCCATTTATAGATATTACATGTGCATTTAGGCTCTAGAAAAATTTTACATAAGGGTAATAACTCTGAAAGGATGGTGTTAGTAATTAAGTCAATCACCACCTGGTGTATGACAATTTAGCTTAAATTAAAACCTAGTTTGACACACCATATGGATATTTTTTAGTTAATAAAATTCTATTTAATAATTATTATTAATTATTTAAATATTATTTTATCCAATTATGTTAGAGAACCTAATAGAAAAATGATAATGGATAACAAATGATTGTAAAAAGAAGGTCATGGGTTAAACCAAAAGTATCAAATTCTAAAAAGGTAGGTTTTATTGGGGAATACATATTCATATTTAAGTTTTTATATTAATGTTTTTTATGTAATAATAACAATTTTTTAGAGTATTTGGTTGAAAAATAATCACAAAAAATTAGTCGACACAAATATGTATCAATAATTCATAATGTGTTATAACTGAATAATGGATCACACATAAAAGTTTGATAATTTTAGTATATTCTTGTTATGATGGGAAAATGTAAGTTTACTAATCCTACCTAAGATATTGAAATTGATATTTTCTTAGCTATATTCAATAGTGAATGATATTTATAAATGATATTTTTGTATATTCTAAATATTATAAGGATTATGTGAAACATATAAGGATTTTTTATTTGTTATTTATGATTTCAATTTTTAAAAATATATATTAAATGGTATAAATAATATTAAAAAGTGATTTTATAATAAGGTTATATTTTGGGGGATGACTATTGTAGAACACATTTGTTAGTGTCGCATAACCATTATATTTAAAATATGCTTGATGTTAATATAATAAAGGGTTGGTTAATTAAGATAAAAGTGAGTTAGATAATATTCATATCCTTGAGATTCATTATTCACATAATGAAAAGTGATCCATGATGTTTTTATTGATGTTTAACTCAATTGTTGAATCATGATTTATATAGACTATTGAGTGGATATTTTAACTAGTGGATGATGATAAGAGTTACTTTTTTAGGGAATATATTATTTCTTTGTGGTTTAATATTTTAGAGATTCAAATGGTTTTGGGAAAAGTATGTTACTGAGAATATTTGACTAGGTTTTATGCATACTTGTGTATAGGATTTCATTAATGGATAATATTTTTTTGAAGAAGGGTAAGTAACTTTATATAGCATAATACGTAAGTAAGATTTCATAATAGAGGTTATACCTAGAATTATGAATATTTATTCAATACCCTCACCTAATTTCTTTACAGATTAGTAATCAAAATTGAAAGGATGTAATTTATTTAAGGTTAAGGGGATAATGTAATGACTTGAAATACTAGACCTTGTAAAAATTATTTTGGGTTCAAAAAAATCCATTACATGCTGCAAAAAATGTAAAAGAAAAAAAGAAAATACTACAAGAGAACTATTAATAAAACTATAAAAAAATATAGTAAATTATTAAAATTTATTACATTTAGAAGATAAATAATTAGCATGAGTTAATATTGAAACACTTATTTTCAATAAAATTTGTTTTCTTTATATTATATATTTTATTTTAAAAATTAAATTTAAAAATTATAGCATTTATATTTGATAAAATATATTTCATTTTTTTAATTACTAACATCAAAATATAATTTTTATCAATTTTTATCTTTTTTCTCAAAAAGGTTGATTTTTATTTGAAAATTACTATTTTTTGTGAAAAATATAATATTTTGATTTTATAATTATATTAGAATATTCTAAATTATTTCCAAAATGTTTTACTAATGAAATATGATTTTAAAAAATAAAACTATTCAACTTAAAATATTATTTTTTTTACTTTGAAAACTAATTTCGAATATTTTTGGAACTAAGATAAAATTTTAATTTAATTTAAAAATATTTTTTAGTATTTTCTTCCAATTAAGTGTTTCTATAGTGAAATTACGTTTGGGATTTATCTTATATCTAACATCATTTAATTTTTTAATAATAAACCAATTTTTTTCATAAAAATTAATATAAATTAAAACCTTTTCATGTACTGAATATTTTTAACCAGACAACACACTTATACTAAAAAATATTTTTAAACATTGTATTTTTTAATATCAAAATTACCATTTTAAATCCTTAAAAATTTCATATAGAAAAATTATTTACAAATTCGAAATCAGAATGTTAAAATACGGAAATCTATTCAATATTTTTTCTATTAATATTAATTACTAAGGTTAAAAATTCATTACCAAGGTAAAATTAAATTAGGGGAAAACTTAAAAAGTTAAAATAAAATACAAAAAAACAATATGTTGAAGAAAAAATTAGTGTATGAGGAGAATATACACCCAAAACACTTTCTCTTCACTCTTGTCTATTTTTAGAAATTGACCTTTCAATATTAACAATGAATTATTTTAAATTTAATGGTTACTTCTAAAACTATCCTTCTCTTAACTTATAAAAATTTAACACTTAGACCCCTTATAAACTCACTTATATATAAAATTTATTTTTTAAACACTACTAATTTTCTCCACTTATATCTCTATATCATTTATATAGGCTTCTTATAAGGTCCCAAATCTATCATGTCTAACCCTTTGTGTGTTTCCAAAGTTAAAGGTTCTTATAGGAGGCCTAGAGATGTCCTAGAGGTGCTTCTCTTCTAAAATCTATAAGTAGGGGGAATTCACGACATGTAACTATTTCACATCATAAATGTGTAGATCATAGCTTGTGTGAGTCTAGTTTATAAGGTTATTCATGATGATAAATAAATATGTATTAAATGGTTTCAGGCAATGCTTTTTTTTCCAGAATATAAAACCTTATACTTTTAAGATGTTAAAGGGTTTCATGCTATAAAAATATGTTATGTAGTTCACCTGTATAAGTTATAGTGCCTTGTTTTTTCCCAAACCCTAATATTTTTCTCCCAATCCCCAGGTGTCCAACAACTCGCAGTTCAATCAATTTAGAATCCCATAGAATGGAATCAATTATTGGCCTTTCCTCTATGATTTTTAGTGATCTGGTGTACATTATACTGTTTTCTCTCATGGTTCTTTAATCTAGATCATCTCTCTACTTTTTTCCATTTGATGGATCTTTCTATTCATTGTTCTATTAGAGTTTTATTGTCTGTTTGTTGGTGTGGTTTTAGTGTTGGAATCCTAGAAGTGAAGTATATTTTTTCAAGAGAGGTGATCAGGATCTATGACATTGGTATATTCTAATGAAACTAAGTCTTATACCTTTAAGGTATGGGATTCATTGATTATCCTTTTTTATTTACATAGAATCTTAATTTTGGCATGGTTTATCCCTTTAGATGGAAGTATAGTTAACCTAATAGAGATTTAACCAAATTAATATTGAATCAGATTGTGATCGTAGGTTAATGTTTGATACCGTGATAATAGTTTCCTCATTATCTTAAATAAATTGTTCTTTATATGTTATACTTGTTATCATGTCTTGGTTTTTTATGGATTAGATTGTTGGTGTTTATTGAAAATGGTAAAGAACATAATGAAAATGATTTTTAATTGGTTGGATAAATAATTAAATAAGAGGCATGTTGTACTGAATCTAGTGTTTCATATAATTTGATGATAATAAAATTGATGCAATGTGAATTATTAATTAAAAGTGTTCTTCTATGTAAATGGAATAGATAAATAATATGAATTATGAAAATTATTGTTGATTTGTTAATTAGAATGGTACTTATCTTTTTTTGTTGAAACCAGTTTTAAGTCTAAGATCATTTCTATATTTTGATAGCTTGTTATATCTTGATGCCTTTGGTTTTACATTTTTTTAACCTTTCAATAATGAATCGATTAATTCAAGATGGAATAAAACCTGGTTATTTGATAAAGATAATCTCTAAGATCTGAGTTTCTTGTATTGTTGATAAGGATGGGTGCCTTTAGTTTGGATACATGATATCTCGATTATATGTGAGGTTGGATGCCTTGTTTTAGGCCCTATATTGAGTAGTTGGGTGTGGTTATTTTTATACTACATCTTTTAGGATGTGATCTAGATGTGATATTTGATTCATGATATGACATGATCCTGGGAGGGATGATCCTAGGATGGATGATGTGATATGTGAGTGGGGAGGCTCAGATGATGTGGAAGTAGTTTTCGCTTATGATGGAGAGATGCATTGGGATATGCATGTGGGTGTCGAAGATGGAATCAGAGATGATAAAATGGGTTATATATGTTCTTACCCAATGATGTTATGGAGCTAGATTATTCTTTTAAATTAATATATTTAATTTTCAATTGTTGTGTTTCTTTTTTTATCATCATTCCTTTCCCCACTACAAGAGGTAACTAGGTGAATTTGGTTGCATGTTTCCTCTTGGTGGTATCTTCATATGGTTTTCCTAGAGTACCTGGATTATTGAATGACGCTAATTTTGATTAAATAATTACTAACCCCTGAGTTTCTTTTTTATGGATTCCAAATGATGAAAATATGTTAATCTTGGGAAACTATGGTCTTGGTCTGAATTACGCCTCAAGGGAATGGAATTCCAATGGGTGGTTAATGAATATATCTTGAAATAATGTTAATGGTTAATTTAATGTCTAATAAATTAATTAATGAAAATAAAATGATAAAAATAAAATAAGTAATTTATATATTGCTTAAAATTACTGGGTTCTTATAGGATATTTAGTCCATAGAAGTGGCGGCTGGGTGTTTAAGTAATGATAGCTACAATTGATATTAGGAATATGTTATTCCCATAATGTTTTTGTGAGTTATATTATATCTTGTATATTCTATGATTTCATAAACTACCCCACCCATGTTGGTTTGGGATACTAACACCCAGTGGACTCTAAGAAATTGTTTTTCCCAATATCTCGTTGGGAGGATGTATGGATAACTACCCCCTCTAGCCCCTCTCTCGTCTCTTCGTGGTTAATTGTACTCGTATACATAGAGGTTTTCTTCCCCATATATATATATATATATGGGTTTAATAGAATTTGGTTATTTCACACATAGGTATCTATTTATATATAATCCAAATTATTATTATAGGTATGACATATATAGGTAGTGAAGGCTAAAGGTACTTACTCAGTATATGGATTGTGATGGATTGAGGTAAGATACTCAATGTATAATACACGTCATACAGGTCGTGGGGTTCGGGATAACTACTTGGTTACTATATATGTATATGTTTATGGGATATTATGATGGTGTGATGCATGAGATTCATGTTGTGTTTCCATGTTCAGGTGTCTTCTGGATGGATTATGATGGAGATTACTGGCTCAAGACATGCGATGTTGGGGAAGATCGTAAAACTAGTGGGTAAGTAAGAGCAGGGTAACCTTAACATTTCATTGTTATATTATATTCTCTCTTTTATTCAATACATAGTGAAAATTTGACATATTGAGGCTAGGAACATAGTATACCATTTTAGGTGATGATTTAGTTTCATTTTTTTCACTATGCTTTAGCATGTTCTTATAATATTTTTCATGAGAGGCTCTAGGGAGGATCCTACTGAGTATATGGTTATACTCACCGCATGTATATATGAACTATTTTTTGGTCATTTGGAGTAGCTTCGAGATCGAGATGGATATTACTAGTTCTTTATTTTGAAGTAGCTGTTTGGGATTCATGGTTTCTGTCATCATTACTTATTAGTCGTGTGGTTTTCCTTTGAATCATTATTGAACATTATGACATTTATAGTTTTCACTTGGGATTTCATTATATATATTTCTGGGTATGTTTTTATTTTGGTATCTATATTATCTATCTCTTCCACATGTTCTCTTGTAGGGTAATGCCTCCCATATATATGTTTATTATACCCTTGATGTTAGTAGTAAACCAGTGGCCTCTTGGAAGCGGGACTCAGACAATCCCCATCCCCTTCCCTCAATGTCTCCCCAAGAGGGATACACATTGGGGGGAGGGGACATGATAAAGTAGAACATGTGTTATTTCATGGGTTGGTAGGGAAAAGAATTTATCTAAGTTTACTAAGAAAAGTAAATATGGGAGACCGATAGAGAAATTGGTATTTTGGGAACCATGTGATATGATGCACCAACCATTATGATTACTCATCCTATTAAATGAATTTTTATCAGTATCAAGATAGAAACCTTGTAATGGATAGTGCATAATTCTTATTTTTGCATGTGTTTGAAATGGTTATACCTTAGGATGTGTTAAAACCATAACAATATAAAAAATTATTAAATAACTATTTTCAAATATTCCATATTCTTTGTTTATTGTCTCTAATAGTTTTTTATTTTTCTAGTCATGGATTCATGTCGATGTACTCATTAGGTTTGTACTGAATATGTTCAGAAGGATGTTCCATCAGATCGCTGCAAAGTGGAGATCGATGACATTGACACAAAGAGGGGGACACTCTGAGAGTTTCAGCATCAGGGTCTATAGAAGTTTGAGGGATCCATTTTAGATCCAGTCATATGATCCTTGTAAGAGGAGGTTTAGTTAGATTTTAGTTCGATCTTTTCATGGAAGGATCACTGGATTTCATTGGCTATGATGATGCTACATAGATCAGTGAGGTAGTGGTGGTTCATTTTCCTTAGGGATTTTTAGGAGTCGATAGTCTCATGGGAGAAGTTTTGTGACCATTTTTGAGTAGAGTTACTTTATTAGATGGTAAAGGTTGCCAATCGGTATGGGCTTCTTAGCATAAGATAAGGAGTTCTGGCATGTGAGTGTTTGAGATTAATTTCAAGACCCATATGAATTTCACCTAAAACTTGTTTCCATATTGGGAGTCCAAGGCAAGAAATTTCAAGGTGGATTTGTGTCAAGATATAACATTCCAAGTTACCCAATTTATGTTGATAGAGAGTCTCAAGGTGTTGGTGATAGAAGAAGGCATTCATAGGATGCTGGTCAAAATCAAATCACCATGAGAGGGGATTCATTATGACTCCTCATAAAGTATATATGTAGTTCAAGATTCCCAATTACCTAGATAGAAGTTCATTCGGTCATTCGAGGGCAGGTTCCAACACTCATCATCTCATTTCTCTAGGGGAAGAGTCTTTGAGACCTATTCCAAAATATCATATACATGTTTTTCATATGGAGGATGAGATAATTAGTAGTGAGAGTGCCTAATCATTCTAATTAGTCAATATTCTCCAGGTGTTCCACTTTAGATTCCTATGTTTAAGTTTTTTCATCAAAGGTAGAAATAGCATGTTGTTCTAGTTTGGGATCCGCATCGAGGTGATGGGGAAGGATGAGTAAATCCCTAAGATGATCCTCATACTTAGAGAGTAGAGCATGGCTATGGAGGTGGTCATTAGTAGGGACTGATAGTCCATAAAGTCAGTCATGACCAGCTTCATTCTTTAATATTTCTAGTGATGGGTAGCTAAGACACTGTTTGAGGTAAAATTTTCTTGTTTTGTACATGGGGTCATGATTTTTTTGATTCAGGAGTGACACACTCATTTATATCACCTACCCTCATCCATACATTGGGACTTGAGTCTGAAATGTTTCCAATTACCTTGGTGTTGACTATGAAATTTTCATTTCAATATGACTTGTATAAAGTATAAAGATACTTTGAGCTAGTTTTAGGGCCGCAAAACTCCTCGGGATATTTCCTATGTTTAAGGATATAGTAATATGATATCATTATTAGAATTTCTTTTTATACTCAGTATAATATATTATGGCTTATTTCAGGAGGTAGGATTTTTTTCATGATACTGGCAGAGATCCATCTGTGTTTATTGGTGAGACAGCGAATCAGATGGGTTATAGGAGTGTTCCAATGGAATCTTCTTTGATGGAAGAGTTTATTCTTAGCTCATCAAATGTTTAGTAGATAGTGTTTCCTAGGGTTATAGAATAGTACCTTGATGTATTTCCATTGGATGTTATAGCATTACCAGCTCAATGGGAGATCGAGTTTGGGATCGAGATGCATCCAAGTGTGTATCCTATATCATTGTATCCATATACGATATATCCTCATTTTTTTTGAGAGATATGAGTACAACTCAATGAGCAGTTTTAGTGAGGATCTGTTCAGATGAGTGTATCACCTTGGGGTTCAATAGTTTTGTCCATGAAGAAGAATGATGGATGTTTATGGATTTGTATCAGTTATTTTCACTTGAACAAATTGACAATGAAGAACCCTTATCCTCTTCCCTGGATTGATAATTTATTTTATTAGACGAATGGGGAAATTTAATTCTCAAAAATCGATTTAAGTTTAGTATTTCATAAAATATGGGTAAAGGATGAGGATATCCATAAGAATTATTTAAATTATCTTCATGGTCATTAAGTTTTAATTGTAATTTCATTGGGTGTAACGAATTCTATGATCGTGTTCATGGGTTTGATGAAAGTAGAGTTTAGAGAGTTCCTGGATAAATTCATGGTGGTTTTCATCAATGTCATCCTGGTGTACTCTATGTCTAAGGAGGAGTATACAGAGCATCTTCATACCATTTTTTTATTTTTTCATCATGATAAGATATTGATGTACTAGTTATGAGCATGTGCAATCTATTTCTTAGGTCATATAATGTATCGTAATGGAGTATTTGTGGATACTTTGAAGAAAGGGGTGGTTGTTTCATAGGAGACCCCCAAGAATGTTGAATAGGTGTAGAGTTTCCTTTGTCTTGTGGGATATTAGAGGAGGTTCATAGTATATTTGTCTCATGTAGTGACTACTCTAATAGTATGGGCTATGAATCATTATGTGTTCTTGTGGACCGACCTATCTTAGACATCTTTTAAGTACATGAAGGAGAAGTTAGTTAGTGCTCTAAGCCTTTTTTTTCAAAAAAATGAGTTCAGTTTGAGGTTTTATGTGATCATTCACATATTTTTTGAGATTTTTTCTGATGCTGAAAATATTATTTGTATCATAGGTTTCATGCCAATTATGTCCAAATGATAATAACTATGCCACCAACATCTTGAATTGGGGGTAGTTTTTTTTTTCTTTGATGTTGTGGTGACATTACCTCATCACTGGTCATTTTGTGGTTTTTATTGACTATATGAGCTTAAAGAATATCGTCTCCAAAAATGACATGAACTTGCATCAACTTAGGTACACATAGTTCTTATAGGATTATGACTTCCATATTTCATATACACTAGAAAATGGAAATAATGTAGCTGGTGCGAAGGGTAGGAAGTCATGTAGTGATGTCATGCGTGAATCTGGATATT
The DNA here is from genome assembly GCA_963277665.1 of Viscum album. NCBI lineage: Eukaryota > Viridiplantae > Streptophyta > Magnoliopsida > Santalales > Viscaceae > Viscum > Viscum album. The sequence goes on along the minus strand of OY728142.1, from coordinate 1,144,127,934 downwards.
CCTAAAGAGTGATAGAAGAACTCCTAGCGATGCATCTAGATATGGGAGAGTTTTTAGGAAGATGTTTAATTTTATAGATAATGTTTCACTTTTAATTAGAGTAGAAAGTGGAGGAATGGAGATATTGGGTTGTCTTTTGTGATGCCATTGATGGCTGGTATGAGGATGGACAACATCAGGCATTGATCTGGGGAAGACATTTTATTACTTCTGTGATGCATGAGATGGTTATATATGAGTTCCATAACATTCCTTTTGTGGTACATATCAGTGTGATGAATATTTATAGAGTTATGGGAGGTTAGTTTTTCTGTCTTGTATTGAAGTGTGTAGTTTCAAAGTTTATTTTTTGATGTTTATACTTTGAAAAGGTGAAGGTAGAGAACCATGTTCCTAGTTGTTTTCTCCAACCATTTAATGTTCTCTAGTGTAATTGGGAGAACATCTAGATGGACTTGATTACTGGTTTACCTCTAGATCATGGAGGGTATGATGCTATATGGTTGATAGTGGATCAGTTAATGAAATAATAACACTTTATAGAAATCTAGGAGTTGATATTAATGGAGGTTTTATTGAGGAAGTACTTAGAGGTGGTGGTGAAACTCTACAAAGTCCCAAGGGTGATCATCTCTGATAGGATCCTTGATTTACCTCCATGGTGAGGAGAGGTCTATAACATGCTTTTGGATCTCATTTATTCCTTAGGAATTATTTTAATCCATAGATGGATGGTCAAATAGAGAAAAATATCTAAACTCGTATAGACATGTTATTCTCTTATGTGTTGGATTTTAGAGGTTCATGGATGAGGCACCAACCCCTGTTCGATTTTTCTTAGAATAATAGTTTCCTCTCCACCATTGGTATGGAGATATTAGAAGATTTGTATAGAAGACCTTGTCTTTCTCCATTGTGTTGGTTTGGGGATGGGGAGGCGGAAATTCTCCAATCATATCTAGTACAGAATACAATAGATATGGTCCACATAATTCACAAAAGGATTAAGGCACACTTCCAAAAAAAATGTATTAGCGATGTTTATTTTTTTCATTAGCAATGTTTATAAACATAGATAATTAATTTACAAATGTTTCTAAAAAAACATCGGTAAATGAGGTGTCTCTAATTTAGCAGCATTTATAAACATTGATAATTAACGAAGTTTATAAACATTTATAATTAGTGACATTTATAAATGTCACTAAATTACCAACGTTTATAAACGTTTCTAATTAGAGACACTTCATTTAATGAAATTTTTTAGAAATGTCAGTAAATCACATCTCATTTACCGATGTTTTCCACTAATTAGTGTCACTTCATTTACTAAGATTTTCATAGAAACATTAGAAAATCACGTCTTATATACCAACATTTCTAAAAAACATAGGTAATTTTTTTAGCGATGTTTGTAAACATCGGCAAATTGATGACTTTTATAAACATTGATAATTAGTGAAACCTCATTTAGAAGATATTTTTTAGAGATATTGGTAAATCACATCTCATTTGATGATGATTTTTGCTAATTAGTGACACTTCATTTACTAAAAAAATTTAGAACATCAGTAAATCACATATCATTTACTGAAGTTTCTAAAAACATCAATATTTTATTAGTGACATTTGTAAATTTCATTAAATTAAAAACTCTTGTAAATTTTTATAATTAGAGACACCTCATTTAGATGATTTTTTTAGAGATGTTGGTAAATCACACCTTATTTACTAACGTTTCTAAGGAATGTTTGTATTTTTTTCATTTTCATAATTCTTCCTATTCTTTATTAGATAAATTTATAAAAAATGATAATTTTTTGTCCCACACTCAACCCCTCCTGCAACCTCCTCTCTCCAGTAACTGCCTCATCTCCTCCTGTACTCCTCCCAACGATCAACCCACTAGATCCTCTTGTACTCCCTTCACCCGCCAGTACACTCTCGTTCTCAACACCCCCTTAGACCCACCCCCCCCCCTCGTACTTCCCACACTGAATCCCTCCCATCTGCCTCATCCACCCAACCACTACACTATACGCCCCTCCTCTAGGCTATGTAAAAGAAGAAACGCACATCAAGAATGATTCGAAATGCGTACCACCGGATTCCAAACAAACTTCACAACCGACCATCCTATCTAAAATTTTGTTAATTAGTTGTACTATCTTATATATATAGTTTTTAATATTGATAAAATTAATATTATAGATATATTTATACTTTAATATATTTATATTTATATTTTATATTTTATATTTTAACTTCATATATGCAAATATATGTTATATTTTATATTATATATATGTTTATTTATATGTTTATATATATATATGTTTATATTATATATATATATATTATGTTTATATTAATATATATGTGTGTGTGTGTGTGTTTATATATATGCGTGTATGTGTTTATATATATGTGTATGTATAAATAAATATAATTATAATTATATATATATATATATATGTATGTATGTATGTATTTAGCCACATTTTAAAACACTAGTAAATATATCACTAAAATATTCATGTTTTCTTAAAAATGGGACTAAATTTAAAATATTTAATTATATTATGTTATATTTATATATGTGAATATATTTCTATATTTAAAAATTAATATTATATTTATTTATTTATATATTAATATTAATATATATATATATTATATTTTATGTTTTATGTATATGTGTGTGTGTGTGTGCTTATATTATGTTATATATATGTTTATATTTTATATATATGTTTATATTTTATATTATATATGTGTGCATGTGAGTGTTTATATATATATATATATATATATATATATATTATGTTTATATTATATGTGTATTTATGATTTATATTAAATATTTATGTTTATATTATATGTTTATGTGTGTATGTGTGTGTGTGTGTTTATATTATATATATATATATTTATGTTTTATATAAAATATATATGTGTGTGTGTGTGTTTATATTTTATGTATATATATATATTATATGTGTTTTATGTTTATTTAGATATTTATATTATATTATATGTGTGTGTGTGTGTTTATATGTGTGTGTGTGTGTAAAAATATATGTGTGTATGTATATATATATATACACACAATTTTCTATGTTTTAAACACTAGTAAAAATGTCACTAAAATAGACGTATTTTCTTAAAAATGCCAATAAATTTATAATATATGTGTTTATATATACATAGATGTATATATATATATATATATATATATTTATATATTTATATATTTATATATGTGTGTGTGTTTATAAATATATAAATATAAATATTGATATATATATTTATACATATGTGTATGTGTTTATATATATTAATATATATATATATATATCTACATATATATTTACATCAATGTGGGGAAATGATATATATAAATATATATACTTTTAGTGATTTTTTCTGAAAACATCGATAATTTAGTGCTATCGACCGGTCAAATATCTGATTCTCTGCTAATGTGTATAGCAGCACTCGGGTCGAATCCTCGACCATGATACTTTTTTTAATAGTCGATTGTTTTTAGTTGATTGTTTTTTTATTAGGGGGTTTGTTTGTGAAGCTTATGAAATAATTTATGGATGATGTTTGATTTAAAAAATTGATAAATATTGGGGTAATTTCATTATTAGGGAGTTAAGTTTGTGATATCCTTGAGCTTTGCTTTATGTTTCATTTAAATTAACACCCACTTCACACAATAACATTGATTGGAATTCCTAAGTGTTAAGGATTTAATCCAAGCCTTAACTTAACTTAGGGTTATAATCATTTCCATTAATTATTTATGGTAGTGTATTTATGGTTCCAATAATCCATGGAAACCACATGTTAAACAAAATATGTCATTAATCCATGACATGTTAAGTTCAACATACACAATGTTAAATTAACGAATACTCATCGAGAAAATACTCTCAATCACTTAACATCCCAAAATTATGACTCACCCAAATGAGAGATTTACTCATACATTTGGGTGTTTATTAATCTGGTTATAATGATTATGATGATAAATTAAGAATAGAAGAAAAATAAAGGGATAAGAAAAGAGTGGTGTGTCGAACACACACACACGAATAATGATGAGTATTAAAAAACAGACTTTCGATTGAATGAGGAAACAAAAGAAGGGAAGGGGATTCAACTGTATTTAAAATATTTTAAGAACATTAATATTAAACTATATAAGTTGGATGATAATAAGAAATATTGAAGAAGAAACTTTCATTAAAATAGAATTACAAAATACAAACTTACAAGATTACAAATGAAGAACAACACAAAAGTGAAAGGAAACAAAGAGAGGGGGAAGGGTATATAAAGTGAAAACTTAAGTATGGAAGGTCCTCCCAAGAATTTTTCAAGGCTTTGGAAATTACAATATGTGCTCCTCTCTTCTGAAATTCCAACCCCTTTGAAGGAGAGGTGGGGATGCATTTATAACCCAAGGAAGTGGACTGTTTGTATTCCCAATATGTCCCTCAAATTTCATCGCCAAGTTGGCTATTAGGACAGCCGAATATCTAGATATGATCTTCTTACAAGTTGTAGATAAATTTATCCTCTGTCTACTCTGAAAATTTTGAGGCAATTGGACCTAAGGATCCAAAGTTATGGCCAGTTGATTAAACAATTTTAATCTGTCAATTTCAATCCAATCTTTTTGAAGTCCAAAATGTGAAAGGGTTTTTGAATAGGAATATTCCTTCAAAGTCGAATTATTTCTTCAAAAAAGTCGTCCACCTATATCTCTTATTTCACACTAAAAACTCTCAACTTGATTTAATGATTAAATCATGAGATATTTCATTAATAGTGTCCGGATTTCAATTCCCATCCAAAATGGTGGGCTGGACTTCAAGGCATTATTTGGGCCCCTTGTTCTTATAGTTGAAAATTAATATTTTTTTCATGATTATTTTGGATAATATCGAACATATGGTGGAGTTTTATAAAATTTGGGCTTTGGGATTTAGACCAGTAACTCAATCATCATTGATGGTTCAGTTTCATCACAAATTCTTTGGGTCTTATTGTGTTGACCATATGATCCTTCAAATGGAAGAATTGGCCCATGATTCCTTATAATGACATGTGAGAAATTGAATAAGGAATCCTAAAAAAGAAGAACCACACAATTTGAATCAGTAGGGTGAGAGTTATAAATAAAATAGTAAACTGATTCAATTGTACTACTTCTAAAAATGCTCAAAAATTATACTTAGTATTAAAACATTAATATTTCACACAAATTATGCACATTTCATATAAAATCAGTAAAGGGGGTATATAATAAGTCATGAAAATATTAATAACATAAAATCCCCCACACTTAGTCTTGTTCATGTCCTTATGTGCAATAAATATAAAAACATAACAAAATCATTTTAACTCACCAACAAATATTAAAATTTTGTTTTCTCCAATCAGGGGAGGTTTAGACTATTTCACTAATCTATTTTGAATTCCCCAACAAGTTGTTACAGAAACTATGTTCCAAAACTAATTCATTATTTCATGCACAGATTTATAAATGGAAAATGTGGACACTCAAAACTCACACCTCTCAAGATGATAAAATTCATTTGTGGAGGTTCACTCTTTCACCAACCAAAAGTGAAAATCTTAGATTTTGAAAGAGCTATCAGCTTCAAATCCCTATACAAAGTGCACAAGAATAAAGAGGTATTTTTAAGGGGTTTTTCTTTGGATATGGGATAGTAGTAATATAATGTCTAAGATGGATAAGAAGAGGGGTAAAACTCCAACATATAAAAAGCAATGCACATTTGTTTTTGAAATAAAACATGGAAGGAAATGAAAACAAATATTTATAAGGGAATGATTGTGTGAATAAAGACACAATAGAGGATGAAAATTTAAAGGGGATTAGAAGATGAAATATTTACAATCCACAAAACTTCTCCCAATGACATTAGAATATAATGCAAGTGTTCTTTTTTTCTTTTTCTTCTCTTTTTTCGAAAGTTGAACTTAGAAAAGATCTCACACTCATATCCCAACCCATGATTGATCTTCTCCTGACACTAATTGTAATAGTTATAACAATATCAATGGTTAAGGAAGAGTGATTTTTGACCTACCCAAGAAACAACCCAATTTTTTTGTTCTTTATTTTTATTTTATTTTTATTTTTTTGAACACTTATCAATAACATTTACAAAATTACATAAATTAAATTACATTACATTCCCCAAAACACACTGAATGACAACCTATACCTCACACTGAAATGGATGCTTGCCCTCAATAATATGATAACATGGTGAAATCAACAAAGGGTACCCATAATGAAATCCATTCCCCCCACACATAAATTTCCAAAAAAAATATACAATGAAAAATACATGTTGATATTGGGTGGGAAAAGGTATTGGTCTTATAATGTGGCTATCAAAGAAAAGGTTTTCATAGGATCGAAGGGTATTTCAAAAGGGGGATTAATTTAAGGTAAATGGGAGGCTATTTGGCTATTGTGATTCTCATGTGGTTCAGAAAATGCCTCTATCATATTAATGCACACTAAAGTAGGAAATTCATCTCAAAGGTCCACAAAATCAAGACTCACAAATTGGTTAAAAACACACATTATGAAAAGATGGCCATAGGTGGCCTTTTCATGAAATAAAATGTTGTTCCTCATGGTTTGGGAAAATCATTTTCCAAATCAAAAATTGAGCATTCAAAATTTATTGATTTTGACACAAAATTCTTTATCCAAAGTCATGATTAAATACAAAAATTTTGAGATGAAAACATGTATGTTAACTCCCCAAAATGGTTGGACAAAATTTGAAAATTGGAAGGTGAGTAATCATGACTCTTCATTTTTTTGTATATATATATATATATATTTTATGATTCTTTTTTTTTAGGTTTTTTTTTAGTTTTTAATAAAGATACACCCACACAAAAGAGAAAGTGAAAAAGAAATGGTTTGATAAAGAAAATGGTAAAAAAATGAAAGAGAGAGGAAGAAGAAGAAAGAGGAAGAGAGAGGAAGAGATAGAGAAAGAGTTAAAGGGAAAGAGGTGCCCCCTGGTTTGGGTTTGGCGGGTCGCCATCTCCATCTAGTGGTGGATCGACTACAGAAGTTGGGGATCCAGTGGAATTCGATGTTGATCCAGGATTGTGTCTCTTCTCATGTTGATACTTTAACCGATGTCCATTAACCGTGAATGTACTTTTAGAAGAGGGTTCTTGGACTTTAACTTCACTAAATGGGTAAATATTGGGACCTTCCCAACGATAATTAAGCTTACCTGGGTGAAGCTGAAATTGAGAATTGAAGATAATTACCTTTTCACCATCATGAAATACCTTTATCAGGATGTGTTTAACATGGAGTGCCTTGGATTTTTCTTTGTAGAGATTAGAATTATCATAAGAATCAAGTCGAACCTCCCCTAGTTCAGCCAATTGCAACAACATTTCTTCACTAGATTTTTCAAGATCAAAATTACAAGTTTTCACTGCCCAAAATGACTTATGTTGGATTTAAACTGGCAAATGATATGCTTTACCAAAAACTATCCTAAAAGGAGACATCCCAATGGGTGTTTTATAGACAGTTTGATAAGCCCAAATTGTTTCACCAAGCCTTTCAAGCCAGTCTTTTCTTGTGGGTTTTACAATTCTCTCAAGCACTCTTTTCACTTCTCTATTATAAAGTTCATCCATGAAATTTGTTTGGGGGTGATATGCAGTTGAATTTTTATGTACAACCCCATTCTTTTTCAAAAGATATTCCATGTTTCTATTACAAAAATGGGTTCCTAAGTCACTGATCAAGGCATGAGGTGTGCCAAATCTGTGGAAGATGTTTGTCTTTAGGAACTCACTAATAGTATGTGAATCATCCTTTCTAGTGGTTTTGGCCTCTACCCACTTAGAAACATAATCAACTTCAAGAATAATGTATGAGAATCCATTGGAATGGGGGAATGGTCCCATGAAATTGATACCCCAAACATTGAAGATCTCACAGAAAATTAAAGGCTTTTGGGGAATTTCATTTCTCTTGGAAATTGTGCCAAACTTTTGGCAAGTGGGACATGATTGACAGAACTCATTTTATTCCTTGAAGAGTGAAGTCCAGAAGAATCCAGAGTCTAGGACCTTTCGGTAGGTCCTTTATGGTCCAAAGTGGCCATCACCAGGCATTGAGTGATATAATTATAATATAGAAGAATGTTCATTTTCATCGACACATATCCTTATTACCATGTCATCCCCAGTTTCCCAAAGTTTATTTTCTTCCCAAAAATAGTATTTTGAATCACTTTTCAACTTCATTTTTTTTATTTTGAATTTTTTTTTCGAAAAACACCAGAAACCAAGTAATTTTCAATTGGGGAATACCATGGTATTTTTGGAGTGAGATGTGAAAGGTGCTCAGGGGGAAATTTAGGATAGATGATTTCAGAATGAGAAGAATTAGAAATTATACTCAAGTGATCAGTCACAGGGTTTTCCTTTCCTGGACTATCTTTGATTTCAAGGTCAAACTCTTAGAGCATTAGGATCCACCTTATTATACTTGGTTTTGAATCACTTTTCTTGAGTAAGAACTTTATAGAAGAATGGTATGTGAAGATAATGATTTTGGAACCTAAGAGATAGGGCTGGAATTTATCTAAGGCAAAAACAACTGCTAAAAGTTCTTTTTCAGTGACGGTGTAGTGAGATTGAGTTTCATCCAATGTTTTTTCTTTATAATAGATGACATGAGGAATTTTTTATCTTCTTTGACCAAGAACGGACCCAACGGCTCTATGAGAAGCATCACACATCAACTCAAAGGGTAAGGAGCAATCTGGGGGTTGGATTATTGGGGTGGATGTTAGTGCAGTTTTGAGTTCAACAAAGGCTCTCTTGCAAACCTCGTCGAAATGGAAAGTGACATCATTTTGGAGAAACCGAGTGAGTGGGAGGGAAATCCTACTAAAGTTATGTATGAATCTCTGATAGAAACTAGCATGACCGAGAAATGAACGGATGTCTCGAACAGAAGTGGGTTGAGGAAGTGATTGGATCACTTCAATTTTGGTAGGATCAACTTCAATACCATCTTTTGAAACTATGTTCCCTAGAACAATCCCATTTGAAACCATGAAGTGACATTTTTTAAAATTTAACACAAGGTTACACTTGACACACTTTTGGAGGACTAGAGAGAGTTAATTCAAATAAGATTCAAATGAATCACCATAAATGGTGAATTCATCCATGAAGACTTCCATGTATTGTTCAATGAATTCGGAAAAGATACTCATTATACACCTCTGGAATGTTGAAGGAGCATCGCAAAGGCCAAAAGGCATTCTTCTATATGCATATGTTCCAAAGGGTCATGTGAAAGTAGTATTTTCTTGGTCCCGAGGTGCAATTGGGATTTTGAAGTAGCCAATGTATCCATCAAGAAAGAAATAGTGTGACTTTCCGTCTAATCGTTCCAACATTTGATCAAGTAATGGAAGAGGGTAGTGATCATTTCTTGTTCCAATAATCAATTTCCTATAGTTGATACACACACTCCATTTGTTGTTCACTCGAGTTGTGACTACCTCTCCTTGTTCATTTGTTAAAACAGTTATCCCACCCTTCTTAGGTACAACTTGAATTGGACTAACCCATTCATTATTAGAAATTGGGTATATAATACCCTCTTGAAGAATCTTGGTGATCTCTTCCCTAACTAACTCAAGTATGAGTAGATTTAGTCTTCTTTGTGGTTTTCTAATTGGTTTGGATGACTCCTCAAGATGGATGTGATGCATGCAAAGGGAAGGGTTGATTCCTGGTGTGTCATCTAGGTTCCAACCTATGGCCTTTTTGTTTTCCTCTAACACCTGAACAATTTTGGACTCTTCGGTTTTAGTAAGTGAAGCAGATATAATGATAGGATATGAGTGATCAATAAAAAGTAATTCATATTTCAGGTGTTCAGGAAGAGGTTTTAGATCAGTCTCATCTTTTATTTTTGGGTTAGACAACTCATGAATAGAAGAAGGGACTTTAGTTGATTCAGATTCATTTTCCTTAATATTGTCCAAGGTGGAGTAGTAGATATCAGAGTTGATGTGAAATTCAAGAGAGTTTTCAAGATCCTCTAGATTGATAGAGTCTATGGATGAAAGGTCCACATCAACTTCACCATTTATGACTTTTTTAATCATGGTGCAGATTTCACAAGATCATTTTTCATTAGAACATGAAGAACATGGTGGATTGGGGTTCGATTGACTCTTAGAAGTGTCCTTAGAGGCATGGATTGAGAATGCAGAGTGATCCTCAGATGGGTATCGCATGGCTTGGAAAATGTTGAACTTCACCAGTTGGTCACCGAATTCCATGGATAAGATGCCTGAATGGACATCAATCATGGTTCTCGTAGTCATGAAGAATGGTCTTCCTAGAATTAGGGGAGATCGATAATAGTTCATCTCACCTTTCATGTCAAGGACATAGAAATTTGCAGGGAAGATAAGATCATTGACTCGGACAAGGACATCCTCAATTATTCCCTCATGACTCATTGTGATTCGATTGGCCAATTGAATGAAAACACCCGTTGGATGTAAGGTACCTAGAACAAGTTTGGAGAATATGGATTTGGGCATGAAATTAATTGAGGCTCCTAGGTCTATGAGTGTATCATCAAAGTTGGAACTTCCAATTTGGCATGGAACCATAAAGGTACCTGGATATTTGCACTTAATGGGTATGGACTCTTGGGTTGAAACATTTTTGAAGGTCCTAAGTTTCCTCTTGTGGGTACAAAACTCTTTGAGAAACTTGGAATACTTAGGAATTTGTTTTATGGCATCTAATATGGGGATATTGACTTCAACATGTCTAAACATGTCGATCATTTCGGGATCGGGTTTAAAGGACTTATTTGGCTTAGAAACGTCTTGAAGAAAAAGAATTGGGTTCCTATATGGAATAGAAGGAGGTGAGGGAATGGATTCAGGTTCCTTTTCAAGTTTCTTTGTCTTTTAATTTTCTAGGTCAACATTTAAAGGTGATTTATATGACTTATCTTGAGGTATAAAAATTTTCTTTCCTAATCTAAGTGAAATTGCACTTACATTACCATTGGAGTTGGGTAGGGTTTGAGCTGGGAGTTGGGAAGAATTGGATGGCTGCTGCTGACTAAGGTGGGATGCAAGTTGACCAATTTAGGTTTCAATGTTCTTGAGGTTGGAACGGGTGAAGGAGGAAAGATCTTCCACTACTCATTACCATGGTTGCTTGGAATAAGAGGCTTGTCCCGGATTGGGATTTCCAAGATTTTGGTTCTTGGTAAAGTGATTTTATTGGTTTTGGAATTGGGAAGGATCACTGGGATAATGGAATCCAGAAGGAGGATTGTTCCTTTGAGGTTGAGGAATAAAAGGATAAGGTTATTGGAAGTTACCAACACCTTGACCATATTGAAACTGGTTTTGGTTTTGAGGAGGGAATTGAGGGGGATGAGATATGGGATTACCATACCTAAGGACTTGGTTATAGGAAGAAGAGAAGGGATCAGAGTGAGGTTGGTTGAAGTTTCTAACAAAATAACCTGATAGTTTAGGGTTGATGTTCCACTGAACATATGATGCATTGAGCTCCATTGGTCCAGATGAATTAGATTGATCCTCTTGAAGTTGTGGACATGTGTTAGTTGGATGAGATGAAGAGTTTTAGATTCCACAGTTTTTGACAGGTCCAGGAAACATTGATTGCAGTGAAGATGAGGTTGGGGATTTGGTAGCCACAGCTAGTTATCGCACAAGACCTGTAATTTCACTCGTCCACTCGGTCATCTTGTTCGTCTCAATTGATTGATTATCTTGGGCTTGTTTGACTTGAGCATGTGTTAGAGTATGGAATTTTTGTGTGTTTACAGCCATGTTACTTATGAGATCTCTTGAATCTGTGGGTGTTTTATCAACAAGAGCACTGCCACTTACAGCATGGAGTGATTCACTTGGGAATTGATGAATACCACTTATTTCCTTTTGGATAGAAGCAGTACGAGAAGCAGAAAATAATTTTTCTAAGAAAATTCACTTCATGTCATTCCATGTGGTTATAGAACCATGAGGTAGGTAGTAAATCCATGACTTGGCAGTATCAGCTAGGGATAAAGGGAATGCTCAGAGTTTTATTTGTTCCTCAAAAACCCCTTGAGGCTTCATGGTAAAGCACACTACTTGGAACTCTTTAAGGGGGAGATGTGGATCCTCACTGGCTAGCCCGTGGAAATGAGGGAGAAGATGAATCAAACCCGATTTGAGTTCAAATTCAGCCTCTATGTTTGGATATTTAATACTAATAGGTTGGTAATTCATATCATGGTTAGCAAGTTCTTTAATTTTTTGTTCCCTAGGATTGGCCATATCTAATTCAATTGGTTGGACACTGACTGGTTCTTGAATTATTTGATTATCACTTATGTTCCTCCTAAGTTGGCAAAGTGTTCGCTCAATTTCAGGGTCAAACAAATCTGAGGGATTTTTTGGGAGGCTATGGGGCATTCAGAAAGATTTTGGAAGAAAAAAAAAGATGGTTTTTTTATTTTTTTTGTTTTCTATTTATGATTTTAATGAGGAAGGCAGATTTTTCTTTCTGTTTTTTTTTCATTTTTTTAATTTTTTTTGGGGGGGGGGGGGGGTTTACAATAACCAAGAACTAATGACTACATAAAGCACCATCCCCAAAAACGACGCCATTTGAAATGTGCGGACTATTGTCACCTATCGACCGGTCAAAGATCCGATGCCCAGCTAATGTGTATAGCATCACTCGGGTCGAATCCTCAGCGATGATACTTTTTTTAATAGTCGATTGTTTTTAGTTGATTGTTTTTTTAGATTGGGGGATTTGTTTGCAGAGCATATGAAATAATTTATGGATGATGTTTGATTTAACAAATTAATAAATATTGGGTTGAGTTCATTATTAGGGATTTAAGCTTGTGATATCCTTGATCTTTGCTTTATTTTTCATTTAAATTAACACCCACTTCACAAGATAACGTTGATTGGAATTCCTAAGTGTTAAGGCATTAATCCAAGACTTAACTTAAATTAGGGTTATAATAATTATCATTACTTGTTTATGGTAGTGTATTTATGGTTCCAATAATCCATGGAAACCACATGTTAAACAAAATATGTCATTAATCCATGACATGTTAAGTCCAACATACACAATGTTAAATTAACGAATAATCATCGAGAAAATACTCTCAATCACTTAACATTAAAAAATTTTGACTCATCCCAATGAGATATTCCCTCATCCATTTGGGTGTTTACTAATTTGGTTATAATGATTATTATGATAAATTAAGAATAGAATAAAAAGAAAGGTATAAGAAAAGAGTGGTGCGTCGAACACACACACACGAACAATGATGAGAATTAAAAAATGGACTTTTGATTGAATGATGCAGAAAAAGAAGAGAAAGGGATTCAACTATATTTAAACCATTTTAAGAAAATTAATATTAAACTACATAAGGTGGATGAGAAAAAGATATATTTAATAAGATACTTTCATTAAAACATAATTACAAAACACAAACTTACAAGATTACAAACAAAGAACAACACAAAAGTGAAAGGAAGAAAAGAGAGGAGGAAGGGTATATCAAGTGAAAACTTGAGTATAGAAGGTCCTACCAATCCTTTTTAAAGGATTTGGTAGTTCTAATATGTGATCCTCTCTTCTGAAATTCCAAACCCTTCGAAGGAGAGGAGGGGGATGCATTTAAAACCCAAGGAAGTGGATTTTTTTCATTCCCAATATGTCCCTCCACTTGAATCCCCAATTTGGATATTAAGAAAGCCGAATCTCTAGATATTATTTTCTTACAAGTTTTATATAAATTTATCCTCTGTCTACTCATAAAAGTTAGAGGAAATTGGACCTAAGGATCCAATATTATGGCCGGTTGATTAAACAAATTTAATCTGTCCATTTCAATCCAATCTTTTTGAAGTTAAAAATGTGAAAGGGTTTTAAAATAGGAATATGCCTTAAAATATGAATTGTTTCTTCAACAAAGTTTTCCAACTATATCTCCTCTTTCACACTGAAAAATATCAGCTTGATTTAGTGATTACATCATGAGATATGTCATTAATAGTTTCTGGATTTTAATTCCTGGCCAGAATGGTGGGCTAGACTTCAAGGAATTATTTGGGCCCATTTTTCTTGTAGTTGGACCTTTAAATTTTTATCCACGATTCTTTTTTATAATCAAGAATATATGGTGGAGTTTCATAAAATTTGGGATTCGGGATTTAGACCAGTAACTCAATCATCATTGATGGTTCAATTTCATCACAAATTCTTTGGGTCTTCTTGTGTTGACCATATGAGCCTTCAAAGGGAAGAATTGTCCCATATTTAATTCTAATGATATGTGAGAAGTTGAATAGGGAATCCTAAAAAACAATAACCACATAATTTTAATCAGTAGTGTGAGAGTTATAAATAAAATAGTAAACTGACTCAATTAAACTACTTATAAAAATGCTCAAAAATTATACTTAGTATTAAAACATTAATATTTCACAAAAATTATGCACATTTCATATAAAATCAGAAAAGGGGGTATATAATAAGTCATGAAAATATTAATAACATATTTTATCCATATTTGTTTGGAAACATCACTAATTTAGTGATATTTTTATGGAAACACTGCTAATTTAAATATGTTTTTGGGAAACACTATTATGTTGGGTAGAATTTTGAGGAAACACCGCTAAGATCGAATTTTTTTTGGGAAATGATACTAAGTAACTATTTTGGGGAAATTCTGGTAACATAGTGATGTTTTTGGGGGAAATAACACAAAAATAGCATCATTTTTATGGAAATGCTACCAAATTAGCAATGTTTTGGGGAAACATTGCCTACTTAGTGATGTTTTTGGGGAAAATCACTAAATTAGCTATGTTTTTTTGGGAACTTCAAAAATTTAGAGATATTGTTTGGGGAATATTGATAAATTAGTGATGTTTTTAGGACTTATCACTGAATTTGTGATGTTTTTTGATAAAATTATCTAAATGTTTGATGTTTTTGGGGAAATATCACTAAATTAGCAACATTTTTTAGGAAATGGAACTAAATTGGTGATGTTTTTTTGGAAACATTAATAAATTAAAAATGATTTTTTAGGAAGTGACAATAAATTGGTGATGTTTTTGGGGAATCTTTGATAAATTGGTGATGTTTTTTGGGGAAATTTTTCAAAATTGGGGATGATTTTGGGGAAACATCATGAAATTTGCGAATTTTTTTTGTGAAACGTCATGAAATTGGCAATATTTTTTGTGAAACGTTAAAAAATTTGGGATTTTTTGGGGGAAAACATCACTAAATTGGTGAAGTTTTGAGTAAAAGTCACTAAATTATCGATGTTTTGGGGAAAATATCTCTAAATTAGAAATTCTTCCTAAAAAAAGTAACTAAATTTAAAATTAGTGACGTTTTTAAAAAATGTATCTAAATTACAATTTTTTTGTAGTGGTAGTATAGGACCATTAAAAATTCTATAAAGATCAAAATAGGAGACCTGTGTAGTTTGAAATTAAAGATCACATGTTCTTGTAGGTGACTCTACATCTTAATATGTGAAGGTTTGGTCATGGAAGTAATCTTTCTACCCAATTTGTTGGGCCTTGGCTCCAGATCATGTTGTAGCCATAGAGAATCATATATCACTACCCCTTTAGATGATCTGAATTCATGATCTTTTTTCCCGTGTCATAACTCTATCGTTATTTTCATGATGAATCTCAGGTCATTGAATGTGGTGAGATTGATGTTGATGATGGTACAACCTTCAAGGAGTTGACTATGGAGATCTAGGTTCACAAGGGTAAAGTGTTCCCCATTCGTGATATTCATTTGGTCTGTGTGGTGTAGTAGCATAATGGAATGTAGGAGAGTACATAGGAATGTGGGTTACATATGCACACTTTATAATTTGATTTATTTTATGTTTATCTCTTCCCTTGTAACATTTTTTATTTTGTGCATATTGACCTTTTTGATTCATAAAATCATTCCCAATTATTTCATATTGGTAACCTTTAACTGATTTTTGATATTTCTTCCCAAGGATAGAATTTAGGAGATGGTTGTTATTATTTCATGGTTTCATGTTATTCTTCTGATAAGGTATTTGACCTCCTATGATAGAGAGGCCCTTGAGAGGTATCCCGGGGGTGTTTCTTCATATAAATGATTTTCATTTTATCTCTGTGTTGGTATTTAGAATCTAGAGGATGAGAATTTTTTGAGAGGTATTTAATGTAAGGGATTAGATCCGTCTAGTCCAACCATTTGTGTGTTTCCAAAGTCTGAGGTATACAGAGGTGGATTAGAGTAGGTCTAGTGTTGTTTGTATGTAAAAATATGTATGTAGGGATAATTCATAACGTGTAAGTATTTCACGTTAGAAAATAGTTCATGGCTTGTGACATGATAGTTCACATAGTGATTTATGACATGAAATAAATTGATATTTAATGGTTCATGGGGACACATTTTCAATAGAACATAAAATAAGATCCTTTCATGATTTTAAAGGGTGTCATACCATGAAAATTCATTGTGGATAACACCTTTATAAGTTACAACACATCAGATTTTCTAAAAAAATATGGTTTTTCTCCCAACCCCTTAGTGTCTAGTGACTCTCTCTTTATAAGTTTCAGAATCCCTTCAACAGGGATCAATTCTAGGCCATCTATATTCGATATATGGTGGTCTAAGTTATGTTCTACCTTTTTAAATCATTTTTATTTGATATTTTCCCTCCCTATTCTTCTTAAAATTCTTTGGAGGTTTATCTCCATCATTCTAACAGAGTTTTCTTGGTTTCCTGTTGGTGTGGTTATGGAGTGATGTCTTCAGAGGGATGTAGATTCCTGTGGAAGAGGTGATTGGAATCTACGTTGTTGGTGCATTCTCATGTAATGAATGTTGATTCCATTGAGGTAGGGGAATAATTGATTCTCATATTTATTTACATATAATAATAAAATTTTAATGCATTATCCCTATAGATAAAAATGTAATTAAACTAATTAAGATTTAACCACATTGATAATGAATTGGATTGCGATCGCAGGTCAATGTTTGATACTATGATAATGGTTTTCCTCTAGATTTTCTAGATATTGTTCCATCTATTTTATTATTAGAATTTATTATGATTTTATGGATTAACATGTTTATCTTGATAGAAAATTCAATATAACATAAAGCTGGTAATTTTAATTAGTTGGATAAATAATTTATGAAGAGGCATGTTGTATTGAATCATATATTTCCTATAATTTTATGATAATTAAATTGATGCAATGTTCATTATTAATTAATTTTTTTTTTCTTTCATGTTAATGGAATTGATAAATATTATTAATCATTATAATACTTGTTGATAATGTTGAAATGGAATGCCATGTTAATGAGAACATTACTTCTTAGTGTTTTTTTAAACTTATTTTAATGATAATAGAATATTGAGATTTTGAAAACTTGTTGTAGTATGATTCCTTAGGTTCCCCATTGTTGGAACCTGTGAATAATGAATCAGTTAATTCTGAATAGAATAAAATCTTTTTTTTTTATAAATATAATTTCAAGGGTTTGATTTTCCCATATTCTTGAGAGGGTCAATTTCCTTGAGTTTAGAATTGTACGATCTCGTTTATGTGTGAATGTTTCATGACTTATATTAGGACCCAGATTACCTATTTGTATGATCTTGTTTGTTTCTTGTTTATTTTTTTATGTTCTGTAGATGTTATATTCTCTTAATGATGTAATATGATCCTATAATGGTTGATCCTAGGAAGGATGATGTGATATGTGGGCGGGGAGGCCCGAATGATGTAGAAAATGTTGATGCATGTGGTGGAGAGATGCATCCAGATATTTTGGTGGATGTCAGGGATGACACTGGATATTAAGGAATGGGTTGAATCTAGCCTTACTCATTGATGTGATAAATATTTATTCTTAAATGAAATGAATATGTTTAATGGTTGATGGATGGTTTTCAAGGTTTATCTGCTTCTTGATGAATATGGTTGTGCTTGGTTTCATTTTTATTTTTAGTGATAGCTTTATATATTTTTTCAAGAGTACTTGGATTATGGAATGATGATAATAATGATTAGATAATTCTTAACCTATGAGGATGGTGTTTATGGAATTCTAATGATGAAAAGTTTTTAATATTGAGAAATTGTGAAATCACTTTGGATTATGCATGGATGGCATGAACTTGGTGCTAGTGGTTAATAAATGTATATTGAAATAATTTTAATGGTTAATACAATGGATAAAAATTAATTAATGAAAGTAAATGGTAAAAATGAAATAAGTAACTAATGTTTCTCTTAAAATACTTGTGTGTTTATGATATATCTAGTCACTAGTAGTGAAAACCAGATGTTCGAGAAACGATAGTTTCAGTTGATATTGATATTGGGTTATTCCTTTAGTGTGGTTATAAGATATATTATATCTTATATATTCTAAGATTTATTACACTTCCACACCAATTTTTGTTAGTTAGGATGACTCCCAATGGACTCTGGGATAGTTTTTCCAAAAATACAGGTGGGAGGATAGATGACTGACAACCCCCTATTCCCCTAATCTCTTCTCATAGTATTTATTTATTCTAGTATGCACAATGGTTAGTTTTACCATATATATGTGTGTGTTGAGGGATGTAATGTCTTTTGATTATTTCACACACATGTTTCTCTTGATATATAATCTAAAGGATTATTATAGGTATCATGTTTATAGGCTCAGATGGATTGAGGTACTTACTCAATATATAGGATATGGTGGCTTGAGGTATAATACATGATGTATGATACAAGTAATCCAGGTTTTGGAATCTCATAATAACTATATGTTTACTATATACTAATATGTGGATGGGATGATGTAATTGTCTTTTGAATGATTTTCATATTGTGATTCCTTACCCATGTGGCTTCGAGTTGGCTTATTTTGGAGAGAGGTGGATTCGGATGTGTGAATTTGGTGTAGAGTAGAAGACCAGTGGGGAAGTCAAAGTAGGGTAACCATGATGTTTTATTATTATATTATATGATCTATTTTATTTCATAGAAGGTGATAGTTAGAAATGGTGAGGTTGGGAACTTAGTATACCTTTTTAGGTGATGAGTTAGTTTCACTATTGTTCACTATGTTTTACCTTTGTTTCTTTATCTTTTTAAAGAGTGGATCTAGGTATGATCCTACTAAGTATATTATTACTATCACCCTACATATATATAAACTATTTTAAGGTCATTTAAATCAGGATGGAGATCTGGATGGATAAAACTAGCTAATAGTTTTACAGGACCTGTTTTGGATTCTTGTTCATTATTGACTTTACATTTTAGTACTTGTAGTTTTTCTTTAAGTTGTTATAGTACTGTATGAAATTGCATGTTTTCACTTGTAATTTATTTATATATACATATTATTAGTTTTTTATTGGTTTAAACTCTTGGAACCAAGGTTTTTATTGTCTAGAAAATGAGTATGGTTTGTTTTCTTTTTGACAATCATCATATGAAAGATTAAGGAGTTTGGAAGAAGAGTGATATTACAGTACAGGATGACATCAGTGTTGAAGGTGGCATCATTTCCAAGTTTTTTCAATATTTTTGGGACTCACAATAAATAGTTTTTTTAACAAAGAAATATTGTCCATATATGAGAACACAGTTCATAGACCGTAAAGGACATTTCACAGACAACGAAGGACAGTTCAAGGAAAAGATTGGTCGTTGTAAAGGAAGAGAGGTGGTATGCGAACCGTGGAGAGAAAAATAGTTCATGAGAGAAGTAGTCTATGGTGAAGCATGTACCACATTGAATGTGTAATTAAAACAGATTAGCGATATTTTTGGATCTATTTACATATATGAGGACTACTTATCCCATCTTTAAGGAGAGCGATTTTGATTAAAAATTCGGGATGAATTTGGTTAAAGTATAAAGTGGTTCATCTGAAGACAAACTTGGGAAGGATGAGAGGTTCTTCGTGAGGATTTCATGAAAGGAGAAGTGATCCACAATGATATTCCACAGAATGGGTTTTTTGAGGAATTGCAGCCTGCAAAGGAAAATGGTCTGTGGAAGGAAGATGATTTGTGGAATAGGTGATGGTTCACAGAAGAATAACTTGTCTGCAAAGCAGGGATGGTTCACAGGAGGAGGGTTGGTCCACAAAGGAAGAATCATTCCAAAAAGGATATAAGGTCTGTGTAAGTGGAGGCATTCCATATAGGATAGGTGGTCCACAAATCACACATGTTATGTGGTGCTGCACAGTTTATAGAGGAATCAGGCCAGTTCATAGTGGAACAGTTTGTGAACTAAGAGTACGCAGAAAAGTGGATTACATCTATAGGTAAAAGTGATATTTCAATAGAGAATCTATATATAGTTTAGGGTGTTTGATTTAATGAAAATTAATGTACCTACGAGTCTATAAACTGTGTGTGGATCCCTCCCAAGGTAGTGAGCTAATGGGAGTCTTTGGAAGTGTTTCGAGGGATGTAGTGATTTATCCCTAAAATATTGTAAAGGCAGTGTTCCTGACACCTAGTGACTATGTATAAAATCTTTTACTTAACAACTAGTAAATATTAGTGGATTTATGTATAAAAAAACATTTTCAATGTATACTCCTTGGACTATCCCTTAATGTTGATCCAAGTAAAATTTTTGTGTACCTCTTTGCATGTGATTGTATGTTTACTGCTCGTTCTCATCAGATAGGTTTAACAGGTTCTCACCAACTCGGTAACAAGATCCATATTTTTAGAAGAAAATTTTGACACCATGATTCACCCCTACCCTCTTAGGGTGCTTCAGGGTCCTTCATAACCATATTATCTCTTGCTTCTTCATGTTCTGTTAGAGGGTAATATCTTCCATATGTATTATTATTATACCCTCTATGCTAGTCACCAACTCATGGACTACTAGAGGCATGACTTAGGCATTCACTATCTCTATTAACTCATTTCTTTTCCAGTAATGGTAAAATTTAGGGTATGTGTTAATGAAACTTATAGTCAAATCTAGTTTCCATAAGGCCTTCATTTCCATAGTTTTTTCCAAGAGAAAGGAGATACTTTCAATGCGAGTATTACTTTCACTTACTCTTTTGTTTTACTTTAATCCATCTTAAATCATATCTAAAATTATTAATATAATGAAATAATTATCAATAATATACTAAAATATCATTATATTAATTTAATAAAAAAAATTAATTGCTTTCCATCCACTAAGAAACATCGATTGTTCATATGTGTAGATTACCACATCCACAATACATTGTGATTTGTTTTTGATTAGTTCCTATAAATGATGGTATAAAAGATGGATTTTATGAATGAATATATTCTATGTTTCCCAAATAAAATTATTAAATTTTAATTTTTCATATACCATCATTTTGTTCATCTATTGAGAAATGATATCTTTAATCATGTGTATATGCAGACTATCACCTCCATGAATGAAGAATTTCATTTTTCCTCACCACCTAAAATTGAAATTTCATATAATGGATTTTATGTGGATATATTAATATTACAAAAAATTTAGGATTATTTTTATGTCACATTTTCATTTTAAAAAATACATCCCCTTACTTATTTAATCTTTATAACACATTACCTTTTGGGTCATTTTTACAACTTATGAAAACAGTGTTATAACAATTATATGATAAATTATTACAGGATGTGATATAATGGTAATGTAAAATAATAATTATTTTTTAATTATTATTTAAAGGTGTCATTAGTATTTAAAATATCAATTAATATATAACTTTTAGATTGTTAAACATGTCGAAAACTAATTCATTTCAATTTACATTTTCTCAAGTCGCATTCATGTGATTCATCTAATGAAAATGGAATATAAAAAATAATTAAAAAAAATTATTATTTTATCTAGAATGATATATCAATGATGAACTTGAAACAACTTAGTGGTAATTTTCCACAGCTTCGTGAAGTATGTATGAAATAAACAACTGAATGTTCTAACACCTGATAATGAAAATATATGATAATAGGTTACTATATTTGTAATGTATGGTTATAAAATAATAGTAAAAATGGTATTATGATTATATCAAGGTTTTGAGATAAGTTTTTAAGATATTTATATTCACTTTATAGGAGGTTAGAAAATGATTGAGTAATGTGGAATACAAGGTAAGGGGCTTCCATCTCCCATTCCTCTCTTTGAGATATACGTTTTATTATGCACTTATTTTTATTATGTGGTGTGAATAAAGACTATTTATAATGTTATTTGATGAAATTAATTTTATTTATTTTAATTTAAGACCAATTTTAATCCATCTCCTTCAAGTGTTTTTGATTGAGTTTCTACCCACACCATAATTGGGGTTTTTGGTCTCAATTTTCTTTCTTTGAGACTCATGAAATATTCACCACTTATTTTCTTGTTTACGGTGCATAAGTTTTGTTGAATTAATATTTACAATATCCATCATGAATTTCATAGTACTTAAAATTATATATTATTATACCTCCCTCATATTATTTCGATTATTATGCTACCATTACCATAAGGGAGTTTTCACTTAATTTTACTTCAATGATATATGATTTTTATTCATCACATATATCCCTTTTACTAGTATATATTAGTCATGGATTAAATTCTAAATCATCTCATACTAATTTATATTATGGAATTAATCTTATATAAAATCCATTTCTACTTTTTCCTTACATAAAATTCAACTATGAATAGGTAAAACTTTTCTTCTAATTTCTTTACTTTCTGAATAACCTATTTTCCTTCCCTTTGATTGAATGGTGTTCACCTAGATTTCATACATTAATTTATTATAAAATTATTGAATTAACTATATACCAATTTCTAAATATGTTGTTAGTTTTATATTTTCTTATATATAAATCTATTTCATTGATTAATTGTGGAACGATTTATAATATGTATATTTTTTATTATGATGCGGATGTTTATTGAAAACCTAGGAAAGTAAACTATATTTTGATTAACCATCCACCCTATTACTTTGGATGGGTTATGATCAAGTAATCCATTTTTAGAAAAGGGAAAAATTATTGTGGGTATTATTATTTTTAGTATAATATATATGGTTATTAGTAAAGTTTATTATGTATTCGTTATTAATTTTCACATATAATAAATGAATCAGAATCTCTTAGTGACGTGTGTGGAAAAGTAAAATATAGAACCTTGATTCATCGAATGTCCTCACAAGACAAACTGACTTTGGTATTATTGTTCATGCCTTCACAAAACACGCTATTACCTAGATAGATGGTCTTTATGGTAAGATCATGATGTCTAAGATCATGATGTGTTGGATTATGGAATTGATTTAGATGTCTAGAATTATTAATTTCTTATCTTGGAATCCAATTGTTGATATCCATGTGATCTATTTATTTCCATTATTATCCCTAGAAATATTATTCTTTTAGTTTCATTATATTATGAAATTATTTTTATTATATATTCCTTATATAATTTTTATTCCATGTTTATTCCATGATTACCTCAGTTTTATGTCTTCCATAACTAGGGGTTTGAGCTCACCACTTTTGACATTCCAAATTACACGGGTTATGTAGAAATTTATTACACATCATATATCCAAAATGATAGCATGTGTGGATAATTTGTAAGAGATGCATAAGACATATTATGGATTAATTAGTTTCATATATAGTGGATAAAATCCTTTTATATAAAAAATTAATGTGATATATTTGATTATTTTTTTCATAATTCTTAAAATCTCTAAACCTAAAAGGTATTTTCAAAGTATGTAATGAAATTTTTTTTCTTTATGTTATTTAATTATGGGGAAGTTATGTATAGGTATATATAGTTTGTATCAATTTAGGTATGTAATTTTTGTGTTAATGGAAACATATCCAGAATTTTTATTCTAGGGCTTTACAATATTAATATTCTTGTGGAATTTTTGGAAGGGAAATATTATAAATAAAAGATAATAATTGAGTAATAATAACATTTAGAACTTGATCATCCTCTAGAATATTTCCTTGGAAATGATGGGGATAGGATAAATTAAGGTGACCAGGGTCATTAGGACAGTAAAGGAAATTATAGGAGATGAAAATTTTTCATGGTTAAAAGGATGTTTCCTAGGATATGCATAAAATTGAGGGGGTGTGCATGATCCCCTTTTATAAGTGAAGAAAAGGGAACTTTTGTAAATAAACACTATTTTTTAATAATGGAATGACACTATTTAAGGTCAAGTAGTTCCAAAAGTGAGATATAATAGTTTGTGGGTGAGATGATGTCAAGAAATCATCTACAAATCATTTTCACACATGTTTCAAGCCTTATTCAAGTTATTTATTGTCTAATATTTTCCTTTTTTTTACCGAGGTAACTAGTTTTGAGCCTAGTAATTTATGATTTAATAAAAATATAAGATAACCCATATTACCAAATATTAGTGTACAGAACCTAGATTTTGGACTCTTATAATCTAATTAAATTTATAAATAATAAAAAATTAACATTTAAAATTAAAATAAAATAAAATATAGAAGAACTACTTTTTATAAAAACATGTTTTTTTCACAATTAAGTATTCATAATTTCATTTTAAATTCCATACCATTTAAATAAATAATAATATATTTTTATATATATGTAAAAAATTATTATATAAAATATATCAATTTACTTTATTAGATAAAAATTTAACAACATTAATAAAAATTACATTCTAACTATTATCATAGTCATCAATATTAATCTTTATAATCATAATTTTATTCTTAAAAAATAGATTATATTTATTAAAAAATAGGAAAATTTTGATCAGGAATATTAAATTCATTCTATTATATTCAATTTCTACATGATATGAAAAAATCATTTTAAATATAAGTGAATAAAAAAATGTTTTTAGAGTAAAATATTATTTAAGTTTCTAAAATGATAGACATAGGTTTTATAAATTAAACACATTATTTTTAAATTATTAATTTAATATATTTTTTTTATAAAAAAGTTTTATCAAAAAATTTAAGACATTTTATTATTATGATAATTTATTAAATGTAGCATTATTTTAAAAATAGTATTTGTTTCATCTTTCAAATAAAAAAGTTATTTTTTAAAAATATTGAAATTTATTATAAGATAAAAGTTTCATGTTTATTCAATGAAATTAAGTTTTTCTTTATTCATATTCTTAAATTTATAAATATATCTTTTGAATGAAAATACATCATGTAATGAAAAACCTATTTTATTAAAAAAATTGTTTAAACATCATGTGTTTTTAAAATTATTTTATATAAATTTTAGAATAATTGAACATTGACATATTGTATTAAAAATATAAATATTATTAATTATATTTTTTTTCTTTAATAAATTTAATTTATTAATGTAAAATACAATACCAATTTTTAAATTTTCCCTCAAAAGGAATCCTTTTTTAAAAATTAATCAATGAAAAATAATTATATGAAATTATATTAATTGACCATTAAATTTTTATCAATTAATTATTATATTCTTTATATAGTATGATTGTGTCATTTTTCATTTTAGTTAGGTGTTTCATTAGTTTTGTGTTCCATGTGGCATAATATATTAAAGTTAATATTAATATAAAGTGTTTAAAATCTATGGTTTTTATATTATACCCCCTAAAATAAATTGCATCCAAGAAATTTTAATTATAACTCTCTAATGAAAGTAGGTGAGGTTAATATAAACATAATCATAATTATTCTAATATGTATTTAACCTAATATTTATTCATACCTCAGTCATATATTCTTCAATGGTTATCCCCAAAAATATAAACTTCTTATAAAATCACTTCATAGTTATTAAAAAAATTAATATATGTTTTGAAAAACTTAAGGAAAATCCATTGAATAAAAATCCTTATATGTTTTATACAATGCTCAAAAATTTAATAATATACCCAAATATCATCAATAAATATCACTCACTAACATAATAATATAAATAAACCAAAATTCTCAACCATTTACGAATTATCTCTTGATTGATTATAATACATAGTGGTTTCTTGATATATACCCTTATCAACATAATTTTTTGAATCTATTTCAACCAAATACTAAAATGAAAATTTTTATTATAATATCCAAAATATGAGTACAAAAAATATCAATCCAAATATTTATTCCCCTATGACACCTTTATTTTTAACATATGATACTTTCAGTTGAACCTGTAATTCTCTATGCTCAATCCTTGGTTGTCAATGATCATTTTACTATTAGTTTATCTATCCTAATTATTTAAAAAAAACTCAAATCCTTGATAATTTTATATAAAGATAATGTGATTAATATAATCATATCTCTCAAGAGTGTCAAACTAGGGGTGAAGTTAGGCCTCCTTGTCATGAATTGGGTGATTATTGAATTAATACGCAATCTACACTTTTAAATGTTATCAAACCTAGGTAATTTTTTTTCCTAGAGTGTTCATCAACTATTAGTTTTCATATAGGGATGTCATTGCAAGAAAGACCTCATACTCAAAAAATCAACAAAAATTTAGGATTCTATCATTTTGAAAGATTTATTCATTAGACATAACCCTTGGGTTTTTTATAAGATTATATTATAAAATTTCCTAAATTATTCAATATTAACTCAACTAAATAAAGGGTTATCTATACTATTGAAACTATAATTGAAATCAACTTATCAACCCTTAACTTTTTCTTAACTAACATCCTAGCATCGAAGGTTATCTAAAATTAGCTTTGATGATAACTATGGAACCTAAAAAACATGAAAGTCTCAATTACATAACTTAATAAAAATATTACATTAGAAAATATTATAATGATCTTTTTGGTTTAAATTTTTAGATAATTAGGAAAAAACAGTATTGAATAAAACTCATGTCTTTTTCAACTAATGAACATTTTCCCCACTATATAAGAAAAATTATTAATCAATATAAGTTTTAATTATCTCCCATAGATCATAAATAAAAGATAATCATCTAGATAGATCATATATATTACTTTTCTTCATAACCTACGGAAATTGAAGAATAATAAAGGGGTGTTCTTAGATGCTCAATATGGGTAAAAAAATAATAATTCATGATCATAAGTAATCATGAGATTATAATATAGGTATAATCAAGATACATAATTTTTTATAGCCAAAAATAATAGATCATAAATCATTAAACAATACATTTAATATTATAAAAGTTTTGAATATCTTATAAAATAAGAATATATGTTGAATGTAATATAGCTTGAAAATAGAGGCTAGTTAGTAAAGTGACATAACATGAAAAAACTATGTAGAGGTATGTTACAATAATAAGTGTAGAAAAATCATGGGATTAAACTCATTATGATCAATGATAAGTATATTTCATGTATGTATTTTAGAGTGTTTTAGTGTACTGGTATATGTATTCAAATGAATAATCATTCCAATTTTTTAGTGTATTGACTTGTTTTGTGTTTTATGGAAGGAAACAACTAATATTTGAAAAATGAATGAAAAGAGGAGAAAATATGAGCAACAAGACACTTCACACTATGAGCTCCACTCGTGGTGTGACACCAGATTTTTGAGATGAAGTGGAGCTAGAAACAGAAGCAAAACTATTACACACTGTGTAATGTCATTACACATCGTGACTTCATTAGAGATGAATTGTCATGTAGGACATGTCGAGACGATCTTACACAACATGAAAATTAATTACATGTCGTGAGTCTCTGATTCACGTCATGAAGCCAGTAAAATAGTTAAATCCTTATTCAAGATTCATACAACATGGAGGAAAAACAATTTTGGATTACACAATATGTAACCCAATTATACGTCATGTAATTGTTGATGTGCAGAAAGAATAAATATGACACAGTTCACGGGTTTTGATGAAAAAATCCTATAAATATAGCCTCATTCAATTTTCTAAAGCACTCTGGGACTAGCAGGAGCAAGTGTGACACCAATGAACAATAAAGTGATGATTCATAGCCCCGCTTCTCCGCCTTTCTTCTTTGGGTACCCATGCCTCTAATTATTATAATTATTATTAGGGATTATTTAGTACTTTCTATTCATATTTTTGGATTTTTGAAAACCATTTATTCAATTCCAAATCTATTTCTTTTCATATTACATGACCATTGATGTGTTCTGAGGAGTACTATTTTATTGCACCAACTAATTAGCCTAATTTTCACATGAAAATTATGTAATCTAGTTTAGTTATGTTTAGAAAAGTTTTTGGGTCACCTATCTCAATGATTGAATCTAGTAGATGACCTTTCCAATGGTCTAATAATAGGATTTGTGCGGGGTAACCAGACCAAGGATCACTATTGACCTAATTCTGACACCAAACATGAATAAACCCATTTCAATTAATTCCCTATCACACGAACCTGAAAACCACTAAACCTAGCATGCATCCCATCTTGATATTCAACCCAATCAATCCTATTATTTTTATCTTTCTATCAAACCAAACCAAACAAATACACATTTATTTTATTAATTAATTTAGAACATATGGTCTGTCTCTATGACTTCAAAACTCAGACTTACCAAGTAATATGTTTTTACTTTATTTGTATAATTTTATTAAATTTTCAAATTATTTTAGCCTCATAGGAATTTAACGACACCCTGTGGGCTGTCAACCACACCTCTGTCAAAAAACTCACAATTCCCATGCCTAAAAATGTGAGAAAACTCATTATACATACACCTGACTATCTCATAAGATATAAACATTAACCAAGAGATTATAAGGTGATATAGGACCTGACATATTATGACCTTTTTTAGAGGATATCATGTAGTGACGACCCCAAGCTCACCTCTGATAGGTCAGGGGCTGGTGACTAACACTAAGTAGGAATATCCCACAATAGGATTCATTTTCCTAAGCACATGTACACACACACACAAATCCAATCCCAAAAGGATAGAAAGTAAAAACACTATGTAAACAATGCATTCATGAACTAAGATACCAACCACAAAGTAAAATAGTAAGAAAATAGAAATAAAATAGGTCCATAATACAAGTTCACCAAAATAAAGAGTCTGTCAAAGTGAATTCACATGTTCTGAATACTCATTTGTAGAAAACCCCTCTTGAAGGGTACATGTAGGAAAGATGTCTAAACTCGTAGAGGCACAAATCATATGTCTGATCACTCTAAGAACCACCTAGTCCTAATCCACCTAGAAATACATCAAAGTGTTGATCATCTGCACAAGACAAAACATGTATGGGAAAATCCCATACAGTGGTGTGTAAAACAATACTCAGTAGGACACCCTAAAACCACAAAGGAATGCCACTAATAAAATCACAAAGTACACCACAAATAAATACTTGTAGTACACTACAAAGAAATACACCAAGTATAACACAAATAAATACACAAAGTATACCACAAAGAAATACACAATGTATACCAAAAATAAATACATGAAGTATACACAAAGGAAAACACGGTCAACTCACATAGATGTTATTCTATAGAATGGGAAGAAGTATTATCAGATGTAGTACACAGAAAACCAAGTATCGATAAGACACAAATTTATAGTAAGACACAAAGTCTTGGTAATACATATAGTCTCGGTAAGACATAGAGTTTTGGTAAGACATGGAGTCTCAGAAAGACACGGAGTCTCGGTATGACATAGAGCCTCGGTAAGTCACGTAGCCCCAAAGTCCCATAGTATTCAAGTAACATAGTATCAAGATCACAGCCAGCCATAGTATTTTGCATCTATCATTCTTATTACGATAGAACATACTCCTAAAGCCAATAGTTTGTATGTGAACTTCCACAAAGACTCACTTGGTGTATCTCAAAGGGATCATATCATCGCAAGGGTCCCGATGTCACAAATGGATCATCAAATGAACACACGGTTTGAATGTTACAAACATTTTTATAAAAAGATATGACCTGGGTCCAGTCCATGTTTGACCCGACCTTCCAGAATTGGACAGACCTGCCGAACGACCTAACCTGGTCTGACTGACCTGACCCAACCCGGCCCGGCCCATCCCACTAGGCCTACTAGTACCGGCCCACTGGGCCTCTTCGTCCAGCCCACTGTGTTGCTGGAGTGACTCATCTCCCCAGTCTATCATGCGTTGTGATCCGGTTCATTGCGCTACATGTTATCCTTCCTGACCCCATGCCCCTCGTGCTGATGTGGTGTCATGTTGCATTCCACGCAGCTAGCACGCCACACCGCCTACCCCATGGCCTCACCACTGAGGGTTCCTCTGATACGGTAGTGAGTCATTTCCCCTAGTCAATGTTGTGGCCTCCTTCTGCCTCTCATGTCGGCCGGCCATTCCTACTCCAATGTGGCCCCCACCTCCTGTGATCTGCCTCCGTAGGCCAACCCAATGGTGGCCTCTCCCTCGCGATCTACCTAGATCAACCCTACTGGGCCACATCTTTTCACTTCCACTGGATGCCCTATCAGTGTCCCGCCATTCTGCTCTCATGCTCTTTCTAGACCAAAAGTGTCATGTCTTCACCATCTTTCCTCTGTAGTGTTGTGGGGGTGTCAGATTTTCGGACTCGGATTGTTTAACCTAAAAAATAAGGTGAAACAATCATCCTCCCATTCAATCATGAAGAATTTTAAAAAAAGGGGGGGAAGAAGAAGCACAATATCACCCAAAGGACTGGTCTTGGCCTTTGTTCATGTCAGGCACAATTTTTCCTTGTAATAGGTATCATGAAGAATGAATCAATCACACATATATAACTCCCATATAATTCGTACAGGATAACTCTCATCCCGGAAGTGATTGAACTGTGGATCATCCTGTTTATAGGTTGGTCTGTATTTGTTATCGAATTTAAGAATAGGGAAAAAATAAAAAAGAAACAACATCCTACATGGGGTTTGAATCAGTCGTTGATAAAGTTAAAAGTTATTCTGTCATTGTTCTTCAGTCTTTTGATCTTTGATACATGTCCCGATCTTTGATCCATCATCACTGTTGAGAGAACTTCCTTCTCCTCATCTCATGGGAATTCCATGGTAATGGGGATAACCTTGAATTGTTCAAAAAAACTCAAATATAAAGAAAATAGTTATTGCATCAAAACAAAATATTTTTATTAAATATTTTATTACTGATACGTCCCAAAACTACTTTCCGCGGCTGACCCATTCCGGCCAATGTTAGGCCTCACCTATGGTAAAATAGTTGTTTTGAACGCAATTGTGCCTTCATATTTATTATTTGGACACCCATTTAGAATTTATTCATTTTTAAATAAAAACCTCCCACATATTTTAATAAAAACTAAACATTTTTCATCGATTTTTTTCAGTTACACCAGGCCTCGGAATCACATGCCATATCAGCACTTGGTCTCAGAATTTTTCCAATTAATTTATAAAAATAAAACTGATGAAAACCCGAGTCATTAAATTCTCCCCACATTAGGGATTTATATCCCCTAAAGATAAAAAAGGGCTACTCAACAAAAAGATGAGGGTAATCAGCATGAATCTGAACCTCCCACTCACATGTTCACTCCTAGAGATTCCTATGATGCCACCAAACGTGTACCATAAGAATCAACTGCCCACAAAGGATCCTCTCAAGTCAATCCTTGATCTATACTGAGTACTTCACAAAATTTTCCCCATCATCAATGTCCATATCCCCCTATTCAATGAAATGTGATGGATCAAGAATGTACCTCCTCAATTGTGATGCATGGAAGACATCATGTACTTGATGCAACTATGGGGGTAGTTCTCGGCAGTACACCTCCTCTCCAACAATACACAGAATTTAAAATGGTCAATGTATCTCAGAGATAACTTGTCATCCAGACCAAATCTTTTCAATCTTCGTCGAGGTAAGCACCGAAAGAACACATGGTATCCTTCCTCAAAATCCAAAGGCCTCCATCTACTATTAGCATAAAACTTATTCCGAATCTATACAGTGCCCATTAGCTCCTAGATGATCTAAACCTTCTTAGTGGTAGCACATACCAACTCTAGACCCATGAGTGCTAAATCTCCTAGGTCATTCCAGTAAAGTGGTGACCTGCATGGTCACCCAGTTCAAGGCCTCAAATGTTGACATCCCAATGGTGGTGTGGTAGTTTTTATTTTATGAAAACTCTACTATAGGTAGGTGGTCCTCCCAACTACATCCAAAGTCTAGGATGTAATCACGTAGAATTTACTCTTGAACATGAATGTTCTACTCAGTCTGGTTATTTTCCTGTGGATGAAAAACTATTCTCAAGTGTAAATGAGTCCCAAACGCCTCCTGTAACCCATCCCACAACTGGGATGTGAAACAATCATCACAATATGAAATGATCATCGATTTAACTCCATGAATCAAAAATATATTCTACACATAGAGGTGTCCTAAGATCTCTATTGAACCCTGCTACTGGACCGCTAGGAAGTGGGCCGATATGGTGAGTCGGTCAACGATCACCCAGATAGTATCGTGTCCCATGGACATGCATGGTAAAACCATCAGGAAGTCCATTGATATACCATCTGACTTCCACTCTGGCACCTCATGTGGTTGGTTCAAGCCTGCTGGAACCTGGTTCTCAGCCTTCACTTGCTCGAAAGTGAGGTATCTAGAAATGAACTTTTCCACTACTTTCTTCTTCCTCGTCCATCAGAACTGACGTCGGAGGTCTTGGTATATATTCATCACACCTGGGTTTACTTCCAAAGGGTATGAATGTAACTCCCTCAGAACCACCTATCGAAACACCAGAGGTACAACTGTGCACCTTCTTAAAATAACGACATTCTCCCCATCTATAGATTACTCATCAGGTGCATACCATATATACAACTGAGCATGTCGGGCCTCGTAGTCGGTATCCCCTAATTGTGCCTCCCTAGCTCGTAGTAAGTGTGGAGGGATGAAAAAAATCAACTGGAGGTAATCTAATCCATCTCCACCCACAAATTATATCTGAAACGAGGCTAAATACTTCACACCTCACTCAGAAACTACAACCTGGATCTCCTACTGAGAGCATATTTCACTATGTTCCCCTTCTTATGAGTATAAACAATCTCAAAATCATAGTCCTGGAGATACTCTTTCTATCACCTCTATATCAAGTTCATATCCTTATGAGTGAAGATATACTTGAGACTATTATGGTCATAGTAGACATTAAACCTATCACCCATCAGGCAGTGTCACAATATCTTCAATGTAAAGACTACCACTGCTATCTCAAGATCTTGGGTTGCATAGTTCTTCTCATGTTTTCTCAACTGGAAAGAACTATTGGAAATCACTTCCTTCCCCTACATCAGGACACAACCAAGATTGGTCCCTAATGAATCGTAGAACACTACATACCCAACACCCTCCTCTGGTAGTCTCAAGATGGGAGTGTTCTTCAACCTCTACCTCAGCTCCTGAAAGTAATGTTGGAACTTCTCTATCCATGCAAAGGGTTTCCCCTTCCATGTAAAATCCATCAAGGGTACTTCTAATTTTTAAAATTCAAGTAAAAACCTATGATATTTCCCAGCCAAACTTAGGAAACTCCGCACTTAGGTAACACTCTAGGGTGTCTCCCAAGAAAGCATCACCTTAATCTTCACTGGATCCACTATGAATCCAGCCTCTGAAATGAAATGTCCTAGAAATTGGATCTCTCGAATCTAGAAATGACACATTGAGAGCTTCCCATAAATATGTTTCTCTAGGTGTGTGTCTAGGACCATCCTTAAGTGTATATCATGCTCCCCCTCAGTCACTGAGTATACTAGGATGTCATTAATTAATACCACCATGAACTAGTCTAAGTAAGGTTGGAAGATATTGTTCATGAGTCCTATGAAAACTTTTGGGGAATTATTCATGAAAAACAACATCACCAAGTACTCATAGTGGTCATACTAAAAACTGAAGGCTATCTTTGGTACATCTTCATCTCATACATGAAGCTATTGATAGCCAGATATAAGGTCAATATTCGAGAACCATCATGCTCCCATCAGCTGATCAAAGATGTCATTGATCCTTGTTAGTGGATACTTGTTCTTCACAGACACCTAATTATAGAACCGGAAGTCCACACATAACCTCAAGCTCCCATCTTCCTTCTTGTGAAACACTGGTTTTCACGAAGCCTTTCCTATACAAGTCCCCCAATTGTAACCTCAAATCATGAAGCTCTGTGGGAGCCATCTGATATGCAGGTGAAGATATCAGTGTTATCCCGAGGAACATATTAATTTATATTTCTCCCTCCCTATGGAGAGATAATCCAAGGACATCCTCGAGAAAGACTTCCTCATACTCCACCACCACTGTAGGAAACAGATGACTCTTATCATCTGCTACAATGAGGGTGAGTCTAGCCAACTGATGGGTAATCGACTTCACCCTACTATGAGTAAGTCCATCCAATAGTGATTGCATTTCCTTTTCACTAACAAAGGAAAACCTAGTCCCATCACCGCGGATCCACCACACTCTATGCCTGAAATAATCAATCTGAGCATGGACTGTAGATAACCATTCCATACTGAGAATGGTGTCATAAGGCCTCAATGCTTTTACCAAGAGATCCCAACTAAAACTCTCACCGCCAATAGTATAGTCACACTATAAGAACCATTGTGAGATCATCGAATCCCCTCCCGTAGGAGTCTCTAAACATAAGTTTTGAGTCAATGGTTCAACCATAATCTCTAAGTCTCAAATAAGGGTCATAGAAAGAAAATAATGATTGTAAAATGTTTCTATAAAAACTGCAGCTAGGGTGGAAAAGAAACAGATCGTACCTCTAATCATCCCCGAAGAACTGGGGTCATAATCCTTTGTCTCCTACAGCTATCCTTGTCCCTATCCTCCCGCTCCCAAATCCCATGATGGACCATCTGTGGGTGGTGGTGGTAATACATTGAACCACCACCCACCTATTTCTTCCCTACCTGCTTCTCTTTCATGTCCTTCACCCTGAGGACCACCCTTCTCATGCCTCCTCCCCTACCTTGGTTGTCCCTCAACCATCTCTTGATCATCCATATGACAGTTCAGGCAATATTGTTTCAGATGTCCCTGACCATCGCACGAGTAACATAGCTTGTCGTTCAACTGACTTGATCTTCCCTGACGGCCCCACACTGTTGAACCATATCCTCGGATCAACCCTGGGATTTCTTGATATATTAGGGTCCCTATGAATTTTTTTTTCTACCTACTACTAAAGACTCAATTGCCTGGTGCTTTCTGGTAGCTCCCACTATTGGAGACTACTTTGCTAGAAAGTTCTCCACTAAGAGAGCTCTCTCTAATACCCTAGAATATGTAGTACTTCTAAGGATATCATGGATGCCTTGATCTCTTAGCCTAATCCCTGATCAAAGTCATGAGCCCTGAAGAATGGGTCTCATACCATATTTATGGAGTAGTGATAAAGATCAGTAAACCTCACCAAGTACTCCTACATAGTCTGACTCTCTTGTTGTAGATACAAGAGATCTTGTATGTGCACTGAGCATAACATAGATGGGAAGAAATCCTATATGAAGAGTCATTCAAATTCTACCCAAGGAAGAGTTACCTCATCGTGTGTTTGGGTCACTAAGCTCCACCATCACCCAGCTGATCCTTGAAGAAGAATCACATCTAGGACTTACATCTAGTCTCCAGGTGTACTCACAAGGTGGAATACCCGAGTAATTACCTCTATCTAATCCTATCCTACCTAGGGTTCTAGCTCACCCCTAAACCTGGGAGGTCTCTTCATATGGAAATCAAGAAATTCGTTCAGTCATTGTTCATCCTCATCCAGTAGCACTAGTAGTAACTACTGCTCGACGGGCGACACTAAATGGGGAAAACCACCCAAAGGTGTTGTCTCTAGAAAATTCTCATGTACTAAAGCCTCGTAACTAGGTGGATAAACCTCATGATCATGTAATGAAATCATGTATGGATATCTATGGGGAGGCATCCTGAAACAGATCAAGATGGCCCACTGTCAATAGAGTATACTTGGTCAGCTGACTCAAGAAATACAAGAGAACACACCCAAATTCTTTATGATGCATATACCATTAATTTTCTTTGAAACCAGTATTTTCATGTACCAAGATGAAAAGAAAGTTCCTAGAGTCATGATGTATGGATATGTCAGCCACTACACCAACACTAGATTCCCTAACCTGAAAACCAAACTCAAAACACTCAACACTGTTACCCCAAACCAACCTCATAAAATCCCAGTACTTAAGTAGAACTGACCCCATCTGATACCACTTTGTCCTGACCCATTCTAGAGGGGCCTGTTCGGTGACTACCCTATTCCCACCTCCAATAGGGCAGAGGTTGATGACTAGCACCGAGTAGGCATATCCCATAATGGGAGGCATTTGTCTATGTACCTGTACACACGCACACATATCCAAGCCCAAAATGCTGGAAACTGATAAAAATAACTAAAAAATTCATGCATACACTAATAAACCAACCATAGAGTAAAATAGTAGGAAACTTGAGATAAAATCGGGCTAAAATACAAGCCCATGAAAAGAAAGAGTTTGCCAAAGTGAATGCACAAGTTCCTGAAACTCATCTGTAGAAAACCCTACATGAAGAGTAGGTGTAGGATAGTTGTCTGAAGCCATAGGATCACACCTCGTTCTTTTGATCACTCTAATAACCACCTGGTATAGGTGCACCTATAACTATATAAAATCATCGACCATCTATACACGACACGTGCAGACAAATCCCATGCAAGGGTGAGTAAAACATAACTCAGTAGGACACCATGAAACCATAAAGGAATACCACTAAGAAATAAACGAATTACACCACAAACAAATACACAAGTTACACTACAAATAAATTAATGAATTATACCTCAAATAAATACATGAAGTATACCACAAAGAAATACATGATTTATACCGCAATGGAAATCATGGTCAGCTCACACATGTATTAGTCTATAGAACGGGAATCGGGATTATCAGACGTAGTCTGTAGAACAACCATTATTGATAAGACATGGAGTCTAAGTAAGACATAGAGTCTCGGTAAGACACAAAGTCTCAGAATGTGATGCAACCAAAAATTCACATAGTATTCAAGTAAAAAAATTTCAAGATCATAGCGATCTATAGGATTCTGCTCATAATGCACTTATTCTGGGATAACCAACTCCCCAAGCCAGAATATATTATGCCAACTCCTACAAAGAATCACATAGAGTATCTCAAAAGTACCTTCTCTTCATAAGGGTCCCAATACCGCAAAATAGATCATCAAACAGATATAAGCTTTGAAAGTTATAATTGTTTTTATAAAAAGGTTTGACCCGGGTCTGATCTGGGTCCTAACCACCCGTCGGACCCAACCCGACCTGCCGACCAACCTGACGTGGTCTGGCTGACCCAACCTGACCCGGTCCATCCCATAATGAACTAGCCTGACCCGCTAGGGCCACTGGGTCCATCCCGAAGGGCTGTTGGATTGGGCCAGCTCCCATATCTAGTCTGTGCTGCAGGACGGTTTGATGCGTTGCACATGGACCGTGTGCACCCCCCCCCCCCCCTTAGGCTGACATAGTGCCCTAAAACATTCCATGAAGCCGACCCACTACATTTCCTGCCCCTCAGTCTCGCCACTATGGGTTCCTCTAATGGGACAACGATCAACGTCCCCCAGTCAATGTCGCGGCCTCCTATCGCGGCATGTGCCTGCCAGCTCTGATGCAACCCCCTGCCTTCTGCGCTTCACCTCTGTTGACCACCATGTTGGTGGCCTCACCCTCACACTCCACATGGACTAACCCATCTAGTCCATTTCCTTTCGCTACTATTGACCACCCTGTCGATGGCCCATTGTCCTTCCCTCGTGCTCTACCTAGACCAATAGTATCGTGCCTTCACCATCGCGCCTCCATGGTGTCATGGGGGTGTCAGATCTTCAGTCTTGGATTGTTGATCCGCAAAATGATGGTGAAAAAATCATACTCACATACAATCATAAAGAACAATGGGGGAAGTATAAGCATAAAAGCACATGAAATATGGATCTTTCCCTTTTTTCATGTCAGCCTCAATTTATAATTGTTATAGGGATTATGAAGAATGAACCAATCACATAGATCTAACCCCATTTAATTCATATAAGATAACTCCCATCCCAAAAGTGATCAAATCATAGAAAAACTTATTTGTGGGTTGATCTATGTTTATCTTTGAATTTAATAACAAGGAAGAAATCACAAAGAAACAACACCGTACCCATGGTTTGTATTAGTTGTTGATAAAGGGTGAAGTTGTTCCATAATCATTTGTCGATCTGTCGATCTTTGATCCATGTTCTGAACACTGATTTGTCATCACCATTGAGAGAACTTCCTTCACCTGGTCTTAGGTTAATTCTAGGGTTATATTGATAACCCTAAATTCTTGAAAAACTCAAATATAAATAAAAGAGTACTTGCATTGAAATAAATTATCTCTATTAAATAATTTATTACCAATACGTATAAATACTATATTCCGCAGTCGACCCTTGTCGGCTAATGTCAGGCCTCTCCTAGAGTAAACTTTCTATTATTAATGCAAAATTCCCCTCAGATTTCTGATTCAAACACCTCTTTAGAAGTTATTCAATTTTAAAGAAAAAACCTCAAGCAGATTTTATTAAAAACTGATAATTTTTCATCAATTTTTCCTAGGCACACTATGCCTCAAGATCACATGTCATCTCAGTGCCTGGTCTCAGAATTTTCCAAATTGATTTATAAAAATAAAAACATATAAAATCTGATTCATTACACCACCCATAAAAAACCATACATATGTGTGTCATACAAAATTAGCTACCATCATATAAAAAATCCTTAATAAAATGTAAATACATATCCCTTTCAAATGGAATCAAATAATAAAAACATTCTTTATTCCATCAAAAATCATGATGAACCCATGGAATATTAACATTTAATATTGTACATGTTATTCACATCATATAGATAAAGGGTATATGGTTTAGTTAATAATTTTTTCAATTAATCAATGAATGGAATCTAGGTGAACACCCATTAATCAATAGAATGTAACATAATGTGTTCATGTAATAAAGGAATTAAAAGAAAAAAATTAATAATAAAGAGAAAAGATGAAATAGATTATTTAATTAATAGAAAAGAACATTACATCTCCCATCCAGACAAATTAGGTGGATTGAATCATTTAAGAATATATTTGATCCATCATACAATATTTCAAAATAAAATGAATTTATGGGAAAACACTTTTTGTAGTTTTGGAAAAAATAACATTGGAAATATGAACTATTATTAATCTTCTGAATAAATTTTAAATGAAACATTTTATAAAACTAGGATAAAAATAATTTATTTCAAAAAAATATGATTACATTTAGAGAATATTTCATATAACATGAAAAAGGCTGTATAAAATTAGGTTCACGTGGAAATTCTAAAAAAGACTATTCTTTTAAAAAAATAACCAATAATGAAAATATTAAAATGATTTTTTATTAAAAAAAATTGAAAATAAATTCAAGATATTTGAAATTTTAATTTCCCAAGTTTTGAAAAAAAATATAGAGGTATAGATAAAATTTGAAGTTAAAGATAATAATACAACCATAAAAATAAATTATTTTTTTAATATTTTTTAAATACATTTTTCTAAAAACACATCATTTTAAAAGACTATAAAATATAAATTTTGAAAAAAAAATAAAGGGGAAATAAATATCACCAAGGATAACCATAGTTGAAGAAAATTATTTTGATATTTGAATTAAATTCTTTAAAAAATTTCTAGATACGTTATCATAATTGAGGGATCCCAATTTAGAAATGTGGTTGTGAAAAGAAACCATGTTGTTTGAGTTAAATTTAAATAAAAAAACTTGAAGGATAAATATATTTTAATTGAACATAAAATACCATGAATCATAGATAATTTATGATATAAAATATTAATGGGGTAGTATACTCACCATTCTAATGAAAACCTGGGGTATAATACAAAATATGTTTGAAAGGGTGGAAATTGATATAAGAAACATTTACAAGTAAATAATATTTAAGGTATGGATAATTTGATAATGTGTTATATTGATTAATTTTAAAAATATTAAAAATAATGATTAAATACAATAAAAATTATTCATTAGGTATAATAAATCAAATATGAATCCAAATATTTCAATAAGAACGTATGTAACTCAAATGAAGAAAATTGAGTTTGCACACTCCCTTACATTGGTCTAGACTCACTCTACACATGCACTTAACTTTATGAATAATAATATTAAGTTTATTATATACCTTTATAGGAATATTATTCGACGATATTTTATTTTCTATAGACCATTTATTATCATATTCTATTTATTTATCATATAGTTTTATTCTAATGTTTGTTTGAGATGGTTTAGTCAATTTCAACATAACCCTATTGGAATATTGACCATTATTAAAGGTTTTATAGAATAAATTCATAATATATATAATTAAATGATTTTAAATAATTTATTATTATATTATAATAATAATAAATTATTTATAATGGTTTTTATAAAATGATCTCAGATAATGAAATCTGAATTTATATGTTAATTTTATGTGGTTATGTTTACTACTATTGTTTATTATTAATATCAATTTTATAATGTAAAGAATATCATTATATAATATTAATAGTTTCAAAGAAATATTTTAGTAACCTAAATAAATTTTTAAAGTCATCCATTTTACGTGGTGATAGAAAACAAAACACATTGTCTCGTGAAACCGGTAGTATGCACATATACACGATCAATGTTCTTTTGTTTTTCTTAGTGCATGGAAAGTAATAAATAAGGGTTGTAACATTAATATAGTAAAACCTCAGTATAAAAATGATAATGAGGTCATTATATTTCTATGTTTGTGTTATTTTAGGAAGTAATATATTATAAATAAAAGATATGGATTAATTAATACACATGTTTGAACCTAGAACTTCCTCTTGAAAGTCTACAAAAAAAATGAAGGCAATATGATATCATTTGATGAAAATAGGATTTATGTCATGAAATAAAATTCATGTAGAGGAATATTGGTCATTTTTTCATGGAAAAATAGAAGGTTATGTGTATATTTTAGAGGGTGTAAGTGACCCCCTTTTTTAAGTGAAGAAAAGGGAAATTCTATGAACACCCATTATTTTTTAATATTGGATTAACACTATTCAATAGAAAATGGTTCCAAAAAGAATGAAATAATTTATTTTTGTGGTGATATAAACTCATTAAATCTTATACAAATTATTTTCACATATTTTTTAATCATGTTTCAAGTCATTTATTCTAATATTTTTACATTTACATTTTGTTTTTGTTTTTACTATTGTAACTTGTTTTCAAACATGTAATTTATGATTCACTATAAATAATAGATAAACAATATCATAAAATTTGGTTATGATGAACTTATATTTACACAACTTATAATCTAATTCAATTTCTAAATAATAAAAAAAAATACTTTTAAATTAAAACATTTAATATATAGAAAACCAGTTTTATAGAAAAAAATGTTGTTTTCACTATTAAGTGTTCTTAATATTTTATGACATTGATTATCGATTACATTAGTGATAATATATTTTTATATATTTATAAATATAATATCAAAATAATTAAATAAAATTGATAAAGATTGAAAAAGATGACCGATGGTGCTTGGGTTTCAGGGAGCACGGGCGCTCGGTGGTGATGGCGATCAAGCGCCTTACTCCTAGGGTTTTCAATGAATATCTTGCACTACCTTCATTCTATTATCATGGATGGAGAACTGAGCTCGGCCTAGAATGAAGGTGTGCCACGTATTCATAGTGGAGCTCTTCTAATGGATCTACCCACCGTGTGTCAAGATGTCGTGGTGAAAACATCAATTCCTGCTGTAGATCGTGATGTTTGAGCCTCCATTCGTCAGGATGGAGGATGTGTGCAGGTTATCGCTTCCAATTCACCTAATGTTATGAAGGTGGTATCCACATATTATGATCATGATGGCTTCAAATCTAGGTCTACTATTTTGGATCGTGCGGCTCGAGATCATATAGATGGTGGTGCACAAAAACCGGATCCACTGCTTATGTTGAGGGATTTGATGGGTTATGGTTCCTCTAAATTGGATGCTCAAATACCTGGTGTTCCTTGTATGGATGGATATTTGTGGGGTCTAGGTCCATCCTTCTGTCTGTGATGGAGAGGGTGATGTTACAGTCCAATGTGCCCTCTGATTTCATGATTTATGATCCACAGATGACGAAATCTAAATATCCTTCGAAGGTCCCAAATAGTAGAGTTAATGTTAAGGATCTGACTGGAAGAGTTGATGCAGACTCTCCTACATTGGTACCCCCATTTTCATTATTCATTAACTTCTGTTCTGGTTGTATCCTCTGAAAAGGGTCATCAACTCATGTTGATGTGAATCCTGATGTGTTTGCTGAGAGGATTGCAATTGGAGAGAATTCCTTGATTGCACGTCTTGTTCTACCGAAGGGTGAGAAGCCTTGGGTGTTTGATTATTTGGTCAAATGGATCTTGTTTTTATGGGGCTCCTTTGATTAGAAGTGTGTGTCTCTTGGCAGTGGATTATTTTATTTCATTTTTTCATCGAATACTTTCAAAATACATGCATGGATAATTGAGTCCCGATATCTAAAATCGGGATGGCTTCACCTTCATGAATGGTCTCTTGATTTCAATGTCTCATGTGAAAGAAATTATTTTTCTTATTTTAGGGTCTAGTTTCATGGAATTAATTGGGTCCTCTGGCATCCAAAGATTTTTCATGACATTGGCATGGAAATTGGGACTCCTATTCGCCTTGACAAGGAAACAAAGGTGGTTCGGTTTTGACATTTTGCTCGAATGCTGGTGGAGGTTGATCTGAGTTCCACCTTGATTGATAAGGTAACTCTCTCCACTCCCACTTATAATATTCATATTGATGTTGAATATGAAAGGAAACCCCTCTTTTGTGCTGAATGTATGGTCATTGGGCATTCTTTAGAGTTATGTCGACGGAAGATCTCCTGTGAGAGATGTGGGATGAAGGGTCATCCAGATACTCTCTGTAGAAGGAATCATGAAAGAAATCATGTGTCTCTATCAAAACCTCCTGTTTGTGATGGTGATGCCAAAAAATAATCTTCCGTTAAGGCTGATATTTTTGATGTTGACAAATTTGTCCCTCAGGTATCTGATTTGAAAGGCAAAGTCCTTATGGTGGATAAGTCCCTAATGAGAGATAATAGTGGTCCCTCTAATGCTTGGACAAATTCTCATTATTCCAATGATGGTCTTGTTGTCCCCACCGGATTTTTTGTGACTATAAAAAATAACGGCATTTTTATTGATGGGTCTCCTACTCATTCTGAACCTCCAAATCCAAGTAGGTATGATAGCCCTGATGTAGAAGTGTTATGTGATGGGACTGTTGAATCGACACCTAGTCTGGATCACACTGGAGCTCCTCAACATGTTGATTATCATCAGGAAATCCAGAATTGTTTGATTGTCTCTAAGATATCTGAGAAGTGGGGTGACATATCTGAGGCGGAAGGGATGGCTGTGGACAGCGGTGGTCCTACCTCTTTCAAAGATGCACTCCTATCTAAAAAATGGAAGGCGGATGACTTCACTCCTGCTCCTCTGAAGAGAAGGCCAAGGACTATTCTAACATGCCTCAAACTATGTCTACTCGATATTCTAAGCAATCATGCAAGAATAATACTAATATTCTTATGATTTTAAATCAGGTTAAGTCTCATTCTGAATGGGACACTACTGATGGCTCTGATTATGATAATGACATGTCTTATTATGATTTGTAATTTTGTTCTTAACGGGTGAGGGTGAGTCCCTTTGTTTGACCCCGCCCGTCTTCACTATACTTTTTCGTTTATTTTAATAAATTCTTAAGAGCATAGCTTCTGACTAGACTTGTAGGGTAAAATCGATAAATTTAATTTATTTTCAAAAAATAAAAAAATAGAAAAATAATTCATTGAAAATAACCTTTTACTATTATCATGGTCATTAAAATTAATCTTAATAATCATTATTTTATGACAATTTTTTTATATTTAAATAAATATAAAATTTTGTTATAAAATATGAAATCCAGTTTTTTATATTTTATTTTTACATTTGAGGAACACTCATTTTTAATATAAATGAATAAAAATAGTTCTTAGTGTAAAATAATTTTTTTGTTCCCAAAATATTTGACACTAGTTTTAAAAATTCTACTTTGTATATTTAAACTGAGTGTTTAAAATATTATTTATATTTTTAAAAAAAAAATTATTAATCCATTC
The DNA here is from genome assembly GCA_963277665.1 of Viscum album. NCBI lineage: Eukaryota > Viridiplantae > Streptophyta > Magnoliopsida > Santalales > Viscaceae > Viscum > Viscum album. Next base: position 1,144,083,319 of record OY728142.1, on the reverse strand, counting down.
TTGTATTAATATAATGTCATAAAAGTGATGGTATTGGAAAAATATATATTTTCTCATAATTCATGAAAAATGAAATTATTTAAGGAAAAAATTAAAATTCATCATAATATAATATTGAACATTTTAATACAAAATATAAAGTTAATTATTTTACATTCATATTTTAAATTTTTAATTTTATATTTTAAATAAAAATACAATATATAAATAAAAACTTCTTTTATTTAAAAAATATCCTTTTAAAGCATCAAGTACATAAAATGTTATTTGACATAAATTTATAAATAATTGAATTTTTATATGTTACATTATAAATCTAAATATTACCCATAATAATAAAATTTTAACAATGTTAAAAATATTTTATTAAGGTAACATACAAAACCATTTTTTTAATAGTTATTCAAAAACATCCTTTTAAAAATATTAATCAATAAAAAACAATAATATGTATTTATTTTAATTTAGTATTATATATATTCCAACTAATTATTATATTATTTATGTAATATTAATGTTAAATGGTTTTTTAGTCAAGTGTGGTGCTAGTTCGGTGTTACGTGTGATACATGATGTTGAATGTAATATTAATTTAAATAGTCCAAAATATTCGGTCATTACAACTCCCTAGTTCATATCTTCTATATTTAATTGATATTTCCCAACCATGCTTAACTTATAAGATATGTCATATAGAATTTATATACTCACATATTTTATAAATCATATCACTAAATTTTATTGATTTTTAGTAATTTTCTCAATCTCCACCAATTATTAATGAATATTATTTTGGAGATATTAATTATAAGTCATGTTAGAAAAAAATTGATTGATGTGTAAATTTATTATTTTTCAATATTTTATCAATGTATGTAGTATTAATTATTCTAATAAACCATATATATCAATATCATTTAATCTTATTCCTTAGAACATTGGTATAAAATTTAAGTCATTCATAGAGAAATATTTACATAATAGTCTCAACTAAATATAATACTAATATATATTATTTAAATGTTATAAATATTTATTATTTGGAAAACTATGACTCTCATGATAATATCTTATAGACACATGGTGTATTTAAAATAACTATCCCATAATTTTATTTCAGTTATGATCCATAAATAGATCATTGAAAATTACACATTCTATTAGTTATTTTTTATTTCACAAAGCATTTACATAGTTTCTAATGGATATTTACAAGAGTGGTTCTATCTAGGAATAAATGTTTACTATTTAACTACAAAATAAAATAAAAATGGTAAGATATTATAGAAAAAATAATTCAAATGGATTTCAAAATAATTATTGTTGAAAAGTTTTGATCACTGTCAATCTATTGTCTTATTATAAAACCTTTAATGAATAATATTTCTTTATAGGTGTACACATTACCAACCTTTTATATATCTTTATTAGAAACCCACATTCACCCAATTGGTTTTTACACAAAATGAAATTTCTACAAAAAATGTAATCTTGGTTTTTGTACATGGAATCCATTTCTAAATACACTAATAATTTCTATTTATAGGATTATTATATCTACTAATTCTTTACAGGATAAAGATTTATTAATTTCATTGAATAATATATCACCTAACTCAATAATATGAAAACCATATCTATTTGGGTTTTACTCTTTCCTATATAGTATTAGTTTCCCATGATCATTCCTTTCCATAACATCTTATAGAAATTATTCCCATTAAAACTTATTATTCATATTGATCCATGAAATTATCAATGTTGATCATTCTCCAACCATCTCTATTAGATACATACTCATTATTATGTAAATGTAGTACTTATAATAACAATATATTTCTATCTTAAGGATAATATATATAATATCCTTTTTAACTTTAGGATAATTCATGAATCTTCACTTAATGTTTCTTGGTGTACGTTTGTTTCTAGAATTATCCTTAAAAATATTTCATATATTAAATCATGATTTTTTTAACATGATAGATATAATTTAAACTATTTTTAATATATAATCCCATTTTTCATTTTATTTATCACTTATGTGAGTATTTATCCCTATATTTGTAAAGAATATCTTAAAAATATAATGAAAGACCTCAAAGGATCATAATCAAACTCACCATGAAAAACATAGTGAAATTGAACCTTTTACCAAAACCATTACTATTATATTTATACAGTGGTTTATGTTTAGGAAAACTCAATATTCTACTTTATTTTATCAATAAAAGAATATTTTAGATAATCTATGACTTAGTCTAAGAGGAGAATATTTTATTTTCTTACCAGGTACATTATCTACTTTAATTTTATATTCCTTAAATATCATAAAGTAATAATTTATATATATATATATCTACTAATGATATCATTAAAATTCATAACATATGGGTAATTACCACTGGAATACATCATTCAAAACTAATTCTTAATGGTTTTTTAATCCTTTTAATTTAATACCAAAATGTGTATTGGATATTATTCTTTATAATAAACATTTTCAAACATCAATGATTACTTAACTAAAATGAGACTAAATACCCTTCTTGGATTAATTTTGACATTTCCTTTAGGTTTTAATTAACCAATAATTATATAACCACAAGTGGGTATTGTTTTTATCATAAGTAATACATTAATCATTAACTATTGGAATAATTTATCTCTAATTCAAGTATACAAATAAAAACAAATAGGTGTGGTATACAATTAAAAATTTTATTTCAAAACATGAAATAAAAATCATCATGTTTAAACTTGACACTAATATTATGATTTCGGTAGTACTCTTTACATAATAGATGTTTTTAAATAAAATAACTATTCAACTAGGAACTGTGAGAAAGTTATTTCTAGTGTGTAGTTAGACTCCATAAAAAATCATCAATACACTTTAACCCTTGTTATCTTTATAAAAACAATTGATTCTTGTATTTTGATACTAATTTATAAGTTATAAATGTTTTCTGATAACCACAAATTAAAAATAGAAATATTATAGGTAATGGTGAATATATATGAAGTATAATATTTCACATAATTATTCTTTAAATCATTTTTATTTCTATTATAGTGTCCTTTCATACCATATGCAAAGAAAATATTATACAATTCAATACTTTTGCTCTTAATCTTTGTTTTCGTAAAATAATATTAAAAGGATATCATTTTCTTTGTACCTACCATTAGCCCCTTCACTTTTTATTTCTTATTATTCACCTTAAGGGGTTAATAATTTTATTTATTTATATCATTACCAACTTAGAAAACTTTATAATAAATATATCAAATTCATTTCTCCATACTATTAAACATATTATTTTTTATGAAACAAAATAATCTATTTAGTAAAGAAAAAATAATGGCATGTACATATATATATCTATTTATCTTAAATATAAAATAAAATAATCATTCAATGTAACCTATTATCTTATATATATGAGGACTAACCTAGATTATATCATCTAATTTATATGTATACAATGCATTGATTAAAACATTACTTTATTTATTTACTTACTCTTGATAATGATATTAGAGATATGGTAACATGGAGTAACTATCCATGTCATTATTTTTATTAAACTACTCCATATATATTTATGATAACATTATGATAAAAATATAAAATGAAACATCCAAGAGTTTCTTATAGGGATCATTATCACACTCACTTGCTTCATGATATATCTCATTAGGTATATGGGACTCCAACATATAAAATTTCCTTTCATGTGTTAGTATTATGTGCAAGTACTTGTACTACTCTTATATATTTATATCGGTGATAAAATGTTTTTTGTCCAAATTTTATCATATAAATTAAATGGTGTTGCATTTAATTGTCTAAAATAAGTAAAATTTATTAGATTAATACTTTTATATTGATTAATTTTTTTATAAATAATAAGTTTCTTATTGTTTAATGACTCCCACTATTTTATATAAACAATAATATCACTAAAATATTGTATTGAAAATAATTATATCCTATAATATTATAGTGGACAACAATCCTTAAACCTCTCTTCACATTCCATGGTGCAACTACACTATTTATCAAAGTGTTTATAGTATTACTTCATAAATAAAACTTCATTAGCTCATAACTCTTTGAATAGGTGAGTGGAGTCCTAACTCATGAATTTAGAAATATTATGCTTACTCAATACGTGAGTCTAAAATTTACCTATAAATGATATGTAAACTTATTTATGCAAATTTTAGTTATTTCAACCTGATACACTTACTAGAATTTTCCAATGGGTGGATGCACACTCAAATGATGATGAGGAGAACCTGAAATAGGGCATTTTTTAACTTGATAGAAGGAATGAGTTTATGATTTAATATTATGTTGAGGTATCCTTTTTGTCTATTTTGTAAAGATTGTAATCAAATTAAAATTTTGATTCTATTTTATTTAAACCATGTGATCTTTTCAACAAAATATAACGATGTAAAAATAAAAACAATCATCGATAAATAATTTATTTTTATCTTTACATTCATGTTATATATTCCATGTGATTGAATTCATCTACACATTCACATAATAAAATAATAAAACATTCAATAAATAAATTAATATTTAATTGATGTGCAATATTAATCTAAGAGTTATTTTTATATGTGGATAATAAATTAATCAAACCCCATGGGGAACCTCATGGGCTATAAACTAGGTTGAGTTGAAAAATTCACATTCTCCATTGTATTTTTGATTGTTTTGATTTATACTAAATCATTAATTTAACCAATTTATCACAATGATGTACTTATTTAAAATATCTTAATCACACCTAGGTGAAATTAATTCGAGTAGAATGGATCAAATTAAATAATTAATTATGGACATACAATCCCTTATAAATTTTAAAAATGGAGGGATGATGTAAAGATCACTAAAAACTATTACTTAACAAATAATTAATATAATATATAATTAATTCAATAATAGAAATTAAATTAATAATAAAATAACTTTCATGGTTTGATATCAGATCATGATCTATATAAATGAACATTACAAAATTAATTTTAGACATGTCAAAAATATACTTAAGAAATTATTAAATAATTAAATTATAAATAATTTTAAGTACCTAATAAAAAATCAAGGGTTCATGAAATAGTTTTATTGAATTAATTATATTTTGAAAATAATTTTGTGGTATTTTTAATTTTATAATCAAATTTGGGTGAGTTTGTATCCCATTTGGTCCTCTTAGGATTCAGATCCACTTGATAACTATTGAAGGAGACAAGTGGCTCCTAGGGGTGACCATAACCAAGTAAACCCATAGTAAATAATACCTAGTACCATTGGTCAACTAACTATCCTAATCTAGAGTGACCCAGGTCAAGTTATGAGTTGATGTGCACTAGGAATTAGTCAAATGGGTAGTCTCCTTAGTTATGGGGAAGATGGGTCCTAAAGGAGAAATTAAAGGAGTAGAATCACAATACTAATTATGTTATTTTGATGTACAATTAACCATTCCATGCATATTAATTTTTCCTATATAATCCCATGGTGCATAGGTGATGGCCACTCCATGGCCAATAGAGGTTGCATGGATCTAACTTGTAAATCACTAATTATTTTATGTGTGTGTCTATATATATATATATATTAAAAATCCACGAAACACAATTTCTCCCTATAGTGCATGACTCCCATATAACACCTCCCATTCCTCTGATATGGTGAGACCTCCTCTTTAAAATATCCATAATTCACCCATTCCAATTTCAATTCATGAATCATGTTCACTATTTGTACTATATAAATATCCTATACATGAATTTTATAAAATTTAATTAATATTATTAATTTAAATTGCGTATGAATTATCTAATACTAATTATAATAATATTGATGTAGTTTCAGTGTTTTGTGACCAATATTGAAAAAAATAATCTATATCTATGTTATGGCACATGATACAACATATAAACACATGGTTTCACATGGGGATCATGTGTAATAAAAATTAAGAAAGAATAATATAATTAAAATAACTCCTTTTTCATTCTTGTGATCTTGACATTCTCCATTCAATGATAAATCATCTAATCCTAAATTTTCAAAGTTATAATCTCTTTATATCATCTATATATTTCCTAGATATTATAGGTTCATCGATCTATAATCTTCATTTTCAAGAATTAAATAATATAGTTCCCTTTGAAACCCTTATAATCATCAAAACATGAAAAACATGATCTATGAAGAATGAATTAGATCATTCATGATTTAATTCACTTTATATCCTGAGAATTTTAGAAATTGAGTTGGTGGAGAGATAAATCAAGTAAGGAGTTTCCCTCTATCATTTTATATCTAAAATAAATTTCTTAACTTAGGATATGATTTCATTAATTACACTTTTTTCCATAAAGAATCTTGGATTTAAAAACTAAGAAAATATAAATTATGATTTTATTAACTAATTATTAGTGTTATATACATCTCCCCACTCAATTATAGCACTCTCACATGTAATGTGATGAAGAAAAAACCATTGAATATGCCCATTTCCTCCTGAAAATTCCAAATTAAATCTAAATATCAATTATCCCCCAGAATTTTTTTAACATATCCACTTGTTTAAACTTGAATAATGTGTTAATAATAATAGAAATAAGTTCAATTTATATAATTTTAAACATTAATAAAATAAAATTGAATTTATTTAATTATTTATTTGTGATCATCTATACTCATACCATTAATTATGCATCTGATACAACATATCTTTCCTCAAATTTAAATTTCCATCGATTTATTCACACATAAAAGTACATATTTAATTGTATTTATCAATAATTATTTCATAATAGGAGACCAAAAAACATGCTCGTAGATCATAATATACTATGAGACCTAAAAAATTTGGTGTTATTACTAGTGATCTATTCATATTATTCTTTTATACAGGATATCAGTAATTAAAGATTTCATGATATGAAGTCTCAATGTTTATAATACCCCAACATGTGATAGTCAAACATACTCAATGCCCTTTAATATTGATGTTTCAATTCAAGAAAACATATGTTTATGATTACGTTTTTAGCATATAATGGTTCTCATTATACCATAGAACTGTTATAACCTTTTTATATTCCATATAACATAAAAAATATTAGCTTATATAGTTTATGTTTATGTAGTTTTACTACCATTTTAAGTATAAACCATGAAAATATATTACTATATGCATGTTATATTCATTGAAAACTAAAATCTTGAGTTTGTTCTAGAGAACACACTCTTAGAACACCATCTCATATGAGAAGGGTAGAAAAGTAGCAAATACATGGTTGTGTTTTAGTAATATCTTTTGAAAAAACTTCTTTTATTTTATGATATATCATGTTGTAAATTATTCTAAAAATATTTTTTCAATAATAAAATAAAACATTAAAAATCATTAATATAGAAAGTGTGAATTTAAAACATTATTTGTGTAGCTCGATGAAAAAACCATTTTTACTTTTAAATTAAATGTTGTTATTGAAAAAGATAATGATATCCTAAAATCTCCATTTGTGATAACTTTTTTATTTATATATTTCAAAGATTTTAGATTTTAAAATAATAAATTTATTTTTTGAGGTGTCTCAGATACCACCAATGCATTTCATAAGGCAACGTTATACATAAAATATATAGATAAAAAACCAAAAAATCCATGTATCTAATGGTGGGATATTATATATAAAATTAAATTATGAATAGTAAATAAAATTTTATACCTCAATATTGAACATCATTCTTTCCCAACTAGTATGGTTAAGGTAAATACCTTAATGATTACTATTAATAAACTTATTTATATGTATCCACTAAAATATAGAGTCACTAAAACCATTTTTCATGGACCTATTTTAATAATTAATAGAAAAATATAACCACTATTACTTATCACCCTAGCTTTATTATTCTACTAAGAATAAATGTCATAGGTCCTCAAGTGAACTCATTGATCATCATAGTATGACAACTAGATTTAGAGGTCAAATAGATTAACTTAGAGAGTGAATTACCCACTAATGGTTCACCATAATGAAATCCATAAATTATTAATTTAAATAACCAAAAATAATTGAAACATAATTATATAAAATTAAATAATATCCCAAATAATCCCACGAATGTATACAAATGTCATATTTTCATACATCACATGATCTAAACCACCCCAAACCCACAATAGAGGGTCATGTCCTTAAAATCATATGCTTTGATTACAATTTAGTAAATCCAGGCATAACTTGCATACATTTTACATCATTTTCATATTTTAGACATTATATATCAATTATAAAACACAAAATCCTAGAACCCAAAGGTTTAGTCACTTTTGAGAATAGTTACAGAGATGCCTTATTTATAATTATTTATTCAAAATATTTTATAAATAACCTACTCACATGATATCATTATAAAAAAATCAAACACAATAATCTCTTTTATTATATAGAGAAAGTAAACATAAGAAGGTGTGAACTCAAAATTATTAGTAATGGAAAAACATAATAGTGTGTTATAAAGGGTTAGTTAATAAGAATGATAGTAAGCATAATCATGGGAGAAATATCAGATTAAAAAATAATATAAAATCATAGTAATTTTTATTAAAGAAATATATTAGGATATATAATCTCAAAGGAATTATCATGGAAGTATAAAATCTACCATGGCCTAAAAATATAGAAACATGATACAATAATCATGAGATATGGAACATAATATAGGCATGTGTAATAACATAAAAAATGTTTTATAAGAATAATCGTAGGAAATAATATCACTATAGAAAAATATAACAACTATTAGGACCCTGAATAATGCTCTGAAAATAAAAACAATATCCATGTATAAGGTTGTGAACATGAAAATGATGTCCCAAGATTTGTGAACATAACAATAATGTCTATAAATAGAATTGTAAATATAAAAATAGTTTCCAGACATAGTTTTGTGAACATAAATATAATTTCCATGCATCATTATCACATGATATTTAAATCTTTACTAAATGAATCATTGTACTATAATGGACCTACCATTCATATAGTTATGAACTATATATATGTGAGCCATTTACTTTGAGTGGATACTTGAGACACTTTATCTTTTAATAGTTACAATGATTTCTTTATTTTATTTCCTTTAATTTTATAAATAATTATATTTTTATAATGATTAATTTTTTAATAATCCTAATCATATCATAATATTTATTTTCTTAAAATATATTTAGATTTCATTATTTGATTTTTCATAACATTTTGTTCATGTTTTATATTGTTTTACTAGGATAAATAATTCATTTTGGACCTTAAAATATCATTCTTAAATGTTTATTAATGTTCCCACATTTTATTTTAAAAAATATATAAGTTTCCCAAGTCATAATACACATAGCTGATTTTTATTTCACGTAGCTATTTTGAAATCCCTGAAGATGATTTTCCAAAATCGGTTGATCTCTATATTTCAACCATATCATTATCTGTAGAACTAAAAATGAGTGATTAAATTTTTTATAGAAATAATAAAATATTATATAAATTTAACTAGAATGAATTATCCTCTAAATTAATCTTTATAATTTCTAAAATTATGCTAGAATTAATTGTATGTTTTTTCAAAATTATTCAATTTACAAAACTATTTTAATTCATTTATTTAATCATAACATGATCTATTGAGGTCCAACTATGGTAATAATTGATTCATTTTAAATATGGTAAAATTTTAAAAACATAATTCAACTCAACCAAAATTTGATTCTATCATTTAGTATGTCTTTTTTTGCCTGAATTTAGAAAATTGAATCTGGTTACATATTTCAGAAATTTGGATACATGAGAAATTTTACCCATTTCGAATCACATATTTCAATTTCTCTTACATGAATCACCTAAATTGTATTTTCCTATGAAAATAACATATTTTAATCTCTTATATTGATTAAACTATATTAAAAGACCAATGAAACTTTGTCTGTGTATATCATTGAAATTTTATAGGTTGTTCTAAAACCGGGAAATTTGGTATGTTTTGGGTATTGTTTCGTATATTGATTTTATGCATGATTATTTAACATATTTAAATTATTATAATTAATTTATAAATTAATATTATTTATTTATAACCTATTCTAACTATTTTCATTATTTAAAATAAATTTTTTATGATCATAGGGTGTTTTATTTTCATTCATGAAACATACAACTTGAAAATGAAAAAACATTTTTATCATTTTTATGTTACTTTATTCGATTATATTATTTCTAAATTAATATTAGTTGAAATTAAACTCATTCAAACATGTTTTAATATATTTAATGTTTTGTGATTAATTTTTGAAGTGATTTTTATGTTTATTACTTATTAAAAAAAATAACATTGAATTTCAACTAGATACTTTGTTTTTCATGTTATTAATTTGTCCTATTTTTATGGATAATGTTTATTTAATTTTGTAGATGATTTGAAATTGGATATAAATATTCTTTAATTTTTTGAATATTTCATGTGAGTTGGAAAATTATTATACAAGGATAATTTATCTATTTTCTCTTTCTTCCTAATAATCCAGTTTTATCATTTTTAATTTTTAATTTTCTATCTCAGTTGTATTGATTTAAATTTAAAAACTATTTTTATCTTTACTGTTGTTTCATGGTAAAGTGTTCGACGATCACATATGTTCATACTCTTTCATCAATCATGTAATCCATCACTCAAATTTTTATATCCTTTGTAATGAACTCTCATGGGTGGAAAAATATTCTTTGACTTTATAACTCCTTGATTATTTGATATGTTCCTTTGTAGGAATTCCAAGAGTACATTTTCTATATAATTCAAGAGGGTTTCATCAGTAATTTTATCATCAATAATATTTCTTAAGTTTGGGTTATAATCCCTATAAAAGGTGTTATCTAGTTATGATTACCTGAATAAAAATCAAAACACTTAAGTTTGGGATTCTTCTTATAGAAAATACTAGGTTTATATCATCTCCCACAAATGCTATGTGATTTTAGGTTTGGGAAAGCTTATCACAATTTCATGGGTTTATATTGATACCATATAAAATTATCTCTCTCTCTATCTCTTTTATAATGGGTTCCATACTCCATCTATTGGGGTGTTAATATTGGACTATGTTGATTAGACTGAACCACTATAAAATTCTCTATGTTGACTTTAATTTTATTTTCTACTGCCTTACCACACATAATTTTAGTAACATTGATAATTTTAATAAATTTATATTCACCCCCATATAAACCTTCTTCCATAAATATATTTGACCCAAAAATTGGTATCATAGGTATAAAATATGAATGATTTCTTAGTTCTTTTTATTTTTATTTTTTCTGATACCAACACTTGGTGTCAAATGAATTCCCATTTAGGCTTCTTCATTTTGGCTATATCATCTTTTTATTAATACCATAAATTTTTATTAAAGGTTTTCCAAAAGGTTATTTTTTATTTTTTTATTTGATAAAACTTTTATCCTAGCACTTAACAATACTAAGGAAAGATTTTTTTTTAGTGATGGTAACATAGGATATTGAATTATTGAATTCATTGTGAAAAATTCAATTCAATGGAAGTGATTAAGGATATTGGAAATAAATAATGGATTTATTTTTAAAAAATAAAGGTATTGAATATTATAATATCATGGAAATACCTTATAAAATATATGAAGTCAAACTTGAAACATTAATTGGAAATTGTGTTGTAAAATTTGTTTTAAACTGAAATTTCATGAATTATATTTACTTCCCTCTTAGTATAAGTGTGTAAAGTAATCTATTTTTTTGAAAAACATATTTTGACATTTGGATGACTTTTAAATAGACTCATAAAAGTATTAAAAATTTAAAGGGAACTATTCTTAGAATTCATAGGGATAAATTTTATGAATTTAGAATTTCTAAACATGAATTTATAGATGAGATATTCAATAGATTCATAAAAATTATTAACAACATGGTAAACATTGGTGAAAATGTAAATAATGATGTAATGATTTAGAGGGTACTTTGAGCCTTACATGTGAAGAGGTAATAAAATAACATATCCATTTAATAAAGAAAAGATTTTAAATAATACACTATAGATGAGGTGATGGGATAACTATTATAATAAGTTATCTAATTAAACAAAAATGAGAATGATTTATCTAACAAAAGAAATAGAGTTTCTTTTAAATCTAAATATTTTTCTACTAACTATTATACTTATTCTTTCTAATTTTGTACCAAATTTATGGATGATGATCTAAGTTATTTTCTTAAATTCATTCAAGGAATCAAAAATAAAATACATAATACCAAAAAGGATGAAGGTAAAATAAAAATATATAAGAAATATTTCAATGAAAAGTCAATAAAGGTAAATAAACTATTTTTTATGAATTAAAAAGACTTAACCATACCAAATATGAGTGTCCAAATTTGGAATAAGAAATGAATTTTAATAAGTAAAATAAGAAAATGAAACATAATTATCATGATGGTTGGAGTTTCACTAAAGAACCCAACTCTAGTAAAGAATATAAAAAAAATATGTGTGTGATTTATATGATATGAAAATTTCCCTAGGTAACAAATCCTTAAAATGGTATGTTAAAATACAAAAGATTGTGTATAATGATATAATAAAATACGGTTATAAATTATTTTAATTAGGATTTTTATTTGAAATATTCTTATAGTTTTGATTGATATAATTCTAAATTTAAAGAATTAGTTTATTTATTTGATGAATTTAAAGAGGAAATTTAAAAGCTTAAAAAAGTATAAAATTTTGAAAAAGGACCATAAGAAGGTCTCTAAAGAAAAAAAATATTATTTTATAAAATGAAAAGTTAAAAAGTTCTGTTATTTAGTTTTATAATGAAATGTAGAAAATAAAGATTATGAAAAATAATCATTCTAAAAAAGAAAAAGAAAATCAAAATTTGAGAAATTATGCTTCATCAACAAAAGATAATATTTTGTATGATCTTTTCATTATTCAATGGGAAAATGTAAATCTAAAAAGGAATTCAAAAATTTGAATGAATTTTCATCTACATTTTTTAAGGAAAATAATGATATGAAAAGATAGTATCTATAATGAAACCAAATAGAGAAAAATCTATTTTTGGTTGTACTCATCATATTCCTAATATGTACAAACCCACTTTTGTTAAAAGTTATGTAGGTATGGTTTTTATAGTTACATACAACAAATAAAGTGGAAAATGATATTATGTCGATGAATGTTATCTCAAGTTCCCTCAATATTTAGGAATTACATGAGTTTATATCTCTAAGAACTTATCTTCCCATATAACATAAAAATAAATGTATTAAATCTTATTTCATAACAAAAACTTATGTTAAAATCAAATTAGACTATAAATATAATGGGTGCCAAAAAAATTTCATTTTTTATTGTCACACGAACTGACCACATGTACTTCAATATTTAATCAAATGGTCATTAAACTATAAATAATGTTTCACTAAATGGAAGTAAGAAATATTCAGAATAGAATGTTTTTTATATACTCTACTTGTTTTATAGAGGGGGAGATCCTTTAAAGAAAATTCATAAATTTAGGGGGAGAACATCTTTGGTATTTTAATTTATTTTATCCTTAATAAAAATCAACTTGATAATATATTTATTATTCCTTTTTATTTTACTCAAATTAAAAATATTTAATTTGACGTTGAAATATTGGAGTCTTAATAATTTCATGTTTAACTATTTTTCGGGTTAGTTTGAATGTGTTTAAATGATAAAATTTTCATATTTACATTAAATCTATAAAATATAAATTCTTTTTTTAGATTAAAATTTTTGAATTTTATTACATATTTCCGTATTAAATAACTATTTTAAAACCTCTAATATATCCTAAAAGATGTTAACTTACTATTTAAACCTTAATTTTGAATAAAATCTTATTTTTTAAATATTATCTCTTTTTTTATATCTCAAACAAATTTTAAAAATTATTCTCATTTAATTTAATTATAATGTTTAATAGTGGATGAATTTATAGGGTCTCATTGAAACATGTCTTAAAAATAAGTATTTTTACAAAACTTTTTTGAAAAAATTTATAGTTTTTTTTTATTTCATTTCCTTATGACATACAAACCATTCTATCTATTTGAAACCTTATATTTTTTATAATTTTTAAAAGGTAATGAATTTTTAAATTATACTTGGTTTAGTAATTATAAGAAAGGAGAATGATTTTGAGTTTCTCCTTGAACCACTTTATATTTTGATAATAATAAATATTTGATTGTTTTATTTTCCTTAAATTTTTTAATACATTCAATTATGTATTGATTAAATTATGAATAATCATGGTCATATCATAATATTTATTTTCTTAAATTTTTTTATATTTTATGTTTTGACTATCTATAAAATGTTTGACAAGTTTTATATTGTGTTCCCATGATAAATTATTTATTTTTTACCATAAAATATAATTTAGATATATTTTTACTATTACTATGTATCCTTTTCATAAAAATATGAATTGAAAGATTATAATCCATGTAGTAAATTTTAAATTCATATAGCCATTTTGAAATTCACATAGATGATTTTCATTAATTGTTTACTATATGTATTTCAACCATATATTTGTTACAAAACTCCAAATTGACAGATTATTTTTTTTGGAAATATATGATGATAATATACCTTTCATTATAATGCATCAACCTCTGAATTGATATCAATAGTGTATGAAATTGGGATAGAATTCACTATATGTTTTCAGTCTGAAATGTTTAGTTTTTTAGAATTATTTTGGTTATATTTTTTGATGTTAAAATGAGCTATAAAGGTCCAATTAAGGGGGAACATAATTCATTAGAAAGATAATGTTATTTTATAAATATAATTAATTTGAAAAAAAATTATTCTCATAATTAGTATTTCTATTTTAGGATCAATCTTATTACAGATTTTAGAAATTTGGATACACGAGGAATTTTCCTTCATCGAATCACCTACATCGATTTCGATTACATGAATAACCTGAATCAATTTTACCTATAGAAATCACATATGTGAATCAATAAATTCAATTATCCTATCTGAAGAATGCCTATGTGAATTTTCAAATGTATTTCAATGAAATTTACAGGTTATTCTAAAATCTGTAATTTTTTACTATTTTTCATATTATTTCATATCATGATTTTATACATGTTTATTTAACATATTTAAATTGTTCTTATGATAATATAAATTCATATTAATTATTTGAAAACTATGAGAACTATTTTTTATTGTTTTAGACATGTTTTTTTAAGATAAAAATGTTTTTTTATTTTCATGCATGAAACTTGTAGCTTGATACTAAACAAACATTTTTATCAATTTATATTATTTTATTTGATTTTAGTTTTTATAAAATAATATTTTTTTTATATTAAACTCATTAAATATTGTTTTAATATGTTTAATGTAGTGTTATAATTTTTTTAAACTCTCAAAAAGTATACTGATTGTTTTAAATATAATGTTTATGAATTTCAAATTTCTAACAGAGGTTTCTATTTTTCATAGAATTTATTTTCCATATTATTATAAAGATTTATTTTTTTATTTAATGGAATATTGGAAAAAAAATAATTATTCTTTTTGTTTTTAATTATATATGTGAGTTAAGTGATTATTTTGAAAAAATAATTTCTATCTTTTCCCTCTCTTTTGGTAATCTAGTTTTTCCATTTTGAATTTTGAATTAACTAATCTCTCTCGGTTTTGTTGATTTTATTTTAAAAAGAAGTTAGATCTTTGCTTATATTTCATATGAAACTAATAGATAATCATATAAGTTTATACTATTTCATCAACCAAGTAATCGAGTGCTCAATTATTTACATTCATTATGATAAACTCTCATGGGAGGAACAAATCATTTTTAACTTTATAACACATTAAAGATTAGATCTATACCTTTTTTGGAGTGCCTAAAGTAAATTTTCTACATCATTCATAAAGTTTTGTATCAAATATTTAATCATTATTACTCTTTATTACTCTACCCTGTTGTAATATTTTTTTATATATTTTCAATCTAGGTATAGGTATGCACTTAAATCCTTTCATACATAGATTATAATACCTATAAATTTTATTCACTGGTAATGATAATATGAACAAAAATCATAACACTCAGGTTGGGGATTCTCCTTATAAAAAATCATGGGTTCTTGTCTACTCATGAAAAAAGTGTCTGTGTTGTTAGGTTTGGGGTAAATCCTCACAAATTATTAGTTTTATATTTATCCCATGTAAAAGTCTATCTCTCTCTCTCATATTAGGTTTCATACTCCATGAGTTGGTGTGTAAAGAGTGTACTAAGTCGATTAGACTAAAACACTATAATATTTCATATGTTCTATTTAATTTAATTTTATACTTCTTTATCATTCCTAATTTTAATGAAATTTATAATTTTAATATAGTTTTATTGTGCCTATATATACCTTCTTCTATAAACATATCCGAACAAACTATTTATAAATGAAAACATTCATAATCCCGTTACATTCAAATTAACTCATGAGAAATAAATAAATTTCATGAAAAAATATGAATGATATTATCATAAAACTTCCAAAAAAATGTTTATGGTATCATTCGTGAATATCCTTAGTGATGACTAAGAAACATTAAAGTGTTTTTATGAATACTAAAAAAATTATCTGAGAATTATAAAATTTCATTGAATAATGGTAATAAATATAATGTACTTTTGATAACTATTATTTTAAAATAAAATAATTTACAAAACAATGGGGATAAAATTTAATTTGGCAAAACATGAAAATTTAGAAAGAAAACTTCATAAGGAAAACAGTAATGGAAATTGGAAAATTCCTTCATATGGAAAATTTCTAAGAGAGATATTCCTTTTATACTTTTGTTGAGTAAGGACAATAATAAGAGTTAATGTCTACAATGAAAAAGTTAAAATAATATTACTTTTGAAATGAAAGTCATTTAATTTTAAAAATTCATAAATCAATCATATAAGTAGATAGGAGGAAATCCATTGAACAATATAAAAAATATGGACTTGGAGGCGAATGATTCCTTACAAAAAAAGATAAGGTGGACTCCACTTACAAACAACCTTTCATAATATTTTGCACCAAAGGGAGAAGAAATAGTAAGAATAAATTTAATCTCTATAAATAACTAGAGGAGAAGGAAATATATTAGGTTTAGAATAATATATGATTTTATTTTAATATATATTTATCCATAAACAATCTTGATTTTAATGTGAGATTGGAAAGAAACTCGTAAAACATTGGTATTTCTGAATCAAATGAACTTGAATGGAAAAACCTTATATGGACTAGTAAATCCTTTGAATTTCATGAAAAAATTAATAAAATAATATTTTTGGGATATATATAAACCATAAAAAATAATATATTAGGTGAATATATAACACATCTCACTGAATGGAAAATGGAGACGAGAAACACTTACCATTACTCTTAAATTCCATGAAAGCGCAATAACTTCCTATAAAGATAACCATCTTAATAACTGATTTAATAAAAATATTCATATATATATAATCTTATATTATTCGATTATAATAATTCATTACACTTATAAAAGTTAGTTATTATTTATTATCATCCTCAAATGTCATTACTTTTGATATTTTTGTACCAATTTAATAATTAGGATATTGATCCTCATTATTTATTACCAATTTCATCACTAATAAATTATTCAAGGTATTTTAATTATTAATTTTCAATGATTTATTTAGGCCCATATTCATTTTATGTAAGTTATGAGTATGAATCATGAGAATGGAATCTATAATGAGAATGTTTTTGAGAAATTTTATGATATCAACAAGTTACTTCATACTGACTATTCATTTTCTTCATCCTTCAATAACAATATTAAAAACATAAATTACATCTTAATATCATATATTTATACAATTAATGTATTTATTCTTATTCCAGATGGACATGATTATTTTGATAAATAATCATTCATGTAGGTAGATGAACCGACCCTAATGAAAATAATTTATACTAGTTAATGTGTAATAGTTTTCAGTTATATAATTACAATATTTTTTATACAGTATAATTATGTGAATATAAAATCATTAAAAAAGGGAATTATATTTATAAACATTGTAAATGATATGGTGATTGAAAATAATGGTGAAGAGCTATATACTTTCTTTGACTACTTCTCCCTTTCTCAAAAATGGTTCCTTAGATATCAAACAAATTAGGATTCCTTTATTCAACCATAGTATACCAATCAAAAAATAATACATTACCATAATATAAATGGTTTGGGATTCAAGAGATAACTAAATGAGAATAGTTTTTTGGGAAGGGTAGTGGAGGGGTCCTTTTATAGGTATGTTTTGAGTAACATTTTCGAAAAAGGATTCCATAGTGTATAAGGTTTTTATTTCAAATGGAAAGTGGATAAAAAGTTTATATTAATGGAAAAGGGTAACACGACACCTTATAGACATAATTAATAGATATGGTTTGATAATATTTTAAGTCATTACCAATTAGATAACCCATTTTACCTCATTTTACCTTCACCATGGTAACTCAATTTTTACCTTGATAAATTATTTTTATAACTAAAAATAAAAGTCACCATTTTTTCTAATATCCCAATTTTTTAAAAGTAAATACTATATTTAATGTCATACAAGATATGTAATACCAAGCTTAAATGAAAGAAGAATTATTATAATTTATATATGTATCTTAAAACCTAGTAGTTAATTTGGAGGAAATGAACAGTATTAACCAAATTATTAAACATATAATTATCCTCCTCATTAAAAATATATTAATTAATTATTAGAAAAGAAATCACTTAATTTTCGTAAAGTTGTTTTATTCTTGAAAACACATTTTCCTCAAAAATGGGTTTATATAAGTGACTATTAAAAAATATCATGAAAAACTAAAAAAATGTATTTGAAAAAATTAATTATAGTTTTGAATTAATCATGTTAAAATTAACTTAGGATTAATTTTTGAGAATTTTATAGAAATAAGGATTTTTCAATGAATAATGAAAAATACTGATTTTTATTTTTCTTGCAAATAAAGATTCTATTTTGGAATAGTTTTAAAATTTAATTATTTTTATTATTTTTTAAAATCCAATAGGGGTTTTAAATTTAGTTTATACATTATTTACCATAAAAATTATTTATATTTAAATTGGTATATTTATGGGGAAAAAATTGTTGTGTTTTTTCGGTTTAATTTTTAATTAAATTATAACACTTATTTATTTTTATCTATTTTAAATAGATTACATATGTGTAATTATAAGGTCTAAATTTATTTAATATTTCCCTTTTATTTTTGTTCAATGTGAATAGTAATCTTGTTAATTTTTGTTACAATGGAAAAATGTAAAATCGGCTAATTAAATTTAAAAATAAAATAATATGGACAAACAAATAATCCCAACACTCCTCTAATTTTTTTATGAGAAAATTTCTTCAATAATCATCACGTATTCGGATATATGAAATTTTATGACCAATTTTATGAGATTATGACCTTTATAATATTTTAATTTAGAAAAAGTCAAAATTCTCTCACTCTTGTTTTTAATAAAGATAATATTTTTAATACAGGGTTATCCAGAGGATATGTTCAACTACAAGTTTTATTTTTAAATCTAAATTGTATATCTGCATCATGTCAATTTATTTATAATTTTTATTAAATAAATAAGTAAATTAAATGTTGCACAATACTGACAAAATAATTATTTAATTAATGAAAAATGAAATAAATGACAATAAAAAAATTAAAAGTATTATAAATTGAGAAAATTAATACGATAAAATAATTTTATATATGAAAATTATACATTGTAGATGTTTTAAAATAACATTTTATAATTCTTTTTTCTATCTTTATATTATTAAAGTCAGTATAATGAATAGTTTTAAAAGATCACATTATTGATATTTTATAATAAATAATATTTTATTAAATAATATAAAATTACTAAATATCATATATTTGTAGAATTTAATTTTATTTGGTTTATAATATCCTCCATTATCCATTTATGGGCCTTTTTACATTTATAGTAAGTATATAGTCCCAAAAAGAGTAAAAATTCTTATTGTCATGGTCAGTTTTAAAAGGGTTAACAATGGATTAAAACCAATAGATATGGGTAAAAACATAGTCAAAACTTGAATAATTTTTATTTTATAAGATTTTTTATGCCCATAATAATATTATATTTTAAAAAATATGTTAATATCCATTTTAATAAAATATTAATTTAAATTAATTCAGCATTTTGAGAAATTCCAAGACTACCCCTCCCCTCTCTTATAAAAGGGAACTCTTCTTCTCAATATTTTACACCTAAATACTCTTTTTTTCATCCAAAACTATAAAAAATAAAATATTATAATATATAAACTAATTATATATTTCTTGGTTTTGGAATAACACACACCTTGGTGGTCTATTGGTGTTAGTAAAAAGAGGTTGTCCAAAAAAGAGGTATCATTTTTAATCGATCATTTCAGTTTTATTTCTTATTCCGCATCCTTAAAACATAATTAAGCCATGATAAAATGATAAAAAGTATCCTAAAATTAATTATATGTTATTATGTTATCATAATAATCTATATACATCTCCTCTTCAATCAAATGGGGAACATAACCCTCCTTTGTGTGTACAGTGAACTACGGCGTAACGAACTGATGTAATTCATTTTCCATCACTGCCTCTAATGAATGATTATAATGATGTAATTAATGTTTATATTTTATATTAATGAAATATTTTATCATTATTAAAATATAATATATAATTTATCATCTTACCCTTCCATTCACTAAAAAATGATAACGTCATTCGTGTGTGTGTGTGTGGACTACCACCTCCACGATGTGATATGATACGTTTTTCATCATCGCATCACATGGATGATATATATAATTACATTTAGATGATTAAAATGATAATTATAATATTATGATAATCCTATTATTACAAAATTATTCTTATCTTCTTCACATAATGATCATTAAAAAATGGAAACATTACTCTTGTTTACGTATAACCTATTGTCTCCATGATTATAACACAATTCGTTATTCATAACCATATTTAATAATTGATTTTAAAAGTATAATTGATGTCTAAAAATACTAATTATTTCATGAATATTATCCTATAGATTATACAATAATGAAATCTTTGACCATTGTCAGCCTACCAAAGTCATTTTGGACTTATAAACTGAATATCATCAAAACATCTAATGTGAACATAAATGATTACATAATTTTAAATAACATGGTACTAAGTTATATCAAAGGAATATTAAAATTTAAAAAGGTTCATAAGAAATTAAATAATTAAACTAATTTTATTATTTATGATGATAAATAACATACGTGATGAGTCAAACTCAAGGTATAGGACTTTGTCTCAATGTTTATTCATTGAGGAATATTTTCATGTTATGAAGCTATATTTTTTAATGAGATGTATATACATCCTCTTTGTGATGTTATATCATGAATTTACCTATTCTTATAATATTTAATTTTTTAATGTTATTATTTCATTATTATTACAATTCAAATGTTTCCAAAGTGGAAATGAACTTTCTTTTAAAAATCAACTTATAATGTTCCTCTTTCAACACTTTTTCCAAAGGTCAAAAGGAATGTATATTTTTACATATATGAAATGAAAAAAATTTCCCTCCATCATGATGCCTCAATAATTTGATGTTTCCTTTATATTTTTCCTTACTTATTTTCAAAGAAAATGGTTTCTTCATTATATGCACAGTTTATAGATTTTAATAAATGGTTTTCTTTGGCATTAATTTAAAGGTTTTTAAAAGGAATATTTTTACATAATATTTTAATTTCATTACAAAAATACAAAATTGAATGTTATATTTTAACATATATGGAGAAATTAATTTTCCCACCATTGTAACCATTATTTCATGTTTGGATTCCTCATGAATTATTGATGTTTTCATCAAAGAAAACCCCTATTTCTCTTTTTTGGATATTTTGGTATTGAAAATGGGATTTTAAGAAGAAATGATATTTTTATACCTGGAATGTTTTTCACATGGGTTTAAAATTATTTTTCATGTGATTTATTTATTATATGGCCCTTTTACATTGTTTATGAAGGGTTGATCTCCATTATAACTTACAAGGTAGCCTGATGTAGCTTATAAAACAGGTTGATCTCCCATTCAACACAAAAGTGAGCACGATATATCTTATATGAATGGTTGAGACTCATTATAGCTCAAGAAAAATTGGAAAACCTGATATAGATTATATAAAGGGTAATCCACATTATATCTATCCAATTTATTAGATAATAATTATGTTCTCTATAGAATTATATTGCAAGTCATCTGTATGGTCATTCTAATTTGTAAGGGGTCTAGAAGGGTTCAAAGTGATGATGTTACAAGGCACCTATATGAATTTTTAATTCTTTCTAATGTGTTTTCATGGGAATTTATTGATTTTAAAGATTTAATATAATGATATTTTTAAAGGTAAAATTATACTTCTTTTAGTAAAAAATGTATATTTTTAAGAAAATGTTTCTTCATTGGTTTTCATATTTGTCACTAGATTGAAGGTTTTATTCTTTTAGGTCCCTTAATATTATCTTTTTACACATCCCATGATTGAAAATGATTTTCACATGGATTAAAGATAATTAGAGACAAGGATGAGGTCAAGATAAAATATTTAATGATATTCCACAAAAACAAAACATGTTTCTTTTTAAAAGTTTTGTTTTGTTGGAGAAATGGATACTGAGTAGATTTTTCCACTTTTTGTTTATATGGCTTTGTAATGTATGAGTTATGAACTAATTCAATAAAACTCTATACCTAAATAGATCCTAAAATTTAAGAGAATTTCTTGTTGACATAAAAATAAAGATTATGTAATGTTTATTATTGATTCAAAAGGCTTATTTTGAATTTTCTATTCCTTTTTTTTGTACATCACAAACTCTATTTTCAAATGATTTCATATATTGTATTATCATATCAAGAGTTTTGTTTCATATTTTATCATTATAATTTTCCATGTGTATTTGATAATAATTGTACCCATAGGTTTTATAGAAATCATAATTTAACTAATTATTGTTCTAACCCTAGATATGATTTATATCATATTACCCCAGTTATGATTTTCATTATATATGCTGATTATGATTTTCATTGTACACACCATTCAATATCACACAAACAAGATGAATCGAATTCATTTTCTCAACTAAAATCATTGTACTCATTTATTATTCAAACTCTATTTTATTGGAAGAGATGAATTATTTTCGAATCCATTTTATCATTTCTATAAAATATTATCCTATAAAAAGAAAAATATATTAATCAAAATGATGTCTTGTATTATATTTTAATATGTATTGTAAAATGATATAATTATTTCAGTTACAAGATGACGGGTGGAGTTCCAGGTTTCCAAGTCCCTCCACATTTTTAGGATAAAATCTGACCATTAGAATCCAATATGATCATTGGGACATTTTACTATAAATACCAAGTCATTTGAATGATATCTATGTGAGAAATGCTACTAAATTTCTGATAAATTTGAGATCTCAGTCAAATTTTATCTTCATACGAAAGACTCTGAAGTCAATTTTTTAACTTCTCATTATACATACTTGTTACTCTCAAGAGTTTTTCTTCACCTAGTGTGATACTTATTGTTGGCGATTACAATTGAGGGATTTTAGGGATAAGAAGATAGAAGTGATGATCTTTTATGGATCAAGGGATTCTTAGGCTAAGAAGACATGGGTGTTTATTACCTTCTTAATTGAGGGCCTGTGAGGATAGAAAGACCGAATCTGATTATTATATCAGGGGCTTACCCTGGTGTGGGTAAGATAGACTTTCTTGAAATGATAAATCAAGGGACCTCTATACAAGGTTATTGGATACCCTTATCTTTGGGTTAAAAGAATTGTATTTTTTTACATTTCCACTACATTGTAATATAAATTGAATTGTTTAATATATTTATTTTTTCTATTAATTATTTTATTATCACAACTAATCTGATTATGATACTTTTATTATATATTTTGATTGTGATCTTTTTAATTTTTATTTTAGTGATTATGGTCTTTTTAATTACTCAATACGATTCAGTATGATTTATAATTGAATCATTGTATTGTTTTACTCTAATCATCATAACCATTGTGATTACAATATTTTACACACTTACTCTATTTATGTCGTTTCAACCATGAATAAAATTAATTTCATTTATTACTTGTGGATTACATTATCATAATCAACTTGATTACGATACTTTTACAATAGGACCCAATAACATTTCCAATTAATGTTTTAATACATTAAGATGTATTATAAAGTGATTTCATTTAAATTATTTTAAACTAAATTCCTTTAGGGATAAAATGAATTTTTTTTTAAACCTACAGTTCATCCCCCATCCCCTTCTTGTATTTTTTCATTTTCATATACATTATGATCTAACATTTATGGTCAAGTACTTATAGTTGGTATTTGATATGGTTTTTGAAAACATTGGAGATTAGGATGTTTTTATGTTAGGTTATATTCAGAGTTATGGAAACCATCATGGGTTTTCTTGTTTAAGGTTTATTATAAGTTCCAATTCAAAGAAACCCACTTTTGAGGTTTTAATTGATGATATTTTTAAGGTGATTAATGATATTTTTCGGGATGTTTTCTTGGGATGATATATATGTAACCCATAGGTTTAACATGAATTCTTATTTTAGAATAATATTTTACTATTTTGGGGATATAAATATAAAACCATTTATGTAAAAAAAATATTTAATATTGAAGTTATTAGGGATACTTTTAAAGGTTAATATACTATAAAATTTCTTTGGGTATTGTCTTTATAAGTACTATTTTCATTTTAACATTCATTTTGTGTTTTAATGATGTTATTTTCTTTAGATTAAATATAAATCATTAAGATGAAAGGGAATGGATCTCACACAATTGTATTATACCTACCAAATGGTCTAATAATTGGTATAATGGAAAATTATTTTTCAAGTGATTTTCAATGGTTTTTAAACATCCATATCACCTATAAGAAACTATTTTATCTATCCAATACATTTTAATTTCTTTAAAATTTCTATGATCACAGAGTCTCTTTTATCTAATTTCAAAATCATAATTTTTCTATCTCATTCAATAAGGGAAATTCCACCATAGGATTGACTATTTATATTCTATAGATATGGTCATTATGATAGAAAATAAAGTAAATATAAGCAACATAAATAAAGACATTGATGTCTGGATTTAATGTATGAATTATTTTCTTATGTTTTAAGTAAGAAACATGATTGAATTGACAGTGAAAAAATAATAAAGATATATTTCATATTTTTAATTTATGGGAATATATTATTAAGGAATAATAAAAAAAAATATTTTAAAAATGAAATTGAGTAAATGATGTGTTTATCACTTATATTTTGAAATATTAGAAATATCATGAGAATCATGAAACACCTAAAAGATATTCTATAGTATGTTTTTTTCAAAATTTAAAAGAATTTGTTAGGAGTGATTGATACCATTGAAAGGTGGTATAGGTGGAAGGTAATAATTTTTAGGATCATTTATTGATATTTGATAAATATTTGGGGTACATGTAATAATTAAATTTAATATGTGAAAAATGATATTTGAGTAAGAATGTATTTACTTTTAGTGGACATAATTTTAAAGGTTTTGGTAGCCTTTAAGGTTTATATAATCTATATTTTTGAGGTAATTATGGGTTATTTAAATTGGTAATACATGGTTCATTATAGATACAACCATGATATTGATAAGTGGTTTAGTAAATAGGGGATTATTATTATTTCGAAAGATGTATACTATTTTGGAATCCTTTTATGATTAAGGTAAACATAACATTAAAGGATTTTAATTAAGGGTTAAAGGTTGAATTATATTTCAGAGGTACATATGATTTTAATATGGTGTTTTATGATTTAGTATATTTATTTAAATGATTATCATTCCATTTATATTATATGATTAGGGCATATACATTTTTGGAATAAGACATTAAGATTGATTTATGTTATTAGAAGATAAATACTACATTTATCATGGATGACTATGTGATCAAATCCTTCTACTTTTTATTTTTCAACAATGTCTATAATATTTTTGAGGGATTTAAAGATTAGTTATTTATTGAATGTTTTAAGTTGAATTTTTGGTATTAATGTTGAATTTTTTATATTAAAGTAGTTTTTATTTGGTTGAATGATAATTCTTTTTGGGAATTAACTTATCGTGTGCTAAGGATTTTGTTTTTGTTAATGCCTAAATATAGGAGGAATAAATTTTTATTATTTTATGGATTATTTTGATCCTAAGAAGTTGATTGTAGTGCTTCATGCATGAAGAAATCATCTTTATCACTCATCATTTAGAGAAAAATATTAGATATTGGTGGGAATCGATTAAAGGTTGAAGTATACTTATTAAGTAATTATATTTCTTCATGTTATTTGTCTAGGAAGTAAACTAATTCCTCAAGTTTTTGGGAAATTATTTTTAAAACAAACCATTATCCTTTTACATTTATTATTGAGAAATCAATGGCCTTTAACCCATAACAAATTGAAAGTTTTTTATGGTTAACTTTCTCATTATTATATTCTCTATCACTCTATATTAGTCCTTAGAAGTTAATTATATATTATATATCAATTTTTTAAAATTATTCCAATGTTTTAATACATGTAAACCAAGTTATGTGTTATTTTAGATGAACTTCATACTTCTCATTCTCTCTTTTCAAGAGGAATCTTTATTGACCCATTTTTTAATATGGGTTTTCGATAAAGATATTTTAAGAATCCAAACCCTAGTTACATAGCCCAAATTAGAATCACAAGAACATAGTTTCTAAAAGGGGGAGAGAGAATATAATATTTTTTTTTTAAATGAAACACTATATTCTATAGTATACACTAATACAAAATAGGCCTTTAATAGTTCTAAAAATGTCCTTTTCAACACTAGAGAAGTACTGACTACAAGAGAGATATTAAAAGCCATAGAATATTATCAGTGATTTAAAAATTGTTGATAAAGGGGTAATTTGTTATTGATTTTAGAAGTTCTCATAAGGAAAATATTCATCAATGATTTTATTTTTCATTGATAAAGTGGATCATTATCGATACTTATAGAAGTGATCACAAATGGTTCCTTTATCAGCATTTATAAAAGCACTGATAAAGGGGCATATTGTAGTGTGATGTAATAGAACACCGTAGTACCAAAAAATCACCAAATATCAAAAAATCACTTACCAAAACAGAATTTAACTCAAATAAAATTTACAAGACAAATACAAGAAAAAACACTATATTTCAGAAAATTAAAACATTGGTTTATAAAATTACTCAAGTAAAATTTATTACATACATTCAAAAAATCAATATTCCTTTTCTTATTGATCATTACCCTAAATCATGCTATTTCAAAAAAAACCACCCATGTTCGATCAAAATAGTAGTCCTCTATAAGAAAAAAAAATTCAGTAATAATATAAAGAAATATATTAATAAAACATATTAATTTTAAACAAAACTTTATGTCATGCCAAGAAATATGTGTATCAGATTGGGTTATGGTTGATTCTTTAACATCACACCATTTCTTTATTTCCTTCAAAAATTATCCCTATTAAAATTAATTAAATAAGTATAAGTTAAAAATGATTGAATTGTTTTTAGTGAGTGGAAGTTTTTGAATTATAATGTCAATTTTAACCTGATAATAGACACTTTGAGTCATACCGAGAACTCCGTGTATCAGATTAAGGTTAGTATAATTCCTACACATCAAAAATGACTTATGGATCATTTTCTTAAAGTATCAAAAAACAGTCCAAATGTTTTTTCTCAATTTTGAGCAGGTTAGTTTTCTTTTTTTACTAAAATTAATGCCAATTTTAAATAAAAATACACACATGAAATCATACCAATCACTTTCTACACAAGATTGAGGTGCAGATGATTCTTACATGTCTCAAATAACATATGGATCATTATACTAAATTATCAAGATAATATGAGTGTGTTTTATTGGTTTTGATTATGTCACTTGTCTTTTTTTTCTTAGATGTTATTTTAAACTGGAAACATGAACTTTGAATCATACGAGTCACATCATGTATCAGTTTGACATGATAAATATTAATACACACCAAAAATGATTTATGAATCATTTTACTAAATTATCAATATAACCCAATCATGTTTTCTTAGTTCTCAATGAGTAACACTTTTGGACTAAGGTAATGATTTGAAACTGAAAACAGACACTTTGATTCATACCGACCACATCATGTATCAGATTGAGGTGAAGCTAATTCCTACATCTCAAAAATTACTTATAGGTCATTTTTATAAATTATAAAAACAATCCAAATGGGTTTTATTGGTTTTGAGTAGGTTAGTATCTTTTTTTAATAAAATTAATGTCAATTTTAAATAAAAAGATGCCATTGGAGTCATATTGGTCACACTGTGCATCAAATTAAGGTTTGTTCGATTACTAAATGTCTCAAATTAATTTGGATAATTTTCCTAAAGTATCAAAATAATACAAATGTTTTTTATTAGTTTTGAGTACATCACTATTCTTTTTTACTAAAATGTGATTTTATACTAGAAACGAGCACTTTGACTCATATCAGTCACATCATGTATCAGTTTGATGTGTGACTAATTCCTTCAAATCAAAAATGAGTTATAAATAATTTTCCAAAATTATAAAGATAATATGAGTGTATTTTATTTTTTATCATTGAGTGGTGCTTTTTGAACTAAAATACCAATTTTAAACTCATAACGGACACTTTTAATCTTACTAGGAATATATTGTATTTTATTGAGGTTAGAATGATTCTTGTAATTCGAAAATGACTTATGGGTCATCTTCCTAAAGTATAAAAACAATCCAAATTTTTTTCTCATTTTTGATTGTTTCAGTTGTCTTTTTACTAAAAGTTATGTCAATTTGAAATAAAAAGATACACTTGGAGTCATACTGATCACATTGTGTATCAGATTGAGGTAAGGATGATTCCTAAATGTCAAAAATGACATATGAATTATTTTACTAAAGTATCAAAAAAAATTGAATGATTTTTATTGGTTTTGAGTATGTAACATATATTTTTTACCAAAATGTCATTTTAAAATATAAACATGCATATTGAGTTAGATCGATCATTGAAAGAAACTATCATGGGTTCTCTCAAATAAAGTGTGATTTTTTTGGGTATGTGAGTGTAGTAAAGTGGCTGAACAAGGTTGCATCTCAAAGGAGAAAGTAAATTAAAACAAAATTTTGAAGGTATTATAAAAATAAAATAAAAGAGAATAAAAAAACTACTTGAAAGGATTGGGTTTTTTATAGTTTATAAATCTAGAAGAAGTTTGCTGGAAGAAAATTGTATTTTTTTTAGTTTTGAAATGAAGTTTGATTAAAATGACACAACAAGAAGATGTTTTTTTAGAAAATATTTAAAAGGAATAATTGATCTAACTATACCTTTTAACACAATTATTTGTCATTTTCATTTAAATTAATATCCACTTAATTATAATCCTCTAATTTGTTAACCCTCGAACCCTACGGGAGTTAACTTAACAACAAAGATTAAATTACTTAAACCCTAGGCTAGCTTCGGAACACATAATCACAACACCCTACTTTGATTGATGTTCTAAGGTTAGATTATGGTCAGTGGTTAATTAGAGAACATATATATTCTATAAATGAGGATTAATTGAGTTTAGGGAATATATTGGAACTCTACAAACTTATCTTGTGTGGTCTTGTATTACCGATTAAGTTTGCGCTCTCACAATTTACACAAAATCTCAAACTCGCGTATTTTTGTGTTAATTGTTCAATTGCTTACTTGGTTTCTTATAATAAAAAAAAACTAAATTAATGAATCATATTAAGTGAATTGTAGTAGCTCATTTATTCAAAATAAATTAATGAATAAGGTAAGAGGTAAATCGATTACTAAAAAGAGATACTCTTCCATGGGCGGTGTAGTCATCATGGAGACATTTTGCATGAGCATAGTATTGAAAGGGTAGAACCCAATCTCGTCTCCACTTTTTATTCCAAACTAATTAAGAAGATTAATATAAGAAGAAAAGTTAAAAACAAAGTAGATTAATTGAAGAAAAATTCAAATTACAAGCATGAAATAAAATAAATACAAAGAGGAGGTGGGAGAGGAGAGCTTTTTTGGAAGAGATGTTTGAACAAGGCCTTACTTCTTCCAAGAGTTGTGAGGGGCTCCTAAGAGACACCCGTGAAGGTTTTTCTTCGGCTGAATTACTGCGCTCTGTCCTCAAGTCCCATCGTTCCTCTCCAAGTCGGATATTTGGAGTGATGGGAACACCGAGGCTTTGGGAAAGTAGTTTGGCGGTTGCAGGTCCACTCGGCATCTCTTTTCTTCTTATTTTAGGGTTTCAACCCCCAATTTCTAGGGTTTCATCCCCTCTCAATGTCAATTTTATAGTCTTTCTATATCTTGTATGTTTTTTAGGGTTCTATCCCCTGGATTCCCTTCTTCTTCTTTGGCGTTGTGTCAGTGTTTCTCGGTCTTCGTCGGTGGCGTGTGTTTGCAGTCTGCGGTGATGGGTTCCTCGGGCGGCTCGCTAGTTTTTGGTTGGTTCACGGCCGTGATGGTGGGTTATAGTGGTGGTCGACACCGGCGTTTTGTTGGTTTGGTGATATGGCGTCTGGTGATTTAGGGTGTTCTACCTGTGATGCCCCTTTCGTTCTTCTGCTTCCGACGTCTTTGATGGATCAACGACATCGACGATGGGTTTCTGTTCTCAGCAGTGATGATGATGACTTCTTCCTCGGTGATGACGGTCTCTGATGGTGTCTCTCAATGGAGATGTTGGTGTTTATTTTCATCACCGAAGACGGATGGCGGTGCTCTACGATGACCACGACGGTGTTCTTGGCAACAATGGGGGTCTGTGGTGGCGACAATGTGACAGTGTGTGCATCTCGAGGCATCGGTGACAGAGGCGTGATGATGGTCTCACTACTTTTGGTTTTTTCGGAGGCAGCATTTTGGAGTCAAGATCGGTGAAGGACATGAATTTGCGGTGTGATGTTGGCTTCTTTTGAATTTTGAAATAGGAGACGCAGTGTTAGATGCTATTTTATTTTTTGAATCTGGAACTCTGTTATGTTTATTTTGTGAGGGGGTGTGTCTTGATACTGGAGGAATAGTTCTGTAGGTTCCCACTTACCCTTAAAGTGGTTTTTCAATAAAATAAAAAATGGATTGTGGTAAAGGGAAATTCGGCCAAATATTTTAATCGCAATTTAACTGCATAGTTGACCTCTTAAACACTCAAATTAGCTGGACTTCTAGAAGGATTATTTGTGTCTAATAATGTACCCGATATTACCTCAAAATTTGGTCCCAATCCAAGACCGGATGAAGAATATATTTCCCAAATGTTGAGGTGATTTCCAATCTAGATAGTTCAGTCCATCTTTGTCTTCATGGCCCATTTACTCTACGCAAATGCACGATCCAGCTCCCATGTACTAAATAGAATTTTTATCCCATTAAGTCAGGAAAAAAGTTAAAAAAATTTAATTCAAACTAATTTACATAACAATATTTATGCCCGGAATACTGAAGTAAAGTTTAAAAGGGTAAAACTAGAATTTTCATTAAATTTGTAAATGAAAGATCTAATCCCAAATATTCCATAATTGAACATATTTATCATAATGTGAGGAAATTATACCATTTATTATCAAAAAAATATTCAATAAAATTTTGTTTTATCAACTCCTCCACACTTACCCTTTTTCACTCCTGGGGAAACCCTTATATCACATATTCTGAAAAATTGTGACAAGTAAACATCAATATCAAATCAAAACAAATTTTAAAACACATATCCTTGAGATCCAACAATTCCACATCAAGAAACAAAAGATATCATGCCTCATTAAAAACTATTATTTCAAGTTCTCCATTTATATCATTCAATATATTTCAACTTTATTTATCCTCTCATTCTCACAAAACACTTACCTCGCTTTCATTTTCTCTCATCACAAAAATAATAATTTTTCAGCAAAGTCTTTCTCATCCAAACTCATACAAGGGTCACCATAGACTTGATAAATTTCTACATCACCACCCAATGTGAGTCAAGGATATATATTTATCATGAGGACTTTTAGGGTTATTCTGTGGCTTTCAGTTGGTAAGATTTAGATATGAAAAATTCTAAGGCTGAATGAGGAGGGCTTGACTCTTTTTGAATAAAAATTGAATTAATCTATTTTTCACTTAAATATGGCCTACTCATCAATCCCCTTATCATAAATTTAGCTCCATCATCACAAAAAGACATGGAATGTTTAAACCATTCATCATTTTATCAACAAAAATGTCAATATTCTCCAAAATAGTTTTTTGTGAAATCTCCAGATAGGCACAACTTTCTTTCTTTTTTAGAAGCTCCAGAAAGGCACAACTTCACTTGTCATGATAGCTCCAAAAAAGGAAAAGCTTTAAACAGAATAATATTTTTTAGAAGCAAAAACATATCTTCAGAATTTAATTTTCCACCCAAAGTATCGTATAATGTGGTATCACAACACAAGATAGCTTCCCCCACACTTAAGTTCACCTAGATTATGCAGTTTCACTTCAAGAGTTGGTTTGATAGGGAAAATTAGCTTGTAATGTGGCTAACCTAACATGATGTTCATGGATTATAAGGGCTAAAAGGATTAAATGTTCAAGGTAGGCCACTATAAAAAAGGATTCTTTAAAATAAGGGCTTTAATACCAAACAACTGCCTCGATCATTTAAAACATAAGTACCTCAAACCCTCAAGTTTTGACAATAATAAATCAAATTCTGGTTAAATCAAGCATGGTTTAGTTCTCTCAAGAAATGATGTAAATGTAGAGAATATGAAAAGAATGGTTCAGAAGCCTCACAAAAAAGTGATTTCAAATATAAAGACAGTGATATGTGGCATGGGATTCAAAATTCAGAGTACTTTTCATGAAGTTACTAAATATTTGAACTTGAAACAAAGTTATTTTCAATATTAATTTAAGCTCGGTTTCATGGGATAAATTATTTCACTTATTGATATGAATTTCAAAATGTTGATTAGAATCATTTCAGCTCAAAATTTTCAAAAACACACAAAAAATTGAAAAATAAATACACAAAATTTGTAAAAACACACAATTTTTTTTGAAAATAATTGAAAAACAAGAAAACAATTGAAATTACTAAATTAAAATGCCCCCCCCCACATATAAAAATTGAATTGTAATAAATGTGAACTTATGATATGATATATGCACATGAAATGTATAATTTTAAATAGGATAAATAATAATAAAAATTGAAAGGGTTAGGAACAGCCAGATATGCTCAAGTTATGATGGGGTCATGCAGTGTGATGAAATCCACTAAATCAATAGGAAGTCCCTCAATGTATCTCTTCAAACGTTTCCCATTGACTATAAAGATCCTTCCTGTGTCCTCTTGTGTGATCTACACTACACCATAAGGAAAAATATTAGTCACAACAAAAATAACTAACCACCTGGAACGCAACTTACCAGGCATCAGCTTCAGTCGTGAACTATAGAGAAAGACTTTCTCTCCAACTTGAAATTATCTTTTATGGATCATTTTATCATGATCTGCTTTTGATATTTCCTTTTAGATCTTTGAGTTCTCATATGAAGACAATCGAATCTCCTCAATCTCTTGAATTTCCAGCTTCCTTTGGATTCCATCTTGGGCCAAATCCATGCTGCATTTCTTTATAGCCCAATAATCCCAATGCTCAACTTCTACGGAGAGATGACACACTTTCCCAAAAATAATATAAAATGGGTACATACCTCTGGGAGTTTTGTATGCTTTCCGATAATCCCATAGCACATCATCTAAGCGCTTGCTCCAATCCTTCCTATTTAGCTTCACGGTTTTCTCCAAAAAAAATTCAACTCATGATTTGAAACTTCAGCCTGGCCATTTTTTTGGGGGTGGTATGGTGTTGATGTTTTGTGTTCCACCCCATACTTTTGAAGAATGGAAGTAAGATTCTGATTGAAAAAGTGTGTCCCTTAGGCACTGATGATGTCCTTCGGTACTCCAAACCAAAAAAAACTTTGTGCTTTGACAAATTCCACAACAACATGAGTCTCATCAATCCTAGTGGCCTTATCCTCCAACCATTTTCTCACATAATCAACATAATCTAAAATATATAAAAAACCAAAGGAACTAAGAAAAGAACCCATAAAATTTATGCCCCATACATCAAAAATATCACATAATAGTATGGGTTGTTGAGGCATCTCATGTCTCCTAGAAATGTTCTCAATGTTTTGGCAATGAGAGCATGACTTAAAAAACACATGTGCATCGTGGAATAAGATAGGACAATATAATCCAGAGTTTAAGACATTCCTAGCTGTCTGTTGGGATCCAAAGTGTCCACCACAAGTAAGGGTATAACAGAATTGCAGAACAGACTCAAACTCATGATCAGAAACACACCTCCTAATAACTTGGTCACTACACATACTCCAAAGGTATGGATCATCCCAAACATAATACTAAGACTCGCTTTTTAATTTTTGGAATTGATGTTTCTTTAAATTTGTAGGGATTTCAGAGGAAATAAGGGGTAGTTAACTAAATCAGCATACTAAGGATGCATACCTAAGATGGAATAAAGATGTTCATTGGGGAAAGTGTCTCGAAGTGGTACCTGGTCCAAGGTGTCATCCTCTAGTGTGTGAGTAAGCCTACTCATGTGGTCTACCACCAAGTTTTCTGACCCCTTCTTGTCCTTTATCTCAATATCAAATTCCTGAAGAATGATCATCCATCAGATAAGTTTGGGATTTGCATCTGGCTTCTTCAAGAGGTACCTCAGAGCTACATGGTCAGAAAAAATAACTAGTTTAGATCCCAATAAATATGAAAGTAATTTATCTAAATCAAATATGATAGCAAGAAACTCCTTTTTCATGGTTTTGTAGTTTGATTGGTCTTAATCTAGTGTCCTCGATGCATAGGCAATCACATGTGAACTTCCCTCCACCCTCTGAGATAAG
The DNA here is from genome assembly GCA_963277665.1 of Viscum album. Lineage (NCBI taxonomy): Eukaryota > Viridiplantae > Streptophyta > Magnoliopsida > Santalales > Viscaceae > Viscum > Viscum album. The sequence goes on along the minus strand of OY728142.1, from coordinate 1,144,047,920 downwards.
ACAGTTCCAACTGCAAAGTTGGAGGTGTCACACATAATCTCAAAAGGAATCTCCCACCGTGGGGGCTGTATGATTGGTTTATTGGTCAGACACTTCTTTATCTCATCAAAGAAATTCCTGCAAGAATCATCAAACACAAAATTAGAATCCTTTTGAAGTAATCGCAATATAGGAAGAGAAATCTTACTAAAATCTTTGATGAAGCACCGATAAAATCCTACATTCCCTAGGAAAGATCTAACATCACTCACACATAAAGGATAGGGTAAGTATGAAATAATATCTACTATAGATATATCAACCTCTATCTTATGTTTTGACACTACATGCCCTAAGACAATCCCATGCTCTACCATGAAATGACACTTTTCAAAGTTCAAGACTAGATTCTTCTCAATACAATGGTTCAATGAATTTCCCAAACTATTTATACATTAATCAAATGAGGATCCATACACTGTAAAATCATCCATAAATACCTCCATGAAGGTCTTAATAAAATTAGAAAAAATACTCACCATGCATCTCTGGAAGGTACTGGGGAGTTTCAAAGTCCAAATGGAATCTTACGGTAGGAAAATGTGTTGAAGGGATAGGTGAATGTATTCTTATATTGATCTTCTGGAGCTATAGGAACCTGAAAATATCCATAAAATCCATCCAAGAAACAATAATGTGTCTTCCTAGCTAGTCTCTTAAGCATTTGATCAATAAATGGGAGGAGAAATGATCCCTGCAAGTGGAATGATTTAGTTTCCTATAATTAGTACACACACGCCAACTGTTTTTCACCCTCATTGGAACTAACTCATCTTTCTCATTTTTAAGAACAGAAACACCACTTTTCTTAGGCACAACCTGAATAGGACTCATCCACTGGGAATCTAAAATGGGAAAGATTATACCTGCCTCAAGAAATTTTTCAACATATTTTTTAAAAACTTCCAAAAGATTTGGATTCAGTATCCATTGTGGATGCCTAACTAGTTTATCCCCATCCTCTAAAATAATCATATGCATGCAAATGGAGGGTCTAATACCTAATATGTTATCCAAGGTCCACCTGATTGCCTTATTGTTCTCCCTCAAAATATTCAAAAGTTTTTTTCATGTTCAAAAGGGATATTGTTAGCAATGATAACAGGTAATTTCTCACCACTCAACAAGTATGAGTATTTTATATTTGGGGGAAATGGCTTGAGTTCCAGTGTAGTGGGGTGGTGTATGGATGGAGACATTGAATTAACTGAAATATGTGCACAAAGAGCATCAGTATCAGAATAGAAATCATCACAATCAGAGAATAAAGCATCAAATCCATCAGTATACTCAATATCCATGTCATAAGCAGATTTCAAATGATCAAAATCAGTATATTATTACATTTCATAATCAAATATAAGAGATTATTATACATTAGAAATAGGTGTGGAAGTACTCTTAGACATTAAACTAGAACCAATACTCATAATCTCCCTAAGCATAGGATAATAAATTTCCATGGGGTTTTTATTTGGTGGTTCAAAATTGGATATAACAAATGAAGAATGGTCCTCTGAGGGGTACTTCATGGAATCCATAAAATTAAATATCCCCGACAATGGAACCAATTTTAAAGGCATTGTCGTGGGCACTCTGAAATGAAGTGTGATTTTTTTTTGGTACTTGGGTGTAGTAGAGTGGCTGACCAAGGTCGTCTCTCAAAGGAGAAAGTTAATTAAAAAAATATTGAAGGTATTATAAAAATAAAATAAAATAGAATAAAAACACTACTTGAAAGGATGGAGTTTTTTTATAGTTTATAAATCTAGAAAAAGTTTTCTGGAAGAATATTTTTTTTTAGTTTTGGATTGAATTTCGATTAAAATGACACAACAATAAGATGTTTTTTTAGAAAATATTTAAAAGGAGTAACCGATATAACTCTACCTTTTCACTCAATTATTTTTCATTATCATTTAAATTAACATCCACTAAATTATAATCCTCTAATTTTTTAACCCTTGAACCCTACAGGGTTTAACTTAACCACAAAGATGAAATTACTTGAACCATAGGCTTGTTTCAGAACACACAATCACAGCATCCTACTTTGATTGATGTTATAAGGTTATATTATAGTCAATGATTAATTAGAGAACATATTTATTCTGGAAATGATGATTAATTAGGTTTAGGTAATATATTTTAACTCTAAAAACTTATCATGTGTGGTCTTGTATTACCGATTAAGTTTGCGCTCTCACAATTTACGCAAAATCTTTACCTCACGTGTTTTTGTGTTAATTGTTAAATTTCTTACTTATTTTCTTCTAATACAAAAACTAAATTAATTAATCATATTAATTGAATTACAGTATCTCATTGATTCAAAATAAATGATTGAAGAAGGTAAGAGGTAGATCGATTACTAAAAAGAGCTACTCTTCCATGGGCGGTGTAGTCATCATGGAGACGTTTTGCATGAGCAAAGGATTGAAAGGGTAGAACCCAATATCATCTACACTCTTGATTCCAACCAAATTAGGAACATTAAGAGAAGAAGAAAAGGAAAAAACATAGAATATTAATAAAAATTAAAATTACAAGCATGAAATCAAAGAAATGCAAAGAGGAGGTGGGAGAGAAGATCCTTTTTGGAATAGATGTTTGTACAAGGCCTTAATTATTCCAAGATTTGTGGGTGGATCCCAAGATACACCTTTTCAGAAACACCTTCCCAATTCATTGACCAGCCCTCCCAAAGAGTGAAAAAATCTTTTAAATAGAGTTGGGGAGGGCTAGGGTTACAAAACATTATTAAATGTGAAAGGGAAATTCTGCCAAATATTTTAATTCCAATTTTACGATATATTTTATATCTTAAACGAGAGAATTAGCTGCTATTCTAGAAGGCTTATTTGTTCCTAATAATGTAATCGATCTTCCCTCAAAATTTGGGCCCAATCCAAGCACATATGAAGAAGATACAGCCCAAATGGTAAAGTGATGTCCAATCTGGATAGTTTCGTCCTTCTTTCTCTTCATGGCCCATTTACTCCACTCAAATGCACGATCCAACTCCCATGTCCTGAATAGAATTTGTATCACATTAAGTCAGGAAAACATTTATAATATTTTAAGTTAAAAAAATTTATATAATAATATTTATGCCCGGAATACTACAGTGACGTTTAAAAGGGTAAAACTGGAATTTTCATCAAATTTGCAAATGAATAATCTAATCCCAAATATTCCATAATTGAACATATTTAGAATAATGTGAGGAAATTATACCTTTTATTATCAACAAAATATTCAATAAAAGTGTGTTTTATCAGTCGCATCGTGTATCGATTTTATGTTAGACTAACTACTACATGTCACAAATGACTAATGAATCATTTTCATAAATTGTCAAGACAATCTAAGAGCATTTACTTGGTTTTTAGTGAGTGGAAATTTTTGAACAAAAATATCAATTTTAAACTGATAACAGACACTTTGAGTAATATTGGGAACATCATGTATCAGATTGAGGTTATTAATATTCCTACACATCAAAAATAACTTATGGATATTTTTTAAAAGTATAAAAAAATTTGAATGCATTTTCTTAGTTTTGAGCATGTCATCTATCTTTTATACTAAAATTATTGTCAATTTTAAATAAAAATACACACTTTGAGTCATACCTACCGCACTGTGAGTCATATTGAAGTGTGGTTGATTCGTACATGTCTCAAATAACTTATGGATAATTTTCATAATGAATAAAAATTGAATGTGTGATTACATCACTTGTTTTATTTTACTAAAATGTCATTTCAAAATGGAGACACACAATTTGGGTCATATCAGTCACATCGTGTGTTGGTTTGATGTTAAAATGATTTTTACACATCAAAAATTAATTATGAATCATTTTTCTAAATTATAATGATAATCCGAGTGAGTTTTCTCAGTTTTTAGTGAGTGACACTTTTTTTAACTAAAATTTCGATTTTAAACTCACAATGGACACTTCCAGTCATACTGGGTACATCGTGAATCATATTTATGTGTGGATGATTATTACACATCAAAAACGACTTCTATATCATTCTACTAAAGTATAAAAAAAATTAATGCTTTATAATATTTTTATAGTATGTCAGTTTTATTTTTTACTAAAATTAATGTCGTTTTTAAATAAAAAGACACACTTGGAGTCATACCCCTCACACTGTGCATCTAATTAAGGTGAGGCTAATTCCTACACATCCCAAATTAATTATGGATCAATTTTATAAATTATAAAATCAACATTAATGTGTTTTATTAGTTTTGAGTTTGTAACTTTTCTTTGAAACTAAAATGTCACTTTAAACTCAAAACATGTACTTTGAGTCATATCGTTCACATATTGTATCTATATAACATGAGCATTATTCTTACATTTCAAAAATGACTTATGAACTATTTTACTAAATTACCAAGAAAATATGAGCATCTTTTCTTAGATTTCATTGACTAAAACATTTTGAATTAAAATTTCCATTTTAAACTAATAATGGACACTTGGAGTCATATCAGGCACATCATGCATCAGATTGAGGTGAGGCCAATTCTTACATGTCAAAAATGACTTATGGATCATTTTACTAAAGAATAAAAATAATTTGAATCTTTTTACTTTTTTTTAGTATTTTTTTCTTTTTTACTAAAATTAATGTAAATTTTAAATAAAAAGAAGCAAGTGTAGTCATACCGATCACACAGTGTGTCAGATTGAGGTGTGACTAATTCCTACATGTCTTAATGTCTAAAAAAATTCCAAATATAAATGTTATTGTTCTCTTCATTAGATTTATTTTTTGAACTGTTAACATTTAATATTGAGTCGATGTTCTTAGCCTATAATAATTTTTAGCTATAAACATCGACTCAATATGAATTATTGCAGTTCGACAAAGAAAGGAAATGTAAATACTGGTAACATTAGTAGAAAGGAACATTTTATATATTTTGTGTCTTATTTAGTATATTTTAAATCAAAATATGACTTTCTAAAAGATCATTGACAAAAACTAAATAATTATTAGATAAAAATGATAATTAAATTAACTTAGAAATAGTATATAAAATTATGAAAATATTAATTAAATATGTAGTAATAATTCGCCTTTTCATTATAGTTGTATTAATTCATGACACATTTATTTATTTTTATTATCTTAGTTTTACCCTTGACGTCTAATATCTTATGATCATAAGCAGCTTTGGATGAACTACCCTAACTCGAACAAAAGAATACACCTGTATAAGAAAACAATTATTATATAAGTAATATAAAAAAGAAATAAATTAAACAAAAATATGAAATAACAAATTAATTCTATGAAAAATGATTTTATTATATAAACATCAAGATTACCACTCTTATTGAGTATAGGCATCATCACTACTCTTTCAGTAAAGGTAGTGGAGGTAACTCAAAGGATAGTGATAAATTACAACACTGTAGGGTTGAAAATTTTATTAGGGGGAATAAATATATGGATGTTTTGCTGTATACAGGAATTAAGGATGGATAGAAATATTCTAAAATAAAGGAACTATGAAATTATGACTTTCTAAAATATTTGTTAAAAAACTAAATAATTATTATATAAAAATGATATAGAAATTAACATATAAATTATAGAAAAAATAATGAAAAAATTAATTAAATAAATATTATAAATTCACATTTTAATGATGGTTGTATACATTATTAAATCATTTTATTATTTTCATTATCTTATTTTAGTCCTCTAATTCCAATATCTCATGAGTATGAGTAGTTTCAAACAAACCACCCCAACTAGAATAAAATAATCCACCTGTATAAGAAAAAAATTCTTGTGTTTGTAATAAAAAAAGGAAGTAAATTAAACATAAAAATGAAACAATAAATTAATTCTATAGAAAATAATTTTACAATACAACCAAAAATATTACCTATGTTATTGAGTATAGGTAGTTTTGTTTCTCTTCTTGGAAAGGAAGTGGAGAGAACTTGAAGGAAAGTGATAAATTCCAACACTGTAGGGGTGAAAAGGTTTTGAGAGAGAAGAAGTATGTGGATGTTTTGGTGTATAAAGGAATGAATGGTGGATAGAAATATTCTAAAATAAATGAAATCTGTACAGAATAATGAATATTAAATCAACATTTAATTATATGATTTTTCGGTAAAATAGATAAAGTATAACATAACATTGACATTAAATCTTACCAAAGGGATTCTGTCATTATAGTTTGCTCATCCGCAAGACTGGAAACATCATCATGTTCAGAAGAAATTGTTTTCATGATTAGTCAAACATTAAATTTAGATTATTTTAATGAAGTATAGAATATATTTTATTATGAGGAAAAACATATTATATTTAAAAAAAACTTTTTCCTTATCATTGAACTATATTTGTTTTTTAAATGGTTTTAGGGATTTGGTTACAATATAAAGAATCCAAATCCCCTATTTGTGGTATCCTATAACATAAAATACATTGTATACATTGGGACTAACATGAACTAATTTTTATATCCTAATGAAAGGTTCACCATCGATTGAATTTTCATCTGACCTGATATTTATTTTAGTTTCTATCAGTACATTCAACCAATTCTTGTTTTCTAGATCTGACACATAAATATTTTCACTACATGTTATCCCATTATGAAATACTCATCTTCTTCCCCTTCCATACTAAAATTCACCTTCATGAAGCTCATTTCATCAATTGTCACTACACTCATATTGTCAACCCGTTTTCAATGGAAAATATACACATGAAATGTTATATAATACAACTCATATATATTTTTAATATTACAAAAAAATATGACATATTTTCATAAATTGGATTCTTAAAATTGGAACTAGATATGTGCACCACTTCCTCCACAAGCGTAACACAACAATTTTATATTATACTACAGTCATCCTGATCTTTTGTATAGTGTAAGATATAACATTATCCTTCGGTCCACTAGATTTCCATCGAAGTCGTTCAAAAATTGAATTTTTTTTCTAGATAACTCCTTATAAATTCAATAATGGAACCATCATATAAATTTTTGATTATGTGTATTTAATATCCATCCTTCAACCCTTAATGGATTCAAATCTCTAATAATTTCTTTTTCGGATTCAATGTGTGTATCAACATCTTCACTGTTATGTATAATGTAATGGTGTGATTGCTCCATATCTATCAAGTTAATTTTAAAGAAATCCCTTTCATAAATCCCTTCCACTATAATGTGTCCATTATGGAAATACTTTGGGGTACCTATGCTATCGACATCTGATAGTTAATCAGTATAGAATTCAACAACTTCATCAACAATATATCATTCTGCAAAACAACCTTCTAGATGACTTTGATTCTTAATATATCCTTTCAAAATAATTATATACCATTAAATGGGATATATACTTTTATAATGGATAGGACCAAATAGTTGAATATCTATAACCAAGTGAATTATATGGTGGACTATTGTATCAAATAATGGTGGTGGGAAGAACAAATCTAATTCACATAATATGACTGCAACCTCATTATTCATGATTACAAACTTCATCGGGTCTATAACTTTACTGCATATGGCATTGAAAAATAAGAAATTTCTGGTTAATTTATTTCATTAATTTTGAGGGTGAATTCAACAGAAAGATAAAGGCATCAAATTTTATATCAAAACAAGATAGTTATGTGATTTTAGTCCCAGTAACTTCAAATCAGTCATTGAAAATATATTCTTGATATTTGATGAATATTCCTATGGAAATTTTACACTTTTAAGAAAAAGAAAATCTTCAATTATTCCTATATAGATAGAGTGTAAGCTATTGAACGAAGAAATTTATTCCCTTTAACCTCCACTAGAGACAACTCTTCCTATATCCCCATGTCAATCATATCCAACCTATATTTGATGCCATATTTTTTTCATAGGAACACTTAGTAATGTACTAATAAAACATTCAAATACATTTTTTTCTATATGAATGACAGCAAAAAAATCTCTAGAATATAAACAATTACAATACAGTAATTCAAGGAAATTTTATCTCTTTTTCCAACATAATTTTGTAAGGTTTCTCAAAAACAGTTTACCAAATAAAGTGACAACATTTTTACTTTATTTATAAATTGATCACCCATTATTAGAGATGGTGTTTTACCTTGTTTGATATTCCCATCTAATGTTGTTGTCCAGGGTCAATATTAATATCATATAGGTAAAACTTTATAATTTCCTCAAAAGGCATTCTTCAAGAAATGTTTTAGCCAAACCAAGTGTGTGAATTCTTCATAAATGGGACACCCCAAAATTCCATTAATGTCATGACTCATCCTAGAGGGGAATGTGTCATGACTACCCCAAACCTTCCTCTAATAGGCTAGGGGCTAGTGAATAGCACTAAGTAGAAATATCCCACAATTGGGAGGCATTTTCCAAAGTACCTTTACACATGATCACATCTCCAAGCCCAAAATGCTGAAATATAAAAACATTAAGTAAACAATGAATGAATACACTAAGATACCAACCACAGAGTATGATAATAGAAATATGGAAACTAAATAGGGCCAAAATAAAAGCCCACCAGAAGAAAATTCTGCAAAATTAAGAGCACGAGTTCCTGAAACTCATCCTTAGAAAACCCAACCTGAAGGGTAAGGTACAGGGATAACTATCTGAAGATATAAAAGAACACCTCGTCTATCGGTTCTCACTAAGTACCACCTGGTCCTAGTCCAGCTGGGACTCAGTCAAAGCATCGATCATCTGCACAAGACATGACACATGTGTGAAAATCCTGTGCTAGGGGTGAGTAAAGCAATAATCAATAGGACACCCCGAACCACAAAGGAAGTACAAGAAGAATTCCAAAAATAAATACACAAAGTATAAAACAAGGAAATACAAAAAGTATACCACAAATAAATACATAAATTATAGCACAAAGAAACACATGAAGTATACCACAAAGAAGATACATAGTCAGCTCACATAGGTATAGGTCTATAGTATGCAAAACAGGATTATCTAACGTAATCCACAAAAACCCAATATCAATAAGACACATAGTCTCAGTAAGACACTCAGTCTATATAAGACATGAAGTCTCGGTAATACATGTAGTATCGGTGAGAAATGTATTCTTGGTAAGACACATAGTATTAGAAATTCCCATATTCTAAAAGTCACATTGTCTCAAAGTCACAGCCAGCCACAGGATTCCACTCAAGCATGATGATTATGGGAGAAATCACTCCACAATCCTTTAGGTTATATTTAAAATTTCAAAAAAAAAAACTCACTTAGAGTATATCAAAAGGACTTTTTCATTTCAAGGGTCTCGATGCCATAAATAGTTCGTCAAATGGACACCCAATTTGAATGTTACGAGTGTTTTAAGTTTAGAAAGGGGTCTACCTGCTCGTGGACTAACTGGGTGGTCGGTACACTGACCATGGTAGGTGACCATCTGGTCTAATATCCCCTGAAGTATCTCAATATACCATGGAGTTTGAGAGATAATGAGCTTTCATGGTCGTGCGGTCGCTCCACCGACTGTGGATTATAGTCTACCTCCACGGTCGACTGTGTCTTGGTTTGGTCTGACCACTCATGTCCACCCTATTTCTAACCCAACCTGATGGTCCCAACTTAGTTCATTGGGTTGACCTAGACTATTGGGCCACCTAATACAACCCATTGGGCTGTCTGGTGCAGCCCGTTTCCTTTGGTTCGGCCCGCATGCACGCGGGATGGCTTGTCCGCCGCATACGGTCCACCCCAACTGCATGCCCCCAGTCAACGTAGCACTACGCCATATCCCATGTGGCTGGTCCTCCATTCCTTCATGCACCTGTGCACGCTCCTCATCTTCTTCTCTACTATATGCTTCTCACACACTCGATACACCCTCCACATGGATGTGTTACCTCCCATGCAGCTTCAGTCACCGCACCGCTATACGCTGCTGGTACACCTAGGTCTACGGGCCACCCACCTTGCTCCTCTACTCCATTTTTTAAAATAGAGAAATGTATGTGATCCTTGGGTCATGATATTCACTACCTTGTTCTCTAATCTATCTCTCCATTACTTCAGGGATTTGGTTTCATTTGGAGCCTCCCGACAAGTCGAGAAATGGCCATGAGGGTCCAATGGAGAAGAAATCCTAGAACTAGGGAAGATGGAAGCACAAATACGCCAGGAGGAACAATCATCATCCTTATTTCATTTCTCCATCAATTTTTTCTCATTACAATGAAGAAAAAAGAAATAAGAAATCACATAAATTATCTCCCATTTTAAAACCCTGTAACATAACAACCATTCTGCAAGCTATCGAACCACAAATCAAACTGTTTGTGGGTTGATCCACATTCTTCATCGAATTTATAAATGGTAAAATACCACAAAGAAAACTGCACCCTACCTAGATTTTGGATCCTTTGTTGATGAATTATGAAGTTCGTGTCATCGTCGATCCTCGGTCCATTGGAGTTTGTTAGAGAGAGATCTTTCTCCACCTTTTAGAGGAATTATAGGGTTATAACGATAACCCTGAATTCTCTGACAAGGTTTATTAAAAATAAAATTGTTTCTATATCACCATGTAACATTAAATAAAATAAAACATCATTTATTTTATTCCATTAAATGTACAAAAATTAATTTTCACAGTCAGCCTGCAATGATCGATGTTAGGCCCCACCTGAAGTAAATTCACTACTCTAAATGCAATGGTGACCTCATATTTTCTATCTAATAACTCATTTATATTTTATTCCACTTTTTTAGAGAAACTACGCATGCGTGAAATTTAATATTTCAATATTTTTTAAGAAATTATTCCTACCACACTGGGCCTCGGAATCACATATTGTCTCAGCACCAAGTTTCATAATAATTCCAAAATTTATATAAAAAATGATATATGAATATTTTGAGATGTTACATTCTCCCAAGAATATGTTTTTACGTCCTAGAAAGACAAAACCAAAGGCTATACAAAGAAATGAGGGTACTAAGAAGGAATGTGCACCTCTCGCTCCCATGTTCTCTCTTATAGATTCTCATGCTGCCACCAAACATGAACCAGAGGAATCAACCACCCATGAAAGATCCTCTCATGTAGATCCTTAATATTCACTAGTTACTCCACAAAATTCACCTCATCGCCAATGTCCATATCACCATAGTTAGTGATGTGTGATGGATCTTGCACGTATATCATCAGTTGTGACATGTGGAAGACGTCATGTACCTGATTTAACTATGGAGGTAGATCAAAGTGGTATGCCACCTCACCAACTCTATGTTGTATCTTAAAAGTTCTGATGAAACTCAAATATAGATTTCCACTCAAGACAAATCTATGTATCCCGCATCGAGGAGATACCCAAAGGAACATATAGTCTCCCTCCACTGACTCAAAAGGCCTCCCACTCCATTCATCATAAGACTTATGATATATCTATGTAGTCTTTATACTCTTGTGTATGACTAACACCTTCTCTATAGTCATCTCTACCAACTATGGGTCCATGAGTGCTGACTCTCTTAGGTCCATCCAGTAAACTGGTGATCTATAGGTTTTCCCATATGAGGCCTCGAACGGTGCCATAACAATGGTGGAATGGTAGCTGTTGTTGTACAAAAACTCCATCATTGGTAGTTGATCCTCTAAACAGAGGCAAAAATATAGAATACAATAATGTATAATGTCCTCCAAAACCTATATGGTTTTCTAAGTTTGGTTGTCTATCTATAGGTGAAAAGCTATGCTCAAGCGCAATTGAGTCCCAAACGCATCCTATAATCCCTTTCACAACCAAGATGTAAATCTAGCATCATGATCTAATAATATTGTCGATGGGACTCCATGGAGTCGAACTATCTCCTTCACATAGAGGCATCCCATTCTCTTTACTAAAATCTCCTCTCGAATCTCTATAAAGTGGGATGACTTGGTGAGTCAATCAACTATCACACAGATCATATCATTTCCCTATACGTACATGGTAAACTAGTCACAAATTCCATCGATATTCATCCCACTTCCATTATATAACCTTAAAGGGATGATTCAAACCTATTTGAACCTATTGCTCAGCCTTCACTTGGTGACAAGTGAGGCATCGAGAGACAAACTCACCAACTCCCTTCTTCATCCCCGGACACCAGAACTGACATCAGAGGTCTTGGTACATCTTTTTCTCACCAAGATGTACTTCCAAAGGGGACATAAGAAACTTTCTCAATACCTCCTCTTGTGAAACCACTGGTACTAATATGTTTCCTCTGAAAATAATGATTTTCTCCCCACCTTTTGAATATACATCAGGGGCATGCCTTGTGGACATCTGAGAACATAAATTCTCACAGTCAGTGTCTTTGAGATGTGCCTCATTGACTCATTATAAGAGTGGGGTAACCACTATAGACTGGAGGTAATATGTTTCATCTATATCCATAAATGATATATTCAATGAATCTAACTGCTCTAACGCCTCATTCAACAACTATAAACTCGATCTCTTTCCGAGAGAATCTGCCACCACGTTCCCCTTTCTATGAGTATAGAAAATCACAATGTCATAGTCCGGGAAGAACTCTATCCATCGCCTCTATATAAAGTTTAGATCCTTTTGATAGAAGGTATACTCGAGACTCTTTTGGTTAGAGTAGACAATAAATCACTTTCCAATAAGGTAGTCTCACCGCATATTCAATGTAAATACTACCACTACCAACTCAAGATCATGAGTTGTGTAGTACTTCTCTTGTAGTCCCAACTATCATGAACCATAGGAAATAATTATTTTCCCCTCCATTGGGACACAACCAAGTCTAGTTCCTGATGCATCACAGAACACCATGTATTCGACACCCTCCTCTATAAATCTCAAGATAGGAGCACTCATCAAACTCTTCCTAAAATGATGAAAACTCTCATAGAACTTCTCCGTCCACACGAAAGGCAATCCCTTTCATGTCAAATATTTAAACGATTCTACTACCATGGAAAATTTGGTTACAATCCTCCAATAGTACCCAACCAAACCAAGTAAACTTCACATCTTGGTAACAATATTGGGTGGCCCCCAAGCAAGCACTGCCTCTATCTTTGTTGGATCCACTGCAACCCTAGCCTCTAAAATGACGTGTCCCATAAAATGGAACTCTCGAATCCAAAACCGACACTTATAGAGCTTCTCATAAATCTAGTTCTCTTGGAGTGTGTCCATGACCATCATCAAGTGTATCATGTGTTCCTCCTCGAATTTCGAGTACAGTAGGATGTTATCAATGAAGACTGCCAAAAATTGATCTACGTATGGTTGGATGATCTTGTTCAGGAGTCCCATGAAATATTCTGAGGCATTAATCACACCAAATGATATCATCATGTACTCATAATTGATATACCGATGTCAAAAAGTTTTCTTTGGTATATCCTCATCCCTTACTTGAAGCTAGTGATAGCCATATCTGATTTCTATCTTCGAGAACCACTGCACCCCTTTAAATTGATCAAAGAGTTCATCGATCCTCGGTAGTGGATAATTTTTCTTCACAGTCACATGGTTTAGGTACTGGAAGTCCACACATAACCCCAAGCTCTTTTATACCTTCTTGTAAAATAATTGGGGTTGTCCATGGTGAAACACTGGGCCTCATGAATCCCTTCATCTACAAGTCCTCCAAATGTACCCTCTGTTCATGAATATCTACAGGATCCATCCGATATGAAGGTGTAGATATTATTTTTTCCCTATGGTATATAATAATGTAAAATTATACCTCCCCATAGGGAGGTAATCCTGGAACATACTTAGGAAATATTCCCCCATACTCCTCCACCACTACAGGAAACTGGGGACTCATTTCATCCACTACACCGAGGGTCACGCTAGCCAACTAATGCGTGATCGGTTACACCCTCCTATGTGTGAGTCCATCCTATGATGCTTGCATTTCCTTTTTACTAACAAAGGAAAACCTAGTCCCATCACCACAGACACACTTCACTCTACACCTAAAATAGTCAATCTGAGCATGGACTGTGGATAACTAGTCCATACCAAGAATAATGTAGTAAAGTCAGGACGCTGCTACCAAGAGATCCCAACTGAAACTCATACCACCAAGATTAAGGTCACACTTTCAGAACCTATTTTTGATCATCTAATCCCCAACCATAGGGGTCTCTAAGCATAAGGGTCGATTCAACGGTTCCATTGGAATCTCCAAGTCTCGAAACAGGGCCATGGAAAGAAAATAATTACTAGAACCTGTGTCAATAAAAACTATAGATAAGGTAGAAAATATATATATATCATACCTCTAATCATCCTGAGAGCCTTGGGGTCATAAGCCTCTATCACTTAAAGTTTTCCACATCCCTATCCACCAGCTCTATGAGCCTATCATGGTCCACCTTAGGGTGGTGGTAGTAATATGTCAAACCTATGACCACCTCCTACTTCCATGAATACTCCTATACCACATCCACTACCCTGCATACCAACCTTCACCTATCGCTACCTATGTCTCAATAGTCCCTAGACTATATCCTAATCGGTCGTACGACGGTTCATGAAATCTCGAGATAGATGTCCCTGACTTCCACATGAGTAACACAACATGTCCTTCACCTGACTCGCACTATCCTAGGAGCCATGAACCACTGATCTTATGTCTTGGGTTTTTCTCTTGTAGTTCCTAACACACTTGGGTCCATGATACTGATTTAATCTACCTACTTCTGAAGACTCAGCTACCTGGTGCCCAGTGGTAGCTCCCATTGTTGGTGTTTTCTCTCCTAGAAATCTCTCCACTAGTAGAGCTTTCTCTAATACCCCATCATATATAGGAATGTTAAGGGATATCATGGATGACCTAATCTCCCAACATATGTCTTGATCAAAGGTATGAGACTTGAATAATGAGTCTCGTACCATATCTATGGAGTATCGAGAAAGATTAGTAAATCTCTCTGAGTACTCCACCACTGTCTGACTGCCCTACTACAAATGCAAAAGATCATGTATACACAGCAAGAGTAATGTAGATATATTGAACTAATCTATGAAGAGACACTCAAATTATACCCATGAGAGAGTCATCTCATTGTGTGTTTGTGTCACTAAGCTCCACCATCGCCCTGCTGGGCCCTGAAGAAGACTCACAGCTAGGACTACCATTTGGTCAAAAGGCATCCTCACAAGGCAGAAGACACATGAAACTACCTAAAACGAATAATTAGATACCTATGGGTCTATCTCACCTCTAAATATATGAGTTCTCTACCTCTGGAACTCATGCAATGCACTCATCCTGTGTGCATCCTCAACTGGTAGCATTGGTAGTAACTATTTCTCAACGTATGGTGGTATCACTGGTAACCCACCCAAAGGTGTTATCTCTGGTACATTACCTTGTACTGACACCTCATCTCTAGGCGGATGATCCTTGTGATCACACATTGGAATCCTGGCTTGCTATCTATGTGGAGTCATCCAGAAATAAAACAAGATGTACCACAATCAATAGAGTATACCTGGGGAGCTATATCAAGAAGGACAAGAGAACAAACCCAAATCTTATATGATTCATGTACCATTATTTTCCCTACAACCAGTGTTTCTATGTACCGAGTAGAAAATAATAATTCAGATTCCTGATGTATGGATACGTTGACCACCACATCATCACTGGATTCCTTGACCTAAAAGATGAACTCGAAACACTTAACACTATTTCACAAAACTAATATCATAGACTCTTGGTCCATATGTATAACAGTCCCCCTCTGATACCACTCTTTCATGAACCATCCAAGAGGATCTCATTTCGTGACTACCCTAATCCCACCTCTAATAGGGTAGGGGCTGGTGACTAGCACCGAGTAGGCATATTCCACAAATGGAGGCATTTTTCTAAGTACTTGTCCACATGAACACATCTCCAAGCCCAAAATGCTTAAATTTAAAAAAATAAGTAAACAATAAATACATACACTAAGATACCAACCACCGAGTATGAAAATAGAAAACTGAAATATAAACAGGGCTAGAATAAAATCCCACCAAAATAAATATTCTACACAAGTGAGAGGACAAGTTCCTAAAACTCATCTGCAGAAAACACTATCTGAAGGGTAAGGTGTAGGGACAGGTGTTGGAAGCCACAAAATAACACCTCATATGTCTGGTCTCGATAAGAACCAATTGGTCCTGATCCACATTGGAATCCGTCAAAGCATCTATGATCTGCACAAGACATGACACGTGCAAGCAAAGATTGTGCAGTGGTGAGTAAAACAATACTCAATAGGACACCTCGAAACCACAAAGGAAGTACATAAAGAATTCCATAAATAAATACACAAGGTATACCATTGGTAAATAAATTAATTATACCACAAATAAATACATGAAGTATACTAGAAAGAAGTAATTTATTTATACCACCAATAAAATACATAGTATTCTCTCATAGGTATAGGTCTATAGTACACAAAAAAGTATTATCTAACGTAATTTATAAAACACCCAGTATTGATAAGACACATAGTATTGATAAGACACTCAGCCACGATAAGATACACAACCTTGGTAAGACACATAATCTCATTAATACACATAGTCTTGTTAAGTCTCATAGTATTAGAAAGTAACGTAGTCTCAAAGTCACTTAGTCTCAATGTCATATCTAGCCACAGGATTCCGCTCAAGCATGCTCATTTCGGGAGAAATCACTCCTCAAGCCTTTAGGTCATATTAAAACTTTCACAAAAACTCATTTAGAGTATATCAAAAGGATTGTATCGTCTCAAGGGTCCTAACACTATAAACAGTTTTTCAAACAAGCACATGGTTTGTAAGCTATGAGCGTTTGAAGTATAGAAGGGGGTTCACCGACTTGTGGACCGACCGGGCGGTCGGTCAACTAAATATGGCATTAGACCACCCCACGGAAGATCAAGCTACCTTATTGGTTGACTAAGACCAAGATACCATGACCATGTGATGGCTGCACCGACCATGGGTCACGTTCGACCATGGCCAAGTTCGGTCTAGCCGCCCGGGTCTGAGCCGGTCCCGACACGACCCAGGGTCTAACTCGACCCACCAAGTTTGACCCAATTTTTCAAGTTGAACCAGTATACTAGGCCACCTGACCCATAATATTGGACCAAATGATGTTTCTTGGTTCTTCTAGTATGTCTCGTATGCACGCAGTCCACCCCGACGGCATTCCCTCGATCAATGTGGCACTGTGACGTGTCCTATGTGGTCAGTCCTCTGCGTCCGCCCGCGCCCCACATCCTTAGTGTGCCCTACACACTCCATGTTACCCACAGCTTCACTACTACCATGGGATACTCATGTTTCCAAGCCTCCCTCAGCACGGTTTTACCACCTCTTACGTGATTCTAGTCATTGCACCGCCATCCATTTCTGCCTGTGTCGGTCGCCGGTGCCCTTGGTTATACATTCCTCCCACATTGCTCTACTACTCCATTTTTTCAAAATGAAGACATTTTCTTGATCCTTGGGTTGTGATCCTCACTTCCTTGAGCTCTGATCCATCTTTACATTACATCGAGGGTTCGAACACTTTCAGAGCCTCCTGAAAAGTTGATATGTGATTACAATGGTATAATGGTGAATAACGCTTCGAACGGGGGAAGGGAGAAGCATAAAAACGCACTGAGTAACGAACCTCAACCCTTTTTCATGTAGTCCTCAATTAATTATTGTTATAATGAATAAAGAAGAAGTTATAAATCACAAATATTATCTCCACTTTTAAAATTACACAACATAATACTCATCCTGCAATAGATCAAACCGTGGATCAACCTGTTTATAGGTTCCTCTGCATTCTTCATTGAATTCATAGAAAGGGAAATATCATAAAGAAAACTATACCCTACCTAGAGTTTTGAACATTTATTGATGAAGAATGGAGGTCACATCGTCATCGATCCTCGATCCACCAACATTCATTGTAGAGAGCTCTTTATCCGCGTTTTAGAGGAATTCTAGGGTGGAGATGATAACCCTGAATTATCTAAGAAGGTTTATTAAAAAGAAAAAATTTGTTACATCACCGTGTAATGTTAAATGAAATAAAAATTCATTTATTTTATTAATTTAAATGTCCAAAAATTAATTTTCACACTCGACGCACATCAGTTGATGTTCATCCTCGCTAATGGTAAAGTCGCTTCTTTGAATGCAATGGTGCCATCAAATTTCAGATCCGAGAATCCATTTATAATTTATTCCACTTTTTCATAGAAAATAAACACTCATGATATTGAATATTTTAATATTCTTATAGAAATTATTTTTGGAATAATGGGTATCCGAATCGCACTCTATCTCAGCACCTAGTCTCATAATAATTATATATAATATATAAAAAAAATTCTTAGAAATTACAAGATGTTACAATTAATGTTATAGCCTGATAATTTTTTGTAATCAAGGAAGTCATTTATCATCTCATATAACATGAATTTGAATGTGAATTATCCACTTCTATTAGCATCATATATTGTAACACTTGTATTCCACTTCAATTTCATATCTTCAATCGATGGATCCAAATAGACATCAATATCATTACTGAATTTATTTGGTCTAGATATAAGAAGAGTCAACATAATGTATTTTCACTTCATGCATAACCATGGAAGCAAGTTATAATTTACCAACATGATGGGCCATGTACTATGAGTACTAATCATTACCCAAAAGGATTAATTCTATATATAGATAACTCATGACAAAATTTTCTCATCTCATTTACAAATTTAGGGTATATGTAATCAATTTTCTTCAAATGAGGACAATCTAATGGATGATGTAGGTTACCATATTTAATTATTGTATCTGAATTCAGAGTCAATTTTCCCAAGGTTTCCTAACATCTATAAAATCTTCTAATCTTTGGAATGATTGAAAAATTACATTCATATTTCTAAGATCTTTATTCATTTTTCTTGTATCAATTTTCACCACACTTAGGTCATTTTATGAGTGATTCATGGTCATTGAAAAACAATATACAATATTTTGGACAAGAAAGTATTTTTTTAGAGATCATTCTAATTGAACATACCATTCATTTAGCATCATATATTCATCATGGTAGTTCATTTTATTTGGGTAATATATCATTCAGTATACCAAGTAGTTTTTTAAAGATGTTGTCACTCCATCTGCTACCTGCTTTCAAATTATATAGCTTCAATATAACTGACAATGTTGTGTATTTAGTACAATTGATATACAACGGTCCCTCATCACAACTATTTATCTTCTCAAACAACTTTGTAAAATTAAGAAGGTCATCTTCAATTCTCATTTTCAATTATTCCATGAAATTTCCATTATCATTTACACTGGTATTCATATCAAATGATTCATAAACCACAGTATCATCCCAATCGGTGTGCACGTTCAATTTTTTCTTGTGTTTAGTCCAACGTTTATAGATCTGTTCTATTATATGAATAATCAAATGTTATTCCAACTCATCCAGACTAATTTGTATTGAATAAAAACAAAGTAAACATGGAAATATGATTTAAGAAGGGTTGTATGCATACTCTATTGCAAACATGATAAACTCTTTAACTCCATATTCATACTCTTTTTTCAAACAATTATCGTACATCCATTTTTGATTCATATCCATCCAATTGTGTTCATAGAATATTAACTTTCTTTAATAAATAAATAAATAAATACACATATGATATTCATTATAAAAGGTGAAAGTTATAGATAATTATAATTTGGGAAACCCAACATTTGATTGTTTCAAGTAATTTTTATAAGATTTGAAGAAAATGGGTAATTGAATTTAATTATGATTTATTCCACTGTGGTAGGTTTCATCCTCTGAATTCATCCAATGGTGAAATTTATATACAATGGTCATCCTCATCAGATCCTCTTACGAATAGTTATCAACGTATTTTGTTGTTTGACACTCCCCCTCCATATCTTGTGGATATTCACCTATGTTTCTGGAAATAATCTAAGAGGTAGTCATCCATGGGATGACTACTACTTAGAGTTTTACAAGAAACATAAAAGATATAAGAGATGATTTTCAAGAAACAAATTGTAGTAATAACTATTTTTGGATATGAAGTTGATGAGGATGATAGTTGTACTCCATCATGTTCTCTAAAATGGGTAATGCCTACCATTTGAGAGAATTACACCATTGGAACTATTTATTTACTCATGCCCAATTGAAGGTAGGATTTTGGAGTCATACATGTTATTGCCTATTATTTGAGGGGTCTCAACGGGGACATGTTATGATATATTAATCCTTTAGGCCTCTATGAATTCTATATTTATACAATAAATCACAGTTTTTTTACTTTCAATCCTATAAATAAGACTAGTCCTACCTCTATTAAAATTATCCATAAATTATTTCTTAAATCCCCAAAATAGATGATAATATAATATAGGAAAATAAGAAGTGATAATAAAACCAAATATGATAAACAATAATAACAAACCCCAATTCCATTATGGGTTCTATGGTGATTTTGGGATCATAGTATGAAATTTTAGTGATAATGAGATAAATAATAGTAATTATGGAAGATATAGAGGTTTTAAGTTAAATGGGAGATGACTCGCTCTTACAAAAATAATTTCGATGTGAGATGAATCTTTATAAGTAAACTTGGATGATGAATTTCAATCATTGGATGAATTCTCTTGAACATGTGACAAATTAACCGGTTATATGAAGGATTTACAAGATTTTCTAAAAACATATATGAATGTGAAGAAATAATTAGAAATGTATTATATGAAAAAGAATTGAATATTAGAGTAATTTATTATTAATGTCACACTAAAGTATTTACAAATAAAACATCCTTTCATATTAGATATTGGTTTTTCATCTAACATATGAAAGGTAAATTGATGTAATTAAATATTTTTGATAAGTTGAAAAGTTACTTATTATTTTATAAATGGTGGATATCATAATATAAATTATTTTCCTTTAAAATATGTTGGAAATAAAAGTAAATGTTAAAGAATGATCTATTTTAGATTGATTAAAGTAAAAGATACATATTTTTTATGAGATGTTTGATGAAGGAAATAAAGTGATTTTTATGAAGTATTAATGAGTGGGTTATCATTTCAAATATGGATATATTTTTATAAAGGTATAAAAACTATCCAAACCATATTCTAATTTGGGGTTGGTAAAAATTTATAGTAATTTTGTTTGAAAGACAAAATTTATTTTTGGTAGTTAAAAATTAATTATATTATATAATTAAACATTTAAAAGCTAACATAAAAATGGTCATTTGAGATGTATTTATGATGAAAAGATAAAATTTATAGATATTATTTACGAATTAGAATGAGGATATTTTTTACAATTAAAATAATAAATTATATATTTAAATGAAACAATCCTTAGAGTTTATTCCCTATGATATATATGGACCCTCAAATTATAAATCAATGCATTGTGAAGAGTATTTCATTTCACCCAATTATATTTATACTCAGATCATATGTATTAGGGTTTATTCATATATATATATATATATAATGATCTAAAGGGAATTACAATTTTAAGAATAAATATTAATAATGAGTTTTATTATATGATAAAGAAGTCTATATTAGATTTTGGAATAGTTGTAAAAGTTGTGCTCCTCAACGTGCCTTGGCATGACATAAGGTGAGGCCAACCTGGTGCACCTCACCACTAGTGATGTGGTGCAAACTTACTAAGGCATGCTAAAGGCATGTGGCTCATGCCCTAACTTGAGTGGCGTTGTAGCAGGATTCTTAGTAAAGGAGCACCACCGGCTAATGAACTCGGGGGGGACATGGCGGAAAAAATCATGGGTATAGGGGTGACAGAAACTAGGGTAACTCGATAGAAATCTGGGGTGGCGGCAAAAAAAATGATGATAAAAAAAAATAGATACCACCAAACAAGAAATCAACAAGTGAGGAGGAAGAGAAAATAACATACCTTGAACTAAAGCTTTGAATCATCCAATAAAAAGTAAGTATATCACCAATCCTGTAATTTGATTGAGCATTGGATTAGTTCGAATCATGAATCCTTCGAGCCATTGAATTGTTCAATACTTGATTAGAGCATTGATTTGATCTTGGATTCAATAAGGAGGTGCACCGGTAGTATGTGGATTCCAAAATATGCTCCAGATATCGTGACTAGTTTGCAACTGGCTAGTGTTATTAAAATAGATCGGGACACTTTTATCAGTGCTTCCAAAAAAGAGCTGATAGAAATCTCTTTTAATAGTGCTAAATTAATAAGCATTGATAAGGATTCCTTTTATTACCATGTATTACTTAAGAGATGATAAATTATTTATAATTATAATTATAAATAAATTTTTTTGTAAATATATTTATATAATTATATATATTTAATAAGTAGATATAAATATAAATATAGTAAATATATTCATTATTTAAATATATTTATTATAATTTTATAATTATTTAAATATATAATTATTTATTTTTAATTATTTAAATACTCTTTTGAAAAATAATATTTATATATTTACATCATTATATATATTTATATAATTATATATATAATAAATATATTAAATATATTCATTATTTTGATAAATTTATTATAATTTTACAATTATTTAAATATATATATTTATTTCTTTATAATTATATAAATAATGTTTTAAAAATTGAGATTTATTTATTTATAATTATAAATATATAAATTTATTAATATAATAAATATACATTTTGAAATATATTTATTTATAAATATTTATTTACAAATATATTTTAAACATTATTAATGAATATTTAATTTTAAGTGTATGCATGTTAAAAATGAGTGAAATTGAATAATTAAAAATGAGTATACTTTAACAATATTGAGAAAATAGATAAGTTTTAATAATTAAATATAAATGATTAAAAAATAGGATATATATTGAAATAAATATGAATACATATTGAAAATATGAAAACATAGTAAATAAATATATTTAAATAAATAATAGAAATTGATTAAATTCACACAAAAATAAAAAAAATTAAAAAATAATTAATGCCTATATATAAGAAAATAAACAAAAAATAAATAAACTTTACCTATTAAATACATTATATATTAAATGTTTTATGTTATAATGAAATTATAAAATCAATACTAAAAAATGAATAAATTACATAAATATTTGGTGTATGTGTTTCTATATTTGATTTCCTTAATTATGTAAATATTTCAATGTGTACATTATATATCATCATCATCATCATTTAATTTTTTATTAAAGAAAAGGAATACAAACCGACCACTCAACCCCACAACCCCTCAAGAAAGGGGCCTAATGAGGCCTAAAATGGTAAAGGCCAAGGGCATCCCCCTAAAAAGGTTAACCACTTCGGGTTTGAGAGTATGGATATTATGTAAACAAACCGGGTCCGGCACAGTGACCTCTAAAGAAGAAAGGTGGTCTGCAACTTGGTTTCCTTCCCTCCAGGAGTGCACCACATTGGTGGTGTTGGTGATCATACTTATGCATTTTCTGATGTTATAGGTAATAGACCAAGGAGTGGGGAAATGCTATGTAAGACATCATGGAGAATTTTTGAGTCTGTTTCAACCTCCTAAATAGCAATACCTTCCTGGTGGTAGAGGTTGAGACCTAGCGGCAAAGCCTTAGCTTCGGCCTAAAGAGATGAACCTTGGCTAAGGTGAGAGGAGAAGGCCAACCATACTGAACCATGCGAGTCCCGGACATCCCCACCCCCCCGCAAGACCCCCATATTACAAGACCCATCAGTGTTAATATTGAGACCCCTGGATGGGGGGTTCCATCGGACCCAATGGCCTCATGCACCAGTGTCCACCGCCTGGGTTCCTTGATGCCTCGCATGCATCCAGCGAAGATAAGAAGCCTCTTTCCACTTACTGAAGAGACAGACCAAGTTAAGAAGAAGTTTCTTCGTGTAGATGATGATAGACTTACCAGAGGATTGGACCCTTTCGTGCCTCTGATTATTCCTGGCCTGCTAGATACATAAATAGTTAGCCTACAGGATCAAGGTACGAGCCACTTTCTTCGGGGCCCTATCACCTGAGCCGTGAAACCACCTATCTAAAAATGTGAGGTCGGCTATGTTGATATCTAGGAAACTAGTGGTGAACTCCCCAAA
Organism: Viscum album; assembly: GCA_963277665.1. NCBI lineage: Eukaryota > Viridiplantae > Streptophyta > Magnoliopsida > Santalales > Viscaceae > Viscum > Viscum album. The sequence continues at coordinate 1,144,023,633 of OY728142.1, read as the reverse complement.
GTAGCTCCACACAGTGCATGCCCATTCACCTTATAAGAAGAGGTGTTTCGTACTTTCCTCCTAGATAGCTCTACAATAAGGTCATCTGGACACATTCAGGATCCCACATCATTTGACATTCTCTTACGTGGGAATGGATCTGCTCTTGGTCTGCCATAACAAAAATTTATATTTTGAGGGGATCATGTTAGACCATAGGGTATAATTCCAAGAATTTTCATTCTCTAGCGTTTCCCAGGAGTGGTGGTAATATCACGTGGTGAAAGACCCTAATTGGGAAGGAGTGAACACACAACGGTCTGGATCCTGATATAGCTCGATGAGGTTGAAATTGGTCTTCTTCTCTTCGTCCAGCATAGCATTGATGAGGTTTGGGTACACTCTGGCCTTCTTGAAGGTAAGAGTAAGAGTAGGACAACTCGAGAGTCCAATCACCTCCCTAGCCCAGTTGTGATGCCATAATGATATGTATCCCATCCCAATAATCCATTGAGATTGCCGATGAAGTTCATAAGTGATTTGAGATTTTACATACTAGAAGGGAGATCCATGACTTTCTAGCGTAGGTTGGATTTCATACTGTGAGTGTATGGTTTTTCCCCACATCAAGCATTGTTCCAAGACTTCCCAAGCTAACTTCGCATGCATCCATGAGATAGTATCCTCAAGGCTATGCACATTGATACCTCCTTCCCTTGAAGGCCTAGCCATCCTCCTTCTTGAGGCCCAGTTTCATTCCTCTTCCACAAGAGGATCCCATATGAAGTTAAGCAGAAGCTTATCAATATTGGAGAGGAAACCCTTTGGGGCTTGAACAATAGAGAGAGCATGGATAGGGGTGGCCAACAGGACACTATTTATGAGGGAAATACGACCGCCAAAAGACAAGTACTTATTCTTCTAGTTGAGGATGTGATCTGTAATCTTGCTGGTGAGAAAATTGAAGACCCGGATCTGGTGTTCATTGTATATAAAAATACATTAATTATGTATATGTATGTTAAGTAAATATAAAAAAAGTTTGATATATGTCAAATTGAAAAATCAAATGAAATTAAATTATGTTCATTACTCGATGTAATTAGTCAGTATTTTTTATTCGTATTAATTTTTAATTATAAATCATTCTTCAAAAAAATTGTGATTATTTAATGTAGCACATAATTTTTTTATTGTATAAATCATATTTATATACATTCATATATATATATATATTTAATATATACTATTTATTAATATTATCAATAATTATTTAATTAATAAAATGTTTAATATTTTTCTTAATTTTTATTTATTTAATTTTTATTTTACATATATATATATATATTTGATATATAATATTTATTAGTATTTATAAATTATATATAGTATAATCAATTTATTCATTATTACCAATAATTATTTAACTAATAAAATTTTTAATATTTTTTTAATAAAATCATTTTTATTTTTTATTAATTTAATTATTTCATTTTATTCAGATTTTTTTTCAATACTAAAAAAGAACAGATAAATGATCTTTTTTTAGTGTTAAAAATAAAGTGTTGATAAAGGGTACCCTTTATCGTTGCTAAAAATAAAACGATGATAAATGATACCCTTTATCAGCGCTAATGAAAATTACTGATATAGGTTACCCTTTATCAGTGCTTTTTATTAGCACTAATAAAGTCCAATACTATTAAAGGCATGTTTTATAGGAGTGATACATGATATGGAACACCAACCTGAAACGAACAATGAATTATTATTATTTAAATGTGACCATTATAATCTTGCAGTTAATTTGAATACAATAAATAACTTTAACTAAATTTTGAAATATATAATGGTCATAATAATTACTAGTGTATTAATTAATAATTATAAAATTAAACACATAATTTTAGTAATGTTTTTTTATTCTTCAAAATTCATTTTCTTAAAATATATTTTTATTTCATTTTTAATGAGTATTATAATTAATTAATGGATATATGAATTTTTTTAAAAGATAAATTTCATTTTTAATTTAGCATGTCAAAATTATCTTAGGATGAATTATTCAAAAAATTTATAAAAAGTTTAATTGTTCAATTAATAAAAAAATAATTATTTTTATTAAAAATATTTTATTGCAAGTTCCAATTAAATTTTCGATAAATTTTTAAATTTAATTAGTTATTTATGATTTAAAATAATACAATATTTGTCTTTTAAATTTATTTTATACTTAAATTTCATATAAAAACATTTTATATTTAAAAGGTCATTTTTATGAAAAAAAAAAATTTGGTTTCTTTTTTCCAGTTTATTTTTAAATTAAATTATGAAAAAATCTATGATTTTAAATTTTAAAAATGTATTTATTATTTGAAATCAGTTTTTCCAAATTTTTTAAATATTCCCCTTTTATTTTTTTTAATAGGAATAAAAACCATAATAATTTTTATTACCGGGATAATGGGTAAATCAGATAATCCAAGATAAATATAAAATGATATAGACTAGAAAATGACCCTAAAACATGCCAAAATATTAATGGATGAGTAAATTTCATCCATAGTCATCCAAGAATTGGTTATATGAAATTTTATATAAATTAGGATGAGATTATGAAATATATAATATTTTATTCAAATAAAATAAAAACATCTCACACTCTTGTTTTTAATAACTAAAATATTTTTATTATGGGTTTATCGAGAGGATATATTCAACTATATATAGAATTTTGAAATATAAAATGTTTATATTCATAATGGAAATTAGTTTTTTTATTTAAGGAATAAATAATTACCTTAAATGCTTTCCCAAAACGGATATAGTCTTTATTTAATTAATGGAATTATCAAATAAATAATAATAATATTATTAAAAGTATTATAATTTTAGATAATTAATGTGATCCCAAATTTTTTAGAGTGCCATGAAATTTTGGATATGTGTTAAAATATTTTTTTTTTGAATTCTATGTTTTATTTTTATATTATTAAAGTCAATGTAATGAATTGTTCTAAAAATTGACATTATTGATATTTTATAATAAATAATATTTCATAAAATGAAATAAAATTCATCAAAATTTTAGATTAATCCAAGTGAATAGGATATTTTTTTAATATTAATCATGTTCCATTTTTGGGCCTTTTTTCCATTTATGTTAAATATATTTATCATCAAAGAGTAAAAAACCTTGATGACCTGTTAAGTTTTAAAAGGATTAACTAGTGGTTAAAACCAACCGATAATGGTAGAAAGTAGTCAAAATGTGTATAATTTTTATTATATGATATTATTTTGACACATAATCAACCTATATTAAAAAATTATAACTTCCACCCATTTGAAATTAAAAATTAATTTACATTAATTTAATATTTTTAGAAATTCCAAGAGTGCCCCTCCCATCTCATATAAAAGGGAACATATTCTTCTCAATTATTACCACATTGAAACCCATTTTTTAGACAATAACTGACCAAAAACCATCCTATAATTAATACACTCATTCTAGGTGTCTTGTTTTCATAGGAACACAAACCTTAGTGGTCTTAAGTTCTTAAGAAATAGAGGTTTCCCTAAGAAGAGATATTTCTTTTAATCAAGCATTTCTATTTTTTTCCTTCTTCCACCACCTTAAAATATTCTCTAAAAATGATTAAATAATAAAATCAATATCATAAATATACTAAGATATTATTATTTTAATATCATAATATATATCCATCTTCTCTTCCACCGAATGGGAAAAGAACCATACTTCATGTGTACGGTGGACTACCTTCTAATGAACCGATGTAACTCAATTTCCAACACTATCTCTCAAGACCAGATATAATGATGGTATTGATGTTTATATATGATATTCATTACATAATTTTCATTATTAAAATATAATATATAATTTACCATCTTTTCTTTCCATTTACTAAAAAATGATATTGTTGTTTGTGCGTTTGTGTGGACTACCACCTCCACGAAGCGATGTGAACCATTTTTCATCACCAAAAAACATGGATGATACTTATAAGTATATTTAAATACGTAATATTATAATTTTTATATTATTAACATTATGTAATGATATGATAATACTTACCTTTTTTCCATAAAGTTCCTTTAAAATTGGAAACATTGCCCATACGTACGTACGACCTACCATATCTATAATTGTAACGTAGTCCATTTTTTAAAACCATATTTCATGATTGGTTTTAAAAGTATAATTTATGTATAAAAATTATAATTATTTCATGAATTTTATTCTATATATGATTTAATAATGAACCCTTTAACCATAGTCAACCTACCGATGACATTATGAACTTATAAACTGAATATCGTCAAAATATCCGACTATAACATAAATGATTTAGTAATTATATATATAATTTTAATAAGTGATATAAAAGGAATAATAAAATTGAAATGGGTTATTAATAATTTATATAATTAACCTACATTTATTATTTGTGAATATTAAGAATGTACGTGACGATTCAAACGTAATATAAGGGACATCATCACAATATTTATTTCGTTGAGGCATATTTTGATATTATGAAAATATATTATATTATGAGGTGTATATACAGCCCCTTTGAACATTTATATCAAGAATTTATCTATTATAATTAAATTTAATTTATTTTTTAATGTTATTTTTTCATGGGGATTATGATTCATATGTTTCCAAAGTATAAAGGGGCTTTCTTTTAAAAATGATCTTTTAAGGTTCCTCTCTCAACTCTTTTTACAAAGGTAAACTTAAATATAAATTTTTACATATACGACATGAAAAAATTATTCCACTATCAATATGTCTCAATAATTTTAAGTTTTCTTTATATTTTTCCAATTTTATATTCAAAGAAAATAGTTTCTTCATTATGCGGGCAATTTTTATATTTTAATATATGATTTTCTTTGACTTTAATTAAATTTTTTTAAAAGGGAATATTATCATGGAATTTTTTACTTTAATTAAAAAAAATGTTATATTTTAATGTATATGGTAAAAATTCATTTTTCTTTCTCTATAATAGTTATTTCAAGTTTAGTTTCCTATAAAATCATTAATGTTTTCTTCAAAGAAAAACCCTCATTTGATTTTTCTAGGTAATTGACAATGAAAATGAGTTTTTAAGAAGATGGGGTATTTTGATATCTTACATGTTTTTATCATGGGTTTAAAATATTTTTTCTAGGGTTTTATTCATGATATAGTCCTTGCACATTTCTTACGAAAATTTGATCCCCATTATAGTCCACTGGTGAGCCTGATACAACTCATACGACGAGTTGTGTCCCATTATAGCTCATCGGTGATCTCAATATAGAATTTATAAAGGGTTGAGAGCCATTATAGTTTATAAAAAATGAGTTATCATGATATAGTTTATATGAAGGGTGAGATCCATTATAGATCTCCAATGCATTGGGTAATAATTATGTTCTCTAGATAATTATATTTGAAGTCATTCGTATGGTTATTTCAATTTTTAAGGGTTTTGTAAGGGTACTATGAGATTATGTTTCAAGGTACCTACATGAAATTTCTATACTTTCTAATGAGTTTTAATGAAAATATTTTGATTTTAAAAAATAATATAATGATATGTTTTGAGGTAAAATGATGCTTTTTCAGATAAAAAAGTATGTTTTTAAGAAATGGTTTCTTCATGGATTTTCATGTTTTTATTTGGACTAATGGTTTTCTTATTTTATTTCCCTTAATGAGATTTTAATGCTCATCCCACTTTTTAAAATATCTTTCACATGTATTTAATGATTAGTAGGGACAAGGAAGAGGTCAAGATCAAATTTGTAAATATATGTCATGAAAAGAAAACATTTTTCTTTTTAAAAGTAATGTCGGAAATGGATAATGAGTATAAGTTTTAAATCATTATATATATGGTTTTGTAATGTATGATATATGACCTAATTCTCTTAAACTCTAAAGATGAAAAGATATTAAAATCTAATAGAATGATTTCTTGACATAAAACTCAAAATTATGAAATGTTTAAGGCTGGATCCTTATATTTTTACCTAATTTTGATGTTATGAATAAAAATTTAGACTCTATTTAATCAAGTTGAATTTTAAAACAGGATAAAATTAAAATTTAAATGAAAACATAAAATATAAAAAACTTTTTTATAGGAAAATGAATTATTAAACATTAATTGTTCTTAATACTTTTTAATATAAATTACTAATGAATTGAGTGTTAATATATTTTTTATAAATTTAAATATTTTTACTATAATAATCCTTTAAAAGTGATCAATTTAATTTATTTATATCAAAATACACAATACTTTAAAAAAAGTTTTCCAAAAATATACCCTCTTAATATTAAATGATTTTATTATCATATCAAAAAAATTATAATCATTCAATGAGTGATAATTCATTTATATATATATATATATAATAAATTACATTAAATTTTTCTCCCCAAATAATATAAATTTACCTTTTAATTAAAAAACATAGAATATATAATAAAACATTATTTTTTTATAAATCCCATTTCATTACCCATGAGTAATGAAAATAGTATTACTTATAGTTACACAATTATTTCATTTGTGGTAATTATTGAATTTAATAATAATAAATTTTTACCAATTTATTTTATTGAATTAGTTATTTAAAAGAAATTAGTTAAACAAAAATATGTTATTCATAAAAATAGTTTCATTAGAATCAATGTTATTTTCATAAAGTAATGTATTATATTTTAATTATCTTTCAAAATTATGTATTCTATTTGAAATAAATCATTTTTAATGATAATTTATATTCTATTACATCTAAATAAAATTTATCTGTGTAATATACTTACTAGTGATTTTAAATTAGTATGTTTTTAACTGGTAATATACCTAATAGTGAGTACATAATAGTTATATTACCCCCACTAAATCATATAAATTAATACAATTATATCTTCATAAATCACAATTATCATTCCTATGAAATATATTTTGGATTTTTCAATATTTCTACACATTTTATGTTGTTTTTATATCAATATGGGTCATGTTCTATAAATGGTGATTCTCAATGGTGAAGATTATCAACACAATTTCTGAATTTTAAAAATATTTTTATTTTCTATTTAATTTACCATTTTAATTTATGCGCTTTTAAGGGGTGTAATCATCCATGTTATGTAAAAATCCTTGTGATACATGGTTTCATTTAATTTTTTGTACGGTTTCATTATGAGTGAATACATTTTTTTAATTTGATACATTTATTATATTAATTACAATCTAATCAAATTTCAATAATCAAAAAATACATATTTATGAATTGTAGAAATATATTTTATGGAACAAAAATGGGTTCTAAAAGAAGGTTTGTAACATTATAACACCATTAAATATATTACAAACTCACAATTTTAATTATTTATCACTGATTAAAACAATTGATGGTATCTATAAGATAAAAATGACTCAAAATATAATTTATAGTGAGATATATACCATGATATCTTGGGAAATACTAAGAAATACATCTTTTAACTAACAATTTTAGAACAATAATTTTCATGATAGGGTATTAAGACCCACGTAATTTATTTAATTTCAATAAAAATTTCATAGTCACCCTCACACTTATAGATTATAATAGGTTAATTTGGGATATGATATGGTATTTTATTATTCCATCAATTAATATGCGGTCTTTGTAGAGAGAGACAATCCATACCTAAAATCACATCAAATTTGACTAAATGGAGAATAATAATATTTTTAAGAAGCACATTCCCATAAATTTCTAGAGGATTTGTAGAATTGGGATGCTATAATTTTACCCCTTAAAGCAATCACAGATATTAAAATATCCAATTGTTGAGGTTGTGATTTGATTCCATTAACAAACATTATGCCTATAAAGGAGTGTATAAATACACAATAAAATATGAAAAATGTAATAACCCAAAATTTTATAAATTAAATTCCCATTTTAATTAATAAATTTCATATAAAGTAATTTAGTTATAGAAAACACATGCACTATATTTCATTTTATAATTTAGATAGTTATAAAATGTATCCATAATTTCTCCATCGACCTTAAAATAACATTAATCATCATGAATGTTGTTAATATATCTATTTTATAGTGTCCATCAAGATTATTATATACTAAGGATTATAATGAAATGTGATTTACATTAATAGATGTATTGATGGTATCGACTAGTAGATTTGTAATATAAAAAGCCCATTTGTCAGAACATTTGAGGGAGATAGAATCAATGGTATTTTACCATGATTAATACCAATATTTTATTCAATAACTAAAACTCAATAAAAAAATTGGGGGCATTTCAGTCTTATAAATATAACCTCCCAAACCATGTTCACCGAACCACCCCAATAAAGTACTACCATCACACGGTTTACCCTTAGACATGAATTGGTGTAAAAGGGGGTTATGTATCTAGACCCTAGTAGTCTGATTTTTTATATTTTATTTTTCATAAAATAATTATTATATTTATCCATTTTTAATATTACTTTACATATATAAATGATTATAGAGTTTTTTTGATAAAAAATAATATATTTATAAAAAGAAACCAAAATTCTATTTTTTATATTTAGTTTCCAATAAAATACTATTTTGATAAATCTAAAATGTTAGAAATAAATTTTATTTTAACGAAATATATTTATTAAATAATATTTATTTAAATATATATAATAATAGAATTTAATAAAGTTCTATATCATTTTTATAAGGGTCATCAAGTTATTGTTGTCATAAATTCTAGTGTTTTTACAATAAAAAAAATTAATTAAAAGTATCAATTAATATATTTAGAAAATTATTTTGTTAAAATAAATATTATATTTTAAATTAGCACATCGAAATTATCAAATGGTGAATTTTTCATAATTTTCATAGACCATCAAATTTTTAGGTATAAATTAAATATGGTATAAATATGAAGTTTTCATTATGAAATCATAATAGAAAAAAAGTTATGTAATAAAAATTATAGAAGGAATACATGAAAAAAATTAGGTTTTACCTTAAAAATAATATATTTTTTATGTTATGTGATTAATTTTAATAACCAATAATGAATCCTTCAAAACATAATTTACATTTTAATGTTTTAAATACAATTATTTATGAAAATGGATCACAACTACTTCATGCATGTAATTATTTTAAATAATTCTATTCCCAACCAAGTGAATTTTTTGAAACCATACCTATTTGGTAGAATACATGGGAAAAACATGGAAAACTTTTTGTTTTTTATTATTTTATCACTTAAGAGTCCTTAACCAATGTTTGGAAATTAATAAATAATTCATCTCTCTTTTTATATAAATACCCACCCAAAATTCAATTACCCTATAATAAAAACCCATTGAGAATTAATTTGTATCCACTATACATCTATAAATCCATTCCATGATATTCCCATTCTCATAAGAAGGTCCTCCTAATATTTTATAAGTTACCACTCATGTAATGGATTCTCTTCTTCATCCTTTTTATTCAAATACTTTCATTATATTAATCTATGATTTCAAAATATTCTTGTTTAACTACATATTTCACAGATAGTTTTATTATCCTTATTATCCCCAAGTAATAATATATCACATTTAACACTCATAAATCCTTTCTATTAACCTTTATATATAAGTGTTATACTTCCAAAATTATTCTACAGTTTTCCATGCCAAAATTTTATATTGTGAACACCCATCCTTATTTTAAGTCAAGTTTATTCACCTAATTGTAACTATCCTTTATTCATTTTTGAATTTCATTTATCTAACCCACAATCCTTAATCATGTGATTAAAATTTATGAATTATATTATTATGATTTATAATTTATGTGGTACATAAATGCATATACATGATATAAGTGTGATGAGTTAGACTAGAATTATATATCCCTCCAATACATTGGTTAATATTTTTATCTCATGAGATACAATTTTTGGTGAAAGATCAGTTAGCCTAAGATAACTATGTTATGATTTATCAGTATGTATCATTGAATTATGGTTATGATTTCAATTTTTATATTGTTTCCACATTCCTCTAATTACTTGGTGTTATCATCTTATGTCATGCTTTGATGTTCGTAGTTATGATTTTCACTATTTTTAGTGAAAATGTTATGACCCGTTACAAACATATAATACTTTAATCCATTCTATATTTTTATTATTCTCCTAATAGACTTTATAGATCACCATTTTTTATGTATATACACTCATTATCCCTTCCAATATTAGAATATCAATAGAATATAAGGGAATACTATGAGGTTTTTAATAAATGTATTTATATACCAATTTCAATTTTTTGTTATATGTATTTAATTACCCAAATACACTAGTACTATCAATATTTTGGGATTTTATTATGTGAATATTTAGGTAATTAATCATGAAATAATGTCTATAAAAGATATGGATTTTTTAATATTCACTATTTTTTAGAGGATGATGAGTGTATATTTAACTAATTCAGTTTCATAATCCAATTAAATAGTCCAGATTACATAAGACATCTGTTTTTCAATTGTATTAGTTGGGTACAAACATTTACTTTCATCATTAACTCCCGGTTTGGTGGGATAGTAATCATAAGATACATAATTATTATAATTGATGCATTGGAATATGGGTGGTTCATTAGGTTGAACATTATTTTAATTCATTATAACTATTTCATATTCATATGCTTGAAAGCCATATCTCCCATACTTGAAGAATTTATCAATAAATTTACTAAAATTTCTCCCATGATTCATCCCACATTATATATATATTAGATAATTAATTTTCTTTCCTCTACATGTTTTATAATTTGATATTCCTTGATACTCGATTTCTATCTACTTGTCCCAAAACTATGAGAATAATGGGATTCTCGGTCTATATTCCAACATTGAAAACAAATTTAAAAATTTCATCAGACCATTAAAATTATCATATAAATAATAACAATCATATATTTGGTTTTATGATAGTAAAGTAATGATAGATTCTTCATTCAGGGTCAATGGTCAAACTAGAAGCATACCTTTCCAATATTGTAGTGATTTATTTATATGTTCCAATGAAATCATAACCCTTTCACATCTACTCGTGGAATTATCTATCCTTTTTTTGAAGTATTTTGAATAAAATTTTTATTAAAAAATGCATCCTTAAAATCATCCAATTTCATTGAGTCTATTTATTTTTATTAGATGATGTTCCTAATCAGTGTCCTCTACTGATCAGCTTCACCTCCTAAATGACTAACAACTAAACAAAATTTTTCATTTTATAATATCTAGATAATGAAAAAATCTTCTAATCTATGTTGATAAATTTCATGATAATTAGTGGATCAAGATAACCATTAAAGAGTAGTATTTTTTTATGCTTGAAATAATCAATAACATTATTATCCTTATTTGGTGAATTCAGGACTTGAACATGATTTGGGTCATTGTTTATAACATGAGATAACATTTTCATGAATTTTCTCACTTCTTATCCCATCCCATATGGTTTCTTATAGGTATAATTATTGAATTTTACATCACACTCAATGTTAAATTTATTCCTCCTAGTTCTAGCCATTGATTAAAACCAAAAAGGCCATTATGAGTATCAAAAAAATTTATTTAGAGTAATATGTTGTAGGATATGGAATTTCATTTCTAATATATCCAAAATTTTGACATATTGGTTTCAACCTATGACATTTTAGGTTCATTATACTTCAATTTTTGTTCATCATATATTGTCTTAGGTTATATCAAATTATTTTTCATAACTGACTCCCAAAAAATTAATTAAACCCCACTCATATACCAACTAGAGAAACCTAGACTCACAGTACTGGATTCAGTTATAAAAAACATTTATACTAACCAAGAAAAACTAAGCATAACATACATATATTATACATCATCTATAATTTAAATATCATATCTCACTAAAAAAATAAAATCATAGAACCCAAATTTTTACTATATTTGGAGATTAGTTACATAGATGTATCATTTTTCCTTATTTATTAAATATATCCCACAAATATTTACTCACATACTATCCTTATAGACACATCATTCTCAATAAACACTTTTTTACCTGGACAAAAAAAAAGAAGGATAAACTCAACTGCATATTATTATAAGAGCTTGGAAATTTATTATAAAGGGATATTTACTAATAATGAGAGAAAAAATAAATATGGGATAAATATCAAACTGAAAATAACATGTACTCATTATATTTTCCTATAACACATGATAAAATCACATGTAACCTTAAATGAATCATTATAGAATCATAACATATACCATAAATTATAAATGTGGGAACATGATTCAATAATCATTATCCATGGAACATAACATAGGAATTTCGTATTAAATAGAAATTAAGAATATGAATAAGAATATAAAATCATAATATTGTAGAGAAAGGAAACTAAAATCAATTCAATATATAAAATTTTGTAAATAATTATAATTTCCAAAAATAAGGATGCGAAGATAAGAATAATATCCATGCATAGTGTTTCTAACATTACAATGATGTTCATGCAAATAGTTTTGAACATTACCATAATAGCCAGGAATAATTATCTCATTATATATAAATCTCTAGACAATTTATTATAAGGATATATTATATCCACCCATTATATTATGATAAAACATTCATATGAGTTCACTTTTAACATGTAAACATTCATCATCCCAGATTATATTTTTTTAAATAGTGATAAATAAATAGGTTTCATGAAAACATTCCTAAGATATTATCATAATCTATCAAAATAAAATTTCTTGAGTTTCTCATTAGATAATATACCCAATGAATTATCAAAAATATTATTATACGTTGAAAAAATCTAGAAGACTATTTTAATGGAAATATAAAAAATATTTTAAAAATGATAACAAATATCATTTAATTTTGATAATATTTATTTGAAAATAAAATGATTTAAAAAAAATTAGGAATATAAATTTCTTTATAAAACCCTAAAATCTGGTATAGGAAATATCTTAAGGAAAAAATACAAAGGAAGTAAAAAAAATTTGTAAAAAAAGAAACATTTAATAAAAATATATTCCACTCATACTTTTGTAGATAAATTCAAGGTTGAGATAAAAACCCCATATAAAATTAAAAAAGAATATTCCTTTGGTAAATAATGTCAGTTCAATTGAAAATGACTATAAGAAATTGTAGAATCGGGGATAAGGAAATCAATAAAAAAATATAACTAGTATGTACATAGAGGAGTAGGATTCTATAGAAAAAAGATATGGTTTACTCCATATACAATCACCCTTTTAAATGAATTGTGATCAAAATGAAGATGAATTGATAAGAAGTCATGTAAAATTAATAAATAACTAAAAGAGAAGGAAAAAAATGGGGTTTTAAAGAAAATAATATTCCCCCAAAAGGAATTTTATTTATAAAAAATCATGATTTCAAAGTGATACTAGAGAGAAATCATTTTGATGTTGGTAAATAATAAATCTGAATCCCTTAATAGAGAAATCATATATGGACTTGTAAATACTTTAAAATTATGATAAAATATAACCATGGGGAAGTATATATACTTGAAACAATATGATAGGTGGTAAATATGAAACACATTTTAGTGATAGGAAAATTTAGATGAGAGATCGTTATCATTACTCTCAACATCCACAGAAGCTCTTTAACCTTCTATAAATATAAAAATATTAACCATTTATTTCATAAAAATATTCATATATATTATATTTTATACTCCTAAATTATATATATTCATTACAAATATATTAGTTAGTAATTTTTTATTTTCATTATTTGGTGTTAGTAATTTTGATTGCTTCACAGTAGTTTTATAATGGTGATGTCGATCCATTTTCATTAATATCATGTTCATCATTCCAAGATTAGTCATGGTAGTGGAATCATCATGTTTTAACTATTTATTTAATTCCCAATTTTAGTTTATGGATGATATGGGTATGGTTTATGATAATTAAATCCATTAAGAGTGTGTTTTGAATAATTTTTTGATGTTAATAAGTTACTTTATAATGACCAATAATTTTTGTTTCAACTTTACAAAACCATATTCATAATAAAAATCACTTATTAATATTATATATTACAAGTATTATTGTATTCATACTATACTATGATAGAAATGAAGTTTTTGGTAGAGCATCATTCATGTAGATGGATGAATAAACAAAAAAAATGAACATTCTATACTAGTGACTAAGTTTTTACAGTTATATAATAGTAGTATCATTTTCATATAATAGAAATGATTTTAGTATAACATCATTGTAGTGGGTCATGATATTTATAAGGAGTATAAATTTTATGGTAATTGAAATATGATAAAGAACAAGATATTTATATTAATGAATTCTTTCCTTCTCAAAATGGGTCCATACCAAGTGAAGGATTTTTGTAACACCCCTAAATTCTAAAAGAACATTATATTTGATAACATATATGACATGCAACACCAAGCGTAAAAGGGAATATAACATTTGTGTAGAAGTGAATATGACATCATGAGACTTTATGAAATATTTTATATTTTAAATAAATTAAATCTATTTTATAGCTTGAAATACATTAAATAAAAAATTATTCCATTAAAATAAACAACGAGTTTCATCGATAACATGCATTAAATGTATGACTCAGTTTTACCGAACAAAAAAACTATTAATATTATTATTTAATATGAAAAATATACCATAGTTGTTTGAATGGTGGATATGAATAGGATTAACTATATTATTAAAACATATAGTTTATACAGGTTTATTAATAATCTATTGATTATAAATAAAATAATCATTATTTAAAAGAAAAAGAAATATTTTCTAAAAAAACAGCATTTTTCTAAAAGACAGTTATTTCACACTTTGAAAATATAATTTAAAATTAATTATTACTGATTTTAGAAAATTTATTTAAAAAAATGAACTTTATTTTTTAAATATTAATATGGAAAATATATTGGGTTTAATATTTATAATTTTTCAGAGAAGATTCATTTTTTATGAATAGTGAAAATACTGAATTTTAATTGAAAATTGAGTTTTCATTTAAATTATTTATAATGTTAAATTATATTTTTAATTGGTTTTAATGAAAAATTAGTAAAATTTTATATCAATTAATCCAATTTAGTTCATTGGAATTATTTTCATTTTTAATTTATATATAAAATCTATGTAAACTTTTGAACATTTTTACTTTTAAAACCCGATTTATCATCGCGTTTATAGGATCAATTTTAAGTTAAAATTTTTCAATTATGTTAATTTAATTTGGAAAAATGTATTCCATATTTTTAATCATCATAATTTATAATTTATAATAATTTCTATATGAAATATCTCATTTTTATTACATAAACTTTTCATTACACTATACCCAATAGAGAACCTTTTATAGTTTATTTTCTTGTAAACAAGGTACATAATACATGAAAACATAAAAAATTATCATAAAAATGTTAAAGTCTTATTAGTTGGTTAATCCTAAGTAAATTTACTACCTATCATAACTTGGGGAAATACATTAAAGGAAAGGGTGAGTATAAGGCCCAGTAAAGGAATTAGAAAGGGAAACAGTTTATAAGTGATCTTGAAGAATATGAATAAGAATGTGAGGAATATCATTATGTCTTGAGGAATATAAAAATAAAAATAATATAAATAATAAATTTTAAATTTGGATAAAACATTTAAATTATACATTCATAATAATATCACCAAGATTTTTCACTGAGATGTCATAAAAATTACCAAGGTTCTTCACCAAGGTATCATAAAATATTTCATCTCTATATATTAAATTATTTACCCAATGCATTGGAGTGATATAAGGGTTCACCATTAATATATATTAATTTTAATGTGATCTACCTATATTATAATTAGTCATTTCATAAAAAACTGTGTAGAATAAAAGAAAATGGGTTTCATATAAAAATCATAGTGTTTCATAAGTGCTTTAAAAACATGATCATTGCTTCATTTTTAACCCACATAAAGGGAATGAGGGTTTTATTTATGTCAAAAAAAGAATAAAATAAATATTATTTACATATTGGTTAATAAACATTGAAAATAAATAGTTTTGGATACTTAAAAAATGAAAATAAAATGGAATTTCTTTAGGAGAAGAGAGAAATTTTGAGAAGTAAAATCAGCAGCATAACAGGTATAAAACGTGGTTTCCTGAAAAGGTTAAAAAGAGATGATATAGGGGTATCCAATAAATAAAAAATAATTTTTCTATGAGGGAATAAATAAAAAGGAACAAATATAGATTTACCCTAACATTCAGAAGACATATACAAGAAAAGGTTCTTAAATCGAAAAGAAAAGAAGGATATTTCCCTTACCTTGAAAAGTAACTCATAAAACTTGAGGATTGGGAACTTTGAGGCTTGAAGACACCTTTTGA
Source organism: Viscum album (assembly GCA_963277665.1). Classification (NCBI taxonomy): domain Eukaryota; kingdom Viridiplantae; phylum Streptophyta; class Magnoliopsida; order Santalales; family Viscaceae; genus Viscum; species Viscum album. Next base: position 1,144,007,135 of record OY728142.1, on the reverse strand, counting down.
GGACACCTTATGAGGTAAAAATTTCATATCCTCATGTAGAAGGAATTTTTTATTCAAACTAAATAGAGAAATGGGTGGGTATTTATAACAAAAGTAGAGGATTTGTTTATTAATTTCCAAATATAGGCATTGGAAACATAGGTAGTGGTAATTGAAAAACCATGGGTTTTCACATGGTATTTTACCATTATATAGAACAATTTTAAAACATTTTATGTTATTTTAATCCATGAGATTTTATCATCATTTTATATTACTTATTTTGGCAAGGAAAATAAATTGTTTTCACAACATTATATTTTTAAAATTAATATTTTAATTTTAGAATTTGGAAAGTAAATTATATAACTAGAAATTGAATAAAATATATTAAAATACTTTAAAATAATTAAATAACAAATTTTATTTTATTTATTGTGTTTAATTAGTTATTAAATCATAATAACATGACTATGATGTCATTAACATACCAAAAAACTCAAAATATATTTTTACTATTCATGAAAAAATAAAGTATTTTATAAAATTATCATAAATTCCCACAAATATAATTTTGATTTTATGATTTCAAAAATTATATTTATTTTATCAAAATAAATTTATAAATATGAGAATTTTAACTTTTAAAAAATCTTTATTTATTAAAAATAACAGCGGATTGAAATGCATAGTAAAATTGCTGACACTTAAAAAAATTATCATTTATTTTTAAATAAGTGTGTTTTAATCATACTATTTAATTAAAATAAAAATTATTCATAATAAATTAGTTTATGATAATAATTATATATTTTCTAAAAAGTATAATCTCTATCCAAAAAATCAATTTATCAAATTCCTTCTCAATTTTATTAAGTAAAACTGTTCTTAAAATGAAAATGATGGATTAAAAATTTTATTCATACAGTTTAATTATACTTTAAGAAATTGTGGTCTCGACACATAACCCCTTATTACATTTGAATACGCCCTATGATTTAGGTGTTAAATGGTGGTCATATCATGGGGTGCCTCAGCTAACATTGACCGAGTGGTAATGTCCAATAAACTTCTCCCATAGGTGATTTTATTCAAGCTTCACTTTTTGAATCTAGGCTTGTGATTAGTCAAGGAAGAACCCATGTGATGATACCTCCCTCCCAAGTTCTAAAATATGGGCTTCATATGGAATGGATCTTCTGGTTGAGGTCATCGACTCTTCTTTCTGTATCAATTTTCCTTTGTCAAAATTTTACTTATAAACTCTAATGATAACATTCAAAATATTATCAAGAGTATAATTCCAAATGGTCATATTGACCAATTGTCATAATTGACCAACTATCATAAAACAGTTGAATACATATGGTCACATTTCCTCTTATATTAAATTCATTAAAAAATATATGTATTTTTTCTAAATAATATAACACACATTTTCAGGAAACAATTATCATTCAAAATGTATGGGTCATTACATTATTCCCCCCTTAAGAAATTTCTTCCCTAAAATTTCAACTCATTCTCTAAATTGATAAAAACTATGGGTACTTCTATGTCATTATCTCCTATAGTTCCCACATTGCTTCTTGATATATATGGTTCTTCCATAATACTTTGACTAAGTGAGTAGCCTTTTTGTGTAGAACCTTGTCTCTATAGTCCAAGATCTTCACCAGTTGTTCCTCATAAGAGAGTTCATGTTCTAGTTGTGACAAATTAAAATTAAGTACATGTGAAGGGTTAGGTATGTAATTCCTCAATAGAGACTCATGAAATATATCATTAACTTGGGATAGATTTGGTGGGAGTGCTAGCCGATAGGCCACTGCTCCTATGCGATCAAGGATTTCATGAGGGCCAACATACCTGGGGATAAGCTTCCCTTTCTTCCCAAACTGCATGACTCTATTACAAGGTGATATTCAAAGTAACACATTATATGGAACCATACTTAAACATTACATAATATTGAGTTATGTCAGGAATTCACATTGAGGATATTTTTAGGTTTATAGTTTTAGATAATTAGGCCAACTATTAAATAATATACCCTGACATCATATGTGGATAGTTACACTCAGTATCCACTTTTTCCACCAAAGGAAACCCTCTAAAAAAATATGATTTCTTTTTATTGATATTAATCTTCTTGAATTCTTCCTTAATCTTACCCTTCCTTATACCCAGTGAAAAACATTTCAAAACATGGGATGAGAATAAAAAGATCAGTAAGGGATACATGAAGAATGAAAACTATCAGTCATGAAAAAACATGTAAACCATGAATACTTTATCATAAAGTAATAATTTTCACCTTTAAGAAGTAGAAAAAACACTTCACTAAATATAAGATCATTTCTTACCCTTTTTGTAACCAAAACATTACCATAAATCCCATAGAAAGCAACATATAACATATAAAGGTAACTTGGGACATAAACATACTTAAATGGAATAACCATACAGTCAACTTCCACAAATATCACTAAATGGAATATCCATACGACCGACTTACATACCTAATGCATTAGAGGTTATAACGTAACCACTTGTCCATGTTTTATCATGGAACCACCCGTTATTTGGTTTATCACATAACCACCTGTCAAATGTCCAAGAATTATAATTATAACACATAACACAAGAATAAAGGAAAAAACATTTTCACATTACAATAACAAGAGATCATTTCAAGATATTGAAATAATAAATGATTTTTCAAAACTATTTTTAATACAAAAAAAATAAAAATGTTATATGGTATTTATTTTTCTTTTAAAAACACTACGGTTTGTAGAGGAAGCCAAATATCAAATAATGGTCGCAGTGATGGAGAAGTCGTTATCACCGCATATGTTAAAAAAATAATTTTGTCATTTAGTAAAACACTTCTTAGAAAAATATTCCTTTTTGAAAACCTTTGAATGAAATTAAAATTCAAAGAGGTTGATTATACACTGTATAAAAGAAGACCATGTATAAATCAAAATATTCCTCAATGAAAAGAGATTGAGACAAAGTCTCTTACCATGAGTCCAACTCATCACGTATAATCGTTATGTTCTAGAATAATAAACTTAGGTTAATTTCTTCTTTATTGAGAACCTTTTTTAAGTTTATTATTTGTTTTATATCACTTATTACCATGTTATAAAAATTACATAATTATTTAAGTTCATATCGGTCGTTCTATCTATATTCGGTACTTGAGTCGAAAATAAACATGTTTTGATGTAACTTGTCCATGTAGTCAAAAGTCCATTTTCTCCAAAATATTATTATTAATGATTAAAATATCATATATATCCAGTATATATGTATTTATTATGCCCATAATATTTGTAGATACAAAATTAAATGCATTGTTCATGGAGAGAGTAGGTCGTACGTACGCATGAATGCTTCTTTCATTTCTTTTTCATATTAAAGGAATAAGAACATAAATGATACATAGGTATATTGTAATTAATTATAATATCTATGTTATATATGTTATATAATTTCATTAACGTCATCATTTATACATTCCATGTATGTCATTAATGAGTCATATCACTTTGAGGAGGCAGTAGTCCACACTTCCTCAAATGAAATTATCGTATTTACACATTATGGAAAGCATAAAGGTATATTGTAAATTAAAATTAAAGAAGAATAAAGACAATATAAATATAATATATATCATATATAAATACATTTCCATCATAATTACCACTATGATAGGTGGTATAATAAAATTGAAAAATCATCATTTCGTGAGGCAGTAGTTCGCTGTACACAGAAACAATATGTCTGTATCCATTAGATGGAGGTACTTGTAAGTGTAGTTAAAATAATTAACATAAGAAATTATATTATATTTATGATATTTTTTCTTTTATTTAATAATATAATAATATAATTGGTATTGGAGAAGGAAAAAATAAAGAAAGGAGCTTGAGAGAAGACGCTACCTCTAAATCAGGTAACACCTTTTGATTTGACCCAAAAGGATTTATTGAATTGACTTCTGCCTGAGTTAAGGATTATAAAAGTAATGGAGGTATGTTGGGTGATTATTTGAGTATATTTTAGATGATACAAGGTTCTTTAGATGTGTGAGTAAGTGGGTATAGTTGGTGACCTTTTATAAAAGGGAGGAGGGTCACTTTAGGAAAGTCTTGAAATATTATTTTATGATAAATATATTTTCAAATTCTAATGGATCAAAAGTGATATATTTTTATGATAATATTATTATGGGTCTAAATAATATCAACCAATATGTTTTATAAAAGTTTAGGTTATAAAATTAACCTTATATTTTATCTTTAACCCTTAGTTAAAAACATTAACTCTTACCATGTCTTCTTGTATTTTCACAGTATATGGTTACTATAGTTACTATAAAATGATAATTGAACAAAAAAATGGATAATTAATGATATTTTTAACATTATATAAGTCATTTGGATAAATATTATATTTTTAGGACTATTATATCATTTAATAAATTAGTATTTATTTTAAAAACTCATTTATGTCGATTTTGACACTATTTAGTAATTGTTTTTTGTTAAAGTCATAACAACTTGATTCCTTATAAAAAGGCATTAACACATCCCACACTTGTCAATTTAATCCAAAAAAATAGTTTATGGCATAAAAATGATCAAATTACAATTATTTTAATTTTTATAATATCATTTATTCGAATCTTTCATTAATAGGGTAATCACCGCATCATCATTATGTCATAAATAAATTTAATCATTTAATGTTTAAAATTTATAAATAAAATACCATGATGTATTAAATATATTTATCTTTATAATTACTATTTATAGTCAAAGAGATAAATTATATAACCCACCTTAAATTTTTTTTAGTAAAAAGATACATGTTTGTGTTATATTTCCCATTACTTTAAATTAATTATTATAACATGTCATTTTCATACCCAAGTGGCTCTCAAATGCCAAAAGATCAGACTAATGATTGTTTTAGTCTCCCAATACTCATAAAATAAGATCATGACATGTTTTAGGGTAGTTTTATATTATTATAATATTATTTTTACCCTTATTTACCTAATTTACCCTTTAACCATGGTAAATAAAAATAATTACCGAAGTTAGTATTCATAATGTCCAAAAATAAAGTTACCTACATACACAATTTGAAAAATTCGATTCCAAATAAGGAATCCATTTTTTCCTAATTCAAAACATAGAAATTTTAGTAATTAATTTAAAATTAATTTCCATTGACAAAACCAGAAAGCATGTTTTTTAGAAGTAAAAACTATCAAAAGATTTAACATGTGTTTATGTCCAATTTAAATGTGAAATTATTTACAATGAACATAATTGGATTAAATGATAAAAAAATAATCCAATTACACTTTAAGACCAATTAAAAGTAAAATATAAATATTTAAATAAATTATATGAAAATTTAGTTTTGAATTAAAATGCAATATTTTTCATTATTCATAAAAATATGGATTTAATCAGAAAAATACCAAAATTTCAACCAAAGTAAATTTTGATGTTCCTATTCTAAATAAGAAGGATGTTTTATAAAATAGAGCATATATATGTGAAAAAAACTATTTTTAAAAAGGGTTCTCCATCAAAAGGCAGTAAAATGACCTGTTAAAAAATATTAGAGTATTTTATGGTTAAAATTGGATTCATTCTCATTTTAAGCTTCTAAAATTTATTAGATAAATGTAAAAATAGTTAAAAAAATATATAAAATAATAATATATTTAATTCTGTTCATTTACACCAATACAACAGCTAGGAGTTAACTACCATTTAAAATAATATTATTATTATTGTATTGTTTTTTTGTATAACTTAGTGTTGTATACAATGTAAGATTTTGGAGGAACCCGTTATTACGTGTCAGGTATGCTATTGTACATAGTATCCCCTTTAAACTAAAATTCATATTAAATTAAAAAATATTAATAGATATAAAAATGTATTATTCTATAAATAACTGGGATGTTACATCATTCCACCCTTTTGGAAATTGTGACCTCACAATTTTAAAATTGGGTTCAGAAACTTCATTGAAAGTCACACATTTGGAAAAGAGTCAATAAAACTGTCAATTTAAAAGAAATAAAGATAAGTATAAAGGTCACTTGAGATAACACATTCTAGGATTCCATGTAGGAAAACATTGATATGGAAAAAAACCAACCATCTTGTTCTCATGGAGAGTAAAAAAAACATGGTCAAGAGAAATTTAATAACTAGAAAACCATAAATTTGTGATGGGTTAAACAGTCATTGATTTCCCAGTAGGAAATGTAAATAGAAAATGTTTTTGTTTTAATATCATTTTCATAAATTTGAGGAATTTATTTATGATCTTGACTAAGAACATAAGAAAACATACTTACTTTTCAAGTAGAGTTTCATAATTTAATAAATTACTACCACAAACTCATCTTTTCTCCAAATGATGAGTATTCAAGATGATTTGGTCACACATGAAGAACTATAATCAATATATAGAGAATAAATTATTACACAAAAGATTAACTATCTATTCATCCTATCTTGAAACATTAACCATAACCAAAATGGTCAGGATTAGATAAGATAATTCCCCAAAAAGAACAATCTTTATAAGAAAAATGACTACTTTTAATCTCCAAAATTCAACAGTAATATCCAAAGTCCAACATAGACCATTCAATAAATAACATTCCATAAAATTCTTCAAATTATCCAAACTAATATTGAAACCCAAAATTTAAAAGGATTTTATCACATAGTCTTCTAGGAAAAGTTTTAACATTTATCTCCAAATAACATCGACTACTCTTAAAGTCTCATACTTAAAAGTAATTAACCTAATAAAATGTACTTTATGATAGGTTAATCATTTCTATAAATAAAAAAAATCGCCATATGTCTACAATAAGAACATAGATTCTTCCAAAATAAAATTCAAACATTACTCCTCAAATGAAATCTCATATTATTCAATTTTTCTTAGGCATATGGTGTTCCCAAAATAGCAAAAGTCTTCCAAAATAACATTTATCACTTAATCACCAAATCATTTTCCTATACTAAGAATATTCATTTGATGAAACATAAGTTCCAAAAATCAACTTATTCTTGATCCATAAAATCATTGAACTAAAAATAATAAGCCATACTAACTAAGGACTTCACATAGGCCAGTTGTAGGAGATAAATCCCAATCGCACTTTGGTTGTGGGTTCAATCCCCACATCCTTGTCCGACAAAATGGGTTTTTACCCTTTCTACAGTTAGTCATTTTTCTAAAGATATATAATTTATATATCCTTCCCAAAATGAGATAAAATATTAAAAAACAACCATAACCTATTTTAATATCAAAGTTTATCTTAGGTCCTTCATTTTTCATCCTAAAAAGTAATATCTCATAATTACCTCAAAATAAAAGATCATATAAACCCTAAAGGTTCTTTCTAACTATATCCACAAAACAAAGGATAATTCTTCCTAAATTAACATTTTTACATAAAAAACATAAGGGTTGTGCATACTAAAACTCTTCAAAAGTAATCCCATCATCAGAAGAACATTAATACTTTTAAATATTTCATCATCCAAGAATCTACTATAACTCTTGAATCCCTTATATGTAGACTTCTTAATCATTCAGAATTATTCCTGATACCATAACCAATATTTTCCATCATATTCCTAAATACTTATTTCCTACAAATAGAAAACATGAATCATGTCCAAAGATTTAATAATTTTGAAACATGAGACAAGAAATAATCCATACCTTTCATAGTTAATTTTTAGTTTCCTCATCTTCAATTAGAAAGGAATTAGGTATTTGTATACATATATTTGTACGGTCGTACTGATCTCAAACCAAACATAGAACATATATTTTTGTAATGACCAATCACATCACATTTAAAACATTCAATTGATCCCTCAGAAAGAACATTTTTCCCTTTCCTAGAGTCAACTAAACACTTCCTTTTACCATAGCAGGTTATTACTTTATGACCTTAATTACCACATCTATAATATCTTACCATCCCTTTGAAACATTTTCCTAGGTGTTTATTTCCATATACATGACACATAGGTTTTTGAATATACATACCTTTATGATTATTACCTGAACTTCCATAGGGATTCGTTTCTCACATATATGATGCCTTAGAAAAATCACCAAGGTTCAAGTGGTTAATCATGACTCTAGATTGTTGGTTTAGAATAACCACAAGGGTTATCATTGCATCTCCCATTTCATTTGGTTGCTTATTTAGAAAACCACAACAGTTTCTTTCACACCCATTGTTACTTAGGTTCATATTAGATCCAGCCATTTACTAAAACCAAAAAGTTTAGTGTGAGTATATCAGTAAAATAATCATATACTATCATATGATGATGATAAACACTAATATATATTTATTCATGTTATCTCAAACTAATTAAATTTATCAAAAATAACTATGACTCTTTCTAATATTCTATCCATTGTGGTTATATAAAACATGTCACTTATGCTTAAATAACACCTTAACCTCAAAAGTTATCTAAACTGACCTCTGATAACATCTATAAGGCCCCAACCTTAAACATTTAATAATTTTGAGTTAATCCAAGAATTAACATTAATTATCTTTTAAGGTTTATAGTTTTATAGAATTATGCCAACTATTACATAATAGACCCAGACATCACACGTGGATAATTACACTCAGTATCCACATTTTCCACCAAAGAAAACACTTTCAACAAAACATGATTTCTTTTTCTTGATAAAAATCTTCTTGAATTCAACCTTTCTCTTACCCTTACTTATACCCTATGAAAAACATTTCAAAACTTTTGATGAGCATAAAAAATCAGTAAGGGATACATACAGAATGAAAATTTTCAGTCTTGAAAAAACATGTAAACCATGAATACTTTATTATCAAGTAATACATTTCACCTTTAAGAAGTATCAAAAACACTTCACTAAATATAATCTCATATTTTACCCTTTTTGTGACCAAAATATTACCATAAATCTCATAGAAAAAATATATAACATATAAATTTAAATTGGGACACAAACATTCTTAAATGGAATAACTATATGGTCGACTTCCACACAAATCGCTAAATAAAATACCCAAATAGAGAACTTATATACCTAATTAATTGGAGGTTGTAATGTAACCACACATCCATGGTTTATCATGGAAACAGCCATCATTTTTTTATCATGTAACCACCTTTCAAATGTACCAGTACCGTAATCATAACACATAACACAAGCATAAAGGAAAAATAACATTTTCAAATTGCAATCACAAGATATCATTTCAAGATATTTATATAATAAATACCTTCTAAAAACAATTTTTAATAACAAAATACATAAAAAGGGTAGATGGTATTTATTTTTCTTTTAAAAACACTATGTATTGTAGAGTAATCCAAATATCAAATAATGGTTGTGGTCTTTTTTCCCATGTAAAGTCCAACTCCTCATAGTTATCAAAACAGCATGGTCTCTTTTTCTGACCCTTTTTCAAACCTCATGTGTGCAAGAACCCTCAAGATTCAACTATTTATGGCATTTTAATGAGGTATTTGATGATTCTAGGTTCTAATGAGGGTATTGGATTCAAAATTATGCATAAAGAATAGGCCATGGTTTGAATATGAAGAGAACGATGATATTTTGTTTTTTCTGACCAGGGGTTTTAATAAATGAATAGCACCTACAAATGAAGTCATCCAACATTAAAATAAATAGTGGGATGTGTCACCATTATTACCATAAATATGGTATGTAACCTCCAAACAAGTCCCTAAGGTACCTCCCCATACAGGTGGGTTGTGTGTTTCCCCACGTGTGATATGTGCCTCGCTTTTGCGTTAGTGTTGACCCACACTGGTACTCACATTCACTCATATCACCTCTTGCAAGTTAGTCACTGTATCTCATTGCCTCTTTGTGAGTTCCATGATCTATATGTCTTCTTATAGGTTGGATATATTTTTTTTAAGTCCTCATCTCAACACTTAGCTATAAACATAATTCCTCTACACATTACTTTTCATACAAGTAGAACCAACACCTTCATATATGCATTTTTATTCCTTTAAGGATAGAAACCAAAATCATGCCTACTTTTTCTTCTCAAGTAGTATGGATTTAATGTGTAACACCCAAAACTTTTATTTTATATACCTTTAAATGAATATTATTTTTGATTTTTTTTAACACATACACATAATACCGAGCTTAAAATGAACTGCGATATACAATTAAAATATTATTATTTAAATATAACCATTATAACCTAGTTATTATATTAGTGTGTATGGAAATGAGTAATCACATTATGAAATATATGTATAAATTTTTTTCTTAATAAAATGAATAATCAATCATACATTGATTTTCAGTTGGTTTTAAATGAAGGTAATATCTTTTAAAGGTAAAAGAGATATTTTTTATAAAACTATTTTTATGTTTGAAATGTATTTTTATCTTAATATATTAAATTAATCACTAATATAGATGATTCTAATGAAATTATTATATTATATATCAAATAAAATAAATTAACATTCATCTAATGGTGGTTACATGATAAATAATGAGTATAAATTCATTTTATACTTTAAAAATACATTTTTTTCAAAAATAGTTTATATTGCATTTTGTGTGCGGATATAACAATTAATTCTTCCAATTTTAGAAATTTTATTTTATAAAATGGGAATAATTTTTGAAATCATCATTTAAAAATTATCTTAGAGTTATTTTTTGGTATTTTTCTAAAAAATCTCGTTTTTTAGTGAATGGTGAAAAATGTCAATTTTTGTAAAACTATTATTTCTTTTCTTTAAATAAAGTGATTTAAAAGTATTTTTTGTTTTAGATTTTATTTTAATCTAACATAAGATACTTTTAATTAAACATAATACAATTAATTACATATTAATTATAATTATATTTTATTTTTATATAAGTTCATTTTTATGATTAAAAACACATTTTTCAAATAACTATTTTTTATTATGTTTTGTGAACATTTATTAAAATAAATTTTTACCACTTATAAAAATTTAATCTTGAAATTTTGATTTCATTTTTTTTAATTTGGTGGTTTAAATTTAATAATGACGTCAATTTTTTGGACATAATGAATAATAAAAGTGATAAATTATTATCACCACGGTAAAAGGTAAAATGGGTTAATTAAGGTTAAAACTTTGTGATAAGGTCACAAAATCTCATCTTAATTATTATTGGATGAGGGGATTTCAACCTTTATAACCTTATCTTATAAATTTAATTTTTTAGTGCAACTTGACCAAGAGTATGACATTTCTATTATTTTAAGTAAAAAATAATTATAAAATGTCACTCTCTTTCTTTTAATATCTCTAATATGTTATCATAGGGAAAAAATAAGTTATGAATGGTTATAGATTTTTATTTTGAATATGAATAAATTATTTCTATGATAGTAATTTTTATAATTTTTAGTTTTGGTATAATTAACTTGAACGATTACGCAATGCTGATGCGATACTTGTGGAAACAGTATAAAAATCAAGTAAATTATTTTAAAAATAGTAAAAATAATATGTTTTGGAGAAATATGGTGTTCCATGAATTTCATGGATAACTATAAAGTACAAGTGATGGTGAAATTTTTTATATTCGAATTCCATTATTATTTTTATTCCTTTTAATTCAAACATGAAAATAGTGCTAAAAATAATCTTAAATGGTGTTTAATATTAAAAAAATATTTTTAAATCATTATAAAATATTAAAACCCTATTTTAACTCAATTGGATAGAAAATAATCGATCCTTTCATTCATGTTTAAAGTATGTTCCACTTATAATTTTTAAAATTGCATTAATGTCCTATAAATATTGATTTTTTTAAAAAAATGTCATCGATTTTTTACTATAAAAAGGGACTCACGTTAACATTTTCAAAACGCAACTCAACATTTTTTCCTCTCAATCATATTCCCATATCGATCTTTAAAATTTCATTACCATATCTCTAATCCCATGGATTTATCATAAAAATATCCTTCAAATTCCTTAATCTCAATTGAAAGGGGGATATAAAAAGAGTAGGAAAATAAAGGACATATATGGAGACTCGGGAGATGAGGTAGCATATTTTTATTTAAAACATTGTTTTAAATATTTTTAAACACATTATCTTTCATATATATAGTATCACTAAACTCGTACACCTGGATATGCTATTGAAATCATAACCATTACATTTATTTCTTTAAAACTGATGAAGGTGATCCAATTTTTTTCATCCAAAACTTACAATATCAAAAGGAAATATTGGATCACTTATATTATCAAAGACATTTAAGGTTTATAGTTCTATAGAATTAGGATAAAATATTTCATTAATAATACCCATGTATTTAAATAATAATTTCCCCCACTTAACCTAACTTTTTTTATTTCACATCAAGTTATCATCACCATACATATGTAATCCTTCTAAACATAATTCATTCAACAACATTCTTGATAAACTAAGGAAAAGGAAACATAATAAGGGTTAGGTCAAATTATTTTTAAGGGTAAACATAATCATTGACAATTGAATGTCATTAATGAGCATTATAAGTGCATAAGTTTATGATGATATAATCATAGTTCACAAGTGAATCATAAAAGAAATCATACCCATCAATACTTGAACCATCAATCATAAAACATGGAATGAGGCTTTAAAAAAGGAAAGATTTATTGGAATCAATAATAATGTGTCATGTGGTATCAATATTAATCAAAGTAAATATTATAACCCATAGAAATCATAGATAAAATGTGTTGGTATCATGGAACATCATCATTGTAGAACCCTTATAAAACCCTTAAAATTCGATTAACCATGCGACCAACTTCCAATATAATCCTCTAGAAAACATAATTAGTATCCAATTTATTTTATCTCTATCTGGTTTATCAATCTCACATTATTTTATCTGGGCACACCCATCATATAAAAATGTCCAAGAACCATAAATAAAGTACATAGAGCTTTCATTTTATCGTAAAACTCATAGAAACATTCACTATTCATTTTATAACCTAATTAACTCGTGGAAAAGAAATGGGTTTCATGTCAATCTCTTTAAAATATGATTAACCCATGAAAAATAAATATGTTCCAGAATAATATATTTGAACATGATTAACTCGTGGAAAGGAAATGGGTTCCATTACAATCTCTTTGAAACATGATTAACCTGTGGGAAATAAATGGGTTCCATAACAATCACTTTGAAATATTATTAACTCATGGAAAAGAAATGGTTTCCATAATAATCACTTTGAAACATTATTAACCCATATAAAAGAAATGAGTTCCATAAAAATATCTTTGAAACAATCTTAATACATCCAGAGAAAGAATGAGGATTATATCATTACAAAATATCTTCTTTGGATCATAAGTAACAATAAGGGTTATTAACATTGATGAATGGAAATACGATTAAAATTTCATTAAAGAAGTTTTGAGAAAAATAAATTTTCATTTTGAAAATAACTTTTTAAAACTAAAAATTAACAAAATATTGTGAAAATAATTTTTGAAAAAACCTTGGAAACATATAAATAATCTTTAAAAATTATTTAAAACGTTTCTTGAGGAAAATATCTTTTCCATTTTTCATAACACTTTTTAAAAAATAATTTTTTTTGAAAATAATTTTCTATGAAAATAACCTTGAAAACTTATAAAGGAAACTTCAAAGAAAATAATGTTCATGATGGTGAGAAATTATATTTATTTCATGCACACTAAAACAAAGATTCATTTCACATTTTAAGTAAAATCCAAATGAGCATTGTTTGGAAAATTACATGACAATTCCTTTAAAAACATTTTGTAAAAAATAAAAAATGGGTAAAATGTATTTAATAAATCATTTTAATAATGTTAAAAACATTTTTGAAAATATTTTTAGAAAACATGGTTTTGAAAGAAAAATTTTTTCGACCGAAGAGAGAAATAAAGATAATTTTTATTAAAAATGTTCTTTTAAACTCTTGAGTACTTAAAGAGAGGAAAATGAAGGGAAATAATGTATTCTAATGAAATAACTAGATGAAAATAAAATTCGTGTGTTTTTTTTTTGAGAGATGGATCATAATATTTCATCATTTGAAGCATAAAAATAAACAATCTTGATAAATGATTAGATTTTGTCATAAAACCCTTACTGCTTTTGTAATTTCTGTAATGTAAAATCTATGAAAGAGAGATGCTAAAATGGATATGTAAATCATAATAATTTTCATGATTACAATCATAAATTAAATTCATGGGTAGTATATATTCCACATAAAAGAAACATGTGGTGAATATGGCATGCATCTCATAGAAAATAAAAGTGATACGGAAATCCCTTGCCTTGAGCCTAGAATTTCCTTGTATGTCATTTTACTCCTATATAATAAGATTAAATAAATTATTTTATTTCTTAAAAACATTTTTTAAGTTTAATAACTTTTACTTAATTTGTTTATTTTATTTATTTTTAATGACATAATCAAATACTTAATCAGTTAAGTCCACATTAGGTGTTTTGAGGATGTTTGGTTCATTATTTCAAATTTATTTGATGTGTTGACCGTGGTAAAAAAGGAAATTGTTTCAACATACCCAAAATAATAATAATAATATGATTATCATATTTATTCATAAAGTATAATTTTAAAACCAATTATGAAAAATGAACTACATTAAGATCATGGAGACGATGGGTCATACGTATGCATGAGTAACATTTCCATTTTTTAATGATCATTATGGAAAGTAGTTGTGTATTATTTTATATCTCCAGAATTATAATAATATAATAAATACCATATTATTTATTTAAATATACTTATATATATCATTCCTATGATTTGGTGATGAAAAAAGAATCATGTCGCTTTGTGGAGGCGGTAGTCCACACATACAAGAATGCCATTATAATTTTGTAGTGTAAGAAATAAAATGATATATTATCTTTTCAAAATGATAAATATTTCATTAATAGAATTATGATTTCATGTATATCACATATTTTCATGAGGCAGTAGTCCACCGTACACATGAGCGGCGTTATTGTATCCCCCACAGAATGGAAATTAATAAGGTATATATGATAGCATAACTCCAGAAGTATAAATATTTTATAAATATCATATATATATACTTTAAATACATAATTATATCAATCCATGAGAGGCAATGATATAATATTAATGACATCGGTTTATGAGGCAGCAGTCATCGTACACACAAATGATGATTTCATATCATACTTTATGGAAGAGGAGATATATTTAGGTTATTTCATTAACATAATAACATATCATTATATAAGATATTTTGGTGTTGTTATATTATAATATTTGAATAATATTTTAAGGATGTATAATAATAAATAAAACAAAAATAAATAGCTAGGAATTTTACCTCTTCTTGGACCACCACTTTAGGAATATACCTAAAGTATTCCAAGAATTACTTTTTGACCAAAAAAATGATTTTAATATGAGGGGAGAGAATTTGGGAAGTTATTTTTGAATGTATTTCCTAAACCAAAATGTTTTTAGGGTGTGCATAGGAGAGGAGAAGGGGTTTCCTTTTATAAGTGGGGTGAGTGTCACACTTGTAATTTTTGAAAAGGAAAAAGTGTACCCACAAATTTCACATGCCACAAGCCCGAATGGCCAGAATGCCTTCTTTTTTATTTTATTATAGATAATCCCCCTTTTAAGGGTTGAAGGGGAACCCGTACATGACCCGTAGGCCCAAGGCATAAGGCCTGACATGACCCATAATACATGACCCGAAGGCCCAGAGGCATAACCCGAAGGCCCAGAGGCATACCATGCCCAATACATGACCCATAGGCCCATCCCACTAGAACTACCCCTCCCCAGCTTCTGCATCATTGATTGCCTTTAGCTCCCCACCTGTATTGTTGATCGGCTAGCATTGCCCCGTACAAAGCTGCACAGTACCTAGTCCCGATGGCGGTTTTCATACCCTCTCATTCTTCCAATCCGGTTAGCTCTACTTCTGGTGACTGTTACTTGGTGCTCTGATCCTCATCTGGGGCCTGCTCTGTGTGAACTGGGCTACTTCATGGTCTTTAATGGCCCGAAGGCCCTGTGGCCCGAAGGCCTTTGATGGCCTGAAGGCCCTTGAGACTCGTAGGCCCAAACTGGTGGCCCTAAAGCCCAAATCATGTGAATAGTCTGGCTGATATAGTACCGAATAGTACCTGCTACAGTAACTACTACAATAACCAAGAATTTCGCCTCCACCTGGTTTTGAACCTGGGTCTCTTGGATGCCAAGCAAGTGCCCTTACCACTCGGGTACGGGCTCGTTGGCATCACATGACACAAGGCTCCAAAATGATTTATTCATAATAATTGGACATTATAAGGTTAAAATATATCCATTAAATTAATTTTAGACAAGTTTTTAGGTCATTTTAACCCTATATTTTTATTTTAACCTCCCAGTAAACAGATTTTCACCTTAACCACAGTAATTAATTTTTATTGTTTTTAATATTCATTTGGGGGAAAAATTAAGTTGACCTTATTAGATAATATAAATTATAATTATTAAAAATATGGAATCCATTTTACCAAATTTAATTCACATAATTTTTAAAATTTAATTTAAAATTAATCTCACATACGCAATGAAATAGCAGGTTTTCAAGAAGTGTATTTTTCAAGAAAAGATGATTTTATATAAACTCTATGACTAATAATAACTATTATATGAATATTAATAAAAATTTATTAATATATAATCTATATATTTCATTTAAATTATTCTTCATTAGGGTTTTTTTAATTAATTAAAATGGATAAATATTATCTACTTTAAAATAGTTTTCCAGAAAAAAACTCGTTTTTAAGACCAAAAATTTACTTATACTAAAATATAATTTAAAGATGATTAAAATTTAATTAAGTGGGTTAAATATAAATACATTATAGCATCCCATATTTTTATAACATAACTTTCATTTCATTACACGGAACTGAGGATCGTTAAGGTTTAGTGTCTTGGAAACAAGGAACATAATACATGAAAACAACATAAAACATTCTTCTTAAACACTTGAAAGGCTTCTCCTTAAGTTCATCCTAGGTTCATTACTGCATCTCATAACCTGGGGACATACATCAAAAGAAAGGGTGAGCAGAAGGCCCAGTAAGGGAAACAAGAGAAACATTTTACATGTGAACTTGAGAAACTTCAATAAGGACATGAAAAGAACTTTAAGGCATGAGAAAGAAATCATGAGATACATCATAATAAAAATAACATTTTTCATAACTTTAAGATGTGGCTGTAACATTTAATATTGAAAATCTTTTCATTTCACCAAGGTCCATCCCCAAGGTGTCGTTAAAAATTACCAAGGTTATTCACCAAGGCGTCGTTAAAATGGCCATCTCTAGAGATTAAGTCTTTACCCAAGGCATTGGAGCGCTATCAGGGTGCACCCTTAAATTTGTCATTATTATCATGTGAGACACATATATCATCATAAATCATTTCATAAAAAACCCATATATCATAAAAGAAATGGGTTTCATTTCATAATCATAACGTTTTAAAAACTGCTTTAAAGACATGATCTTTATGTCACTTTAAACCCACGGAAAGGGAAAGAGGGTTTCATGTATGTAAATACCATAATTTAAAATAGAAAATTTTGATATATGTGTGGATAACCCTGTAGAAATAAGATCTTTGAGTATTCACTTTATAACATAAAATAATTTTGAGAAAAGAGAGAGGTACTTTGAGACGAAAATTCGGTACCATAACGGCTATATTTCGGGGTTTTAGAAAACTTTTAAAAGAGAGGGGACATGGGTCGAACAATCATAATTGACCCATAAAACATTAGAGGTACAGAATAATAAGGATATATGGACATGGTGATGCAATTTCAAGGACATACCATTTAAAATGGAAAACATGGAAGGAAGACAAAAATTAGATTTCTCTTATGAAAATTCGGTAGCCAAACGGTGTCACTTAAAACTTCAAAATACTGAATTGAAGAGATAAAATGGGGTCTCTCATAATTAGATAATAAAATATCAGTATGATAAATATATATATCATACCCCAACATAATAAAAAGGAACTTGAAAGACTTGACATGAAAGTAGAACTTTGAAAAGAATGAGGAGGGTGAAAGAATCCCTTAAAAATTCGGCAGCCTAACGGCGCCACTTAAAACTTCATAAAATGAAATGATGAGAGTAATAGGGGGTCTATCATAATATGAAAATAAAATGGACAGTATAATGAATATAAAAGAACATCCTCCAACATAAGAACATGGAGTATAAAAGAATTGACATAAAAGAGATCACTTGAAAAGAAAGAGAGGAGTCGGATCCCTTACCTTAAAACGTGACTCTTGGAACTCAAAGGTTTGGACCTTGAGGGCTTGGGGGAACCTTGGGAGGACTCCTTGGGAGGTAAGGAGACCAGAACATCGTTGATAATGGTTTTTGAGTTGAAAGGATGAGAGGAGGGCTTGGTATTTATAGGGAAAGTGAGGGGACAAGTCATTAATGGCCAAGGGACACCTCACAAGTGCTTTTCTCAAACCCATGTGCTCTCTCATGATATTTTCCATAAAGTTAGGCCACATGGGGCCCCCAAAACAATAATTCATCACCCTTGGCCGGCCAACCCTTAAAATATCTCATGACATCATCATGATACAGTCATGATGTCATTAAACATACCGAAACCCTAAAACTGCATTTTTACTATTCACTGAAAAATTCATCTTTCTCAGAAAAATCCCAAAATTTCACCTTAACCAAATATCGATGTTCTAATTACATTTATGAACTCCATTTTATAAAAATAATTTTCTAAATATTTTTAATTTAATTTTTAAATAAAAACACTATTCATCGAGAATTCATTTTTTTCAGAAAAATCCCCAAAAATTACCATAACATAATATCGATGCTCTGAGTTCAAAAATAAAGTCCTTTTTATAAAAATAATTTTCTAATTATTTTTAATTAAATTTTTAATTAAAAAAACACTATTCACCCAAAAAAACTAATACTTGACTAATAATTTATGAAACCGTTATTTACCCATTTTATTGAATCACATTACTTAATCAAGGTGTCTAAATTATATTAAAACTTTCTTTGAGTGAAATTACTAATCCATTTGGTCACATTACTAATCCTAAGCGTAAAATCACTATTCATAATTTACTATTCATCAAAATTTAAGTTGATCTTATTAGACTCCAAATTCCTTACTGAACACTTTTGTAGAAGACCATTTTTTGAAAATCATTACACATCATTAATTATTTAAGGTTTACATAAATGTTTTTAAAATATCCCTTTTTCAAAAATTCATCAATAAAATATATCCTAAAATTATCCGGAAAAAAGAAATTCCACAAACATCACTAAAGGAAGAGATCTCAATTTATTCACCTGAAAGGATTACACAAAGAAGCTAGGGTCTCGTCACATAGCCCCTTATAACACCGGCATAAGACCTAAGTGTAAGGTGTGCTATGGTGAGAGAATCTGAGGGAGGCTCAGATAACATTGCCCTAGTAGTAATCTCTACTAACTTGAACTTCTCCCGCAGGTGTTTCCGTTCAAGCTTGACACGCTGGAGTTCGGCTTGGGCATGGTCCAAAGCGAAACCCACTGATGCTACCTCCTTCCCAAGCTCTGATAAGTGGGATTCATAAGGTTCGAGTCTACTGGATGAAGCCATCGACTCCTCTTTCTGCATTAACCATTAACATCTTATTAAATCATTAAGAGTAAGTTAATATACTACTCAAAAATATTGGGTCGTTACATTCTTCCCCCCTTAAGAAATTTCATCCCCGAAATTTATACTTGAGGCCTAGTCGAAAAGGTGAGGGTACTTTTGCTTCATCGTTTCCTCAGGCTCCCAAGTCGCTTCTTCATACTTATGATTCCTCCACAACACTTTCACAAAGTGGGTAGTCTTGTTTCGTAGAACCTTTTCTCTACGGTCCAAGATCTCCACTGGCTGCTCCTCATAAGAGAGGTCATGTTCTAGTTGTACCACCTCTGGGTTCAGTACATGCGAAGGGTCGGGTATGTACTTCCTCAAGAGAGATACATGGAAGACATTATTATAAGGCCCCAGCCTTAAACCTTACTTAATCTTGAGTTATTACAAGATTACACATTGAGGATCTTTTCGGGTTTAGAGTTTTAAAGAATTAGATCATAAAACTTGCATTACATTCCACATATAAACAAAGTGGTTACATAAAAATATTATTCTTCATTCCCATCAATGGAAACACATTTAAAATAAAACATGGATTATTTCTTGACACATCCTTGACTCTATCATCTTATCATGTACCTTTCCCTTGACCTGTGAAAAACATTTCAAAAACTTGGGATGAGCATAAAAACTCAGTATGGGTTATAAAAAAAACATGGAAAGGAAACATGAGTTCATATATACATAAGAATGAAATCATACTTTACCCATAAAACATAGGCACTTTAACATACCTCATAAAATCATGAATAAATCATAGAAATCATAAGACATAAAGGTAACTTGAGGCATTCATAACATTCTTACGTAGGGAGTAACCCTCTTGGTTACGTTTGGAATACCCATCACAGTATATTCCCTAAAATCTCTTCGGAGAAACCTTAACGTTTCACTCCTTCGCGTTACCCAATGCATTGGAGAGCTATAACGGGCTCACCCGCCCTTAGTTTATCACGGAACCACCCGTCTTTATAATAATGTCCAAGAACCATAACATAATCATATCACATAAAACATGCATAAAGGAAACATAACATTTCCACATTTCAATCACGAGATATCAATAAAACACATTGATATAATAAAAACATTATGAAAACCATTTTCAATACCAAAGTAAAACATGGTATTTATTTTTCTTTTAAAAATAAGGTATGGCTTGTAGAGGAAGCTGAAACTCAAATAACGGTCACGACGGCGGAGAAGTCGTTGTCACCGCATACGTACGACAAAAACATTCCCTTTTGTCGTTTAGTAAACGCTTCGTATAAAAAAGATTCCTTTTGAATAAACGTAAAAGTCAAAGGGGTTTATACACCGTATAAAAGAAAGTTGTGTATAAAATAAAATATGCCTCAATGAAAGGAGATTGGGACGAAGTCCCATACCTCGTATCCGACTTGACTCGACCGTTCTTTAATCTCCTGAATAATAAACTTGAGTTAATCTCTACTTGATTATGAATCTTTTTCAAGTTCATTATTCCTTTTATACCATGTTATGAACATCATGTAATCAGTTAAGTTAATAATGTTCATTTTGTCGGTATTTGGTTCTTAAGTCAAAAATAGACTTCTTACACTTACATGTTGTTAATTTGGTAAAAGGTTCATTATATACAGAATGGTATTAATGATGTAGATATCATATATGTCATATATATCCAGTACATATATGCATTTATAATATTACATAATTTAGAGGTATGAAATGAAATGCACCGTTCATGGAGATGGTAAGTCGTACGTACGCATGAACGCTACTTCAATTTCTATTTCATATTTTCTGGAATGGAATCATAATGATATAAGAGTATATTATAATTCAAGTATAATAACATATATAATATCATTAACTTTATCCTTTACACATCCCACATATGGTATTAACGAATCAAATCACTTTTAGGGGGCGGTAGTCCGCACTTCCTAAAATGAAGATATCGTGTTTACCCATAATGGAAACCATAAAGGTATTCCCAAAATGAAAAAAAACAGAAGCTTAAGGAAAACATAAACATATTATATATCATATATAAAAATAGTTACATCATAATGGCCACCTTTTAAGGTGTTGAATGAGTGTTGAACAATCATCGTTTCGGGAGGCAGAATTTCGTCATCCACGGAAACCGTATGTTCTTTAACCATTTGATGTAGTTTTGTGAGAGTGTAGCTCAAATAAATCATATAACAACATCCTAGTATATTTAATATACTGTTGTTGTTACAAAAGAAGTAAATAAAAAGAGTTTAGGGGGTTGGAGAAGCAAAATAAAACAAATGAACATGAGAGAACGAATTACCTTAAAAAGTGTAACTCCTTTTGATTTGAGCCTAAAGGCTTCCTTTGAAAGGATTCTGCCCAAAGGTAATCCTCTAGGATGAGGAGAGGGATGTGGAGAGAGAAAATGGGCAGGGGTTGGCCGAGACAAAGGCTTGAAGAGTGTGTGAAATGAGGTAGAGGTGGGGGCCTTTTATAAGAGGAGAGGAGGGGCACTTTTGGAAAGTAAAGAAACATTACTTTATTTGAAAATGTGTTTCCGTTTCAAAAGGTCCCACATTGATATAATTTGTGGATAAGTTGATAAGGGTTCGAAATCCACTCATCCAATTGGTTTTGGACATGTGTAGTTAATAGATTTTATATTATCTTTCCATTTTATTTAAATCGTCAAATAATGATGTCATCGCTGCATCATTATTATGTAATAAATAATTAAATTTATTTAATGTCTAAAAATTATAAAAAAAATACTATGATATAGGAAATCTTTTTAGCTTTCCAATTACTATTTATAATCAAAATTTGGACTTGTATAACCCCACTTAAAAATTGTTTTCGTAAAACATATTATGTTTGTGTCATTTTCACTTTAACATTAAATAAAAAGTAATTTATGTCATTTCCCAACAAAAGTAGATCCATGGGGTCCCCAAGTTGACCCATGGAATGTCATGGTCGACCATGACACAACCAATGAGGTTGGGACATGTGTCTAGGTCATTTCATATTATTAAAGCATTATTTATACCTTAAACTACACTAATTACCACTAATCGCGATTAAAAACTTAATAAGTTACTATTCACCAAAAAATTATTTTAATCTCATTGAACCACATTTAACTTCTTAATGACAACCATGTATGTCGGATTTTTAAAATTCAATACACAATAGTGGTAAACTTTCATTTAACTGAAAAATCAGTTTGCTTGATTACCACTTAGTGGTTTCACTATTCATCAAAAATTGAAGTTTTTCAGAAAATTACCAAAAATTCACCCTAAGCTATATTTGATATTCCGAATTCAAAAATGAAGTCCATTTTACAAAATTCAAATCATATAAGTCACATTAATTAATTCAATAATTAATTCCCGCTGCCAGAGCAAATAGCGTGTTTTTACAAAACAATAAGTATCAAAAGATTGACACCAGTTTAAGTCTAATTTCAAAGTGAAATTGATTCCAATGACCACCATTGGATAAAATGGTAAAAATATGTTCTAATTTCACTTCAAAAGCAATTCAAAACATAATCTAATCATATAAATAAATTAGATTAAAAAGCAGTTTTGATGTAAAATGCAGTATTTTTCACTATTCATTAAAAAATGAATATTGTCAGAAAAATACCAAAAATTCACACAAGGTAAATTTTGATGTCCCAATCATAAAGGATAAGTTTATTTTGACAAACATAGTTTATAAAATTGTCAAAATATAGATTCAAAAATGGTTTGCCATCAAAAGGCAGTAAAACAATCTTTTAAGAATATTAGTTTATTCCATGCATAAGACTGTATTTATTTCCATTTTAAGCCTCTAAAACACTATCTTAATCATTAATAGACATGGATAAAAATATCTATTATTAATTACTTACTTGGGATGTTACAATTATGAACTTGATCTAGGTTCGGTGGAAGTGCTAGATGATAGGCCACTGCTCCTATGCGATCAAGGATTTCATAGGGGCCAATGTACCTAGGGCTGAGCTTCCCTTTCTTCCCAAACCGCATGACTCTCTTCCATGGAGAGATTCGAAGGAAGACTTTGTCACCAACACCAAACTCCAAGTCCCTTCGACGATTGTCAGCATAGCTCTTCTGCCGACTCTGAGCAGCCTTTATGTGTTGTTGGGTGGAATGAACCTATTCTGTCATCTCTTGCACGAGATCAGGCCCAAGAAGCTTCCTCTCACCAGTTTCATCCCAACAAGTATGAGTTCTACACCTCTTTCCATACAGAGCTTCATAGGGTGTCATCTGAATACTCACATGGAAGCTGTTGTTATAGGAGAACTCAACTAATGGGAGGTGTTGATCCCATCCACCTTTAAATTCCATTGAGCATAATCTCATCATGTCTTCGAGTGTCTGAATAGTCCTTTCAGATTGGCCATCAGTTTGAGGATGATAGGTCGTACTAAAATTTAATTCAGTATTCAGAGCATGTTGAAGACTTCTCCAGAATTTTGATGTGAATCTTGGATCACGATCAGACACGATGGATAGTGGTACCCCATGCAGCCTTACCACTTCCTTCACGTATATCTTGGCAAGTTGATCCAGAGAGAAATCTTCCCGAATAGAGATAAAATGGGTTGTCTTGGTGAGACGGTCCACAATAACCCATATCGCATTGTTTCATTTGGATGTTTTCGGGAGACCAGTTACAAAGTCCATAGTGATATTATCCCACTTCCATAATGGTATGGGTAGTGGTTGTAATACCCCCTTAGGAAAATGTCTTTCTGCCTTTACTTGCTAACACACCAGGCACCTTGTAGTGTAATCAGCAATCTCCCTCTTCATGTTATCCCACCAATAATGATCACGAAGGTCTCTATACATCTTAGTGCTTCCCGGATGTATAGAGAAAGTAGAGCTATGAGCTTCATCCATCAGTTCTTTCTTTATCTCCGGAATAGATGGGACACATAGTCTTGTACGAAATTTCAATACACCTTCTTGATCAATATTGAAGTCAGAGAACTTCCCATCCTTTACATCCTCAAACTTCTCCTGCAGCAAAGGATCTTCTTTTTGAGCCTTCTTGATCTTCTCTAATAATGAAGGCTGAGAAATAATTTGGGATAGGGTTGATGATGTCCCTTTCCTTATAATTCCCATGTCCAGTTTTACTAGATATTTAATCAAGGGATCTCCTAGGATCCTCATTGTTGCCAGAACAATAGGGTCTTTCCTGCTTAATGCATCCGCGACTTTATTTGCTCTTCCAGGGTGATAATGAATTGAACAATCATAGTCTTTAATAAGCTTCAACCATCTCCTTTGTCTCATGTTCAATTCTTTCTGTGTGAAAATATACTTTAGACTTTGGTGGTCAGTGTATATATCACATTTCTCCCCATAAAGATAGTGCCTCCATATCTTTAGAGCAAAAACGACTGCCGCCAGCTCTAGATCATGCGTAGGATAATTCTTCTCATGAATCTTCAACTGTTGAGATGCATAATCAATTACCTTGTCATTTTGCATGAGGACTCACCCAATCCCTTTCAAAGATGCATCACTAAAAATAACGAATCCTTCTCCGATAGAGGGTAGTGTTAACACAGGTGCAGTAACCAATCTCTTCTTCAGCTCTTGGAAACTTTCCTCGCATTCCTTTGTCCAGATGAACTTAACCCCTTTTCGAGTCAACTTGGTTAGTGGATTAGAAAGCCGTGAAAAGTTTTTCACAAACCTCCTATAATATCCCGCTAAACCAAGGAAACTACGAATATCAGTTACTGTTGTGGGTTGAGGCCACTCCTCCACAACTATTGCCTTTGCAGGGTCAACCGAGATACCTTCATTGGTTACGATGTTCCCCAAGAAAGCCACTTTTTGTAACCAAAACTCACACTTGCTGAACTTCCCAAAGAGCCTCTCCTTCCGCAGAGTTTTCAATATAACCCTTAGATGATCTTCATGCTCCTCATGACTTTTTGAATATATCAAAATATCATCAATAAAAACTACCACAAAGTTATCAAGGTAGTCCTTAAAGACTCTATTCATCAAATCCATGAAAATAGCAGGAGCATTAGTCAAGCCGAAAGGCATAACAGTAAACTCATAATGCCCATATCTTGATTGGAAGGCAGTCTTTGGAATATCTTCCTTCTTCACCCTTAGTTGATGATAACCAGATCGAAGGTCAATCTTAGAGAAGAATTGAGCCCCACGAAGTTGGTCAAATAAATCATCAATTCTTGGAAGAGGGTATTTGTTCTTCACTGTGATCCCGTTCAGTTATCTATAGTCAATGCATAGCCGCATTGATCCATCCTTCTTCTTCACAAAGAGAACTGGTGCTCCCCAAGTAGACACACTCGGTCGGATAAACCCCTTCTCCAATAAGTCTTGGAGTTGTTTCTTTAACTCTTTTAGCTCCACATTTGTCATTCTATACAGAGTCTTTGATATCGGTTGAGACCCAGGTATGAGTTCAATGGAGAACTCTACCTCTCTTTCTGGGGGAGGTCCAGGTAACTCCTCAAGAAATACATCCATGTATTCCTGAACAATCGGAACATCTTCTATTTGTATGCTCCCTTTTCCTTCTTCATCATCACCGATTAACTCCATAAATAAAGATATAGGAGGTGATTCTAGATAGGGATCAGTTCGAGATATCTCTCCTCGGAAGATAACTATAGGTCTTTCATTCAAGACTACTGATATTTCCTTACTTCTGCATTTGATCTTAGCATTATACTTTGAGATCCAGTCCATCCCTAGTATAATTTCGAATTCCATCATGGCAATGACTACTAGATTTGCGATAAGATTGTTCTCACCAAAGTAAACACTAGAGTCTCTAAACACTGTTGATGCAAGGATAATCCCACTTGGAGTCTTGATAGACAACTCTACCTCAAGCAGTTCAGGGATTGATTCTATATTCCTTGCAAACTTGGAGGAAATAAAGGAATGCGTAGAACCAGAATCAAAAAAAGTACTTGCTAGTTTTGAGAGGACAACAAGATTACCTGCTACCACATCGTTCGGAACTTCAACTTCAGTTGTTGTGATAGCGAAAGCACAACCTTTCTACTTTGGCCTCTGCTAAGGTTGATGGTGATTCCCCTCCACCGCCCTCGGATTTGGACATTGATTAGCAAAGTGCCCAATCTGTCCACACTTGAAGCATGTGACTTCGGGTAGGGCCAGAACCATCTTTCCTCTATCGTTAGTGTTGGGAAGCTAAGGCTTCACCTCACTATGACAATTCCGAGAAATATGGCCGCCTCTCCCACACTTGTAGCACTTTCCACTTCCGTTCAAGCAGTTCCCCAGATGATTCTTCCCACATTTATTGCATGTGGTAAGTTGCATTTTCCTTCCACCTCTTCCCTTATCAAAAGACTTCCCTAAACTGGGCTCCAACGATCTCTTCTTTTCATTTGATTTATGATACCACTGTGTCTCACCAAACTCTAGCTCGACTTTCATAGCACTTCGAACTATTTCTTCATAGCTATCATAGTCCCTGTTGGCTAGATTCTTTCGCAGATGAGGTCGTAGTCCACCAAAGAATCTATCAACCTTCCCATTAGGGTCCATGAAAAAGCTTGAGGTATAACGAGAAAGCCTTGTGAAGTTCATCTCATAGCTTCCGACAGATTCGTTCTCCTTCTGCTTCAGCTCGAGAAACTATTTCTCCATTCTCGTTCTCATGGAACGAGGGAAATACTTTTTAAAGAATATTCCCCGGAATTCTTCCCACTCCATAGCTTCCATCTCTCCTCGTGGCTTCGTGTTTTTGATCAGTGACCACCACTGATCAGATTCTCCCTCTAGATGGTAAACAGCAAGGGTGACTTTTTCTTGTTCCGAACAATGAAGTACAGAAAAGATCTTTTCAATGGAGCTTATCCATTATTCTGCAACCAATAGGTCATTAGATCCACTGAATGTTGGCGGTCATTGACGCATAAAGGATTCAACAGAAAGTTTCTCCCTTAGTGGTGAGATCGGCCTCTCAGCTTGATTCAAGTTATTACTCATAACTTGAGTCAGTTGGTTCATCATTCGCATGAATGTTTCCATTCCAGCTTCCATCGGAGGGCCGTCAACACATGGTGCATTACGGTCACCATCTGCACAGTTCCTCCTATTGCCCGCCATTTTCTAAAAGAATAAAACCTTGGTGAGAAACTTATTTCATTTATGAATCTTTTAACTAAGACTTCATGCCTATAAAATTACACTTCTCTACAATTCCTTCATAATGATTCATAAAAAGCTTGTGATTAACCAAACATATCCCCCGGGAGTGTCGTAACCAAGAGTGCAGCAAGGCCCGTTATCGTGCACCAGTTCCCGTTCGATTCTAGTTCAAAGCGGTGTTTTCGAGTTTTACCCCTATGTACATCTGTTCCAGAGCCGCCTCTACCTGCTCGTATCCAGACAGGGATGTATTTTTTTGATAAACCACTTACTCAATACTTACCAAAATACCAGGAAGTTTTCCTATATTTAAACTTTTATATAGGGTTCTTCCTAAAGTTTTTATATCCTAATCTCCACAAATAACTAAACCATCCTTTGATACCAACTATAGCATCCCGTCTTTTTATAACATAACTTTCATTTCATTACACGGAACTGAGAATCATTAAGGTTTAGTGTCTTGGAAATAAGGAACATAATACATGAAAACAACATAAAACATTCTTCTTAAACACTTGAAAGGATTCTCCTTAAGTTCATCCTAGGTTCATTACTGCATATCATAACCTGGGGACATACATCAAAAGAAAGGGTGAGCAGAAGTCCCAGTAAGGGAAACAAGAGAAACATTTTACATGTGAACTTGAGATACTTCAATAAGGACATGAAAAGAACTTTAAGGCATGAGAAAGAAATCATGAGATACATAATAATAAAAATAACATTTTTCATAACTTGAAGATGTGGCTGCAACATTTAATATTGACAATCGTTTCGTTTCACCAAGGTCCATCCCCAAGGTGTCGTTAAAAATTACCAAGGTTATTCACCAAGGCGTCGTTAAAATGGTCATCTCTAGAGATTAAGTCTTTACCCAATGCATTGGAGCGCTATCAGGGAGCGCCCTTAAATTTTCCATTATTATCATGTGAGCCACATATATCATTATCAATAATTTCATAAACAACTCATATAGCATAAAAGAAATGGGTTTCATTTCATAATCATAATGTTTTAAAAACTTCTTTAAAGACATGATCTTTATGTCACTTTAAACCCACGGAAAGGGAAAGAGGGTTTCATGTATGTAAATCCTAGAATTTAAAATAGAACATTTTGATATATGTGTGAATAACCCTATATAAATAAGAGCTTTGAGTATTCACTTTATAACATAAAATAATTTTGAGAAAAGAGAGAGGTACTTTGAGATGAAAATTCTGTAGCATAACGGCTATATTTCGGGGTTTTAGAAAACATTGAAAAGAGAGGGGACATGGGTCGAACAATCATAATTGACCCATAAAACAGTAGAGGGACAGAATAAGAAGGATATATGGACATGGTGATGCAATTTCAATGACATGCCATTTAAAATGGAAAACATGGAAGGAAGACAAAAATTAGATTTCTCTTATGAAAATTCGGCAGCCTAACGGCGTCACTTAAAACTTCAAAATACTGAATTGAAGAGATCAAATGGGGTATCTCATAATTATATCATAAAATATCAGTATGATAAATATAGATATAATTCCCCAACATAATAAAAAGTAACTTGAAAGACTTGACATGAAAGTAGAACTTTGAAAAGAATGAGGAGGGTGAAAGAATCCCTTAAAAATTCAGCAGCCTAACGGCGCCACTTAAAACTTCATAAAATGAAATGATGAGAGTAAGAGGGGGTCTCTCATCATATGAACATAAAATGGACAGTATAATGAATATAAAAGAACATCCTCCAACATAAGAACATGGAGTATAAAATAATTGACATAAAAGAGATCACTTGAAAAGAAAGAGAGGAGTCGGATCCCTTACCTTAAAACGTGACTCTTGGAACTCAAAGGTTTGGACCTTGAGGGCTTGGGGCACCTTGGGAGGACTCCTTGGGAGGTAAGGAGACCCGAACATCGTTGAGAATGGTTTTTGAGTCGAAAGTATGAGAGGAGGGCTTGGTATTTATAGGGAAAGTGAGGGGACAAGTCATTAATGGCCAAGGGACACCTCACAAGTGCTTTTCTCAAACCCATGTGCTCTCTCATGATATTTTCCATAAAGTTAGGCCACATGGGGCCCCCAAAACAATAATTCATCACCCTTGGCCGGACAACCCTTAAAATATCTCATGACATCATCATGACACAGTCATGATGTCATTAAACATACCGAAACCCTAAAACTGCATTTTTACTATTCACTGAAAAATTCATCTTTCTTAGAAAAATCCCAAAATTTCACCTTAACCAAATATCGATGTTCTAATTACATTTATGAACTCCATTTTATAAAAATAATTTTCTAAATATTTTTAATTTAATTTTTAAATAAAAACACTATTCATCGAGAATTCATTTTTTTCAGAAAAATCCCCAAAAATTACCATAACATAATATCGATGCTCTGAGTTCAAAAATAAAGTCCTTTTATAAAAATAATTTTCTAATTATTTTTAATTAAATTTTTAATTAAAAAACACTATTCACCCAAAAAACTAATACTTGACTAATAATTTATGAAACTGTTATTTACCCATTTTATTGAATCACATTACTTAATCAAGGTGTTTAAATTATATTAAAACTTTCTTTGGGTGAAATTACTAATCCATTTGGTCACATTACTAATCCTAAGTGTAAAATCACTATTCATAATTTACTATTCATCAAAATTTAAGTTGATCTTATTAGACTCCAAATTCCTTACTGAACACTTTTGTAGAAGACCATTTTTTGAAAATCAATACACATCATTAATTATTTAAGGTTTACATAAATGTTTTTAAAATATCCCTTTTTCAAAAATTCATCAATAAAATATATCTTAAAATTATCCAGACAAAAGAAATTCCACAAACATCACTAAAGGAAGAGATCTCAATTTATTCACCTAAAAGGATTACACAAAGAAGTTAGGGTCTCGTCACATAGCCCCTTATAACACCGGCATAAGACCTAAGTGTAAGGTGTGCTATGGTGAGAGAATCTGAGGGAGGCTCAGATAACATTTCCCTAGTAGTAATCTCTACTAACTTGAACTTCTCCCGCAGGAGTTTCCGTTCAAGCTTGACACGCTGGAGTTCGGCTTGGGCATGGTCCAAAGCGAAACCCACTGATGCTACCTCCTTCTCAAGCTCTGATAAGTGGGCTTCATAAGGTTCGAGTCTACTGGATGAAGCCATCGACTCCTCTTTCTGCATTAACCATTAACATCTTATTAAATCATTAAGAGTAAGTTAATATACTACTCAAAAAGTTTGGGTCGCTATATACATAATAATTATTTCATTTGAAATCATATTAAAAATATAATGGGACTTTTAAATTTACTTAATTTATTGAAAATAAATATAACGAACCAACTCGGGTTACCCTCAAAACTATCACCCAACCTGATTTGTCACATGCTCAAAGGGTGTTCCTGATCCCTAAGGGTTAGAAAAAAGTACTCGGGCATTGATCAACAAACCAGAAAGAATTATTTCTTCCAAACTCTACAAACACATGGAATATATATACACACGTAAAATAATGAGACATTGGAAGACTAATAAATATATGCCATAACTGTGAGAAGACATCAGAAATAAACAACTGTTAAAAGTGGATAAAACTCAAAAATACAAGTCTAACTAAAAAGGAAAAAAAATAAAATAGCTACTCCAAGTAATTTCATAGACAAACTCTCACCATCTTACAATATTCTACCAAACACAGCTGACATGAAACCTCACCGCCTCATTATGGTGCCTTGCCTTTCCCTATAATGGAAGACATACAAAGGTATACGCACCACTGAAGAGGTGCAAAGGGTGTAAGCTAATAGGATTAGTAGGATCCCAATCAAGTGTTCCATAGAAATTATCTGTTTAACAATTATTTTATGCTCATTTTAAATAAAATATTACAGGATAATAGTAAATTAGTTTTATAGAAAATATGGTAAACATTTCCCTTTTTATCACATTTCTAAAAAAGTAGGTATATCAATTTCAAAGTATATTTTTCTATATCATCTTCATAAGAATCAATATGCATATCAAGGATAAAATAGTACAAATTCAAGAAATACAAAAAGAATAGTATCAACACAGACATAACGATATCAAGGAATACAAACAGGTCAGTCAACAAACTACTCATACCCAAAATATATGAAACAGTGCATTGTGATACCTGAAGCCAATGATCTACACTCTAGGACCAAGGAGAAACCCTATAAAGTGAAACCGCGATATCATATATATACCTAGATCTAATAATCTACACTCAAGGATAAGAGGAACATCCCAGAAAGTGAACCCATACAATGGAAGATGGTCTCAATTTAAGTCTTCCACCTGGTACCCAAGGTAACCCATGTGCTCATTTTCAGAATCATCTCAATATTTCGAAATTCAAAATCATTTCACAAAATCCATTCAAATTATTTTAAAACACTCTTTTTTCCTTTCCATTTATCAACAATCAAGGAAACCCATTTTTCTTTTAAAAAACATTTTCAACACACACAAATCAATCATGAAAATTCCTTGTACAAATCAGTTTATAAAGCATAAATAATAAGATTCATAAACATAGGCTAGATATGAAACCACCTACCTCAAACTCGGGTCACACATGCCCACAACAGGATCCACCAACAACAAAAAACCAATGAAATATATGAAGGCCCTAGAATCTAATACACACATCTTAGGATTGATTCAATTGAGAAATAGGGTCGGTGGAGAAGAGGAAACACCACATACCTCAATAATGAATGTTTGTCACACTACAACCAACAAAGGAATGGTCTTCGGAATGAGATCACACAACAGATCTAGAAGAGGATGAGAGAAAAATCCAACTTAGATCAATAGATCTAATAATTGTAACCCTAGGGTGATATTATGATCAATGACAATGAAGAAGTGGAAAGATCACTTATCTGGAGAGACACAACGCAACTGCAATAAAGATCGAATGCCAAATGGATCGATCTAAAAGTAATGGATTCTCCCAAAAATCATTAGAGAGGAGCTTTGATTCTATAGAAATGGAAAAGTGGTAGCCAAATGGTCACCCAAAGCCCGAACAGTTCCCTAAAATTTCCCTTCTTGAAGAATTACACATTTTGTAATTCCTTTACACATCGTGAAGTCCACGGTGTTTAAGTATGTAGAGAAATTTGTCACCTCATATTAAAAATTTGTTACTTAAAACATTCATTAAGTTAAACATATCTTCATGTTCAATATCCTTTCACAGCATGAAGTTTTTCATGACTTGCATCCAGTGACTTTTACACATCATGTAACCTAGTTATACGGTGTGAAATCCTCCTGAATCCTGTAAAAAAATCTAGTTAAATCTAAGGGTCCAAAAAATCTATGACTTCACCATTATACGTATCCTCTCAATTCCTTCTCGGTCCTATACCAATAATGATAAAGGTGAAATCATGAAGAGGTTAAGGACATACTTGATATATCAATAACGGGATGTTAAAAACTCCCCACTATAAAGACTTTCCATCCTTGAGAAGTCATGTGGAAGATGTAATCCCCGAAAAAAGATGAGGTCATTTCTCCTTCATCAATGACTGGTGTTCCCAAGTCTCATGAGAGTCTGATCCGTGTTTCCATAGTACCCTAAAAAATGGAATCAACTTCCCATGCAATACTTTCACTTGTGATTCAACGATCTCAACTAGATTCTCTAAAATAAAAAACATCTAGTTCTAACTCAATTTCCTCCCAACTCAGAATGTGAGTGGGATCAGGATGGTACTTCCTGAGTTAAAATATATAGAAAACATCATAAATACCTAAAAACTAAACTAGAAATTCTAACTGGAAAGAAACCTTCCCGAGTTGCTCAGTTACCTCAAAGGTTTCAACATATCTTAGAGCCAACTCTCTCAATTGTTTAAGCCAATGGTGACCCAATTGAGGATAAACTTTCAAGAAAATCTAGTCACCAATAAAAAACTCCAGTGGATGATGCCACCAATCCACATATGATTTCTGTCAACTCTGGGTTGTAACCATATGTTGATGTACCTCTTGAATCTTTGTAGGTGTTTCTTGGACCAAACTTGGTCCAATTAAAGATACTTACCCCACCTCCGCTCAACAAAGAGGTGATATGTATAGGTGACTATAAAATGCCTCTAATGGATCCATTCTTATCAATTATTTATAAATATTGTTGTAAAAAACTCAACCAAGCCTAGATTTCTATCCGATGATCCACCGAAATCCAAGACATAGGCACGAAGCATATCCTCCAGGATCTGAATCACATGCCCCGTATGACCATCTGTCTATGGATGGTAAGTCATGCTCAAATTGACCTAAGTTCCCATTACCTCTTGGAGAATCCTCCAGAACCATAAGTTAAACCTAGGATCCCTATCCGAAACAATGGCATAAGTAATCCCATGTAACATCAAAATCTTATACATATAAAGCTTACTCAGTTCTTCAGCCTTAGTGGTATCCTTGATCAGAATGAAATGAGCAGAATTTATCAGCCAATCAATAACCACCTAGATATCATTCCTACCTTATGGATTACATGGTAATCTAATAACAAAATCCATGGATACCTCATCCCATTTCCAAACAGAAATCAAAATAGGTTGAAGAAAACCATAGGGTTTCAAGTGCTCTAACTTTTTCTGTTGGTAGGTGTAACAGTGGGACACATAATCTATGATGTCACGTTCATACTCGGCCACCAGAATCATCGCCTCTTGTCATAACACATCTTTGTAACGCCTGGATGGATGGACTATAAATATTTGTGAAAATTAATAAAGACTAAACTCCTCACAGATACTAGTATGACAACTCAATTCATAAAGTATAGTATACTATCTTAAGAGAGAGACCAACCAGAAATGGTCTCCCCACCATAAAGGCTTTCTTGGACTTTACTAAAATCAACATCCTACTGTTGAATCTACAAGATATACTCTGAGAGAGATTATGGTAACTGGAAACTAGTCAGAACCATACCCGAAACATCATTCTGATCATCTATGTGAAACTGAGCAAAAATCCCCATAAGGTTTCACTCCTCCTTTGATTCTAGGATAGCCTGTGATGTTACTTTCCTACTAAGAGAATCTGCAACGACATTCCCCTTCCCCAAGGTGTAGATGATATCGAAGTCAAATGTTTGATGGTATTATACCCATCATCTCTATCTAAGATTCAAGTCTTTCTGAGAAAATATATAGCTCAAACTCTTATGATCAGAGAAGATTGTGAACCTCTCCCCAAAAAGATAGTTCCACCAACATTTAAGTGCATGCATAACTACGTAAAGCTCTAAATCATGAGTGGGGTAATTATTCTCATGCGGTCAGAGTTGAGAAGATATTTAAGTTACCACATGGACATACTGTATAAACACACATCCCAAAACAACACCAAAATCATTACAAAACACTACATACCCTTTACCAGTCTTAGGTAATATCATAGTAGGATCTGATGTCAAAATTTGTTTCAAATCATCAAAAGAAGACTAACACTTCGCATCCCATGTGAATTTTACTGCCTTCCTAGTAAGAGCAGTCAAAGGTGATTTCATCTTAGATAAATCCTTCACAAACCTTTGGAAGTATCCAGAAAGACCAAGAAATATTTGAATTTCAAAGACATTTTGTGGTTACTTCCATGATGAAATATCCTTTACCTTCTCTAGATCAATTGATAAGACATGTTCAGAAATTTTGATCCCTGATAACTTTACATCTTGAATCCAGAAACTACATTCCAAAATATTTACATACAAATGGTGAATTCTCAGAATTTCCAAAACCAAACATAGATGGTTCTCATGCTCATGCTCGGATTTTGAATAGACCAGAATATCATCCACAAACACTACCACAAAAGTGTCAAGATAATGATGGAATATATGATTCATTAAATCCATAAAAACTTTAGGAGCATTAGTCAGACCAAAAATCATCACAAGATACTCATAATGGACATAACTGCTCTAGGAAGCTATCTTCGATATATCAGACTCTCGAACCCAGAGATGATGATAACCCAACTGAAGATCAATCTTTGAAAACCACTTTTCCTCCTTTAACTGATCAAACAAATAATACACACAAGGTAAAGGATATTTGTTCTTAACTATTACTTGATTTAACTTCTGATAGTCCACACACAACCGTTGTGAGCCATCTTCTTCATTAGCAAAGAGCACATGGGATGCCCAAGTAAAAATAATAGGGTGAATGAAACATTTTTCAAACAGATCATCCAACTGAATCTGGATCTCTTTTAGCTCTTTTGGTGTCATACGATAAGAAGGTATCGATATCGGCTGTGTACCTAGCATTGGGTCAATCGTAAACTCTACCTCTCTCTATGAAGGGAGACCATAGAATTAATCTGGTAAAACATCAAGAAAGTGTCAAACAAAAATGGGAAGGTCAGCAATAGGAGAAAATCCCTCAGGCTCAAACAAAACAGCAAACAAAAAACTCCTAAGCTTGGGGAAGGAAGGATCTGCATGTCATGATCTCTGGTCCCACTCCCCTTGAAACACATGAGAGCTCCCATTGGCAGAAAGAAATGAGACACGCTGACAATAACAATCAAGTTTAGCTCGATGAGAAAAAATCCAATCCATACCTATGATGACGTCAAATAAATCCAGATCAAAAACCATAAAATCCCAGACCAACTATGTATCAGCAACTGTTAATGAACAAGGACACTAAAAACCCTACTCTCTCTACTTTCCAAGAGGTTTCACTAACTCCATTATAAAGGACATAAGTTCTGTTGTAATTTTAAGCATATGAACAAAATTTGTAGATATAAACGAGTCGAAAGCACCAGTATCAAATAGAGAAATTGCTACTGAAGATGCAATAAGGACAGTATCTCTCACTGTTGTCGGACCTGCATCGACTTCCATTGGACACCCATCTAATGCATAAAATTTATTCATTCTCAAGGCATATGTATGGAGCTCTATAGTCTTTGAATCTTCTGAATGCACTGTAGTAGCCTTTGGAGACAACGAACTCTGCCCATAACGAGGCATAGTCATCACCTGACAGAAGCATTGTATATGACCAATATGTCCATAACTATTGCATGTCTTCACGGGCATAGGAAAAAAACATCTGGTGTGTCTGACCCTGCCATATTGATAGAAACTTAGAATCACATTTCTAGCTATAGTAGACGATGTAGAGAAGGATTGCTGTTGAGACCCACCACCACCACTTCTGTGATGATCCTGCCACTTCATTTTCTTCCCATGCATGCCACTAAAGATTCCACTAGATGAAAGAGAAGAGTTTGGAAAACCAAAATTTCTTGCTTTATCCATCTCTGTCATCATATCTCTATCTACCATTTATACATGGGTAGAAAGTTTCAACATAAATACCTATGATCTGATATCTAGTCGCAAACCCTGCAGGTACTTCTAAGGCTTTAGTTAATCATTCTTCATCGTGTCTGAAGAAAAACGAACAAGCTCAGCAAACCGATTAGTTTATTCCAACATTGAATGCTCTACCTACTGAAAAAATAGGAACTCTAGAGACTTTTTCAACATCAGCAACTTTGGACAAAAATTCTATAAGAACGGGGTTTTGAAACCCTTCCAATACAAGTCTATGTATCTGTCTGCTTGGGCCATAGAATCCCAAAATCGCTTTCTAGAACCCTCAAGCCTAAATGTTTCACACTTCACCATAATATTCTTAGGTGTCTCTAGGAAGTTGAATATTTTATCGATCCTATGCAGCTAGTCCTCCACCTCTTGGGGTTCATTCATTCCTTTAAAGGATGGTGGCTTCTCACGTAAGAATTTTCACGACTGATCTCTCTCTATATATATATATTCTCTAGATCTTGGATATACCTCAACAACCATGTTTTAGACTCGAGGCACATCGTGATAAACAGTAGAGACTGCCCATATGATAGTCTTGATGAGATTTAGATCCACTTGTGGATTCCCTTTTAGAGAATCAGATACACCTTCTTAAGGAACCTGTGGAAGATGTCTCATAGGCATACTATTGCACACCGAAATACAAGGAACGATTAGACAACATAGTAAATCTTATCTTACACAAGAAAACCCATAAGTAAAAAATTGATATTTAAAACAAAACCCAACACTAGAGACACATATCCTAACTTCCCATGGTAACTTGAGTCTCTTCACAATAAGAGATGGTTAGGAACTTATCATAACATACCTCTCAAGTTCCGACAATCATATCTCCAGTCTAATAGACATCCCAATACAAGGACTCTTGAGTACATACCTACTTTCATACCATTTTGTAATAAAACACCTCAGGTTACTCTCAAAACTATCATCCGACTCGATCTGTCACATAGCCTAAGGGCATTCCTGATCCCCACGAGCTGAAAGCAAGAACCTGAGCATCGATCAAAAAACCCTAGGGAATGATTCTTCCCAACCTACACAAACACGTGGCATATATATACACACAGAAAAGAAAGAGATAGTAGAAGACTAATAAATATATGTCATAACTATGAGAAGATAGGGGAAACAAACAACTGTTAAAATTGGTTAAAACTACAAAAGAAAAGTATAATTGTAAAGGACCAAAACAAAATAGTTACTCCAAGTGATGGAATGAACAAACTCCCACCACCTCACCACCAACTACCAAACCTGGATGACACGAAACCTCATCGCCTCACTATGGTGCCTTTCCTTTCCCTACAATGGAAGACATACAAAGGTTTAAACACCACTGAAGAGGTGTGTAGGGTGTGAGATAACATGATCAGTAGGATCCCACCCAAGTGTTATATGGAAAGTCTCTATATAAACATTATTATTTTTCATTTTAAATAAAACATGGCATGATAGCAGTAAAGCAGTTCTATAGAAAACATGGTAAACATTTCACTTTTATCACATTTCTAAAACAAAAGTAGATATATCAATTTCAAAGCACATTTTCCCATATAATCTTTCACAATAATCAACATTCATATCAAGGATAAAAAAAGTAAAAAAATACAAGAAATACAAAAACAATAGTAGCAACACAGGCATCACAATACTAAGGAATACAAACAGGTCAGGAATCAGACTACTTATACCCAAAATCTATGAAACAATGCATTGTTGTGCCTAAAGCCAATGATCTACACTCCAAGACCAGGAAGATACCCCATAAAGTGAAACCCCAATATCATATCTGTACCTCGAGCCAATAATCTATACTCTATGACAAGAGGAACACCCTAGAAAGTGAATCCCCCAATAGATGATGGCCTTAATCTAAACCTTCAACCTAGTACCCAAGGTAAACCATGTGCTCATTTTTACAATCATCTTAATGTTTAGAAAATAACTTCAAAACCATTTCATAAAATCCATTCAAATGATTTGAAAACACCCTTTTCCCTTTTCATTTATCAATAATCATAAAAACCCATTTTTATTTTAAAAACTGTTTTCAACACACAGAAATGAATCATGTAAATTTCTTGTATAAATCATTTTATAAAGTAAGGATAATAAGATTCATCAATATAGGCTAGAGACAAAACCACCTACCTCAAATTAGGGTCGCACACGCCCGCAATGAGATCCATAACCAAAAAAAACCAACAACATCTATGAAGGACCTAGAATCCAATTCACACATCTCATGATTGATTTAATTGAGAAAGAGGGTCTATAGAGAAGAGGAAACATCACATACCTCAAGAACGAACACCAACTGCACTATGACCAACAAAGGAACGACCTCTAAAACAAGATCACACAATGGATCTAGAAGAGGATGAAAGAAAAAAACAACTTAGATCAATGTGTCTGATAATCATAGCCCAAGGGTGATATCGTGATCATTGAAAATGAATAAGTGGAAAGATCACTTACTCGTAGAGATGCAACGCAACTACAATGAATATTGAACATCAAACGGATCGATCTAAAAGGGATGGGGTCTCCCAAAATCATTAGAGGGGGGATTTGGTTTGAGAGAAATGGAAAAGTGGCAGTGAAATGGTTACCCAAAACCTGAACAAAACCCTAAAACTTCCATGCTCAGTGAATTACATGGTATGTAATTCATTTATACACTGTGAAGTCCATAGTGTTTAAGTACATCAAGAAATCTATCGCCTTGGATTAAAAATCAATTACATAAAACGTTAATGAAGTGAAACATCTCTTCATGTTGTGTAACCTTTCACAGTGTTAAGTATTTCATGAATTTCATCCAGAAAATCTTACACGTCGTGTAACCTAGTTACACGGCGTGAAATCCTCCTACGTCCTGTAGAAAAAGCTGGTTAAAGCTAAGGGTCCAACAAATCTCTAACTTCACCAGTATAGGTATCCTCTTAATTTCCTCTCATCCCTATACCAATAACGAAAAAGGGAAAAACATTATGGGTTTAAGTAAATACATGACATATCAGTAACGGGATGTTGCAAGAAGTGACATTTTTACAAAAATCAATATTTTTCACTATTCGCTGAAAAATCAATATTTTCCAAAAAATCCCAAAATTTCACCAAAAGTAAATTCTGATATGCCAATTTCAAAAATGAAGTTAATTTTATCAAATAATTTTTCTAAAAGTTTCAAAAATTAATTATAATATTTTTTCATAAAAATCAATAAAAATCATTTTTGAAGAAAACATATTTTAGAAGAATAAAATCACTTTAATAAAAAATGACTGATTATTTATTAAGCATTTATCAATAATTTATACTAAGTATGAAATTTATATATATATATATATATTTAAAAATTAGTTAATACTATTCATACCCACCAATTTAACGGCTATGTTATAAATTTTATATATTTTATGGGTCGTTCAAGCACAATGTTGCATGTCGAATACGCTATCGAACATAATGTTCTTATTTTAAAATATCAGGGTGTTATAATATTAATTTTCTTCAAAATGTTACAATAATTTTCGTTTTTTCACTCCAATGATTTTTTTAAATTCATTTTCAACTATCCTTGAATTTTTATAGAGGTTTTAAAATGGAATCTTCTAAACGTTTTCTGTATGAATCAATTTTGACTCTTTTTAACAAAGTAAAAAAGTATTTTTTTTAACATTTACCACATTAGATCTTTTTCCCATCATCATAGATATTATTCATTATTAATCTTCCATAATAATTTTATATTTTTTCTTAAAGAATATCTTATTCATGTTGTTCTGAGAATTTTTAGTTTTAAACATTTAAAAAATATATTTCTTATCATTTTTATGACATAATTGAAAGTGATTTTTTGTGGGATCTAATGCCAATTTTTATAAGTTTTTATGTGTTTTTATCATGATGTGGTTCTTGGAAATTCTATATAATGATGAATTTAAAAATAAATAAGTTACTCCTGAAAGATATGTTTGTAACAGGTGGGTCTATTAAAACCCTTCAATGCATTGGGTAAAGTGACAGAGTTAACGAGAATTAGTTACTCCTAAAAGATATATTGAAATTAACCTTGAAGGTTATTTCTTTATAAAGGTTCTTGTAAGGTGAATATATAGATAATGTCCCAATAAACCTATATAGTTTTTCAATACTTATTATGGGTTTTAAAGGAAATATTTAGATGTCATAAGGTAGGGAAAGTTTATGATCTTATAAAGGTTAAAGTATTGTTTTCAAGGAAAAAATTTATGAGTCCTCATGTTTTCCTAAGTAAATTTTGGGATTAATATTTTTTCTTTATGATTTATTATAAAATGTTTTATGAAAACAGTGGTCTTTTAAGTTGATTTCATGGGTAAGTAATGATTAATCTAAGCTCAAAATTTATTATGTAAAAAATGAAAATTTCCTTACGATTTTTCATGAATTTTGAAAAATGACTAACAAGGTTTATTTCATTTTATATCTCTTGCTAAGATTTGTTTTTATCATCCCATGTTTTCAAATGTTTTTCAAAGGGCTTAAGAATGTGTGGGGATGGTAGAAATTTCAATGGTGATATGTCTTGAATAAGGAAAAAGTGTCATGAATGAAATAAGAATGTAAACATATGAACCTTTTTTGTGAAAAAAATGTATCACCTTGTGGAAATGTCCACTATGTTATGTAATGGTTTTCCCAATTCTATAAAACTCTAAACCTAAAAGATCCTATAAATGTTATAAAGTGAAACCCCTGTTATAAATCACGTAATTATATGTTTTTTAAGTTATATAGTGTTATATTTGTTATCTGAACAATGGTTTAGATAACTTTAAAGGTTATAAAGTTTTTAAATGGGAAAAATTTAAGAGTTTTAGATACCATCATGGGTTAATAAGTCTTATGTTATAGATTATAAGTTAATAAAATTATAACATTATATGTTAGTATGTTATGAAGAATTATGGTTATTTTTTTCTGAATCGAAAGAGTTGAATAGAAGATGACATGGTTAAGGATATCTTAGTATTTATCCTCTTTATAAGATGATTTATTATGATTTTATTTGATATTCTCACACTAACCATTTTGTTTT
Organism: Viscum album; assembly: GCA_963277665.1. Classification (NCBI taxonomy): domain Eukaryota; kingdom Viridiplantae; phylum Streptophyta; class Magnoliopsida; order Santalales; family Viscaceae; genus Viscum; species Viscum album. The sequence continues at coordinate 1,143,964,552 of OY728142.1, read as the reverse complement.
ACAAAATGGATTAAACTAGCATGAACCAAGTAAATAATGGATTTGAAGAAATTTCTAGTGATTATCTGAATGATTAACCAAACAGGATAGGATTTAGAGTGAAAACTGTTATGGTTATGCTTAATCAGCTATCTCGGGTTATGATTTAAAAACCTGAACATATGTGAGTTTTCTAACGCATCAAATAAGAGAAAAATGGATTTTCATGAAAATTAAAGAGATAAAGATCATAAAGGTTATTTGGGAAGAATATTTTTACTTTGGAGATAAAATATATATGCTAAAGATAACCTCTTAAGGGTTAATATGATCTTTTATGTTGAGGTAATTATAACTAATTGAGAAAAGGGGTTATTATAATTTTGGAACATGTGTTTTATCGTATAAATAACCATAAAATTTAAAAGTGATTTGGTGACTAGGTGATTTCAGAATAAGTTCACTATATTTTTTGGAAACATTATATGATTAAGGTAAACCTAATTTTAGGAATAAATATTGAGTTAATTTATGGAAGAATATATGATTTTTTTGTAGTTTTGGTAATTTAAATTATTTTGGTAAGATTACCATATTCTTTAGATTGTATGATTATGGAATATATTTTTTTATGTTACTAGATGTGATTGATGTTATTTGGAGATAAATATTAGGTGATCTTGGATGAATATGTGATCAAATATTTCTAACCTTTGGATTTCAAGTTTGATCTGGCATATTTTGAAGAGTTTTATGGAATGATTTAAGTTAAACTTTGAGTGTTATTATTGAGTCTTTGGATATTAAATTAGTATTTATTCATATAAAGGTTTATTCATATTTAATATTATCTTAGCTTGATCTAACCATTTTTTGTTTTAATGCAAGAGAAATAACTTTTCATCCTTTTGTAGATCTTATGGTTCGTTGAAAGTTAATTTTAGTGCTTCAGACATGAAAAATTCATCATGTTTATTTATCATTTAAAATATGGGATGAATAAAAGATGAAAAACTACTCGATGAGCATAAAAATGATGAAATTATTCTTATGGAATGAAAACAATTCAAGTACATTTTCTCATATTCTCTATCTTATTGATAAATGAAGTCCTCAAGAAAAAGGAAGACAAATCTATCGAGTCTTATATGAAAAATATCGATCAACTATCATGGTATGCTTTTCAAAACTCTTTCACTAATATGAGTCTCATTATTCTAAATGTGTGTTTTAAGAAATATGTAACAAATGTTAAGTTTCTTAGTCTAAACCTATACATCAAAGTTCTTCTCAAAATAAAATATAATCAACATTTCTTTCCACTTATGTATATTTATCTTTCACTCTTTGTAATTGATTCTAAAAATGTTATAAACATGAGATAAAATTGAAAGTATGAAATTTATTTAAGGGGTTAGAATGTATCACCCTGATATTTTAGTTTATATTCCTTTAAATGAATATTATGTTCAATTTTGTGTATTATACACAATACCAAACTTAAAACAGATTGTGATATACTATTAAAATGTTATTATTTAAATATAACAATTATAACCTAGCCTTGAATTGGCAGGTATGAACATAAGTAACTGCATTATGAAATATATGTAGAAAATTTTTCCTTAATAAAATGAAGAATCGATCATACATTTATTATCAATTGGATAAAAATGAAGATAAAATCTTTTGAAGGGAAAAGAGATAATTCTCATAAAATTGTTTTTATGTGTGTAATGTATTTTTATCTTAATAGATTAAATTAATAACAATTGATAAATTATTCTAATTAAATTAGTAGATTATATATCCAATGAAATAAATTATCATTCATATAATGGTGGTTATTGAAGGTCTAAAGGATCGAATAACAATAGAGAAGAGGGGTTGAATCAGTTCTTCACTTTTTATAAGTTTCAATAATTTTCAAAACTTAACCTCTACTGTCTATTAAGATTTATTTCTTTATCCTATTTTAGTAAATACTCATGCATGAAAAAGTAGGAAACCAAGTAAATCACACAATATTTACAAGGTTTGTCCTTAATGTGAGAACCTACACCCTTGTCATAGCCACTCTCGTGGGTCTATGGAAATCCACTATTATGAAGAAGTGAATACAACTTGTGACAAATCCTATTAGACACCTTCTATCTCCCAATATGAAAGATTATACTGACTCCCGTCAATTTACAATGTTTATAAAACAATTGAGTCAAACAAAATAATAAAGACATTTTTGAAACTTCTCTACAATTTCTTAGTCTGAATCCTCAGTCTGATTTGGATAGATTCGATTTTATCAATACGATGGGTTTGGATCTGATTCTCTCAATAGGATGAGTCTATATCTGATTCTCTTAATAAAATGTGTCTGGATCCAATTCTCTTGATATGATGAGTCTGGATCTGATTCTCTCAATACGATGGACTCAATACAATTAACTCATTCTCAGTCTACAAAACTCAAACTCGGTTCAAATTCTCAATTATATTTTTCTCAGTATGATCGAATCAATACGATCTTGCTCAATCCGGTAAACAAACATTCATTTTTATGATCCTCCTCATAGGATCTATGGGTGACAATTAATTTCACTTGATTTCTTCAGTGCACTGCGTTTTTCTCTTGTGTGAAATTCCAGCAATGAATGAATGATCTGAGGAATTATTTATAGGCAACTTAGAAAAAAAACTCATGAAACTTGAAAACTTTCCATGCTTCCTCAAATTTCAAAATATTTAAAGATCAATTTCATTTAAACTTCAAATTTTACTTCTTCAATCCTCCTTAAATTTCTCCGAGATTAATGCAAAATTGAATTTCAAGTTTGACCACTTCAATTCTTCATAAAACTTCTAGAATTATCTTTTTGAGGATTCTTCATAATCAGCTCATTACGATCTCGATTTCCTCTTCATATCATTATGAATTCTATTTCCTTATTAGCTCATTATGATTTTGGTTTTCACTTTATCTCATTATGATTTATGTTTCTATTTTGGAACATTATGATGGATTTTCCATTATGATGGAAATCCCATTAAGATGGAAATATCATTATGATGGAAATTCCATTATGATGGATTTTCCCATTACGATGGAAATCTCATTATGATGTAAATATCATTATAATGAAATTCTTATTATGATGGAAATATCATTATGATGATTTTCCATAATAATGGAAAGTATTCAACGATGAATCCACTTAGAAACTTTGAACTTCTTCAAACTTCATCAGCTTCACACATTCTAACTACTAGAATTTTTGCAATCTTTGTGATTCTTCTCCATTTCTTCAAATTCTTGTATCATGGTAGTTTTCATGATTTGTGGGAATTTCTTGGTCAGAAAAGCATCGTCTAATTTGTTTTAGAAAGTATGAAGACTTTTTAACTCTTGAATTCCCAATCTTTTTTCAAAACTCTTCAGCAAAAATACAACTTCTTCACTCAGCAGCTTATTTATTTCTCTGATTACAACAAAGGAAAACTTCCAACAAACAACAATTTTTGCCTCTGATTCTTTTGGATCTGATGATCTAAATACAATGCAGATGGATGTGATTGTTTCATCAACTTTCAACTTTCTTACAAAATCTCATTACGATGGACTAGATATGATTCCTAGAAAGCAAAAACATTCTTATACAAAAATTTTAGTTTTAGACAAATAAAAAAACTTTATTTAAAACAATTTAACCATAAAGGTTCTTCAATCTCCCCCTTTGGATTTGTTGACAACCTTTTTTAATAACTTTTCCAACTCTCAGAATTTTTTCATAACTCAACTTTTGTAAACAACTCAAGTTTTTTTACTTTTATCACAACATAGGCTTTCTCAAAAGAGGGTATCTTGACACCACACTACTTGATAAAGTAATTTTTTTAAGTAGTTTCATCCCTCGGTGACAAGAATATTTTACGACCATGTAAAGATAACTCCCCCTCACTTTTATTTTTCTCTCATTTTTCTTTTTCTCTCTCTCATTTTATGATAACCATAGCTTCATATTCATTTAATAAAGATAAGTAAAAACTTATTATAAAGTACAAAGTTGTTACTTTCTCTCTCCCTTTGTCAATATAATCCAAATAATAGTGGGAGTTCTTCCTTATGAGGTTTAGTAAGACATGGGAGGCTGTACATGAAGTTGCAGCCTCAATTCCACAAACCTTTCTTTCAGTATTGCTTTTATAAATATATTGGTAGTCTAATACTTTGTTAAAATGTATTCTAGAAAAACATATTTAGTATCAAATTTCTATTTTATAAAGTGAAACTTTATATCAATGTTTTTTATCTTGAATGTTGGAAAATATTTTTAGAAAGATCAATTGAACTCTGATTATCACAAAGTATCTTCAATGGTTTAGAAACTTTTACTTTCAAATCTTTTAGCTGAACTTTCATCCATAACATTTGAGTACAATAATGAGTAGCTACAACATATTCATATTCAGTTGTACTCAAAATAACTGAACATTTTTTCTTACTATGCCAACTCACACAACATTCACCCAAGAAAAATGTTCCTCCCAAGGTTGATTTTCTATCATTACAATCTCTATCCCAATCAGCATTAGTATAATAATGAAACTACATCTCACTATTTACTTTGTATAATAACCCATGTGAAGTTATTCCTTTGACATATATTAGAATTATTTTTTATGCCAGCATATGTGATTATTTTGGATTACTTTGATACCCAGTACACAAAGTCACAACCTAAACAATATCAAGCCTTAAGGTTGTAAAATAGAGTATACTTCCTATTAGCTTCTAAAAATCTTTCTAATTCACACTTTTTCCAGATTCATCTTTACTCAACTTTGTGTTCATTGAAATAGGAGTAAAAACTTATTTGGATTCTTATATTCCAAACTTCTTTAAAAATTCTATCGCATACTTTTCTTGAGAAAAGAAAATGTATTTTTTCTTTCTGTTGAAATTATAATCCAAGAAAGAAAGTTAATTCTCCTAACATAGACATTTCAAAATTCTTCTTCATTTCCTTAGAAAATATTTTTCAAACATATTCTCTATCCCAAGAAAAAATTATATCATCCACATAAATAATTAAAATTAGAGTTCTGGAGTCAAAATTTTTCATATATAGGTTGATATCAAATTTTCCTTTATAAAAGTTCAAAATTATCAAAAAAATGTAAAGTTTAGAATACCAAGCATTTGGATCTTATTTCATCCCATACAAAGATCTATTCAATTTAAAAACTTTGTTTTCATCCTCATCATGTAGAAACCCACAAGTTTTTTCAATGTAAAATTTTTCCTCAATCTCACCATTTAAGAAAGCTGACTTTACATCCATCTGATAAACTTTGCAATTCTGAGGTGTGGTCACTGAAAGAAACATTCTAATAGTTTCTAATCTTGCAACTAGGTAAAGTTTATTCAAAATAAACACCTTCCACCTATGCATAGCCTTTACAAACAAGTCTGGCTTTGTTTCTTGAAACTTCTCTATGTTCATTTAACTTGTTTCTGTAAACCCATTTGCTTCCGATAAAATTTTTATTTGCTGGTCGTGAAACAAGTTCTCATGTTTCATTCTTTTTAATCTGATCCAACTCTTCATTAATAGCATCAACCCATTATTTGTGTTGAATAGCCTCTAAAATTGATTTTAGTTAAACTTTTGAGATAAGTGAAGTTTGATTTTATAATCTCAACTTCCTTCTGTTCTGAACCGGAGAATTTTGATTCCCAATAATGTTTTTGGATTCAACGTGTTTTTGTAAGGTAAGAAATTTCAAAGTTTTTTCCCAACTGAAATTTCCCCATCACATGATTCTTCTTAATCTTGATAACGATGTTTTGAATTACTTTCACCATTATTATAATTTTCTAGTTTATCCTCCTCAACATTCTCAAAAACTTTTTTAAGGAACTTTGATTTTCAATTACCTTCACATCATATGAGTCCATAAAATTTTATAAATGTGTGTGCCAGTATTTTTAACTTCTTCCATTGGGTGAATAACCCATAAAAGTTCCTTCCTCGGCTTTATCATCAAACTCTCCCAAATCCAGATTTTTGATTTTTAGAATACATGGACTTCAAAAAATATTGAAGTATTTCAATGAAGTTTTTTTATTATACCACATTTCATAAGGAGTCATGTTGGTTTCCAGTCTCAATAAACATCTATTTTGAACATGTACAACAGTACTAACAGCTTCTCTCCAATAGAACTTTGAAAGTTTTTATGCTGTTAACATACTTCTTCCCATTTCCGCTAAGCTTCTATTCCTTCTTTATGATACTCCATTTTTGTGTGGAGTATAGGGAGCATTATACTGATGTTTAATACCATGATTTCTCATATAAGTTTCACAATTATTTTTTGTGAATTTGGTACCATTATTTGTTCTCAACTTCTTTATGAAAACCCCTATTTCTTTCTCAAAATATTTTCTTAATAATTTGAACATTTAAATAGCCTCTGACTTGTGCTTCATAAACATAATGGTTTTCATCTGAGTGACATAATCAATAAAAGTGATAAGTATAAATCTTCTTTTGTTGGTTGATGTCTCATCAACCCACATAAATTAGAATGAATAATCTCAAGTGGTCCAATAGATTGAATCTCAATTCTCTTTTGACTTTTGTTAGTCATATTTTATTTCTGGAAAATATACAAACATCTTCATCTCTTCTTTTCAATTCGGGAAAATTTTGGACAGCATCAACTTTAGAAATTTTATTCATGTTTTTCTTCCCAAGGTGGTCAAGTCTTCAGTGCCACAATTTTTTTTTTCATCTTCAACACTCAGGTAACAAGAGTTTTTGAATTCTCCTATTTGAAAGATATTCTCACTAGTTCTTTCTTATTTTGTAATAATTTTTCCATCTTTTATACTTTTGATGAAACAAAAAACTTTTCTGAAAAAAACTTTTTTTCCATCATCACAAAGTTGACTTGCACTAAGTAAGTTATGTTTTAGTCCATCAACAAATAAAACTTCCTTAGATTTCAACTTTTTGGCTTCAATCTTAGTCGTTCTGATTCCTATAATTTTTTAAGGAACTATCATTACCAAAGTTAATTGATCCTCCATCATGACTTTCAACATGTTTCAAGATTTTTATATCACCTTTCATATGTGAAGAACGACCACTATCAAGTATCCATGGTTTGTTCCTTTTACTTTCTTTCAAAGTTGTCTCAACAACAAAAGCTATTTCCTCAACTTTCTTCTTTTCAGTTTTCTTTTATTTTCTATCATAAGAAACTTGTTCTGGAATGAGTGTCATACATCTTTCAACATGATGACTAACCTGATCACAAATTCCAAAAACTTCATCCAAACATTCAAATTGATTTTTTGTTGGAAAGTTTCTAACATCTTGAGAATTCACTTTTTCAACTTTATGTAAGCTAGGAAAGTTACTCATTCTACTACCACTATTTCTTCCACTTTGCTCAAATCTTCTTCCAGGTAGAGATAAGTTGTGTCGACAATTATATGTCATGTGCCCATAGATTCTACAACACCAGAAATAGCCATAAATTCTTGGTTTTCTATTTAAAAAATATCTTTCTTTGTAGAAACCTTATTGAGGTTGATAACTTATAACGTACTCAGGATGTGGACCATCTTTTCTTTTGAGTGAGTTTTTTTACTTTTATAGATTTGATAGGTCTCTCACGTCCTTCTCAACCCAAGATTACCCAATACTTTTTCTGGAACCTGAAATTTTAAAAGAATCAGATGAAACATTATTTTTGGTAAGAGAAGATTTCACTTTATTCTCATATTGAGCCTTCTCAACAACTTTAGAAGTCTCAAATTTTACTTCCAAAGATTTGTTAAAGTGTTCATTCACCTTACTCAAGGTACTTTTGGACTCAAGAAGTTTTTATTGAAACATGTTAACTTCTTCTTCCTTAACTTCCAACTTCTTACTAAGATCTTCAATCATCTTTCCCTGTTCAGCAATTCTAAGTTTGTAACTTAAAATCTCCTTGATGTATTCTTACTCCTTCTTGATGAAATCTTTTCTTCCATCAGCAACTTCTTCACAATCTTTCTTCATAACTCTAATTTATTTCTTGAGAGTTTTGTTTTGCTCAAGACATGCAACAATTTCTGTTCTGAGTTGATACTCTCTATAAGATTCTTCATCACCTTCGTCTCTATATGAGGAATCTTTTCTTTTCTCAAATTTTTCAATGAAGGTTCTAAATTTTTATAAACTTTCATCTCTAGAAGAATTGTTTTCAGTTGAGTCTGATTTAACTTTCTTACTCAGCATACTTATTTTGTTTTCAGTAAACTTCTTCTTGTATTAATTAGAAGACTTTTCTTCTATATCATTTTTGTTCCACTTCTTCCATTGAGGTTTTTCATTAAAATCATCTTGATATTCTCCAACTTTATTTTTAAGTCAATTCATAGTGTTGTGTCTGATTCTACCACACTCAAAACATTTGAGAGGAAGTTTACCTCTATACTTTCTACTTCCTCTTTGATAGTTCTTGGATATAAGAGATGTGATTTTTTCATTCAACTCGTCATCCTCTTTATCTTCAGACTCACAAGGATCAGCTTCTTTAACATCGTGGATTTTCATCTTTCTCATAGCTTCAAAATCCATTTCATCTTTAATTTTATTTTTAAACATTTTAGTTTTCCTCATTTCATAAGAAAAAAAGAAAGTTATGCAATTCATCAAGAGATAAATCATCTTTATCTTCTAAAGAATAAATTTTTGAATCAAACATGTCCAGAAAGTTTCTCATAAGTTTCTTCACAATTGTAGAATCTTCCAAGACATATCTGAATACTCTGATGTTGTAAACAATTTCATTTACTCTGGTGCAGTATTCATCAATTGTTTCTTCATCTCTCATTCTGATGTCTTCATACTTACTACGCCAAATTTGTAGCTTTGCTTCCTTAACATTAGTATTCCCTTCAAAAACACTTTCCATCTTGTCTAACATACTTTTTCAAGTATTGATACCCATTACCTTCTCATAAACATTCTCTAATAAGGACATAAGGATTTCATTTCTAGCCTTTCCATCAACTTCTATATTTCTCTTATCAGCAAACATCATAGAAGCATCTTTTCTCAATAGGTGGAAAATCAATAGTAGCAGAATCAACAATTTCCAAGACAAGAGATAGGAGATAAGGAATCATCCTATTTTTTCATCCATAATAATTTCTGTCATCAAAGGTAGGAATTCCTCTACTGTTGATAGAATTTATATTATCCATGATAAGGATTCAACAAGGGAACCTTCCCTATGATACCAATTGAAGTTCCATAGGATTGAATAACAACTGAGAAGGGGGGTTGAACCAGTTCTTCACTTTTATAAGTTTCAATACTTTTCAAAACTTAACCCCTGCAGCATGTTGTGATTTATTTCCTTATCAGATTTTAGTAAATACTCATGCATGAAAAGTATGAAAGCAAGTAGAGAACACACGATTTACATGGTTTGAGCTCAGTGTGAGAACCTACATCCTTGTCAGCCACTCTCATGGGTCTATGAAAATCCACTATTATGAAAAGGTGAATACAACTTGTGTCAACTCCTGTTAGAAACCTTCTATCTATCAATAGGAAAGATTATACTAACTCCTGTCAGTTTATAATGTTTTCTTATAAAATAACTGATCCAAACAAGAGAATAAAGACTTTGTTGAAACTGCTCCACAATTGCTCAATCTGAATCCTTAGTCCGATTTGGTTGGATCCGATTTTCTCAATCTGATGAGTTTGGATTTGATTCTCGCAATACGATGAGTCTGAATCAAATTTTCTCAATATGATGTGTCTGGTTCTAATTCTCTCAATACCATGTGTCATGATACTGATTCTCTCAATACGATGGACTCAATATAATGAAATCATTCTCAATCTACAAAACTCAAACTCTACTCAAATTCTCAATTCGTTTTTTCTCAGTCTGATTGACTCAGTACGATCTTTCTCAATCTGATAAACAAACATTCAGCCATCTGATCCTCCTCACAAGATCTCTGGTCATCAATGAATTTCACTTGATTTCTTCAGTGCTACCTCTTTTCCGCTTGCGTGAAATTCCAACAGTGAACGAATGATCTGAGGAATTATTTATAGGCGACTTGTAAAACAAAAGCGGGAAACTTGAAAACTTTCCACACTTCCTCAAATTTCATAATCTCCGAAGATCTCTCACATTTAAACTTCAACTTTGACTTCTTCAATCCTCCTTAAATTTCTCCTAGATTTATGCAAAATTGAATTTCAAGTTTGACCACTTCAATTCTTTATAAAACTTATGAAATTTTCTTTTTGAGACTTCTTCATAATCAACTCATTACGATCTTTGTTTCCTCTTCAGCTCATTACGAATTTTGTTTCCTTCTCAACTCATTACGATTTCTTCCACTTCAACTCATTATGATTTCGGTTTCTACTTCAGTGCATTACGATGAATTTCTCATTACGATGGGAATCTCATTATGATGAAAATCTCATTACGATGAAAATCTCATTACTATGGATTTTCTCAATACGATGGAAATCTCATTACCATAGAAATCTTATTACGATGGAAATCAAATTACGATGATTTTCCATAACAATGGAAAGTATTCAACGATGAATCCACTTTGCAACTTTGAACTTCTTCAAACTTCATCAGCTTCACACATTCTGACTTCTAGAATCGTTGCAATCTTTACGATTCTTCTCCATTTCTTCAAAGGCTTTTATTGTGATTTGTGAGAACTTCTTGATCGGAAAATCATCATCTGATTTGTTTTAGAAAGTATGAAAATTTTCCAACTCCTGACTTCACAATCTTCTTTCAAAACTCTTCAGCAATAATATTCACTCAACAACTTCTTTCTTTCTATGATTACTACAAAGAAAAACTTCCAACAAACAACAATTTATGCTTCCAATTCTTTTGGATCTGATGATTTGAATACGGTGCAGATGGATCTGATTCTTTCACCAACTTTTGACATTCTTACAAACTCATTACGATGGACTGGATCTGATTCCTGGAAAACAAAAACATTCTTATACAAAAAGATTAGTTGTCAACAAATACAAAAAACATTGTTTAAAACAATTTAACCACAAAGGTTCTTGAGTTACAAATATAAAATCATTTTTATACTTCAAAAATGGTTTCGATTGCATTTTATGCATGGATATTCAATTAATTTTCATCACTTTTAGAAATTGTATTTAATAAAATGGACATCATTTTTGAGATCAACATGTCAAAATTAGATTAGAATGAATTTTTGAGATTTTTCTGAAAAGATTAATTTTTGAGTGAATGGTGAAAAATGTTGATTTTTACAAAACTGTCATTTCTTTTCTTTAAATCAAGTAATTTAAAAGTCTCATCCTATTTTGAATTTGATTTTAAAGTAATATAAGATCACATTAATTAAAACCAATCTAATTAATGTCAAGAATTTTCATTATATCTAATTTTGGTATAAGTTCATTTTTATGCTTTAAATAGCATTTTTCTAATAATTGTTCTTCATTGTGTTTTGCACACTTATATTAAAATTAATTTCTACCACTTTTACAAATTGAATCTTAAAAAAATGATTTCATATTTGGAATCAGAATGTGTAAATTTAATGATGAGGTTAATTTCTTTTATTGGGCATAATGAATAACAATCATGATAAATTGTTATCATCACAATAAAAGGTAAAACGAACTAATTAAGGTTAAAACTTTGTGATAAGGTCACAAAATCTCATTTTATTTATTATTAGACAAGTGGATTTCAACTCTTATCACCTTAGCTTCAAAATTGAATTGTTTCGATGTCACTTAACCATGAGTAAGACACTTATAATATTTTAAGTAAAGAATAATTACAAAATATCACTCTTTCTTTTAATATTTCTAATATGTTGTCATATGAATAAAAAGAAGTTATGAATGGTTCAAAATTGTTATTTCGAAGATGAATAAATTATTTCTATGATAGTAATTTTTTAAATTTTTATTGATGATATACTTACCTTGAACGCTTACCCAACGCTGATGCAGCGCTTGCACAAATGTAGAAAAAAGTAAATTATTTTAAAAACATTAAAAGTAATGTGTTTTGGATGAAATATGGTGTTCCATGAATTTCATGGATAACTATAAAGTGTTACTGATGGTGAAAGTGTTTAGATTCGAATTCAATTGTTATCTTGATATTTTTTAAGTCAAATGTGATAATAGTCTCGAAAATGACCTTAAATGGTATTTAATGTTTAATTTTTTTAAAATCATTAAAAAAGCATAAAATCCTATCTTAACTCATGTGAATAGGAAATTATCGAGCTTATCAAGCATGGTTCATGTATGTGCCACTTGACATTTTTAAAATTGCATTCACGACTCTTAAAGATTGAAACTTTTCGAAAATGTCTTTGATTTTGATTTATAAAAAGGGACTCACTTCAACCTATTCAAAACACAACTCAAGTTCGTTTTTCTCTCAAAATCTCTGTCCAAATCCATTTATAAACTTTTATTCTCGCATCACCTTGAGTGATCATAAACCACTCCTTCAAATAACTTAATCTTAATCGAAAGAAGGATACCAAAATAGGAGGAAAGTAAATGGCATGTGTGGCGAGTCAGGAGACGATACAGGGGTTTTTTCTTTAAAATGTTGTTTTAAACTATTTCTCTTTCATATCCATGTTCTTCAAAATATTTCAATAATGTTATTTGTACTTCAATGATTTATTTAAAGTCATTTTCAACTATCCTTGACTTTTTACAAGGGTTTTAAAAAAAGAATCTTTTAAATGTTTTATGTACGAGGCACTTTTGGCTCTTTTTAACAATGTGCAATAGAATGTTTTCTTAACATTTACTGCATGATCGTTTTTTCCCATCGTCATAACCATTATTCGTTATCAATCTTCTTCTACAAGTTTATATGGTGTTTCAAAGAATATCTTATTCTCGTTATGAGAATTTTTAGTTTTAAAATGATTTTAAAAGCAATGGATATTTCTTCAAATTTTTATGAGATAACTAGAGCGATTTTGCTTATGGGCACTAATGCCAATTTTTATGAGTTTTTTCGTGTTTTGCTCATGATATAGTTTTAGGACATTTTATATGATAACGGGGTTAACAAAAAATAAGTTCCTCCTAAGAGATATGTATGTAACTTGTGGGTCCGTTAAAACCCTCCAATACATTAGATGAAATGATGGGGTTAACGGAAATTAACTTACTCCTAAGAGATATGCGAAAATTAATCATGAAGGTTATTCCTTTGTAAGGGTTCTTGTAATGTTGAATGTAAGTATAATGTCTCAAGATACCTACATGGGTTTTCAATGATTTTTATGAGTTTTAAAGGAAATCTTTTGATTTCACAAGGTAATGAAAATTTATGATCTTCTAAAGGTGAAATACTTGTTATTCAAGAACAAAAATTCATGTGTTCTCAAGTTTTCAAGTAAATTTCATGATTGTGATTTTGCCTTTATGGTTGCTTACAAAATGTTTTATGAAAACTTCGGGTTTTGAAGTTGATTTCATGAGTAAGTGATGAATAATTTGAACTCAAAGTTTATTATGTAAAAAAGAAAATTTCTTTATGGGTTTTCATGAATTTTGAAAGAGTATATTTCCTTTTTATATCACTTACTGAACTTTATTTTGTCCATCCCACGTTTTCAAATGTTTTTCACATGATTTAAAGATGTGTAAAGGACTATAGCAATGAAAATGGTGACACGTCCTGAATGAAGAAAAGGTGTCATGAATGAAACAGGAATGTTAACATAGAAACCTATTTTTATGAAGAAAAAAAAAATATACAATGTGGAAATGTATGTTATGTTATGTAATGTTTTTCTTAATTTTCTAAAAACTCCAAACCTAAAAGATCCTAAAAATGTAAAAAAAAAATGCAACCCTTAATATAAATCATGTAATTATAGATTATTTAAGTTGCTAATCATTATATAATAAATCCATAACAATTCTCCAATCATCAATATCAAATCCAATGTTATACATATTTTCAAAAATTTCACAACCCCATGGGTCACATATTGACTACAAATCCAATAAAAACTCTCTGGGTTCAACATCACTTTTTTTATTTGTGTCAATTTGTTGTATTGTTTATTTTCCTTGGATGTTGGTTCTGTAAAACTGAAATATTCCTGTTGGAATTTATGTTTTAAAATGGTTATTTATAAGTGAGTTTTGCATCCACATGCATTAATTTCGTTTTAGGATAAAACGTTCCTCAAACTGATTATTTTATCCTGCACCACTTGTCAGCAGTCTTTTACAGCCGACGTGCATGATTGAAGCCATGTGGCATCTCGGCTCGGGTCTCGGGATTCAAATTCCCAAGTCAGGGTGTTACAATTTTCATACATGGTTAAAAAAAATGCAACCAATGTAAATAAACTACTTCAAACAACTTTATTTCTCTCTTCAAATGTATCATTAGATGTAGCATGAAAAAAAAAATGATGGTTTCAAGTACATTTCAAGATGACAAAGTTTAATAGTAACTTCATTCTCCAACACATCCAATATAACAACCTTGCAACAAATAGCATTGAAGAAGAAACACATTTTGAGGGTAACTTGATTAACCCATTTTGGAAATATGACTCAAACCACAGAAGGTAATAGGTGTATCATAATGACAATCATAAGATTACATATTTGTTAACTTTAAATCTTAGTGACATAAAGTCATTCACATTTGAATAAAATTTTGGAGCACTTTAATTCCATATAAACATTCACATGAATTTTTCTTCTTATTCTTTGAAAATGTGTGACGGAATAAGGGGAATCAACAATATTTTAGAAATCACCATGAACTCTTTCTTTCAATTTATAATATGGAGCCCCATGTTTAAGACGCTTTGCCAATTCATCATATCCTAATCTCATAAAAAACAGTTTTTTTTACAACATAATCATAATATGAAAACACATTACCTTAATATCTACTTCAATAATTCGAATAATTTTGTGAAACATTTGTCATTCCAACCATTCCATTCCTTAAGTTAACCAATTTTAATAGTCAATAAAATTGCGAATTTAAAATAGCTTGTATACATTGATTTCTCATCAACCCAATATAATCTTTTGTATGTCTTAGTTTTATGAAATGTGTCACCCCAACATCATGCCTTCATCACGAGATAACGGAAGGCTGTTATATTTCAGTATGTGATGTCCAACATGGATAACTGAAATTAAATGCATCATAAATTAAATGATTCTTGATTTCCCCCTAATTAAATTTGTTCATATTCAACAACTTCACACAATCCCTTTCTCATATTCATTGCCAGTAAAAAGTTATCAATCCCTTTCTCATATTCATCACTTAGTCTTCTTGTATTATCCCAAATACAGTTCATGATTACCTTCAACAAAAACTATATTAAATTTAAAACAAAATTCATAATTATATAAATAATTACAATGTAAAAAATAATAAAATAATTTATTATAATATCATTTGATAATAACAAGCTTAGTATATGACATCTAAAACTCAATTGATAGAAGTTATTTATTGAGCTGATTAATTCAAGGAATCCAAAGCAATAAAATTATCTAAACCGAACAATTACAAATTGAACCATAATTAAATTTAGATCTTGGTCCCAATTTGTTTCATTTAATGTTCATTGTGTTGAAACCTTATGAGGTAGTAATTAAATGTTATTTGTCTAGTTTGAATGATAACGAATTAGTAGACATTATAATTATCACCAATATCTAATGAAACTAATTAATAATTCTTTAACAAAAGTCCATCAGGGTGCATCTATTAGGCTAAAACAGCAACAATAAAAAATATATATAAAAATGAAACTTTAAGAATAACATATATCCTATCAAATGTGAGGTGTGTATATTATAAGCTTCCAAATATTTCAACCAGCTGCAGGGTAAAAACACAATAAATGTTGTGGCCCTTCAATGCCAATAAGAGGCCCTCACTGGGGACAAAGGCAATGGGCATCAAAGGAATGAAACAGAATCATATCTTAATTCTCACACATGAAATAGATGGGGGAAAAACAACCATACTCAGCATTGATCTTTAGAAACAGAGAAATAACATGGTAAATCAGTAAACTTTCATTAATATTATAAAACAATGACATGCAAAATCAGAAAAATATCACAAATATTGTTACCTCAAGAGATGATAATTCCATCATTCCTTTTCATTGGAGAATCACCATCAATCACTAATCATAAAACTCCCAACCGGTCATGTTTTATCATCCTGGTCATAAAAGAAACCCTCTTGACGAGCTCTAGCATCAAATGTTTTCCTCCCTTTAGGAACACGGGTTGCCATTACATCAAAATACGCCCTTCTGAAGCGAGCAAGTGGGTGAGGATTCAATAATGTCACCCCATCATATCCTTCCTTCAAGACGACCGTATTTGTTTTGCACTTCCTTGAGAGGTAAAAGATCCCTGCGTACCTAGTGAAATAACGTAAATATCTAGTGACAAAATTCAACTCTTCGCCCAAGACTATGAAGTAGAATCTCCTAGTTTTCTTGTGAACAGTCAAGCTCAGCAACTCGTGCATGACCCCAACAATACGTTTTTCCATTATGTCACTACGCGAATCAATAAACCTGGAATCCTGATAGGGCGAGATATATGGAAGCTGCTGGAAGTTTTTCATCCGTGTCCTCGTCTTGTTGATTCGCCAATGACTCCTTGGGAAACTCATTGGGAATGCCAGTTCTGTTCTCCCCCACAGGAATTGATAGTATGTCACATTCGATTCACGATTCTCACTGTTCTTTTGCAATGCTGAAACCTCAAACTCTTCATGCCATTGGCTTAGTTGCAGGCATGGATGCCCAAAGGAGGCTTTGCAAACCCTAAAATAATCAGGATACTTCTCAATCAGAACTGTATCAAAATCGTCAGGTAAACCCAGATCCCATTTTAGCAGGCGAAGCCATTGCAGTGGAATCATCTTACTCTTTGTCATCATAAGTACTCGACAGAGCCTTTCAACGGTATCGAGTTCATGGGCTTGGTGTAAAACTTGCTCTTGTGAGTCTAACATGATAGCAGTGTCTGTGAGTCGAAAACAAGGCAAGCTAAGGTACCGAGGGTGGCAAAATTCATCAAAGATGGAGGAGTAACTCCTCATGAAGGACACAACTGGCACAGTGAGGCCAAGCAGGTCCCGCCAATGAGCAACAGAATTTGCAGTGAGATAGCCTGTGGAGGTCCGCTTGATTGCATATTTGAGGAGGAAGGCAGCTTTGAGGTCGGTCTCAATGGAAACAACTAAATCTAATCTTCTGCTTTTCAACCACTTGAGCTTAACCCTCCTTGACATTGCTGAGACTGGCAAGGAAACCTGAGGTGCGTGTTCATGAACTTCATGGAATTGTCAGAAAACCCTAGGAACGAAGATGAAGATGGTCGAAACAAAATACTCTATTTTGTTCCTTAGCCCATGTTTCCCTGTACCAATTATTTTTAATTGTCGGTAACTAATACACCGATTTTCTACAAACAGGGCGGATCAAACAGTTGACTGTTTGTTATACAGTGCTCCTGAAGAACTGCGTGACAGGTATTCTCAATGAAACGGAAATTTGAAGGAAAAGCGAATTCCAGCACCCCATAGCATCTGATATTCTTGATGAGAGTGGAATCAGAAGGTATGTCCAGCTTTTTATGAGAAGAACATCATATGGAACGATAACTGTGAAAAAACAAATAACTAAGAAGCATAAGCGAGAAGATTATCACTCGGAAGCACAATCACAACCGGAAACAGAGAGAAACTGAATGCATAGAAGATCGAGGCAAAAATGACAGCTGATCTCACCGGTCACTGGATAAAGGGATTAATTAAGCTCTTGATTTCGCATGATTTCAGCCAAGATGAACTTGAATAGAATAGAAGGGATTGCTACGAAGCAAAATCGAGTTCCTGTGTATAAATGGTCCGGTTCGATTGGGATTGACCGTCGCCGGGGCACGGGGTCCGGCCCGTGACTGCCGAGTTTTTTTAATTATTATTATTTAAAATGTAAATTAATTTATATATGTACAAAAAACCATAACTAAAATCTAAAAAAGTAAAAAAAAAAATCTTAAATAATTTATACTTCTAAAAAGTAATAATCAGATTTTCTATTTATTTACTGCATTTGCGATAATATCATTAACAATATACAAATTGAAAGTCGTGGTTAAATTGTAGTGCATCTCAGTTAGCATTTATAGGTTTATTAATCATTTTTATTGTATATTTTTTTGAAATTATTAATTTTTATCATATTTATAGAGTAATAAAAATACATCAACGTTGTTTACAAATCAATCTTAAATCTCAAATAATCATCAAGTGCACACATTGTATGCAAAATCATGAAATCTTTATAATCATTTTGTCTTCATTGTTGAGTGTACAACTTGAAGTGATCCCAAGGTGAATACAGATACACTAAAACTTTATTTGGTAAGTGAGAACTCAAGGCCAGGAAATTAAATTGGGAAGGGAGAGGCATTTTCTTGTATTTGGTTAGAAAAGAATGGGATTCCAGGAAACCATATTTTTCCTTCATAAGATGGAATATGGTGGGAGGATGGGATTTGTTATTGTACATGGGAATTGTGATATTTGAACTAGCATAATGTCCTCACCACACTGACATCTCCTCCCTCTCACAGGTCAACGATCGCTACCCAACGCCAACGACCACCGATGCTTCTTCTTTTACCTCCCTTGTCCCAACAATGTCTATAACGGCCTCGAACCCGCACTCTTGGATCCAGTGCTAAAAACATAATATTTAAATTTTTATACCGATAAATGTGACCCAATTTTAGTCATCCAAAACATATAACATCAAACATAAATATTGAATCACTTACATACTAAAAGACCTTTTAGACTTAAAGTTTTATAAAATTAGGACAAACTCATACATAATAATACTTATGTCTTTAAGTGAACATTTTTCTCACTATATCTAGTTTTTCTTATTCCTCGCTAAGTCTTCATCATCTCCCACATGAAACCCTTCTGGACATATCTTACTTAACACTTTTATTTAACCTAGGGAAAATGAAATATAAGAAATAAGTGAACTCAAATGCTCAGTAAGGATAAACATAAACATTAACAATTGAATATCTTCAGTGAGCATAAGATGAGCATAAGGATATGAGAATACATTCAAAGTGTATGATCATTATATAAGAGAATTCATACCCATCAAAACATGGGATCGTTAAACATGTGACATGACATAAAGCTTTAACAAAAGCAAGAGTCATGCGAATCAATAATAATGAGCCATGTAATGTCAATATTGATCAAAGGAACCATTAAAAAATCATAGCAAGTATAAAGAAAATGTGTTGGTATCTTGAAACATTATCTTCATCACTCATTTTTACTCCTCTCAAAAATAACTTGAGCCCAGTTAAATCCATAATAGAATTCTTCTCGGTTAAATTCCTCCTCCTTCTAAAGACAAAGAACATTATCCAATGCATTGAAGATCTATATCATACCCGCCCGTCCTATAAGTTATATTAGGCCGACCCATCACCATGATCTATATAGAGCTCACCTATTATCATCAATAATGTCCAAGTACCATACTTGAATATAAAACATGAAAGATTTCATTTTCATCATCAATCTTTTAACAACATCTTTCATTCATGTATAACTTTGTGACTCCTAGTGGACAGCTCAAGAGGGGGGTGAATTAAGCTTCCAATTTAAAATTTTCATTTAAAACTAATTTAAAATCCCCACAAATAAAACAGCTTAGTTAAAAAATAACTTAGGTGTAAATAATTTGATTCTTTGAAATAGTTTCTCAACGGTTTGATCAAAACCTAGTTAAGATAATTTTGAAACATATTTAACCTTTGAAAATATTTTACTCACACCAAATAGAATATATCACATGTAAATGTTAACTGTCTGAGATATTCTTTGCAAACCACAGCTTAGAAAATAATGAGTGAAAAAAGATGAATGATATAACCAATGAAAATAGTTTGAAAAATATAGTAAAAAATGAAATAAGAACACACATCCAAATTTAAAACAAGAGGTTTAGTTCCAAGTTGGGACTTAATCCTATACAATTTAAAGTCACCTGTTTTTAAGAACATTTATTAAATCATAATAAACTTGATCTACAACCTGGATGAGGTTTTATAGGTACAAGTACACATAGGGCAGTCAAGGCTACAATAAGCCTCTTCTATAGTTACTTATGGGATCAAACATATAGAAAAATTAATAAGAGAGTATCTATTACTCTCCAATAAAGTTCATGAGTATGTGCTAACAAGTCTATAAGATAGAATAAACACATCTCGAAAGTAAACTAAAATAGTGAGAGCATAAAGATAAGCATATAGTGTTTTGAAGTAGCTAAATCTGATTAACTTTGGTTGATTAATTGTCTTTAAAAGTTTCCTTGAAACAACTTCTGTAGGAACCCAGTTTTTGTCTGTAAAAGAATTTGGAATATTCTTGATATTATTCCAGAGCAGCGCCCTCAGACGGCGTGCGATTCCGAGCCCCGGAGTTGCCGGAATTAAATTTTCAGTGCGTTCACACTGGACACGCCAAATAAATGGGATAACTCCTAAACGGTGTTTAGGATCAGAGATCTGAGTGTACGGATGGGTCTGAAATGAGGTGTTTACCCTAGAAACGACATAAAGTATGTCAGCGCAGGACTTTGGGACCCCTTGCTCGCTATCGGAACGTTAAACGGATAATTAAATTAATTAATCAATTCGTTTAATGGTGAAACACAAGTATCTCTTAAATGGTGGCTCGAATTGGAAAATTGGGGGCACCGTTGAATCTGGAGCGTGCCGTTTACCCTAGGAGAAGTGTAATTCTCGCCGGCGCGGCCCGTCTGTGAAAAATGGCCCCAGGGGCATTTTCGTAATTTGGCGGCCTCGTGCGTTCAGTTTTATAACTTTTGAACGGGTTCTCAGATTAAAATTCCAAGACTGCTGTTGTGCTCGGGAGGATATGTTTACCCCAAGGGAGGCTTAACCTCGACCCTGCTAAGGGTTCGGGTACGGGACCTACGGGCGGGGGGTTTAAGTGTTTTCTATTTAAACACTTCTCCCCCCTTTATTTGTTTTGTTTCCCCCTGGCACAAACCCTCCCAATGAAGAAGGAGGAGCTCCTCCCCTCTCCTTCCCCCCCCATTCCGGCGAGGCGCGACAACTCCGGCGGACCGTCGGTGAAGTTCCGGGCTACGCCCAAAGAGGTAGGAGATTCTCGTTTTACGTTTTAATCTCCAAACCCCTGTTTCAAGTTAAATTATGGCGTCGATTTTGCTATTGATTTTCGAACGAATCCCATAAATGAGTAGTATAAATTCCGAGCTACCCAACGCACCCCTCAGATTTAAATTTGGAGCCCGAGGCATCTGCGGCTGCAATTCGAACTTAGCGGGTTTTTAGGTGTTTTCTGGCGACGTTTCGGCCATCCGGGTGGCGGAGGCCCAGGGTAGCGGCGGTCCGGCGGCTTCGCGCGCCGGCCCGAAGGTCCAGAGCGTGCGGCGCAGCGGTATTCAGGTGGTGGCAGGCCGGTTTCCTCGAGGGCGGGCGAGTGAGGGGCGGCCGGGGCTCGCGGTCGAGCGGCACGGCGGGCCGGCCAGCGGCGGAGGCGAGCGGAGGAGCTGGCGCGGGCGCTGGCTTCAGGCGGAGTGGAGCACGGCGGTGCGGGGCCTCAGCGGAGCGGCGGCGAGAAAGGGAGGCCGCGACTCCGACGGCCGGTCACGGTCAGCGGAGGAGGACCCCGAGGTCGCACCTCGGGGTTGCAGAAGGAAACAAGGACCCGCTGTTTGCGGGTCCTGCTCGGGCGACCTGAGGAGACCAGACTTCGGCCGGTCTGTTTGAAGAACCGGACCCGAGGGTCCAGCGGTTTGAGGCAGGCCGCAGCCAGTGGGCCGCGGCGGGTTGTACCGGACCCGTGGCTGGGCCGCGGGCCGGCGGTCCGGACCAGGCCGACTGGTCTGGACCGGCCCATTTTGGGCCCCCATACATTCGGGGGTCGTAACTTGCAAACGGCGCGTCCGTTTGACGTGTCGTCAGCGGCTGTGGGATCGTGTCGGCGAGGCGGCCTTGTTGAAGTGGGTTCTAGGGTCCTGGGGTTTTGTGCCCAAATTCGGGTGACCGAAACGCGTTAATTTAATAATAATAAATTTATTATTAATGTTGTGACGGACGTGGATCGCAAGCCGGACGTCCGTTTGAAGCACCGTCAGAGGCGCAGTGGCCCCAGAGCTGAGATGACCCTTCCGAAGTTGGTTCGGAGCCATTGCAGTTTGGTTTCGTTGCTCGGTGGCATGAAACGCTTTGTACGAACTATTAATTAATTAATTAATTAATTAATTAATTGCTGCATCAGACCTAACTCCCGCTTGGGATGTCCGATTGACGCGCCGTCAGTGGCAGCATGACCCGAGTCCTCGTGCGGACTTTTTGAGATGCTTTCTGAAGCGTTCAGGTTGGAGATAAGGTGCGGGCCCCACAGGGCCTAGTTCGCACGTTTTACGGTGAAACGTCACTTTTTCACCCAATATCCGTTTGGGGTGTTTGAGTACTCATTTCTGAGTGTTTTTCCGAGGGGATTGCAATGGCGCAATCTGCCCGCCTAAATTCGAGCTCGAAGTGCGGGCCCCATGGGGGCCGTTTGCGTATAACGCGGGGAGTTGCAGCTTCTGCATCCGGAGTCCGTGTTAGGCGTCGTTAGCGGCATTGTGACCCTGGCATCGAGACAATGTAGTCCGGGGTGGTTTCAGGTGGTGAAGACGAAGTTGAGGCGTGGGCCCCATAGGCCGTCTTTTGAGTTAAGTGCAGCGTACTGCGACTTTTTCATCGGGCGTCCATTCGGGGCGAATGAATAGTCGATCTGGCGTGTTTTTCTAAGAGCATCATGATGGCGCAGTTCGCCCAACCTTTTTCGTGATCGTGGTGTGGGTCCCACCCGGGTTGGCTACGGTGAATAGTACCTTTTTCACCAGTTGACCGTTTCGGGCGAGTAAGTAGTCTATCTCACGTGATTTTCCATGATGATTACAACGGTGTAATCTGTTCAGGCGAGCGGAGCCTCTTGTGTGATTTTATTAAATGGGAAAATATGAAAGGTGCTCCGGTGGCAGTTCTTCTTACCGTGTTCGGAAGGGAACCCTTGGCGTGTGATCGTATTCACTCCCGTGCGAGTGAGGTAATGCTTGAAGAGATGTGATTGGCAGTGCCTGAGTGGTTGAGGTGGCAAGTTGGGGTTGAATTGGGGCCGCACGTTGTGTGGGCCCCATGTGCGTGTCGTGTTCTGCTTTACGTACCTTTGACCTCTCGCGACGTAGAGGTTCCCTCTATTCTCGATGGTTTAGACCAGCAGGGTTGAGTGGTTTCCCCTGGTTTTGTTCTGGAGTTGGGTGGTTGCGCGATACCCACTCCGAGTTCTGTTGGCCAATGTTGTACCATCCAGTAGAGATGGCCAGAGCAGATCCGAGTTTACCCTCCAGCGGGGCTGGGCAGTGGGTTACTCATCGGCTTCTTTAGGTTTACCCTCCAGCGAGGCTGGGCAGTGGGTTGCTCATTTACTTC
This sequence comes from Viscum album, assembly GCA_963277665.1. NCBI lineage: Eukaryota > Viridiplantae > Streptophyta > Magnoliopsida > Santalales > Viscaceae > Viscum > Viscum album. The sequence goes on along the minus strand of OY728142.1, from coordinate 1,143,940,895 downwards.
TCAGGGTTTACCCTCCAGCAGAGACTGGGCAGTGGGTCACCTGATGAATCTTGAGGGTCTACCCTCCAGCAGGGCTGGGCAGTGGGTCGCCTGTCATCTTTTTCCAGGTCTACCCTCCAGCAGGGCTGGGCAGTGGGTTGCCTGTCGACTTATTCCAGTTCTACCCTCCAGTAGGGCTGGGTAATGGGTCACGTGATGATGTATTAGGGTTTACCCTCTAGCAGGGCTGGGCAGTGCGTCGCCTGATGATGTATTAGGGTTTACCCTCCAGTAGGGCTGGGCAGTGGGTCACCCGATATCTTATTATGAATTACCCTCCAGTAGGGCTAGGCGGTGGGTCACCCATTGGTATTTCAGACTCTGTCCTTTATACTAGGTGAGTCTATGGCTTTACTCCATGACTACCATAGTGGGACCCTTGTTTGTACGGGTCAGTGTTGTGATAACTTTGACTTTGATCAGACCTCTTGACTATGTGACAGTGATGAGGTGTGGTTTGACTTAACCCGGAACTCTCAAGTACGTGGGGAGCTTTCCCCACCGAGACTCGTCCTTGTGACGCGACCTAAAACCGTGCGGGTGAGTCAGTGCCGCCCAAAGAGGATAGTGTCAAGGTGCGGTGATTTGAGCCCCTTAGCTTGTAGTTCGGGGCGGACGTGTGGGATGCTGGGCATCGATGATGGTTACTTCTGAGACTAATGGTGACTCACTTTCTTGGGCTGAGCTACAGAATGGAGATCCCCTTATGATCTCGTTTGGGCTTCTTGATTGAGCATATGAATATGTATATACCTTGTTCTAGTACCCACTCCTTGGGCTTGGTTACTCTCCCTCCAGGAGAGGCGAAGATGCGCGGGGTATGCCACGTGATTTCTGTGTCTAGATTCTCATGGTTGGACGAGTCTACTCTCCTGCTATAGGTAGCGAAGACTCGACGAGAAGTTCATCCTCTCACCGTTTCCAGCTCTTTGTGTCTGGACGAGTCTATCTCTTTTCTCTTGTTGGGTTGAGCTGGACTCTCTGCTGTACTCTTTACTTCACTCCTTGTCGTACTCCTTTAATTTCCCTTGTTCGATCTACTGCTCACCCTTCAGTACCTCCTTTGTTGCTCCCTCGAGCCTTCCGGGTATCCTACTGAGTATTTTTATACTCACCCCTACTTGGGCTTTGCCCGCACTTGGTGTTCCCTTGCAGACGACAGACAGGTTGGTCGTGACTATAGTGGAGCTTAGGAGTTCGGGAGCTTGGACCGCATGTGGTGGTCGTAGTCGGGTTCCAGGTGTGGGACCCTCTCAACTGTTTGCTTATGTTTACCTGTTGTCGGGTTGTGACACTTTTCTGGTTGGGCGCGTGTTTTGCCCTTTTTCCTTTTCAGTTTACCTTCATCTTATACTTTGTACTGTTTAGAGGTCGATGCACATTTGTGGTTTATTTATAGCAGTTGGTACTTTGCTTTTCTTTTTACTCTGCACTTTTGCATTGAGTGTGCTATGTGTGTGTGTACAGGTACTTAGGCAAAGGCCTCCCCTAGTTGTTGTGCCTTCGACGCTGGTCGCCAGCCCCTGGCCTATGGAGGAGGGCCTGGGGTAGTTGCGACTCAAGCCCGGGTAGGGTCGGGTCATGACAAAGTGGTATCAGAGGGAGGTTCGTTCCTTGGGACATTGTGCAGACGTCCCTAAAAAGGAATTGGTTGGGATTTAGGGCAACATTGTTAACGTGTCTTGAGAGTGGCTCTCAGGCCAGGGAGTCTAGTGATGGTGCGACAACCGACGTATCCATTCACCAGGACCTTGATAACCCGCTTGTCGACTCAGCATGTTGATACACTTGTTGCAGGGAAAATTGGTTTTTGTATCACATAGGATTGAGTCTTTGACTATCCTTCTTGAATCAGCTCCCCATTGTTGTTATTGTTATATACATATATACTCATCTGACCGCGACACTCCTCGATAATATTCTGGATATCTCTGCAAAGACATCCAGCCGGGATACCATCTTTGGTTCGTGACGACGACCCTGTGAGCTACAAGGCCTCAGTTCATGACCCATCATGTGAGCCCTTTTTCCGGGTGGGCCGGTAGTAGCACCCCCACCTGGTGAGCAGCAGACATCTTCAGCAGAGCAGATTGAGCTTGAGCGCAGGTTGAGCACGCTCCGCGAGTTCCAGTGGCAGAGACCGCTGAGGTTCAGTGGTGAGACAGATCCTTAGGCAGCAGAGGTTTGGCTAGAGATATTGGTTCGCCTTTTCAGGCTTGTGCAGACTCCGACAGATCTTATGGTGGCTTTGGCCGCCAGCCTTTTCTATGGAGCAGTTGGGCGTTGGTGGAGTCTGGTGACACAGTTTCTTGACGAGTCGTCGTTTTCATGGGGTGACTTTTAGTTGTTGTTTCGTGAGGAGTTTTTCCCCTCCTACTTACGCTCCGTTCGGATTCAGGAGCTCCTGCAGTTTCAGTAGGGAGGGATGACAGTGGCTGAGTACGCGGCTAGTTTTGCAGACCATGCACGCTTTTAACCGAACTTGGTCTATGACGGCAACTTCCGAGCGCGGAAGTTTGATCAGGGTCTCCGCTGAGAGATTCATGCTATCATAGTACCCTTGGGCATTTCCACATATGCCAGGGTACTAGAGCAGGCATTGGTAACAGAGAGCTTCCTGTCACGCTCTAAAGTTGGTGGTGGCTGCAGGCTGGACAGAGCCGAGACGTCTGCCGCAGCTAGTGGGCGTCGACTGAAAGAACCTCGACGCAGGTGGCTTTCTAATAACCGGACTCAGGGGTGTGGTCGTACACCATGGTGGCATCGTAGGTCACCAGTGCAGCCCGGAGAGAGTCGATGTTATGTTTGTGACGGGCGAGGTCACTTGGCACGGGACTGCCCGACCAGGCATGCAGAGAGCTTCGGGCAGGCAGCAGGTGCACCATCGCGGTAGAGGCAGCGCCGTGATCGGAGTAGCGTTTAGAGAGGAGGTGCTAGCAGAGGAGCTGGAAGTGGAGAACGGCCTTACGAGGTCTTCCCACCACCACCAGGCGGTCCACGTCAGGCTTCGAGAGATGACAGTTGGGACCACAGACAGCTGCGAGCTTTGGATGTCTCTGATCCTGCAGAGCATGAGGTAATAAGAGGTACGATCTAAATCTCTTCTACTTTTTTTCAGTAGAATTTTTAGACTCTATGTGCGAAATGCTTTTCTACCTGCTCCTTGTTGAGGTGTTACCAGGGTGATGCGGGGCATCGGTGTAACCTTGTGTTAGTGGAATAAAAGGCGTGGAACCTTTCACTTCAGTCAATGGTAGCGACTCCTTCTCCTTTCAAGCGTGTAAGAGAGTCTTGGTCGTGGGACATCGACTGTGAAACCTTGCGTGACCAGATATCCTTGGGTGTTTCACCATATGGATATTCTGAAGGAGGGAATCATCGGCCTTTGTCCCAGGTCCAAACGGTGATTCCAGTCGCGGCGTGCGACGTAGGGGTTCAGCCGGGGAGGTGAGCTACCCCCGAGGGCCTTCGGGCCATTGGAAACTGTGCGAAGGGATGACGAGGTTCCCTACTGCCTTGCCCTAACCCCAAAGTCTGCAGTGGGTGCACGACGTCTCCCGCGTGATTCACCCGAGAAGAAGTGTGCGTGCTCCTATGCACGTCATCGGCAAGGGCGGACCTCGCATGAATAGATCAAATCCTTTGGTCTGTGTGCGGTGATGCGGGACTATGCAAAAGTTCTTATGGGTACAGGAGAGCCAGGTGCGGGCTTAGAACCCTGAGTTGTTCCCTAGTTTTGCTTTTCGGGGATGAAAATATTGAAGGAGGGAATGATGTAAGAACCCGTTTTTTGGCTGTAAAAGACTTTGGAATATTCTTGATATTATTCCAGAGCAGCACCCTCAAATGGCGTGTGATTCTGAGCCCCGGAGTGGCCGGAATTAAATTTTTAGCGCGTTCACACTAGACACGCCAAATAAATGGAATAAATCCTAAATGGTGTTTCAGATCAGATATCTGAGTGTACGGATGGGTTCGAAATAGGGTTTTTACCCTAGGAACGACATAAAGTATGTCGGCGCGGGACTTTGGGACCCCTCGCTCGCTATCGGAACGTTAAACGAATAATTAAATTAATTAATTTATTCATTTAATGGTGAAACGAAAGTATCTCTTAAACGATGGATCGTATTGGAAAACTGGGGGCACCGTTGAATTCAGAGCGTGTCGTTTACCCTAGGAGGGGTGTAATTCTCGCGGGCGCGACCCGTCTGTGAAAAATGGCACCAGGGGCGTTTTCGTAATTTGGAAGCCTCGGGCGTTCAGTTTTATAACTTTTGAACGAGGCCTCAGATTAAAATTCCGAGACCGCTGTTGTGCTTGGAAGGAGATGTTTACCCTAGGGGAGGCTTAACCTCGACCCTGCTAAGGGTTCGGGTACGGGACCTACGGGCGGGGGTTTAAGTGTTTTCTATTTAAACACTTCTCCCCACCCCTTTTATTTGTTTTGTTTCCCCCCTAGCACAAACCCTCCCAACGAAGAAGGAGGAGCTCCTCCCCTCTCCTCCCCCCACTCCGGCAAGGCGCGACAACTCCGGCGGACCGTCGGTGAAGCTCCGGGCTATGCCCAAAGAGGTAGGAGATTCTCGTTTTACGTTTTAATCTCCAAACCCTTGTTTCAAGTTAAATTATGGCGTCGATTTTGTTGTTGATCTTCGAACGAATCCCATAAATGAGTAGTATAAATTCCGAGCTACCCAACGCACCCCTCAGATTTAAATTTGGAGCCCCGAGGCGTCCACGACTGCAATTCGAACTTAGCGGGTTTTTAGGTGTTTTCCGGCGACGTTCCGGCCATCCGGGCGGCGGCGACCCGGGGTAGCGGAGGTCCGGCGGCTTCGCGCGCCGGCCCGATGGTCCAGGGCGTGCGGTGCGGCAGTCTTCATGCGGTGGCAGGCCGGTTTCCTCGAGGGCGTGCGAGTGGGGGGCGGCCGAGGCTCGCGGTCGAGCGACATGGCGGGCTGGCCAGCGGCGGAGGCGAGCGGAGGAGCAGGCACGGGCGCTGGCTTCAGGCGGAGCGGAGCACGGTGGTGCGGGGCCTCAGCGGAGCGGCAGCGAGCAGGTGAGGCCGTGACTCCGGCGGCCGGTCACGGTCAGCGGAGGAGGACCCCGAGGTCGCGCCTCGGGGTTGCAGAAGGAAACAAGGACCCGTTGTTTGCAGGTCCTGCTGGGGAGACCTGAGGAGACCAGCCTTCGGCCATTCTGTTTGAAGAACCGGACCCACGGCTGGGCCGCGGGCCCACAGTCCGGACTGGGCCGGCCGGTCTGGACCGACCCATTTTGGGCCCCCATACATTCGAGGGGTCGTAACTTGCAAACAACACGTCCGTTTGATGCACCGTCAGCGGCTGCGGGATCGTGTCGGCGAGGAGACCTTGTTGAAGTGGGTTCCGGGGTTCTGGGGTTTCTTGCTCAAAGGTGGGTGACTGAAACACGTTAATTTAATAATAATAAATTTATTATTAATGTTGCGACGAATGTGGCTCGCAAGTCGGACGTCCGTTTGAAGCACCGTCAGAGGCGCAATGGCCCTAGAGCTGAGATGACCCTTCCGAAGTTGGTTTGGAGCCCTTACGGTTTGGTTTCGTTGCTCGGTGGCACAGAATGCTTTGTACGAACTATTAATTAATTAATTAATTAATTGATTGATTGCTGCATCGGACCTAACTCCCGCTTGGGATGTCCGATTGACGCGCCGCCAGCGGCAGCGTGACCCTAGTCCTCATGCGGACTTTTTGAGATGCTTTCTGAAGTGTTCGGGTTGGAGACAAGGTGCGGGCCCCACAGGTCCTAGTTCGCACATTTTACGGCGAAACGTCTCTTTTTCACTCGACATCCGTTTGGGGTGTTTGAGTACTCGTTTCTGAGTGTTTTTCCGAGGGGATTGCAACGACGCAATTCAACCTCCTAAATTCGGGCTCGAAGTGCGGGCCCCACGAGGCCTGTTTGCGTATAATGCGGGGAGTTGCAGCTTCTGCATCCGGAGTCCGTGCTAGGCGCCATCAGTGACATTGTGACCCTGGAATCGAGACAATGTAGTCCAGGGTGGTTTCGGGCAGTGAACCCAGAGTTGAGGCATGGGCCCCACGGGCCGTCTTTTGAGCAAAGTGCAACGTACTGTGACTTTTTCATCGGGCGTCCGTTCGAGCCGAATGAATAGTCGATCTGGCATGTTTTTCCAAGAGCATCGCGATTACGCGGTTTTCCCGACCTTTTTCAGGATCGTGGTGTGGGTCCCACCCGGGTTGGATATGGTGAATAGTACATTTTTCACCGGTTGACCGTTTTGGGCGAGTAAGTAGTCTATCTCGCATGATTTTCCATGAGGATTACAACGGTGTAATCTGTTCAGGCGAGCAGAGCCTCTTGCGTGATTTTATTAAATGTGGAAATATGAAAGGCGCTCCGGTGGCGGTTCTTCTTGCTGTGTTCGGAAGCGAACCCTTGGTGTGTGATCGCATTCACTCCCATGCGAGTGAGGTAATGCTTGAAGAGATGTGATTGGCAGTGCCTGAGCCGTTGAGGTGGCAAGTTGGGGTTGACTTGGGGTCACACGTCGTGTGGGCCTCATGTGTGTGTCGTGTTCTGCTTTACGTACCTTTGACCTCTCGCGACGTAGAGGGTCCCTCTGTTCTCGATGGTTTAGAACAGCAGGGTTGAGTGGTTTCCCCTGGTTTTGTTCTGGAGTTAGGTGGTTGTGCGATACCCACTCCGAGTTCTGTTGGCCAGTGTTGTACCATCCAGTAGAGATGGCCAAAGCAGATCCGAATTTACCCTCCAGCGGGGCTGGGCAGTGGGTTACTCATCGGCTTCTTCGGGTTTAACCTCCAGCGAGGCTGGGCAGTGGGTTTCTCATTTACTTCTTAGGGTTTACCCTCCAGCAAAGACTGGGCAGTGGGTCACCCGAAGACTCTTGAGGGTCTACCCTCCAGCAGGGCTGGGCAGTGGGTCGCCTGTCATCTTGTTCCAGGTCTACCCTTCAGTAGGGCTGGGTAGTGGGTTGCCTATTGACTTCTTCCATGTCTACCCTCCAACAGGGCTGGGCAGTGGGTCGCCTGATGATGTATTAGGGTTTACCCTCCAGCAGGGCTGGGCAGTGGGTCGCCTGATGATGTATTAGGGTTTACCCTTCAGCAGGGTTGGGCAGTGGGTCTCCTGATGATGTATTAGGGTTTACCCTCTAGTAGGGCTGGGTAGTGGGTCACCCAATATCTTATTATGAATTACCATCCAGCAAGGCTGGGCAGTGGGTCACCCGTTGGTATTTTAGACTCCATCCTTTATACTAGGCTAGTTTGTGGCTTTACTCCGTGACTACGAGAGCGGGACCCTTGTTTGTACGGGTCAGTGATGTGACAACTTTGACTTTGAGCAGACCTCTCGACTGTGTAACAGTGACGAGGTGTGGTTTGACTTAACCCGAAACTCTCAAGTACGAGGGGCACTTTCCCCACCGAGATGCATCCTTATGACGCAACCTAAAACCGTGCGGGCGAGTCAATGCTACCCAAAGTGGATAGTGTCGAGGTGCGGTGATTTGAGCCCCTTAGCTTGTAGTTCGGGGCGGACGTGTGGGATGCTAGGCATCGATAATGGTTACTTCTGAGACTAATGGTGGCTCACTTTATTGGGCTGATCTACGGAATGGAGATCCCCTAATGATCTCATTTGGTCTTCTTGATTGAGCATATGAATATGTATATACCTTATTCCAGTACCCACTTCTTGGGCTTGGTTACTCTCCCTCCAAGAGAGGTGAACACGCGCGGGGTATGCCATGTGCTTTCCGTGTCTAGCTTCTCGTGGTTGGACGAGTCTACTCTCCTGCTATAGGTAGCAAAGACTCGACGAGAAGTTCATCTTCTCACCGTTTCCAGCTCCTTGTGTCTGGACGAGTCTATCTCCTTTCTCTTGTTGGGTTGAGTTGGACTCTCTACTGTACTCTTTACTGCACTCCTTGTTGTACTCCTTTACTTTCCCTTGTTCGATATAATGCTCACCCTTAGGTACCTCCTTTGTTGCTCCCTCGAGCCTTCAGGTTATCCTACTGAGTATTTTTATACTCACCCCTACTTGGGATTTTCCCGCACTTGGTGTGACCTTGCAGATGATGGACAGGTTGGTCGTGACTATAGTGGAGCTTAGGAGTTCGGGAGCTTAGACCGCGTGCAGTGGTCGTAGTTGGGTTTCAGGTGTGGGACCCTCTCAGCTGTTTGCTTTTGTTTACCTATTGCCGGGTTGTGTCACTTTTCTGGTTGGGTGCGTGTTTTTCCCTTTTTCCTTTTCAGTTTACCTTCAGTTTATACTTTGTACTATTTATAGGTCGATGCACATTTTTGGTTTATTTATAGCAATTGGTACTTTGCTTTTCTTTTTACTCTGCACTTTTGCATTGAGTGTGCTGCGTGTGTGTGTACAGGTACTTAGTCAAAGGCCTCCCCGATTTGTTGTGCCTTCAGCGCTGGTCGCCAGCCCATGACCTATGGAGGCGGACCTAGGGTAGTTTCGGCTCGAGCCCGGGTAGGGTCGGTTTGTGACAACTTCAAATAGATATTACACTGAGAAGAAAAAGAACAAGGTGTCGAGAAAAAACACAGTGAAGTAGTCAGTTTGATTAATATTCCCATATTAGTTATTATTTTGTCCACAAGTGGCTCTACTTATTTAAAGAGAAAAACTTCACTAATTAACCATTGTAGAATATTCATAAAATAATACTCATACCGATTATTTTTGATATGGAATCCTTAAATGATCTGACTCCTCAGTAAATGCTTCAAAAATATAGTGGTTGGAATTCAGTAACTCCTCCTTTCTTGAATTAGATGCAATCACTTAATCTTTACTTAGGAATTGTTACTTTGGATTACAGATGCTTTACCTTGCAATCACTTGAGATTGTGGTCACTTGACATGGTCACTTGATCTCTTCATGGAGTTACTTAAGTCCTTTATGTGGTCACTTAAGTTCTTCATGCAGTAGGTTCAACCCTTATCCAAATTTTCATTATTTTTCTAGATGATCACTTGAAGACTTCATCTAGTGTATTGAATCCTTGTGGTCACTTGAATACTTCATGTGGCCAGTTCAGTACTAGTGCAGTTAGTTCCGAACTTAGAGAAAACAAATTATCTGACACACGTTTACTTTTTTGTTCATGTGGTCACTTGGGATTCAATGTACGATTACTTCTATACAGTTCACTTGGCCATAATTGTCAGTTAAAATTTCTTTATATGGCAGGTTGATGAGGTCACTTCAAGAATTATCCATTTTCAAACTTTTTCCAAAAAAAACATGCAACTATCATAAAACATATAATTCATTAAAAACATAAGAGACATGATTTGTGAGCATTAAAATAAGGAGATGTTGGGATAATCCAAAAATCTTTCCTTTTTTGATGATAAAAAATCATGGATGATTAAAGATTAAGAAAAATTAGAAATAAGTGTGAACTAAATCCATTCAAACAATAATATTATAAACCATCATTACTATCAATTATACTCCCCTTTTTGGGATTATCAAAAGTATGCAGGAGTTAATTGGAAATGCTAATATAGACTTAAAAAATACATTAGATTATGTATTCAAGAAAGACTAAAAACAAATTGATAAAGCATAAAACATGAAGGAAACAACATATCTCAATTATAATTTCAAAAAGAGTAAAAAATCCCATATCAGTCACTCTAATCGAAACCAAAATCTGAAAAAACATCCTTGATTTGAGAAGGGAGAATAGGTTCTTTCCCTTTGGTAGTGGAGGTTGTGGTAGGAAGTGTAGACTATGGTGAAGATATGGGAGAAGGTTATTGAATAACCACACACCAAGAAAGAGGGTGAAAATGTTGAACAACTTTTCTAGGTGATAAACCAAAAGGGTTGGTAGAGTAAGTGACAAAGGTATGTGATGAAGAAATAGGTAGAGCTTGAGGTGCTAGAATGAAATTATTGTCTATATAAAGATAAGGCTCTAGAAGTCTGGTGAATTCCTTCACAGCTCGAGATACATGTTCCATGTCCTGAAAGTAATCCTCTTTATTCTCTAAAAATTATTCCAAAACATTAGCGATACTCTTCAATATCTCCACAAGATTCTTGAAGGCCTGATTTAGAGGATACATTCTGAGATCCCTAGATAAGGACTTGAACACGGTCTTCCTAATTTGGTGAAAATTATACTCAGATAAAATTCAATAGCCCTTCGAATTGTGTCTCTGTCTCTTCCAGCTTGCTTCACATCTCATCTGGCTAATTTAAAATGTTTGGCAACATGTGTTTTCAATCTATCAAACATCATTTCTCTATTCTTATGAAATTCATCAAATAAAACTTTAAAATCATTTATTATGAGATGTCTAATCATATATTCCATGCAATGACCAACAATTTTATCAATGGAATTTCCCTTCTTATAATTGTATCATTTATAGTAATGTAGCATAAAGAACATGCACTACATAGTGAAACCAAAAAAAAATTATTATATTAATTTGAATATTGAATTTAGAGTATAATAAATGATAATAATAGTTGAAATTATTATAATATGATAAAAAATAGAAAATAAGATAATAATAATATAAAAATTTGGATATGCTCGATCCCCTAGAATACACAACAAAAAAATTCACCTATAGCCACGGTCCAAAACCGTGGAGATAAAGGTAAAAATCATTGATATAACTTATAACCACAGTCCTTCTAGTCATGGATCCTATTATCTTGGATATATCTATGAGTTATAGCTATGGATTTATGAACTATAACCATGGTTTTACACTATAGAAATAGAACTATAGCCATGGTTTTATAACCATGGCAATGGGTCTATAGCCACGGTTGTCCCCTGTGGCAATATACCTATTGCCATGGTTTCCTAACCATAAAAATAGCCATATCGATTGTCCACTGTAGAAATAGACCTATAGACACATTTTTAAACTGTGGTAATAGGTATATTTCCACAATAGAGAACCATGGCTATATCCATTTTAAACTATGGCTATAGGCTTCTAAAAAAAATATATCCATTAAGATTTGAACCCTAGACCTCCACAATAGGAAACAAGCCGCTTAACCACTACTCTACATAAAAATATTGGTTTATATATATATATATATTATTATATATATATTTATAAAACATGGCAATATCCCTCTAACAGTGGAAATAAAATTTCCCATGCTTTTCCCGCGCTTGTGTGGGAAACCTATAACCATGGTTTACAAGAACCATGGCTATAGGTGTTCTCTAAATCCACAGTTTTAGAAAAACATGGATATAACATCTGAACAAATAACTATCACCATAATTTTAGAAAATTGGGGCTATAGGGTGATCTATAGCCACGATTTTTGAAAAATCGTGGCTATAAGTGTGGCTGATAGCCATTGTTTTTAGAACAACTATGGTTATAAGGATTTTTTCTAGTATTGATAATCGAACTCACAAAAGAGTAGGAATGAAGAAGAATGTTAATAATGAAATATGCATTTTGAAAATGAAAATATATATAAACTTGAGAGAAAATAGAAGGTAATGAAGAATGAATTAAATGTAAGGTATTTGTAGAAAGTAGTGAACCTATATAACCGTTACAAATTTGACCGTTAAAGTAGTAATATGACTATTGGAATAGTTTCCTGACCGTTGTAATAGTAATATGACCATTGGAATAGTAACCTGACTGTTGAATAGTAACCTCACATATGAAAATTTAAAGTAATATTTTAGTATTTTATAAAATGAAAATATGATATATTTATATCATGGTACAAGTAAATAAATGTTTTAAAATGATAAATTATGTGTTTGTATTTTTATAAAACATAAATGTTTTAATTGCACTTTTATAATAAATATAATGATTTAAAAGAAAGTTTATTTTCATAAAAATTAATTATAAATTAATATTAAGTTGTATTATAATTATAATAAAATTTCATGAGACTATAAGTAATTTTTCAAAGTGTCAAAAAATTGATCATAATATTAAAATTGGTATTTTTCAAATAAATGAAGATTTTATTTAAAAATGAAATTTATCATATTTAGAAAATTATTTTCATAAAATGGATTTAGTTTTTGAAATCTAAAAATATTAAAAATGGTTAGGGTGGATTCTTATTATTTTTCTAAAATAGTTGAATTTTTGGGGAACAGTGAAATATGGAAAATTATGGTATTTAACATTATAAGTTAAATACATGAATTTTTGAGTCATGGATGATGTAATAAAACATTAGTTTAAAATAACAGGCACAATTTAATATATATATTCATAATAATCAATACTATTGGTAGTCTTGAGGCAAAATAATAAACTAATGAATATAATATTAAAAAACACCCCTCCCCTCCCCTTATAATTACCAACTCTCACCACCCCTTCTCCTCAAAAATTATAAGTATTGGATATTTCCAAATTTATACCCAAATATCAAAAAACCACTTCACCATTTCCTAGTGTCACTTGTCTCATCAAAAGACTAATTCTGAGGTGCCTTAAGTGGAATCCCAGGAGGAGACATCCTAAGGAGAAGGAAATTCCATCAATAAAAGCTTTTAATTTTTATTCCTCTTCATCCCCCAAAAAAAATTCCATACAACATGGTATAATAACTAAAATATATTATATATACTATAATTATATTGGTTTAATGGAATATCTACCATATATTTTCTTTTCTTTCTCTCAATTTATTCTAAAACAAAAACGTTGTTTACAATATGGTTGGTTCACCACCTCTTTGAAAAACATAATTCGTTTTTCTCCACCACCTTCAAGGATGCTCATAAAAATATTATCATGGTTAAATAAGATGATAATAAGTATATTATAACTTATTAATATATATACTTAGTATTAAATAAAATGAAATTAGTTTGTGATGGTTGGTAAAACGATCTAAATGAACTAACCTCATAACGTTAATATCTTTACTAAGTGAATCATCCATATGTCAGAACATAAAAGGAAATTTGGGACCAATTAAATTTTTGGAAGGACATGAATAGCATTTCATTTTACTTCTAGTGTTTTAGTCTTATTTTACAAGGATATCAATAATTATACACAAGTTATTCGACCATGGAACCATGAAACGAATACTCTCAGAAAAACGAAATTAAATGTCATATCACATTGAAATGGTTATAAATAAACATAATAAAATTTTATTAAATCAAATATAGATGGAAAAGGTTTTTAATTAAGTAATTAAATAATATAATTTTATTATTTATGATTTTATGTGCAAGTTCATAACATATTCAAACATATGACATGGGATCTCTCTGAACCACCCTTTTTTCCTTGGATTATGACCTTTCTCTATCTAACTCACATTATCTATCTTCTTGATGTTATGGAATGATTATAAATTATATATATATATATATATATGTCTCTTGAATATATAAATAGCCTATTTTACTTTCCTTTAATGGGGGTAATATGTCACGAACCAACCCGGGTCGACCCTGAATCGATCACCCGTGCAGGCCCGTGACATCCCCGAGGCATGTTCCCGATCATCCTAGGGTAGTGAAAAGCACGAATGACATCATTAAGAGAAAGTGGGAATGATTTCACCCAATATATATATATATATATATATATTTATATAAAGTATAATAATAATAAAATATCATCCCAATATAAATAAAACTGACGAGAACAATAAGACATAAACTAAAAACCAAACCAAACCTAACAACCCAACAGATCTCTGTGTGAATTCACGGGCCATTAACCATTCCCAAAACCCAACATCACACCACAACGATCAAAACTAAGAATTAAAATACACCTGAGGCTAAAAATAATAATGAAATTATAGGAGTGAGTATTAAAATTCAGTAGGCGTGCCCAAATAAACTATTCCCAATGCATTTCCACTAAAATAAAAGATTTATTTATTCCTAGTTTGAAATACAATATAAAAATATATATTTTTCACACATTCAATTAAAAAACAAATCATAGTCCAATGACCTCTTCATTTTAAAATAGTTTATTCTAAAAAGGGAAGGCTTGAGGATTTTATATAAAGAGAAGAAGGTAATTTTTTTAAAAAAAGAGAAATAAGTGAAAAAAATTTCAAAAACTTTTATCATATAACATTTCAAAACAAAAAAAATCACTTTTACCAAAGAGAAACATTGTAAATATGAAGTAGAATAAAAGATAACATAATGAGGGAATGAAAATCCCTACATAATAGACCAAACCAAATGAGGCACATAGATTATCCACCATAGATAAATAAGTTCTAGGAAACATGGTATTACCTAAGATCTCAGGAAAAAATATAGAACATTTTGTAACCTAATCCATCCTATCGGTGTGCCTGATACAATCAAACATCCCTCAAACTTGATCGTACCCTACCTGGCCTAACCGAGAGGCATAATTCCAAAGCAGATCAGAGCCCATACTAGGGGATACTGATCGTACCACGATTCACTACTTTATTTCACCCTTACACCACTGTTTTAAACTGGTTTTGTAATGAATATTCAAAATATAATAATAAATTGAACTTACTGTTTTATTTAATGAATTAATGTTTATTACCATTTAATAGAGAAATTTTACTTTTTTAAGTATTTACATTGTAGGAGGAGGTGATTCGGAGGGCCCACGATGGAAATCAAGAAAAACGGGCCAAACTGTGCAATGGCCCAAGCATTTATGTGGACAGAAATATATACTGTGGATACTACGTGCATTAAATTGGGATAAAAATTGGTGTATTAATGTAAAATTGTGTGGGATACATTTCTCTAGAAGACCATGGAGCCCAATTCTCCCATTTAAAGGCCCATAATAGTCCCACAATGTGAAATAATTCTGGATTAGACAACTCTTCTATATTTGGGTCATAACTCGGGCCTCGAAGATTCAATTGGTCTGATTCCACCTCCCATTGATAGATAACTTGAAGTCCCACCTCTCCACCGAATTTCAAGTCATTTTCACGCGTTTTGTCTAGTCAACCAGCCAGATAAATATTGAGTAAAAAGTCTGCCCTGAATAGTGACCTAGTCTCTTAGGAACTTGACTTATTTTGTGGAAAGTGTGATGTGTATGTCCATAAAAATACCTATCAACCCTTCTCTCATGTTTCACTACTATTGGTGAAGGTGTGTATAATTTGATAGCTTCTTTCACCTTTTTAGTTCTCTTCTCCCTCATGTACTTCTAAGTTTCTTAGTGATCAACTTGGGGGGTGTCCATTGTTGTAATCCCGAGATCCACATTTGTAATCTTCGTAAGGTAATTTAATTTCCAGGTTTGTTGTCTATTGTTCTTAATTTTTTCCTTCTGAATTTGTGTTTATTCTGGTATGATAAAATAAAAATCAAAGGAACAAGAATCCTCGTGCTTCCATGCATAACCCGAATCTTGTGATGATTTGAGTGTGTTTGCCTCTTTTCTCACCTCTTCTCTTTCATGAGTTTGATTTTGGATTGACTTGTTTGATGATATCCAGAAGTTATAACCCATGAATATTCATGTTTTTTTATTGAGATCAATTTTTATAAAGACCCAAATTTGGACATCTTATCACGTTGTTGATGTGATGCCTTGATTGAGTTCGGTTCTTACATCGACATAGTTTTATTGATTATGAGCGGTCGCTGATAATCAATATCGTTGATCGATCAAATCCTAGGTGGTAACCTAGTAATAACTCACATACTACTGGTTTCAGTGGGTAAAAAATCAAGGAATCAATGATCCTTCCCATTCCCTTGAGAGCGATGACGGATTGAGTATCAAGGGACACTTACTCGGGTTGATCACGATTTCTCCAACCAGTTTCTCTCACTTAGAAGTATAGTTCAATTGCTATTTTAAAATCATAGAACCCCCAACCACTTAATTTAATTTCAATTTTGTTAACATAATCAGAACCATATTTTGAAATTAGTGATCTAAGGCTCCGTCGAGAGACGACCTAGGGTTCCTGCTATACTGCAGAAATTCTAGTAAAAACTTAACCTCTAATTTGACGCGCTCGACAACTTGATCAAATTTTGGCACCGTTTCCAGGGATCCAAGATCATTTATTTCATTTTATTTATATATTTTACTTCTTAATTAGTACTCTATTCAATACCCCCCCATTTGATAGTTTTTGTTTTTGTTTTTGTTTGTTTTTGTTTTTGTGTGTTCTCTCTCTCTCTCTCTCTCTCTTCTTCTTCTTATTTTTTCTCTATATCTATAATTCTGTAGTATAAAATTCTATTTTATATACTCCTTTAGTTTCTTAAGTTTTTTTTTAATTTTATTCACCTTCCATAAAACAAAAAAAAATTAAAAAATAAACAAACAATCAATCAAATTGGACATTGTTGTTGCATGACAAGATCTGGAAAAGAAACACTACTCGAATTTGACCCTGAAATTGAAAAGTCACTCCACTCACAAATCAGGTCATCTAGAGTAGGACAATCAATTAACATTGAGGAATCCCATTTGTAACCTCAAGTGGTCTTAAACCAATCAAAAATTTAACCAAATCAAACCCCAGAGATCATGGCTGCAAATAACCGAACATTAAAAGAACTGACCACCCCGGATGTGGAGTACCAACCTGTATACATCCAATATCCTGAGGAAGTGGCCAATTTTGAGCTAAGATCAGACCTAATCCACCTCCTTCCAAAATTCCATGGTCTTCCCAATGAGGACCCTCACAAAAATCTAAAGGAGTTTCACATAGTGTGATCCACCATGAAACCCCAAAATGTGTCTGAAGAACTCATTAAGTTTAGGGCCTTCCATTTCTCCCTTGATGGTGTAGCCAAAGACTGGATATACTATCTGCCTAACACAATTGGGGGCTGGAATGACCTTAAACAACTATTTCTAGAGAAGTTTTTCCCTGCCTCCCGAACTGCATCAATTAGGAAAGAAATTTGTGGCATTAGGCAGTTACAAGGAGAGACCCTTCATGAATATTGGGAGAGATTCAAAAGACTTTGTTCAAGTTTCCCCCACCACCAGATTAGTGAACAAATTTTAATTCAACACTTCTATGAGGGACTTATCTCCATGGATTGTGGAATGATTGATGCTGCAGCTGGTGGTTCCCTAGTTGACAAAAATCCTTCTGCCACTCGTGACTTAATAGTCAACATGGCTCAAAATGCACAACAATTTGGTACACGAGCTATTGCACCAATCTAAGGAGTTAATGAGGTAAGTCATTCATCCCTAGAAAAAATGTAGATAATAAACTTGATGATATGCATACCATTATAAGGCAATTAGATCAAGCACAAGGTAACTCACACTCTCCTCCCGTTCCATTACATTGTGGTATTTATTCCGATAATACTCATTTTTCTGACCAGTGCCCAAAACTTCAGGATTCATATGAGTCTTGTGCTGTAGTGTTCCCTGGGTGTCTATTCCAAAAAGAACTACCATTCAAGCAAGAATCATTCAGGCCAAATCCAAACCCCGGGTGGCAAGCACAACCACAATACCGACAAGGAGGAAACTCAAGCAACCCCAAGAAGAACCGGTATCAACAAGGCCAAGGTATGAAACCTTCTTATCCTTAAACATCTCAAAACAATCCTCCTCCTCCCAAGTCTGAACCAAGCCTTGAGGATATGGTGAAGCAAATGGAAACCCAGAACCTCCAGTTCCAACAAACCACACAATCAGCTATTCAAGACCTGTGAACTCAAGTGGGGAAATTGGAAAACACCATCGGTGAGCTTAAGATGCAAGGTTCTGGACAACTACCATCCCAAACCATTTCCAATCCGAAGGACAAAGGTAATGTATGTGTAGTTACACTTCTTAGTGGTAAAGAAGTTTCTCCTTCTACTGATTCTACACATCGGGTATGTCCCCCTCATGAATAATCTCTTTCCCAACCCTCAAAAATTTCATGTAAAGAAAAACAAGACAAAAATGGTAATCGAATTGTCATTGATGATTCAAATGAACAATCCATTCCTCTTCATTTCCCTCAAAGACTCTCTAAATCTAAGAATAATTTTTATAATGATATTGATAAAGAAATAATGGATACATTTAAAAAGGTTCAAGTTAACATTCCTTTATTGGATGTAGTTAAACAAATCCCTCGATATGCCAAATTTCTTAAAGAGCTTTGCACCCATAGAAGGAGGATGAAGGGGAATGAGAGAGTCAACCTGGGAAGGAATGTCTCGACCTTGATTCAACCAGCAATGCCAACCAAATGTAAGGATCCGGGCACATTCATGATACCTTGTACCATAGGGGGACCTTATTTTCTGATGCTATGCTAGATTTAGGTGCTTCTATTAATGTAATGACTCACTCCATGTATACTTCTTTGCAGGTTGGAGAGCTTCAACCAATAGGAATCTTCGTGCAACTTGCCAACCGAAGCACAACACACCCATCAGGAGTGGTCGAGGATGTCCTCGTAAAAGTTAAGAATCTCATCTTCCCTGCAGACTTTTACATTCTTGAGATGGAAGATACCCGAACCCAAGGACATGACCTTCTCATACTTGGGAGGCCATTCCTCAAAACAGCAAATATGATCATCAATGTTCACAATGGTACGTTGTCCATGGAGTTTGGTGGAGAAAAGGTAAGTTTTAACATCCTCGAGGCTATGAAACACCCCGTTGAAGAGCACTCCACTCTTCCTATCTATTCAATGGAAGTGCTCTCTAACGACAAACACACACAAAATTCTATCCTCAACCCATCCTCTGGTTTATTTTCCTCTTATTCACCCATGGATGATTTGATTTTTGGTTCTTCTTTTGAATTTTGTGTGGGTTCAGAAAAATGTAAATTTTGTTCTTTAATTTATGAGTGTGTTTATTCTGAGATACCCATGACTATTGATGATTCTGCAAATCTCATTTCAATAGATTCTCTTTCCTTTGAGAATAAACATGAGAAGATAGATAGTTTCATGGACCTCACTCCCCCTAAATCCACTCCCTCAATCCAAAAAACCTCGATGTTGGAATTAAAACCACTTCCATCAAATTTAAAATATGCCTATCTTGAGGGTATTGACCAATTGCCTGCCATTATTTCCAATAACCTCTCTCAATAGCAGGAATCAAAACTGCTTGATGTTTTGACAGAGTGTAAAAAGGCAATAGGATGGACATTGGCTGATATTCCTAGGATTATCCCATCTATTTGTATGAACCATATACTTTTGGATGATGAGGCTAAGCCCGTAAGGCAGGCTCAATGCCGGTTGAATCCCACTCTCCTTGAAGTGGTAAAATTGGAAGTCAGTAAATTACTTACTACTGGGATCATTTATCCTATATCTGATAGTAAATGGGTTAGCCCAGTTCAAATTGTGGCTAAAAAATAGGAATAATAGTTTTGTCAAATGAAAGGAATGAATTGGTTCCAATGCGTGTGCAAAACAGTTGGTGAGTCTGTATTGACTACTGTCGACTAAATCAAGCCACGCAGAAGGACCACTTTCCTTTACCTTTCATTGACCAAATGTTAGAATGACTGGCTGGTAAGTCCCATTATTGTTTCCTTGATGGCTATTCGGGTTATTTTAAATCCATATAGCCCCTGAGGATCAAAAAAAGATCACATTTACCTATCCATTTGATACATTTTCATACTGAAGAATGCCTTTTGGCCTATGTAATGCTCCTGGTACTTTTCAACGATGTATGTTGATTATTTTTTCTGAGTACCTTGAGAGTTGTATGAAAGTCTTTATGGATGATTTCATGGTTTATGGTTTTTCTTTTGATGATTGTTTGGAAAACCTAGGTTCTGTCCTCTGCCGCTGCATTGAAAAAGAAATTATGAAAAATGTCATTTCATGGTTGAGCGGGGGATAGTTCTTGGTCATATCATTTCAAATAAGGGAATTCAAGTTGATAAATCTAAAATTGAATTAATTTCATCCCTTACATTTCCAAAATGTGTTCGTGAGGTGCGGTCTTTCTTGGGTCATGCTGGTTTTTACCACCGATTCATTAAATACTTTAGTAAGATCGCACTTCCTTTATCTCGGTTATTACAAAAGGATTCTGAATTTTTTTTTGATAAAAATTGCGAGGATGCTTTAAATTCACTAAAAATGAGTCTCACATCACCTCCCATCATCCAACCACCAAGGTGGGATCTTCCCTTCGCACTTATGTGTGATGCATCTAACTTTGCGGTTGGGGCAGTTTTATCACAAAGGGTGGAGAAGTCCCCTCATGTCATTGCGTATGCCTCACGTACCCTTGACCCTGCCCAGGAGAACTACACAACCATTGAAAAATAACTTCTTTCTATTGTTTTTGCCTTGGAAAAGTTCTATTCCTATCTCATTGGGTCAAAAATCATTGTCTTTTCTGATCATGCTGCCCTTCGGTTTCTCCTTAAGAAACCTGAAGCTAAGCCCCGCCTCATTCGGTGGATGATCCTCCTCCAGGAGTTTGACCTTGAGATTAGAGATAAGAGAGGAGTGTAAAATGTAGTAGCTGACCACATTAGTAGGATTTCCCCACCACTGGACCATCATGTTGACTCACCTCTCCCTATTGGAGAATTCTTCCCTCATGAGAACCTTTGTGATGTTGTGGACCTTACCCCCTGGTATGCGGACATTGTGAATTTTCTAGCAACATATAGGGTCCCCACTGATTTTAGCACTTCACAATCCCAGAGACATAAACATGATTCTTGATGGTACATTTGGGATGAACCATATTTTTGAAGGATCTGTAGTGACCAGGTTGTTCGTAGGTGTGTCCCTGACCATGAGTTTACTTCAGTTTTGAGCTTCTGCAACACATTGGATTGTGGGGGCCACTTTGGCTCTCAACGTACTGCTCGAAATGTCCTTGACTCAGGATTATATTGGACAACATTGTATAGAGATTCCCATAGGTTTTTTAAATCATGTACTCGATGTCAATTCACAGGGAATATCTCCAAGAGGAATGAAATGCCCCAACAACCCATGTTATTCTGTGAAATATTCGATGCATGGGGCATTGACTTCATGGGGCCTTTTCCAAATTCATTTGTCTTTGTATACATCTTACTAGCTATTGACTATGTTTCTAAATGGGTGAAGGAAAAGGATACTAGGACCGATGACTCTTGAGTTGTTATTGATTTTGTGAGGTCCCATATTTTCAGTAGGTTTGGTCTACCAAGATTCATCATTAGTGATCAGGGTTCACATTTTTGTAATCGTAACATGAAAAACTTGCTTCTTAAGTATGGGGTTGTTCATAAAGTCTCTACTGCATATCATCCTCAAACTAATGGAAAAGCAAAAATTTAAAATCGGGAAGTTAAGAGAATCTTAGAAAAAACGGTACAACCCAATAGGAAAGATTGGAGTTTGCGCTTGGATGATGCACTTTGGGTGTACCATACTGCTTTTAAAACCCCGATCGAAATGTCACCATATAGGTTTTGTTTGTAAAGGCTTGTCACCTCCCGGTGGAGGTAGAACACTGTGCATATTGGGCCATTAAGCAATGTAATATGAATCTCTCAGATGCAGGTGAGCATAGAAAGATGCAGATTTAGGAGTTGGAAGAAATTTGGCGTGATGCATATGAGAACTCTTGAATCTACAAAGAGAAGACAAAGGCAATCCATGATGAGATGATTCATTAGAGGAAGTTTTATATTAGTGAGAAGGTACTCATGTATAATTCCAGGCTAAAGCTCCACCTTGGTAAGCTTCGATCCCGATGGCTCGGTCCTTATACTGTTACTGATGTTTACCCTTTTGGTGATATACATGATTTTCATGAGAAGAGTGGAAAGAGGTTTACTGTCAATGGCCAGAGGCTCAAACACTACTATGAGGATTTTCCCCAACATCCTATGGAGGAAATCCAACTGATGGATGCCACATATGACACCACTTAGAAGGCTGTCCCTTCTCCCTACCTTTATTTACTTGTCTATTTATTTAAATACATGCATTGAGGACAATGTAATATTTAGGTGTGGGGGAGGGTGACATGTCATAGTTAGGATTAAAAAAAATACAAAAAATACATATAATAGAAAAACAAAAAAAAACACACAAAAAAAACACAAAAAAATGCACTTTCATTTCTTTTTCTTTATTTTGTGTCTTTAGATAAACATTGTTCTTACAAGAATATCAAAATATTTTTTCATTTTTGAGTCAATTGTGTGAAAAAATTCCATTATTTTTGGAAAAATGTTTTTTAAATGAACGTTGATATGAAATATTTTTCTAGAATTTGTATTTTCAAATCATTCTTAGGTGTTTAATGGATTTTTGAAACCCATGCCTCATTAGCACTGACCAATATTTCAATCCCTTACCCAAGAGTTATTCTAAGCCCTTTATTGCATATTCTTCTTTTTAATCACTTTCTTGAGAGTCTTGGGTCATGTAGAGAAACTAGAACTTGCCTTAATTCTATTTAAATCCATAAGATTCAAGTGTGATACATTCATGATAGAGGCCATTGTGCATTGAAAATCCCTTTGTACAATTAACCTCTATTTTGGCCACCTTGACATTTTACCCTTCTTAAGCCTTAGAGACCATGAAATTCCTGTTAGGTATCCACATTACAAGCTAATTTATCCCTACCTACCCATCTCTTGTGTACATTCTTGTTTGAATTTCAGCAAGTGTGGGGGAGAGGGTGTTTCCATGGGAATTTTTGGGAATGATCATTGTTATGGGTTTATAGAAAGGGTGCCTACATTTTACTTGGGCAATGGGTTCACATGCCATATTATATCATTGTATTACACATGTTTCCCTCTTTATCTCCAATGAAAATTGTAAAAAAAAACAAAAAAAACAATAGTTCTGTACATTGAAATAAAAACAGAACAAAAGAAAAAAATGGAGAAAAGAGGAAGATTATTCATTATTATTCACTGATCGACTGTGACCCACACAAACAGACAATGGGGATAGTGAGTTGGAAGTGATTCATTTTGTGAGGGGATGAGTGTTTACATTCATTGTGAACACTTGCTGAATTTTGACATGTTTTGTACTTAAGAGATTAAACACTCCTCTTCTGCCTCAGATTTTTTTATACATTAAATCTTACCAACCCTTAAACCTCAGAACAACCTGTTGGAAGTCCTATTGAGTAGCACACTAGTTTCTGCCGGTAGAGAAATTAGAATCTTGGAAAGCATATGGTAAGATCTCATGAACTCTGAGAAAAGAGAATAACTCCATTTTCATATGTTTCTTGACCGAAGAGGTAAATTTTCTATGTGAGGTAGGTTGTGACATGTTGCATGGGTGAACAAATGAAGTTGACCAAATTCAAATGTGAGAAAAGAAAAATGATGGGAAAATTGATTTCATAAATGAGATATGATGAATTCCATTTCATAAAAATCTTGGATATTTTCCCACCTTTGATTTTGGAATGATATTTGATTAGGATATATGACTTTTCCCAGGAGTGCAAATGTTTAGGTATGAGGGTGTGATCGTACCACGATTCACTGCTTTATTTCACCCTTACACCACTATTTTAAACTAGTTTTGTAATGAATATTCCAAATATAATAATAAATTGAACTTACTATTTGATTTAATTAATTAATGTTTATTACTATTTAATAGGTCAATTTTACTTGTTTAAGTGTTTACATTGTAGGAGGAGGTGATTCAGAGGGCCCACGATGGAAATCAAGCAAAACGGGCCAAACTGCGCAAGGGCCCAAGCATTTATGTGGACATAAATATATACTGTGGATACTAGGTGAATTCAATTGGGCTAAAAATTAGTGTATGAATGTAAAATTATTTGGGATACATTTCTCTAGAAGACCATGGAGCCCAATTCTCCCATTTAAAGGCCCATAATAGGCCCACAATGTGAAACAATTCTGGGCGAGCCAAATTAGATGACCCTTCTGTATTTGGGCCATAACTAGGGTCTTGGAGATCCAATTGGGATAATTCCACCTCTCATGGATAGATAAATTTAATTCCCACCTCTCCACATAATTTCAAGTAATTTTCACGTGTTTTGGTCAGTCAACCAGCCAGATAAAAATGGAGTAGAAAGTCTGCCCTGAATAGCGACCTAGTCTCTTAGGAACTTGACTTATTTTGTGGAAAGTGTGATGTGTATGTCCATAAAAACACCTATCACCCCCATTCTCTCATGTTTAAATACCAGGAGTGAATTTGAGTCTAATTTGAGAGCTTCTTTCACCCATTTTAGTTCTCTTCTCCCTCATGTACTTCTAAGTTTCTTAGTGATCAACTTGGGGGTGTCCATTGTTGTAATCCCGAGCTCCACATTTGTAATCTTCGTAAGGTAATTTAATTTCCAGGTTTGTTGTCTATTGTTATTAATATTTACCTTCTGAATTTTTGTATTTTATATTATTATCAAATACAAATCAAAGGAACAAGAATCCTCGTGCTTCCATGCATAACTCGGATCTTGTGATGATTTGAGTGCGTTTGCCTCTTTTCTCACCTCTTCTCTTTCATGAGTTTGATTTTGGAGTGACTTGTTTGATGATATACAGAAGTTATAACCCATTAATATGAATTTTTTTTATTGAGACCAATTTTGATAAAGACCCAAATCTAGACATCTCATAACGTTGTTGATGTGATGCCTTGATTGAGTTCGGTTCTTACATTGACATAGTTTTATTGATTATGAGAGGTTGCCGATAATCAATATCGTTGATCGATCAAATACTAGGTGGTAACCTAGTAATAACTCACATACTACTGGTTTCAGTGGGTAAAAAATCAAGGAATCAATGATCTTTCCCATTCCCTTGAGAGCGATGACGAATTGAGCATCAAGGGACACTTACTCGGGTTGATCACGATTTCTCCAACCAGTTTCTCTCACTTAGTAGTATAGTTCAATTGCTATTTTAAAATCATAGAGCCCCCAACCACTTAATTTAATTTCAATTTTTTTTTAACATAATCCTAACCTTCTTTTGAAATTAGTGATCTAAGGCTCCGTCGAGAGACAACCTAGGGTTCCTGCTATACTGCATAAATTCTAGTAAAAACTTAACCTCTAAATTGATGCGCTCGACAATGCGATCAGATACTCACCAGAGAGTAATACTAAACTAATCTAGAAAACATTCAAGGATAATCCACTATCTATGATATGTTCTCATGTCATGTCTAAAATGGGGGTGATCGAAGGTGTATCAAACAATCAACACATAAATACCATGAATACATACAAGCCACCACATGCCACACATAATCAAGAAACACTCACAAGTCACCCTAAGAAACAATTACCCCTTCCTTATAGACATTAATTTACAAGGTAAGCCCTATACCAAGGACCTCCTATTCCCTTTAGCAATCAACAAGGCAAGAGGTACACCCAAAAGGAAGTTTTCAAAAGAAGACCCATTTTTAAAAGTGCCAACCAGGACTCAAATTTTATTTAGTTGTCAATCCGTTTCCAATAAAAGGGACAAGGACACCACTTATAAATCCAAAATCCATTTAGAAACCTATTTGACAAACATGTATCATCATTTAAAAAAAAAACATATTTTACAAGGTCCAACTGGGAATTTGAACAAACAATTAGTGTGAAAGGCCAAATAAAATAGTTCCAAAAAATTAATTTCAAGAGGAGAAAGATTGATTTCATTCAGAAAAATAATTATAAATAATACATATCACTAATTAACATCAAAACATGATGTTAACATCAATAAATTCATGTTTATTAAATTTAAAGGCCAAGTACAAAGGGAACCATACCTCAAAAAGGAGAGAACCAAGTTGAAACACCTCAACACTCAACACCTTTGATGAAGACCACTTCGAACTTGCACACATATACACTCCTGTATATATATATAAACCCCTTAATCCAATGTACATATTCCCCTTGCTATGAGGGAATATGTATAAGGAGGATATATATATACATATACACATGTACCTATGTATATGTGTGAAAGCCTTTAAGGAGCCACATGACATTATAAATAACCAAGAGGGAACCAAAAATCACCAAAAGACCCTAATTAAAATTGGTTCAAAAAAAGAGGGAAGAAGAAACCAACCTCAAATGGCAGAGGGGGAATCAGAATGGATTGAATTTCTTTGCCTTCTATGGAGGATACCGAAACATGCATAAAGAAGTCATGGGAGACCCATCACATTCCCTAACAATAGAAGAAATCCAAAAAACTAGGTCAAACCTCACCCAAGGGTTCGTCTGAACGAAACAAGGCAACGATGAGAAGAGAAAAATGACTGAAATGGGAAGAGAAGGGAGCTATAGACCTTACCTAAAAGGATTTCCAAATAAACCCTAATAATTTTGGTGTAATTGTTGGAATAAAGGGGCTCTCCAGAAGGGGTTGCAGTGCATGCACAACTAGAGGAAGTGGGGGGGGGGGGGGGGAGGGGTTCACCAGAGTATGAGGGGAAGGGTATTAGTTTAAGTTTTTTTTTTATTTTATTTTTATTTTTAATTAATTAATTAATTATTTTTTTTGGAAAGAGAGACATGATGTATGGTTTGGGTCGCATGGTTTGGAAAGTCATGTGACAACTGTGCTGTTGGTTTTGTAAAAACATTACAGAAGTTGTCGCATGGTTACCGCATGGAATGAAAAACCTTGCGCCTTAACCATGTGACATGCTCTGCATACCCAAAAACTCCC
The DNA here is from genome assembly GCA_963277665.1 of Viscum album. Taxonomy (NCBI): domain Eukaryota; kingdom Viridiplantae; phylum Streptophyta; class Magnoliopsida; order Santalales; family Viscaceae; genus Viscum; species Viscum album. Next base: position 1,143,914,174 of record OY728142.1, on the reverse strand, counting down.
ACATTTGAGGGAAAACTCCTAGAAGAAAAAAGAAATAAATAGTAACTCAAAAATAATTAAAATAATAGAATAGTGTTAGGTTGGGGTGTAAAAATTATCCCCACCATGACATTTTCTACCCCTAGAAAGTTCCAAGAGACTCGTTTGATCAAGACCAACACAAGGATAAATTATGAATCAAGTAAATACCTGAAAACTTGAATACTGAAGAACCAACGACTACTTCCATTCAAAACTTGAAACTATGAAATATAAAAAGAAATTATGAGACCATTCTCAAAAGAATCCAAACATCCAAGGAAGTCATCTCACTAAACCCAAAAAAACTTGAACAAACAACGAAGGGATTATGAAGAAGAGACTCACTCCTTTCCAAAAATTACCCAACAAGGAACACCCCGACCCCTAAAATTGAAACCATCAAAGAAACTCATAGTGGTCTATTCGGAATCTCCACAGACATCTGTTACATGACCCTCTATCCAAGCCAACCAACTAATATGACCAGGGTTGGGTGGGGTAGAAAAAAGAAGGTGCCCCATCAAGAACACCTGGAAGTTGGGTTCATCACCATCTCATCCTATGGAGACCTCTCTACCTTATTAGGACTACAATCAAACATTTATTTCCAAATTGGGAATAACTCTTGAATATTTACAAAAACCAAGAAATAAGGTAAATGGTGCAAGAAACAAATAATTACACCATCCCACAACAACAAGATTAAAAATTTTTCCCAAAAGGAACTTACATAAAGAATAAAATTCCCCAAAGATTACACAATCTCATTATCCTACCCAAAAAAACATGACATCACTAAATAGTAAACCCAAAATAGAAAACATTTACCAAAAATAAAACTTTTAACTAAACCTATATCAGCACCCTACTCTTGAAAATGGGTTGGGGGTCTTTTGGAGGGGTGGACCTGGCTCCATGTCGCTTACTGGAAACACCCTAGCCAAACCATTGTAATTTACCCAAGCATACACAGGTATGATTTTTCATTGGTGCTTATGGACAAGATGACTCATGACCTTGATTACCACATTGATGACACACCAAGGTACTATTCCTAGAAGAAGCTGATGAAAGATCCAAAGGACTTTTAATTCCACCATCAACATAATCAAATACAGACCAATTTCCCATCTCTTTATTAGAATTACCTGCAACACTTACATAGACTGAAGGAGGATTTCCTACCTTGAGAACTCCCACTAACATGACTTCAACTCAAACTTCTTGCCTCACCAATTCATCAAAGGAGGATAGAATGAATTCTAATAAAATGAAAAACAAAACCCAACACCTATCAATCACCATGATGAAGAAAACACATCTCTGTCACCCTATCCACCTTCACAGCCTCAGAGAAGTACTGTCAAATGAATGAAGCCTTGAATAATTCCTAGGAGAGGTCTTCCCGAGGCATTTCCCTAATGTATGACTTCCACCACTTCCAACTTGAACCTTAAAGCATAAATTTAGTGAACTTGACCGTTAGAGGATCAGGAAAATCAAGGAAACCAAATATCCTTTCAAATTTTCACACACACTATTCTGCTATAAAAGGATATGCCTGAACATAAAATAGAGGAGGATTTAACTTCCAAAATTCAAGGAAGAAGTCTTTAGGTTGATAAATTGGAGGGTCCGCTAATGGAAAACCACCCATAGCTTCACCTAGAATATCCATCGATTCTTTGGTGGTGGAATACTCTAAATAATAAGAAATAAAAACTTAATCAAAGAAAAATCAACATAAATAACTCACCACAATTAAACTCCAAACATAAAAGGAAACATCTCAAAAATTTCACAAAACTTTTTCAAAAGCTCACTAACAATCACTTTGAAAACCAATTTCATTTCCACACTCCAAGAAATTTCATTCTATAAAAATACCTTGAATTATTTCAAGAAATCCAACTATTTTACCATTAAAAATCCTTCTCATTTTAAAACAATATCTATTTTATCAAAGTCCATTTAATTAAAATCCATTTTTTCCAAAACTTTATTTAAGTAAATTTTAAAATCCCATTTATCTATTTTAAAAATTAAAACATCACCATTTGAATGATGGGTTTTCACATTTTAAAATGTGGTTTTCATGAAAATTTTAAAATTTTGGAAAGACCCAAAATAAATTCCTATAGGGGATTAGTGATAATGGATGACTTGGCAATATGGTTGGAGACCATATGACAATCACACCAATACCATAGAGAGTCATCCAGGACCACATTTTCGGGCTCCACATGGCTTTCCAGGCCCTGTGATCACACCAAAAACAACTTCCCTAACTCACATATTGTTCCCCAAGAACAAAAAGAGCCATAAACAATCCAAAAATTCCAAATAAACTGAAAATCATCAATCAATGTCAATAAATACTAATAAGAATAATGAAAAAAAATCAAAATGAAAAACTAAAAACCCGACTTCCCATGGTAACCCAAGGTTCAACACAAAAAGTGTCGACCATACACTTCCCCATAACTACACCCCAAGTTCCAAAAATCCTACTCCATATACCTTTAAAAACAAAATATAAAAGGGTACTCTAAGAGTTAGGTACTCTAAATAACCCATTCTTTGATACCATTTTGTCACGAACTAACCCAGGTCAACCTCAAACTGATCACTGAGCTGACCTATGACATATCTAGGTGCATTCCCAATCACCCAGGGTGGTGAAAAGAACCAAGGTAATTAGTGAGAGACATTGAGAATGATTTATCCATATATATATATATATCAATTAGATAATAAAAGAGAAGACCAATATAATTAAAACCAAAAAGAACAACAAGACATAAACTAAAAATAAAACCAAACCTAACAACCCAACATATCTCTATGTGATTTCATGGGTCACTCACCGAACCCAAAACCCAACATCACACCATGGTGATCGAAACCAAGATGGAAACTGCACCTAAGGCTAAAAATAAGAATGAAATTATAGGTTCGAGTGTTAAAACTTTGTAGGAATTCCCAAATAAACTATTCCCAATGCATTTCCTTTAATAAAATATTCATTTATTTCTTGTTTTAAATACAATGTGAAAATATGGGTTTTTAAAACATTTAATATTTGAAAAAAAATCATAGTCAACTACCCTCTTCATTTTAAAATAGGCTATTCTGAAAAGGGAAGGCTTGGGGATTTTAGAGAGAGAGAATAATTTTTAAAAAAAAATCAAAAGAAGTGAAACATTTTTAAAAAACATTTATCATAAAAAATTTCAAAACCAAACAAATTCACTTTTACCAAATAGACACATTGTAACATAACTAGGGAAATGTAAAGCACTACACAATGGACCAAACCAAATGAGACACTTAAATTATATTCCATAGATAAATAAGTGCTAGAAAACATGGGATTACCTAGGAGCTCATAGGATAATATAGAACATACTATAACCTGATCTATCCTGTCAGCGCGCCTAATGCAATGAAACATCCCTCACACTCGGTCGTACCCTACCTGGCCTAACTGAGGGGCATAATACTAATGTATATCAGAGTCTATACTAAGACCCACTATCTAGAGAGTAATACTATACTAGTGCAAAAAACTTTCTTAGATAATCCGCTAGCTATGTTAGGTTCTCATGTCATGTCTAAAATGGGGGTAATCCAAGGAGTATCAAACAATTAGCACATAAATACCAAGAATACACACTAGCTTCCACATGATTCACATATCCATGAAACACCCCAAAATCACCCCAAGGAACAATTCCCCTTACCTCCCAACCATAAATTTACAAGGTAAGTCCCATACCAAGGACCTCCCATTCCCTTTAGCTACCAATAGGGAAAGAGGTACATCCCAAGGGGAGTTTTCAAAAGAAAACCCATTTTTAAAAGTGTCAATTGGGGATCGATGTTTCTTTAGGTGTAAATAAATTACCAAAAAAGGGGATAAGAACACCACTTATAAATTCAAAATATATTTAAAAACCCATTTGACAAACTCTTATCTCTTAAAAAAAAACAAATTTTACAAGGGCCAACCAAGCATTTTAACAAATAATTGGTGTGAAAATCCAAATAAAATAGTTCTACATAATTAATTTCAAGTAGAGACAACTTGATTTAATTTCAAAAAATTATTATAATTAATAAATTTCACTAATTAATATAAAAAAAGTGCAAACATCAACCAATTCATGTTTCTTAAATTCAATGGGCAAGTACAAGGGGAAACCAACCTTAAAAAGGTGAGAACCAAGCTAAAACACCTTAGAACTCAACACCTTTGATGAAGACCACTTTACACTTGCACACATATGCAATCCTATATATATACACACCCCTTAATCCAATGTACATATTCCACTATCTATGAGGGAATATATAAAAGGAGGATATATATATATATATATATGTACCTATGTATATGTGTGCAAGAATTCAAGGAGCCACATGACGTTCTAAATAATAAATATGAAACAAAAAATTACCAAAAGACCCCAATTAAAATTGGAACAAACAAAGTGGGCCGAAGAAACCAACCTCAAATGGTGGTGGGTGAACCAACATAGAAATGGACAAAATTGATTCTCCTTCAGCAGAGGATTCTGAAACATGCATTAAGAAGTATTGGGAGACCCATAACACACCCTAACAACGAAAGAAATATGAAAAATCAAGTCAAACCTCACCCTAGGTTTTGTCCAAATGAAACAAGGTAATGAGGAGAAGAAAAAAACACCCAAAATGGGAAGAGAAGGGAGTTAGAGACATTGCCTTGGAGGATCGACCAAGAAACCTAAATAAATCTGGTGGAATCACTGGAAGAAAGGGGATCACTAGAAGGGGGTGGTGTGGGCACTACTGGAGGAAGAGGGGGGGGGGGGGGGTTCTTGAGTATGGGGGGAATGGTGTTAGTTTAGGGTTTTTATTTTATTTTATTTTTAATTTTAATTAATTTATTTTGGAAAAATATAGATTAAGCACGGTTTGGGTCGCACAGTTTTCCAAATTTTGTGCTAATCGTACGCCCTCTACTGAGCTCCTAGATCCCCCTTGAACGGGCTAGCCACATGGTTTGGAAAACCATGCATCAACTATGCATTTGACTCTGCCAAAAAATTGTATAAGTTGTCGCATAGTTACCACATGGTTTGGAAAACCATGAGCCTTAATTGTATGACACGCTCTGTAAGCCCAAAAACTACCAATTTTGAGGGAAAATAGCTAGAAGAAAAAATAAATAAATAGAAACTCAAAAATAATTAAAATAATATAATAGTGTTGGGTTAGGGTGTGACATAATTCATGCCTTAAGTTCATTTCTCAAATTCCTTCTTTATGAAATATCCTTTGATTATGATAGGAGGCAAGATTATGAAACCAATTTCTTTCCATGGTTAATTCTTATGTTTATGCCTTATGATTGATTCACTTTTTTGGCACACATAAGCATGTACATATTATCATATGTGCACCTATATAGTGTTCTAATGCATTGGGTAATGCTTTTATCTCATGAGATGTGATGTATGAGATTATGGAGTAAACCTAATCTATGATGAGACTCTGCCCACCATGTGGTGTTGTCTCAAAAGTTAGCCATGACTTATGGTTATGTCATGTTTTATGTTGTTTCCACTATCATTTGTTTTCATGATCTTATGACACCATGTACTTCATATTATTCTACTATGTGATTATTCACGAGTCTTCTCTTTTATGATATCATGTCATGCCATTTGACTCACACGTTATGCTTCATTACCATGTTTTTTCCCTTATCAATATTTTTAGATCACCCTTTTGGTCTATGTATTTCCTATGTTGTAATTTTTAGTTTAAGGATATCAAAGGGATTTAGGAGCTAATTATGGAGATTAAAATAAAGACATTGTGTTTTAGTCTCTTTTTGATGTATTATGTACCTAGTCTTATAAAGGCACTTGTCCTCTCAATCCGTTGGTTGTATTTAATGGATAATTATATTAAAAATAATGTAATAATATTTGTAAAAGTATTGGGTCACTATAGTTAGTATCATAGGACAATCTATTTTTTTGGGGATTAAGACTAGAATAATTTAGTGAGAACCCTAGGAATAAGTATATGTATAGGGGAATATCCTAAAATTTTGGTGATGTATAGAGTATGTGTTTTCCAAGTAATTACATCCCTATCTTGATACTACAAGTGTATGTGGCTCTAGAATAGTTTTAAATATGGGTAAAAACCATGAAAAGTGCGCATTTAGTATTAACTCAATTTTCACCTGGTTCACGACAAATGGTCCTTGTTGCAAACATGGTTTGACACTCCCAGAGGTATGCTTTGGGAAACTCACAAAATCTTTACAGAACATTATAAAGGACTTGAATGGATTGTTAAGTTATAAAACCTAATAATAAAATTACCATGGATAACCTAGATTGAAACTCAAATACTCATAATTCAGGCTATACTTTTCATTTATAATTTATTCCATCTAAGTTTATAGTTTCCCTTTTATATGTTTCTTAGTTTAAGTATTCTCATACCTAAGTTTATCTTGTATATCGTATATGACTAGAATGAGAATCATAGAGTGAAATGTGTTCTCATTATCCCATCATGAGATTCAAATGTCCTATATTATTATAGTTATACATATTCTTTCATATCATGAAATTCTAGTAGAACTATTCAAACACCACATCAAAACATGGGAGTGGCTATCCGTGAGAATAAACAATGGGGAAATTATTGCATCCCAAGTATAGAACTCCTCCCCAATAATTTTTTTTGAAATTAACCTCCCAAAAAACCTTATCCTACATCCTTTAGTGGAGTTTGATGCTATTTTAGGCATTAATTTACTATCCTCATATAAATACAACATCAAATTTCCAGAGAGGGAAATCACTCTTCACATCCCGAGTCATCCTCTAATTCGTTACAAGTGCAAGGAGGTGTATGGACCTCCTTTAGAATATCCATCTCAAGTATTCATATTATTACCTTACGAACAATCATATCTAGATAAAATGATTGAGACAAAGGAGAGAATCATACTTGAAGGCATGACCATTGTGAGGGATTAATAATGTATTCTATAAAGAGCTGCCTTATCTTCCTCTTGACTGAGAGGTTGAGTTATCAATTGAAATTATACCTATATATTTTCCCATATCCAAGACTCCCTATATAATAAACACCATTTATTTAGATTAAATGAAGAACGGTTACAAGATAATTTGGAAAATGGTTTTTTATGCCTAAGTGCTTCACTGTGGGGTGAACTGGCCATCTTCATCCAGAAGAAGGATGGGTAATTGTGCCTATGCATTGATTATCATGATCTAAATAAAATCACTATAAAGAACAAGTATCCCCTACCACTTATAGATAACTTGTTCGATCAACTATGTGGGGGCCAATATTTATCTAAGGGAGACCTTTGTTCAGTATATCACTAATTAAAGGTACAAAGGAAGATATTACCATGACCATATTTCGAACAAGGTATAGATGCTATGAGTTCATAGTGAGTCCCTTAGAGGTCACTAATACTCCAACAATATTTATGGACTTAATGAATATATTATTTAAATATTACCCCAAACAATTTGTGGTAGTATTTATAGATGATATTTTGATATACTCTAAAAGTAAGGAGAATCATGATGATAATTTTAATACTGAGCTAAAGACTTTGTGAAAGTAGAAGCTATATGAAAAGTACAGTAAATGCGAGTTTTTGATAGAGGAAGTATCATTCTTGAGGTATGTTATCACCAAAAAAGAGATATCTATGGACTCTTTTAAGACAAAGGTAATCAATTAGTTTCCTAGATCAACATCTGAAATGGAGAACTATGGTTTACTTGGACTAGATAGGTATTACTGACGATTTGTTAGAAACTTATCACGATTTTCAAACCCGCTAACCAAGATAACTTGGAAGGGGGTGAAGTTTTTTTGGACTGATGAATGTGAAGAGAGCATCAAGGAATTTAAAAAGAGGCTTATCATTGCACCAATCCTCATGTTTCCATCAAGTGGGGAACCTTTAATGGTATATAGTGATGATTCAAAGAATGGATTAGGTTGTGTACTGATGGAAACTGATAAAGTGATAGCCTATGCCTCAAGGCAGTTGAAAGGTCATGAACATAACTATCCCACACATGGTCTATAGTTGGATATAATAATTTTCTTATAGAAAATATTACTACACTATCTTTATGGGGAGAATTGTGAAATATATATGTATCATAAAAGAGTCAAATATATATTCACATAGAAAGAGATTAATATGCACCATTAAATATTGTTAGAGCTAATCAAGTACTATGACTACTCAATCCACTAACATCATGGGAAATAAAAAAAGTGGTAGATGCTCTAAGTATAAAGGATCCAACAACCTTATCAATTATGATAATTGAGAAATATATAATATTTTTAGACTTTCAATGGATGTACATAGAAATCATAAAGGAAGGAAAATCATTATTACATTCTCAAATGATCACTTAACCATCCCTTATGAAGAAGATAAAGGATTATCATTAAGATAATGTGGAAATACAATATAAAGTGGAAACTATAATAGGAAATCCTTGTATTTAAAAATCGATGAAGAAGGTGTTTTAAGATTTGGGTCATGACTACATGTACTATCAAATCCTAAGATAAAAAATGAAATATTGAATGATATATATAGATCAACCTTATCTATCCTCCCATGGAGTATAAGGATGTATCAAGATCTCTAAGAGAACTGTCAGTGAGAAAATATGAATAAGAATATCACATAGTATACGTTAGAATGCTTGGTATGTCAGTAGGTGAAGCATGAAAGGAAAAAGTCCAAGGGGATGATGAAACCATTACCCATGCCTATATAGAAATGAAAAAACATCCTTATGGACTTTTTCACTGGTTTTTAAGGATATCTAGGGGAAGTAATGCTATATGGGTTGTGGTGGACTGTCTTATAAAGATATCTCATTTCATTGTAATTAGAGAGGACTTATCATTAAATTAGTTACAAGGATATACATCAAATATATGGTGAGGCTATATGGAACACCAATATTGATTATATCTAACTGATATCCAAATTTTACCTCCATGTTATATAAGAACCTCCAATATTCTCTAAATACTGAGTTGAACTTCAATATGGCTTATCACCCCCAAACCGATGACCAATCTGAGCACACTATCTAAACACTTGAAGACATGCTGAGAGCATTCCTTATGAACTCCAAAGGAGGATATGATAAACATCTTTCTATGGATGAGTTCTTATAAAATATTAGTTTCTAAATAAGAATCCAAATGGCTCTATATGAATCCCTTTATGAGAAGAGATATAAAACAACTACATTCTGTAATAAAATTGGTGAACATGAGTTTTTGGGTCTTGAAATTTTCTAAGAAATAGTAGAAAAGTTCAAGAATATTTAACAACACATCAGGGATTCTCAAAGTCGACAGAAGAGCTATGTTGACAATATTTAATAAGACCTAGAGTTTGTGTTCAGAGATAAAGTGTTCCTCCATATATCTTTATGGAAGAGAGTCATGAGATTTGAGAATTTGGGAAATCTATGTCTTAGGTACATTAGTACCTTTGAGATTCACGATTACATCAGAGCCATGTACAATCGACTAACACTCCCACTAACCCTGTCTCAAGTAAATAATTTATTCTATAGATACCTCTTGAGGAAGTATATTCTAGAACCATCACATATACAGAATTCATAGGTAGGAAAAATATAAAATTATCTCTCTTACGAGGAGTAACCATTGAAGATCATGGACTGTAGATATAAAGTTATACATAACAAGAAAAATCACCTAGTCAATGTACTATAACTAAATAATAAGTACAAGGAGGTGACATGAGAACCATAGGAATCCATGAAGCAGAAGTACCCTCACCTATTTTCACCTTAGTATGTAAAATAGAATTTTGAGGGTAAAATTTATTAAGGGGGAATAATTTAATGAACCAAAATTTTATAAATTGAATTTCCCTTCTTATAATTGTGTGATTTTTAATAATGTAGTATAAAACACATGTACCACATGATGAAACAAAAAAAAATTATTATATTAATTTGAAAATTAAATTTAGAGTATAAAAAATGGCCATAAGAATTGAAAGTATTACAATAGAACAAAAAAAAGGAAACATGACAATAATAATAGGCAATTTTGGATATTCTCGATCCCCTAGAATAATCGTACCCACGAACAACAAGGTAGAAATGAAGCAGATTGTTAGTAATGCAATATACATTTTGAAAATGAATATATATATAAACTTGAGATAAAATAGAAGTTAATGAAGAATGAATGAAATATGAGGTATTTATAGAAGTAAGGGAACCCATATGATCATTACAAATTTTATTGTTTGAATAATAATTGTTGAGAATGTGTTGATTCAACAATTTTGTTAATTTCGTTTTGGTTTTGAGGCTCACAAACACCCACATTTATTTTACTAATAAATTTTATTTTAAGTGGATTTATAGAAGATAATATTCGTTGGAATAATTATTATCAAAGCATAAACAAGTCATTGATCCATGGTAGAATATTTGATTAAGTATTCTGAATGTATTTGAAAGTATTTTGGAAAAAATATTCATACCCTGCGTTTGGAAGAGAATGTATGGATCATTTACCCTATGCCATCGAAAAAGCATGGATCAACATCCCTATGTTTTGAAAAAACCCTATGTTTGTGGAATAAATTTATTGTTTATTAACCATACTTTTATGAACAATTGTATGCTATTAACCTTATGTTTTGATTTTGTCGTTACATGGAAGAACCCTAAATTTTACTATTTCAATGATGGAGTTTTTAATTAAAGATATTATTTGTGATTTTTGTAACGTTCTTGATAGAAGTAAATATCATTTTAAATCTATTTTACAATCAATTCAAAGGATCATTCTGAATGGATTAAATAATTCCTATTTCTAAGGGAAGTTATGACTCTCTTGATTTATTTTTGAATTAAAATATTCATGATTTATTATACAGTATTTCTGGAGATGGTTTGACCTAGAAATGTTTGACCTACAGTATAAATATTGAGATGATAATCTTCTGAAAATACACATGCATATATGTATATAGATACATTTATATATACAGATATATGAAAATACATGTGCTTGATAATAAAAAAGTATCATTTCCTTCAGTGCTAAACTTTAGAGAAATACATGTTTAGATATATCTGATCAAATTACTATTGTTTTTGTCTCTACTATAATATCTTATTTTTACATCTTCTTCTGAAAGTTTTCCAAATCATTTTTCAGAGTTACACATTAGAGACGTACATGTTTATTCATATGTCTGGTGTTTTCTCTATCACTATTTAAATAAAACCTATGAAACATTAAAGATCTATTTGATGTTTTATGTTATTTAAGATCAAATACATCTATCAGTTTCATGTTGTAACTATGATAAAATTCCATGTTTTCAAATAAAATCAATCTCTATTGATTTGTTGGAGTATCAGATTCTCAGACTCAGTCATAGTGTGAAGGAGTATTGGCTTATCGTACTAAGTAATGGATTTATGGTTCCTTGTAAAAGAACCATAATACCTTATAAAAATATTATTGTAAAGGTATAAACAACCTATACTTAGTTGTGTAAGTCCCCGGTAAAAGTAATTACTAGTGAAATTGCCAAGCTCACTAAGAGAGTGTTGGTGGAGTGGACTAAGAGATCTTTGTGACTTGAACCACTATACATCGTTGTGTTCTTGTATTTATTTATTTCTTCTAATCACTCTACTTTAAGAGAAAAATAGAATCACTACATGTCAAAAGGTGTGCTTTGAATTCATAAAAGTTTTTAAAGGATCACAATTCATCCCCAATCTTGTTTCTTTATCATATTCATATCTAACATAACAAGTGGTATCAAAGGTTGGACTCTATTAAAGATATTTCTCTTTTTGGAAATCTATTTATACTTGATACCAATAAGTTATATAAAAGGACCAGGCTCTATCATTATATCCTATATCAACAAAGTTATCAAATAATAAAAATGGAAAAACAAAGTGATATAAGAGTTCATGGTTCTTATGCAATCTTGAAAATTATTTTTGTCTCTAACAAGCCTAAGTTAAAGATTCATACTAAGTAAAATCTCCAAATTGATGATCTTAGAGAAGGTATGTCAATGATACATGATCCTTATTTTAATGGTAATAATTATGGATACTGAAAATATTGAATGATTAAATATTTAAGAAATATTAGAATAAATTTTTTTTAATGGTTTTCAAGCCTTATGAAGTTCCTAAGAAAGATTTTAAAAAATGGGACTGAAATCAAGAAAATGAATATGATCTCAATTCAAAACTAATAAATGCTATTGTCAGTGGATTAAATAATGATGAGTTTAATAGAACATATCAAAGTTCTACTGCCTATAAAATTTGGAAAACTATTTTTATTTCTTATGAAGGAATTAACAATATCGAACAATTAAGGTACACTACTTCAAAGTTTAAATTTGAAACTTTTGGAATGAATAATGGTGAAAAAATCACTCAAATGAATTGGAAATTGACTGATATAGGCAATAATATTTCTACATTGGTAAATCCAATTTCACAATTTGATCAAGCACTAAAAGTTCTTAGAGTTTTACCTATAAAATGGAATGGTATATCTACGACTATAAGATAATCCACACCAGTAAGGCAATTATTAATGAAATAACTTATTGATATATTGATAATGTTGTTGAGATGGTATTTCTAAGTATGATATAATCTATAATACCAAATGTAGGATCAAATATGTAAAATGAGATACAAATACAAGAGGGGGGGGGGGGGGTGAATTGTATTCTTTAAAAAATCCTTAAGGAAATTTTGAATAACCAAAATTCACAACACCTCTAAGTTCTAATAACTTGCTTTATTCCGGAAAAGTGATTCCGAAAATGAAACTTAACAAAAGTTTACAACAAATAAGATTCTACCTTAAAACGTATAGAATCTAACTAAACCAGATTACAAGTATAAGGCGGTATAAGAAAGTTATAATTTCCTCAACAATACAAATTCAGTGGAAAACTTGTAACAAAACAAGTAACAAAGTAAATCTTTTAACCCAAAGAGAAGGGTATCCAACAACCTTAGATAAAGGTCTCTTGATTTATACTTTCAAGAAAGGATATCTTACCCACACCAGGGTAAGCCCTCAATATGAAGATCGGAGTCTGTCTTGCTATCCTCGCAAGCCCTCAACTATCAGGTAGTCGACACCTATGTCTTCCTATCCTCAAAATCCCTCGATTGTACACAATAACAATCGGAGTCGCATGAAGCAAATCTGCACAAAGAAAAGTTTGAACAAGCCGTTCAAACTTTCTACATGAAGCCTGAGAGTTTATAAGAGTCTCTCTCTCTAGAAATCACTTCTGAAAGTTCTGAGCTTCAAAAATTCAAAAATTCTCCAAAAGTCTCGAACTATTTTAAATGAGCTTCTATTTATAGGCATGAATTCAATGGTCGGCTCCCTCTTCCAACAATCATATTTTTCCTTGAATTTTGAAGGGGCCTGTACACGTGTCACTCAAACAACGGTTAGTGAGTAACTGAAAGCACAAAATTATTTTATAACTAAACAAATGTAAGAATAACCAAAAACTGATATTTGGAATGAAAGTAAATGAAAGTTAGGAGTCTAACCAAAAATGAATTCGGAGTCTATAATACAAAGAGATTCGGATTCTGTTTTCTAAGAATTCAGAACCTAAATTCTATAGAATTCCAGAGTCTAAATTTCAAGGAAATTTGGAGTCTGGATTCACAAGAATTTAGAACCTAACCTTACAAAGTTCGGAGTCAGAGTTCATGAGAATTCGGAGTCAGAACTCATAAGAGTTAGGAATCTATATTCAAAGAACTCGGAGTCAAAACTTAGACAAGTTCATAACCAAAATTCGTAATCAAAATTCAGAGTCAGAACTCAGAAGAGTTAGTATCCAGAATTCGTAATCATAATTCATAACCAGAATTCATAGTCGAACTTTACATAAGTTCTTAATCAGAATTCGGAGTCGAACTTCATGAATGTCCGTATCTATAATTCGGACTTTAACTTCATAACATTCGTATCTATAATTCGGAGTTGAACTTCATGAGAGTTCATAACCAGAATTCAGAGTCGAACTTCATGAATGTTCGTATCCAGAATTTGGACTTGAACTTCATAACATTCGTATCCAGAATTCGGAGTTGAAATTTATGAGAGTTCATAACCAGAATTCAGAGTCTTAAACAGAATGATTCATATCTAAGTATTATATGATTTTGAGGATTTAGATATGACACCAAATCTTATACTTAGACAAGATAAAGAACTAAGTAAAACATGGTAAGGATAAATTTCCTTGGGGAAGAAAATTTTCCTTAGAGAAGTAAAACAAGGGGTAAAAAGAGTTTTGCCTTGATATAAGGTGTTTGTGATTTTCAAAACAAGAAGGAATCATGAAGTCATAAGGAAAGCCTTAATGACTTAACAATCTCCCCCATGTATGAAGGAATGGAAAATTCATAAGTAAAGCCTTATTAACTAAACAAATGTATGAAGATGAGGTGTAAGATGAAGTTGAAAATAAAATTTCTATTAAAAATGATGAATCTATCCTTAAAAATGCTATGGATAAATCATCTTACTCAATTTATACAAAATAAAAAAATTATTTACCATATATTTCTAAAAGATTTTCAAAACCGTATAAAAGGAAAAAAGATAAAGGATAATAAATGCATATGCTACGAATTTAAGGAATAATGACACACAAAGTCTAAATGTCCTATTATCAAAGCTCAAAGAAGTGATAATTATTAAAGGAAAGGAAATAAAGTTATAATTTCAAGCTAGAGTGCTACTTTTGGTTTGAATTATGAATTTATTATGGACTCAGAGGATGATCATAAAAATAAAACAATGAATCCATGTCTTATGGATCATACTGATGAGGTACAATCCTCTTTATCTCAAAATTCTAATTTAGAAAAACATTATTATGATGAAATTAATAGATATCATTTCACGATTCAAGATAAGTATTAATCCTTAAAAATAGACTATAAAAAGCTTAGAAAATATTATAATAATATTTCTTTAGAAAAATATAATTTGTCAAAAAAATTAGAATTTAAAATCTAATACTTCTAAAATTTCATGTGCTCTGTATGAACTTAAAATTAATTTTTTTAAGTGAATTAGATACTTTTAAACAATATTAAAGTATAATTATCAAAGGAGAAAATTATTTAAATCAAATTATTGTTAAAAATAAAATTTAGAAAGAAAAACTTGGAATTGGTAGTAATGGAGAAAGAACAAAATTATATAGGAATTATTTTATTCTTAGTACAAATAGTAAAATCATGTCTACTGTTAAATGATTTTATTGTGGTATTAATGGAAATTATAAAAATGATTGTTTCTTTAGAAAATATCAATTTTTATTGTTCAAAATAATTATTTAACTTTAATAGTATAATCTCTACACAAAATAAACTGTTTCGGTTACCCAAACTTTTAGTTGCTAACACTACTAGAACCAAAAATCATATGGGTACCAAAAGGAACTTGTATTTGATGTGTTTTATGAATACACCATCGAACTACATCGTTAAATTATTAAAAGTGGTTGTTTGAGTGATATGTGGAAATACCTACCAAAGGAATGATCAATTCTTAAGTAGTTCATTATTAAAAATTCCTTAGAACTTGAATCTCTAATATAGGAAGTAATTCATTATTATTTTCATATATATATATATATATATGTGATTCTAATGCATTAACTATTTTATATAGAGGAGAGATATCTTTTATTTTTAATTGATAAATGATTCTTTAAATTTTTAATAAAGTCTTAGTATATATAAATACATATTTTATTTTCTAAATCATCAAATATATATAAATATTATTTTTAGATAATATAGTACTTGTTTAATTATTAAAAAGGTTTATATTTTCATATTTAATATTTCAAACCTATTGTCATATTTATATTACGTGTTCTTAAAAAATTATTTGTTTACATAATTTTTTCAATCATAAAATCATTCTTACATAAATATGTATTTTCAAAAATTAAAATTTGCAATGATTATTCTATATTTTTCAACTCTAGAATGTGAAGAATCATCTACAATGTGTTATAACAAAACATATCATTTTCTATTTAAAAACCCTAGAATATTATCATTTAAAAAATTTAAATTATTTATTTGTCTTCTTCGAGATATTATTTTCAAAGACTTCTGGAATAAGTCTGAGAAAAATGAAGAGATCAAGAACTTAATGTTCAGATTAAAATATTTCTCAAAATAAAATGAAAGGTAATCCTTCTTCAGATCTATTAAGAGAATAGTCAGTTTTTTATGTTAAGCATTCGTTTGAAATATCTTATGAAAAAGATAATGAAGTTCACGGTTTTGAAGAACCTGAAGTGTCATCATCTCAAATGTCTAAAGATAGAATGTCTTATGAAGATCTTCTGTTTAATTTTAGTACTTTGAATAAAGGAAAGTTAAATCTACTTACTAATTTGTATGCATCTAGAAATTAGTATAAATAACTAAAAAAGGATTATCAGAATGTAAAAGAACATTCAATTTAAAAAAAATATTTTGAAGAATTTAAAAGTGGAAATGTTAAGTTAGATGGAGTTACTTAGAAGGTAAGTTGTTACTAAGTTTGACCTTGATAAAATAAAAGTGTTCTTAGTTGAATAGTTTTCTTCCTCTTTTCTATATCAAAGGTCTGCAGATGTTTAGAGAAGAATATAAAAATTGTCAAAAGTTTTAGCATATTTGAGTCGAAAATTTAAAAGTTTGGAAAGTTTGGATAATCAATCTAATCCTTCCTAACACTATGACTTTTCTTCATTATTGTAGTTTACTATCTATATTTTCTACCTTTTTTTCTTAAAATTTTATTTTAATATTTTCTCTAGTAAAAATATGTGTTTCTCATAATTTATTTTTAATTTTTATACCCTTGAAATTTTATTTCGTCAGTTATCTTATGTATAGAACATATGTTTAATGTTTAGTTATTTTATTACACTTGGTAAATTAGACTATTACAAATAATAGTAAATAATTCTATTCAAATATGACATCTACAAAAATTAGTTAAATGTATTTTTTTCCTTAAAAATATTTTAATTCCTTGAATATTTTTTTCACATGCTATGTCTTAGGGGGAGTTATTTTATTAATAACATGAATTAAGTGATTTAATATATTATTTACAAATCTATTTTATTAATAAAAAATCTAATATTTTATATGATCTTTAATTACATCTTTATATCTTTTTAAAGGAAGCACAAATTTAGGGGGAGTATATATTGCTAAATTTTTACTCTCATATTTTTGACATCACAAAAAGGGGGAGAAGTTTATATGTTTATCATCATGGGGGATACATTGATAAAATGGGGGGAGAAATTTAAATTTATGAGGAAAAATTTATATGTGAGTTTTATATAAGAAATTTGAATTTGAGAAATCTATGAGAAATATGAAAGGGGATAACTTTTCTTATAATTTATTTATTTATATTTGTGGAAATTTCTTCTTCTAAAAGTTGTTATTATTTATTTTATGTTTTTTGTAATGGGTTTTGTGATCATAAAAAACGGGGATATTATTGATTATGTGTTGATTCAATAATTTCATTAATTTATTTTTTTGTTTTGATGATTACAAATATTCAAATTTATGTTACTAATATATTTTATTTTAAGTGAATTTTAGGAAGAAAATATTCATTTGAATAATTATTCTGGAATCATAAACTAGTCAATGATCCAAAGGAGAATATTTGATTAAGTATTCTGAACTTGTTTGAAAGTATTCGAGAAACACTCTTCATACCCAACATTTGGAAGAGAACGTATGGATCATTTACTCTATGCTATTAAAAAAGTATGGATCAATAACCCTATGTTTGGAAGAAACCCTACATCTATGAAATAAATGTATTAGTCATCAAACCTACTTTTGTGAACAACCATATGTTTTTAACCCTCCATTTAGAGTTTGTTGTTACATGGAGGAACCCTACATTTGATTATTTCGATGATGGATTTTTTTATTAAATACATTATCCGTGATTTCTACAATGGTATTGATGAAAGTAAATATCGTTTTAAAGCAGTTTTATTATCGATTCAAAGGATCGTTCTCAATGAATTAAATCATTAATATTTTTAAGGGAAGTTATGCCTATATTGAATGATTTTGAATTCAAATATTCACGATTTATTATACAATATTTCTGAAGTTAGTTTGACCTAGAGTCGTTCGAACTACAATATAATTATTGAGATGATAATATTCTAAATGTACACATGAATATATGTACATAGATACATATACATATATAGATATATAAAAAGATGTGTTCTTGAGAATAACATTGTATCGTCACCTTAAGTTCTACACTTTGGAGACATACTTGTTTAGATCTATCTGATCGACTTGGTGATGTTTCTATTGCTACTACTATATCTTATTGTTACATCTTCTTCTGCAAGTTTGATAAAGAATTTTTCAGAACTACACATTAGATACATGCATATTTATTCATATGTATGGTGTTTTATCTATTTCTATTTGAAGAAAACTTGTGCAACATTGAAGATCTATTTTTAGTTATACGTCATTGAAGATCAAATACATTTGTCATTTTCATGCTGAAACTGTGAGAAAATCTTGAGTTCTCAAATATAATCAATCTCTATTGATTTATTAAAGTATTGTCTACTCAGACTCCGTCATGGTGCAAAGGAGTATTATCTTTTCATACTAAGTTGCGGATTTACGGTTCCTTATAAAATAACCATAAGGCCTTATAAGAGTCTTATTGAAAAGGTATCAACTACCTGTACTCAGTTGTTGAATTCTCCAGTAAAAGGATTTACTAGTGAAATCACCAAGCTATATGAGAGAGTGTTGATGGAGTGGACTAAGGTATCTTTGTGCCCTGAACCACTATAAATCACTGTTCTATTGTCTTTATTTATTTCCACCACTCACTCAAATCTAAGAGAGAAAAATAATGAATTGTTTCATGTCAATATGAATGCTTTGAATTCATCAAAGTTTTTAAAGGATCACAATTCACTCCCTCTTGTATCTTCATCATATTCATATCTAACATAATAGTAATATGACCACTGTAATATTTACCTGACTGTTGGTGTAATGAATCATATATTTTTGTGTATTATTTTTGGATAATATATGGAATAATTTTAAGACTAGGCATTGCGATAACGTGCGATTCTGAGGCCCGATGTGCCCGAAATAAATGTTTGAAATATATTAAGTATATTAAATAGAACCCACATGTGTTTTTTCTAAAAAAGTGGAATAAATCCTGAACAGGGGCCCATATAAAAAATCCAAAGGCACTGTTGAGTTCAGAACACGAGTTTTACCCTATACGGGACATAACCTTTTTCAGCATGATCCATTTGTGAAAAAGTCATCACGAGCATAAATGAATGAAATAAATTATATAATTACTTTATTTTTCTTGTTTTGATGCAGAAATAAGCTTACTATTTAAATATATGTCTATGGATTTTATCTTAGGGTTAGCCGCTAAACACTGGAGAAATTAGATCCATTAGAGGGGAGAATTCTTGGAAAAGAATGATGAATTGGGATCAGATCATGGATCGTTGCACCAACATAGTTCATGGATATCATAAATGATTCCAACGCAACCATTCTTCATAAAAGATCGATCTAAACTCTAGGTAATATTTTTTTCTTTGTGATTTCCATCCTGTTTCTTAATCTTGAATAAACACAGATCAATTCCATGTACATAATTGATAGGCTCATCGTCGGTAGATTTAATTTGATGGAATTGTTTTATTTGTTCATTTTGTTTTAATCCTCTATGTTAGTCTTGTTCTATGAAAACACATCAAGTACAAATGAATAATAGTTGAGGTTCATTCATCACATTTTATAGCTTATGGATTTCTACCCTATTTACTCATTTGATCATTATTGGTATTCCTTTTTGGCCAATGGTTTGAGAAATACTCAATTTCCAATCATTTTAAGTCTCTATATACACGGCATGTAGAATAAGTACACAGTGTGTAGAGACACATAGTATCCTACCCATGTTTCCTGGATATTTCCATGTATGGTGACCAATTCCATGTATCAACTTATGTACACCAAGTCCTGTTCGTGTACAAGTACATGATGTGACCTATGGCCATTTACTATTTCCCATGTCCATGTACTTCCCTAAGTACATGCCAAACCAATCAAGAAGGGACACATGCCATGTGATTGAGGTCACAGGCCGTGTGATCTTTATCTTCACACTGAAACCCTAGCCACTACTAAATGGCCCCCACATAGCATGTAACCTCGATTTACACACTGTGTTTCTCGAGAATTTATAGATTCGGAGGTTTCTCCTCCGTTCATACTTGTGTGCTTCTTTTGCATTGAATTTCACTAAAAATCACTCCATAGATCTCAGATCTAAGTCAACTGAGCCCTACTGCTATTTTCTTTCCAGAATCCAGCCTTCAAAATGAATTAGTAATAACACCACTGATATCTTATTTTTCGTGCCCCACCCTAGACTATTGGAGGTAGGCTTGGGTTAGTCACGTGTCATACCTCAAAAGGTCGGGTCATGAAAGAGTGGTACCAAAGTATCTATTTCTACCTTATGGCCAAGGATAGTGAGATTGTCTTGGGGGTTGTTTAGTGTTTCGAGTTTGGATTTTAGGCTAGGAATTCCAGTGTTGGTGCAGTGGACAACATATCTATACACCAGGAATCTGATCACCTACCTTTAGACTCATTACATGTAAACATTGGTTATAGAGAATTTTTTTGGTATAAGCATCATGTAAGAATGGTTGTGTTTTCCATGTACTTATTTAGTCATCTCCCCAGATATAATATTTTGAATGTGGAACATATTGTTTTATTTTAGGATGCCTCTATGTAGATAGACATCCATTATTCCACTGCATAATCATGTGGATGATATTTCTTATGATGAGGAATTGGTACAGAGGTTTGTACCAAAGATAGAACCTCTAGGTGGTTTACAACTTATACCACCACCCATTGAGTAGAAGCTAGAGCTAGTAGTACCAGCTGAGGATTCATGTATGCTGATTAAATTTAATGAGTTTCATAGGAATCTAGCTACTAGGTTTTAGGGTGATCCAGAACCCTAGGTGGCTAAGGACCAGCTAGAGGTAGTCACTTTCATTTTTCACCTTGTGAGGAAGCCTGTAGATCAGATGGTGGTCCTCACGACGAGTCTTCTTTAGGGCTCTGCTAGGCGATGGTGGTGATTAGTGACTCAGTCACACAATGAGACATCTATCTCCTAGTCATGATTTGAGTGTCTATTCTGGGAGGAGTTCTATCTGTACACATTGAAATCAGTATGAATATAGAAGTTTCTGCATCTGTAGTAGAGAAATATGACCGTAATAGAGTACTCAATGAGGTTTAATTATCTCTCGCGTTACTCATTGAATATGGTGTAGGATTAGATACTTAGATATTGAACCTTTTAGAAGGGATTACACTGTAAAATCATGGATTCAGTAGTATCCCTTTGCATTATCACCTTTTCTAGGGTGATTGAGAAAGCCTTGGTAGTTGAGAGATTTATGGTAACTAAAAGTGGGTGCTAGTAGTGGGAACCCAATAAATGAGACCTCACCAACATGCAGTCGACGATAATAATAGGGATCTAAACATATCAGATGCTTCAGGAGGAAATCTTAGGAATCATGTTTTATAGAAAAGGGATCTTAGGGTGGCTCGAATCATCTAAGGGAGAGGCAGTGTTTTTCATGTGATGGTTGGGGACATCTGGCTAAAGATTGTCCGATCTATCATACAACTGATTGTGAGACAGTCGATGGACCACTGAGGAAGTGACGGAGGTAGGAGCAGGGTGGTATGTAGGGAATCAGACGTGGTGGAGGTACTGGAAGGTCAGAAAGAGGTGTTCTAAGGTTCAACCTATTTCCACCACCACCCTCATGTGGTCCACATTGGGCTTAGGGAGCTGGTGGACAGGGATGAGGCTAGCTACAAGTTGTGGAGGCCTATGAACCTGAGTCTCTAGGGATGATATGAGGTAAGATATATTTCTTTTATACTTTAGCTGCAATATTGATAGAAACGGGTGCAATTTATTCCTTTTTTACACTTTTCTATTATGAGACTTAGAGATTCCAGTTGAGCCAATGGCTTGACCCTTAGAGTTAGAGGCTTCATCAGGCAGTGACTCAGTGATTGAGCACTTATGCTGGTAGTATGATATGATGCTTAAAGGAGAGAGTTTTTTTATGAGATATCTTTATAGAATCAATGAGGCCTTACGATGTCATCTTAGGTATGGAATGACTATCCAAAATTTATGCCTAGATTGACTACTTTAGGTGAAGAATGTGGTGTGTCTTTAGTGATAGAATTAGGTTTCCCTTTATGGGTGAAAAAGAAACCTTAGTGGAGAAGGATGAGCTTAGGCATAAGAGAGTACATCCAATTACTCACCAATTGGCTAGAATGACTCTTGGAGTAGTGGATGCTTTGGGCTATCAGTTTCCTATGGTGGTGGTGGAGTCTGAGGACGTTTTTTGAAGACATACCAAGTTTACCTCCCCACCAAGATATATACTTCTGAATTTAATTTCATCATAGGAATACACCGATATCTACACCATCATATCGGATAGATCCCGTAGAGGTTCGAGAGATGAGGGTGAAGTTGAAAGACTTGCAGGAGAAGGGATTTAGGAGACCCAAAGTTTCTCCCTGGGTATCCCCAATGTTGTTTTCCATGGAGAATGAGATATTGATGTTATGTGTGGATTAACGGTGCTTGAATCAGGTGAACATGAAGAATAAGTATCCACTACAAAGGATTGATGGCATCTTTGATCAGTTTAAGGGGTGTAATAGTTCTCAAAAATAGAACTCAGATCAAGATATCACCAGTTGTGAGTATGGGATGAGGATATACTAAATACGGAATTCAAATGTTGGTAAGGTCACTATGAGTACTTGGTGATTCCATTAGACATTATGAACTCCCCATCAGTGTTCATGGGAATCATGAACCATATATTTCATACCTTTTTAAACTGATTCATGGTGGTCTTCATTGATGATATTCTAGTGTATTTGACATCCTAGAAGGAACATATGAGACACTTGAGGATAGTCTTAGACACACTTTGAGAGAACTATATTTATGGGAATATTTCGAAGTGTCAGTTTTGGATTCAAGAGGTCCACTTTCTAGGACACATCATCTCAGAGGCTAGAGTAGTAGTGGACCCAAAAAAGGTTGAGGCAGTTATTTCTTGGGATCCACCCAAGTATGTTACTGAGGTGTAGATGTTCCTTGAGTTAGCAGGGTATTATTGGAGGTTTGTACCTAATTTCTCTAGATTGGAATCACCCTCGATAGCTTTGAAAAAAAGGGAAAAACTTTAATGTGGATAGAAATGTGCCAACAATTCTTTCATGAGGTAAGATAGAGGTTGATGAGTGGTCCCATATTGAGATTTCCATAGGAGAGTGTCGAGTATGTAGTGTTTTGCAATGCATCAGGGACTGATATTGGTTGTATTCTGATGCAGAGGAAGGTACTGATTTCTTATGGTTCACATCATTGTAAACCACTTGAGTAGAACTATGAGAACCATGATCTTGAGTTACCAGTATTAGTATTCACAAAAAAGAAGTTGAAACACTACATGATGGACGAGTGATTTATCATTTACTCAGACCATAATATTCTCAAGTATATATTCCCATAGAAGGATATTAACTTGAGACAGAGGATATGGATAGAGTTCCTCTAGGACTATGAAGTTGAGATTTTCTATACTCATGGTAAGGGAAACATGGTGGTAGACTCTCTCAATAGGAGATCTTGTTCTTAGTTATTGATGGAGTCATCAGAGTAGTTAGCCTCATTTTAGTTTTCCTTTGTAGACCAAGATAGTGATTCATATCATTAGTCAATGGTTGTTACCCCACCGATTTTACAATATTTTAGGGAAGATTAGCATGGAGATACCAACTATGAGACCATACGTACTCAGATATCTACTATATGTGCTCCTGATAGATATTCTGAAGGTGGGGAACATGCAATACTTTTCATAGAATGGGTGATGGTCCTTTGACATTACATAAAGAGGTGTTGATGGAGTTTCATACTTACCCTTTGGTGGTATATCCTAGTGTAAAAAAGATGTACCATGACCTCTATTGTCAATTTTGGTGACCTGGTATAAATAATGGAGTTGTGGATTTTGTCTCTCAATGCCTCACTTTTCAGCAGGTGAAGGAAGAACACCAGGTTCTAGTGAGTATATCTCAAACCCATTAGGTGCCAGAGTGTATGTGGGATGAGATTTCCAGGGAAATCAGGATGGGATTACCACGTAGGTCTAGAGGAAATGATTCCATTTGGGTGATTGTAGACCGACTCACCAAGTCGGTCCACTTCCTAGCTATTTGAGAGCAGAGTTCAGTAGAGAGATTGTGACACCTCTACATTCATGAGATAGCCTGAATATATAGAGTTACCTCAATACTCATATATGACCGTGATGCTCAATTAACATCCCAGTTGTGGAGAGGATTACATATGACCTTTGGGACTCAGATTCTCTTGATCATTGCGTTTCACCCCCAGACTGATAGCCAAACAGAGCAGAACATTCAGGTCTTGGAGGACATGATGTGGGCTTTCATGTTGGACTTCGGTCATAGTTGGGAGGATCAACTAAACTTGGTGGAGTTTTCATACAATAGAATCTACCATTCCACCATTGGTATGACACCATTTTAGGCTTTGTACAAGAGACCTTGAAGGTCAACAATTTGTTGGACCTATCCAGGAGATTCAGTACTCATGGGACCATAGTTGGTGCCGAATACTATAGAGAAGGTGCAGATCATCCAAGAGTGGATGAAGACTATACATATCCATCATAAGTCTTATGTGGACTGATAAAAAAGACCTCTAGAGTTTGAGGAGGGAGACCAAGTGTTCCTGAGGGTCTCACATCAACATGGATTAAGGATATTTGGGCATGGTGTCAAGTTATCTATGAGATTCATTGGTTACTTCCATATACTATATAGAGTTTGTGATGTGGAATAAAACTTATCTCTACTGCCACAATTGGACCAGGTACATAAAATCTTCCATGTGTCGCAACTGAGGACATACGTGCCTGACCCATCGCACGTTGTCAACTCGGGAAATATAGACATCAAGGATGGAGATAACTTTGTAGAGTACCCAGTGGAGAATGAGTATTAGAATGAGAATATCCTTTGTATGAATTAGATTCCCCTGGTGCATGTCTGGTGGAAGTATGGGAATCTTTAGGAGAGCACCTGGGAGCGGGAGACCCAGATGCGAGCCCAATACTCCCATATTTTTGAGTATATTTTTCTCTTTTTGGGGTGAAAATCCCTATGATGGAGAGAATGTAATGAATTAATTTTTCTATGTATTATTTTTGGATAATATAAGGATTAATTTTAAGACCAGGCACTGTGACGATGTGTGATTCTGAGGCTCGATGCGCCTGAAATAAAAGTTTGAAATATATTAAGTATATTAAATAGAATGCGGGCACATTTTTACTGAAAAAGTTTAATAACTCCCAAAAAAGGGGCCTATATCAAAAACATGATGGAACCATTGATTTCATAACATTGGTTTTACCCTAGGTGTGAAAAAACCTTTGCTAGTGTGGGATTTTTGTGAATAAGTCATCACTGGTGTAAATGAATGAAATAAATTAAATAATTAATTAATTTTGTTTGTTTCGATGTAGTGACCTACTTTCTATTTAAACATAAGGCTATGGATTTTGTCTCAGGGTTGGACGCTAAACCTTAGAGACCTAGGAGTCATTGGAGGAGATAATTCTTGGCAAACAATGAAAGATCAGAATTGGATCATGGATTGTTGCACCAATGGAGTTTTTGAATCTCATTAATGATGACAACAAAACTTTTCTTCATAAAAAATCAATCTAAACTCCAGGTAGGATGTTTTTATTTATTATTTCCATAATTTTTCTTAATACCAGGTGAACATTGATCAATTACACAAACAGAATTGATATGTACATAGTCGATAGATTTAATTTGATGGAATTATTTAATTTGTTCATTTTTTCAATCCTCTTTTTTCATCTTCTTCTACGACAATAGATCGAGGAAAACTAGACAATGGATGAGTTTCGTTCCTCACCTTTTATGGATTATTTATTTCTTCCATATTTTCTCATTTGAACATTGTTGGTATTCCTTTTTGGATAATAGTTTGGAAAATATGTGGTTTTCGATCATTGTGCAACCGTTCTTCAGCGTAACTGATTGAAACCGTAGGTACAGAACATGATGGAAATTGTAGTTAAAGGATTGAAGAAAACAATGGATAGATCAAGGTATAATGTAATATATTGAGGTTTCTTAATATTCTAGGTAAGTGTATAAAAAATAGGACATCACAGGTGTTTTTCCCAATGATTTTCGAAGTCCGGATTCCATTGAGAAAGTGGTAGTAGGGTATGGTCAACCCAGATCTAAGATCTATGGAGTGATTTCTAGTGTAAATTAAGCTGTAAGCAGCACACAAGGAATAACGGATGAGAAACATCTGGGTCTAGAAATTATTGACCAACACGACGTGAAAATTGGGGCTAAATTCCATATAGGGCCCATTTATTAGTGGCTAGGGTTTTATGATGAAGATAAATATCACATGGCATGTGACCCCTATCACATGGTGTGTGGAAATTTCTGGTTGGATCAGCGTGTACTTTGGTAATTACACAGACATAGGCAAGAATACATATCCAAAGGGAACACCATGTACTTAGACACAAATACAACTTGGTGCACACAAACCAATACACGGACACGGTCACCGTACATGGACATGGACAGGTGACATGGGCAGGATACCATGTGTCTCTACACACCATATACTTATTATACATGCTTTGTATATGGGGACTTACATGACATGTGAATCTTTTCCACATGGATAGATTTGGGGATAGCTGGACATGTCGTGTACCCCCTTTAAGAGTGTTTGTAGCTCTAAGTTTTCTTAGTTTGGACCTGTATAAGTTGAGTGTGTTCCTTTGGTCCTTTACCTTGAGGGTAAAGTGTGGTATTACAATAACATCACAATATTGTGATCCCCTATATAGGTTGAGTCTCAAATAGAGTTGTGGTATCCCTCTATGAGACTGGAGTACGATCCTATATCACCCTTGTTCCCTATTTGGGGTTTGTAAAATCAGTTCCAACTAACTAATTAGGGTGTTGATCCTCCATCTATCAAGATATATTAGTAGGGTTTTTGGAATCATTGACATACGATCTCTTACATAGAGGGTTGATCCAGATTGGGTTTGTGGTGTCCCCTAGTGGTTCTGGGCGTGACCCCCTATCTGAGTATCAGGGTCTTCCTAGAACAATGAGATTTATTAGGTGGGTACCAATGCTATAGACCTCTCAATTTAGTTCCTCCAATGATAACATGTCTTTTGGAGTATATTCTCTTGGAATGACCATTACTTCAAGTATAATCATGTGGCTGATAGTTGGTTATGACCGTCTAGTGGCATGGTGTATTTCCTGAGTATATCTGGGTGTGTATGTTATACATTGATTGTTATATTCTGTATTTAGCTAAAAATACTTGGTGCATCGTGTTTAGTGTTTTCAGGGTGTCCTATTGAGTATTTTTATACTCACAACTGCATGAGTTTTTCCCACACATTTCGTGTCTTATGAAGACAATGACCCTTTTGATGGTTTCTTGGGAGGACAAGGAGTGAGTGGAGAATAGCCAAAGCTTGTCATAATAAGGGTTTTACCAAGATATTTTATTTGACTTATTCATATCCCTTGGAAGAGGTTGGAATCTTAAAAGTTTTTGGTTGGGCTTGTATTTTACCCCTTTTTTCTGCTTTCAGTACTTTTACTGTTGTACTATGTTG
Organism: Viscum album; assembly: GCA_963277665.1. Lineage (NCBI taxonomy): Eukaryota > Viridiplantae > Streptophyta > Magnoliopsida > Santalales > Viscaceae > Viscum > Viscum album. The sequence continues at coordinate 1,143,886,033 of OY728142.1, read as the reverse complement.
TGGGATCTTAGATGTATACATGCATTGTTTCAGCTGTTTTACATTTTATCATTGTTAGAGATTGGAGATGTGTGCGTGTGTACAAGTAATTTAGTCTAACGCCTCCCATTTGTGGGATATGCCTACTCGACACTTGTCATCAGCCCCTAGGCTATTGGAGGCAGGCTTGGGTTAGTCCTGGGTTGGACTTTGATGGGTCAGGTTGTGATAGTTGGAATAGTAATCTAACTGTTGAATAGTAACATGAACTTTAGAATAGTAACCACACCTATGGAAATGTAAAATAATATTTTTTTATCTTATAAAATGAAAATATGATATATTATATCATGGTATAAGTAAATAAATTCTTAAAAAATGATAAATTTAGTGTTTTTATTTTTGTAAAACATAAATGTTTTAATTGAACTTTTACAATAAATATAATGATTTAAAATAAATTTTATTTTCATAAAATAGATTTATAAATTAATTTTATGTTTTATTATAATGATAAGATAATTTTACGAGTCCATAAGTATTTTTTCAAAGGGTTATAAAACTGATCATAATATTAAAATTGGTATTTTTAAAATAAATGAGGATTTTATTTAAAAATTAAACATCTCATATTTAGAAAATTATTTTTATAAAATTTAATAATTTTTGGAATCTACATATTGAAAATTTATTATGATTAATTTTTGGTAATTTTCTAAAATAGTTGAAGTTTTAGTGAATAGAAAAATACGGCAAATTACGGTATTTGAAATTATAAGCTAAATATATGATTTTTTGAGTCATGGATGTTGTAAGCACACACTATTTAAAACTCAAATGCACCACTTACTATATATATCCATAATAATCAATACTATTGGTATTCTTGATCCAAAATAATAAACTAATGATTATAATATTAAAAAACACCCTCTCCTCCCCTTATAAATACCACCCCTCAGAACCCCTTCTCCTCACAACTTGTAAGACTTAGAGATTTCCAAAATTATTCCCAAATCTCTTCCCAAACCTATATCCCATGTCTTATTTCTAATAATCTCCCAAAATACCAATTCGAAGGTTTTTTTAAGTGGAATCCCAAGTAAAGACATCCAAAGGAGAAGGTAATTCCCTCAACAGATTCTTTTAATTTTTCTCCGACCCATCCTAAAAAACATTCCATCCAGAATGGGATACTAAATCTAGTATCTTATATATAATATAATTTTATTTTTTAATGTAATATCAACCATACATCCTCTTCTCTTTCCCTAAACTGACTCTAAAACAAAAATATTGTTAACAATATGGTTGTTTCATCGCCTCTATGAACAACGTACTTCATTTTTCTTCACTACCTTCAAGGTTGGTCATAAAAAAATTATTATGGGTAAATAAGATGATAATAAGTATATTAAATTCATTAATATAAAAATATATATAATATTAAATAAAATGAAACTAGTTCATGAACATCAGTAAAAAGACCTAAATGAACTAACCTCATAACATTAACATTTTTACTAAGTGAATCGTCCCTATGTCTGAACACAAAATGGAATTTGGGACCATTTCAATTTATTGAATGATATGAATACCATTTAATTTCACTTATGGATTGGTATTCTTATCTGAAAAGGAAATAAATAATTATATATAAGTGATTCGACCATGGAACCATGAAAAAAATGCTAACATTGTATCTCATTGAAATAGTTATCAATGAATATAATAAAATTGTATTAAATCAAATATATATGGAAAAGGTTATGAATTAAGTAATTAATGTTTCTAATTTTATCATTCAGGCTGTTATGTGCAAGTACATAACATATCTGGACATAAGGTAAGAGATCTCTTCAAATCGCCCTTTTTTCCTTAGGGTATGACATTTCTCTTTATAACTCACATTATCTCACTCTTTTATGTTATGGATTGATTATAAATTCTATATATATGTCTATTAAATATATAAATATCATATTTTACCTTCCTTTTATGGGGAAATACATGCCTTAAATTCATTTCTCAAACACCCTCTTTATGAAATCTCTTTTGATTATGATATAACACAAGATTATGAAATCCATTTATTTCTATGGGAAATTATTATGTTTATGAATTATGATTTATTTAATTTTTTTTTCAAAAATAATCTTATAAATTTTATGTTGGGTGAACCCATATATTACCACAATTCATTGGGTAATGTTTCTATCTCATTAGACGTTATATATGGGATTGGGGAGTAATCCTATTTTTGATGGGACTCTATCCATCATGTTATGTTGTCTTGGTATTAATCCATGAATTATCATTATGTAATGATCTATATTGATTCCACTTTAATATGTTTCTATGATCTTATGAAACCATGTACTTCATATTATGATACCGTGTGATTATTCACGAGCCTTCTCTTTTATGATATAATGTTATGTCATTTGACTCACATGTTATGCTTCTTTATCATATTTATTCCCTTACTTGGCTTTCTATCTCACCCATTTAGTCTATGTATTCCCCAAGTTATCCTACACAATTTTAGGATCTCAAAGGTATTTAATAGATCATTATGAAGATTAAAATAAAGGCATTGTCTTTTAGTCTCTTTTTGATGTATTATGTACCTCGTCTTCCAATGACACACCTTTTTCCCATGGGGTGTTAGCTGAGTGGTACCTTCTAGTTGTACCCCTTGATATCCATGAGAACTGGCCCAGGCTTGAGTCCCACCAGACTCAGACACTGTAAATATTATGTATAGGGTGATTCAAATTCATTTTCCTAGCAAGGTAACGTGCGACACACTCTGGGCATGGTGGGGCCCCCTAGTGGGAGGTGAGTGTTACCCTTACACATGTCTTGTAGTTGGGGTGGAATATGAGTGGTAAACCCAAAATCTTGCATAAAAAAACCAGGTTTTAAATACCGGCAAGCCCCTTGGGGGTTTTGTGACACACACAGTGACACATACATGATGTAAGAAGATAGTGATGCAGGCATGACACAAGTATGGTGACGCGGGTAGGATGATGCATGCATAATGCTGCACTGGGCATTTAGACCATGTTCATGGGACACTTGGTCTTGGGATTATGAGCTATGTAATGGGTCTCCATCTACCCAGATAAAAAGAGGACTTTTCTTTCATAATAAAAAGAGGCATCGAACCCAAATTATAAAAACTCAAAATTACCCGGATTAATAGGATATGAGATTTGATAATCCTCATACTCTCCTACGCGAGGAACATTCCAAACTTTATCCCACTAATTCAAATATAATACCATACTTTCTCTATTTATAACTATTCAAATAGTTTCCCTTGAATCACTAGTATTAAACTCCGTATTCACACATAACTCTTTGAATAGTTGAGGGTAAAATGGCTTACCATTTTCCTTGAACCAATAAACCCATAATTTCTTTTGAGAAAATTTGGAAAAAAATTATTTTTTTGACAACATCCATTCAACATACACTTAATTTTCTACACATTCTTTTTGATATAGAATACAAGGGTTGTGAGGCTTGATATAAACACTCAAACTAGCTTGGATTTTATTTGATTTCTTCAATGGATGGAAAATAGTATGAGATAAAACTTCAAGAGATATTTTCATTATAACCATTATTATATTTTGATTCAAAACTATAGTGGATTGAGTTTGGTTTTGAGAAAAGAAGGGGTTTGGAAAAGTGAGATTCAAAAGAGACAACATCCAGGGATTTAAAAAAGAGAAATCGAGAGATGTGTTCCAATTATAATTACAATTTGAGATCATTTAATCATTTAAGAAATAAAATAATAATAATATGAAAAACAAATTCCACCAAAACACTTAATTAAAATTCCAATAGACACAGTAGGATAACTGATTGTAGGATCATTCTTGTAGTAACTTTAATAAGTCATGTGTTGAAAAAAATCCCTCTTGGTGGTCCTTTTGGGTTGATTGTGTTTGTTGAAAATGTTTGAATAAGTTGGAAAATCCTTGTTTTCAAAGGGGCCATGATGAGTTGACATGAATGTACTAAAAGATTATGTAGAGCATGAATGTCCTAAATGATCATGCAGAGTGAAAATGTCCAAACTATTCATGTGAAGGGATTATGGGATCACATGAAGTACCAACTAATCACGTGGATGGATCATGAGATCACCTATGTTCAAACTGATATTACAATGAGATCATATGAATCACTTGAAGAAATCAAATTAGTGCCAAGGAATCTCACAAAGAGATCATGTGATGCACTTCAAGACACCTTATCAAGGGATCTTGTGAAGAGATTATGTGAAGCACATAAAGGCAAAGAGGTTGGAAATGATGAAGACATATCATGGTCACTCAAAATAACATGATTTCATGGATGTCAATTGATCTAATGGTGAGGCCACATGAAGCATTGGAAGAAAATTTCACTTACTGCATAATTATTATTGGATCTCATGATGAGATTATGTAAAGAGTTGAAAGAAAATGTCACTAACTGCATGATTATCTTTAGATCTTGCTATGTGATCACATGAATCTCACGTGATTGTCTTTGTATCTCATAATGTGATCATACAAAGCGCTAGAAGACAATGTCACCAACCACTGCATGATTTTATTTGGATCTTATAATGGTATCATGTGAATGATGTAATACTGATTAATGAGGTGGTGGAATGGATTACTAACTATGATTTGTGGAGTTAAAGTGGTGGATTTATGCCTATAAATACCCCTTAACCCATCCTTAAGAATTATAGAATTTTGATTAAGTTGTTTGATCTGAAGAAAATATTTCAAATGAGTAGAATAAGGTATTGCACTAAAATCACATGATATTAAAAAACAGAACAAAGTCTCATGAAGGGGTCTCATGAAGGAGTCCCATGAAGGTATCTTGAGGAGGGATGTATGCGTTAGGCATAGGAACACATTTTGGTATGAAATGATCCACATAACTTGAAAAAGTTATCATGAAACAGTTACTAAATTTTCATGAAATAAAGGTCTCATAGAGAGGTATCATGGATGTGTCTCACGGAGAGGACTCATGGAGGATTATTGTGGAGGAGTCTCATAGGGGGTTCTTGTAAAGGGGTCTTCTTGCATAAGGGTAACACGCTCCAATATGAAAAGTATCAGGAAAATGTGGTTTTCATATCTTTGATTAAACAAGATAATATACACACACACAAGTGTGAATAAACTTTGAACTAATAATTATAAGATTCTTATTAGAGGAGAAGTGTGTTCACTTCATCAGAGAAAAAGCAGCGAGATTTCAAATTATGAATGGTTGTAAAATAGGAAGTACAATGAAACCACTATGAAGCTTGTAACAGTAGTTAGATTTAATGGATTTAGTACATAAAAACATTTCTTTTGTATTCTCCTTATATATATCCCAGTGAGGGTGAATCAAGTAAAATTACTATGTTCTATACAATTTTAATTTCCATTTATTCTGTGATATGGGAAGGAGAGAGAAGAGAGTTTTGTTTAACAAAGAAACAAGATCCAAAGGAAAAATATTATTAATCTTTCATAAATTCATTCAACCTACCTTTTAGGGTAATTAAACTAATTGGGATCATAATTGGTATTAGAGGAAAGGGTTAAATTCAGAGTTTCTCTCTTAAGAGAATCAATGACTGTTTTTAATCACAAAGGGATTCTGATATTTGGTGGAAACAATTTTCATATATAAAATAATGAGATGTAACACTACTTCTTATCATTAGGTATGGATGTGTTCATAATTTTAATGCAGGTTATTTTATCTATCATGGATAATAGAACATTATTAAAATAAGATTGAAGAGAATTAGATGTCGATTCTAGAGGAATCGATGCCTTAGGAAGAGCTTTATCCAACAAAATCTACTCAAAGGTGATGTCAAATAAGTAATCAAATTCCATGTGGAAAATGATACTAAATATATATTAAGGAGATTCAAAATTCCAAGATTCAAAATTAAAGGTTTTGTGGAACAAATATGAGGACCTGAGAATACACCACAATGAGTCTATCGATGCATTATATGACCGGGTGAATGTTTTCATGGAAGTCATCTGTGGTATCATAGAGATTATTGAAGATATAAATATCATTAAGAACATATTTTTAAGACTTCCAACTTTATTTAATCTGAATGTTTCTATACTGTAAGAGAAATATCCAAATGATCTAACTTGGATAGATTACATAGTACTCTTATTGCAAAGAGACGAGAAATACGATAATGAGTATGATGAAAAAGGTAAGTATAAAGATGTTTCATTAAAGGCCATAAATAAGTTCACTATATAATATGATCAATATGAATATGTTTTGGATGATGTTATGTCATTTCTTTTCTCAAATATTTGAAGTAGAAAAGGAAATTTTAAAGGGAAACTTCATCTTGCCTGATTTTATTGTGGAAATGATGGACATATTACAGTAAAGTTTCTCAAGATGTTTCAAGATGATGACAGGGATGATGATGAAACTAACAATAATAAGTCCTCATTTAGTGTGAAAGGAAATAAATATACTAAGTATAAATTATTCATAAATAATAATATAATTTTAAAAGAAAATGATAGTTTAGAAGAATATGAGATATAAGAGATGAAAAAATGCAAGGATCATGGATAAAATGATATGGTGGTAGTTATGGGAAATTTCCAAACAAGGGAAGAAATTGATAATGATAAAGGAGAAGTAAAAGGAAGAGTTGATCTCTAAGTTGAATTAGATGAAGCACATGATGTGATAGATGTTTGGAGAAAAAAAAGAAAGACAATATGGTGGTTTATGATGTCAAACTCTATATAAAACAATAGGAAGAAGAGAAGTATGAGATAAAGGATGAAATTGAAAATATAAGATCAGAAAATCCATAAAACTTAGAGAAAGTCATTTATTTCAAGCTCAATGTTGAATAACATACCAATGCAATCAATCTTTTGACTGAAACAATAAAATATTGACTCAAATGTATCGAAGAACTTGATGAGGAAGTTGTCATCCTATGAAGAAAGGTAAAAGATCAAGAGAAACTCTTGAATATTGATATTATATTGGGAATGTAAGTTACAAAAGAAACATAAAAAGTTAAACTATAGTTCATAGGTCTTACAAAATAGTAAAATGAATGTTTGGAGAAGAAAATGAAACATAAGAATAATACAAATGGTTTGAGAATTGATTGCAAAAAAGAAGAATAAATGGTGTATGTTAGAACACAATATCCTACTCTGAGGATAAATTTTGATTTAGGTATGAATTAGAATCATAAGATTCAAATATCACAAGGTACAATCCGTGATGAAATAATGATGCACCGGGATGCACCTCGAAATAGGTGCTATTACTGTGTAAAAATGAGGTATTCTCAAAATTTCTTTTCCACAACCAAGATGTTTTGATGGGCGAAAGAAAAATAGAGGTAGATAAATATATTTCAATATTTTAGGAATGAATTTTATGTTCAATATTTTTGGTATAGAGGTTTCAAACACATGTCTAAATATTTCTACTCAATAATGAAAAGTAATGTACTAAAGCAGACCCAAAGTGGTTTTATGAAGTGTCTCAATGGATCATTGTATGATTTGAGAATGTAAAATAAATATTTATCTTTTAAATATGAGTTTGGAACATTATACTCTGAGGAAGATAAATAATATTAGTCAGAATCAAGTATGAATTAAAATACATGGATCATAAAGAAAAGAGTTGACTAGGATATGGGCGTAGAGATTGTCTTAAAATCTTTAGAGTACAATATAATATAGATAATTGATAGTTTATGAACCTCACATATGATATAAAATAATAATCTAGAGATAGGAATTAGGTATGAAAAGGAAGGCATTTTAATATTATGAAATTATGAAGGCCTGAAGATTATTTGATAGGGAAAATCAAAGTTTGTGGGAAAATACATGAGACGTGTAGATGTCTTGGTTATTAATGTTCTTAGTCATAACTTGCTAAGTTTCAATAAATTGTGTGACTCAGGACATGCTATAAGATTTACCAAGAATGTTTTCATCATCAAGGGAAAATATGGAGCAATTTTTTTTCATGGAAACCGCACAAAGGGGAATCACTACCTTGTAAGTGGAGAAGAAGACATGTTCTTTATATCCCAGGAAGAATATAATAGGTTGTGGAATAAACTACTTGGCTATCTGAGCCAAACATCCTTGGAAGATATATTGAAATTTGATGTTTCTCAAGATCACACTAAGTTATCATGTGATCATACTCGTATGTGTGATGATTTCCAACAAGGAAATATTACTCAAAATACATATAAGGAAAAAGATTAAAGGTTAAATAGGGTTCTTGAACTGGTTCATATTGATGTATGTGGACCTATTTGAGCAAGATCTATTCATGGTAAGATATATTATTTAATTTTAATTAATGATTTTAGAATAATGGAATGAGTCTTAATTATCACCCACAAGTTAGAAGTGTTTAGTTTCATAACATATCATTGAAGGGAAGTTGAAAAGATTCTAGTTCAAAAGATCTATATATACCAAAATTATAATGGAATAGACTTCACAAATATCCAAGTGGAATATTATCTCAAGAAACATGAGATATTCCACCAAGTTTTAGCTATAATAACTCTATAGAAAAATGGAGTAGTAAAGGGAAGAAACTAAATTATAAATAACATGTAAATAATGATTCTTATTGAAAAAGACCTTCAAGAGGATTTTTGGAAAGAAGTAGTGTTAACATCTATCTACATTTATATCAGAGATCTATTATGTCTAAAGGAAGAGAATATACTATATGATTTGTGGTATAGAAATAAGTTGACATTGAAGTAATTTTTAGTCTTCAAAAGTAAGTGTTCCAGTCTCAATAAGGATAAATATATAAATTTTGAATCTCATGGATATGAAGGGATATTTCATGTTTTCTAAATAAAAAGAAAAGAATATAAATGATTCAATAAGAGAATGAGAAAAGTAATAGAAAGAAATGACGTTGTTATAGTGTAAAATTAGTATAATATCTAAAAAATTAATGAAAATTTATAGGGGGATAGTGATGAAGTGGTGAGAATATCAAGGGTAGTGAAATTACCTATGGTAGATTTAGAAGAATATTCAGATGATGAGAATAATAAACCTGTATAGAAACCATAGATCCGAGCTAAAATTGATAGGTTGAATATCATCGGGGATCAGACAACACTAGTACAAAAAAGAAGGATGGAGAATCTATATCAATTATCTTTATTATAACAATTATATCCAAAGTTTTTTTTGAAGAATCTTGAATAGATAAGAATAGGGTTTAGGTGATGAATGAAGAGCTTGAAAAAATCAAAAATAACCAGACAAGGGTCATTGTTTCAAAGAAAACATATAATAATTTCATTGAGACCAAATGGGTTTTCCATAATAAGATGAATGAAGGAAAAAAATAATTCAAAACAAAGCATGACTGGTGTGAAAGGGATACTCCCAATTAGAGTGTATCGATGCTGATGAAACATTCACACCCATTATAAGTCTAGAGAAAATTCGATTTTTCTTGTCCATAACAGTGAAAAGGAAATTCAAAGTTTTCTAGATGGATGTCAAGATAGAATTTATGAATGGGATTCTATAAGAAGTATTTTACATTGAACAACTAGATGGGTTTCTCCATCATAAATACCAGAAAAATGTTTTTTGGTTAAAGATGGTACTATATGGGTTAAATTAGTCACCAAGAGCATGATATTCATGACTTGATCAGTATTTGAAGAAACCCAATTTCCAGTGTGGTAGATTTTATTATAATCTCTATATTAATAAAAATATTAATAAAAGGATGATGATGTTGGTATATTACAATGACATAATCTTTAGTGGATTGAACAAAGAGTAGTGAAAATAGTTTAATGAATTTATGAAATGAGATTTCAAAGTTTAAATGAATGGAAAGATAATTTTTTTCTTGGTTTACAGGTAACACAAGGAATACATTAAACATTTATTTATCAAAAAAAATATTATTAGGAAGTTCTAAGAAGATTTGGAATAGAAAATTCCAATTAAATGACAACTCTGGTTGCTGTACGGATGATATTTTCAAGGGTTGATAAAGGAAATGCATCCAATATCACAAAATACATATAGATCATTGGTTTTTTGTTTTACTTAATAACAACATGACCCAATATTTTTTTTACACATTCAAGGAGACACAATATCAAAGTAATCCAAAATAAATCCACTTACTTATAGTGGAAAGAATACTTTGGTATATTAAAGGAATGGTGGATTTTGGTTTACTATATATAGAAAAATCTAAAAAATAGTTATTGGGTTTTACAGATGCACATTGGTTCAGTTCAGAAGATGATAAAAAATAACCATCAGGTGGTGTATTATATCTTTTCCGGCTATGTATTTCATGTCTAATCAAGAAACAAGATTTCATTTCTTTTAGCACCATAGAATTTGAATACATCACAACTACTCAAGCTTGCATACAGTTACTTTGGATGAAGCATAAGCTTGAAGATATGGGAGTTTAAGTGAATTCACTAATCAGAATCCATTGAGATAATTGAAGTGATATAAATCAATCAAAAAATCTTGTCTAACACTCATGGAAAATGCATATTAAAATAAAATTTTACTTTATTAAAGAGAAAGTGGAGCGCAAACTTGTGAATCTAGATTATATTCCTAATGAACTACATGTTTCAGATATTTACATGAAATCCTTTACTAAAGAAGAATTTGAGTGGCATCGATTGGATATTAGAGTTCAGTTGACTCCCCACACTTGAATAATGTAGACGTGAGACCCCCTATCATTGAGGTATGGAGTATTATTCCTCTATGTACTAATGTTTTTTCTTTACTATGTTGTATATCACAAAGGAGTTACCATTGGGTTTATTGAAAAAGGGGGAAAAATTATTAATCAAGTAGGGGGATCAAAAAAATAGGGGGAGTTTTAAAAATGATGATGCTGAAGCTAGTCTATAAATGGAGAAGAATCATGAATAAGAGTTTCAAGTTCATGATAATAGTAGTTGACATGTGTGGGATGAGAAGTGATCTCACAGACTATTCATGTTTGATCTTTTAGTGTCAAGAAGGTTTCCAATGTAAGGTTTGAGAAATAAGTTATTCATTAATGAAATTTACATGATACTCATATTTCTCAGACTAATATTGACTCATGTGGGCTTAGAGTACATGTTAAGGAATTCCTTGATCACTATATGGGTTTCCATAAGGCAACTGGTTTCCCATGTGCATAAATTGTCAAAAAGTTGATTCTTGAAGTTTTGAAGTGTTTTCAAGAAACCCAAAGGGGGAGATAGTTGGAAAAAATACCTCTTGATTTTTATTTTGGGTTGATTATGTTTTTTTGACAAGATTTGATGTATTTGAAAAAGTATTGTTATCAAAGGAGGTGTAAATATTTGATGCGAATGTGCTAAAGGATCACACAAAGCGCAAATGTTCTAAAGGATCTTGAAGAGTGTGAATGTATAAACTGATAATGTGAAGGGATTACAAAATTACATGAAGTACCAACTGATCATGCGAAGGGATCACACAATCACATATGTCCAAATTGGTCCTGTGATGAGATCATGTTAAGAACTTCAATACATCAAATGATTGTATAGAGATATCTCAAAGAGATCATACAAAGTGATTGAAGACACCACATGATTTTCTAGTGATCTCATGAAGAGATCACACAAAGTGCATGAAAAAAAGAGTATGGAAATGATGAAGATATCTCACGATCTCTCAAAATCACGTGATCACATGATTGTCAATTGATCACATGAAAAGGTCATATGAAGTGTTGGAAGACAAAGTTACTGAACACAAGATTGTCATTTGATCTCATGATAAGATCATGTGAATCACTAGAAGAAAATGTTGTTGATTTCATGATTGTATTTGGATCTAACAATGGGATCATGTGAAGTGCACAATATTCTATTTAGATCACATGAGGCATTGGAAGACAATGTCACTAACCACCACATGATTGTATTTGGATCTTATGATGGTATCATGTGAAGTATGTAATTCCAATTACTAAGGTGGTAGAACAGATGGATAAACACAATTTATAGAGTTAAGGTGGTGGATTTATGCCTATAAATACCCCTTAACCTATCCTTAATAAGTAGAGAAGTTTTCTTAAGTGGTTTGATACGAAGCAAAGTATTTCTCATGATAATAACAAGGTCTTTTTATGGAATCAAACGATCCACATAAAAATAACCAAGTCACATAAAGGAGTTTCACAAAGGGGTCTCATGAAGGAGTTTTGTGAAGGTATATTGCAAAGGGATGTATGATCTGGGAATAGAAAAACTTGCTGGTATCAAACAATCTGTGTAACTTGAAAATGGTCTCACACCCAAGTCATGTGATCTGTGTGAACTGAGGAAAGCCTCATGAATAGGTCTCATGAAGGTGTCCCATAGAGAGGACTCAAAGGGATTATTATAGAGGAGTATCATAGAGGGGCCTTATGAAGGGGTCTTGCACAGGGGTCACACACTCCAAGATGAAAAGTTTCGAGAAATGGTGGTTGTCATCTCTTTGATGAAACAAGAGCATAATGATGAACACCAATGTGAATCAACTCAGAACTGAGTGTTAGAAGATTCCACTAGAGGATTAGTGCATTTACTTCAATAGAGATAGAGAGCAGCGAACTTTCAAATTGTGAATGGTTTTAAACTATGAGGGACAATAAGTTTTCTCTGAACCTTGTAATCATAGTATGATTTAGAGGATTTGGTACATCGGCACATTACCTTTTTATATTCCTTGGACGTATCCCAATGAGGGTGAACCAAGTAAAATTTCCATGTCATGTGCATGTTTTAATTTCCATTTATTCTATTCCATGAGAAAGAGAGAGAATACATTTTTGATTAATGATGAAGAAAGATCCAAAGGGACATTATTGTTAATCAATCGTACCCTGATTCAACCATCTCTTAGGGTATTTAACCTAGTTGGTCTGACATCATGGTTAATATACTTACCATATGACATGCCTTGTGGTAACATGGAGAAATCACAATATGTTAACTAACCACATGATCAATTTCTCACCGTTACTTTACTAACCATATGAAAAAATTGTCACGATTGGTTAAATGACCATATAAACATATCTTATAGTTATTTGTTACTAGATAATATAAATCATCATATTAAACTCAAAATAAGAGGAATATTAAAAAAAATATGTTAGGAAACATAAAACGTATAATAATTAAGTAATATTTAAGAACATGAATAAATATAAGGGGTATGAACTAAAAGGAAATATTTATGAGTAATTAATAATTTCTAACTCAAATTTTATATAATTCAATCTTTTTGTATTCAAAGTCTTTGTAAATATATCATCAAGTTGATGTTCAGTACAAATGAACTCAAGAGTAATATCACCTTTATGAAAATGGTCTCTCAAAAAGAGATGTCTTATTTATTATGCTTAGTCCTAGAATGGGATATAAGATTCTTAGAAATGTTAGTAGCACTTGTATTGTTAAAATTTATAGGGACAAATTGAAATTGATAACCATAGTCTAGTAAATCATGTATCATCTATAGAATTTGTGCAAAAAAACTTCCTACAACTATGTACTCAGCTTCAACAGTTGATAATGAAAAATAGTTATACTTTTTACTACACCAAGAAATTAGAGACTTTCCCAAAAGATGACATGTTCCAGAGGTGTTTTTTTCACAGGTAGATTATAGCCACTAAAATCAGTATCATAATAACTAAATCAAATATATGACCTCTAGAGTAGAACGGTCCAAAGTTTATTGTATTCTTAACGTATTTTAAAGTCATTTTACATTATTTAAATGAGATTCCTTTGGATTTTTTTTGATAAAGGGGCACACATATATACAAAAAAAAAAATTATATCAAATAGAAGTTAAGTATAGTAAAATCCCAATCATAACTCTATAATTAGTCTAGTCAACCAATTTTCTAGTTTCATCTAGATCAAGCTTATAGCTTGTACTCATTGGATTATCACTACCTTTGGTGTTATCCATACCAAAACATTTTAAAAGTTCCTTTTTGTATTTTCATTGATTTAATACAATTCAAACTTTATTTTAAAAAATTGTAACCAAGAAATAACTTTAACTTACCCATTAAACTCATTTCAAATTAATTTTTCATCAGTTTAGAAAATTCAATGCATAAGGATTTTTTAGATAAACCCAAAATAATTTCATAAACATAGATTTGAACTTCTAAAAAACATTTTGAAATTATTTTTATAAATAGTGTAATATTAGTTAACTATCATAGATATTATTTTCAAACCATAGTTTTTAAAATAATGAATGAAAAACAGATGAAAGATATAACCTATGAAAATAGTTTGAAAAAAAGTAAGAAAAGAAATAAGAACACACAATGGAATTTAAAATAAGTGGTTTAGTTCCAATATAAAACTTGATCTTCTATAATTTATAGTCACCCACTTCCAATCAAATTTATTAAATCCTAATAAACTTGATCCATAATATGGATCGAATTTTACATGTACAATTGTACACATGGTAGTCCATTCTACAATCAGCCTCTTCCATAGTTATTAATGGGATAAAAAATATATAAATAACAAGGATAGAGTATATAATAATCTCTATTATAGTACATAATAATGTGATAAAAAATATAAAATATAGAATAAACACAACTCAAAAGTAAACTAAAATAGAGAGAGTGTAAAGATAAAAATAGACCGTTTGAAGAATCTTAATCTGAACAGCTTCATTTAATCAATTTTCTTTAAATATGTACTCGAAACATATTCAAATAGATCTTTCACTAATAAGTAAAATAAAAGAGTGTCATGGAATCACACATTTAAGTATTCAGTCTGGTCAGTATTCCTATATTATTTTCAATTTTTTCCACGAGCGACTCTACTTATTTAAATAGAAATACTTCTCTAATTAAACATTGTAGAATATTCATAAAATAATAATTGTACTGATTATTTTGATTTTATATCCTTAAATTCTATAACTCCTTGGTAAATTTTTTAAAATATATCCATTAGAATTCAAAAATTTCTTATTTCTTGAATTAGACATGATCAATTAATATTTACTAAAGAACATTCACTTTGGCTTATGGTCACTTCACCTTGTAATCACTTGATCTTGCGATCAATTAATACATTCAATTGATCTACTCATGAATTCACCTAAGTTCTTCATGTGGTCACTTAAGTTTCTCATGTAGTTGGTTCAATACTTAGATAAATTTTCATTGTCTGTCTACATGGTCACTTAAAGCCTTAATTAGATACATTTAATACTTTATGAGGTCACTTGAACACTTCATGTGGTTGGTTCAGTAATAATGTGGTTATATCAATAATTCTAGAAAAATTTTCTTATCTGACACACATTTACTTATTTGTTCATGTAGTCCCTTGGACTTTAACATGTGGTTACCTCTATATAGTCACTTGGCCATCATGGTCTGTTGAAATTACTTTATATGGTAGGTTGATGTGGTCACTTCAAGAATCATCCATTTTCAGAAATTTTATAGAAAAAATATATCTATAATAAAACATATAATTACTTAAAAACATAAGATAAATTATTCTTGAGCATTACAATAAGGATATTCTGAGCTAAGCCAACAAACATGATTTACCCGAGGAAAAGAAATGGGTTTAAGGATAATCTCTTTAAAACAATAATTATATGAAATACAAAAAAATAATATGGATGATATCATAATATAATATTCTATGTCAATAATAGGAATCATTAAAGGATGTTTACATAGATGAAAATAACTTTAAAAAAACATTTAATACATTTCATTAAAGACGGGAGAAAATACCCTTTTCTTTTGGTACCTATAAAAATTAAAAATTCACAAAATATTGAGAAAAATATTTTCTTTTAAAGTAACCATGGAAAATATTAAAGTAATATTCAATGAAAAGAATAGTTATGATGGTGGAAAAATCCATTCATATCATAAAATTTAAAAATAAACATTCTTTTAAAACTTTTGTAAAGAGTGTCAAAAGTGACCCATACAAAAAAAATTAAGAAACTTCATTTTAATTTTTTTAAAATAAGGTAATATATCATGAAAAATAAATTTATAAAATAATTTATAATTATAAAATAACATTCATTAAATAAGATAAATAATATGTAGGCATAGTTCCGTTAAAAGTCTCTAAAAACTTTTAAATAATGATTTTAAAGAAAAATAATTTATGGATTTTTAAAAACAAAATTCATTTTAAAGAAAGAACATAAGAGAAAATATAAAATACCTTGAGTATAAAAAGTCTCATGATATTATATGAAAATAGTCTATGAATCCACCATATAAATGAATATAGGTGCATCAATCAAAATTTTCTTTAAAGAAAGAAGTTTGAGATGAGAAACCCTTACTACTTAGGTAATGCTTGATTCAAAAAGACATTGAATGAACATAACATGATTCTATAAAAACCATAATATCCATGAAATAATATTCTAAAACACATTCATGGGGAAATAATTACACCATATAAAATAAATCATAGTGCATAACATGAATTATGTCTCAAAGAATTGAAATTAAGACCATGATCACCCTTGAAACTTTTATAACATTTGAATCAATATCTCATGAAATAGAGAAATTAAAAGGAACATTAAATATCATTATAAAAGTATAATTCATGATATATTATCTCAATAGGCAGTATATACACCTTATAAAAGTAAGTATGTTCATAATATAAGAAATTTCTCAAAGAAACAATACTGAGATGAATAGTCCTTACAAAGACCGTATCATTGAAGTTAGAATTAATCAATGAAGTGATCATGTGTAAAAATTGTAAAACAAAAAAAATGGAAATAAAACATAATTAAGTAATAGGTCATTTCAGACATAATCTTGGCATAACTTAGTCAATTAATTAGAAGTATAACCCAATGAATGTAAATTGAGTTAAGAAACCCCTTACCTCGAGCTTAAACTTTATATGTATGCCCTTTAAATCCTATATAATAAACTTATATGAATTATTTAATTATTAAATAACATTTTATAGGTTTATTAAACTTCTAATTAAAGCATTTATTTCAATTATTTTAATGAATTATTTATTTACTTAATCAGTTGAGTTCACGTTGGGTGTTTTGAGGACTTTTAGTTCATAATTGAAAAATGACATTGTTAGGTTATGTTCAAAGGGGAATTTTTTTCATAATATTTAGAATATTATTCATGAAATAATTATATTTTTTATACATTTAATAGAATTTTATAACTATACATGATATCATACATGAAAAAATAATCACATTGCTTCGTGGAGTTGGTAATATACACGTATGCATGAGCTACGTTGTCTTTCTTCAACAGATGGAAGGGTAAAGAAAAATATTATATATTATATTTAAATAATGATAATTATTTAATGAATATAATATATATACATTAAATATATCATTATAAACATCTATGAGAGGCGAAAAGTGAAAATGAAACACATTGCTTCATGGTGGTGGTAGTCCACACATACGCAAAGATGATGTTTTCACTCCCCATAGAATGGAGAAGGAGATGAATAAGGATTTATCATAGTAATAATAAACTGTAAGTATATTAACTATAATAATGTTATTATATAATTATGGTTTAATAATATTTTAAGGAGGTAGAATAATAAGTAAAATGAAAATTCTATGTTAAGATGATTACCTCGTTTTTAGAAAACCACCTTCGGCTTACACCTTAAGCATTATAGATTGATATTTTGGTGAGAAAAGAACCTATAGAAATTGGGCATGGATGTTAGGAAGGTATTTAGGTTTGGATTGGATAAGATATAGTGCTCAAGAATTGTGAGGAAGAGTGCAGAGGGGGTGTCCTTATAAAATAGAGGAGAGGGGTACCCTTGGAATTACTTAAAGTACTAAGTTAATATAAATTATTTTTCACATTCAAGTGGAAATAATTTTATATATTTAAAATATAACATGGATATAAGTCAAAATTATCCCATAAAATAAAATTTATACAAGTTTAGGTGATATTTTAACCCTTAATTTTTATATTTTAACCTCCCGTTAATCCTTTTGATGATTACCATGGTATCAATTTTTTTTTATTCTTTAGAATTCAATAAATTTACTATAAAAAGAAAAGTGAAACATAAATATAAAATGGTTTATATTATGGATCACATACCATTTAATTTTCTATTTATAATATTTTTATTAATTCTAAATCATTTAATAAAATATTATTTAACATAAAATATCATTAAAGTCATTTTCAAGAATATTAACATATTTTTATTTAAACAAACATCAATACAATAATATATTTTGAATATAAAATTTTATCATAATAATACATTATATTTATTTAAAAAATTAATTTAATATCATAACTCACCCAAAAAATATTTCTTTTTGTGATTTTAAAATAATTTACTTGATTTTTTTACCACTTGCTCAAACACTATGTTGGCGTTGCATAAGCATTTAACGTAATTATTTCATAAATAAAAATTAAAAATAAATTACCATCATAAAAAATTTATTAATAATAAAAATAAATATTTTTAAACATTATTAAATTTTTTATCCCTTTCCACAAAATATTATAGATATTCAAACAGAGAGAGTGATATTTTGTATTTATTATTTACTTAAAATAACATTAAGTTCATTATCAAAGAAAAATGGCACCAAGTTTCCATATATTTGAATATTGTAATTTAATGGTAAAAATAAAATTCTAAAATAGAAATAATTTAGGCAATATATAGTTTTTAAAGACTTATCACATTAATTTTAACTTTAATTACTCGATTTACCCCGACAAATATTTTCCGCACTAAATATTCACAATGGAAAAAATAAAGTTGATATATTTACAAAATTTTAATATTATTATTCCAAATATTAAATCCATTTTATCAAATTAAATTCCTATAGGTGACAGAAATTACTTTTAAAATAAACTCACAAAATGCACTGGAAATAGTTTTCAAGAAAAATGCATTTTAAGTATAAAAAATATTTTTATACCAAAATTAAGAATAATATAGAATAAAATGAAATTAATTAGATTATATTAAATAAAAATTAACTAAAAACATTTTAAAACAAATTCAAAATAAAATGAGAATTTATAAATAATTAAAAAGAAAAGGAAGTTTTCTATAAAATTTTTATTTTTCACTATTCATGGAAAAATTATAATTTTCAGAAAAATCCCAAAATTTCACCTTAAGATAATTTTGATATGATAATTTAAAAAATTATATGATTTTTATAGAATAAAATTTCTAAAATTATAATAAATTAATTATAATATTCACTCACAAAAAACAATAAAAACATTTTTGAAGCATAAAATATATTTACTAAAAATCGAGTACTTATTTCCTAAGCATTTATCACTAAATTTTTATTAAATATAACCTATACATATATATATCATAAAAGTTTTACTTCTATTCAAACCTTATAATTCAATAACTAGGTTATAATGGTCATATTTAAATGACAATATTTCACGGTCGTTAAAGTTCGGTGTTGCATGTCATGTACGCTATCGAATATAGAGTTTATTTAAAATATTGATTTATTAAAATGTATCCCTGAAATATTCTTATTTAAAAACCTCTTAAAATACCATTTTTTCTCCTATATGGTTCTTATCCCCCCTGACGTCTTCCTCCTTTTTCACCCCTCTACCAATGACCAGTACCCCCTCTTTCCAACCTTTTCTTCTTCCCTTTATCTCGCAACCTCCTTACCCCATCATATTATTCGTAATCATATCTCATGTTTATTATAGAGGGTTAGAATATTGGAAAAAAATGGTTCTGTAGTTATGGAGAAATGTTGAATGGGGGCATCATTTCTAGGCCCACTATCACCATCTGTTAAACCCATAGACGACACACTACTGAATCTTAGCACACGAAAGAAAAATATCAGGACAATGGAATCTTACTATGACATCTAGAAATTGGAAGACAACCCAAAAACAATTCACTTCATTAAAACATAAAACCATTGGATTAGTGTATAAAATACTATAAAAAACATCGATCAAAAGAAAACTCAAAGGCACAAGAATAGCAAAAAGTTTTACATGGTTCGAAATTGAGTTCTACTCCATGAGGGGAATAATTCACTTTCTTTATTCAATGAATCAATGGAATATTATAATTTTTTATATGTCTATTATAATATCTCAAACCCATGATTTATCCCACTATTAAATAATAAAACTTGTCCAGTTTTTCTAGTATTCACCACCTTCTAATCTATATAATATAAAGTTCACCTTGCCCGATCTCCATGGATTCACCCTTCATTAAATCATGTCCTTACCCCAATTTAAATCCTTAACCTCATCATTAATTATTATTTTATAATTATTTAACAATATTATTCTTATGATTCTATCCTTTGTTGATTTCCCACACCGCCTCCATGAGAAGTGATCAAGGGATAACTCTCAGTGCACCTCAATCTGTATTGTCTTCTTACACTGTCCAACCACACTATATGATGTCGTCATCTAGAAAGCATCATCCAGTTTCCCATTGTCTGGTAATCCTAGAACTTGATCACTACTTCACCTCCATTTACATCCAACCATCAGAAATTAGTTTCCCAAATTTTCTCTAACTACCAGACTAAATCCCTCACCAGAAAAGGAATTTGAGAACCGAGCCTAATAGTTTCCCACTTAAGAATTTTTTTTGGGTTTCACAACCAAGTCCTTAGTGTAACTCATTCTTTTCTTGGATATTACTATATATTTAACATGGCCCACACCATGCCTTCCATTCATCCAAGTACAACTAAGTTGCAACATGATCTTAACATATTCTAGATAATAACCATTATCAATATGTCTGATAGATTTTGATTATCTTATATATAATATAGATATATAACTCCATCCTCCAATAACTTCCAAATTAAATGATACCTCAACTTAGTGTTCTTTTTTACTTGAATGAAATATAGTATTATTTCTAAGTGAATCAATTTTTTTGAATCACAAAATATAATCCCATCACTTTTACTTTATCTAAGATTATCCAGTATTCCTTTCAGAAAAATATATTCTTTTTAGCTTACATCATTATGGTATACCCCACTTTCATTATAGAGAGTAAAACTACCAGTTAATGTTTTGAAAACTAGATAACTTCTATTACAATAAAAGGGAACACCTAACTGGTCATTTTTTTGAGTGTCTCTAACTCCACCAAAGTCAGAGCCAGAAAAATCTTACAGAAACTCATAAATTCTAAAGAAAGGTTTCCTACATTCAAAACCCTTTAAGTATTATAGAACCCACTTCATAGTCTCTTAATTATTTATTATATAGTTTGACATATATTAGTGGATAAATCCCACTTCTTATAAAATGTATGAATGAGTAGAAACCATGGAATATATGAGGCTTACGATCATTGATGCATATGTAATCTTCACCATGTACCCAAACTCATAATATGTTCATGTTTCCTTCTCTTTAATTAGATTGAAATGCCTAGCCAGAGTTGTGATCACTAGTTTTTCATCACCCATACTGAATCCCTAATCCACATTCCATATGTAATTTTATTGGATTAGGTATAAATTATTATAAATTGAGTCTCTCACTATCAGTATCCCCAAAATCATTTTCACTAGAACAATATCCTTAATCTAGAATATATTAGACACTTTGACCTTTTAACTCACTGATCCTTTCTTTTACCAAACTATTAATAAAAATTTCATCAACCTAGAGGATAATGATAGTGGAGTTAACATCATTGAACACCTTCCAATAATAATAATTTATATTATTTCTCTATAAAAACTTCCTCTCATTTGTGAATACATTAAACTTATAATTCCAATTCCTTGGTGCCTAATTTAAACCATAAAGGATTCATTTTAGTTAGCACACATATTATTGATTTTGGTGATCAATGAAACCATCTTGATACACTATATATTTTTTTTTCATTTAAGTCACCATGAAGGAATATTGTCTTTACATCCAACATCCCCATATGAATTCCTTCTATTTCATCTATACTTAGCACATTCTGAATAGTTATATGTTTAATGGCCAGTGAAAATATATATGAAAAATCCACACCTTCTATTTATTGTAACATCTTTATGACTAGACTTTCCTTATACCACCATCTATTGTATTCCTATCCCTTTATCCAATACACCCATTTGTTTTTAAGGGACTTATTCTCAATTGGTCTATATGGATGCTCCCATGTTATGGAAACATAAAGGGAATAAATATCAGAACTCATGGATAACTCCCAATGATTCAAGTCCTAGGCAACCCAATATTTAAATACATAAATATTACATCATATTAGATGGATATTCAATACATATCATAATAACCTATGACCAATAAATGTAAAGGTTTAGGGTATTTAGAGACTAGAAAAATAATGATATTACTTAATTAAGTATCTTCAACATATTCTAAAAAGTTATTCTCACATTTCACCCTTATTAAAAATAACTTAATTAAAACCATTCTTCATAACCTGAGGAAATGGAAACATAATAAAGGGTGGGATCATATTCCTAGTAAGGGTAAACATATTAGCTATTAATCAATGATAATAAGTGATAATAAGATAAGAATAAGGGTATGAGAACATGATCATAACTTATTAATTTCATACAAAATCAATCAAATACCATTAATCATGAATCATGGAATAAGGATTTATCATAGAAAAATACATAAATCATAAGAGTGAAAAATCACCAATCATCAATCATGAGCCATGAAAACATATCGTAATCTTAATAAATAAGTTTGTGGAATAAAAATAAGTATATAAAATAATTATTTAGTAAAGGTTCACTTTCAAGACTATAATATTGGACAAAGTCCCCATAGTGTATTGATTTCAATCCCCATTCCATAATTTCTTTAGTCAAGGTTCACTCTTAAAATATCACAATGGATAGAATACCTTACTAAATTGGGTTCACTCCCCAATATATTCCATATTATCTCATGATATATCATTCTTTACCTAATGTATTAAAGGGTTATATAATTCAGGGACAACCTATCACATAATTAAAACCATACATATATGTTCCACAAGATCCTAATAATATTCATTATATCCTTATAGTATAAACCATGGAAAATAAATAAGTTTTATAAACATATCATCATTATATAATCATCAAACATCCATAGAATGTAAGAAGATGGCATCATAACAATATTTATTATCTCATAATATCTTAATTAACTCATGAGAAAGAAACATGTTCATGTAATCATCCTAAGAACATCATAATAATAATTCATAAAGAAAGTTATATGGTATAATAAGATAATATATCTAGGGAATCATGAGAAACATAAAAGGATGTTGAAATAGATGAAAAATACCTTTAAAAGAACATTTAAACCATTCTTTAAAAACATGATAAGAATATCATTTTATTTTGATAAAATTTTAAATACAAATTCCTAGAATATTGAGAAAATGATTTTATTTTAAAATAACAATAGAAAAATTTAAATTAATATTAAAATTAAATAATGGTTATGATATAGGGAAATGTTTTTAATGCTACATATGTTAAAAGATAACATTCTTTTAACACTTTTTTAAAAATACAAAAGAGAGTCATATATAAAACATTTTACAGGATTAATTTTAATAATTTGTAAGTAAATTAAAAGTTAGTAAAACTAATCTTTCTCAAACACTTATATATAGATAAAAAAAATCCATAAAACATTTCTAATAACATGGACATAGAAAAAAAAGTTCACTAATAAAAGAAAAAATAAGGCCATCCTTATAAATAATTTATCGATCATTTTAAGTATCAAAGAGAGAAAAATGGTAGTAATACTTGAAAATTATAGGAATAAAAAAAGTATAAAAAAATAAATTGGATTTAAAGTATAAGGATCATATAATTTTCCTCAATATAAATTTATCATAAATAATACTAAAAATAAATGTTATTATAACATAAACCCTTACCTCAATTCTCGTATTGCTTCATATACATTCAAACATATTTAATAATAAATATAAATTTATTATAAACATATTATAGAACCATATTAATATAAATATAAAAATATTAAATTCCATTATAATTTCCAATTACCCTTTTATTAATAATTCCTTATTAAAATCATTATTTGGGTGAAAAATGGTCCATTTTCCATGCATGTTTCGGATCAATAATGCTTGTCCAAGAACCTTGGTCATGGGATCATTATCTATAAAATATTAATCCTATAATAAGTATCATATTTATTCATTATATACACTATTATGACCATTCATATAAATTAATGATGAAAAATGAATTACATCACTTTGTGGAGATGATAGCCTGTATGCATAGATGGGTGATGCTTTCACTTTTCAATGGATGAAACAAAATAATGTTACATAATAATTCACCTTTAAAGAATTATTATTATATAATAAATAAAATATATATTAATTAAATATATCATTGTTACTGGTCATGTAAAGAGGAAATGAAAAACGAATCACATTACTTTGGGGAGGTGTATGCACAAGAAATGTTATCATTTTCTAAATTATGGAAATGAGATATAAAGTGTCTATAAAATTAATTTTAAAACATATAATTATAGTAAATATACTTATTATATCACTTAAATATGGTATTAAAACATTTTTATGAGTTTTAATAAGAAATAAACATGAAAAAGATCGATAAGAACATATACCTCTTCTTCGGGTATCCTACTTTTAAAAGCACCTTAAGGATTCTTAGATGGAAATTTTTGGTATGAACAGAACCTTAAGGTCATGCATAAGAATTTTTTAAGAGTATTAGGTTAGATAATGGTTGATATAAAGTGATCAAGTTGTGTGTAAAAGATATGAGATGATATTCTCTTTTATAAATCAGGGGAGTGACACACCTGTAAATATTAATAATATTAAAATATAATAAAGTCACTCTCATAGGAAAGTGGATCAAAATTGGGTTAATTTAAAATATAGGATGATATAGGATAAAAATAAATTCATAAAATGGGATTTATACAAATTATTAGGTTATTTTAACCCTTATCTTTTTTATTCTTACCCCTTGTTAAACCTTTTGACCTTTACTATAAACATGATTTTTTACCTCGATTACTATTCATAATGATCAAAAATGAAATTGAAATCATTAATAAATTTAGAAATTATGATTAAAAATATGGAATACATTTTATCATATTCAATTTCTATAAGTGATAGCAATTTATTTTAAAATAATCATGCAAAACACAATGAAAACTATTTTTAGATAAAATGAATTTTAAGAATAAAACTAAATTTAATCCAATTCATTGACTCCTAATTTTTTCCATGATAAGGATTGGAATAGATCTAGTACTTCTATATTTATAAAATGTGGATCTTGAAATCATGATAAAAGGGGATATATCATATATTTCTCAAATTAATTTTCAACTATCCATCTATGTTAGGATTAAAGAGGTACAAATAGAATATGTAGAACTATAGAAGTAGGTGAGGAATGTTCTTGAGTTCAACTAGGATTATGATGGAATGATAAGGTTCATGAACTGAGTATGAATTACATCAATACCATATTTTAAGGAGCTACTGGATGAAGTTTATAGTTCATCATTCTTTATTCATCCAAAAATTACAAAGTTTATAGAGATATAAAAGAGTATTTCTAGTGGGAAAACAAGAAAAGGGATATGGTGGAGTATGTACCTCATTTATTGTTGCGTCAAAAACTTAAGGTTGAGATATATCAAATAGCTTCGCTTAAGATTTGTTCTTTATTGGGTTTATTTCTTAGTTACTGCTTATTGTGATTTTGATCTTTTTATGAGATTTTGTATAATGAATTTCTAAATTATGAATAGAAATCCTCATGGTCCCCATGGGACACATAGAGGATGACTTGACCTTTGTAGGGCCACTCATGGGGTGCGCTGACACTTTCTAGACTTATAATTAGTTAATTAAGTTCTAGGTTGTTGTGTGATCATGTATAGCCCTCATTGAGCATGTGATATTCTTAATGGAAGTCCAAATTAGGTAGTGGTTAATTTTGGTTGGGGTGTGAGGCTTATGAAATATGTTATATAATCCTAAGTGAGTTAGTGCATGTAAAACAGTGAATATTCTAAATTGATAATGGTATGTGAAATGGGAAATATGTTGAAGGGGATTTCATAATGGGATTTATGAATGTGTATAATGGGTTGACATAAGGGAATTATTGAATATGATTAGTGATATAGGATTGAGAATGGGAATCAGGCTAAATTGGATAAGTGATGTAAATGAAAAATGTGTTAATAAGATATGGAACAATATGATTTACCATGTTGATTTTTATGGATTATGATTGTTGTATGTATTAGTTATGTTTGGTTTCTATATAATTTATGTGCGGTGAATGGATTGAAAAGCATGTGCACATGGATTGAGGTGTGGGATAAAGGACTAAGGCTCCTCCCACGGGTTGATTTGGACTGATGTGCTAACTCCACCCACAATTCATGGGTTAAGGAATGGGACTGAGCTCTATTCCCCTAATGGTGGCATTCCACCTAGACTAAGGCTTCAAGGTGAGGATATTGTGATGTTGTGATATGTTATCCCTAGTTAGTTAGGGACTTACTTGTTTCCTTATGTAAATTATGCATGCCATGAACCTTGTGTGGTTGATAATGATATAGTAATGATAGAGAAATAATGAATTGGAACCTTGGTTAGTGTAGCTAAGTAGAGATTGTTAACTAGTGGCCCCAAATTATCTTTCATTTTCTTGTTACTTATTTATAATTGCATGAACTATCTATTAGACTGGATATTTTTAGACACAATTGGTGGTGTCCTACTAAGTTTTACCCACAACCTACTCGGGCCGCTATTGGGTAAACGAGTAGATTTCATACTTGCTGGTCGGGATAAGGGTATGGGTCCTATTTTAGGGATTTGGGTCAGACATGGTTCATGCATCGATGAGGTTCCAGACTTGGCTTCAAGACCATTTTTGGGATTTCATTGTTTTTCTTTATTTTGGGCTTTTTTCAATTGGCATTGTAGCATGACATGACATATTTACTCTAGCTTATGGATTGTACCCAGTTTGGGTGATGCTTGACTATGTCTGTTATTGGTTGTTTACTTTTTGTTTTTGCTATTTATATTGTATTCTAATGTGGATTAGTTTGGTAAATAGGGTATAGTCTCTCCACATGACCTATTATACCCTCACTGCTAGTTGGAAACCTCTAGCGTACGAGGAGACGCACTTGAGATCATGTGACGACCCAAATCGGGGCACCAATTTAGTGGCACCTGAGTCGGGGATGTTAAAAAGTGGTATCAGAGGTAGTTCCTTTTATCTTTTTACTAATTGGGGATGGTAGACAGGAGATTAGGATAGTTTCAGGCCTTGTTAATGAGCTCATGCCTAGGAGTAACTAACCCAAGTATGGGGGAAAACCCAAGTCACCCAGGGCGGGAATTGTTGTTTTTGTTGTGTGTTGTTACATTTAATGATATTTCACCAAAGGGTGATGCACATGTGGTGTGATGTGATAGTTTTATGATATTTTTCTCATGGCTGGAATGGAATGAGGTTATTCATTCATGCATCATTCTAGGAACCTATGTATATAAGTAACATGCATCATAGTTGTAACACACACATGGGATGGGTGTGTGGGACATAGAGGGTAGAATGCATTTGAATTTCTTAAAATTGGTGATAAATTGTGTCTAATGAAGAAATATAAATGGGTTAAAATGGGATAAAATGTTAAATGATAATTAAGGAATTATACTTGATGAAGGGTGGTGTATGTGAAATGGTTTGTTGGTGGATAATGAAGAGCCGTGCTTTATGTTTGTGAAAGATTTATGGTTTGTGTTCTAAAGATCGTGCTTGGAATCATATGAAAATGCCTCCAAAAAGACATATGCTGGTTGGGAGATAGAAGGATGTTACTGAAAATGCTCCCCCAGTAGTGGAGCATGAGGATATGGTGGTTCAATATAATAGGGAAGAGAAGTTTTGTGATAATCTTGCTCCTTTTATGTAGATGATGGAATAAGACCCAGGGCGGGTTGTGATGAGTATGTTCAAGTTGACTAGGGAGTTTCAGTTGCAACACCCTATGACCTTTACCAGAGAGGGTGGGCCTGAGGTAGCAGTGTTTTGGATAGAGTCTATGCAGAATATTCTTGATCATCTAGAGACTCCTCTTGAGAAGAGAGTCAAGTTATCAACCTATATGTTAAGAGGTTAGGTCAAGTGTTGATGGGATATTACGGTTCTTATAGAGAAGGCTGAAGGAATGGTATTGAAGGATTTACTTGAAAAGTTTCTAGGAAATTACTACCTAGAAACCTTGAGGTAGGAGAAGGCTACAAAGGTTATGAGTTTGACTCAGGGGGCTATGTCGGTGATGGATTATGCTAGTCATTTCATGGACTTGTGCTGATTCATCCCGATGATGGCTAGAGATAAGGAGACTATGAAAAAATTATTCTAGGATGGGATTAGGAATGAGATTAGGTCCCAAGTGAAAATATTTCACATGAAGAGGTTTGTAGAGGTAAGGAAATATGCCCTTATCTCAGAAGGGAACTTGAAGGGAGAGTTCAGAGGCAGATTTGAGGTGCCAACTAGGAAGACAGGTGGTACAACCTTTGAGGGAAGGAAGCACCATTTTGCAAGTTTCCAACAAGGAAAAAGTGAGAAGAATAGTTAGACGGGAGGGTCATCTTTTCAGTGTGGTGATTAGGTGCTCTGCTACCAGTGTGGCAAGCTAGGGCTCATGTGGGGTCAGTGTCCCCGACCACCGGTTGAGTGTCGGTCCTATGATAGGTTTGGATATATATAGAGGTTCTTTAAGAACCCTCAATAGCCAGACATGTATGGGAGTCCGAGGCAGATACCAAGTACGAGTAAGGGATTGATCACCCCGTATTAGGTAAGTAGTTGGATCTCCACTAGCCATACCGATAAGGGAGGTGAATGTGGAACTCTGGGATGAGACCATCTACACCAGTAAAGAATTTCAGTTCAAGGTACTCAGGCTAGATCATGGGGTATAAGAATAGGCCATCTGCACGTAGTTCAGTCTACACCCAGAGGTTGCGAGGCTAGACCTTCTACCATTAGAGGTACAATTCTTGTAGCTTACCCACTCGCTAATGCTCTATTTGACACAGGTTCCACACACTCTTTTATCTCTGCATATTTTTTGGTTGTGTTTGTCCTATTCATGGCACAATTTTGTGGGGTTATATCAATCTATACTTCATTGGGGGTGCGAGTTGAAGATATCAGACAATGTAGAGATTGTTCCTTATAGGTTGGTGGTAATCATTTTCTTCAGAACCTATTTTTCCTTGAGATGTTAGGTTTCGACCTAATCTTGGGTATGGATTGACTAGTGTTTTATCATGCCCATATCAATTGTTACTATTGTAGGGTAACATTCAAATCTCCCAATGGAGGCACTTATGTATTTCATGGTGTGTGGGATATTCGAGAAGGCCACATAGGTCCAATTTTTCATCAATTGGGGGAACTCACAACCCAAGTGGAATTCCTTATTCTTGATGATGGAGAGGTGGAGAAAAATTTCTTTCCTCTTGTGGTGGATCAATTTCAGGATGTGTTTCCTAAGGATTTCTCAGGACTACCACCTGAAAGGGATATGGAGTTCACAATCGAGTTGCTGATAGGGGCATAACTAGTTTCTATTCCACTATATCAAATGTCACTAGAAGAACTCCAAGAACTAAAGGTTCAACAAGAATAATTTTAGAAAAAGGGATTCATTCGACTTAGTACATTGCTATGGGGATCACCCATGTTGTTTTCTAAAAATGATGATGGGTCATTGAGGCTATGTATCGATTACAGAAGTTGAATCATAAGATGGTTAAAAAATAATACTTGCTTCCTAGAATTGATGATCTATTTGACCAACTAAGGGGTGTCTCAGTGTTCTCTAAGATCAATTTGAGATGAGGATACCATTAGTTGAGGGTGATAACTTCTAACGTACTGCTGAAAACTTTCTGGAGCAGGTACGAGCTATATGATTTTTTGGTGATTCCATTCAGGTTGACCAATGTAATATCTATGTTTATGGAGATAATGAATTGGATATTTCACCCTTATCTAGATCATTTTTTGGTTGTCTTTGTTGATGAAATATTGGTGTAATCACGAACTCTTTACGATCATGCCAAACATATTGACATCATATTGAGTACACTAAGAGAGCATAGGCTTTATGACAAGATATCAAAATTTCAGTTTTGTATTGATAAGGTTCAATTATTAGGACATATAATTTCCGAGTCAGGTGTGTTGGTAGATCTAGAGAAGGTGCAAGCTATAGTGTCTTGGGAGAATCCCAAGAATGTTTCTGATGTTCAGAGTTTTCTAGGTTTGGTCAATTATTATCGAAGGTTCATTAAGGATTTATCTCATTTTCCAGCACCACTCTCAAGATTAACAAAGAAGGGTGTTATGTTTGAGTGGTCAGAGGCATGAAAAACTACTTTTCAAGAATTGAAGAAGCGGTTGACTACCGCACCGATTATGATCCTACCTGAACCTGGTAAGAGGTAAACTTTTTTCTATGATGTGTCTGGTGTTAGACTCAGGGCAGTGTTGATGCAGGATAATTGGGTTGTATCTTATGGGTTAAGACAACTGAGGCCTCATGAAAGGAATTACCCTACTCACGATCTTGAGTTAGCTTCTATAGTTTATGCCTTAAATTTTTGGAGGAATTACTTGTTGGGGGAATTATTCACAGTGTTTACGGATCATAAAATCCATAAGTAAATATTCTCTTAGTGGGATTTTAATCTTTGATAGAGAAAGTGAGTTGAGTACCTACAATCCATTGATTTTTAGTTGGTTTACACACCGAAGAAAGGGAATAGTATTGCAAATGATCTGATCCAGAAGACTCAGAATTAGGTGGTTTAGGAATCCAAATCTGAATGTAAAATGATGGATTTTTTCATTGAGATGCAACTGGAGGTGTACATTGGGCACAAAAAAATGACCCTCACATCTATAGTAATTGAGTCTATGATTTTGAGCCAGGTCAAGAAAAGTCAGATGGATTATCCGAAGTGTTTGACCATGAAAGAAAATCTTAAAGGTGGGGAGTCACATTCTAGTTGGGTTGTTAGTGCTGATGGAGTTATATGTGTTTAGGTCTATTTTGTGGAAACAGTGAGTGCACCTGAAGTATTGATGCGTGAGTTTCATGCATTTAAGTGGGCGGTAAATCTTGGCTTGATTAAAATGTATCGTGATATTCATCGGCAGTATTGGTGGCCGAGAATGAAGAAAGAGGTTGTGGATTTTGTGGCATGATGCCTTACCTTTCAACAGGTTAAGGTCGAGCATCAACATCCAGATGGGTTGTTACAGTCATTTCCCATTCCATAATGGAAGTGGAATGATGTAACAATAGACTTCGTAGTAGGTCTTCTGAGGATGCCTCGAAATAATGATGCAATATAGGTCATTGTGGACTGGTTGACTAAAGGGGCTCATCTATTTCCGATCTTGGAAACTTATACACTCGACCAGTTGGGTGAGTTATATGTTCAAGAGATAGTGTGGTTCCATGGTGTTCCAAGAACCATAGTTTTGGATAGTGATCCACGTTTCAAATCATGCTCCTGGAAGGGGATATAGAAGGCTCTTGGTACCCAAGTGTTTTTGAGTATGGCTTATCACTCATATATGGATGGAAAGTTAGAGTTTACAATTCAGGTATTGGAGGAAATGTTTAGATCCTGTGTTCTAGATTGTGGTGGTTTGTGGGAAAATAACATGCTGATTGTTGAGTTTTATTACAACAATAGTTTTTAAGCTATAATTCAGATGGTTCCTTTTGAGGAACTCTATTATAGGCCATGTAGTTCTCTATTATATTGGTCAGAAGCTGGGGATTATGAGCTGTTAGGACCAAGTCTCATGCAGGAGATGTCTGAGAAGGTTCAGTTGATTCAGAAACGGATGATAATGTCTTAGAGTAGGCATAAGTCATATGAATACTGGCATCATAGACTTATCGAGTTCATGGTAGGCAATAGTGTTCTTCTTAGAGTGTCTCCAAGGTTGGGTCACCATCGAATCTAGAAGTAGGGAAAGTTGTCACCTAGGTTTGTAGGGCTATTTGAGATTGTGGAGAGGATCAGACTAGTGGATTACCAATTGAATCTTCTAAAATGGTATAGTAAAATTCATGATTGTTTTCATGTTTTAAAACTCTGGTAGTATCAGTCAGATCTATATCATGTGATAAACATTGAGTATGCAGAGATGAAGGGTGATGCATCTTTTGAATAGAATTTGGTGAGTATTGTGGACTGTAGTGAGAAAGTATTGTGAGGCAAGATCGTGCCTTATGGTTCAAGTATTATGGTAGCATGGAAACATTTTGAAAGAAAATTGGGAGTGATAATCAAATATTCAAGACCATTGTCCCGATCTCTTTTCTTTGGAAGGTCAATGATGCTCAGGAAGAGCAGATTAAGAACGATCCATTCTAAGGTGGGGAGGTTGTAAAATCTAGGATATTACTTAAGGTATGTTTTTGTTTATGTTTCACTTTAGGTCCATTATTTTATCCAAATAAGTGTTTTCAAATGTTCATGAGAAGTCTTGGGGGTGTTATGAGAGTTTGGGTCATAGAAGAGGAGGAGAAAGAAATTTCTGGTCATGTTGCACAGTTTGCGCATGGTTAGTTCAAACCATGAGAAGCATCCCAGGTAATTGTATAGCCTTGGGAAGAGGCTTTCACATGGTTAGCACATGGTTAATCTAACCATGCATAATTCCTAGGAAACCATGAGAATTTAGGATTATTGGATAGTAGCTCTCACACGGTTTGTGCATGGTTTGGCAAACCATGCAGGTAAACTATGCAACCTAGTAAAGTTGAGTTACAAAATTACCACTCCAAAATTTTAAGGCCCATTTAGTATTTTACTCTATTACTCTCCCCTAAACCCTAGTAATGAACCAAATTTTCCAAGATCTCCCAAGGGTGATCCTCATTCATTTCTAAGACATTTATAGTGCCTTCAGTTGCAGATCAAAGCTCCAGGTAAGTCTAATATTTTCCTTTCTTCCTCTTATCTATTAGGGTTTTCATCTTTATCCCATCTACTTCCAAAGCTCTAAAACCCATTTTTTCAGTGAGATCTAGATTTTGGATTCAAGGGTTGGTTGAACCAGGATCTAAGGCTTCTATTGAGGTAGTGTTCATCAATGGAATCAAGGTAGGTAGTCTAAAAGTTATATCCCATAGTTTCGTTTTATATTTGTGCATTCTTGGGTTTCTTTTTTGGTAACTCATTATTGTGTTTTTTATACTTTTATGAGATTTGATATAATTAATGTCTAAATTATGAATAGAAACCCTCATGGTCCCTATGGGACATATATATGATGACTTGACCTTTTTAGGGCCACTCACGGGGTGCGCCGATACTTTCAGACTTATAATTAACTAAGTAAGTTCTAGGTTATTGTGTGATCATGTAGACCCCTCATGGAGCATGTGATATTATTAATGGAATTAAAAATGAGGTAGTGGTTAATTGTGGTTGGTTTTTGAGGCATATAAAATATGTTAGATAAGACTAAGTGAGTTAGTTCATGTAAAATGGTGAATATGCTAAATTGATAATGGTATGTGAAATGGGAAATATGTTGAAGGGGATTTCATAAGGGGATTTATGAATGTGTATGATTGGTTGAAGTAAGGGAGTTATTTAATATTATTAGTGAGCTAGGATTGAGAATGGTAATCAGGATAAATGGGCTCAGTGATGTAAATGAAAAATGTGTTAATATGATATGGAACAATATGATTTACCATGTTGATTGTTATAGATTATTATTGTTGTATGTATTGGTTGTGTTTGGTTGATATATGGTTTGTGTGTGGTGAATGTATTTAAAAGCATGTTTACATGGATTGAGGTGTGGTATAAAAGACAGAGGCTTATACCACGAGTTGAGTTGGACTGATTATCTAACTCCACCTACAATGCATGAGTTAAGGAAGGGGATGGAGCTCTATTCCCCTAACAGTTTCATTCCACATGGACCGAGGCTTCGAGGTGAGTATATTTTGATGTTGTGATTTTTTATACCTAGTGAGTTAGGGAATTACTTATTTCCTTACGTAAATGATTTATTCCATGAACCTTGTGTGGTTGAAGATGAACCAGTAATGATAGAGACATAATAAATTGGAACCTTAGTTAATGTAGCTAAGTAGATATTGTTAACTAGTGGGCCTGAATTGTATTTACTTTTCTTGTTACTTATTTATACTTACATGAATTATCTATTTTATTGGATATTTTTAGAAACCGTCGGTGGTGTCCTACTGAGTTAAACTAACACCCTTCTTGGGCCTCCGTTGGGTACTCGAGCAGATTTCATGCTTGCAGGTCCATACAAGGGAAAGGGCCCTATGCTAGGGAGATGAGTTGAACATGGGTCATGCATGGACGAGGTTATAGATTTAGAGTCAGGACCATTTTGGGGATTTCACTATTTGTATTTATTTTGGTCTTTGTTCACTTGGAATTGTAGCATTACATGACATATTTACTCTTACTTATGGATTGTTACCAGTTTGGATGATGCTTTCCAATGTCTATTATTGGTTGTTTCCTTTTTGTTTCCTCTATTTATATTGTATTATATTGTAAATTACTCTGGTAAAGAGGGTATAGTCTCCCCACATGACCTATTAGAGCCTCGCTACTAGTCGGAAACCTTTGGCATAATGGGAGGAGTACTTGAGGTCATGTGATGGCCCATATCAGGACGCCTATTTAGTGGCACCCATTTTGGGGATGTTACATATATACAAATTATTAACCCTAAATTTATTATATCCATAATGAAGGTAAATCTTTGAAAAATATTGATATCATCATAATTGATCAAACAAATCATTAATATAGGGTAGGTGATACTTGTTATTAATTGTGATCTTGTTAAGTTATTAATAATCAATTAGAAGAAGCATTAAACCACATTTCATGATAAAAAAGAATAAGTTCACCCCATGGTAACATGCTAGGGAGAATTAATACCTTATCAATATTCTCCTAGATTTTCTTCTTTAATTCTCTTAGCTCAATCCGAGCCATTATATATGGTGTCTTAGAAATAGGTGTAGCACCAGGTATAATTTATATTGAAAATACAACTACATTATTTAGGTGAATACTAAGAAATTATTAATGAAATATATCAAAATATTCATAAAATATGAATATATTCAATGTTGAGTTTCTCCCCAACCATTTGAGATAAATATTCCTCATGAATATGTAGTAAGATCTATACAATGGATGTAATTTCTATTGAAAGTTCATATTCGTTCTCGGTCCAAAAGATGACCATAGATTAATTCTCAATATAAAATGTGAATTTAATTAATTATAAATTTATATGGGATCTATATAATGGGATCATATCCATGAATAAATAACATCAAATTCAGATAGAGAGAGAATAAAAGTATTTACAGGAGTCATATTCCCACAAAAAAACTATCATAGAGGAGCTATAGACTTGAGATGCGATCATTGTACCATTAGGAGTTTTTACTAATAACTCAACATAAAATCATTTTTGTGGTGAGATTATACCCTTAAAAAACTATTAATAGATAAAGTAGCTTGTATATACACAATCAAATAATACAATTGAAATTATAGAGTGGATGGTAAGTGTTCCTTTCACCACTTCGTTCTCATGACACACTTTGAGAGTTGTGATCGCATGAGATTTCCCTTTGTCTCTTTAATTAAGAGGTTTCAAACATAAATTTTCATCACTAACCCTCATATTTTTGCATCTATTATCCCAATTTCCATACTCCTTGTAATTATATCATTAGAGTGTAGGTGGTATATTCAGTTGAGATTTCTCTCCATTTATTTCATTGATTATAATCTTAAAATTACTTTAATATTATTTTTCTCTATGAACTTCTTCTCCACACTTAAAACATTTACCATACCTCATAAATAAATTTTTCCATGATTCTTTTAACACTTCTATCATGATGAAATATTAATTTTCTTTCCTCCATGGGTCTTATTATTATAATTTACCCAAAATTCCATCTTTCTATTATTATCCCCTAAACCATGAGAAAAATGAGAGTCTCCAATATCAATTTATAGCTTGATAAAACATTGAAAGATTTAATTATATCTATCAAAGTATCTTATAGACAATTCCTTTTGGATACTTGTTCTTAATCCACTAAATAATTTGTCAATTTTTCTTTCAAGGTCGATAATAAAACCTAAAGTGCACCTTGTTTGTTTGGTGAATTTTTCCTCATAGGTACTAATAGATTCATTATATTTCTACTTAAATTCAAGAAATTCCCTCTCCATATTAGTTAAAATAGTTCAAGGAAAATAATTATTGAAAAATACCTTATTAAACACTTCCCATGTCAGAAATTCAATTTCCTCCTCCTACCTCATATTCTTGATAAGAGTCCACCATTTATTGGATTCACCTTTCAAATAATACACAACCAAAATAACCTTATTATGTTCCAAGAACTAGAGAAAATAGGATATATTTTTTATATCATTGATCCATTGCTAAAAAATAAGTGGATCATAGGAACCAATAAAGTATGGTGAATTTTTTTTCATAAAAAACTCAATGGTGAGTTGTTTCTTCCTTTGTCTGTTTGAAATTTTAGCATGATTCAAGTAATCATTCATATATTTAAATACTTGGGTGATAATATCTATAATATTTTATATCCAAACTCCCATTTAATTTGGTTCATCATGAGTAGGATCATTTCATTGGAAATCACATTAATTTCTCATAAAATTCCTCCTAGTTCCAACCATTGTACAAATGAAAAAATCTTAGCGTGAGTATAAAAAAACAATAATTATAGTAAGCAATCATATGATTATGTAAATAATTATTATTATGTTCTAAATTATGATTCCATATTTCAACCCATGACACTTTAAGTTCATCTCATACCATTATGGATTATAATAGGTTAACATAGATTCTATCCTCTCATTCATCATAATGGTTCATAAAGATAATGTGAATTAACTAAATCATATCCCTCGAGAGTGTCAAAACAAGTGTGTAGTTATGAATCCTTGTTTTTCACTAGGTAAAGATTGATTCAATACCTAACCATCATTTTCTGGGTTATTACCCCTAGTTTCATCTATTATAGAGCCTACATCCACTTGTTTGTATTTAGATAGGGGTTTCATTACAAGAAAACCAAAAAATATCTACTTTACCAAAAATTCAGGATGTTATACTTTACTTAGACATATCACTAGGGGTTTCACTAAAGATTTATAATCCAAATATATAAAAATTTATAGACCCTTATATGATACCAATTAAAGAGACCCATGATTTACATACAATAATATTTTATCATTTTTAATAAATATTCAATACATCTCATAATAATACATGCCTTATAATTGTAAAGGTTTAGTGTATTTAGAGAATATATACATAATAAACTTATTTCATGAAATATATTTAACATCTTCCACAAATTTATTCTCAAATAGAACCCTTATTAGACATACCTTAATTAAAACATTTCTTCATAACCTAGGGAAATAGAAACATATGAAAGGGTGATATCATATACTTAGTAAGAAGAAACATAAGAGATATCAATCAATAATCACAAGTGACCATAAGATAAATATAAGAGTATGATAACATGAACATAACTTATGAATATCATACCCAATATTTCAAATATCATTAATCACAAATCATGGAATATGGATTTTTCATAAAAAAATACACAAGTAAAAAGTGTGTGAAATCATTAATTATCAATAATGAGCCATGAGAACATATCATAAGTTTGTGACATAATTTTTTTTCATATATATAATCATACAAAAACATGTCTTTAGTTGAGGTTTACTTACAAGGCTATCATAGTGGACAATTTCCTATAGTGTATTGGGTTCAATCTCCATTATATAATTTCCTTAGTCAAGGTTCACTACCAATGACATCATAGTAGATAAATTTCTTCACTAAACTGAGTTAAATCCCCATTACAATCAATATTATCTCAATAGATATAATTACTTACCCAATGAATTAGAAGGATATATAATTCAGGACCTGCCTATAACATAATGAAAATCATACATATATGTGCCAAAATATTATAATAACATTAATAATATCATCATAATATAACCCATGGAAATAAATGGGTTTTTTAAACATCTAATCATCACATAATCATAAACCATCCAAAGAAATAAAGTTTATGGTATCATAATAGCATTCATTATCTCATCATAGTTTAATTAACCCATGTAAATGAAATGGGTTTCATGAAATCATCATATAAACATCGTCATCAAGATAATTCATCCAAAAAATTGGATGGTATCATAATATAATATCCCTATTAAATCATAAAAAACTTCAAAGTATGTTGATATATATGAAAAATACCATTAAAAGAACATTCAAACCTTTATTTGAAAATATGATAAAAATATCCTTTTATTTTGATAACATTTTAAATAAAAGTTCCTAGAATATTGAGAAAATTATTTTCTTTAAAAATTTCCATGGAAATTTTTAAAGTAATCTTCAAAGAAAATAATATTCATGATGAAATTAAACCCGTTCATTCCATATAAGTTAAAAGAGAACATATTTTTCATACTTTTGTAAAACATAAAAAGTGATTCATATATAAAATATTTGAAAAGATTCATTTTAAGAATTTTTAAATAAATTAAAAGGTAGTAAAAATAATATTTATCAAACATTTATTTATATATAAAAAAACTTCTATAAAACATTTTTAAGAATATACATGGATGAAAATGTTCATCGACCAAAGAGGAAATAATGTAAGCTTTTCTTAAAAAAGAATTCTCAACAATTTTATGTACTAGAGAGAGAAAAATGGTACTAATACTTGAAAATTTAAATAATAATTAAAGGAGAATAAAATATATGGGGTTTAAAGGATAAGGATCATATGATTTACCTCAATGGAAATTTATCATAGATAATCTGGAAAAGAAATGAGATTATAACATAAACCCTTACCTTATTTATTTTCTTGATTTATATGAATTCAAACCTCCATTATTATAAATATAAATTTATTATAAATATATTATATAAAAATATTCATATAAATATTATTATATATCATTTCATTATAATTTTACTAAGCCTTTTATTAAAAATTCCTTATTAAAATCATTATTTGGGTGAAAACTGATCTATTTTACAGGCATGTTTCAATTTAATGGTTCTAGTAATTATAACTTGTTCATGGTTTAATAATATATATAATCTTAATATAGTAATAAGTATCATATTTATTCATTATATACACTTTTATAACCATTTATATAAAACAATTATGAAAAATTAATTATATCACTTCATGGAGATGGTAGTCCATACGTACACACGAGCGATGTTTTCAATTTTATATGGATGGAATGAAAGAAAGGTAAATAATAATTAACCATTAAAAAAATAATAATTATATCATAAATATCATATATATTCATTAAGTATATCCTTAGTACCATCCATGTAAAGATGAAATGAAAAATGAATCACATCATTTTGTGGAGGTGGTAGTCCACACGTACACATAAGCAACAATATCATTTTGCAATAGATGGGAATGAGATATAAAATTACTATACCATAAACATAAAAAACTTAGTATATTAAATATACTTATTCAATCATGTTAATATTGTTATATAAATTTTTTCGGAGGTTTAATAAGGAAATATGAAAAAGATCGGTAAGAATATATACTTCTTCTTCGGGTATCCTCCTTTGAAAAGCACCTTAAGGCTTCCTGGATGAGTCTTTTGGGATGAAAAGAACATCAAGGTCATGTAAAATGATGTTTTTAGAGTATTTGGGTAGATTTTTTTCAAAATAAATGGATCAAGTGGTGTGGATAAGAGAGGATAGGATGATCCCTTTTATAAGTGAGGGGAGTAGAATACTTGTATCTTTTAAGAATATTAAAATATATTAATGAGAAAATCATGGTGAAGTGGATAAAAATTAGATAAATTTAGAATATGTGATGAGATATGAATGATATACATTCATAAAATAAGATTTAGACAAGTTTTTAGGTCATTTTAACTCTCATCTCTTTAGTTTAACCCCTCAATAATCCTTTTAAACTTTAATATAGAAATTAATTTTTAACTCAATTAATATTCACAATGAAAAATAAAAAATTGAACTAATTAATGAATTTGGAAATTATGATCCAAAAAATGTAATCCATTTTAGAATATTCAATTTCTATAAATGAAAAAAATACATTTTAAAATAAGTGCGAAAAATACAATAAAAACCGTTTTTAGAAAAAAATACATTTTAAGCATAAAACTAGATTTAATCCAATTTCTTGCCTAGTAAAAACAATTAGATGAATATTAATATATTTAATAAAATATTATATATATAAATTTCATTAAAATAATTCATAAATACTTATTAATTAAATTTATGAAGAAAAAATATTATGCGCACAATAAAAATAGTTTTTTGAAAAATATATATTTGACCTTAAAATGATTTTATCTTTATTTATAACCAATTGATAATCAATATATGAATTATTATTAATTTTTTCACATTAAATACCATTATATTTCATTAAAATCCTATTTTATTAGTGATTTATACATATAATATATAGAAGAATATAATAATTTGAAAAATTTATCTTTTACATAAAAAAAATATTATTTTTAATATTTAAAATTTAGTAATTATTTAAAAGTAATTAATCTGTAATTTTTATTTAAGGAAAAAATTTATACGTGCTTTTCATAATTTTTTACTCATATTAATACTTTTCAATCCAACGACCAGGAGTTAATAGTCACATGTAATAATAATATTTCAATAGTATATCACAGTTCGTTTAAGTTTGATGTTGCATATAGAGAAAGCTGTCAAACACTTTGAATTTATTTAAAGATAAATATATCATTAAATATATGGGTATTATAGATTATTTCAAACTTCTTTCCTCTTTTAGGCCCTTAGTCTCTCCATCATCTATTATAAGTAAACAAGGAAAATAACTACCGTACCTTTTCACTTAGAGCATAACCCTAGTAGATCTTTGTAGTTTCCCATGTGGCTATGATCCTCATAGTAAAACATATTATAGAGTTGTAATATATTATTTTAGAGCTTATGTAGTCCTTGAACTCTCTATTATATCCAAAATTGAAAACATTATTATAATTTGACCTCTATCTAATAACTCCTATGGATAATCTGGTACTTTAGGTACTTTCATTCTCACTAGATTTCTTAGACCATCCATAATGTCTAGAAATATATCAATTCGAACCTCAACCTCTGCTGATACTTTTATCCCATAGATTTTCCACTTTTTTTTGATCCTTCTAAAGGATCTATTCATTGGAGATCACATTTTAAATTATGATAACCTTTTGAGAGTCATTGTCCTAGAGTAAAAACCTAAATCCTTTATTTCCATGACCAAAAAAGTAACATGCTTGAGAATTAACCACTATATTGTCACCTTAGAATTAAAATTTAAACATGTGAGTACACTAAATACTTTTATATGGTTTAAATCTACATTAATCTCAAACCAACATATCTCTAGAAGTTGTTTTCCAATTAAATATAAAGGAATCCTACTGATTAGGTAAGGTGCACCATTCATTGCCTCCATCTAAAACACTTTGGGGGAATATTTCATAAATCCTCACTCCTAGAATTCTCCAATTTATTTTGATTAATCATATTAATAACTCTATTGTGTTAATATGAACTTAGTAGGATATTTTCAAAACAAGTCCCCTTCTACTATAAAAACATCCAAAACTATCTAATTCTATACTCACTACCATTATTTGACTGTAGGAATTTTACTTTCTTTCTAGTATCTTTTTGTACCATAGACCTCTATCAGATGAAGATTATAAACACCTCATATTTATGCATGAAGAAGTTAACCCACACTTTTCAAGAGACATCATCAATGAAAGTTACGTAGTAGAGTGAACCTATGTGAGAATGAACTGGAGCTGGCCCCAAATGTTTGTGTGAACTAAGTACAAAATTTGGTGTTTTTCTATATTACTTATATTCTAAAGGAAAAATTATGAATCTTCACTAGGATATATTCCTTGCACATTCTATACTCCATTCTTATAGCCTTCATAAATACCTCAACAACAAGGATATTCATCCCCTTCTCACTGAGGTGACCAAGTCATTCACCCCATAACATTGAAGAAAATGACTCTCCGGTATGCATTAATACTTCTAATGAACCCTCAATGTACAAAGTACCATCCTTCACTCCATTTGATACAAATTTGGATCCATATGATATTTTCCATTCACTATCTATTTATTATATATAGAAATCTAATATATCTCATTTTCTAATTTAAATTAAGTTCTTATTTATCCTAAGGATGTTCTATAGGCCTTGTATACTAATTTTTTTATTACTTATCCATATGAAAATTACCCCAACAATAAAAATCATAAGTGCTTGATCATCCACTATATGTAATCTATCAAACCTTTTAGGAATATAATTATTCTTACCCCCATTATCAAAAATTTAATGGAATGAAGCACTAGATATAATCACATATGAATCAAGTGAGTTGGTGATTCTAAGGAGAAATCATATCCTTTCTTTAGAAAAAAGGTTTTTAGACTCACTTTCATAAGAATATATTTTTTATTTCACCCTTAATTCACTGTAATATTTTTTTAGGAGGATTTTCATCCCATAATTCCAACACAATAAAGCATCATCTGAAAAACTACATCTGCTCCAAGTCCTTTAAATATTCCCTTTCTAGTGTTTTTTCTAAGAAATTAAATTTCATATTCCTTATGCACTATATGAATTTTTGAAATATGCCAGAATCATATTTTAAAGAATTTATTCATTCGAGATAAATTCTTAAATTTTCATGAAATTCAAATATCCCTTTCTAA
Organism: Viscum album; assembly: GCA_963277665.1. NCBI lineage: Eukaryota > Viridiplantae > Streptophyta > Magnoliopsida > Santalales > Viscaceae > Viscum > Viscum album. Next base: position 1,143,842,813 of record OY728142.1, on the reverse strand, counting down.
TGGAATTACATATAATGGTCACTATCACCTCTCATTACTCTAAGAGTGATGAGAGTAACATCAGTACCCAAACCAAGTTTTTAAATCTTACCACTATTGACTAAAAATTAATTCTAATGAAATTAAAGTCTTTAATATGATCGATGGATGACTTACCTTCTAACATTCTCATATTTAATAACATCTTTAACAAGAAACCTTGTTCATCATAATGGGATTATCATATATGTTAGTGAGGGTATTTGTGAGTTCTAACATACTTTACAATTCTTAAATATTGAACTTTATGTTATAGGAAAGTGACATTCATATTAACCAGAGTGACTTATTATCTTGTCTCTCCTATTCTTCTGATTTCATAGATTATAGATTAGAACCATTCAATTGAAAATCAAGGTCCTTTTATAATAGGAAACATTCCATTGAAATTTTCCAGAACCCAAAAATATGTTTATTATAACTTCGGCACCTGAACCTTACTCTCCTTCGATGCTATTCCTACAGAAATTGTGAACTCCTACAAAATTATAGAAAATTTTGTTAAGAGTCCAGAAACTAATTACTAATATTCTTCTATAAGGTTGAGGGAAGAATATTGATAATGAAATGAGATTTGAATCACCTTGGACATGGACTAATCATCTATAAACACTCACAACTTGATCCTTCGAACCATTTTTTTAGGGTTACGGTCACCACCTATTAAAATAATGGAAAGTAGTCTACTAAAACATATCACAAAGAAGGAAAATATCTAGAAAATGAACCAATGCTGTAGCATCTGAAACATGGAAGAAAACCTGCACCCAAGTCACTATACCATAATGTAAAACCACCAGATGTGCATAGATAAGACTATCTAAAGACAATGATTGAAAATAACACTCAATGAAATAAGAATAATACAATGTTTTATGTGGTTTTAACTTTTATTATACTCTATAAGGGGAATAATACACTTTCTTTATTCAATTAATTAAAGGACCATTAATTTTTTTGATACATATCTTATCATATCTCAAACCCATGATCTATCCCAATATTAAATAGTAAAAACTAGCTGGTGTTTTCTATAACATTCCTCTTACTATCCATACAGGATAAAATCCACCTTGATTGATCTCCATGCTGATGAGATCATGATGATGAAGGACTGTGACAATGGAGGCCTCTAATAGAAATTGTATATGAATATTCTTCAAAAAAGGGTTGTAGGGGACATGTGGTTGGAAGAATGGATATGTTTTTAATTTTAAATATTTCAATTTTGATTACATTTTAATTTTTTTTGAGTACTAACCATGATTTTGGAGATCATTACTCTTCCATTTCCCATTTTCCTTCCTATTATATTTCTACTTCCTTTTCCATAAATAACTATTATACTATAACAAATATGGACGGATAAGGGATTAAATTAGTGAATAACTTATTTATAAACATTAAAATTAAACATTGAATAAATTTCATCATTGGTTAGAATAAATGATCTTAAATACATTTTAACCATACAATATGATTAGGAAATAAGGATATTAAAAACATAAAGAACACCATAATTCAAAAGGTTTATCACTCATTAAAAGTATATAATCATTAGTATTAATGAAATTAACAATTTCCATACATTTCACTATAACTAAAATAAATTTATAGCCATACTATAATTCCTATGTGTATAGATAAGCCTTGAGTCTCAGTGAGAATTTAGATTTTTTGATTAGTGAATGAATTGAATTTTTAACTGGAAATAAAATTTTAATTTAGAGGGTTTAAACCCTTTAAAATATCCACATTGGATATGAAATGAGTTTTGGGTTGTGGATCATGGGTTCAAGAGATAAATATAGGGAGACTGAGACTATCCAGGATGTTGTAGTGGCCGTCAGATCTATGGTGGCCTTTCCAGAAACTAGTCTTCCTCTCTCGGACCACTAGCTAGCTTCTGGCCTAGTAAAAACTAACTGGTGGCTCCATGGGATATTTTTTATTAGGTTAATCTCTGTCATTTCACCCAGGGTTAACCTATCTTCCTCATATATTGTAATTTTGTCCCTAAATGGAAAATAAGCCTCACCCATGGTGCCTTGCTACCTCTAAACTTACCTTGGGTGGATCTCCCTTAGTTCTTATCCAATTCAAGCACTGCTAGATGTGTTGGGAATCTTGAGGTATGTATAAGTGTTATCCAACTTCTATTTTTAGTTCCTTAACTATCTAGTTCTCTCTCGATGGTTTTATCTGATATGACCTATTTTCAGTGTTCTTGTATGATTTTTGAGATTTCTCTCGATTCTGGCCAAACCAATGGCATATATTAGATGAGCGGTCTTCTTTTGGCATGTGGTAGGTGGTCCCTTAATTTTATCTCACACTCTTACCTTGTTTTTGGGTGTATTCATTATGTAGGCAAGAAACCTATGTTGTTATTTTACCTCAATTTAATTAACTATTTTAAGGGTATTTTTCCTTATTTAAATCCCCCTCTTAACATGATTTGAGTTTTATAAAGAGAATCCCTAGTGAATCACTTAAGTAATGAGTTGAACCTTTTAATTGGATTATTAAAAGGTACATTTTTATATGGAAGGATAATTGGAATATGTTAAAGGGTCACTTATGTTTGAAATAGTTAAAAATGGTTTTTGAATTAATTTGATGGATGTGAAATAGAATTTATCAACCATTGATGTTGTAATCTAAATTCAAACCTATCTTGAATATTTATGTTGGTAAATAGTTAGGACCTTATAGAAAAGAAGTGGATTTTATAAATGACATGGCCTATGGTAATGAGTTTTGTAATTTTTAAAAAAGGTAAAGTGATAAATTATTGATGAGCTGGGATGGGGTTTATTTAATGGATTAGTTACTTATTGATAATTAGTATAAATTTTCTATGTGGAGGACCTAGGGGTTTTGTTCTTGAGAAAATATTTTATTAGACTAAAATGAATATTTGGTAAAAAATATTTGTTAAATAAACATATTTAGATATTATGATGAGTTGGAATGCCTTGGGAGTAATCCATATAGTTTGTATGAACCTAAACATGTGTGAAATTCCATGGGTGAGCCTCAGATTACACAAGGGACTCATATGAATTCCATGGTGTGATGAAACTCTTAGATTTATAGTGATCCAAATGCATTGAGTGACCCATGTGATTATCCATAGATTCATTACCACAAAATTCTTGGTGTGGATCCCCCTTGGATCTAGACAATATCTATATTTAACAAATACCATAGATTAATGTTATGTATTCTTATGAGGTACCTTGGTGAATGAAATGAGATGACCTACCTAGATTCAGGTTGATCACATGAGTTGAATAATTTGGGTGTAATCTAGGGATTCCCATCAAGTTAAGATTTTGAATGTCAAGGACAATTCCTTACGTTTAGACTGGTAGTTTAGATTAATATAATTCCAAGGGTCATACCTCCCTTATATTCCCTATGAGATTTTTTGAGAGGGAATTCTTAGTTGAGACACATAGATTTTATTGGGTTATTATGATTATGGTTACTTTATTATTATAACTTGGAGACAATCGAAACTTGAAATATAATTTAATCATAAACTCACTGATGATGATGTTAAAAGCATGAATAGACCAATTTCAGGTGTCACCACAGATCCCAGGAATCAGTGGGTGTTTTAATACCTTTTTAAATTATTAAACTATTAATTGTTAATCTACTAATCAATAATTTATTATTTATAAAATACCTACATACACTCTATTATGGGATGGTAATTTTAGGGACACTTTTGGTGGTGGCCTATTAAGCTTTACCCTCACCATTATTGGGACTCTATGAAACTTGAGTACCATATTAGAAGACTATCTATATATAGGTACAAGTTTAGGGAAAGGTCTGATGTTGTTGTATTGTGCTTTGTTGGAGTAGAGTATGTATGTGGAGACCGAGTAGTACTCAAGAATTGTTTGGGGATATGTTTTCTATTTTTATTATATTGTTTTATCCTTGTATGTGACCTTCTAATGGGGGATCTATTATGGTATGCAAGAAATTACTCATTGTGGTTTCATTTAATATTGTAAGTTATTTAGGAACTTTCACTATCTTATTAGAGATGTTATCTATCCCGTTTTATTATTATTATTATTATTATTATAATTATTATTTATACTATTATAGATACATTGATAATGAGGGAAATGTTTCCATATGATAACATCACATTCCCTCATTGCTAGTTGGTAGCCTCTTTCATATAGTATGGTTCACCTAAGGCCATATGACGCACCAATCTAGGGCATCCGTTTAGTGGCTTCTAAGGAGGGGAGTTGCAAAATGGAATTAAAGGGTTTTTATTTTGTTTTACTATTTAGGCATGGTATATGGGATACTATGAGTGTGATGGAGCATGATAATGAGATATTACCTGAGATTGATTAACCCACACATAGGGGAAAACCCAAGTTACCAGGGATGAGACATGTTCTCAGATTTCACTTATTAAAGTTATATATAATTTTCACTATGAGTGAGAAACATGGGTTATGATGTTAATATTTTATTGGATTTATACTATTGAAATGCTATGTAAAGAGAAAATGGCTATGTTTATGCATCATATCAGACTTGTAGGGATTCACATGAGATGCTTCATGCTAGGAATGCAGGCTTTAGATGTCAATTACATATTGTCTAGGATTTATATTAGCTTGTAATTACATTTTATTAATTATATATATCTTATTATTTTCTATTTGTGGTATATAGTTTACTAGAAATAAGGGGCTTGGTTATTTAAAATGCTTGTAGTATCATATATGGTGTTTTCTATATAAAACTATAGTGGAATTTTACTTGACCAATTTCTAGGATGATTTATTAATATATATATATAGACATATAAATGGATTGATGATGGTATTTATTAAATAAGGTGTTAGTAAGAAACCTATAAGGCGTTTTCCCTCATATCTTTTTAATGGAAGTGTTGGAAAAAATCCATTTAGGTATCATTTTTTTTGGGTTGATTGTGTTTGTTGAAAAAACAAATTTTCATGGATAGTTGTGGAGTTCTAGAGAGATTATTGACAAGTTATGTTAAAAAATATCCAAGACAAATGAATGGACACCTTAAAGGCTATATAAAAAATTGTTTAAAGAAGGTGGCGTTGTTTCCCAGTGTTTTCCAATTTTTTGGGGTCCAAAATTTTCATGTTGACTCAAGAATCATGAATGTTATATTTCCATAAAGGTCTCATAAAAATATGGTCATCATGAACCAAGATAGAGTGCCATCCGAACAGAAACATGACCCATTACGTGGCATGACCCGAGGGGAATTCTCGGTCCCCACTAGATAGAAACCAATTCGTGGGTATCAAAAATATTCCTTGGGAATGATTTCAACCATTTCCATAAGCATAAACAACCAACATAAATAAACAAAAAAATGACAAATAACCAAAGCCAAACAAGGCATAAAAATTTTCAGATTCAAGGTTTTACAACTTTAGACAAAAACCAAAAGAGCTACAATAAAAAGGTAAAAACAAGACTATCCAAAAAGTTTCCAAGAAACAAGAGGAGCATCATCCCCATTCCACCACCACCAACAATTGCAAGAGAAAACCACTAGTAACCCAAAACTCTATCCTGATACACCTTTCCTTTACTTGAGTCAAACATAACAAGGTCTACATACACCCAAAGGTGAATGTAGGGTGTGAACTGAAGCCCAGTAGGATGCCACCTAGTAAATAGATTCTATGCCAAAAAAATTATAAAAAAATTTACATGGAAGTTTTATAAATTGAGGCCAGAACCATTTTCATATAAATCATTTTAAAGAAAACCATTTTTAAATAAAAGCACTTTTATAGAAATACCTTTTTCTCAAATAAGATTGTTTTTAAAAAGGAATTATACTCAAGGTCCGTCGTATGATGATGGATGACACCGCATCACAAAAGAGCACTAAGTCATGGGAGATACTTATAGGAACTAGCTAAAATGGGACACTAGGTACATCGTCTCTCGGTGAAATGTGGTATAGAAACCACACCAACAACGTTCCCGTGCACGAGCCACTAGATAGAAGAATCATATAAAGTTCGAGTGGTGTCCAATCATCATCAATATTTAGTTAGTGTTGTAATATCCAATATCGCTAGATGAATCCAGGCCAAGCCACTTTCGAGTCAACTAGCATACTAGTCCTAGTCTGTCCACCTAGATACCTAGGATTCCCTTTGTTCTAAATTTCCATTTCACATGTCACATAGGTCACCACATTCACATGAACACACAAAAAAGATGAATATATATAAAACCACCATTTCTCATAGGAAAAAACCTCTATCAGTTTCACATGCACACCAAATATGATTAAAAATAGGTTTCTCACCACTTTTAAATTTTAACAAACTACTTGAACAATTTATAAAACACTTTCAAGTATCACAATAAGGAGGAACACTTGAAAAAAAACTAATTTCATTTAGAAAAACCACTTTACATCCAAACTCATATCAAAACCCTTGAAAAAAACCTTTGACACCATTCACATAAATCATATAACGTATTTAAACACTAAAGAAATCATATCAAAATCATAAAATAATGTTTAATCACAGAACCACCTACCTCAAGTGTAGAAATTTATGAAATCTAGTGGAAAAAACCACACCTCAATCAAACCCTATAAAGGAAATATCGAACTAAAAACATAAATATTGAACCCTAATAATCAAGATCCAACCTTAAATAGGTCTCCCAACCCACTGGAGATATGAAACCCCAAAAAACAAGAGGAGAAACCCTAGAAAAGAGGAAGAAACCAAGAAATGAGGTACTTACTTGAATAATCATAGAGAAACCACACCAAATACACCACAAAAATGGAGGTCTAAGGGTTATAAGGGAGGGTTAAGAGGCACATAGGATGTATAATCCCGAGTGGGGAGGAATAAGGGTGTTTAAGTTTAAAAATTGGGGGAGAAAAAAGATAAAAATATAATTTTTAATGACATGGAAAAGGTGCATTTTTTACCCATATGATTTTCCAAACCATGCAATAACCATTCACCCATCACTTTCCAAGAGGGGAAATCCACATAGTTAGCCCGCACAGTTTGAAAACCATGTATCAACCATATGATTCGCCTCTATCAAAAAATGACACTTGGTCGCACTGTTACCTAGGCAAGGGTGCAGGGTTTGGAAAATCGTGTGCCAACTGTGTGCACTCTGCTATTAATCCAAAAAAATCCCTTTTCACCAAAAAAAACTAGGAAAACCAAGGGATAAATGTGGGATGAAAAATAAATAGAATAAATACATGAAAATGAAGACCTGGGTGTGATAATTCTCCCCACCATGAAAACTTTCCATCCCTAAAAAGTCAACCTGAAGCTTGATTATAGAACAAAAAAGGATACTATGCCTCGACCCAAGACTTCCTCTCCCAAATCTCATGTTCATCATTACTATGCTGCCAAATAACATAGACAATTAGAATAGAATTCCCACGAAGCACTTTCTTTTGGGAATCTACAATCCACACTAGTCATTCAAAGACTGAAAAATCTGAGTCTATTTTGATCTCTTCCCAATTCATCACATGAGATGAATTCAGGTTATATTTATTCAATTGAGAAACATGGAACACGTCGTGAATAAAATTTAAATGAGAAGGAAAATCTAACTTGTATGACACATTACCAACCCACTTGGTGATCACGAAAGGTACAACATACCCAGGTGTTAGCTTTCCTAACTTCCCCAAACGGCGATGACCCAAATGAGGTGCCACCTTTAGAAACACTCGGTCACACATAGAAAAATACAAATCTTGGAACCACTAGTCATTATAAGATTTATAGTGACTTTGAGCTATTAAAAAATGCTACATGATTAACTTGAATTTATCAGAAGTCTCTTGCATAAGGCTTGGTATCAATTGTGAGGTCTCACCCACCTCATCCCAACATAAAGGCGAACAATGTGACCAACCATAAATCACATCAAAAGGAGCCATTATAATAGAATATTGGTAACTATTTTTATATCAAAAATTAAACTATAAAAAATGGTTATCCCACGAACCACCGAAATCCAATGCACATGCCCAAATCATGTATTCAAAAATATTATTTTCCCACTTTTTTTGACAATCCGTTTGAGGATTATATGTCATGGTCAATTTGACCTACGAACCCATCAACATTTGAAGGCCTTCCCAAAATTGATAGGTAAAACAAGGGTCCCTTTCTGAGATGATTGCTAATAACACACCATGTAGCCTCACTACCTCCTGAACATATATCCGAACCAACTCATTCACCTTAGCTGAATATATGATTGGAATGAAATGGTAAGATTTGGTCAAATGGTCAATAACCACCAAAATGGAATTCCTTCACTGAGGTTTATAAGGCAATAAAATAATAAATTCCATAGAGATATAATCCTACATCCAGGTAGGAATAGGTAGTGGTTGGAGAAAACTAGAGGGTCTTTAGTTATTTACTTTTACCTCCTGACATGTATAACACCACGATAAAAACTCAGTTATATACCTCCTCAAACATAGCCAACAGAACTACCGATGCACATCATAATGCATCTTAGTATCACTAGTGTGAAAGGAAAACTGAGACTGATGACTATCATGCATCACCACCTTACTCAAAGATAACAACCCTACAAAGTGACCCTTGAAACATAATACTCCTTCAAGTGACAATGACCAATCATAAGGCAACTCCCCACCATGAAAAAACTACAGAGAATACTGGAAAAACTCATCATCAGGATTCTCCTACTTAATAAATTCCTAAAGAGAGGATGTCAACTGAACACTAGACAAGAACACACCTCCACTGTGTTCCTTAGTCTCTAAGTGAATCTGAGAAAATATCCCTATCAACATCTACTCATCACTGAACGTTTTCATCACCTACACTGGAACCTTCCTGCTCAAAGAATCTACCATAACATTACATTTTCTTGGGGTATACATGATATCAAAATCGAATCCCTAGAGATACTCAACCCAATGATACTACCTCAAATTCAAATAATTTTAGGAGAAAAGATTGGCTAAGATTTTATGATCAGAATAAACCAAAAATTTCTCCCTAAAAATATAATGGTTCCATGTATTCAAGGCATGAATCATTGCTTCAAACTCTAGGTCATAGGTTGGGTAGTTATTTTCATGCGATCAGAGTTAGAGAGATCGATACACGACCACATGGTCATTATTCTTAAGTACACACCAATACCCATACATGAGGCATTACAATAAACCACACATCCCTTCCCACATTATGGAAAGATTAACACAGGAGCGGTAGTCAATCCATTCTTAATCTCCTAAAAGGATTCTTAGAACACTAGGATCCATTCAAAATTTACCCATTTTTGAGTAAGGGTCATCGTGGATAATGAAAGCTAATATAAGTCTCAAAAAAATCACCTATAATACTATACAAGAAATAGAAAGATTCTAATATCTAAAACACTCTTTGGATGTACCCATGAAATTGTCGCATTGATCTTCCTAGGGTCCACTAAAACCCCACATTCCGAGATCACATGGACTAAAAAAATTACCTCTTTAATCCAAAAGGTACACTTAAAAAAATTGGCATAGATATTATGGCCCTGAAGAGTTCCCAACATGATCTACAAAGCCACTAATGCTCCTCCTCAGATTCGAAATAAACCAGGATGTCATCCAAGAATACCAAAATGAAGGAATCAAGATACTGGTAGAACACCCTATTCATAAGTGCAATAAAGACCACTAGATCATTTGTAAACCTGAAAGGAATGACCAAATACTCAAAATGACCATATCTTCTTCAGAACTCTATTTTCAAGATGCCCGCCTCTCTAACTATGACTTGATGATAACCAGAACACAAATAAATTTTTAAGAAAAAAATTTCCCCTTAATCTGATTGAACAAGTCATCAATGCAGGGAAATTGATACTTCTTCTTGATGGTCACCTTATTCATCTTCTGATAATCAATGCATAACTGCAAATATCCATCATCTTTCTTCACGAACAATATTGAGGTGGCCCAAGGAGAGATGCTAGGGTGAATGAATCCTTTGGATTCTAAATTTTCAAAATATAAATTTAATTCCCTCAATTCATTGGGGGACATATAGTATGAGAGAATAGATATCATTTGTGTTATAGGTGCCAAATTTATAGATAAATCCACATCCCGCTGTGGAGGAAAACTCAAAAAATCCTCTAGAAAACCTCTAGAAACTCATCCACCATGGGAGGTAATCTACCCTCAGGTGAACCACCACCATCCTCCAACATGAGTGCTAATAAATAAAAAATGATATTACCCAATTCTGGGAGTGGAGGTCCAGTATGACCCAACCAAGGATCCCATTCACCAGGAAAAACTTAGGTACTCCCATTAGATTCCAAAAAACTCACTCATAACTTATAACAATCAATGTGTGCCTGAAAGTGCACAATAAAATCTATACTGAGGATTACATAAAAAAGGTCCATCTCCAAAATAAGGACATCCCATTCCAACTCAACCCCTGACATGGTGAGTGTACATGAAAAACACCTGAGAACCTTCTCTCACTTCTTACCAAGTGGCGTTATCAACTCCATCACATACAACATGAGCTAGATTGGAAAATTCAATAGATTCACAAGATGGGTAGATATAAACAAAACAGAAGAACTCGTATCAAAGAGGAAAACAACTAAAGCTGATACAATCAAAATGGTACTTCAAACTATCATAGGCCCTGCATCTAAATCCGATGGTGCTCGATCCACCACATGAAGCTACCTAGTCTTAGCCTGAACCTAATAATAACCACTAGCCTATGACAATACCTTCAACTAAATCTACCCTAAAGATGATCCATCCCTGTCTCCATGACCTCTGAACTAAGAACCCACTATCCTAGATTGCTTAAACAAGGTTGACATTCCCCTATAATCTACAAACCTTGCACCGCTCTGATAAGAACGTATGACCATGAAAAACTACTGTAATGTCCCATATCTCTACATCAATGATAGGTTATAGAAGGATATGTGCATGTAGGTCATATTTTCCCTTCCTTACCACACCAATGGAATACAAATAACCCAGTATCAAAAGCCATGGACAAATAATGCCGAGAAGGATGGACTGAACTACCACCTCCCTTCTTCCCCTTCTCCTCTCGCTTCCTCTTCTTTGCCGACAAACTGCCACTTCCCACAACTAACACTGATCCAGGGAATCTAGACTTTCCTTTTTGATCTTTATCCTACATAAAATCATGATCAAACACCTCATCATAGGTTTTCAACTTAAAAAAAAATACCTAAGAATAAATCTCTATCTGCAACCCCCTCTTGAACCTCTGAGCCTTACTATTATCATTAGAAATGATCTCGAGTATGTACTGAACCAGCTCTTCAAAGTGTTTAACATATTCCATAATAGGATAGTCCCCTTGGATTAGCTCTATAAACTCTCAGGACCTGGCATAGTCCAAGACCTTAGAACAATACTGCTCGTCGAAAATGACCTTGAAGTCTTTCCAACCCATCTACTCATGCTTCACAGCTTGAACCATTGTGTCCCACCATCTCCTCCTGATACCCTCCAATAAGAAAAAATCACATTTAACTCGAACCACCTTATGAGTATAGAGTAATTTAAACATCCACTATGTTATCAATCCACTACTCTACTTACTAAGGTTCTGTTCTGCCTTAGAAATAATGAGGATTATTATTAAGAAACTCCTAAGCTTTTTCCTTTATAGGATCTGGTTTGGCTTCTCTGAACTGAGCAGGACCAGAGCCTGTTCTTTTTCCTAAAGCTTTGATAGATCAAACCACTTCCTCTTCTAATATATAATCAATTGGTGGGGGAGAACACTCTTCGGCCTCTTCTTGTAGTTGCACAAGAATTATCTAGGGAGGAATTTTTCTACAAGAAGAAATAACCACAAGAAAAGCTATCAATACAACCATTCTGAATTTTTTTAAAAATATCAAAAAATACCAAAATTCAATAAATCCAAAAAAATAAAATCCATCATAATAACATGAAAAACAAACAACTCCACCTCCACCCAGTATTCATACAAAGTCTGCAGCCTACATGTATCACCTAGAGGAGAATTCAAACGAAATCCTAACATCCCACAGCGACTCGAGTTCTGTCACGAAGTGTGCTGGACAGGCATCTTGATTACAACCAGAACCTCAAGACCTAATAATCCTAGCTCATGTATATCCAAAATCATCCCAAAATAAATTAACCTAAAAGGGCGTAACCTTATATGATACCATTTTATAATAAACCAAGCTGAAGTACCATCCGACCCGACACCCGACCTGGTCCATGGCATGACCCAAGGGGAGTTTTTGATCCCCAGAGGCTAGAAAATAGTGTCTGGGTATTAAAAAGATTCCTTGAGAATGATTTTAACCATTTTCATAAGTATAAAAAAACCAATAGAAATAAACAAAACAATGATAAATTACCAAAACCAAATAAGGAATAACAATTTTCAGATTCAAGGTTTTAGAAATTAAGATGAAAACCAAATGAGCTAGAAAAAAAAGAAAAAAAAAACTATCCCCAAAATCTCAAAAAAAATATAGGAGCATCTTCCCCATGCCACCACCACCAACACCTACAAGAAAAAAACCACCAACAACCTTGTTGGAAAAAAACACCTCAAGGTAACATTGCAGTATTTTTGGGTTGATTGTGTTTGTTGACAAAGCAGGTTTCCATGGAGAATTGTTGAGTTCCCGAGAAGTTGTTGACAATCCATGTTAACAAAGAACGATGACAAAGGAAAGGACGATCTGGAGGCGGTACAAAAGAGCAGTACAAGGTGGTGCCGTTTCCTAGTGTTTGCCAAATTTTTGGGGTCCAAAATTTGGAGGTTGGTGAGCATCGCAAAAAGAGGATATTCTTGAAGATCATTTTTTAATATGGAAAAGGCATGAATTTCACAATGATAGGATGCATGGTTTGGATTTCGCGAAGACCAGAAGAATAGAGGCGGTGATGCTTCGCGATTATGTCAAAGATTCACGAACGGTAGAGTTGAAGCGCATCACAGTGGTGAAGGGCTTTGCGAGGTAGCTTCATGGCGAAGGTGCGAAAGAATGTTGACGGTAATTCTATGTGATTACGACGAGCTCCGCGATCAGAAAATTGCTGTGGTGCTTCGTGATTTGGACAGAATTCTGGCGGAAACTTCAGAGCTTCACGATTGGCAATGATGTGGCACTGACTTCACGCAGAAGAGTCGAGGGTCGGTGGAATCGCCTATAAATACAGGTCGACCCCCTCGAGAGAAGTAGAGAGAATTTTCAGAGAAAATACTTTGCTCTCGGTTCACGAAGGAAGTTCGCGAAGGCAGTGTACTTCGTGAAAGAAGAGCTTCGCAGCGCTATCCTAGCTCCGTGAAAGTCGTGTGCTCTGCGTTGGCTCAGTGAGCTTCACGAGAGAAGTCGCTCTGCGACGACTTGAGCTCCGCGAAGGCCTAATCATTGGGAAGGCTTGAGATTTGCGATGGTCTGAGCTCCACGAAATTGTGAGCTTCGTGAAAAGTAAGAAGCTTCGCGAAGGCTTGTCTGAGCTCCACGAAATTGTAAGCTTCGCAAAAAGGAAGGAGCTTCACGAAGTCTTGTTTGAGCTTCGCGAAATTGGGAGCCTCACGAAGTAGGGTGCTTTGCGAAGGTGTTTCCAAAGTGAATTGCCCAGTGGTTAAGAGGAAAAGTGGTATTCATCAGTGGATGGAAGTTGGACTATAACAGAGAATCCATCAAGAGTCAAGTATGCATGTATTCATGCAAATGAAGAGACCTACAAGTCTATAAATTGTGAGTGGATCCCTTCCAAGTGCAGTGAGCATAGGAAGAGGAAAAAGGTGATCCTCTCCACCGGCAGTGAGCCAGAGAGAGAGAAACAGGGAGTGACCCTTGGGAAAGCAGTGAGCTGACCCTAAACCTTGTAAATGCAGTGATCCTGGGACATAGTGACTATTCCCGAATCCTTGTATCCACATTTAGTGAAGATTAGTGGAATTTGGTACGACCGGCAACTTTTCGGCGTATGGTCCTTGGACGTAGCCTAGTGAGGGTGAACCAAGTAAAAATCTATGTGTCTTCCTATTTGCTTCCCTTCATTTCATTCAAATCATCATCATTAGATAAAGAAGTAAATAAGTGATCATAGTTTACACACAAGAGAAAACAAAGTGACCCTTGTAATAAAGAGGTCAATATCCAGTGGGGTAGGAAGAACTTTGAAAAAGAATATCCATACCCTGATTCACCCCCCCTCTTAGGGTATAGAGTCCCCTATTGGTCCTAACAAACCTGAACCTCCATCCTGATACACCTTACCTTTACCTAATTCAAACATAACAAGGTCTACATACACCCGAAGGTGTATGTAGGGTGTGATCCAAATCGCAGTAGGTTGACACCCAATAAAGAGATTCCATGCCAAAAAAATTATAATACAATTTACATGAAAGTTTTATAAAGAGGATCTAGAACCATTTTCATAGAATTTTTTTTAAATAAAACAATTTTTAAAGGTAAAAAATTTAAATGAAAACCCTTTTTGTCAAATAAGATAGTTTCTAAAAAGGAATGTATACTCGAGGTCCACCATATGCCGATGTATGAAACCAAATCACAAAATAGAACTAAGTAATGAGAGAACCCTATAGGCACTAGCTAAAATGGGACACTAGGTACATCGTATATCGGTGAAATGTGGTATAGAAAAAATACCAACAACATTCCCATACACGAGCCACTAGATAGGAGCATTATCCAAAATGCTAGTGGTCTCTAATCATCATCAATATTTAGTTAGTTTTGTAATAATCAGTCCTATTAGATGAATCCAGGCCAATTCAATTCTGAGTCAACTAGCATACTAGTCATAGTATGACCACCTAGATACCTTTGATTCCCTTCATACTCAATTTCCATTTCACATGTCACATAGGTCAGAACATTCACATGTACACACAAAAAATATGAATTAATATATAAAACCACCATTTCTCATAGTCCAAAACCTCTTTCAATTTCACATGCACAACAAATACACTTAAAAATAGGTTTCTCACCACCATCACATTTTATTAAACCAATTTCAAAATTTATAAACCACTTTCAAGAAGCACAACAAAGAGGCACACTTTAAAAACAACTAATTTCCTTTATAAAAACCACTTTCAAGCCATACACATATCAAAACCCTTCAAAATTACCTTTCTCACCATAAACATAAATCCTAGAACATATTTAAACGCTCAAGAAAGCATATCAAAATCATAAAACAATGTTTAAGCATAGAACCACCTACCTTAAGTGTATAAATTTATAGAATCCGGTGAAAAAACACAACCGCACATCAAGAGAACTCTATAAAGGCATGATCAAACCAAAAAAATTAAGATTGAACCCTAAGAATCAAGATCCAAACCTAAATAGGTCACCCAACCCGATAAAGATATGAAACCCCAATAAAGAAGAGGAGAAACCCTAGAAAAGAGGAAGAAACCAAGAAATAAGGAACTTACTTGAAGAATCATGGAGAAACCACACCAAATTCTCCACAAAATGGAGGTACAAGTGTGAAAAGGTAGGTTGGAGAGGCACCTAGGCTATAGAATCTTGAGTGGGGAGGAATAAGGGTGTTTAGGGTTAAAAATTGATGGGGGGGGGGGAGAAAAAAAGATAAAAATACAATTTCTAATGACCTGGACAAGTCACACAGTTTACCAGCACAATTTTTCTAAACCATGCGGCAACCAGTTCCCCTCACTATCCTAGAGGGGTATGCTGCATGGTTATCCCACACAGTTTTCGAACCATGCACCAACTATACTATTTAACTCTATAAAAAAATGACACTTGGATGCACAGTTACCTGGGAAAGGGTGCAGAATTTTCTAAATCATGCGCCAAATGTGTGCACCATGATGTAAAGCTCAAAAACATCATTTCTCACCAAAAACACCCTGGAAATCCAAGGGATAAATGTGTGATAAAAAATAAACAAAACAAATACTTGAAAATATAGACCTCAGTGTGAAAATGGTAAAGGCATGAGTTTTACAAAATCTGGGTTTCATGAATTCCATTTCACGAAGGTGTGGATCATAAAAAACGATCACGAATGAGCATTGTGAATGATCATGAATGAACATCATGAATACATAAAGGTTTGATGAAAATCTCCATGACCATGAGGATCTTCATGAATAGGAACCTTTCATAGTGCTTTACGAATAAAAGGAGCATCATGAATGAGGGAGAGATTCATAAAATGGTGATGACATGGATAAAATCTTCTAAAATTGGAGGCAATACCTATAAATAGGCATCTAATCCCTTCAGAAATGGAGTGAGACTCAACTAAGATTCTAAGGCTCCAAATTCGAAAAGGTAGTTTGTGAAGGTAGTTCTTGAAAAAATGTTCAATAACAAAGGAATATAAAAAAGGATATTAAAGATAACAAAAAATTGTGAGCATTATGAAAGTAATGAAGTTCATGAAGGATATTAAAATATGACTAAAATTTGGGAGCTTTGTAAAGGATAAGTGAGCTTCATGAAAGGAAAGAGCTCTGTGAAGGCTGTTTGAGCTTCATGAAAGAGGTGAGATTCATGAAGGTAGTGAGTATCATGAAAGAGCTTCATGAAGGTAGTGTGGATCAATAAAATTATTCATATGGGATTGGCTAGTAAGTTTGTGGTAAAGTGATATTCTTCAAGTGGAAAAAAGTGAGACTTCAACAGAGTATCTACCTATAGTTGAGAATGAATTCATTATTGATAATGAAGGGACCTACAAGTCCATAAAATGTGTTTGAATATCTTATAGAGTATTAATAAAAGGAATAGGAATAAGGTGATCCTTTCCACTGGTAGTGATCCATCGAAATATAGTTAGGGAGTGACTATTGGGAAGGTAGTGAGCTATCCCTAAACCTTGTAAAGGTAATGATCTTGAGTATAGAAGTGATCTAGCATGAAACTTGAATTGTTAGCGAGCCTTAGTAAATTTGATACATCAGAATATTTCTATTGTAAGCTACTTGGATGTATCCTAACGAGAGTGAACCAAGTAAAATATATAATTTCATGTGTTTCATTTCTAATATTTTTTTTATTCATAATCATCAGATAAATTTGGAAAGGATAAGAGTGATATAAAAACTAAATGAAAAAAAAGTGACCCTTATAATAAATAGGTCAAGATCTAGTGGTGTAGGAAGAATTTTTAAAAGAATATATATACCCTAATTCACCCATCCTCTCAGGGTATCTAGGACCCTTTTGGACCTAACAATTGGTATCATAGTGATTGGTTTCTTTTATTAGATTTTTTTAAATATGAATTGGTTCAATAGATTTTTGAAATTAAAGATTTATTCTACTCTAATATTGTTGTGACATGGAAAAAGGGAGAACTTCAAAGAAGAAGTAAAAGTCTAGTGGATTTTTAGGTTGGAAGTGTATATGGAAAGAGTGTGATTTAGTTGAAGGAAACCAATAACGTACTAAATAAAGGTTTGGATGAATAATATAGTGAAAATATTTACTCACTCAATGATTCTATAATAATGAGTGATGAACATGATATTCCTAGTGATTTTGGAGCTACTGATGATAAAGAAATTACAAGAAGACCAAAATTTGTAGCTGTCCACAAAACAAAGGAATTTAATTAGAAAATGGATGAAGAAAATAAAACTAAATATATCCAGATCCAAGTTCAATAAATTGAAGTCAATAAGTTTAAAGGTTTAATTAAAATACTTCATGAAGTGGCCACATATATAAGGGATAATAATGAATCTCAAGATTAATAATTTCAAATGATGTCCACAAGAAATATAAAAAATAAAAGCTGATGAAAAGGGAAAAAACATGAACTCAAAAGAAATTCAGAAGTTTGTATCCAAAAATAATAATCATGATACACACAATTCAGAACTGTTACATGAGAATCAAAGGCTACAACAAAAAAATGGATGTTTGAAAGACCCTATAGATCAGATGAATTTTAAAATAAAGTATCAAGGTGAAATATTTTATAATGTCACATGATAATTGGAATATGATATTAGTAGTGGAAAGAATATAAAGAATAAAGATAATTCTTAACTTTAATCAAGGGATATTAAGATTCAAAAATTGAAAAAATATCTAGAATTAGTAAAGAAATAAGAAGATAAATCCAATGCCAAAGAAAGACCAAACTGAAGGTTTCATTTCATTTATTATTTTAATTTCCTTCAGAAATTGATAATGAAATGAAAATAAAACATGAAATTTTAGAGGAAACAAATGAAATGACCATATAATCCCAAAGGCCATCCAGTTTGGGAAAATCCAGTATTTGATATGAAACCTCTCCCATGAATGATAGGAAGAGATCTATGAACAGATCTAGAAATAAAAAAAAATCATATAGGTGCTGAAGACATAACTAAAAAGGATTTTATAGGAATTAGTGAAAACATGTTCTATTTACGTGGGATGCATGGTCATATTTCAAGTTTCTATTTTGAATCATTGGAATATATTTCATATTGTAAAGACATAAATATTACTAAGTTTAAGAGTAAGAATACTCCTCTTGAAAAGTCTAAAAGAAATTATTCTCAGAATAATGTATATATCAAATGATATTATTGAAGAAGATAGGGATACACCATTAATATGTGTTAATAAACTTTAGGGATCGATGTCAGAAGAATAATTACTTTGGAT
This sequence comes from Viscum album, assembly GCA_963277665.1. Classification (NCBI taxonomy): domain Eukaryota; kingdom Viridiplantae; phylum Streptophyta; class Magnoliopsida; order Santalales; family Viscaceae; genus Viscum; species Viscum album. The sequence continues at coordinate 1,143,824,003 of OY728142.1, read as the reverse complement.
TCATCAACATCTCAATCGAGAAATAATGAAATGATGTATGTTATTAATGATAAATGATTTATATATTATAATCATGGGAATTTAGAAAGATATTATATCTAGAATAAAATAGGGAATAAAAAAGGAACTCCAAAGGAGACCCCATACTCTAGTGGTGTATAATGAGAAAGGATATACTGGAAGAAAAAATGATAAATTGAAAAATATTTTTAAAGACTCAAAAGAAACACAAGGATATTAATGAAAGGTGTATCAATCACCTTCTCTGTTAAACTCACAACATATATATTTGAATGAATGTGATCAAACCTTGAAGAAAAAGGGAGGAGATACTTCATCTATGAGTAGGAAGAATGTATGTTAAATGAAGATTCAAACACCAACAAGAAATAGTGTGGTGACTTGGATAACTGCTAAAAGAAAAGTTAATAAATAATGTCTTGAAAAACTCACATGTCATGCCTTAAGGAAAGAAGTGAAGGCTGGAGAAAAATACCTCCAATGGAGGAAGAATAAAGATAAGATGTCCAATGGAAAGATTCATGCTCAGATAAAGTATTCCGAAAAATGTCATTTTGGTGGAGTATCAAAGAAGAAAATTTGTACTAGTGTATTTAAACCCAAAAGTATGAAAAATACCAAGCCTAGAGAATATAAATATAATAATAAGAATGATAATGTGGATAAATAATCTCTGGTTATATGACCATAGAAATTTAAGTTGGCTAGTCAATTGGAACAAGCACATAAAGAGAACAATGATTTGTAAAAAAGTATCAAAGGGTTGATACATTAGGATCAACCACTATCCTCTTCTTTAGGATTCCAGTGGATCCCCCATCCCTATGTATTTAAATTCTATTAACTGATGCTCAAGTGTTTTAGGTTTTAGGGGAGATACAATCCATGGGGAAGTTTTATCAAAAGATGAAAAGTGGTGATGTGATGTTCTCCTAAATTCCAAATGATTCAAATAAATAACTAGAGTTGAAGAAAAAATCAAGAATAATTCCTTGAAAGGAGTTAATGAGTTATGAATTAGTAGGATTAGATGTTTTGTTGGTGGATAATTTCTAAGTGGATAAGAAGAATATTTGTGGCTCTAAATAGTGGGCCTAACAATAGGAATAGTTTCATATCACAGGGGGAGAATCCTATCTCCTAATCACTTGAAAGGTCTCAATGTTATAAAAATAATGGATGTTTATGTTTTCTGACATCAAGAAGACCTATCGGGGGAGAATAAGAAACATTCATGTATTTTATGATTATCTATTTTGTTCTATCAATATGGTATCATATGATTGTTTTCAGGATACCAAGATTCTATGAGAGAAGATTAACACTACTTCCAAGAAGTTCTCTAGATATTCTGAAGAGTAATAAAACATATTAAATTAGTATAAAAATTGTTATTAATGATTTATATCAATCCAATTATGGAGGTGTTATGGGATATTGTTTTTATACCAACAGATAATAATTTCATTGTGACTAAATGAGTCTTTCATAACAAGATGAATGAATATGGAACATTGATTTGAAATAAGGAATGACTAGTGTGCAAAGGGTAATCCAAAATATAGGGTGTTGATGTTGATGAAACATTTTCACCTATTGAAAGTATAGGGACAATAAGATTATTTCTAGTCATACTAGTGAAAATAAAGTTCAATGTTTTCCAAATGGACATCAATCACTACTACAAAACTGGGTTTATCCAACACTAGCTAAAAACACTATTAAAGACCCCCTTTGTCTGTGCTAAAAAAGTGATATTAAAGAGGGGCCTTTATCAAAACTTTTTTAGATGTGCTGATAAAGTCCAAACCTTTATCAGTACTATTAAAAAATAAATGATAAATGGGGTCTTTTATCATCCCTTGTAAAAAAGCACTAATAAAGGGGAGTTTTTTATCAGCGTTTTTTAGAAGCACTGATAAAAGACCCCCCTTTATCAGCACTTTTTTACAAGCGCTGATAAAATTATACTTAAAAAAAATATTTCATTAAAAATAATATATAAATATATGAATATATAAATATATTAATATTAATATAAATATAATATATATATTTTTAAAATATGTTTTAGATAAGGTAAATTGAAATTTACACTTAATATATAAAATATTTAGTTAAAATAACATATAAAATAACTAAAAAAACATTTTTAGTTAATAATTTTCTTATTATTACCATGTAATAGTCATTTAATATCAAATTGAAGATAAAAAATCAAAAAATCAATAAAAGATCTAAAATAAGTTGAAAATGTAACTCGAACTTCAAATGACCATAACATTTGATTCGGGTGTCCGTTTAGGCTCTACCACATATCAAATCAAATCCTCTACACCCTCAGTGCTAGAAAAAAATCGATGTTATATTTTTCGAGGCCAAAAGTCCTAGAAGGCCTCCAAAATTGAGTTTTTAGACGGTGTACCCTTATTTTTTAACATTTGATGGATTTTTGAGCTCATTTATAGGGATCTTTTTACTCTTTTTAGTGGGGAATTAATTTATTCACTGGTCTTACATTCATATTGATATTATAGTTTTGAAATTTTATCATTTTTAACAATTTATAGTTATTTATAATCAAATATATAATAATATATACATATTTTTTTATATATTCACAGATAAAAATTTAATTTTATAAATAAATAATTAAACATATTTACTTATAAATTATATTTATTAATATATAAACATATATATAAACATATATATAAACAAATATATAAACATATATATATATATATATAAACATATATATAAATATATGGATAATAAAATGTAATGGAATATATATAAATATATAGATATATCAGAAATTGTGAAAAAATAGTATTGGGGAGTGAAAAGGCTTTGATGTATATGCTTAAGGTCTAGGGTTTGAAACTCTCTGAAGGTAGGGGCACAGATGGGAGGGTGGGATTATCTAAAGCACTAATAAAGGGTAGGGGAAGTGCTGATAAGGGGGTGTGTGTGTGTGTGGGGGGGGGGGGGCGATGAAGGGAGGTGGTGCAATAAGGAATTTTTTATATATACACTTTATCAGTGGAGCCTTTATTAGTTATTTTTTTTCATTGTTAGAGGACCCCTTTAAAAATGCTAAAATTTTTTGATAAAAGGGGAATTTAATAGAACTTTTTATAACTGATAAAAGTTTTGGGCCTTTAACTGCACTCAAATTATCAGATCTTTTTTAGCACTGATAAAATCCTATTATAGCACTGTTAAAGGCCATTTTTGTAGTATAAAAGTCAGAATTTATTAATGGGGCTTTCAAAGAAGACATTTTTATCAATTATCTAGATGGTTTTATCATTCATGAATATTATAAAAGAGTTTTTTTGGATGAGTAATGCACTATATGGGCTGAAATAAGCACCAAGAGTGTGGTATTAAACGCTCAATCAGTTTGTGAAGAAAATCAATTTTCAGCATGGTGGAGTTGATTACAATATCTATGTTAATAATGAAATTAATAAAAGTATTATGATTTTGGTGTATGTGGACGAAATAATATTTTGTGGATAAAATGAAGAATAGTTTAAAAATTTCACTTAATTCATGAAAAGTGAATTTGAAATTTCTATTATAGGTGAGATGACATTTTCCCGTAGTTTATAGGTACCCAAGGAGATAATGACACATTAATTTCTCAATATAAACATGTCAAGTATGTTTTTAGATGATTTGGAATGGATAATTCCAAGGAGATGATGAATTCAGTTTCTACCTTGATGAAACTATCATGAGATGATGTAGGAAAAAAATGTTAATGTCACAAAATACAATAAAATCATTGGAAGTATGTTGTACTTAATAATAACAAGACCTGATATTGTTTTTTCACATGAAAAATAACAAGATATAAAATCAATACAAAGGAAACCCACTTTATTGCAGTGAAAATAATACTTTGGTATATCAAGGGTAAGGTGGATTTTAGTTTGATGTAAAATGAAAAATATCAACAGGAGTTATTGGCATATACAAATTTATATTGGACTAGTTAAAAAGATGATATAAAATCAATGCCAGGTGGTGCATTCTATCTTAAAATATTGTGTATTTCATTGCTAATCAAGAAGAAATATTTCATTTCATTGAGCACTATAGAAGCTGAGTATATTGAAGATGAAGTAGCAGCTTGATGATATGAGAGTTTAAGTGAAGTTTCTGATCAAAATCCATTATGATAATTCAAGTTTGATAAATCTTAGAAAAAATATAGTCCAAAACTCAAGGAAAAAGCACATTAAAATTAAGTATCATTTTATCAAGGAGAAGGTGGATTAAGGGATTATGATGTTAGAGTATGTGCCTATAGAACTATAGGTTGTGAAAATTTTGATGAAGGCATTACCCTAAGAAGTGTTTGAATGGCATAAACTGGATCTGTGAGTTCATTCGACTCCCCTCACTTGAAAAAGTGTGGATATGGGACCCCCTCTCCCTGAGGTATGATGTTTTCTCCCTAATATTTTGATTTGTGTTCTTTTCCCTATTATAGACCACGGTGAAGTTATATTCGGGTTCATTGAAAAGGGATAGAAATTGTGGATACAAAAGGGGAGAATGTGTTTTAATGAAGATATGGGAGTTTAAAATCTGACATTTCTAAAGATGACTGATCAAAGGTTATATATCATGATATATGAGGTTCATGATGAAATTAGTAAAGTGGATTTGGAATGAAGTGATTCATTGAAAACAATTTCATACTACTCTTATTTCTCACACCGAGCATGACTCATGTAAACTTAGAGGATGTGTTGATTAAATATATAATCACTATCAAAATCGAATGAAATGAGAGTTGGTAGAATATGGAAGAAGATTTAACATTGTATCAAAATGTGAAGAGTTTTCAAAAAACCAAAAGGGGGATATTGTGGGGGAAAAATTCCTCTAGGTATCATTGTAGTGTTTTTAGGTTAATTTTTTTTGTTGAAAAAGTAGGTTTCTATGGATAGTTATGTATTTATAAAGAGATTTTTGACAAGGTATTTTGACAGGGACCTAATACAATGGAATGGATTCCCTATAGATGGTACAAAAAATTGTATATAAAATGTGGTGTCCTTTCCCATTGTTTTCCAAATTTTTTGGGTCTAAAATTTAGAGGTTGAATCAAGCATAAAAAAAGTTGGATTTACATTAAGGCCTCACAAAAATATTGTAAAGGAATGAGTTTTATGAAGAATGGGGTTTGCAAAGTCCATTTAAAAAAGGTGTGGATCCTCACAAATGATCTTGAATGAGGATTTTGAATATGCGAAGGTTTTATAGAAATATCCATGACTATAAGGAGCTTCATGAATAAGAAATTTCCATGGAGATTTGTGAAGGTAGGGTGCATCATAGAAGACATGATAGAGCTTCATGAAATAGTGATGATGTGGATGGAAGCTTTTGGAATCGAAGGAAATGCTTATAAATAGTCCTCTATCCCCTTCAGAAAAGGATGAAGACTAAACAAATATTCTAAGGCTCCAGATTCGTGAAGGTGGTTCATGAAGGTAGTTCTTATGAAAATGTTCATGAAGAAAGGAAGTTTGTGAAGGCTATAAAATCAAATCAAAAATTGTAAGCATCACGAAATTAATGAAGTTCGTGAAGGATATAAAAATATGACTAAAAATTGGGAGCTTTGTGAAGGCTAAGTGAGATTCATGAAAGGAAGAAGTTTGGCGAAGGATGTTTGAGCTTTGTGAAGGAATTGAGAATCGTGAAATAGATTCGTGAAGGTAGTTTCATCACAAAAATTGTTTAGAAGGTATTTCCTAATAAATCTGTGATAAATTGATATTCATCAAGTGGATAGAAAGTGATACTTAAACAGATCATCTAACTACAGTTGAGTATGAATTCATTATTGATAAATAAGGGATGTAAAATTCCATAAAATGTGTTTGAATCCCTTATAGACTAGTGAGAAAAGGATGATGAAGAAGGTGATCCTTTCCACTGATAGTGAGCCATCGAAAAAGAGTTAGGGAGTGGCCTATTTGAAGGCAATGAGCTATTACTAAAGCTTGTAAAGGTAGTGATTCTGGACATAAAAGTGATCTATCCTAAACCTTCAATTGTCAGTGAGCCTTATTAAATTTTGTACATTAGTACATTTCTATTGTATGCTCCTTGGACATAGCCCAGTGAGGGTGGACCAAGTAAAATATGCGTGTCTATGTGTTTGATTTACTGATTTTCTTTTTATGCATCATCATCAGATAAAGTTTGAAAGGATAAGAGAAATATAAGCACTAAAGAGAAAACAAAGTGAACCTTATAATAAAGAGGTCAATATCTAGTGGGTGATAAATAATTTTGAAAAGAATATCCATACCCTGATTCAACCCCCCTCTTAGGGTATCTAGGCCCCTTTTGGACTTAACATGAACTTTATTTAATAATTACTTGGAAATTTGAATTCTTATTAGAGACTGTATAGGATGAAAGTTAAACTTCTATAATAATGTAAATAAATTTTTAAATGATTCTGTTGGTTGAATAGAGTTCTAGTAAGAAATATACAAGGAATGTGCCTTTATATCTTGGGAATGTCACCCTATTTAATTAAGGAATGTGGAGATCTTGATAAACCATATAAATATTAAGTGTAAATCATGAATTGGAAAGATAGTGAACCAAAATGATAATGTGAGTTTTATGGTTTTTGTTAATGAAAATCTTTTAGAAAATGTGAGTTTTATAGAGAATAATGGTTTGGTTAAATAAAATTTTAGTAATCAACTTATAAATAATTTTCCCACATAAATTTTGGATGGCATTCTATCTAACCAACCCTAGAATGTAAACCTTATTGACTAGTAAAGTCTTAATGGTGAAAGTTTTTAAAATTTTGACCCATAGATAAATGAGGTGACTTAGAGGCCTTATGTGATTGGACCAACCTTGGTGAGGGTAGGAGGGTTGAGAGAGGGAGCTTGGTTTTTGAGTACCATGAATTTGGTGTTTGGCATTATATATTTATTGTGAAATTGAAATGAGGCCGAGTGTTAACCTACAAGTAGTTACCCTTATGAGTCTTGGTTTAGGGGATGAGTGGAAGGACCTAGTTTCCCTTGAGAGCGACTTAGGTTTTGTGATTTGATGCATTTTACCTTCAAGGATAGCCCATAAGAGGGGTTGAACTGGTATTATGAGGCACCTTTAGTGATGTGAGGTATGTGGATGATTCATCTTATGTGATTAGTGCGTGTTTGGTTCTTCTGAGTGATGATGTGGTGCGGTTGAGCACCCATGATGATAGGGAATTGTGTGAAGGTCAATTTTTAAGGCATGGAACATTCAGATTCCTCACCTTAATAGCTTTGGACATGATTGGGGTATATGGTGGCTGTATAGGTAAGTTATTTGGGTTTCTAGAAGTGATTCTCGAGATGACATGAAGTTGTGTTCTTAGACTTGATGTGCGTATAATGTTATAAATTTTTTACGATGGCATCTAGGATGCATGTAGTTAGTAAAAGTGACATTCTAGGAGCATGTTTTGTCACCTGTTTAGGCACGAGAGCCTATGAAATTGATGCTCAACTCCTGGTCAATGAGTTAGATTCAGTAAGTTGGCCCTGGTTGAGTTTGAGACCCTTGGGTCTTGATGAGATTATATGGTATGTGAGTGAGAACCCATTGTATGGTTGGAATTGAGATGGTATGTTGGGTTATTGGATCAATGGTAAGCCAAATGCTTACTAGCAGCCTTTCTAGAAGCCATTTGGACCTGTTGGGATCATTAGCTAGTATATGCCCCCCTCGGGCTTTTTTAAGGATGGGAAGCCACATAATTTCACCTGAAACCTCCCCCTCTTCCACTTATGTGATATTTTGACCCTAAATGTCTATCATGCCTCTCCCATAGTGCCCCTATCTCAGCTCTTCCCATGGGTGTAACTCCCTTAGTTCTTGGCTGATTCAAGTGATGTTAGATGCGTTAAGCATATTGAGGTATGTTTAAGTGTATTTCACCTTATATTTTAATTTTCCCTCACTGTATAGTTCTCACTCAGTGGTTTTATCTAATATTCCCTATTTTCTAAGAATTTTTATGGTTTTGTGATTTCTCCTGATTTTGGCTAAACCAATGGTTGATATTGGATGAGTGGGATTCAATAGGAATGAGGTAGGTGGTCCCTTATATTTATCCCATGTTCTCAACTTGTTTATGAGGGCATGTTTGGTTCATTCAAGCTGACCATGCTATTCTTTGACCTTTGTTTAATTTTTGTAAGTAGAGTTTACCTTAGTTAAATACCGCTCTTAATATTCTTTGAGACTTAGAAAGATAACCCCTATTTAAGCACTTAGGTAATGATTTGAACCTTGGATTTGGATTATTAAATGGTATGTTTATTTATATAAGGGTAATTAGTATATGTTAAAGGTAAAATTATGTTTGAAATGGTTAAAAATTTGTTGTGAATTAATTCAATGGCTGTGAAATGGAATTTTACAACCATAGATATTGTAATTTTAATTGTAAGATCTCTTGGATATTTTTATTGGTAAACAGTTAAGACCTTATAGATGAAAAAAGGGTTTTGGAAATGATATGGCCTATGGTAATGAGTTTTTTAGTTATTTAAAAAGGGAAAGTGATAAATTATTTATGAAATGAGATAGGGTTTACTGAATAGATTGGTTCCTTGTTGATAATTGGCAGAAAAGGTCCATGAGGAGGACCTAGGGTTTTTGTTCTTGAGTGATGTTTTTCTTGGTTGAAAATTATTATTTTTAAATAAATTTTTATTAAATAAATGTATCTAGATATGATGATGGGTTTGAATTCCTTTGTAGGATTCCATAGAGTCCTTATGAACCTTGACATGTGTGTAATTCCAAGAGAGATATGTGGATTCTAATTGGGGACTCATATGAATGCCATAGTGTGATGAAACCCTTGTATTTATAGAGATACAATTCTATGTAATTCCTTAAGAAATCCATTGGATTCAACTTAGATTCATTACTGTGAATTCCTTGGGTATGTCCCCCCTTAGATTCGAGTAATTTATATATTTATAAAATTCCATAGATTGATGCCGTAGATTCTTACATGGTACCTTGGTGAATGTTGTGGGATGATATCCCTATATCCGGATTGATTACATGAGTGGAATGACTCAGGTGTAAGATAGGTATTCCCAAAGGAATATGCTTATAAATTTTAAGGATGGTTCCTTGAGTTAAGATCGGTAGTTCAGATAAGTAAAATTCCAAGGGCCACCCCTACCTTGGATTCTCTATGGGATTTTTTGAGAGGGAATTCTTGTTTAAGCCCTATGGATTTCCTTGAGCTATTAAGATGGTGGTTACCCTAGTAGTATATCATAGAACTAGTCAAGACATGAAATATTATATAATTAGTGACTCACCACTAATGTTTAAAGTAGTTATAGACCGATGTTGAGTGTCACTATAGATCCCAAGCATTAGTTGGTGTTCTAATACCATTTTTGTTAAAAAAATTAAACTTTTAATTGTTAATAATCCCATCGGTATTTTTTATTTATAGAAAACCTACATTCACTCTATTATATACTAGTTATTTCAGGAAAGCCATTAGTGGCGGCCAACTGAGTTTTACTCATAACCTTATCAGGATACCATGTCACTTGGGTACCCAAGTCGAACACTGTTTGTTTGTAGGTATAGGTTTAGTTCAATGCTTGATGTTGTTGTGTTGTGATTTCTTAGAGTGGAGTATGGACATCGGGATTGGACCTGACTCATGTGTAGTTTGGGGAAGAGTTTTAGTTATATTTTTATTATATTGTTTTATCCATATATGTGATCCACCCATGGGGGATCAGTTATAATATGTATGGAATTACTCACTGTGATTTAATTTGATACTATAAGTTATTTGGGAACTTTTCATGTCTTATCTACGATAAATTACGGCCTCATTTATTATTATTTTTATTTTTACAAATAAATATAATTTGATAATGAGTGCATGGTCTCCCTAGGTAACATCACAGGCCCTCACCGCTAGGTTGTAGCCTAAGGCATACTCGGTGGTACAACTGAGCCCATATGGAACACCGAACTAGGGAATTAGTTCAATGGATTCCAGGGTGGGGTTTTACACATGAAAGGATTATACTAAAATCATTAAAAATAAATCTAATTTAATTACCAAATCCCCTATTAATGAATCAAAAATTAATAAAATTAAAATAAGGAAGCATTTTCCAGCACATGTTGTCATAAAAACCACTAAAAAAATTCCTCACAAAGGATGAATTCACAATACAACCTATCTTTAGATACTCAAATTTATTTAACAAAAAAATTCATATTCAATACCTTTAATTTTTAAACACCACTTATCTATCCTATCACTTGTTATTCATCTCTATATATTTGTATCTTTCACTATTTATTTCATACCTTTTATCAATCTCTATAATAATTTATTATAAAAAAATATGAAAAGAATGAAATACCTTCATGTGATCCAAAAATGTTCATGTTTATATCTCTGATATAACAAAAAATTCATCACCAAATACAATTCATACCCTTATATTCTTATAAATTAATAACCATCATTCATTTCAGATGATTCAATACAAAACTCATTTTTTAGTACAATACATATGTGGGTATATACTTTCATGATCTCACATTAATACTCAAGTTGTCCCATGATTTTGAGAAACAAACTTTCAAATTTTGATGAGTAAATGATTTCATCATGAGCTGATACTTAATTCATTTTGACATAAAATTAGTCTCATAAAATCATTAAACCATTTAATTAAATCTTACAATTTTTTTCTTAAACTCACAAAACATAATACATTTACAAAATATTTGATATGTTAGATGGCATGGTTTCTATAGATCAAATAAAATTCGTTCTTGTTAGAAAAAATAATTATAAACCCCAAATCCCAAGAATCACTATGCATGAAAACTAAAATAGCACTATAAGTAAAAATAATATATTATTAAATTCCTTAAATAAAAGATCCACTTCTTGGATCTTCATTCAATATGATTTATAAATATCATATGAGGGAAATCATTAGACTCCCCTCTATATGGTGTATCCATAAGTTGAGGTAGCATCACCCATCGCATGGGAAAGACCCTCACATCTCTCATTTCATGCTAGTGCCTCATGAAGGTTAAAAGACATGGAGTAAGAGATATTTAGGATAAAGATATAATTATTTAGGAGATTTAAACTTGATTTAATAACCATCCCATGGAAGTGTCTCCCTTATAAATCTCTTGAGGATGCTCAGCGAGTGAGAATGCATTACTCAGATGCCACAACACATGAAAAAATAACATTTGATCATTCAAGTATTCATCACATGAATATATTTCCATGCATTTCATCATATTAAATAGTAACAATTACGATATCTAGTATGGAAGAATAACCAAGTGATAACACTTATCATTTGGTTATAGTTGTTTTTTATCACTTATAACATGAATTATAATATCCCCTCTAGAAATTCATTATGATATATGAAATAGGCCTAAAATATGCCTCTAAAACCATTCATATCATACCATATAACATGCTAAATCATGAAGCATAAATTTTCTATATATATCACATATATATCATGATTTTAGGGTATATCTATAATAATCCCCCACTTACACTAAAGCATAAGTAACATAGGAAAAATCCACCTTATATCATATCATATACAATAAATTGTGAAATCGTATATGAAATTCCTTTTGGATATCTTCTAAAAATCATTTTGGATATCTTGAAAAATAATTTTGGAAACCTACCATTAACTTCATCTTGTATCACATCACATGTATCACCTCATAAATACCCATAAAAAACTCTTTTTGGATTAACACTAAAATATTTTTAGAGTAACTCTCTAAGTAAAATTAAATCCATATTCTTTAAACCAAAAAATGTAACAGAAACATCATATATTTCTAATTAATATTTTTTTATAAATTTTAATTTATAAGTTAAATATGAAAATGTTAAATTAATTTCATTAGTTTTGTTTTTAATGATATTAAATATTAATTTATATATATATTTGACATATAAGTAAGTTCTTTTACATGTTTTTCCTTAAAATTTTAATTCAATTATAATGGAATTTTATGAATTATAAAATGGATATTAAATCATGATAATTTAGTTTTTAGAAAAATGGTCATTAAAATTCCATTGTAATCATAGTGGATAATGTTTTTCACACTAGAACTATTTTCTCAATTATGAATTTAAAATATAAAGTTCATTTAATTAGAAGAATAATTTAATAAAATGTATATTTTTTAAATGTATATATAATTAATTATTAATCATATAATAATTAATAGATAATATAAATTCAATTATTCATAAAAAGAAATAGTTTTTATTCTAAATTAATTTTTCCCATATATTATAATATCATATTTAAAAGTTAAATATTTAAATTTTAGAATTTTAATTCAATAAAACGAACATAATTTTTGGATTCATCACTTTTAAAATGGCTTAGTTTGAATTTTCAATATTTTTTTGATAAAGTTTATTTATTGGTGAAAATAAAAGGAAATAGTTTTTACGAATCATAATAACTTTTAAGACGTCACCATGAAATAAATATGTCTTAAAAATTTATAAAAAACTATATAATGTTTATTAAGTGATAATATAGTCAAAATAATATATAAATATTTTCAAATTAATATAAATTAATATTTTTATGTTAATAAAAATATGAAAACATTCAACGGTACTGATGTAGTGTTTGCACAACATTAGAAAGGTAAAAATGGTGTCTTGGAGATATTATTTAAGATGGTATTTGGATATGCCTAAATTTAAGTTTAAATATGATGAGTAATAAATTATTTTATTGTATATTTATGAATTTTAAAATTATATAACAAGTTAATTATACTAATGCAATCTCAGTGCTTGCGCAAGGTAAGAAAAGTCAAAATAACATCACAAATATATTACCATGATAAGGATGAGAATAAAAATATATTATAAATTTATTTATATGAAAATAATTATTAATAATAAATTATATATATTTTCCTAATTTGTTTTTAAAATTAAATATTAGGATAAATATCCAAAAATCTTACATAATATTGACATAGTGAATGTGCAAGCAGAAGAAAAGTAAAAAATAGCAGTTTTAAAATATTTAAAGTGATAAGGTATGGATAAATTATGATATTAGAATTTTTTAGGAAAAATATGATATTTAATAAATTATTTAAATGTTTAAATCTAAATTCAATTGTTATATAGATATTTTTAATGTCATATTACAAGAGTAATGCAAAAAAAAAAATTATTTTAAAGAGTATTTAATGTTTAAAATTATTTATAAATCATTAAAAAAATTATGAAACATTATATTAATCCAATTTAGGTAGTTTAATAGCCTATAATGTCATATATTATCCATTTTTGATCCACTATACATTTTAAAATTAAATTCTTGACCCATAAAGATCAAATATTTGGAAAATGCCATCAAATTTTACTTATAAAAGTGGACTCATTCTAATATTTCCAAAATGCATTTAAAGTTATGTTTTATATAAATATTATTCAAAAAAACACTCTAAAAAATTATACTTCCACCTTCATAGGGATCTATTCTATTTGAAATTCCCTCCTTTGAAATTTTTAAGTTTAATCTTGAGGAGGCGACTCAAAGTGCAAGGTAAGAGTTACAAAACCTCTTTTTTTTACTTTCTTATTTTTGCTTATTTATATGAAAAATATTTAAAAATATAATTATTTTGATTCCATGATCACATTATCATGGTTTTATAATAATTTTTATCCATAAATTATGAAATATCATCCATTACATCTAACCAAACTCTTTTTCATAACCTTTTACTATGTCGAAATAAAAATTTCTTAATTCTACCTTTTCATTTCCATATTAAGATTACTTTGCTATAAAATAGTTTAAAAATATTTTTTTACGATTTAATGATAATATTTTCATGTTATTTTCATTATTTTTATCTCTTATTAATGAGATATTGCAAATTTCCTCTCATCAAACAATATTTTATAAGCTGTTACTTTATCAAAACATGGTTCTAAAAAACTCTGTCTTTTTCAATAAATTATCATTTTACCCATATCAGTAACATAATTAATATTTAAAAATAAACCTAAAATATATATAAGTTTAATTATAATTTATTATTTTTATAAAACTTGAAAAATTTAGTGGTTTTTCCTTTCCTTTTAAATCTTTTGAAAAACATTTCTCACCATGGTGGTTATACACTACTTAAGTGAATGATGATATTTTCAGAAACTTAAATCATTATTGGAGATTTTTAAAAATTTATTTCATGATTAAATATAACATTTATATTCAATTAATTTCATGATTATTATTCTCTAATAGTAAAATATAAGTCATAATAATGAAAATAAAATTAGACCAATGTATTCATTTAAATCATAAAAAAACTTATCAAGGAAGACTATATAAATAGTAACTATTTCATGATCTATTTAACTACCTTGATACTAGAATTATATGTATAAAATACCTTGGAACTTATAAATCTTATAGTGCCAATTTTAAAATTACATTTGAACATTATAGTTATACCATAATAGTTTTGGATACTATGAACCGAATGACCTCAAAACAACCGACATTAACAACACCAAATTAGTAAATGAATGAAACATTATAATAACCTAATTAAAATAAATAATAACAAGTAAATTTATACAAAATGTTTTTTAAATTATTAAATAATTAATATAATTTAATTAATCAAAATTTTAGAGCATATACAAAGTGAGTTGGGACTCAAGGTAAGGGTTTTGATTTCATATCACCATTCTTTTCTAGTATCATCCTTATATTTCACATACTACCATTTATGTGTCAAATAAAATATCTTGAAATGAATTAATCATAGTTTTATATTAATTTTTTTAGGAATTTATAGTATATTTTCCTACTTTATTCATTTATAGTTCACAAACTACATTGTTCTTAAGGGTTTTTCTTGACTCAATCTCTTTTACTTGAGTACAAATCTTTATTTTTTACCATGATTCTATATGATTGATATATCTTGAAATTTTAGGTATAAAAAATTATTTTCTATAACTATTTGGGAAGATTATATTTTCATATCATTCTCTTTTTCTTTGATAAATTACTGTAAAATTCGATGATGTTATGAATAATTTCCCATCTTCTTTTTTGACTATTTTTCTCCTCCATGACAATGTTCTTTACAACTAAAAATGTTTTATTTTATTATTTTTAAATATTGATACGTATTATCTTAAAAATATTCATATTTAATATTATCCATATTCTAAAGTAAATTTTATATTTATTTTATTGATATGATTTCTCTTAAAACTGTTTAAAAATCCTAAAAGGCATCTATTTCTAGTTATGTATATTTTTTTCCACTCTATGTTTCATCTCTTTACCTTTATTTATTTTTAAAGTTATATTATTGGGATTTATTTTTAAATTATTGTTTTCAAAGTCCTATTTCATCCCTTGAAGTGTATTTTGAATCTTACTTATAACTTCATTTTTATGACAATGTTACAATAACTTTAATAAAATTCTATTTATTATTTCACTTTAATTTTCCTCTTTATATATAAAAGATATATCTATTATGGAGTCATGTTTCATGAATTATTCTCTCAATTATATCTTGATATACTTCTTTTAGGTAATTTTATTTTTGGTATCAACCGATCTAATTCTTGATTTCATCTTAAATGAAACCATTTTGAAATTGTTATGTAACCGATATTCTTCCCATGGGGTTTTCATGATATGATTTATGATTGACTTCAAGTGGAATATATATTCATGATTTTTGTTAGGTGGGATTAGAATTATATAAAACACAAATTTATTGTGTAATGATTAATATCTAGTGAGATTACTATGTGTGGGACAAGTAAAGTATGACTCATCTATAATGTTATGCATGGGATAGGTTAAGTTAACCACATCCATAAATGTTATGCATGGGTGTGTAAAGTTAACCTAATCCATAATGTTATGATGTCTTGGTAGTAAAAATTGACTTATATGTATTATGAAATGCCTTATGTTTATGCCACATTCCTATGTTCTTCATTATCACCATTATCTTATGATATATTGTCTCTTATTCCATGATTTTATGATTGATTCCATGTTATAATTATTAACTCCCATAATATATCACACCATTTTTATACCATGATTTGTGATTATGATCTCATGTATCATTTTATTTTCTTATGATTTCTTGATATTATTCCTTATCTCATGATCAAGTATCTCAATGGTTTATGATCTATGTCTAATTTATTGAGATTTACCCCTTATTAAGTGTTTGAGCTCACTCCTTTATTATATTACCAATCTCCCAATAATCTGTATTATGGGATATATAAAGGAGAGATAAATGTGTAGATATTTTTTATAGAATAAATACACATTATAATGAGAGTTACTATGTATATTTACCTAGTACCCAATGAAATAAAAACATTGATATTAATAGTTTTTTGTAATTCATGCGATATATGAAAAGTATTTATGTTAAGAACTAGATATTAAAGTGTGGGTCTCATGAATTATAATTGTAATCAAAGTAGGGAATAATTATTTTTAGGAATTATGATTGATTAAAACATAGGTATAAATCCTTAAATTTATATCCTTTAGACATAAATTACTAGTTTAATTATAAAATTTTTACCATATAGTTTTAATATTTCCCATAAATTTATGTTAATTCATATTATAACCCTACTATAGTTAATGTTTAAGATAAAATTAAGAAATAATATTGTGGTTCCTGAAAATAATATAAGGCATTATTAAGTGTTTATAAATTATAAAAATTACAAGGACACAATTTATTTAAGTGGGGTGGAATGTAACATCCTAGATTCCTAATTATTTTTTAATGAATTTTCATTCTTAAATAAAATATGTAAATGTTAAATGTATTTATTTGTATTTGTTTTTAAGGATATTAACCAAGAATATATATATAACACATAAATAGTTTGTTTTAAATATTTTTCTTCAAAATATTTATTAATTTACAATGTAATTTTTTGAATAATAAAATAGTTAATAAATCTTAAATTTTAGTTTTTAGAAAAATGGTAATTGACTTAACATTGTAATCACAGTAGATAATATTTATTGCACTAGAACTATTTTCTCAATGATGGATTTAAAATATATGTCCCAATAAATTTTAAGAGAAATTTTATAAATGAAAATTATTTACATGTATTGATAATTAATTATAAATCATATAATCATTAATAGATAATAACAATTATAAATATAATCACTCATATTTTTTTTATTCTAAATAAATTGTTTTCCATGTATTGTATGATTATATTAAAATATTAAATTTCTAAAATAATAATTATAATAATAATTTAATTTAATTAATTTTGGATAAATCATTCTAAAATTATCTTTTTACAATTTTTGAAAATTTTCTTCAAAATTTGATTTTTTGGTGAATAATAAAACAAATTGTTTTTACAAATTATCATAAATATTATGATATTTTCCAGACATAAATATGAATTAAAAATTTATTAGAACCCATGGAATCCGTATTAAATTATAATATACTCAATATATAATATAAATATTATCCAATTAATATAAAGTATTTTTTATTTCTGGACAAATATAAAAACACCTATTGATACTAATGTAGTACTTGCATAACATTAGAATAGTAAAAATTAGTGTCTTTGAGATAATATTTAAGAGTATATAAGGATATGATCAACTTGAAGGTTATATATGATGACTAATAAATACTTTTTATATATACTTATGAATTTTAAATTTATATAACAAGTTAATTATACAAATACTTACCTAGTGCTTGTGCATGGTATGAATAGTCAAAATAATATATTAAATATGTTTTCATGATAAAGATGAAAATTAAAATATATTATAAATGGTTTTATATTAAAATAATTATTAAAAATAAATTATATTTATGTTATTAATTTATGTTTAAAATTAAATAATAGTATAATTATCTAAAATTCTTACACAACATTAACTTCTTATAAAAGAAAGACAAAAGTAAAAAATTGTGGTTTTAAAATATTTAAGGTGATAAGGCATGGTTTAATTATGAAATTTAAATATTTTGGAGGATAAACAAAATAGGTGAAAATAATTTAAAAGTTTTAATCCAAATTCCATTGTTATCATGATATTTTTAAATTCAAATTACATGAATAACCCTACAAATGAATTTAAAGGGTATTTAATGTTGAAAATGATTTATAAATTAATAAAAAATAAAAAAAATATATCTAGTCAATTTGGGTTTTAGAATAATCTATAAAATAATATATTTTTAATTTATGATCCAATTTAAATTTTAAAATACATCCTTCAACCTTAAATACTGAATATTTGTGAAAATTCCATCGAATTATTCTTATAAAATGGACCCATTTTAATATTTCAAAACACATGTAAAGTTTAGTTTTATATATAAAATATAAAAAAAAACTCTCTAAAGTTCCATTTCCATGTTCACAAGTCTCCAATATATCCCAAATCTCATCCTTTTAAATATTTAAGCTTATTCTAAAGTAGGTGACTTGGAAAGCAAGGTAAGAGTTTCCAAGTCTCTTTTTCCTTTCTTATTTATGATTATTTGTATTAAAACTATTTTAAGAATATACTTATTTTTATTACATTATTAAATTATCATGTTATTAACATAGTTTTTATCTATGATGAGAGATAATCCATTACCTATCCCCGAACTCTTTTTCATAACCCGTTACTATATCAAAATAACAATTTCTTGATTTTATTTTTTCATTTACATATTTTGATTACTTTGATATATAACCCTTAAAAAATTATTTTAATATAATTATATGAATATATTTTCTTATTATTATCATAATTTTTATCTCTTCTTTATGATAGATTACCAATTTTTCTCACAACCATTACTATGTCAACAAATGATTTTCAAAAATGGTTTCTCTTTATATCAATTATCCTATTAATCTTTTGAATAACATAAGTAATAATTAAAAGTAAAAAAAAACATTAATTTAGTTATAATATAATTTTTTATAAAATTTAAATATTTATTGGGTTTTTCGTTATTTTTAACTCTATTGAAAAACATCACTCTCTGTGGTGGTTTTACACCCCCTTAATGTACAATGATGTTTTCATAAACTTTCATCATTCATTGATTTTATTTAAAATTGATTTAATTATTTAATATAACATTTATATAAAATAAAATCCATTATTATGATTCTATAATGGTAAAATATCCATCATAATAATGAAAATAATATAAACATAATCATTTTAATCATAAAAACGAGCTTATTGAGTAAAATTATCCAAATGGTAAATATTTCAGGACCAATTGAACTAAATTACTTAATTAATGATATAAATACAATAAAATTAGGATTATAGATCTTATAAAACCATTTTATAATGATATTAGAGCATTAAAATTATACAACATTAGTTTTTGAGATTACAAACTGAATAACCTCAAAATGACATATGCAAACAATATAAAATTAGTAAATGAATGAAACAAGATATGAAATGAATTAAAATAAATAATAATAATTAAATGAACATGAAAAAGGGTTTTAATCAAGTAAATAATCAATATAATTTAATTATTCAAAAGTTTAGAGGGAATATGAAGTGAGTCAACACTCAAGGAAAGGGTTTTCTTTCCAAGTCTCTGTTATTTTCAAATATTATTTTTACATTTCACATATTATAATTTATGAATTAAATAAAAGATATTAAGATGAATAAATTACTATTTTAAATTCAATTTTGATGATTTTGTTTCTCTTTTCCTCCCTTATGGATTTATAGTTCACACACTATGTTATTTGTAAGGATTTTTCTTGCCCCAATATTTTTTCCATGAGTCATAATCTTTCTTCTTTAGACATGTTATTATATGATTGATATATACTTCCATTATCTTTATATAGTGGTGTTTAACCTTATTATTTATGGAAATTATATTTCAATTTCATTTTCTTATTCTTTTATGGACTTATTGTCTGCAAGATACAAAATTGTAAAGAATAATTTCCCACCCTCTTTGTTGACTATTTTTCTCTATTATGTCCATGTTAATTATTAAAAAAATATTTTCAGTTATTATTTTGAAAAATAAATATGTATTCTCTTATGAAACATTTATATTTCACATGATATTTATTCAAAATTTAATGTTATATTTCTTTAATCGATACAAGTTTCCTTAAAACCATTTAAAAATATTAGTAGGTATTTCTTACCACTAATGTATATTTTTCCACACCATGTATCATATATCTACATTAATTTAATTTTTTGGTTCCATTATTGGGAATTAATTTGAAATTATGGTTTCAAATTCCTCTTTCACTGCTTGAAATTATTTTTGAAGGCAACTTATAACTTTTTTTAAGATAATGTTAAAATAGATTTATGAAAACTCTCTTTATGATTTCACTTTAATTTTATTCTCTATCTTCAAAAGGTAAAATGGAGTCATGTTTCTTGATTTAACCTCTCAATTATCTCAATATATACTTCCTTTGGGTTATTGAATTTTTGGTATCAACTGATCAAATTTTTAATTTCATTTTATGCAATACCATTTTAAATTATTTTGTAACCCATATTCCTCCCATTGGTTTTCATGATAATATGCATGATTGATATAACAACCCTAAAATTTTATCAATATAATTTATCCCTTATTATAGTAATTTTATATAGTAGAATCACATAAAAAAACATTAGGAAACACAGTGCCACATCATTCTTAAATGAGCTACTAAATTCTATGTGACCTTTAAACATAATTTTTCCACTTCTGTGATTTGAATTTTAAAAATATGAAATACATGGTTGCGATTAGTAAGATGTTTGGATTTTTATAGGATAAAATTAATTTTGTATGAATAGTAACTTGCCCTTATGAATAGTAAATTGACCAAGTGAATAGAAACCTTACCAATGATTGTATAAATAAAATGTAACCATACTATAATTAACAATATGATATAATTATATTATAGTGTTGGTATTTTTGTAAGTCATGAATATTTAATGATTATTTTAATAATTTCAAAGAAAATTTATTTTCATAAAATGTATTCATAAACTAGTATTTTGACATCTTATGATTATATGATAATTTTAGGAGACCATAATTAGTTTTTCAAAGTGTTAGAAAATCAATTTTAATTTTTAAATTTTAATTTTTCAAAGAAATTATGATTTCAATTAAAAATTAAATTAATCATATTTAGAATTTTTTTTTTATAAAATGGAGTTAATTTTTGAATTATATACATCAAAAAATGGTTAGGGTGATTTTTTGAGATTTTTCTGAAGTACTTGGATTTTTGATGAATAATAAAATACAGTTATAGTATTAATACATTATAAGTTAAATCCACTATTCTTGACATCATGAGTGATGTAAGAACCCAAATATCAAACTCACATTCCCTATTTACTATATTTATTCATGTAATCATCACTATTTCTTGTCTTGAGGGAAATTAATAAACTAATGAATTAAATATTGAGAAAAAACCCCTCCCATTAACTCTAAATACCACCCCACAACCTATTTCCTCACACCTCTAAAGCTTCAATAATTGTCCAAATTCTACCCAAAAATCTTTCCTAGAACCTACCCCATGTCCATAATATCTTTGTATCATCCAAAGACCAATCCTAGGGGCCTTAAGGAGTATCTCAAGAGAAGAATTCAAGAAGTAATTACTCTCTCTCTTTTCTTTCAATTTCCTTTCAAATTTCATTTATTTTATTCTATTATTGTCAACTTATATTAACTTAATGTCATGATAAATCCATTATGATTGATATAATAGTATGATATAATGTTAATGTAATATTATTAATTATATTCCTCCCTCTCTCTTTTTTTTTATAAAAATGAAATCATCGCCCGTGATGTGTTAATTTGCCTACATCATGGGTGATGCACTTCCATTTTCCTTCAACACCTTCAAGGATGTCAATAAAACTATTAAATCATTGAAAATATATTGTAATATTTTTTTAATCCCTTTTATTTCTATAAACAACTTTTATACATAATAGTAAGTGATAAAACAAAACATGTTCATTGTGATAAAAAAACTGCCCAAATTAATATAAAACGATCTTCATTAAATTTTATCTAATGATTCATCCTCATGGAATACAAAAATTTCATTATAATATCATTTAAAATCCTTTAAGATCATTAATATCATGTAATAGAAATTTTGGATTTTTATCCATGTTCTATATGAACTTCCATTCATGTGTACAAGTGAACCATTCATGAAAACTAAGAAAAAGAACACTCCCGAACAATGAATTTAAACTCTATAACTCATCCAAAGGCCCATAAAAGAACTTAATAGAACCATAATGAATAAATAACATTTAAAAAAGTTTATATAAGTTTTAATTAATTAATATAATGTGATTATAAATGAAATTAAAGTGAATAAAGTGTTCGGACAAAAGGTAAGGGGAATTCTCGAACCTAACTTTATTTCTTCGGGTTTTCCATCTTTCAGTCCATTTTTAGTATGGTTATTACTTAAAAATAATTTATTCATAATTATCTTAAATATTATAGGATATACATATTTTCCACTAGAGTTTATGTCAAACAAAATGTTTTCCAAAAGAACTTTTCTTTCAAAAAACACACCATTGACTTCTCACTCAAGTTTGATAGTTCTTGTATCAGGTATGTTATTCCCTCTTTCATTTGGGAACCCAAAGTTTATAAATGTATGATTTATGAAATAAAAGCCATTATTTACCCTAGGTTATTTATGTCCAAGATTGATATAAATTATATGTGGCATGCATGATAATGTTAGCATTATAATGTGACAAGTGCACATGGAATTATATAGCGCAATGTTGATGTTATGATGTGACGGGTGTGCCTGGAATTATAAATCACTCCAATTCATTTGTTAATGTGATGAATATCATTATTTAATGTGAAATATTCATGAACATAATGCTATATTTGTTCAAAACTATGTATAGTAGTCAACCACTAAGACATAAGGTTTCATTTTTATGTATTTCCATATTTCAAGCCTTTTATTAATTCTTCCTATGATGTTTATGATCTTATGCCTATGTTATGATGATAATTATTATTATCACACCATGTTATGTTGGATCATCTTCTTATCCTCTTACTGGGATTTTAGCTCACCCATTTTTAATTTATATCCTCAGGTGATTACGTGTACAAGGAGAACTGAAGGGCTAATAAGAAGCTAGAGAAGAAGAAATTAAATAAATGTTTATGTTTTATGTTGTAAAAATTATGTATGGTTCTATTTTTCCCAAGAAACTAAACCTTTTTATCCTCATGGTTTAATGTTTTTATGTTGTTTATAATTAAAATGATGTAAAAGTAATGTAAAAAAATTAGGGTCACTATTGTTGGTATCAGAGGTTGGTTTAGTTAATTTGGGAATTAAGATTTGAGAACCATAGGGAAAACCCTTAGTATGAGACCAAGTATAAGTGAGAACCCAATAATCTTTATTTTAGAAAATTTTATACATAGGGATGAAAAAAGATATTCCTTTAGACTTAAATGCACAAAGTAATAAATTACTTTTTCATGACTTGTTAACTTATGTTTTGTTCTAACATTTTCTATTTTAGAAAATGGTGGGAACTTGGAGAAACTAGGCCAACAACCCATGTGAGGGACAATGCAGTGATTTCCCGAATTACATCCCCAATGCTTTAGGAGGTGGAGTTCAAAACTTCATGGAAATTATTACCCATATATTTCAGGTTATGAACAATAACCTAAATAATGTGGAACGTCCTCCTTAACCTAAGAGAGAGTAACTGGATATTGAGTGTTTTATGCAGAAATGACCACCGATATTTAGAGGATCTTCCGATCCACTTGTTACAGAATAGTGGGTCAAATCAATGGAAAATATATTTTTTGTGCTTCACTATTATGATATGGGGAAGGTGACTCTGAAATTTTATCATCTCTATGGAGAGGCCGACCAATGGTGGGCTTTGATTAAGAACACCAAGATGAGAGATTAAATTGAAGAAATTGAGTGGGAAGACTTTAAGATAATGTTTCTTAACAAGTATTTCCCATGAACTCTTCATACGAAGATAGAGAGAGAATTCATATAGCTAAACAAAAAGGATGTATAATATGTTACAACCGAAGAAGTGAATTTCACAAGGCTTTCAAGGTATGCTTTGGGATTTGCTATAAAAAATGATAGCAAAAATGATAGATTATTTAGTGGATTAAAACCACACCTTCGGAAGGATCTTGAAATTTTAGAATTTGGGAGTTATGAAGAAGTCATTCGATGTTCTCTCAAAGTGGATATGGAGTTTTTATAATGGTCCCATGACTATGGTTATAATAAATGAAAGATTAAGTTTCATTATGAAGGATCTAATGAGAAATGTGGATAGAAAACTCAACCACCCAC
Organism: Viscum album; assembly: GCA_963277665.1. Classification (NCBI taxonomy): domain Eukaryota; kingdom Viridiplantae; phylum Streptophyta; class Magnoliopsida; order Santalales; family Viscaceae; genus Viscum; species Viscum album. Next base: position 1,143,799,399 of record OY728142.1, on the reverse strand, counting down.
ATGTCAAAAATGTGGGAATAAGCATAATGGGAATTGCCTAAAAGGGATGGGGAAATGATTTAAGTGTGGTAGAGAAGGACATCAAGCTCAAGAGTGTCTAAAAGACATAAGAAGGTAAGAGAATGTGGTGGAGGAATGGAGAGCACCACCCATGGTCCAATGCTACAACTATAGGGAGCAAGGGAACTATGCAAGCTGGTGTACTAAACCTTGAGTTATCAAGGGTAATCAACATCATCAACCACAAAATCCAAAGGATAAAGCGAAGGATTATTACATAACTACTACATAAATGGAGAAAGAAAATAAATTCGTACAAGGTACACTTTCTATTCACTCAAGAATGAAAAAAGAATTATATGATTCTGGTTTTAAAAATTTCTTTATATCATTCAAGTTTTCTAGAACTATTAAATCTAAGCCCTAAAACCTTGAAGTAGAGATATCTATAAAAACACCAAGTGTTGGAATCATAGAAATACAAGTGTTGGAATCTTATCCTATTGGCGTATATGGGAATATTCTTCTAGATAATCTCATGATACTTCCCTAGGTGGAATTAGATTCTCTAATGGGAATGGATTGAACCTATTTATTTAGAGCACATATAAACCATCAGGAAAAGGAAATATATTTTCATATTCCAAACCATACCATGATCCTCTACAAATTCAAGGAAGATCATAAATCTCCTTTGAAAATTCCTTCAACAGTGTGGGTGTTGATTCCTTATGAAGAAGCATACCTCGCTTAAATGGTTGAGTCAAAGGAAAGTGTCAACCTAGAGAAAATACCTTTCATGAGGGAATATAATGATTTATTTCCTGAAGAGTTACCTAGACTTCCACCAATTCATGAGATATATTTCTCAATTTCACTCATACTAGGAGCTAATCCTATCTCAAAGTGTCCCTATAGGATGGCTCCTATCAAACTAGAGGAGTTAAAGAAGCAGATTCTAGAGAATTTGGACAAAGGGTTCATATTACCTGGTGAATCACCTTAGGGTGAACTCGTTCTCTTTGTAAAGAAGAAGGATGGATAAATGTGGCTGTGTATCAATTATTGGGAACACAACAAGATCATCACAAAGAACAAGTATCCTCTCCCAAGGATTGATGACTTATTTGATCAAATTTGAGGATCTCAATACTTCTAAAAGGTATATCTTCAATCTGTATATCATTAGCTAAAGGTGAAGAAGGAAGATATTCAGAAGACTTCCTTCCATACAAGGTAAGAGAACTATGAGTTTCTGGTGATTCCCTTTGGACTTACTAATGTCTCTGAAATCTTCATGGATTTGATTAATAGAGTCTTTATACATTACCTCAACACATTTTTGGCAGTGTTTATCGATGATATTACCATGTAATCCAAGAGAAAGAAGGAACATGAAGAACATCTAAGGATTTTTTTGGAGACTTTGAGAAAGGATAAGTTGTACGCTAAGTTCAACAAGTGTGAATTTTGGATGAATCAAGTCACGTTATTTGGACATGTGATCGAAAGTGAGGGAATTTTCATGGAACCTTAAAAAAAGGTGATTGATAAATATCCCAGACCCTCTAGTGTCCCATAAATATGTAGTTTTATTAGATTATCTGGGTACTACCAATGTTTTGTGAGAAATATCTCACAACTTTCAATCCCTCTAACTAAGTTAACAAGGAAAGGGGTGAAGTATGCTTGGATAAAAGAATGCGAGGAATGCTTCAATGAGCTAAAGAGAAGGATGATCACTGCACCTGTACTCACATTACCTAAAAGTGGATGAGGTTTTTTAATATACAGTGATTATTCTAAGAAAGGTTTGGGTTTTGTACTCATGAAAAATGATAATGTAATATCCTATGCCACACGACAGTTGAAGATCCATTAGCAGAACTACTCGAAACATGATCTGGAGCTAGCTGCTTTAATTTTTTCCTTGAAAACCTGGCAGCACTACCTATCTGGTGAGAAGTGTGGCATATATACCAATCACAAGATCCAAAAATATACATTCACACAAATAGATATCAACATGCATCAAAGGAGATGGTTAGAGCTAATCAAAGACTATGATTTCTCTATTCACTGTCATCATGGCAAGGCGAATAAGGTAGCTGATGCTCTTAGAAGAAAAGAACTCGCTACTCTATCCATGTTGTGGATTGAGAAAGAATCTATCTTCTTGGACATGAAAATGATGGATTTGGAAATGATAATGGAAGGGAATACATCATACCTTGACCAATTGTTTTCCCAACCATCTATCTAAGAGAATATTAAGGAGGCACAAAAGGATCATATAAAGTTGCAAAAGAGGGTGAATGCAGTAAAGGAAGGGAAGCTGCAAGAGTTCTATATCGATGATTATGGTGTAATTTAGTTTGGAACAAGGATCTGTTGCCTTCATCATCTGGGATAAAGAAGGATATACTTGAAAATGCACATATCTCAACTTTCTCTATCAATCTTGGTAGCACCAATATGTATCGTGATCTCTGAGAACACTTCTGGTGGGATAACATGAAGAAGGAGATTTCCGAATATATCTCAAGGTGCTTGATATGTCATCAAGTTAAAGTAGAGAGAAAAAATTCCAAATAAATTATGCAACCATTGCCTATACCTATATGGAAATGGGAGAATGTCACTATGGACTTTGTCATGGATCTTCCAAAGACATCCAAAGAAAATAATACGATATGGGTTATGGTGGAATGACTCACCAAGACTACCCACTTTATCACTATATAGGAAGATATCCCACTTGAACAACTTGAAAATATATATGTGAAGAAAGTGGTGATACTGCATGGGGTTCCAATCTCAATTATCTCTGATTGTGTTCCAAGGTTCACATATAAATTCTGGAAGAGTCTTTACCATGCCTTGAGTACTTAATTGAATTTCAGCATAGACTATCACCCCCAAAATGATGGACAATCTGAAAGGACTATTCAGATGCTGGAAGATATGTTAAGAGTCAGATCTTTAGAATTAAAATGAGGATGAGATTTCCATCTACCATTGGTTGAGTTCTCATACAACAATATCTTCCACTCGAGTATTTAGATGGATCCATATGAAGCTCTGTATGGAAAGCGATGTATAACTCCAACCTGTTGGGATGAAGTTGGTGAAAGAAAGATACCAGGACCTAATCTTGTGTAAGAGACAATAGACAAGGTTCAAGTCATCCAGAAACATATCAAAGCTACCCAGATTCAGCAAAAGAGATATGCTGACAACTGTTGAAGGGACTTGGAGTTCAACATTGGAGATAAAGTATTCTTTCTAATATCACCATGAAAGAGTGTCATGCGGTTTGGAATGAAAGGGAAGCTAAGCCCAAGGTACATTATCCCCTTTGATATCCTTGACCGCATAAGAGTTGTGGCCTATAATCATTTAATTTCACTAAATATGGATCAAATTAATGATGAGTTCCACATATCACTCCTGAGGAAGTATATACCACATCCCTCACATGTACTGAACTCAAAGGTGGTACAACTGGAAGATGATCACTCTTATGAGGAGCAGCTAGTAAAGATTCTAAACTAGAGAGATAAGGTTATATGAAACAAGACAACTCAGCTAGTCAAAGTGTTGTGGAGGAACCATAAGTATAAAGGAGAAACTTGGGAATTGGAGGATGCAATGAAGGATAAGTATCCTCACTTGTTTATGTAAAACAAAATTTCAAGTATGAAATTTCAAAAGGGGAGAAGAATGTAACAACCCAAAATTTTATCAATACAATTTCTCCATTATTATAGTAATTTCATATAGTAGAATCACATAAAATCACATTAGGATAAACAATGCCACGTCATTCTTAAATGAACTACTAAATTCTATGTGACCATTAAACACAATTTTTCCACTTATGTGATTTTAATTTCAAAAATATGACAAACACAATTGCGATGAGTAAGATGTTTGGATTCTGATAGAAAAAACTTAATTTTTGGTGAATAGTAACTTACCCTTATGAATATTAATATGACCCTTATGAATAGTAAATTGACCAAGTGAATAGATTCCTTAACAACAATAGTATAAATAAAATTTATCCATCCTAAAGGTAAAAATATGATATAATTATATTATAGTGTTGGTATTTTTATAAGTCATGAATATTTAATGATTAATTTAATAATTTAAAAGAAAATTTATTTTCCTAAAATGTATTAATAAACTAGTATTTTTATGTCTTATTATTATATGATAATTTTATGGGACCTTAATTAATTTTTTGAAGTGTTTGAAAAGTAGTTTTAATTTTAAAATTTGTATTTTTCAAGTAAATTATGATTTTAATTAAAAATTAAATTAATCATATTTAGAAAATTGATATCATAAAATGGAGTTAAGTTTTTAATACTATAAATTGAAAAATTATTAGGGATATTTTTTGAAAAGTTTCTGAAATACTTGAATTTTTGGTAAATAGTAAAACATGCTAATTTACAGTATTAATACATTATAAGTTAAATCCATTATTCCTAACAACACGAGTGATTTAAGAACCAAAATCTAGAATCAAAATCCATATTTAATTTATTTAGTAATGGAATCATCACTATTTCTTGTCTTGAGGGAAATTAATAAACTAATGAATTATATATTGAGAAAAAACCCCTCCCCTCCACTATAAATACCAACCTCACAACCCCATTTCCTCACACCTCTCAAGCTTCAAGACTTGTACAAATTATACCCAAACCTATTCCCTATCCCACCCCCTATGTCCAGGATCTATTGGTCACATCCAAATACCAATCCTAGGTTCCTTGAGGAGGATCCCAAGAGAAGAATTCAAGAGGTAATTCCTCTCTCTTTTCTTTCTATTTCCTTTCAAATTTTATTTCTTTTCTTCTCTTATCCTTAAATTATCTTAACCAAATGGAATGATAACTACAGTATGATTGATATTGTGGTATTATATCATGTTAATGGAATATTATTCATTATAATCATCCCTATCTCTCTTGGTTTATAAAAATGAAATCGTGGCCTGTGATGTGTTAATTTATCTACATCATGGATGATGCACTTCCATTTTCCATAAACACCTTCAATGATGTAAATAAAACAATTAAATGGTCAAAAAAAGATTATAATATGTATTTTTAACACCTTTTATGTTCTATAAACAACTTTTATACATAATACTAAATGATAATACAAAACATGTTTGTTGTGATCTAAAAACCGGCCAAATTAAACTAAAACGATCTTCATTAAATTTTATCTAATAATTCATCCTCTTGGTATATAAAAAAATTAATTATAAGATCATTTAAAATACTGTAAGATCATTAATATCATGTAATATAAATTATGGATTTTTATCCATGTTCTACACGAACATCCATTCATGTGTACAAGTGAACCATTCATGAAAACTGAGAAAAAGAACACTTCCGAACAATGAATTTATACTCTATAACTCATCAAAAGGCCTATAAAAGAACTTAATAAAACCATAATAAATCAATTACACTTATAAAAGGTTATATAAGTGTTAATTAATTAATCTAATGTGATTATACATGATATTAAAGTAAAAAAATATTTTAGACACAAGATAAGGGGAATTCTCGAACCAAACCTTCTTTCTTTTGTTTTTCCTTATTTCACTCCATTTTCAGTATGGTTATTCCTTAAAAATAATTTCTTAATAATTATATTAATTTTTTTGCATATAAATGTTTTCAACTAGTGTTTATGTAAAACACAGTGTTTTCAAAACAAACTCTTCTTTCAAAAAACATACATTTTACTTATTACTCAAGGTTGATGGTTCTTGTATCAAGTATGTTATTCCCTATTTTATTTGGGAACCCAAAGTTTATGAATGTATGATTTATGAAATGAAACCCATTACTTTCCATGGGTTATTTATTTCCAGGATTGATATAAGTTCTATGTGGCATGCATGATAATGTTAACGTTATGATGTGACGGGTGTGCCCAGAATTATACAGCGCAGTGTTGATGTTATGATGTGACGGGTGCACCCAGAATTATATAGTGATCTAATGAATTGGGTAATGTGATTAATCTCATGATTTAAAGTAAAATATTCATTAACATGATGCTATATTTGTTCACAACTATGTGTGTTAGTCAACCACGAATACATAATTTTTCATTTTTATGTATTTCCACATTTTAAGCCTTTTATTAATTTTTTGTATAATGTTTATGATCCTATGCCTATGTTATGATGATAATGATTATTCTAACCCCATGTTATATTTTCTCATGTTCTTATCCACTTATTGAGCTTTTAGATCACCCCTTTTTGATGTATATCCTCAGGTGATTATGTGTACTAAGGAGAAATCAAGGGCCAATAAGAAGCTAGAGGAGAAGAAATTAAATAAATGTTTGTGTTTTATATTATAAAATTTATGTATGGTCCTAGTTTTCAAAATACACTAAACCTTTGGATCCTCATGGTGTAAAGTTTTTATTTTTTTTATCATTAAAATGATGTAAAAGTAATGTAAGAAAAGTAGGGTTGCTATAATTGACATCATGTGGAACACCAATACATGATGTATTATGATGATGGGTGGTATTAGAATTATACATCCCAAAATTTATTGGGTATTGTTTTATATATCATAATATCACTATATATGGGCTAGGTGAAGTAATCCCCATCCATAATGTTATACATGGTCCATGTTCAATTAGCCTTATCCATAAATGTTATATGTGGGTTAAGTGTAGTTAGCCTCATCCAAAATGTTACGATGTATTAAAAGTAATTATTAACATATTTTTATAATGTATTTCATTATGTTTATACTATATTCTTATGTTTTTCATGATTAACATGTTTCTATGATATCTTGTATCATATTCCATGTTTCTATGATTGATTCCATGTTATAGTTATTTATAATCATAACAACTCATCTAATTTTTATTCTATGATTTGTGATTATTATCTCATGATTCATTTTCAATTATTATGATTTCAGGATCTTATATCTTTAATTATTTCATTTCACTCATGATCAAGTATCTCAAGGGTTTTTAATCTGTCTCTCATTGATTGGGATTTACCCCTTACCGAGCATTCAAGATCACTCCTTTCTTATGTTTCCCCATCCACTAAGAATTTCAATGAAAGAATATTTATAGGATTGATGAATATGTGGAGACTTTTTGTGAAATAATTGTATATTATGTTTATATTTAAGATAGATATGTACCTAGTTCCCAGTGACATCAAACATTTGATCATGGTAGTTTTTTGTAACTGATGTGAGGTATGAAATGTATGTATGTTAATCACCTGATATAATAAGGTGGGTTAGGAGAATTATAGTTATCCCATGGGACTTTATATCATTTACAACAAATATGAATTCCTAAATTTATAAATTTATGAAAATATAGGCCTCTATAAAAGCATCAATGCTACTCAAGATACAACAAGATATAACATGATCTCTATCAAACACTTGTATCTCTATACCCATGTCCACCTATCACATCATATTCAAGAAAGCATTTTCTTGTGATCTCTTTTTCCAAGACATATAGTAACTATATAAAATGGATTATATAAATACCGTATATCTAATCATACACTCTTGATACTTTGAGTATAGACTGGACATGCTAATGAGTACATCATATGTCATCCATTTTTATAGATAATAACATCACATTCCCTTCACCTTATAGATAAGAAAATCATATGTACTATCTAGGTATGTATATACGCTTCCTTAATATATCTCAATTGAGGTCCCAAATGTCATAATCATTATATAAGAGGACAAGTCTCATCTTGGTTAATATCAAACCAACTCTATTATCAACAACATACCCAACCACCCCCTAATTAGATAGACTCAAGGCTTGTGTAAGAATGGTATTAAATCATAAAGGTTATCATGATAAGTATCTTTCCAACCTCAGGTATAGGGACTCCAAATATGCATCTTGAAACTATAGTATACTAAATAAATAATGTATAATAATTCATGTGGTATACTTTATGGGTTATTCAACTCACAAAACTTGTTTTGTGGATTATGAGAATATTTTGTATCTTGAAAAAAGAATCCTACTAAAAAAACCCTAAAATTTCATTACAACCTATAATACTACATGTTGAACATCGGTTAGGGATAACTTAATGTCATTATTTAAGAGGTCAATTATCATTTAACTTTATGATATATATATATATATATATACAACCAAAATTAAAGAATGATATTGTAGATATTGAATTTTTTATAATATGATATATTTTATATATGTAAACAACTTTAAAAATATTAACAAAACCATGAATAATCACCCATATTATCATATCATATATGATTGATTTTCAGATCATCCTTATATTTGTTACACATTTAGTGGTTTTGTTAATCTCATTACAACTCAATGTTATTCCAACCACATCTCTACGTGAACACCAAATAAACCCCCACTAAAATATTTAGTGGGTAAAATATATTAATTATTATACTTTTAATAATGGTGAGACTTAGGAATTATATTCATAATGTTAAAATCCTTGAACATATTCAAATTCAGTAACTTTACAACATCAAATTTTATGATATCATCATCAATATTGAAAACCATTTCCATCAAAATTTTCCCTTAAAAGTTATATTCAATTTCCACTTTTACTATAATAATCTTTTTCTTTTTAACTTTATACTTCTCTAATTATAAATATTATTGCATGCACCTCTTAGAAACTATATTCACTTTTCTAAGATACATAAATCAATTTGTGTTTAGGAAATAACTCTTATTATCATAAGTGGGAATATTTAATAAACACAATATTATTTCTATATCATATGTGGTATTATATGTGTTTTATAATTTTTTTATAAATTAATATTTTATAATTAAAAATATGGTACTGATGGTGGGATATCCCTCATATTTTCAAAAACAACTTGACAAATTTTTTATCTAGGATAAAATTTATTTTATAATTTTCCCCCTTTCAGAAAAAATGTAGAATCACATGAATTATAAACCATGTTTATTAATCTCATATTGTTCATAACAACTCATTATTATTAAATAATTACTTTATTATATAAGGTAAGTGAGATGGAAATACACATCCTTTAATAATATCCATTTGATCATGACATATTCCTTTAAATTCAAATCTATGATTCAAAAACTCATTATTTGATCATTTAAATGAAAGCTATATTCTCAATCATTCCTTTTCCTGATTTTTAACTCTTGTATGTTTACAAAACTTGTGAAATATTTAATCAGTATCATATAACATTCAAAATCAAATAATATATTTCTATATCACTGATAATTGAAATATACTTTCTATGAACTTTCTAAAAACCCCTTTAGAAATTCTAGAAAATTCCATCCCATTGAACCATTACTCCTACTTCAAGATAACAACTTTAGGATTCAATGACCTTGGTTTGATACTTGAAGAAACATTGATGAACTCTATAACTAACTTTTAATCTTCTAGTTTGAACTTTTACCCACTTGAAATTTCCATACAACACTATAAAATCGAAATCTCATGCCTTAAATCATTTATCCTCACTACTTTGAGAATATCATGTAATTTTTTTTGGTCTCATTCACTTTGTTAGAAAATTTCCAAAAATTATAATAATATTAATTCTATATCTATAAAATCCTTACAAGAAACTATGAGTGAATAATTATATGCTTCATAGGCATATAGATCCACTTATTTAATAACTTAAATAGTTTATTTATTTAGGAATATATTTCAAAAACACATTGATTTTTCTTACTTAACAATTATTCTAAAGTTTTTTACTAGTTTAATTAGTTTACAACATTAAGATTTTTATTTCAAATATTGATATGAAAGTTTAGTTGGATGAATATGATGTCATTTATCTACAAAAAAATCTTTCATCAGATGAGTATAATGTTTTAAAAATTCTTACTAAGGTAATTATTAAATGGGCTCCCCTTTAAATGATTAAACCTTTAAAATCCATTATATCCATTAGTGGGAAAAATCTATATTTCACTATGAAATGAGTTTGATGTTCCTATCATTAATCATATCAGATATGACTCTTATATAGTTGACCAGATAACACATTGTCTAATCCATATTATGGATAAACTCAAAAACATTCCTACAGTATCTAAAATATTAGAATTTCCCAGCTTAATATAACCCAAATCCCATAGTGGGATTTTGTTATCAATTTCTTAGGGTTAACTATTTCTATAATTACATATACAAGATAATCCATGGGCACCCATATTTTGAAAAACCTACCCAGTTGAATGATCGAGATCTTGACATGTGATTTATTTGAAAGAAATATGACCATTAGTATTTTTAAAGGGGATTTAATCTTCAAAAGCCTAAAGGAATTATTTTTTTATTATTTTTGGATAATCCCCCTTTTAAGGGTCGTGGGGGATCCCTTACATGAATTTTAAGACCAAATTCCCAAAGCCCATACATAACCCAAAGGCCCAGAGGAACAAGGCATAATATATAATATTTAAATGCCCAAGACCTAACTAAACTTTGGAACTACCCCTCCCCCGCATGTCTATCTTTGAAGTCTCATAGCTCCCCACCTCACATGGTTGTTCTGATTGAATTTCACTATATAGATCTATATGGTTCCTAATACTGATGGAAATTTTCATACCCTATCTTACTTTTAAAATAATTAACTCTGCTCTAGTGGGTTCTACTTGATTTGAATCATCTTTTGGGGCATTCTTCTATGTGGACTTCCTGGGATTCTTATTATTCATTTGTGTCTTAGAGGCCCAATGGACAAAAGGCCTATGGTGGCCTAAAGGGCCTGTGGACTGAAGTCTTAGTGTCCTGAAGAAACTTAGTGGCCTGAAATCCTAAGTTATATGAATAGTTCCGTATGTTATAGTACTAAATAGTACCTACTTTAATAACTAATATAGTAATACCTAAGTAACCAAAAAATTCACCCCCACCTGAATTTGATCCTGGTTCTTTTGAATGACAATAAGAAGCCTCTATAAATCCGGCACATTCTATTTGGAAAAGGGGATTTAATATCATTCTCTAATATCATGTTATTCCATTTAAATATATTCTTACTTCTAATAATTTAGTTTGGAATCTTATTCCTTCTATCAAATAAATACGTTCAAACCATATTGATGTGTAACTCTTTAAAAAACTCATATATTGTGTTACTAACCCAAATTAAAATCCAACTATATTCATACATATTCAAATTCATCCCATTATTATAGTAAATGAAACCCTTTTATATATAGGTTTATAATCATTTGAAATAAAAAATACTAAGTAAACTTGGAGCAACAAATAGCCAACCCCCACTTTTCTAGAAATGGAATAAGCCTCTAGAATAATGAGCAGTCTGACCCAAAGTCCCTCTACCCAAGGATACTTTACTCAGGTGAGATTTTAATTCAATATTAATTCAAACAACTAATATGTATATATCATAATTAAATTCTTAATTCAATCATATAACTAATACAAGATAAATTCAAGGTATAAGAAAACTAAATCATTTATTATACCTAGAATGTAACTCTATATATGAAGTATGATAATTTATAGAAATAATTTAACATTTAAACTAAATAATATATAAAATTTCATAATATAACAACTATAATAATAAATAAAATAGGAAATAAATAAAATAAATGAATAATTCATAATTTTAAACATGAGATAAACAATTTATGAATAATTCATAAATAAGGCATTTATAAACACTTTATAATTTAACCATGCATTATGGGCATTTCATAATTAAATAAAAATAAACATTTTATATTTATTTTTTTCAATATAAACTCTTTCATATTATTAATTATATAGAATTTAATTTAAATATATTATATAATATGAAATTTAAACATTTTATATCAATTATATTATGTAAAAAATTTAAGGAATCTAAATATAAAAGATTTTATATTATTTAAACCTTAATCAAATTAATTGTCAAAAATTCTCTTGATATGGTTTAAAATATTTTATCAATTAAAACCTATAATTTGAATAATTAAAATTAAGTATAATGAATAATTCATAATATTAAATGTAAACAACTTTATATGTTTTTACCTTATTTTATAATTTATAAACCCATTGTAAACTACCCCTATAATTTCAGTATATACATTTTTTATCGAATTTATAATTCAGTCTATATAAATTTAAAAAGCATTTAACGTAAACATTTGATGTCATGGATAATTATTTATTAATTATTTAAAAAATACTTAATAATAAATTATAAACAATTTATAAATAACTAAATGATAATCATTTTATAAATTAAATAAATAACCCAAAATATGTTTTTCTATGTTTTATAAACTATTTATAAACCATTTATTCAATTCATAATAAAAAAATATAATTTTTTTTTCTGTATATATATATATATCATATTCAATGATATAAGAAATGACACCATTATGTGATATTAACCATACTATATAACTGATAATGTAGTTCACATGGGATTAAATCGATATTGAGTTACTAGCATTAGATTATTCTTATATAGGGTAACCATGTAAGAATAAATAAATAGATCGACTATTATATTATGTGATAAGACTTTTCATGAGATTAAACTTTTTCTCATAATATTAATACGCCACACGAGGGATTGTGTAAGAATTATACCACATGATTATGGAATTCATAAGAGTAATACCACAACATGAATGGTAATGGATTATAATAATATTCTGCATACTATTAAATCCATCACATAGGACTCATGTAAGAGTAACATCATTCCCTAGTAATCGAAATCAATGATAGGAACCTGCATAAGATTAAAATAGTGTGCAATGAACTATATAAGGTAAGAAAGTGTTTCTAGAAACTATGTCTTATGATTAATTCCCATGTTAGAATAACCCAACACATATCATACACATGATTGTAACATCTCATGATATACCTCTATATAAAATTATATCAGTGGTTCTAGGAGTCAAATTTTATGATATCACATATATTACAATAGTGATATGATCCTATATTTTCATCACAAGATACAATAAAATTCATAAATATATTTTCAACTAGATTTCATGAATCATGAAGCATGGTAAAGTTTTGGAACCACTAGTTGGGTTTCTATAGATTGAACGACACTAATTCAAGGCAGAAAAAATAATTAGAAACTTAAAATCCCAAGATTCACAATGCAAGAAACCCAAAATTAAGATATAAGTAAAATGATGAAATTGTTGTCTACTTTGCACCAAAAAGATGATTCTTCATTCCTAATTCAATATACTTGATAAAGATCCCTGATGGGAATCTATTAGACACCCATTACCATGATTTATACATGGGTTGAAGTTGGATAGTCCATTTAATGGGCATGAACCTCACATCTCCCATGGCATGCTAGTTCCTCACAAAGGATAATGGAGAAGGAGGGAGAGAGGGTTCAGATCAAGAGAAGATTATTCAAGTGTTTTTAACTTGATCCAACAACTATACCATGGAAAATTTTCCCTTATAAACCCCTTGAGGATGATCTATGAGTGAACATGATTTTACTCATGTGTTACAATGCATGGGTAAATAGTATTTAGCAGTTCAAGCATTCATCACATGAATGCATCGACCATGAGCTTCGTTATATGAAATTGTTTCAATTATGATATCCAATATGGAAGAATAATTGACTGATAACACATATAATTCAGATTTAGTATCATGTTATCACTTATAATATGAATTTCTACATCCACTATTTCAATACCTTATCATATAGAAATAATACATACAATATTCCTTTGAAACCATTCATGTATTACCATAAACTATCAATTGTAAAGCATAAATAGCCCATAAATATTAATTTTTTAGAGAATATATACAATACTGAATTCAATTTCGTGAAACATGAATAAATTATAGAAAAATATTCTATATATTCAATGAAATTCTTATACAAATTCTGAAAAACTCTTAAATAAATTTTACAATTTTCATTTTAGAATTTTATAGATAGTTTAACTTTGAAATCAATATCATGAAATATTCTAGCTACTGTTAATCAAACTTTGTAACTTTTAATTCAATATTGCAATATTCTCATAAATTAAAGATCACACTTATGAAAAGCTCATAGAATCCTATTTAATCTTACATTAACTTTTCAATCCAATTATCAATTCCACATAGTATTTATAGAAACTAATTAAATATTACACATCTCAATAAAAACATGTTTTCAATATTTTTAACAATTGATAACGATCATAAGATATTTATAGATTATTTAAAAATAAGTAACAATATTTTAATCATTTATCCATTATTAAAAATTGAAAACAAATACAACAAAAAGGCATTTAATTTTATTGAGGGTGACATTTTTATGTAAGAAAAATATCTATAAAATCTTTAGACAAATCATGAAAAGTGTTTGATATCCCTCATCTTAAAATAGAGGTGTAAATTACTTCAAAGCTGAATGAGAAAATCAATTTAATAGAGAAAATATTAAAGGAAAACTATGAAATCAAATGGCTTAAAGAAGGTGATATAAATAATTATTTTTTCATTAATTTTAAAAAGGTTAGAAAATACTCGAGTCTATTACACAATTGAAGAATAGAAGTGATTTTATCACATGCAAGGAAAAAAGGGAGTATATTGTTCATTATTACTAGGATATTTTAAAAAATGGTTCTCATGTCAACCTTGATGATTTCTGGAATGTAATTTCTAGGTTCGTTTATCATTATGAAAATTTGATGCTTACTATACTTCTGAATCTAGTTGAATTTAAGGAATCCACATTCTCTCTTAACCCAAGGAGTTATTTTGGTCTAGATGGATTACTCAATATCTTTTTTCAAGAGTATTGGGATATCATCAAGGATGATCTTATGAGGATTATAATCATATTATTTAGGAATGTAATCCTTCCCAAGTTCATTCATTCTAAATTCTTAGTCCTTTTTCCCAAGATAGATGCTGCAAATTACCTCACCTATTTTAAGCCAGTTTCCATTACTAGCTCTATTTATAAGATTCTAAGTATGATCTTGTCCACAAGGATTTCTATCATCACAGAAAAAGTGTTATCATTCATTTAATATGGTTTTTTAAGGAAGAAGGATATATTACTACATTATTTCTGCATCTGAATTTATTAAGTTATTGAGGAAGCCTTGAAGAAATAGAATTATTACTCTAAATATAGATTTTAGGAAGAAATTTAATACTACAAAATGGCAATTCATGATTTATATTCTTCATAGATTCAACTTCAATGATTTTCTCAATGACAAAAGCCTCTAAAATTTTAAATTAGCCATAATTTTTTCTTTGGTCAATGGAACTCCAGATGGGTATTTCTCTTACTCTTGTGGAATTAGGTAGGTATATCCTTTATCTTCCACTATTTTATCATTTATAAATATTAGTTAGGTATATGAATATCTGAAATAGTTATAAAAGGTATTATTAAGGCCATTCTAGCTAAAAGAGGGGTAATATATCCTACTCATCTATTTTATGCCTATGATCTAATTATTTTTCTCTAGGTTAGTAGTATGAACATTGATGCCATCAAGGTGGTCTGAGATCATTATGCCTATGTATCAACCCATACTTTTCACATATAAATATTACATCTTATGATATGGATATTCAATACATTCCATAATGATCCATGATAGAATCATATAGTTTTAGTGTCTTTGGAAACATGGATACATAAAAAATATGTCATATGAGATCTACATCATCTCCCAATAAGTTCTTTATAAATATAACCCTTCTTAGTCATATCATAATTAAGGCCATTATTTATAACCATGGTAAAGGAAACATAATAATGGGTGATCTTAGATGATAAATAGGGGTAAAAAAGGGAGATATCAATGACAATTTAATCATAAAATGAGAATAATGGTATGGAAATATGTGTTTAAAATTTGAAAACCATACTCATCTTATCATAGATCATAATCTTGAGTCATAACATAAATCTTGGAATTTCATAAGGCATGAATCATAAAGGAATAAAAGAACACAATCTATGAGGGAATAACATTGGAATAATACATACGTTTATGACATACACATAAGAATAAAAAACCATTTCCTTATTCAAGGATCACTACCATGAATATCATAGTGAATTGGTTTCACTCAATATTCCATCATATCTTTATTCATAGTTTACTCCCAATACTACAATTTTAGAAAATGTACCATACAGAACTGGGTTAAATTCCCACTCCAATTCTTATTATCTCATGAGATATCCATCTTTACCCATTAAATTGGAGGGATATATAATTTTGGTCCCACTTATCACATAATAATAATCCATTAATATGTGTTCCATAAGACCATAAATCATTCATCATATATTGTAACCTATTCAAAGAAAATGGGCTTGATAAACATTTCAACATTTTATCATAACATAACCCTTGGAAAATAAATTGGTTTCCTAAAAATCTCATTGTCATAATAATAAACCATCTAGATAAAGAATAAGTATGGTATCATTGGATCATATATTAAATAAATAATAAGTAATATCAAATTATGTTAGCTTAAATTAAAAATTCAATTAATTGATAACTTGGAATATTACTTGGGGAAAATACCATTTTCATTTTGAAATCACATTTTAAAATATAAAAATTTCCCAAATATTAAGGGAATTTTTTTATTTTAAAATAACTTAGAAAACTTAGAGATTAATTTTCAAAGCATTGAGTGATCATGACACTGGGAAATTATATTCATTCCAAGTACGTTAAAAAAATATTCCTTTCATATTTCCAGTTAAAATTTAAAATTACCTCGTTTTGAAAAAAAGAAGATTAATTTTAAAATATTTCTTAAAAATTAAATAATGGGTAAAAATTAATTTAAAAAATCATATAATATTATAAAAAAACATTCTATAAAACATTTTTAGAAAACATGGATATGAAAAAAAGTATATTTGACTGAAGAGAGTAATAAAGCCGGTTTTCTATAAAAACATTATTTTGATATATTGAGTTATTAAAGAGAAGAAAATGAAAGTAAATAATGTAATCTAAAAAAATAAACATAAGAGATGAAAATTCCTATGATTATTGAGTGATATATCCTAAATTTTTATTATAAAAAATTTAATCATAAATAATCCTGACAAGCAATGTGATTGTAACAAAAATCCCTTAACTCAGGTTTGAATTTATTCATAAGTTATCTAACTTAATTTATAATAAATTTAAATTTATTGTAATTATATAAAATAGTCATTTAAATAGTTATAATATCATATATGATCCATTTATAGAATTTCAACACCCAATTATTAATAATTATTTATTAAAACCATCATTTTCAAGTGTTAACTATTTTGTTTTTCATGAGAATTTCTCTTTAGTAGTTTTAGTTCTTGTAATTTTATCATGGTTCCATCATATAAATTTTTTTAATCATAATATAAATATTATATATATATATATATATATATTTAGATTAATCTATAAAATGTAGAGATATGGAAATGATTGACACTCTTCATGGAGAAGGTAGGCCGTACGTATGCATGAACATTATTTTCATTTTATAATGAAAAGAAGAAAAGAAATGTAAATATTATTTTATCATTAAAATAATAATAATTATATAATAAATTATATATATATATATATTTATATTAAATATATCCTTATTACCATATAATTAAAATGGAAGCAAAAAACAAATCACATCACTTCGTGGAGGTGGTAGTCCACACGTTCGCATGGGAGACATTGTTGTTTTACAAAGGATGAGAAGGTAATAATGTAGTTATAAAATTATAATTTTATAAGCATAATTATTTCATAAATATCATATATAAATAATAATACCATCATAATTACCATCCATGAAAGAAAATTATTTAAAATGAATTATATCACTACCTGAGTGCGGCAGTCCACACATACGAACGAGTGATAATTTCAGTTACCATTTGATGGAAAAGATGGTGAATAATGGTGGTTCCATAATAATAATACTATTTTAGTATATTTATGATAATTATTTTATTATTTTATGATGAGTAACAAAAATTTATAGGAGGTAGAAGAAGACATAAATTGAACGATGTTAGGTAGGATGATTAACTTTTCTTCGATAAGCCTCCTTTAGATTCCTTCTTAAGGACCATTGAAATGGTATTTCAATAAGTCTAGAAAATTTAATTAATTTCCATGTTTGTTTAAAAGATAATTGGGTAGGGTTTGATCAATATATATGACTCAAAGTGGTGTAAAAAGATAATAAGGGGTGTCATTTTATAAGTGGGGGAGATGACACACTTGGAATTTCTTAAAAGATTAAAATATAATAATGTTATATTGAATAAAAATGATTCCAAATGGATACATATTAGAATTTTTGATATTATGAGGTACAAATATGGCTATCCAATAGTATTTATACATGTTTAATTGACAAACATAGCCTTATCTCTTGGTTTAACCCTTGGTAAACCTGTTTTAACCTTAACCGCGGTGATTTTTTTTATTGTTTTTACTATTCATTATGAAAAAAAAAGTGGAATTATTAAAAAAAATTTACATGATGAATAAAAATATAGAATCTATTTTATCAATTTTAATTAATATAAGTGGAAGTATGTAATTTAAAATTAAACCCATAAAACATGATGGAAACAAATTTTTCAGAAAAAATGTTTTCTTAAGTATAAAAACTTTTATACCAAAATACAACATAAAATTGATTAAATTTAACTTAATTAGATTATTAATAATATAAATGAACTAATTTTACTTTGTAAACATTTTAAAATAAAATTTAACCTTTTAAATTCTTAAAATGGAAAGAAAATTTTCAAAAAAATCAATATTTTTTACAATTCTTTGAAAAATCAATATTTTTAGAAATTTTTTAAAATTTTACCCTTATATATTTTTTACATGATGATTTCTAAAATAAATTAATTTTTTCAAATAAATTTTCTAAAAGTTGAAAACATTAATTATATTATTTTCTTACATAAATCAATAAAAACCATTTTTGAGGAAAAATGTATTTTTGAAAAATATAAAGGATTTGATAAAATTTTATTACTTATTTATCAATATATTTTCATTATATAAAACCTTTATATATAAGTAAAAAAATGATCATTCTTATTCAATCCACTAATTTAATAGCTTATTTATAATGGTATACTACATTATGATTCATTTAGACTCAGGTTTGTGTATATTACAAAACATTGAAGAAATTAAATTTATTTGAAGAGAAATATATCATAAAATATATAGATGTTAAATCATACCCAAATTAAAATGAATTTAAACCTTGAAATTTTTTCACTAAAATACGAAAAAAATGTGTATATCTATGTTCCATAATATCCTCAAGTTCCTATGTATCTTCTTAATTTGTTTGATTCCTATAGAGATCTTTAACCAGGTGAGTAATCTTATTCTAGAGAACTTTATATATACAATATAATATATATACTAGTTATTCTTCCTAGAAAATATAATTATTCAGTGGTATAAACTCTAGGTTTAATAAATATAATGGATCAGGTATGTAATTCCTTAGGATAGATACATATAACATGTCATGAACTTGAGAGAGGTTCGATGGAAGTACTGAGCAATAAAATACCATCCCAACTCAATCAAGAATCTCGAAGTGTCCAATATACCTAGGGATCAAATTTACCTTAATTATAAACATTATAACCTTATTTCATGAAAAAATTCATATGAATACCTTCTCACCAACTTTGAATTCCAAATTTTTCTATGATTCTTAGCATAAATTTTCTATCGACTCTAAGCTGCTTTGATGTGTTTCTGAATGGATCTCAATTTCTTTGCCATTTCCTCAGCAAGATCAGGCCTTGATAACTTTCTTTCTTTAAATTTATTCCAAAAAATTAGAGTTATAAACTTCTTTTCATAGAGGGATTCAAAATGAGACTTATATATTCTCAAGTGAAAGATATTATTATAAGATAACTTGACCAGGGGGAGGTGTTGATCCCAAACAAATTTGAAATCCATAGAATAATATCTCATCATATCCTATAGGATTTAAATGTTTGTCTTAGAATAACCATCTGTATGAGGATGATAAGAAGTACTAAAACACAACTTAGAATCTAGATGTTGTTTAAGAATTCACCAAAACTTTTAGGTATACCTCGATCCTGATTAAATATAAAAGAATGTGGTACTCTATGAAACCTTACCACATCCTTAATGTACATTCTGAAAAAATGATCAAGAAATAAATATTCTCAAATAGCAAGGAAGTTTTCTGAATTTCTAAGGTGATTGACTATAAACCAAATAACATTATGATCATTATAAATTTTTGGGAGTCTAATGAAAAAATCCATGTGTTTATTTTCCCATTCACTTTCTAGTATGGGAAATGGTTGTAAAAACCCTTTAGAATTCCATCTATCCACCTTAATTTTATGATATTACAATCATCAAGATACATACTATAAAATATATATATTATGTTGTACCATTAAAAAATGCTCTTTTAGATCTCTATACATATTCATACATCAAGAATAAATAGAGAATGATTAACTATGATATTCATTCAAAAATTCATTCTTCAGATCTAGTCTTAAGAGACACATACTGGGTTTCTAAACCTTATAATTCCATCATAATCATGGTTAAAATTTGTAACATTATCACATTTTTTACAACTACAACCCTCCTTATATTCCTCTTTAATATTCACATGAATAGAAGATTGACCAACCATTTTATAAAGATAAGAAATATCCCCTTACTTCAATATTTCAAGGTATATCCTTTTAAAATCATGAGATATTGGATATTTTTTTATCCTCATCATAGATAAACTAACAAGATCCTTTATACTAGGAGTACCTTATACCTTGTTCACATTCCCAGAGTGGAAATGTATTTATCATTCATAATATTTAATTAAATATAACCATATTCTCTAGAACATATTCATATCTTTCTGAATCAATACATATTTTATATTTTTATGACTAGTATATATGTCCCAAATTTCTCTATAAAGATAATGCATCCATATATTTAATACATATAATTACTACTGCTAACTCCAAGTCATGAGAAGGGTAATTTTACTCATGATCATTAAATGTTTGCGAGGAATAAGATATAACCATATCATTATTCATGATGACACATGACCGTCCCTTATTTTATGTATCACTATAGATCACAAACCCTTCTCTAAAATTGGGTAGTGTAAGCATAGGTTCACTGACTATCTTCTCTTCAGTTCCTTGAAAATTTCACCACATTAATCTATCTAAATAATCTTATCACCCATCTGAGTTAACAGTTAGCAGATTAGATATACATGATAAATTTTACATAAATCATCAATAATATCCATAAAAACTAAGAAAACTATAGATATCAGTCAAATTGGATGGTCTAAACCAATTTTCAATAAATTACATATTTTATAGATTCATCGATATAACCTCTCTTGAGAGCATATGACCCAAGAATAAAATTTTTGGTAGCCAAAATTCACACGTGGTAAATTTATTATACATATTGTCCTTCCTAAAGGTATTTAGTAAAATTCTCAAGTTATCTTCATGATATTCCTTGATTTTAAAATATATAATAATTTAATCTATAAATACTACAATAAACTGATCAAGTTAACCTCTGGAATCTATTCATTAAATCCATGAGGATAGTGGATGCATTAGTAAGACCAAATGGAATCACTATAAATTCATAATTTTTATACCTTGTATGAATGGTTGTCTTGGCATGTCTTCACTTTTTAACCACATATGATTGTATCCAGATCGAAGGTCAATATTGGAAAAATATTAAGCTCCTCAAAATTGATTTAAAAGATCATAAATATGAGGAATTTGATACTTATTATTTATTTTTATCTTTTTCAGTTCCCAATAATCAATACAAATTCACATTGATCCATATTTCTTCATAACAAAAAAAAAAAAGATTCTTCCCATGTAGATGCACATAGAAAAATGAATACCTTATTAAGATTCTCCTAGAGGTTCTTCTTAAATTCCTACAACTCAATAAGTGACATTCTATATGGATTCTTTGATATAGGTGTAGCATCAGGTATGAGTTCTATTGAATACACAAATTTATGATTCAGAGGAATAGTAGGAAATTATTCTAGAAAGACATGAAAAAACTCCCATACAACAAGGATATCATTGATGTTTAGTTTCTCCCCAACCATCTGAGATAAAAACCCCTTTTGAATAGGAATAATGACCCATATAATGAATTTATTTCCACTAGAAGTTTATATTTATCATCACACTGATAAATGATCATAGTTTATTTTAGAATACCAAATATTACTTCCCTTACTTTGAAATTTAGGTATAAATTATGTAATGAAATCCAATCCACGCCTAAGATAACATTAAATTCAACTAGAGGGAGAATAAAAATATTTCTAGGAAGAAAATTCCCAAAAAATTCAATCGGATAAGAATAATATACTTGAGATGCGATAAACATACCATTAGAGGTTTTCAATGATATTTTGATATATAATAATTGAGGTGATATTATGTCACCCTTTGAAGATTATTTAGATATAAAAGAGTTTCTATATCCATAATTAAATAATAAATTAGAATTTATAGAGTGGATGATAAGTGTACCTTTAACCACTTCATTATAATACATCAAAAATAGTGATTGTGTGAGATTTCCATTATTCTTTGGGATTAATAGGTTTATAACATTTATCATTGTCATTAACCTTCATATTTGAGCATTGGTTAGTATACTTCCCATACTCCAAATATTTTAAACACTAGAGTGTAGATGGTTCATTTTTTGGTGGTTTTTATCTATCATTATCTAACTTCCTCTTCACATAAATTTGGCATTCGATTACTTAATGAAATTCCTTTCCACAGTTAAAATATTTACCAGTACCTTTATAATTATTTCCTCTATGTTTCCTTCCAAACTTTGAGAATAATGGAAATATCATCTTCTTCTCTCCATGACTTTTATTATTATAATTTCCTTTGAATTTGATCTTTCTTTTCATATCAAAACCAAGAGATTGATGGGTAAATAAAATCTCTATATCCACCTTGATAATAAATAAAATGATTTATTCATAGATATTTAAGTCTCTTATGGTTAAATCCATTCATATACTTGGTTTTAATGTATTGAAGAAATGATCAATCTTAATTTCAGGTTGTATGATAATAATAGAAGCATACCTTTCATGTATTTTAAAATTTTCTTCATAGGTACAAATGGGTTCATTATCCTTATGATTTAGCTCAGGGAATTCCTTCTCCATTTTCATATGAAGAATACAAGGAATGTACTTATTAAAAAATGACCTCATAAAATAATATCACTATATGAAGTTAATTTCTTCATGTTGCCTCAATTTCTTTATAAAATCACACCATTGATCTACTTCACATTCCAAATGATGAACAACTAAAATAAAATTTTCATGTTCTAAACACCAGAGAACTAAAAATTTCTTTTCAGTGGTACTGATCCATTTCTAATAACTAGTCAATCAATATAACCACTAAAATAAAGTGTATGTTGACTCATGATGGAATTAATAAAATTTTGTTCCCTTCATTTATTATTTAGAATCTCAGCATGATTCATAGATTGAAAAAGTTAGGCAAGCATAAAAATAATATTTTTTATTATAGCTACCATAAAAGTTGGTTTTTTTGAATGAAAATCTTTGCATTATTTTTCACATTTATCATTAACATAGATCCTTTGGGATCTAGCCATTGAAAAAAACTATAAATCATATTATGAACAACAATAATCATTGTGGGGAATCATATAATCATGAAAAATATTTCACAGGAAATCTAAATCCTGACACCTTCTTTTCAATCTGTAACATATTAGGTTTAACCTAGGTTATCCATGATCACTATCTATTCTAAAACTTCATAATGGTTCATATATAAAATTTTAATTAACCTAAGAATACCCCCTAAGAGTGTCAAAATAGGTGCGTAGTAAGGGAACACTCACCATGCACCATAATACTGGATGAGATATACTCGATCAACTCTTTTTAGGGTTATTACTCCTAGATGCAATTTTTCAAAAATCATGTCCACTTGTAGTATCCAAAAATTGATAAATTTCTAGGCAAACCAAAATTATTTCTTTACTATAACTTAGGAAATTTTCTTATACATAGGATTATTCTAAAGGTTCTCATTAATGTTTCTTCATCATAGTTTCCAAAGGTAACTAAAACATTCTTGGATACTAACTGTAGCAACCAATACTTTTCATACATAAATATTGCATCTTATTATATGAATATTAAATATGTAACAAAACATTCCATTCCTGATTTTTTTAGGTTTAGGGTCTTTAGAAACATGGATACATATTTTTTTTCATAATATATCTACATTATCTCCCATTAAGATCTTAATCAATAGAATCCTTCTCAATCATATCATACTTAAAACCTTTCTTCATAACCTGGGGAAAGGATATATAATTAAGGGCGAACTCAGATTCTCAGTAAGGGTAAACAAGGGAGATATTAATGATCAATTGATTATTATATGAGTATAAGATTATGGGAACATGAAATTAATATTTGAAAACTATATCCAAAATATCATACATCATAATCTTGAGTCATGACATAAATATTGGTAGTTCATAAGACATGAATCATAAAGGAATCAAAGAACATGGGTCATGAGAGAATAAAATTGGCATAATACATAAGTTTGTGGTATAAAAATAGGCATAGAAAATCATTTCTTTAGTCAAGTATCACTGCTAAGACTATCATAGTGTATTGGTTTCATAGTGGATAGAGTCCCTTATTGAACTGGGTTCACACACCATTAATGTTCTTATTATCTCATGATATATCCATGTTTATCAAGTGAATTGGAGGGATATATAATTTTGTACCCACTTTTCACATAATCATAATCCATTCATATGTGTTCCACAATATCATAAATCATTCATCTTATATTGAAACCCAAAGAAAGGAAACAAATTTCATAAACATTTCAACATTTCATCATAGCATACGTTAGGGAAAATAATCGAGTTTCATAAACATGTCATCATCATAATAATAAACCATCCAAATTGACAAAAAGGATGGTATCATTGAATAATATCACTAGTAAATCATAAGTAACATTAAATGATGTTATCTTAAATAAAAAATATATTTAAAAGATCACTTAGAATATTTCTTAAGAAAAACACCCATATCATTTTGAAATCACTTATTTAAATTATTTACAAATATTAAGGAAAAATTTTTATTTCAAAATAATGTTGCAAAATTATAAATTATTCTTCGCAAAATTTAGTGGTCATGATGGTGTGAAATTATGTTCATACTGAGTATGTTAAAATACAATTTCCATTCATATTTTTGGTAAAAAGTAAAAAGTACCTTATCCAGAAAAGGAAAAGAATATTCATTTTAGAATATTTAAAAAAAAATTAATAACAGGTAAAAATGATTTTAAAAAGCCACAGTAGAATATAAAAAAACTCTTGAAAACATTTTTAAAAAACATGGATATAGAAAAAAGGACTTTCGATAGAAGAGATAAATAAAGTTTTTTCTTTAAAATAATTCTTTTGATACTTGATTTATTAAATATAATAAAATTAAATTAAAACAATTAATCTCAAAAAATTACCATAGGATAATAAAATTCATATAAATATGGAGATATAGTTCATAAAATTTCATCATAAAAAACTCAATCATAACAATCCTGATAAACATTGAGATTGTAACATAAATCCCATACCTCAAGTTTGAGTTGAGTGATAAGAACTCTAAAATCCTTTATATTAAACTTAAATTTATTATATTTTTATACCATAGTCATTTAAATACTTATAACATCATATATGATCCACTTATAACATTTTGACACCAATTTTTTAAACAATTCCTTAATAAAATTTTCATTTTTGAGTGTTAATTATTTTATTTTTCAGAAGAATTATAGATATGTTATTTTAGTACTTTTAATTTTATAATGGTTACATCATATAAAAAAACCTAGACTTTTATACATACTGTTACATGATTTTATGTATAATTAACCACAAAATAAAAACCAAGGATCCTAAAGTCTGGTGTCTTTGGAAGACTAGGTACATAATTAAAAAGCGTGAAACTAAAATAAAGGAATATTTTATTTAAAATATATAATTAGATCTTAAATTACTTTAATATATTAAATATTCATAAGATAACCTGGGGAATACATGAAAAAATGGATGAGATAAAAATCCTATTAAAAGAATTGACATGAATAAAGAATAACACGTGAGTTAAAAGACATAACATATTGACATAAAAAGGCATGGAACAAGAATAAACCTATGGAAGAATAAAATATAGAAAATAAGATCATTTAATAATAGAAACATATTAATTTTTAAGGAACATACAACATGAAATAAACATGATCTAAGGCCAACTTCCAAAACTATATCAAATAGTGGTGAATTCTGATAAAGGAATTAGGTTTACTCGCTATCCTAACATGACATCTCATGAGACTAAAAATTACTCAATTAATTAGATAAATATATAGGAACACCCATAATAACATGTTCATGTATATATTTTCTACATGAATAATCAAACATAAGGAATAAACATAAGGGTTACCTATGGAAAAAATGGGTATCATAACCATGTCATAAAGCATAAAAAAAGAATATCATAATGGTTTCCATAAAATAATGGATTTAAATCATTAATGTAAATTAATAAGGTAAAATAGGAATATATAATGATAAATTATTTCCAATTTAATTTAAAACATATAAAAATAGTGTTTAATAATCTTTAGAAATGATCCACTTTAGTGCAGTTTAAGAGAAATATTAAAGAGACTTTAAAATGAAAAATGCATAATTGTTTGTATAAAACCATAAATCAACTGAGATAGTTTTTCATGATAAAAATATTTATTTTAGAAAAATTATGTTTGATTAAAATAGTTTATGGAGTGTACTTGGTAATGAGTAAGAAATTGGGAAGTTCCCTTTAACCGGTCTTGCTTATCAAGAGGAATTGAAAAGAGAACCTTATAAAATATATATTTACCCATTAAATAAGGATGAATTGATCTGGATACATATTTTTGGAAACTATAAATGGAATTTAATAGAATTATATAATAATAATGAATAAATACATTGGGGTAAAGGGAGATAAATTGTAACCCGAAGGAAAACTGGAGGTTTAGAGAGAAACCCTTACCTTTTCTCTAAAAGTGTTCTGGACTTGTACTTAATATCCTGGATAATCACATTATATTAATTTATAATATAATTCAGAACCTATTTGGTATATATTTGATTTATTATAATTTTATTAAGTTCATTTATGGAAATTTAAATTAGTTATAGAGTTTATTTTCATTATTCAGAAAGCATTTGTTTCTTGGTTTCATGATTAGTCAGCTTGTGTATGATTATGGAAGTTCTTTTCAAATTAGAATAATTATAAATAAGTGAAATAATATGGAATTAATTCATTTCTATAAATTTATATGGAACCATATATCATTTACTTTTTTTACATGAGGATAATTCATTAGATAAAACATTAATGAAAAATGATTAGTTTATTTTGGTGCTTTTTATGACCTTCACAAACTAGTATCGTTTTATTTAATATTAAGTTTATATACTGGTTCCAAAACATTAAATAAGTTATAATACACATATTATAATATGTTTTAACCAAAATAATGGTTTTATGACCAGCCTTTTATGAAGTAATGGAAAATGAAAACTCATCATCCATGAAGGCGGTGAATCAACACCTCATGAATAATGTTGTCTTTTTAGAATAAAAAGATTGGAGAAGATATTTGAGGATATATATTACATTAAAATAATAAAATTATATTATATTTTTGATAATTTAGTTATCATGTCACTTTGGATAGGGTAGGTGAGGGGAGGATAAGAAAATAAATGAAAATAAAAGAGAAAGAAGGAGGGGTTTACCTTTTGAATATTGTCTCCTTGAGAACATACTTAAGGCCCTTGGAAATGATATTTTGGTGAGAAAAGAAATTCTAGGACATGGGGAAGAGGATTTATAGATTAATTCACTAGAAAATTATAAATATACAAGGCTTATATGGTCCTAGGAGAATATGTGGTGAGGGGTGGTATTTATAGGGGGAAGGGGGGTGTTTTTGATTATTATATTCATGTGTTTATTATTTTGGATTAAGACTATAAATGGTGTTTATTTTTGTGAATAATTATAGTAAATAGTTCATTTGAGTTCGAAATAGTGGGTTATTACATCATCCATGACTCAAAAATTCATGTATTTGTCTTAAAATGTTAAATATCGTAAATTACCGCACTTCATTATTCACCAAAAAATCAACTATTTTAGGAAAATACCAAAAATTAAACCTAACTATTTTTCAACATTTATGTTTCAAAAATTGAATCCATTTTATTAATTTTTTTCTAAATATGATAAATTTAATTTTTAATTAAAATCATCATTTATTCGAAAAATAAAAAATTTAATATTATAACCAATTTTATGACACTTTAAAAAATTAATTAAGGTCTCATAAAATTGTCTTACAATCAAAAGAAAAAAAAAATTAATTTATGAATCTATTTTATGAAAATAATTTTTTTCTTAAATTATTATATTAATTATAAAATTGCAAATAAACATTTATGTTTCACAAAAATGACAAAAAATGATTTACCATTTTTAAAACATTTATTTACTTATTACAAGATATAAATATAACATATTTTCATTTATAAGATACCCATATTTTATTTACACTTTTATAGGTTGGTTTACTATTCTAATGATAAGAATATTATTCCTAATAGTAACATTATTATTTTAATGGTCAAGTTACTATTCTATGGGTATATGTTCCTTAAATTATATAAATACCACTTATTTCATTATTAATTTATGAGAATAAGGTTTTTATTGGGGTCTCTATGTTATGTATGAGCTTTATTATTATAATAATGGAATTTACATTGATAAAATTCTTGGTAATTACATTCTTACCTGTTTATGAAATTTCACCCTCAAAATTTCATTATACATACTAAGGTGAAAACAGGTGAGGGTATTTTTAAAATTTACAACCATTAACTAGAAAAGAAAAATAAAATTACTTGGGCTTTAATAATTAGATAATGATCATCTAAAAATATTACTATGAATATAGGAGGATAAAACTGTAAATGAAAAGTATACCCTGACTTGCGATTCCCTATGTTTTAATCCCAGTTATCCATTATGATATAATTATCCTTAGGGTTATTAATAAAGTTTTCTAGTCCTAATATCTAAAAATAACTAGAAGATTATATAATACCAACTATAACAACTCTATCCTTTTACACATATTATTACATGATTTTAAGCATAATTATTCATCAAATACAAACCAAGGATCATAAAATCTAGTGTCTTTGGAAGACTAGGTACATAATTAGAAAGAATGAAACCAAAATAAATACTTATTTTATTTAAAATTCATAATTATATACTAATTTCTTTTGAGATCTTAAATCTACATAGGATAACCTGAGTAATACTTGAACAAAGGTATTAGATAAAAATCCCGTTAAGAGAACTAACATAGGAATAAAGAATAACACATGAGTTAGAAGGAATAAAATGATCAAATAAAATGGAATAAAATAAGAATAAACATATGGAAGAATAATATATATAGTATGGGAACATGTAATCATGGAAACATAGGAATGTGGAAGCAACATACAACATGTCATAAACTTGAGTTGAGGCTAACTTCCAAGACTATATCACATGGTGGACAAAGTCCCATAAAGGAATTAGGTTTACACCATTTCCCAAAAATGATGTCTCATGAGACTAAAAAATACCCAATTCAATGGATAACTCTCTATATGCATCCATCACATCATGTTCATGCATATGTACACCACATGAAGAATCATACATAAGGAATAAACATAAGGGTCATCCATGAAAGAAATGGACATCATAACCATGTCATAAATTATAACCAAAGGGAATATCATAATAGTGTACATTAAAGAATATGTTTAAATCATACATGAAAATTAATAAGGTAAAATATTCATATATAATGAAAAATTATGTCTAAATTAATTGAAAACATGTAAAAATAGTGTTTAAGAAACTTTAGAAATTATTCATTTTAGTATAGCTTAAGGGAAAATATTAAAGAGTCTTTAAAATGGATAAAGGCATAATTATTTGTATAAAAACAGAAAAGAACTAAGATAGTTTTTCATTATAAAAATAGAGATTTTTTAACAATAATGGTGTCTTAAAATAGTTTATGGAGTGTACTTGAGAATGGGTAAGAAATTGGAAAGTTCCCTTTAATCAAGCTTGATTATCGGGAGGAATTGAGAAGGGAACATTATAAAATATGCATTTATCCATCAAATAAGGATGAATTTATCTTTATAAATAATTTTGTAACATGTAAAGATAATTTAAATGATTTATATAATATAAATTAATAAATAATTTGGGGTAAATATAGAGAAAGCGTAACCTAAAGGAAAAGTTAGAGGTTTGGAGAGAATCCATTACCTTATGTCTGAAAGTGTTATTTACTTGTAATTAATGTCACATATAATAAAATTATATTAATTAATAATTTAATTCATAACCTTTATTTATTATAATATTATTAAGTTCATTTATGGAAATATCTATGAGTTATATAGTTTTTTGTGGTTGTTTTGGGAGAATTTGTTTCTTAGTTTCATGATCGGTCCACTTGTGTATAATTATGGAAGTTATTTTAAAATTAGAATAATTATAATGAAGTAAAATTATATGGTATTAATTCATATTAAAAAATATAAATGTTCTCATATATCATTTTATCTTTTTACATGAGGATGATTCATTAGATAAAACATTAATGAAAAATGATTACTTTATTTTGGCGGTTTTTATAACCACTACAAACTAGTATTGTTTTATTTAATATTATGTTTCTATATTTGTTACATAAAATGAAATAAGTTCTAATAAATATACTCTAATCTGGTTTAACCATAATAATGGTTTTATGATCAGCCTTGAATGTGGTAATAAAAAATGAAAACTTGTCATCCACAATGGCGATGAATCGATACCTCATGGGTGGTGCTTTAATTTTTAGAAAGGAGAGGAGGGGAGATTTTATTATGTATATTACATTAAGAAATGACATTAATTTATATGTATTATGATTGAGTTATAACGTCACTTTTTATAGGGGAGGTAATGGGAGGAGAAGAAAATAAAATAAAATAAAAGAGAAAGAAAGAGGGGTTTACCTCTTTAATATTGTCTCATTGAGTGTAAAGACCCGAAAATTTCAAGGATTTTTTTTCTTAAATACTTTGAAATTTTACGAGTCTGCGGTTTCTGACAGCACTTGATTCCGAGGCCCGGTGTCCACGGAATTAATTTCTGAAGTTTTGTTCGGGTAAATTCAGTGAACGTACGAGTGGGTTTTTCTATATTTTGAACCAGTGCTTAGAATTAAAATCTGAGGGCACCGATGAACTCGCAGTGCTAGTATTCACTTAAGGGGACCTTTACAACATTTGCGTTTTATGCGGGTTGAAAGTTAATTTTGGGGATTCACTGAGAATTAAATAAAATTGTTGCGTTAAAATTTTATTTTAAGTGGAAGTTAATTGCTCCAAAGGGAAGTTGGGGTGGGGCCCACACCACACCTAACTTCCCATGGGAGGATATAACTAAGGGTGGTGGGGCCCACACGAGCACCTAACTTATCACCTCCCCTCAACTTCCTTGAAACCCCCCATTTAACACCCCCTTATTTAATTTGACAACTCCCCTTTTAATGTGATCTATTCACCTCCCTCTCTCCCTATTAAATTTTTCCAACCCATTTAATTAATTGATTGATCTACAATTAATTAATTAAAGTGTTTGATTTTTTTTGAAAATTCACGTGTGAATAAAATAACATCCATAGCTATTATTTTAGTTTGGGCACTCGTTGTGTTGAGAGAATTTTGGGAGAGGTCTTGAAAAATAGAAGAAGAGAGTTCTTCTTTCAACAAAGAACTGCCGAAGAACGACGATCATCTCCTTCGATCTTTGGCCAAGACAAAGGAGAAGGAGCCATCCGCAAGGAACGCCGACGATGCGCCATTCTCGACCCCTTCTTCCCCGACGTCTACGAACAAACCTTATTTCGAGGTAGGGGTGTGATTTGATTGGATCAACACTGAATTTTCTTTCCTTCTTGTTTTTTTTCTCTTTAACCGTCTGCTACTGAACTAATGTGGAGAGACTGGGCCAAACTAACACGGTCCGAATCCTCTGCCATTATTTTGATTGTTGGTGGTTCTTCGTGTTCTTCATGGGTGAAAAACAAAGGATTATTACGGGTTCGTTATGTGACTCAACGAACCTAAAATTGAAGACTCAACATCATGACAACCTAGCGGAGGTGCGACGACGATAGCGGGCAACGGTTCGGACTGGAACGAGATGGAAAATTCCTTGACCATTCTTCGAGTGGGAATTCAATACATGTTTTCGGAGCCGATCAGAAGCCGGAAAATACCGGAATAGAATTCGGGACATCGGGGTGACCAAGAGTCTGAAGTTTCGTGATGAAAGAATCGTTAGAATGAAGAACGGGCATCAAGGGAGGCGTGCTGGCCAGAGGCGTCGTTTCTAGAAAATTCCAGACTACACGGCGTGTACTCCGAGAGAACACACCGTGTAGTGTGGGTATTCTGCGGCTAGGGTTTCAGACATTAGACAGCTAACACATAGCGTGTGACCTCTGTCACACGGCGTGTACTCTCCCCACAGAATGGAGGTAGCGGCTACGCGAGACTCGACATGTATTTTGGGAAATACATAGACACGTAAAGAAATACACGGCCAAGAGGCACAACATGTACTCTCTACGCAGAATGACAGAAACATCTTTGTGAGACTCGACATGTATTCTGGGGATACATGGACACAGTGTGGAGTACACGGGCATGTAATCCACCACACGGCCATACATGGCCAGTGGTACGGGCTAACCGTGTACCAATTACACAGGTTGGAGAACACGGGTTGAGGCCCTGTACGGGCACATGGCCAGCATACACAGAGCCAACCCCAGATGTTTGGACAAGGTGTGTAACCATACCACACGCCATGTACTTACTTTTCTACATGACCAGCCCTTCGACACGGGCCGTTGCACACGGGTAGTACCCGAGGTCTGACTACACGACGTGTACCGTATACCAAAACGCCGTGTAATTTTTGGTATAAGGCTTGGTCATCGTATACACAGTATCTTGGAAACGTTTTGTTTGGATTATCCCCCTATGACATGGAGGACCTTCGGATTACATCAACTTGAGTCTTCGTGGTAGTTGATGTATCGATCCCTTGGCTTGAGGAGCGGACCCTACCAGAATCGAGCGTGCTATGTATGGAAACCTTTAGAGATGGCTATGACTGCAACGACTACCATACTGGAATCATCCATGGGTTCGGTGACGATGACTACCATACTGGAATCCTCTTTGGGGTCGACGATAATGATTACTGTTCTTGTATCCTACATGGGTCCGATAGTTTGACTACTATACTTGTATCCTATGTGGGTCCGACAGTTCGACTACCGTACTTGTATCCTATGTGGGTCCGATAGTTCGACTTCTGTACTAGTATCCTACATGGGTCCGACAGAGTAGCTGGTCTAGTATCCTACGTGGGTCTGACAACTTAGCTGGACTAGTATCCTACGTGGGTCTGACATCTTATATGAATCAGTGACTACATTTGATCATCTTTATCACTTTACAAAAGATGTATACCTATGTGAGCTGAGTCTTGAATTTCAATCATTATCATCGATGTGATTGACTTGCTTTCCTATGTGGACTAGGTTGTGCTTGGGCTTGAGAGTTGGAGACAAACAATGATTGATAAATTAGGTATATGTATGGGCATATACTTAAGTAGAGTTGGTTGATACTTCGTGATTGTATATTTCTTCTGTGGTTTATCCTTCGTGGATTCTGGGAGACCTTTAGGGGTCTTGAGGTCCCTAATGATTATCGTATACTCACCCCTGCACGGGCTATGCCCGCACTACGTTGTATTGGATGCAAACGACAGACAACACTGATCGAGGTGGAGGCTTGTGAAGCTGGACAGTACCCGGAGGTGGACCACATGGCGAGACATACACAGAGCGGATGGCCAGACCCGAGGTGCTAAGGAGGCCATCTATACCCACCCTTCAGGTGGGATTCCCGGAGGACAACTCAGTGGTTACTGTTTTATTTTACTGCAGTTGTACTAGCTTTTCGGTTGTACTGTACTTTACAGTTGGGTTTGTATACTAGCCCATTTACTTTTCAGCACATACTTTTGTACTCAGCTTTACTTAGTGCTTGCATCTGTTGTGTACTCTGTTGTGTTTTTTTTCTATATAAAGGAAATGACTTCCCTTTTTATCAGGATTTATGCCTTTGGTACTAGTCGTCAACCCCTGGGCTATGTAAGGCGGGCTTGGGGTAGTCACGACACGGGTCTTGAGGATGTGTTGTGACAAATTTGTATCAGAGTAGTCGGTTCTACCGCATAAATCAGGAATCTGATTATTCTTCTCTATGAAGCAATAGTGTTAAGAGTATTGAGTGTGGTTATCAGCCTAGGGAGTCCAGTGTTGGTGCGGCGACCAACGTATCTAAACACCAGGACCCTGACCTCTGATTTCTGACTCAGTGAACGAAAACACTGATTTCATGTGTGTTTCAAAAGTTTTCTTTGTGATTACTTTGTGTCAGCTCACCAGGTATACTGATTAACCGTGGTACACCTGTTTCTTTTCAGGATGGCCCCATGAATGCATCCAACTAGGGTTCTGAGTTATGTACGAGATGGTAGCTCACCGAGCAACGAGGCCTCAGTGCAGGGCCCCATCATAGAGGAGGTACCAGCGACACCTCTAACCGCTGGACCACCGATACCACCGGCTCTAGCAGTAGAGAGTTCATGCTTCCTAAGTGATTTTCACAAATTTCAGTGACATATGCCTCCAAATTTTTGAGGCGAGTCAGATTTTCAGACAGCTGGGTGCTGGATGGAGGTTGTAGCACGAGTTTTCCATAGAGTTGGGACACCCGCCGACTTGATGGAATACCCAGCTGTTAGTCTCTTTCAGGGAGCATCTGAGAGGTGGTGGAGCCTGATGCTCCAGTTTTATGATGAGGAGACCCTCACATGGGGAAACTTTGAGGGTATTTTTAGGGCAGAGTTTGTACCAACGACTCTACACACTGTGCATGCTCATAAGCTGCTGCTCTTGCCGCAGGGCTTTCCGACAGTAGTCGGGACATCAGCAACAGGAAGTAGGTAGATGACATGGAGGCACAAGCGGGTGAGATCAACAGTTAGACGATCCCAAGATGTGGCATCGGGGGTGCGGGGCACTTGAGGCCGAGGGAGGTCAGAATGGAGGAGGGTATGTTTTTCCTGCAGGGAACAGGGTCACAGAGCGCATGACTATCCGACTCCTCACACATTTGATCAGCAGGCGTTAGAGGAGCCATTGAGATAGAGGCAGCGGAAGGATCTTGAGCAACAGCTAAGCGGTGGACGATGCAGTGGAGTAGGTCCTTCCAAAGATGGTGATCAGAGTCACCGAGCACTACTACCACGACCCTTAGATGGTTCTCCTCGAGCTCCGGGAGTAGGTGGACAGGAGCAGAACTAGCTCCAGGCATAGAGGCCTTTGTTCATGAGGCTTCTAGTTTTGTTGTTTTCATTATTTGTGGTTGTTTAGTGTCTTTATACTATGAGATGCAGTAATAAAAGACACTTGTCCATGCAATGTTTTCTTCCCTACCATTTCGTATGGTTGATACTAAGAGGTTCCGATTAAAACCGTTGACTTGACCCTCACATTCAAGATTCCTACAGGAGGAGACCTAATGACCACACACTGCTACCGGCAGTGTGACTCGACCCTTGGAGGCGAGAGTAACAGTTGGATCTCTTGGTAGTAGTTTCAAGGCCTTACGATTTTGTCCATGGAATGAAATAGTACCGTTCATGCCGAGATTGACTGTATTAGGAAAAGAACATGGTTTATCCAGGGGGATGAGACCAGATTTCTCTTTTCGGAAAAGGAGAAATATTAACAGCTCTTGTAGGACATAAGAGAAAAAGGGTGTAGTTGAGTTCTTTACAAATGTCTAGTCACACCCATAGCTCGTTGTGCGAACTGTTTACAGTTTACTCTAATCTCAAAGTCTCAGGTGTGTCTTCTCGTAGAGAGACCTGAACCTGGGACAGCAGCAATGGATCGAGTTCCTCCAGGACGATGACTTTGAGATAGTCTATACTCATGGGAAGGGGAATGTTTTAGCTGATGCTCTCAGCAGGAGATCGGTCATCCAGCTGCTAGGAGAGGAGATGGAGCAGCTAGCCATGTTGTAGATATCCTTTGTGGATAGAGATGAAACAACCTTTCTACAATCACTCACAATCACTCCTCCACTCCTTCAGCGAGTCAGAGAGGCACAACATGGGGACGTTGAATGTGAGACTCAACGTGCTTAGATATCTATAGGGCGGGCACCTGATGGATTTTCTGAAGGAGGGGAGCACTTCATCCTCTTCAGGGGACATACTATGGTACCAGTTGCACTGTAGGAGGAAGTACTGAGGGAGTTTCACATGTCCCCTCTAGCGGTACATCCAGGAGTGGTGAAGATGTACCAGGACCTCAAAATACAGCACTGGTGGCTGGGTATGAAGAAAGCTGTAGCAGAGTTCATTTCATGATGCCTCACTTGTCAGCAAGTGAAGGCGGAGCACCAGGTACCGGCAGGCTTGGTACGACCCTTAGAGGTCCCAGAGTGGAAGTGGGACGGTATATCCATGGATTTCGTGATGGGGCTTCTAAGTACATCCATAGGACATGACTCTATTTGGGTGATCGTAGAACGACTCACCAAGTCAGCCCACTTCCTACCGATCAGAGAGCATGGCTCAGTAGAGAGCTTGGGATGCCTCTACATTCAGAAGATCGTATGGCTTCACGGTGTGCCATCAACTATCATTTCTGATCGGGATGCTCGATTCACATCCCGACTATGGAAGGGGTTACAGGAGGATTTTGGGATGCTGCTACATCTGAGCACCGCCTTCCATCCTCAGACAGATGGCCAGACGGATAGGACCATTCAGACTCTCGAGGACATGATCCGTGCTTATGTCCTTGACTTTGGTCGCAGCTGGGAGGATCAACTACCCTTGGTGGAGTTTGCGTACAACAACAACTATCACTCCACCATTGGGATGGCACCATACGAGGAACTGTACGACTGACCTTGTAGATCACCTCTGTGCTGGACTGACCCAAGGGAGTCAGCACTTGTAGGACCAGAGATGGTGCAAGCTACGACGAAGAAGGTGCAGATCATCCAGGAGCAGATGAAGACTGCACAGAGCAGACATAAATCTTATGCTGATAAGAGACGGAGACCACTGGAGTTTGAGGTTGGTGACCACGTCTTCCTACGGGTCTCACCTCGATGAGGTCTATAAAGATTTGGCTAGGGCGTCAATTTATCTCCGCGTTCCATCAGACCTTTCTAGGTCCTCAACAGAGTAGGCGAGGTGGCTTACCGCCTAGCCCTTCTACCTCAGTTGCACCGGGTGCATGACGTCTTCCACGTATCTCAGCTGAGGAGATACGTGCATGAATCGACCCACATCATC
Source organism: Viscum album (assembly GCA_963277665.1). Classification (NCBI taxonomy): domain Eukaryota; kingdom Viridiplantae; phylum Streptophyta; class Magnoliopsida; order Santalales; family Viscaceae; genus Viscum; species Viscum album. The sequence goes on along the minus strand of OY728142.1, from coordinate 1,143,761,478 downwards.
AATCACGGGAAGCTGTACATTGATGATAGGGCGAAATTCACAGAGGTCCCAGTGGCGATCGAGGATCGACAGGAGCGAGTCCTGCGTGGACGGTCGATTACTCTGGTGCGCATTCACTGGCAGTACGAAAACCTCCAGGAGAGCACATGAGAGCGGGAGGCTCATATGTGAGCTTAGTACCCCCATTTGTTTCTCTAGTGTGTGTTATAGCTTTACAGGGATGTAAATACCTGAGGTGAGAGTAATGTAAAGACCCAAAAATTTCAAGAATTTTTTTTCTTAAATACTTTGAAATTTTACGAGTATGCGGTTTCTGACGGCACTTGATTACAAGGCCCGGTGTGCCCGAAATTAATTTCTGAAATTTTGTTCGAGTACGTTCAGTGAACGTACGAGCGGGTTTTTCTATCTTTTGAACTTGTGCTCAGAATTGAAATCCTAGGGCACCGATGAACTCACAGCTCCGGTATTCGCTTAAGGGGACCTTTACCGCAGTTAAGTTTTATGCGGATTGAAAGTTAATTTTGGAGATTCATTGAGAATTAAATAAAATTATTGTGTTAAAATTTTATTTTAAGTGGAAGGTAATTACTCCAAAGGGAAGTTGGGGTGGGGCCCACACCCCACCTAACTTCCCATGGGAGGATATAACTAAGGGTGGTGGGGCCCACAGGAGCCCATAACTTATCACCTCCCCTCAACTCCCTTGAAACCCCCCATTTAACACCCCCTTAATTAATTTGACAACTCCCCTTTTAATGTGATCTCTTGACCTCCCTATCTCCCTATTAAATTTTTCCAACCCTTTTAATTATTTTATTGATATACAATTAATTAATTAAAGTGTTTGATTTTTTTTTGAAAATTCATGTGTGAATAAAATAAAAGCCTTGGCTATTATTTTAGTTTGGGCACTCATTGTGTTGAGAGAATTTTGGGAGAGCTCTTGAGAAATAGAAGAAGATAGTTCTTCTTTCAATGAAGAACCGCTGAAGAACGATGATCATCTCCTTCGATCTTCAGCCAAGCCAAAGGAGAATGAACCATCCGCGAGGAACGCCGATGGCACACCATCCTCGGCCCCTTCTTCCCCGACATCTACGAACGAACCTTATTTCGAGGTAGAGGTGTGATTTTATTGGATCAACGTTGAATCTTATTTCCTTCTTGTTTTTTTTCTCTTTAACCAACTGCTACTGAACTAATGCGAAGAGACCGGGCCAAACTAACACGGTTCGAATCCTCCTCCATTATTGTGATTGTTGGTGGTTCTTCGTGTTCTTCATGGGTGACGAACAATGGATCATTACAGGTTCGTTATGCAACACAACGAACCTAAAATTAAAGACTCAACATCACGGAGACCTAGCGGAGGTGCGACGACGATAGCGGTTGACGGTTCGGACCGGAACGAGATGGACCGTTCCTCGACCATTCTTCGAGCGGGAATTCAAAACATTTTTTCGGAGCCGATCAGAAGCCCAAAAACACCAGAATCGACTTCGGGACATCGGAGTGACCTAGAGTCTGAAGTTTCATGATGAACGAACCGTCAGAATGAAGAACGGGCATCAAGGGAGGCGCGCTGGCCAGATGCGTCGTTTCTGGAAAATTCTAGACTACACAGCGTGTACTCCTGGAGAACACACTGTGTAGTGCGGGAATTCTGTGGCTAGGGTTTTGGACGTCAGAAAGCTAACACATGGCGTGTGGCCTCTGTCACACGGCATGTACTCACCCCACAGTAAGGAGGTGGCAGCTACACGAGACTCGGTGTGTATTTTGGGAAATATATGGACACAGACATAAATACATGGCCAAGAGGCACGACGTGTACTCTCTATGGAGAATGGAAGAAATAGCTTTGCGAGACTCAGCATGTATTCTAGGGATACATGGACATGGTGTGGAGTACACAGGCATGTACTCCACCACACAGCCAGACATGGCCAGTGGTATGGGCTAACTGTGTACCAATTACACAGGTTAGAGAACACGGGTTGAGGCAGTGTACGGGCACATGGCCAGCGTACACAGAGCCGACTCCAGATGTTTGGACACAACATGTAACCATACCACATGCCATGTACTTACTTTTCTACACAACCAGCTCTTCGACACGGGCTATTGCACATGGGCAGTACCCGAAGTATGACTACACAGCGTGTACCATATACCAACACGCTGTGTAATTTTTGGTATAAGGCTTGGTCATATTGTACAAAATATCTTGGATACATTTTGTTTGGATTATCCCCCTATGACATGGAAAACCTTCAGATTACATCTGCCAGAGTCTTTGTGTTAGTTGATGTATCGATCCCTTGGCTTGAGAAGTAGACCCTCCCAGAATCGAGCGTGATGTGTGCGGAAACCCTTAGATCTGGCTGCAACTGCAATAACTACCGTACTGGAATCCTCCGTGGGTTCGACGACGACGACTACCGTACTGGAATCGTCTATGGGTTCGACAGTGATGATTACTATTCTTGTATCCTACGTGGGTCTGATAGTTCGACTACTGTACTTGTATCCTATGTGGGTCCGACTGTTCGACTACTGTACTTGTATCCTATGTGGGTCCGATAGTTTGACTTCTGTACTAGTATCCTGTGTGGGTCCGACAGAGTAGCTGGTCTAGTATCTTAAGTGGGTCTGACAACTTAGCTGGACTAGTATCCTACGTGGGTCCGACAACTTAGATGAATCAGTGACTACATCTGATCATCTTTATCACTTTACGAAAGATGTATACCTGTGTGAGATGAGTCTTGACTTTCAATAATTATCATCAATGTGATTGAATTGCTTTCCTATGTGGACTAGGTTGTTCTTGGGATAGAGAGTTGGAGTCGAACTATGACTGATAACTTAGGTATATGTATGGTCATATACCTAAGTAGAGTTGGTTGATACTTCGTGATTGTATCTTTCTTCTGTGGTTTATCCTTCATGGATTTTGGGAGACCTTCGGGGGTCTCGGGGTCCCTACTTATTATCATATACTCACCCCTACATGGGCTATTCCCACACTACATTTATTTGGATGCAGACGACATACAACACTGATCGAGGTGGAGGCTTGTGGGGCTGGACGGTACCCGGAGGTGGACCACTTGGTGAGACGTACAAGGAGTGGACGGCTAGACCCGAGGTGCTGAGGAGGCCATCTGTACCCACCCTTCAGGTGGGATTCCCGGAGGATGACTCAGTGGTTGCTGTTTTACTTTACTGCAGTTGTACTAGCTTTTCAGTTGTACTGTACTTTACAGTTGTGTTTGTATACTGACCCATTTACTTTTGAGCACATACTTTTGTACTCAGCTTTACTTAGTGCTTGCATCTGCTGTGTACTATGTTGTGTTTTTTTCTATATAAAGGAAATTCCTTCCCTTTTTATCGGGATTTATGGCTTTGGTGCTAGTCGCCAACCCCTGGCCTATAGAAGGCGAGATTGGGGTAGTCACGGCACGGGCCCCGAGGACGGGTCGTGACATTGATAACCTCTTTAAGGAACACGGAAATGGTATTTTGATTATACCAGAAAGACCCAGACATGGGTAAGAGGATTTAGATAATAATTTTCCATAATATTATAAATATCAAAGTCTTATAAAGTGTGATGAGAAGAGGTGGTGAGGAGTGGTGTTTATAGGGGAGAAGAGGGGTGTTTTTGATTATTTTACTCATTTGTTTATTATTTTGGTAAAAAAGGTCAATAATATTGATTATTGTGACTATATATAGAAAATATTAATTTTATTTCTAACTAATGGGTTATTACATCATCCATGACTCAAAAATTCATGTATTTGGCTTAAAATGTTAAATACCGTAAATTACCGTATTTCACCATTCACAAAAAATTCAACTATATTATAAAAATAACAAAAATTCACTCTAACCATTTCTCAATGTGTATATTCCAAAAATGTAATCCATTTTAGGGAAATAATTTTATAAATATGATAGATTTAATTATTAATTGAAATAATCATTTATTAAAAAATATCAATTTTAAGATTATAACGAATTTTATGAAACTTTTAAAAATTAATCAAGGCCTCATAAAGTTATCTTATAATCATAAGATAAAAAAATATTAATTTATGAATCTATTTTATGAAAATAATTTTTCTATTAAATCATTATATTAATTATAAAATTGTAAACAAACATTTATGTTTCACGAAAATGACAACACTTAATTTATCATTTTTAAAACATTTATTTACTTATTACAAGATATAAATATATCATATTTTCATTTATAAGATACCAAAATTTTATTTATAATTTCATAGGTGTGGTTACTATTTTAACGAAAAGATTACTATTCCTAATAGTCACATTACTGTTCCAATGGTCAAGTTACTATTATATTGGTATAAGCTCTTTAATTTCTATAAATACCACTCATTTCATTATTCATTTATAAGAATATGGTTTTTATTGGGTTCTATATGTGATGTATGAGCTTTATAACTATAAGCATGGAATTTCCATTGATAAATTATGGGTCATTACATCATATAAAAAATATTAATCATGATATGTGTAATGACCCGAACTTTTGAATAATTTTTATTTCTTAAAATTGTGTGTTATTTTATTTTATACTCAACAAAACTATATCCTTTTATTAATGAAGTTAGTATAATTAAAATCAGACCGTTGGGTTTCAACTATTATATGACCGTTGATCAATATGACCGTTGGAAATTATACTCTTAATGTTATGATTATGCTTTATAAATACAATTGATCATGGTTAATTAATACTAAAAGAAGAGTTGATGGCCTCATCCAATAGACTAGGTCCATACAAAGCCCATTTGTCCGAGCTTGCAAAGCAGGTAGCATTACTGAGCTTTTTTTCTAGAACAAGCCCAAGCCAAACTCCAACATGTTAAGCTTGAACAGAATCACATACGGGAGAAGTTCATGATGATATAAATCACCACTTGGGCAATGTTGTTTGAGCCACCCGAAGATTATATCACCATTGCACACCATAATCTTAGGTCCTATGTAGGTGTTATAATGGGCTATTTAATGAGGCATTAGTTACTTTGTGTAATCCCTTGGTATAAATAAAATTTTTATTTCATAATTCCTGTTTTAGGAAAAACTTTTCCTAATAGTGTATATATTTAATTAAGAAAAATTTTATAAATTGGTTTTAGAAGTAAAAATTGTACTTCTCAGAGATTTTTCATACATAGAAAATTATTATTGTAAAATAAACATCATTTTTGAATTTTAAATGTCAAAATTAACCTAGGCTTAATTTTATAAGTTTTTTAAGAAGTTTCAATTTGATGAATAGTATTTTATGAACAATGTTTTTTATGAATAGTATTTTATGAATATTGTTTTTTTGATGAATAGTAAAAAAATATTTTATTGTTAATTAACTATTTCTATGAAATGATTTTCAAAAATCTGACATACATGGTTGTAATCAGGGTGAAAAATCTGGTTCAATAAGATCAAAATAATTTTTTACTAAATAGTAACTTTACCCTTTGGAATAGTAATTTTACCTTTATGCATGGTAATTTAACCAATGGAATAGTAACATCACTTAAGGAGGTATAAATATGTTTTAGTCATCTTAGGTGGTAATGTGATAAAATTATTTCATAGTATATGTAAATAAATGTTTTTGAAATTAGTAGTCAAGTATTAGTATTTTATTTATTTATTTTAATTTAAAATGAAATTAATTTTTATAAAATGGAGTTCACTTTTGGATTCTACACATTGAAAAATGGTTAGGGTTAATTTTATGGATTTTTCTCAAACAATTGTTTTTTTTGGTGAATAGTAAACATACAATTTTGAGTTTTTAGTAAGTTTAATGACATCATAATAATGTAATAATTAATATAAAATGATGGTAGACCTATTTACAATAAAACATGATATGAGGTGTCCCATGTGGCTAACACCATGGGAAAATAATATGGGAAAGCCCATGGTTTTTCAAATACCACTAATGAGGTGTATCTTGGAGATTAATAAAATATTCCCTCACTTTTTCTATAAATACTAACCCATTCCTTCATTTAATTCATTAAAAATTCTTCCTCAATAGATCTCTGGTCTTTTTACCTTACAGTGATTCCTACCAAGGTGACTTGAATCTCCCAAGGTCCCAACCATCAAATTTTAGAAGTTACTCTTTAGGGTAAGGGAACCTTTCACCCACCTTTTTAGTCAACACTTATTTTATGTTATGTATTTGAATTTCTATTTTCATATGTTGGGTTATGATATTATATATCAATATTACTTTATTTTTGATTTTAATATAATTATAAACCCCTTTTTTTCTCTCATCAATTCATTTTCTAAATTTTTAAGTGACGCCATTAGGCTAAAAAAATTTCGTAAAAGAAATCGCATCTTCTCTTTTCTTTCAAGTTTCCTTTTCTTGTGGTATGTCATTAAAATATCCATACCATGATATTATTTATATTTTATTCTTTAACTATACTGTAATATGACTTATTTATGAGTGGGTTACCCTTGTCTCCTCTCTTTTTAATTTTTTCTAAAACCATGTTGTATAGCCGTTATGCTGTAGAATTTTTGTCTCAAAATATCTCTCTTTTTTTCTCAAAAAATTATATTATTTTATTTATGTGAATACCCAAAACTATTTCATTTTCAGGGGTATTAATCAATACATAATATATATATATATATATATTTTATTCGAGAATTTACATACATTAAACCCTCATTCCCTTTCCATGGGTTATAAATGACGTAATGATCTTGTTTTTACACACTTTTTAAGACGTCACGATTTTGATATGAAACCCATTTCTTATCTTCTATTTAGGTTATTTATGAAATGTTTGATTATGATCTATGTGGATCACATAAAAATAAATACATATTAAGGGTGTGCTCTGATAGTTCTCCAATGCAATGGGTAAGGAAATTAATCTCTAGAGATGATAAGTTTTATGATACCTTGGTGAATAACCTTGGTAATGTTTATGACACCTTGGGGATGGACCTTGGTGATATGTTTATGAATGTATAAATTAAATTTTTTAGACTCATTTTCAAGTTATTATTCAATTTATTATTTCTATTATATTCTTCTTTATCATTCCTTTACGATATTCCCCAAGTTCATATTGATATCGCTTAAGTTCACATGTAAACTGTGTCACTTGTTTTTCATTACTGGGCCTTCTTCTCACTCTTTCCTTTGATGTATGTCTCTAAGTTATGAGATACATTAATTTTACTTGGGATGAAAATTTCAAGAATCTTTTCAAGGGTATAAAAATAATGTTTTAAGTTTTCATGTATTATGTACCTTTTTTCCAAGACACTAGACTTTAAAGACCCTCTATTTGTAAAATTAAATGAAAAGTTATGTAATAAAAATGCAGGATGAAATAGTTGGTATCAAAGTATAGTTTAGTTATTTGTAGAAATTAGGATATAAAAACTTTATGAATATCCTTATAGAAAAGTTTAAATATAGGAAAACATCCGGGTATTTTGGTGAAATATTAAGAAAGTGGTTTCCAAAAAAATAAATCCCTATCTAGATATGAACAAGTGGATGTGGCTCTGGTACAGATGAACCTATGAGTGAAAACACTAACAAGGAGTTTCGAGCATGACCTAGGGTATCTCAGAACATAAAAATGGGACTTGCTACACTCCTGGTTTTACACTCTTGGGGGATATGTTTGACTAATCACAATCTTTTTATGAATCATTATGAAGGATTTGTAGAGAAATGTAATTGTTGTTAAAGAATAATATGTTTAAGAATAATGTTTTAAGACATAAAAATACTTTATAGTTAAAATATTTTTAAATGAAATAATCTTCTATCTAAGGTTTTATTCTTTTAGAAAATGGAAGCAAATAGGAGGAACTGTGAACAATAGACCATGCATTGACGACCCTCTCATGGAAGCTAGAATGAAAACATTCACGAGAATGATGAACCAAATGACTCAAGTTATGGTAAATAACTTGAATAAAGATTAGAGACTGATCTCAATGTGAAGGTAAAAACATTATGTTGAGTCCTTTATGTGTCAACAACCACCAAACATTAGTGGATCTATCGATCCATTGATTGTTGAACAGTGGATCAGCTCTATCGAGAATATCTTTTCTATGCTATGCTGTTCAGAACAAGAGATGGTCACCCTGGCTGTTTACTGCATAGAGGGAGAAACTGATCAGTGGTGAGAACTTATTAAAAAATGAGGCCAAGATTTTAGGTTTAGTCTATGGAGTGGGAAGAGTTCATAGGGATCTTCTTCAATAAGTATTTCCCTCGTTCTATGAGAACAAAAAAGGAGAAGGAGTTTCTTGAGCTGAAGCAGAAGGAGAACGAATCTGTTGGAAGCTAAGAGATAAACTTCACAAGTCTTTCCTGTTACACCTCAAGATTTTTCATGGATCCAAATAGGAAGGTTGATACATTATTTGGTGGACTAAGACATCATTTGCGAAATAATCTATCCAAACGGGACTATGATAGCTATGAGGAGATCGTGTAGAGTGTGATGAAATTCAAATTGGAGTTCAGTGAGACACATTGGTCTCATAAATCCAATGAAAAAAATAGATCAATGGATCATAGCTTAGGGAGGACCTTTGATTAAAGAAGAATAGGTAAGTAAGTTCAACTTCCCATGTGTAATAAATGTGGGAGAAAGAATTTTGGTAACTACCAGCTCGGGAGTGGGATGTGTTACAAGTGTGGAAGAGATGGTCATATCGTGCAGAATCGTTGTAGTGAGGTGAAGCCTCAAATTCCTAATAATAACGACAAGGTGAATATGGTGTAGACCTGATTTCCAATGCTATATGTGTGGAAAACTTCGGCACTTTTCCAATCACTGTCCAAATCCGAGGGAAGTGGAGGGGAACCACCACTAGCCTTCGAAAATTACAAGGGAGCAAGGTCGTTCTATTTCTATCATGGCAGCTGATATTGAAGCTCAAAATGATGCAGTGGCAGGTAATCTTATTTTTCTCTAAAATATAGTAAATTCTTTGTTTGATTCTAGTTCTACACATTCCTTTATTTCCTCCAAGTTTTCAATGAATTTAGAATAAAACACTAAATTACTAAAAGTAGAGTTATCAGTCAAGACTCATGGTGGGATTATCCAAGAATCGCCACTATTTAGAAACTCTAATTTTTTAATTTAGTGAGAACAATATTATTTCAAATCTATTAGTCATTCACATGCTGGAATTTGACATTATACTAGGGATGGACTAACTCTGAAATTAGAATGCTAAGATAAAATACAAAATCAAGGAAATCTTAGTAGTCTTGAATGGAAAACCTATAGTTATCTTACAATAAGAGATATATCAACCTAATCATTGTCTAGAAGAACCTCCTATATCCTTCTTTATGGATTTGATTGGTGAATAAGAATAAGGAAATGAGAGTATAAGGATAGAAAATGTCTCCATAATCCAGGAATACATTGACGTATTTCCTGAGGAGTTACCCAAACCTCCTCTAGAAATAGAGGTAGAGTTCTCCATTGAACTCGTACCTAGATCTCATCTGATATCAAATACACTATATATGGTGGAAAATGTGGAGTTGTAGGAATTAAAGAAACAACTCTGAGATCTTTTGTATAAGGTGTTTATCTGACCGAGTGTGTCTCCTCGGGGAGCACATGTTCTATTTTTTAAGAAGAAGGATGGATCAATGCGGTTATGCATTGATTATAGAGAACTGCATGGGATCAAAATGAAGAACAAATACCCTCTTCCAAGAATTGATAATTTATTTGACCAACTTTATGGGGCTCAATTCTTCTCCAGGATTGATCTTTGATCTGGTTATCATCAATTGAGGGTGAAGAAGGAAGATATTCCAAAAACTGACTTTTGATCAAGATATGGGAATTATGAGTTTGTTGTTATGGCCTTTGGCTTGACTAATGATTCTACTATTTTTATGGAGATAATGAATAGAGTCTTTAAGGACTATCTTGATAAATTTTTGGTAGATTTTATTGATGATATTATGATATATTATAAAAGTCATGAGGAGAATGAGGATCATCTAAGGGTTATTTTTCAAACACTATGGAAGGAGAGGATTTTTGGAAAGTTCAAAAAATGTGAATTTTGGTTACAACGAGTTTCTTTCTTGGGGAAAATTATAACCAATGAAGGAATCACAGTTGACCCTACAAAGAAAAAGGCTGTAGAGGTGTGGCCTCAACCTAAAACAATAACTAAGATTCATAGTTTCCTTGGATTAGTGGGATATTATAGGAGGTTTGTGAAAACAATTTCATGACTTTATACTACATTAACCAAGTTAACTTGAAAAAGGGTCAAGTTCATCTGAAAAAAGGAGTGTGAGGAAGGTTTCCAAGAGTTGAAGAATAGATTGGCTACTGTACCCATTCTAAATCTTCCCTAAATAGGAGAGGGATTCATTATTTTTATCAATTCATCTCTGAAAGGGTTTGGATATGTCCTCATGGAAAATTACAAGGTGATTGATTATGCATCTCGACAGTTGAAGACTCATGAGAAAAACTATCCTACACATGATCTAGAGATGGCTGTGGTCGTTTTTTCTCTGAAGATATGGAGGCACAATCTTTATGGGGAGAAATGTGATATATACACAAACCATCAAAGTTTGAAGTATATTTTCACAAAAAAGTAATTGAAAATGAGACAAAGGATATGTTTGGAACTTCTTAAAGACTATGATTGTTCAAGTCATTATCATCCCGGAAGAGCAAACAAAGTCTCTAATGCATTAAGCTGGAAAGACCCAGTTGTTCTGTCCATGATGAGGATTCAAAGAGATCCTTTGATCAATGACCTAGTAAAGTTGTGCATGAGAATTATAAGGGAAGGGACATCATCAACCCTATCCCAAATGATTTCTCAACCATCATTACTAGAGAAGATAAAAAAAGCTCAGAAAGAAGATCCTTTGTTACAAAAGACGTTTGAGGATGTGAAGGATGGGAAGTTTCCTGAATTCAATATTGATCAAGAAGGTGTACTAGAATTTCATACAAGACTATGTGTTCTATATGTTACGAAAATAAAGAATGAGTTGATGGATGAAGCTCATAGATCTACTTTCTCTATAAATCCTAGAAGAAATAAAATGTATAGGTACATTCATTATCATTATTGGTGGGTTACCATGAAAATGGAGATTTCTGACTACCCTACAAGGTGCCTGGTATGCCAACAAGTTAAGGAAGAGCAACAACTTCTTAAAGGGGTATTACAACCACTACTAATACCAGCTGGAAGTGGGATAATATCACTATGGACTTTGTCACTAGTCTCCCAAGAACTTCCAAAGGAAACAATGTGATATGGGTTATAGTGGACCATCTCACTAAGACCACCCATTTTATCTCCATTAGAGAAGATTTATCTCTTGATCAACTTTTTAGGATTTACATGAAGGAGGTGGTAAGGCTGCATGGAGTTCTACTTTCTATTGTATCTAATCATGATCCAAGGTTCACATAAAAATTCTGGAGAAGTATTCAACATGCTCTGAGTACCAAATTGAATTTCAGTATGAAAAATCACCCTAAAAATGATGGACAATCTGAAATGACTATTCAAACACTCGAGGACATGCTGAGAACATGATCAATGTAATTTAAAGGTGGATGGGATCAATATCTCCCTTTAGTTTATTTCTCTTAAAATAATAGTTTCCACTTGAGCATTCAAATGGAACCCTATGAATCTCTATATGGGAAGCAATGTATAACTCTTACTTATTGGGATGATGTTCATGAGAGAAATATTCTTGGGACTGATCTTGTTAAATAGATTATATAAAAGGTCCATGCCATCTAGAAACACATTAAGGTTGCTTAGATTTGGAAAAAGAGCTATGCCGACAACCGTTGAAGGGACTTGGAGTTTGATATTGGTGAAAAATTATTTCTTAAAATATCACCTTGGAAGGGAGTTATGAGGTTTGGGAAGAAAGGGAAGCTCAACCCTAGGCACATTAGATCCTATGAAATCCTTGATCGTGTTGGAGTAGTGGCCTATCGGCTTGCACTTCCTCCAAATCTAGAACAAGTTCATGATGTCTTTCACATATCCCTCTTGAGAAAGTACATACCTGACCCTTCACATGTACTAAATATAGAGGTGGTACAACTGGAACATGAACACTCTTATGAGGAGTAGCTGGTGGAGATCTTGGATCGTAGAGAAAAAGGTTCTATGGAACAAGACTACCCACCATGTTAAAGTGTTGTTGAGGAACCACAAACAAGAAGAAGCCACACGAGAGCTAGAGGAGTCTATGAGGAAGAAGTACCCACACCTTTTCTCTTCTGAGGGTATGAGTTGAAATTTCTGGGATGGAATTTCTTAAGGGGGGAAGAATATAACGACCCAAACTTTTGAATAATATTTGTTTCCTGAATTTGTGTGTTATTTTATTTTACACTAAAAAAAACAATATCCTTTTATTAATTAAGTGAGTATAATTAAAAGGAGACCATTGGGTTTCGAATGTCATATGATCGTTGGTCAATATGACCATTGGAAACAATACTCTTAACACTATGATATTTGTTTATAAATACAAATGATCATGGTTAATTAATACTGAAAGAAGAGTCGATGGCCTCATCCAATAGACTTAGGCCATATGAAGCCCATCTGTCAGAGCTTGGGAAGGAGGTAGCATCAATGGGCTTTGCTCTGGACCAAGCCCAAGCTGAACTCCAACACGTTAATCTTGAACAGAATCACATATGGGAGAAGTTCAAGATCAGAGAAATCACCACTCAGGCAATGTTGTCCAAGCAGCCCCAAGATTATATCACTATTTTAAACCTTACTCTTAGGTCTTATGCAGGTGTTATAAGGGGCTATGTGACGAGGCCTTAGTTACTTTGTGTAATCCCTTAGGATAAATAAAATTGTTATTTCATCATTCCTGTTTTAGGAATAGCTTTTCCTAATAAATTATATGTTTAATTAATAAAAATTTGATAAATTGGTTTTAGAAGAAAAAATTGTTCTTTTCAAATATTTTTCATACATAGAGAATTATTATGGTAAAATAAACATCATTTTTGAATTTCTAATGTCAAAAATAACCTAGGATAAATTTTTAGAAGTTTTCTAAGAAGTTTTAATTTGATGACCAATATTTTATGAATAGTGTTTTTCTATGAATAGTATTTGATGAATATTGTTTTTTTATGAATAATAAAAAATGTTTTATTATTTTATAACTTTTTCTATGAAATGATTTTCAAAAATATGACATACATGGTTATAATCAGGGTAAAAAATGTGGTTCAATAAGATCAAAATAAATTTTTAGTGAATAGTAACTCTACACTTTAGGAATAGTAATTTTACCTTTATGAATGGTAATTTTACCAATGGAATATTAACATCACCTATATAGGTATAAATATATTTTAGTAATCTTAATTTGTAATGTGATATAATTATTTCATAATATAAGTACATAAATGTTTTAAAAATTAGTAGTCAAGTATTAGTATTTTATTTATTTAATTAAATTTAAAATAAAATTAATTTTTATAAAATGGAGTTCACTTTTGGATTCTATATATCGAAAAATGGTTAGGGTGATTTTTTGGATTTTTTTCTGAAACAATTGTTTTTTTGATGAATAGTAAAAATACAATTTTGAGTTTTCGATAAGTTTAATGACATCATAATGATGTCATAATTAATATAAAATGATGTTAGACTTGTGTACATTAAAATATGATATGAGTTTTCCCATGTGGCTAATACCATGGGAAACCCATGGTTTTTCAAATACCACTAATGAGGTGTCTCTTGGAAATTAAAAAAATATTACCTCACTTTTTCTATAAATACCAACCTGTTCCTTCATTCCATTCATTAAAAATTACTCCTCAATGAAGCTCTGGTCTTTTAACTCCAAAGGAGTCCTCCCAAGGTTCCCTAAATCCCCCCAAGGTCCCAACCTTCTAATTTTTGAAGTTTCTCTTCAAGGTAAGGGAACCTTTCACCCTCTTTTTTAGTCAACACTCCTTTTATGTTATGTATTTGAATTTCTATTTTCATATGTTGGGGTATGATATTATATATACCTATTAATTTCATTATTATTTCCATATGATTTTAAACCCTTTTTCTCTCTCATCAATGCATTTTCTGAATTTTTAAGTGACGCCGTTAGGCTGCCGATTTTTTGTAAAAGAAATTGAATCTTCTTCTTTCATTCAAGTTTAATTTTCATGTGGTATGTCATTAAAATATCCATACAATTATATTTTTTATATTTTATTCTATAAAAATAATTTAATATTAGTTATTTATTAGTGTGTTACCCTTTTACCCTCTCTTTTTAATGTTTTCTAAAACCATGTTGTATAGCCGTTATGATGCAGAAATTTCATCTCAAAATCTCTCTCTTTTTCTCAAGAAATTCTATTATTTTATTTATGTTAATAAAAAAAACCATTTCATTTATGGGGGTACTATGAAATACATAAAAATGATATATTTGATTCTAGAATTGACATACATAAAACCCTCATTCCCTTTCCATGGTTTATAAATGACATAATGATCTTGTTTTTAAGCACTTTTTAAAATGTCACGATTTTGATATGAAACCCATTTCTTTTCTTCTATTTGGGTTATTTTTGAAATATTTTATTATGATATATGTGTATCAAATGAAAATAAAGACATATTAAGTTTGTTCCCAGATAGCTCTCCAATGCATTGGGTAAAGAAATTAATCTCTAGAGATGATAAATTTTATGATACCTTGGTGAATAACATGATATTTTTTATGATACCTTGGGGATGGAACTTGGTGATAAGTTTATGACATTATAAATTTAATTCTGTAGACAAAATTTCAATTCATTTTTGAAGTTATTATTTCTATGATATTCCTCTTTATCATTCCTTTATGATATTCCCCATGTTCTTATTGATATCGCTTAAGTTCACATGTAAAATGTTTCAAATGTTTTTCTTTACTGGGCCTTATGATCACCCTTTCCTTTGATGTATGTCTCTAGGTTATGATATATAGTAATTTTACTTAGTATTAACTTTTTAAGAATATTTTCAAGGGGATTAAAATAATGTTTTATGTTTTCATGTATTATGTACCTTTTTTCCAAGACACTAGACTTTAATGATCCTCTATTTGTAAAATGAAATGAAAATTTATTTAATAAAAATGTGGGATGACATAATATGAATATCATATATATTAATTATATATAGATATATATATTTAGTTTTATCCATAAAATTTATAGATAAAAAATTATTTACACCATTCATGGAGATGATAGGCCGTATATACGCAAGAAAGATTTTTTTATTTTCTAATGAAAAGAAGGAAAGAAATTTAAATATTATTTTATCATTAAGAAACCATAATTATATCATAAATAACATATATTTACATTAAATATTCCCTTACTATCATCCAAGTAAAATAAATTTTGATAAAATTACATCATTTCATGAAGGTGGTAGTCAACACGTATGCACAAGTGATGGTATCATTTTCCAATGAATGTGAAAGTAAGAATGTAGACATGATATTATAATATAAAAAGTATAATTGTGTCATAAATATCCTATATAAACATTAAAACTATTATAATAACCATATATAAAATATGGTGTTGGAAAATTAATTTTATCGCTACGTGGAGACGGTAGTCCGCATGTAAACATAAGTGATACTTCCACTTCCCATTTGATAAAAAATAGGTTAAATAATAGTGGTTCCATAGTCATAATAATATTTTAGTAAATTTTGGATACTAAAGTTATTATTTGATTGTTAATAACATAAATTTAGAGGTTGAAGAAGATGAAATAATTTGAAGTAGGTCGGGTAGGATAATTACCTCTTCTTCGGTAGATCACTTTTATATCTTTTCTTAAGGACCCTTGTAATAGTATTTTAATAAGAAAAGATACTAAAATTCATGTCTAGGTAAGTTTATAATATAATTGGATAGCTTCTTTTTGATCTATATCTCTTAAAGTGTTGTAAATAAGAGAAAGTAGTTATTTCCTTTTATAAGCGGGGGAGATGACTCACTTGGAATTTATTAAAAGATTAAAATATAATAATATCATAATCAATAAAAATGATTCAAAATGGAAATATATTTTATTTTGTGATATTATGTGGTTTAAATATTCCAAAAAAAAATAGGATTTACATAATTTTAATTGGAAACATTACCCTTATCTCCTAGTTTAACCCCCGGTAAACCTGTTTCAACAATAATATCAGTGACAAATTTTTATAGTTTTTACTATTAATTATGAAAAAATTAAATAGAACACATTAGAATTTTTTTAAATGTAGAATAAAAATATTTAATACATTTTATCAAATTCAATTCATATAAGTGGTAAAATTTATTTTAAAATCAACCCATAAAACATGATGAAAAGTTGTTTTTCAAGAAAAAATGTTTTTTAAGTATAAAAAGTTTTTATACCAAAATAAAACATAAAATTAATTCTATTATTATTAATTTGATTATTTATAATATAAATGAACTCATGTTACTTTGAAATAATTTTAAAACAAAATGTAACTTTGTAAATTTATGAAACAAAAAGACAATTTTCAATAAAAATCAGTATTTTTCACTTTTCATTGAAAATCAAAATTTCAAAAATATATCAAAATTTCACATTAAGATAATTTTAAAATGATATTTTAAAAAATTTAGTTCATTTTATAAAATTAATTTTATATAATTAGTAAAAATTAATTATATTATTTTCTCACAAAAATCAATAAAAACCATTTTGAGGAAAAATGTATTTTTAAAACATATAAAGACTTTACTAAAATTTAAGTTCTTATTTATCAATATATTTACTTTATATTAAAAAATATATAAATAATTTTTAAAATGTGTTTATTCTTATTCACTCTAACAATTTAATGGTTTGGTTATAATGGTATACTATATTATGGTTTATTTAGACCCTGGTTTTCATGTATCGTAATCTATCAAAGAAATTAAATTTATTCTAAGAGAAATATATCATAAAATATAATAGTGTTACATGGTGAATATCTAATATATATATATGTAATAAGTCTGAAATATTATTTATCCACAATTTTAACTACCATAGGAGGTTTCTCATCAAAAGAAAAATAGATATCAATGAGGGAACCTTCCCCTTAACGTATTTGGGTGTTCCCCTATTATGGGGAATGCCTAAGTCTATCCAATTTAGGGAAGTTTCTTATATAATTAATGATAAAATATGTTCATGGAATGGGAAATCAATCTCCCTTCCTAGAATTATCTCTCTCATCAAATCCATACCCATTCCAACAATTTTATACTCATTTATGGATTATAATTGGCGTAGTGTTTTGATCAAGAATCTAAATCAATGCTTTAGGAACCTCATTTTGAGTGAAAGTATGTATAAAAGTAAGGTAGTTGTATTCAAATAGAATACTTTCTATAATTATTTTAAGGAGGGTGGAATGTGAATAAAAATTTCTCCCTTTTTAATGATTCTCTTCAGGCCCAATTATTATAGAGGCTCCTTACTGAAAAATATAATAACAATAATTTTTTGAAGAACATGTTTATAAAGAGGATGGATTCTGGAAAACACAATATTTTCTATCCTCTATTTAGACTTATATCAAAAGAACCTATTCAATAGTGATGAAAAATAGAATATGGATGGTTTCCCTCATCTCAAATCATATTTTCTAGAAGGATAAATGGTTGGAAACTCCTTTAGTTAAAGGATTATAGTGCTATGCACTTAACTTGGAGTTCCAATAACTCAATTAAAACATCTCATATATGATTGTATTTTTCTTAGAGCATATTCTTAGCCTCCTCATGAAGAAAATTAACAATTACTCCTTCATGAACAATAAGAACATTTTTATTTTGGAACATGTAAGGAATTATATTCTAAATTGTAAAATATTTTATAACTAATATATAAAAGTAAAATGGATATATATTTGGGTTTAATTTCATCTACAAGCCCTAGATACCACTATCTTGGTACCTACATTTAAGAGATCTTCTTAGACCAGGATCCCCATAGATACCAGTCTCATGGGAATCAGCCTATAAATCAGTAAAATGTTTAGTGTCTACATGAAGGGACTATATTCCAATGAATATGTGTTATTATAATTAATTTTTTTGAAACTACTTGAAATATAGTTTTTATAATTTTTAATGTAGGGCCTTTCCATGCTTCTAATATACAATCTCACTTTAAATGTTGTAGTATTCAAGAATGTTTCCTTATATGTTAAACCTTATTTGGAATACTATTGCTAAAAATTTACACTTTATTTGGAAGAATATAAACTCTATATGTTTTGATCGATTTTTAGTTGAGATGAACACTATCATGAGAAGCATCTTATCTGTTATTAAAGTTATATTCTCCATGAATTCTGGAATAACCAGGAACTCTATTTAGAAACTTTCTATATTTAATAGGAAAGTATTTAATAGAAGATTTAAAAATTATAATGGATAAATATCTATCATTTTAAAACCTTCCATTTCAGGTTAGATCAATATTAATATAGATGGAGATTCTAAAGGAAATCTGGGGAATGTTTGGTGTAGTGGTATTTTTAGAGACTTTAAAGGAGGACCTATATCATGTTTTTACAAGGAATATTGTATGAAAATTTCTTATGAAGTTTAAATAGAAGGGGTAGTTATGGAAATCCAGATTATGAGATTTAATAATTGGACCAATCTATAGCTTGAGCTCGACTCCTCCTTCATTATGTAGGATGTAATGCTAAACATATCCTCTACCGCTTGAAAGCTTGCATCGACTTAGATGGATTTCATGTACTATTGTAGGTAGATAAAATTTGTTGTCTCTCATACCTACAGAGTTGAAAATAGAATTACTGAATATTTATCCAATTTGGTCATTGGGTTGGGATGATGTATTTAGCATTTGACTATTCCAAAGTTAATTGAGGAACTATTATTCCTTGACATTTGTAAAACTCCATCTTAACATTTTTTATAATTTTTCTTGGGCCCTAGAGACATGCTATGGGTTTCCCTACTATCATTATTTTATTTTATACACGTATGAGTATCCCACACTAAATTGTTTCCCAATTATTTAAGATATATAAATTGTACAATATATTAATTAATGATTATATATTCAAGTTAAAAGTATAATATTAACTAAAATGTACTCACACTTGAGTTATGAGTAATTTTTTTTATCTTTAGTGCATAAAATATATTGAAAAATCTACATCTACAAGGTGTAGAATGTTTCATTATAAGTTACATGAGAAAAACCCACTGTATTGACATACCTATTATATGTTATTGACTAAAGATAAAAACTGAACATTGAAATCACACATAATGGGATATATTTTACCTAACATGTAAATCTATCTCATTGAATAAATAAAAACAAAAATCATAATTTATAATCATAATTATTCATAATATATGAACTTCATTATCAATTTTTAATGAATAATATAAAACAAATGGTGATATATGAAACAAAAATACCTATACAAAAAAATTTCATATATTTAACAGAAAAAATAAGACATATATAAAATGTTAAACTAAGGATGATAATTGTTAAACATTTAAGTAGTATTCCAATAATAAGATTCACTAGTGTTACCAATATTGATTACACTACCACATAGTCCTATAATAATATATGCATGATCATAAGTACATAACCACACATCTATCCATCTAGATATGAGTATAACCGCAACACCCATATATCAATATTGTTTTTAATTTTAGTTAGTTTAGGACTATTATTAATTTTTTATAAGTTTATAGGATTTTAATTAATTTTATTTTAAATATTTGAGTGTTTCATGGTTTCAACATGTTTAGTATAAACTATTATAAGTTTGAGTTACTTTACCTATAGTTTTTATGGTGACATTTTACATGGTTGGGAAAAAATTATCAAATAGTATGGGGTTTCTAGGCACATCATGCAACTATTTTTGTGTGTGGGGTTGACCTGCATTTTGGGTGCAAGGCAAGGAAAAACTATTTGAAAAAATCTTGTAAGAGAGTAGGGGGTCCCTAGTATATCCCACATGGTTATCACATAATGTAGGAAACATATGGCCTAATCGTGTGAGTTTCCATGATTTTATAATTTTTAATTTATAAATTTTACCCTATTTGAATTTAAATTACATTCCCCTCCATAATCCTTTATTTTTTGGACATTCTTGGGAGCATGAGAGATTGTTCCTATATGGTATCCCACATTTTTAATTCATAAAATGTTTATTACATGGTACAATATTTAACAAAATAGAGGATATTTTGTGGTTTATTTTCTTGGGAATCAGAAACGAAACACATGAAAAATATAAGATTTCTTCTAGTCCATTTGAAAGGATTATTTATATATTCATCCTAGGATACATTTAATATATCTCATATCTTGAGGATATACATTTAAATAAAGGGGTGAGTATAAATACCAATAAGGGAATAACAAATGAAATATTTAGCATTTGATCATGAGAAAAAAATAGTGAATTATCATAAGAACACAATTAATATAATAATATAATGATCATAAAACATAACATTTAAATTCCTCTACAATATAAAAAATAGACATTCATAAGAATATCACCACAATTTTTCACCAAGGTTTCATAAATCATAATTACCAAGGTTATTCACTAAGGTATCATAAAACATGTCATCTCTAGAGATTAATTATTTACCCAATGAATTGGAGAACTATTAGTGTGAACCATTCATATGTCTAAATTCATGTGTTCCATATAGACCATAAGAAAAAATTTCATTAAAAACCCATGTGAAACAGTGAATAAGTTTCCTTTAGAAGTCATTAAAATCATAAATGATTAATGACATGAAAATTGCATCATTTTTAACCCATGAGAATGAAATGTGGGCTTCATATTTAGAAGTACCTGATAAATTAATCATGGTTACATCTAGTTGAATACTCAAAAATAGAGAAATGGGCTGAGCATTCACAACATAATAATATTTCATGTAAAAGAGAAAAATTAATGTAATGAATCCAGAAGCACGATGAATATACGATGTGGATTAAGTAAAGGTAATAATAAGGGGGGGGGGGGGGAGATCTCTAACTAATAAAAAATTATTTTTTAGGTAATGTTATAGTAAAAAATTCTTGAAAAGAAAGTAATTCAACATTTTAAAAAATACTCCAAAAGAGGTACTTGAATGGAAAAGAAGAAGAGGAGAGTTCCCTTACCTTATAAGGTAACTTCCTAAATCTTAGAGAGAGAAACCATTGGACCTTGGAGTCACCATGGAGGGAATTTATAGAGGTGAAATAAGAATAATTTCATTCTTAAGGGATTTGGAGTATAGAGGAATAAGGGGATGGGTCTGTATTTATAGTAAAAGAGGAGGAATTGTTTAATAATTTCTAAATATAGGTCTTGGAATTATAGGTTGTGGAGAATGAAAAACCAATGTCTTACCCATAGTTTTTACTAATGGTTTTTGAATCTTAAGTAATTTTTTATAATATCTTAATTCATTAGAGTTGAAATAAATTTTTTAATATGGCTTTAGATCGAGAAAAGTAAATTTTCCAAAAAATATGTTTTTTTTAAAATCATAATTTCCATTTTAGACTTTGGAAAGTAATTTTAGGTTTACAAATTGATTTAAATACATTTAAATAAAAAATATTAATAAAATAAAATATTTTTGGTTTTTTATTTTTTTAATTAATTATTACATAATTATTACATATATATAAAGTCAAAAAACATACTGAAAACACAAAAATGTATTTTTAGAATTCACTGAAAAATAAATTATTCTATAATATTCTCAAAATTATCCCTTAACCTAATTTAAATGTTTTTATTTAAAATATAAGTTTTATTTTATCAAAATTGTTCTATAAATATGATAATTTTAAAATTAAGATAAAAAATACTTATTTATTAAAAAATAAAAATTCATATGACATATTTAACTATTTGAAACTTATAAAAATTACATAGGACATTAGAAAATTATATTATCATTTATTTTAAAATAATTATATTTACAAGGCTATTTCATGAAAATAAAATTAATTTATAATTCCTAAATTATAAAAGTGTATATATTTTCTAAGAATACAATTATTTTTTACTTTTATTCAAAAATATATTTTTAAAATTCATCTTATATTCATGTGTATTTATTTAAAAAAAATTAACATGCAATTAAATATAAAACCATTTCATTTATACAAAGGTAATTTTACTTTTATGATACTAAGAACTAAATATATAACCCATTATTACACCACTATACACCCTAAGGGTACGATGTGTGATGGTGGTAGTTTCATGGGGTGTCTTAGGTAACATTAACCTAGTGGTGATCTCCAATAAATTAAAATTATCCCATAGTGGATTCCTCTTGAGTCATACTTATTGAAGCTCTAATTGGGAACTGTCAAGTGTAAACCCTAGTGACGCTCCATCCTTCTCAGGTTCTGATAAATGGGCTTCAAAATGCATGATCCTACTAGTTGATTCCATTTTTTCTTCCTTTTACATTCACTTAAAACTTATCATTACCCTTAATATAAACTAATCATAACATCCACTTTATAATTACTATATTACCAATGGTAATAATTCCCAATGTTCATTATAAAAAACAATCATATTTACCAATGGTCATGTAATATTAATGTAATAGTCAAAATATAATGGTCATATTTCTGATTACATCCTATATATGGTACCGAACATAATCATTTACTACTTCTTTCCTAAAGGTTTTTACAATTCTATTGATAATTTCATTCATATTCCTAATTTTTCTTTTTCATTTAATAGTTTATATAGAAAGTGTATTCTTCCTAGAAGAGTTTTATCCTATAGAGTATGCCATTATGAGGACACTATTCTTTGGTTTTTATATCCCTGTACTAGTTAAATTTGTAGTAATCAGTATTATGACATAAAATATAATATTTTTTTTATAATAGTATTTCTATGTACTTTAATTGTGAAAATTAATAAAATATAAATTATGAAAAAAATGTTCTTTTATTAATTATAAATATAAATTTAAGGTTGTTACATTCTCCCCCTTTAATAAATTTAATCCCTAAAATTTTACTCTTTCCTAAATAAAATGGGAGTTTTTTCAATTTATCGCTTCTTCAGGTTCCCAATTAGCTTCTTCAAACTTTGGATTTCTCCACTGAACTTTCAAAAGTTGCGTTTTCTTTTTCATCAACACTTTTTACCTTTTATAAAGGATCTGGATAAATTTCTATTCATAAGAAAAGTCAGTTTTTGATTCTACACCATTAATATCAAGTATATGTGTTGTTTCAGACATATTTTTTCTTCATAGAGACATCATGGACTTTGGAAAGATATAGAGGTACTTATAGTTGATAATAAAACACTCCAACCTGATTCATAATCTCAAATGGTCTGATGTACATTGAAATTAGTTTTCCATTATTTAAAAATCTCATAACTTTTTTCCATGGTGATATACAGAGAAAAACATGATCCCCAACATGAAATTATATGTACTTTATTTGGTTTTCAGTATAATGTTTTTTGTTGTTTTTGAGAATCCTTGATGTGTTTATGAATCAATTGTATATTTACTATAGGATCATTCACAATATCTAGTCCCAATAGTTTCCCTTATATAAATTCATACCATCATGTTAGAGGTCTACACAATTTCCATAGGAGAGATTCAATAGGTGGCATTTGAATACTCAAGTAAAAATTATTGTTATAAGTGAATTGAAAAAGTGGAAGATGTTGGTAATTAATCCCTTGAAAATCAAGTGATATAGACCTTAGAATGTCTTCTAAGGTTTGAATTTTCTTCTCATATGTCCCATCATTTTGAGGATGATAATTAGTACTCAGGTTTAATTCTATATTCACATCCTTTTGCAAGCTCCTCCAAAATATAGAAGTAATTATTTGACATCATTTAAGAAAACAACGACAAAAATACTCCATAGAGCCTCATGACTTTATGAATATAGAGTCATTCTAGGTTCTTTAATGTTAAATACTCTCTTATGGAAATTAAATTGGCATAATTTTATAATCTATTTATGGTTACCAATATAGAATTGTTTCCCTTGTATTTATTAGGAAGAAGAGTTAAAAAATATATAATGATGTTGTCCCACTTCCATACAGGTATGGTTAGTGTTTGTAATACCCCTTTAGTAAATTTTAGATATTCCTTCACTTATTGACACACCAAGAAACTTGTAGTGTAATCAACAATCCACCTTTTCATATTATCCTACCAATAATTATCATGATGGTCCCTATAAATTTCAGTGCTTCTAAGATGTATAGATAATTTGAAGCTATGAGATTGAACTATAAAATCCTTATTTACCTATGAAATAGATATAATACATATACTTATAAAAAAATTTCAATACATCTTCTTGATCAATATTAAATTCACGAAACTTCCCATTTTTCACAGCCTCTATCTTATTTTGTATCAAAGGATAATATCTTTGAGGCTTATTGATCTTCTATAGTAATTATGGTTGTGAAATAATTTGGGATAGAATTAATGATGTCACTTCCCTTATGATATCCATGTATAACCTTAATAAGTCTTTGATAAATTGATCTCCTTCAATCCTCATCATTCCAAGAACACCAGGATCATTCTTACTAAATGCTTGTGTAACTTTTTTTCTATATTCTAGGATGATAATGAATTGAAAAATTATTATCTTTAAGAAGATCCAACCATATCCTTTGTATCATTTTTAGTTCCTTTTTGTGTGAAAATATAGATCAAACATTGGTGTTTTGTGTATATATCACATTTTCCCTAATAAATATAGTGTCTCCATATCTTTAGAGAAAAAATGGCTACAACTAACTACAAGTCATGAGTAGAATACTTATTCTCAAAAGGATTTAACTATAAATATTCATAGGAAATTATGGTTTCATTTTTCATGAAAACACATCCAATCCCATTTGGATATGCATCACTATATATAAAAAATCATTCGTCAACAATGGGTAGAGTTGTAACAGGAACACTAACCAACCCATTCTTCAAATCTTGTAAAATTTATTCACACTCCTTTATCTTGATAAACTTAACTCATTTTCAAGTTAACTTGGTTAGTGGATTATAAATCCATGGATTTTTTTTGAAAAACCTTATATAATATCCTAATAAACCAATGTAACTCTGAATCTCATTTACTGTTATAGGAGGAGGCTATTCCTCTAGATTTTTTTTCTCGATAGGATCAACTAAGGTTCCTTCACTAGTTACATTGTTCCCCAAGAATGAAAATTGTTTTAATGAGAGATCAAATTTTCTAAATTTACCAAATATCTCCTCCTTCCTCAGAGTTTTTAATATGATCTTAGATAATCCTCATCATCCTCATGAATTTTTGAATATATTGAAATAACATCAATAAATACCACAAAAAATTTATAAATGTAGTTCTTAAAGAGTATATTTATCAAATCCATAAATATGATAGTATAATTAGTCATGCCAAAGGGAATAACAACAAACTCCCAAGGCCCATATCTTATTTATAAGGTAGTCATTGGGATATATTATTTCTTCATCATGAACTGATGATACCCTGATCATTGGTCAATATTGGAGAAGAATTGAGCCCCATGAAGTTGGCCAAACAAATCAACAATACTCAGGAGAGGGTATTTTTATTTATTATGATCCCATTATGCTATATATTGTAAATTCACATCTCTACCAATCCATATTTTTTTTTCAAAAAGTAAACAGGTCCTTCCAAATAGACACACTTGGTCGAATAAGATCTTTTCCTAATATGAATTGTAGTTATTTCTATAATTCCTCTAACTCCACATATTCCATTATATATAGGGTCTTTAGTATTTTCTTGTATCTAGCTATTTGTTCAATTGTGAACTATAAATCTATTTCTGAGCGAGTTCTAGGAAACACTTTAGTAAGTACATCAATGTATTCCTAAACAATGGGTATATCTCAAATCTTTATATATTTTCTTTCTTCTCCTTCTTCACCAATCATTTCCATAAATAATGCAATAGGAGGTGGTTCTTAATAAGACTTAGACTGTGATATCTATCATTTGAAGATAACCATGGGTTGTCCCTTCAGGATAATATAAATCTTCTTACTTCAGTAGTTTATCTTGTAATTATTCTTTGATAACCAATGCATCCCAAGTATTATGATAAATTACACTATTGGAATGACCTCTAGGTTTTCAAAGATATTTAACCCAAAAAATTTAATAGGAAAATCCCTATATAACATTGATTCTTGAATAGTTCCCTTTAGAGTTTTAACTAAAAATTATAACACTAGAAACTCAGGGATTACCTATATGTTCTTTGCAAACATGAATGAAATAAAAGAATGTGTATAACTAGAATCAAACAATGTAATTGATAGATTTTAGTGTACGATGATTGTACCTACCACAACATCATTTAAAGCCTTAAATTTAGCTATTTTTATTATAAAATAACAACCTTTCTCCCATGGAATCTACTAGGGTCAATGGGGGTTTCCCTATATTATATTTTGATTTGGACTTTGATTAGTGTAATTTATATGCTCCACACAATTGAAGAATTAAATGTCAGGTTTCACTTTCACTATATTCCCTTTTTAATTGGAATTTAAATGTTGAGTCTTAATATCTACATGATAGTTTCACACTATATATACATATCTTCCACACTTTTAACACTTTCCACTTCATTTTAGACAATTCCCCAAATTACTCCTTCCACATTTTGTACACATGAGATGTTATACATTCTTCACTTCCCGATTCCTTCCAAAATTTTACTTCATCCTTGTCTTCCTATCATTCTGCCCATGATTCCATTGGGTATTTATAATATCCATTTAAATATTTAGTGAAAATCATACTATCTCTTTATAACTTCAAATATTATAGATTTAAAATACATTTTGTAGATAAGGTCTCAGTCTACCAAATAATTAGTTGATATTCCCATAAAAATCAATGAAAAATCTTGAAGGATATCATGTATTCATTCTAAATTTCATCTCATAATTCCCCACCGATTAATTTTAACTTTTTTTTGACTCAAGGAATTCCTTCACCATCTTGGTTTGGAGGGTATGATGAGAATACATGTTGAACAAGACATTTTGGAATTCTTACCATTATATGTCATCCACTTCATCCCTTGGCTTTGTGTTCTTGATCAATGTCCACCACTAATCTACTTTTCCATCTAAGAGATATACTACCAACATAATTTTATCTTTATTAGAATAATAGAGTAAAAAAATTACTTTTCTATAGTATTGATCCATTGTTTAGTGATCGGTAAATCATAGGTTCCACTAAAAATAGGTGGTTGTTGATGCATGAAGGATGAAAATTATAGATTTTAATTCCTTTGTGAAGTTGAATACTCCACATGGTTTATGTTGTTATTCATGATTGAGTTAATTAATTCATCATAAACATGATGTTTTCAACTCCATATTCTCCCATATGAGGAAAAGCATTTTTTCATTATCTATCTCATCTATTATTTACATGATTCATTCCATTTCTTTCCATTTTTTTGAAAAATAGAAATCCTTAGTGAGAAATGTTTTACTTTTAAGAATATTTTAATTATAATGATATTTTAAGTCCAAAAACAACTTGCTTAAAAGAAATTATTCTTTAATATCCTCTAATAATAATTAAATTTTCTATATATCATTCATAATGTTTCATAAAAATAATGTTATTAATGAAAAAAATCCTCCAAGAGTGTCAAAACATGGTTTCAATAAGGCCTCTTTATCAGGATGGTCTTGTGAAAATTTACCCTAAGGTTGGAGTAGCCACTTGTAGCACAAAATAGGTTGTCTAATCCTCAAAGGCCTAAGAAGAACCTACAAAAACTCATTCTATAGATTATTTTGTATATTAAGTATCCAACATTGGGTTGATTTTATATTTGTTAAATTAACGCTAAGAGATATCAGTGAATTCAATTTGGGAGAATGATTTGATCCTAGGTTATTTCTAGGGTTTTATTGGATGTATTTCATAAAATGGTTTCAATATATTAATTTTAAGAGAGTTTCTTTCAAAAAAATGAGAAATTTACTAATCAATAATTGATCTAGTGTTTTTACTATCTTAAGGAAAATAAAAATTAAACTTATAAGATCATATTTATGATCACTCCAAGTAAGAGGATTTTTCTAGTAATTAGAATGTGTAGCATTAAAATTAATGAGGTAAAATGAGAAGGTACATAATTGAATGAAAATAAAAATAAGAAGAATTGAATAATAATTATTATAAAGAGAAATAAAATCCAATATATTCTATTCAAAATTTATTATATAAACCCATAAAAGGGTTATCACACCATTGAAATAAATCTCTCAATGGAATATAGAAGTAGAATCATAAGGGCAGAATTGATGAAGTGAAAAATATTGAAATAATGATCACTCCACCATTTTCAGAAGAATTTCAAAAAAATTGGTGTGAGTAGCTACAAAACAGAAGAGAATGGTATAAATGTGATATAATAATAACATAAAATTAGAATAAGAATAATATTTATTAAGAAACTAGAGTTAATTAGAACAAATAACATGTGAAATAAAAATTTTATAAAGATAAATAGAAAACATAATATTAAAATGAAAACATACACAAATTCCTCTTAAATCCTTCAACTTCACTACCTTAAATAGAAAATTTGGAAACCTTGGTTAGATAAACGATATTTAAAAGTCATAATAATTAATTAGGGTAGGCATATATTGGTGGAAAGCTAATGGAAAGTGGAATTTTATACACTTGAAAAAAATCAGAAGTAACTAGAATCTACCCAATAGATGTTTCTAAATGATCTTCTAAATGGATGAATTTGTGTGGGGTGTAGAAAAATAAATTTAAGAACCATATTTCCTCTAACATATGTAAAAATTTCAGCCTATTTATTCTCATATATTTAGAGTTATGAAAAAATGGTGGGATGTTATTATTGTCCACCAAATCTGGCCTATACGTTCATCTTCTAATTAGGATACAAGGATCACCCATGAAAATTACAAATTATATCTATTCATAGTTGAATGAAATATTTCCCATGATGTTCTCTATCTCCAGTTCAAATTTGAGCTTAATTTTCCTTGTATCATGGGTGCTAAAGTGATTTTAGTGGGATGCTATGTAGTTTACTTCACCTAGAATTTTTAAAGTTCAAGTCCAAAAAGGAGTGTCTTCTACTATTAATTTTCAGGTGAGATTAAAATATAAATTATTCCTTATAAAATGTGTAACCTGATAAAGAAATATAAAATTAAAATTATGACTAAAGTGTATTCAACGTGGAGATGAAAAATATACTGAATATTAGTTCATTTTAACCAATAATTTCAAGCATGATAAAGAATTAGGTTAATCTTATAAAATTAACCAATACTACCATTTATCAATATTTAATCACATGAATAATAAAATACAATCAATGAATATTAGCCTCTTTCAGTGGCTAATCACACCCCAACTTGAGTTTTCTAGTCCTGATCAAAAACTATCTCAAAAATATGAAAATTTAATTCTCTTTCCCAAAAATATTTTGACATACAATGCTCACCAAAAGAAATTATTCCAAACAATCATGAAACCTATGAAAATAATTTAACACAATCTAGGTTCACAAGAACAACCTAAGACCAAGTTCATTTCCTTATTAAAATTTAGCACCACATTTTATCCCATTTCAGTCAAGCATGATGATGTGTTGTGCATCATAATAGATATAGGGGTCCATTTTTATTTAATTGGGAAAGTAAGGAATTACTAGGTGGAATCACATTTTAATATTAAGATGAGTATTATTATTATTATTATTTTGTTTTTTCCCAATTTTTCCATGGTAATTGAAATTTCACTCAATCAATTCAACCCCTATAACAAGACTTTACTAATGACTCTTGGGCTCAAAGACCTTAGGAAACTAATTAAATCTCACATACTCAGTCATCATCTCAAGTAAAATCAACAAAAAAACTTAAATTCACATAAATAGAGATAAATGACTTAATCTAGGATATAAAACTATGGATTAATGATCCCTGAGATCCAAAATCTACACATTAGGTCAATCTATTTCTATATGCAAAAATCTATTTCTTTTTTCATTTATTTTTTTTTGGTTTTTTTGAATGATCATGGTAAAATTTAAAAATTCATCAAACCTATGATATTTATTAGGGTACCCTAAGAACTCAAAATAATACCCCATAATCGAAAGAACATGAATTGTAAAATTATGATTATATAGATGAAAATGTAAATGGTAAAAAATCACATTATACAACTACACTTTCAAAAATTTATGCTCATAAACTTAAAATTGAATTAAAATAATAATCAAGTCTTGAAAAATTATTTGATATTCAATTTCAAGGTTTGCAAAGCGTATTATCATTTTAAGGTTAAATAATTTTTTTTCCATTTATGACCACCATTTTTTTTATTTTCACCATGGATGAACACAAAAAAAAATTTATTTAATGAAAACAAAAATTATTATTTTTTCTTTTCACCCCAAACATATAATAACACAATCCCCATTTATCTGGACCAAACCTTCATAGCTAATGAAAAACCAAGTGTGACACCCCTGATCCCATCTCCAATAGGTCAGGGGGTGGTGACTAGTATAGAGTAAAAATAACATACACATGGGAGGCATTAGCCTAAAGTACCTTTACACACATACACATCTCTAAAGACCATACAACTATGAAAGGTAAAACAATAAATATGATACCATAATGCATGCATATTTCTTAAATCCTACAACCAACGTATAATAAAATTATTGAATCATAAGAGATAAATACAAGCCCACAAAAATTTTAAATATTCTAAACCACTTAGAAGGAGGGTTATTTTAACAAGTGAAACTCTCGGTACAACCATATTCAATCTATCTCACTTTTCTCCATGTTCTCCTAGTCCTCTGAGAAAATCATTAAAATTTCTGTCATATTTATAAGAAAAATAATGTGTGGGCAGATCCCATGTAGGGTGGGTATAACAATACCTAGTAGGATACTTCAAAATCACAAAAAAATAATAATCAAGAGAGTAGTTATCTCATCATAAGGTATGTCAATCAAGATATGAGACCTATAAATAAGTATAAAAAACCTAGATATACTCATAATAGAATCCAAGTATCAAGAGGTCTCAACCACACTATCAGCCACAAGATTATCCTCAAGGTTTGAAGGCAACACTCATCTAGAAGAATCTACACCATGAGCCATGATATCATTTATGGTGCTTATTTGAGAGGTCATTCTCATCGGGACTCACTAAAGAAGTAGTCACCAGATCTCTAAATATCTAAATACATGGATATGGGATCACATATAGGATTTATGGGGGATTCCACAAACCCAACCTAGAATAACATAGTATGTAGGGGATCATAAATCTATTTAAGTTGATCAAGATGATTCCTAAAACCCCACCTAGTAAATATGATACCATAAAATATCCCACCCTAGGCCTCTTAGAGGGAACCAACAAAATACAACTAAGGGAAACCTGTAGAGGGGATCATAATCCTATGATATGGTTGTAATGTAAAAATATACCCTCATATGGATGAAACAAGGGAATACACTTAACCAAAACTGATCCAAACTGAAGAGATTGAGGGCCTCAACCTACCCTAGATAATGTACATGATGTGTACTAGGGGTATACAATGTGCCTGGTTTACCTTGGGTCTACCCATGAATTTTCATCTCATAAAACATGTATTCCTCCATATATATAATGTTTTCTATTAGGATACATAGTTTGTAGAGGTTGGGATGTAACCCTATATGTCGAAAGCATGTTACTATGTACATCTAGTCATGCTCAAGTACTTCATGCCATGCCCATGTACTTGACCATGCCCGAATACTAGGCCATGATTGTGTACTCTGGCCATGACTGTGTGCCTAGCCATGTCAGTTCCCATGTACCCCTAGGGTACATGTTTGGCCTCCAACATTGGGTTACACAATGTGTTCCATGTGTCACATAGTGTATGAGACATGTCACATGAAATGTGATACTTTTATCTGCAAGGAAACCCTATCACCACAGAAGGGGGAATACATGACATGTGTTCTTCAGACTACACACCATGTTGTTGAGATCATTATAGAAAATACTTACTGTTCTATGTGTGATTACTATTCCACTGCTGCTACCATCTAAACCAAAAATCATTCCTAAAATCATGGATCTATTGTTGAAAAACCATACCATCACCGGTGGCTATATTTTAGCCATCCAATTTACCTAGGAAACAACTCCTATTGCACCACTCTGCATGATGCATGCCAATCTGCAACTAGGGATCCTCAAATCAGATCCAGATCCACCTCGAGAGAGCTTCCATTTTCTTCAAACCTTGATCACTCCCTCTATTATGAACCCAAACCCACAACATTGATCAATTTCACTAAATAAAATTCAGGAAATGATAAAATACAAGGTATTCATTGAACCACTAGCCAAAGGAATTACCTACAATGAATGTGAGAAGAAACACAGAAAAAATCAAAAAATCAAAAAAAATCAAAAAATAGGAATGAACCTTTAACATTGTTTGGTTTGACCTCAATTTTTTAAATTATAATTAATAAAAAAATCCAAAAATAAACAAAAAATCAAAATTTATATATAAGGAAGGTAAATCAGCAACCAAATTCAACCATTTTCCTACGAACTAATTTTTTTAACTAAATTTGTTCGTGTTCAACATTGGATATCAAAATAAGATAAATAAAAATAAATAAAATGATCTACCTTGGGTTTGGATGGATCAATGATGAAGAATGGAACCTCATCATTGAAGTTGGAGAGATTCATGAGCTTCATTGGTGAAGATGAACATTTGGAAATTGATCATGATCCTTGATCTGTTGTAATTTGTCAATATCCCTTCCAATGGTTACTCCCTCAATCCCTAGGGTTATACAACTAACCCTAATAATTTTTCAAAACATTCCATTTATGAAAAGGGGATTAGGTTAGGCTCCAATTAAAAAAAATATTTTTTTATTTTATTCAATTATTTCTCCCAGGATGGTGCTCAAGATAAAAACCCAACATGTACAAAGATTATGTCACACCTAGGGTAAAACCCATGTTCCAAACACAATGAAGGTATCAAATTTCCCATATGATTCCCCTTCAAGAGTCATTTCATTATTCCAGAAAAACTATGCACAAAGGATATAATATAATTAATATTTTTATTATATCATCATTGAGGCTCACCATGCCTCAGAATCTCACACGGTCTCAATGTATAGATCCAAAAATATTACTTAATATGTTTAAAAGTATTATAAGGGAAAACATAGGGACATTAAATTCTCCCCACCTGATGGATTTTCATCCAAAAGATAAAAATTACTAATAAAAAATATGAGGGTACTAGGCTCACATATGAGTCTCCCACTCCCAAGTGCTCTCTGATAGATTTCTATGCTGCCACCATACACACACTGAGGGAATCAATCACCCATGGAGGCTCTTTTCCTAACAATTATTGATATATATCAGGTACTCTACAAAGGTATTACCATCCTTGATTTTTATCTCACCCTAGTTAATAACATACAACAAGTCGTTCACATACCTTCTTAGATGTGACACATTGATGAAATAATATACCCATTATAATTGTAGTGATATGGAAAAGAGGTAAACCACATCGATGTCCCAACACAGTATCTGAAAAGGGCCAATAAATCTTATAGATAACTTGATTCCCTAGACAAATATTCACAATCCACATTGAGGTAAGACTCTAAATAACACATGGTATCCACTCTAAAACATAAAATACCTCCATAATCAGTCCTCATAAGAATTATGGTATCTCTGGGTAGTATTCATCCACTTCTATATGATCTAAAACTTTTCAATCATAGCACACACCAACTCTAGGCCCATGATCACCGAATCACTAGGATTAATCCAACATAGTGGTGACCTATAGAGTCTCCCATACAAGGACTTGAATGGTTCCAATATAATAGTGTAATGATATATGTTATTTTATGAAAACTACACCAAAGGTAGGTGATCTTTACAACTATAAACAAATTAATATATGAATCCCACAAAATTTACTCCATAACCTGAGTCGTTCGCTCACTCTGGCTATCATTTTGGTGGTGAATGGCTATGCTCAAACAAAAATAAGTCCCAAAGGCCTCCTAAAATACTCTAAATAATCATAACATGAATTGATCCTCATTTTTTTAAATGATCATTGAGGGGACTCCGTGAAACTAGATTATCTCTTGAATGTAAAGGTTTTCCAAGATCTCTTCTGAAATCTATTCTCGAATAGCTAGGAAGTGAGACAAATTGGTGAGTTGGTCTACTATCACCAATATGGAATCATTTCCTCTATATGTTTGTTGAATCACTATCATGAATTAAATATATATAACATCCCACTTACACTCTAGAACCTCAAGGGGTTGGGATGAACCCATTGAAACCTAGTGCTAAGCGTTTATTTGATGACAACTGAGTCATTAAGAGACAAAATCTGCTAAAAACTTCTTTATCCCTGGCCACTAGAATTGATTCCCAAGGTCCCAGTACATCTTACCAACAATTGGATATACTGCCAAAGGGGATGCATGAAACTCCCTTAGAAACTCCTCACATAACATTACTGGCACCATCATCTATTCTCTAAAAATAATGACATGATCCACAAATTTATAGAATCAATCAAGATCATGTCTAGTAGATATCTAAATACACAAGGTATCACAGTTAATATCTCTATGATGAGGCTTTCTAATAGGCTGTAGAAGTGGTGGGGTAACTACCATCAACTAGAGGTAAGATGCACTATTCTCATCCATAAGGGACAACTACAGTGAGGCTAACTTCACTAAAGCCTTAGATAATGATTGTGAAAAAGGTCTCCTAATGAGAGAATCTACCACTGCATTTCCCTTCCAAGGAGTATAGACTGTCTCTAAGTCATAATCCTATAGGAACTATAGCCATAAAATCCATATCATGTTAATATCCTTATATAATAATATATACAAGATACTCTTATGTTAAAAATAGATTATAAATTTCTCACCCCCAAGGTAGTGTCACCAAATCATCAGGGAAAAGACTACCATGACCAACTCTAGATCATGGGTCCCATAGTTTGGATAATGTGGTCTCAATTTCCATGACCAATAGGAAATCACTTCTTACCTCTAAATCAAAACACAACCAAGTCCAGTCCCTAAGTAATCACAAAACACTATATACTTGACACCCTCCTTAGGTTGTCTCAAGATGGGGGCACTCATCAACTGCTTCCACATCTCTTGAAAATCCTTCTAGAACCTATCCTTCTATATGAATGGATTCCCATTTTAGGTAAAAGTAGTCAATGGTCATGATATCCATGAGAAATCAACAAAAATATCTTCTAGTATCATTCCAAACTAAGGAATATCTACACCTCCATCATACTCTTGGGTGGATCCTAATATAAAACTTCGTAAACCTTTACTTGGTCCACAGCTAGCACCTATCCTTCTATATGAAAGGATTCCCATTTCAGGTAAAAGTAGTCAACGGTCATGATATCCATGAGAAATCAACAAAAATATCTTCTAGTATCATACCAAAATGATGAATCTCTACACCTCCATCATACTCTTGGGTGGCTCCTAATATAAAACTTCCTAAAAATTTACTAGGTCCACTGCTACACCCTTTGCTGAGATGACATGTTCCAAAAATTCGACCTCTCAAATCCAGAACTGAAAATTTGAGAGATTCACATATGTTTGGTGTTCTTAGAGTATGTGTAGAACCATCCTCAAGTGTCTCAAATGATCCTACTCGGAATCCATGTATATCAGAATATCATTAATGAATACCACCAAAAACCAGTCTAAGAGAGGCTAAATGATATGGTTCATGATTACCAAGAACACTACTGGGGAACTCATTAAACTTAAAGTAATGACCAAGTACTCATAATAACTATAGTGGAATTAAAATTCTATATATAATATATCCATTTATTATACTCAGAGTTGGTGATAAATTGATCCAAGTTCTTTCTTTGAAAACAGTCTTTCCGCTCTCAACTGATCAAAGAGGTCGTCTATCCTTGGCAGTGGATACTTATTCTTTACAGTCACCTGATTCAGAAGACTATAATTCATAAAAAACCTCAAGGTACCATCCACCTTATTGGAAAACAGTACTAGGGTTTTCCAGGGTGACACACTGGATTAGATAAATTCTTTCCTCTATAATTACTCTAACTGCACATTCAGCTCATGAAGCTCTACGGGAGTGTAACTCCTCAAGATTTTATGAAACAATTTTTTCAAATAAAATTAGTTTCTTTGATAAATTGTATTACACACAACACAAAATTTTAATTAAACACATTATAAAATATATATGGGTTATAATTAGTACAAATGTATTGATTAATTCTGATTAAATAAGTATATAATTTTCTATAAAAGAAATTTCTTACATAAAAAATATGTTTCTTTCAAAAATATTTTTATTAAATTTTTGAATGTATATAATATTTTTTTAATCCAATTTATTAATTTTATTTTATAAAAATTATACCATTTTTGAAATAGTATATCAAAATTAGCTTAAGGTGAAATTTTTAAAAATTTCTAAATAGATTGGGTTGTAAGTGAAAATATCATTTTTGTAAATACTATCATTAAATAATGTAATTTAAATAATGATTATATTTTGGATTTGGTAATAAAGTGAAATATGATCCATTTTACTAAAATAAATCTAATTAATTTTATTTTTATCAAAAAATTTCATGATTTTGGTATCAATTTATTTTTATACATAAAAACACATTTTTTCTAAAGACTGTTTTTAAGTGCATAATGTTTTCCATTTTAATTTACTAAAATAATCAGAAATGAGGAATGACATAAATTAAATTTATAGATTATATATATATATTTAAATTCATATAATAAATATTACTAGTCAATGAGTTAATATGACATCATATTTTCCTTGAAAAATGCATTTATATAAAAACCGTTTTCATTGATTTTTACAAACTTATTTTATAATTATTTTTTAAAATTTTTATAATATTTATTTCTAAAAATAAAAATAAATTTTCCAATAATCATGTTAAAATTATAATAGGTATAATTTTTGGAAATTTTGTGAAAAGATTAATTTTTTGATGAATAATGAAAATACTAGTTTTTATAGAAAACTACCTTTTTCTTTAAAGAATTTATACAGTTATATTTTTTTTAAATTTTTTTAAATGTAAAAATATATTAATTATATTATTATTAATCTAATTTTTTTCATTAAAATAAATTTCATATTTAATTCTGATAAAAAAACTTATTAAACTTTTGGAATATTTTCTCTTTGAAAACAACTTCTTCGTTTCATATGTGGGTTTAATTTTAAATTAAATTTCTTACTTCTATGAATATAATTCAGAAAAATGGATTCAATATTTTTAATTTTCATAATTAATAATATCTTATTATTTAAACTTAATTTATGAACATAATGAATAGTAAAAGTAGAAAAATTAATTACTAGTGTTAAGGGTAAAATTTGTTTTTTGGGGGTTTAAACTAAAATAATAATGTTTAAAATAGACTAAAAAATTAAAAAAACCCTGTTTTATGATTCAATTTATACATTAAAACCTATGTGGTGTGATAATGTCCCATTTAGATCCTTTTTTAATGTAAAAATGTGATCACACTTTATTCTTTTCAAAAATTCCATGCGTGTCCTCTCCCAACATATAAAAAGACCCCCCTCTCCACTCCTATTCACACTTCCAAAAACATTTGGTTTGAATAATAAATGAAAAAAATGTATTCCGTAATATAATTTAAAACCACTATATTCCTTTTTTTTATTATTAAAACCTCTTAATAATTTATAGGCATAAAACTAAATAGGTTCTCCAAAGAAGAGTTAAAATTCTTAACCTTGCATTTTGTCTTATTTCTTCCTCAACCTCCTTGAAATATTCTAAAATTATGATTATATAATAATAATAGTATCCACCATATAATTATATTTTGTTATTTTAATGGTAAAACCTATATCTATCCTATCTCCCATCAAATGGGAAAATAAAATGTCGATCATGTATACAGAGGACTACCACCTCACGAACTGATGTTATTCATTTTCCATCACCACCTCTCACAGATGGATATAACGATGGATTTAATATTTATATATGATATTTATGATATTATTTTACCTATTTAATTATAACACCACATAAAAATTCTTATATCCCAACCCATTTTAAAATAATAATGTCACTCGTGTGCACGGTGGACTACCACCTAACGAACTAATGTGATGTGTTTTTCATTTCTGTTTTACTTAGATTGTAATAAGGATAGATTAAATGAATATATATTATATTTTTAACATAATTATACTTATGTAATTATTATATCACATATAAATTATTACTCTACATTTCATGTGGGATACAAAAACATTGTTCGTGTGTATAGAGAACTACCTCCTCACGAAGTAATGTGATTCGTTTTTTCTAATGATTTTCATGTAAGGTAAAAATGGTAA
This sequence comes from Viscum album, assembly GCA_963277665.1. Taxonomy (NCBI): domain Eukaryota; kingdom Viridiplantae; phylum Streptophyta; class Magnoliopsida; order Santalales; family Viscaceae; genus Viscum; species Viscum album. The sequence goes on along the minus strand of OY728142.1, from coordinate 1,143,722,664 downwards.
ATTTAATGAAAATATATAATATATATGACATATATATTAATTTTAAAATTTAATATATTATTTTCCTTTCTTTTCTTCATCCATTGTGAAAATGGAAATGACATTCATGCGTACGTACCACCTACCATCTCCATAAATAGTGTAATTAATTTTTTATCTCTAAATATAATGTATTACTATAAATACTTGAATAATGAATATATATGATATTTATATCATGTTTAAAAATATTTATATTATTAAACCAAGAAAAAAAATGGAAGGATCAAATACACCAACCGAAAACATAAATGAAAAACAAAACAATTATCACCCAAAACATGATTTTAACATGGAATTGTTAATAAACAGGTAATAAAAGGTCATAAGTAAATTATATATGGTATAATAAATATGATATTGGTTATATAATATATGTATTATAAACATATATTTATTATATATGAGGTTTTAATGTGTATTAATGAAGTCAGTAATTAAGGCAAGAGACCCTCATCTCACATTTATTTCTGTGGGACACATGCCTTATAAACCACTTGTTTCTTTTGTGTGGAATATATAATATGCATGAATGTGTTTTATGATTATAATAATAATATTATGTGATATAAATATCCATATAGTTTTTTTCTTTCATGTGGATTATTATTCAAAGTTATTAAAGTGGTAAGGGTTCTATGTTACAATATCATTGTTTATCAGGACTGTTTATGATTATGATTTAAATGATGAAATATCATGATCTATTTCTCAATAAATTCATTAATTTTATTATAATATAGTTAATTATTGATAATACATGTTTTACCTTCATTTTCTTCTCTTTATTCACATAGAATTCCAAAAATATTTTTTTTAAAGAAAACTGAATTTATTTCTCTCTTCGGTCGAAAACCCTTTTTCTTCCTTATCCATGTTTTCTAAAAATGTTTTCAAGAATATATTAATATTATTATATAAAATTTTAAATTCATTTTTACACTTTTTTTTAATTTTTAAAAAATGGTTTAAAAATAATATTCATGTATTTTTCCAAATAATTTTCTTTTGGATTTTATTGAAAATGTTAAAGGAATCATTGTTTTAAATGTGTATAGCCTGAAAAGAATTTTATGCCATCATGAACAATAAATGTTTTAAATATTAATTTATTTTTTTCAAGTTTTATTTTAAAATAAAATTATTCTCAAAATATTTTATGAATTTATAGTTTTATAAATACATTTCTCAAAGAAAGGGTATTTTCCTTAAGAAATGTTCCAAGTGATTTTATATTCAAAATTATTTTGCATATAATATGAATTTTTTTATGTTACTTAAACTTTATTAAGTATATTATTAAATGATTCCATATTTATTCTTTTTATGGATAGTATATGTTTATAATTAAATTATGCTTATTAAACTCATTTATTTTCATTGGGTTATGCTATAATGAAATATTTATGAAGCTCATTTCTTTTTATGGGTTATGATATGATAAATGTGTTATGAAGAACATTTATTTTCATGGGTTCTGATATAATGAATGTTTTAGGATCTTATGTAACATGCATATATAATTTTAATTATGTGATGTTGGTTATGTTATAACCAAGTATGAAGGTTATGTTATAATCAAGGATGGTGGTGACATTATTACCAAGGATGGGTATGACCTATATCTTCCTCAAATGTATTGGGTAAATGTTGATATCTCATAAGATAAATAGTATTTTAATGGAGAGTTAACCCAATTTTATGGGAATTTTTTCCACTATGATAGTTTTGGGAGTGAACCATGACTACAATGATGGTTTGGGTAGTGATTCCATTTCACTATGATAGTTTTTGGAAATAATCCTTGACTACTAAGGAAATGATTTTCTATACTTATGTGTATTCTAAAAATCTATGTATAATGGGAATATTACATTCTCATATCTCATGTTATTTTATTCCATTATGATTCTTGTATTATGAATTTCCAAGAATTTTACCATGACTAAAGTGCATGATCTTTCATATGCAAGGTATGGGTTTGAAATTCTATTCTCATGTTCTCATACCCTTTTGATCATGTTATGTTGATATATCTCTTTTTTACCCTTATTGGTTATCTTATATCACCCTTTATTATATTTCAATTCACCAGGTTATGAATAAAGGTATTATGTATAATTTATATAATAAGGGTTATAGTTATGAATAACATAGTATGAGATGATATATCTCACTTATAAACTAGTTGTTAATGTATACATATTTCCTAAGGCACCATAAATAAATGATTCTAGCATGGATTGTTATGTTATGTAATGGATATTCATCTATCAAGATATAATATATATGTATGATAAGTTTGGGTCTTTATGGTTTTTATTAGAGAAAAGGTTTAGTTAACATTTAGAAAATAGGATGAGAAAAAATTAGTGAGATCCCTAGGGATATTTATACGTATAATTATAAGGATAATTACATGTATAAGAAAATATCATAGAATATTGGTAAAGGATAGATTGAGTGGTTTCTAGGAAATTAAATCCCTATCCAGAAACCACGAGTGGAAATGGTTATGAAACATATGTACCTAGGGGTAATAACTCTACAAAAGGAATGGTGGACTTAACTTGAGCATTACCTGGAATACAAAAACAAGCCTTACTATGCACTGAGTTTGACACAACTAGGGGATATGCTTCGGAAATTCACAAACCATTTATAAAACATCATGAATGATTTGAATAATGTTCATGAATTACCTTATTAATATTAAGGTTTTATAGAATGAAAATAAGGTTTCAAGATTTAGACAACTTATAAGTGTTTTTTCATAAATATTTGGTTCCACACTATGATTATTGTTTCTTACACTATGATTTTTGGTTTGAGTCAATGGTGGGAACCAAAATTAAATATGATAATGTTGAATATGATAGAAAACATATTGATGAGAACACAAATAAGGTGATGACTAGAGTTAATAATATTGTGATTATGAAAAAATAAGATATAATGATATATGATTAACAACATTCACCTCAAATAACTCTCATACTCACCAAAAAAGAGAAGGATAGAGTTCATGGAGATCTAGGGTGGTAGAGAATATGGAGAAAAGATGTATCAATTTTCTATATATCAAGAATGGGTGAATAAATAATCATGGGAATGTATCAATGGGATGAGAAGATGTTTTATGTGCGGGGAAGAAGGACACTGTTTAAGTAATTTCCAAGTAAAAATGAAAATTTCCGTTAATGCAATGGATTAGAATAATGGTTTCCCTAAGACATCATCAATGGTTGAATGTATTAAATATTGAAAGTATGGTCATTCTAAAAAATCAATGTCGTAGGGGGAAAGATAATGAAGAGAATTTTGAAGGTTGTAAAATTAATGGTTGTAATTCTGATGATGAAGATACTATGAATTAAATATGAGAGGATTTTTTTAAGGAATAAGAAGATGAATCCTGGTTTATGGTGTATAAAGAAAATGGAATAATTGATGTGTTTATTTTTTGGGATATGAATAATTATGTTTTAGAATAATTTTTATAAATGGTATTTTGGTTATTAGAATAATGAAACATTAATGGATTGTTCCTCATTAGTTTTTCATTAAGGATTTTTAAGAATATATTTAATGGTACTGATGAACTAGAAAATTTATTTAATAATAAGGTGATATTTTGTAGCAAACACGTGATTAAAGGAATATAACCCTTAATATGTTCTTGATGTTGAGATAATGGTTTTTAGTTTAGATAAAGCGGTGATTGATATGGATAAAGTAAATTGGATAGTATTTATGACTATGGAACTGATTAATGATTTTTTACTAAGTGTTTTATGTTACTATTTATGGAGTTTACAACATTATAGTATTAATGGGATATATTAAATAATCGGTGGTTTATTATGGAACAAGGAATAATGAATGTTTTAATTTAGGTTTTATAGTAATTCTATATATCACTATTTTTTAGGAGAATATATGACCAATGTATTCACATATTTAGTATGTGACAAATATGAGTTACTTTATGATATTTGGGAGATTAATGTTAAGTTTATTTTGGGAAATTTAGAGATATTATTTAGAAATATTAAATTTTGAAAGGAAATTAAGATTAAAAATTTATTTAATGGTTTAAGTTGAATTTTTTATGAGGTTTTAGAGATTAATTTATTATTTAATCATATGAATATTTATTTATATTAGATAGCCTACGCTAATAATTTTGGTTTAGATGACAACCAGAGATAGAAGGAACAACTTATCCTTCATTTATGGATCTTATGATCCACTATGTTTCAGGCATCAAAAATTCATCTTCATTTCTTAGAGTAATATATGAAGTGTAAATTGATCAAATTATAACCACTGGATGAGATTTTTCTTATGAAATGGAATGAAATCAAGTAAGTTAATATTATCGTGAAAATTCCTCAGCTTTAGGAAAATGATATTAAAATAAAAATGTTATAAATTTAACTTAATTTCTGATGAATTAATGGTATTTTAAATCTTATTTTTTTTTGATTTATTGGTTATTAAATCTCTCAATATTATTCACTTTATTATGATCAATTATGTATGGAAATTAATTTTATTCCATGTCCATATCTTCAATTCCCACTAATTTTTTCATATTTGGAAACCAAGTTATGTGTCATTCCATATGATATTCATATTTCTATTTACCTTTATTTTTAAGAGGAAGTTTTATCAACCCTTTTTAGTTGTGGGTTTTTTATAAAGTTATTTTCAATTAAAAAAACCCTTGATTACCGTGATAAAGTTCAAATTGTGAGGAAACAATTTTTAAGGGGGTCGAACGTAACACCATGAGATTTTATGGAATATTTTTTTTTCAAACAAATTTAATTTATTTGATAACTTAAATTAAACATAAAAAAAGTTTTAATTAACTAAATTATGAAATATATATGTGGTTTTTAATCAATAAAAATTTAATGATTCATTCTTATGAAATAATCACACAATTTTTAGTAAAGGTCATTTTATACTTCAAAAATATATTTCTTTAAAAAATGTTATTTATTAATTTTTATATGGATAAATTATTTATTTTCTAAATATTTAGTAATTTTGTTTTACAAAAATTATACAATTTTTTTGAAATATTATATCAAAATTATCTTATAGTGAAATTTTGAAAACCTTCTGAAAGGATTAGGTTGTAATTGAAAATATCATTTTTTAAATACTATCATTAAATAAAAGAATTTAAATCCTAATTTTATTTTGGATTTGTTCATAAAGATACATAAGATACATTTGAATAATATTAATATAATCAATTTCATTTTAATTTGAGATTTTCATGATTTTGATATAAATCTATTTTTATACTTAAAAATACGTTTTTTTTTTCTAAAGACAGTTTTTAGGTGCATAATATTTTCCCATTATAATTTACTAAAATATTACCTATTTATGAATGAAATAAATGAAATTTATAGATTATATATCTATATATATTAATTTAAATTCATATAATTAATAGTATTAGTTATAGAGTTAATATAAAATAATGTTTTCCTTAAAAAAATATATTTTAGTGAAAATCAATTTTCATCACTTTTTGCACAATTGTTTTATAATTAATTTTTGAAACTTTAAGAATATTTTTTTTCAAAAATAAAATAAAATTTTGAAATAATAATTTAAATATTATCTAAGGTTTATTTTTTTGAAATTTTCTGAAAGAATTATTTTTTTAATGAATAGTGAAAAATAAAAGTTTTTATTAAATACTTCCTTTTTATTTAAATAATTTATAATGTTATATTTGAATTAAAGTGGATTAAAGAGTAAAATTATATCAATTATATTACAATTAATTAAATTTAGTTAATTTTAATCAATTTTATATTTAATTGTGATATAAAAACATTTTAAACTTTTGGAAGATTTTCTCTTTGGAAACCCATTTTTTCATCACGTATGCGGGTTTAATTTAAAAATTAATTTTACCACCTATGTGAATAGAAGTTAAAAATATTGTTAAATATTTGGAATTAGAATAATTAATATTATACAATAACTTCAACTTAATTTACCACCATAATAAATAATAAAAATAGTTAAATTAATTGCCGCAGTTAAGAGCACAAAATGTTAACCAGGGGGTTAAACTAATAAGATAAGGGGGTAAAATGACCTAAAAACTTTTAAAAACCCCATTTAATGGAAATATTTATAAATTATAAAATCTAATGTTTTATAATTACCCATTTTTATCCTTGTGTCATGTAAAAAACATGGGTATAATTTATTCTTTTCAAAAATTCCATTCGTGTCCTCTCCACCACTTAAGAAAGGCCACCCCGTGTCATATCCTATTAACACTTACAAAACCATTTGGTTCATCCAAGACCTGAAAAATATCTCACCTAATTATCTCTACACCTCATATATTCATTTTTTTTATTATGAAACCCTTATAGTAAGGCTTTAGGTATAAATTTAAATGGGTTCTCTAAAGAAGAGGTAAAATTATTAACTTTGAATTTTGTTTTATTTCTTCCTCCATGTCTATAAAATATTATTAAATTATGATTATATAATAAATAAACTAAAAAAATAGGTTTAGATGTTATTATGTTAATGTTAAACACTATATGCATCTCCCCTTTCATCAAATTAGAAACAAAACCGTCAATTGTGTGTACAACAAACTAATGAACTGATGTTTTTCATTTTCCATAATCACCTATCACGGTTGGATATAATGATTGGTTTAGGGTTTAAATATTATATTTATAAAATTATTATACCTATGGAATTTTAATACCACATCTACCTTATTACCTCCCAACTTCTTGGAAAACAATAACGTTACTCATATGTATGGAAGACTACCACCTCACAAACCGATGTGATGTGTTTGTCATTTATATTTTACATAGATGGAAATAATGATAAAACAAACAAATATATATTATATTTTTAACATAATTATATTACTTTAATTATTATATCACATTGAACTTCTTACTTTCCATTTCATGCGGGATACAATAATATCATTTGTGTGTACGATGGACAACCACCTCATGAAGCGATACAAGTCATTTTTCACTAATTCTTTGTATAGAAGGTAATAAGGGTATATTTAATAAATATATTTGATATATATGAAATTAATTTCATTATGAAAATTCAAAATATTATTTATCTTTCTTTATTTTCATCCTTCGAGGAAATGGAATCATCATTCATGCATAAGTACGACTTACCATCTTCATAAACAGTGTAATTCATTTTCTATCAATAAATTTAATGGAATACTATAAATAATTTTATAATGAATTTATATTATATTTATATCATGGTTAAAATTATATATATTATAAAAATATTATCAAAATTAAAGGAATAAAGATACCAAACCAAAACATACATGAAAAATAAAATAATTATTATCCAAAACCTGATTTTAACATGGAATTGTTAATAAATTTGTAATAAGAGGACATAAGTAAATCAGATATGGAATGACACATATGATTATGGTTATATAATATATTTTTAATAAACTTATATTTATTATATATGAGGTTCTAATGTGTATGAAATAAGTCAAGACTTAAGGTAACAGATTCTCATCTCACTTTAATTTTTGTTGGACACATGCCTTATACACCACTTGTTTATTTTATATGGTGTATATAATTTTAAGGAATGTATTTTATTATTATTATAATTAAATTATGGTATATACATATGAATCCAATGTTTTTTATTTTATGGGTCTTATGATTCAAAATTTACCAAAGTGGTTAGCATTTTAAGTTACAATGTCATTGTTTATTATGATTATGATTTAAACCATGAAATATTATGATCTATTTCAAAATAATTTCATAAGTTTTCTTATATCATGGTTATTTATTTATAATACATTTTTTATTTATTTTCCTCTCTTTATGTACTCAATATTCCAAAATAATATTTTTAAAGAAAACTGAATTTATTTCTCTCTTGGTTCAAAAATCCTATTTCTTCTATATCCATGTTTTATTAAAATATTTTAAAGAATGTTTTAATATTAAAATATAATAATTTAAAGTCATTTATAACCTTGTTTAATTTTTACAAAATGTTTTAAAAATAATCTTCATGTCATTTTCCAAACAAGGCCCATTTTTTATTTTACTGAAAATATAAAAGGAATCATTATTTTAAACATGTACAATATGAATGGAATTTTCTACCATCATAAAAAATAAATGTTTTAAAGATTCATTTATAATTTTAAAATTTTATTTTGAAAGAAAACTATTTCCACAATATTTTGTGAATTTCTAGTTTTAAAAATGTGATTTTCAAAGAAAGGTTATTTTCCTCAAGAAATGTTCCAAGAAATGTTCCAAGTGATTTTATTTTCAAAATCATTTTCCATATTAGATGACATAATTTAATGTTACTTAATATTTAATGGGGATAAGATCCAATGATTCCATATTAATTATTTTTATGGATGATTTATTTTTATAATGAAAAGATTTTTATATTACCCATTTCTTTTCCATGATTTATGCTTTGATGAAATATTTATGAAGCACATTTATTTTCATGTGTTCTGATATGATAAATGTGTTATGAAGCCCATTTATTTTCTTGGGTTTTGGAATGATCAATGTTTTAAGATCTTATAGAACATTTATTTATGATTTTAATTATGTGAAATTTGTTACATTATAACCAAGGACGATTATTATGTTATAACCCATGAAGATGGAAATGTTATAAGCAAGGATGGGTGGGACTATATCTCCCTCCAATTAATTGGATAAATATTGATATCACATGTGATAAACATCAATATAATGGGTATTAAACCCAATTCAGTTATATAATTTGTCCACTATAATAGTTTTGGGAGTGAACCATTACTGTTATCATGTTTTGGGGAGTGAACCCATTCCACTATGATAGTTTTGGAAATGAGCCTTTACTATAAAATAAATTATTTTATATACTTATGTGCATGCCAAAAATCTATTTATTATTCCAATTTTATGTTATCATGGATCATGTTATTTTATTCCATTATGATTCTTGTCTTATGAAATTCTATGATTTATGACATTACTCAATTTTAGGATCTATGACATAGAGAGTATGGTTTTAAAATGTTATTCTCATGTTCTCATACCCTTATGCACATGTTATGCTGATATCTCCCTTGTTTACCATTTCTATGCATATGCGATTATGATTTATTATGTTTCCATTCCCCAAGTTATAAATAAAGGTATTATGTATGATATTTCTAATAAGGGTACTATTTATGAATAACTTAGTGGGAGATGATATATCTCATTTATGAAACTATTTTTATGTATCCATGTTTCCAAAGGCACTAGGCCTAAATAATTCTGTCATGGATCATTATGTTATGTAATGAATATTCATATATTAGTATGTAATATATATGTAGAAGAAGTTTGGATCTTTACAAAGATCCATACAATATGTTTGAGAAGATATCAGGATATTTCGTGGGTGAAAGTCAATGAAAAAGTCTATCTCTCGATAGGGAGGTAATCTTAGAACATCATTAGGAAAGACATACTTGTACTCCACCACCACTTCAGAAAGCTAAAATCACATAGAATCCACTTATCCAAGGGTAATAATAGCTATGTAACATTCCAGGTAAATAAAGAATAAAGAATTTTCATATTTATTAATATTTACGAATTAAATATTAATTTTAATTAAAAGGGGTTTCTACGTTCGATAGCGTACTCGGTACGCAACGATGAGTTTCTTTGAAAACTTACGTTGCACACAAGTAATAAAATAATATCATTTTAAATGTTAGTTAACAAGTAGCCGCTGTACTGGCGGGAATGGATAGAAATAACTAAAATATGATTAGATATGTTTTTAAATGTTTTTACATTTACCCAATAAAAGATAAAGGCTTAAAATACGGAAAGAGTTCAATTTTATGCATATATACTCTAATTTTTACTAAAGGTTCACTTATCACCTTTTAATGGTGAACCGTCATTAAATATAGTTTTGATCACTCTTATACTTTATTTTGGACCAAATATAACTCTTCTTTAGAATCGGGACATCAAAATTTACTTTGTGTAAATTTTTGGTACCTTTCTGATAAAGTTCTTTTTTTAATGAATAGTGTAAAATGTTGTATTTTAATTCAAAACCTCTTTTTAATCTAATTTATCTATATGATTAGATTATATTTTTAATTGGTTTTGAAGTGAAATTAGAATATATTTTTACCAGTTAATCCAATGGTGGTCATTGGAATCAATTTCACTTTGAAATTGGACTTAAACTGGTGTCAATCTTTTGATACTTATTGTTTCACAAAAACACGCTATTTGTCATGACAGTGGGAATTAATTATTAAATTAATTAATTTGACTTATATGTTTTGAATTTTGTAAAATGGACTTCATTTTTTAATTCGGAATATCAAATATAGCTTAGGGTGAATTTTTGGTAATTTTCTGAAAAACTTCAATTTTTGATGAATAGTGAAACCACTAAGTGGTAATCAAGCAAACTGATTTTTCAGTTAAATGAAAGTTTACCACTAATGTGTATTGAATTTTGAAAATCCGACATACATGGTTGTAATTAAGAAGTAAAATGTGGTTCAATGAGATTATAATAATTTTTTGGTGAATAGTAACTTATTAAGTTCTTAATCGTGATTAGAGGTAATTAGTGTAATTTAATGTAAAAATGATATTATAAAAATGTGAAAACACCATGACACTTGTCCTACACCTATTGGGTGAGTCATGGCCGACCAAGACAAGACATGGGCCAACTTGGGGACCCCATGGAGCCACTTTAGTTGGAAAATGACATTAATATATTTTTATTTAATGTTAAAGTGAAAATGACACTAACATAAATTGTTTTACTAAAATAATTTTTGAGTGGGGTTATACAAGTCCAAATTTTGATTATAAATAGTCATTGGAAAGCTAAAAAGATTTCCTACATCATATTAGTTGTTTTATAATTTTTAGACATTAAATAAATTAAATTATATATGACATAATAATGATGCAGCGATGACATCATTATTTGACGATTTAAATAAAATGGAAAGATAATGACAAATCTAAAACCTACACATGGAAAAAACCAATTGGATGAGTGTATTTCGAACCCTTATCACCTTATCCACGAATTATATCAATGTGGGACCTTTTAAAACCGAAACACATTTTCAAATAATGTAATATTTCTTTACTTTCCAAAAGTGCCCCTCCTCTCCTCTTATAAAAGGCCCCCACCTCTACCACCTTACACACACTCCTCAAGCCTTTGGCTCGGCCAACCCCTGACCAATTACTCTCTCCACATCCCTCTACTCATCCTAGAGGATTCCCTTTGGGCAGAATCCTTTCAAAGGAAGCCTTTAGGCTCAAATCAAAAGGGAGTTACACTTTTAAAGGTAATTCATTCTCTCTTGTTCATTTGTTTTATTTTGCTTCTCCAACCCTCTAAACTCTTTTTATTTACTTCTTTTGTAACAACACCAGTATCTTCAATATACTAGGATGTTGTTATAATATTTATTTGAGCTACACTCTCACACAACTACATAAAATGGTTAAAGAACATACGGTTTCCGTGGATGGCGAAATTCTGCCTCCCGAAACGATGATTGTTCAATACTCATTTAACACCTTCAAGGGTGGACATTATGATGTCACTATTTTTATATATGATATATGATATGTTTATGTTTTCTTTAAGCTTCTGTATTTTTCATTGTTGGCATACCTTTATGGTTTCCATTATGGGTAAACACGATATCTTCATTTAAGGAAGTGCGGACTACCGCCCCCTAAAAGTGATGTGATTCGTTAATGCCATATGTGGGACGTGTAAAGGATGGATTTAATGTTATTATATATGATGTTATACTGGAATTATTATATACCTCTATATCATTATTATTTCTTTCCATTAAAGTATGAGATAGAAATGAAAGTCGCGTTCATGCGTACGTACGACTTACCGTCTCCATGAACGGTGCATTTCATTTCTTATCCCCAAATGTAATGTACTATTAAAATTACATGTATATAATGTATATATATAATTAATGATATATCTAAATGATGAATATAATTCTGTAATTAAAATATACATACCTTTCATTTAGTTTTAATTCCACTAATATGACAAAGAAATGAAAGTAGCGTTCATGCGTACGTACGGCTTACCATCTCCATGAACGGTGCATTTCATTTCTTACCTCTAAATGATTATGTAATATTATAAATACATGTATATTCTGGATATATATGATATATATGATATCCAAATCAGGAATTTCATTCTGGATATAAAGAAATTTTGACCACACGAACAACATGTAATTGTAAGAAGTCAACTTTCGACTTAAGAACCAAATATTGACAAAACAAACATTATTAACTTAAATGGTTACATAATGTTTATAACATGGCAATAAGTGATATAAAAGGAATAATGAGCTTTAAAAAGGTTCTTAATCAAGTATAAATTAACTCAAGTTTATTATTCAGGACGTTAAAGAACGATCGAGTCAAGTCGGACCCGAGGTAAGGGACTTCGTCTCAATCTCCTTTCATTGAGGCATATTTCGTTTTATACACAACTTTCTTTTATACGGTGTATAAAATCCTTTGACTTTTACTTTTATACAAAAGGAATCTTTTTCTACGAAGCGTTTTACTAAACGACAAAAAGGAATGTTTATTTTTAACGTACGCGGTGACAACGACCTTTTTCCGCCGCTGCGAGTATTATTTGATCTTTGGCTTTCTCAACAAGCCGTAATGTTTTTAGAATAAAATAAATACCATATAATCTTTTATGTATTTTGGTATTGAAAATGGTTTTGAAAAAGGATTCTATTATGTCAATATATTTATGATATATTGTGATTGAAATGTGGAAATGTTATCATTCCTTTATATTGGTTTTATGTTTTATGATTTTATATTGGTACTTGGAAATTTTAACGGGTGGTTACGTTATAAACCATATGACGGGTGGTGCCGTGAATACCAGGACGGGTGGTTACGTTATAACCTCCAATGCATTGGGTATGGAAGTCGGCCGTATGGCTATTCCATTAAGTATGTATGGAAATTGGCCGTATGGCTATTCCATTAAGTGATATGTGTGGAAGTCAACCGTATGGTTATTCCACTTAAGTATGTTTATGTCCCAAGTTACCTTTATATATTCTATGTGTTCTTTATATGGGTTTTATGGTAATCTTTTGGTTACAAAAAGGTAAGTAATGATACTTTATTCAGTGAACATTTTTTTACTACTTCATGAAGGTGAAGGTATTACTTTGATATAGTATACATGGTTTACTTGATGTTTGAAAAACTAACAGTTTTCATTCTTTTTGTATCCCTTACTGAGCTTTTTATGCTCACCCCAAGTTTTTCGAAATGTTTTTCACAGGACTTAAAGTGGAATAAGGTCAAGGATGGGATCAAGGGAATTTCATGCTATCTAAAACATGGAATCTAGACATATTTCTTTTTAAGAGTTTTTATTTTATGGAGACTTAGTAGAAGTGTCTACTTTGTAATCTTTTAAGATGTAATAGTTATGTTCTAATTCTCGAAAACTCTAAACCTGAAAAGATCCTCAATGTGAATTATTCATTTAATTCAATATTAAGTAAGGTTTAAGGCTGGGGCCTTATAGTTGGTATCAGAGGTCGGTTTAGACAAATTTAGGAGTTAGAAAATTGTTAAATTATAAGTTAATTTATGATATGATTGAAATGATATAGCATTTACAGATTACCATGTTGCTTCGCCTAATATATTTCTCTGTTTAGAATGGTTTTCCGCAGAGGAAACAAAGCAGCTATGTTGAGATGACATCAGGAGGAAGATAACCTTCCAAATCAGCAACCTGAGATGGTCGGAATCGGAACTGAACAGTTTGTTGCAGTGATGGCATAGTTGAATCAGGCTATAAATGGTGGTGGTATCCATGCACGAGATCAGCCAGATCAACCGCAGAGGAACATGTCAGTGGTGGAACATTTCATGAGGAAACATCCCCCATCATTCAGAGGATCATCTGACCTTGTGCAAGTTGAAGGGTGGATTAAAGCACTGGAGAAGATTTTTGATGTCATGGGGTGTTCAGAACATCAAAAGGTTAGTCTTGCTGTTTACCGTTTTGAAGGTGAAGCTGATTAGTGGTGGTCAATGGTGAAAAATATAAGGGATAGTGATGAGATTGAGGATCTTCACTGGGACGAATTCAAAGGTATGTTTCTTGAGAAATATTTTCCTAAGGTGGTTCGTCTTAGGATGGAAAAACAGTTCCTAGAATTGAGGCAGGAGGATGATTCAGTGGCTGCTTATGAAGAAAAGTTCACTCGATTGGCAAGGTATGCTCCAAACTTCATACGAGATCTTGATAGTAAAATAAACCATTTTTACTCAGGGTTAAAGCCAAAGTATCGAAGGGCTTTAGCTTCTCGTGAGTTCAAAAGTTATGAAAAACTTGTTCGATGTGTGGAGAAGGTGGAAATGGAGTTTACCGATGATCAGGTGTTCTATGACAAACAACAGAATAAGAGGTCTAGTTGGCAGGCAAAGGGGAAGAATTCATCAAAGAAGCAAGGAGGTAAGAAAACCAAATATCCATCCTGTGAGAAGTGTGGTAAAATGCATCCTGGAGAATGTTTATCCAAGTCTGGTAAGTGCTTTCGGTGTGGTAAGTCTGGTCATATTGCTCGTAACTGTAAGGAAGATGATCAAGCAGGAAATGAAAAGCCAACGGTAAGATGTTTTAAGTGTAATGAAATGGGTCATTATGCAAACGAGTGTCCAACAAAGAACTCAACTGGGGGAATGCAGCCAGACTACAAGCAGAAAGGGGTGGAGAAATCCTTTGCAACAACTTCAGCAGATGTTGGGCCATCGAATGAAGTGGTATCAGCTCCAGGGAGCTCAGTATTTTTCGAAGATTGACTTGAGGTCGGGGTACCATCAGTTGAAAGTAAAAGAAGCAGACGTTCCGAAGACTGCGTTCCGTACTAGATATGGCCATTATGAATTTTTAGTTATGCCTTTTGGGTTAACCAATGCACCTGCTGTATTCATGGACCTTATGAATAAAATTTTCCATGAGTTCTTGGATAAGTTTGTGTTTGTGTTTTGAGGTTTGTGAAGAGGTTATGTGTGCCTTGTGATTCACAGTTGAAGAATGAGTTGTTTTTTTTCGTCCTGGCAGTACTAAGATGTACAGAGGTCTGCGGGAGTATTACTGGTGGGATGGAATGAAAAGAGACATTGCTGATTTTACTGTGAAGTGTTTGACATGTCAACAGGTTAAAGAAGAGCAGCAGTTACCGAAAGGGATGCTTCAGCCTTTACCAGTGCCAGAGTGGAAATGGGAAAACATATCCATGGACATTGTTGTGGGATTACCGAGGACATCTTGAGGTAATAATGCAATCTGGGTTATTATTGATCGCTTGACCAAATCTGCTCATTTCCTTTCTATACAAGATAATTTCTCTCTAGATCAACTTTCCCGTCTGTATCTTAAAGAGATAGTCAGGTTACATGGAGTTCCCCTCTCCATTTTATCTGATCGTGATCCCAGGTTCACTTCTAACTTTTGGAAAGGCCTTCAGAAGTCGTTGGGTACTGAATTAAATTTTAGTACAGATTTTCATCCTCAATCAGATGGGCAGTCAGAACGAACAATCCAGACATTGGAGGATATGCTACGAGCTTGTTCTATGGATTATCAGGGAAGTTGGGACCAACATCTTTCTTTGGTTGAGTTTTCTTATAATAACAGTTTTCATTCCAGTATACAGATGGCACCATTTCAGGAATTATATGGGAAGCGGTGTCGAACTCCAGCTTTCTGGGATGAAGTGGGTGAAAGGAAGTTGATGGGACCAGAATTGGTAGAAGAGATGGCAGAAAAAGTTCAGCTGATTCAGAAACACATGAGAACAGCTCAGAGTAGGCAGAAGAGTTATGCGGATAACCGGAAGAAAGATCTATCTTTCGAGGTAGGTGATCATGTTTTTCTCAAGGTTTCTCCTTGGAAAAGATTTGGTAAGAATGGAAAGCTGAGTCCATGGTTGGTTAGACCATACGAAATTCTGGAAAGAGTTGGATCAGTTGCATACCGAGTGGCTTTACCTCCGAGTTTATCTCAGGTACACAATGTTTTTCACGTTTCGATGTTGAGAAAGTACATGCCAGATCCATCTCATGTTTTGAGTCCAGAGGTAGTTCAGCTGGAAGAGAACCTATCTTATGAGGAACAACCAGTCCAGATTCTTGACCACAGGGAGCAAGTGTTACGGAATAAGGTGATTCATCAGGTAAAGGTTTTGTGGAAAAACCATGTGATTGAAGAGGCAACGTGGGAATCTGAAAATGCTATGAGGGATAAATACCCCCACTTATTTTGATAAGTGAATAAAATTGCGAGGACGCAATTCCCAAAAGGGGGGAAGGATGTAACATCCCAGGTAAATAAAGAATAAAGAATTTTCATATTTATTAATATTTACGAATTAAATATTAATTTTAATTAAAAGGGGTTTCTATGTTCGATAGCGTACTCGGTACGCAACGATGAGTTTCTTTGAAAACTTACGTTTCACACAAGTAATAAAATAATATCATTTTAAATGTTAGTTAACAAGTAGCCGTTGTACTGGTGGGAATGGATAGAAATAACTAAAATATGATTAGATATGTTTTTAAATGTTTTTACATTTACCCAATAAAAGATAAAGGCTTAAAATACGGAAAGAGTTCAATTTTATGCATATATACTCTAATTTTCACTAAAGGTTCACTTATCACCTTTTAATGGTGAACCGTCATTAAATATAGTTTTGATCACTCTTATACTTTATTTTGGACCAAATATAACTCTTCTTTAGAATCGGGACATCAAAATTTACTTTGTGTAAATTTTTGGTACCTTTCTGATAAAGTTCTTTTTTTAATGAATAGTGTAAAATGTTGTATTTTAATTCAAAACCTCTTTTTAATCTAATTTATCTATATGATTAGATTATATTTTGAATTGGTTTTGAAGTGAAATTAGAATATATTTTTACCAGTTAATCCAATGGTGGTCATTGGAATCAATTTCACTTTGAAATTGGACTTAAACTGGTGTCAATCTTTTGATACTTATTGTTTCACAAAAACACGCTATTTGTCATGACAGCGGGAATTAATTATTAAATTAATTAATTTGACTTATATGTTTTGAATTTTGTAAAATGGACTTCATTTTTGAATTCGGAATATCAAATATAGCTTAGGGTGAATTTTTGGTAATTTTCTGAAAAACTTCAATTTTTGATGAATAGTGAAACCACTAAGTGGTAATCAAGCAAACTGATTTTTCAGTTAAATGAAAGTTTACCACTAATGTGTATTGAATTTTGAAAATCCGACATACATGGTTGTAATTAATAAGTAAAATGTGGTTCAATGAGATTATAATAATTTTTTGGTGAATAGTAACTTATTAAGTTCTTAATCTTGATTAGAGGTAATTAGTGTAATTTAATGTAAAAATGATATTATAAAAATTTGAAAACACCATGACACTTGTCCTACACCTATTGGGTGAGTCATGGCCGACCAAGACAAGACATGGGCCAACTTGGGGACCCCATGGAGCCACTTTAGTTGGAAAATGACATTAATATATTTTTATTTAATGTTAAAGTGAAAATGACACTAACATAAATTGTTTTACTAAAATAATTTTTGAGTGGGGTTATACAAGTCCAAATTTTGATTATAAATAGTCATTGGAAAGCTAAAAAGATTTCCTACATCATAGTATTTGTTTTATAATTTTTAGACATTAAATAAATTAAATTATATATGACATAATAATGATGCAGCGATGACATCATTATTTGACGATTTAAATAAAATGGAAAGATAATGACAAATCTAAAACCTACACATGGAAAAAACCAATTGGATGAGTGTATTTCGAACCCTTATCACCTTATCCACGAATTATATCAATGTGGGACCTTTTAAAACCGAAACACATTTTCAAATAATGTAATATTTCTTTACTTTCCAAAAGTGCCCCTCCTCTCCTCTTATAAAAGGCCCCCACCTCTACCACCTTACACACACTCCTCAAGCCTTTGGATCGGCCAACCCCTGCCCAATTACTCTCTCCACATCCCTCTACTCATCCTAGAGGATTCCCTTTGGGCATAATCCTTTCAAAGGAAGCCTTTAGGCTCAAATCAAAAGGGAGTTACACTTTTAAAGGTAATTCATTCTCTCTTGTTCATTTGTTTTATTTTGCTTCTCCAACCCTCTAAACTCTTTTTATTTACTTCTTTTGTAACAACACCAGTATCTTCAATATACTAGGATGTTGTTATAATATTTATTTGAGCTACACTCTCACACAACTACATCAAATGGTTAAAGAACATACGGTTTCCGTGGATGGCGAAATTCTGCCTCCCGAAACGATGATTGTTCAATACTCATTTAACACATTCAAGGGTGGACATTATGATGTCACTATTTTTATATATTATATATAATATGTTTATGTTTTCTTTAAGCTTCTGTATTTTTCATTGATGGCATACCTTTATGGTTTCCATTATGGGTAAACACGATATCTTCATTTAAGGAAGTGCGGACTACCGCCCCCTAAAAGTGATGTGATTCGTTAATGCCATATGTGGGACGTGTAAAGGATGGATTTAATGTTATTATATATGATGTTATACTGGAATTATTATATACCTCTATATCATTATTATTTCTTTCCATTAAAGTATGAGATAGAAATGAAAGTCGCGTTCATGCGTACGTACGGCTTACCGTCTCCATGAACGGTGCATTTCATTTCTTATCCCCAAATGTAATGTACTATTAAAATTACATGTATATAATGTATATATATAATTAATGATATATCTAAATGATGAATATAATTCTGTAATTAAAATATACATACCTTTCATTTAGTTTTAATTCCACTAATATGACAAAGAAATGAAAGTAGCGTTCATGCGTACGTACGGCTTACCGTCTCCATGAACGGTGCATTTCATTTCTTACCTCTAAATGATTATGTAATATTATAAATACATGTATATTCTGGATATATATGATATATATGATATCCAAATCAGGAATTTCATTCTGGATATAAAGAAATTTTGACCACACGAACAACATGTAATTGTAAGAAGTCAACTTCCGACTTAAGAACCAAATATTGACAAAACAAACATTATTAACTTAAATGGTTACATAATGTTTATAACATGGAAATAAGTGATATAAAAGGAATAATGAACTTTAAAAAGGTTCTTAATCAAGTATAAATTAACTCAAGTTTATTATTCAGGACGTTAAAGAACGATCGAGTCAAGTCGGACCCGAGGTAAGGGACTTCGTCTCAATCTCCTTTCATTGAGGCATATTTCGTTTTATACACAACTTTCTTTTATACGGTGTATAAAATCCTTTGACTTTTACTTTTATACAAAAGGAATCTTTTTCTACGAAGCGTTTTACTAAACGACAAAAAGGAATGTTTATTTTTAACGTACGCGGTGACAACGACCTTTTTCCGCCGCCGCGAGTATTATTTGATCTTTGGCTTTCTCAACAAGCCATAATGTTTTTAGAATAAAATAAATACCATATACTCTTTTATGTATTTTGGTATTGAAAATGGTTTTGAAAAAGGATTCTATTATGTCAATATATTTATGATATATTGTGATTGAAATGTGGAAATGTTATCATTCCTTTATATTGGTTTTATGTTTTATGCTTTTATATTGGTACTTGGAAATTTTAACGGGTGGTTACGTTATAAACCATATGACGGGTGGTGCCGTGAATACCAGGACGGGTGGTTACGTTATAACCTCCAATGCATTGGGTATGGAAGTCGGCCGTATGGCTATTCCATTAAGTATGTATGGAAATTGGCCGTATGGCTATTCCATTAAGTGATATGTGTGGAAGTCAACCGTATGGTTATTCCACTTAAGTATGTTTATGTCCCAAGTTACCTTTATATATTCTATGTATTCTTTATATGGGTTTTATGGTAATCTTTTGGTTACAAAAAGGCAAGTAATGATACTTTATTCAGTGAACATTTTTTTTACTACTTCATGAAGGTGAAGGTATTAATTTGATATAGTATACATGGTTTACTTGATGTTTGAAAAACTAACAGTTTTCATTCTTTTTGTATCCCTTACTGAGCTTTTTATGCTCACCCCAAGTTTTTCGAAATGTTTTTCACAGGACTTAAAGTGGAATAAGGTCAAGGATGGGATTAAGGGAATTTCATGCTATCTAAAACATGGAATCTAGACATCTTTCTTTTTAAGAGTTTTTATTTTATGGAGACTTAGTAGAAGTGTCTACTTTGTAATCTTTTAAGATGTAATAGTTATGTTCTAATTCTCTAAAACTCTAAACCTGAAAAGATCCTCAATGTGAATTATTCATTTAATTCAATATTAAGTAAGGTTTAAGGCTGGGGCCTTATAAGCTAACTAATGATTAATTAGATATATCCTCCTATGAATGATCCCATCATACTCTGCCTGGGTTTCCCTCTCACCCATGAAAGAAAACCTCATCCCATCACTGTGAACACACTACATCCTCCACCTGAAATAGTTAATATGGTCATGAACTATGGATAGCTAGTCCACACATAATATGAAATCATAAGGTTTCATGTAACGACCCAAAGTTTCATTAATGGAAATCCCTGTTGATCTAATTAAATGTCTCTTTATGTAAAATGTTTATATAAAATGCCAACTTCTTTGGTTTTATGTTAAGAATTTTGACCGTTTCTAATATAACCGTTGAACAGTGATCACATTATTAGTATAAATATAAGGCTTTAACAAATCCAATTTACTCTGAAAAATAAGCGATGACCTCATCCAGTTGAATTGCTCCATATGAAGCCCATTTGTTGAAGCTCGGAAAAGAGGTGGCGTCCTTGGGTTTTGCTATTGACCAAGCCCAAGATGAGCTTCATCATGTCAAGCTTGAAAGGGACCATCTACAAGAAAAGTAGAAGTTGATAGAGATTACCACTCGAGCGATGTTATCTGAGCCACCCCAAGAGTCTATCACCATCTCACACCTTACCCTTAGGTCTTATGCGGCTGTTTTAAGGAGTTATGTAACAAATCGCTAGTACTATGTTCATGTACATTATTTTTTGTATATAATAATGAATATACTTTCTTATCATTATTGATACATTGTAAATAGTTTTTAAAGTATAAATAGTGTTTTTAGTTATTATTTAATTAAGAATTATATTTTATTAAATTAAGGGATTTTTGAATTAAATAATATTTTAATAAAATATTATTATTATTAAATTAATTTTTATTAAATATAAATGATCTTATAATTTTATGAATGCAATTTTAATTTTTATTAAGGTTTGAAAGCCATTTTTGTCAAAACCTGTGAATTTTCGATAAATGTCGGTTTTTATTTTAAAAGTGAAAATTAACATATTTAGAAAATTATTTAGATAAAATAAATTTTATTTCTAGAATCAGGATGTCGAAATTATGAAACGGTGAATTTTTCATAATTTTCTGAGACAATCAAATTTTTGGGTAAAAATTAAATACCATTTAAATATATAATGTGTTTTATAACATCATAATGACCCAATAGTGATGTAATAAAATAATATAAGCTTTATGTTCGGACAATATATTTTTTACCATTAAGATAATGTGATTTTGGGTTTGTTTGACTTATTTTACAAATCATTAATGGACCCCTCAAGACTTATTAATCATCTTATCTTTTTTAAATTATTTTCCATGGGAGTGTGACTCACCTCCACATAAGCAACCCCATTATTTTAAGAAGTCGGACTTTGAACTTATAAAATATTGTTTTACTATCCCCTTTTCCAAAAACCATGGGAAAAAACAATGAGCTGATTTGTGGTTTGGATTAGTTTAATGTAAGGGGTCCCAAACCCAAATAATAAAGAATTCACTCACCTTTCCTATATAAACCCACCCAAGCTCCCACTTAATCCTCACTCAAATCCTTTTGAGTTCATCTAGACTATGTAATACTCTCTATATAATCCTCCCAAGGTTCCCCAAGCTCCGAAGAAGCCTCTCTCAAGCCTCTCTCAAGCCTTTGGAAGCACACTTCCAAGTAAGGTTTTTTTCTTCCTTTCTCATTTTTGTCCAATTTTCTTTAAGTTGTTTTTCCATTTTAATTTCAATTATGAATGTTGGGTTATGGTTTCTCACCTCCCACATACTTCCCTCTTATTTTTTTAATGATGGGAGACCCCTTTCTCTCTCATTAAATGCCTCCCATGTACACCCGTTATTATGCCGAAATTCCGAAAGGAACTTCTCTCTCCTCATTTACATTTAAGCAATACTTTTGTATCATGAATCTAAATTCCATTACAATTGTTGGGGAATGTATCTATATGACCTCCTTAATGTCCATTACATGTAAATATTATTATTAACCCCTTTATCTCTCATCAACCATTTTTATGAATTCTTATGTCATGCCGTTACGCTGCCGAAATCACACCGATTATCTAAGCCAATGCCATTGTGTAGTGAATACCATGCCCATTTCTACATCAAGGGTATTAACCTTTATTCACATTTAATTATTGATTATAAAGTTTCATGTATGAATTCCACATTAATTTATCATGTAATAAATGATTATGTTTTATGAATCCATGTTTTGTGATCCATGTGGCACACTTATGCATGAAATGAAATGTTTAAGAAGGGTGCGCCCTTATAGTGCTTTAATGCATTGGGTAAAGTATAGTATCATGATACGTCATGTGGAATGAGTGTTGAATCATTATAATTCAAGTTAAATGATGGTTTACTCGTGATTTATGTGAAATGAGGATATACTCATGCTCCATGTGCAATGAGCCTTGGCTCATGCTAATTCCATGTTAAGTGTTGTTGCCACATTTCCATGTTATGATTATCATGATTTATCATGCCTTTATGTTCATGTTTCTCTTATTCTCTATTGATATGCCAATTGTCTAACATTTATTATACTCCTCATTTATTCCATGTTTATTCCCTTATTGGGATTTATAGCTCACCCTTTTCTTATGCATGTCCTCAGGTTATCCCATGAAATGGTAAGTATGAGGGAATGTAGTGGTCATGTAAAGGAAGTTTTCAATAAAGATGTTGTATTTCATGTTTTAAGTTGTTATGTAATGTTCTTAAGCCCCAAAGACACTAGACCTCTCGATCTTCCATGTTTTATCAAGTTAATAGTTTATGTAATAAATCATGTTTATGTTTATAATAAAAGCAGGGTTGTCATAGTTGGTATCAGAGGATAGGTTTAGTTATTTTTGGGATTAGGATTAGAAAACCCTAGAAAAGCCTTAGAGACAAGACTAAGTATAATAAAAACATCCCTAAGTTTTGGTAAGTACTGAGTAAGTGGTTTATCAAACAAATACATCCATGTATGGATACGAGCAGGTAGAGGTGGATCTGGCACGGATGTATCCTAGGGGTAAAACCCGAAAACACCACTTTGAGCTAGACTCGAACGGGAACTGGTGCACGACAATGGGCCTTGCTTCACTCTTGTTTATGACACTCCTGTGGGATATGTTTTGACAAATTTACAAGCTTAGTATGAACCCTTATTAAGGGAATTAAAAAAAATTCCCCTAGGAATATATGTTAGATTGTAGATCATGAAAATCCTAGATTGAAGCCTATAGAATCATGAGTTAAGGAAATAAAAGTTTATTTATAAGTCATAAACTTTTGTCTTTGGATTAACCTGTATGTTTTACCCCTAACTTTCCTTTTATTCCAACCAATGGCTGGTAATAGGAGGACTCGGGTTAACAACCGATGTGAAGATCAGTGTGATGACTGTACTAATGAGATTCCCAATCCATTGGGAGTGGGAATTGCGAACTTTGTCATGCTTCTCTCTCAGATAACTCAAGCATTGAGTAGAAACACGGGTCAAGAGGAACATCCAAAACACCCTAAGAAGGAACAAGTCTCTATCGAGAGCTTCATGAGACAAAGGCCTCCTACTTTTAGTGGATCATCTGATCCCACGATCACTGAACAATGGATCAACTCCATTGAAAAGATCTTCTCCATCCTTCAATGTTCTGAACAAGAGAAGGTTCTCCTGGCGGCTTATCGTATGGAGGGTGAAGCTGATGAATGGTGGATGTTGATCAAAAATACGAAGCTTGAGGAGGAGATCGAGCCACTGGAATGGAAGGATTTCCGGAAGATGTTTTTCGATAAATATTTTCCGCGCACCCTCCGGCTTAAGATGGAAAGGGAATTCATTTCCCTCAAGAAAAAAGAAGAAGAATTTGTTGGAGAGTACGAGGAAAACTTCACATGGCTTGCATGATACGCTTCCAGCTTTGTTGTTACCGCTGAATGCAAAGTTGACCACTTATTTGGTGGGCTGAATCCTAGCCTGTGGAAAGCATTAGCGATCCGTGACTTCGACAGCTATGAGTAAATTGTCCAATATTCCCTCAAGGTCAAAATAGAGATCGGGGGATCACATGGGTATCATGGGGACAAGAAGAGTAAGGGGGAATTCAATGCTGGCGGTCTGATGGATAAATCCAACGATGCTAAGAAGATCCAGCACCCCACTTGCCAAAAGTGCGGAAAGAAGAACCCTAGAAATTTCCTCAAGGGGACGAGGAAATTCTTTAGGTGTAGAAGAGAAGGGAACCTAGCTGTTAACTGTCGGCAAGAAAGACCTGTGGCTGCGATAGAGGAGAGGAGAGCCCCGTTCGAACCTCAAAGCATTGTTCATTGCTACAACTGCAAAGAACCAGGGCATCTTGCCAATCAGTGCCCTAATCCAAAGGTTTTCAGAGGCAACCAACAACCTTCAAGGCAGCAAGGAAGAGCTTTTTCCATCACTTCTTCTGAAGTGAACCCCGACAACGAAGTGGTGATAGGTACGCTAGTTATTCATTAAAGAATAGTGAACATTATTTTTTATTCAGGTTCTACGCATTATTTTATATCTCAAAAGTTTAGTAGAACAATCCCAGCACCACCACAAATCATGGAAGTGAAGATGTCGGTGAGTACAACAAATGGGGCAATCATTGCATCCCATGAATATAAGTCATCACCTGTTATAATATGTGTATTGAATTTCCTGGTGAACCTCATCATACTCCCTCTGGTGGAATTTGATGTAATTCTTGGCATGGATTGGCTTTCCTTATATAGAGCCAACATAAATTGTCAGGATAGGGAAATAACACTCCATATGGAGAATCGACCCCCGATTCTTTACAAGTGTATGGTGGAAGATGAATCTCCTTTAGCTCCATCATCTCAAGCATGGATATTACTACCCTATGAGAATGCGTATCTAGCTTAGATGATTGAGTACAAGGAAGAAACCATCCTTGAAGAAATTCCTATTGTGAGGGAATTCGCTGAAGTGTTTCCTGAGGAACTACCTGGTCTTCCTCCTAGAAGAGATGTTGAATTCTCAATTGAACTTATACCAGGGGCGCTTCCAATATCCAAGACTCTATATAGAATGTCTATCGTGGAGCTTGAAGAGCTGAAGAAATAACTACAAGAGAATCTGGATAAAGGGTTTATACACCCAAGTGCTTCACCATGGGGTGCATGAGTCCTATTCATCAAGAAGAAGGACGGGTCAATGCTGCTTTGCATCGATTATCATGAACTTAACAAAATCACGATAAAGAAGAAGTATCCTCTGCCATGGATCGATGACTTGTTCGATCAGCTGCGTGGAGAAAAATACTTCTCCAAGGTAGATTTGCGGTCGGGATATTATCAAGCAAGGGTGAAGAAGGAAGATGTCCCCAAGACTGCTTTTTAGTACAAGATACAGGCACTATAAATTCATAGTAATTCATTTTGGACTCACCAATGCTTCAGAAATCTTCATGGACTTGAAGAATAGAGTCTTTATAGATTACCTAGACAAATTTTTGGTAGTCTTTATAGATGATATTCTAATATACTCCAAAACCAAGGAGGATCATGAGGAGCATTTAACAACTGTACTGGAGACTTTTCGCAATGAGAAGCTCTATGAAAAGTACAGAAAGTGTGAGTTCTGGTTGAAGGAAGTCTCATTCTTGGGCCATATCATCACAAGCAATGGGATATATGTGGATCCCTCCAAAACAGATGCAATTGAAGGATCACCGAGGCCAACATAGGTAACGGATATCCATAGATTCTTGGGGTTAGCTAGATATTATCGACGATTTGTGAGAAATTTCTCACGATTGTCCAACCCTCTTACTAAGCTAACTCGAAAGGGAGTAAAGTTTTCTTGGAGTGATGAATGCGAAGAAAGCTTTAAGGAGTTGAAAAGGAGGCTTATCAGTGTGCCCGTGCTCACTTTACCCATAAGTGGGGAAATTTTTGTGGTATTCAGAGATGCTTTGAAGAAGGGATTAGGCTGTGTGCTGATGCAGAATGATAAAGTGATATCTTATGCCTCAAGGTAGTTGAAAATCCATGAGCAAAACTATCCAATGCATGATCTGGAGTTGGCGGCTGTGATCTTTTCCTTGAAAATCTTGCGGCATTATCTCTGTGGAGAGAAATGTGAGATATATACTAACCACAAGAGTCTTAAATATACATTCACACAGAAAGAGCTTAATATGCGCCATAGAAGATAGATAGAGCTCATCAAGGATTATGAATGTTCAATACATTACCACCCTGGGAAATCGAACAAGGTGGAAGATGCCCTAAGTAGAAAGGACCCAGCGATTTTATCAATGATGAGAATTGAGAAGGATCCAATCTTCTTAGACTTGATGAAGATGGACATGGGGATCATAAAGAAGGGAACATCATCAATCCTTTCACAAATGATTGCTCAACCATATCTTTTGGAAAGGTTAAAGGATGCTCAAAAGGATGATGTGGGAATTTAGGAAAAAGTGGAAGCTATAAAAAAAGGGAAATCCTCAGAGTTTAATATTAATGAAGAAGTAATTGTGCGATTTAAGAAAATACTATGTGTTCCATCAAGTCCAGAGCTGAAGAAATAACTTTTGGATGATGCACATAGTTCAAATTTCACTATTCACCTAGAGAGCACAATGATGTATCAAGATCTCTGAGAAAACTTTTGGTGGGATAATATGAAAAAGGAGATCACAGAATATACATCAAAGTGCCTGGTGTTCCAGTAAGTGAAGGCAGAGAGGCAAAAGTCTAAGGGGATGATGCATCCATTGCCCATACCAGAATGGAAATGGGAGAACATCACCATGGACTTTGTCACCGGACTTCCGAGGACATCCAAAGGCAACAATGAAATCTGGGTTATTGTGAATCGCCTTACAAAGACTGCACACTTCATTTCTATTAGGGAGGATTTCTCATTGGATCAATTGGCACAGATATATATTAGGGAAGTGGTAAGGCTGCATGGAGTACCACTATTTTTTGTGTCTAACCGAGATCCAAGATTCACCTCTAAGTTTTGGAAGAGCCTTCAACATGCTCTGAATACTAAACTAAACTTTAGTACGACTTATCATCCTCAAACTAATGGCCAATCCAAGCGGACTATCCAAACACTTGATGACATGTTGAGAGTGTGCTCAATGGACTTTAAAGGAGGATGGGATCAACATCTTCCTCTGGTTGAGTTCTCTTATAATAACAGTTTCCACTCGAGCATCCAAATGGCACCATATGAAGACCTTTATGGGAAAAGGTGCAGAACACTGGCATGTTGGGATGAGGTCAGTGAACGTAATCTACTTTGACCAAAAATGGTCGAAGAAATGGTGGAGAAGGTGAAAACCATTCAACAACATATCAAGGTAGCCCAGATTCGACAGAAGAGTTATGAAGACAACCGTCGATGAGACCTTGAGTTTAAAGTTGGGGACATGGTTTTTCTATGAATATCTCCGTGGAATAAGGTCATGAGGTTTGGAAAGAAAGGAAAGTTAAGTCCAAGGTACATCAGCCCCTTCGAGATTCTTGATCATTTCGGGGATGTGGCCTATCGACTAGAACTTCCACCTACCATGGCCAAAGTTCATGATGACTTCCATGTATCCCTCTTAAGGAAGTACATACCAGACCCTTCACATGTACTCTCTTTTGAGGTGGTACAGTTGGAGGATGATCTTTCTTATAAGGAGCAACCAGTGAAGATCTTAGATCGTAGAGAAAAAGTTCTACGAAATAAGACAATGCCCCTCGTCAAGGTGTTGTGGAGAAACCACAAGTTTGAAGAAGCGACTTGGGAATCAGAGGAAATGACGAAGTTGAGTTACCCACATCTGTTTCAGTGTGGGAAAAGGAAATTTCGAGGGCGAAATTTCTTAAGGGGGGAATATTGTAACGACCCAAATTTTCATTAATGGAAATCCCTCTTGATCTAATTAAATGTCTATTTATGTAAAATTTTTATATAAAATGCCAACTTCTTTGGTTTTATGTTAAGAATTTTGACTGTTGCTAATATAGCCGTCTAACAGTGATCACATGATTAGTATAAATATAGGGCTTTAACAAATCCAATTAACTCAGTCAAAAGAAGTGATGGCCTCATCCAGTAGAATTGCTCCATACGAAGCCCATTTTTCGGAGCTCGGAAAAGAGGTGGCGTCCTTGGGTTTTTCTCTTGACCAAGCCCAAGCTGAGCTTCATCATGTCAAGCTCTAACAGAACCGTCTACGGGAAAAGTGGAAGTTGATAGAGATTACCACTCGAGCGATGTTATCTGAGCCACCCCAAGAGTCTGTCACCATCGCACACCCTACCCTTAGGTCTTATGCGGCTATTTTAAGGGGTTATGTAACAAATCGCTAGTACTATGTTCATGTACATTATTTTTTGTATATAATAATGAATATACTTTCTTGTCATTATTGATACATTGTAAATAGTTTTTAAAGTACAAATAGTGGTTTTAGTTATTATTTAATTAAGAATTCTATTTTATTAAATTAAGGTATTTTTGAATTAAATAATATTTTAATAAAATATTATTATTATTAAATATAAATTACCTTATAATTTTATGAATGCAATTGTAATTTTTATTAAGGTTTGAAATCCATTTTTTTCAAAACATGTGAATTTTTGATAAATGTCGGTTTTTATTTTAAAAGTGAAAATTAACATATTATAAAGTTATTTAGATAAAATAAATGTTATTTCTGGAATCAGGACGTCGAAATTATCCAATGGTGAATTTTTCATAATTTTCTGAGACAGTCAAATTTTTGGGTAAAAATTAAATACCGTTTAAATATATAATGTGTTTTATGACATCATAATGACCCAATAGTGATGTAATAAAATACTATAAGCTTTATTTTCGGCCAATATATGTTTTACCATTAAAATAATGTGATTTTGGGTTTGTTTTACTTATTTTACAAAGCATTAATGGACCCCTCAAGACTTATTAATCATCTTGTCTTTTTTAAATTATTTTCCATGGGAGTGTGACTCACCTCCACATAAGCAAGTCCATTATTTTAAGAAGTTCGGACTTTGGAATTATAAAATATTGTTTTCCTCTCCACTTTTACAAAAACCATGGGAAAAAACCATTAGATGATTTGTGGTTTGGATTAGTTTAATGTAAGGGTTCCCAAACCTAAATAATAAAGAATTCACTCACCTTTGCTATATAAACCCACCCAAGCTCCCACTTACTCCTCACTAAAAGCCTTTGGAGTTCATCCAACCTCTTCCCTACTCTCTCTAGAATCCTCCTAAGGTTCCCCAAGCTCCCAAGAAGCCTCTCTCAATCCTCTCTCAAGCCTTTGGAAGCACACTTCCAAGTAAGGTTTTTTTTCTTCCTTTCTCATTTTTGTCCAATTTTCTTTAAGTTGTTTTTCCATTTTAATTTTAATTATGAATGTTGGGGTATGGTTTTTCACCTCCCCTATACTGCCCTATTATTGTTTTAATGATATTATACCCCTTTATCTCTCATTAAATTCCTCCCATGTACACCCGTTACTATGCCGAAATTCCGAAAGGAACTTCTCTCTCCTCATTTACATTCAAGAAATACTTTTGTATCATGAATCTAAATTCCATTAAAATTGTTGGTAAATGTATCTATATGACCTCCTTACTGTCCATTACATGTAAATATGATGAGGAACCCCTTTCTCTCTCATAAACCATTTTTATGAATTCTTATGTCACGCCGTTACGCTGCTGAAATCGCACTGATTTTCTAAGCCAATGCCATTGTGTAGTGAATACCATGCCCATTTCTACATCAAGGGTATTCACCTTTATGAAAATTTACTTTTTGATTATAAAGTTTCATGTATGAATTCCACATTACTTTATCATGGAATAAATTATTATGTTTTATGAATCCATGTTTTATGATCCATGTGGCACACTTATGCATGAAATGAAATGTTTAAGAAGGGTGCGCCCTTATAGCGCTCCAATGCATCGGGTAAAGTATAGTATCATGATACGTCATGTTCAATGAGTGTTGAATCATTCTAATTTAAGTGAAATGAGGGTTTACTCGTGCTTCATGTGCAATGAGGATTTACTCATGCTCCATGTGCAATGAGCCTTGGCTCATGCTAATTCCATGTTAAGTGTTGTTGCCACATTTCCATGTTATGATTATCATGCTTTATCGTGCCTTTATGTTCATGTTTTTCTTATGCTCTATTGATATTCCTATTGTCTAACGTGTATTTTACTCCTCATGTATTCCATGTTTATTCCCTTACTGGGCTTTATAGCTCACCCTTTTCTTATGCATGTTCTCAGGTTATCCCATGCAATGCTAAGTACGAGGGAATGTAATGGTCATGTAAAGGTAGTTTTCAACAAAGATGTTGTATTTCATGTTTTAAGTTGTTATCTAATGATCCTAAGACCCAAAGACACTAGACCTCTCGATCTTCCATGTTGTATCAAGTGAATAGTTTATGTAATAAATCATGTTTAAGTTTGTAATAAAAGCAGGGTAGTCATATTTCATAGTTAAAATAAATAAATACCATATGAATCTCTCTTCCCCAAGAGTTAGACTGCATTATCGGAATTAGTGTCTGATTATTGAATCCAATTTTTTCATAGTCTACAAGTGGAAGGGTTGAGCCAATAGATCAATCGGAATGTCTACATCTCAAACAAGGGACGCAGAAAGAAAAGAGTAGCTCACACCCATGTCTATTAGCACTACTTCTAAAGTAGAGAAGTCACATATCATATATCTTATCATCTTGGGAGTCTATGGGTTAAAGGAATCCACTACATGAAGCTAAGATCATCCTTGATCACTAACTCATTAAGTCTATTGTGGACTACCAGGGGTGGTAGTGGGAACATGTCGTAATGTTTTTTTACCTCTAGCTACTCTCCTTTCTCCTATGACACATTTTTGGCCTGATGAATCTCCCGGATTCTTCCACTATCTCTGCCTAGGTGGTCCATTAAATGTAACTATGTTAGCTATAATATGAGTTAGTAAATTCTGTATGAGGATTTATTGAATATTATAAGATAATCACTACCTCTCTCTACATTGACTAGAACTATCTTGAGTGTCAAAAACTAGCCTAGACACTCTGGTACCCTAATACTTGATCCATAATTGATAGGTACTGATGGGAATTATAAGAACCTGGGTTTTGAGTCTGTAAGACTTTGAAATTTTCTTAATGTTATTCCAGAGCAGGGAATCCAGACGACATGTGATTCCGAGCCCTGGTGTGGCCGAAATTAAATTTTAAGTGCGTTCACACTGGGCACGCCAAATAAATAGAATAACTCATAAACGGTTGCTCAGATGGGAAAAATGAGGGCACCGTTGAGTCCGGAGCGTTCCATTTACCCTAAGAGGGGTGTAACTTTCGCGGGCGTGAACCTTCTGTGGAATACGCTACCAGGGGCATTTTCGTAATTTAGCAGCCTCAGGCGTGAACTTTACAACTTCTGAACGGAGGCTCAGATTAAAATCCTGAGATTTCCGTTACTCTTAGAACGTGGATTTTACCCTAGAGGTGGCTTAACCCCAACCCCGCCGAATGTTCGGGTACGAAGCCTACTAGTGGGCGTTTAAGTGTTTCTCTATTTAAACACTTCTCCCACCCCTCCTCCTCATTCCCCCTTGTCTCTCCCCGGAGGATCCATCTCAAAAAGCCTCAAGATTCTCTCCCCATCTCTCCAAGGAACAGTGGATCTGACTGATCATCGGCTAAGCGACGGGCTACGCCCTGTGAGGTAGGCTAGTGTATTTCTTTTCGTTTTTAATTTCCAAAACCTCTTCAAATGCAATTCGTAGTGTCGAAATGTTGTTTTCCTGTCGATCGAAGACCATGGATGCATAGAATTCAATCCAAACTTTCTAACTCTCTTCTTGGATCGAAAATATGAGTTTTAGGGTGCCCGGGGTGGCCCCGGGAAGTTTTCCGTCCATTTTTTTCCGGTTTTCTGGTGGTTCTAGGGGTTTCCGGCGGGCTTCAAGTAGTCCGGGACGACGGCCAGCGCGACGGGCTCCAGGAGATGGCAGTCCTAGGCGGCGGCAGTCCTAGGAGGCGGTGGCAGTCCCAGGAGGCAGCGGTGGGCTTCAGGCGGTCCGGGACGACGACATACGCGGGGTGACACGGTGGGCCATGCTGGCTGGCTTCGCCGGTCAGCGGGAGGCATGAGAAACCGGGGTCATCGCGACCCTGTCTAGCCGACAGAGACCCGCACTCCACAGGTCTCATAGAGAAAGCGTCGGACCAGCTGAGCCTGTACGAGTGACGTGGGGTGGCCCGCGTGGTGAACCGCGGGCCGCGGTGGACTGGGCGGTCTGGGCGGCCTAGCTGCGGACCGCCGGTCTAAAGGGGCAGGCCGGCCCAGGCCCACCCCGTCTCTGTTTGATGACGTTAAAAATGCCATAACTCTCAAAACCAACATCGGATTCGCATACCGTCTATGGAAATGAAATCCTCAGATCGATATATAGATTTTGAGATGGTCCTGGGGATTTTTAATTCCTGGGAGGGGAGCTCGGTGGCGCGACACGCTCGTTAAGTACCTCGCTGGGATTCTTCTTTTGGATGATGCGAACACATCCAGAGTTCATTTAAGGCACCGCCAACAGCATTGTGACCCTAGCGTTGAGACGAAGTTGTCCAGGGTAGTTTTAGTCGTTGAATATAGAGTTGAGGCATGGGCCCCACGAGCCGTCTTTTAAGCTGTGAGCAGCATTTTGCGACTTTTTCATCAGATGACCGTTCGGGGAAAATGAGTAGTCATTTTGGCATTTTTTTTCCGAGAGCATCACGATGGCGTAGTTTTCCCGACCTCTTTCAGGACTGAGGTGTGGGCCCCATGAGACGTCATATGGGCATAAAGCAGTGTTGAATAACTTTTTCGTCAGGAGTCCGTTTCCAGCGAGTAAGTAGTCTATCTTGCATGTTTTTTCACGAGGATTACAACAGTGTAATCTATTTGGGTGTGTGGAGCCTCTTTCGATATCTCATTAAATATGGAAACATGAAAGGGAAATTTTTGGAGGTTCCTTTGATGCACTCCGACCAAACGCATGATCACAATGCTAGAGATTCCCATAGATGGTTTGAGAAATGCGGAGTTATCTGACCAGTTCAGGGTTTGCCCTCCAGCGGGGCTGGGCAGTGGGTTACCCACCAGTTTATCAGGGTTTACCCTCCTGCGAGGTTGGGTAGTGGGTTACCCGTTGACCTTAGGGTTTACCCTCCAGTGGGGCTGGGCAGTGGGTTACCCATTGACTTTAGGGTTTACTCTCTAGCAGGGCTAGGCAGTGGGTCACCTGATGACCTTTTGGGGTTTACCCTCCAGCAGGGTTGGGCAGTGGGTCACCCGACAACCTTTTGGGGTTTACCCTCCAGTTGGGCTGGGCAGTGGGTTACCTGATGACTTATTTCAGACTCAGCCCTTTCTATGAGTCCATTCAGTGACTTTTCTCCATGGTTACCAGAGTGGGATCCTTGGTTGCGTGATTCAGTGATGAGACATATTTGACGTGCAGGACATTTGGGCATCTGTGATGGATATCCTTAGAACTGTTGGCGATTTTTTTTGGGCTGAGCTTGGAGATCGAGGTCCCCTTACACACTCGTTCAGGTTTCTTGTTGAGCATATATATATACACCCTACTTTTTTTCCCACTCCTTGGGTCCAGTTACTCTCCTTCTAGAAGGGGTGAAGACACGCGATGTATGCCACATGCTTTCCATGTCTATATCCTCTTGGTTGGGACGAGTCTACTTCCTTTCTTTTGTTGGGTTGATCTACACTCTCTCTATTGTACTCTTACACTGTTCTTTTTTCTATCTACTGCTCACCGTTTTAGTACCTCCTAGTTTCTCACTCAATATTTCAGTGCATCCTACTGAGTATCTTTATACTCACCCCTGCTTGGGCTTTTCCCGCACTTGGTGTGCCCTTGCACACGACAGACAGGCCGATCGAGATACGGAGGAGCGTAGAGGACACAGGATCTTGGGCTGCATTCAGTGGTCATAGTAGGACTTTCAGGTGTGAGACTCACCAGCTGTTTAATTTTGTTTACCTTTTGCCGGGTTGTGGTACCTTTCGGGTTGGGAATGTGTTTTTCCTTTTTTCTTCATGTTAAGTATCTTGTCAGTACTTTTTAGCACTTTACTTTTTTTTTTCTATTTATAGGTTGATGCATGACTGTGGTTGGTTTATAGTTGTTTGTCCTTTGGTTTTATTTTTTACTCTGCACTTCTTCATTGAGTAGACCGTGTGTGTGTACAGGTACTTAGGCAATGGCCTCCTAGATATTGTTACGCCTTCAACACTTGTCGCCAGCCCCTGGCCTATGGAGGCAGGCTTGGGGTAGTTTTGGCTCGAGACCGGTAGGGTCGGGTCGTGAAAAAGTGGTATCAAAGGTGGTTCATTCCTTGGGGAGTTGTTTGGACGTCCCTAAAAAGGAATTGGTTGGGATTTAGGGCAATAGTGTCGATGTGTCTCGAGAGCAGATCTCAGGCCAGGGAATCTAGTGATGGTACGGGCGGCCGACATATCCATTCACCAGGACCCTGATAACCCACTTGTTAACTCAGAACGCTGAGACCTTCGTTGCAGAGAACTTTGGAACATGCATCCGGTAAGATTGAGTCTTTGACTGTCCTTGTTGAGTTAGATCCCCTTTGTGATTACTGTTATATATATATATATACATGCTCATCTGATCATGGTAATCCTTGATAATTTTCAGTATTCCCCCACGATAGCAGCCAGCCAGGTTACCCTCTTCAGTTCGTTACGATGACTTGGCGAGCGACGATGAGTCAGTTCAGAGACCCTCACATGATCCCCTTATGCCCGGTGCTTCATTAGTAGCCCCTCGACCTAGAGATCAGTAGGTAGTACTGGCAGCACAAGCCAAGTTTGAGCGTAGGATGACTATGTTTCGAGACTTCCAGCGTCAGCGGCCACAGAAGTTCCGTAGGGACCCGAATCCCCAGGTAGTGGAAGACTGGCTAGAGTCCATGGACCGACGTTTCAGGCTGGTATGGACACCAGTGGACCAGATGGTAGCCCTAGCTACCAGCCTTTTCCTCAGGATGGCTGGACATTGGTGGGGGTTGGTTACGTAGACCCATGATGAGTCGTCTCTCACATGGGATAGCTTCTAGCAGCTCTTCCAGGAGGATTACTCCCCCTCTTGTTTACGCTCCGTTCAGATTCAGGAGCTTTTAGAGATGAAGCAGGGGGGATGATCATGGCGCAGTACTCATCCCAGTTTACCGATCTGACATGCTACTCGCAGGATATGGTCCGTGATAGTTACTTTCGGGCGCGGAAGTTTGAGTAGGGTCTTCGCAGGGAGATCCATGCTATTGTAGTAACCATGTGCATCCCTACTTATTTCAGGGTCCTAGAGTGTACGCTCGTGATGAAAATCTTCTTGGATGAGGGATGCCAGTTGACAGGGCCTAGAAATGGGCATTTCAGAGGAGAATATTCAGTGACAGGTAGGTGGAAGAGAGAAGAGCCTCAGTCGAGGAGGCCCTTCTGTGAGCAGACACAGGGGTAGGGTTGTATACCGAAGTGGCGCCGTGGAGCATCAGGGAAGTCCTGAGAGAGCTGGTGCTATGCCTACGACAGATGGGGTCACCTAGCACGTGACTGCATGACCTGGCGTACTGAGCTGCCGTGGCATGCAGTGGGTGCACCACAGCAGCAGAGGCAGCGCTGTGACCAAGGATCCCCCAGGCGAGGACCGGGTGGTCCTCAGGGAGGTGGCGTAGGCAGAGCGGTAGGACCTGGAGGTCTGGGATGGAGTTTCGAGGTCCTTCCACTGCCACCACTGGGCAGCCCACGTTAGGCTTAGGGAGATAGTGGTAGGGGCCACAAGTAGCTTCAGGCTAAGGGTGTTCGTGACCCCCCAGCACACTAGATGGTCTGAGGTATGCTTTGTGTTTACTATACGCTTTCTTCGGTACTAGTAGACACATGCGCCAACCACTAATTTATATCGCTGCTTCTCATATGGGAGTTGGAGATTCCAATAGAGGTGCTGACACCTACACTTATCCTCGAGGTTCATACGGGAAGTGCCTCTTGGTGACCTTTATATGTAGACAGTGCGAACTATCGTTTGGAGGAGGGAGTTTCACATGGGACCTACTCATCATCATGATGGGACCTTACGACATCCTCCTAGGCATGGATTGGCTTTCTATGGTTCATGCCCAGATTGAATGTAATTACAGATGGGTCAGAGGTGTGTAATCTGATGGGATGAGGTTCACCATCCTTGGTGAATGAGACCTCGTGGTAGAATAGATGGGTACTCTGAACAGGAGACCACAACCTTTTTCTCATCAGTTGGTGAGCATGGCTCTCGGAGCAGCAGACACTATAGGCACCTGGATCCCTACTGCTTTAGAAGAATACATGGACATCTTTCCCGAGGATGTCTCGGGACTACCTCTGAGGCAAGAGATGGAGTTCTGCATTGACTTGCAGATAGGGACTGCCCCGATATCATGTGCAGCTTATCGGATGGCACCCACAGAGCTTCAAGAGCTACGACTTCAGCTGGACGACCTTCGTGATAAGGGATTCATCAAGACCAGTGTGTCCCCCTAGGCAGCTCCAGTTTTTTTTGTGAAAAAGGAAGATGGGAGTCTACGGCTTTGTGTGGATTATCATCGCCTGAATCAAGACACGATAAAGAACAAGTATCCTTTTTCCGAGAATTGACAACCTCTTCGACCAGTTGAGAGGTGAGAACTGGTTCTCCAAGATTTATCTTCGATCTGGCTACCACTAGTTACGGGTTCGTGAGGCTGACATCCTGAAGTTGGCTTTCCGTTGTCGATATGGGCATTACGAGTTTCTGGTAATGCCCTTTGGCATGACGAATTACCCCACCATTTTAATGGCCTTGATGAACCAGATCTTCCAGCCGTACTTGGACCGGTTTGTGGTTGTGTTTATTGATGACATACTCATCTACTATGTGATGGATGAGGAGCATGCAGAGCATTTGAGGATGGTCCTAGACTTACTCTGGGAGCATCAGTTGTATGGGAAGCTCTCAAAGTGTCAGTTCTGGATTCATGAGGTTCACTTTCTGGGGCATGTCATTACGGAGCAGGGATTGGCCGTAGATCCCGCAAAGATAGAGGCAGTGCTTGCTTGGGAGCCACCCAAGAATGCATCAGAGGTGCATAGATTCCTTGGTTTGGTAGGGTACTACAGGAGTTTTGTGGAATATTTTTTCATGATTGCTTCCCCTTTGACCGCATTGACGCGGAAGGGATGACCGTTCACCTAGACTGATCAGTGCTAGAAGGACTTCGAGGAGTTGAGACAGAGGTTGACTAATGATCTAGTGTTGAGGCTGCCAGAGGAGGGTGTTGAGTTCATGGTGTACTGCGATGCTTCAGGATCTGGGCTCGGGTGCGTGCTGATGCAACAGCCGGCAATGATTGTATATGGGTCGAGGCATTTGAGGCCCCATGAGAAGAATTATGTGACTCAAGATTTGGAGCTGGTAGCGGTGGTCTTCACCTTAGGTTATGGAGACACTACCTTTTGGGTGATCCTTTTGTAGTCTACTCAGAACACCAGATCCTCAAGTACATCTTCACTCAAAGAGATTTGAATCCGAGGTAGATGCGCTGACTGGAGTTTCTGTAGGACTATGATTTCGAGATAGTCTACGCTCCAGGAAAGGGAAATGTAGTAGCAGATGCCATTAGCAGGAAGTCCTAGGCTCGTTTAGCATGTGAAGCTTTAGAGCAGTTGGCTTCCCTATGGCTGACCTTGGTGGAACAGGAGGGTATGACTTTTTTGCAGTCGATGGTGTTAAATCCTTCGCTCCTTCAGCGTGTGAGAGAGTCACAGTTGGGGGATGTCGATAGCGAGGTACTCCATGATCAGATATCCATGGGCGATGCACCCAATGGGTATTCTGAAGGAGGGAATCACGAGATCCAGTTCCAGGGGTGAGCTGTAGTGCCAGTGGAGATGTGGGAGGAGGTGATGAGGGAGTTCCACAATTCTCCCATGGATGTACATCCCGGTGTGGGGAAAATGTACAAGGACCTTCAGTGGCAGTTTTGGTGGTCATCCTTGAAGAGGAGTGTAGCTGAGTTTGTTTCTCAATGTCTTACCTATCAGCAGGTGAAGGTAGAGAATCAGGTTCCGACATGGTTGTTGGATCCCCTTGATATCACAAAGTGGAAGTGGGAAGGCATATCTATGGACTTCGTCATAGGGATTCTGTGCACAGCAAAGGGCCATGATTTCATTTGGTTGTTAGTGGAATGACTCACAAAGTCAGCACACTTGCTTTCCATCAGGGAGTAGAGCTCGGTGGAGAGTCTAGGGAAGCTTTATATTCAGGAGATCGTCCGCCTACATGGAGTACCCTCGATGATTGTCTACGACCGTGACGCGCGGTTTACGTCGCAATTGTGGCGAGGCCTGCAGGAAGCATTCAGGACTCAATTACGGATGAGTGCATCTTTTCACCCCCAGAAGGATGGGCAGACCGAGTGCACAATCCAGGTGTTAGAGGATATGCTTAGGGCATGCATGTTAGACTTTGTCCTGAGTTGGGAGGATCACCTACCCTTGGTGGAGTTCACGTACAACAATAGTTACCACTCTACTATCGGCATGGAACCCTTTGAGGCCCTCTACGGGAGACCCTACAAGTCACCATTGTGATGAATGGAGGTTGGGGAGACCTCCCTCATGGGCCCAGAGTTGGTGCAGGCGACGATAGAGAAGGTTAAGGTCATTTGTGAGCGGATGAGGATGGCTCAGAGCAGACAGAAGTCCTACACAGATCATCGTCACAGGCCTTTGGAGTTCGAGCAGGGGAACCATGTCTTTGTGAGAGTCTCTCCGAAACGTGGTACATGGAGGTTCGGACGGGGTGGAAAGCTATCCTTGAGGTTCATTGGGCCCTTTGAGATCGTGCACAGGGTTGGTGAGGCCGCATACCGTCTTGCTCTACCCCCACTGCTGGAGAGGGTGCATGACGTCTTCCACGTGTCGCAGCTAATGAAATATGTGCACGACCCTATGCACATTATCAATTGGGGATATCTAGACATAGAGGATGGAGACACCTTTGTAGACCACCCAGTGGTGATTAAGGACTGGTAGGAGCAGACACTGCGTGGATGGACCATTCCTTTGGTTCGTGTGCTGTGGCAGCACGGGAGGGTGTAGGAGAGCACCTGGGAATGGGAGAGCCAGATGCAGGCTTAGTATCCCGAGTTGTTTTTCGTATTTTTGTTTTTTAGGGATGAAAAACTTTAAGGAGGGAATTATGTATGAACTCAGGTTTTGAGCCTGTAAGACTTTGAAATTTTCTTAATGTTATTCCAGAGCAGGGCGTTCACATGACATGTGATTCCCAGCCCCGGTGTGGCCAGAATTAAAATTTAAGCGTGTTCATACTGGACATGCAAAATATACATAATAACTCTTAAACGGTTGCTCGGATGGGAAAACCGAGGGCACTGTTGAGTCCGAAGCGTGCCGTTTACCCTAGCAGGGGTGTAACTTTCGCAGGCGCGACCGTTCTGTGGAAAACGCCACCAGGGGCATTTTTGTAATTTAGTAGCCTCTGCTGTGAACTTTATAACTTATTAATAGAGGCTTGGATTAAAATTATGAGACCACAATTATTCTCAGAATGTGGATTTTACCCTAGAGGTGGCTTAACCCCGACCCCGCCGAAAGTTCAGCTACAGAGCCTACTGGTGGGTGTTTAAGTGTTTCTCAATTTAAACACTTCTCCCACCCCTCCTCATCTTTCCCCATTGTCTCTCCCTATAGGATACCTCTCAATAAGCATTAATATCTTCTACCCACCTTTCCAAGGCACGGCGGCTCCGACGGATCGTTGGCGAAGCGACGAGCTACACCCTGTGAGGTAGGCTCGTGTATTTCTTTTCATTTTTAATTTATGCAACCTATTCAATTGAAATTAGTAGTATGGAAATGCTGTTTTCTTATAGAGAGAAGACCATGGTTGCGTAGGATTTGATACGAGCTTTATAACTCTCTTCTTAGATCAAAAATCCGAGTACCAGGGCACCCGGGGTGGCCCCGGAAAGTTTTCCGGCCATTTTTTTCTTGTTTTCCGGTGGTTCCAGGGGTTTCTGGCGGGCTTCAGGCTGTCTAGGACGGCGAACGGCGCAGCGAGCTCCCAGGAAGCAGTGGTCCCAGGTGGAGAAGGCGGGATTCAGGCAGTCTGAGACAGTGGCATACACTGGGTGACGCGGGGGGCCAGGCTGGCCGGCTTCGCCGGTCAGCGGAAGGCGTGAGAAACCGTGGTCGTCGCGACCCCGACCAGCTGACAGAGACCCGCACTCCATGGGTCTCATGAAGAAAGTGTCAGACCGGATGAGCCGGTCCGGGTGACATGGGGCAGCCCGCGCGGTGAACCGCAGGCTGCGGTGGACCGGGGGGTCTGGGCAGCCCAGTCACGGACCGCCGGTCTAAAGGGGTGGGACGACCCAGGCCCACCCCGTCTCCGTCCGAGGACGTTAAAAACACCATAACTTGAAAACTAAGCGTCGGATTTGTGTACCATCTACGACAGTTCAATTCTTGGCTCAAGAAGAAGATTTTTAGAT
This sequence comes from Viscum album, assembly GCA_963277665.1. Classification (NCBI taxonomy): domain Eukaryota; kingdom Viridiplantae; phylum Streptophyta; class Magnoliopsida; order Santalales; family Viscaceae; genus Viscum; species Viscum album. Next base: position 1,143,681,393 of record OY728142.1, on the reverse strand, counting down.
GGTCCAAGGGATTTTTAATTCCCGGGATGGGAGCTCGGTGGTGCGACACACTCGTTAAGTACCTCACCGGGATTCTTCTTTCGGATGGAACGAACACATCCAGAGTCCGTTTAAGGTTCCGTCAGCGGTGTTGTGACCCTGGATTCGAGAAGAAGTTGTATAGTGTAGTTTCAGGCATTGAAAATGGAGTTGAGGCATGGGACCCACGGGCTGTCTTTTAAGACGTGAGCATCGTTTTGTGACTTTTTCATCAGATGTCTATTCAGGGCGAATGAGTAGTCATTTTGGCGTGTTTTTCTGAGTGCATCGCGATGGTGCTGTTCACCAGACCTCTTTTGAGACTGAGGTGTGGGCCCTATGAGACGCCTTATGGGAATAAATCAGTGTTGAATAACTTTTTCATCGGGACTCCATTTCGAGTGAGTAAGTAATCTATCTCGCGTGTTTTTCCATGAGGATTACAACGATGCAATCTGTTTGGGCATGTAGAGCCTCTCTAGAGATATCATTAAATGTGGAAATATAAAATGGAATTTGTCAAAGGTTCCTTTGATGGAATCTAACCCAACGCATGGTCACGATACTAGCGATGCCCAGAGATGGTTTGGGCAATACAGAGTTATCAGACCAGTTCAGGGTTTACCCTCCAGCGGGGATGGGCAGTGGGTTAACCATCGGCGTATCAGGGTTTACCCTCTAGTGAGGATGGGCAGTGGGTTACCCGTTGACCTTAGGGTTTACCCTCCAGAGGGGCTGGGCAGTGGGTTACCCATTGATTTTAGGGTTTACTCTCCAACAGGACTGGGCAGTGGGTCACTCGATGACCTTTTGGGGTTTACCCTCCAGTTGGGCTGGGCATTGGGTTACCAATGACTTATTTCAGACTCAACCATTTCTATGAGGCCAGTCAGTGACTTTTATCTTAGGTTACCGGAGCAGGATCCCTGGTTGTGCGATTCAGCGATGAGACAACTTTGATGTGTGGAACGTTTGGGCATCAATGATGGATATACATAGAACTGTTGGAAAATTTTCTTGGGTTGAGCTTGGAGATCGAGGTCCCCTTACACACTCATTTGGGTTTCTTATTGAGCATATATATATACACCCTACTTTTTTTTCCCACTCCTTGGGTTCAGTTACTCTCATTCTAGGAGGGGTAAAGACACATAGGGTATGCCACATGCTTTCTGTGTCTAGCTCCTCTTGGTTGGGACGAGTATACTTCCTTTCTTTTGTTGGGTTGAGCTGCACTGTCTCTATTGTACTCTTAAACTGTTCTTTGTTCTGTCTACTGCTCACTGTTTTAGTACCTCCTAATTTCTCCCTCGAGGTTTCAGGGCATCCTACTGAGTATCTTTATACTCACCCCTGCTTGGGCGTTGCCCGCACTTGGTGTACCCTTGAAGACGACAGATAGGTCGATTGAGACTATGGAGGAGCATAGAGGACACAAGATCTTGGGTTGCGTTCATTGGTTGTAGTAGGAATTTTAGGTGTGAGACTCACCAGCTGTTTAATTTTATTTACCTATTGCCAGGTTGTGACACCTTTCGGGTTGGGCACGTGTTTTTCCTTTTTTTCCTATTTAGTATCTTGTCAGTAGTTTTCATCACTTTCATTTTTTTTCTATTTAGAGGTTGATGCATGAATATGGTTGGATTATAGTTGTTTGTCCTTTGGTTTTCTTTTTACTCTTCACTTATGCATTGAGTGGGATATGTGTGTGTGTATAGGTACTTAGGCAAAGGCCTCCCCGAAATTGTTAGGCCTTCGGTGCTTGTTTGCATCCCCTGACCTATGGAGGTGGGCTTGGGGTAGTTGCGGCTCGAGACCGGTAGGTTCGGGTCATGACGGGAATTCCCAATACGCATGGGTTGGTGACCTTGAACCTGAAAAAATACAAAATAAAATAGGGAACATTTTTTTTCAAATAGTAGTGGATGATAAACAGTAAAAGTCAATATGATAAACACTCCAAATGAAGAAAGTACCAGAACCAAACAAGTAAAACAATACCCAAACAGAACATCATCAATATACACCATGTCTGTTATGATAAAAATAAAACCTAAACTCATGTAACTAGTGGGTCACATCTCCACTAGCCACTTCTATCACTATAGGTCCCAAGGATCAAGAACACCCACCTTCTCCAAGTGGTAATTTTCCCTCTACTCAAATCCAGCATAAGAAAATTTATAGATTCCCAAAGACAAAGGTAGGGTGTGAGCTATAAATCCCTGTTGGGTCTCACCAAGTGTTTTATAATAAATTTCATAACAATAAACCCAATAATTATTTAAATTTAAGTAAAACAAGGAATGGAATAATATTTAATAATTTTAATAAAAAATTATTTCATAAAAAATAGATGGAAGATATATTAAAAATGGATTAAATAAACATTGTATATTAAACGATTATATAAAGAAGTCCGAATGAATAAAACAGTTCTATAATAAATGATATGTAATAATCAAATCAAGTATATCATAGAAATATTTATCAAAATATATGGTACATTATTTCCTAATAATAATACCCCCACACTACTTAATCAGTGATACTAGCTCATTGTTTGTACATGTCCCATGACTCAGGTCATCCGAACTCAACTCCCCATTCAAAAAAAGTTATTACATGGTATTCTTAAGTTAGTGATTTCATCGTTAATCTTGTACTATAGAGGTCATATCCTATTGTTTTATTCCTAATTACTAGTAACTACCAACTCAACATGTTATTTAAATCAAATAATTAATCAAACAAGGGAAAATAAATCATTTCTAATCATTTTTTCATTTACATTCAAATGCACAGTTTTAGTTTTCAACACAACTTTTTCATTACAAAACCAAAACATAGATTTTTATAAAATTACTTCCATTATAAAAATAACATTTTATTTTAATATGTTTTTCAAAAATCAAGGAATATAATTTTACCAAAAAAATTACCATTATAATAAATCTTTTCTCAAATCATTTAATGTCTCAAAAATCACCCAAGATGGTGTTTTATTTCAAAAACATATGCCTTTAAAATCACACATAGAATCCAAATTAATTAAAATAATAATTAATCAGTTTTGGAATGAAATTTAAATAAATCAATAAAATTGGTTTTTATTTTTGTGGAAAAAACATTTCAGAGCTACATAACTTTAGTTAGCAATCAAACCAACTCAACAACTACAGTGGGATCCACTAAAAAATGGAATTTGAGATCATGGAATTCAATCTAGAATCAAGGTTCATAAAAAAATTTATTAGATCAATTGAAAACATGATGATCTATCAATTTTTAAGAAAGAGATAAGAAGATAAGGAGGATTTTCAATCAAGGAGAGATCCCCTTATGAGAGAGGAATCAAAGGCTTCTACGAGAGCTTTGATCTGAGGAGAAGGGGTTTTAGAGGAGTCAAAATGTCTCTTAGATACCTTTAATATAAAATAATTAGAATGAAAGTTGAGAAGATGAAAAAAAATTGAAATTTGGATTTATGCTTTTAATTCTATTAAAACACATACCATTCCACAACCTCAAATGGACATGGTGTAGAAAGGCATTAGATAGCCATACCACAATGTAGCCTTATCAAACCACACTAAAGCCACCTCTAGTAAAACAGACTTCAGAAAAAATGTCATAGTCCTCATCCATATCAACTTAAATTGGGATAAGTCTATGATGTAACCCATACCCTAAACCGCAACTATTCCCCAATATGAAATGGTGCCACAAATCACTCACTTGAGCCTCCATGATGCAGTCGTACCTTCACACCATAGGGGAAAACTTCCTGAAGAGGGATACAATGAAAATCTTCCTCCATAGTGTAGCTATGATGTAATAGATATCATCCATAAAAAGCATCTACAAGTAACCCTATTCTATATCCATATGGTCCATGACTCATCTTGGACTCTCCATTCCCCAACCGATGCACCACGTCACAACTACACAAAACACATTTATACACTAACTCCATTAAATAAAAACAAACAAACATCCCTTAACATTAGGTTATTTTCCAAGAAAAAGGATCTCCAACCTCAAAATGACCAAAATACACACAAATAAAAAGGGACAACAAAACAAGATTCATGTAGTACCAAAAAGAAGGTAACAAGATGTTACAACTTCCCCGCCATAAACAATTTATTCCCCCAGAAACCCTATCAAGAAGATTCCATTTTAAATATATGTGTATAATAATCTCTCATAAGTACCTCACACTCCCAAATATTATATGAATAACAAAAATTATACCATATCACACATATCATAGGTATCGTATTCCCATGAAAGTCCTTTGTCTCTGAGTCAACAATCCTGACTGAATTCGTAGTCACAGATAAATCAGGATCAACATCAAGATCTCACCATCTCGAAACATGAGAAGGGTTAGAAAGATACTTTTTGATGATGAGAAACTTGAAACATACTATGGATCATATTCAATTGTGGTTGAGGTTCCAAATAGTAGGCCAGTTTCCCAACTCTCTCAACAATCTCAAAAGAACCCACAAACCTCAACGCATGATTTCCCTATTTTCTCAGATGTTGATAATCCAATTGTGGTGGAAATATAAAAAACACCTGGTAAACCACTAAAAACGTTAATGTTCATAAATGATAATCATCATAGGACTTATACCAACTCTGTGCTATCAATATTATCTGAAAAATTAACTAAATTCAAAACCTCATATCTTGGACTAAACTAAGTCCAACAAAAGAACTTTCCCCAATCTATGAAAAAAAATTAAGATATGAAGGGATGGATTTATAAGGCCTCAAAAGGATCCATTATAATATCAAAATAGTAACTTTTGTTTTAGTTGAACTTGACTAGTCCCAAATATTCATCCCAAGATTTTTCAAAGTCAATAACACAAGCACGCAGTATGTGCTTAAGAATCTGCATAGACCAGTTTTTCTAGACATCAGTCTATAGATGATATGCCATGATCAAATGTACCTGGGATCCCATGGTCTCAAAGAGTCCCCTACAAAATCAAGAAGTGAAACTGGGTTTCATATCAGAGACTATAATAGATTTAACTCCATGAAATTTGATAATATCCTACATGTAGAGACATCCCAAGTCCTCAACATTGGTTTTATCTCAAATGGGTATAAAGTGATCCAATTTTGTCAGCCTATCAATCATAACCCATATCATATTCCTCCCTATAGGGGTATACAAAAACCCAACCACAAAGAACACAAAAACCTAGTCCCACTTCCAAGTCAACATTGGTAGTGGATGAAGTAGACCTGAAGGTATTTGGTACTTGTATTTGACCTATTCGAAGGTATAATAATGAGATAAAAATTTAGTGGTATCCCATATCATACCTGGCCACCATAATTGTCACTGTATATCATAGAACATATGTTTGGCTCCTGGGTGAACAACTCATTGGTAACTATGATAGTTCCCTATAATGACCTATCTCGCAGGAAAAGTCACCTCATGTTAGTTTAGAAAACATAATATTCCCTATGGATAGAATGACCATTCACTAGTGGTCTCCCTATTATAAATAGATTCTATAATCTAATATAATTCATCATTAATATTCTAATATAAAATAATAATCTAAAGAAGAGAGGAGGTCAACTACATACTTTCCAAAAAACCTCAGAATCACTCTCTTAGACTCCAAAATAAAATAGAGAAAAGAGATATGCCAGATTCCACACTTTTGATCATTCCTTCATGTCTTGGATAAAAAATTTCCTACTAAAATCATCCCCAATGACATTCCCCTTACTAGGGGTGTAGTAAATATCAAAATCAAAAGACTTCAGGTACTCTACACAATGCCTCTATTGAAGGTTCAATTTTTTTAGTAGAAGATATAACTCAATATTTTGTGGTCAGAAAAAATGGTAAACCTTTCATTGAAACGTAATGTTGAAAAATATTAAGAGCATGCATTACAACCATGAGTTAGATGTCACAGGTTAGATAACTTTTCATGTGTGGCCTAAGTCTACTAGAACTGTAGGATACTAAATTATTACCTTGTATAAGGAAACAACCCAAAACCGAAACTAATGTTTCAAAAAAGGCCACATAGCTTTGACCAGCCTCTAGAAGAGTCAACAATAGTGAAAAATTCAATAGAAATTTCATATCAACAAAAAAACTCTAAAATTTCTCATACCAAATGAACATTATCTTTTCTAAGTGAGAGAGGTCATTGGAGAATCCATCTTTAAGAAATATTTGAAAAATATGTGCTAATATCCTAACAAACCCAAGAAGCTTCAAATCTAAAAAATATTACATAGTTGTTATAATGTCATAATAGAATTAACCTTATCAAGATAAACTAAAATACCATGTTCTGATACCATGTGTCCCAAAAAATTATCTTCTCAAATCCAAAAAATTACATTTTTATAACTTGTTATAAATTCAATGATTTACCATGGTTTTTAGAACTGCTGTCAAATGATACACATGGTCTACCTAGGTCTGAGAGTAAACAAGGATTTCATAAACAAATACAACCATGAACGAGTGATGGTACACAGAAAATATCCTACTCATAAAATCTATAAAAACAATATGATAAATATTTAAACCAAATGGAATAACAAGATACTCATAATGTTTATACCTACTCCTGAAGGATATCTTCTAAATGTCAAACTCTTTTATTCTCAACTGGTGATATCCAGATCAAACATCAATCATAAAAAACTACTTCTTCCATTTTAATTGGTCAAATAGATCATCAATAATTGGTAAAATATAATTTTTCATCACCATAACTCTATTGAGTTTCTAGTAATAAACACATAAGTGAAGTATTATATTAGTTTTATTCACAATGAGAACATGATCCACCCAAGGCGACACTAGTGCAGAAAACATTTTTTACGGTGGTTATTTTTTATTCTTAACATCGTCTTTTGGATGGCGTTATTACAGGAGATGTTATAAACATAGTTTTTTACGTCGGTTATTTTACAACCGATGTAAAAAACACAAATCCGAAACATTTTCCACGTCGGTTGATAAAAACACGACATGGAAAATGATTTAGAGTCATGGTTTATTATGTCGGTTATTTAATAACCGACGTGGTATATACCCTTTCACATCGGCTATTATATAATCGACATTATAAAGCACTCCTCTGAGGCATTTATCACGTCGGTTATTTTTATAATCGATGTGATAAACCTGTCTGCCAAGAGGTTTCCAACGTCGGCTATATAATAACCGACATAAAAATATATCTATGACATCGGTTATAAAATAACTGACATAAAAAACTATCCATTCCAATTTATTACATCAGTTATGAAATAGCCGACATAAAAACCATTTCCCATGAAGTTATTATGTCGGTTTCCAAATAACCGACGTTAAACCGAATACCAATGCATTTTTAGGTCAGTTATGAAATAACTGACGTAAAAAACAAATTTTTTAAAATAAATCTGAACCACTACTATGCCCAACCAAATTACCCGTAATATAGAAAAAGGTTACCAAAAACAGACCAGAATAGACCAAAACCCCCCCAACCCACCGGATAGCCCCCACCACACCCCTAGACACCCCCACACCCCTAGACTGCCCCCACCCCCTGGAAAGCCCCCCACACCACTGGACAACCCCACCACCCCCCGGACAGCCCCCACACCGCTGGAAGACCCAACCTATATATCCCCACCCCCTGGAAAACATTCACACTCCCCTGTACATCCCTCCCACACCCCTGAAAGAGACCAAAAAGTTACCAAAAACAGACCAGAACCCCCACCCCACTAGACATCGCCCACCACACCCCTAGACATCCCCACACCCCTAGACTACCCCCACCCTCTGGACAACCCCCACACCCCTGGAAAACCCCCCACCCTCCTAGACACCCCCAAAACCCTGGACTGCCCCCACCCCCTGGATAGCCCCCCACACCCCTGAACAACCCCCACCCTTCTGGACACCCCCACACCCCTGGACTGCCCCCACCCCCTGGACAGCCCCCACACCCCTAGACAACCCCACCACCCCATGGACAGCCCCCCACACCCCCTAGATAGCCCCACCCTCTTGTATAACCCCCACCCCCTAGACAGCACTCCCACACCCCTGTACAACCCTCCCACACCCCTGAAACAGACCAAAAAGTTACCAAAAACAGACCCCCCACTGAACAGCCCCCACCACACCCCTGGACACCCCCACACCCCTGGACTTCCTCCACCCTCTGGACATCCCACAATACCCTTGGACCCCCATGTACATCCCCACACTCGCCTAGAAATCCCTATCTCCCTCCTGGACACCCTCCCACCCCACTTGACAGCCCCTACCACACCCCTAGACACCCCCACCTCACTGGACACCCCCAGACCTAAAACAGACCAAAACCCGACAAAAACCAAACCAGAACCCCCCACCCCACTGGACAGCCCCCACCACACCACTAGACACCCCCACACCCCTGGACTACCCCCACCCCCTGGACAACCCCCACACCCCTGGTCACCCCTTGGATATCCCCCCACTCACCTAGACATCCCTCCCACACTCTTGGACACCCTCCCACTCCACTCGATAGCCCCCACCACACCCCTAGACACCCCCACCTCACTGGACACCCCCAGAAAAAAAAAACAGACTAAAACCCGACCAAAAACAGACTAGAACCCCCCACCCCACTAGACAACCCCCACCACACCCCTGGACCCACACCCCTGGACTACCCCCACCCCTTGGACAACCCCCCACACCTCTGGACACCCCCTAGACATCCCCCCACTCACCTAGACATCATTCCCACCCTCCTGGACACCCACCCACCCACATGATATCCCCCACCACAGCCTTGGACACACCCCACCTCCCTGGACACCCCCAGACCAAAACCCGACCAAAATCAGAACGGAACCCCCCCACCCCACTGGAAAACCCCCACCACACCCTTGGACACCCCACACCCCTGGCCTATCCCCCACCCCCTAGAAAGCCCCCCCCACACCCCTGGGCATCCTCCCACTCACCTAGACATCCCTCCCACCCTCCTGGGCACCCTTACACCTCACGGGACATCCCCCACCACACCCCTATACACCCCCACCTCACTGGACACCCCAGACCAAAAACAGACCAAAACCCAATCAAAACCAGACCAGACCCCCCCCCCCCCCCCACTGGACAACCCCCACCACACCCCTGGACACCCCCCCACACCCCTGGACTGCCCCCACCCCCTGGACAACCCCCCACACCCCTGGACACCCCTGCACATCCTTCTACTCGCCTAGACATCCCTCACACCCTCCTGGACACCCTCCCACCCCATTGGACAGCCCCCACCACACCCCTGGACACCCCCCACACCCATGAACTTCCCCCACCCCTTGGAAAACTGTTGTTGGGAGAGGAGGTGCCACCATCCCTCAGGAGGATGAACGCTGCTGGAAGGTACCTATCACTCTCACATGTGAAGATTGAGCTCTCAAAATGTTTCACCAATGCTTTATTCCCCTTTAAACATTATTCATTATATCACTTTGATGATAGTATAACCAGGAGTAAAACACCATCACACATGATAGCAATTCCCCCTGGTTATACTATCATCAAAGTGATAGAATGAATGACATTTACAAGGGAATAAAGCATTGATGAAACATTTTGAGAGCTCAAACTTTGCATGTGGGAGTGATGAGTACCTTCCAGCAGCGTTCAGCCCCCCCGAGGGATGGCGGCGCCTCCTAACCCACCCCATGGACTGCCCCCCATCCCCATGGACACCCTAGACCCCCCCACTGGACATCCCTCCCACACCCTTGGAAACCCCCTCACCCCACAGGACACCCCCACACTCCTGGACACCCCCTGGACAGCCCCCACTCCCCTGGACAACCCTTCCACCCTCCTGGAAACGCTCCCACCCCCTGGACTTCCCCCCACTCTCATGGACACCCAGGATACCCCCCACCCCACCGGAAAACCCTCCCACACCCCTGGATACCCCCACCCCACTGAACACCCCCACACCCTTGGAACCCCTCCCCCATACCAGAATCCATACTAGAAAAACCATCATAAGTAGACCAAAACAAGAAGTATAGAAAAATTAAACATTCACATATATAACATTCAAAACATACAATTTCAACTTAAAAAAACTAAATCCAACCTAAACAACTACCAAATACACAATTACAATATTCAAAATTACATTTTACACTACAAACAACTAAAATTCAATCAAACCTGTAAAATAATTTGACCATTCCACTTGTAAGTGTTTGACGTCTTGAGCACTATAGGGTTGAGGGTCATCAAATAGATACAAATTAAAAGTATAGTAGTTAACGTTTATAATGAATAAACCAAATTAAATATTATGGAAATGTTTAAAAGGAAATATTACTAGGTCAAAGTTCACAACTGTCCTGGTTGTTATTATTTCATACATTAATCTTAACATATAATATCCGCATTCGATGACACCTTGTTGTTCATGACAATTCTGTTTGAATGAGTTTAAATTCAATATATTATTTTTATGTAATAAATCAAAAAGTAAAAATTATAAATGGATATTTACCTTTACATTTACGTATTTGATCTTCACACTCCTTTTCTTTGTGTTTTTTTGAAAGTAGACCCATCCCCTGTTAGAAAATAATACAAATAGGATAAATTTAAAATTCTATATAATATATAAAACTATTGAGAAATTGAAACTTACTTTTCCAACATTTTCTTAAAACTTTCCCACACATCACCATGGATAGAGAATATCCAATAAAGTGTTTTCTCCCTTGTGAAAAAAACCCCTAACATCCAATGATCACTGATAAAAGAAAACTTAAGGTTATTGGTTTTTTATGTTAAAAGATAATGACCACTTTGAGAGAGATGTGTTTCATACCTCTCACAAAAAGTCATCATCCAACATTGTGTGACTATATTCTACTCAAGTCTTTCAGCAATATAATGTATTCTTTGTTCCTCATCCAATGCACGTGGTTCAGGTGAAATCAAATGCGGGTCCATGAATCCATATACATCTGTGCGCTCATTCTTCTCAAAAATGTTATAAAGATACCTAATAGAAAAAAGACATAAGTATATATTTTTAATAAATATAATGCAGGGAAAAGGTGTTAAGACTTACATGTAAAAAATTTGCACCACGTTTATGCCCAAATTATCTCCACTAACAAGCTCCATGATATCATTTTTCACAACCCCCACAGTTATTACACATACAAAAACATGAGATTCCATAGGAAACTCATAATGATCCGCCAAAAATTTTGAATATTTTGACAATCTGTCAAGACTACTAGAATCTGTATCTGATGTCATAGCTATTTGTCTTTGTTGTTGTCTATACAATATTTCTTTAACTTTGAAGTATTCCTGTAAAAATAAATAGAAAAATATATTATTTTTCAAATGATAAAACAACTTTAATAAAAAAATAAAATAGAAGATATAACATACATACCTCTATGGTAATGAGTCGAAGAAGTATGGATGGCCAAATTTAAAAATGGCCAATACTATGTCCAACTGCCATCACCTCATCTGTAGGTAATGGTACTCGATCTGATCTATCTATAATATCCTATACAGTGACCCTGTGATTCTTTACCTCTAATTGTTGATGATGAACTGTATCTTCTATAAAATATACCAACACATATGCAATTATATGATGTTGAGGATCATCAACATACAACTCGCAATAAGTAGGAAGCTGCAGAGGAGGATTAGGATAAAAAATGGGGTCTGCTGGCTGAGGTGGGGGATTGGGAGCTACTGGCGGAGGTGGAGGATAAATAATGGGGTCTGAAGGGGGAGGTGGAGGAGTGGGAGCTGCAGTTTGAAATTTTCTTTGCATGCTTGAAAACATATACTGTACCGATGATCTAATATTTTCCTCCATAATCACATTAATATTATGAACTTTAGCCTCCAAGGATTCTATTTTTTTTGTAAACACCCTCAACGTGAGAAGTTGAAGAATGTGGAAACACTTTTCTTACCGATACACCTACCGGATATCCTCATACACAAACATGATGTTCGGGCTTTCCCAATGCTACAGATAAAATATCTTGCCTCCCAGTAGCTGTAAATACCCCATGTGAGCTCTTCTCCTCAAGATAATTTTGTATTAATTAATTGAACATTTCTGCAATGATTGAAATTATATGAAGAAAATAGTTAACTTAAATAAATAAAATAGGTATCTTACAATCCTCTCAACTATGATTCTTGAATCTTCCGAAAGATATTTACCTTTTTTTCCCATCTGAGCTCTCTTCCATTTTTCATGTCTAGATGGAGGGGATGGAGGGGCCGCCACTCCAGATCTTGAAGACTCAGCTGTTAGTTTTTGTAATTTTTCCGCCATCATTTGTTCTTCCAATAATGTACACCCTCCCTGAGATAAACTATGAGGGTATACATTTTTAGATTGGATCTCCTGATGATATTTCCTTGTTTACTGTAAATTAAGAATAAGAAATCATTAAAAAACATTAATAAGATCATTTATATAAGAAAGATTATAAAAGTTTACATTGCCCTTACCAAAAATGAATCTTTTATTCTACTTTCAACAAACTATCTCTATGTGTCTTCATCTATGAAAGGATATCTACGACATGAATTTTCATGAATCCTATGACCAAAAATGAAATCAGATGTGAGGGTTGATTTGAAATACCTCCATCTCTTGGCAGCCATCGATAAACATTTCTTCCTGACTCCTCCAATTTCAAGAATATCAAATGTCATCTAATAAAGAAGAGGTTAAACATATTATATATACTAGAAACATTTAAATAATAGGAAAACAATACCAAAAGATCTTAACAAAATCATCTCCAACAAATGAGAGATTATCGCTTTGTACACACTTCTCCAGTCATCATACAAAATGCTTACTTTTCTCTTACCCTGAGTTTATACAAAACTCTTAAAATCTTTTTCATTTGGACCTCTAGGAATATCATCCTCATCAAACTCAACGAGTATCCTCTGATCCTATATACATTCAAGTGATAATTTTGGTAAACGTGTGCACCCACATTTACCAACTCTTGAACTCTTTGTCGTAATGGGAGCACATGAGGAAGATTGGAGAACATCAGGTGGAGCATGTGAATGTTACTCCCTAGAGGTATGGCCAATATGATCATCTCCAGAATCATGTGGTTGATCAACTGATTGATCTATAATTATCTTTAAAATCAAAAAAAACAAACAATAGTTCACAAATATACAAATTCAAATATTACAATACTACTGTAATCAGAAAATAGAAAATTGTACTAAGTTATGTAATAGTAAACATCGTTAATATGGTAAGCATGTTAAACAATGGTAAAGATAGTAAGGATGGTCAAGATGGTAAACATGGTAATCATGGTAAACCTGGTAAACCTGGTAAACATGGTAAACATGGTAAAGTCATTGTCACTAAACAAAAATAATAGATATATAATTTATGTAATGGTAAACATGATAAAGTAAACTAAACAAAATTAAAACAAAAAAAAAACTTATACTTATTTTGTTTTAATACATGTTTCAATAAAGAAAAAACTTACAATATCTAACATTTTATGAAAATAATAAATGTAAACAAGAAATAAACAAATGTTACCTGTAATTTTAGGAATTTAAAAATGGATTGTTTTCCAAAATTCCTTGGTTGTGATCGTTCCTTATGGCACAAACCATGTCTTCAACATGATCATCATTATGTTCTGTTAATCTTTCTATGGAAGTAGGGATCTCACATAAATAAGCATCTTCATCAAGTTCATCCTCATCAACATATTGGTTTTTCCCTTGTAAAACAACAACCCACTATATATCTTATTGATTTACTACATAGAAAATTTGTTTTTCATGTGTTTCCATTATAAAAGAATCAGTCGTGTCTTCCAATCTATTCAGATTAAAAACTGTCATTTCAAATTCATCGTGTTTGACACTGTTGTTACCGATAAACCATTTACAGTTAAAAAAAGGAAATTTAATGTTAAAGTAATCAACCTCTCATATGTCTTTAATCACTCCATAATATTCACATGATGCAGAAATTGGGTTTTTGTCCTTAGTACTCGAAAAATGCATTGCTTCTACAAACACCAATACACCACTATTCTGAACTGCACTTCTTTTGTCCTGAGGTTTCGTATGAAATTTATAGCCATTAATTTCATAACCGGACCATGTTATCACATTTAAACATGGACCACCCACTATCCATTTTAATGTCTCTGATACATCTGATCTACCAAGAAAGGTATTTTTAAACCATGACAAAAAAGTTTTGTTGTGATCATTCAAAATCCACATTTCTTTCTTCTTTGGATGACATTATTTCTACTCATTAATATGCAATGTGATATACAGTTGATCATCGACTATGTTATTCAAGATGTATGATTCTAACTTCTTCATTTGTTCAGATGACAACGATTTGACTTTCAAGCCACGAATCCACTTTCCCTCATTATTAACTCATTCATGGAGAGATGGAGGCAAACCTATGTGCTGCACCGTAGCCAAGTAGCTCGTACAAAACTCTGCAACCTCCATAGAAATATACTTTTTATTAATAGAGGCTTCAGGTCAATATGGATTCTTAACATACCCCTTCAATATTTTCATATACCTTTCAAAAGGATACATCCAATGAAGATATACAGGTCTACAAAGCTTTATTTCTTGAACCAGATGAATCATTAAATGCACCATTATATCAAAAAAAGTTGGAGGAGAATACATTTCCAATTGACAAAGTATACAAATTGCATCCTTTTCCAAAATGTTCAAAGAATTCACATCAATCACCTTATTACAAATTGAATCGAAAAAATAACACAACTTCATTATAGTATTTCTAACATGGATGGGCAATATTCCACACAATGAAACTGGTAGAAGTTGTTGCATCATGACGTGACAATAATGATATTTCATACCTATCAACTTCAAGTCCTTCAAGGAGATAACATTTTTTACATTTGAAGAATAACCTTGAGGCACTTTGATATCATGAAGACACTGAAAAAAGCTAATTTTATCCCTCTTCGATAATGTATGGCAAGCCGGGGGAAGAAATGTTCATCTTCTATTAGGAGTGGGAGCCAACTCCAAACGTATTCCCATTGATAGTAAGTCCAATATTGCATTCAACCCATCTTTAGACTTTCCTTTAATATCTAACAATGTTCCAATAAAACTATCATAGATATTATTCTCCACATGCATGACATCAATATTATATCTAACTTCATGATATCTCCAATATAGTATCTCAAAAAATATTAACCTTTTTCTTCCAAATATGTTTATCATTACCAGATTTCTGTGTCTTTCCTAATGTCACATCAAGGTTTTTCACCCTCTCAAAATACAGATCAGGGGATAAAGGTTTCAGAGCAATATCAAATTCTTGTGAGCCATTGAATGCCTTTTTTAGTCTTCTATAAGAGTGATCCATAGGCAAAAACTTTAGATTCCCCTTGTACACTGTTTTCCTAACATGATGCAATTGAAAATATGAAGTCTGTTGTTCAAAAATTGGACATGATTTATGCCCTTTAACACTGTATCCAAACAAATTTACATATGCTGGGAAGTCATTTATAGTGAACAAAAGCACTGCATACAGTTGAAAATATTCCATTTTATAAGAATCATACACCCAAATACCATCCTCCCATAAAAGTTTCAAATCATCAATCAATGGTGACAAGAAAACATCAATATCATTGCCATGTTGCTTCGGACCAGAGATCATTATATTCAACATGACATATTTGCGCTTCATACAAACTTTAGGAGAGAGGATGTAAATTACCAATAAAATAGGCCATGAACTATGTGTTCTAGTGAGGGTTCGGTATGAATTAATTCCATCTGTGCACAACCCTAGTATGAGATTTCTAATTTCATTTCCAAATATAGGATACTACTCATCAATTTTATTCCACTGTGGACAATCAGCTAGATGACATATTTTTCCATCACATAACCACTCATCAGTATGCCATCTTAACATTTTTGAATCATGTGAATTAGAAAATAAACGTTTGAAATGATGACTTATAGGAAGATTCCAAAATACCTTTGAAGGGATCTTTGTAATCTCTACATCATCCTGTGGTTTTTCTTTCACCTTATACCATGATGTCCAACATTTTGGAAACTCTGATAGAAATTCATATTCCTTCCTATATATCATACAGTAATTCGGATAGGCATGTATTTTCTTGTATCCCAATCCCATTGAGCATAATATTTTCTTGGCCTTATAATGTGAATCTGGAAGATCGTTATCTTTTAGAAGAATGACTTTCATAAATTGTAGCAACTTTGTAAAACTTCTGTCACTCCATCCATGTTTTGCTTTCAGGTTAATCAATCTTAACAATGCCGACAAAACCGTAAAATCTGTACAACCAGGATATAATGGTTTTTCAGCATCACCATATAGACATGCAACTGTCAGTTCTATCTCAATTTGTTCTGCTGCAATATCGTGAATCATTTCTTCAATTCAATCGGAGTCACCATCTTGCAAATCATCATCATCAGTGATATTCCGTCCAGTTTCACCATGCCAAATCCAAGGGTTGTAACTCTGATTAAAACCATGAAAAATCAGATGATCTTTTATCTCTCTACTTTTCAACTTCTTCATATTCAAACATTTCAGGCATGGACAGAAAAAAATGTCACTACTTGGAACATTTCATTTAGAAAATTCCAAAAACGCATCAACACCTTCCTCATATTCATTGCTCATTCGATGTGCCATAATCCAACTTCAACTCATTATTACCTATAAAAAATATCAAAATTATACATCTTTTTAAGATAAATCAAATATATGTTTATATGAAAAAAATCATAATTTGAATGTAAAATAATTTTGAAATATAAGGAAAATCTATGCGTATTTAAAAAAATATGCTTGAATATGATTTTAAAAAGAAAATATAGTTAGATATAACAGTTTTAAATTCATCTTGGATCCTTTCTTCTTAAGGTTCACAAAGAATACATCCTGGTGCAACTGGATACCAAATTCACCCTTCCGTAAAAAATAAATATGAAGTATAAATATTAAAATATGTATACATTCACTACTAAAAAGTACACAGATCCTAACAATTTGAAACCTCTGGACAACCCCCACCCCTCTGGATAGCCCCCACCCCCCTGAACACCACCCCACCCCCTGGGCATCACCCCCACCCCCTTGGACACCACCCCCATCCCCCTTGGACACCCCTGGACACCACCACCCCCTTGGACAACCCCCACCCCTCTGGACAACCCCCACCCCCTAGACAACCCCACCCCTCTAGACAGCCCCACCCCTTGGGACACCCCCACCCCTCCTAATAACCATAGAACACATCAATTACTATTAAACCATCAATTTAAAAATGATCAAACATACCAAATAATATAAGGAATGAAGGATAAGAAGAAGTGGACAAAGAGGAAAAAAAGAAACAATGGGGTCAGGATAACTGCGCATGGGGAAAATAAAAATTCAGTTGGAGAAAATAACAATGTAAAGCCTATCATCATGGCACAATGGGGTCAGGATAACTGCGCATATTTGAAAACCACGACATGGTCTCCCCCATAACCTATAATTTTATTATAGTCAATGACATGTCAAAATATATATAACAAAATAGAATCATATTGCAACACCCCTCATCTTTTAATAATGCTTGAATCCCTAAAAATCATAGTGGAAACCCCAAACATAGACTGTATCAACCCCTTTGGACACTACCCCCACCACCTTCGAAACCACCCCACCCCCTTAAACAACACTAATAAATTATAGCCTAATATCCATGAAACAATACAATCATCACGTCATAATCTCACAAACCACGATGCAATAGTCAATCCCAACTGACACTTATCCCCCACCTCCTTGGACACCACCCGCACCCCCTTCTATACCACTTGGACACCACCACCCCCTTGGATAGCCCCCCACCCCCTAGATACCACCCCACCCCCTTGGAAACCCCCTAGACACCACCACCCCATTGGAAAGCCCCCACCCCCTGGACAGCCCCCCACACCTCTAGACAGCCCCCACCCCCTTGGTCACCCCCACCCCTTCTGGACACCACCCCCACCTCCTACCCCCTTGGACACCCCCAACCCTCTGGACATCCCACCCCAGATAACCCCCCAAACCCTCTGGACAGCCCCCACCCCCTTGGACAACCCCCCCCCACCCCCTTGGACAGCCCCCACCCCCTTCAACACCCCCACCCAATTGGACCCCCCAAACACACCCCTGGACTGCCCCCCCCCCCCCCACCACCATGGACACCCTGGACCCCCAACCCTCTGTATAGCCCCCTAAATCCTCTGGACACCCCCATCACCCCCTTGGACACCCCCTGGACACCACCACCCCCTTGGACAGCCCCCACCCCTCTGGACAGCCCCCACCCCCTGAACAACCCCCTGAACAACCCCCTCACACCTCTAGACAGCTCCCACCACCTTGGACACCCCCACCCCTCCTGGAAACCACCCCACCCCTACCCCCCTGGACACCCCCCTAGACACCCCCAACCCTCTGGACATCCCCCCCAATAACCCCCCAAACCCTCTGGACAGGCCCCCACCCACCCACCCCCCTTGGACATCCCCCACCCCCTGGAACCCCCCCCCCCCACACCCCGGGACTACCCCCCTGAACCCTCTATACAAGCCCCTGAACCCTTTGGACATCCCCCACCCCCTTAGACAACCCCCACACCCCCTAGACACCACCCCCACCCCCTTTGACATCCCCCGCACCCCCTTAGACACCCCCAACCCCCTTAGACAGACCCCAAACCCCCTTGGACACCACCCCCACCCCTTTTGACACCCCCTGGACACCCCCACCCAACTGGACAGCCCACCCAACCCCCCTGGACACCCCCACCCACTTGCACAGCCCCCACCCCCTTGGAAACCCTCTGTATGTGCACACACACATGATAGAACACAAAAAATCGTAAACATGCATGATATCACTTCCATAGGTTTATTTTATCAGAAAATAATTTATCATGGTATAGATGAACACTATGAAACTAACCATGATAGCGAGACCAAAGAAAAATAAAATCTCAACAAATTAGTTTAGGGAATTGCGAAAAAAAACTTAAAAGGAGTCGTGTGAGGCTTACTTGAGTGTTCTGAGTCAACCTGATAGATATGATAATAATAAATATGAATAATGATGTTGGAAAAATGAGGCTAGAGGGTATGACTTTGAATAATCGATTCTAGTTTTTCCATGTGAGAGAGACGAGTCGCAGGTCACCCGATCAAAGAAAACAGAATGACTGAATACAGGGTGCGATAAATCATTTAAAAGATTTATCACATCGGTTATTTAATAACTGCCATGATAAACTATTTTTTTAATGTTTATAACGTAAGTTATTTAATAACCGATCTAGAAAACTTTTTATCACATCAGTTATTTTATAACCGACATCATATTTGTCGCTTTATACTGACGTGACAAATTGTTGAGATTGGATTTATCATGTCGGTTTTTTTATAACTGACGTGGTAAAGCGCTGAGATTTCATTTATCACATCATTTATAAAATAACCGCCATGATAAAGCACAAAGATTTCCTTTATCAGGTCGGTTATTTTATAACCGATGTGATAAAGCGCGCCAGATTTGATTTTCATGTCAGTTATACAATAACCGATGTAAAGAAGCTAATCTCCGTATATTTTATGTCGGTTATAAAATAACCGACCTAAAATATGGATCCTGATCGATATATCACTTTGGTTATAAAATAATTGACATGATATATCGATCATTAAATCTTTGCACGTCGGTTATATAGAACCGACGTGAAAAATGCTGATGTGTTAAACGTTTTTTCCTCTAGTGTGACACACAAAGGAATATAAAACCTTTCTCTAAAAAATAACCCAACTAACATTTCAACTATTTCATATTTTCAGGTTCCATATAGTAATAGAGAATCAATACCGACTGAGTACTGGTACTAAATCAATAGAAAATTCTATCTCTATTATCAATGAAGAACTAGAGAATTTGGAATTAAAAGCATCAGTAAACTCAAAAAAACAGGAGGGAGATCATCACTCAATAATTCTCACCCCAAGTAAAAAGTGAAAACTGATATTACCCAACTCTCTCTTCATTATGATGGGCGTAGTAATATCCATTACATATGAAATATATATATAGGAATAATTAATAAGTTTAAAATAAAAGTGGATATAAATGAGTGAGATGCATTGTTATCAAATAAATAAGTCGATAAAGATGAAGTTATAGTGATTGTACCTCTCACAAGTGGTAGACCCGCATCAGCTTCCTTTAGAGACTCTTAAACTACCTGAAGAATCTTTATTTCAGATTACCATGGCTGAAACCCCATAGTTCTTGAAGAATATGTTTTAAAAATAGTACTTTTTGGTGTTGATGAGCCTATTCTAAAGTTTAGAGAAGAAAAGAAATGGAATAACTTTTGTAGGTGGCCTGAGTGACTATACAAACTAAAGATATTGGGTGCCCTAGATAAAACCTATTTTAAATTCCCAACATGTACACATTGGAAAAAGTCAAAGGGCCTCTACTAGAAATTGTAGAAGTTATGGAAGAAACCTACTATCAGGAACCACTAAAAGACTTCTCAAACGCCATCTTTCCTTTAAAGAAACGCATTGAACTATCACTAGGAGAAAAAGTAACTTCCATCAACCCTAATTTACCAACCTAGTCAAGCTTAAAAATTAATAGTCTATCCACAACATCAACATAAGAAGTGAGATTCAACAAGAAAACTTATAATCATATATCATAATGAAGACCCATATCAAATATTCATGCCTTCATATTCAAATTAGTCTCTACCCCAGGAGAAAAATAAACATTCTTAGAAAATTAGTTTTTATATAGAGTCATTGTCTTTCCACCCAACTGGAGATTGATAAACTCCCTGGATTTAACAAAAACCATAGATTCTATATAGTACTAACTAGAAAAAAGAACCCTAAAGTATTTCTACTCAAGAACCTCATGCTTTCTCACTATTATCATCTAATCCCCCCATCTCCTGCTAGGCCCCTCAATATTGAAGGCATAACATTTCAAATTAATTGAATCAAGTGTTTCCAATAAATAAAAAAGTACCTCTATATTTTTTAGATAATCTTCAGCCTCTTAAGGATCATTCGATTCATGGAACACTTATGTATTATAGTAAAGAAAATATTGAGCATGATCTCTAGATTCATCCCTTCGAGGTACCTTAAATGGAGCCTATAAAAGAATAATTTTTAGTGTCTATCTCAAACCTTAGAAAACACATGCCACTATTTTAGAAATATTTGGGTTAACCAGAGGGTTCACCTACCATGGTTGACTAGCAACATCCTCATATGGACTATTTAAACATCTCCTTAGAGACATGGTTCTATACAACATCAACAGAAAATATGAAATAATTAGTAAGTATGAATAGATTAAAAACTCAAAAAATAGTCTCAAAGAACATAAATTATATAAATAAGAAATAAAAATTTGGATTTTAACACAATCAGAATAAAAGTAGGGAAAAGACTTGAACTAGATCAAAACATTCATCAAGACACTTTTCCCAAACACCCATGGTGACTTAAGGCTTGTTAATATAAGATACGTTTAGGTACTCACTCAAAACCACCTCTTATGATCAATCTATTATACCTTCTATATACCAAGACAACCCAACCACATAGTGACATCATAGAACAATTCACAACATGTGTCCTTTAATACCACTTTTTAATAAACTATCTCAGATAACCTGGTACCATGATACCCAATTCATTTTGACATAGACTGAAGGGGATTCTTGATCCCCATGAGTTGGTGACTAGATCCTAGAATCATACAAGAACAAATAAGGAATTATTTTTTCAAAATAACAATAGAATATAAACAATAAAATTCAGTCTGATCGACACTCCAAAGGGGGAAAGTGACTGAACCATAAAGTTAAAATAATACCCAAATAGAACATCATCAAGAGACACCACATATTCCAAGATAAAACATAAAGGTAAACTAATATAAAAAGTGTATTACATATCCAATGGTCACCTCCATCACTATGATTACCAAGGTTTAAGAACATCCACCACCCCTAAGTAGTGTTTTTCCCTATATATAAATTTCCATAAGAAAATCTAAAAACTCCCAAATGCAAAGTTAGGGTGTGAGGTATAAATCCTAGTAGGGTCTCACCAGGTGTTCCATAATAAATAAATTAATAATCAAACCAACTATGATTTTAATTTAAGTTAATTAAGGTGTGTAATTGAATTTATATATTTTCAATAAAACATTCTTTCATAATCAAATGATATGGAAGATATATTAAAACTAGATTAAAATAACATTGTATATAAACTTCTTATATAAAGTTGTTGGTATGAATAAAAGAGTTCAAAATCAATGGTATGTAATCATCAAATCAAGTATATCACAGAAACATGTATCAAACCTTGAGTTTTGTTAGATTCTAGTAATAAGATCCTCACACTACTCAATTAGTGATCTCAGTTAAATGTGTGCGCACGTCCCACAACTCAAGTCATTAGGACTCAAACACCCATCAGGGAAAAGTTCATGCCTTAATATGTTTAAGTTAGTTTTTTCATCATCAATGTAGTTATAGGGGGTCAGATCCTAGTTTTCTTATCTTAATTACCACTAACTAGTCAGGATATATGTGCCTCAAATCAAATAATCAATCAAATATGGGAAAAAATCATTTAAAATCATTTCACCTTTCATATTAAAATTCCCAATTTTAGTTTTCAACATGCCTTTTCATTTCAAAACCAAATCATAGGTTTTCATAAAATTCATTCACTTTTTAAAATCATCTTTCATTTTAATCCATTTTTCTCAAATCAATCCAAATCATTTTAAAAAAATTATTCCCTTTACAAGCCATCTTTTATCAAATCATTCCATGTCTCAAAAACCACCAAAGATGGGATTTTATTTCACAAACACATGCCATTGGAATCAAACATCAAATACACCTTAATTAAAATCATAGTAAATCAGTTATAGAATTAAATTTTAATAAATAAAGGAAAAAGGTTTCAATTTTGTGGAAGAAACATTACTAAATCACTTTACTTTAATCAGTGATCAAACCAACTCAACACCCATAATGGGATCTTCCAATGAATAATGAAGGCATACGTGATCAAGGAAACCAACCTATAATCAAGGTTCACTAAAAAGGAGAATATATACATTGAAAACATGTTGATATATCACTGTACAAGGAGGAAATAAGAGGATACATATGATTTCTAATCAATGAGAGATCCCCTTATTAGAGAGCATTCAAATGCTTCCACTGAAGCTTGGATCCGAGAAGAAGGTGGCTTGGAGGAGTCAAAAAATATCTTAGAAGCCTTCAAGATCCAGGAATTTGAATGAGAGTCAAGAAGGAGAAAAATAATATAAAATTAGGATTTATGCATTTAAGTCTATAAAAACATAGACCACACCACAACATATCATGGAAATAATGTAGGAAGGCTGTAAGAAACCATACCACGACACAACCATCTTATACCATACTATAACAATCCCTCATTATTTTTCCTACTAAAATTATCCTGAAGACCTTGCCCAAATCTTCTTAACCTAATTTAAGGATATGGTAAAACCCATACACCACCTTATAATGATTCCCAATTATGTTGTGGTGGCACAATTCGCTCACTCAAGCCTCCACCCCACAGTCGAACCTCCACACCATAGTGGAAATTTTCTATAAGGGGGATATAGTGTAGTTATTACTCCAAGGTGTAGATATGAAAAAATTGGTAGTATATATTTAAAACGTACCCAAGATCCTCTAAACCATAACCAATTGGTTTATGGTGCATCTTGGACTCTCTACGCCACAACCTATACACCATGGTGTAGCTCCACCTGAAACATTTATACCTACACTTCATTAACTTAAAAGAAACATACATCCTAAAAATTTAGGTCATTTTAACTGAAAAAATATCTCCATCCTCAAAAGGACCTAAAATCACCCAAACAGAAAGGGAAAACGAAATAAGAGTCAAGGAGTACTAATCATGTAATGATCCACTATTAATTTCCACCCTTACACCACTATATTAAACTGTTTTTTGTATTAAAAATTTCAAATATAATAAAAAAATTAAATTAATGTTTGATTCAATAATTTAATTTTTATCACTATTAAATAAGTAATTTTTACTTGTTTTAATTATTAAATTATAAGAGGAGGTGATTTGGAGAGTCCACGATGAAAGTCATGAAAAATAGGCCAAACTGTGTGCAAGCCCGAGAACACATATAAACATAAATTTTTAATATGGATAATAAATGAATCCAATTGGAATAAAAATTAGAGGGAAATTTAAAACCTTGTGTTCTATATTTATATAAAATACCATGGTGCTAAATTCATCCATTTGGAGGCCCAAAATGGGCTCACAATGTGATGAAATTCTGGACAAGACAGATTGGAATATCCTTCTATACTTAAGACATAACTCAGGGCTTGTACTTCAAATTTGGATATTTTCACCTCCATTAGATTGATAACCTGAAGGAAGACCTCTCCACCAAATTTGAATACATTTTTATGCGTTTTGTTTAGTCAACCAGTTAAATAAAAAAGGATAAAATTTCTTCCAAGAATAGTGACATACTCCCTTAGGCACTTGACTTAGTTTGTGGAAATTGAGATGTTATTCCAAATAAAATAATCTTGAACATGATTATCTATGGTTTATCTACCAGATTGTAGGATTGGACATCTTGTGTTTTTTTCTTCATCTTATATGGATTCCTCCCCTTTCATGGAGCTCTAAACTCCTTGTGATAACTCGGGGAGGAACGCGATGAAAATCCTAAGACCCATTATTTTCGAATTATCGTTTTAATTCCAGGTTTTTTTGTTGTTTTTAATCATCTTATATTATTTTTAACTGATTTATGTATTGGTATGTCATACTGAAACTCATTTGATCATGTTTGGGATATCCATTCATGTGACATTTCACACATCATTCAGCATTTCTTATACTGCCTTTCAATTGCAGTGTTTGTGTGGTTCATATTTTTAAATTTATTTTACATAAAAACTATAATGTAAATTTACATTTATTTCATGTTTTCACACTTAAATAACATAAAAAGATGAATAATATGTTGTTTTTTTCATGTATTTTCTCGGTGAGTTTTGGTTATCAAATCGAACAAAAATCACCCGATCATCGGTGGTAGTCGATGAATAATTTTATGTTTATGATAAAAACCTAAGATTTATACCAGTATAAAATTTGTAAAATTATGGTACTAGGTGTTAAAAACCTGGTATTAAAATATCTATAACAATTATCTTGAAGAAATAAAGGATAATCATCATGAGATTTTACCAGGATGATTACGCTTAATCAAATCTATCAATTGACATTTTATTTATTTATTACCTTTACCTATTGGATTATTAAATTTAAAAACCCATTTTTAAAAAAAAATCCCATTATACTTTTTCATAATCCAAACCATCATTTTAAATTAATGATCCAAGGCTCTATCGAGAGACGAACTAGGGTTCCTGCAATACTGTAGAAATTATAGTAAAAAAATATCTAATTTGACACGCTCGACAATGAGATCAAATTTTAGTTTTATTTTTGAGAATCCAAGATCATTCTTTCCATTTTATTTATTCATTTTCATTTTTATTTCTTACTTATTTCAATATTTTCCCCTTCCAATTTGATTCTTTTTGTGCGTGTTTCTTTTTTATCTTTCTCTCTTCCTCTCTCTCTCTCTCTAATTTTGTAATATAGAATTCTATTTTATTTTCTCCTTTAATTATTATGAAGTTTTTCATTTTATTAATATTTTTCTAATTATTAAAAAACACACAAGAAAACCCAAAAAACAAATTTCACAACTTTGTTGCTTGATAAGATCTAAAAAATAAATATTAATTGAATTTGAGAAAAAAATTGAAAAGACCCTTCAATCACAAAGTAGGCCAAATAGAATAGAGAAGTAAAGTAATATGAAGAGACCGTTGTGGAAACTCAATTGGACCTAAACCAATGTAAGAGTGAACCAAATCAAACCCTATAAAACATGGCTAGAAATAAAAAAATTGTAAAATAACTGACCACCCCATAT
Organism: Viscum album; assembly: GCA_963277665.1. Lineage (NCBI taxonomy): Eukaryota > Viridiplantae > Streptophyta > Magnoliopsida > Santalales > Viscaceae > Viscum > Viscum album. The sequence goes on along the minus strand of OY728142.1, from coordinate 1,143,655,081 downwards.
GTGGAGTATCGACATGCATACATCCAATACCCTGAGGAAGTATACAACTATGATCTGAGACCGGGCCTCATCCATATCCTTCCTAAATTACATATTCATCCTTGTGAGTACCCTCACAAACATATCAATGATTTTCATAGAGTGTTATCCAATAAGAAACCCCAAAATATTAGTGAAGACCTCATTAAGTTTAGGTCCTTCCCTTTATCCCTTGATGGTGTAGCCAAACACTTTATATACTGTCTGACTAACATAATTGGGGGCTGAAATAACCTTACAAAACTCTTTATAGAGTAGTTTTTCCCTACCTCCTGAAATGTAATAGCTAGAAAATAAATCTATGGAATTATGAAATCATAAATAGAGACCCTTCATAAATATTGGGAGAGATTCAAAATAATTTTTTCAGTTTCCCCCACCACTAAAATTACTGAAAAATTTCTAATTCAATTTTTCAATGAGGGACTTCCCCCATTAATCATGGCATGATAGATGATGTAGCTCATAGTTCTCTAGTTGATAAAACTCCTTCCACCACTTGTGACTCAATAACCAACATGGTTCAAAATGCACACCAATTTGGTATAAGAGAAATTGAACCCACATGAGGATTTCATGAGGAAAGTAATTCATCCCTAGAATAAAATCTAGATAATAAACATGATGAGATTCATACCCTTATAAGATAATTATCTCAAGATCAAGGTAATTCACACTCTTCCCCCATTCTATTACATTGTGGAATTTCTTATGATAACACTCATTATTTTGAAAAGTTCCCCAAAAATCAGGATTCATCTATGTCATGTATAATAGTATTTCCTAAGTTCCCATTCCAACAAGAACCACCCTTCAAACAAGAACAATTCAGGCCAAATCCAAACCTCAAAGAGAAAAAATAACCACAATATCGATAACGAGGAAACTTGAGCTACCCTAAAATGAACTAGTATCAACATGTACAAGGTATGAAACCTTATTATCCATCAACATCTCAAAAAATCCTCTTCCTCCCAAATACGATCCACGCATAAAGGACCCATTGAAGAAAATGGCATCCCAGAACCTTCAGTTCCAACATACAACCCAATCAGCTATTCAAAACCTATGAAATCAAATGCGACAATTGAAAACACCATCGGTGAGATAAATATGAAAGGTTCTAGAAAAATACCATCCCAACCCATTCTTAATCATAAGGAAAAGTTTAATGTATTTTAAGTCACACTTCATAGTGGTAAAGAAGTTTTTTATTCTAATGATTCAACCCAATAGGTATCCCCCCTCTTTAAAACTCTCTTTCCCTATCCTCAAGAGTTTCATGTAAAGAAAAACCAGACCAAAGGTAAATTTTTTATCAAATATGATTCCCCAAAACAATCCATTCCACTTCATTTCACCCAAAGACTCTCTAAATCTGAGAAGAATTTTGATAAAGATATTGATAAAGAAATTATGGATACATTTAAAAATATACAAGTTAATATTTCTATATTAGATGTAGTTAAAAAAATTCCTAACTATGACAAATTTATTAAATAACTTTACACCCATAGATGATAACTGAAGGGAAATGGGAGATTCAAACTTGGATGAAATGTCTCAACTTTGATATAACCAAAAATGCTAACCAAATTAAAGGATCAAAGAACTTTCATGATACCTTTCACTATAGGGGAGACCTTTTTTTGGATTAAATGCTAGATTTTGGTTCTTCAATTAATGTAATTCCTCAATCTATGTATACTTATCTTTAGGATGGAGAACATCAACCAATGGGAATTATATGTCAACTTTACAATCGGAGCACAACACACCCATTATTATTGATTGATAAATCCCTCATAAGAGTGAATATTATTATATTCCCCATAGACTTGTACATTTCTGAGATGGAAGATATTCGAACCCAAGTAAATTATACTCTCATACTTGGAAAACTATTCATTAAAATAGAAAATACTATAATCAACATTCAAAATGGTATACTTTCCATAGATTTTGATATAAGAATAGTAAGTTTCAATATCCTTGATGCCATGAAACACCTCATTGAATAGAATTCCACTCTTCCTATATATTTAAGGGAAGTTCTCTCTAACAACACACACACAAAAAATTATCTACAAAACCCATACTCAGATTAATTTTACTCTTATTCAATATTGGATGATTTGAGTCGTGATTCATGTTTGTGTGTTGTGTGGGTTTGGAAAAGTGTAAATCTTGTGATTTAATTGATGGTTGCATTCATTCTAAGGTAACCATTACCATTTTTTATTCTGAAAATATAATTTCAATTGATTCACTTTCCTTAGAGAATAAAAAATATAAGATAGAAAATTTCATGGACCTCACTACCCCTAATCCCCTCCCTAAATCCAAAGAACACCAGTTTTGGAATTAAAACCACTTAAATATTTTTTAAAATATTTATATCTTGAAGTTATATACCAATTTCCTGTCATTATTTCCAAAAACCTCTCTCTACATAATGAATAAAAACTTCTAAACCTTTTATGAGAGTTTAAAAAGGTGATAGGATGGAAATTAGATGATATTCTTGGGATCATCCCATCTATTTTTAGGTTCTATATACTTTTAGATGATAAGGATAAAATCATAAGGTAATATCAACACCGGTTGAATCCCATCCTCCTTGAGGTTGTAAAAATGGAAGTTAGTAAAATTCTTGCTACTAGGATAATCTATCCCATATCTGAGAGTAAATGGGTTATCCCAATGCAATTCATGAATAAAAAAACTAGAATAAAAATGGTTTCAAATGAAATTAATGAATTGGTTCCAACACTTGTAAAAAATAATTGGCGAGTCTATATTGAAATTTATGAAATGAATCAAGCCACCCGAAAGAACAAACTTCCACTACCTTTCATTGATAAAGTGTTATAAATATTGGATGGTAAGTCCCATTATTGTTTCCATGATGGATATTTTGGTTATTTTCAAATATATATAGACCTTGAGTGTCAAAAAAACATTTACCTGTCTATTCAGATCATTTTCTAATAGAAGTATTCCTTTTGGTCACTATAATGATCCTAGTACTTCTCAGTGATGTATGTTTTGTTTTTATTTGAGTACCCTGAGAATTGTATCAAAGTCTTTATGGATGATTTCATGGTTTATGGACCATCCTTTGAGGACTATTTGGCACACTTAGGTTCTATCCTCCACCATTTCATTGAAAAATATCTCATATTAAATTATGAGAAATGACATTTCATGGTTTAGTGGGGAATAGTTGTTAGAAATGTTATTTGAAATGAGGCAATTAAATTGGATAAATAAAAATTTAAATTAACTTCATCCATTCAATATCCAAATTTTTTTCTTGAGGTGAAATATTTCTTGGTTCATACTAGTTTCCACCATTGATTCATTAAAGACTTTAGTAATATCACACTTCCCTTGTCCCAGTTATTAAAAAATGATTGTGAATTTGTGTTTTATAAAAATAGTGAAGATGCATTCAATTCACTAAAAAGGTGTCTCATGTCACCTCCCATCATCCAACCACAAAGTTGGGATGTACCATTCAAACATATGTGTGATGCCTCTAACTTTTCAGTTGGGGAATTTTTATCACAAAGGGTTGAGAATGATCCTTATGTCATTGTGTATGCCTCATGTACCCTTGAACCTACCCAGGAAAACTACACCAACACTGAAAAATAACTTTTTTATGCTGAGTTTTCCTTGAAAAAATTCTATTCATATATTATTGGGTAAAAAATTATTGTGTTTTTTGATCATACTGCCCTTTATTTTCTCCTAAAGAAACCTGAAGCTAAGCCCCACCTAACTATGTGGATGCTTCTACTCTAAGAGTTTGAACTTGAGATCAGAGATAATAGAGTAGTAGAAAATGTTGTATCTAACTACATTATAAGTATTTCCCCACCATTGGACCACCATGTTGACTCATCCCTCCCCATTGGAGAATCATTTCCTCATGAGAGCCTTTGTGATGTTGTGGGCCTTACCTTATAGTATACATACATTGTAAATTTATAGTATCATCTCATGTCCCAAACAATTTTAAAAATTCACAATACTAGAGACTTAATCATTATTCATGATGGTACATTTTGGATGACCCATATTTATGGATATTCTTTAGTGACCAAGTTGTTCGTTAGTGTGTCCCTGACCACGAGTTCACCTCTCTTTTGAGCTTCTACCATACATTGGATTGTGGGGGCCACTTTGTCTTTCAACATACAATACAAAAGGTCCTTAAATTGGTAATTTGTTGGCCTAATTTTTATAAATATTATCATAGGATTTTTAAGTCATGCACATAACTTCAATTCATATGGAATATCACCAAGAGGAATGAAATGCCCCAATAACCCACATTATTTTGTGATAACTTCAATGCATAGGGAATTGACTTTATGGGGAAATTTAAAAATTCATTGGGAACCATGTACATATTACTAGATATTTAATACATCTATACATGGGTAGAATAGAAGGCTACTAGGACCGATGACTCTTGAGTAGTTGATTTTATGAGGTCTTAGTTTTTTAGTAGGTTTAGTTTTCCATGATTTATCATTAGTGATCAGTGTTTATGTATTTACTATTAGAACATGAAAAAATTACTCCATAAATATGTGTCTATTCATAAAGTAACCACTTAATACCCCCCCCAAATAATAGGAAGGAAAAAATATCAAATTAGGAAGTTAATAGAATTATGAAAAAATAGTACAACCCAATAGGAAAGATTGGAGCTTATGTTTGGATGATGCACTTTGAGCATACCATAAAACTTTTAAAAACCCGATCTGAATATCACCATACATGATTGTGTTTGGAAAGTCTTATCACCTATCATTGGAGTTAGATCATTGTGAATATTGGGCTATTAAACAATGTAATATGAATATTTCAGATACAGGTGAGAATAGAAAGTTATATATATTGGAGTTGGAAGAAGTTCATTATAATGCCTATGAGAGCTCACGAATCTATAAAGAGAAGAAAAAGGCTATCCATGAATAGATTATTCTTTAGTAGAAGTTTGATATTGATGAAAAGTTCCTCATGTAAAATTCAAGGATAAAGCTCCACCCATGTAAGCTTCGTTCCTGATGGATCGATCCTTGCACGGTTACTAATGTTAACCCTTTTGGTGTAATATAGGGTTTTCATGAGCAGAGTGGTTGAAGTATTATAGTTAATGGGAAGAGTCTTAAGAACTTTTACAAGTATTTTCTAAATCATTCAGTGGATTAAATCCACCTTCAGGAAGTAATATACCAGTGGAACCCATTATGGTTTATCCTTTAATTCCACATTATCTTTTATTACAGTGAGGAAACTTTACACTCTAGGTGTGTGTGTGTGTTGGGGGGGGGGTGTAGGATACAATATTTTTTTTCATTAATATTTTCATCATCTTTATTATTGATTCCCTTTTCATTTGTTTCATTGTATTTTTAATTTTCTTCACCTTATTGAGTTCATTATTATTTACATCATCTTTCATCTTTATTCTTTTTTTCACTTGCTTTATAGAATTTTTATGTTTTCCCAATATTTCTCACCAAATCATGAAAATTATGGAAATTCATGTCAAAATTCTTGATTCTATCTTGTTTTAATATTTAATGAAAATTTATATCAGTTATGGAATGTGAATTTTAGAATAAATTTAACATTGGGGTGTGATTTTTAGTAAATTGGTTGTTTTTAAATGATATAAATGGTTGTATATCTATGAAACCTTTGAGATAATTGGCACCCTTTGTGTGAGTATTTTATGGGAAATTGTGCCACTTAATATCTCCATAAATATTTTCACCAAACCATGAAGTTTAAATATTTATTACTTAATAGAAGGCAAATATAAGTTAGGTTAATATTTATAAGCATTATAAAATTATTTCTCCATACGTTCATTAATTTTTTTTATCTATTTCATTACTATATATGGTTGACCTATGCATGTGTACCTATTATCTAACTATTGTACACCCTAAAAAATACAATAAAAAATAAAATAATAATAATAATAATAATAAATAATGAGGGGAGTGTTTAAATATAAAAAATATATGGATATCTAGGATTTGAGATTAAGGTTTAACTTCTGATAATGCTTGAGTGAGTGGGTCTTAGAATTTTATCTCAAAGTATATAGGGCATGTTTGGTGGAAAGATTCAGGTAAGCAATGTTTTTTAAAATAATATATATTTACTGGATAAAAGTTGAAATAATAGAATGGTATAGTTTTCACACACACACAAGGAGAGTTAGTGGAATGGTTGAATTTTTAATTCATTTATTAGATTGGTATCATGTATCTCCTTGAATTTCATTTTGATACAATTTATTGGACATCTTTTTCCATGATCATTAGGAATAAATCCTTGGTGTGGTTTTTCCTTTGATCACATTGCTACAATGAATTAAAATTTCATTGAATGTTAAATTATCATGAAGTTGAGAATATCTACATGAATCATTATTTTTTTAAATGTGACTTTTCCCAATAGTAAAAATGTTTAGGTGTGGTAGTGTGATCGCATAATGATTTATTATTTATTTCCTCCCTTACACTACCTTATTAAACTGGTTTTGTATTGAAAATTCAAAATATAATTACAAAATTTAACTTCATGTTTGATTCAATAATTCAATTATTATAACTATTAAATAGGTAAATTTTAATTGTTTTAATGATTAAATTATAGAAGGAGGTGATTTGGAGAGCCCATGATAGAATTAAAAAAAACAGTCCAAAATGCATGATATCCTGAGCACACATGTGGAATTAAATTTTTACTATGGAAAATACATAAGTATAATTGGGCTAAAAATTAGTGTTAAATTGAAAAACTGTGTGGGATACATTTCTCTAGAAGACTATGGATCCAAATCCATCCATTTGGAGGCCCAAAAGGGGCCCAAAATGTGAAGAAATTCTGGGTAGTCTATATTGGACCATCCTTTAGTATTTGGGACATAACTCGGGCCTCAGACCTCCAATTGGGGTTATTATACCTCCATTGGACATATAACTCAAAGGCCAACCTATCCACTAAATTTGAAGTCATTTTCACACTTTTTTCATTCAAACATCTAGATAAATAATGGATAAAAATTATTCCATGAATAATGACCCAGCCCCTTAGGCACATGACTTATTTTTTTAAAATTGTGATTCTTTTACCCGTAAAAACACCCATAACCCTAATTATATAAGGTTTTTAGACTAAAGAGTAGTATTGAAGATATTTTAATATATTTTTTTCAACATATATGGATTCATCCCATTCAATGGAGTTCTAAAATTCTTGTAATTACCCCGGGAGGAACGTGATGAAAATCCCAAGATCCATGTTTGTATTATTTTGAATGATATTTTTAATTCCAGGTTTGTATGTTGTTTTTCATCATATTATATTTTTTTAACTAAGTTATATACGGTTATGTCATGATAAAACTCATATGATCATGTTTGAGGTATCTATTCATGTGATGTTTCACACATTGTTCATCATTTCTTCTTCCCCCTTTTAATTGTGGTGTTTATGTGATTCGTATTGTTAAATTAAATTTACACAAAAAATTTCAGGAACTTGAATATTTATGTCATTTTATCACTCTAAAATAGAATAAAAAACTAGAAAACATGTTGAGTTCTTCATGTGTTTTCTCAGTGTGTTTTGGCTATGAAGTTTGACACAAATCACCATATCATCAGCAGTAGCTGGTGAATCATTTTGTGTTTCCGATTGAACCCTAGGAGGTATCCTAGTAATAAATCAGTAACATTATAGTTTTTTTTGTTACAAACAATGGATTAAAATTTCTACATCCATTCTCTTGAAGTTATGAAGTATGAGAATCATGATATTTCCCTGTGTCGGTCACACTTAATCAAATTAGTTAATTTACATTTTGTTTTATTTCATACCTATATCTATTGGATTATTAAATAAAAAACCCCAAATTTTTATAAAATAACATTTAACATTACATAATATAAACCTTAATTTTAAATTAATGATATAAACCTAAGTCAAGAGAATATATAGGGTTCCTACTATACTGCATAAATTCATGTATTTTTTTTCTCATTTGACATACTCAAAAATGTGATCATGTACATGAAAGAAGGTAAAAGGATGTTACATTGAGAGACTTGATATGTAAAACCTCTATCTTGGGATCTTCTCTTAAATCTTATCACATGACTAAATCATTATGCATGATGTTAGGTACCAGATGCTGAGGCCTCTACTCCAATGTTCCCACTACCATCACCAAGTTTTGGCACCTTCTCACACAAAAATATCTCTACCAGTAACTCCTACTCGAGCACTCCAACATTGGTGGGAATTCAAATATATTTCACTAAATTAATGATATCTTAGTTTATAGCCTACTCAAAGGTTATTTCCTGAATTAAAGGGAATATAAATATATCCAGTGATTATCTCAAGAGATTGGTCAACCTCGATGAATACCTAGCCACAGTTACACTACCCCACTAAAACTGTAGAAGGTCCTAGATACACATCACTCACAATGTGGCTGGATATAACTCATCCATGAAGATTTAGTTGACTTATATATAAAATATATCCACATCATAATGTTTCTAGGTTTCCAAACTCCACTATTACCTAGTGGATCCCTAAAGAATAATCAATGGTAGGACCATCATCTGATCTAAAGTTGTCCTCACAAAGAAATAAATTTGGGTGATTTCCTCTAGCCAGTCCTCAACTGACTTGGGATCTAGATCACTCTAAAAATTAAGATGTCGCTACAACTAAAAATCATGGATTTTTCTTATTCTACGTACATACTTAGCTGATGATGTTAGTGAAACCCTCTTCCCAATAGGTGGTGTAAAAACTGACAAACCACCAAGAGGTACCTCCTCTTATGAAGATCCCTACACCAAAGACTCATCATTAGGAGGATTATCAATGTGATCCCACCATTTAATCTAGTATGGTTTCATTTATAGAGGAATCATGAAATAAAATAAATATGTACCACAGTCAAAGAGTATGTCTAGGGAGCTGACTCAAGAAGGATATAGAAACCAAAAATCAATCCTATATGATGTATGTACCAATTTTTTTCTTACAACTAGTGATTACATGTACTCATCCAACAAATATGTTATCTATTTCCTAGTGAATTGATACATTGGCCACCACACTGACACTAGATTCCTTGTCCTAAAAGTAAAACTCAAAACACTTTAACACTTTTTCCATAAATTACAAACCAAAATTCTTATCTAGAAAAACTCTAAACTCTGGTCCTATGATGGAACTACTTGGATACCTCTCTATCATGACCTAACCCACTAGGGAATTTTTTATAGTGATAAGACAAGTGTGACACCCCAATCCCTCCTTTAATAGGCTAGGGGTTAGTGACGAGTTCTGAGCATGCATAACACAAACATGGTAGGCCTTAGCCTAAGGTACATGTACACATGCACACATATCCAAATCCTATACAATAATGAATGTTAAAACAATACATCTGATACCATATTGCATTCATAAATCTAAATCACATAGTTAGAGTATGATAAAAGTACTGATGCATAAAAGAGAAATACAATCCCACTAAAACTATAAAGAGTCCAACCTACTCATAAGGAGGGGAATCCTATCAAGTGAAAATCTTGATATAACCATTATCATTACAAAACAATATGATAAGCCTACTCTCAATCCTCCTATGATATTATCAAAAGTCTTGTTGTCTACATAAGACCAAAAATGTGTTGGCAGAGCGCTTGTAGGGGTGAGTATTACAATACATAGTAAGACACCCCAAAATCACCAAACAAAAGCATCAAGAGAGTTGTTAGTTTATCATATGGTATGTCAATAAGGGAATAAGACAAAAAAATAAGAACAAAAAACCCAGATATACACATAACAAACATTAAGTCCTAAATAGGTCTCAACCACACTATTATCCACATGATTCTAATTAAGGATAAAAGGTAATGTTCATCAAATAGAATCCAATCCACTATCTATGCTGTCACAAATAGCACTCATCTAAGAGTTCATGCTCATCAGGAGTTTCTAATAAATCACTCACTAGATCTCTAAATATCTCAATACATAGGTAAGGGATCACACATATGACTGTTAGGGGATTCCTCAAAACCAATCTGGAACAACACGCTATGTAGGAGATCATACGCCCATGTAAGTTGGTTACAATTATTCCTAAAACCCCACCTATGAAAGATAGTACAATAGAGGATCCCGCCATAAACCTTAGAAGGATTCATGAAAACTCTATCCAATACCAACCCATAGAGGGGATCACAGTCCTATATTAAGGATAAAATTACACATTATACCCTCATAGGGATGGACCATAGGAATAAACTCAACCAATACTAGTACGAGATATAGAGAAAATGGGAATCAAACTTCCCTAGAAAAGTACATGATGTGTACTAGGGGTAATCATCATGTTTGGTTTACATGGGGTCTACTCGTGTAACTCCATCCCACATGGATTATATCCCTCTATATATAAGTTGTGTTATCTTAGAATACATGTTGTGTAGAGATCGAGCTAACACTCGACATGACTCTATCTTATGCTCATGTACATATGGTCATGATTTTATACTTTGGTCCATGAAGATGTACCCGGATATGTCTGAGTTCCAAGCCGTGCCTTTATACTAGGGTCATTCCCTTGTGGTTGGATATGTTCTTTCCTGTGTACCCCCTAGGTACATGCCAAGATACTAACACAAGGCTATATAATATGTGTTACGTGTCATATAGTGTGTGATACTTTTCTCTACATGGAAACCCTTGGCCTGTAGAAGGTGGACTACATGACATGTTTTCTTTAGACTACACAACTTGTAGTCAGGATTTTTTCAAAAAATTTAGATTGTTCTACATGTAACAACCGTGCCATTTTAAACTTTATCTCTTCTATGAATCATGACCAAAATCACATATCTCGGGTTGAATGACCTTTCCATCACTGGTGTCCAGATTATGGCCATCCAATTCACAGGGGAAACAACTCCCTTCCCATCACGTTGCTCACCAATATGAAATCAGAGGACTTCAAATACAATATTGATCCACATATGATCATATGGCATTGCTATCACACCCCAATAACTCCCTTGATTGTGAACACAAACCCATGTAATCAATACATTATGATAAATAATGGTCTCACAATGATAAAATACCATGTATTCATCAAACCACCGACCAAAAACATTATCTGTGATGAATTTGTGAAGAAACATGTAATAAATGGACAAATGAAAATAGAGGAGAAATCCTCATCCATTTTTTAGGCTGGACTTGATTTTTAGTTTTCATAATTATGAATGAAGAACCAGTAATAATTAAATAAATCAATTCCTAAACAATAGAAAGATAAATCATGAATTAGAATCAACCTTTGACCCAAGAACCAATTATTTAGTTGAATTGGTTTGGGTTCTACATGGGATATCAAAATAGGATAAATATAAATAAATAAAATTCCCTTCCTTGGCTTTAGATCAATTGTCAATGAATAAAGGACCTATGTTCATCATCATTGGTGAGATCTATCAGCTTCATTGGTGAAGATAACCCTTTAGAAATTTATTATGATCCTCGATCAATTTTAAATTTCCAATATGTCCTCTAAAAAATTACTCCCTATATCACTAGGGTTATGGAGATTACCCTAGTAATTTCCCATAAAATGAATTTTATAATGATTAGATTAGGTTATACTTGAATTAAAACAATTAAATAAATATTTTAATTTAGCTAATTATTTTTCCCACAATTATTCTCAAGTCAAACAACTGATTCATACAAATATTATGTCTTTACAAGGGTAAAACTGGATTTATAGAATCAATGAAAGTATTATATTTACCATCTAAGTATCTATTAAATATTTATTCCATTATTTCTAAAAAATTGGGTTCATGTGATAAAATATATTTAATATTTTTATTATATCAATAACGAAGATCAACAGGCCTCAGAATCTCATGACGACTTAGTGATTGGCTCCAAAAATATTCCTTAATATATTTCAAATTCATACAAGAAAAAATATGTGTTTTTTACACCAGTGTTTAACGAAATAAAATTTTAGAGTGGGAATGAAGTGGATGAGAGGAGTTCTAAAATTTAAATTTCAAATAAAAATATGAAACAATTTTACCTAGTATCTTGAAGGAGAATTACATAATTAAACCTATTTATCCTTTGACCTATATGTCACTTGAAGACACCTCGTAAATTATGGAATATTGTGTTGGAAATATTATAGGAAATGTTATTTTCCTAAAAATACATCAACTTCAACAAACCTTGAATCTAACAAACCAAAAATATTTTAATCACAATAGAAATACCTTGAGGTTCCAAAAAAAGGAAAAGGAAAATGAAAATAGAAGAAAGAAAAAACACACCTTTTTATTTTAGAAAACCAAACACTATGTCAAGGTAAAGGTATAAGTTGGTTTGACTCCCAAAAATCTCTATGTTTAAGGTCATTATCTCAACTTGTAACCTAAATCTATCAACTGTTTTCTGGTTCATAGGTTGGATCTGTTAAATCCTACTCAATTTAATGTTTATTCAACGATTAAATGAATGGTTTTAACCTATTACCATTGAATTTGAAGATATTAACACTAGTGGGATCTTAAATATCTACTATCCCCTAAGGGTACACATGATGAATTTTGTAAGGCACTGACCATCTCAACCTTAAATTTACAAGGAGTAGGTAATGTTTGGAACTATACAGGAGCATAGATTTTCCTGGTTTAAAGTGTTTTAATTTAAAATTCCTAGATTAGTAGGCTTGAAATATAGCTTTATTGATCCTTAAATTTTCATAAGCCTATATCCTAAGTTCCTCAAGTTTATTCAGGTTTAATTTCCTCTTTTTTTTGGACAAAGAAATGTAAAAATTCATTTTTTTTGATTTCCCAAAAAACCTTATGGTAAATTTAAAAAGGTAAATTGAAAGATTTTCCATAAAAAATCCTCTATGGTGACATGCCTAGGATGATTTTGAATGCATTACAACATGCCCAAAGGGAATCCAAGAGTTTCTTAGACCAATATTTCCTAAGGTATTGATAATTTTTTCAAGAAAATGATTAATTTTCCTATTCTCAAACTTATCTTTACTATTAGTTTGAGGATGATAAGTATATGAAATTTTTTTAGAAATAAAATAGTTATTAATTACTAAAAAGAAGGGATGGTTGCATAAATGGGTTTCTTGATCACAGATGATAGATCCAAGAATTCAAAATCAAGAAAATATTTGTTATTTTAAAAATTAGATAAAAAATTGATGGTCATTAGACTTTTTTGGAATTTTCACAACCAATTATAAAATATAGTCAATTTCTAAGAGGATATAAACCCCCACTAGAGTTTTGGAAGGGTTACATGAAATATATTCCCCAACAATTAATGATTTTGAAAACTAGAATGGGAGCAAGGGGAATTTGATTTCATTTATTTATGGATCCAAATTGATGACATCCAGGATTAATTTTTCAGAATGTGAATGAATCATTAGTGAGGTAAAGATAAAGTAAACCACTTTAAATAACCTTTACATTGGTTTTATTAGTGTAAAAGTATTTTCTACATACCTCTCCATGACAAAATTTAAGAATGGACTCTTTCTCAGAATCAGGAGTACATCTCCAAATTACTTGATTAGGATATAACTTAAAAAGGTATAGATCATCAAACATCAAGTGATTGAAATTATAAAGGAAGTTACTCCTATATTGAGTCCAAAATAATTTTTTAATAACACCCATAATGAAGTATTTTTATATGTTTACATACCATGGGAAATTACTCAAAGAATAAAGGTTCTCATTGAAAATTAAATTAGATATAGCTAGGTGATGTGAGTTTTCTGTGAATTATATCCTAGATTGGTGATGAAGTAAAACATTTTCAATTACATTTTTATCCTTAATATTTATATCATACTCTTATAGAATAAGTACCCACCTAATTAATCTAGCCTTGGAATCTTGTTTTTGGAAGAGGTATCTCAGAGCTAAATAATCTGTGAAGACAATGATAGGGTATACTAAGGGATAAAACCTATATCTTTTAAGGAAAATAAATCATTAAGAAACCCTTTATTAGTAGTGGTGCAGTTTATTTTTGCATCATTTAATTATTTTCTTACACAAGTAATAAAAAATAAATTTCTATCATATCTTTTCCTAATATGGATCCTATAGAAAATTCAATTGGATCACACATTACTTTTAGAGGAATATTGTAATTTGGAGATTACATGATGTGTGGAGATATAAGAGATGGATTGAGTATAGAGAATTATTCCTAACAACTCTATATTTAACCAAATATAGTATCTTTAACAAGTAGAGCACAAAGGGGTCATGAAATAGAGATAATGTTCCAAATGAACCTTATATAGAAACCATAATGTCTTAATAAGGACCTGAATTATTTGTAAATATTTTTAGTGGTAATGTGATTTAGGATATCTAATATGGATTTATCAACTTTATTACCTCTACTAAAGACCATATGGTAAAAAAAGTCTTTCATTTTCCATAAAATAGAATTTTTCATAGTTTAGTAAGATATTCTTATCCTAAAATTTAGAAAATACTATGTCAAAATTTCTTAGGCATCCCAAAAATATATACTCAAAGATGGATAAATCATCTATAAAGAACTATAAAAAATCCTCGTCATGTCAGATAAGATTCCCATCATGCATCTCTAGAAGGTATCAGGGACATTAAATAACCCAAAGGGAATGTCCTTGAAGGAAAAATTGAAAAATGTAAATGTAAAGGTTGTTTGTAATTTATCATATTATGTGAAATAAATTTTATTGTACCCTTAGAATCCTTATAATATGTAGTATAACTCATGAACTTCCACTTTCTCAAGGATATGATTAATAATGGGAAAAGGAAAATGGTCTCTCTTAGTGAAAGAGTCTAACTTTCTATAGTCAATGCAGAATATACATCCACTAATGACACATATGGGAAGAATATCACCATACACATTAGTAAACATGGTAATTACATCCTTATTTAGAAACACTTGTGTTGGGCTTACCCACTAACTCTCAACAATAGGGTAGATGATACCATATTTCCACAACATTATAAGTTTCTTCCTTACAACAACCATGTGATTGGGATTGAGTATTCATTGTGGTTGTTTACTAGGTTTATAATTATATTATAGAATAATAATATGGTTTCCAATGAGTGGGATAATCCTAGGAATATCTAATAGGGTTCATCCAATTACTTTCTTATTCCTGATCAATACTTCCAGAACCATTCTATACCAGTTGGATTCAAGAGAAGAAGAGATGAAAATAGAAAGGTTTTAGTAGTACCCAAAGAATGAGTACTTAATTTAGGTAGGAAAGACCTTGAATTTGATCTTAGTTTGGTTAAAATTTTTAGAATTATATTTTATCTTTTAATTTATGTAAGTTTCTTATTCCAAATTTCTAAACAGAATTAGTTCCTTTTGAATAGAAGTTTCAACCACCAAATTGGATAGATTTTTGTTAGAAATGGCTATGAACTTATTTTTTGTGATTTATCTAATGGTTTAATTGATCGGTGATCTTGAAAAATCATCAAAGGATCTATTTGAAAGAGATTCAATCTAAGGAGACAAATTTCACTCATGTAAACAAAGGAAATCAATCTCCTCTGGACTTAAAAATCCTTTTAAAAATTATTTTATACTCCTTTAGTTCACTATTAATATAAAATATTCAATTAATCTAATTAATATCTTAATTGTACTTAATTTTATAGTTTTTATTATATATTTTCAAATTAGTCCTCATGTTTTTAAAGGTTAGGGTCATGTTCCCATTCCTTACTCGAATGGATGATTCGATTGTTTTAGGGAAGGGACAACCAAGGATGATTGGAGTTTGTTCCATAGTTCCTAAATTTGGATGATTTTCAAGGAAAGTAAAGTCAAAAGGGTAAATGAAGTTCTCAAATCTCACTTGATCATACCTTAAGAACCCCTTAAGAACTTTATTACTTTGATCAATAAGTTGACGAGTGAAATATACCGGTTAGAGTTCATGTATCCCTAACTAAAAATACATAGCATGTGGAATAAGGTTCACACTAGATCCTAGATAAAAGACGGGGTTGATAAATTTTCTCTCTTATAATTCAACATTGATGTGTGGAAAACTTGGGTCTTTCAACTAAGGATTAATGTTTCTCTGAATAGTGGTACTCACTTTAGT
Source organism: Viscum album (assembly GCA_963277665.1). Classification (NCBI taxonomy): domain Eukaryota; kingdom Viridiplantae; phylum Streptophyta; class Magnoliopsida; order Santalales; family Viscaceae; genus Viscum; species Viscum album. The sequence continues at coordinate 1,143,638,745 of OY728142.1, read as the reverse complement.
ATCCAAAATGACTTGTTTTTTAACTAATTTTTGTAAAAGTTGACAATCCCATAAGTTACTTTGAGTAGGAATGTATGGTTTGAATTTCATATAGACAAGATATAGTCAAGTTATCCTGAGTGAATATTTCCCTCAATGTTTCATTCAGTTCAATTTTAGATTTTCCTCTCATGCATTGACAGAAAGGGTTATGTTGATGTTTTTTGGTTTTTTGTGGGTTCATTCACATTCTCATTTGTTTTTTTAGTTCTGAAAGGTGTTTATTTATCATTATAATATGTTTTTTAGGCATTATATGGTTTTGTGATGATTGGTTTAGGTTTATCAATGGATATCCCAATTATTAAATTGACTAGGCATGGGTTCCTTTTTAGTTTTTATTATTTTTATTTCTTGTTTAAGTGATGAGACTTATGAGTTAATTTTTACCATTTTATCATAAACATCTATAAGGATTGGGAGAGGACAGAATATATGGGAAATTGTGTTGGATTATTTAACCTAGGAGGATACTTTGGATATTGGATGGTTTATTGAATGCATTAATAGATAGTTTGTTGGTATTGGAATTGTTGAGATTGAAACTAGTTATGTGTATGAAAATATTTTTGAGGGTAGGGGTTAAGACATTGTTGTTGTATTGGTTAATGATTTTTTTTTTCAAACTAAATCTTGGATGGTCGTTGTACATTGTATTGAAAGTGTATTGGTAATATGGATTTGGAATATTCAAATAATTTACCTTATCCAATGGTTATTCTATAAAAAATCGTTTATAGAAGGTATTGTTGGGTAGTTTTCAATCTTGTGGTTATGTTTTTCACAAATTGTGAAAATAGTTTCAATGATTTGAATTTCATGGACCTTAATAATACTTATCTCCTCAAACTTCCTTATGAGTGAATACCGTTTTTACTAAATAATTTATTCTTCTTTAATATTGTTAATTCTACCAGATTTTTGTGGCATCTTATAGTAAGGTTATTTTCCCTATATTTGGTTCTATTTAGAAATATTTTCCAGATAAATATAAGCATCATTTAAGGCTTTGTTTGTTAAAGTTCCATTACACATCATGTCGATGAATTTCCCCTAGAACCAAACCTTCATAAAAAAGTATCACTTGTTTTGGAATTGAGAAACCATAACATGGTACCAGGTTGAGAGTTTATTTTAACCATTCCCATGATTCATAGAAAGTTTCTTCCTATTTTTCAACAATGTTTTGGATGCTCCTTTTTAGTGTAATTATTTTTTAGGGAAATATTTCTTATAAAATTACCTTTGTAGTTAGTATTGGGAGTGTATGAATGATGGATTAAGATTTTTTAACCAATTAATTACTTGATCCTTTAGGTAAAAACTAAATAATTCTCATTTTATCGGATTCTAGTTTATTTAGTGGGAACATGGTTCCAAAAATGTCATTAAATTCTTCATCATGAAGGTATGACATTGTAGAATCCATACCATGAAAGGTTGAAAAGTGGTTAAGGACCTGGGATTTGATGATATTGTGGGAAATTCCAATAGAATCATTACTAATTCATGAGGTTTCATTGTTCTAGGAAGGTTTAATGTAATCATTCATGGTTTGGTCTAAAACATTCTCTAAGATAAGGGCTTTCTCATTTTGGATTTCATTTGGGCTCTAACCCGGGTTTATGATTTGGTTTCATGGAAGATTATCCATTACATTAAAATAAATTTTAGAAGAAACAATATTTGTAAATCTTGGATATAATTAAAGTATACCCCTAGATTTATTGGACTCCTCACCCATCACGTTATCCACCATAACATGTCTATTAGTTTTGTCACGAGTGTATGAGATCATGCACCATAAAAGAAAATAAGGAATGGGTGAGGATAAGAGAAATTTGGGTTAGAATAGAAGAAAGGGGAGATAATAGAAGGATAATTTCTATTATTAATTACTTGGGTCCCTATAAATGACTCCAAAATTGGTCTCATTGAAATATAACATAAGTTAGAATTAGTTTCTTATATTACATAAGGGGTCATAAAATCCTTAAAAACCTAATAAGAACCTACAAACACTCATTATATGGATTATTTTGGATATGAAGTAGAAAACAAATATTTTACTTTAGATGTGTCAAATTAACAGCAAGATAAATAAGTGAATTCAATATGGGATAATGAGTTTATCTAAATTTATTGTTAGTGGTTGATTGGATGAATTAGGTAAAATGGTTTCAATGTATTAATTTTAAGAGTGTTTCTTTCAAAAAATTGATAACTTATTCAATAACTCACTGAATATTATTTTCAATATCCCAATTATAATCACTCATACTGTTAAAGGATCGTATTTACGAGCACACAATGTTATAGGATCTTTCTAGAACCCATAATGTGTAGTTCTAAAATTAGAGAGGTAAAAGGAGAAGGTAGATCGTTGACTGAAAATATAAACAAGTAGAATTGATTAGAATTATTAGAATGATGAATATAATACAATAAAAACCCATGTAACTTCCATGGATCAAGCCATAGTATTGTTAACCCTAAATTTATACTATTATCTCAATGGAATACATAAGTTGAATCATGAAGGAAAATTGAAGAAGTGAAAAACAATGAAATAACAATCACTGCACCACTATGTAAAGAATTTAAAAAAATGGTGTGAATAACTTAAATCATCGAGTAAAAAGTATCACCATGATATTTTAAGACTATAAAATTAGATAGATAGTGACCATTATTAAGAAACTAGTGTGAATTTAAATAACTTACATGTGAAAGGAAAGTGTTACAAAGACAAATTGACAACATGACATTATAATGAAAACATATACAACTTCCTCTAAAACCCATAAAATCCACTACCATAAATAGTATTTTTTAATCCTTGGGTAGATACAAAATATTTTCAAGTATTAACAATTAATTATGTTATTTATAGGTGGGTATAATGTTAATGGAGATTGAACTATTCCACACTAGAAAAAAAATCAGATCCATCTAGAATCAATATAATAAAAGAACCAAAAAATGATTTTAGATAGATAATTTTTTTGTTAGAATAATAAATTTAATCCAAAAATTTAATCTAACATATGTAAAAATTTCATCCCATATTTCCTTATATTCATAGAGTTATGAAAAAAATGGTGGGATGTTATTCTGGGCCACCGAATTTGAACCAAAACTTCATCGTCCAATTGGAATACTTGGAACACCCATGAAACTTTAAAATTAACTTTGTAAATAGTTTAATTAAAATTTTAACATGATGTAATATATATATAGTTCAAATTTTATCTCAATTTGTCTTGATTCATGGATGATAAATTTATTTTAGTTGGATGTTTTCCAGTTCACTTATCCCATAAGTTTCTGGGTTTACGACCTTATATGAGTGTATTCTATTATGAATCATCAAGTTCTTCATGAAGATAAAATATTCCCCATAAAATGGGTAATATGATCTTGAAATATAAATTCAAAATTATGAATAGAGTTTTTTAACAAGGTGATGAAAAATTTACCATGTATTAGCACATTTTAGCCAATAATTGAAAGAATGATGAGAAATGGAGTTCAGATTATAAAAAAAATAATAATGGTGTTTATGAAAATTTAATCACATGAATATTAAAATATAAAAAATGAATATTATCATATTTCAATGGATCAAAAAATTCACCAGGTATTTATTAGGTTAATACCTAATGGGATATTTTCATGTTTATTACCTCTAGGTATAACTGTGCTAGAGACACAACCACTTGTAATATCCAGAAAAAAAATCCATTACTTGGAAACCAGTTGATTTATACTTCAATAAAATTTTAGGATTATTTCATTGGTTTAAAACTATACCTATAGTTATTATTAATGTTTTTATAGTCCTAATTTTTATAAATAACTAAACCTAATAATGATATAAACTATAGAATCCAACCTTTTTAATACATAAAACATTAATGATATGTTACAACATTTAATAACACATTGGATATTTTGATGTGTTGTTTCCTAGAAATTAGGAACAAAATACATGAAAAACATAAACTTTATTCTAATTCACTTGAAAATTTTATTCACTAATTCATACAAGGTTACTTTTACCACATCAAATTTCTTTGAGACATTCATTAAAATAAATTTGTGTGCATAAAACCTAGTAGAGGAATAACCAAGAAAATATTTAGAATGTGACCATGAGGAATAACAATAGGGAATGATCATAAGATAATTATGCATATAATAAAATAATGATCATGAATTATTAAATGTAAATGTGGATAAAACATAAAAATTAGATATGTCTAAGCATATCAACAAGTTTTATCACCACGATTTTATAAAACATAATTACCAATATTATTCATGAAGGCATTATAAAACATGTCATTTATAGAGTTTAATTATTTACCCAATTCATTATAGTTATATCAATGTGCACTATTTATTTTTCTAAACTCATGTGTGCCAAATATATCATAATAAAAATTTTTATTTTTAACTCTTGGGAAACAATGAATGAGTTTCATCTAAAAGTCATTAAATTAATAAATTCTTAAAAACATGAGTGTTACATATTTTTTAACCCATGAGAAATGAATGAGTTTCATATTTGGAAGTACCAAATCATTTAATCATAGTTACATCTTGGTGAATACCATTAAATAGATAAATGGGTTAAGTATTCACAACATAAGAATATTTCATCTAAAAAAAATTCATGAAATGAATTTGACAACATGACAGGTATAAAAAGTGGATTAATTAAAGGGAATAATGTGAATGAATGAAGTTATACCATTTTATTTAAAATTATTTTGGTATTAATGATATTATGAAAAGTGCATGAAAAGAATATAATTCAACATTTAGAAGACATACCACAAAAGAGTTACATGGATGGAAAAGAAGAATATGAGAATTCCATTACCTAGGGAAGTAACTTCTTAAAGCTTATAGAGGGAAATATTAAGCCCTTAGATACACCTTGGAGGGAAAATATAGAGGTCAAATGAGTATAATTTCACGAATAAGGTATTTTTAGTGGATAAGAATAGGGGGAAATTGAGTATTTATAATAGAATTAGAGGAAATGTTTAATGATTTTTAAATACAGGTCTTGCAATTCTAGGTTGTGGATAATGGAAAATAATTATCTTACTCATGGTTTTTTCTCATGATTTTAGAAATTTAAGTCACTTTTTAATATATTTTAATCCATTACAAGTGAAATATATTTTTTATACTACTTTGTACATGGAAAAGTAAATTTTTCACTAAATATATTTTTTAATACCTTAATATCCATTTTAGACTTTGGAAAGTCATATATAGGTTTGGAAGTTGATTCAAATAAATTAGAATAAATAATAAAAAAATAATATATTTTTGATCATATATTATATTTAATTAATTATTATTTATTTATTACATATATATAAAGTCATAAAAAAGTCCAAAGCACAAAAATGTATTTTTACTAATAATTGAAAAATAAAGTAATAGAAAATTCTCAAAATTTCACCCTAACCTAATTTTGATATACTTATTTCAAATATATTTTTTATTTTATCAAAATAGTTATATAAATATGATAATTTTTATTTTAAATAAAGGGTCTTAATTCATTTAAAAATAACAATTTTACGTTATATTCAACTTTATGATACTTATAAAGATATCCTAGGATATTATAAAATTACATTATCACCTACTTTTTAATAAATATTATATTATAAGAATATTTCATGAAAATAAATTTTATTTAAGATTCTTAAATAATAAAAGTGTATATATCTTATGAAAATACAATAATGTTTTTTTATTCAAAAATCTATTTTTCAAATTTATCTTATATTCATATTATTGTTTTAAATAAAATAATACTAAACATGGAATTAAAGAAATAACTATTTCATCTATACAAATGAAATTACAATTTTATGATACTAATTCCAAGATACATAATTCATTATTACACCAATATACCCCCTAAGTGTAAGGTGTATGATGGTGGTATTTTAATGGGGTGTCTTAACTAGCATTGTCATTGTGGTTATCTTTACCAACTTGAAATTATCCCATAGTTTATTTATCTCAAGCCTTACTTGTTGACGCTATTCTTGGGCTTGACTAAGGGAAAATCCCAATGAAACTATATCTCTCTCAATTTATGATAAATATTATTAAAAAGGCATAATCTTATTGGTTGAGGCCATTATTTATTCCATATTAATTCAATTTACCCTTATCATTACCCTTAATATAAACTAATCCTAATAGTATCTTTATAACAGTTACATTACAAATAGTCATAATACCCAATGTTCATTTGAACCAACAATCATATTGCCCTACAATCATGTAATAATAATGTTATGGGAATATCCTAATATCCAAATTTTGAATACATCCTATATATAGAACCAAACATCCACATTCATTAGTTCATTCCAAAAGGTTTTTAAAATTCATTTGATAATGTCAATTATATTCCGAACTTTACTTTTATTTTAACATATTTTTATGGAAGGTGTAATATTCCTGAGAGAGTTCAATAATATGAAGTATACCATTACATGGTCACTATTCTTTGTATTATATATCCCTATGCTATTCTTAGTTATAGTAATTGGTAATATTACTTAACATGTAATAATATTTTTTTTAATATTCTATCAATGAAATTATATTTTAAAAATTAATTAAATAACCATTATGAAAAAAAAGTCTTTTATTAATCATAAATAAATTTACTGGTAATTACATTTTCCCACCCTTAAAAAATTTCATCCTCAAAATTTTACTATTGCTTGAAAAAATCAGGGAAATTTTCCATCATTTCTTCTTCAAGTTCCCAGAAATATTCCTAAAACTTGTGATTTCTCTATAGTAAATTCACAAGTCATGTTGTATTATTCATTAAAAATTATTCTCTTTTATAAATAATCTAGATTGATTTATCATTGTAAGAAAAATCATGTTCCAATTCCACACCATTATTATCAATTATATTTGTTGGGTCAAACATATAAATTCTCAATAGAGACATGTAGAAGACATCATGGGCATTGGAATGATTTTGAGGTAGTGTTAATTGATAATAATTTTCTCCAAAATGCTCCATAATATGAAATATTCAAATATACCTTGGAAATAGTTTCCCATTCTTTTGAAATATCATAACTTCTTTGCGCTATGACATATTGAGAAAAACATAATCCCCAATATAAAATTATATTTCCTTTATTTTGTGTTCAACACAAATTTTTTCAATTTTGAGTAACCATGATGTGTTTTATAATCACTTGTATCTTTTCTATAGTCTCCTTCTGAATATCTATTCCCAATATTTTCCCTTTACTAACTTCATCCTAATATATTGGAGTTCTACCCATTTTCCAATAGAGATATTCATAAGGTTCCATTTTAATACTTGAGTAAAAACTATTGTTTTAGGAGAATTCAAAAAGTGGATGACATTTTTCCCAAATCCCTTGAAAATTATGTGAGATAGACCTTAGTATGTCTTATAATACTTTAATTGTCATCCTAGACTGCCCATTGGTTTTAGGATGATAGGTTATGCTCAATTTTACATCTATATTCATAGTCATTTGATGTCTCCTTGAAAAATTATAAGTAAATCATGGATCTCAGTCAGAAATAATCAACAATGATACTCTGTAGAGTCTCACTACTTCTTGAATAAAGAGGTGAGTTAGGCGCTCTAGGGAGAAATCCTCTATTTTTGTAAATTAAATGGGTAGACTTTGTCAGTCTATTGATGATTACCCATATATCATTGATTCCCTTGGATATCTTAGGAATACCAGTTAAAAAGTACATAGTTATGTTGTCCCACTTCCAAATAGGCATGTTTAGTGGTGATAATACCTCTTTAACAAGTTTTCCCTCCACCATCAATTGTTGATACACCATGAAAATTATAGTGTAATATAAAATATCTCTTTTCATATTATCCCACCAATAATGATTACAAAGGTACTTATAAATTTTAATGCTTCTAATATGAATAGAGTATATAGAGATATGAGACTCATCCATCAAATCCTTATTTATCTATGGAATAGATAAAATATATATCCTTGTACAAAATTTTAGTACACCTTCTTGATCAATATAGAATTCATGAAACATACCTTTTTTCACAGCCTATATCTTCTTTTGTATAGAAGGATCATCTCTTTAATATTTATTGATATTATTTAGAAATGAAAGTTGAGAAATCCTTTTTTATAACATTAATGATGTTACTCATATAAGGATTCACATGTATAACCTTACCATGTCCTTGATTAATGGGTCTCCTTAAATCCACATTATTGTAAGAACACCATGATCTTTCTTACTCAATGTATTTATGACTTTGTTTTCTATTATATGGTGCTAATTAATTGAACAATAATAGTATTTAATAAGCTATAACCATCGCCTTTGTTTTATGATCATTTAATTTGGTGTAAATATGCACTTAAAACATTGGTGGTCTGTGCATATATCACATTTACCCATAAAGATAGAATATCCATATCTTCAGAGAAAAAATTAATGCAGATAACTCCATGTTATGAGTTGAATAATTATTCTCATGAGGATTTAACTATTAATATTCATTGGATATTACCTTTTAATTTTTAATAAGAACACATCTATTCCCTTTTAGATATTCATCACTGTAGATAAAAAATTCTTTCTTCATAGTGGGCAGAGTTATCATAGTTGAACTAATTAACCTCTTATTCAGCTTTTAGAAACATTCATTACGCTCCTTTGTCTAGATAAAATTAAATCTTTTTTTGAGTTAACATGTTTAGTGGATTACAAACACATTATTTTTTTCCTCAAAAAGCTTCTATAATATCCCAATAAACAAAGGAAACTAAGTATCTCAGTCACTATTATAGGATGATTCATTTCCTCTGTAGTCTTTTCCTTGCCAGGATCAATTAATGTTCCATCACTAGGTAAAATTTTACCTAAGAATTAAACTTGTTGTAATGGTTTTAAATACAATAAAATAAATATTTTTTATTTTATATTATTTTAAACATAATAATTTATTTAATATTACTTTGGACATGGAAAATTAAAATTTTCACCAAATACAGTTTTAAAAATATTAATTTCTATTTTATACTTTGGAAAGTACTTTATAGGTTTTGAAATGGGTTTAAATCCAATAAAATACATAATATTAACAAAATAACATATTTTTGGTCATGGGTTATGTTAAATTAATTATTAAATCATTATTACATATATATGATGTCATAAAACATACCTAAAATAGAAAAATATATTTTTACTATTCATTGAGCAAATTATTTTAGAAAATAATCAAAATTTCACCCTAACCTAATTTATACATGCTAATTTCAAATACAAGGTTTATTTTATCAAAAATAAATCTCTAAATATGATAATTTTAACTTTTAAATAAAATGTTCTTATTTATTGAAAAATAATAGTTTTTACGAGATATTCAACTTTCCAACCCTTAAATAAATTCCCTAGGACATTATGAAATTATATTAACATTTATTTTTTTAATAAATATTGCTTTATATGCCATAAAAATAAATTTTATTAAGAATTCATGAAGTTTAAAATTTTATATATTTTCTAAAAATACAATTATGTTTTTTTGTATTCAAAAATCTATTTTTCAAATTCATCTTTTATTAATGTGTATTTTATTAAATAAAATAATAACGAGCATGGAATTGAATAAATAAATATTTCATTTATAAAAAGTAAATTACATTTGTATTATAGTAAGAACTAAATAAATAATCCCTCATTACACCAACATACACCTTAATGGTATGGTGTTTGATTATGGTAGTTTCATGTGGTGGATCTGCTAACATTTACCAAGTGTGGATCTCCACTAACTTGAATATCTCCCGTAGTCAATTCTGATCAATCCTTGTTGAATCTCAATGTGGTCTTGGTCAAGGGTGAGCCCAAGTGATGATACCCCCTCCAAAGTTTTGATAAATGGGATTCAAAATGCATGATTCTATTGGTTGAGGTCATTATTTCTTATTTTTATATTCAATTAACCCTTATTATTACATTTAATATAAACTAATTCTAACATTCACTTTATAACATCTACATTAACATTGGTTAAAATTCCCAATGGTCATTTTGACCATTGGTCAAATCAGCCAAATATCATGTAATACTAATGCAATAGTCATATCATAATAGTCTCATTTCAAATGACATCGTATATATAGCACCAAACATCAACATTTACTACTTTATTCCTAAAGGTTTTTGCAATTTTTTTTGATAATTTCTTTTATATTACTTACATTTCTATCATGAATTGAACCACTAAGGCCCAACCTATTTGGAAATAAGCCATGTGTAACACCATAATCCAGCCTCCAATAGGCTTGGTTCTGATGAAAAGCACTGAGTATGAATATCACACACATGAAAGGACTTAGCATAAGGCACCTATAAACTTGTTCACATCTTTGAACACCAATAGAATACTAAAAGGTAAGATAAAACTGATACCAAAATTCATGCATACAATACATCCCACATAATAGTATGAAATATGTATAGGAAAGCATAAAGTTCCAAATACAAGCACACCAAAACATTAAAAGAGTACAACTTGTTAGAAAGGTGGGGACTATTGTCAAATGGTACACCTCAAAAAAACCACAGTCTATCTTAATTAATTATGATCCACCTACTCTCGGTCCTCCTTGGACTCTATTGTAAGGCCTATCATCATTATAAGACACTACATGTTTGGGAAGATCCCATGAATGGGTGAGTATAACAATACCCATTGGGACACCCCAAAATCACTAATCATAAATCATGACAAGAGTAGTTAGCTCATTATCACAATGGTCCATCAATAAGAATAAGGTACAATAAAAATAATCTCCTTGATGTAGTCAAGATAGATACAAAGTCTCAATGTTTGGTCACAACCATACATCTAGCCTAGGATTCTGCTCGAGGCTTGAAGGTAATGCTTGTTAGGGAGAACCCACTCCTTGGGTCTGATTGAACTGATGCCACTCATCCAAGAGGTCATTCTCATCAAGCCTCTCCATAAATAAGTAATCACTAAAACTATGAATATATTGATACAAAAATAGGGGATCTCATCCAAGAAATATAAGACATTCTTGACACTACCCATAGTAAATCCAATCGGATGGGGATCACATACCCTGATAGTGGGTAATGATATTCCTGACAAAACCCAGGCAACAAATGATAGAGGATCACACCTTGATCCATATAAAGGGATACCCAGCTCTATTAAAGACTAATACCATATAGGGGATCACATACCATGCTCATTATTTGATTCCTCACTGAACCCTCATAGTGATAGACTAAGGAAACACACCCTAGAAAAGCTGGTCTACACCGAAGAGAATGGGGGCCTCACTATACCATGAAAAATTAAACAATGTGTATAGGGTATACATGATATTTCATGTATGTCCTAGGTCTTATCATGTACTCCAAATCATTCCTATGTACTTTGTCTTATTCTTGTGTACTCTGGCATGTTCCCATGTACTATAGCCCATGCTCATGTACTATGGCTATGCCCATGTACTCTATCCATGTCCATGCATGTGTACCAAGATGTGACTATGTACACATGTCGTTCCCATGTACATGGATATATCCTCTCTTGTGAACCCCTATAGAATATGTAGAACCACTAAAACTAGGCCACATAGTGTGTTGGATGTCCAAAAAACATGTGATATTTAACTTTGTGCATAACCCTATCCACTATAGAAAGTGGACTTCATGTCATGTATTCTATAAAGTATTTATCGTGCATGTAATTATTTTCTAGAAACTCCCACCTTTTCAATGTGTCTCACCCATTCCTTTTCCACCACTGATTCTTCTATGAATCATTCCCATAGATCCTGGATATGGGATTTAACGAGCCTGATATGTCTTTAGTGGTTGGATTTCATCCACCCTTCCCCTTTGAAATCATCTCCCATCACATAGTGCTACCATAATTCAAAAATTTGATTCAAAGAAATAATGATCTGATTTATGATCATCCTTAGTCACCATTGAACCTTGATAATTCCATTAATCATAAATATAAACCTCTATAAATGATCCATTTTTTCAAAGATTTATTATGAACGATTGATTTCTGGGTAGTTATCGAACTAATGGACAACTGAAATACTGATGATGAATGCCCAGAGAACACGGGGATGAAAGAAAAAAAAAAAAAAATGAGGAATTAACATTGACCATTGTTTGGGTTGGTCTCAATCCATTAGTGGTGAAATCATTGATCATAGATAACAAAAAAGTTTTAATAAAAACACTATCCATTCCTAGTTATAGGAAGATAAATCAATACCTATAAATCAATGGTCGACCAATAAATAATTTTTTTATAAGGATTGATTCATGTTTAACATGGGATAATAAAAATGGTGTTTAAACCAAGATAAAAAAAATCCATACCTTGATTTTGGATCAATTTTTGATGAATGATGGTTCAACATTGGTGTCATTGGTGAGATCCATGAACTCCTTGGCACACCGATTATCTACCCAAGAACTATTTTTGTTCATCCAAAAATATCCTCCCATGAGTACTCTCAAATCAATTGGGTTATGAAGATAACACTAAGTCTTTTTTAATAAGTGGGATTAAATAAAAGAGTATTTGGTTTGGCGATATGGTAAATAATAAATTAATAAAATAAATTATTAATTTACTAATCTTCCCACGAGCACTCTTAAACCAAAAACCAAATATGCACAAAAGTTAAGTCATTCTTAGGGTAAAATCCAAATTTCAGATTTAATGGAAGTCTCATATTTCCTATATAAGACTCTATTTTAGTGTCATTCCATTATTTTAGAAAAAATATGTTTTTCTGATATAAAATAAATAATATATTTATCATATCAACAACAAGGCTCACTGGGCAGCAGATTCCAAAACTAGCTTAGATCCTAGCTTCAAAAATATTATTTTAATTGTAAAAAAGTCTTATAAGGAACCAAGAATATGCTACATTATCTTAACCTTATATATTTTCACAACAAAAATAAAAAAAACCTAAAAAAAAATATGACGGTAGTGGGATCACGTTTAGTTATCCTTCCCTGAGGAGCTCTCTTAATGATTCTCATACTACCATCGAACATACACAAAAGGAATCACTCATCCATTAAGGATCTTATAATACCAATCATAAATCCCTACAAGGTACTCCATAAAGGTAGATCCTTCATTAATGTCTAAATCACCCCTATCGATAACATGTGATGGGTAATGCATACACTTCCTCAACTATAACACATGGAAGACATCATGAGACTAGTCTAATTGTGTCTATAGGGATAAGAAATATTTCAACTCACCAACCCTATAAATTATCCAGACAGGGCCAATGAATCAAAGATATAACTATCCACCTCACCAAATATTTTCAATCCTCATCGAGGTGAGATATTCAGGAACACATGGTCTCTCTCATCGAACTCTAACGACCTCCATCATCAGTCCACATAAAATTTATGATGAATCTTGGAAGTAATCCTACAATCATTGATAAACTCATCCTTTTCTCTTATCTCTCACACTAACTCTAGGCCCATGAGTGATGAATCCCCTATATCAGTCCTATATAGTGGTGACCGATAGGGTCTCTCATACAAGGCCTCAATGATTCCATACTGATAGTAGAGTGATAGAAATTTTTATATGAAAAAATCACCAAGGGTAGGTGATCTTATAATCTATGGATAAATTATAACATGAAATATGAAAGAATGTCCTCTAAATCATTAATTTTCCACTCATTCTGACCATCCATCTGAGCCTAAAACCCCCTGGTAAAATGAAACCAAGTCCTAAATTCCTCCTACATTACTCTCTGTAACAGTTACATGAAGTGAGAATCATTTCCTAAAAATATTTTTGCATAACTCTATGAATCTGTACTACTACACATAAAGGAATCCTTATATCTCCAATGAACTCTTCTCTTAGATGGCTAGGAAGTGGGATGACTTTGTGTGTCAGTATATGGTCACCTAGATAGTATTGTAAGATATAGTTGATCAAGGAAGTACTTTCAATATTTCCATAGATATACCATCCCACTTACACTCCAACACGTCAATGGGTTGAACCAAACCCACAGGAACCATGTGCTCAGTCCTCACATGTTGGCATGTGAGGCACTGGGAGATAAACTCAGCTACACAATTCTTAATCCATGGCCACCAGAACCAAATCTAACGGTCCTAGAATATATTTTCCACTCCAAGATGTATTTATATGGGGAATGTATGAAAATTACTCAAAACCTCATCTCACAGCATCACTGGTACCATGGTCTATCCTCAAAAACCGGCGACGTTCTCCCCACCTTTAGAAAATCCATTAGGAGCATGCCCAATAGATATATGAACACGTATGGTATCATAGTTGGTATATCTAAGATAAGACTCCATAACATGCTAAAGAATATATGGGGTAACAAACATAAATATAAGGTAAGACTAACCATCCTCATCCAATAAGGAAAACTATAATAAGGACAACTACTTTGATTCCTTTCTCAATAGTTGTGAACAAGATCTCCTTGTAAGAGAATATGCCACCACGTTACCCTTCCTAAGAGTATAGACTATCTCAAATTCATAATCATATATCCACCTTCTCTATATTAAATTAATATCTTTCATTGAAAATATATACTTGAGACACTTATGGTTAGAGTAGATGATAAACTACTCACCCATAAAGTAGTATCACCTCATCTCTAGGGAAAAGACCATTGTTTCCTTCTCAATATCATGAGTTTCATAGTTTTATGCTAGGAAAATTAGTATTTGGTGCCCATATGAAATCAATAACTACCTATATATAAAACAAATATGAGCCTAGTTCAAAAGTTATCTTAGATCATCACATACTCAACACCCTCCCATGACATTCACAAAATGGTGGCACTCATCAACCTACATCAAAACTCCTGAAAATCCTATTCGTACTTCTCCATCCACATGAAAGGATAACCTTTTGGGACAAAGTTTTCAAGGGTTTTGATATCCTAGAGAAATTGAGCATGAATATTTGATAGTATCCTTCCAACCAAGGGAATATCCGCACCTTAGACGTGGTCTTAGGTGGATCCCAAGGAAGAACATACTCAACCGTTAGTGGGTCCAATACTGCACCCTCTTTAGAGATGAAATATACTAGGAAGTGAACCTCTTGGATCTAGAACTGGCCCTTAGAGAGCTTCACTTAAAGTTGGGTCTCTCTGAGTATGTCTAGGACAATACTCAAATGTCTCTCATTATCCTCCTCTGACACTAAGTACACTAGGAAGTCATTAATGAATACTAGCATGAACTAGTCCAAGAAAGGATGAAAGATCTAGTTCATGAGTACCATAAATACTTTTAGGGAGTTCTTCACCATAAATGGAATCACCATGTAATTTTAGTGACTATAGAAACATTATAATTCTATTTTTGGTATATCCATATCTTGAACGTGGAGATGGTGGTAGCCCGATCAATGGTCAACATTCGAGAACAATCTATCCCCTTTCAAATAAATGTATAGTTATTTGATTTTAAGTAGTGGATACTTTCTCTTAAAGGACACTTGGTTTAGGTAATGGTAACCCGCACAAAACCTCAATCCCCCATCCACTTTATTAGAGAACAAAATGGCGGTTTCCCAGTGTGACACAGTGGGTCTGAAAAATCCATTCCTATATAAATCCTATAAATGCACCTTCAATACTCAAATATATACAGGAGCCATATGATATACTAGTGTAGATATTAAAGAAATCATTGGGTGTAATTATATTCATAATTTTATCTCTCAGTGCGGAGTTAATCTTAACACATCCTCAAGGAAGATATCCTCATACTCTAGTATAATTGTAGGAAGCTAAAAGATCATAACATTTTATGATCCATGGGTAATACTAGCTTAATGATGAGTAATAGGTTGTACCGGCCTATTTATGAGACAATATTGATCTACCTGGGTTTCCTTCTCACCAATGAATGAAAAACTCATCCCATCAACATGGACACACCACATCCTCCACCTAAAATACTCAAACTATGCATGAATTTCAGAGAGATAGTCTATATCTAGAATGAAATAAAAATGCCTCATCCTGCACACAAATAGATCCCATAATAATCTCACACCTTTAAAAATCAGGTTAAACTTTTGGAAAAAGTGTGGATTACTAAATCACTTTGGGTAGGTGTCTCTAAGCACAAGGGTTAAGCCAAATTCTCCACTAGAAACTCTAAATCTTGAACAAGGGATGTGAAAATGAAATTTTTTCATGTTCATGTGTATATAAATACTATATATAATTTAGATGAGACATATATAATACCATAAAACATACCTAGATCCTATGGGTCAAAGGCCTCTATTTCATACAGTTGTTCTCATCAATAACCAATAGCTCCTTGATCCTATAATGGATCACCTAGGGGTGGCAGTGGTAACAAATAAAAACATCAACTACCTCATACTTATCTCCCAAAATCATAACTACATATTCCACCATAAAGACCTCCTAGATCTAGCCACTATATCTTCCTAGGTTTTCTATCAACTGTCACTCTATCAGATACATTATGAGTAAGAAAATCATGCGTGAGATCTCCCCACCCAAGACAGAAGAAACATAACCTCTCATTTGGATGATTGGAATCATCATGAGAACCCTAAACCACATAAACCCTATCCTATGACTATTTTTAGAACAACCTTGCATGCTTGGATCCCTCAGTCTGATGTTGGCTACCAACTTCCTAAGTCTTAGCTCTAGGGTTCCCACTACCAGCACCAACTATTACTGACTTCTTCGCCATGATTATATCCACCATCAAGGTTTGCTTGAGCATACTAACATAAGTATGAATGTAAAGAGATATAAATCATACCTTGATATATTGACGAAGACCACAATCAATGGTATGTTCTTAGAAGAATGCATCTCTTACTATATCCATGGTGTACCGTGAGTGTTTAGTGAACCTTGACACATACTTTTCAAATTTCATACATCCCTATGGGAGCTCCAGAATCACTTGGATATATACTTCTCAATGTAGCTAAACATAAATCCTCTATGAAGATATTATTAGAATCTATTGAGGATAGAGTTTCCTCATGTTGATTCTGTGTCACCAGACTCTACCATCTCTCTATGGATTCATGAATAAGGCTCATCAATATGAACACCATCTGATCAGGAGGGGTCCTAACAAGATGGAAAACTTAGTCAGCTACATCACGACAACCCTATTCTAATTTAGGGTTTTTCTCACCCTAAAATTTGAGTGGTATTTTTCTTTGAAACTCATATAATTCACTCATCCTATTCACATCATCTGCTGGTACCACCATTTCACCTTAATGCTCGATGGGTGGAGGTAAGACTGGAAAACCATCCCAAGGTACTACGTCATACATAGGCCCCTGAACTGAAGCCTCAACAATAGGTGGATCATCATCAAAATTATTCTATATAATACCAAATGTTTTTCATCACAAAGGAATCCTAACAAAGTTAAAGACGTAACCGGATTAAAGAGTATATTTTAGGATATTACTCAAGAAGGACACGTAAACCAAAACCCATTTCTATATAATGAATATACCAATTTTTTATGTTCAACCAGTTCCTATATGAAATGAGCCAATAAGAAGGTTATCAGAGTCCTTTTGAATGGATACATCAGCCACTACACCAATACTATATTCCCTATCCCTAAATCTAAACTCAATGCACTTTAACTCTATTTCCATTATTCCTAAACCAAACTTCATATCAAGAAAATATCTAAAACTTTGGTACAAATATAAACCTCCTTTAATTCCACTATGTCATGACCCGGCCCATTGAGGCCATCCTGACCAATAGAAAGCTATGTGTGGCACCTAATCCAACCTACAATAGGCTAGGGGATAGAGAAAACTACTAAGTTGGTATATAACACAAATGGGTGGACATAACTTAAGGTACCTATACACACACACACATATAAAACCACTAATAAAATAATTAAAGGTAAGATATAAATGATACCAAAATGTATACATGAACTATTTCTCACATCTGAGTATGATAAAAGTACGGGAAATCATAAAGGAAAAAATACAAGCCCACCAAAACTATAAAAGAGTCTAACCTTATAGGGATGAGGGGAATACTATCAAATGAAATACCTAGAACTAACCGAGGTTTGTCTAGATCAACTAGGATCCACCTGCTACTGGTCCTCCTAGGACACCATTGTGAGGCCTGTTTTCTGCATAATACATGACATGTGTGAGAATATCCCATGTAGGGGTGATTATAATAATATATAACAAGACATCCTGAAATCACGAAACATAAAGCATCAAGAGAGAGGTTGTATCATCAACATAATGGTATAATGATTAGAATATGATAAATTAACAAAAATAACCTATATATACTCAATATAGACACCAAGTCTCAACATAAGGTCATAAACATACCAATAGACTAAGATTATTCTTGAGACTTCAAGGTAATACTCATCTAGGAGAACTCACTCATGGGGTCTGATAAAACCGATGGTTCTAATTCAAGAGATCATGATCATCACAACTCACCATAAATAAATAATCTCTATAACTCTGAATATATCGATATAAAAATAGGGGATATCACCTAGGGCCTATGCGGGGTTCTTGGAACTTCCCAGAGTAAAGACACTAAGAAGGGGATCAAATGACCTGATTTTGGGTAGGAGGATTTTGGACCCAACCTAGGAAAAAATGATATAGGATCACACCCCAAGCCACATTAAGGGATACCAGACTCTATCCAAGACTAATCCCATAGAGGGGATAACATCCTATTCTTAGGGAATTATTCCTCATTTTATCCTCATTGAAATGTACTAAGTAATCATAACCAACATTAAATGTTATGCACTAAATAAAATGGAGACCTAAAACTACCATGTAAAAATTACATGGTGTGTATAGGGTAGAAATGGAATGAAATGTATGGTTTGGATCTACCCATGTACTTTGGTCCATGAACATTTAATTCAGCCTATTATTGTAATGTCTTGGACCTTCCTAGTCCATTACCTTGTCAAATTATGGTCTTCAGGGTATCCTAGGGACCATTAGTGACCCACTAAAGAGCTTTCCAAATTTCGGGTCGAACGAATGGTGGCACCAAAAGACATCGGTGGAACTAATGGGCATCAGTGGAACTGATCGAAATCAGTGGAACCGATGGGCATTGATGGAACCGTTGGGAAATATGTGGTACCGGTGAGATGTCAGTGTCACCAATCGGCATCGGTGCCAGGGTGATGGTGACTCACCAATCAGTGGTTCATTTCCAATTTTTCTAGGAGTTTCCAGTTTCCCTCCATTAACGTATCTTTTGACGTAAAAGTGTTTTAATACCCCTTTGAGAGAAATTTATGTCCTGTAGAATATTTTTTAAACCCCCAAGATGGAAAACCTTGAGTTACCAAAACATGTTGCCTTTTCCTCAGTGTCACACACTTTCCTATGTTTTCCAGTTTTGCCCTTGTTACGTGTTCTTTTTCTCAATTTAAAGAAATATATTAACTCACAGCCATTATATCCACCATATCCAAGAAGAATTTTTAAATCTAAATTAATCCCAATGTGTGAAACCACCGAGCCACGTGGTCGAGCCACAATCTGACTTTTATGTACTTCGAAACCGTCTCCCTAATTTTTAGGATCTAACCTTTTCTTAAGTCGAGATCCTCTCTTCCTTATTCCATTCCATTTCTATTAGTGTGCCTCTAGACTTCCTCTTGAGACGGATCGTACACCCATGCTGGAGCCCTTCCCACCCTGCCTTGGAGTCCTTGGAGTTCTTCCACTACAAGTCGCGCATCCCCAGTTCATGGTGTGAGGAGAAAACATTGATCCTTAATCATCCAGGTAGGGGTTTTTCCTTTATATCTCTTTACTATGTATCATTCGGGGTGGGCATGATGATGTTCCCCCAGGATTTTGATGAAAACAAATTTAATGAAGATAATAAATACAATTTTGAATAATGGAGGGGTGTGAATGATGATGATGTTGTTACCTTCATTTTTATATTGTGAATTTTATGTGCTTATGTCCACTGAAAATCATGGACGTTGGTGGTCCTTTCATGTGAACTAATGAAGATATGTTTTTGGGATAATCTTGTGATTGAATGACAGTAACATGGAATCTAATTAATTACATAAACATGGTTGATTAAATGGATTAACTAAGAATAAGAACCCTTTAGTGATCACCCCAGTTAACCAAACGGAAGGAAGGAACTTAATGAATGGTGTGGCTAAATCGGAAAACTTCCTTTATCTGTTTTGGTAATATGCATGGTTGTTTTGTTTAAATGTTTGTGGGGTGACTAAAAAAAGAGGGTGGAATGTTCCGGTTGAGAAGTTGTTGGTTTTTGAATCTGAGGCTGTGTGGAGCCTGTATATTAGGGTTTCGTTTGATTCCAGTACTTCAAGGGATGTCACATATCCCATTTGATGTTGTACGTAACAAGAGAACTTGATATGAATGCTTAAATTCGTTCTTGGACATTTTCTTTCAGTTGTTGTTTTGGCTTGTGGATATTCCTGTTAGTTTCTCGGTAGTGGAAGAATATTTTAAATGGAATCACTTGAACATGATAATGAGAATGGGTACAATGGGGGAATCATTTTCCAGAAATGGGTTGTGCTCTGGTTGTTGCTATTGTGTACTTGTGCATGTAGCGGTAGTAGCAAAAGTGGTCGCATGTGGGTTGGTTGTTGGTTTCGGAGTGGTCGTGTTTGTGTTGGTTGTGGTTGTTGTTTACCTATGTGTATACAATTTAGTTCTTGTGTTTCTTATACAAACCCCAACCATGTTGATCACTTCATGTCAAGAACCCCCATTTCATGGGGGAGGGTGTTTTTCCAAACATTCTAATGAGTGGATGGTTATTAGATACTTTATGCTCCCTCTACCAGGTAGCCCAAGATCCTTTGAGTAGGATGTGACTACCTAAGGTTCATTATGGCCTAAGAATATTTGTAAAGGGTGTGTTGTGGTGGTTCGCCCAGGTGCGTGTGGGTAGGTTTGTTTCCCAAGTGTCTTCGGGATGGGGGCCAGGTGTCTTTGGGTGTGGCAGTGGTTGGTCTGGCCCAAGTGTCATCAGGTGTGGAATTGGTTCTTTTCCCCCAGGTGTCTTTAGGCATGGTGGTGGTTGTTGTTTCCCAAGTTTCTGTGGGTGTGGTTATGTGTGGATGTGGTGTCCCTGGTGTCTGCGGGTCAGATGTGTGGTAGTGGTGGCCTATAAGGTTGTTGTTGGGGTGATAGTGAGACTGTAGTGGAACCTATGGGGGAGATCTGATGCATAGAATGTTATAAACAACTAGTGGGAAAGTGGTGCGGTGTAACCAAATATTGATGTGTTATTACTATTACATTACCTAGCTTGCATTATTTGGGGAGTGTGCCTTGGTGAGACTGAGTGGATAGTTTTCTTAGTAGGAATTTTGGCTGACCTCTTTTCTCATGGGGCATTAGAATTCCTCCCCACTTGTGCATGAGATCTTTTGGTTTTCCCTATAGAGTATACCTGTATACTCATCCTACGTATATAAAACTGCTTTCAGGTTTCCAGGAGGACTTTGAGGATTTTGCTAGACCTTACTAGCTCAGACATAGGGACAATTATCATTGTTGATTTTCAATTATTTTGGTATTTCCTTTAATATTTTTCTTATACCTTGCATCCGTTTATATTGAACACGCATGTGGGAATGTATTTTTTTGGATTTACTTTTACTTTCAATCTTTACAGTTGTTTGGGGTTTACTATATTATCTCCCAATATTGTTCTATAAAAAGGGTAATGCCTTCCATATTATGTGATATTTTATAAACTTAGTGCTAGTCGCCACTCCAGGTCCTATTGAGGTGGGACTCGGGCGTCATTATCTCTCCTTCAACTCGAAGAAGGGTTTGTCAGTTTTCTATCCCGTCCCTCATCTTGGTAAAGGTGGGTTATGACAGAATGGTGTCATAGGATGATGGTTGAGAGATAGTATGGATTTTAGGGTAAGGAACAGTTGAGGATTGTATGGTATGGTAGATAACCAGTGTTAGGAAATCTTGGTGCAAGAAATAGTCATGGGAAGACCATATTGGACATAAGATTTTATCCCCCCCCCATGATCTGATGCAAGGACTCTGGACCTATTGAACGATCAAATTAGGCTACAATGATTACAGGGTAGAGACCCTAGGAAAGATACATGCATCATAATGACTTGTGTTTTTGTGTGCCTTTGGTGTTTTGGGAATTTAAAATAAATAAAGAGTTTAAGAAAATTTTAAAAAGAATCTTCTACACTACTCGGGCTTAGGATTTCCTTGTTTATCTTGGAGCTATGGCACCTGGAAAACGTACATGAGTAGTGTGGGTGATAAAGGACCAGTAGGATAATTCGGCCGATCAGAAGAGGGCCGATCGAGGGGAGGAGGACAACCAGTGGCAGAAGACACTTCGTGCCTTTCAAGGGAAGACCCTTGGGAAGTACGAGGGCTGCGTCTCAGACATGGAGATAGAGAGATCGCTCGAGGAGATGGTGATAACTTAAATCTTTATCTAGGCTCTATAAGAGTGCTGGGTTCCTCTAGTCACGAGCTAGATGCGGGGAGCTACATGTCCGTGGTGGACGCTCTATCTTGGGGAGAAGCAGAAATCTAAGGTTTCGTGGACTGACTTTGATAAGGAGTTCTGGGGGAAATTCCTTTCCTCTATGATGAAGGATGAAAGAGGCAAGAGTTTTCCTCCCTCTATCAAGGGAGTATTATGGTAATGGAGTTGAGGATCAAGTTCAAGGACCTACTTTATTTCTCTCCATACCTCTTCCTAGACGAGGAGTCGAGGGAAAGGTGCTTAGAGGAGGCACTTTGACCTTCCCTTTAGTACTCTATTTCTCCATTTACTTTGCTGACGTACTTGGAGGTTTAGAAGAAGGCTGAAGTGGTGGAGAGGATGCACATTCTAGGAGGTGTGCTATGAGAGGGGAGCCAGTTGGGTTCATCAAAGGGGCAGGACACCAGCAACATACATTCGGCATTAGGGCCTTCCGGTTTTGACCGATGAAGAGCAGGCCCCAGCAGTTCCAGTTTGGATCTCCCGGTCCTCACCCTTTACCTAAGAGACTAGGACTGAGGTTCTTTATCTGTGGAAATTGTGGGAATATTTTGAATCAGTTCCTAGACCGAGTGCGGCATAGTGGGGTTGGGTAGGTTCAGCGCCCACCTTAGTAGCACCAGTTTCCAACCAGACCTTTTCAGCAGTAATAGTAGGGACAACGAGATCCCACTCCATTGAGGGTGGATGGTGCTAGAGGAGGCTGAACTCATGAATATCCTCAGGGACCTCGACTAGGGCATGGTCGTAGAAGAATCTGAAATCCAAGGGGAAAAGGATCTGGGTGTCAGAAGTTTCACGCCGTAGAGGCAGCAGTTCTAGTAGGGTCATAGGTCATTCGAGGTACAATAATTTTTTAGTACTTTTTCTCATGACTTATTTGATTTCAAAGTTCTGCACTCCTTTTTTTCACCTAGTCTATCCCATGCCTTGGGCCTAGACATAGATATAATATCCATGACCCTAGTGTTGAGTACGCCAGTTGGAGGTCAGACCAGCATTTTTGATGTTTGTTGAGGATGTAGGCTGACGTTGGGGTCGCATTAGTCTAGTGGGGATCTCTTTATACTGTAAATGCAACCATACGATGTCATCCTAGGAATTGACTGGCTATTTTCCATGCATGCTGTTATCCAATGCTTCCAGAGAAGGTTCATGTTCTCAGATACGGGTAACCAATGTATAGCTTTCGTCGGCGAGTAGGGTTTCCAGGAGGGCAGTCGGCGAGTGGATCCCATTCTTTCTTTGTTAGCTGAGCTGTTAGTGGAGTCAGCAGACTCAAAGATGGTGGAAGTATCAGGTATTTTCATTGATTTTCTGGATGTCTTCCTCTAAGAGGTAGTGACTCTACCCCGTCAATGTTATTTTGAGTTCAGGATAAACTTACAACCCGATGCCCACCCGATTTCGATGGCTCCCTATCGAATGAAACCTTATAAGTTACATGAGTTGTGGATTCAAGTTGATGAACAGATGAAGAAGGGTTTTATCCGACCAAGAGCAACCCCATGGGGTGCTCCAGTCTTGTTCGTGAAGAAGGAAGACGGTGGTATCAGGTTGTGCATAGACTACCAAAGACTGAGTTAGGTGACATTCAAGAACCATTACCCCCTCTTAAGGATAGATGACATTTTTTAACAGTTTAAGGGAGAAGGTTGGTTATCAAAGATCGACCTGTAGTTTGGGTATCACCAGTTGAGGGTGAAGGAGGATGACATCTTGAAGACTACTTTTAGGTGCAGATAAGGGCACTTTGAGTTTGTGGTCATGACGTTTGGCATTAAGAACACACTAGATTTGTTCATGGGAGTCATGAACTCTGTTTTTTGCGAGTATCTGGACTGGTTCATTATTGTGTTCATCGACGACATTATGATCTACTCAAGATCATTGGAGGATCACGCCGAGCATTTGAGGACAGTTTTAGAAGTCCTCTGACACCATCATCTCTATAGGATGTTTTCTATGTGAAAGATCTCGACACGAGAAGTGAACTTCCTTGGAAACATGGTGTCTCAGTAAGGAATAGTGGTGGACCTATTGAAGGCCGAAGTAGTTGTTTCTTGGGAAGCACCCAAGAACATGGCATAGGTTTATAGTTTCCTCGGACGGATAGATTACTACTGGAGGTTCATGCCCGACTTCTCTTGAGCTGTAGTGCCTTTGACAACCTTGACCAAGAAAGACCAGGCTTTCATATGGAGTGAGTAGTTCGAGGTGGATTTTGGTTATCTGAAGGGGAGGCTAGTTAGTTCCCTAGTGCTGAGGTTTCTAGAGGAAGGTGTAACATTTGAAGTGTTATGTGATGCGTACAACCTAGGCTTGGGGTGTGTGCTGATGAAGTAGTGAGGAGTGATATCTTATGGGTCTAGGAAGTTATGTCCTCATAAACATAACTATGCCACCCAAAACCTGGATCTTGAACCAGGGGTGTTCGCACTAAATTTTTTGCGGTAATACCTCATCAGGGAATGCTTTGTGGTATTCAAAAATCACACGAGCTTGAGGTATGTCTTCTCCCTACGAGACCTGAACTTGCGGCAGCATAGGTGGATGAAATTTATTCTCGACTTCGACTTCAAGATCTCCTACACCTCATGAAAAGTGGAATTTAGTGGCCGATGCCTTGAGCAAGAAGTCACATAAGGATGTGGTTTAGGAGTCATCAAATTCTTGGAAAGTAGTGGAGGAGTTGATTGCTTTATATCTAGGCCTGAGAGTAGAGGATGGTAGAGGCTGCCCGTTTCAGATGACAGTTTTGTCTTCCTTGGTACGATAGGTGGAGGAGTTTCAGTATAGAGACTCAGAGACCGAAGTGATACGTGATCATGTTAGCCAGGGTGATGCTTCAGAAGGATGGTTAGAGGATGGTCAGAATCAAATTCTGTTTCATGGAAGGCTGTTTATCCCGATGTCTATGTGAGAGAGAATTCTTAGTGGGTTCCATAACTCACCCCTGGAGTACACCTAGGAGTTTACAAGATGTACCGAGGATTTAGGGGTCAGTTTTGGTGGCTCGGAGTGAAGTGGGACATGTTGGAGTTTGCAGAAAAGTGCCCTGTGTGTCAGAAGGTGAAGGCTGAACACCATGTTCCCGGTAGTTTGTTGCAACCCTTAGATGTTTCTGAGTGGAACTGGGTTGATGTCTTGAGGGATTTCGTCACAGGAATACCCAAAGATGAGGGAGTCTGTGATTCCATCTGGGTAGTGGGGAACCGTTTGATGAAATTGGTTCACTTTTTATTGATTACGGAGTCGAGCGTAGTTGATGCCTTAGCACAGAAGTCTGTGGGAGAAGTTGTAAGGCTACATAGAGTTCCCAGAACCATCATTTCAGATAGGGACACACACTTTACTTCATGGGTATGGAACGTATTACAATGTTATTTTGGCACCTAGAAATGCCTTAGCACTTATTTTCCCCCTCAGACAGATGGGAAGACATAAATAATGATCCAAACATTGGAGAATATTCTGCGAGAATGTGTTCTGGACTTCAGAGGATCATAGGTATGAAAATTTCCTCTAGTAGAGTTATCCTACAACAATAGATATCACACTAACATTATCATGGAACCATTTTAATCCTTTTATGTAATACTGTGTCGTTCACCCATGTGCTGGACATTGGTTGGGGAGGCAGGTGTTCTTGGCCTGAAGGTGCTGTAGAGCATGACAGAGATGGTTCAGATTGTGCGTGAGGGGGTGGAGGCGGCTCAGAATAGGTAGAAGTCGTATGCCGATCATAGGAGGAGAACCTTGGAGTTAAAGTTTGGGGACCATGTGTTCTTAAAGGTCTTCCCACGACATGGGCAGCGAAGGTTCGGCTGGGGGAGTAAGCTTTATTCCAGGTTCATCAGACCCTTCGAGGAGTTGAGACGAGTCGGTGAGGTGGTGTATCAGCTGGCATTACCACCACCGATGGAGAGGATCCACAACATCTTCCTTGTATCTTAACTTTGTCGGTATCAACACAATGACTCCCATGTTCTTGACTGGGGAGAGTTGGATATCAAGGACGATACAATGTTTGTGGAGTGACCGGTGAGAATCAAGGATCGTAGGGAGAAAGTGCTTCATAGACAGACCATTCTCTTGGTTCGTGTGTTGTGGAGGCATGGTTTTCTTGAGGATAGTACCTAGGAATGGGAGGCATAAATTCATTCCTAGTACCTAGAGCTATTTTGAGTTTTTGGTCTTGTGTTTTCTTTGTGCTTGCTGTGATGTAATGCTTGACCATGTTTTCTATAAGATGGGCTATTTCCCTTGTGCTCTGAATGTGTGTGTGAAAATTCCAGACTATGGGTAGGGGAGGACCTGGTCCCTATTCTAGACACATTAAGGTGGATGTGATTAAACTCATGCGGGCGAGTTAGTGCCGCCCAAAGTGGATAGTATCTTATCACGGGAAAAGGGAGTCTCTAATCCATAAGTCTGGACATTGTGAAATTTATTTATATGGTTTTGTGGTTGCTTGGGGGAGAATATTGGTAGTGTTTATGTTGTTGTTCTAGAGATATATATGAGATATATTCTCATAGATGTCGAGGTTTGTTACTGATTTCAAACAACTCTAGGGTGGTTTGTCCCTAATGGGTATCTTACGAGGTGGTTGTTCGGACCCCTATCTTTTCATTGGGTTACTCTTAAGTTCTATAGGGTGACAATAGTTTGAGAGGTATCTGATGTAATGGAACGGACCTTCCGGGTCCATTACTTTGTCAAATTCTGGTGTTCGGGGTATCATGGGGACCATTGGTGACTCACTAAAGAGTTCCAAATTCCAGGTTGAACGAACGGTGGCACCGAAGGGTATTGGTGGAACCTATGGGATATCGGTGGCACCAATGGTCCATTATTGGCATTAATTGGCCTTGGTTCCAGGGATATGGTGTCAGGGAGATGGTGCTAGGGCGACTGTGACTCAGTCATCGGTGGGTCATTTCCAGTTTTTCGAGGACTTTCTAGTTTCACTCCAGTAACACATATTTTGATGTAAAAATGTTTTAATACCACTTTAAAATCAATTTAAGGCCCGTAGAAGATGTTTTAAACCCCCAAGAGTTGGGAGACCCTTTATTTACCAAAACATGTGGCCTTTTCCTTGGTGTCATACCCTTTCCCTTGTTGTCTAGTTACACCCCTGTTACATGTTATTTTTCTCTGTTTAAAGAAATATATTAACTCACTTCGGTTATCTCCACCATCTCCAAGAAGAATTATTAAATATCAATTAATCCCAATGTGTGAAACTACTGAGCCATGTGGTTGAGCAACGATTTTAATTTTAAGTAATTTTAAATCGTCTCCCAGATTTTTAGGATATGGGATCTTCTTAAGCCGACATCCTCTCCTTATTCCATTCCGTTTCTCTTAGTGCACCTTGATATTTCCTCCCATGATGGATCATGCCCCCATGCTGGAGCTATTCACACCCAGTGTTGGAGTCCTTGGAGTTCCTCCTCTACAAGTCACACATCCCCAATTCTTGGTGCAAGGAGAAAACTTCGATCCATGATCATCCTGTTAGGTTTTTTTTCTTCATTTATCTTTAATGTACATCATGTGGGATGGATATGATGATATTCCCTTGAGACGTAGATGAAATAAACTTTAACAAAGATAATAAATGGAATTTTAAATAATTAAGGGTTAGGAAAGATGATGATGTTTTTACCTTCATTTTTATGTTGTGAATTGTATGGGCTAATGTCCAGTAAAAATTGTGGCCGTTGGTGGTCCTTTCATGCACACTAATGAAGCTATGTTTTCTAGATAATCTTATGATTGAATGACTGTAACATGTAAACTAATTAATCACATAAAATTTCTTGATAAAATGTACGACCAATAAATAATAACCCTTGTGTGATCTCCCAGATTAACCAAACAGATGGAAAGAACTTAATTAATGGTGATGATAAATCTGAAAAATTACTTGCTATATTCTGGTAATATGCATGGTTGTTCTGTTTAAATGTTTTTGGTGTGAAAAAAATAAGGGGGTGGAATGTTCTTGTTGAGAACCTCTTGGTTTTTGAATCTGAGGCCGTGTGGAGCCCGTATGTTTGGTCTTGGGTTGGTTCTAGTAATTCAAGGGATCTCAAAGATCCCTTTTGATGTAGTTACATAACAAGAGAATCGGGTGTGAATGCTTAAATTCTTGTTTGGATGTTTTCCTTTAGTTGTTGTTTTGGCTTGTGGATATACCTGTTAGTTTCATGGTAGTGGAGGAATGTTTTAAATGGAATAAATTGAACGTGATAATGAGAACATGAATAATGGGGAAATTGTTTTTTCAGGAATGGGTTGTGCTCTGGTTGTGGTTGTTGTGTACTTGTCCATGTGGAGGTAGCAGCAAAATTGTTTGTGTGTGGGCTGGTTGTTGGTTTCAGATCCCTTAGGTTAAGATGCGTGCATTTTTACCTATGTGTATACAATTTAGTTCTTGTGTTTCGTATATTCACCCCAACCATGTTGAACGCTTCGTGCCTAACACACCCATTTCATGAGGGAGGATATTTTTTCCAACATTCTTATGATTGGTTGGTTATTCGATCATTTCGGATACCTCTCCTAGGTTGACCAAGATCCTTCGGGCAGACTGCGACGACCTAAAGTTTATTATGGATTAGTACTCTTTGGGTAGGGTGTGTTGTGGTGGTTGGACTAGGTGTGTGCATACAGGTTTGTTTCCCAAGTGTTTTTGGGATGAGGACCATGTGTGTTTGGGTATGGAAATGGTTATTCTGGCCCAGGTGTCTTTGTGCATGGCAGTGGTTGTTCTGGACCAGGTGTCTTCAGGCATGGTGGTGGTTGTTGTGGCCCAGGTGTCTGCGGGCATGGTTATGTGTGGATGTGGTGGCCCAGGTGTCTACGGGCGAGATGTGTGGTTATGGTGGACCATAAGGTTATTTTTGGGGTGGTAGTGGGACTGTAGTAGAAACTATGTGGGAGGTCTGACATGTAGGATGTCTTAAATAACCAGTGGGAAAGCAGTGTGGGTTACCCAAATATTGATATGTTATTACCATTATTTTACCAGACTTGCGTTATTTGGGATGTGTTCCTTGGTGAGGCTGGGTGGATAGTTTCCTTTCTAGAAGTTTTGGTTACCTCTTTTATCACGGGGCATTAGAATTCCTCCCCACTTGTGCACGAGTGTTTTTGGTTTTCCCTATTGAGTATACATGTATACTCACCCTACGTATATAAAACTGCTTTTAGGTTTCCAGGAGGACTTCGAGGACTGTGATAGACCTTACTAGCTCAGACATCTGGACAGTTTTTGTTGATGCTTTTATTTTCTTTTGGTACTTCCTTTCAGAGTTTTCTTGTACTGTGCATCAGTTTATATTGAACATACATATGGGAATGATTTTCTATGGATTTACTTTTACTCATAGTATTTAGAGTCATTTTTGGTTTACCATCATATCTCCTGATATTGTTCTATAAAAAGGGTAATGACTTCCATATTACATGAGATTTTATACCCTTGGTGCTAGTTTCCACTTCAGGTCCTATTGAAGGCGGGACTCAGGGGTCATTATCTCTCCTTCAACTAAAAGAAGGGTCTAGTAGTTTTCTATCCCTTCCCTCATCTTGGGGAAGGAGGGTCATGAAAATTGTCAGGTAATTTTTCTTATTCACATGTACTCCAACCCATCCTCATGTACTATGGGTTATTCCATGTACTTTATCCATTTCTTGGCCCATGTATAGGGTTGTTCCCATGTACACTGGTCGTTCCCATGGACCTGGCTGTGTCCGTGTCTATGTACCCATAAGGCACACACAGATCTGCCAGCAACATATCTCATAGTATGTGGTATGAACACAAAACATGTGATATTTAACTCTATATAGAATCATAGACATCACAAAAAGGGGACTACATGATGTGTGTTCTCTAAATAACACACTGTTTGTGTTGGGATTTTATGGAAGCTTCCACTTATTCAATGTGTCACACCCAAGACACTATCACCGTCGATTCTACCATTAATCACACTCTTATATATTATATATGGGTTTAAATATTCCAAATATGTCTATGATGTTTATATTCTATCCACATATCCCCTAAAAAATAGCTTCTCATCACATTGTTCCATCACAACACCAAACCACAAATCAATGAACTCCCGATTTGATCCTCGATCATCCGTAGTCATCATCCAACCTCAATCATTCCATAAATCCCAAATCTAAACTCGTGAAAATGATATATTTCACCTAATATCAAAATCAAGATCATTTATTTTCATATATTTTTCAAACTAATTAACAAATTAAATACAAACTATGAACACATGAAGAATATTGGGAGAAAATCACAAAACAAAAATGAAAGGAATAAACTTCAACCATTGTTCTGGTTGGCCTAAATACATCAATGGTGAAAATATTGATATTTTATAATAAATAGTATTTACCCCAAAAATTATCCATTACTAATTCTAGGAAGATAAATCCAAAACATATAAATCAACTTTCGACCCATGAATCAATTTTTTCGAAGGATTGATTTCTTTTTGACATGGGATAATAAAAACAAAGATTAAACTAAGATAAACAGAATCCATACCTTAATTTTGAATTGATTTATAATGAATAAAAATTATATTTAATTTTCATTGGAGAGAACCACGAACTCCTTGGCACACTGATCATCTATCGATGATCCATTGTAGTTCGTCCAAAAATATTCTCCAATATCTCATCTCAAATCCCTAGGGTTATATAACCTACCCTAGGAATTTTTCATAAGTCTTATTAAATATAGGAGGATATGGTTATGTTATATAATAAATAATAAATAAATTTATTAATTTATTAATTTACTAATACTCCCACAACCACTCTTAAAACAAACACTAGACACACACAAAGTTTATGTCATGCGTAGGGTAAAACTCGCATTCCAGATATAACGGTGATCTTGGATTTCCTATACGAGTATCAATTTGTGAGTTATTCCACTATATTATAAAAACTATGTGTTCATAATATAATATATTTAATATCTTGATTATATCATTACTAAGGCTCCCTGTCCCCTAGAATCCCACATTGACTCAACAACTAGATTTGAAAATATTACTTATAATATAAAAAATTCATACAAGGGAAAAATAGATGTGTTAATTTTTTTTTCTTTTAATAGTTTTTATGGAAGGTTTAATTTTCCACATATAGTTTGATCTTATAGAGTATTCCTTTTATTTTTCATTATTCATTGTTTTTGTATCATTATGATAGTCTTAGCTATTATAATTTTTATTATTACTTGACATGTAATATTATTTTTTAATAATCTTTCTATGTACTTTAATTTTAAAATTTATAATATAACCACTATAAAAAAGTTATTTTATTAATAATAAAAGTAATTTTTAGTCCATTAAATCCTCCCTCCTCTCCAATGATTTTTGAGCTCCTACACCTCGATCTCAAGAATATATTTTGGAGTAAACCCCTTCATTCATATTATTTTCTCTTATATGTTACTCTTTATTTTTTTTCTATCAGTTTCATATCCTCCCTAAAATAATAGGTTCTAATGGGATGAAATTAGGGCGTGGTGATGGTTCTAATTGAGTATTTTGGTCATTTGGTTCTTTTAGTGGTCATTTTAATGCTTTTTTATGCTTTCACCAATGAAGGTGACTTGGTTCAGATTTTCGTGAGGGGTTACCTCTTTGTTCAAGGTAGTTGTTTCTATGTTAATACTTAAATGGACAAGTCAATATGTGATTAATGATTTTAAATTCCTTTTTTATTAATTTATATCTATATGTGATAGTTATGGTGAATTTTATAAATTTTTGTAAAATTATTTTATATTTGGAATGAAGGGTATTTAGTGGTGTTTTCTAGTTTTACATAGAATTTTAAAATTATAAGGATCTTAGAAATTTTTTAAAGGTTATTTAAAAAAAAAGATATTTGAACTTTTATAGTCCATGACATGGATATAAAAGTGATGTTTTGTACTTTTAAGAGGTTTTATAAAATAAGAGAGTTATTTATTTAGTTTATATATATATTAGTTTAGAATGAATTGTTTTAAAAATATTATGGAAATTTTTTAATAGACTCAAATGATTCTTTTTCTTGAGTTATCCATTAATAAGGTTTTTCTACTTCTAAGTGGTATTAATGTCATGTGATCATGTTAAAAACTCTTGATACATTTGTTTTGTTTTCATGATAAGGATTATTTCCCCCATGGAGAATATTGGCTATTATTATGACATTTATGATATGAAAATGTGATGTTTCTTATGATGGAATTGGTGGTCTGATGATAATTTAATTTGATTTATGATTGATTCATTGATTACATGATCTTTATTCTTTATAATATCTTGATTATTGTTTTTATAGAAACCTTAAGATAAGATAGATGTATATATTTATACTACACGAGATATTATACACACTTCTACTAGTCCCCTAGTTGTGCTATATGTCAGGGATAGTGGTGGTGGTGGGGGGGGGGTATGATTCCCAATGAACCTTGTGTGGTCTAGGCTGGTGAATAGTATGGTTTAGGACATAACATTTATCGGAATTTGGTATAGTGTTTTTTTTAATTCTAGGGCCATATCACCATAGGACCTCCCACCCCAAATCAATGGATTGAGAGGAGGTGGATGTTCTACTAATCTTTAGTGACATCCCTAAGAAACCAAAGGCTGACAATAAATTCCATGGGATTAGTAACATGGGTGTGTGGGGGGTGATTTTCCCTAAAGAATAAACATAATAAGAAAAGATAAAATAAAAATACAAAAACCAACTATGGAATTCATTGGTATTAATGATAAAACTCAAAAGAAAACCAAATAAATGGAAACATAAGAGTAATAACAACAAAGTAATTAAATATTAAAAAAAAAGAAACCAAAAGACTTCCAATGTAGTAACACCAGTGTGGTGTCACTCTAAAGACTCAAAGAGAGAGAAACCCAATATCCAAATGTCAACTTATGTAAGAATCATCATGATGTTTCACAAGATAAGTATGATACCTTTCCCTTTCTTGTGTCCTGGTTAACAACGTCTAAAATGTGCCAAAGTTCCCAATAAGGGGTTGAGTATAACTATTAGTAGGCTTTCCAAAACGGAATTACAACTCATTCCAGTAAGGAAAGAACATATGATATCATAATTTAAATCATATTTTATATCGAAACGAGAAAAATAAAAATAGTTATTCAATTTATATTAAATTAAATTGAAGCTAGATCAATTTATCCATAAGGAACAGTTTAAGAAAAATAATTTAACTAAATCAATTTTTCATTTCTTTCATTCATCTTTGTATACCCATTCATGTATCACACACACACAAATATTCATGATTAATTATAGATCCATACTCATGATTGATATCTCATCTCTCATAAAGTTTTCAAAAGTTGATAAATCCCTTTTTTCATTACACCATTGGCACTGAGAACCATATCTATTTTACCATGGACTATTATAATTAAATTTGAACACACACTACCATGTATTCCAAGACTATATTACAAATCAATTCATCCCAAAAAACAATTTCTTCCATTTGAAACATTTCATCAAAAAAATTCTTATATTAACTAAAATCTATAATTTTGAAAACATAATTTGAAATTATAAACAAAGGGGTATTTAAAAATGTATTCCAATCCCCATGTTCTCAATTAATTAATCAAAAGGGTTTACTTAAATAACCCTTCAATATTTTCTTTGTAATCCAAGAAAAATAGTTCAATAAATCCAAGATTTATGTTCTAGAAAAAGTGAAGAAGATAGAGATTTCACATACCTCTCAATAAATTATTATAATGAATAATGAAACTAATAAAACTCTAGATCCGAGCTAAAAAATACATTCCTTTCAATATATCCTAAAAACAATCTTATATAAACACATAATATATCATATATCTATCAAAAATAGATTAGATATAACAATACAGGTGAGGTAATATGAGAATATTTAAATATAAGGAGAAAAAACTGAGAATTACCTTTGATTTCGAAGATCCCTCATACCTTGATTCATAATTTTTTTTCGAGTCGATGTGAATCCCCAAGGATTTCTAGGAGGGAAGATGAGTTCATGAGACTAGGATGATATGAGAAAAAAAGAGAGTTCTTAAGGGGGTGTAAAAATGATTTGAACACCCATTTCCATATAATTGATTATAAGTCTCATGGTTAGAATTAATGTTTTAAGAATACCTACACCAATTGTGCACATCCTACTCGAAAACACCTATAGTTCTATATGATTGTGATTCATGGTTTGACTAACCATGAACTAACCTTTCATTTCTACTGAAAATATCATATGGGGTCCATATAGTTTTTTCATACAGTTTATAGAAAATGTGTTCCAACTATGCATAACTACTATCCTAAAAATCCCATATTTCATGGTTTTATGGGAAAATTGAATAGTTTCTCTTGACCATGAACCCTTAAACACTCTTCCAAAAAACTTAAAAACCCTATAAAAACTCCCAAAAATCAACCTAAGTATTATATAACTTAAAAATAAAAAATAAAATGGAAAATTACCAGAAATTGGGAGTGTTATATTCTCCCCACTATTGGTATTTCCTTCCTTATAATTTTAGATACTGGTATTTATTTGGAAGAGATCAGGCCACTATTATAGTATTTCCTTCTCATATTCCCATGTCTCTTCCTGAATATGGCCATGATTCCATAAGAATCATACTAAAATAATACTTTTCCAATGAATCATAGTATCTCATCTATCCAAAATCCATATCATCACAAGAATAAATATAGTATTTGGAATAAGCTTAACATAGACACATCAAATCACATGGTCAAGATTATGGTCTTTCTTCTTCAATTGAGATACATGAAATAAATTTTGTATAAAACTAAATTTTAGTGGTAAATATAACCGATTATCCATATCACTAATTCATTTAAGTATCTCAAAATGGCTAATGTACTGAGGAGAAAATTTTACTTTCTTACATAAATATTGATTCCCTAGACTTAGAGAAATTCTCAAGAAAACATGATGACCCAAAAAAATGATAAAAACTGATTAAAGTGATTTTTATATGATTTATAATGAAGATAACCCATCACCATAATATTTATGATCATTCAATCCTTTTATTTCATCTCATGTACAAGGCTAGTTTTGATAAGTTAAGTCTCAGATGTTTCCTCCCAATAAAGTGGGGAATGATAAGAATGACCATAAAAATATTTAAGAGGTTCCATATGTATTGAAAATTGGTAACTGTTATTGCATGATAACTCCACTAATGGTATATGATCCTCCCACGAGACAATGAAATCTATAACACCAGCTCAATGCATGTCTTCCAAAATTTAGGTCATCCATTCAGCCTGACCATATGTTAGAGGATGATAAGTGTGCTCATGGTTAATTGGGTCCTAAGGGATTGATAAAAGTATTTCCAAAACTGAGATATAAACCTGAGGTCTTGGATAGACACAAATGAAATTGGTACACCATATAACTTTATAACTCCCAGTATGTAGATGTTTGAAAAGTCATCCACCGTATTGGATTCACAAATAGAGATGATGTGAGATGACTTTATAAGCTGATCCATAGTCACTCATATAGAATGATGTTTCCATACCATTCTTGGTAGACCTATGAAAAAAATATATCAATATCCTCCTATTTCCACATGGGTATAGGTAAATAATGTAATATACTAGCTGGTTGTTGGTTCTCCACCTTTTCCTACTGATAGGTGAGGCATATCAAGACATACTTCATGATTTTTTTCATTATAGCCCAACTAAACTATATTCTCATTGAATTACAACTCTTCTTTATACTAGGATGAAAAAACCCATCATGAATTGTTGTTTTCAAATAGAAAGTTTTATTGATAAATTGGAGGAACAATGATATGATCTCTAAAACATAACAAATATCACCCATTTAGTTTCTATAGTTTAACTGTCTCCCAACCATTGAATTTTTACCTCATGGTTATAAATATATGATTGGATATATGAGATTCTTTAACCTGATCAATCAAATTAGGAATAACAGAAACTGAAAAAACACAATGTCACATTTTTCATCATAATATAGGTGCATATTATCTATGAACAACAGAAACTCCACTAATATGAAACCTCTTTAGCTAACTAACTATATGAATTCATACTCAATGAATAAACCACATAATTTACTCTACTAACTATATAAATCAAATCAAAGTAAAAAATATGAATGTAGTCCATCAATATTAATTTTCTTAGAATTAATTCTCTTTATTAGAAATTTTTTTTCAAGATTTTATGATATGTGAATACTATGAATTTCATACCAAAAAAGGTAATGATGATATGTTTTCAAGGTATGGACTATAAAAACCAATTAAAAATAATGTACTAGGTAATAAATATCATTAACCTATAACTATCATGAGCTATAAGCTATAAAATGATTTCCTTTCATGAAA
The DNA here is from genome assembly GCA_963277665.1 of Viscum album. Taxonomy (NCBI): domain Eukaryota; kingdom Viridiplantae; phylum Streptophyta; class Magnoliopsida; order Santalales; family Viscaceae; genus Viscum; species Viscum album. The sequence goes on along the minus strand of OY728142.1, from coordinate 1,143,601,457 downwards.
AAACATCCCAAACTAGATCCAAATGCATCAAAATAAACCACATGTCCTTATAATGAATCTGGAAATGTAATGATAAGTGTTGATATAAGTGAAAATTAAGCTCCTAAATATATTTCTAGTATGAATCACTCCATTAGAATGGAATAAAATTCCTTGTAAAATATGTCATCAATGAGTAAAGTCATGAAAAATAATGAACAAAGTGTTAGTAATATCATTCTATGATATAAATACCCTTGATTCACATACATAGATATTACATTAATTTATATGAATATTCATTAAAAATATAAAAAATATATGATGAAGAACCATATGGGTTTACTATCTTTGGAAACATGGATACATAGAAAAGAATATCATAAAAATCTGCATCATCTCCCATTAAGTTCTTCATATCTAGTACCCATCTTAGGAATATCATACTTAAAAAATTTCTTCATAACCTAGGGAAACGTAAAAATAATAAAGGGTGAGATCAGAAACCCTGTAAAGGAAAACATGAGAGATATCTGTTGATGATCATATGTGATAATGATATAATCATAAGGGTATGATAACATAATCATGTTCATTTTCTAAAAATAAAATTATCATACCCATAAAATCTTGATCACAAACTCTAAATTCATGCCATATCCACACACATTATTAATAAGGGAGTCAAATAAGGAATAATTATTCAAGAGTCATATCATAGACATGTGGTATCGTAATCATATGAAATATAATCTTGTGAATATTCCTAATTATAGTCACTCCCTTGCATAATATTGTGAGTATATCTAAAAAGAAATTATATACACACATAAAAATGTGACATAATACATTCAAAATAATTTCCATGCATAATCTTGTGAGAATAAATATAAATTGATCATGCATAATTATTAAAATGTGAACAATGATACTATCAATCATGCCCATTATTATCATCATCGTCTCATGTGATATCAATATCACATCACCCAATGCATTAGAGGGTTATAACAGACCTAACTGTCACATAATCATAATCCATTTATATGAATTCCCTAAGATCATAAAACATTAATCATATCATCATAGAATAATCCATGGAAAATAAACTAGTTTTGTAAACATATCATCATCATAATCATAAACCATTAAGAGGAAGAACAAGTATGGTATCACTGGACCATATCCCTAGTAAATAATAATGAACATTAAAGGTTGTTACCACTGAAGAACAATTCCATTAATAAATCCCTATAATATTCCATGAGGAAATTAATATTTTCATTTTTAAATCACTTATTTAAAATAAAAATGTATCCAAAATAGTATAAAAACATTTTATTTAATAAAAACCATTAAACCTTATAAATTAAAGTTTATATCTCTAAGTGATCATGATTGTAGGAAATTTTGTTCATGCCATAATCATTAAACCAAATATTATATCCAAACATTCAGTAAAAAATTACTCATTAAAAAAATGATAAAAATATTCTTTTTAAAATACTGTGTAAAAGTAAAAAATATGTAAAAATAAATTTAAACAATCTTTATAGATTAGTGAAAAAAATTCTTTAAGACAATTTAGAAAAAATATATATGGAGGAAAAAGGATTTCCAACTGAAATAGGATAAATAAGGTCAGATTTTATTAAAAATAATTTTGAACTATTTTGAGTACCAAAGAGATAAAAATGTTACTAAAAATTAAAAAAATATTTAAATATCCATATGATAAGAAAAATTTAATGGGGTTAATCTATTAATTATTTTATAATTTTATAAATGGAAATTCAAGAAAAAACAATCCAAATTAAAAAGGGATTAAAACCTAAATCCCTCACTTTAAGTCTTTTCTTACTTCACATGCAATAAAATATTCTGTATAATAAATTTAAATATATTAAAAATATATTATAGAACCATATTCATTCATATCATTCCAAATATTATTTACTTATAATATCTTATCACCCTTTTATTAATAAATATTCTTTAAAATCACTATCTCGGGTGATGATTGCTTTGTTTTTCATGTATGTTTCAGGTATATGGTTTTAATAAATTTACCTTGTTTATGGTTTCAAAATATTTAGAATATTAATAATTAAATAATTATAATATTTATTCATTATATACACTTTTATAATTATTCATATAAACTGGGGATGAAAAATTAATTACATCACTTCGTGGAGATGGTAGTCCATACACAGTCACAAGTGTTGTTTCCAAATTTCGATGGTTAGAAAAAAAAGCTAAATAATAATTAAAATTTATTAATAATTATTATATCATACATATCATAAATATTAATTAAATCTATCTTTATTATCATCCATGTATATAGAAAATAAAAAAATGAATCACATCTCTTCATGGAGGTGGTAGTCAACCTGTATGCATGAGCAACATTATCATTTTTCAATTAATTGAAATGAAATAGGGTAGATAAGATAACATAATTAATGAATTATAATTAGATCATAAATATCTCATATAAACATTATATCCATGATAATAACCAACCATGAATTATGTTGATAGACGATGAATCATATTTCTAAGTGGAGGTGGCTGTTCACATTATGCATGGGGAATACTTTCATTTCTCATTTTTTAGAAAATAGGGTGGGTTGTAACAATCCAAAAAAATTACTTATTTTATTAATGTATCTCTTTAATTTTAATATCTTTTATTATGTTTAATAATATAATAACATAGAAATAAATTTAAATTTTATAAAAAACATTACACATCATTCATTGATATTGAATAATACAATGAGGAACAATAATGGGATATACACATGGAAGAATAATACATTCATTAAAAAAACTCCATAGGATTTAAATCTTCATAGATTATCTCCCCTACCATAAATATCATAAAAAAATTGCTAGGAAAACAATACACATTATCAAAGGATGTGTGAGAACATTTGAAAGGGAAGTAGCGAGTAACATTGAGAGCATGATAGGCTATTTATAGGGAGATATAACTGATTGGTAATAGGATAATTGTCCAATAAAATTGGTGGGAATTATGAAAATTAATTAAGAAGATAAATTTTAAATATTTTTTTGGTTATGTAGATGCATTTTAAATGATCGTCGGGATTGTTTAATGATATAATCAAACTGTATTATTTTTTAAGACTATAAAACACATTATAATAAAATATTTTTATATGTAAGTATTAAATAAAATATTATCTCATATAATAATCTTATAAAAATATATATTAATGATAATACATTCTAGTGAATCTCAAAGTAATTCTTATAATGTTTAGAGTGTTTATTTTTCTATTAAATTGTTAATTTTCATTAAAATAATGATTTATTTAAAAATTAAAATTTTTATAATTAGATAATTATTTTTAAAAAATAAAATTCATTTTTGGACTCATCACATTAAAATTTTATTAGGATTATTTTTTTAGTTTTATGAAAAAATTATTTTTTTTGTGAAAGAGTGAAAATTGTCGTTTTAAAAATCACTATGATTTTATGAAATCATTATTTTTTCTATAAGAATAAAAAATTTATGTAACATTTTATTTAATAAAAATATAATTTAATAATTATAAAAATTATTAAAAAATATTAGTTTCTATTTAGGAATTTATACCTCGTATTTTGGAACCAATAATTGGAATTTTAAAGATATTAGTATTATAGATTTGTGTGTATTAATTGGGTTAACTTGAAAGTATTTTTCGGTTTTTGGATGCATTTAAAATCCAACCACCCTCTCCCACTCTTAAATAGTCGATCAATATGGTAATAATTTTTTGGTATTGCAGGTGGTTGGCTTATATTGTAAAATAACCAACATTTAATCACTTAAACCCACCCATCCTAAGGTATAAATACCACCCCTTCCCCCTCCTCTCCACTAAAAATTGAAAATACATGAATTTATGTTCATTTAAACTCTATAAACATCTTCCAAGGTGTTCCCAAGGTGTGTCTAAGGTCCTGGGGTTTCCCCCTCCACGATTTAGGAAGAAACTTTTTAAAGTAAGGTAATTCTCCTCCTATCATTTTTCATTCAAGTAATCCCTTAATGCGCGTCTTCTAAATATCCAGATTCTTTTTTTTTCTTCAATATTTTTGATATTACATATATTTCCCATGTATTTTTTAAAAATGGGGGACATGAAATCTCTCTCATTATGTATTCCCTATAACCCATGTTGTATTCCATTATGTCGCTGAAATTGTTTCTCTAATTTTTCTCTTTTTCATGAAATATTTTCATTGTGTGGATAAAAAACCACATCAATTTCCATGGAAATTATCATATATGTAAAAATATATTATTTATTTTTTAATTTATATATATAAAAACCATATTCTCTTTTCAGGGGTTAAAACTGATATTTTTTTCAAATAATTTATGCACTTTGTATGCAACAATTTTTTATATGAAACCCGTTATTTATTCCCATGAGTTATTAATGAAATGATTTCATTTATGTTAAATGTGGCTCAAATGAATTAAGACATATTAATGGTTCACTCGGATAGTGTTGCAATGAATTTTATAAATAATTAATCTCTAGATATTACATTCTTATGATAAATTGGTGAATAACCTCAGTAATTATGATTTTTGAAACCTTGGGGATGAAACTTGGTGATATTATACCGTGTGGATAGAACATGGTTATATGAAACCTTGAGGGTAAAACATGTTTATATTCTTATTAATGTCATATTTTTATATTTTATTCACATTTCCATGTCATTATTCATGTTCTTTATTTTATGATATGCCTCATATTTATATGATCATGCCTTATTCATATGCCTCTTGATCACATACTGAGTGTTTCCTTTGTTTTATTTTTACCATTTTGGGATTTATACTCACCATTTTATTTTATGTATTTCCATTGGATATGAGATGAAATGAGATTAATTATGGTGGGATAACAAAGTGTTCTCCAAAAATAATTGAATAATGTTTTTGTTTTTGTTTTTCTAATATAATTTATACCTAATTTTGAAGACACTAAACCAAAAAGATAGTCTTAATTGCTAAATGTTGTATCATTAAATGAAAGATTTTTGTAATAAAAAGGTAGTCCACCTATGTTGGTATCAATGTATGGTTTAGTTATTTGTGGAAATTAGTATTAGAAAACATTAGTAAAAACACTAAGGATAAGTCTGAATGTATCGAAATATATCCTAGTATTTTGGTTAGTGTTAAGTATGTGACTTACAGTTAAAAATATCCCTATATGGATAAAAATAAGTGGATGTGGCTCTAGAATATATGTACCTTGGGGTAACACTCTAAAACACCAAATTGAGCTATACTTGATTGGAAACTGGTTCTTGATAATGGGACTTACTGCACTCCTAGTTTGAAACTCCTAGGGGATATGCTTTTGTTAATCACAAGCTTATAAAACCATTATAAAGGATTTAAATATAATGTAAAAATTTTATTTATATTGATGTATATAATCCTTAAAGAATGATATTATAAAATTTTAAGATTATGATTTCCTTTATAATTGTTATTATAAGATTACCAATAGTAACAAAATTCTCACTTAGGTTTTCTCCTTCTACAAAAAATGGCCATAAATAGAAAACTCATGAAAGAAATAGATGTAATAGTCAAGGTGATTATGACATTCACAATATGTGGTAGATGGAGTTGAAAACATAATGATGATATTGAGTCAATTATCTCAATTCATGAACAACAACCAAAACCACATATAGGATCTTGGTTCACTAAGTAAGGAACAAATAGCAATTGAATCCTTTATGAATCAATGACCACCAAATTTTAGTGGAGCTACTAATAAATTAATTTATTAATAATGGATTCCCTCCATAGAAAATTTATTTTCTATACTCATCTACTTAGTTCTAGAAAAATTTACCCTGGTGGAATATCGATTATAGAGGGAAGATGATCAGTAGTGGAAACAGATTAAAAATACCAAGTCAAGAGGGGAGATTAATGCTATGGAGTGGGAAGAGTTCAGTGAAATATTTTTCAATAACTTTTTTCCCATCTTATGTGAACAAAAATGGAGAATAAATTTTAGAGTTTAATCATAAGGAAAATAAATCAGTGGGAAGATATTAAATATAATTTCAAAAAAATCATGATACACCTCAAAATTTTGTCATGGATCCTAAGGGAAATGTTGGTAGATTATTTGGTGGACTGAGACCTCATCAGTGGATTAATTCAAAAAGTAGGGACTATGGAAGCTATGAGGAGATAGTGAGGAGTGATATGGATGTTGGAATGGTGTTTGGAGATTCATAGTGGTCCCATGGGTATAATGATAAAAAAATAATGATGAATCAAAACATTGGAAAGGACCCTGACCATGGAAAGGAATGGAAGAAACTACAATATACCTTGTGAAACAACTATGGAAAATTCAATCAAGGAACTATCTTTAAGGAATTAGGGTGTGTTATAAATGTGGTATGTCTGTTCACATTGCTCAAAACTTTCATGGAGCTTCAAATCCAAAACCACTTAATACTAATAATAATTGAAATATAGTGGAACTACATCATATGGTGAATTTATTAAAGTATGGGGATCTTGGACACTTTTCAAACTAGTTCTCAAATCCAAAGTTGATAGAGGAAATTGAGTCCAAGGTATATTAGATCATTTAAGGTCGAAAAAAATTGTGAGGCTAAAATTTATTTAATGGGGGAATAATGTAATGTCCCATAAAATGTACTTATTTTATTAATGGATCTCTTTCCTCCCAATATATTTTATTATTTGTTACAATTGAATCACATTTAAATACTTTTACCTTTCATAATAACATTACACATCATGCATTGAAATGGAATAATACAATGATGAAAAATAAAATGATAGCCAAATAGAAGAATAAAACATTCATGAAAAAAATACATAGTTTTGAAATCTACCAGGAAGATCTCCCCTTTCATTAAGATCTTAAAAATGAAAATAATGATTAGGAAAATAATAGACATTATCAAAGGATATGTGAGAACATTTGTAAGAGATGTAGCGAGTAATGTCAAGAGTATGATAGGAAATTTATAGGGAGATATGATTGATTGGTAAGAGGGGAATTGACCAATATGGCTGGTGGGAATTATAATAATTAATTAAGTAGACATTTAATTATTATTTTATTGGTTATGTAGATTCATTTTAAATGATCATCGAGATTATTTAAAAATATAATCAAACTGTATTATTTGTAAAGACTATAAAACACGTTCTATTAAAATATGTTATATTTTGAAGTATTAAATAAAATTTTATTTCATCAAATAATCTTATAAAATTATTTAAAAATTATAGTATATTCTAATGAATCCAAAAGTAATTTATATAATGTTTCAAGTGTTGATTTTTCTATTAAATTGTTAATTTTCATTAAAATAATGATTTATCTTAAAAAATTAAAATTCTAAAAGTTAGTGAATTTTTTAAGAAATAAAACTCATTTTTGGACTCAAAACATAAAAATTAGATGATGTTGTTTTTTTTGTAATTTTCTTACAAAATAGAATTTTTAGTGAAAAAGTGAAAATTGTTGTTTTAAAAATCCCTACAATTTTATGGAATCATTTTTATGTGAGAAAGTCTAAAAAATTTATAAAAAATTTATTTAATAAAAATTGAATTTAAAGTAATTTTTTTGAAAAATATTAGTTTTAATTTATGAATTTATACCTTTAATTTTGGAACTAATAATTTTAAATTTAAAGATAAAAATTATTTTTGATTTGTGTGAATTAATTGGGCTAGCTAGAAGGTGTGGTTCGGATTTGGGAGGACTTTTCTTAAAACCAAATTATACCACACTGAAATAATCCATCAATATGGTTGGAAATTATTGGTCTCACAAGTGGTTGGATTATATTGTAAAATAACCATTATTTAATAACTTAAACTCACCCCTCCTCATGTATAAATACCACACTTTCCCCCCTCTTATCCTATTGAAATTAAAAATTCTTGAATTTATTCCCATATTACCTCTTTAAAAATCATCCATGGTGTTCCCAAGGTGTCTCTGTGGTCATATAGTTTACCCCTCAATGATTTAGGAAGAAAATTTTCAAGGAAAGGGAATTATCCTTGTCTCCTTTTTCATTCAAGTATGCCCATATTATGTGCATTCTAAATGTAGAGATTTTTTATTTTCATTAATTATAATTTTATATTTGCTATAATACCCAGGTATTGTTTTAAAAATGTGATACATAAAACACATCTCATTATTTTTTCCCATAATCCATGTTGTATACCAATATGTTGCTGAAATGTTTTCTTGAATTTTTCATTTTTTCGTGAAACATTTTCATATTTTGAATACCAAAACCTCTTAAATTTCTATGGGAATTAAACTAGATGTAAAAATACCTTATTTATTATATGATTTACATATATTAATCCCATATTCTCTTTTCATGGGTTAAAACTAACATTTTTTTCAAAGACATTAAGCACTTTATACACAATGATTTTTTTATATGAAATCTGTTGTTTATTCCCAAGGGTTATTGATGAAATAATTTCCTATATGTTTAATTTATCTCATATGAATTAATACATATTAATGGGTTTAATTGATAGTGAAACAATTCATTGTTCAGAGAATTAATCTCCAGATATGACATGCTTACGATACGTTGGTGAATAACCTAAGTAATTGTGATTTATAACACCTTGGAGATAGACCTTGGTGATATGACACCCTGGGGATGGACCATGATGATATTATTATGAATTTAATATTTTAATTTTTTATCCAAATTTAAATTTCATGAATCATATGATTTAGTTTCTCAGATTCCCTATATTCATACGATCATGCCTTATTCATATGCCTCTTGCTCACATTCCAAGTGTTTCCTTTGTTTTTTTCCTTTATGGGATTTATGCTAACCACTTTCTTTGATGTATTTCCTCAAAACATGTGCTAGATTTATATGAATTAGGGCGGGATAAAAAATTATTTTACAAAAATAATTGAATAATGTTTATGTTTATGCATTTTTAATGTAATATATATCTAATTTCCAAGAAACTAAACCCAAAAGATCATCTGAATTTTTAAATGTTGTACCATGGAATGAAGGATTTATATAATAAAAATGTGTGTATACATATTTATAGTGGTGGTTACATAATAATAATAAAATTTAATTATATTTATTTTATTATAGATCCTATTTCATATTGAATAACAAAGATTTGTTGGGGGTAGAAGAAGAAAGAAATTGAAGGAGGTCTGGTAGGATGATTACTTCTTCTTTGGTAGACCTCCTTTAGATACCTTCTTAAGGAAACATGGAATGGTATTTGAAGAATAAAGAAACCTTTAGTTCATGTATAGGTAATTTTATATGATAATTGGTTAGGGTTTTTTTATCTAGGCTGCTTAAAGTGGTGTAAAGAAGAGGGATATGTGACATTTCGTAAGTGAGTGGAGGGACACTCTTGTAATTTTTTGAAACATTAAAATATTATAAAGTAAAATTCATTTCCAATTTTTTAAAAATTGGATTAATTTAGACTTAAATTTGATATATAATTTAAATAAATTCATAAAATAGTAATTTTACATGTTTTTCTATCATTTTAACTCTTATCTCTTTAGTTTAACCCCCATTAACCCCTATTATCCTTAACCGTGGAAACAAATTTTTTAATTATTAAGGGTAAATAATTTACTTCTATGGTCAAAATTGGTACAAAAATGGACATGGGATGAAATTTTTGACCATATTCCACCCACTTGTACTATTTCATGATTTTGTGCTTTTTAATATTTTAATAAAATATTATATAACATAAAATGTCATTAATGACATTTTTGGAACTATTTATTTAATTTGAATTTATAGCTAGGAAGAAAACAATGTATTTATAATATAGACCATTTCAGCACCAATTATACAATATTATTAGCCAAACATTAATGTGATAATATAAGTAACCAAAGAAATATTATTTTTTAATTTTTAAAATCCATTTACTTTAATTTTTATACTTATTACACAAGCATTGTGTTGGCATTGTGTAAGAATTTAAGGTAATTATACAATCAATAAAAATTGAAAAGTAATTTCAATACTAAAAACAAATTAATCATTTTTAAGAAAACTATTATATTTGTTCATAACATCTTCTTGTCCTTATGTGAACATATAATTGAAATTAAAAGCGGTAGAGTGATATTTTAGAATTTTATTTACTTAAATTAATATAAATGTCGTTATCAAATGAAAATGGAACAAAAATAACATATATAAGAATATATCATGGATATGGTCTAATTAATCTTTTAAAATTAAATAAATTAATGTTTTTGGGATGGTTTAGAGACCATATATAATAGTTTAAATAATGTTTTACCCATTTTACCCTTACCGAATAATAAATATTTTCCAGAGTTACTATTCATAATGAGAAAAAATAAAAGGAAAATATTTTAAAAAAATTAATCTAATTATTATAAATATTTATACCACTTTCAAGAGTAAATTACTATAAGTTGAAGAATTAATTTTAATATAAGTATATAAAACACAATGAAAAACAATTTTTAGAAAAACGTTTGTTTAAGCCGAAAAATTAACTTATATAAAAATCATGAATATTTATTATTAAAATAAAAGTAATTATATTATTATAAATAAAATGGATTATATTTAACTTTAAGACCAAATCAAAAACATAATGTTAATTTTATATTACATGATTTAATGAAAAAAAATGACTGTATTAGAAAAATCCCCAATTTTCACTATTCAATGAAAAATAAATTATTTTAGAAAAATCTCAAATTTTCACCCTAAATTAATTTTGATATGAATAATTAAAAAAATATTTTAATTTTAAAAAATAAAATTTATAATATATTCATAAATTTATTATAATATTTACTCACAAAAACCAATAATAACTTTTTTTTGAAGAAAATGCATTTTTGATGCATAAACCTATTTTATTAAAAATTGAGTACTTATTTTATAATAATTAATCAATAAATTTTCATTTATTTTTCAATTATATATATATTTTTTGTAATTAATTTACTCTTATTCATACCAAAAAATTCAATGGCTAGTTTATCACGATTAAATTTAAATAATAATATTTCTCTAGTATATCACAATTCTCTAAAAGCTTGGTGTTGCATGTCATCCAAGATATAGTGAATATTACTAATTTAAATTAAAATTTTCAGGTGCTACATTATCCCCCCTTCAATAAAACGTTTCCTATATATATTCTTCCCAGTCATCACTGGTTCAATATTTAAAAATAACTTTGTTGATAACTCACACGATAAAAAGTGATAATAAAACATCCTTTTAAAAGTGAGAGTGGGAAACATAAATTTTACCGAAAATAAAAAAATAGGTCCTCAAATAAGCATATAATTAAAATAAAATTAAAATATATAAATGGAGGAGAAAATAGAATCTATGAACGAATAAAGAGTGATAGAGAACATGGGCATGAGAAAGTTAGTGACTACAAAACTGTAAATCAGTGAAGTGTTAATAGATTACAATTTTTTCATAAATGAACGTTAAAGAATAATTTTTTTTATTTCATAATCCTTTTAATAAAGTTGAGGGATTATATTATCATCAAGATAGAGAACATGAGAAAAATAACTTACTTTATATCTTTCTATTTCATAAACATAATTTCATCCTTTGGTTGTTCTTCAATAAATTTCCAATTAATATCTTACTCCATTAAATGCATATATAAGATAAAATTTTCATGCATGAATCACTAAAATTAACTTTTAATAGATCATACGATCCATAAAAGAATGAAGATTCATTTCTTCTATCTCTAAATGATTACCAAAACTGAAATGGTTAGAACAAGTTATCCAATATGGATAAATATAATACATTAATCTCTAAAACATCAAAAATAGAACCCTGAGATCAACTTAGTCCATTACATAAATAGTTAACCTTAAGTATCCTTAAAAATATAAATGACTAAATTAAAACAAAAAAATCAAAAATATTTGATCATATATGTTTTTTTCAAGATAAACGTTAACATTTATCCCCAAATGACATGAAGTAGATCATAATAACACATACCAAACATGTCAATACCTTGATCATATGTTCTCTTAAAACATTTTAATAATTATAATCACCAAAAAGACTTAATGAAAACATACAGTCTTAAAAAAATTAAATCTACATAAACTATACAATTTTTTTTATAAATATCAATATTCTATTTATCCCAACCAAAAAATATTATCTCAACATCAGACACATATTAAGGGTTATCTATCCCTCAATCATGTGTTTTCCAAAAAATATCACCTTATTACTAAATAACATTTCTAGGTTATCATTACCATTTAACATATGCTTAAAAATCCTCAAGTAAAAACTATTATATAAAAATTCATATATGTTTCATGGTTCTTATTACTAGAATATCATTGATAAAACACTTTTATAACATAATTATCAAATACCAATGTAAAAACTCTCCAATCATTAAACTTAAATGATTGGAATAACATGATACCATCCTTAGTCTAGGAGTTAACCCTTGGATTCAAGAATTAACTAAAATAATTACCTTATTTACCACAAAAATACATTAAACTAAAAATGGTACCTTTGGATGATGTTCATTTCCCTACATCAAACTCTTCATTTTTCCTTGTATATTAATTGCTCTGTGACATTATTTTATACATATAATACATCTTCCCATTACTTTTATACATTTAAATTAGTGATTATTCCCATATTCATTAAATATAAGAAGCTTAATCTTCTTTCTTTAATGGAATTCATTAATTGAACTCCCATCAAAATCTATTTTTCTTTTATTAGTTTTATTGGGAAACTCAACGAAGTTAAGGTTGTTAATCAGATATTGAGATATATGATTAAGAATAATCACTATATTTCATATTCAAAAAAAAATTTCATTTATTTTCTAATGTGGACAATCATTCCATTTTCCATGACATTCAGTATTAACATGAATCCTCTTAGTTCCATCCATTCACTAAATCTGAAAACCATAGCGTGAGAAACACTAATTAAAGTGAGAGATCATTAAAAAACATTTATAAAATACCAAAATCTTAACACATTATTTTCACTATATGACACCTTAGGTTTAACCTATCTCATATATGACCATTATCTATTAAATCATTTATAATGGTTCATAAATAAAATGTGAATAATCCCATGAATATCCCATAGGAGTACCAATCTAGGTGTTCTATCTTAGGCACAATCATTATGAACTGGTGACGATTGAGTTAATAACCAATCCACCATATTCAGAGTTTCTTCCCTTAGTTGAATCTTTTCCATAGCTGTATCCACTTTATAGTATCTATACATGGATGTATTTTCTAAGAAAATCACACTTCTTTCTTTACCATAACATATGATCTTTTCCAATAATTAAGATTATGCTATGGGTTCTCACTAAAGTTTCCTCATCCTAGTTTCCAAATATAAGTAAACCTTGCTTTGATATGAATTATAGACAACTAAACTTCACATACATAGATATTTAATTGTTTTAGATGAATATTCATTACAAATCACAATAATACATTCCACCTAAGTGTATTGGTTTAGTGTCTTTGGAGACTTGGATATATAAATAACTGGTTTATAAAAATCTATACCATATCCCACAAACCTCCCCACATTCAATAGCCTTTTTAGGCATAACATACTTGAAACCTTTATTTATAACTCAGTTAAATGGAAATATAAGATAGGGTGAGTTAAAATACTTAGTATAGGAAAACAAGGAAGATATATATCAATTATTATATATGAGAATAAGATAATAATAAGGTTATGATAACATAATAATGTTCATATTTTCAAAATAAAATATTCATACATAGAAATTATTGGTCATAAACTCCATAATGAATTCATATCTAGACACATGATTAACAATTCTATCAAAGTAAAAATCATAATTCAAGAGTTATAATATTGACATGTGGAATCACAATAATAGGAAATAATAATCTTGTGAAAGTAGTTAATCAAAATAATGTCAAAACATAATCTTGTGAGAATACCTAAAAATAGATCATAGCCACACATTACATATTCAATAAATCCATTCAAATCCTATTTATTCATAATCATGTGATCATAGCTAGAAAGTGATCATACCCATGTGTCAAAATTCAAACAATGATATTCACAATCATGATTGTTCTTATCATCTTCTTCTCATGAGATATAAATATCACATTACCAAATAAATTAGAATGATATAACAGATCCAACCATTATATAATCAGAATCCATTCATATTAATGAAAAAATATCATAAAACATTCATCATATCATCATATCATTACCCATTAAAAATAAAGAGGTTTTATAAACATCTCATCATCACAGTCATAAAACTTCCAAGAAAAGAATAAGGATTTTATCATTGTATCGTATCCCTAATAAGGAATAATTAATTTTGAAGGATTTTATCATAGATGAATAATTCCTTTAACATATCATGAGAAAATTTAATAAGAAATTTAAACTTTTCATTTTGAAATCATTTTTTAAAATATTTATTTTCAAAATATTAACAAAACATTTTCTCTGAAAATAACCATATAAAATTTTAAATGAAGCTTCAAAGAATTATATTGTCATGATAGAGTGAAATTCCATTCATGTCATAATCGTTAAAACAAATATTATGTTAAAACCTTTGGTAAAAAGTTCATCATTAAGGAAATGAAAAGATATTTTATTTGTTTTTAAGAAGTAAATCATGGGTAACAATGAATTTAAAAAATAATTTTATATTATTAAAAACATTATTTTTTTTAGAAAACATAGATATGGAATAAAAAATAATTTTTGACCGAAAGAGAAGAAATAAAGTTAGATTTTCTTAAAAACAATTTCTGAACCATTTTGGATACCAAAGAGAGAAAAATGGTACTAAAACGTCAAAATTTAATAAATAAAGAGATAATAAGAAAACTAAAATGGGTTTATACAGTAATTATTATATAATTTTTAAATTAAAATAAATGCATAAATAATCCCAATTAAAATGGGAATAAAATAGAAATCCCTTACCTCAAGTCTCATCTTACTTCAACGCATTCAAATATCCTATATAATAAATATAGATTTATTTAAATATATTTAGGAACCATATTCATACATATAATAAAAAATATGGTTTACTAATAAAAACTTATCACCCATTTAATAATAATTGTTTATTAAAACCACTTTTCTGGGTGATAACTAATTTATTTTTCATATATATTTCAGGTAGATAGTTCTGATACTTACACCCTGGTTATGGTTTCATGATCTAAAAATTATTAATCATGAAATAATTATCATATATATTCATCATATACACTTTTATTATTATTCAAATAAATTTTTTATGAAAAAGGAATGACATCACTTTGTGGTTACAATAGTACGTATGTACGCATGAGTGATGTTAACACTTTTCGATGGTTGGTAAAAAAGGAAGGTTAATAATAATTTACATTTAAATAATCATTATTATATCATACATATAATATATATATATATTCATTAAATCTATCATTATTACCATCCATTTACAATGAAAATGAAAAACAAACCACATCGTTTGATAGAGGTGGTAGTGAACACATACACATGAGAAACATTGTAATTATTCAATAGAAGTAAAGGTAAGAAGTTAGATAAGATATTATAATTTAAAAATTATAACTTTTCATTTATATAATATTTAAATGTTAAAAACATTATAATAACCAATAATGAATTAAGGTGACAGAGAATGAATCATATCGCTATGTAGAGGCGGTAGTCCACACATACACATGAGTGATAGTTTCAATTAACATTTGTTAGAAAAGAGTGTAGATAATGGTGTTTTAATAATCACAATAATTTTTTTTGTATAGTGGGGATATTTAAGATATTATTTTAGGATAAATAATATATATTAATAGGAGGTAGTAGGATTAATAAATTGAAATAGGCTGGGTATAAAGATTACTTCTTCTTCATTAGAAATATTTTAGATCCATTTTCAAGGACCATTAAAATCATCTTTTAATAATAATAGAACCTATGATTTTTTATAGGTATATTTATAAGATAATTTTAGAGGTTTTTATTGATGTATTTTTCTTAAAGTGGTGTAAATATGAGATATGTGGGGTGTCCTTTTACAAGGGAGGGAAGGGGTACTCTTGTAATTTTTCAAAACATTAAAATATAATAAAGTTACATTCATTCAAAATTGGTTAAAAATTAGATTAATTTTTAATTAAATAATATATAGGATCTTAATAAACAAATAAATATGATTTTGATAAGTTTTCAGGTCATTTTAACCCTTATTTCTTCAGTTTAACACCCTATTATCCCTTTTTATCATTAACCGCGATAACACATTTTTCAATCATTAAGTGTTATAAATTTATTTTTAAGGTAAAAATTTGAATAAATTTTCAATGGAATAAATTTAAGTTCATATACAATCCCAATTTTACTATTTAAAATCTTTTAATCAATCAATAAAATATAATATAATATAAAATATCATTAACGTCTATTCATGTAATTTGACTTTAATGTTTAGAATAAAATAATATATTTCGAGTCTATAACCTCTTAACATCACTTATATTTTATTATTAACCATAAAATTCATGTTACACCATAATTAATCCAACAAATATTAATTTTGATGTTTTTAAAATCAATTTTTTTTTATATTGCTTGCACAAGAACTATGTCATCATTATGTAATCATTTAAGGTAAATATACTATAACTAAATTAAAAATAAATTATCATAAAAAAATAAATTAATAATGGCCAAAATATACTTTTATATTCATTCATAACGTCTTATTATCCTTACTTGAACATATAATATAAATTAAAAGAAAGAGAGTGAAATTTAAAAAAAAAAACTAATTAAAATAATATAAATTTATTTATCAGAGTAAAATGTAACAAAAATTAAACATATTCTATTTCAGGATGGATATGTTATATTTAATCTCCTAATATGAAATAAATTTAAATTTTGGGTTGATTTTTCAGACCTTATCTCACAGTTTTAACCCTGTTTTACCTATATTATCCTTATTTAAGTGACAAAAATTTACCATGGTGACTATTCATAATGTCCAAAACTAAAAGGGAACTATTTACCAAATTAAAACCAAAATATTCTTAATATGTATTAAAAGTTTCAAAATTTAGTTTTTATGAGTGGAAGAATTAATTTTAATATATATTAATACAATGCAATAAAAAACATTTTTTTAGAAAAATGATTTTTATAAAAAAGTTAACTTATATAAAAATCACGAATAATAATAATTAAAATGAAATTCAATAAATTATTATAAATAAAATGGATAATTTTTAAATTTAATACCAAATGAAAAATAAAATGGTACTTTTAAATTACTTTATTTAGTGAAAATAAATGACAGTATTTGAAAAATAAGTTTTTTCACTATTCACTAAAAAATAAATTATTCAAGAAATATTCCAAAAATTCACTCTATGTTAATTTTTATATGATTATTTCTAAATTAATGTTCATTTTATAAAATAAATTTTTTATTAATTGATTATAATATAGACTCTTGGAAAGTAATAAAAATCAATTTTTGAAGAAAATTTATTTTTGATTTATAAACCTAATTTAATAAAAATTGGGTTCTTAGTACCTATGAATCAATCATTAAATTTATATTTAGTAGGAATATTATAAATATATTTTATAATGTGGTTAATAATATTCATACCCGCCAATTCAATGACTATGTTATAACTGTCACATCTAAACAATAATCTTCTTATAGTATATTATTATTTGATTAAATTTTGGTGTTTCATTTTAAGAAAGATATCGAGATTATTATTATATTATATTAAATTTAAATGGTATTAAATTGGTTTTGTAAACTCTGTATCTCAAAGATAATCTTCAATGGTTTCCAAGATATAACAGCTTCTTCATTTTTAGGATATAAAGAGACTCCTATTTCATAAATGATGCTGACAAGGAAACACACTTCTTTGTATACATAAATAACACCTTGAAAGCTTATCATTAAGGTGATGTTCCTAAAATATTCCCAACAATGTGACTATATTTTGTTTACGATCATTTTTAGTCCATGAATACACTTGAATATCATCGAAAAAACCACCATAAATATAACGACCCAAAGTTTCATTAATGGAAATCCCTCTTGATCTAATTAAATGTATCTTTATGTTTATATAAAATGTCAACTTCTTTGGTTTTATGTTAAGAATTTTGACCGTTACTAATATAGCCATTGAACAGTGATCACATGATTAGTGTAAATATAAGGCTTTAACAAACCCAATTTACTCAGACAAAAGAAGCGATGACCTCATCTAGTAGAATTGCTCCATATGAAGCCCATTTTTCGGAGCTCAGAAAAGAGGTGGCGTCCTTTGGCTTCTATATTGACCAAGCCCAAGCTAAGCTTTATCATGTTAAGCTCGAACGGGACCGTCTACGGGAGAAGTGGAAGTTGATAGAAATTACCACTCGAGCGATGTTATCCGAGCCACCCCAAGAGTCTGTCACAGTCGCACACCTTACCCTTAGGTCTTATGCGACTGTTTTAAGGGGTTATGTAACAAATCGCTAGTACTATGTTCATCTATATTATTTTTGTATATAATAATAAATATTCCTCCATGTCATTTTTTTTGATACATTGTAAATAGTTTTTAAAGTACAAATAGTGTTTTTAGTTATTATTTAATTAAGAATTCTATTTTTTTTAAATTAAGGGATTTTTGAATTAAATAATATTTAAATAAAATATTATTTTTATTTTTAAATTAATTATTATTAAATATAAATTACCTTATAATTTTATGAATGCAATTATAATTTTTATTAAGGTTTGAAAGCCATTCCTGTTAAAAACCCGTGAATTTTCGATAAATGTCAGTTTTTATTTTAAAAGTGAAAATTAACATATTTAGAAAATTATTTAGATAATATAAATGTTATTTCTGGAATTAGGACGTCGAAATTATCCAACGGTGAATTTTTCATAATTTTCTGAGACAGTCAAATTTTTGGGTAAAAATTAAATACCATTTAAATATATAATGTGTTTTATGACATCATAATGACCCAATAGTGATGTAATAAAATACTATAATCTTTATGTTCGGCCAATATATGTTTTAAAATTAAAATAATGTGATTTTGGGTTTGTTTGACTTACTTTTCAAAGAATTAATGGACCCTTCAAGACTTATTAAACACCTTGTCTTTTTAAATTAATTTCCATGGGAGTGTGACTCCTCTCCACATAAGCAGCCCTATTATTTTAATAAGTTCGGACTTTAGCCTTATAAAATATTATTTCTCTCTTCCCTTTTCCAAAAAACATGGGCAAAAACCATGGGATGGTTTGTGGTTTGGATTAATTTAATATAAGGGGTCTCAAACCTAAATAATAAAGAATTCCCTCACCTTTCCTATATAAAACCACCCAAGATCCCACTTACTCCTCACTAAAAACCTTTGGAGTTCATCCAACCTCTGCCATAATCTTTCTATAATCCTCCCAAGGTGCCCCAATCTCCCAAGAAGCCTCTCACAAGCCTCTCTCTAGCCTTTGGAAGCACACTTCCAAGTAAGGGTTTTTTCTTCCTTTCTCTTTTTTGTCCAATTTTCTTTAAGTTGTTTTGCCATTTTAATTTCAATTATGAATATTGGGGTATGGTTTCTCACCTCCCTCATACTTTCCTATTTATTTTTGAATGATGTGAGACCCCTTTCTCTCTCATTAAATACCTCCCATGTACACCCGTTACTATGCCGAAATTCCGAAAGGAACTTCTCTCTCCTCATTTACATTCAAGCAATACTTTTGTATCATGAATCTAAATTCCAATAAAATTATTTGGATATATATCTATATGACCTCCTTACTGTCCATTACATGTAAATATTATGAGGAACCCCTTTCTTTCTCATAAACCATTTTTATGGATTCTTATGTCACGCCGTTACGCTGCCGAAATCACACCGATTTTCTAAGCCAATGCCATTGTGTAGTGAATACCATACCCATTTCTCCATCAAGGGTATTTACCTTTATGTACATTTACTTATTGATTATAAAGATTAATTTATTAATTCCACATTCCTTTATCGTGTAATAAATGATTATGTTTTATGAATCCATGTTTTATGATCCATGTGGAATACTTATGCATGAAATGAAATGTTTAAGAAGGGTGTGCCCTTATAGCGCTTCAATGAATTGGGTAAAGTATAGTATCATGATACATCATGTGCAATGAGTGTTGACTCATGATAATTCAAGTGCAATGAGGTTTTACTCGTGCTTCATGTGCAATGAGGGTTTACTCATGCTCTATGTGTAATGAGCCTTGACTCATGCTAATTCCATGTTAAGCGTTGTTGCCACATTTCCATGTTATGATTATCATGCTTTATCATGCCTTTATGTTCATTTTTCTCTTGTGATATTTTGATATGCCTAATGTCTAACATGTATTGTACTCCTCATGTTATTCCATGTGTATTCCCTTATTAGGCTTTATAGCTCACCCTTTTCTTATGCATGTCCTCAAGTTATCCCATGCAATTCTAAGTATGAGGGAATGCAGTGGTCATGTAAAGGAAGTTTTCAATAATGATGTTGTATTTCATGTTTCAAGTTTTTATGTAATGATCCTAAGCCCCAAAGACACTAAACCTCTCAATATTCTTTGTTGTATCAGGTGAAGGTTTATGTAATAAATCATGTTTAAGTTTATAATAAAAGCAGGGTTGTCATAGTTGGTATTAGAGGATAGGTTTTGTTATTTTTGGGATTAGGATTAGAAAACCTCAGTAAAGCCTTAGAGACAAGACTAAGTATAATAAAAAAATCTCTAAGTTTTGGTAAGTACTGAGTAAGTGGTTTATCAAGAAAATACATTGCTATCTGGATACGAGAAGGTAGAGGCGGCTCTGGCACAGATGTATCCTAGGGGTAAAACCCGAAAACACCGCTTTGAGCTATACTTGAACGAGAACTGGTGCACGACAATGGACTTTGCTGCACTCTTTGTTACGACACTCCCGGGGGATATGTTTTGATAAATTCACAATATTAGTATAAACCCTTATTAATGGAATTAAAAAAAATGCCCCTAAGAATATATGTTAGAAAGTAGATCATGAAAAGCCTAGATTAAAGCCTACAGACTAATGAGTTAAGGAAATAAAAGTTTATTTATAAGTCATCAACTTTTATCTTTGGATTACCCTTTATGTGTTACCCCTAACTTTCCTTTTATTCTAGCCAATGGCCGGTAATAGGAGGACTCGGGCTAACAACCATTGTGAAGATCAGTGTGATGACTGTACTAATGAGATGCCCAATCCAATGGGAGCAGGAATCGCGAACTTTGTCCCGCTTCTCTCTCAGCTAACTCAAGTTTTGAATAGAAACACGAGTCAAGAGGAATGTTCAACCCCCCTAAGAAAGAACAAGTCACTATCGAGAGCTTCATGAGACAAAGGCCTCCTACTTTTAGTGGATCATCCGATCCCACGATCGCTGAACAATGGATCAAATCCATTGAAAAGATCTTCTCCATCCTTCAATGTTCTAGAACAAGAGAAGGTTCTCCTGGCTGCTTATCGTATGGAGGGTGAAGCTGATCAATGGTGGACGTTGATCAAAAATACGAAGCCTGAGGAGTATATCGAGGCATTGGAATGGAAGGATTTCTGGAAGATGTTTTTCAATAAATATTTTCTGCACACCCGCTGGCTTAAGATGGAAAGGGCCTTCCTTTCCCTCAAGAAAAAAGAAGAAGAATCTGTTGGAGCGTACGAGGAAAACTTTAAAAGGCTTGCACGATATGCTTCCGGCTTTGTCGTTACCCCCGAATGCAAGGTTGACCACTTTTTTGGTGGGTTTAAGCCTATCTTGCAGAAAGCATTGGTGATCCGTGACTTCGACCGCTATGAGGAAATTGTCCGATGTGCCCTCAAGGTCAAAATGGATATCAGAGAATCATAGGGGTATCATGGGGATAAGAAGCGTAAGGTGGAATTCAATTCTGGTGGTCTGATGGATAAATCCAATGGTGCTAAGAAGATCTAGCACCCCACTTGCCAAAAGTGTGGAAGGAAGCACCCTGGAAATTTCCTTAAGGGGACGAGAAAATGCTTTAGGTGTGGAAGAGAAGGGCACCTAGCTGTTAACTGTTGGAAAGAAAGACCCGCGGCTGTGACAGAGGAGAGGAACGCTCCGTTCGAACCTCAACGCGTTGTTCAATGCTAAAAATGCAAAGAACCGGGTCATTTTTCAAATCAGTGCCCTAATCCAAGGGTTTTCGGAGGCAACCAACAACCTCCAAGGCAGCAAGGAAGATCTTTTTCCATCACTTCTGTCGAATTGAACCCCGAAAATGAAGTGATGATAGGTACGCTAGTTATTCATTCAATAATAGCAAACATACTTTTTGATTTAGGTTCTGCACATTCTTTTATATCTCGAAAGTTTAGTAGAACAATCCCAGCACCACCAAAAATCATGGAAGTGAAGATGTCGGTGAGTACGGAAAATGGGGCAATCATTGCATCCCATGAATATAAGTCCTCCCCTGTTATAATCTGTGGATTGAATTTCCTGGCGAAGCTCATCATACTCCCTCTGGTGGAATTTGATGCAATTCTTGGCATGTATTATCTTTCCTTATATAGAGCCAACATAAATTGTTGGGAGAGGGAAATCACACTCTATATGGAGAATCGACCCCCGAATCTTTACAATTGTAAGAAGGAAGATGAATCTCCTTTAGCTCCATCATCTCAAGCATGGATATTACTGCCCTATGAGCATGCATATCTGGCTCAGATGATTGAGTCCAAGGAAGAAACCATCCTTGAATAAATGCCTATTGTGAGGGAATTTGCTGAAGTGTTTCCCAAGGAACTACCTTGTCTTCCTCCTAGAAGAGATGTTGAATTCTCAATTGAACTTATACCCAAGGCTTTACCAATATCCAAGACTCCATATAGAATGGCTGTTGTAGAGCTTGAAGAGTTGAAGAAACAACTACAGGAGAATCTGGATAATGGGTTTATACACCCAAGTGCTTCACCATGGGGTGCACCAGTCCTCTTCATTAAGAAGAAGGATGGGTAAATGTGGCTTTGCATCGATTATTGTGAACTTAACAAAATCACGATAAATAACAAGTATCCTCTCCCACAAATTTATTAATTGTTCGATCATCTGCGTGGAGCACAATACTTCTCCAAGGTGGACTTGCGGTCGGGATATTATCAAGTAAGGGTGAAGAAGAAAGATATCCCCAAGACTGCTTTTCGTACAAGATACAGGCACTATGAATTCATAATAATGCCTTTCGGACTCACTAATGCTCCAACAATCTTCATGGACTTAATGAATAGAGTCTTTAGAGATTACCTCGACAAATTTGTGGTAGTCTTTATAGATGATATTGTAATATACTCCAAAACCAAGGAGGATCATGAGGAGCATTTAAGAACTGTACTAGAGACTTTGCGCAATGAGAAGCTCTATGAAAAATATAGCAAGTGTGAGTTCTGGTTAAAGGAGGTCTCATTCTTAGGCCATATCATCACAAGCAATGGGATATCTGTGGATCCCTCCAAAACAGATGCAATTGAGGGATGAACGAGGCCAACATCGGTAAGGGATATCCGTAGCTTCTTGGGGTTAGCTGGATATTATCGATGATTTGTGAGTAATTTCTCATGATTTTCCAAACCTCTTACCAAGCTAACTCAGAAGCGAGTAAAGTTTTCTTGGAGTGATGAATGCGAAGAAAGCTTCAATGAGTTGAAAAGGAGGCTTATCACTGCACCCGTGCTCACTTTACCCACAAGTGGGGAACTTTTTGTGGTATTCAGTGATGCTTTGAAGAAGGGTTTAGGTTGTGTGTTGATGCATAATGATAAAGTGATATCTTATGCCTCAAGGAAGTTGAAAATCCATGAGTGAAACTATCCAACGCATGATCTGGAGTTGGCGGTGGTGATCTTTGCCTTGAAAATCTGGCGGCATTATCTCTATGGGGAGAAATGTGAGATATATACTGACCACAAGAGTCTTAAATATATATTCATAGAGAAAGAGATTAATATGCTCCAGAGAAGATGGATAGAGCTCATCATGGATTATGACTGTTCAATACATTACCACCCTGGGAAAGCGAACAAGGTGGCAGATGCCCTAAGTAGAAAGGACCCAACGATTCTATCAATGATGAGAATTGAGAAGGATCCAATCTTCTTAGACTTGATGAAGATGAACATGGGGATCATAAAGAAGGGAACATCATCAATCCTTTCACAAATGATTGCTCAAACATCTCTTTTGGAAAGGTTAAAGGATGCTCAAAAGGATGATGTGGGAATTCAGGAAAAAGTGGAAGCTATCAAAAAAGGGAAATCCTCAGAGTTTAATGTTAATGAAGAAGGAATTATGCGATTTGGGAAAAGACTCTGTGTTCCATCGAATCCGGAGCTGAAGAAGAAACTTTTGGATGATGCACATAGTTCAAATTTCTCTATTCACCCAGGGAGCACAAAGATGTATCGAGATCTCTGAGAAAACTTTTAGTGGGATAATATGAAGAAGGAGATCGCTGAATATACATCAAAGTTCCTGGTGTGCCAGCAAGTAAAGTAAGAGAGGAAGAAGTCTAAGGGGATGATGCAACCATTGCCCGTACCAGAATGGAAATGGGAGAACATCACCATAGACTTTGTCACCAGACTTCCAAGGACATCCAAAGGCAACAATGCAATCTGGGTTGTTGTGGATTGTCTTACAAAGACTGCACACTTCATTGCTATTCTGGAGGATTTCTCATTGGATCAACTGGCAGAGATATATATCAGGGAAGTGGTAAGGTTTCATTGAGTACCACTATCTATTGTGTCTGACTGAGATCCAAGATTCACCTCTATGTTTTGGAAGAGTCTTAAACATGCTCTGAATACTGAACTGAACTTCATTACGGCTTATCATCCTCAAACCGATGGCCAATCCGAGCGGACTATCCAAACATTTGAGGACATGTTGAGAGCGTGCTCAATGGACTTTAAAGGAGGATGAGATCAACATATTCCTCTGGTTGAGTTCTCTTATAGTAATAGTTTCCACTCAAGCATCCAAATGGCACCATATGAATCCCTGTATGGGAAAAGGTGCAGAACACCGACATGTTGGGATGAGGTCGGTGAACATAAGCTGCTTGGACCAGAAATGGTCGAGGAAATGGCGGAGAAGGTGAAAACCATTCAGCAGCATATTAAGGTAGCTCAGAGTAGACAGAAGAGTTATGCAGATAATTGCCGATGAGACCTTGAGTTTAAAGTTGGAGACATGGTGTTTCTACGCATATATCCGTCAAAGAGGGTCATGAGGTTTGTAAAGAAAGGGAAGTTAAGTCCAAGGTACATCGGCCCCTTTGAGATTCTTGATGGTGTCGGGGCTGTGGCCTATCAACTAGCACTTCCACCTACCATGACCAAAGTACATGATGTCTTTCATGTATCCCTCTTAAAGAAGTACATACCGGACCCTTCACATGTACTCTCTTCTGAGGTGGTACAATTGAAAGATGATCTTTCTTATGAGGAGAAACCAGCGAAGATCTTATATCGTAGAGAAAAATTTCTACGAAATAAGACAATGCCCCTCATAAAGGTGTTGTGGCGAAACCACAAGTTTGAATAAGCAACTTGGGAATCGGAGGAAATGATGAAGTTGAGTTACCCACATCTGTTTTAGTGTGGGAAAATGAAATTTTTGAAGGTGAAATTTCTTAAGGGGGGAATATTGTAACAACCCAAAGTTTCATTAATGGAAATCCCTCTTGATCTAATTAAAGGTCTCTTTATGTTTATATAAAATGTCAACTTCTTTGGTTTTATGTTAAGAATTTTGACCGTTGCTAATATAGCCGTTGAACAGTGATAACATGATTAGTATAAATATAATTCTTTAACAAACCCAATTTACTCAGACAAAAGAAGCGATGGCCTCATCCAGTAGAATTTCTCCATACGAAGCCCATTTGTCGGAGCTCAGAAAAGAGGTGGCGTCCTTGGGCTTCGCTCTTGATCAATCCCAAGCTGAGCTTCATCATGTCAAGCTTGAACGGGACCGTCTACGGGAGAAGTGGAAGTTGATAGAAATTACCACTCGAGCGATGTTATCCGAGCCACCCCAAGAGTCTGTCACCATCGCACACCTTACCCTTAGGTCTTATGCGGCTGTTTTAAGGGGTTATGTAAAAAATCGCTATTACTATGTTCATGTATATTATTTTTGTATATAATAATAAATATACCTCCTTGTCATTTTTTTGATACATTGTAAATAGTTTTTAAAGTACAAATAGTGTTTTTAGTTATTATTTAATTAAGAATTATATTTTTTTTAAATTAAGGGATTTTTTAATTAAATAATATTTTAATAAAATATTATTATTATTATTAAATTATTTATTATTAAATATAAACTATCCTACAATTTTATGAATGCAATTATAATTTTTATTAAGGTTTGAAAGCCATTCCTGTTAAAAACTCGTGAATTTTCGATAAATGTAAGTTTTTATTTTAAAAGTGAAAATTAACATATTTATAAAATTATTTAGATAAAATAAATGTTTTTTCTGGAATTAGAATGTCGAAATTATCCAATGGTGAATTTTTCATAATTTTCTGAGACAGTCAAATTTTTGGGTAAAAATTAAATACCGTTTAAATATATAATGTGTTTTATGACATCATAATGACCCAATAGTGATATAATAAAATACTATAATATTTATTTTCGGCCAATATATGTTTTAACATTAAAATAATGTGATTTCGGGTTTGTTTGACTTACTTTTCAAAGCATTAAGGGACCCCTCAAGACTTATTAAACACCTTGTCTTTTTAAATCAATTTCAATGGGAGTGTGACTCACCTCCACATAAGCAACCCTATCATTTTAAGAAGTTAGGACTTTGTAATTATAAAATATTATTTTCCTCTTCCCTTTTCCAAAAACCATGGGTAAAAACCATGGGATGGTTTGTGGTTTGGATTAATTTAATATAAGGGGTCCCAAACCTAAATAGTAAAGAATTCCCTCACCTTTCCTATATAAACCCACCCAAGATCCCACTTTCTCTTCACTAAAAACCTTTGGAGTTCATCCAACCTATGCCATACTCTCTCTAGAATCCTCCCAAGGTGCCCCAAGCTCCCAAGAATCCTCTCACAAGCCTTTGGAAGCACATTTCCAAGTAAGGGTTTTTTCTTCCTTTCTCTTTTTTGTCCAATTTTATTTAAGTTGTTTTTCCCTTTTAATTTCAATTATGAATGTTGGGGTATGGTTTCACACCTACCTCATACCTCCCTCTTTATGTTTGAATGATGGGATACCCCTTTCTCTCTCATTAAATACCTCCCATGTACACCCGTTACTATGCTGAAATTCCGAAAGGAACTTCTCTCTCCTCATTTACATTCAAGAAATACTTTTGTATCATGAATCTAAATTCCATTAAAATTATTGGGATATGTATCTATATGAACTCCTTACTGTAAATTACATGTAAATATTATGAGGATCCCCTTTCTCTCTCATCAACCATTTTTATGAATTCTTATGTCATGCCGTTACGCTGCCGAAATCACACCGATTTTCTAAGCCAATGCCATTGTGTAGTGAATACCATACCCATTTCTCCATCAAGGGTATTCAACTTTATGCACATTTACTTATTTATTATAAAGTTTCATGTATTAATTACACTTTCCTTTATCATGGAATAAATTATTATGTTTTATGAATCCATGTTTTATGATCCATGTGGCACACTTATGCATGAAATGAAATGTTTAAGAAGGGTTCACCCTTATAGCGCTCCAATGCATTGGGTAAAGTATAGTATCATGATACGTCATGTTAAATGAGTGTTGACTCATTCTAATTCAAGTGAAATGAGGGTTTACTCATGGTTCATGTGCAATGAGAATTTACTCATTCTCTATGTGCAATGAGCCTTGGCTCATGCTAATTCCATGTTAAGTGTTGTTTCTACATTTCCATGTTATGATTATCATTATTTATCATGAATTTATGTTCATGTTTCTCTTGTGATATTTTGATATGACTAATTTCTAACATGTATTTTACTCCTCATGTTATTCCATGTGTATTCCCTTACTGGGATTTATAGCTCACCCTTTTCTTATGCATGTCCTTAGGTTATCCCATGCAATTCTAAGTACGAGGGAATGTAGTGGTCATGTAAAGGAAGTTTTCAATAATGATGTTATATTTCATGTTTCAAGTTTTTATGTAATGATCCTAAGCCCTAAGGACACTAAACCTCTCGATCTTCTTTGTTGTATCAAGTGATGTTTTATGTAATAAATCATGTTTAAGTTTGTAATAAAAGAAGGGTTGCCATAATAAATCTATCTAGATATCACTTAAATATAATATTCATAGATTACATATAAACTAATGGTGAATTAATAAGATCAAAGGTAATAACCACATATTAATAATGACCATAATCAATCTGGAAAGCCTTCTTTATAATATTCTCTTTCTAAACACAAAGTTGATGGTACCAAGATCATAAATGAATCTTAATTAACCATGTTGAACCCCTATATTGATAAAATTGTTCATCAATTCGTGGAATAGGATAATAATTATTTATTAAAAATAGGATTAGATTATGATAATCCACATAAATACCATGATATTCACCTTACTTCTTTAAAAAAGAACTAGTGCAGCCAATTGAGTTGTTTTTGGTCGAAGAAAAACTTTACTTTAAAAGTATTCTATATGAATATTAAATTACTTTAATTCATTTGGTGTCATCCTATAGGATATAAGTAAAATAATACTGGACCCTTGTACGAGATAAACAGTAAATTCTAGTTTTATTTTGGGTGTCAACCAAGATAAATTTTTAGGAAGGATATTTTTAAATTGTTCAATGATGGTTGGAAAATCTATATGTGTGATTGAATTAGAAGAGTCCAAAGTAACTACTATAAAATCATAAGATATAGTCTCAAACACTGATACCCAATGTCTTACTCTACTAGAATTCATATTTCAATATCCTTTAAATATATGCATAACACCATCCAAAGATGTGTAACAAACCTCCCAAGAATAATAGTTGATGTGGGCCTTGAAGGATGTTAGCCAATACAATACCAAAAAATTGGTCATATATTTCCTACTTGAAAAAAATAAATCCCAAACAAACTCAGCCTCATTGATAGTTATATAAATTTTTTCACACTCAATGTCTCAAAACAACCATTGATCAAGCAGTGTTTATGTTTCAATACACGATGTTCCATTTCAACATGAAAATACATATGATTCACAACATAATAAATAATACAATATTTGGATGTTCTTCTATCAATAAAATATTTCAAGAGAGTATAATCTAAGATAATTTCACCTTGTATCATTTAAGGACCATACTAATACTTCATAATTATCTTCTAACTAGCATACAACTTCTTAGTCACTTCCCCTTGATCCTTACTTCCTTGATGAGATTGCATTGTCCAAGGGGTCATGGTGTTCCCAAAATAACCTTGGATCACATGGTTTTGAGGATGATAATTGTTCTGATGAGATTATATAGTCGAAGCATAATATGTATGAGAGACTTGAGATGCATTACTGGTTACTGACTTTGGAGCTCTAAAACAAAAAGTTGGATAAGTACCATGTTATTACAGTCATGACATTATTTATGTAGTTATGTGAAATATCACTTTATATTCTCAAATGATCTATATTAAAGATAAGAAGTTTTTATGTTGATCCATATAGAAAAGTTAACTGATTGAGTGATTTGATTCTTAGACGGTCTAGAAATATGGAAATTGGTGTCCCTCTTCTACTTGTTCCTAGCATTAGAGTTTTCACAAATTCCTATGGATACAAAAAAAATCCTGCAATTAGATTTCTAGAGATATATATTTCCACTATTTTATCTCTATTAACAACCTCCATATAATTCATAATAGAAAGGAAAACTATTATAGAGAAAATTTTAGTTCAAATTTCAAACTTGAAGATTTTTTCCTTCAAGGATGCACTAGAAACTACTTCTATAGAAAAGAGAACTATGTTTATAAACATAGCTACATATTCCCTCACCAATAAATTCTCTTACTTTAGGCTGATGAAATCTATTGTTCATGCTATATTGAATGTGTGGGGATAAAATTATTTATTGAACAATTTCTTAGAGTCCTCCCACATATTTTATTATTCTAAAATATCATGTATAGCTAAATCTAACCATTGGAATGAAAGATATTTCAATATATAGGCCACCAACATGACCTTTATCATATCTAGTGTACCAAGGAAATAAAAAATTCAATTTATTTGGTTAAGCCACACTTCTGATTTTTTAGGTTCATAATCCACTTGAATGATTGGTGGACCTTATTTCTATAACCTTATGGAATGATCCACTTCTAGAGGTTCATCATTTTTAATCTTTTCAACAACTTTAAAAGCCTGAAAAATGATCCGTACAAGATGTTGGTTCACCTGTGTCTCAGGTGGAACCAAATTTTCCATGTCCACTTCCAACTACTTTCTTCAATATCTTCCAAATTCCATTCTCTATAACAAAAACAAAACCCCATTTATCCATCACTCACTAGAAACAAAAGGCTTAGAAAATTTAAAGTCATCAAGATAAATAATCATCATAACCAATTTTTTAGAATCAACAACCATTGTACCCATATTATAGAAATTTAAAAACACATTATGAAAAATGAATTCTGAGTGGAAATTCTCATTACTAATATATAATATGTTACACTCACCAGATAAACCCACAATGATGAGATGAAAAAACACCTCGAAGTGTTTTAGAACACTTTTATACCCAATCTACCTTGGTAACTTGAAGTTCATCCAAATGAGGATAGCTATGTATTATTATGAAATACATTTCAAGTCTCAAAAATTATTTCTCCTTGATACCATCCCAAAAATTAAGATGAACCAACCAAGACTCATACCATTTGTAACATCCCACTTTAACCCATTGGATTTATTAGAGGAATAGGTGTTACTAACCATAGGTGATATACCCAAGACACCAAAGGTTGATAATAAATGCCAAGGGTTTATTATAATATTATGGGACAATTTTCCTTGATGAAAAAACATAACCTGACAAGATAAAATAAAATCAAATAGAACTAACTATATGATACATGAGTAAAAAATTACAAATTAAAAGAAAACCAAATAAATAGAATCATCAGAGTAGGAATAGTAAATTAATAAAATATGACACAAAGAAACCAAAGGACATCCAAAATAGTAACATCAATGCAGCATCACTCTAAATAATATAAGAGGGAGAACCCAAATATCAAAACACCATCCTTTGCAAGGAGCATGATGATGTTCCATCAGAGAAGTATGGTACATTCCCCTTTCCTGTGTGCTGATAAAAAACGTATATAAATGAACCAAAGTTCCCAAGTATGGGGTGAGTATGACACTCAATAGGATTTCCCTAATAGACTTCTCAACTCACACAACTAGGAAAATAAAACATTATCTCATATTTTAAAACATAATTTATATCTAATGGTGAAACCTAAAAACACTTATTGAATTTAGAATATATTAAATTTAAGTTATAAAGATTTATCCATAAGAAATAGTTTAATCCAAAAAATTGAACTAAATGAAGTTGTCATTTATTTCCATCATCTTAATATAACCATCAGTGTATCCCACACATACACACATATTGATATTAAATTACATTTCTATACTCATCATGGGTCTCTCATCCTTCACTAATTCATCATATGGTGATAAATCCCATGTGCTATTACGCCTTTGGCATTGGGCACTGATTCTATTTCAACTGAGCCTACACAATACAATTTAAACACACACCACCATGTATGTGAGGACCATATTATAAATAAATACATTCCATAAAAACCATTTCTTATATTTAAAACATTTCATCGAACAGATTTCTTTCATCAAACCAAAAACCTAGTTTTAAAACCTTGATTTAAAATTAAAAACAGAGGGGGTTTCCAAAACCAATCCAAATTCCCATGCTCACAACTCATTAATAAAAAAGGTTGTCATTAAAGAACAATTAATTATTTTTATTTTAATATAAGAAAAACATTTCAATAAAACTAATCCATCAAGTCTAGAATAGGTGGGGAAGAGAGAGAATCCACCTACCTCTCAATAGATGATGATAACAAATAAAAACGCTAAGAAAACTCTAGATCTAGGCTCACAACACCTTCCCTCCAATATATCCCAACATGATCTCATAAAAACACCTCATAGATTATAGATATATCCATTCAAAATTAGATTTAAAAATATGGTTTAGTGAATATCATAATATCTAAAGGGAAAGAGGAGAAACAAAGACTTACCATTGATTCTAGAGATCCAGCACACTTCAATTTTTTAAAAACACCTTCTCGATCAAAGGGAGTCACCAAGGATACCTATGAGGGAAGGGGAGTTAGATATCCTAAAAAATATAAGAAAAATGAGAGTTTTGTGTGAAAAAACAAAGTTAAACACTCATTTTCAGAGTATTTAATTCACATTTCATGGTTATCCCACACAATTTTAAAAAAACATGCAATAAATGTAAGAACACTATTGGATACCACCCAGAGTGCGATACAATTTTACTACATGGTTTTCCAACAATTCAGCAACCATTAAATTCTACAAGACATTTCTCAGGGAGGATACCTAGTTTTTCTACATGGTTTGGAAAAATAGTACACCAACTGTGCATATATATTTCACCAAAAATCCCATATCATATAGTTTTCTGGGAAAATTTCACAGTTTCCCTTAACCACTCTCAAACTATGCACCCTTAAAAACCCTTTCAAAACTCTCCAAAACCCTCAAGAGGCTCCAAAAACTCAAACCTAGTATTATATAACTTAAAATAAATAATAAATATAAAATACACTTAAAACTATTGGGGTTACATAGTGTATCACCCATGATATTAGTTTAGAACATATAGGGTAATTTTATCTCACTCTATTTCCATCCCCTAGATTTATTGAATTATGTGGTACCTTTGTGTATAAGATTTTTTTATTTTGTTATTGAAAATTTTTGTCATGAGTGTGTGTGGTTTATTTTATATCACAAGGTTTTGCTTTATTAAAAAGGGGTTTTCATAAATGTATTAAAAGGTGGTATTTTTTTAGGAAAGAGAAGGGTTTTAACAATTTATGGAAAATTTTAAGATATCTCTTTTAATTTTTTCATTTAAAAAATAACCCAATTTATTAAAATAGAAATAAGAGGTTTCATAAAAAATAATAATGGAATTTTTTTATGATTACTCATGAGAACCTATTCTTTATTTGTAGTTCAAACTAGAAGAAAATGTATTTTACTTTTAAAGTAATTGAAAAAAATCCTTGTTGAGATCCTACTGGATTGTTTTATCACACCGTTCATACACTAATTGGTGTATTCAGCTCTTATTGATACTTTTCAGGTCCCAAATAGGATCCTTATTAGTTTATGCTGGGATAGGTATACTATAGGTGGTATGGGATGTGGTGAGTTACTTTGGGTCACATGGAAATGGGTAATAGTTTTTTGTGTTTGTTTTTATTTTTGATATCATGTATTAATTTTGTTGGTTTTTATAATCCTTTTATGTTTTATTTAATTAGGCTATGTTCTAGTTTTATTTCGAGTGGTTAAATCTATATCCGCTATATTATACTCTGATTGGATATTTATTTTAGGTTGGTTATTGGAAAAAACTATTCCAAAGAGTGTTTCCTTGATTCCCATTCACTAGTTTCAAACCCACGAGGATTGGGATATCCCTTCTTTCCAAGTGGAGAATCAAGCCAGGTGACATGTCAGATCAATTAATTAGAAATGGTATCAAAACCTAGTTTATTAGAAAATACTTTTTTTTCTAAAGGGTATCTCATGTTAATTGAGGTGTGTCTTGGTAGAGATAATATTAGTGCTAACATTGGGACTTAAGAGGTAGATCATGGATGGGTTCTTGATCACCACCCTTTATGGAGAAACTTGAGTCACCATGGGAAGTCAGGGTTTGAATCTTGATTTTGAGATTGTTTTTTATTATTTTTGATGTATTTTGATGTGATTTGATGATATATTGATCCCCAATGAGTGTATCAATGATTTTTTTAGAATATCATGGTTTAGAGGGTGGATATAAAGAGAAAAATGGAGTGTCACAATTAACCCACACAGCCTATCAAAACCTAAAAAGAAAATACACTAGTGGTATGAAAACTTAATATATTTGGTTTCATAATTATCGCACAGTTCTGCAACCAATTTTTAAAAACCATGCATTTTTTTTTTTCTTGGATGACTTTTTTGTTACATTTTATCTCAATATTTACTCCAAGGATGTTTACCATTAATTTTAGTACAATTAATGGGGTTTTTATTATTTATTTGATGTTATTGGATTTTGTTTTGATTAATGTATGTGTCTTTCTATTTGAATTTACCATTTAAGATCTATTTCATGTTTGGTAAATTGGTTTTGAAATAAGAATAAGGTGCATTCAATTGGTTAAATATTGTTTTATAAGGTGAAGTTTCTTTTAAATATAAGTTTTAAATTTATTTTTAAATAGAACGATGATTCTCATTTTAAAACGAATATTTTGGGATTCTGGGAGGAAATTACTCAATGGAAACTGGTTTTTTATTTAGGGGTTATTTTTAAATTTTTAAATGATATATTTATAATGGGTTGTGTGTTTTCAATATGGGAAATATTTAAAATAAATCAACTGTAAATTTATTAACAGATTATCATTTAAATGGAAAACCCTTTTGAGATGTTGTAAATGTTTTTTTATTTGAATTTTTATTTATATATAAATATCTAACTCAATTTTTGGAATGTGAGTTGATTTAATTTTTTATATTATTTAGAATATTACTCTTAGAGAGTCCTTGAGAAACTACAATAATTATGTTTATTTTTCAAATCTTCTATGTGAACCACCACATCATTTAGATTACGGTTCTTTGTTGGCTGACTACACCTAGACTTATAACTTAGTGGTAGAGAAAGAATTTTCTCAACTATTAGACCTCATCCATGAAATTTTGAATCCCCATATTCCTTCCTTCTATCAAGATTGATGTCACCTTGAGACAATAATGTGGCTAGGGGGAATTTATGAAAACATAAATTCTCTCAAATCCCCTAAAGCATCAAGGGTGAAGGCCATGTAAGTGGAAATTAAGATTTCTAGGTCACCAATTTTGAGTAGTTCCTTGACTTTGGTTGATTTGAGTGAGGATTATTTTTCTAGTGGGATGAAATTTTTAGTTTATTCCTCTCTTAAGTTCCTAGTTTAATAGGGATAGTTTTCATAGAGAAGTAAGATATATCTTTTGTGTTTCCATTGTAGAGAAAAAAATCATTCTAATCCATCTTGATTTAAAATATCCAAGATTCTATCTCTAGTGTGGACACAAGGTTCATATTTATAGGTGTTTCCAATGATTTTTTCGGGGTGAACATCCATATGTTTTGGAGGATGCGTGGTTGTAGCCCCACATTCCCTCTTTCCAAAGGTGGAAAAAATCCATTCCTTATTCAGAGATGTTTTCTCCTCGATCAAAGCAGGATGATGAGATGTCAGTTCCTAATTTTGTGGATTCCTCCTTAGAACTCGTTTCCTAGTCCGGGTCTCCCTCATAGACTTAAGATGTTGTTTGTGAAACTCTTCCTAGTTCCATGTCTTTATGGACACCGGTTAATTATGCTTCTTCTTTTAGGACATTTTGAGGGGTCCAATTAGGGAATCAACCTTCAATCATGGGATTAGTCATGTTGTACATCACTGGTATGTATGGATGCAGGAACATTGATGCATCTGGGTTTCTTCCCCTTATGATAGGGCTTCTCAAGGGCATGGAATCCTGAGGAATACCAAGTCGAATGCGGGGAATTTTATACCATAGGTATGTCTCTCAGGTTTTCCCCAACTTACCATATTTATCATTGGGTATGCAGCGAGTTTAACGTCTAGCAGAGATAGATCAGACTGATCAAAACACTGACAGGAGTAGATCAGATGGGTGCAATTCTAGGAGGGATCACTGATGCTGGGGCTAACACGTGGTTAGTTACCTGATTACTACTAGGAACTGTGAGAAAGTGGGTGACATGATCTCACTGGAATGTGATTGTTTGGGTAAGAATCAAGATGAATATGGATTGTTGAGAGTGGATAAATAAGGAGAAGGAACCATTTTAAGGACAATAGCGACGTTGGGCTTGAGCCTCAAAGAGAATTCCTACGTATCCCTGTGGTAGGTAATCAAAGTCTACATAGTTCGGTGGGGCGATGGGGAACCTTAAGAGGCGACCCGTGAGGATGGACACATGGATAGAATCTATATGAAGTAGAACCTTTGGGTTGGGGCATGACCTTCCCAAAACACGTAGTCTCAAGGTAGAGAGGCCATGATGGGACATGAATGATAGGTTTGAACCTCAAGGAGGCTTCCTACGTATCCCTGAAGTAGGGAATCAAAGTCCACATCATTCAGGAGGGGGGCATGGAATCAGGGTGTGAGCAGAGGAAAACGACCCAAAGGAATGATGGGGCTTGCATGTGGTTAGTAGCCTAGGTTGGTCTAACGCCACGGGGACAGACCAGAGATTTGGTTTCTAGAGAAGGGGATTACAACATCTTACCGTTGATTGCAGACTACAATGTCTTACCGATGGATGAGGCTATAAAGACTTATCGTTAGTTGGGGTTGACAACGGCTTACCATTGATTGGGGAACACAAAAGCTTACCGTGGATTGGGGATCACAATGGCTTATTGTTGATTGGAGAACACAACAACTTACCATCAATTGGGGATCATAATAGATTACCGTAGATTGGGGATCACAATGTCTTACCATCGATTGGGGATCAAAATGGATTACCGTCGATTGGGGATCACAACAGCTTACCGTCGATTGGGGTTGGACCTTAGGGAGGATTCCTATGTACCCAGTCTATGATACAAAGATCAAATTCGACGTAGTTCTAACGGGTATAGTTTAATGTCTTATGGGACAAAAAGGGGTGCATAGTTTTACATCATGTAGGATGAGGGTGGACTGATATTATGTGGTCGAGACCTATGGGGGTTGGGATTGATCCTCATGGAGGATTCCTACGCACCTTTTCTAGGAGACAAGGATAAAATTCCACATAGTTCGAGATGATGGATACAGTTTAACGTCATGCGGGGCGAAGGTGAACCGACGTAAAGGGGTCGAGAAAAGTAGGTGTTGGGATTGAACCTTAGGGAGGCTTCCTATATACCTTTCCTTGGCAAGGATCAATGTCCACATAGTTTAGAAGAGGAATACAATTTAACGTCATGAGGGACAAGGTGAACTGGCATAAAGGGGTCGTGACTAGTAGGTGTTGGGATTGAACATTAGGGAGGATTCCTATGTACCGTTCCTTGAAAAGGTTCAAATTCCACATAGTTTAGAATGGTGGAAAGAGTTTAACATCATGTGGGACGAGGTGAACCAACATAAATGGGTTGGGACAAGTAGGTGTGGGGATTGAATGCCAGGGAGGCTTCCTATGTACCTTGTCTTGGAAAATATCAAAGTCCACGTAGTTCAGAAAGAATTGGCGCTTATGGAATAGGGCGGCCCGGGAAGGATTCCATGGTCAATGCTTACTCTAAGCCCATGTGAGTCATTCTTGGTGTGAGAAACAAGAGGC
The DNA here is from genome assembly GCA_963277665.1 of Viscum album. Taxonomy (NCBI): domain Eukaryota; kingdom Viridiplantae; phylum Streptophyta; class Magnoliopsida; order Santalales; family Viscaceae; genus Viscum; species Viscum album. The sequence continues at coordinate 1,143,563,487 of OY728142.1, read as the reverse complement.
ATCAAAAACCTAATGATCATCTCCGGAAATGTGCGTTTGCAGGAAGTGGAGTGGGGCTTACACATAGTTAGTGACCCAAAGAGGAAAAAGGGGCTTACGCATGGTTAGAAGCCCATGGAGATGGATATTGGGACTTACTCCCGGATGGAAGCCTGATGGATAAAAATATCAGAGGGAGAGTTATGGGATAACAAAGGTCCTTGTGCCCATCTCTCCTCTGGTCTTTGGCAGTGAAGAGGAAAGGAGGAGAAGGGGTGCTAACTCCTACAAGAAAGGCTAGGGGTTTACACTAAGATGGTTTCCGTTCCCCATGGACAAGCACCTCTCCAGCATAGAGGATCTCATTCCATGTGAGGAATACCTCACTCCTGTGGAGACAAGCGGGCATAGAGAATTTTAGAGATGGGGAACCCCACATATGATGCATGGGTCGAGGACATAGTTTAACGTCATGTGTTGGGGATTATAGTGCTTGGAAGTTTAACTTCCTACATCTTGGACGAAGCAGGTTCACTCCACACCCCTAGGACATACATAATCGGCATTCTTTAACCCTTAGTGAAGAGAAGACACCAATAATGTCGTGGTGAGGGGGTGTTGTAAAGTGATCCACTGAGGGGCCAACGTTAGTGTGGATATATGAAGAAGAAATAGCCATTATCATGCCTATGTTTAGAAGAATAAGCCTAAAAAATGCAATGTGAAACATCGGCCAAGGGACCTTGAAATTAATTCATACAAAACTGGAGGGTCATACGTAAGAAGGGTCTGCAAAGCAAGTAGGTTTACAGGAAGAGAGCTTGTGAAGCTATGGTGCTCCATATAATGGAGGGGCTTCACGAAGGGGTATGCTTCTCGAAGTGTGGTGGAATAGCCTAGATATATGGAATAGGTTCATATGGAGGGTTCTTGGAAAAGTGGAATGGCTTTCACGGAGTAGGACTTCACGAAGCAAGGGTACCTTGCAAAGCATAACACTGTGAAGTAATGTGCTTCACGAAGCACAATGACCCTGCCTTAGTATATGGTTCACATATTCATGGAGGGTAATTCACAAATAATGAGTGATTCGTGAAGACCCGAGTCCCCTTGAGGATCTCCTTCCTTTGCGATGGCCCATGGGCTCCATGAAGGGCATCCCTGTTTGAAGAGGGGTTGTATTTGAGATAAGGGAAGGGCACTTCTCAATGCTCAAGTACCTGGAAGAGCTCATTTTTCATAGAGAAGGAAGTGCTTCAGGATTTGAGAACTGAGAAGGAGAACGGTCAGAGTATACATCCTTTAGGATCGAGGGGAGTCTAACATTTATAGGTGAGGGGTGGAGAGAATCAGGTATGGATCGATACGAAGCCACATGGCTCTACGCGATCGACCACAGATTGTATCAAGTTAATCATAGCCGCAAAGTTTACTGTCATCCCCTCCTAGGTACAGAGCTATGCTAGGTGCTCTGCATGACACCCGTCAAGGATTCTTTCAAGTTTTATAGGTTTACAGAGGTTGATTTGGCTCCCTCTAGGGCGCGAGCCTCCCGATCCAGTGTGTCATAACCACATAGCCTCCCGCCTCTTTGCTCTGTAGTGACCGCAGTGCGGGTCTCTGGCCTCATGATGACCTCGATGCTAGGCTCTGTGAATAGTCTTCGCAAGGTAACCCCTCCGGAGTTGGTTTTATATTTACGATGTGTTTCATTTGCCCATATTTTTTCACCAATAAATTCCCCCCCTCAAACTTGGAGTTGAGGAGAAAATGTGGGTCTAAGTCTGAGGGTCAATCTCCCAAAATTTTCAGCCGATTGTAAAGCAAGGTCACGAAGCAGGATCGTGCTACGGAGAGGTGGCATGCGGGTTGAGAGTGCCACAAAGCTCACCGCAGTCAGACACACTACGAAGCAAAAGGGGGTCATTGCCTATAAAAAGGGGAGGCTCACCTCTCTTTTGTCCTTTCTCATATACACATTTTTAGTGATTGTGATCTCGATTCGCAAAGCTCTGTGAGTTCTAAAATTTCTCTCTGCGAATTGGGCCTTTCTACTTCACGACGCACAGTGATTCCCCCGACTCTGTGAGTGTGCACTCAGTGGATTGTGTCTACGAGGCCTGTGGCAGGGCTCTACCACCTGTCTTTGCGATAGATCTTCGCGATAGGGCTCTATAATTGAGCCCCATGAACCAGAACATAAAAGTAGAAAACTTTGAATACTAAATGGATAACCAGAAAGTTGCTAAGGGGTCCTTGCAGATACTTCCTAGAGGGAAGAAATGGAAAATAGTTTGGGTATCCGGGTACAGGTACATATCCATTCATACCATGAGTCACTGGCGGAGGTGCTGTTAGAGATCCATAAGATCTACCCATTGTGAAAAATCCTTCCACTATATGGTTTTTTCCTGAGGGATGAATTTTTCATTCTTGATTCGGGTAGAGATGAACTGACCTACTTGTTTAGGATTACTCCATGCCAGTGCCAGTGATTCAGGGTGGCTGACGGCCATACTTGGGAGGATTTCACACCCGTCAATGCTGATTTTTTGTACAATCTTGTGAACAATGTCGACGGGAAGACATTGCAACCAGATATATATCCCCCACTGTACCACACTATTTTGAAGGTGACCCTGGGGAACCCGGAGAATGGATGGACTGATTAGTGGGATTTACGTCAGGGAAAAAACTTCATGGACGACTGGGCATGGGCCTACTAAGTAGCCACCTCGTACAAGGAGTTCGGGGTGGAGCTGAGGAAAGTGAGCATGTATGACCCAGCTTGGGAATCCCAATTTAACATCTTCTTGCCAAAGAAGCTGATGCTGGAGTTTCTTAGTAGGTGGTTGTCGAGGAACAATAACTTCCATCTTCACCATGGGGAGGTTGGTATCAGCCTCTGGGACTTGCACCAGATCTTTGGGGTCCTGATACTAGGGGAAATATATGATGAGTTCCTTCTCACCATGAACACATGGGAAGAACTGAAGAATATTCCACCACTGGAAAAGGCATTGATGGATCTGGTACTGGAGGAGGATAAAAATTCAGTGAGGGACGTCCATTTCAAGCGGTGGTTCAAGTAGTTCCTGAAATTTTCTGAAGATAGACAGTTTCCCACGAGGCCTCCGACCTACCCAAAGGGGGTTTAACGAGGCAAGGAGAACATGTATTGGCAACTATTAGAGAAATCTAGTGGAAGACATGGGGATTCAACATTAGTACTGAGTAGCAACCAATGGTTAGGTTGGTTGCGTTCATTTTGGCGCTTATCTATTGATGGATTCTGCTAGTGAGGTACATGAACATGGGTGTGCGACCGGGTACGTTCATCACTGCATCCGTGTTGGAGACAAAGGGATGAGTCAACCTCGACATCCCGATTCTCTCCAAACTGTATACGGTGTTGTGGCACATCAGTGAGGGGAAGAATCCACAGAGGATATGCAGGATGTTACACCTTTTGAATGAGTGGATAGTGGTGCATATTAGGGGAATCTATGAATATCTGAACCCCATTTCACCTCTAGGATCATATTTCTACCCGACCATTCTAAACACTGTGGGGAGGTTCTTGACCAAGCTGAGCCCACTGTTGGTGCTGAACCGGATCTGGAAGGTGGATGAGTTCAACATCCACCCATTCCCACTCCCGACAGGCATGTTCACCAATGTTGTCCAGGGAATGAAGGAGCATTGGTCCTAACTATTGGTCTTTTTGGGTGAAGTACTAGTGGCATGGGTTGACCAAAAGTCTCTATGTGATCCATATACCCACACCATTTCGCGAGGAAATTCAGATGCATGTAGTGGTTGACCCTGCGGGTCTATTTGGGGATTAGACATGAGGAACACCCATGTGTTATGAGGAAGATGTGTCTCATGTTCACATGAGATAATGGGAAGATGCGGAATGAGATTCCTTCACCTACAACTATCTACAGGCTAGTGAAGTAGTACACCAAGAGTTGGGAGGCGGCCTACCCGAGGGAGATGCTGAAGCAGCAGATGGTTCATACCAGTAATGGGGTGCCTCCCAACCCTCGAGGTTGGGGCTAGAATGCGGCGAGGAAATCTCATGGTGGAAGGGATACAGTGGAAGTGAAACCTGCACCATTCAAGAGGCAGGTGGAGATAACAGACCCAATGGTCACAGAGGTGAAGAGTCATATGGAGGGGAGGCCGTCAAGGGAATTCCATAGGATTTCCACCTGGGCTTCAGGGAAGTGTTTTTTCCACATAGATATGCCTGAGAATGTTGTATTCCTAGAGGCTTAGGACATCTGGAGTGTTAACAAAAATTTCCTCAACCCTTCCGAGATGTGGCACCACCTGAACCGTTTCATGGTGTATTTCTCAAGGATCAGTCCTGTCAGGGCTGGCTTTACAGTATCCTAGGTGGAGGGGGAGCAGTACCTTGCCGAGATGGAGGACTTTGTGCACTCTCATGGTGCTCCAAGTCCAATGACGGATCGAGTAAAGGTGATTCTTGATCGAATGGACCCTCCAAAGTTGTTGTCCATCAAACTGAGAGAGTGATTCCCACTACCAGAAGAGTATGAAAAGTCCTTTTGGGGGGAAGAGGCTGGTGGAGGGAGCCTTTTGGAGGAGGGTGAGGTCAGAAAATTAGACCCATAGTTGGAATAGTTTACTGTGGCCCTTGAGGTAAACCCTAAACCACCTTCCTGTAGTCTTCACCATGGTTGTTTAGGACTTGTCAACTAACATCTGACTTCTGAAAGAGGGCCTCAAATGCAAAAACCACTACCACTCGATTGTAGATGTAGTTGCGAGAACTTCGGGATCTGCACCTGCGGCTATGGCGATCATCATGCCTGGCGGGGCCACGACACCCATGGTGGTCCTACTAGAGCCTTCATAATTCCCAAAAAAATATAAAGGGCCACACCTCAGGTCTTAAATGATAATAACTCAGGAGATAGACCAAATGTTTGATCTCTGTGAGTATTCTTCACAGAATACGTAACTGTCATCCATTGACCAGGTTAACTAATGTATGTGTGCCTCTTGTATGAAAATTTCTTTAAATGGCATGGGATTCCTTGGCGAGGTTGGTTGGACATCTTGGAGGTGCCTTTCCTAGGGGAACACCGGTGGTCGTGGAAGTAGATGCTCAAACCAACCAATCTACAATGCATCTGATCAATGGTGGGCTCATCAACAGGATAGAGCCTGAGATCATTGAGGTGGGATTTGATGAAGAGGATCAATCGGGCAACACGGGTCTTGACATACCTGATCAGACACCAGATGAAGACCTTGATAATGAGTTCCTAGAGACATTTCCTACATATGAACCTGCCGACCCCAAAGATCGAGATGAGACGACCTCTAATGAAGAGGAGAGAATGGTCATCCATTGCCGGTAATGGAAACTGATCAAGCACTTCATTAGTGAGACTCCTCAAATGAAATGAATATACTATATGGGGAGGCTTCATTCCTTACTACGCGAGCTATGCACTGTGGGAGTGGATTCCCAATATCCTCATATGCTCATTCGAGACCTCATGGCAGAGAAGGTTCATGAGCATGATCATGGCCTTAGTGTGAGCTGGGAATAGAGGAAATCAGTAAAAATAAAGAGGCTCCCAGAGGCCGAGATTGAAGTTCAGAAGTTGCAGGCATGATCAAACGAGAATTCATCTTTCCTCAATTCACAATCGGAGCTCGTGTCACACCTAAAGGCCCAGCTGAAGGAAGCTGAAGAACAGATGGAGAAAACCTCTAAGGAGATGGCTATCATCTGAACTGATGAAGAGAGAGCCCAGATAGCGGTTGAAGAACTACACCCCATCGTTTCTGAGGAGGAGTGGGATCTAAAAAGGTGGCAGCGGATCCTGGATGACACAAGCTAGAGATTAGAAGAGCTGGAATGCTGTATTACAGAAGTCAACCCATCCATGGGAAGGGCCAATCATTGGGTGCTGTAATGTGTGTAAATATTTAAGCATACTTTAATGATTTGATCATTTACGATGGATTCATTCATGGGTTACATTATTATTTTTGGTTTACTTAATTTCCATAATATTTGTGAAATATATAGCATTCAATCCCTAAGATCAGGTGGGTTATGCCCGATGTGAGAAACAAGGGATGACTGCTTCGTTATTCTATTCGAACATGAGGGTGCCGAGCAAGCTTTGGGAATCTGGGTTTTGAACAACCAACCCATATTTTTTGGAATAATGAGGGAGGCATGACTGGAGGATAAGGTTCTCAGAACAGTCGAATTTCCATTTTCCCAATGTGCTCTAGTGCATGAACAGAATAGCTCCAAAGGCGTTAGAATAAATCCAAACACAAGGGAGTGGAAAGTGTGAATCAGATACCCAAAATTTGGAACACTGTGGGGGTGGAATGAAAATGAAGGATAACTGCTGACCGTGTTCGAAACACAGTGTCCCTATTGTATTATCCTTAAATGGAGATAACAAATGAGGTCCGACCACTGACCTTGTTCGAAACACAATGCCTCACTCAAAATTTCATCCATTAGTCTTCTAGAATGTTATCGCATGATAGTATGAGATCCACAAGCATAACATCCATACTGTTAGGGGGTTTCATTAGATGTGAAATAGGACGAGGGTCTAAATAAAGGGCATGAAAGGCATGGAGGGTGGAGTGATGGGTTGTTCGAATAGATTCCAACACTATTAAAATTATGCCACTGTGGTGGAAACACATTAGATGGACGCATTGGCTTGATCAGGGATCAAACTTTATTCTGAATAGAACCTTTCTAATAAGAACCTGGAGTGCCTTGTAGTTTTATGTCATACTAATAAGGATGAAAAACTTGTAGTTTAAATGTCTCATGGAGAGGATGGTGCACATAGTTTTAAGGTCATACTGACTGGATCAAGATGGGGTCGAGGGGACAAAAGGGTTAATGGAATTGGGGATGGGCCCAAAGTGAAAGGACCAGATATCTCTACATATCACATGAAAATTTGAATCAATACAAACGTAGTTCTTAAGAATGGTGTGGCCAGAGACCAAAGCTGATAGGGGAAATACTCTCTGGTGAGGGAGGTGATGCATCCCATAATTAACTTGGGGAATCATGAACTTATTTAGTGTAGAACTGCAGTTTTGTTTCATGCATTGAGGAAACGTGTAATCGTATAGTTTAACATCATATGATAGGATGAGGAGTGAAATGGGGGATCCCTAGAAGGGATCATGTGATACGGTAGCTATAAACCTGACGTGAATGAGGACGGTAGGAGTCCATATCACACCACGTATCCATAGAGGAATTTCATTAGGTGAAAGGACCGAAATTGAAAGTTAGGCTGGGCCTGAGGTAAATTTCTCGATCATTTATAAGTACCCCATTTGGATGGTAATCATGCCGCATGTAGTTCTGGAATCACAGTTTAACATCATGTAGGAGGAAAGGCCTGTGTGGCATAACTACACTAGTACACGCCCCACCAACACTACTAATCCCACATGAGTCGTGCTCAATGTGGGAAACAATGAGTAGTGGTGATATTTTTCTCGTAGAAGAAGTCACACATTAAGGGTAGTGGAATGTTAGGTGAATGATGACCCAAAATTATTGAACCACCTAATTAACACATGTAGATGCACGGAGGAGTACAACCATGTGATGGAATTCCACTTGAACATAAGGGAGTGGGAAGATGTGAATCATAAAGCCCAAGATCTGGATCACAATGATGGTGGTGTGACAATAGAGTATAACTAGTGACCATGTTCAAAACACAGTATCTTTTTCGCATTAGACTGGAATGGGGACAGACAAATGAGGGTTGACCACTGACCATGTAAGAAACACGGGACCTATCTCAAATGTTATCCGAGGTCTTCAGGGGTGTTGGCCCAGAATGGTAGGTGAGACAATGTGTCATGAGACTAGGATGTAAAGGGAGTCCCTTCATACATGGAAGTGGATATGGATGAAAATAATGGGCTCATAAATCTTGGACATGAAACGAGATAATTTCCATGTGAAAATTCCACACTTTGGGATCTTTTTCACGATGCATTTTAGTGCAACAAAAAGATGCATTATATAGAGGGAGTCAAATCACTTTCTAAGGACAGGGGTCCTGGGGTCGGACACTCCTAAATTAAAGTCGTAAAGTGGACCATTAAGAGGGGATCCTATTTATTGTAAAACTCACAGGGTGACGAAGTAGTCGAACCCGATGCATAGTTCTCATAGGGAGATCTTAGTTTAGGGTAATAGAACTCAGACCAGGCTGGGAAGAGATAAGGAAGAAACATGTTGCATTTGTCACAAAACCTAACATGAATGATAACCCAAGAGGTGCTTTCCACACCATATACTTATGAATATGTTCAAGACAAGGGGCCAAAAAAAGGGGCAGGATTGAGGATTCCTGGGGCTAAATCTATAGACGGAATGTCTAGGCATTCCTACGTATCCCATGAAGATGGGAATCAAGCCACACATAGTTATTAAGAGTGGCGCAGTTTGGTTTCCGTGACAATAATGACCAGATTTTAATTTAAAGGTCTCAGAGCTCGGACCATAGATAGAAAAGAGGGAGGGAGACATGTGGTGCGACATTGAAAAACCTGACGTGAATGAGGACATAAGCCCATATCACACCATGTGATCTGTAAGGATGTTTTAGGTCAAGGGACCAAGAATGAAAGTTGGGAAGGGACCAAGGAAAAGTGCTCGGACATTCCTACGTACCCCATTATTATGGTGATCAATCCATATGTAGTTATAGAAGTAGAATGGTAGGATACCAATGCAAGGGAAAATACTGTCGTGCAGGTCTAGACCATGCTCCAAAAGAAGCGACATTTGATAGGTCTTTCTTGTTCTTTAGGATGAATGTGCGTTTTTTGTGAAGCAATAACCTTAGGGAATAGAATCTAGGAACCAATACAGAAATCAAGCCACAGGTAGGTCTTAACAAATGGTATGGTGGATAACCGCTACCAAACATGTTGTCCGCTCAAGTGAAGACATCACAATGCAGTTATGTTTTTTTCATGTGGCCATAATGATAAGGTCATATTTTAGGGTCTTGTGATAGGACCAACCAACTCATTTTATCATTGTGCAATAAATAAACAACAATTTAATGTCATGTGGGACCAGGAAACACAGTTTAAGGTCATATAGCTTAGACACATACAAAAGAAATGAGGTTTTAGGGGTAATGCACATGGCGTCATAAAGTATACCTGACGTGCACGAGGAGATAAGCCCATACCATACCACGTGAAATTCCTGGGAAGAAACCTTAGGATGAGGGATCATAAAATGTCATAGAATATAAGGCTTGACCCGAAGAAGATATGTATTGGTGTTCCTACGTATCCCATGTGGATGGGAATAAAGATATACATAGTTCTTAGAGTGTAGTTTAACATCATGCAGGACGAGAAGCAGGAGAGACTATCTCCTAGAAAGGAAGTATGTGGTACCAATATTGCAATCCCAACGTGAGTGAGGACATAAGCCTAGACACGCCACACTATGAAATCCTGTGAAAGTCAAGGACAAAAGGCCGAACAGACGAGGTAATTAGTATAACTTGAGCTGTACCCAAAGATGAGATACCCAGGCGTTCCTACGTATCCCATGAGGATGGGAATTAAGACATACATAGTTCTAAGTTTATGAAGTTCTCATGCCTTACAGAGAAGACATAGAAAGATCTTAGTTTAAAGTTTCAGAGCTCGGACCATAGAAAAGAGTGACTCTTACAAGTGGGTACAAACCTCAATTGAATCCCTAAGACCACGTGAGCTATGCTAGATGTGGGAAACAAGGGAGGTGAAGGCCTTCACAACACATAGGATACACACAAAGGGGAAATCAGTGCAGAGCCCCAGAGGATGCCTCACCATGGCTTTTTCCTCCTAATGTGAAAATGCACACTGAGGGATAATACCAAGAGTGTCAAAATTACACTTGGACATGATAGAGTGGAAAATAATGTGAATCATGCAACCAACATTTAGGTCTTAATGGGGTTGGCGTGATGATGGAGGATAATCATTGATCGTGATCAAGAGATAGTATCCATATCGTGTGACCTGAAATGGGAACAAAAAATGAGCATCGACCACTGACCATATTCACAATGCGGGACTTGTATCAATTTTTCATTTGAAATTCTCAAGTATATTATCCCAATATGGTAGGAGGGTGCTGGGGTTGAGTATACATGCCGTTCGGGGGTCCTTTCGAATGTGAAAGATGATGAAATCCCAAATGAAGGGGAACATGAAGTATTAAAATGGGTGATGACATGTCTTTAGAATCCAACACTCTAGGTCCTGAACCAAAGTGATTTTGGGAAAATTGGTAAACTTCCAAAGAGGGTAAAGGGGCCCAAATCAAGGGCAACCGACTCGAAGAGATGAGTATAGAACATGGTAATGAAGATCTCTTAGGAAAAATAGGTACATGGGGGGGGGGGGGGTTGTTACAAAACTGACGTGAATGAAGAAATAATCCCATACCACACCGCATGCCCCTCTCCTGGGAGGACTCAGGCCAGGGGGCTAGGAAGGTAAAGCGGTTCCTTATAAATGGGGCTGGACCTGAAGGCTAAATGTTCAGGCGGTCTTACATATCCAATAAGGATGAGAATCAAGACACACATAGTTCTGGAGGATGATGTGTAGTTTGACATCATATGGAAAAGACTCAGATTGGGGCAAGGTACCTCAATGAGGGATGTGTATGGCACAATGAGTAATCCGACGTGAATGAGGAAATAAGCCCATACGACACCGTACAATCCTATGTGAGAACTTGGGCCAGGGACCCGAAAAGGACGAGGGACCTGAGGCTAGGCCACTGATGGAAAGTCGCAACCAGTTTTTAGTGTAACATCTTGTAGTGAGGATGTTGGTGATCTTAGTTTAAGTTCATAGAGTCCTGACCACAAACTCCCAATTTAATTTCATGTATGTGGGATATATGGGTAGAAAAGTTGAATCACCCTGTCTATTATGTGGGATACCACAAGATGAAAACGATGATCGATAATAAATGCTGATCATTTTCAAAATACAGTACCTGTATTGATTGACTAGGGATGGGGGAAAAATTGAGTGTCTACCATTCACCATATTCGCAACATGAGACCTCTATCCATTTGTCGCTAGGGATCCTTGAGGATGTTGGCCCGAAATGGTAGGAGAGCCCTTAGGCCAAATAACCATGCCATTTGAGGGTCTTTTTGGATGTGAATGATGGAGGAAACCCAAATGATGGGACACACAACGAATGAAAGGACCTGTGTAGTTTAAAGTCTTGAGACAAGGAAAAAGATGGAGGGGTGTCTCATAGGGATGTATGCAGCATGGAAAAAATATCCCGACATGAATGAGGACAAAGAGTTCACACCACACTGCACAATCCTAGGTGAGAAACTTGGGACAAGGGGACAAAAAGGTTAAGGGATCCAAGATAGGAAGTCCCAACCAGTTCTAAATTTAATGTCTTACGGTGAGGATGATGGTGATCTTAATTTATGGTCATAAAGCTCGAACTGTAGACACATGACCCCTTACATGGGTATTTCCTTACCAAATATCCTAATCATATGTGAGAAATGCTCGGTTTGGGAAACAAAGAGTAGGAACGAGATATCCCCAACATATAAGGGTACAACAACAAGACTAGCACTACTACTCGAGGTAGACTGATGTTTAAAGGGATAACCGGACAACATGAACCAATGCACCCAATAATTGGGACATATAGGGGTGGTGGAAATGATAAAGGATGACTCTTGACAGTATTAGAAACACATCATCCACATCATGTGACCTGGAATGGGAGTAGCAAATGAGCATCGACCGCTAACCATATTCACAATGTGGGACTTGTATCAATTTTTCGTTCAAGATCCTCAAAGGGAATTGGACCAAAATGGTAGGAGAGACCTTAGGTTGAGTATTCGTACCATTCGGGGGCCTTTTTGGTCATGAAATATGATGATGAACCAAATAAAGGGAGTGTGTGAAGCATGAATGTGCATGTGCAGTTTAATGTCATGCAGGATGAGGAAAGAGGTGGAGATCTCTAGGGAGAGGGATACATGGTGAAGTCATGATGAACTCAACATGAATGAGACAGAAATCCTACACCACCATGTGTTTCTACCCAAGGGGAGATCTTGAGGTTTGGGGATGGGCCAATGGAATAAACTTTCGAGCATTCCTATGCATCTCATGAGGATGGGAATCAAGCAATCTGTTGTTCTGAAAGGGCCATGTAGTGTAATGTCATGCAGTGAGGACGTGTCAAGGATAAAAGAACAAAGAGGGGAACATAGTATGATTATCGTAATCTTGACATGAGAGGGGCTAAATAATCCTACACTACACCATGTGGGATCCTTGCAGAAAACTACACCCATGGGGGATAGTCAAAGAAAAGAGTTTGGGGGCTTGACTTATGATGAGGAATCCAAGCGTTCCTACGTATCCCATGAAGATGGGAATCAATCCATACGTAGTTCTTGAAGGTGACATGCAGTTTAACGTCGTGCAGTGAGGATGAATGCTAAATAGATTTACATCCTTCAGTCTATAAGAATCACCCATTTTAACGTCACATGGAGAAGACAGAACAATTTAAGGTCATGCAGGACCATATAGAACATAGTTTATGGTCATAAAGCTCAGACCATTTTTTAGCTTATCATCATGTGGTATGATAAAGAAGTTTAATGTCATACTGGACGCAACATTTTAAGGTCATGAAGGTCCATAATGCAGTTTAACGTCTTGCGGGATGATAATGAGTAGTTTAAAGTCCTGAAGGATGAAGATGAGTAGTTTAAAGTCACGCAGAATGATAATGTAGTTTAACGTCATGCAGGACGATGTTGAGAAGTTTAACATCATTGAAGGATGATATTTTAGTTTAATGTCATTATAGGATGATAATGCAGTTTAATGTCATGTGGGACAAATATGAGCAGTTTAAATTCATGTAGGATGATAATGTAGTTTAACGTCATGCAGGATGAATATGAGTAATTTAACATCATTTCAAGGCGATAATGTAGTTTAACATCATGCAGGATGAAGATGAGCAGTTTAAAGTCATGTTGGATGATAATTTAGTTTAACGTCATGCAAGATGAAGATGATAAGTTTAATGTCATTGCAGGATGATAATGTAGTTTAATGTCATTGGAGGATGATAATTCAATTTAACATCGAGAAGGACAAAGATTAGTAGTTTAAATCCATACAGGATGATAATGCAGTTTAACATCATACGAAATGAATATGATTTGTTTAAGATCATTGTAGGATGATAATGCGGTTTAACTTCATGTAGGACGAAGATGAGCAGTTTAAAGTCATGCGGGACAATAATGTAGTTTAACGTCATGCGGGATAGAGATGAGAAGTATAACTTCATTGAATGATGATAATGCAGTTAAACATCATTGCTGGATGATAATGCAGTTTAACGTTAGGTGGGATGAAGATGAGTAGTTTAAAGTCATGCAGGAGGATAATGTAGTTAAACGTCATGCACAGCGAAGATGAGGGGTTTAAAGTCATGTAGTATGATAATGCAGTTTAATTTCATGTAGGACGAAGATGTTTGTGTCACTCAACCATATCAGTACACATCCTACCAAAACTACTTAGCCCATGTGAATCATTATTAGTGTGGGAAACATGAAGTAATGATGGGGTTTTCCTGACACATGGAAGCACATAGAAAGGGGAATGGAGTTGTTAGGGAGGGAATATCCCAGTGACACTGGCCCACTTATTCGACATGCAAAGATGCTTGGAAGGGTAACACCAAGGGTGTTGGAGTTACACCTAAATATAGATAGGTGGAAAAAGGGCTAATCATAACATTTGATATCTGGATCATAATGATTGTGGTGTAACGATGGAGGATAACTACTAATCATTTTCTAAACACAACATCCATATCGTGTTACCTAGAATAAGGATAGAAAAATTAGGGTTGACTGCAGACCATGTTCAAAACATGGGACTTATTGAAAAATGTCATCCGAAGTCTTTCGGGGCGTTGGCCTAATACGGTAGGTGAGTCAATGTGGCATGAGACCAGGCTTCTAGGGTGATCCTTCAGACATGAAGGAAGTAGTGGATCCAGATAAAGGGACACTATGAAGAGTGGATATGGATTGGGATTATGTCTATTTGGTGTCCAACACTCTGGGTTCTACACCATAGTGCATCAAAGCATGTCAGTGGGAAGATGTAGCGGTACTCAGAGTAGCCAAACCTGATGTTGAAAACAGTTTGAGGTCTTATTTCTTTAACCAAAGGTTCTTAGTTTACTGTCATAGAGTTCAGACTTGGTGCATAGTTTAACATTGTGTATCTAGGACAAGTTATGGATGGAATTTAGGGTCACATAGCTTTGACTATGGTTGTTGTAGTTTCAGGTCGCGTAGCTTTTACCAAAATTTTGTACAATTTCACGTCATGTGACCAAGACGTTGTCCCACAATTTAACGTCATGCGACCAAGACGATGGTTGTTATGCAGTTTAACATCATGAAACTAAGACGTGGTTGTTACACAGTTTAATGACATGCAACTGGGATGTGGTTGTTACACAGTTTAACATCACACAACTAGGACATGGTTGTTACGCAGTTTAATGTCATGCAACTATGATGTGGTTGTTACACAATTTAACATCATGCAACTAGAACATGAAACTACAAGGATTTTGTCAGTAGAGGGATGATCATATCTACCCCATTCTTGGGGTTTCATATGTGGGGGAATCTATATGATGGGATTTCCCTAAAATTCTCCCAGTGTATGCATGGATGTTCTCCATGACTAAGATGGAAAATCCTATAGACAACATTCCAGAAGTTGGCATCAAGGCCGTAGGGAGGACCTCTACGGTCAAAATAATGCAGTAGTTGGGATGACATAGATTTTCACAAGGGTGGAAAGGGTGATAACATTCCCACAGCCTGGCGGGGCGACGGAGCCCGGAAGATGTGGAAGCTTGCAGCAGCGGTACGATGGGGGCGATGGAGCCTGGAAGGATTGGAGGTCTGGAGCATCGGTATAAAGGGGGAAATGGAGCCTGGAAGGCATAAAAGTCTAAAGCGTCATTACGACAAGGTGAAGGATCCTAGAATGCATGAAAGCCTGGAGTGTCAGTACGACAGGGCAAAGGAGCTTGTAAGGTGTGGAAGCCTAGAGCATTAGTATGATGGGGGCGATGGATCTCAGAAGGTGTAGAAGCCTAGTGCGTTAGTACGACGGGGCAAAGGAGACCAAAAGGCATGGAATCCTAGAGCGTCGGTACGAAGAGGCGAAGGATCTCGGAAGGCGTGGAATTCGGGAGTGTCGTTACGATGGGGCGAATGAGCCCAGAAGGCATGGAAGCCTAGAGCGTTGGTACGATGGGGGAGAAGGATCCCAAAATGTGTGGAAGCCTAGAGCATCGGTATGATGGGGCGATGGATCCCAGAAGGCCTTGAATCCTGGAATGTTAGCTCATAAGGAAGGGAAACTTTGTAGATGCATGGGGAGGACCTCCATGATGGTTGATTTTAGGGATGAGGAGAACCTCTGTATCGAATGGTAGGGGTGTGGGGAGCACCTCTGTAGTTTCTAGTGATGGCGATGGGGAGGACTACCGTGCCTGATGATAGCGGTGCAGAGAGGTCCTCCGTAGTGGCTACTGATGGCAATGGGGAGGACTACCATGCCTAATGAGAGCGGTGTGGGGAGGACCACTGTAGTGGATGCTAAGAGAGATAGTGAGGACTCTTGTTCCTAATGATAGTGGTGCGAGGAGTACCACCACAATGGCTTCTGATGGCGACGGGGTCGACAAAGAGCCAATAGAGTTGGGAGAAGATGCCCCGTTCACGGCCTCATGGAGGTGGTGGGGTCGGTAAGAAGCCAATGGAGTCGATGGCGGATGCCCCCCCATGTGACCTCTTAAGGAGATGAAGTCAGCGAGGAGATGATGGAGTTTGGGGCGGATTCCCCCTGCGCAACCTCTTAATGTGGAGAAGTCGGTGAGGAGCCGATGGAGTCAGGGGTGGATGCCCCCTACGAAGCCTATATAGGCGGTGCATCCGCTGAGGAATCGATGGATTTAGGGGAGGATTCCCCCTACATGACTTCTTAAGGCGGAAGAGTCAGTGAAAAGCCAATGGATTTGGGGGAGGATGCCCCATACACGACCTCTTAAGGTGACATATTCAGCAATGATGTGACAAATGTGCCCTAGTGATAACATAGACACCCCTCCTTAACATGGCCATAGGGCCCTAGCTTTTCAGGTACCACTAGTTGCCCCGCATACACGTGGTCCCCACCCTAGGGCCCACCCATGTGCCTAAAGGGTCATCTGACTAATGATTGTCCCCATAGGCCAACACATGTCCTTTCTAGTGTGATTTTTTTCCTCAGTTGCACACACCCTAGGAAACTTCCCATAAAGTCACCCATCCTGATCACTACTCTAGTCCAAGCTTGATTAACTATGGAGTTCTAATTATACAGGATCTCGAAAAGGAAGGTGCACCTTGTTGACATGAGTCATATCATTTAGTCATTTAATCCTTTATCATTTGGGGGTGTTACAATCACCCCCCCCCTTTAACTGTGGAGTTCTAATCAGACAGGCTCCTGAAAAGAAAGGTGCACCTTGTTGACATGAGTCATATCATTTAGTTATTTAACCCTTTATCATTTGGGGGTGTTACAATCACCCCCCTTTAAGGAACAACGTCCTCGTTGTGGGCCCTACATCTCAACCCAGGCAGTGCACCACACTTAAGGCTGGGTTCCACATTTAATACCAAATGTGACAACTGGGCCCCGATGATAGCATAGACACCCCGCCTTAACATGGCCGTCGGGCCCTGGCTCGCCAGGTACCACCAGTTGCCCCACAGACTTGTGGTCTCCACCCTAGGGGCCACCCACGTGCCTGAATGGGTCATCTGACTAATGATTGTCCCCATAGGGCAACACATGTCCTTTATAGTGTGCTTTTTCCTCACTCACACACACCCTGAGAAACTTCCCAAAAGTTAACCCATCTTGATCACTACTCTAGGCCAAGCTTGATTAACAATGGAGTTCAAATCAGACAGGCTCCCGAAAAGGAAGGTGCACCTTGTTGACATGAGTCATATCATTTAGTCGTTTAACCCTTTATCATTTGGGAGTGTTACAATCACCCCCCTTTAACTGTGGAGTTCTAATTAGACGGGCTCCCGAAAAGAATGGTGCACCTTGTTGATATGAGTCATATCATTTAGTCATTTAACCTTTTATCATTTGGGGGTGTTACAATCACCCTAGGGGCCACCCACGTGCCTGAACGGGTCATCTGACTAATGATTGTCCCCATAGGCCAACACATGTCCTTTATAGTGTGCTTTTTCCTCACTCGCACACACCCTGAGAAACTTCCCAGAAGGTCACCCATCCTGATCACTACTCTAGGCCAAGCTTGATTAACTATGGAGTTCAAATCAGGCAGGCTCCCGAAAAGGAAGGTGCACCTTGTTGACATGAGTCATATCATTTAGTCATTTAACCCTTTATCATTTGGGAGTGTTACAATCACCCCCCTTTAACTGTGGAGTTCTAATCAGACGGGCTCCTGAAAAGAATGGTGCACCTTGTTGATATGATTCATATCATTTAGTCATTTAACCTTTTATCATTTGGCGGTGTTACAATCACCCTAGGGTCCACCCATGTGCCTGAACGGGTCATCTGACTAATGATTGTCCCCATAGGCAAACACATGTCCTTTATAGTGTGCTTTTTCCTCACTCGCACACACCCTGAGAAACTTCCCAGAAGGTCACCCATCCTGATCACTACTCTAGGACAAGCTTGATTAACTATGGATTTCAAATCAGACATGCTTTTGAAAAGGAAGGTGCACCTTGTTGACATGAGTCATATCATTTATTCATTTAACCCTTTATCATTTGGTAGTGTTACAATCACCCCCCTTTAACTGTGGAGTTCTAATCAGACGGGCTCCCGAAAAGAATGGTGCACCTAGTTGATATGAGTCATATCATTTAGTCATTTAACCTTTTATCATTTGGGGGTGTTACAATCACCCCCCCCTTTAGAGCACAATGTCCTCATTGTGGGACCTACATCTCAACCCAGGTAGTGCACCACACTTAAGGCTGAGTACCACCTCTGATACCAAAGGTGACAACTGGGCCCCGCTGATAGCACATACACCCCGCTTTTTCCTCACTCGCACACACCCTGGGAAAATTCCCAGAAGGTCACCCATCCTGATCACTACTCTAGGCCAAGCTTGATTAACTACGGAGTTCCAATCAGACATGCTCCCAGAAAGAAAGGTGCACCTTTTTGACATGAGTCATATGATTTAGTCATTTAACCCTTTATCATTTGGGAGTGTTACAATCAAACTCTTTAACTATGGAGTTCTAATTAGACAGGCTCCCAAAAAGAAAGGTGCACCTTGTTGACATGATTCATATCATTTAGTCATTTAAGCCTTTATCATTTGGGGGTGTTACAATCACCCCCCCCCCCTTTAGAGCACAATGTCCTCATTGTGGGACTTACATCTCAACCCAGGCAGTGCACCGCACTTAAGGCTGGGTACCACCTCTGATACCAAATGTAACAACTGGGCCCCATTGATAGCACAAACACCCCACCTTAACATGTACGTTGGGCCCTGGCTCTCCAAGTACCACCAATTGCCCCGCAGACCCATGGTCCCTACCCTAGGGACCACCCACGTGCCTGAACAGGTCATCTGACTAATGATTGTCCCCATAGGCCAACACATGTCCTTTTTAGTGTGCTTTTTCCTCACTCGCACACACCCTGAAAAAAATCCTAGAAGGTCACCCATCCTGATCACTAATCCATGCCAAGCTTGATTAACTATGGAGTTCTAATCAGACAGGCTCCCGAAAAGGAAGGTGCACCTTGTTGACTTGAGTCATATCATTTAGTCATTTAAACCGTTATAATTTGGGGGTGTTACAATCACCCCCTTTAATCGTGAATTTTTAATTAGATAGGCTCCCGAAAAAAGGTGCAGCTTGTTGACATGAGTCATATCATTTATTCATTTAACCCTTTATCATTTGGGGGTGTAACAATCACCCCCTTTAGAGCACAACATCCTCGTTGTAGGCCCTACATATCAACCCAGGCAGTGCACCACACTTAAGGCTGGGTACCACCTCTGATACCAAATGTGACAACTGGGCCCTAATGATAGCACAGACACACTGCCTTAACATGGATGTCGGGCACTGGCGCGTCAGGTACCACCAGTTACCCCGCAGACCCATGGTCTCTAACCTAGGTCCCACCCACATGCCTGAAGGGGTCATCTGACTAATGATTGTCCCCACAAGCCAAGAAATTTCCTTTATAGTGTACTTTTTCCTCACTCGCACACACCCTGGGAAACGTCCTAGAAGTTCACCCATCCTGATCACTTCTCTAGGCCAAGATTGATTAACTATGGAGTTCTAATTAGACAGGCTTTTGAAAATGAAGGTGCACCTTGTTGACATGAGCCATATCATTTAGTAATTTAACCCTTTATCATTTGGATGTGTTACAATCACCCTCCCTTTAACTGTGGAGTTTTAATCAGACAAGATCCCAAAAAGAAAGGTGCACCTTGTTGACATGAGTCATATCATTTAGTTATTTAACCCTTTATCATTTGGGAGATGTTACAATCAACCCCCCTTTAGAGAACAACGTCCTCGTTGTGGGACCTACATCTCAACCCAGGCAGTGCACCACACTTAAGGCTGGGTACCACCTCTGATACCAAATGTGACAACTGGGCCCTGGTGATAGCAAAGACACCCCGCCTTAACATGGCCATCGGGCCCTGGCTCACCGGGTACGACCAGTTTCCCCGCAGACTTATGGTCCCTACCCTAGGGCCCACCCACGTGCCTGAACGGGTCATTTGACTAATGATTGTCCCCACAAGCCAACATATGTCCTTTCCAGTGTGCTTTTTCCTCACTCGCACACACCTTGGGAAACTTCCCAGAAGGTCACCCATCCTGATCACTACTCTAGGACAAGAATGCTTAACTGTGAAGTTCTAATCAGACTGGCTCTAGAAAAACAAGATGCACCTTGTTGACATGAGTCATATCATTTAGTCATTTAACCCTTTATCATTTGGGGGTGTTACAGATGAGCCGATAGATCATAGAATTCACGAACCTGATCGTACTCATTCTCTCACATGTGAAGGAGAGGGGATTCACATGGGTGATGCCTCAATTTTCCTAACATATTTTTGTCTACTGGCTGTTGAAGGAGAATAGATTCACGTTGGGTTCGCCATTTCTGTTTCCAACACTTTCAACAGGGCATTCATCTGTTGTTTCAGAGGACACGCGACTGTTTCCCCGCATTCGTTCTTTCTAAAGGTGGGAAACATCCATTCCTTATTAAGGGAAATTTTCTCCTTGATCAAAACGGGATGATGGAATGTCGGTTCCTCCATACGTGGATTACTCCTCGAAACTCGTTACCTAGTCTGAGTCTCCCTCATAGAATTAAGACGTTGTTCATGAATATATTCCTAGTTCTATGTCTTTATGGACACTGGTTAATTACGTTGCTTTTGTCAGGACATTCTTTGGGGTTTAGTTAGGGCAGCAACCTTCGGTTGAAGGATTAGTCATGTTGTACATCACTGGTATTCCTGGATGCTGGAAAACTGATGCGTCTGGGTTTCTTCCCCTTATGATAGGGATTCTCAAGGGAGAGGAATCCCGAGGCATCCTACATCTAATGCATGTAATTTTATGCCATAGGATTGTCTCTGAGGTTTTCCTCATATTACCATGTTTATCTAAGGGTATTCTGCGAGTTTAACATCAAGCAGAGATGGATCATACTGATCAGAACACTGATGGGAGTGGATCAGATGGGTGAAATCCCAAGAGGGATTACTGATGCTGGGGCTAACACATGGTTGGTTACCTAATTACTGCCAGGAGTAGCGAGAAAGTGGGTGACATGATCTTACCAGGATGTGGCGGACTTGGTAAGAACCAAGATGAATATAAATTTTTGAGAGTAGGTAAAGAATGATATGGAACTGTCGTGAGGAAAATGATGATGTTAGTCTTGAGCCTCAAATAGACTTCTTACATATCCCCATGGTAGGGAATCAAAGTCCACGTAGTTCAATGGGGTGATGGGACACCTGAAGAGGAAACCCATGAGGATGAACACATGGATAGATTCCAAAGGAATTGAAACCTCTGGGTTAGGGAATGAGCTTCCCAAAACACGTAGGCTCAAGAAAGAGAGGCCATGATGGGACATTAATAATGCCATTGAACCTCAGGGAGGATTGAAACGTATCCCTTAGGAAGGGAATCAAAGTCCATATCATTTAGGAGGGGGCATGGAAACAGGGTGTGTGTAGAGGACAATGACCCATAGGCATGCTGGGGCTTGTACGTGGTTAGCAGCCTGGGTTGGTCTGATTCCATGAGGATGGACCAGAGATGTGGGTCCCAATGAAGGGGACTAAAATGACTTAACATCGATTGCAGACTACAAAAGCTTACTTCTGGATGAGCCTATAATGACATACCACTAGTTGGGGTTGATAATGGCTTAAAGTCGATTGGGGAAAACAATGTATTACCATTGATTGGGGATCACAATGGCTTACCATCAATTGGGGAACACAATAACTTAACGTCGATTAGGGATCACAACAACTTACTGCCGATTGGGGATCACAAAGGCTTATTATCGAATGGGGATCATAACGGATTACCGTCGATTGGAGATCACAATGGATTACTGTTGATTGGGGTTTGACCTTTGGGAGGATTCCTCAATAACCTGTCTAGAAGAAAAAGATTAGAAGCCCACATAGTTCGAATGGGTACAATTTAATGTCTTGCGATAAAAAATGGGTCGTATAGTTTAATGTTCTGTAGGACGAAGGTGGACCGACGTGAAGAGGTCATGACATATGGGTTTTGGGATTGAACCTCATGGAGGCTTCCTACATAACTTCCCTAGGAGACAAGGATCAAAGTCCACATAGTTTGGGATGATGGATACAGTTTAAGGTCATACAGGACGAAGGTGAATCAACATAAAGGTTTCGGGACAAGTGGGTGTTGGGCTTGAAGCTTAGGGAGGATTCCTACGTACCATTCCTTGTAAAGGATCAAAGTCAACATAGTTCAGAAGAGGAATATAGTTTAACATCATGAGGGATGAGGTGAACCGATGTAAAGGGGTCGGGACAAGTAGGTGTTGGGCTTGAACCTCAGGGAGCCTTCCTACGTACCTTGCCTTAGAAAGGATAAAAGTCAATGTAGTTCAGAATGGTGGATATAGTTTAATGTCATGCAAGATGAGGTGTGTAACGCCCCGACCCCAGTTACCTAGAGTCGGTGCATTATTACATAACATTGGCATGATCACAAGAAAGATCAAATCTTGAAAGACCGATTGGTTTAGTAGCCTTGGAAACACTATATATATTCATAAGTCTTACATTACATCATAAAGTGAAAAACTACTACAACAACATATTGTCTCCATATTCCACACTCATATCCCCACATAATATCCCTGCAGGTCATTCATAATTTACTTCTTCACTTCCTGGGAAAAATAAAACATATAAAAGGGGTGAGCTCAAATGCCCAGTAAGGATAACAATATAGCGGAAACTTTCATAAATAAGAATAAACATTTAAGGAAATGTATAACTAAAACAAAAGCCTTTTAAACTTGAACTTCAACATAGTATGGAAAAATTAAAATGAAAAAATGCCATTTACTTATTCACATAGATATTCTACTAATCGAATAATCACATGCAATATCAATAACCACTTTCATAATGATGGAATGCATAATGCCACACTATCATAACCACATAGCCAAGGCCTCGTGCCAAGACTACAAATAAGATTTTGCCAAGGCCTTGTTCCAAGACACTAGTTTGTCTCATGAGACCTACCGATGCATCGAGGAGCTATAGTGGGCCCCACCCGTCACATATTAAGTCCAATGCATTCCCATATGAAAAGGTTCAAACCTAACATAAACATTCGTATTAAAACTAGCATATGAAATGTCAATACTTTCACCATAAACTATGAACGGTATAAAAATAGCACACCCACAGTCAAAAATATCACAAAACCTTTAATACAATATAGAATTTTTGTATCATAATAAATCAACTTCAAATAAGCGTAAAATCCATCAAAGGATGTTGACAAAGATGAAATCAAAACTCTTTTTAGAGAAATATCTCTTTCTATTTTGAAATCATTTAAGAGTCTTATATTTATGAAATAAAACATTTTCTTTGAAAATATTCTTATAAGATTGTAAGGGAAGCTTCGACGATTTTATAACGGCGGAAAATAACCGCACCCGCCGTATAAGTTAAAAAACATTCTTACCTTAATTCTGTCGAAAAGGTTAAAAATCACCTTTTTTGGAAAATGATGGAAAGATTCCTTTATAAAACTCTTATAAAAAGTCAAAAAAGGGTATAAATGACCTCAACCCATATTATTTTAAATAGTAAAAATGTTTTGAAATACATTTTTAAGAAACATGGATGTGGATGATAAAGAGATCCCAGTAGATTATTACGTATAAACAACCTTGGATAATGAAGAGATTGTAAAATAAACCATTACCTTGTACTTTTCCTTGGTTGAGGGTAGGTTAACCTCCTGTATAATGGTGAAATAATTTTTATTAAATTATACAAGAATCATATATATTAATATGATATCATATATGATCTTTTAACATTGCTTTGTTAATAATATCTTAGTATTATCGTCGTTTCGGGTGTTAACTTACTCTTTTTCTTTTATATGTTTTCTTACGTAAGCCATGTTTGTCATGGATAAGTTGTATCTTATTCATATCCATAATGATATCAAGTCCTTAAACATTATTTTTAAATCATCAATTGATAATTATACTTGAATGGATACGATGGAGAATGAATCTCATCGCGTTCGTGGAGATGGTAGTCCGTACGTACGCACGAGTGACAATATCATTCTTTTGATATTAAAATAATATATAAATGGATGGTATATGTAACATCCACAAATGATAAAGGGTTAAATGACTAAATGATATGACTCATGTCAATAAGGTGCACCTTCCTTTTCGGGAGCCTGTCTGGTTAGAACTCCACAGTTAAGAGTGCTTGGCTTGGAGTAGTGATCAGGATGGGTGACCCTCTGGGAAGTTTCCCAGGGTGTGTGTGAGTGAGGACAAAGCACAGTGGAAAGGACAAGTGTTGGCCTGTGGGGACTGTCATTAGTCAGATGACCCATTCAGGCATGTGGGTGGACCCTGGGGTGGGCCTCACATGTCTGCGGGGGCAACTGGAGGTACCTGGTAGGCCAGGACCCGACGACCATGTTAAGGCGGGGTGACTGTGCTGTCATCGGGGCCCGGTTGTCACATTTGGTATCAGAGGTGGTACCCAGCCTTAAGTGTGGTGCACTGCCTGGGTTGATATGTAGGGCCCACAACGAGGGCGTTGTGCCCTAAAGGGGGGGGGGGTGATTGTAACATCCCCAAATGATAAAGGGTTAAATGACTAAATGATATGACTCATGTCAACAAGGTGCACCTTCCTTTTCGGGAGCCTGTCTGGTTAGAACTCCACAGTTAAGCGTGCTTGGCTGGAGTAGTGATCAGGATGGGTGACCCTCTGGGAAGTTTCCCAGGGTGTGTGTGAGTGATGACAAAGGAAACTGGAAAGGACAAGTGTTGTGGCCTGTGGGGACTGTCATTAGTCAGATGACCCGTTCAGGCATGTGGGTGGACCCTAGGGTGGATCTCACGTGTCTGCGGGGGCAACTGGTGGTACCTGGTAGGCCAGGACCCGACGACCAAGTTAAGGCGGGGTGGTTGTGCTGTCACCGGGGCCTGGTTGTCACAGTATATCATATATAAAGAATCATTATCATGTTATATTTATTATTTACATGAGTTACACATCACTATTATACCCATCCAAATAATAATATATTGAATAACAATTACACCACGACGTGGAGATGGTAAGCCGTACGTACGCACGTATGGTGACATGTTATTCAAAAGGTGGATAGAATACTGAATATGGTTGTACCATATTTATAATAACATCATAGTATATATATGATACTGGATTTATTATTTTAGAATGGTAATAACAAAGGAAGTATAAGTGGAAGAAGAAACGAACTTGGAAAAGGGTGGTGAAATCATTACCTCTTCTTTGGGTTCTTCCTTTTGATTTGATCAAAAGGGATTTTTAGTTTGGATTTCTGATCAAAATAAGGCCTCTAGGTTGTAGTGAGGGAAGTTGGGAGAGTATTAGGGCAGAGTTTGGCCGAACCAAAAGGCTTTTAATGTGTGAATAAATGAGAAGAAGGAGTGCCCTTTTTATAAGAGGGGTGAGGGGCACCTTTGGAAAAGCTAGAAATATTAATTTATAATAAATTAATATTCGGTTTCTAATGGCTCCAAAGTTGATTATTTAAATGTTAAGGTGGGGATAGGTAGAAAACCATTCAAACAATAGAATTTAGACAGGTTTGGGTTACTATATTAACCTTATCTTTAAGTATTAACTCTTAGTTAATTAGTTTGACATTTACCATGTCACTTTGTATTTTTATATTATATAGTTAATAAAATTACTATATACATCCAAGCGACCCCCAAGTGGTCCATTAAAGATACACCTATCATGATATAAGTCTCTTGGACTAACCTTAGATTTTTAAGAATTTAATATCAATTAATAATAAAATATTTGTTTTAAAAACTCTTTTATGTCAATTTTGAGACTATTCAATAGTTGATTTTTTTGAAACTCATAACAGAATGATTACTTCTACCAAAGTTAATTAAATGAATCCTAACATGTCATAGTAACCTATAAAATTAGTGTAATTCATTAAAAGTCTCAAATTATATTTATTTGGGTATTTATAATATCAATTATTTTAATTTTTCACTATTATGGTAATTACTGCATCATCATTGTGTCATAAATAAATTAACTTATTTAATGTCTAAAAATTATAAATAAAATATCATTATGTAGGAAATCTTTTTATCTTACTAATTAATATTTACAATCTAATTTATCTTATGTATAACCCTATATTAAAAATGTTTTAGTAAATAAACTTTGATTTTAACTCTTTTAACTTTTCTTTGAATTAAATAATAATAAATGTCCTAATCTAATCCAAGTGGACCTAAATGATAATATTTTATTCCTAAGGTTGTTTTTGGTCGAGATAGACATTTCCAATAGCATTAGGACATGTGTTAGGGTAATATTAATATCATTTTTACCCTTAATTACCCTATTTACTTTTAACCGTGGTAAATAAAAGTAAAAAGTTACTATTCACCAATAATTATTTTCATCTCATTGAACCACATTTTACTTCTTGATATTAACCATGTCTCTTGGATTTTATAAATTCTATTCACAGAAGCGGTAAAATTAAGTTTTATGAAAAATTCAGTTTTTTTAACTACCACACAGTAGTTTCACTATTCATCAAAAATTGAAGTTTTTCAGAACAATGCCAAAATTTCACCCTAAGCTATAATTGATATTACAAATTCAAAAATGATGTCTATTTTAAAAAATTCCAAACATATAAGTTTCATTAATTAATTTTATAATTAGTTCCCGCTGTCACAACAAATAGCGTGTTTTTAAGAAACAATATATACCAAAAGATTGACAATTGTTTAGGTCCAATTTCAAAGTGAAATTAATTCTAATGAACAACATTGGATAAAATGATAAAAATATATTCTAATTATACTTTAAAACCACTCAATAATATAATTTATCACTATAAATTATTTTGATTAAAAAAGTTGTTTTTAATTAAAATTTTGTAATTTTCACTATTCATCAAAATATAAGTGTTTTCTGAAAAGTTCCAAAATTTCACCCTAGGATAAATTCAATATTCCGAATCCAAAAATGAAGTCCATTTTGAAATATAAAATATATATAATTTCAAAAATTAGGTGTTACTATTCATAACGGCTAGTTTGATTGGTTGTGGTGTGTGTTAGAACTCGAAGTTACGTACAACACATGCTACTGTATTATTCAAAGGAAAGCGTACCGTGGGAGCTTGGGATGTTTCATTTTAAATTTTTGATGTCCTCATTTAGTCAAAAAGTTTAAAATATTGTATTTAAAAAGGGTTCAGTATTAAAAGTTGGTAAAAGTGAAATACTAAAAATGAATTTTTTCTTTCATTATGTCTAAGAAACTCATAATATGGATTCTAAAATTATAAGGATTATATAAAGTTTAAAATTTAGTTAATACTATTCATAACCTCTTTTGAACGGCTTGTTTGGTAAGTCATGGTGCGCTTGAAATCGGTGTTGCGTGTAGTGCAAGTTGTTGAATTATTTTGAAGAAATAACACCCTATGAAATCTTGGGGTGTTACATTCTCCCATCCTTTAATAAATTGCGTCCTCACAATTTGAAATTGTTCTTCGAAAATAAAAGGTTGAAAATAGAAAATATCTTTGTGGGAAAACCCATATCGGAAATTGGGTTACTAAAATTTAGTCTTAATATGAGGAAAAGAGAAATGAAAGGGTCACCACCAAATTATGATCTCGATTAGGAGAACATTGGTGGAAATTAAAGACATATAATTGGAGGAAAACGTAAATATTTATAGGTAGTTATTGAGGTCATAAATCACAAACAAGTTTAAAATTGAGATCCTTAAATTCATCAATCTATGTTGATTTAAAATACCATCGATTCAACAAAACATAAGGTATTAGGATACCACATTTTTGACATTTCAAAATATCTTAGTTGAAATCCCACATCGAAAAATGAATTAATGAGGCCTCTATTTAAAATAAAGAGTGGAAAGTATGAAGATTACCAAAAATAACACATACTAGGGTTCTATGTAGAAAAATATGGATATGGAAGAGAAATCTAACCATCAATTGTCTGATGGAGAGTGGTAGAGAACATGGCTATGAAAAGGCCAACAATCCCAAAGCCATAAATTAGTGATGATTTAAGGTACCATCTAGGACAACATTTTTGTTCTAAGTTCCTTTTCTTAATGTTGAGGAATTTATTTATGAGATTGGCTAAGATCATAAGGAGATATACTTACTTTATAATTAGAGTTTTATCCATTAATAAATTTCTACCACAAACTCATCTTTCACTCTAAAAGATAATAGAATGTAAAAAATTCTATTTATACTATTCGTACAGGGTTTTAAAATAAACAAATTTATAATTCATCTACTAGATCTTTTAAAAAAACTACATTATTTAATCTAGGACATCTCGTGGGCCAGTGGTAGGTGATACACCCTTGTCGCCCTTCGGTTGTGGGTTCAAGTCTCGCGGCCTTGCCGGACGCGACGGGTTGCCGCCCGACCTCCGGGTTGTCCTTCTATGGAAATCCAAAATAATCCAAACTAGAACTATCCAAAATACTTCAGTCCAAAATTTATAAGGAAGGTAAAAACAATAAAGATCCTTTTTTCCGCATAATAACATGTGAACATCTTCATCATGTATTCTTTTAAAACACTGCAACATCCTGAATTACCATAAAACCTTATTGATTACATTCATGATCCCTTATTCCTTAAAGAATAATAGATATACTCCTTCAATCCAAAAATGTTTTAAACCCCAACAATGATGGAAAATAAAAATCATTAATCAGTTTCAAGGTAGTCAAGAAAATCCAATATAATTTATCCAAATCCATCAGGTATTAATCACTACCTCGGTATCAGAACTATATTATGGTTTATCATTCTCTCAACCATATATTTTCCAAAAATTTATCCTGCTATTGAGTCACTTTTCTTTGTTCCACACAATCTCAGTTCCTTAATGAAATAGTACTGCAGTACAATCCTTATATACTCCATAATTATTATAACAAGTACATTGTTGATATAACACTCAAATGACATAATCAACATAAGAACTCTAATCATTCCTTTTCATCTATGGTAGTATCATAACTTGATTATTATCCAATAGCATCATTTGTGGCATAGTCTGATGACTGGGACATAGGTTCTCATAGTGTCCAAACTCCTTGCAAATGAAGCATTGTACATTTGAAACCATTTTCTTAACCTTGCAGTCACATACTTTATGCCTTTTTCCTCCACACTTATAACAAACTCCCATTCCTTTCAGGAAATTTCCAGGGTGTTTCTTCCCACAGTTATCACATATAGGAAAATTCTTATTTTCCCTCTTCCCTTTATCCATCTTTCTCTCTTCCATCCTTTTCTTCTCTTGCTTCCCTTCAAACCCATAGGACTCAGTAAAATCGTTAATTATATTATCAACACATGATATTATTTCTTTATATGATGATAATACATGGGAGACTATTTCTCTTATAAATTCTGGCTTAAGACCATGAAAGATATGATCCTTCTTTCTCTTGGGATCATGTACATTTCTGGAGTTCTCATTCCTTCTACTGGGCGCCATTTCTAAACAATGGCATACAATAGATTAGTTTATGAATAAAAATACCTAATCCCAAACTTGTAAGACACATAACGTAAATTAAATAGTTTATGGATATAATCCATAATCATAAAAATTTCTCCTTTGAGGAAGTATATACTCATAAACCCCTCATAATGGTTTGTAAAGAAAATGAGAATTATCCTAAGCATATCCCCTGGGAGTGTCGTAACCAAGAGTGGAACAAGGCCCGTTGTCGTGCACCAGTTCCCGTTCGAGTCTAGCTCAAAGCGGTGTTTTCGGGTTTTACCCCTAGGTACATCTGTGTCAGAGCCGTCTCTACCCACTCGTATCCAGACAGGGATGTATTGCTCGGAAAACTCACAAAATCTCTACAATACCAAAGTTCTAGGAAGTTCTTCTATACTAATCCTCAAAGTTCATCTTAGGTCTACGTGCTCTAATTAGAGTTTATCTAAATCTAGATTCCAAGGTTTGTACTAAAATTTCTCTGATAAAAACTGTAACGCCCCAACCCCAGTTACCTAGAGTCGGTGCATTATTACATAACATTGGAGTGATCACAAGAAAGATCAAATCTCAAAAGACCGATTGGTTTAGTAGCCTTGGAAACACTAGATATATTCATAAGTCTAACATTACATCATAAAGTGAAAAACTACTACAACAACATATTGTCTCTATATTCCACACTCATATCCCCACATAATATCCCTACAGGTCATTCATAATTTACTTCTTCACTTCCTGGGAAAAATAAAACATAGAAAAGGGGTGAGCTCAAATGCCCAGTAAGGATAACAATATAGAGAAAACTTTCATAAATAAGAATAAACATTTAAGGCAATGTATAACTAAAACAAAATCCTTTTAAACTTGAACTTCAACATAGTATGGAAAAAGTAAAATGAAATAATTCCATTTACTTATTTACATGGATATTCTACTAATCAAATAATCACATGCAATATCAATAACCACTTTCATAATGATGGAATGCATAATGCCAGACTATCATAACCACATAGCCAAGGCCTCATGCCAAGACTACAAATAAGATTTTTCCAAGGCCTTGTTCCAAGACACTAGTTTGTCTCATGAGACCTACCGATGCATCGAGGAGCTATAGCGAGCTCCACCCGTCACATATTAAGTCCAATGCATTCCCATATGAAAAGGTTCAAACATAACATAAACATTCGTATTAAAACTAGCATACGATATGTCAATACTTTCACCATAAAATATGAATGGTATAAAAATAGCACATCCATAGTCAAACATATCACAAAACCTTTAATACAATATAGAAGTTTTGTATCATAATAAATCAACTTCAAATAAGCATAAAATCCATCAAAGGATGTTGACATAGATGAAATCAAAACTCTTTTTAGAGAAATATCTATTTCTATTTTGAAATCATTTAAGAGTCTTATATTTATGAAATAAAACATTTTCTTTGAAAATATTCTTATAATCTTGTAAGGGAAGCTTCGAAGATTTTATAACGGTGGAAAATAACCGCACCCGCCGTATAAGTTAAAAAAACATTCTTACCTATCGAAAATGTTAAACAGCACCTTGTTTGGAAAACGACGGAAGGATTCCTTTATAAAACTCTTATAAAAAGTCAAACAAGGTTATAAATGACCTTAACCAATATTCTTTTAAATAGTAAAAATGTTTTGAAATACATTTTTAAGAAACATGGATGTGGATGATAAAGAGATCCCAGTAGATTATTACGTATAAACAACCTCGGATAATGAAGAGATTGTGAAATAAACCCTTACCTTGTAATTTTCCTTGGTTGAGGGTAGGTTAACCTCCTGTATAATGGTGAAATAATTGTTATTAAATTATAAAAGAATCATATATATTAATATGATATCATATATGATCTTTTAACATTTCTTTGTCAATAATATCTTAGTATTATCGTCGTTTCGGGTGTTAACTTACTCGTTTTCTTTTATACGTTTTGTTACGTAAGACATGTTTGTCATGGATAGGTTGTATCTTATTCATATCCATAATGATATCAAGTTCTTAAACATTATTTTTAAATCATCAATTGATAATTATACTTGAATGGATACGATGGAGAATGAATCTCATCGCGTTCGTGGAGACGGTAGTCCGTACGTACGCACGAGCGACAATATCATTTTTTTGATATTAAAATAATATATAAATGGATGGTATATCATATATAAATAATCATTATCATGTTATATTTATTATTTACATGAGTTACACATCACTATTATACCCATCCAAATAATAATATATTGAATAACAATTACACCACGACGTGGAGACGGTAAGCCTTACGTACGCACGTATGGTGACATGTTATTCAAAGGGTGGATAGAATACTGAATATGGTTGTACCATATTTATAATAACATCACAGTATATATATGATACTGGATTTATTATTTTATAATGGTAATAACAAAGGAAGAAGAAGTGGAAGAAGAAAGGAACTTGGAATAGGGTGGTGAAATCATTACCTCTTCTTCGGGTTCTTCCTTTTGATTTGATCAAAAGGGCTCCTTATGTTGGCTTTCTAATCAAACTAAGGCCTCTAGGTTGTAGTGAGGGAAGTTGGGAGAGTATTAGGGCAGAGTTTGGCCGAACCAAAAGGCTTGAAAGGTGTGAATAAATGAGAAGGAGGAGTGCCCTTTTTATAAGAGGGGTGAGGGGCACCTTTGGAAAAGCTAGAAATATTAATTTATAATAAATTCATATTCGGTTTCTAATGGCTCAAAAGTTGATTATTTAAATGTTAAGGTGGTTATAGGTCGAAAAAAATTCAACCAATAGAATTTAGACAGGTTTGGGTTACTATATTAACCTTATCTTTAAGTATTAACTCTTAGTTAATTAGTTTGACATTTACCATGTCACTTTGTATTTTTATATTATATAGTTAATAAAATTACTATATACATCCAAGCGACCTCCAAGTGGTCAATTAAAGATAAAACTATCATGATATAAGTCTCTTGGCCTATCCTTAGATTTTTAAGAATTTAATATCAATTAATAATATAATTTATTTTAAAAACTCTTTTATGTCAATTTTGAGACTATTCAATAGTTGATTTTTTTGAAACTCATAACAGAATGATTAATTTGACCAAAGTTAATTAAATCAATCATAACATGTCATATTAACCTATAAAATTAGTGTAATTCATTAAAAGTCTAAAATTATATTTATTTGGGTATTTATTATATCAATTATATTTATTTTTCACTATTATGGTAATTACTGCATCATCATTGTGTCATAAATAAATCAACTTATTTAATGTCTAAAAATTATAAATAAAATATAATTATGTAGGAAATCTTTTTATCTTACTAATGAATATTTACAATCGAATTTATCTTATGTATAAATTTATATTAAAAATGTTTTAGTAAATAAACTTTGATTTTAACTCTTTTAACTCTTCTTTGAATTAAATAATAATAAATGTCCTAATCTAATCCAAGTGGACCTAAATGATAATATTTTATTCCTAAGGTTGTTTTTGGTCGAGATAGACTTTTCCAATAGAATTAGGACATGTGTTAGGGTAATATTAATATCATTTTTACCCTTAATTACCCTATTTACTTTTAACCGTGGTAAATAAAAGTAAAAAGTTACTATTCACCAAAAATTATTTTCATCTCATTGAACCACATTTTAATTGTTGATATTAGCCATGTCTCTCAGATTTTCGAAATTCCATTCACAGAAGCGGTAAAATTAAGTTTTATGAAAAATTCAGTTTTTTTAACTACCACATAATAGTTTCACTATTCATCAAAAATTGAAGTTTTTCAGAACAATGCCAAAATTTCACCCTAAGCTATAATTGATATTCCGAATTCAAAAATGATTTATATTTTAAAAAATTCTAAACATATAATTTGCATTAATTAATTTTATAATTAGTTCCCGCTGTCACAACAAATAGCGTGTTTTTAAGAAACAATATATACCAAAAGATTGACAATTGTTTAGGTCCAATTTCAAAGTGAAATTAATTCTAATGAACACCATTGGATAAAATGATAAAAATATATTCTAATTATACTTTAAAACCACCCAATAATATAATTTATCACTATAAATTATTTTGATTAAAAAAGTTGTTTTTAATTAAAATTTAGTAATTTTCACTATTCATCAAAATATAAGTGTTATCCGAAAAGTTCCAAAATTTCACCCTAGGATAAATTTGATATTCCGAATCCAAAAATGAAGTCCATTTTGAAATATAAAATATATATAATTTCAAAAATTAGGTGTTACTATTCATAACGGCTAGTTTGATTGGTTGTGGTGTGTGTTAGAACACGAAGTTGCGTACAACACATGCTACTGTATTATTCAAAGGAAGGCGTACCGTGGGAGCTTGGGATGTTTCATTTTAAATTTTTCATGTCCTCATTTAGTCAAAAAGTTTAAAATATTGTATTTAAAAAGGGTTCATTATTAAAAGTTGGTAAAAGTGCAATACTGAAAATGAATTTTTTCTTCCATTATGTCTAAGAAACTCATAATATGGATTCTAAAATTATAAGGATTATATAAAGTTTAAAATTTAGTTAATACTATTCATAACCTCTTTTGAACGGCTTGTTTGGTAAGTCATGGTGCGCTTGAACTCGGTGTTGTGTGTAGTGCAAGTTATTGAATTATTTTGAAGAAATAACACCCTATGAAATCTTGGGGTGTTACAAGATGAACCGACGTAAAGGGGTTGGGACAAGTAGGTGTTGGGATTGAACCTTAGGGAGGATTCCTACGTACCTTGCCTTGGAAAGGATCAGAGTCCACATAGTTTAGAATGGATTAGGGATTATGCCCTAGGGTGGCCTAGGAAGGATTCCATGGTCAATTCTTACTCAAATCCAACGTGTGTCATGCTCGGCGAGAGAGACAATAGGCAGAAAATACCTAATGATCACATTGCGAAAGGTGCGTCCACGGGAAGTGGAGTGGGGCTTACATGTAGTTAGTGGCCCAAAGAGGAAACAAGGGCTTACGCATGGTTAGTATCCCAGGGAGATGGATATTGGGACTTACTCCATGATTGAATCCCGATGGAGAAAAATCTCCGAGGGATTGGGACGTGGTAACGAAGGCCACTGTTCCCATCTCTCCTTTGGTCTTTGGCACTGAAGAAGAAAGGAGGATAAGGGGTGCTCCCTTCTACCAGAAAGGATATGGGATTAAAAAAAGATGGTTTCCCTTCCCCTCGGATAGACGCCACTCCAGCAGAGAGGATCTCATTCCATATGAGGAATATCTCACTCCTGTGGAGACGAGAAGGCGTAGAGAATGTCTGAGATGGGGTACCTTTCATATGATGCATGGGGAGAGGCCATAGTTTAACTTCATGCACTAGGGATTATGGAACTTGGCAGTTTAATGTCTTGAATCTTGGATGAGGTGGGTTAACTTCACACCCTTAGGACTTACATAACCAGCACACTTTAACCCTTGGGGAAGGCAAGGAACCAACAATGCCATGGTGAGGGGGTGTTGTGGAGTAATCCATTGAGGGGCCCACATTAGCGTGGATATGTGAAGAAGCAAAAAAAATTAGCAAGCCTATGCGAAGAAGCATGAGGCTAAGCAACGCAACGTGAAAAACCTCCCAAGGGACCTTGGAATTACTTCATACAAACCTGGAGGGTCATTTGGAAGAAGGGTTTGTGAAGAAAGTGGATTCATAGGAAGAGACCTTGTGAAGATATGGTGATCCATATAATTGAGGGGCTTCGAAAAGGGGTATTATTCGTGAAGTTTGGTGTCCTAGCCTCGGTATAGGGCATAGTGGAATATGGAGGGTGCTTCACGAAGTGGAAAGGCCTTGACAGAGTAGGACTTTGCGAAGCAAGGGTACCTTGCAAAGCATAACACTACGAAGCAATGTGATTCCGAAAGCATAGTGACCCTACCTTAACATATGGTTCACATATACATAGAGGGTACTTCACAAATCATGAGTGCTTCATGAATACCTGAGTCCCCTTGATGATCTCCTTTCATCGCGATGGCTTGTGGGCTCCACGAAGGGCATCACTGTTTGAAGAGGGGTTGAATTTGAGCTAAGGGAAGGGAACTTTGAAATGCTCAAGTACCTAAAAGTGCTCATTTTTTGTGGAGCAAGAAGTGCTTCACGATTTGATAACTGATAAGGTGAAAGGTCAGAGTATCCGTCCTTTGGGCTTGAGGGGAGCCCAGTATTTATAGGCAAGGGGCGGCGTGAAGCATAGATGGCTCAGTGTGATGCCACGTGGAACTCCGTGATCGGTTGTAGATTGTGTCAAGTTCTTCATAACCGTGGAGTCGACCGTCATCCTCTCCTCAGCACGGATCTATGTCGGGTGCTCTGTGCGGTGCTCGCGAAGACTTCTGTTAAGTTTTACGGGTTCACGGAGGTTGATTTGGCTCCCTCTATGGAGCAAGACTCCTGGTCTAGTGATTTGTAACCGTAGAGCCTACCGCCTCTTTGATCTACTGTGACCGCGGTATGGGGATTTGTCTTTGTGATGGGATGGTGCAGGGCTCCATGAATTATCTTCGTGAGGAATCCCCTCCATAGTTGGTTTTCTCTTTGCGTTGCATTTCCTATGCCCATATTTTGGTTCCAACAAGAGGATTTGTAAGTTTAGTTTTCAAAGGAGTAAGTTACATGTTTATTTTATTGGGAAGCTGTTGGTTTGGGATATATTTTTGGTGGATGTAGAAATAGTTAAATTTTTTGATTTTTATGGGTTATACCATGTGTTTGTGGATGAATCATGGTTTTGGGATGTGTTATTTATGACTTTTAATTAATTTCTATTATGTTTTATGTGTATGTTTTTGTCTTGGACATATTTTGGTTGGATTATTTATGGAGATAACATAGGATAACCTTAGGTATAGGGTCGAGCAACTAGGACTGTTCATATTTTTTATGGATTATGAACTTTTGTGTACTAGTTTTTGTTTTGGTGGAGTTTCCATGGGGTGATTTTTTGAATTAAGGTCATGGTTTACCTTCTAGAGATGTTAGGATCTAGGTCAAAAACCAATGTTATTTTGTATTGAGGAATTATAGTGAATGATATACTCTTTAGTTTGGTTGGGTGTGTTTAATGGGTTTAAGGGGTAGTCTTACTTTGGGTTTTATTGGGTGTTTAAGATGGTTGTTCATGTTTTGTGTAATTTTATAGTTTATTTGGGTTTTATAGATTTTTCCTACATAGAAGCTTGTTTATTTGGTATCTCAATATTTGATAGTAATTCAAAATAGAAGGGATACCTATGTGAGGTCTCTATTTCTTTTAGTACTTGTCCTAGTGGTTGAGGTGGTGTCATGTTGGGAGACTATTGGTATTGGTCATGGGATCTATCCCAGTAGTATTTTCTTGTTGGTCTGCGTTCAATGGATTCTTTTCCTTAGTAATCCCTAAGTTATACCCACCACCCTTTATGGGGTGTCATTTAGCTCTTAAACCACCACCTTATAAATTTATTGAGGACTTTTTGGGGACATAAAGTCATATAGTGGAGAAAATTGTAACACCCTAGTGTCACCATTATTTTTAACTTTAGTTAATTTGGTTTATTTTTAAAATTTTGAGATTATCTTGGATTTCCCTTAAATTTTGAATAGTTTTTGGGTGTTTCATGGTTTTTGGATGGTTTTTAGAAACCATGAAGTGACCATGGAACATGTACTGCAATTTCAATAGTCCCATTTTTCATTGTTGAACATGATTATTCCCACCGTGTGTGTTTCCCGGCACACTGTGTGACTAGTTTTTTTGTGTGAGGGTGACCTACACAGTTAGGAAAAAATATATGTTCAACCTATTTTAGAGTGAAATGAGTCTCCCATGGATCTCAAATTGTTATCAATTTTTCATAGAAAATTGTGAAACCTAACCATGCGAATTACCCAAATTTTAAAATTTTGGATTTATAACTTTTCCCCTATTCAAATTGAAAGGGTATTCTCCTCCATCCTCTTCTAATTGGGTTTATTAAAGTTAGTTCACATGAGAGGGAGATCCTCCCTTCCTCATACTTTATTTTTCATATCCTATACCTCAATTTCATACATATTTATTGACATAAACCCCCACAGTCCTCTAATTATCCTTTTTTATTCCATTTTATTATTATTTTCTCTCAGTTTCACTTCCTTATTGGAATCCTAGGGGATGTTGTACAAATATTAGTTTATGGGGGTGGTTTCAATTGAGGGTTTTGGTTATCTAGGGATTATAGGATCTGTTCTCTTGATTGTTGTATAACAACCCTTCTCTTTATTACACACTTAACATAATTTATTACATAAAACCTTCACTTGATACAACATAGAAGATATATATTTCTAGTGTATTTGGGGCTTAGGAACATTATATAACAACTTACGACATAAAATTCAACATCTTATTGAAACCTTCATTTACATGACCCCTACATTCCCTCATACATAGCATTGCATGGGATAACCTGAGGACATGCATAAGAAAAGGGTGAGATATAAAGCCCAGTAAGGGAGTAAACAAAGCATAACATGAAGATGACAATACATGTTAATCAATAGGTATATCAATGGAGTGTAAGAGAAACATAAACATAAAATCATGATAAAGGATGATAATCATAACATGGAGATGTGGAAACAACATTTAACATGATATTAGCATGAACCAAGGATCATTGCACATGGAGAATGAGTAAAACCACATTGCACATGAATCATGAGAAAACACTTGTTGCAATTTAATTATTATGATTCAACACTCATTGAACATGATGTATTTAAAGATCACTTTCATGGGAGCTCTCAAATGATTAGTGGTTTTTGGGTTACTTAGGTGCAGCAGAGTGGCTGACCAAGGTCATCTCTCAAATGAGGAAGTAAATTTAAAAAATTATTAAAGGTATTCTGAAAATAAAATAAAAGGAACTAAGAAAACTACTTGAAAGGATGGGTTTTTTTATCATTTATAAAACTAGAAGAAGGTTTCTGAAAAAATATTGCATATTTTTTTTTGTTTTTAAATTTGAAATGTAAATTGATTAACAAAGCACAACGAGAAGATGTTTTTTTAGAAAACTATTTTTATAAATTGTAATTGATCTAACTCTACCTATTAAATAATTTATTAATAATTATACTTTAAATTAATATCCACTTAATTTATTAAATCCCAATCCCTATGAGAATTAACTTTACCACAAATATGAAGCGAATTTAACCCTAGGCTAACTTCGGAACATGCAATCGCAACACCCTTCTTTGATTGATATTCTAAGGTTATCTTATGGTCAGTGGTAAATTAAGGCACATATTCTATCTGTAAATTAGAATTAATTGAGTTTATGGATTATATTTGAACACTACAAATTGATCTCGCATGGTTTTGAATTACCAATTAAGTTCGCGCTCTCACAATTCACAGAATTCTCGACCTCGCGTGATTTGTGTTTATTGTTCAATTGCTTTCTTAGTTTCATTTAAATTGAAAACTCAATTAATAGATCCTATTAATTTAATTAAATTAGCTTATTGATTCAAAATAAAGGAATGAAGAAGGTAAGATATAAATCGATTACTAAAAAGACTACTCTTCCATGGGTGGTGTAATCATCATAGAAGCGAATTGCATTTGCAACCGTTTATAATGGGTATAAACCAATCATGCTTATAATAAATAATTCCAGCCCCAAGAGGAATATTTATAGAATAATAAATTTGAATAAAACATAATAAAATAGAATAAATAAAATAATAACAATGAAGTTTAATACACAAATGAAAATATTACAACATGAAGAAGAAAAGGAGGCTTCGATGAGGGGATCCTTGCTTCAAGAGATACCCCTCTTAAAATGGTTACAGAATTTAGTTAAAACCAATTATCCTCTGCCTCCAATATCCTAATTCATGTAACAAACCCTCCAAATGAGAAAAACACTAATTTATAGAGTGAATGGGAGGCTGGGTTTAAAGAGGTTTCAAGTGTGAATGGGGAATCTCATCCAAATATTTTAATACAAATTTCACCACCCATTTGACCTCAAAACGTGTGAACCAGCTCTACTTTTAGATTGATTATTTTTGAGAAAATGAATCTCTGAGCTCCTCTAAATATTTGGGCCATATCCAATCACGGATGAAGAAGTTATGGCCCAAATATAGAACGCATGTCCATTTTGGCGATTCCAGCCCAACTTTGACTTCATGACCCATTTTCACCGACCAAATGCACTCTTTATCTCTAGTGTCCTGAATAAAAGTTGCATAAAATTAAGTGAGGAACACTGTTACAAAAATTTAAGTTCAAATAATGAATATTGAAATATTTATGTGCGAAATACTACAGTTCATTTTAAAAGGGTAAAACTGGAAGTTTAATCAAATTTTTTAATGAATGATCTAATACCAAATATTTCATAAATGAACATATTTAGCACAATGTGAGGAAATTATGTCATTTATTATCTATAAAATATTCAACAAAATAGTGTTTTATGAACTCCCCCACACTTACCCTTTTGCACTCCTGGGCAAAACCTCATATCAAGTAAAGATCAATATTAAATCAAAACCATTCTAAAACACATATCCTTGAGATCCAACAATTCAACACCAAGAAACAAAAGATATCATGCCTCATAAAAACCATTATTTCAAGTTCTCCATTTATATCATTCAATATATTTCCACTTCATTTATCCTCCCATGCACAAAACACTTACCTCACTTGAATTTTCTATTATCACACAAATGTCAAATTATTTGCAATGTCTTTCTCATCCAAATTCATAAAACGGTCACCATAGGCTTGATAAATTCATACATCTCCACCTGATGTGATTCAAGAAAATATGTTTATAATGAGGACTTTTTAGGGTTGTTTTGTGGCTTCCGGTTGGTAGGATTTAGATATGAACAACTCTAAGGCTGAATGAGGAGGGCTTGACTCTTTTTGAAGAAAAATTGCATTAATCTAGTTTTCACTTAAATATGGTCTTCTCCTAAATCCCCACAGTATCAATTCAGCTCCATCATCATGAAAGGTCATGGAAATTTTACACCATTAATAATTCAACAACAAAAATGTCAATCTTCTCAAACATGATTTTATTGAAAGCTCTAGATAGGCACAAATTTCGACCTCTATTAGAAGGTCCGGAAAAGTCACAACTTCACTTATCATGAAAGCTCCATAAAGGGCACAACTTTCAATATAATGATTTTCTTCAGTAGCAAACACATATCTTCAGAATTTAATTTTCCACCCAAAGTATCACAGAATGTGGTATCACAACACAAGATAGCTTCCCCACACTTAAGTTCAACTAGATTATGCAATTTCACTTCAAGATTTGGTTGGATAGGGAAAATTGGCTAGTAATGTGGCTAACCTAACAGGATATTCAATTATTCTAAGGGCTACAAGGATTAAATGTTCATGATAGGACATTATAAAATAGTATTATTTGAAATAGGGGCTTTAATACCAAAAAAATGCCTCAATCATTTAAACATAAGTACCTCAAACCCTCAAGTTTTGACAGGAATAAATCAAATTCTGATTAAATCAAGTATGGCTTGGTTCTCTCAAGAAGTGAGTTTAATGTAAAAAATATGAAAATAATGGTTCAGAATCCTCACAAGAAAGTGATTTCAAATATAAATACAATGAGATGTGGCATGGGATTCAAAATTCAGTGTACTTTTCATGAAATTATGAAATACTTGAACTTGAAACAAAGTCATTTCATCATTCATTTAAGCTTAGTTTTAAGGGATAAATTGTTTCACTTATTGATATGGATTTCAAAACGGTGATGAGAATCATTTCAGATCAAAATTTTCAAAAACACACAGAAAATTGAAAAATAAACACACAAAATTTGAAAAACACACAATTTTTTTTGTTTTTTTAAATCAATGAAAAACAGGTTAAAAATTAAAATTACTTAACTAAAAGTTTCCCTCACCCACAATTAAAATATTGCATTTTTCTCAATGTGAACCCATGATATGATATATGCACATGAAATGAATAATTTTAAATAGAACAATTAATATAAAAGTGAAAGGGTTAGGAACATCCTACTATGCTCAAGTGATGATGGGGTCATGCAGTGTGATGAAATCCACTGCATCAGTAGGAAGTCCCTAAATGTATTTCTTCAAACGTTTCCCATTGACTATAAAGATATTTCATATGTTCTCTTATGTGATCTCCACTACACCATAAGGAAAAACATTAGTCACAACATAAGGACCTAACCATCTAGAACGCAACTTACCAGACATCAGCCTTAGTCGTGAACTTTAGAGAAGGACTTTCTCTCCAACATGAAACTCCCTTTGTTGGATCATTTTTTCATGAGATAATTTGGATCATTCCTTATAGAGCCTTGAGTTATCATATGAAGAAAATCGAATCTCCTCAAGCTCTTGAATTTGCAGCATCCTTTGGATTCCAGCTTGGGCCAAATCCATGTTGCATTTCTTTATAGCCCAATAAGCCTGATTCTCAACCTCCATGGGGAGATGACATGCTTTCCCAAAAACAATCCGAAATGGGGACATACTAATGGGTGTCTTGTATGCTATCCTATAATCCCACAATGAATCATCAAAGAACTTTCTCCTATCTTTCCTATTTGGCTGCACATTTTTCTCTAAAATTGGTTTCAATTACC
The DNA here is from genome assembly GCA_963277665.1 of Viscum album. Taxonomy (NCBI): domain Eukaryota; kingdom Viridiplantae; phylum Streptophyta; class Magnoliopsida; order Santalales; family Viscaceae; genus Viscum; species Viscum album. The sequence goes on along the minus strand of OY728142.1, from coordinate 1,143,521,138 downwards.
TATTTGAAACCTCAGTCTGGGCATTTGTTTGAGGGTGGTATGGTTTTGATGTTTTTTGTGTCACCCCATACTTCCGAAGAAGGGAAGAAAAATTCCGATTGCTGGAGTGTGTCCCTTGGTCACTGATGATGGCCTTCGGTACTCCAAACCTGCAAAAAATTTCTGCTTTGACAAAGTCCACAACAACATGATAATCATCAGTCCTGGTGGCCTTAACCTCCACCCATTTACTCACATAATCAACAACAACCAAAATGTAAAAAAACCAAAGGAACTAGGAAAAGGACCCATAAAATCGATGCCCCATACATCAAAAATCTCACAGAATAGTATGGGTAGTTGGGGAATCTCATGCCTCCTAGAAATGTTCCCAGTGTGTTGGAAATGAGAGAATTACATACAAAACACATGGGCATCATGGAATAAGCTAGGACAATATAATCTAGAGTCCAAATCTTTCCAAGCTACCCGTTGGGGTCCAAAGTGTCCACCACAAGCAGGTGTATGACAAAAATGTAAAACAGACTCTAACTCATTATCAGGAACACACCTCCTAATAACTTGATCACTACACATGCACCATAGGTATAGATCATCCCAAAAATAATACCGAGACTCAATTTTTAATTTTGGACTTGATGTTTCTTTAAATTTGAAGGGATTTCAGAGGCAACAAGGTAGTTAACTAAACCTACATACCAAGGATGCATACCTGAGATGGAATAAACATGCTCATCAGGGAAAGTGTCTTGAAGTGGTACCTGGTCCAAGGTGCCATCCTCTTGTGTGTGAGTAAGCCTACTCATGTGGTCCGCCACCAAGTTTTCTGACCCCTTTTTGTCCTTTATCTCGATATCAAATTCTTGAAGAAGGGGAATCCATCGGATCATCCTGGTCTTTGCATCTGGCTTCTTCAAGAGGTACCTCAGAGCTGCATGGTCAGAAAAAACAACTAATTTAGAGCCCAATAAATATGAACGGAATTTATCTAAAGAAAATATGATAGCAAGAAACTCATTTTCTATGGTTTTGTAATTTTATTGGGCCAAATCCAATGTCCTTGAAGCATAGGCAATCACATGTGAACGTCCCTCCACCCTCTGAGATAAGACAGCTCCAATCGCGAAGTTGGATGCATCACACATAAGCTCAAAAGGAATCTCCCACCATGGGGGCTGTATGATAGGTGGAGTGGTAAGACATTTTTTTAGTTCATCAAAGGAATTCCTACAAGAATCATCAAACACAAAATCAGAATCTTTTTGAAGTAATCACGACATAGGAAGAGCAATATTACTAAAATCTTTGATGAAACGCTGAAAAAATCATGCATGCCCTAGGAAAGATCTAACATCACGTACACATGAAGGATAGGGTAAGGATGAAATAATGTCTATCTTACATCTATCAACCTATATCCCGTGTTTTGACACTACATGACCTAAGAAAATTCCATGATCTACCATGAAATGACACTTTTCAATGTTCAGGACCAGATTCTTCTCAATACAACGATTCAACACCTTTACCAAACTACTTAGAAATTCACCAAATGAAGACCCATACACTATAAAATCATCCATGAATACCTACATGTAGGTCTCAATAAAATAAGAAAAAAATACTCATGATGCTTATCTGGAAGGTACCTGGGGCATTGAAAAGTCCAAATGACATCCTTCAGTTGGAAAAAATACCGAAAGGACAATTGAATGTTGTCTTATCCTGATCCTCCGGAGCAATAGGAACCTAAAAATTTCCATAAAATCCATACAAGAAATAATAATGTGTTTTCCCATCAATTTTCTCTAGCATCTGATCAATAAATGGGAGGGGGAAATGGTCCTTGCGAGTATATTTATTTAGTTTCCTATAATCAATACACACACACCAACTATTTTGCACCCTAATTGGAACAAAGTCATCTTTATCATTTTTAACAACAGTAACACCACTTTTCTTAGGCACAACCTGAATAGGACTTACCCACTAAGAATCTGAAATGGGATAGATTATACCTGCATTGAGTAAATTTTCAACCTCTATTTTAACAACCTACAGAATGGTTGGACTGAGTCTCCTTTGTGGTTGCCTCACTGGTTTATCCCCATCCTCTAAAAGAAGCCTATGCATTCAAATAGAGGAGATAATACCTGATATGTCATCCAAGGTCCACCCGATTTCCCTGATGTTCTCCCTCAAAATATTCAAAAGTTTTTCTTCGTGTTCAAAAGGGAGATTGTTAGCAATGATAACAGGTAATTTCTCACCACTTAACAAGTATGAGTATTTTAGATTTGGTGGCAATGGCTTGAGTTCCAGTGTAGGGGGGGTGTATGGATGGATATATAGAAGGAACTGAAATATGTGCACAAATAACATCAGTATCAGAATATAAATCATCACACTCAGAGAATAAAGAATCAAATAAAGAAGCATACTCAACAGCCATGTCATAATTAGAGTTGACATGATTAAAATCAGAATATGATTCCATTTCAAAATCAAATCTAAGAGAGTCTTGTGCATTAGAAACAGGTGTGGAAGTACTTTTATACATCAAACTGGAACCAATACTCATAATCTCTCTAAGCATAGGACAATAAAAATATATGTGGTTTTTACTTGGGGGTTCAAAATGGGAGATAAGAAAAGCAGAATGGTCCTTTAAGGGGCACTTCATGGAGTCTATAACATTAAATATAACAACTTTATCTCCGAACTCCCTGGAAATTGTACCCTCATTGATATTTATGATAGTTTTTGGAGTTTTGAAGAAGGGTTTACCTAAGATAATGGGATCATGAGAACTTACCTGATCATACTCCATTTAAGCACCTATAAATCTGCTGGAAAGATCATGTCTCTTACCCGTACAAGTACATCCTCAAGGACTCCCGCTGGATATGTCATTGCTCTATTCACCAACTGCACCACTACTCTCGTCGACTTCATCTCACCAACCTACAAAGAAGAGAATACATAGTGATGCATCACATTTATGGAAGATCCCAAATCACCAAGTGTATCAAAAAATTTCAACTCCGCTATGGTGCATGGGATGAGGAATGTCCATGGATCCATACAGTTTGTCAGCACTGCTAGATTTGGTGTAATGAGTGCTGAAACATTATTTACAAGATTTATCCTTTTATTTCCTCTTATTCCTCTTTGATTGGTATAAAGTTCTTTTAAGAAATTTTCATACCTTGGAATTTTATTAATGGCTTCAAGTAGAGGAATGTTGATCTCCACATGCTTAAATGTGTCAAAAACCTCCTTTTTCATTGTTTCATCATCCATCTTCTTGGTTTGAACAACCCGTTTTGGAAAAGTAAGGGGTTTAAAAGGAATGACCTTAATCTTTTGCTTATCTTTATCTTTCTACCTGGGTTTCCCATCTGTTGATGTGGAATTGGGATTTTTTTGGAGTTGAGGTGAATCCCGGTGGAAGGGTAGGCAGAGAAGCATCAGTTGTTTTCTTCCCACTTCTCAATGTGATGGCACTAACATTCCTCTTTGGATTTGGAGTGGGTTGGGAAGGTAGATTTCCATAATTATTACTTATAAGTTCATGGAGGGCGGTGGAAATCTGGCTCATTTGAGTCTTCAACTCCCGCAGCTCCGAACCTTGAATCTTTAGCTCATTCTGCTGATTAAGAACAATTTGTTTCAAAAGACCATCAATATTAGAATCTACCTTTAGTGGGAGATTCCCTTGCTGTTGTATTGTTGATGTTTGGGCTTCAAATCTTATTTGGGGTTGTTGGAATCCCTGCTTGTAAGGCGGAGGCTGCTGGAAGTTTTGTTGAAAGGGTGTCCTTTGTTGTTTTCCAGAGCCATAACTCATGTTCGATTGATCCTTCAACCCTTGGTTGTATGTTGGTGAAAAGTAATCAAGCTTCTTTTGGGGATATGGTTGTTGCTGCTGATAAGGTCACCCAGGAAACACTGCTGCACAATCTTCTGTTTCTTGTAGTTGGGGGCAATAGTCAGTTGGGCAGCTTGTCTCAGTGAAGATTCCACAAGGCCTTGAAGAATGGGGTTGGGATGTCTTTTGAGGCGAAGCAATCTCTCTCACCATAGTTGTAAATTATTTCAACATGGTATCAATCAAATGACTTTCAAGAGAAGATGGACTTACCTGATGTACTCCCCTGACATGTGGTGTACCTCGATCGCCAAATTGTTGGGAGTTTTTGGCTATTTTGTTGATCAATGAACGTATAGCTACTGGTGTCTTGTCCACCAATGATCCTCTATCCATAAAATCCACCATGCTTCTCACCATATGTGTGAGTCCTTCACAGAAGTACTGGATGAGTAGTTTCTCACTGATTTGGTGATGTGGGAATCTTGCACACAACTTCTTGAATCACTCCCAATACTCATACATTGACCCCCATGTGCTTTCTTGATCCCAGAGTTCTCTTTATGAATGGAAGTGGTCCTTGATGCTGGAAAACATCTCTACAAGAAAGGATGCTTTAAATCATTCCAACAAATTACATCTTCGGGTTGTAAATAATACATCCAATCTTTCACAGCTCCATCAAGTGAGAATGGTAATGCTCTTAATTTGATTTGGTCTTTAGATAAATTTATTGGTTTCAAGGTTGAGAAAACCACATTAAATTTTTTGAGGTGTTTATTGGGATCCTCTCCTGAGAGGCTATGAAATTTTGGAAGAAGATGATTTAATCCAGATTTCAATTCAAAGTCTGATTCAAGATTTGGGTATGCAGTACAATTTGGTTGATAGTTAATAGAAGTTTCAACCAATTCTTGAATGGTTCTATTAAGTTAATTTCCATTATTTTCAGTCATTGGTTCTTGTTTTATGGTTGAATTTTAATTTCTTCCAATTTAAATGTTCTGAAAGTGGATGAATTCTCCAACTGGTTGAATATTGAAACTTTCCATAGACTGAGAATGTCTGATTCGTGCCCTAAGGCTACGTTCAATCTCATGGTCAAGATCTAAGAGATCTTTGGGATTCGTTCATGTCATAAATAAAATAAAAATGAAAAGAAATAAAGTGGACCATAATAAAATAAAAATTGGAATTTTGAGTTGATGGTCCAAAAAGAAGTAGAAGAAAATAAATAAAGAAGAAAAAAATCAGTTTGGGTAAAGAAGGAAGAAAGAAGAGAGAAAGAGAATAAAATGGAAAAAAAATAAATAACTCTGATTGGTTGAAATAATTACTTGCCTCCCCGAAAACGGTTCCAATTTTAAAGAGCGCTGTCATGGGATCCCTCAAATGATTAATGGTTTTTGGGTTACTTAGGTGCAGTAGAGTGGCTGACCAAGGTCGTCTCTCAAAGGAGGAAGTAAATTTAACAACTTATTAAAGGTATTTTGAAAATAAAATAAAAGGAATTAATAAAACTACTTTAAATTATGGGGTTTGTTTATCATTTATAAAACTAGAATAATTTTTATGGAATAATATTGCATATTTTTTTGTTTTTAATTTTGAAATGTAAGTTGATTAATAAAGCACAACAAGAAGACGTTTTTTTAGAAAACTATTTTTAGAAAGTGTAATTGATATAAATATACCTATTCAATCATTTATTAATAATTATAATTTAAATTAATATCAACTTAATTATTATCCCTTAATTTGTTAAATCCCAAACCCTACGAGAATTAACTTTACCACAAAGATGAAGTGAATTTAACCCTAGGCTAACTTCGGAACATGCAATCGCAACCCCCTTCTTTGATTGATGTTATAAGGTTATATTATGGTCAGTGGTAAATTAATGCACATATACTATCTAGAAATTATAATTAATTGAGTTTAGGGATTATATTTAAACACTAAAAATTGATCCTGTGTGGTTTTTAATTACTAATTAAGTTCATGCTCTCACAATTCACACAATTCTCGACCTCACGTGATTTTTGTTTATTGTTAAATTGTTTGATTTGTTTATTTTAAATTTAAAACTCAATTAATAGATCATATTAATTGAATTATATTAGCTTATTGATTCAAAATAAATGAATGAATAAGGTAAGAGATAGATCGATTACTAAAAAGACTACTCTTCCGTGGGTGGCATAATCACCGTAGAAGCGAATTGCATTTGAAATGGTTTATAATGGGTATAACCCAATCACACTTATACTCAAGAATTAAAGACCAAAGAGGAAGATTAATAGAATAATAAATTTGAATAAAACATAAGAAAAGCGAAGAAATAAAATAATAACAATGAAGTTTAATACACAAATAAAAATATTACAACATGAAGAAGAAAATGAGGCTTCGATGAGGGGATCCTCACTTCAAGAGCTACCCCTCTTACAATGGTTAGATAATTTGGGTGAAACCAATTCTTCTCTGCCTAAAATTTCTTAATTCACATCCCAAACCCTAAAAATGATAAAAACACTAATTTATAGAGTGTAAGGGAGGCTAGGTTTAAAGAGGTTTCAAGTGTGAATGGGGAATCTCGGCCAAATATATTAATAAAAATAGAACTTCCCATTTGTCCTTGAAAACGAGAGAACCAGATCTCCTTAAAGAAGGATTATTTGTGCGAAAATTAATCCCTGAGATACTCTCAAAATTAGGGCCTAATAAAAGCATGGATGAAAAAGTTATGGCTCAAATACAGAACCCATGTCCATTCTGGCGAGTCCATCCCAACTGTGACTTCATGGCTCATTTTCACCAACCGAATGCACTCTTTAGCTCTAGTGTCCTGAATAAAAGTTATAGAAAATTACGTGAGGAAAACTGTTACAAATAATCATGTTCAAATAATTCATATTAAATATTTATGTGTGGAATACTATAGTTCATTTTAAAAGGGTAAAACTGGAATTTTAATCAAATTTTCAAATGAATGATCTAATACCAAATATTTCTTAAATGAACATATTTAGCACAGTGTGGTGAAATTATGACATTTATTATCAATAAAATATTCAAGAAAATAGTGTTTTTCGCATATCATGATACTATACTTTACCCAATGCATTGAAGCGATATTAGGGCTCACCCTTCTTAAACGTTTCATTTTATGCATAAGTGTGCCACAAGGATCATATAACATGGAATAAATCAACATAATAAGTTATTATATGATTAAGGAATGTGGAATAAATACATGAAATTACTATTCAATATGTATATGTGCATAATGGTTAATTCCCTTGATAAAGACATGGGTATGGTATTCATTACATAATGATCTTGGCTTGGAAAAACGCGGTGCAATTTCGGCAGCATAACGATGTGACATAAGAATTCAAAAAATATTGATGAGAGAGAAATGGGTGTCTCATATTATGTACATGAAATGGAAATTAAGGGGGGGTCATATAGATACATGTCCCGGAAAATGTAATGGATTATAGATACGTAATACAAAATAATTTCTTGAATAGAAGTGAGGAGAGAGAAATTCCTTATGGAATTTCAGCATGGTAACGGGTGTACATGGGAGAAATTAATGAGAGAGAAATAGGATATATAATTATTCAAAAATGAAGAGGGAAATATGGGTGAGTTTCAAAATCATACCCCTACATTTATAATTGAAAATAAAAGGGCATAACCATATAAGGAAACTTGGACATAAATAAGGAAAGTGAGAATCCCTTACTTGGAAGTGTGATCGCAAAGGCTTTGGAGGGGCTTGAGAGAGACTTATTAGGAGCATGGGGATCCTTGGAAGGATTCTATAGAGAGGAGGGAAGAGGTTGGACGAACTCCAAAGGCTTTGAGTGAAGAGGAAGTGTGAGATTAGGTGGATTTATATATGAAAAGAGAGGGAATTTTATTATTATTTAGGTTTGGGACACCACACATTAAACTAATCAAAACCAAAAACCAGACCACAGATTTTCCCCTATTTTTTTACAAAGGGGAGTGGAAAAAAATATTTTATAATTCCAATGGATGGAATTATAAAAATAATAGGGTTGCTTATGTGAAGGTGGGTCACACTCTCAAGGAAATCAATTTAAAAAACTAAAATGTTTTATAAGTCTTGAAGGGTTACCTAAAGCTTTTTAAAATAAATAAAACAAACCTAAAATCACATTATTTTAATTTTAAAACATATATTGTACAATAATAATATTTATAGTATTTTATTACATCACCATTGGGCCATTATGATGTCATAAAACACATTATATATTTAAACAGTATTTATTTTTTACCCAAAAATTCGACTGTCTCAGAAAATTATGAAAAAATTCACCGTTGGATAATTTCGACATCCTGATTCCAAAAATAATATTCATTTTATCCAAATAATTTTCTAAATATGTGAATTTTTACTTTTAAAATAAAAACTAACATTTATCGAAAATTCATGGGTTTGGACAAAAATAGATTTCAAACCATAAAAAAATTACAATTGTATTCATAAAAATTATGCGATCATTTATACCTAATAAATAGTAATTTAATAATAATAATATTTTAATAATATATTATTTAATTCAAAAATCCATTAATTTATCAAAATATATTCTTTAGTTGAGCATTAACTAAAAAAAACTATTTATGCTTTAAAAACTATTTACAAAGTAACAATAATAAAATGAATGTATATTCTTTATTATATACAAACAATAATGTAGATAATCATAATTCTAGGGTCTTGTTACATAACCCCTTAAAACACCCAGATAAGACCTTAGGGTAAGGTGTGCAATGGTGACATACTTTGGGGTGGCTCGGATAACGTCGATCGAATGGTAATCTCTATCAACTTCCACTTCTTCCATAGGATGTTCCACTGAATTTTAACATATTCATGCTTGGCTTGGGCTTGGTCAAGAGAGAATCCCAATGATGCCACCTCCTTTCTGAGCTCTGAAAAATGGGCATCGTATGGGGCATGTCTAATGGATGAGGCCATCACTTCCTTTGTATGAGTAAATTGGATTTGTTAAAGCCCTATATTTATAATAATCATGTGATCACTATTCAATGACTATATTAGAAATGGTCAAAATTCTAGATGATATTTAAAAATCCAAAATATAAAACCAAATAAGTGCATACGTTTTACATAACCATAAGAAGACATTTAAATAGACCAAGAGGAATTTTCATTAATGAATTTTTGGGTCATTAAAATCTTCCCCCCTTAAGAAATTTATCCCTCAAAATTTCCTTTTCCCACACTAAAATAGATGTGGATAACTCTGATTCATCACTTCTTCCGATTCCCATGTCACTTCTTCAAACATGTGGTTTTTCCACAACACCTTAATGAGGGGCATTGTCTTATTTTATAGAACTTTTTCTCTATGATATAAGATATTTATTGGTTTCTCCTAGTAAGAATGATCATAATATAGCTATACTACCTCTAAATAGAGTTCATATGAAGGGTCCGGTATGTACTTCCTTAAGAGATATACATGAAAGAAATCATGTTCTTTGTCTATGGTAGGTAGAAGTGCTAGTCGATAGGCCACGACCCTGATATAATCATGAATCTCGAAGGGTCCGATGTACCTAGGACTTAACTTCCCCTTATTTCCAAACCTCACGACCTTCTTATACAGAGATATGTGTAGAAACACCATCTCTCCAACTTTGAACTCAAGGTCTCGTCGATGGTTATCCGCATAACTCTTCTGTCGACTTTTGGATGCCTTGATATGCTGCTGAATGGTTTTGACCTTCTCTACCATTTCTTAGACTATTTCAGGTCCTAACAGCTTATGCTCACCGACTTCATCCCAACATGCCAGTGTTTTGAATCTTTTCCCATAAAAGGATTCATATGGTTCCATTCAGATGTTCTTGTGGAAACTATTATTTTAGAAGAATTAAACTAGTGGTAGATGTTGGTACCACCCTCCTTTAAAGTCCATATAAAATGATCTTAACATATCTTCTAGTGTCTGAATAGTTCGATCATATTGGCTATCAGTTTGAGGATGATAGGTCGTACTGAAGTTTAGTTCAGTGATTATATCATGTTAGAGACTTTTCCAAAACTTCGAGGTAAATCTCAGATCACAATCAGATATAATATATAGTGGTACTCCATGCAGCCTTACCACTTCTTTGATGTAAATCCACGCAATTTGATCTAATGAGAAGTCCTCTAGAATCGCGATAAAGTGAGCTATCTTTGTAAGATGACCCAAAACAACCCATAGAGCATTGTTTCCTCTACATTTCCTTGGAAGTACAGTGACAAAGTCCATGGTAATGTTCTCCCACTTCTATGTTGGTATGGGTAGTAGTTGCATCATCACCTTAGACTTTTGCCTCTCAGCCTTCACTTGCTGACATACCAAAAAGTTTGATATATATTCAACAATCTCTCTTTTCATATTATCCCACTGAAAGTTTTCTCAGATATCTCAATACTTCTTTGTGCTCTCTACGTGAATAGAGAAGGTTGAGCTATGTGTGTCATTCAGAAGCTCTTTCTTTATCTCTGGATTTCATGGTACACATAATCATGACCCAAATCTCAAAATTCCATCCTTTTCAACCATGAACTCTGAGGATTTCCCATTTATTATAGCTTCCACCATTTTCAAAATTTCCACATCCGTTCTTTGAGAATCCTTTATTTTTTCCAAGAGGGATGGTTGAGCAATCATTTGAGAAAGGATTGATGATGTTCCTCCCTTAACGATCCCCATGTCCATCCTCTACAAATCTAAGAATATTGGATCATTCTCAATTATCATCAATGATAGAATCTCTAGATCCTTTCTACTTAGAGCATCCGCCACCTTTTTCACACTCCTAGGGTGGTAATGGATTACATAGTCATAATCCTTGATGAGTTCTATCTATATTCATTGGCGCATATTAAGCTCTTTCTATGTAAATATCTATTTGAGGCTCTTGTGATCAGTATATATCTTACACTTCTCCCCATAGAGAAAATGCATTCAAGTTTTCAATTCAAATATCACATCTTCCAACTCTAGATCACTCATGGGATAATTTTTCTCATGGATTTTGAGCTGAATTTAGGTGTAGGCTATCACTTCATCATTATGCATCAACACACAACCCATGACCTTCTTTGAAGTGTCACTAAATACCAAAAAAAGTTCTCCACTTATGGGTAATGTGAGCACAGGCATAGTAATAAGCCTCCTTTTCAACTCCTTGAATATCCCTTCACTTTCATCAGTCCAAGAAAACTTTACTCCCTTACGAGTTAGCTTGGTAAGAGGGTTAGACAATCGTGAGAAATTTCTCACAAATCTACAATAATATTCAGCTAACCCCAAGAAGCTACGGATATCCGTTACTAATGTTGGCCTCATCCATCCCTCAATTGTAGCTATCTTGGAGGGATCTACTGATATCCCATTGCTTGTGATGATATGACCCAAGAATGAGACATCCTTCAACTAGAACTCACACTTGATGTACTTTGAATCGAGCTTATCTTTCCGAAAGTCTCTAGTACAGTTGTTAGATGCTCTTCATGATCCTCCTTGGTTTTGGAGTATATTATAATATAATCTATACAGACTACCAAAAATTTGTTGAGGTAATATCTAAAGACTCTATGCATAAAGTACATGAAGATTTCTAAAGAATTAGTGAGTCTGAAAGGCATTACTATGAATTCATAGTGCCCATATATTGTATGAAAACCAGTCTTGGGGATATCTTCCTTCTTCACCCTTACTTGATAATATCCCGAATGAAAATATACCTTGGAGAAGTATTGTGCTCCACACAAATGATCGAACAAGTCATCAGTTCGTGGAAGAGGATACTTGTTCTTTATCGTGATTTTGTCAAGATCATGATAATCAATGCAAAGGTGCATTGACCCGTCCATCTTCTTGACGAAGAGGATTGGTGTGACCCATAGTGAAGAACTTGGGCATATAAACCCTTTATCAAGATTCTTCTGTAGTTGTTTCTTCAGCTCCTCAAGCTTGACAACAACCATTCTATACAGAGTATTAGATATTGGAAACACCCCATCTCTAAGGTCAATTGATAATTCAACATCTCTTCTAGGAGGGAGACCAAGAAATTCATCAAGAAACACTTCATTGAATTTCATCACAATAAGAATGTCTTCAAGGACGGTTTCTTCCTTGGACTCAATAATTTGAGCCAGATATGTGTGCTCATAGGGAAGCAATATCCATGCTTGAGATGGTGGAATTAGAGAAGATTCATCCTCCTCCCTGAACTTGTACAGAATCAGGGGTCGATTCTCCACATGTAGAGTGATTTCTCTCTCACAACAATTTATATTAGCTCTATATAAGGAAAGCCAATCCATGCCAAGAATTGCCTCAAATTCCACCAGTGGGAGTATGATGAGGTTTGTCGGGAAGTTCAATCCACAAATTATGATAGGGGAGGTGTAGTACCCCCGATTTGAGGTATGCAACTTTTTTTATGCCTTTTAATGTGTTTAAAGTACTTGGGATGAGTTGGGAAGAGGTTGGAAGAGTTTTGAATGGTTTTGAATAAGTTTGGAGGCTTTTCTAAGGGCGCATGGTTTGAGCATGGTTAGAAAAAACCGTGCGGGTTCTCTAGAAAACCGTGCAGGGGGAGACAGTGGGTTTCGCATGGCCTATGCACGGTTTTCCAAATCGTGCGAGGAAATTTTGCAGACCCTTGCTCTCGAGATATTGGTGTTTTCACAGTTTTCTAAACCATGTGAACTAACCATGTGACCACTTAAAGATGGAGTTTTTAAATTCGGGCTCTTTCAGGGGTGCCTCATTTCACTCCAAATATTCTCCCACTCGAGCCTCACTCAGGATTTTTCATTTCTCAAGGGTTGGAGGGGCTCTTTAAATCATTTTAAAATCAATTCAAATGAGTTTCAAGGTGGTTTGAAGATGGTTTCTTTCGGGTAAGTCTCTCCTCTAGGTCTCTATTTGGTTTTATCTAGGTATTCTCTTCCCTCTCTCTAGGTTTTATAGATATACATCTGTTTCATGTAGATATAGTGTTGGGGTTTCCTTTGGTGTGGATTTTAAGGCTTGTGGATGTTAGGGAAGGAGATCTAGAGCGGTTTCGGTGTTCCATTCGCTGGATTTGGGGTGCGACTTCTTGTGGGTCATTTTTTACAGAACCCTAAAGGTAGGAGGCTTCTTTTTCGACTCCTCTTGCTAGAATTTAATGGATTAGTTTCAAATTGGTTTATTTTAATGGAATTGATTGTGGAAAGTATGAAATAAATATTCCTTAGTGATGATTTAGGGTTTTAGTGAAATTGTGAAATCTTGGTGATTTGTTGTGAAAAGTGATTTATATTCTTGAATTTAAAATAATGATTTTAAATTATTGATTTGATGGAATTATTAAATGGTTTGATGTGAAACAGGTTTTCAATAAAAAAGGTGTTTTATTGAAGTGGTTTGGTATTTAAATGACTTTGATGGATTTAGTTTTCCATAAAAAGGGAGTTTTATTGAAAGGGATGACCCTTGGGTTTTGGTATTGGTGTAATGGAATAATGGTTGTGTATATTCATATTGCATTTGGGATGGATAAGAGTTAGGGGTCTCCCCCATTAGTGTTGGGATGGATAAGGGTTAGGGCTCTCCCCCTTCAAACATTCATATTTCACTCGGGACGAATACGGGTTAGGGGTCTCCCCCATCAGTGTTGGGATGGATAAGGGTTAGGGTTGTCCCCTGTCAAACATTCATGTTGCATTCAGGACGGATATGGGTTAGGGGTTTCCCCCATCAGTATTGGGATGGATAAGTGTTATGTCTCTCCCCCATCAAACATTCATAATTCATTCGGGATGGATAAGGGTTAGGGGTATCCCCCATTAGTGTTGGGATGGATAAGGGTTAGGGATCTCCCCCATCAAACATTCATGTGCATTTGGGTCGGGTAAGGGTAAGACGTATCCCCAATCATTACTAGAATGGATAAGGGTTAGGGATTCCCCCTCTTCTAAGTAGCATGCATGGTTGGTTTCATGGGTTTGTGGAATGGTTGGGTATGCCAAAAAGGGGATATTGTGAAATGATTTTAAAGATTTTTTACTTATTTTTATGGAAAATAACTTGCTGGAAAATTTGGTTTCAATTTCACTTGTATGCTTTTGGTGATAAATAGTTTTCGGAAAACTTGTTTACATTTTGTTATAAACCATTTTTAGAAAATGTTTTATATAAAATGTGTATTGTAAATGTTTCTTACTCTTCTATCCAAGTGGCGTGAGTAGGGAAGTCATTGGGGAAAACCTACTGAGTTTTATACTCACCCCTTCTTTGGAACTTTGGTGCATTTGCAGATGTTATCTTCTAGGACAGAGGAAAGGGTAATTTTTCTCATGTTTCTAGCACTACTTCGTGATGTTTGGGATATTTGGAGATTATGGAGCTTAGAGATTATGGAGCATGGAGTACTATGATCCTTTTAGAGTATTGTGTCATTTATTCGCTGTGTACTTTAATACTTGGTTATTCTTCTACTGTTGCATACTTTGTTGTGGTTTTAAGATACATGAAGTTGTTGAGTTGTCTTTCATTTGGTCATGCATCATATAGTGAATTCTTGGTTGGTTATTTTATTAGTTTATTTCTCAAAGGGTAAATCGTATCCCACTTGTATTTGAAACCCTTCGACATTTATTTCCAGCCTTCGGCATCTTGGGAAAGTCGCTTAAGGCCATTTAATGACTCGTTGTGCTCGGAATCCAATGAGAATTGGTGGGTCATTACAAATGGTATCAGTTTGGTCCTTCTTTGGTGGTACAAATGGTCATCAGTGTTCTTAGTCTTGGAGTTGGAATTCCCTTTCGTCTATTACTTGGGTTGGAATCTTAGACAGGAGTAGGATTGTCAGAACTTGAAAAGTATAGCATAAAAGGACGTAGCTAACCCATTTTTGCGGAACATCAAGTTACCAGGCTATTGGGTACAAAAGTGTTTTGGATACACTTAGAGAATGTTGGAAATCTCATTGCCATGGGTTTAGACAATGAGATGAGAATGACATGAAATGTATAGGAATGAATTCCCACTAGGATTTTATATCTCATTGTGAGGAATGATTTATGATTTTGTGCAAGGTGTGAATTTTAAAAAAAATGCAGAAATTGTGTTCAAGTGAAAGATTTTGAAAATAGGATATTTGATTTATTTTGAAAATGGGATGATATTCAAAAATCATGTTGAATTTTTTCAAAACTTTTTGAACATGGAAAAAGGTCGTTTTTAAAACAATGTTGTGATAGATGATGTGATAGAATTTGAAATGCTAAGCCATTAGTTTCTAGAAGGTGAGATTGATGGAGGTTGTTGTTTGTTTAGAAATGGAACCCAATAAGCATTGTAGAAACCAGTCGAAAGTGGTCAGTGAGAATGTAGTTGCAGCTGAGCCATAGGTGAAAAAAAAAATTGGTCCAAAGAATCGCTTAGGCTTTTCAAACCATTGAGTTGGGGCTGTAACCAGATACACCTATTATGATATCTATCACTGTTAGAAATCCAAGTAACGAAAGTACGATTTTTTTCATTAGAGGAAGTGTCAAACCTAACACTGAGAGAAAGATAAAGACAGAAACCTTTTCTCACCAACATATAACACATCATAATTGGATCACAAGATTGTTAACAATTCTTTCGAGACCCAAGTGTAAGAAGAAATGTTTTTAGTGTGGCTCTATGAGCCACATCAAGTGGGATTATAAGGAAAAACATAGATAATTTCATAACTGCAAGAAGATGGGGCATCTTCAGCAGTATTACCGTAATGCTATGAGGTCGGGTGTTCGTGACACTCCTCAGAAAGGGAAGTGTTAGTAGGATAATAAAGAGCATAGCATGGAAATAACACATCTGCTTGGAGCTGAGAAAGTTGTAGTGGATGATCAGTCGAGACCCTCCAGAGTGCAAGGAATGGCTCTTTTAATTTCCACGTTGATGCTAGATTTATTTGATATGGGTAATTCCAATTATTTCCTTGCTTCTCTCATTGTTGATCTGTTGGAATTATACATATAAATGATGCCTTTTGTTTTGAACCTAAGAACTCCTTTGGGTCAAAGAGAGTGTCTAACCTTCCTATGTCGAGCGTGTTGTTTAGTTGTGGATGACATCGAATTGATGTGATATTTCTTAGTGCTTAAGATGGATTCTTATGAAATTATACTAGGAATGGATTGGTTGGCAACGTTTAAGGCCCACGTCGATTGCTATGTGCGAACAGTGAGTTTTGTGATAGAGAATGTCATTAAACATCTCTTTAGAGGGGAGAAGAGTGAAAGATGGGTGAAATAGATTGGTTAGCACCAACTGTTGGAATGATCTCATATCAGTTATAGGTTTTTTCTTTGGAATCAATGGAAGAGATTGAAGAAAAATAGTTTTCTAGCAATTGTGGATCAATTTCCAGATGTCTTCCCCAAGAAATTCTCTGGGTTACCACCTCTAAGGGAAGTGGAGTTTATGATTGATCTCCTTCCAGGGACCAGCCCTATTTCCCTTCCATATTATAGGGTGTCACTAACAGAGTTGAGGGAATTGAAAGTGCAGTTGGAGGAACTGGAAATCAAGAGTTTCATTCGGCCAAGTACATCTCCGTGGGCAGCACCAGTTTTGTTCGTGAAGAAAACAAATGGAACTCTTTGGTTGTGTGTTGATTATCTTAAGCTTAACCAAGTTATGATAAATAATAGATATCCACTCCCATGCATTGATGATCTGTTTGATCAATTAAGGAGAGCACAATGGTTCTCCAAGATTGAATTGCAATCGGAATATCACCAATTACGAGTTTTAAAGGAGGATATTCTGAAGACAGCACTCAGAAGTAGATATGGACACTACAAATATGTAGTCATGCCTTTGGGTCTAACGAATGAACCAGAAATCTTCATTTAATTGATGAATTAGATATTTTAGCGATATCTAGATTATTTTTTTGTGGTGTTTGTGGATGACATATTAGTATATTCAAAGACACGGGCTGACCATGAGGAGCACCTGGAAACAGTGTTACAAATCTTGAGAGATCACCATTTTTATGAAAAATTATAAAAGTGTGATTTTTGGTTACATGAATTACATTTTCTTGGCCATGTTATTTCTGAAAAACGAGTTTATGTTGATCCTGAATAGATCTAAGCTGTTATCTCGTGGAAACCACCAAATAATGTCTTCGAGATATGAAGTTTTCTTAGTCTAGCTGGTTATTACCGATGCTTTGTGCGTGATCTCTCATGAATAGCTTCGCCAATGAAATATCTGACAAAAAAGAATGCTCCATTCCAATGGAAAGAGGAATGCCAGAAATATTTCCAAGGATTGAATGATGAGCTTACATCAGCACCTATTTTGATTTTCTCAAAATCAGGATAGGGGTATGTGGTGTATTGTGATGCTTCGGGATCAGGTTTGGGTTATGTTCTCATGAAAGAAGACCATGTGATTGCTTATGGCTCAAGGAACTTAAGACTGCATGAGAAGAACTACCCAACACCTGATTTTGAGTTAGCTATAGTCATCCTTGCTTTGAAGACATGGCAAAATTATCTCTTTGGTGAGAAATTTACTATGTTCACGAACCACAAAATCTTGAAACACATTTTATCATAGCAATAATTAAATATGAGGCAAAGGATATGGATAGAGTATCTCTAGATGTTTCAATTTGAGTTTATGTACACACCAGAAAAAGGGAATTCAGTGGAGGATGCATTGAGTAGAAAGTCATATGCTCAATTGGTAAAAGAAGATTTAGATGAATGATAGTTGATGTCGGTCCTAGCCGACTTGCATGTGGAATGTGATGACCGAGGTGATGTTGCAGTTTTCTTTTCAGCTATGCTTGTTCCTGATTTGGTAAAAATGGTCAAAGAGGCACGAAAATCTGATGCATAATGTCTGATTATGAGTTTAAAAATCAATGGTAAGGAGACCATTGAGGGTTAAAAAATTGATGGGAGTTCAGTTTTGTGCTTTAGAGATCGGATAGTTGTACCTATGGCTTGTCAGGAAAAAATTATTCTTGCTTACCACCATTCGAGAAGGGATGTGCATCCAGGTACACAGAAGATGTATCAGTCATTGAAGGCACAGTTTTGGTAGAGCGGTATGAAAGGAAATGTGGCCGAGTTCGTCATGCGATGCTCAACTTGTCAGCAAGTTAAGGAAGAGTATCAAAGACCAGCAGGAATATTGTAGTTTTTACCTATACTAGTGTGGAAATGGGAGCAGATAGCGATGGATTTTGTTACAAGTCTTCCATGAACGGTTCGTAAACACGATGCCATATGGGTGATAGTGGATCGACTTACCAAGTTGGCCCATATCATCCCTATTCTTACAAATCATATGGTGGGGGATCTATAAAAAATATACATTTGATAAGTGGTAAAGAGGCATGGCATACCAGTTTCAATAGTCTCAGATAGAGATCTAAGGTTCACATCTGTTTTCTGTAAATCCTTACAACAATCTCTTGGAACACAATTGACTATGAGCACAGCGTATCATCCGCAGACAGATGGGAAATCTGAGAGGACGATACAAACCTTGGAGGATATGTTAAGGGCTTGTGTGATGTATTTTTCTAGTTTATTGGAGGAGTATATACCCTTGGTGGAGTTCTCATACAATAAAAACTATCAGGCCTCGATACATATGGCTTTGTTTGAAGCATTGTATGGGTGTCCTTGTTGTTCTCCACTATGTTGGGTGGAAACATGTGAAACTTCATTATTTGGGCCATGTCTTATAAAAGAAACAATAGAGAAGATCCGTTTGATCAGAAAGATGATGGAGACGGCTCAGATTCATCAGAAATCTTATGCAGATCACCATAGAATACCGTTGTCGTTCACTGTGTGTGATCATGTCTTCTTGAGGATATCTCAAAGGCTTGGAAATCATCATTTCAGGAAGTATGGAAAGTTATCTTCTTGATACATTGGCTCTTTCGAGATACTGGAATGGGTCGGGGAGGTGGCATATCGGTTTCCATTACCACTATGGTTCAGTTTGGTGCATAATGTGTTCCATTTATCTCAGTTGAAAAAGTATCAGCCCGATCCTGACCATGTGATCAGATAGGACCATGTTGACATAGAGCCAGATTATTTGTTGATACATATCATAGTACAGATTTTTGATAGGTAAGAGAAAGTTTTGTATAGAAAAAGAATATTTCTAGTGTGGGTTTTATGGTGGCATGGTCAGATTGAGGAAGAGACTTGGGAGCGTGAGAAGGAAGTGAAGGACCGGTGGCCGGAACTCTTTCAGTTGGGTGAGGGTTTTCTACTTTCCAAGGACAGAAAGACCAATGGTGGGGAGAATGTAGTACCCTTGGATTGAGGTATGTATCCTTTTTTATGCCTTTTTATGTGTTTAAAGTACTTGTGATGAGTTGGGAAGAGGTTGGGAGAGTTTCGAATGGTTTTGAATAAGTTTGGAGGCTTTTCTAAGGGCGTACGGTTTGAGAACGGTAAGGAAAAACCATGAGGGTTCTCCAAGAAACTGTGCAGGGGGAGACAATGGGTTTCTCATGGCTTGCGCATGGTTTTCCAAATCATTCATGGCAATCATGTGGACCCTTGCTATCATGACAGTGGCGTGTGCACAGTTAGCACATGATTTTCCAAACCGTTCGAACTAAATGTGCGACCACTTAAATATGGAATTTTTAAATTCGGTCTCCCTCAGGGGTGCCTCATTTCACTCCAAATCTTCTCCCACTCGAGCCTCACTCGGGATTTTCAGTTCTCCAGTGTTTTAGGGGCTCTTCCACTCATTTTGAAAGTGATTCGAAGGATTTTCAAGGTGGCTTGAAGGTGGTTTCTCCTGGGTAAGTCTATCCTCTTGGTCGCTCTTTGGTTTTCTCAAGGTCTTCTCTTACCTCTCTCTAGGTATTCTATATCTACAACCATTGCATGTAGATCTTGTGTTAGGGTTTCCTTGGGTGTTGTTTTTAAGGATTTTGGATGTTAGGGAATGAAATCTAGAGCAGTTTCGGTGGTTCATTTGCCAGATTTGGGGTGTGGCAGCTTGTGGGTCGATTTTGCTGGAACCCTAAAGGTAGGAGGCTTCTTTCTCAAATCCTCCTACCAGAATTGACTGGCTCAGTTTCAAATCGGTTTATTTGAATGGAATTTATTGTGAAAAGCATGAAATAAATCTTCCTTAGTGATGATTTATGGTTTTAGTGAATCTGTGAAATCTTGGTGATTTTTTGTGCAAAGTAATTTAGCTTCTTGAATTTAAAATGACGATTTTAAATTATTGATTTGATGGAATTGTTAAATAGTTTGATGAGAAATGGGTTTTCAATAAAAAGGGTGTTTTATTGAAATGGTTTGGTATTGAAATAACTTTGATGGAATTGGTTTTCAATAAAAACAGAGTTTTATTGAAAGGGATAACACTTTGGTTTTGGCATTGGTGTAATGGTATAATGGTTGTGTACATTCATATTGAGTTTGGGATGGATAAGGGTTAGGGGTATCCCCCATCAGTGTTGGTATGGATAATATTTATGGATCTCCCCTATCAAACATTCATATTGCATTCAGGATGGATAAGTGTTAGGGGTCTCCCCCATCAGTGTTGGGATGGATAAGGGTTAAGGCTCTCCCCCGTCAAACATTCATATTTCATTCAAGACAGATAAGGGTTAGGGGTCTCCCCCATCAGTGTTGGGATGGATAAGGGTTAGGGCTCTCCCCCATAAAAAATTCATATTGAATTTGGGATAAATAAGGGCTAGGGGTCTCCCCATTAGTATTGGGATGGATAAGGGTTATGGCTCTCCCCCCTCAAACATTCATGTGCATTTGGGTCAGGTAAGGGTAAGAAGTCTCCCCTATCATTTATGGGATGGATAAGGGTTATGGATTCCCCCTCTTCCAAGTAGTATGCATGGTTGGTTGCATGGGTTTGTGGAATGGTTCGGTATTCCAAAAAGAGGATATTGTGAAATGATTTTAAAGATTTCTTTGTTATTTTTTTTGGAAAATAACTTGCTAGAAAATTTGGTTTCAATTGCACTGGTATGATTTTGGTGATAAATAGTTTTGGGAAAACTTTTTAACATTTTTTTATAAACTGTTTTGAGAAAATGTTTTATATAAACTGTTCATTTTAAATGTTGCTAACTTTTCTATCTTAGTGGTGTGAGTAGGGAAGTCATTGGGGAAAACCTACTAAGTTTTATACTCATCCCTTCTTTAGAACTTTGGTGCTTTTGCAGATGTTATCTTCTAGGACAGGGGCAACGGTAATGTTTCTCATGTTTTCATCACTACTTTTTGATGTTTGGGCTGTTTAGAGACTATGGAACTTAGAGCTTTTGGATAATGGAGTCCTATGATCATTTAAGAGTCTTGTGTCATTTATCCACTCTGTACTTTGATACTTGGTTGTTCTTCCACTGTTTTATACTTTGATGTGGTTTTGAGATACATGAAGTTGTTGAGTTTTCTTTCATTTGGTCATGCATCATATAGTGAATGTTTGGTTGGTTGGTTTATTGGTTTATTTCTCAAGGGTAAATCATCCCCCACTTGTATTTGAAACCCTTAGACATTTATTTCTAGCCTTTGGTGTCTTGGGGATGTCTCTTAAGGCCTAGTAATGACTCGTTGTGCTCTCAATCCAATGAGAATTGGCGGGTCATTACAGGAGGAGTTATATTCATGGGATGCAATGATTTCCCCATATTTTGTACCCACTGACATCTTTACTTCCATGATATGTGGTGGTGTTGGGATTGTTATACTAAACTTTTGGGATATAAAAGAATGCAAAGAACCTGAATAAGAAAGTACGTCTGCTATTATAGAATGAATAACTAGTGTACCTATCACCACTTCATTATCAGGGTTCACTTTGGCGGTAGTGATAGAAAAAACTTGCCCTTTCTTCCTTGGAGGTTGTTGGTTACCACCGAAAACCTATGTCTTAGGGAACTAATTCTCAATATGACTTGGTTATTTGAAGTTGAATAAATGAACAACACATTGAGAGAAAAATAGAGCATTACTCTCCTTTGTCGCAGTTGTGGATTTTTCTTGTCAACAATTAACAACTAGGCATCCTTCTCTTATACACCTAATGCATTTCCTCGTCCCCTTCAGGAAATTTCTTGGGTGCTTCTTTCCGCACCTTTGGAAAGTGGGGTGCTGGATCTTCTTAGCACCATTGGATTTATCCATCAGACCGCAAGAATTTAAGTCCATCTTATGCTTCTTATCCCCATGATACCCTTGAGATTCGCTAATCTTCATTTTTAACTTGAGGGAACATTAGAAAATTTACTCATAGCTGTCAAATTTATGGATCGCTAGGGCTTTCTGTAGGCTAGGTTTCAGCCCACTAAAGAAGCTGCCATCCTTCTATTCGGGGGTAACAACAAAGCCGGAGGCGCATCGTGAAATCCTTGTAATGTTTTCCTCATATGATCTGATGGATTCGTCATATTTTTCCTTGAGGGCAAGGAAGTCCCTTTCTATCTTAAGCCAGAGAGTGCGCGAAAAATATTTATCAAAAAACATCTTCCAGAAATCCTTCCATTTCAATGCCTCGATCTCCTCCTCAGGCTTCGTAATTTTGATCAATGTCCACCAATGATCATCTTCACGATCTGTAAAATAAGCATCCAGGAGAACCTTATCTTGTTCGGAACATTGAAGGATGGAGAAGATCTTTTCAATGGAGTTGATCCATTGTTCAGTGATTGAGGGATCAGATGATCCATTAAAAGTAGGAGGCCTTTTTATCATGAATCTCTTGACAATGACATGTTATTTATTAGGGGGGGGGGAACGTTCTTCTTGACCCATTTTTCTATTCAATGCTTGAGTTAACGAAGAGAGTATCGTGACAAAGTTTGTGATTCTCACTCTCATAGGATTGGGGATCTCATTAGAATATCCATCACATTGATCTTCAAATCAGTTGTTAGACCGAGTACTCATATTACTGACCATTGGAATGAATAAAAGCAAATTTATGGGTAACACTTAAAGGGTAATCCAAATACAAAAATGTATGACTTATAAATTACTTTTATTTCCTTAACTTATGAATCTATAAGCTCCAATCTATGTTATCCATGATCTAATTTCTAACATGTATTCTAAGAGGCATTTTTTTTAAATTCCCTTAATAATGATTCATAATAAGATTTTTAATTTACCAAAGCATATACCCCAGGAGTGTCATAACCAAGATTATAGCAAGGCCCATTCCCGGATCAAGCTGAAACTCCTTGTCAGATTTTTCACTCCTAGGTACATCTATGCTAGAGCCACCTCTACCTGCTCGTATCCAGACAAGGATGTATTTTCTTGATAAACCACTTAATCAGTACTCACCAAAACTTAGGGATATTTTTTTATTATACTTATTATAGTCTCTAAGGCTTCACTGGGGTTTTCTAATCCTAATCCCAAAAATAACTAAACCTATCCTCTGTTACCAACTACAACAACCCTGCTCTTTATTACACACTTAACATAATTTATTACATAAAACATTCAATTGATAAAACATAGAAGATCGAGAGGTATAGTATCTTTTGGGATTAGGAACATTACATAACAACTTAAAACATAAAACACAACATCTTATTGAAACCTTCCTTTACATGACCATTGCATTCCCTCGTACTTAGCATTGCATGGGATAACCTGAGGACATGCATAAGAAAAGGGTGAGATATAAATCCCAGTAAGGGAGTAAATAAAGTATAACATGAAGATTACAATACATGTTAGTCAATAGGCATATCAATGAATCCCAAGAGAAACATAAACATAAAGGCATGATAAATCATGATAATCATAACATGGAGATGTGGCAACAACATTTAACATGATATTAGCATGAGCCAAGGCTCATTGGACATGGATCATGAGTAAACCCACATTTAACATTTAGCATGAGTAAAACCTTATTTAAATTGAATTAGAATGCATCAAAACTCATTGTACATGATGTATCATGATACAATACCTTACCCAATGCATTGGAGCGCTATTAGGGCACACCCTTCTTAAACATTTCATTTCATTCATATGTGTGCCACATGGATCATATAACATGGAATCAATCAACATAATAAGTTATTCCACGATTAAGGAATGGGGAATAAATACATTAAAGTAACATTAAATATTTATATGTTCATAAAGGTGAATACCCTTGATAGAGACATGGGTATGGTATTCACTACACAATGATATTAGCTTGGAAAAACACTATGCAATTTCGGAAGAATAATGGCGTGACATAAGAATTCATAAAAAATGGTTGATGAGTGAGAAATGGGTGTCTAATAAAATGTACATGAAATGGAAATTAAGGGGGGTAATATAGATACATGTGCCGACAAAAGTAATTGAATTTAGATACATAATACAAAATAATTGCTTGAATGTAAATGAGGAGAGAGAAATCCCTGATAGAATTTCGGCATGGTAACAGATGTACGTAGGAGGCATTAATGAGAGGGAAAGGGGATATCTCATTATTCAAACATGAATATGGAAATATTTTGGAGGTGAGAAATAATATTCCAATATTTATAATTGAAAATAAAAGGGCATAACAATATACGGAAACTTGGACATAAATAAGGAAAGTGAGAATACCTTACTTGGAAGTGTGATCCTAAAGGCTTGGGAGGGGCCTGAGAGAGACTTATTGGGAGATTGGGGTGACTTGGGAGGATTATAGATATATGAGGGAAGAGGCTGGAAGAACTCCAAAGTCTTTGAGTGAAGAGGAAGTGGGAGCTTGGGTGGGGTTATATAGGAAAGGATAAAGAATTCTTTATTATTTAGCTTTGGGAAACCACACATTAAACTAATCAAAAACACAAACCAGCCAATGGTATTTTCCAAAGGGGACTAGAAAATAATATTTTATAAGTCCAATGTCCTATATTATTAAAATAATTTGGTTGATTATGTGGAAGGGAGTCACACTCTCAAGGAAATCAATTTAGAAAACAAAAATGTTTTATACGTCTTGAAGGGTCCACTAAAGCTTTGTAAAATAAATCAAACAAACCTAAAATCATATTATTTTAATTGTAAAACATATATTGGCCGAGATTAATTTTAATATTATTTTATTACATCAATATTTGATCATTATGATGTCATAAAACACATTATATATTTAAATAGTATTTAATTTTTACCCAAAAATTCGACTGCCTCAGAAAATTATGAAAAATTCACCATTGGATAATTTAAATATCATGATTCCAAAAATAATATTATTTTTATCCAAATAATTTTCTAAATATGTGAATTTTCACTTTTAATATAAAATCTGATATTTATCGAAAATTCATGGGTTTTGACAAAAATAGCTTTTAAACCTTAATAAATATTACAATTGTATTCATAAAAATCATGTGATAGTTTATAATTAATAAAAAGTTATTTAATAATAATAATATTTTATAAAATATTATTTAATTAAAAAATTCATTAATTTATCAAATTATTTTTTTAGTTGAACATTAACTAAAAATACTATTTGTGCTTTAAAAACTATTTACAAAGTAACAATAATAAAACAAAAGTAGATTCTTTTTTATATAGAAAAAAATATACATAATCATAATTCTAGGTTCTTGTTACATAACCCCTTAAAACACTCGCATCATACCTTAGGGTAAGGTGCGGAATTAGAAAAACTCTTGGGGTGGATCGGTTAACATCGCCTGAGTGGTAATATTTATCAACTTCCACTTCTCCCGTAGGCGGTTCCACTCAAGCTTAACGTATTCAAGCACGGCATGAGCTTGGTCAAAAGAAAAGCCCTATGAATCCACCTCCTTTCCGAGCTCCGACAAATGTGATTCGTATGGGGCAAGTCTACTGGATGAAGCCCTCACTTCCTTTGTCTAAGTTAATTGGATTTGTTAAAGCCCAATATTTATACTAATCATGTGATCACTGTTCAATGACTATATTAGCAATATTCACAATTTTTAATGGTATTTTAAAATCCAAAATATAAAACCAAATAAGTGAATATGTTTTACATAAACATAAGAAGACTTTTAAATATACAAAGAGGAATTTTCATTAATGAATTTTTGGGTCATTACATATTGGATCTATCACCACTGAAGGTGTCTTGGTTTGACTTGTACAGAGGAGTTATCACTTGGTTCAATGTAGGTGTTTCATGCACATCCTTTAATTTGGATTCCGTTACATGATTGATGATTTTAAATACATTGTTTGTTAATTTATATTTATATTTTATAGTTATTGGAAATTTTTAAAATGTTCTAAAGTTACTTCATACTTTTACTCAATGGAATTTAATAGATTCTTATAATTTTTCAAGTAAATGTTTTAAATATTGTTTTAAAATAATGTTTAGTTTTAAAGATATTTGAACTTTTTTCGGTCAAAAAATGGTTATATGAGTGATGTTGTGTACTTTTAATAGGTCTTTCAAAAAGGACAGTTGTTTCCCTTGTTAAATTCTAGTATGGGTTTCAATTAATTATTTATAAAATGTTATATAATGTTTTTGAATGATCTTAAATGAATCAACATCCTAATTTGATTTTTAAGGAGGATGATTTGAAATTATTAAATGGTCATATTGTGAGATTAGGTTAAACCCTCTTTATCCCATTTTTTATTGATATTGATTATGACCCCCAGGAATTATATTTATTATTATTATGATATGGATGTTTTTAAAATTGTTTTTTTCTTTTCAGGGTCTTATATGATAGATGATATTTATATTTATAAATAATTTATTCATTTAACATATGATTCATTTTACATATCACCTCTTGATGATTGTATTCATAAAGCTTCTAATCCCAAAAAAAATCACTTATTGGCCAATACCGAACATAAATTTTTTTCTGAATAAAAAAAATCGAGATTTATTTAATGAATAAAGTATTGACCAATGAAATTAATTCAAAAATTAATTTATAAGAACACCAGAACCTTGAATTCATGATCATCACATATAATTTATAATTATTTTATTTATATAATTAAATACCTTATGTTGAATTTATTTCTTCATTGATCAATCAGTATACCACATATTGGTATTCTATTAATGTGGTGTTATAATTCAAGTGTATAATCCCTCTCCCAGTGATCCACACATGCTTTTTAAACCTTCAAATGTTTCCATATAAATCCTTGGATGTTAGGTCAATATTTTTTAACTCTTGTTTCATTCATTGATGTTTTCCAAAAGAACCGCTTCAAGTGTCAAGAAAATTATTGATATATATAATCTTGAGAGGTTAATGGAGGAGGATCACTCTATGTTATTGAGAGTTTTCTAGGATAAAATATCTCTAGGGTTGGAGAGGATTCTCTCTAGACTTTAATTATTCACAATGAGGATTCCATTTTGAGAAGAATATAATCAGGTTTAAATAGAGCTATGGTTAGAGAATAATAATTTCCCAAGGGTCTTTATATTTCTCATAATCTCCAACAAACCCAATGTCTAAATAATAACAATAATAATAATAATAATAATATTTACTTGACATGTGCTAGAGTCATGGATTAATATTATTTCTGAAAAAAACAAATTAACATTTATTCAAAGAAAATTTAATATATTATTTATCACTATACCATTCAACGTTGTTTATCAATTCTTCTATTAAATTTCTGAAACTTTAATAATGACTATTTATTTAAATAAATAAATTTCACCATATTACTTACTATTAAAGATAAAAAAAATTATATTCACTTAAACATAAAATGAATATTTATTTAATATTAAAATCAAAAATATTATCTCAAATAACTGGTTACTAAATATTTTCAATCAATAAAAACTTGAATAATTATTAAACTATGTGTGGGAATAATATTTTTTTAACATGTTAAATTAAACTCATATTTAATTGAGCCTCTGGATACACTTAGTGTGTGACCCTCTAGTCCTCTTTCTCAATATCATTAGGGTGTTACACAAAAAGTATAAGGTTATCATTTAACAACATTATAAGGAACCGATATAGAATGAATTTAAATTCCATAATGAAAATAACCACATACAGATTCACACTATGTAATAGAATCAATTTATCATGATATCTCTAATCAAGATAGCCGCATACTATTTTCATCAACCGGTATGATCGATGTATCTTTCTCTAACTTTCTTCAAGTGAACATATCCATATAACACCATCAACATAGACTTAATTAGAGAGTTCCATTTACATAAAATGTATTGAGATGTCAACTTTATTTAAATAATAAAAAGAATAAATCCTTTCTTGCATTATTTCTTAATCCATATAACTCATGATGCCCGAGCCTACCCTAATTCCCATGAAGATAATACATAATTGTTTTGGTTTTTACATAAAATTACATGACACATATTATGAATTAATAATAATAATAAAGAATATAGATCATTACACACATACATATATATTTATATATATGAACATACAATGACATATATAGATATGGATTTCCAACTGTTGGGCCATGTCATCATAAACTTCTTTCTTGAGATAACCAAGCATGTACACAATGAGAGAGTGTATAAAAGTCTTATCAGTCTCTATACCTTATAGAATGTATAATTTGTTTCCATAATATGATATTATCCATCCATAGAACATATAATCTCAAGAGTACTATCAATGAAATTCTAGGTACTCATTGTAGCAGGGAACTGTTATGACCGTTCAGCACAACATGTTCCATTAGGACATTATTAGATTAATTTTGTATAGAAGAATGAATAATATCTGAGAATTTTTTAATTAATATTCCAAACAATGAATAAAAATTATCCTAAAGTACAATGAATTTCTTTATAGGGAACCAACTCCAACATACTCCCACTTGTACTGGAGATAACTTCTAACAACTCTTAATTTTCTAGATATCACATGATAATCATGATTACGATGAGATAAGTATTTATTTAATGGGTACACCACATTATCTTCTATGGAAAATATAGTCAATGTTATATCACCCCTTTTAAAAAAATCCCACCATTGATGATAATTTTGAAGCATGTTCTTATTTTGATGATGCAACCTTATCTTCTTTGGGAGAGTAAATACTATAGTTTTATTACAATATAACATGATAGGGTCCTTTCTAATCGGAAAAAACCAAGATCTTTAACAAAGTTTTAAACCCATAATACTTATTTGGATACATCATAAGATACAATATACTTGACTTTAGTTGTAGAATCAGCAAAAACTGGATGATTTAAACTCTTATATCTCATAGATCCTCCATTGAGACTGGATACATATCATATATGATACTTTAGACAATTTTGATCAGTTTGTAAATTGAAATTAGTATATGCCTTTATTTATAATTCTTTATATCCTCAATTTATCTAGAAAATATCCTTAGTATGCCTCATATACATAAGGATAACCTTAAATGCACACCAATTATGTTCTCCAAGATCAACATGATATCCTCCTACCATACTCACATATTAAAAAACATCAATCCTAGTTTATAAAATAGAGCACAAGATAGATCCTATCAAATATGTTTATGGGATTCTACACATCCATTATCTCACTTTTTGTGTTTGAGGACACATTTTTTTGGAGAGATATATACCATGTGACATTGGAATCAATCATATCTTAGATTGTTCCATACTAAATCTCTTTAATATCTAGTCAATTTAAGTACTTTGACATAATCCAAGTAATATTTTTAGATTTATTAACAATGATACTGATCCTGATAATATAGGCTGTTTCACCTAAGTCCTTTATATAGAATAATTTTCTCAACTATTCCTTACTTGAATATAAGACTGGT
This sequence comes from Viscum album, assembly GCA_963277665.1. NCBI lineage: Eukaryota > Viridiplantae > Streptophyta > Magnoliopsida > Santalales > Viscaceae > Viscum > Viscum album. The sequence goes on along the minus strand of OY728142.1, from coordinate 1,143,491,349 downwards.
ATGCCATTTCCAATATATAATATGTCATCAACATATACTGTTATGAAAATGACCACACTCGCACTAAACCACTGTTAAACACATGGGTAACATTCATTATTTATAAAAACAAATTCTCTAACGGAATCATTGAACTAAATTTTACCTAACATGGATTCTTACTTAAATCCATAAATGTATCTGTGAAACTTTCATACCTCATTGGCATTACCTAGATTCAAAAACCTATTTGGTTGTATAATATAAACATCTTTCACAATGTTATCTTTAAGTAAATCCATTTTTTAAATCCCATAGTCATGGAAAGTGGATATGTAAATAAAAATCATACTATATTTAATCATGGATATTGGAGAAAAAGGCTGGTTAGAGTCAATACCTTGATGTTTTTTAAACCATTTTTTCACTAGTATTTCTTTATAGGCACTTAATTTACTATATATTTCTAGTTTTATCCTTAATAACATTTTCACCCAATAGATATGTAATCAATTGGTTGATCAAACAAAACCCACAATTGGTTTAGATAACTAGAATCTATCTAAAAAATTATGGAATCTTGTTATCTTGTTGCTTCGGAGCTCTTTACTGTCGCCTTGAGGGAAAGAGGATCGTTATTTTCAAACTATAGTGAGTCAGTATCCTCAATGAAAATAAAACCATATATTTTTTATTATCTAACATCTATAGTTCTTACACATAGTAATTGAATATCAAGAACTATATCTTCCATGGAGAACTGTGGAATGTGTTCCTGCACAAACACTTGTTTATCCAGGGCATCAAATTCATCAAAGTTAATTTATCCCCCACTATAAATTTTTAGGATACACTCCATATCAATAAAAATGTCATCTATTTAAATAATTACCTTATTTATGGGGTTATATAATTATTAACCATGACACTATGAAACATTAATATATGATTACCTTTAAAAAAGTCATTGTGTTCGATAGCTTTCTATAAACTCAACACCAGACTAAAATGAAACTTAGATATTTTTGGACCATTAAAACCTTTCTGTTAAATTTATAGGAATTAATAGGATTAATAGATTTAAAAAATATTTATAGAATGAAAATAAAGGCTAATTTTAATATTAATGAAACAAAATAGGTATAGCTAAATTACTAATATAATCATTTTATGGTTAGAAATGTATTTTTCAAAATATTTCAAAAACACCATTCTCAAAACACATAAAGGGTCCCATAACCACCCCTTAAATTCACTCCTAAAAAAGGTTTCATCATGAAAAAATACTAGTTCTCCTTCCCCTATTATAATCATCTAATTATGATATTCTATTAATAATATATTATCTAATTCAAACCATTTTTAAAGGATCTTCCAATGAAATCTCAAAGTGATTAACGCGAGTAATCATTTTTTATTTAAATTTTATATTTTATATTTTTATTTTTCAATTATATTTATAAAATAACCATCTAATTATATTATTATTTGTTATATAATTAATTTCATTATGGTATGGTAATAGTCATTAATAACATTTTCCCTTTTATATTAAGAATAACAAATACATGAATCTTGCATTGTGCAGACTACCGCCTCCATAATGTAACGTGTTTTGTTTACATAATAAATATAATAATATAGTATATAAGGGTAAATTAATAAATAATTTTTATATTTATATCAGTTTTATGATTCTTAAACAATAAAATAGATTAATCATTTCTCCCATTCTATAAAAAAAGAAATCTTCAACCATGCGTACATGTGGAGTACCGTCTCCACAGAATGATTGATTTTCATTTTTATTTTTCATAACCTCCTTACATGGTTGTTAATGAATATGGTATTAAAGGATAAATATTTTTTTTTATGTTATCATTAGTTTTCTGGTATGAAAGATTTTTTTACCTTTTATAGACACGATTAATAAAAAAATCTGATTAATTCAATCGTTTAAATCGAGCGAACTAAGTGGAAAATAATACCTTTTTTCTTATTAATGACTTTATATAAATTATATTCTCCTTATAATTATTTTGAATACTATAATATCAAACTAATAGGGAAAAATAATATTTTTATTCTTCTTATATAATGATATTATCTCTTAACCACCTCATTATCATCCGTTAATCATGGTAGGTTCATGTTTTGGTCGGTTTAACCAACATGGTGAATAATACTATGAATTTATATAATGAATGAATATGATAAATTATTTACACATATAATATTATATGAATATGAAAATAATTTTTTATATTGTTCTGGTAATGTTATATCAACATTTAACTCATTAATTAAGAAAACACATTTCATTTGTTAAGAATCACTGAAATATGATCATTGCTGATTTCATCATCATGATTTATAACCAAAATTACCATGTAATGAAATTATATATTTATAAGATATCATTTTAAATCAATTATATAACCTTATATGATCTATTAATGATGTAATTTATAAAAATAATAGTTAGCAACACCTTTTTTATGAAACTAGTTAAAAGGGATAAAGATTACTTACACACTGCACTAAAATTAAGTAAAAACTAACTATTATTTATATGTATATAATTATTTTAAAAGAGGAGTATAAAAGGATATAGTTATGAAGAAGCTTCTTGGGTTTGTATTTAATTTTGTTATTAAGTAGTTTTGATGAAATATTATAATAAATCATGACTGAGGTAAGTATTTTCATCTCAAATTCCTCTCTTTGAGAAATTCTTGTTATTATGAACCTAATTTAATTTATGTGGTGTATATACCACCTATTTGAGATATAATATCATGAATTATAATTTAATCATGATATTTTATGTTCAATTACAATTCCTGAATTTTTAGGTGTTTTTATGAAAGTGTTACACAAGTCGTAAGGGTTCTCTTGGTCTCAATTTTGATTCTTTGAGGCATGTTACATGTTACACACCATGTTTCCTTTGTATTGTGTTATTTTGGTTTAATACCCCTTGAATAATTTAAAAAATATTTCCATTAAATTAATTTGTTAAAATAATCTAAATAAATTTCTTTTATTCTAATGTCTTTTAGCTAAAGTGTTACCCTAATCGTAAGAGTTATTGGTAGCTCAATTTTCATTCATTGAGTTTTGATCGTTCACTTGAAATTATTTCATATAAGTTGGATACATTCTGAACTTTTATTTTATTATGTGTTACTCACTTACTGTATTAATTTATATGACATAAACCCATTTTCAAATTTTTTATGATTCGTTGAGTATTTTTCCAGTAAGGGATATTGATAACTCAAATATCATTTCCTAGAGTTATAATGTTTAATATTGAAATTTTCTTTTCCATGCTAGAGTAATACTGTCCTAATATTTTATTATATAGTATTTATAATCCTCTTTGGGGATATTATGTTTTAGTACAAATTAATTTTTTTATCTTCGTACAATTTGAATTTTAAATATAGGTATTTTAAAAACAATAAAATAGGTTTTTTCCTTTCACTTCCACAAGGTTAAACTTCATATACTCATTTCTAAAAGATAATATTTAAGTATTTTCATGGACCTATTATTAGATATTATTTTTTAAGTTCAATGTTTTTAGACTATTTCACTTTACCTTTGAAAGAGGCATATAAATTTTTATTTTACATCAATGTTATGAATGTTTTCTAAAGTATGTTTTAAGTTTTATATTAAATTTACCTTATAATTTTATAAAGGATTTAAAATAATGGTGTTTAATTTTCATGATTTTTCCTTATATATATATATTATGATTTTGGGGATTTAACTATTAGTATCAAAAAATTTGATTCTTGATACCTTTTTTTTTTGATACTGTTCAAAGCATTATTTTTTTCAAGGGTGTTTTTTATTTATGTCAACAAGATCTTATGTTTCCTTATCTGTAATTGGGAGATGTTAATTTGAAACTATCAACTTTATTTATCTATATATCTTATTATATTCTTATTCTAACATTTATTTAACCATAAAATTATTACCCTATATGGTGTGAACAACTTATTTTATAAATTCAGATCGGAGGATATTCACTTAGAAAGAGTTTTTTTATTATCATGGGGAATATAATTATCATCTACTACATTGTTATTACAATATAGATTATTTTTGGTAAGTTTACTATGTATTGTCTAACCATCCAACTTTTCTCTCTAGATAGGTCATGATCATGGTTTCCCTTTTATTTACATGAGGAAAATTATTGACATTATTAATGATTATTTATTTCTAATAAAGGTTGAAAATTTATTGATATTCCATAATATCCATTATATATATATCCATTATATAGATATCCATGTTTTTATTTAGCCATAGTTTCTTTAAGTAACGGTATTCAAGGTTTTGTTGAATCTTATGGTGAATGCATTGGTCATAACTTGGTGATTGGTGGGGCCTTAAATAGTTTTCCCTCATTATGTCGACATGTCACATGAGATAAAATAGGCTGGGTTTTGGTGTTTACCTCTTCCCATAATAGGATAGTTCATTGGAACAAGGCCTTGAAAACTTGTTTTATTGTCCATATTTAAGCATTACTTTAGCATGAGATCAGTATTATCGATATCCATGTTTTCATTTATTGTCTTAATATAACATGCTCCTTGATTCAGTTGATTATGAAATTATGATGATTTATTATTCCAATAATAATTTTATTTCATGTTTATTCCATGATTACAATATTTGTATATTTTCCCTTACCAAGTAATTGAGCTCACTCCTTTCTTATTTTTATATTCCATAAGATAGGAATTTAAAAAGTTGACATGACCTGTTTAGAAAGATAAGATGTATGTAAGAATTTATGGGAGATGTCGAAGACTCATCATGAATTAATTGGTTTTGTATATATTGAAAATTTTTCCATTTGATTCTTTGACCATGAGAATTGTTAGTTTATTGTTTTGTCTAATTCTCCAACTTTTTAACACTAAAAGTTATTAAGAATATATAGAATGAAATCTTTTCTAAAATCCATGTAACTACTGGATATTTATGTTTGAGAATCTATAGTTGGTGTCAAAGCTAGTATATCAAGTATTTTTTATGGAACTTAGCTTAGGAGTGTGGGTTTTGGGCATCATAGTTTGTATTAAAGTAGATTTTATATAACTTTGGATACTATGAGGTTTTTTGAGGATAATTTAAGAGTTTATAAATAAAAGTTGATAAAAATTTTAAAGGTAATGGAATAGATGTACCAATGTTTCATAACCCTGAAAAGGGTAGATTTGGAATTAAATATATCATCACCTAGTTCATGATAAAGAGGAATAAATTCACTCAAAGTTTGAAACTCCTGGGGAAAATGATTTGGTTAATTCACATTCTCTTTATGAAACATTATGAGGGACTTGAATATATATGGGTTAGATAACCTAACAATAAGGTGACCATGAATAAAATAGATTTAATCCTAGAGATTAATATGTTAGGGTGTATATTAATTAATATGTGATTTCTTGGATAAAAAAGAAGTTATATTTTAGAATATTATATTTAAATTATTTTGTAAGTTCAGGGTAATTTTTGATATTTATTTTGAAGATTAGGATAATAAGTATGAGAGAATCCATCCCAAAGTAACCAAGGTTGATCCAAGAATGATATAAGTTAAATTGAGAGTGACATTAATTGAACTGAGTCTGATACAATTTGAATTGTATGAACAATACACTAATATGATATTTTTATAAAGTGATATATCTTGAGTTTAAATTTTAATATATTTATTTTTTATAATTATATTATAATGATCATTAATCATGTTAACTCTTTTGGTTTTATTAATGGTTGAATCCAGAAAGAACCATGTTAAAAATAGATGTCATGGACAATGTGAAATCTATCCCAATGAACAACCTAATGTGATAAGAGATGGAGTGAGAAATCTTTTGGTTGTGAAAAACATGATATTAAGAATTCTCATCAATAATGTGAATATAGTTGAAATATAATACACACTAAATGAGAGAAAAATGAATTCTCATGAAAGATCAATTCATGAAGATGATAAAAGAGTGAAGATTAAATTTAACATATTTTAAAAATTTGTGAAGAATCGTTATTGAAATTTACTTAATGGGGAAGGTAAATGCCATGAGTTTGGTGATAAAGGTCATCAAACTCACTAGTTTAAGGGAAATAGAGATTCTACAAAAAACGGATGATTCAATTGCAAGAGAGTCAGACATTATGTGACTCAATTTTACAATCCAAGGGTAAATGAGGGAAATAGTTTCTAACAACCATACAAACAAGGAAAATGTTATTAAAAAAATACCATTGTAAAAGATAATGAGATTTCACTCTAGTTTTTCTAGCGTCCAATGTCATGTATGTTTTCAAAAACTTCTAGATATTGAGTTATAAATAAATGCCCATATTTTAATGACTATAATATAAATAATTTTCTAGGTTTATGGGAAGTTATTATTAAGTATATATATCTTTTACCATTATTATAATTCTATGTGAAATTAAGAATGGGTTAATGCTATTTATAAAGTGATTATAATAATTTTTATATAGATAATGTCATTCAATATCCTAAATAAACCCATGATCATCTAGTGGTGTATGGTTAATTTTGATTTACCTATATAAATTACTCGGATCTTTTGAGTCATATTACAAGTAAGGATTTTATATAGAGGGGGGGTATAACACATCAAAATTTTAATATATGTTTTCCTTTAAATAACTCAATGTGTTTGATATCTTGCTCCACACACAACACAGAACTAAAATGAAATTGTGATATGATTAGATATTTATGTCCAAGATGTTGAATTAGTGGGAATCAATAAGAGTAACTAAATTAGGTAATATTTATTTAAATAAAATAAATACTGCCTTCAATATGAATTAAATTCAATTGGTATAGTTAAATTATAAATTTGACTATTTTATGCTTCGAAAATTATTTTTCAAAATAATATCTTTTTATGATATATGCATTTATATTTCATGAAAATTGTGATTGATGATGAAAAAATATATTTTATATTAATAAATGCTTAATAATAATTTAGTTATTAATTAACTGGATATATAAATGAAAGTGTTAATATTTTTTAAAAATCTATTTTCTTATAATTTTTTTTCATTATATATCTCATGTTTATTAAAATTTTAAATTTATATAAAATATAATTTGAATTTAAAATAATGAACAATAATTTTTGACTCATCATAGTAATTTTTATTAAGTTGTATTTTTGATATTTAAAAAAAATGGTTTTTAGGTGAAAATATTATTTTTAAAAATAACATGATTTTATGAAATTATTAATATATAATTATGAATTTAAAATTCATGAAAATATTTTATAATACCAAAAATGTATTTTAGAATTTACTTTTTAATTTAAAAAATTATGTTTTTAATTTAAAAACCCTTATTTTATATTCTAGAACATAAGTAAAAGTTTTTCAAAAACAATTGGTAATACATTATACATTTTTATTTTAAATTTAATTTTTATTGTAACACCCCAACGTTTTTTTCTAAAAAAAATAGAAATGAATGAAACTTTTTTTTAAGTAGATATTTATAACTAGACTTTAAAAATATTTTTCCCACTTCTATGTTTTGAATTTTGAAAAATTGTCATCTACAATTATGTTCAGTAAGTTATTTAGAGCCTAATGGAACTAACATGTTTTTTGGTGAATAGTAACATACCCTTATGAATAGTAATATGACATTAATGGATAGTAAATTTTACTATTATTTTATTTTATTAAGTCTAGAATGTAATGACATTTTGGTTAATTTTTCAATGTTATATAAAAGTAGTTATAGTTTAAAAAATGTTAATTTTTGAAATAAATATGATTTTATTAAAAAATTAAATTAATAATATTTAGAAAATTATTTTCAAAAAATTCCCTTCATTTTTTAATTCTACACATTGAAAAATGGTTGGGGTGATTTTTTTTGTAATTTTTCTGAAATACTTGAATTTTTGGTGAATAGTAAAATATATTAATTTACTGTATAAATACATTATAATTTAAACCCACTATTCCTGAAGTCACAAGTGATGTAAGCACCCAAATCTAGAACTCACATGCCTTATTTAATATTCTTGGTCATGGAAGACTCACTAATTTTTTTCTTATGGTGAAATAATAAATTAAGGAATTTTATATTGAGGAATCCCCTCTCCCCTCCAATATAAATACCACCCTCATTCCCATATTCCTCCCACAACTCTCAAGCCTTGAGACTTACGTTATTTCTATCAAATACTCCTCCCAAGGCTCTTCCACAGGTCCTAGAACTTATGTTATCACCAAAATTCTAAAACCACAGGCCTTAAGAGGGATCTCAAGGAGAAGAGATCAAGAGGTAAACTTCCTCTTTCATTTTTTTCCTTTCATTTTAAGTTATTATTTTTAATACCGATTAGATTATGTTGGTATATTTCGTTACATATCCCCCTTACTTCTAATATTATCTAATAATGATGAGAGACCCATTTTATATCATCAAATTATTTTATGAAAATTTAAACGACGCTGTTAGGCTGCCGAATTTTTGTAAGGAATTTATAAAATTTTATTTTATTTTAAGTTCTTTTATTTTCTTCTTATTTCCTCACCTCCTATTATCCAAGTGTAATGAAAGATATATAATCTTGTATATTCAATATGTTCTCATGTTCCTGGAAAATTCATCATCAATCTTCTTCTCTTCCCCCCACTTATTCAAGGAATAAAAACATTGTCTGTGATATGTCGAATTACCGACATCGTGGATGATGTGATTTCATTTTGCTTTAAATCCTTCATGGATGGTCATGAAACAATTTTTATGGTTGAAAAAGGTTATAATATATGTATAATTTCTCATACTTGTTTCTTTAATTCTTTTGTCCACATGGATTTAATTTATAAAACAAAATGAGGTCTTTATTATCAAAGAACCACTAAAATGATCTAAATAGACATCATCAATGTTTTAACTTATGAATCATACTAATATAATAATTAAAAATGATAAATGGTATGATTTATGGTTTTTTAAATATTTAAATACCATTCCATTCTAATTCTTTAGCTTCAATTCCAATTTACAAGAACAACCATCATGAACCAATCATGGAAATCAAGTAAAGAACTCACCCCAAAACAATGCAAGGAACAAAATACTAACAATTAAAGGGTGAAATGACCTAATAAAATGATCATATAAGATATTATAAATATGTATATTTTTCTTTAAGATATTAATAACACTCTTTTAACCATCATATATTATTTTTAAACATGTTTAAAGTAAGACAAACCCGAGGTAAGGGACTTCTTAACCCAATTTCCATTCTTTGTGTTAACCTTCAACTTTGTTTTTTTATGTGGTATTTAAATTGTTTGTGTGATGGTTTTTGTTTATATTATGTTGAATTATGTGTATTAACTGTTTGTATACATATTCCATCAACTTTATAAAGTCTCACTTCAATTATATGATATTTATAAGGGACTTTTCTTTTAAAATTATATTTTAAAATTCTGTTTTACAAATTTCAAACGCAATGTTTTTATACAATTATTCATGTTGTATGATTATGTTCTAGTTATGGGGAATTGATTATGATGAATTGTGGGACCTATATCTCCCTCCAATTAATTGGGTATGTGTATGTTGGAGGTCGGCTGTATGGTTATTCCAAGTGTAACTACGATGGTTACCCAAATTGTAAGGTAGTTATGAGGGTTACAAATTACAAGGTAGCCGAGAGGGTTACAATATTATGTAAGTAATTACCGAATATAACTTTATGGTTCTACTTATGCTATTATGTATTGTGGGAATCTTGTGGAAATCTCATGCTTCAAAAAGTAAGTATATATATATACAGGTGATAATTTTGTCTTTTAAAAATGTTTTCATATGTTATAAGCATTCTTTGACTAATTTGTTATTTCATTCATTTTATATCCCTTACTGAGATTTTGTGCTCATAAAAAGTTTATTAAATGATTTCAATAGTTTATAAGGAATTTTAATAAAAATAAATAATCCAAGTTAATTTTTTGAAGAATTGTGAAAGAAATCATGTTTTAAGCTTTAATGTTTTATATTTTGAAAAAAATGGAAACTTTTTTTTATGGTATCCACTCTGTAACAATGTGTAATGTTATGAAGTTATTATGTCCCAATTCTAAAAAGCTCTAAACTCGAAAATATCCTCGAAGTAAAATGAAGTGAATTCTTGACTAAAATCAAGATTATGTAATATAATAAGGTAGGGTCCTTATAGTTGGTATCATAAGATGGTTTAAATAACATCAGGGGTTAAGATGATATTAAAAGAATACCATGAATGATTTTTACTCTAGGATTAATTTAAAATGTTATAGTATTTAAAGATTACCGTGTTGATTCGTCTAAGATATTTTTGTTCAGAATGGTTATCTGCAGAAGGAACAGGGAAGCTGAACAGAAGTGGAACTGACCGAATGAAATCCTTCTAAATATGCAGCCAAGAATGGTAGGGATTAGAACCGAGCAGTTTTTGATAGTAATGGCTCAGCTAACGCATGAAATAAATTGTGGTGGCATACATGCAAGAGAAAAAATAGAGGTACAATAATGGAACATGACAGTAGTGGAACATTTTATAATACAACACCCTCCTACTTTCAATGGATATTATAAACGAGTAGAGGATGAAGGATAGATTAAGGCCCTTGAAAAGATATTAAATGTTATGGGATGTTCAGATAATTAAAAGGAAAGTCTTTACATTTATTGGTTTGAAGGTGAAGCTGATCAATTGTGGTCAATGGTAAATAATATCAGGGATAGAGAGGATATTGATGCCTTAGAGTGGGATGATTTGAAAAGTATTTTTCTTGAAAAATATTTTCCCAAGGTGGTGCGACTTAGGTTAGAGAAGCAATTACTTGAATTTAAGCAAAATGAGGATGATTCAATGGCTATGTATGAGGAAAACTTCACCTGACTAGAGAGGTATGATTCAAATCTTATTCTGGATCTTGATAGAAAAATCAACCGCTTTTACTCAGGATTGAAGCCAAGGTATCAAAGGGTGTTGGCCAACTGTGAATTAAAAAGTTATGAGAAACTTGTCCGATGTGTTGAGAGGGTAGAGATGGAGTTTGATGATGATCACGTGCATTTTGAAAACAAGGAAAATAAGAGGTCCAGATGGAAAGTGATGGGTAAGAATCAATAAAATAAATATGATGGTAAGAAAATCCAGTTTCTAGTTTGTGAAAAGTGTATAAAGAAGAACCGTGGGGAATGTCTTAGAAAAACTGGGAAGTGTTTTAAATGTGGTATGTTTGGAAATATGGTCCGAGATTGTAATGAAAATGATCCTAAGACTAACCCTGATATGAAAACCGTAAAGTGTTTTAAATGTGGTGAGATGGGTCACTATGCAAATACCAGCCTAAAGAGAGATCCAAATGATGCAAAGAAGCCAGACTATAACCATAAAGGTGTAGTGAGATCTTTTGTGACTAATTCAGCAGATGACGGTCCATCCAATGAAGTGGTATCAGGTACTTTATTCGTTTACACAAATTTTGATAAAGTTTTATTTGATATGGGGCATACACATTCCTTCATCTCTGAGAAATTTTCTGAAAAATTGGAAATATCGCCTCAACAAATCAAAATAGAACATATTGTTAAAAAACCAGGGGGAAATATTATAGAAAACAAGAATTATAAGAATATTTCTATTGTGTTCTGTGGAAAGACTTTACCTTAGAACCTTGTTTTTTTTTCCTTAGTTGAGTTTGATGTTATTCTGGGAATGGATTAGCTTTCTATTTATCATCCTAAGATCGACTGTAGAGCTAAATAATTTTTTCTTCATAAAGAGTTTCAGTTTGTATATAAGAATGATCCCATACAATTGATAAAATATCAGGAAGCTAAGAAAATGTTGAAAGATTGAAATGAAATTTATCATGCTCATATTTTTGAAAAAAAGGAACTGTTTAAATTAATGAGGTTCCAATGGTAAATGAACACCTTGATGTGTTTCCTAATGAGTTACCCGGTGTCATACCTGATCGAGAAGCCGAATTCCCAATTGATTTTGTTCCTGATCCCAAGACAATTTCAAAACCACCATATCATATGGCACAAATAGAACTTCTTGAATTGAAAAATCATTTGCATGATTTTCTTAATAAAGGCTTCATTAATCCTAGAAATTCACTATGAGGAGCTCCTGTTTTGTTCGTTAAAAAGAAATATAGTTCCATGAGACTTTGCATTGATTATAAATATTTGAATAACATCACTGTTAAAAACAAGTATCATTTTCCTCATATCGATGACTTATTTGATCAGTTCCAGGGAGCTCAGTACTTTTCCAATAGTTACTTGAGATCTGGATACTATTAGTTGATGGTGAAGGAGGATGACATCCTGAAAACAACTTTTAATACTAGATATGGGCACTATGAATTTGTTTTTATACATTTTGGTTTATCTAATGCACCTGCTGTATTAATGAATCTTATGAATAGAGTATTTCATGAGTTCTTGGATATGTTTGTGGTTTTTTATATTGATGAAATTCTGGTATTTTCTAAAAATAAATAGGATCATGAAAAACACTTAAGGGTTTTTTAAAAACCTTAAAAGACAAGAAACTATTTCGGAAATTCATCAAGTCTAATTTTTGTTTGAAACTGATTTATTTTCTTGGGAACATTGTAAATAATGATGGAATAATAGTTGATCCTACCGAAACAAAAGCGGTTGATGAATGGCCAAGACCAACAAATTTCATTTAAATTTGTAGTTTTCTTGGATTAGCAGGTTATTACCGACGTTTTTTAAGAAACTTGCACAGTTATCTAGCAAGAAAACTAAGTTAACATGAAAAGGGGTCAAATTTATTTGGAAATAAGAATGTGATTCTTGATTTCAGGAACTGAAGAAGAGATTGGTGAATGCTCTAGTTTTGGCCATGCATTCTAGAAATGGTGATTTTTTCATCTACAGTGAAGCTTCTTTGAAGGGACTTGGTTGTGTTTTGATGCAGATTGATCAGGCAATTGCTTACGCTTCAAGACAACTTAAACCTCATGAGTGAAATTATCACACACATGATTTGGAATTGGTAGCTATGGTTTTTTCTTTGAAAATTTTGAGACATCATTTATACAGAGCCAAATGTCAAATATATACTGACCATAAAAGTTTGAAGTATATATTCACTCATAAGGAATTAAACATGAGGCAGAGAAGATGGATTGAACTGATAAAGGATTGTGATTGCATGATAAATTACCATCCTAGAAAAGAAAACAAAGTGGCGGATGCCTTGAGTCAAAAAAATCATGCATCATTTAACATGTTACATTTGGAACATGATCCCTTGATTAATGATTTGATGAATTTTGTCATAGAGTTTGTTGGTGTAAGGAATACATCTGTTTTGTTTCAGGTTTCAGTGCAGTCATCATTATCAGACAGAATTAAGAAAGTGCATAAGGAAGACCGTGATCTATAAAAAAATTTATAATTGGTTAAAATGGGTATGTTTCTAGAATTTAATCTTGATAAAGATTGTGTTTTAAGATTTGGAAAAAGGTTGTGTGTGCTTTGTGATTCCCAGTTGAAGAAATATTTGTTGTGTGAAGCTCATAATTCTCCATTTTTGGGTCATCCTAGAAGTACTAAGATTTATAGAGACCTTCGGGAGTATTATTGATGGGATGAAATGAAAAAAGATATTGCTTATTTTAGTATGAAATGTTTTACATGTCAGCAGGTTAAAGCAGAGCGACAATTACCAAAGGGGATGCTTTAGCCTTTTCCATTGCTGGAGTAGAAATGGGAGAATGTATCCATAGACTTTGTGGTGAGACTACCAAAGAATTCTCAAGGTAACAATGTGATTTGGGTTGTTGTTGATCGACTGAAAAAATCTACACATTTTCTTTCTATTCGAGATACAATGTCTTTGAATTAGCTTTCTCAACTTTACCTCAAGGAGATTTTCAGGTTACATGGAGTTTATCTTTCCATTGAATTTGACCGGGATCCTAGGTTCACTTCTAACTTTTGGAAGGGACTTCAGAAGTCATTGGGAACAGAGTTAAATATCAGTACATCTTTTCATCCTCAATCAGATGGGAAGTCAGAATGAACAATTCAGAATTTGGAGGATATGATTCAAGCATGTTCAATGGACTACTGGGGAAGTTGGGATCAACATCTTTCTTTAGTGTAGTTTTCTTTTAATAAAATTTTTAATTCCAATATAGAGATGGAACCTTTTGAGGCTTTATATGGAAAGCGGTGTCGTACTCCAGCGTTTTGGGATAAATTCAATGAAAGAATGTTGATAGGGCCAGAATTAGTAGAGGAAGTGGCTGAGAAAGTGAAGATGATCCAGCAGCACATGAGGATAACTCAAATATGGTAGAAAAGTTATGAATTTAATATAAGGAAAGTCTTCTATTTGAAGGTATGTGACCATGTTTTCCTTAAAATATCTCCTTGGAAAAGTGTGATGTGTTTTGGTATGAAAGGAAAGCTAAGTCCGCGGTTCATCGGTCCTTTTGAAATCCTGGATAAAGTTGGAATTGTTGCATACTGAGTAGCTTTGCCTCTGAGTTTGTCTCAGGTACACAATGTTTTTCATATTTCGATGTTGAGGAAGTATGTGCCAGATTCATCACATGTCTTGATCACAGAAGCAGTTCAGATGGAAGAGAATCTTTCTTACGAAGAGATACTGGTTCAGATTCTTGATCGAAGGGAACCTGTATTTAGAATAAGGTAATCCACCAGGTAATGGTTTTTTTAGAGAAACCACATTGTAGAAGAAGCAACATGGGAGTCTGAAAATGCTATGAGAGAAAGGTACCCTCACTTGTTTAATAAGTAAATAAAAATTGCAAGGATGCAATTTTTAGAAGGTAGGGATAATGTAACACCCCAAGGTTTTTTATAAAAATAAATGGGAATGCATGAAACTTGGTTTTAAGTAGATATTTATATGTAGTCTTTAAAAATAATTTTGAAACTTCTATGTTATGAATTTTGTAAAATGGTCATCTACAATTGTGTTCAATAAATTATTTAGATTCTAATGAAACTAACTTGTTTTTTGGTGAATAGTAACATACCCTTATGATTAGTAATATGGCCCTAATGAATAGTAAATTGTACTATTATTTTATTTTATTAAGGATAGAAGATAATGAAATTTTGGTTAATTTTTCAATGTTATATAAAAGCAGTTATAGTTTTAAAAATGATAATTTTTGAATTAAATATGATTTTATTTAAAAATTAAATTAATAATATTTTGAAAATTATCTCCGAAAAATGGACTTCATTTTTGAATTCTACACATCAAAAAATGGTTGGGGTGAATTTTTGGAATTTTTCTGAAATACTTGAATTTTTGGTGAATAGTAAAATACATTAATTTACCGTATAAATACATTATAATTTAAACCCACTATTAAAGACATCACAAGTGATGTAAGGACTCAAATCTCAAACTCACATGCCTTATTTACTATTATTGGTCATGGAATACTCATTATTCCTTGTCTAATAGGGAAATAATAAATTAATGTATTTTATATTAAGAAATCCCCTCTCCCCTCCACTATAAATACCACCCTCATTCCCCTCTTCCTCCAACACCTATCAATCATTGATCATTACCTATGTTATATACAATACTACTCCCAAGGCACTTCCCCACATCCTAGATCTTTTTGTCTCACAAATAGGCCAAAACCAAAGGCCTTAAGAGGGATCTCAAGGAGAAGAGATCTAGAGGTAAACTTCCTCTTTCATTTTCTTTCTTTCCCTTCATTTTATGTTATTCTTTTTCATACCCTTTGTCTTATTTTGGGATATTTCATTACATATCCCCCTTACTACCCATTATTTTATATTAATTATAAAACCATTTTATCTCATCAAATTATTTTATGAAAATTTAAACGACGCCGTTAGGCTACCGAATTTTCGTAAGGAATTTCTCAAATTTTCTTTTTATTTTAAGTTCTTTTATTTTAAGTTCTTTTATTTTAGTATTCTTTCCTCACCTCCTATTATCCAAGATGCATGAGAGCTCTAGAATATTTTATATTCTTGATTTTATCATGTTCATGTAAAATTCATAATCAATCTTCTTCTCTTCCCCCACTTATTCAAGGAATAAAAACATTGTCCGTGATGTGTCGAATTACTGACATCATGGCCGATGTGATTTTATTTTGTTTTAAATACATCAATTCTGGTCATGAAACCATTTTTATGGTTGAACCAGGTAATAATATATGTATTATTCATCATCCTTGGTTCTGGTATTATTTTGTACACATGGTTTTAATTTATAAAACAAAATGGGGTCATTATTATCAAAGAACCACTAAAATGATCTAAACAGACATCATTAATGTTTTAACTTATAAATAATCCTCATATAAGAATTAAAAATGAAAAATAGTATGATTTACAGTTATTTAAATATTTAAATACCATTCCATGCCAATTTTGGAGTTTCATTTCCAATTGAAAAGAAAAACCATCATGAACCAATCATGGAAATCATGTAAAGAACTCACCCCAAAACAATGCATAGAACAAAATACTAACAATTAATGGGTGAAATGATCTAATAAAATGATAATATAATATATTATAAATATGGATATGTTTCTTTAAGATATTAATAACACTTTTTTAACAATTATACAGTATGTTTAAATAAGTTTTAAGTAAGACAAACTCGAGGTAAGGGAATTCTTATCCCGATTTCCATTCTTTGGGTTAACCTTCTACTTTGTTATTTATGTGGTATTTAAATTGTTTTTGTGATTATTTTTGTTTATATTATGTTGAATTATGTGTATTTACAGTGTTTATACTTATTAAATCCACTCTATAAAGTCTCACTTCAATTCTATGATATTTATAAGGGACTTTTCTTTTAAAATTCTCTTTTAAAATTTTGTTTTACAAATTTCAAAGGCAATGTTTTTATGAAATTATTAATGTTGTATGATTATGTTCTTGTTCTTGGGAAATATTTATAATTAAGGATGGGACCTATATCTCCCTCCAATGTATTGGGTATTTGTAATTTTTAGGTCTTTCGTATTGTTACTCCAAGTGTAACTGCGATGGTTACACAAATTGTACGGTAGCCGTGAGGGTTACAAATTATAAGGTAGACGAGAGGGTTAAAATATTATGTAAGTAATGCCCCAAGATACCTTTATGGTTATAATTATGTTCTTATTTATTGTATAAATATTTTAAAATCTCATGTTTCACAAAGTAAGTATATATATAGGTGATAAGTATGTCTTTTAAATTTTTTTCATACGTTACAAGCATTCATGGACTAATGTGTTCTTTCCTTATTTTTATACCCCCTACTAAGCTTTTGTGCTCATCCCATGTTTTTAAATTATTTTTACAGGTTATATGTATGTGTAATACAAAGAAGGAATCAAAGTTGAATTTTTTATGAATTTTCAATGAAATCATGTTTTAAGCTTTATTGTTTTATATTTGGAAAAAAATGGAAACTCTTTTTATGGTATCCACTCTGTAACAATGTGTAATGTTATGAATGTATTATGTACCAATTATCTAATTCTATAAACTCTAAAATATCCTCAAAGTAAAAGGAAGTTAATTCATGAATAAAATCAAGATTATGTAATGTAATAAAGAAGGGTCCTTATATTTATCACTTGTATAAATTTAATCAAATGAAATGTATATAAATTTTATAACTAGTGGTTCCAAATTATATAATATGTAAAATTAATTTTATGCACAAATATTATGTTACCTTAGGTATAAACTAATTACTGTGGGAAAATAATAAATGAAAAAAGTAATAATTCAAGGGGTAAAGAGTTTAAATTAAAAAAACATGTTTCTAATTGGTTAGTTAAGATATTATCAAACTTATCTAAACCTAAACTCAATTTTAGTCTACTTTTTTTTTATCCACATGACATGTTTAACATATTATCCATTTACATTGATTTTAAATATTTATAAAAAATCCATTCTCACTAATTATAAAGGAGTTATCTCACCACCCCTTAAAGGCACTCATAAAAACTAGGTTTCCTTAGAAAACACATCCAATTTCTCTTCTTTTATAATAATATTCCACTATATTGATATTCTTGACACAATATAATAACCTACTTTATCCATTTCCAATGGATCTTCCAAGGAAATCTCAAAGTGATCAACATGAGTAATCATTTTTAGTTCACTTCTTTCTTTTTTTATTTTTATTTTTCAAATTGTAATTTTGAAATACCTATATAAATAAATCAATATTAATTATATAATTAATGTTATTATTTTATGGTAATAATCATTAATCACAATTTTCTTTTTCTATTAAGAAAATTGAATATGTGAATCAGGTGTTCTATAGACTACTGCCTCCATGACACAACATGTTTCTGTTTCATTCACCACCTTACAAGGCTGGTATAAAAGGAGAGTTTAATAATAAATTATGATATTTATATCATGTTTTTTATTCTGAAATAATAATTCATATTACTCCTTTCTCACATTCATTGGAAAAATAAATCTTTAACCATATATACGTGTGGACTATTACCTCCATGGAATGATTAATGTCCATTTTTTTCGTAACCAACTTACATGGATGGTCATGATTATGGGATTAAAGAATAAATATTATGTTCATTATATCATTAAAATATTTATATAAAATTTTAGAACCTATTAATGATACGATCAATAAAAAATTATCATTAATTTAATCGTTTAAAATGAGAAAACTAAGAGGAAAATGATCTATTCTTTATAAGTAACGACTTTATATAAACCAAATCCTAATTTTAATTTTTTAAAATTTTGATATAGATAATTAAAACAAACTAAATATGATTATTATGCTTTTTTATAATGATATTATAACAAAACCACCTCATAATCATACATTAATCATGGATGCTTCATGTTTGGGTCAGTTTAACCACATAATTGAACAATACTATAAATTTATATAATGAATGGATAAGAAAAATTATTTACTATTATAATATTATATAAAAATTTAAATGATATATTTTTTGGTTTTGTTATGTTTATATCAATATCTAACTCATTAATTAAGAAAATCCTTTCATTCCTTAAGAATTACGAAACATAATTATCAAAAATTTCATCTTTAGGGTTTCTAAAAAAAATACAATGGAGTGAAATTGTATATTTTTAAACTATAACAAAATGTCTATTCTCGTAACTTAGATTACATAATAATTATTGAATTTGGAAAAATATCTAATACTGACACAACTTTTACAAAACTAGTTCAAAGATATAATGATTACTTATACATAGTGTTGAAAATAAATAAATACTAACTAATATTTAAACTTATATAATGATTGTAAAGGGAGAGTATAAATAGTTATAGTTATTAACTATGTTATTTTTTATGTATTTAATGAACTTAATTTAATATTTTACGACATTTGTTGCAAATTCGGATTGAATCAATACTGAGGTAAGAGTTTTTATTTCAAATTTTTATTTTGAGACATGCTTGGTATTATGCACCTAATTTAATGTATGTATTGTATATAATGAATATTTGAGATATCATAACACAAATTATAATTTAATAATGTTAATTAATGTTTAATTATAGTCCTTCTCCTTCAATAGGTTTTTATTAAAGTGTTACTCAAGATGAAAGGGTTCTTTTGGTATCATTTATGATTCTTTGAGATGTTAAATGTTATGCACCATGTTTCATTTATATGATGTTATATTGATTTACTATCCCATTAGTGGTATATACATTATTTCCTTGTAATACATCAAATAAAATAAGGCAAATAATGTTATTTTCTTAAAATTTATTTTCAATAAAGTGTTACACAAGTCGTTAGAGTTTTTGGTAACTCAATTTTTGTTCATTGAGTTATGATCGTTTACTTGAAATTATTTCATATATGTTGTGTACATTATAATACTTAGTTTTATTATGTGGTATTATATAATTTTATACAATTTTATATATAAACATGTTTACAAACTTTTCATTCTTTATAGAGTATGTTTCCCATAAGGTTTATTGAAAACTCAAATCTTCTTTCATTGAGTTATAATGTTCCATCTTGAACTTTTCTTTTTCATTATTGGGTTATACGTCCATAATATTTTATTATATAATATTTTATAGTCCTATTTGAGAAAATTATTTTTTAACACAAATGTCTATTTTTTACACTTCCTATAATGTGATTTTTAAACAAATACATTTTAAAAATAATAAAAAGAGTATTTGTACTTTTACTTTCATATGTTTTTTTCTTCCTCTACTAAATTATATAAGACACACTTTTTTTTCTTTTCAATGATACATAATGGGAAGTTATTTATGAAAGTAATGTTTTTCAAATGATTTCAAATAATTTTTTCAAAACATATATATGAATGTGTAGGTTAAATTTATATTTTATATCAAAGTAAAAATTATTTTCTAAAAGAGCTTTTTATTTTTCACTTCCATTTACCATATAATTTTAAAAAGGATTTACCCTAATGAGGATTATGTTTGGTAATTTATCATATATATATATATATTATCATTTGGGGTGGATGAATTCATGGTATCAAAACATATGATTCTTTATCCCTTTTTCTGTGATACCGTTCAAAACATTATTTTTGTGGGGGTGTTTTTCATTTATTTCAATAACCTTATACATTTCATTTGTTTCAATGAGAATATGTTCTTTTTCTACTATCTACATTATTTATCTGTATAGATTTTGATCATGCCATTCTAGAACTGACTTAACTATATAATCATTACCCTATATGGTGTGAACATCTCATTTTACAAATTTAGATCAGAGGATGTTCAACTAAAGAGAATGATTATTTGTTTATATGGGGAAAAGTATTATAATTTTGTATATTGTTATTCAAATTTGGATGATTATGGGAAATTTGAGTACATATTATTTGTCCATCCACCTTATTTCTCTAGATGTGTTATGATTATGTTATCTATTTTATATACATGGGGAAAACTATTAATATTATTGATGATTATTAACTAATAATACAACTTGATCATGTATTGATATTCAAAATTCCTCATTATATAGAGAGTAATATTTTATTCTTAAAAAGGTTACATAGGCAATGGAATGAAATATTCTGTTTACTCTTATAAAAAATTCATTGGACTTAATCAAGCGATGGGTAGGGCTTGAAATTATATAGCCCCTCGATTCATAAACTGATCTAATGGGATAAAACATGTTGGATTTTAGTGTATACCTCTTCCCATAACAAGATAGTGTATGGGTGAATGTTTTCATGAACCAACTTGGGTCTACCTCGAACTGGTCACTCAATATGACCCGTGATAAAGCCCAAGAGGTGTTCCCGATCCTCTTGGGATGACGACAAGTGACAAGGAATCAAAAGAATACCAATGGGAACAATTTTCCCCAGTATATATAAAAATAAAATCATTAGAATAAGTAAAAGAACAACCAAAACAAAATATGGTTTTCAAGATCTAAATCATTTACATTATAATAAATGAAACAACAAACAATACCAGAAAACCCAAATGAAACCCGACACCCAAAAAAAATCCATGTGACCCTGAGGGTTACCCTCAATCCCATAACCAACCATATACCAATGCGAACGAAATGAAGACGGTGACTTTAGTAGAAACTAAAAACAAGAAAATACTATAGGCGTGAGTATTAAAACTCAGTATTTAGGACCAAATAATTCTATTCCCAATGCACATCCTATAAATAAAGAAAAAATTATTAATTGGTTTGAAATAAAATTTATAAGTATATTTTTTTCTATTACACACATTACAGTTTAAAGTAAAAAAATCACAATAACAACCCATTTACCTCATGTTTTAAAACAAGTTTCAAGGGGATTAGGGGCCAAGACAACATAATAAAAAGTGTTCATTTTTCAAAAAAGTGGAAAAAAGAAAATTATTATCCATTCAAAACACTTTTCTTGAAAACATTTTTAACAAGACACACATTCATCATTTTTTAGAAAACACCAAAACTAAATAAAAAAATATAAATATACATAACAAGGGAAATGACACTAACCATACTAGAATCATAGAAATACATGAATACCTAGGAACTTAGAGAAGATCCACAACATACTAATACATGATACCCCATCCCTAGTAGCATGCCACACAATGAAATCAAAACACCCAAACGACCAACCACCCTTACTCAAGACAAACCGAGGGACCAAATAACATATCAATAAACCCAAATATCCACCTACTATAAGAAACTAGTTAGTGCGTGAAATACTAGTGCATCAAATATTCACAGAATTCCTATTTTCTATGCTAGTATCCCATGATATGTTCACAAATGGGTGTGACACACATTCAAAACAACAAGCCATATATATATATTCCACCACACACATCACACAAATAGGCACCACCCCAGCCACATCGAGGAGTATTCCTTGCCTTAAAACAATTATTACATAAGGGAGGTACTATACCAAGGACACTCCCATCCCATAATCAACCAACACAATAGGACTCACACTTGAATGGGTTTTCCAAATGAGACCATTTTAAGAAAAATTCTAAACGGGGCCCGAGTTACTTTCACATGTCAAACCATTTATAAACAACCACACACAAACCATTTTCAGAATCAAACCAACTTACAGAACCATTTTTGGAAACCCAAACCACCATTTTAATATCAAACTATCATTTAAAAAACCAAACTATGCCCTTTAAAAATCTCAAACTAGTTAGAAAAGCTAGATGAGAAAATTCACAAGCACTTGGTGTGAAAAACCCACCAAATCCATATCACACATTAAAATAGATTAAGAAAAACCTTTTATTTCACCTGGGAAATTAATTAAAATATTGAAATAATATTATTTAATAATTATAAGAGGTGAAAAAATAAAGAGATTAATGAAACCTCAACTTTAAAGAAAATGGGTCAAGGGATCCCACCACGAACGTTGGAGAACATTCAGAATCCAATGTGAAAAATCAATCACAACTAAACTACACCCAAGAGAGACAATATCTGACCTAATACATTGAGATCAAACCCAAAAATTTAGGATTCATTCCAAAAAATTAGAACCATAGCTGAGGGAGAGAGGGAACCCCATGAAACTAGAAAATAGCCTAGAAAGAAGGGAGAAACAAAGGGAGAGAGGACTTCCATGATGACCCGGAGGAGAAATCTCAGAAAAAACGCCCAAAAATGGAGGACCAGAGGAGCCAAGGGAAGGGGAGGATGTTCCTAGTGTGGAAGAACCAAAAATATAGAGGTAATGGTGTTTTTGGTTATAACAACCAGGGAGAGATATTTTTTTTAAAAAATATAGACATTTTGTATGGTTAGTCTGCACGGTTTGTCAAACTATGAAGATATCATGTGGCTGCTACTATTGAGAAATATTTTGATTGTATGGCCTACTTGCATAGTATGACTAACCATGCAGTAGCTATGTGGTAGCTACTGTCTCACCTAGGAGCTTCTACATGGTTACCTGGGTTGGGGAACATAGTTAATCCTAACCATTCGCAAGCTATGAACCTTAAGTTGTCTAGACAAAAACAACTATTTCCTCTAATGATCAATGGGAATCCAATGAAGAAATCTGGACCAAGAATTTAAGGAATAAATACTCCAAAAACTCAAACTCGTCACACCCAGTTCTTGAGGAAATAACCGAAAATCTAACCCAAACTAGGACTAAAGAATAATTCCAAATCCTGGGTGTGTAAAAGTACTCGAAAATATGTTTTGATGTCCAATATTAATAATTCCTTCAATATGAGATCATTTTTATTTATATCCATGTTTTTAATATTTTCATTGATATAACATTATCCTTTTCTCAGTTGATATGAAATTATGATGATTACTTATTCATTCTATAATATTATTCCATGTTTATGTCGTGATTACCTCCATTTTATGATTTACCTTATTGAGTGTTTTATATCACCCCTTTCTTATATTTCCACTCCCCGGGTTTTCACGTAAAATAATAAATGTGACATGTTTAGATGGATATACTATTTGTATGAATTTAAGGGAGATGTTGAAGAGTCATCATGAATTATGTTGTTTTATACATAATGAAAAAATGTCCATTTGATACAAAGAGCATGGTAATTATTAGTTAATGTCTAATACTAATTATCTAAATCTATAATCCAAAATGGTCTTGAGATTTTATATAATTAGATAGGTTTTTAACATCATGTAACTATTGGACAATTATGTTTAATAATTTATAGTTGGAATTGAAGCTAGTATATAAAGTATGCATATATGGAACCAGGATCAGAGGTGAGGGTATGGAGTGTCATAATAACCCATCATTTTCTTAGGATACACTATAAAGAAAAACCTCATTCCCAATGGTTCTAGTTTTTTGTCATGGATTTAATATACAAATGCCTCGCATCCCTATACACGTAATGTTGAAAGTACAAATTTCCTTCCATACATTAATTCGTATGGTATTCATTTTTATGATTTAATTGGTACCTAGTTTAGTGTGTATTCCATAGTTTTTAATTTATATCCCCAATTAAATATTGATATGATTCATCATCAATATTAACATGTCAAGTAAGAAAAAATTCCCCTTTTCACTAACACCATTCCATTATGCTGTATAAGGTGTGGTGAGTGGATATAAAATCCCATACTCCTATAGAATGTTGAAAAAATCTTCGTTAAGATACTCACCACCTCAATCAGAATAAGGATTCATTACCTTATTTCTAAGTTTATTTGTCACGACCCCCTCCCACCAAAGATGCCCCTCCTGAGCTGGAAATGGTTAAAGGGAGATAATGACCCCCCCCCCCCCCCCCCCCGAGTCCTGCCACTTGTAGGCCCTGGAGTGGCAACTAGCACCAAGGGTATGAGTTTTCACAAATATGGGAGGCATTACCCTTTTTATTATTTAAGATCGGGAAATAGGATGAGTTAAACACCAAAAGAAAAAGGAACAAGTAAATGAAAATAAACCCAAAACCAAACCCATATGAATGTTTTATACAATACTGAAAAAAGGTACAAGTACAAGAAAATATCCAAAGTACGATACAAAAAAAAGAAAGCAAAAACTAAAACCAGCAAAACTCCAACGCCCGACTAGCAAGGTCCCGCACGGTCTCTGAAGTCCTCCTGAAAACCTGAATGCAAACGTAGGGTGATCATACAAGTATACTCAATAGGAAAACCTAAATCTCTCATGCACTAGTGGGGAGACATCCTAATGCCCCGTGAGAAAACAGAATAACCAAAACCTAACAAGGAATCTATCCACCCAGCCTCACCAGTCACACTCACCATGTAACACAAGTCAATAGAGTATAGTAATAATATTATCAAAGTATGGGTACCCCGCACCACCTTACCACTGGATACTACTCAAGCCCTCACGCCTAACTCTATGATGCTTCCCCCTTTTCCTGAGCTAGCTTCGAAACTTGGCCATATGAAGCTCGAGCTAGTGCCGCAACCTGGCCATACGAAGCTCATAGTAACCTGTCGACACACAATCCTCGGCCATCACCACATCTCATCCCGAAAACACCTGGGAACCACATCACATCTCATCCCAAAGATTCTTGGGAAACATCTGTCGTAACCTGCCTGAAGGATCTTGGGCTACAGAACCTGGAAGAGGGAGCATAGGGAAGAACAATAACCATCCATCCACAATGTCCTTTGGATGTTGGGAAAAACACCCCCCGTCCCACGGGTGTTCGGCACATAGTTCTCAACATGGGTGGGGTGCATAAAGAAACATAGAAAGATACAGATTTATATAATTATATCAACCACTCAACCCATCCTAAGGCTTCTAAACAAAAGACTTGAACACATGCCTTAACAATTCTACCTCGAGAGTATGCACACAACAAGCAATCCCAAAACCCCATTTATGTTTTCATGTTCAACAACTTTAGTTGTCAATTCTTTTAACTGTTGGGAAACTATCAACAACCAAACCAAATTGAGTGTTCATAAAACATATCCCTGCCAAACACAATAGAATTTTGGGAAACCACAAGAAATCACATACCAACTCCTTAACAATTTTATTATCATATCCATCCTTAATTCATTTACATCAAAAAACCCCACCGTTCATTTATTCCCAAGTTCAACATATAAATTCATTTTCCCACATTCCACACTTCCATTACTTTCCCCCCGTATATAATCCACTACTAACCACTTTAATAATATTCACCACCCATCATTGCAGCCCCGCTTCCAAACATCATATCACACAACAACCCAGAAATTACCACTTCAAACATCCCATAATAAAACCAACCCAACACCAACATGTTCATTATTCCTTCTTTTTGAACCATAGTGATCACATAAGGGTTTCAAGTATATAATCATCCAACTTTACGTGATTAACCAATTTCCACATTCAATAAAATTTTCATCCACAAGAAAATATAGAAGGAGAGGGAAAAAATTAATTGCGTAAGCAAAGGCCCCCAAAGACCATGATTTTCATTAGGCAGCAGCTTATTCAATTCACAACATAATATCACAGGATATAAATAATGTAACTGCATTCACAAAATTCCCATCCCCATTATATAATCCAGTTATTATCTTTATTAAACCGATTCAAATGTGTTTCACGTAAACAAGAGGACACCCACCCCGCATGATGCACAATCTAGAGAGACAAAGGTAAGATCCCTACCCCAACAAGTTCCGATGTCCTTCTACGAACACGACCACCACGATCACAAGGCTTCTCCCAGAACGATTGCACCCACCAAGGACGTTGTGAATCCACCGAATCAACAACATAAGAAAGTCCCTCAACACGGAGATCACATGTCATATCATGGAAGGAAAACGGGAGAAGCAGGATCAGAAAGAGAATACAAGAACATAGGTTTAACATACCTTTTTAGAGTCGTTTGTCAAAGACCATCGTTCCCGTCAATTATCAGCAGTCTCCTCAGTTAGAAACTGCAGAGGGGAAGTTGAAGAAGAGGGAACATAACTGGGTGTACGATGTTCTCCTCGCTGACACGATCCAGCAGTCACTAACGGATCGACGATCGGAGTCCGGATGAAGAAGTTAGGAGGATTACATCTCAGTCGTCCAGGAGTGTCGTTGTGTAGAGAAGAAGGGTCCGTAAATAACACGTGACCCTCTCATATATAGTAAATGAGAAGGTAAAATAGTACGTAGTGTGTATTAGTGAATGCACGATGTGATCGTACAACTATTACGTTGTTTGACTTGTCAACACACGACACGTCTTGCAATTTCCATGCGTTTAATGATAATGATAATAATAAATTAATATTAGGCATTTCTTTGACTCAAGGAAAAATTCATAAAAAGATATTGATCATTGGTCTTAAAATGACCATCATAATTTCAGGGTTGCAATTTCACAGACGGTTCTCCATTCAAACACCGTATGAGGGAGATATGTTGGATACAAGATCACATAATAATAACAATATTATTATTATTGGGTGTTTCATGGACCCGATCCTTGGACCATATTTTAATATCCAACTTTAGAATTAAGTTGATCGTATTATTGATAGGATCACATCACCACTGATGACAAGTCAATCGGACGTCGCACGCGAGAGTTATGGCAGGTTGAAGACTTAATAAAAATATTAAATCTATTAATTACGAGCATTTCAGGTACCCGATCCAAAAACCCGAATAGGACATCCAATATTGGACTCATAAATTCCGTCTCAAAGTCTGGGTCACACTGCCAAAGACGGTTCATAAAACTGAGGTCGCACGAATAAGTTACGGACAAAAAAGTGTTTTATCAACAAAATTAATAATAACAATATTATATTATTATTTAATTGTTTATTTATTTCATATCTTTAAACTCATTACACGCATGGAACACTTCACACACAAGATGAAAATCACTCTCCCTTTTATATTTATTTATTTATTTTCATTATTATCATATAATACCTCCCTCTCTCCAATCTTCAAACTTTATTCCACAATTTTATCAAGCTCCACAAAAGTGGCGCCTTGCCTATACTCCATGCCAATCATGCCCCACCTCCTTGATTTCCTTTCCCTTTTTTTCCTTTTATTATTTCTCAATTTTTATTATCTCATTCTCTCTCCAATCTAACTCTTCCATGTTATTATTAATAATAACACCCATCATTAATGTTCTAATTTAATCTCATTAAATTAGTTTACCATGGTTATTCTCATATTAAATTAAAACAATTCCATTTAATTAAAACCTTCTCCATGACAAATCAAAATTAATATAACTTAAATATTCAAACCCTTTTTAATACCTTTAATTTCATCAACCTCTCGCACATAGTTTTACGCCACCATTATTATTATTATTTAACATAATAATAATAACTAACTCACCTTTAATTTTATTAACGCACCACCATGCTTCCACTACGCATCTTCATTTATTTGTTTGCAATAAATACCATGACTCATTTCATTAATTTCTCATTATTATTAATATTATGACTAATATTAATAACACAACACCCATTATTATTATTCAAATTTAATTTCAACAATTACACAATTAATAACAAACCGCATGTTTCATTTATCAACGTCCAATGGGTCACACACCTTCCCACTTCACATCATTAATAATAATAACGCCCATTTAATCAAATTATAATGATTATACTCTTTTTAGTTTAATTAATCACACAATTTATGTCATCATCATTATTATTTAAAATATTTTTACGTTATCATCAGTATTAAAAATTATCATTATAACACGCGTCGTGTTGACCATATCGATTTCAACAAAGGAATAGACAGGAGGGGTCCATGCCATTACATCAGATACCTCTCAAAACATTCTCGTCCTCGAGAATTAAAAACTAACCCAGAAGAAAGAATGGATCCGAACAACCACTCCGCAAGATACCTCTCAGGGCTCCCGTCATATCAGGAAACAATTGACAACCCTAATTATATGAATTAGGAATTCCTTCTCCCATATCAAGATATTATCATCTTTAGGCGGCACTGACTCGCCTGCACGGGTTTAATCGCATCCACATTAATGCGTCTCGATTAGGAATTAGGTCTTCTGACTTCCATATATTAGGATTTTCCAAACCTACACTACCCCCAATACCATAAAAAACAACAATAAATTGCCCGAACACATGGCTTGAGGAATTAATTCTCCCATGTTGAGATATTATCTGCTTTAAGCGGCACTGAATCGCCTGCACGGGTTTAATCGCATCCCCATTAATGCATCTCGATTAGGGATCCGGTCCTCCTCTACACACATGTTAGGACTCTTAAAACACATTTAATGGAAAGAGGGAAACAAATTAGCATTATATACTCATGAAAAACAAGGTCCAGGCCCAAAGCATAGGCGAGAATGGGTTTCAACAAAGGAGTGTGATGCTCCTGAATTTAAACCAAACATAAACGAGAGCGTTTAAGTAAAATCAAAAACATCTCTCTTGATCTCTGGCCTTGCTAGGTTTGTTTCTTCTGTTGCGTGCAACTGTCCGCATCCCACTCCTCTGTCGTTCTATTGACGTTTAGGTGCCATAGTTGTACGGTAAAAAAAGACCGCATAATCCCAAGTATCAAGGAAATTTCTCAAGGTTTCATTTTATCACTTTATTTCAAAATTATTTCCCAGAACACCCAAATCAAGTAAAACATAAACATGATGATGCATGTACCTTCCCTAGGGTCTCTACCCTGCAATCAATGTAGTCTCACTTGGTCATTCGGTAGGCTCAGAGTCCTTGCATCGGATCATAGGGGGCCCTAAAATCCCATGTCCTAGCCGGTCTTCCCTGGCCTATGTCATGCACCAAGATCACCTTACACTGTTTCCCTACCAACCCATGCAATCCTCATTGTGTCTAACTACAGACTCCATCATATCTCTCAACCATCACCTTTGATACCATTCTGTCATGACCCCTCCCACTAAAGATGCCCCTCCTGAGATGGAAATGATGAAAGGCAGATAATGAATCCCGAGTCCCGCCTCCAGTAGGCCCCAGAGTGGCGACTGGAACCAAGGGTATGAGATTTCAAAAATATGTGAGGCATTACCCTTTTTATTATTTAAGATCGGGAAATAGGATGATTCAAACACGAAAATAAAAAGGAACAAGTAAATGAAAATAAACCGAAAACCAAACCCATATGCACGTTTTATACAACACTGAACAAAGGTACAAGCACAAGAAAAGATCCCAAGTACGATACAAAAAAAAAAGAAAGGAAATACTACAACCAGTAAAACTCCAACGCCCGACTAGCAAGTTCCTGCACAGTCCCTGAAGTCCTCCTGAAAACCTGAAAGTAAACGTAGGGTGAGAATACAAGTATACTCAGTAGGAAAACCTAAATCTCTCGTGCACAAGTGGGGAGACATCCTATTGCCCCATGAGAAAACAGAAGAACCAAAACCTTGCAAGGAATCTATCCACCCAGCCTCACCAGTCACACTCACCAAGTAACACAAGTCAATAGAGTATAGTAGTAATATTATCAAAGTATGGGTACCCCGCACCTCCTTCCCACTGGATACTGCTCAAGCCCTCACGCCTAAAGCTCTAATGCTTACCCCTCTTCCTAATCTAGTGCTGCAACTTGGCCATACGAAGCTTGAGATAGTGCCGCAACCTGTCCATACGAAGCTCATAGTAACCCACCGACACACAATCCTCAGCCATCACCACATATCATTCTGAAAACACCTGGGAACCACATCACATCTCATCTCGAAGATTCTTGGGAAACATCTATCTTAACCTTCCCGAAGGATCTTGGGATATAGAACCTTTAAGAGAGGGCATAGGGAATAATAGTAACCAACCATCCAAAATGTCCTTTGGATGTTGGGAATAACAACCCCGTCCCACGGGTGTTCGGCAAGTAGTGCTCAACACGGGTGGGGTGCATAAAGAAACATAGAAAGATACAGATTTATATAAATATATCAACCACTCAGCCCATCCTAAGGATTCTACACAAAAGATCTGAGCACACGCCTTAGCACTGCTACCTCGAGAGTATGCACACAACAAGAAATCCCAAAACTCCATTTATGTTTTCATGTTCAACAGCTTTAGTTGTTGATTCTTTTAACTATTGGGAAACTATCAACAACCAAACCAAATCGAGTGTTCATAAAACATATACCTTCCAACCACAACAAAAGTTAGGGAAAACACAAGCAATCACATACCAACTCCTTAACAATTTGATTATCATATCCATCTTTAATTCATTTCCATCACAAAACCCCACTGTTCATTTATTCCCAAGTTGCACATATAAATTCATTTTCCCACATTCCACATTTCCATTACTTTTCCCCCATATATAATCCACTACTAACCACTTTAATAATATTCACCACCCATCATTGCATCCCCACTGCCAAACATCATATCACACAACAACCCATAAATTACCACTTCAAACATCCCATAATAAAACCAACCCAACACCAACATGTTCATTATTCCATTTTGTTGAACCGGTGTGATCACACAAGGGTTTCGAGTGTTTAATCAGCCAACTTTACGTGATTAACCAATTTCCATATTCAATAAACTTTTCATACATAAAAAAATCCAGAAGAAGAGGGCAAAATTTAATTGCGTAAGAAAAGGCCCCCAACGACCATGATTTTTAGTAGGCCGAAGCTCATTCAATTCAAAACATAATATCACAGGATATAAATAATGTAACTACATTCACAAAATTACCATCCCCGTTATATAAGCCAGTTATTATCTTTATTAAACCGGTTCAAACGTGTTTCATGTAAACAAGAGGACACCCACCCCACATGATACACAATCTAGAGAGACAAAGGTAAGATCCCTACCTCAACAGGTCCGATGTCCTTCTACAAACACGACCACCGTGATCACAAGGCTTCTCCTAGAACAATTTCACCCACCAAGGACATCGTGACACCACCAAATCAACAACACAAGAAACTCCCTTAACACGGAGATCACATGCCGTAGCATGGAAAGAAAACGGGAGAAGAATGATCGGAAAGAGAATACAAGAACAGAGGTTTAACATACATTTTTAGAGTTGTTCGTCAAAGACCGTTGTTCCCGTCAATTATCAGCAGTCTCCTCAGTTGGAAACTGCAGAGGGGAAGTCGAAGAAGAGGGAATGGAATAGGGTGTATGATGTTCTTCTCACTGACAGGATCCCACAGTCACTGACGGATCGACAATCGGAGTCCGGATGAAGAAGTTAGGAGGATGACATCTCAGTCGTCCAGGAGTGTCGTCGTGTGGAGAAGAAGGGTCCGCAAATAACATGTGACCCTCTCATATATAGGAAACGAGAAGGCAAAACAGTACGCATTGTGTATTAGTGAATACACGACGTGACCGTACAACTATTACGTTGTTTGACTGGTGAACACACGACACGTCTTTCAATTTCTATGCGTTTAATGATAATGATAATAATAAATTAATATTAGGCATTTATTTGACTCGAGGAAAAATTCATAAAAATATATTCATCATTAGTCTTAAAATCACCGTCATAATTTCAGGGTTGCAACGTCACAGACGGTTCACCATTCCAACACCGTATGAGGGAGATACATTGGATACAAGATCCCGTAATAATAACAATATTATTATTATTGGGTGTTTCATGGTCCCGATCCAAGAACCATAATTTAATATCCAAACTTAGACTTGAATTGATCATATTAATGACAGTATCACATCTCCATTGACGACAAGTCAATCGGATGTCGCAAGCGGGAGTTATGGCGGGTCGAAGACTTAATAATAATATTAAATCTATTAATTACGAGCGTTTCGGGTACCCGATCCGAAAACCTGAATAGGACATCCAATGTTGGACTCATAAATTCTGTCTCAAAGGTTGGGTCACACTGCCGCATATGGTTCGTAAAACTGAGGTCACACGAATAAGTTACGGAAAAAAGTGTTTTATCAACAAAATTAATAATAACAATATTATATTATTATTTAATTGTTTATTTATTTCGTATCTTTAAACTCATTACACGCATGGAACACTTCACACACAAGCCGCAAATCACTATCCCTTTTATATTTATTTATTTATTTTCATTATTATCATATAATACCTCCCTCTCCCTAATCTTCAAACTTTATTCCACAATTTTATCAAGCTCCACAAAAGTGGCGCCTTGCCTATACTCCATGCCAATCACGCTCCACCTCCTTGATTGACTTTCCCTTTTTTTCCTTTTATTATTTCTCAATTTTTATTATCTCATTATCTCTCCAATCTAACTCTTCCATGTTATTATTAATAATAACACCCATCATTAATGTTCTAATTTAATCTCATTAAATTAGTTTACCATGGTTATTCTCATATTAAATTAAAACCATTCCATTTAATTAAAATCATCTCCATGACAAAACAAAATTAATATAACTTACATATTCAACCCCTTTTTAATACCTTTAATTTCATTAACCTCTCGCAAATAGTTTTACGCCACCATTATTATTATTATTTAACATAATAATAATAACGAACTCGCCTTTAATTTTATTAACGCACCACCATGCTTCCACTGAGTATCTTTATTTATTTGTTTGCAATAAATACCATGACTCATTTTATTAATTTCTCATTATTATTAATATTATGAATAATATTAATAACACAACACCCATTATTATTATTCAAATTTAATTTCAACAATTACCCAATTAATAACAAACCGCATGTTTCATTTATAAACTTCTAATGGGTCACACACCTTCCCGCTTCACATCATTAATAATAATAACGCCCATTTAATAATTTTATCATAATTATTCTCTTTTTAGTTTAATTAATAACACAATTTATGTCATCATCATTATTATTTAACATATTTTTACGTTATCATTAGTATTAAAAATTATCATTATAACGCGCGTCGTGTTGACCATATGGATTTCAACAAAGGAATGGACAGGAGGGGTCCGTGCCATTACATTATTATTTACCTCATTCAAAAATTCTTTGAATTTCTTAGATGACTCAGACATATACCTCATCAAGTAAGCATAACCATATCTACTCAAGTAATCTAAAAAAATTATGAAGTCAGAATACCCACTGATATATACTACTAGAAAAGGTCCACACACATTAGTGTGTAATAATTCAAAATTCTCTATAGCTCCTTCACATTGACCTCCAAAAGTTTGTTTTATTATTTTTCCATGTAAACAAGTGATAAATATTTTAAGTGGATTTCAATAAAAATAATATAAGCAGACACCTTGATAGATATTTGTAAACCACTTCTCGTTTACATAACCAAGTCAATGATTTCACAACTAAATTTGATTGACTCATGATAAATTGATTCATTTTCAATTTCCAAAACATAGTTTTCATAATCTAATACATAAAGGCCATTATTTAAATGCACCATACCATACCATGTGATTCCATTGTAAAAGAGAAAATATTTATTTACAAATTCAATAATAAAACCATTTATATATATGTAGGATAAATAAATTATATTCTTGGTAACATTGGGTACAAAATAATATCCTTTACAAACCAAGATCACCCTTGTTAAAAAATAAATGTGGTAGTATTTTAGAGCCAAGGAAACAAGTCACACTCGGTTGGATACTTTAAGATCCACCTCTCCATTAGAAATATTTTAGAATCTACTTGGATCCTATATATGGATACAAATGTGATTACCAAAATCTATATCTAATATTCTACTAGTTGATATGGAAATATTGAACTCAATAAAAATGAACTTGAAGAATCTCATTGCTTTATTAACTTGGTGAAATTCTTCTTCCCATGGCCCCACTTGCCACATGAAAAACATAATCTTCATTTTTTCTTCACTCATCTTTACATATTCCTATTATTTTAAGAATTATGATCATGAGCCTTATACATTGATTGATTCTTGGATCCATTTTCCTTGATCTACCTTTTATTCAATACAATAGATTTTTAATGACCCATGTTCTTATCAACTTGATGAGTCAAAGTAAAATGTTTCGAAAGTGTCTTCTCATTATTGTTCATATTATAATTGATAATGAAATTAGGGAATCTATTGGGTAGTGAGGATAAAATGAGATCTGTACACAAATAATTAGGGTTATTAAATCCCAACATGTCCAAGCATTCAATATAGCTAATCATTTTCAATACATGAGGCCCAAATAGCATCAAATTTCTAAGATTTAATGTGAGTTGGATATATCATATATCTCCTGTCTTTCCTTCTATTTATAATGGTCATGAAGACGAGGCATGATGCAATACACAGACATATCCTCATCTTACTTTTGAAAATCATAAGACATAAATTATAGTATGAAAGATTGAAAATTTGTGGCATCATCAAATTGTTTCATGTAGAAATAAAATTCTTCTTCTCCAGGCTCACTAAAAAGTATTTTAAGAATAGGTTTTTCAAGAACATATAATTTATGGTAATGGTTTAGTGTGACACACAAACACTTATACCATTCCTAGAAATCCGTGTCGATGATATGGGTATGATTCCCAAATAGAGATCAAAATTATTCACTTGAAGTCATATAGATTATTCATTTCTTTAATAAAAATAACATTATTTTAGTACTTTATCTGGATTATAATCAAGACAATAAACTTATCTATTTTTTAATCTTCCGTTATTTTATAGAAACCAAATATATCGAACCATTGGTTTTATAATACCATGGTGCTTGTATATTTTAGTGTAAAGAATCCATATGTACCTTTTCATATCCCAAATGAGGGTGTAGTCAAATAATCAAAGGTATTTAGGTACGAATTTCTTTTCCAACTACATTAACTTCAATATCCTTGATTTGTTGTGTGTAATCCACAATACTAAAATACTAGACTTGTATTTTTCAATGATTACTTATAAATTTACCCAAATTCTAGAATCTAATACTCCTTTAGATGTGAATTTGGTTAAGACCACCCAAAACCTTGTTTAGAACTCCCCATTAAATGGAGGTGTCCTAAAAAGGCCAAATAAAACACTATGATATATTGGTTCCATTCTAAATCATATAAAGGAAGGATATATCAACCAAATATTTTAATTGAGTTATTTTATCATTATTCATAAATAGACCATTTTATCTAATTAAATAATTCTTAATATAATGTGGAATTTTTTAAGTGACTAACCACATCAAGATAAAACATACCAATAGAACAATTTATTTTAATTCCATCCTACATATTTTCTAGTTAATTTATTAAGTGATAGCGATAAAGAATCCAAAAAAATTTACCAATAAATTGAAAAAATATAGTAATAGATATAGATTGATCCTAATATTTTCTAATTGTTATTTATATAGAAGAAGATAAAATAACCCATCACCTAGGGAAAAATACCTTTGACTTTAACATGGTTTGAGCTAAAATATACACATATACTCTAATGTAACTTCATGGTTTGTTTCAACTCATCTATGAACTCGAGCTACCTCTAATCACCTGGGAGCTCTATTTATTACAAAATATTTTACTCATATGTAAGTTAGGGGAAATAAAGGATTGGTTATGTGTTTTACATAAAAATAAATTATAGGAATTTAATCCCTTACATAATTGAGGAGGGGATAACACATAGGAAATCGTTTCAATTTAATAAAATAATTATTTCCCTACCAATGGAATAATAATTAAATTAAAAGAAACCGAGAATATAAATTGGTTGGTCTAAGCTCATGATTATCCAATAAATTAAATCAATATGAATATGTAAACTATTTATCATTCAGTTCATTTAGTTCTTTACTATTAATATAAATTTTCATGAATTAATTCACATAAATAATTCATCCATTCATTTGTCCTAATATTTATCAGAAGATTCAAAGAGATACCAACCATATGAGGAATCATAGAAAATAAATGACTTCACCAACATTTAAAAAATATTTACATATAATTAATTTATCATTTAAATATAATTAAACATTGTTATATAGCAAACACAGTAGATGTTAACTATGTAATTTGGTTTTAAATACAAATGTTAACTATTCTTTATGAAATTTAAATATGTTAATTACTAGGTGACTATATGGTCTATAATAATGAGATACAAACCATTCACATATATTTCCATTTGTTTCACAACACCCAATAGGGTGGAATGATTATTCGTATGTGGGAAATCACATGTACCATTTGGGAAGTTTTCAATGGAGTTTATTTATGGAACCAGAAACATCCAATGGTTCTCATATCCATAAGGAACTTCAAACATGATTTCAATAGGTAGGTGGTCATTAGATTGTTCTACCAATGACTCTTGGGGGATGAATTTGGCTGAGAGGATGGGAAGTCAACCACATAAACCCCTTTTGTGGTGAATTATTACCTACTTTAGGACTCTCTTATATATTTAAGGCATCTTAATAAATCTTTCCCAAATCCCAATATGGTACTGGTTTCCCATTATATTCATAATCAGTTAATATAATATATGGATGTGAACATATTTATGTACCATTGGTTCTCCATAAATGGTACCATTTTTTTGTATTATAGGTTTTCTGTATTTTTTTTAAAATATTTTTTGATTCCAGAATTGAGTAACTGTTTTTTAAATCCACATAATCAAGCACTCTGGATGTTATCTTTATCCAAGAAGACATTTGTTGATTTGATGTTGGGATCAGGCCTGTAATGTGATTTCCTACATAACCTTACGAGATAAATTAGAACCCACGTACTTTATTACCACTTAACAGGACACATTATACCTTTTAGGGCCATGTGATAAGGACCAAACCATGTAATTTAAAATAATATGGTCATGAATTCTAGTAGAAAGGTTCCTAGAAAGAGATAGTATGTGGCTTATGGTTTAGATACCCATGATAGTTGTAATGACATAGAATGATTATAGCCATCTCTATGGGGGAGATCTTATTTTGAGTATGGCTTAAGAAATATGGTGATGGGTTGAGGATATTGGGTTTGAGCCTCATGAAGGGGTCCTACATATCCCATAATGTTGGGAATCAAGGCCCATATTGTTTGGTGAGGTTGGGGCTTACACCTAAGGAGGAGGCACACACATGTAATTTTTAATATGCAAGTGATATAATAAACTTGATACCCTATGACCATGTGATTCATAATCGGTGTGAGAATCATAGAGAACTAAAAGATCAGTCACATTGCATAATTGGTTTCAAATGGGTCTTACACCTAAACTGGAATCCCATGATTGAACTTACTTTCATATACACTTAATGATGAGGGAGGAAATATAGAAGGCGTGAGGTATATGAAATCCATTAAGAAACGATAAGGGCTTAATCTAGAAGGTATGCATAGAAGAATATTCTCATTCTCTACTAATAGATGAGGGAAGAGTTATGAAGGGGTATCTAGGAAGAAATACAAATGTATTACTGCAAAGGGTTTCCCATTCCCACATTTAAATATATTTCTAAACCTTGCAATGGGGATTACACATAAGATGATTAGAGAGAAGAATTTGGATATTCTTCCTAATTCACTTCACATTTTAGGAAGCATTCAAGAGGTGAATTTATCTACATGAAATGAGAATATTCCCATCACTACCTCTAGAATTACTATCCTAATTTGCAAAGGAATTCATAATTACAAACACCCTAATCACTCCAAATATTTGGGAGTCTATGTGGGAGGGAATCCTATATCAAGGGAATTCATGATAATAAGAGGACATGTTGGTGTGATCCAATACCTTGATCATGTGGGTTCAGTGGTTTTGGGGGGGTTTTGATTTTACCTTCATCGTATTTTGACATAAATGAGAATGAACCATTGGATACTTTATAGAGCATTTGACCTTTCTCAAATTTTGACATCAATTCAACGTTCCTCTAATTTTGATATCAATGGTCATATAACCCTTATAAATCCTATAAATAAAACTTATTCCATTCATTTATCATTCAAATAGTTTTATTTCAAGGTTATATCTAAATAGATTTTAAAATTATTATTTTTAATATGTTTCTTATTTTTATTGTGTTTTTCATTGATGTGATATTTCTAGAAGTCTAAAACCCATTTTCACTCCCAGATTTTGGAATTCATCTTCAATCCCAGTTTGGGTTGGATTTTCTGTTATTTCCTTAGGAATTGGGTTTAACGAGTTTGAGTTTTTGGATTATTTATTCCTTCCATTATTGGCCAGGATTTTTTCATTGGTTTCCCCTTAAGACTTGTTGAAAATAAGTGTTTTTTGGATATATAGCTTAAGGCATATGACTTGCACACATTTAGGAGTAACCATGCACCAAGACCCAGGTAATTGTGAAGAATCCCATGGGTGATATAGTAGCTACCGAATGGTTAGTCATACCGTGTGGTTAGGACATGTCGTCAAACAATTTCTTAGTATTAGTGGTCACATGGTATCTGCATGATTTGACAGACCATGTGGACTAAGTGTGCACCCTATCCAGTTTTTTTAAAACATTTATCTCTCTGAAATTTTTATACACAAACACACCCTTACCTCCTTCATTCAGGTTATTCCGCCTTAGGTGCCTCCTACCCTTCCCTTGGCTCCTCTGGACTTCCATGTTTGGATGTCTTTTGTGCGATTTCTCATCTAGATCATCATGTAAGTCTTATCTCCCTTGGTTTCTCCCTTATTTCTAGGATTTTATTCCGGTTTATTGGGGTTACTTCTCTCCCTTGGGTAGGGTTCCAATTTTTAGGGTTGAATCCAAAATTTTTGGGTTTGATCTTAATGTATTAGGTTAGATCTCTTCTCCCTTGTGTGCAGTTTAGTTGATATTGAGTTTTCACACCGGACTCCAAAAGTTCTCCAATGACTGAGGTAGGATCCATTTGCACCTATTATTTAAAGTTAAGGTTTCATTTATTGATTGATCATCACACCTCTATTAATTATTGAAAGGTGTTTCATGGGCGCCCTCAAATGATTTGTGGTTTTTGGGTACTTAGGTGCAGCAGAGTGGGAGACCAAGGTTGTCTCTCAAAAGAGAAAGTAAATTAAAAAAACTTTTTAAAGGTATTATAAAAATAAAATAGAATTTAATTAAAATACTACTTGAAAGGATGGGTTTTTTTAATCATTTTCTGAACTTGAAGATGTTTTCTAGAAGAAGATTGCATTTTTTGTTTTTAATTTTGAAATGAAGTTTTGATTAAAAAGACACAATAAGAAGATGTTTTTTAGAAAGTATTTTAAAATGCATAATCGAACTAACTCTACCTCTTAATTTACTTATTAACCATTATAATTTAAATAAATATCCACTTAATTATGATCTCCTAATTTTTTAACCATTGAACCCTACGAGAGTTAACTTAACCACAAAGATGAAATTACTTACACCCCAGGATAGATTTGGAACACGCAATCGTAGCACCATGCTTTGATTATTGTTCTAAGTTTAGCTTATGGACAGTGGTTAATTAAAGAACATAAAAATTCTGGAAATGAGGATGAATTTTTTTATGGATTATATTTGAACTCTACAAATGTATCCCGCATGGTCTTGTATTACTGATTAAGATCGCGTTGTCACAATTCACACAAAATCTCAACCTCGCGTGTTTTTGTGTTAATTGTTCAATTGCTTTCTTAGTTTCTTATAATTTAAAAACAAAATTCATGGATAATATTAAGTGAATTATATTAGATCAATGATTCAAAATAATTAAATGAAGAGTGAAGAAGATAGACTGATCACTAAGAAAACTACTCTTCCATGGACGGTGTGGTCATCGTGGAGATGTTTTTCATGAGCAAGGATTGAAAAAGGTATAACTCAATCTTGTCTCCACTCTTGAATCCAAACCAGTTAGGAATATTAAGATAATAAGAAAAGGTAAGAATACAGAAGATTAATTGAAGAAAATTCAAGATACAAACATGAACGAAAAGAAATACAAAGAGGAAGTGGGAGAGGAGAGCCTTTTTGGAAGAGATGTTTTCACAAAGCCTTAATTCTTCCAAGAGTTGTGAGGGGATACCAAGAGAAACCCTTTTAGCCAAAACTTCCCAAATCATCTACCAGCCCTCCCAAATAGTTAAACCATCCTTTAAATAGAGTTGGGGATGGCTAGGGTTACAAAATATATTAAATGTTAAATGGAAATTCAGACAAATATTTTAATCCCACGTGAACCGCATAGTTGACCTTCAAAACGCATGAATTGTCTGGCCTTCTAGAAGGATGATTTGTGTATAATCATATCTCCGAGCGTGCCTTGAAATTTGGGCCTAATAAAAACTTGGATGAAGATGATACGACCTAAATGGTGAAGTGATGTAAAATCCGGATAGTTAAGTCCATCTTTGTTTTCGTGGCCCATTTACTCCACTCAAATGCCCGATCCAGCTCACATGTCCTGAATAAAATTTGTATCCATTAAGTCAGGAACATATTTACAAAATATTAAGTCAAAATATTCTACATAACAATATTTATTCTCAAAATATGACAATAATGTTTAAAAGGGTAAAACTGGATTTTTCATCAAATTTGTAAATGAATGATCTAATCCCAAATATTTCATAATTGATCATATTTAGCATAATTTGAGGAAATTATATCATTTATTATCCATAACATATTCAATAAAATTGTGTTTTATCAACTCCCCCACACTTACCATTTTTCACTCCTGGGAAAAACCTCATATCAAGTAAACATCAATATCAAATCAAAACAAATTTTAAAACACCTATCCTTGAGATCCAACAATTCCACACCAAGAAACAAAAGTTATCATGCCGCATAAAAAACCATTATTTCAAGTTCTCCATTTATATAATTCAATATATTTCCACTTCATTTATCCTCCAATGCACAAAACACTTACCTCATTTGAAGTTTCTCTTATCACACAAATGTCAATTTGTTTAGCAATGTCTTTCTCATCCAAACTCATAAAAGGGTAACCATAGCCTTGATAAATTCCTACATCACCACACAATGTGAGTCAAGGACATATGATTATCATGAGGAATTTTTAGGGTTGTTCTGTTTCTTTCAGTTGGAAGGATATAGATGTGCAAAACTATGAGGCTGAATGAGGAGGGCTTGACTCTTTTTGAAGAAAAATTGCATTAATATAATTTTCACTTAAATATGGTCTCCTAATTAATCCCCTTATCATAAATTCATCTCCATAATAACAAAAATTCATGAAAATTTTAAACCATTCATCATTTTAGCAACACAAATTTCAATCTTCTCCAAATTAGTTTTTCGTGAAAGCTCTAGATAGGCACAACTTTCTTTATTTTTAGAAGATCTAGAAAGGCACAAATTCACTTGTCATGAAAGCTCCAAAGAAGGCACAAATTTCAATAGAATGTTTTTTTCATCCCCAAACACATCTCTTTAGAATTTAAATTTCCACCCAACGTATCACAGAATGTGGTTGCACAATGCAAGACAACTTCCCCCACACTTAAGTTCAACTAGATTA
Source organism: Viscum album (assembly GCA_963277665.1). Lineage (NCBI taxonomy): Eukaryota > Viridiplantae > Streptophyta > Magnoliopsida > Santalales > Viscaceae > Viscum > Viscum album. The sequence goes on along the minus strand of OY728142.1, from coordinate 1,143,448,721 downwards.
AGCAATTTCACTTCAAGAGTTGGTTGGATAGGGAGAATTGTCTTGTAATGTGGCTAACCTAATAGGATGTTCATGGATTCTAAGGGCTACAAGGATTAAATGTTCAAGTTAGGCCATTATAAAAAAGGATTATTTGAAAATGGTGCTTTACTACCAATCAAATGCCTCTATCATTTAAACATAAGTACCTCAGACCTTCAAGTTTTGATAAGAATAAATCAAATTCTAGTTAAATCAAGCATGGTTTGGTTCTCTCAAAAATTGAGGTGAATGTAAAGAATACGAAAAGAATGGTTCATAATCCTCACATGAATGTTATTTTAAATAAAAAGATAGTGAGATATGTAATGGGATTCAAAATTCAGTGTACTTTTCATGAAATTACTAAATATTTGAACTAGAAACGAAGTCATTTTCAGCATTCATTTAAGCTCAGTTTCAAGAGATAAATTTTTTCACTTATTGATATGGATTTAAAAATGGTTATGAGAATCATTTTAGCTCAAAATATTTAAAAACACACAAAAACTGAAAAATAAACACACAAAATTTGAAAAACACATTTTTTTAAAATCATTGAAAAACTGGAAAATAATCGAAACTAATAAACTAAAAGGTTCCCTCCCCCACACTTAAAATATTTCATTGTTCTCAATATGAACCCATTTGCTGATATATGCACATGAAATGTATAATTTTAAATAGGACAAAGAATAAAAAAAGTTAATGGTTAGGAACAACCTGATGTGCTCAAGTGATGATGGGGTCATGTAGTGTGATAAAATCCATTGCATCAGTAGGAAGTCCCTAAATGTATCTCTTCAAACATTTCCCATTAACTGTAAAGATCCTTCTTGTGTCCTATTATGTGATCTCCACTGCACCATAAGGAAAAATAGTAGTCACAACATAAATAGCTAACCATTTGGAATGAAACTTACCAGGAATCAACTTCAGTCATGAACTGTAGAGAAGGAATTTCTCTCCAACATGAAACTATCTTTGTTGGATCATTTTTTCATGATATTCTTTAGATATTTCCTTATAGATCCTTGAGTTCTCATATGATGACAATTGAATCTCCTTAATCTCTTGAATTTACAGCTTTTGTTGGATTCCAGCTTGGGCCAAAACCATGTTGCATTTCTTCATAGCCCAATAAGCCCGATGCTCGACTTCCACGAGAAGATGACATGCCTTCCTAAAGACAATCCGAAATGGTTACATACCAATGGGAGTCTTGTATGATATCCTATAAGCCCACAATGCATCGTCTAAGCAGTTTCTCTAATCCTTCCTATTCGGCTGCACAGTATTCTGCAAAATTTGTTTCAACTCACGATTTGAAACCTCAGCCTGGCCATTTGTTTGGGGGTGGTATGGTGTTTATGTTTTGTGTGTCACCCCATACTTCCGAAGGAGGGAAGAAAAATTCCGATTATAGAAGTGTGTCCCTTGGTCACTGATGATAGCCTTTAGTACTCCAAACCTGCATGAAATTTGTGTCTTGACAAAGTCCACTACAACATGGGGATCATCAGTCCTGGTGGCCTTAGCCTCCAAACATTTACTCACATAATAAAAATCAACCAAAATGTACAAAAAACCAAATGAACTAGGAAAAGGAACCATAAAATCGATGCCCCATACATAAAAAATCTCACAGAATAGTATGGGTTGTTGGGGAATCTCATGTCTCCTAGAAATGTTCCCAGTGTGTCGGCAATGAGATCATGACATGCAAAACACATGGGCATCATGGAATAAGCTATGCTAATATAATCAAGAGTCCAAAACGTTCATAGCTGTCTATTGGGGTCCAAAGTGTCGACCACAAGCAAGTGTATGAAATAATTGTAGAATAGACTCAAACTCATGATCAGTAAGGAAGAAACCTCATAATAACGTGGTCAATACACATGCACTATAAGTAGAGATCATCCCACACATAAAATCTAGACTGACTCTTTTACTTTTGGACATGATGTTTCTTTAAATTTTCATGGATTTCAGATGCAAAAAGGTAGTTCACTAAATCCACATACCAAGGATGCATACCTGAGATGGAATAAAGATGCTCATCCGGGAAAGTGTCCCGAAGTGGTACCTGGTCCAAGGTGTCATCCTCTAGTTTGTGAGTAAGCCTACTCATGTGGTCCGCCACTAGGTTTTCTGACCCCCTTTTTTCCTTTATCTCAATGTTAAATTCTTGAAGAAAGAGCATCCATCGGATTATCCTAGGCTTTGAATCTGTCTTCTTCAAGAGGTACCTCAGAGCTGCATGGTCAGAAAAAACAACTACTTTAGAGACAAATAAATATGATCAAAATTTATCTAAAGAAAATATAATAGCAAGAAACTCATTTTCAGTGGTTGTGTAGTTTCATTGGGCTAAATCCAGTGTCCTTGATACATAGTGAATCACATGTGAACGTCCCTCCACCCTCTAAGATAAGACAACTCCAACCGTGATGTTAGAGGCATCACACATAAGCTCAAAATGAATCTCCCACCATGGGGGCTGTATGATCGGTGGAGTGGTAAGACACTTGTTTATCTCATCAAAGGATTTCCTACAAGAATCATTAAACAAAAAATCATAATCCTTTTGAATTAATCGTGACATAAGAAGAGAAATCTTACTAAAATATTCGATGAAGCACCGATAAAATCCTGCATGCCCTAGGAAATATCTAACATCACGCACACATGAAGGATATGGTAAGGATAAAATAATATCTATCTTAGATCTATCAACCTATATCCCATGTTTTGACACTACATTCCCTAAGACAATGCCATGATCTACCATGAAATGACACTTCTCAAAGTTCAAGAATAGATTCTTTTCAATAAAATGATTCAACACCTTTCCCAAACTACTTAGAAATTCATTAAATGAAGACACATACACTGTAAAATCATCCATGAATACCTCCATTAAGGTATCAATAAAATCAGAAAAAATACTCCCCATGCATCTTTGGAAGGTACCTGGGGCGTTACAAAGTCCAAATGGCATCCTTCGGTAGGCAAACATGCCAAAGGGACAGGTGAATGTAGTCTTCTCCTAATCCTTCGGAGCTATAGAAACTTGAAAATATCCAAAAAAATATATCCAAGAAACAATAGTGTGTCTTCCTAGCTAGTCTCTCAAGTATCTCCTCAATAAATGGGAGGGGGAAATGGTCTTTGCGATTGGACTGGTTTAGTTTCCTATAATCAATACACACACACCAACTGTTTTGTATCCTCAGCGGAACTAACTTCTCTTTATCATTTTTAACAACTGTAACACCACTTTTCTTAGGCACAACCTGAATAGGACTCACCCACTAGGAATCTGAAATGGGATATATTATACCTACCTCGAGCAATTTTTCCACTTCTTTTTTAACAACATCCGAAAGTGTTGGATTGAGTCTCCTTTGTAGACGCCTAACCAGTTTAGCCCCATACCCCAATAGAATACTATGCATGCAAATGGAGGGGAAAATACCTGATATGTCAGCCAAGGTCCACCAAATTGCCCTGATATTATCCCTCAAAAGATTCAAAAGTTTTTCTTTATGTTCAAAATAGAGATTATTATCAATGATAACAAGTAATTTCTCACCACTCAACAAGTATGAGTATTTGAGATTTTGTGGCAATGTCTTGAGTTGCAGTATAGGTGGGTGGTGTATGGATGGAGACACAGAAGGAACCGAAATATGTGCACAAAGAGCATCAGAATCACAATATACATCATCAAAATCAGAGAATAAAGCATCTAATACATCATCATACTTAACATACATGTCATAATTAGAGTTCACATGATCAAAATCAGAATATAATTTCATTTCAAAATGAAATCTAAGAGATTATTTTGTATTAGAAATAGTTGTGGAAGTACTCTTAGACATCAAACTAGAAATAATACTCATAATCTCTCTAATCATAGAACAATCAAATTACATGGGGTTTTTATTTGGTGGTTCAAAATGGGAGATAATAAATGTATAATGATCCTATAAGGGGTACTTCATGGAATCCATAACATTAAATATCACAACATCATCCCCAAACACCATGGAAAGTGTACCCTCATTGACATTTATGATAGTTTTTGCAGTTTTGAGGAAGTTTCTACCTAAGATAATGGGAGCATGAGAACTTAACTGATCATCCTCAATGTTAAGCACATAGAAATATATTGGAAATATCATGTCTCTTACCCGGACAAGTACATCCTAATGGAATTTCACTGGATATACTATAGCTCTATTTTCCAACTGCATCACTACTCTCGTCGGTTTCAGCTCACCAACCTGCAAAGAAGAGAATATAGAGTGAGGAATCACATTTATGGAAGCTCCAAAATCACAAAGTGCATCAGAAAATTGCAACTCTCCTATGGTTCATGGGATGGTTAATGTCCCTGGATCTTTGTACTTTATCAGCATTTCTATAGTTTTTGTAATGAGTGCTGACACATTCCTTCCAAGATTTATCCTCTCATTTCTCTTGAGCCCTCTTTGATTGGTAAAAAGTTCTTTTTAGAATTTCACATACCATGGGATTTTCTTGATGGCTTCACGTAAAGGGATGTTGATCTCCACACGATTGAATGTATCCAAAACTTTTTTTTGGCATCACCTCCTCATCCATATTCTTGGGTTGTACAACCCTATTTGGAAATTGAAGGGGTTTAAGAGGAAAATCATCAATATTTTTCTTACCTTTATCTTTCTCCTTGGATTTCTCATCAGTTGTTATGGAATGCAGCTCTTCTAGATTTGAGGTGAATCCTGGTGGAATGATAGGTGCAGATGTATTTGTTGTTTGCTTCCCACTTCTCAATGTGATGGCACTGACATTCCCTTGGGATTTGGAGTGTGTTGGGATGGTAGATTTCTAGAATTATTACTTACCACTTCATGGAGGGTAGTGTAAATCTGGCTCATTTGAGTCTTCGACTCCCTCAGCTCCAAACCTTGACTCTTCATCTCATCCTATTGATTAAGAACAATTTTCTTCAAAAGGTCATCAGTGTTAGAATCTACCTTGGGTGGGGGATTCACTTGTTGCTAGCTTTTTGATGCATGGGCTTCAAATCTCTTTTGGGGTTGTTGGAAACCCTGTTGGTAAGGCGGAGGCTGCTGGAAGTTTTTTTGAAAAGGGGGCCTTTGTTATTGTCCAGAGCCATACCTCATGTACGATTGATCCTTCCATCCATGGTTGTATGTTGGAGCAAATGAATCAAACTTCTTTTGGGGGTATGTTTGTTGTTGCTGGTGATATGGTCTCCCTGGGAATACTACTGCGCAATCCTCTATCTCTTGTAGTGGTGGGAAATAGTCAGTTGGGTGGATTGTCTCAGTGTAAATTCCACAAGGCCTTGAAGGAGGGGGTTGGGATGTCTTTTGTGACAAATCAATCTACCTCACCATAGTTGTCAATTATTCTAACTTGGTATCAATCAAATGACTCTCAAGAGAAGAAGGACTTACCTAATGAACTTCTCTGACATGTGGTGTACCTCAATTGCCAAATTGTTGGGAGTTTTGGGCCATTTTGTTGATCAATGCATGTGAAACTACTGGTGTCTTGTCCACCAATGCTCCTCCAGCCACAGAATTCACCATTCTCCTCCCCATAGGTGTGAGTCCTTCAGAGAAGTATTGTATGATCAGTTTCTCACTAATTTGGTGATGTGGGAAGCTTGCACACCACTTCTTGAATCGCTCCCAGTACTCATACATTGAATCCCCTTGGACTTTATTGATCCCTGAGATATCCTTTCGAATGGATGTGGTCCTTGAAGCTAGAAAAATTCTCTGCAAGAAAAGATGTTTCAAATCGTTCCAACAAGTTACATCATCAGGATGTAAATAATACATCCAGTCTTTCACAGCTCCATCAAGTGAGAATGGGAATGCTCTTAGTTTGATTTTATCTTCAGAAACATTTCTTGGTGTTAAGGTTGAGCAAAAACCATTAAATTATTTATGTTTTTTATTCAGATCCTCACCAGAGAGACCATGAAATTTTGGAAGCAGGTGAATTAATCCAGATTTCAGTTCAAAGTCCGATTCGAGATTTGGATATGAAATGCAATTTGGTTGATAATTAATATCAGGTGCATCCAATTCTCGAATGGTTCTATTAATTTCATTTCCAATATTTTCAGCCATTGGTTCTTGTTTTATATTTTAATTCGAATTACTTCCAATTTCAATGTTCTTGGAGTGGAGTAATTCTCTTACTATTTGAATGTTGAATCTTCCCGTAGACTGAGAATGTCTGATTCAGTTCCTAAGGCTGCGTTCAATCTCAGGGTCAAGATCTAATATATCTTAGGGATTAGTTTGTATCATAAATGAAATAAAAATGAAAATAAGGAAAGTGGACCATAGTAAAATAAAAATTATAAGTTTTATTTGATAGACAAAAAAGAAGTAGATGAAAATAAAAGAAGGAGAAAAAATACCAGATTGGGTAAAGAAGGAAGAAAGAAGAGAGGAAGAGAATAAAATGTAAAATAAAATAAATACCACTAATTGGTTGAAATAATTACATGCCTCCCTGACAACGGTTCCAATTTGGAAGGCACTGTCATGGGCTCCCTCAAATGATTAGTGGTTTTTGGTTGCTTAGGTACAAAAGAGTGGATGACCAAGGTCGTCTCTCAAAAGAGGAAGTAAATTAAAACAACTTCTAAAAGGTATTATAAAAATATAATAGAATTGAATTAAAACACTACTTGAATGTATGGGGTTTTTTTTATCATTTATAAAACTTGAAGAAGTTTTCTAGAAGAATATTTCATTGTTTTTGTTTTTAATTTTGAAATGAAGTTTGATTAAAAAGATGCAATAAGAAGATGTTTTTCAGAGAATATTTTAAAAGGAATAATCGATCTAAATATAACTCTTCATTTAATTAATAATTATTATTATTTAAATAAATATACACTTAATTATGATCCCCTAATTTGTTAACCCCCAAACCCTACGAGAGTTAACTTAACCACAAAGATGAAATTACATAAACCCTAGGCTAGCTTCAGAACAGGTAATCGCAGCACCCTGCTTTGATTTTGGTTCTAAGGTTAGCTTATGGTTAGTGGTTAATTATAGAACATATCCATTAAGGAAATTAGGATGAATTTTTTTATGTATTATATTTTAACTCTACAAATTTATCCTGTGTGGTCTTGTATTACCGATTAAGATCACACTCTCACAATTTACCCAAAATCTCGACCTCACATGTTTTTGTGTTAATTGTTCAATTGTTTGCTTAGTTTCTTATAATTTAAAAAAACAATTCATGGATAATATTAAGTTAATTACAATATCTCAATGATTTAAAATAATTAAATTAAGAGGGTATAGATAGATCGGTCACTAAGAAAACTACTCTTCCATGGGCGGTGTGGTCATCGTGGAGACGTTTTGCATGAGCAAGGATTGAAAAGGGTAGAACCCAATATCATCTCTACTCTTGATTCAAAACAAATTAAGAAGATTAAGAGAAAAGTAAAAGGTAAGAACACAAAAGATTAATTGAATAAAAATTCATGATACAAACATGAAAGAAAAGAAATACAAAGAGGAGGTGGGAGAGGAGAGTCTTTTTGAAAGAGATGTTTTCACAAAGCCTTACTTATTCCAAGAGTTGTGAGGGGCTCCCAAGAGACAACATTTCGGACACACCTTCCAAAATCCTCTACCATCCCTCCCATAGAGTGAAAAAATCCTTTAAATAGAGTTGTAGAGGGTTTGGGTTACAAAACATTATTAAATGTTGAAGGAAAATTCGGACAACAATTTTAATCCCACTTTCACCACATAGTTGACATTCAAAATGCATGAATTGGCCGACATTATAGCATGATTATTTGTGAATAATCATATCACCAAGCTTCCCTCAAAATTTGGGCCCAATCTAAGCCCGGATGAAGACGATACGACCCAAATGGTTAAGTGATGTCCAATTTGGATAGTTCAGTCCATCTTTGTCTTCGTGGCCCATTTACTCCACTCATATTCTTGATCCAACTCACATGTCCTGAATAGAATTTTTAGCCCATAAAGTCAGAAAAACAGTTAAATAATATTATGTCAAAATATTTTACATAACAATATTTATGCCTAAAATACGATAGTGAATTTTAAAAGGGTAAAACTAGATTTTCATCAAATTTTCAATTAAATGATCTAATCCCAAATATTTTATAATTGATCATATTTAGCATAATGTGAGGAAATTATATCATTTATTATCAATAAAATATTCAATAATATTGTGTTTTATCAATTATTAAATAGTGATTTTTCATGATTTTAATGATTTTTACATGTTAAATAAATGGTTTAACTTAATTGCTTTGCATGCATGACATGGATTTAGTGGGTTTTGCACACCAAATGCTTGTTAAATTTCTCAGTTGGATTTTCTAACTTGTTTTTTATTTTTAAAGGGAATATTTTGGTTTTTTAATTGATAGTTTTATATTCAAATAGTGGTTATTATTTCCAAAAATGGGTTTATAAGTTGGTTTGATTTTGAAAATGGTTTTTGTGTGGTTGTTTATAAAGGGTTTGATATGTGAAAGTGACTCAAGGACCATTTAGAATTTTTATTAAAATGGTTTCATTTGGAAAACCCCTTTGGGTGTGAGTCTTTTCTTGTTGGTTGATCATGGTATGAGAGTGTCCTCTATATGGGACCTCCCATATGTAATAATTTTTTTAAGGAAAGGACTAATCCTTAAGGTGGCCATGGCAGTTATAGTTTGTGAGAAGTGAGTGGTAGTATATATATATATATATATATATGTATTATTGTTTCTAATGTGTGGAACTCCCCTTTGTGATTATAGCATGGGGACCTAGCATTTAAAAGAGGAATTATGATAATTTTTGCTGCATTGGTAGTTCAGGCACGGACCAATGGTCCATAGTAGGTGGATATTTCGATTGATTGATATGGGATTGTCCCCCTCGACCTGTCCTAAGTTAGGGTGGCTTGGTTATTAGGTGTTTTTATTTCATAATATGTGGCATGATACTAGGGATGGGGTCACATGTATTAGTGTGTTCAGGTTCTCCTTTGAGTTCTTATGTATTTCTATGTTTCTCTGATACTAGTATGGTTAGTTCCATTTCTTTCATTATGTAGAATTATATTTCTGGTACTTGGTTTTGGTTTTTTCTTACAAATGGTGAATGTGTGGCTTGTTAAAAAGGTTTTCAAGAATTTTTTTTATTGAATAAGAATTTCCCTTTTTTCACTTTTATAAAAAATGAACACTTTCTATTTGGTTCTCTTGGCCCCATTCTCTCCTTGAACCTTATTTTAAAGCATGAGAAAAATGGATTTTGGTTGTGATTTTTTTTACTTTAAAATGTAATGTGTATAAAAGAAAAACTTATATTTATAAATTTTATTTCAAATCTTGTAACGCCCCGACCCCAGCTTCCCAGAGTCGGTGCATTACTTCGTAACATTGGCATGATCACAAGAAAGATCAAATCCCGAAAGACCAATTGGTTTAGTAGCCTTGGAAACACTAGATATATTCATAAAGTTTTACATTACATTTCAAAGTGAAAATCTACTACAACAACAAAGTCTTCATATCCACACAATTAACCCCTCATAATATCCCTGCAAGTCATTCATAATTTACTTCTTCACTACCTGGGAAAAATAAAACATAGAAAAGGGGTGAGCTCAAATGCCCAGTAAGGATAACAATATAGCGGAACATTCAAAATAAGCGTAAACATTTAAGGCAATGAATTACTAAAACAAAAGCCTTTTAAACTTGAACTTCAACATAGTATGGCAAAAGTAAAATGAAATAATGCCATTTACTTGTTCACATGGATATTCTACTAATTGAATAATCACATGCAATATCAATAACCACTTTCATAATGTTGGAATGCATAATGCCAGACTATCATAACCACATAGCCAAGGCCTCGTGCCAAGACTTCAAATAAGATTTTGTCAAGGCCTTGTGCCAAGACACTAGTTTGTCTCATGAGACCTACCGATGCATCGAGGAGCTATAGCGGGCTCCACCCGTCACTTATTAAGTCCAATGCATTCCCATATGAAAAGGTTTAAACATAACATAAACATTCGTATTAAAACTAGCATACGAAATGTCAATAATTTCACCATAAACTATGAATGGTATAAAAATAGCACATCCACAGTCAAACATATCACAAAACCTTCAATACAATATAGAAGTTTTGTATCATAATAAATCAACTTCAAATAATCTTAAAATCCATCAAAGGATGTTGACATAGATGAAATCAAAATTCTTTTTAAAGAAGTATCTCCTTCTATTTTGAAATCATTTAATATCCATATAAAATAAAACATTTTCTTTGAAAATATTCTTATAATCTTGTATGGAAAGCTTCGACAATTTTATAACGGCGGAAAATAACCGCACCCGCCATATAAGTTAAAAAAAACATTCTTACCTCAATTCTGTCGAAAAGGTTAAAAAGGACATTGTTTCAAAAATGACGGAAAGATTCCTTTATAAACCTCTTATAAAAAGTCAAAAAAGGGTATAAATGACTTTAACCCATATTCTTGTAAATAGTAAAAATGTTTTGAAAAACATTTTTAAGAAAACATGGATGTGGATGATAAAGAGATCCCAGTAGATTATTACGTATATACAACCTCGGATAATGAAGAGATTGTGAAATAACCCTTACCTTGTACTTTTCCTTGGTTGGGGTAGGTTAACCTCCTGTATAATGGTGAAATAATTGTTATTAAATTATACAAGAATCATATACCTTAATATGATATCATATATGATCTTTTAATATTGATTTGATAATAATATCTTAGTATTATCATTATATCGGGTGTTAACATACTTGTTTTATTTTATATGTTTTGTTACATAAGACATGTTTGTAAAGGATAGGTTGTATATTATTCATATCCAGAATGATATCAAGTCCTTAAACATCATTTTTAAATCATCAAATGATAATTATACTTGAATGGATACGATGGAGAATGAATCTCATCGCGTTCGTGGAGACGGTAGTCCGTACGTACGCACGAGCGACAATATCATTCTTTTGATATTAAAATAATATATAAATGGATGGTATATTATATATACAGAATCATTAACATTTTATATTTATTATTTACATGAGTTACACATCATTATTATACCCATCCAAATAATAATATATTGAATAACAATTACACCACGACGTGGAGACGGTAAGCCGTACGTACGCACGTATGGTGACATGTTATTCAAAGGGTGGATAGAATACTGAATGTGGTTGTACCATATTTATAATAACATCACAGTATATGTAAGATACTGGAGTTATTATTTTAGAATGGTAAGAACAAAGAAAGAGGAAGTGGAAGAAGAAAGAAACTTAGAAAAGGGTGGTGAAATCATTACCTCTTCTTCGGGTTCTTCCTTTTGATTTGATCAAAAGGGCTCCTTAGGTTGGCTTTCTGATCAAGCTAAGGCCTCTAGGTTGTATTGAGGGATGTTGGGAGAGTATTTGGGCAGAGTTTGGCCGAACCAAAAGGCTTTAGAGGTGTGAAAAAATGAGAAGGAGGAGTGCCCTTTTATAAGAGAGGTGAGAGGAACTTTTGGAAAAGCTAGAAATATTAATTTATAATAAATTCATATTCGGTTTCCAAAGGCTCCAAAGTTGACTATTCAAAGGATTAGGTGGGGATAGGTCGAAAACAACTCATCCAATAGAAGTTAGACAGGTTTGGGTACTTATATTAACCTTATCTTTAAGTATTAACTCTAAGTTAATTAGTTTCACTTTTACAATGTCTCTTTGTATTTTTATATAATATGGTTAATAAACTTACTATATACATCCAAGCGACCCCCAAGTGGTTCATTAATAATTAACCTATAATAATATAAGTTTCTTGGCCGAACCTTAGATTTTTAGGAATTTAATATCAATTAATAATATAATATTTGTTTTAAGAACTCTTTTATGTCAATTTTGACACTATTCAATAGTTGATTTTTGTGAAACTCATAACAGATTGATTACTTCGAACAAAGTCAATTAAATCAATCCTAATATATCATATTATCGTAGAAAATTAGTTTAAGTCATTAAAAGTTTCATATTATATTTATTTGGGTATTGATAATATCAATTATTTTGATTTTTCACTATTATAGTAATTACTGCATCATCATTGTGTCATAAATTAAATAAATTATTTAATGTCTAAAAATTATAAATAAAATATAATTATGTAGGAAATCGTTTTAGCTTTCTAATGAATATTTATAATCTAAAATCCAACATATATTTCCCTATGTAACAATTGTTTTCCTAAAAGATATATGCTTGTGTCATTTTTGTATTCATTTTGACTTAATTAAAATAAAGTGTCATTTTCACTTACAAGTGGATCCATGGGGTCCCAAAATAGACCCAAAGATGCCCATGGTCGACCATGTATCAACCAATAGGGTTAAGACACGTTTTAGGGTAATTTAGTATTATTATAATATTATTTTTTAATCCTTATTTACCGGATTTACCCTTAACCATGGTAAATAAAATATTTACCGCAGTAATTTTTCAAAATGTCTAAAAATAAAAGTTACCTATTTACACAATTTGAACATCCTGATTCCAAATATGGAATCCATTTTCCTAAATTCAAAACACAGAAGTGGCAGAAATTAATTTAAAATTAATTCCCGCTGTCAAAACAAAAAGCGTGTTTTTAAGAGATAATAACTATCAAAAGATTGACACTCGTTTATGTTCGGTTTAATCGTAAAATTATGTCCAATGACCAACATTATATTAAATGGTAAAAATATATTCTAAAAATACTTTAAAACCACTCAAATTCATAATTTATCACTATTAATTATTTTGATTAAAAAAGTTATTTTTAATTAAAATTTAGTAATTTTCACTATTCATCAAAATATGAAAGTTATCCGAAATGTACCAAAATTTCACCTTAGGCTAAATTCGATATTCCGAATCCAAAAATGAAGTCCATTTTCAAATATAAAATATATATAATTTCAAAAAGTAGGTATTACTATTCATAACGGCTAGTTTGATTAGTTATGGTGTGTTAGAACTCGGTGTTGCGTACAACACACGCTATCACATTATTCAAAGAGAAGCGTACCGTAGAAGCTTGGGGTGTTACATTCTCCCCTCCTTCAAATAATTGCATCCTCGCAATTTCTAGGGTATTACTGCATAAAAAGACTCGGGTGGTTCTTCATCATAAGTTCCTCGGGTTCCCACGTTGCCTCTTCCATCTTATGATTTCTCCACAAAACTTTTACCAGACGCGTCGTCCGGTTTCTCAGTACTTGTTCTCTCGTATCAAGAATCTTAACGGGCTCTTCGCAATAAGACAGATCGGGTTCCAGTTCTAATTCCTCATAGGTGAGTACATGCGTCGGATCAGGCATGTATTTCCTCAACAGAGATACGTGGAACACATCGTGAACTTTGGAGAGACTTGGCGGCATTGCCAATCGGTAAGCTACAGCCCCAATTCGTTCTAGAATTTCTAAAGGTCCGATGTACCTGGGACTCAATTTACCTTTCTTTCCAAAACGTATGACTCCCTTCCACGGAGATACCTTCAGAAAAACATGATCATCGAATTGAAATTCCAAATCCTTCCTTCGATTATCGGCATAGCTCTTCTGCCTACTTTGAGCTGCTTTGATGTGATTTTGGATTACTTTCACCTTTTCCACCGTTTCCTCCACCAGTTCTGGGCCTACAAGTTTTCTTTCACCAACGTCATCCCAACAGGTTGGTGTACGACATCTCTTTCCGTATAACGCTTCATATGGTGCCATCTGAATACTCGAATGGAAGCTATTGTTATAGGAAAATTCTACCAAAGGTAAATATTGATCCCACATACCCTGAAAGTAAAGTGAGCAAGATCTCAACATATCTTCTAAGGTTTGAATAGTCCGTTCTGACTGTCCATCTGTCTGAGGGTGGTATGCAGTGCTCAAATGAAGTTCAGTATCCAGGGATTTCTGAAGACTTTTCCAGAATCTTGAAGTAAAACGGGGATCACGATCAGAAACAATCGATAGGGGTACTCCATGAAGTCTCACAACTACATTAATATATAGTCTTGCTAGACGTTCCAGGGGTAGATCTTCTCTTATAGCAAGAAAATGTGCTGACTTGGTAAGACGATCAACAATAACCCATATTGCATCGTTCCTTCTAGGAGTCTTTGGTAGCCCCATGACAAAGTCCATCGTAATATTGTCCCATTTCCACTCTGGTATGGGAAGAGGTTGCATGACTCCTCCAGGCTGTTGCCTTCCAGCTTTCACTTGTTGACAAACCATACATCTTGACACAAAATCAGCAATCTCCCTCTTCATGTTGTCCCACCAAAAATGTTCTTTCAAATCTCAATACATTTTGGTGCTCCCAGGGTGTATAGAGAAATTGGAACTATGAGCGTCATCCAGTAATTCCCTTTTTAGATCAGGTATATTGGGAACACAAAGTCTCTTCCCGAATTTCAAAATTCCATCTTCATACACAAAGTCTCTCAATCTCCCATCATTCACAGCTTTAATCTTCTTCTGAAATTCTTCATCATCGGTCTGAGAACTCTTAATCTTTTCTAGTAAAGATGGTTTGGAAAACATTTGAAAAAGCATTGAGGTTTCACCTTCCCTGGTTATTCCCATGTCCATCTTCACTAGATCCATGAAAATTGGATCCCTTTCAATTCTCATATTGTTCAAAACTCCATGGTCTTTTCTACTTAAAGCATCTGCCACCTTGTTTGCCTTCCCCGGGTGGTAGTGTATCGTACAATCATAATCCTTGAGTAATTCAAGCCATCTCCTTTGCCTCATGTTGAGTTCTTTTTGTGAGAAAATATACTTCAAACTCTTGTGATCAGTATAAATCTCACATTTTTCACCATAGAGGTAGTGCCTCCATATCTTCAAAGCAAAGATCACAGCTGCTAACTCAAGATCATGAGTAGGATAGTTTTGTTCATGAATTTTCAACTGTCGTGATGCATAGGCAATAACTCTATCATTCTGCATAAGGACACAACCAAGTCCTTTCTTCGATGCATCACTATAAATAACGAACCCATCATTCCCCGATGGTAGAGTCAATATAGGAGCATTGACTAATCTTTTCTTTAGTTCTTCGAAACATTCTTCACACTCTTTTGTCCAAACAAATTTAACCCCTTTACGTGTGAGCTTCGTTAATGGGTTAGCCAATCGGGCAAAATTCTGGACGAAACGTCGATAATAACCTGCCAAGCCAATAAAACTACGTACCTCAGTTATACTCGTAGGTGCTGGCCATTCTTGGATTGCTCTGGTCTTAGAAGGATCAACAGAGATTCCATCTTTAGAGACAATATGGCCAAGAAAAGAAATCTCCTGAAGCCAGAATTCACACTTGCTAAACTTTCCATATAATTCATGCCTCCTCAGAGTCTTCAAGATAATGCGCAAGTGATTTTCATGATCTTCGTAGGTTTTGGAGTATACCAAGATATCATCAATAAATACCACCACAAATTCATCGAGATACTCCTTGAAAACTCTATTCATCAGATCCATGAATACAGAGGGTGCATTAGTCAATCCAAACGGCATTACAGTAAACTCGTAATGCCCGTACCTGGTTCGAAATGCTGTCTTCGGAATGTCTTCCTTCTTTACACACAACTTATGGTATCCAGATCGAAGGTCAATCTTTGAAAAGTATTGATCTCCATGCAGTTGGTCAAATAAATCATCAATACGAGGTAGGGGATACTTGTTCTTTATCGTTATAGCATTGATCTCCCTGTAGTCGATACATAACCTCATAGATCCATCTTTCTTTTTAACAAAAAGAACAGGGGCTCCCCATGGAGAAACACTAGGGCGAATAAATCCCTTATTACTCAATTCCTCTAGTTATTTCTTTAGTTCGACTAACTCTACAGTGGCCATTCTATAAGGGGTCTTCGATATAGGCCTTGATCCAGGAATCAAATCAATGGAAAACTCAACTTCTCGTTCTGGAGGATGTCCAGGTAAATCTTCCGGAAATACACCTACAAACTCTTTCACAACAGGTACATCCTCTATTTGAACATTCCTTTCCTCACCGACAGTTATTTCATTCTCTTCCTCCCCAATAATTGAATTAAGTTGAGCTACTGGGGGTGGATCTAAATAAGAATTAGGTGGTGACGATTCTGCTCTAAAAATAAGGTGCTCCTTATCATTATCATCAAGAATCGTAACCTCTTTCTTCTTACAATAAATCTTCGCATCATATTCTGAAAGCCAGTCCATACCGAGGATTATATCAAACTCAATCATAGGTATGACGATGAAATCAGCAGATAAAGAAAATTTATGTGCTCTAATGGGGACTGATTCGCAAAACTTTGTTGCAACGATACTTCCCTTAGGAGTTTTAACTGACAACTCCCTTATTAAATCAAATTGGAAATATCTAATTTTCTTAGCAAACTGGGAAGATATGAAACAATGCGATGATCCAGAATCAAATAATGCATTTGCTAAACTTGAGGAAACCATTAAATTACCTGCCACCACGTCTTTCGGAGCTTCTACCTCAGCAGTAGTGATAGCATAAGCCTGGCCTTGATCCCTTGGCCTTTTCTGAGGTAAGTTCTCCTGACGCTTAGGACATGCATTTGCATAATTCCCCATCTCCCTGCAATTGTAGCACTGAACGTTGGTAGCTTCCTTCTTCCCCTTGCAATCATGAGCTTGGTGGCCTTTTTCACCACACTTGTAACAGACTCCCATTCCCTTCAGGCAAGCACCAGGGTGTTTCTTCCCGCACTTACCACAAGATGGATATTCAACCTTTCCCTTCTTCCCCTTATTTCCATTCCCAGATTGATCAGCAGGTCTCTTCTTCTCTTGCTTTGCTTTAAAGTCATAAGACTTAGAGAATTCCTTTTCGGTCTTGATAGCACATGAGACAATGTCTTCGTACGATGAAAAGGATTGTGAGACTAATTCTCGACGGAGAAATGGTTTTAACCCATCAAAGAAATGATCAATCTTACTTCTTGGGTTGCGAATATAATCACCAGCGTACCTCGCTAACCTTGTAAAGTTAGCCTCATACTTTGTGACATTCTCATCCTCCTTTTGTCTCAGACTCAGAAATTGTCTTTCCATATCTGCTCGATGGTCGCGAGGAAAGTATTTTTCTAAAAACAGATCTTTGAACTCCCTCCATTCCATATTTGATACTTCATCATCTTCCTTCGTATTTTGAATCAATGACCACCATTGATCTGCATCTCCAGTGAGGCGGTAAACTGCCATGATAACTTTTTCCCTTTCACTGCTCCCCAAAGCCTGAAATATTTTCTCTAGGGAAAATATCCATTGCTCAGCTACTAAGGGATTTGTATTCCCATTGAATGTTGGTGGTTGTTGCCTCATGAATCGATCTAACATTGATCCTCCACGCTGCGGATCAGGGTGCTCCATACGGGTAAGGTTATTATTCATAACCTGGGTAAGTTGTCCCAGTATGGTGATTAGCTGATCAGCACCAGTTGCATCACCAACCCCACTATAATTATCTTGAGCAGGAGGGCAATCCCTACATGGAGTGCGTGCATTGATACAGTTTCCATTTCTTCCACTAGGCGCCATTTCTAAACAATGGCATAAACTAGATCAGTTTATGAATCAAAATACATAATCCCATACTTATAAAACACATAGCATAAATTGAACTATTTATGGATATAATCCATAATCATAAAAATGTTTTCTTTGAGGAAGTATATACTCATAAACCCTTCATAATGATTTGTAAAGATAGTGAGAGTTATCCTAAGCATATCCCCCGGGAGTGTCGTAACCAAGAGTGCAGCAAGGCCCGTTGTCGTGCACCAGTTCCCGTTCGAGTCTAGCTCAAAGAGGTGTTTTCGGGTTTTACCCCTAGGTACATCTGTGCCAGAGCCGCCTCTACCTGCTCGTATCCAGACAGGGATGTATTGCTTCGAAAAACTCACAAAATCTCTACAATACCAAAATTCTAGGAAGTTCTTCTATACTAATCCTCAAAGTTCATCTTAGGTCTACGTGCTCTAATCAGAGTTTATCTAAATCTAGCTTCCAAGGTTTGTACTAAACTTCCTATGATACCAACTGTAACGCCCCGACCCCAGCTTCCCAGAGTCGGTGCATTACTTCGTAACATTGGCATGATCATAAGAAAGATCAAATCCCGAAAGACCGATTGGTTTAGTAGCCTTGGAAACACTAGATATATTCATAAAGTTTTACATTACATTTCAAAGTGAAAATCTACTACAACAACAAAGTCTTCATATCCACACAATTAACCCCTCATAATATCCCTGCAAGTCATTCATAATTTACTTCTTCACTACCTGGGAAAAATAAAACATAGAAAAGGGGTGAGCTCAAATGCCCAGTAAGGATAACAATATAGCGGAACATTCAAAATAAGCGTAAACATTTAAGGCAATGAATTACTAAAACAAAAGCCTTTTAAACTTGAACTTCAACATAGTATGGCAAAAGTAAAATGAAATAATGCCATTTACTTGTTCACATGGATATTCTACTAATTGAATAATCACATGCAATATCAATAACCACTTTCATAATGTTGGAATGCATAATGCCAGACTATCATAACCACATAGCCAAGGCCTCGTGCCAAGACTTCAAATAAGATTTTGTCAAGGCCTTGTGCCAAGACACTAGTTTGTCTCATGAGACCTACCGATGCATCGAGGAGCTATAGCGGGCTCCACCCGTCACTTATTAAGTCCAATGCATTCCCATATGAAAAGGTTTAAACATAACATAAACATTCGTATTAAAACTAGCATATGAAATGTCAATAATTTCACCATAAACTATGAATGGTATAAAAATAGCACATCCACAGTCAAACATATCACAAAACCTTAAATACAATATAGAAGTTTTGTATCATAATAAATCAACTTCAAATAATCTTAAAATCCATCAAAGGATGTTGACATAGATGAAATCAAAATTCTTTTTAAAGAAGTATCTCCTTTTATTTTGAAATCATTTAAGATCCATATAAAATAAAACATTTTCTTTGAAAATATTCTTATAAGATTGTATGGAAAGCTTCGACGATTTTATAACGGCAGAAAATAACCGCACCCACCGTATAAGTTAAAAAAAACATTCTTACCTCAATTCTATCGAAAAGGTTAAAAAGGACATTGTTTTGAAAACGACGGAAAGATTCCTTTATAAACCTCTTATAAAAAGTCAAAAAAGGGTATAAATGACTTTAACCCATATTCTTGTAAATAGTAAAAATGTTTTGAAAAACATTTTTAAGAAAACATGGATGTGGATGATAAAGAGATCCCAGTAGATTATTACGTATATACAACCTCGGATAATGAAGAGATTGTGAAATAACCCTTACCTTGTACTTTTCCTTGGTTGGGGTAGGTTAACCTCCTGTATAATGGTGAAATAATTGTTATTAAATTATACAAGAATCATATACCTTAATATGATATCATATATGATCTTTTAATATTGATTTGATAATAATATCTTAGTATTATCATTATATCGGGTGTTAACACACTTGTTTTCTTTTATATGTTTTGTTACGTAAGACATGTTTGTAAAGGATAGGTTGTATATTATTCATATCCAGAATGATATCAAGTCCTTAAACATCATTTTTAAATCATCAAATGATAATTATACTTGAATGGATACGATGGAGAATGAATCTCATCGCGTTCGTGGAGACGGTAGTCCGTACGTACGCACGAGCGACAATATCATTCTTTTGATATTAAAATAATATATAAATGGATGGTATATTATATATACAGAATCATTAACATTTTATATTTATTATTTACATGAGTTACACATCATTATTATACCCATCCAAATAATAATATATTGAATAACAATTACACCACGACGTGGAGACGGTAAGCCGTACGTACGCACGTATGGTGACATGTTATTCAAAGGGTGGATAGAATAATTAATGTGGTTGTACCATATTTATAATAACATCACAGTATATGTAAGATACTGGAGTTATTATTTTAGAATGGTAAGAACAAAGAAAGAGGAAGTGGAAGAAGAAAGAAACTTAGAAAAGGGTGGTGAAATCATTACCTCTTCTTCGGGTTCTTCCTTTTGATTTGATCAAAAGGGCTCCTTAGGTTGGCTTTCTGATCAAGCTAAGGCCTCTAGGTTGTATTGAGGGATGTTGGGAGAGTATTTGGGCAGAGTTTGGCCGAACCAAAAGGCTTTAGAGGTGTGAAGAAATGAGAAGGAGGAGTTCCCTTTTATAAGAGAGGTGAGGGGCACTTTTGGAAAAGCTAGAAATATTAATTTATAATAAATTCATATTCGGTTTCCAAAGGCTCCAAAGTTGACTATTCAAAGGATGAGGTGGGTATAGGTCGAAAACAACTCATCCAATAGAATTTAGACAGGTTTGGGTACTTATATTAACCTTATCTTTAAGTATTAACTCTAAGTTAATTAGTTTCACTTTTACAATGTCTCTTTGTATTTTTATATAATATGGTTAATAAACTTACTATATACATCCAAGCGACCCCCAAGTGGTTCATTAATAATTAACCTATAATAATATAGGTCTCTTGGCCGAACCTTAGATTTTTAGGAATTTAATATCAATTAATAATATAATATTTGTTTTAAGAACTCTTTTATGTCAATTTTGACACTATTCAATAGTTGATTTTTGTGAAACTCATAACAGATTGATTACTTCGAACAAAGTCAATTAAATCAATCCTAATATATCATATTATCGTAGAAATTTAGTTTAATTCATTAAAAGTTTCATATTATATTTATTTGGTTATTTATAATATCAATTATTTTGATTTTTCACTATTATAGTAATTACTGCATCATCATTGTGTCATAAATTAAATAAATTATTTAATGTCTAAAAATTATAAATAAAATATAATTATGTAGGAAATCTTTTTATATTTCTAATGAATATTTATAATCTAAAATCCAACATATATTTCCCTATGTAACAATTGTTTTTCTAAAAGATATATGCTTGTGTCATTTTTGTATTCATTTTGACTTAATTAAAATAAAGTGTCATTTTCACTTACAAGTGGATCCATGGGGTCCCAAAATAGACCCAAAGATGCCCATGGTCGACCATGTATCAACCAATAGGGTTAAGACACGTTTTAGGGTAATTTAGTATTATTATAATATTATTTTTTAATCCTTATTTACCGGATTTACCCTTAACCATGGTAAATAAAATATTTACCGCAGTAATTTTTCAAAATGTCTAAAAATAAAAGTTACCTATTTACACAATTTGAACATCCTGATTCCAAATATGGAATCCATTTTCCTAAATTCAAAACACAGAAGTGGCAGAAATTAATTTAAAATTAATTCCCGCTGTCAAAACAAAAAGCGTGTTTTTAAGAGATAATAACTATCAAAAGATTGACACTCGTTTATGTTCGGTTTAATCATAAAATTATGTCCAATGACCAACATTATATTAAATGGTAAAAATATATTCTAAAAATACTTTAAAACCACTCAAATTCATAATTTATCACTATTAATTATTTTGATTAAAAAAGTTTTTTTTAATTAAAATTTAGTAATTTTCACTATTCATCAAAATATGAAAGTTATCCGAAATGTACCAAAATTTCACCTTAGGCTAAATTCGATATTCCGAATCCAAAAATAAAGTCCATTTTCAAATATAAAATATATATAATTTCAAAAAGTAGGTATTACTATTCATAACGGCTAGTTTGATTAGTTATGGTGTGTTAGAACTCGGTGTTGCGTACAACACACGCTATCACATTATTCAAAGAGAAGCGTACCGTAGAAGCTTGGGGTGTTACAAATCTGGTAATGAATATTTCTTTTTTTAAAGGATTTTCATTGGGAATATAATTATCTGGGCCTACCTATTGATTTTTAATACTCATTCCTATAGTATTTTATTATTTTTAGTTTCTTCTGTAGGGTCTAGATTTGATTCAATCACCTTGGGTGATGGATGGTTGTGGATTGGAGGGTGTCCCTTGGGGTCACATGGAGATGTCTTGGGTATTGGGTTCTATTTGGGGTTTCTGGTATATTTTGTTGTATCATTTATTGTAATGTAAATTATGTACATCTTGAAAACCATATTTAGTTTGGTTTGTTATTTTATTTATTCAACTATTGTTTTTATTTCTATACGAGTGGAAATCATTACCATTGGTACTTTTTTGATGCCCTGGCACTTTTCACCAGCCCAAGTGGATCGGGAATTCCTATCGGGCCTTAACACGGGTTAGCTCATGTGGCCGGTTTGGGGTCGACCTGTGTTAGTTTGTGATAAAATGGTATCAAAGGAAGTTTGGATCTTTTGAAGAAAATTTATTTGTAGTGACCATCATTATTTGGGGATTTCATGGCAGAAAGAGTAGAATTGTGGGGCTTAAGGTGTCAAAATGGGAAGGACGTCATGAATCCTCTCTCATTCTGAACCTCGGGTTACCATGGGATGTCAGGGTATGTTGGTGTCTTTTGGTTTTTGTGGATTTTGTATTGTTGGGAAATGAAAAGGGAGTTGGGAGAGTGGCCTCTATGAGATCAAAAGTCATGGAAAGCCATGTAGAGCTGAGAAATTACGTGAGAATTCTCCTCATGATAGTGGTTTGATTGGAATATGGACGCCAACCATGTGGCCAAGTCACCCATCTACACTAGTTTCCATTTTTTAAATCATTTGGCTTTTCTTTAATTTTGAATATTATTTTGAAAATTTCAATTTTGAAATTGTAAAAAG
Source organism: Viscum album (assembly GCA_963277665.1). Classification (NCBI taxonomy): domain Eukaryota; kingdom Viridiplantae; phylum Streptophyta; class Magnoliopsida; order Santalales; family Viscaceae; genus Viscum; species Viscum album. Next base: position 1,143,425,772 of record OY728142.1, on the reverse strand, counting down.
ATGAATTTTAAAGGGTAATGTATTTGTTTTGGTAAGTGGAAAACTGATTTTCATAACTTCTTTTAAGGAAGGTCTAGGAATGGGTTTTATACGTTTTGGTTGGAATTTTTCTATGGAAAGGTTTTTCGAGTTTTGAATTGGGTTTCAAGGTTAGTAGCTTTTAAAAAGGGGCTCGACGAGTTTTGAAATTGATATTTGGGTTGAATGATTTGTTTTTAATGGTGGGAAATTTTTTTAAGCTTTGGTGTTTATGTGGGTGACCACATGCATGGGAATGTGTGAGAAAGTGAATGGGTTCCCTGTATGGAACAAGGATATAAATTTGTGATACTCCATGGGATTCTATCGGTGAGTGTGTAACCCATTAATACTATTTTTATTTTAATGGTTATTTCTATTAAATAAGTAGTATGGCGTGTCTTTTTGTGTTTTGAGAATGGCGGGTGCGAGGCATTTGATCTTGAGGATTCTTTCAGGTCTATTAGTGTTTGTAGTTTATATTCTTGTTGGTGGTAGTGTTTTGAAAAACCTTGGTGTTGGTTTACTTTGCATTTTGGTGTTCGTTTGGGGTTTGTTTTGGCCGATGTACCAATTTTGAGGGGTCCTTGGTTTCTCCTCATTGGCTAGAGTGAACCCCCATGAAGAGTCAGTGTATGTTCAGAATGTGGTCATGGGTGACCTACCTAGTGGAAAACCCTCCAGTTTATCAATGAAAGGATTTCCATCTTGGAATTTGGAACTCAAATGTACCTCTTTTGTTTTTGGGTTGAGCAGATCCTCTCATAGCGGGAGGGTAGAAATGAGAGAGGTGGATGGAAGCTTTAGTTTCTCGATTATCTTAAGTCATTGAGGATTGAATTTGACACAGTTGTGTGTGAGGGTTCAATCTAGAACCAGTGAAGGAAAATTTATAGTTAAGAAGTGGGGACACGTGGTGTAAAGATGTTATTACAAGCCACTATCCTAGTAAGGATCTTTGGATGTTTCATCAGTTTCTCTTATCTATGTCGTTCTATGCCACTAGGTTGGTGATTTTGGTTGTAAGGGAATGTTATATCCATTTATAGGAATCGTGTGATGGTTGGGACCAAGGTAAGATCCCTTTACCTAAAATATTACCCTCAATTGCAGGGGCCATGTTTTGTGGTGTCTAGGAGTGTTGTGATCTCATTAAATTAAAAATTTGGATGTTTTGGATCCTTTTTTGGACTTTTGTTTTAACATGATCATGTCCTACCTTCGAGAATTCTAAACTTATTGGTTTTATATGGAAGTTTTTTTCATTGTATCCTTTCTGTCGTTTTTCCCGGTTCGAGGTTAAAATGAAGATGCATGTGCATCTTCTAAGTCCCAGTCATAGTAAAGTTCCATATTGAGGTAGAGTGAGACTTGGGGTGTGTTGGGGTCAGTTGGTTTTGCCTGTATTGTGGTCTAGTTTCTTTTGGTACTAGAAGGAGAAGTTTTGTTCAAGGGTTTCTAAAGCCTGACTGCGAGGCATGAGATGCTTCAACCATTGAAGATCTATCCATAGGTCCAAGAGTGAAGATGGCGTATAGTCAGTAGAAACCTAGTGGTGTAAAAGGCCTTGGTGTAATATCTATCCTTAGTGAAGATGATGGAGTCAGTTTAAGTCTTTGGTGTAGCTATTCTATTTTTTAATGACTCTGTTCTATAGAAAATGGTGTGGGAATCCCATCTCCACATTGTGACCATTTGGGTGTACAATTTTTCCCTCAGTTTTGGAGTGGTATAGTCGTTTCTTCTTCTTAAATTCATAGTGGTTGTATCCCACCGAGTGTGAGTTTCCCTTATTATGGCCCTTGTGTGGACTGTCTATATAAATCGAGTGTGGTTGGGTTGCAGTTATCTGGGGAAGTGAAGTGTTGGTGTGTTGTCATTTGTGGTTTTCTTGGTCCATTAGTTGGGACCTACCCTACCCTCCCCTTATGGTGGGGATTTTTGGTTCTCATGGGATGTTTTTCGAGTCTGTTTGATCTACACAGATCTTATGGTGGGGATATCCACTATGTGTCTCATTGAATTCCTTAGAATGAAGTGGTGTGAAACTGTCTCTTATGGAGGGGAGTCCACTCAGGCCTCCCCTTGTCGGTATCCTAGTTTAGTCTTTGTTTTCATCTCATTTTGTGGTTTATATCTAATGATGGGGAGTCTGCTTGGGCCTCCCCATTTTGGTACCTTGGTTTTGTTCCCCATATCCATTTGGTGGTGGATGGTTTCATTACTGAACCACAAAATTATTCATTCCTCTTTTGGGTGAATGTTGGAATGGGAATGTTCTAGTGGTTTGGTTAAGTAAGGTTATAAAGGTACCCGTCAGATGGGGTTTTGAGTTCCATCATTATTCAGGGTGAATGGTATGAGTTATGCTCGACGATGATCATGGTTTTATGTTTCAAGGATGGATTGGGTGTCATTAAAGTTCTATCCCCTTTTTGGATTGGTCAACTAGAGGTGTTTAGCTTTGGGGGCGAGGGGTGGTACTTATCGGAGAGTCCATTCGTTCCCCCGAGTTCATTTTGTTATCTCTTCCTTGTTGGTAATGTTTTTTAATCAATTTGGTTCTCATTCACTGTGAATATCCTTGATTTGTCAATAAGCAGTGGTTCTTGCTTTTGTTATAAGATTTTGGTTGGCTTTCCTTGGGCAGAAAGCATTATGGTGGGGCGAATTGTCACGCCTAGGTTTTGGAATTCATTTTTGGTCCCGATTTGGGTTAGCTTTTAGGTTATTTCATGGGGAACTGTGTGTGATAGGTTTGAGTTTCTATTAGTATTTATTCCTTCTATTAATAGACTATATTTCTTCAATGGTATCACCTTGATCATTGGATAAAATAGGTGTTTTTTTTTCAAACAACATAAGGAACACGGCTTGCGCACGATTAGGAGTAACTGTGCACCCCATCCCAAGTAACCATATAGAATCTCTTGAGTGAGATAGTAGCTTCCACACATCTACTACACAGTTTTTCATACCCTGTGGGTAAGCCATGAGGCTGATCTATTTCTTGTCATTAGTGGTCTCATGGTATCCATATAGTTTGACAGACCATGTGGACTAACCGTGTGACCTGTCTAGATTATTTAGAAACATTTCTATCTTCCTGATTTTTATACCCAAACACACCATTAGCTCCTCCATTCAGGTTCATCCACCCTTGGCACCTCCTCCCATCACCTTGGCTCATTAGAACCTCTATTATTGGGCATTTTGGCATGATTTGTCCTCAAAATCATCATGCAAGTCATCTCTCCCTTGGGTTCTCCCGTCTTTCTATGGTTTTATTCTAGTTTATTGGTATTCCCTCTCTACCTTGGATATGGTTCCTATTTTTACAATTGGATCCCAAAATTTTGGGTTCGATCTCAATTTCTTAGGTCATATCTTGTCTCCCTTAGGTGTAGCTTAGGTGGGATTGAGTTTTCACAATGGATTCCTGAAGTTCTTCGACGTTTGAGGTTGGATCCCATTTCACCTCTTCTTTAAAGTTAATGTTTCATTGATCACTTGATTTTCACGCCTCTATTAATTATTAAATAGTGATGTTTCATTATTTTAATAATTTTTCCATGTGAAATAAAAGGTTTTTCTTAATCTCTTTGTATGCGTGATATGGATTTGGAGGGTTTTGCACACCAAATTCTTATGAAATTACCTCGTTGTATTTTCTAACTAATTTGTGATTTTTAAAGGGAATATTTTGGTTTTGTAAATGATAGTTTGATATTAAAATGGTGGTTGGTATTTCTAACAATGGTTTTCTATGTTGGTTTGATTTTGAAAGTGGTTTGTGTTTGGTCTTTTTTTAAGGGTTTGATTTGTGAAAGTGACTCAGGGTCCGTTTGGAATTTTTCTTAAAATGGTTACATTTAGAAAACCCCTTTGGGTATGAGTCTTTCCTTGTTGGTTGATCGTGGGATGTGAGTGTCCTCGGTATGGGGCCTCCCTTATATAATAGTTGTTTTATGGCAATGAATACTTCATGAGGTGGATGGGGTGGTGCCGGTTGGTGTGATGTGTGTGGTGGTGTGTGTGTATATATATATATATATTTGTTTGGAATGTGTGTAACACCCCTTTGTGAACATATAATAGGAACCAAGCATAAAAAAGAGGAATTTTAAGAATTTTTCTACACCGGTAGTTTAAAAAATGACCATAGGCCCATAGTAGGTGGATATTTGGGTTTATTACTATGGGATTGGTCACCTCGGTCTATCCAATGTTAGGGTGGCCTAATATTTTGGTGTTTTGATTTCATCGTTTTTGGCATGCTACTGAGGATGGGGTATCATGTATTAGTATGTTCTAGTTCTCCAATGAGTTCTTAGGTATTCTCGTTTTTCTATGATACTAGTATTGTTAGTTCCATTTCCATTATTATGTAGAATTATATTTCCGGTACTTGGTTTTGTTGTTTTCTTGAAAATTGTGAATGTGTGGATTGTTAAAAAGGTTTTCAAGAAAAGTGTTTTTAATGAGTAATAATTTCCATTTTTTCACTTTTGTGAAAAATGAACACTTCCTATTTGGTTCTCTTGGCCCCCTTATCCCCTTGAACCTTGTTTTAAAGAATTAGGGAAAAGGATTGTGATTGTGATTTGTTTACTTTAAAATGTAATGTGTGTAAAATAAAAAACTGATATGTATAAATTTTATTTCAAACTTTTAATCAATGTTTCTTTATTTAAAGGATGTTAATTTAGAATAGAATTAAGTGGACCTACCTACTGAGTTTTAATACTCATGCCTATAGTCTTTTCTTGTTTTTAGTTTCTACTATAAGCTCTGGTTTCAGTTCGATCACCTTGGGTGATGGTTGGTTATGGATTAGAGGGTGACCCTCTGAGTCACATAGAGATTTCTTACGTGTCGAGTTCCTTTTGGATTTTTAGTTATAGTATTTTGTATCATTTATTGTAATGTAAATGATGTGGAGCTTGAAAACCATATTTATATTGGTTTGTTATTTTACTTATTCTTCTTCTTTTATTTATTTCTATATTATGAAAAATCATTCCCATTGGTACTATGTTGATTCCTTGGTGCTTGTCGCCATCCCAAGAGGATCAGAAATTTCTCTTGGGCCTTAACATAGGTTTTTTCGGGTGACCAGTTCGGGGTTGACCAGGGTTGGTTCATGACACCAGTGTATTTCTACATTTTAGTCATGTCTTTATTTGTTTTTTATTTTATTGTTATAATTTTTTAAATTTTATGGATTTTATTAATACTTTTTAGATAGTGTTCTATATTGATGAAAAAAAGAGTTTATTTTTATTTTGTGGTGCATAAGATTTATTTTTTATTTTAACTAAAATATTGTTTTCTTTATTTCTTAATAATATTGGACATGGAGATGATTAATGAAGAGGATATGGGTTGGAGTTTTTTTCACAATAATTTTTCAAAATGTTCAAAATATTGGCAATCAATGATAGAGAGATTAACATTAAGAGACTAAATCTGATGGAAAGGGTTCAAAGGAGTGAAATAAATATACTAAATAGTATGTTAAAACCCAATGGATACATGATTTATAGGTAATGGAAAGTTCACTAGTAGAACAAATTTCATTTATGTTGGAGTTTTAAATTTTTTTATTAAATAATAGACATTAAAAATGTTTTGATATAGGTTATTTCTTTAATAGACATGAAAAACATTTATAGGGGTGGTTTTAGCATCATTAATTTAATAACTGAAATTAAAAATCATTTAATAATGTTGGTTATTACATAATTGATAATAAATTATTTTGATTTGGAGTTTTAATGTCAGTTATTAAAATAAATGATCTTAAAATTTAAATTTCAGAATGTGAAAAAATTAAGTCTCAATTTTTTCATATCATGCCTTTTCAATTTTCATGTCCCACCTAAATGTTTTTACAATGTGGTAAAATTTACAAAGTTTCAAATATATAAGTTTTTTACTCTATATTTACCCATTTGTGATATAATCCTCCTTTAATTTAGATATTCCTTCCATTGGTTACTCTAAAAATATTTCACTATAGTATTTATATGTATCATCCAAATATTTCATTTATTTATTACTTTTTAATAAATATTCATATTAATGATAATTTTTTATGATGAATAATACTTCTTTAGATCATGTAAAAAATAAAAATCTTTTATATGAGATTCACAAGTAGGATTTTAAAATTCCTGATAAACCATAGCTTCAAATGGTTCCTGAAATATTTCTTCAAAATAAAATTATTTCAAATGGAACTATACAAAAGAATAGAAATTAAATTTAGCATTTTATTTTTATTTTCCTAATTTATTTGTGGTTTTTAATTTTTTAATTTTCTTTAATTCATTTTCATCCTTGAAAAAAATCAATATCAAAATATTTTAGGAAAATAATAATTTGAACATCTGTTTTCTTATAATCAATGTAAAAAAAGACACATTTGATGTTGTATTTTATAAAGGATGTTGAAAATGGATTTTGGCCTCAAATATTTTAAAAAAATAACATTGAAATATTCTTTCAGCATCAATTATAAGAAAATCCATTGAAAAAAGTATATATATTTTTAAATAAGGATTTTAACATTGGTTTTTAAAAACCATTGTTAAAAATATATTTACTACATCACATACAGTAACATAACCTAGAAAAATGATCTTAAAAACAAAAAAAATCATTTAAAAAACCATTTTTTTTACTAGTGGTGGAGGGCGTTACAACTAATAGAGATTTTGGAATGTGAGTATATATAGATACATTGAGATTCATAAAGTAATTTGAATATAAATTTCATACATGGAAAACATACCTAGTGAATGATTCATGACATTAAATTATATGAAATATAGATATAAAGGTGTTAAAACTGAATAATGGAAGACTAAGAGTATGAGTTTTTAAGTCATATCCATGAATATACAAATTTTTAGAAAAGGAAAAAATAATTTCAAGGCAAAGGTGGAGAGTTGAGATGAGATGAATCTGTAATATCCATCCCTAACTCAATGTCTTGAGAGGATTCATATATGATACTGACCTTTGGGGAAATCCCAAAGATACCAAAGTATGGAAGTAAATTCTATGGTCTTAGAAAAAATTCAATGGATTATTTTCCCTAAATAACAAACACAACCAAATGATACAAATTACAAACCACCAGGACAACTATATGATGCCTGAGTAACAATATTACAACTCAAAGGAAACCAAATAAATATATTCATTATATTAGTAGTGATAAGTTAATAAAATATATTACAATAAACCGAAGGACATCCATATACAGTAACATCCACGTTTCATCACTCCACTAAAACAAGAGAAATCTCCAACCATGAGCACCAAATGAAGAGGAAAGCATTAAGACGCACCACTAGATAAATGATACACCATTAATTTACATTTTTCTCAATATATGACATCTAAAAATGCACTAATTTTCCCAAGCATGGGGTGAGTATAAAATTATTAGTAATTCCCAAAATACATAACAACACATGCCACAGGGATACGAACATGTTAGCACACTTTATATAAAATAAAAGGAAAGTAGATAAATTGGGAATATCAAAATTGTAAATATGTTCCATGGAAATAATTTAATAAAAACTTTAAACCATTTATTACCACTTTTTATAATCACCCCATGTTCATACCCCCACCCCAAACATGAATCTATTCCATGGAAATCCTTATTCCAATGATTGGTGAGTCATAATTTCACTAAGACATCAATTGGTGAACTCTTTTGATGTTTTAAATTCATGCCCTTACTCTATCCCACTTCAATAGTGGAACTTCATGCCATTACTCCAGCCAAAATGTAAATTAATACACACTACCATGTATGGTAAGTTCACATATCAAATCATTCCAATAAAATATATATTTTAGAAAACTATTTCCTTTTAAGCATTTTATCAAACACTTTATGTATGTCATTCCAAAAAGAAGGATTTTGGTAGTAAAAACAAAAAAGATTTCCAAAAAAATCCAATAGAAAGGAATTTAAACACCAAGAGTTAATGTTATATAATAAGAAGAATGGGAAAGATGCCACCTACCTCTTAAAAGGTGATGGAAATGAAGAATGACAGTAGTAACATCTATATCTGGGCTTGAAACACATTCCCTTCAATAAATCCAATAATATCTCATCAATATTAACATCATATAACATAGACCAATCATTAAAAGATAAGATATATGGATTTGAGATAGAGGAGAAGAGTAGATCTAAGAGGAATGAGGAATACCAATGAATTATTATTTATTCTAGATCACCAATTCACTTTGATTCTTCCAAAAGATGCTTTCAGATCAAAGGTAATATCCAAGGGAGACTAGGAGATAAGGGTTCAGGACCCTAGAAGAATAGGAGAATAATGATGGGTCTGAGGCCTTAATATGAAATAAAACAAAAAATTTAGAGATTTAACTAATTGTCACATGGTTTTTCAAACTGTGTGTCGAACATGCATGTACTACTGGAAAAGATCCATGGAGCCATATGTTTTGTGAGGGATGTTTTGGAAAACAATGTTCTAACCATGTAGTGATACTCTCACAAGGCCACACTCTCTCACATTTGGCTCACATGGTTTTCCAAACCATTTTCCAACCATGCTTGTCCCATTATCTCACACCCAGACAATTTACTCTAGCATGCACATAGTTTACAAAAACCATGATATAACCATGTTCTTTCCAAGTGAATCCTATAATCACTATTCATGATTTTATAGAGATAGTACATGGTTTGTATTAAATATAATCAAACTGTGAACATGAATAAACACTTCCAAAATACTCTAAAACATTCCAGGAACACTTAAAACCCATCCCAATTATTATATAATTTAAATTACATTATAAAATAGGTAAAGTACCTAAAATCAGGGGTGTTACATTCTCCCCACCACTGTTCTATCCATCCTTGGAATGTGGGAGACCAACATTGTTTTAAAATATCACATGCCATTATTATGGAATTTTATTTTTATGTTCCCAATTCTCTTCCTGAATCTAACCATGATTCCATAAAACTTATACCAAACAAAATATTTTTCCTTGAAATAGGTTCTCTTTCCTATTCAAAAACCATATTTAAATATGAATAAATTTAACATCAATATCAATATCAATATGGTCCCATAGAATCACATGGTTTAGATTAGGTCTGTACTTCTTCAATTGAGATACATGAAACATGTTATGCACATAACTCATGATCCAAATATTATTTTTCATGAACCTGGGATATCACCATATTTCTTTTGATCAAATGAATCTTCTTTATTATATCATGTAAAATAGTATGTATTATAAGTGCAATCTCACATGGTTCCATACAAATAATTGAAGAATGATATGGCTGGCCATTCAACACTTCAAAATGAGACATATGTATGGAGGGTTGGAACCAATTATTTTATGATAATTACACTAACAATATTTTCTCCTCCCATGAGCCTAAAAAAATAATCAGATAATCTATAATAATGTCTTCCAATATTTTGATCATTGACTCAGATTGACCATTTTTTGGTGATGATAAATTGTGATCATGGTCAAATGGGTTCCAAGTGCTTACTGAAAATACTTCCAAAACATTGATGCAAACCTTGGGTCTTGGTAAAAAATAATTAAAACTCAAATTCCATAATACTTTATGAGTTCTAAGATGTAAATTTTTGACAAGTATTACACCATATTGAATTCATAGATAGTGATCAATTGAGTCGACTTCTAGATACAATCCATGATAATCCATATGGAATCATGTTTATGAAACTTTATTGGTAAATCTATGACAAAATACATGGATATTTTCACCCATTCTCGTATAGGAAATGGTAAAAATGAAACATACTAGCTAGTAGTTGCTGTTCAACCTTGAATTCATGAAAAGTGATACATCTCTAGAAAAAATCAACCAATTTACTCTTTATTACAACCCACAAAAAATATGATCTCAGTGATCTATAAATATTTTCAATACTAGAATAAAAAACCCATACTTAAAGGTGTTTAGAATTAAGAAGTTATTCTTAATAAGTTAAAGGAACAAAAATCTGATCTATAAAATATACCATAAATGTCACATCTAATATCCATCCTTCAATGGTCTCCCCACTATTAAGTTTTAACCTCATTGTTAGAAATTACTAATTAGATTTTTGAGATTATATAACCTACTAAACCAAATATAGAATAAGAGGAAAATGAAATAAAACAACGAAATCACCATTAGTAATGTAATTTAATTTCATATTAGTTATGACTGATATTATCTGCCACCGATTTGAAGCATCCTTTTCCAACTAATTATATTACTTCCTACTCAATGAATCAGCCACATAATTACATTTACTCAATGTATATATCAGGATTATGTAAAAATTATATTGATATTCCATCCATATCTATTTCCTTATATTCAAATAATTTTTTGAGAAAATTTTCTTCAAAATCTTATGATCTATTAACATTGTGGATTTTTCAGTAAAAAGATAGTGACACCAAATTTTATATGTATAGAAAAAAGTGACTAACTCCCAATCATGGGTTGGGTAGTTCTCATCATTCACTAATAACTATCAAGATCCATAAGAAACAACTTGATCTCCATACATGAGAACACAACCTAAACCAGATCTTAATGCATCATAATATACCACATTACCTTATTGTGAATCTAAAAATATAAGGATAGGTTATGATGGAAGCTGAACCTTAATCACTTTTAAAGATTTATAGTAATAATCTATTTATTGTAAAGGAAAAAAATTCCTTATCAAGGTCTTTATTAGTGCGACAGTTCATGAAAAATCCTGAAAAAAGCATCGATAATATCCAACAAATACAAGGAAACTGCATATTTTGAACACGTTTCCCAATATATTCCATGATATAACAACTTATATATTTCTAGGGTATATAGAAACTTCTATTTTAGAGATTACATGACTAAGTAATATTACCTATTTTATCTTGAAATCATACTTTGAAGGATTATTATAAAGAGGATGTTCTCGCAAGACACCCGACACTATAGCCATGTGTTTCAATTGATCATCATTAGTACCAAGATACACCAAGATGTAATTGAAGAATAAAACTACAAAAGAGTTAAGATACCTGTGAAAAATTCAATTCATCAATGCTATAATTACATCTAGAGAATTGATAATACCAAAGGACAAAACCACATATTCATAGTGACCATAACAAATATTAAAGGACGTCTTTTAAATTTCATCCTTATAAACATGAATTTAGTGATACCCAGATCATAAATAAATTTTAATGAACTATTGGGATCCCCTAAATTGATCAAATAGATCATCAATTCATGGAAGATTATATCAGTTATTTAACAAAACTGAATTGAGCTTATAATAATCCACACAAATCATAAGAGTTTTGTCAACCTTATTTAAAAAAATAATATGTGCTTCCCATGGAGTCATAATGGGTTTAATGAACCCTTTTGTACCAAATATTCCAGTTGAACATTCACTTCCCTTAAATCCATTGGTTCTATAATATAATATGAAAGTGAAATAGGAATTGTCCTTAGTATGAGATTAATCATAAAATATAATTCACTTTTGGGGGGAAACATATAATTTTTTTCAATAAAGAAATAAGGGAATTGGTCAAGAAATGTTGGAGAATATCTATATATTATTGCATCAATAAATTCCAAAAGTGACCATTTCTAACTAATAATAGATAATCCCGACCACCAGTACCAATGATCCTATTATTCTTTCATTTATATCCCAATCCCCTTTAAGGAGATACTTAATGCCATCATAATATGTGAAACTTAACTGTCAAGTATAATAGTTGCTCAAGTTCTTAAATGATGTCAACCCATCCATTCAAAAAATAAATTCATATAAATCCATCAATAGAATAGAAAATTCCCAAACCAAGTCATACCCATTGATAGTTATTGAACATGTTGCAAATTTAAAGGATTTAAATTCCCATTTTCCCAACGGTGTTTGAAGTTTCAACACATGAGACATCATTTCATCATGAAAACCAATATGATCCATAAATTGAGAAATAATAAATGAGTGGGACTCACCCGTATCAAACAAGGATTATGTAAGGGTATAATTAAAATGAATAACACCTTGCACCATCGATGGACAAGATTTATCATCCGTGATTATCTTCTCATCACCGTATAATCTCATACTCATTATCCCTCTATCCTTTCTTCTATATAAATATTACATTCCCCAATGATACTTGATGTTCGTATAACTACCCTAGCTCACTTGATTATGACAATGATAGTTACTTGGGTGAGGACATCTATTTAAACTATAATATTTATAAGATACATGGGAAAGATCTGTAGAACCATAATTTAGAGTGCTATGATAATAATATTGGAAATGTCCCATCTGATTACAATTATGAAAAGCTATAGTTGATGTTGTAAAGTCCCACTTTATGTGATTTAAAGAACAAAACTAGAAACAACCAGGCTTGGTATTTGGCGTTAGAGGAAATTTTACTGATTCCATGGTTTGAGTGTGAGGTGTTACACCTCCTTGATAATAGGTTCCCCTCTACCACTTTTTCCTAGATTTATAGTTTCAATCTACTCCCATAAAAAAAATTTACTCCCTCCATTTAGATGTTCAATTACATTCATTTCCATTACCATCACTCTATTAAAAATCTCTATATAATACCAAATATAGAGGAAAACTATCTTAGAACAAGTATTTGGTTATAGTATAGACTCAATAGCTTGATAATATTGAATAAATATTTGAACAATCTACTGGTTCACCTGTGGCTTAGGTGAAACCACATTTTCCATCGTTCATTGTTATTTATTTCTATGAAATCTACGTAGTTCCATTCATTATAACTAGGAAAAACATAATTTTATCATCACTCCTTTTCAAATTATGGATTAAAAATTCAAAATCACTAAAAATAACAAGTAATATAACAATTATTTTCACAATAAAACCATTTACATCATTTTACATAAATCATCATCTAGAAAACGAACAATGTATTCCCAATGGAATGTCTCACTATCAATTAATGATTTGAAATACTCATCATATAAACCCATGATGATGAGATTACAACATTCCTAGAAGTGTTTTAGAACAATTTAGTGAACAAATAACTTAATAACATGATGTTCAATATAAAAAATATTAGATATAAATTTTTGAGAAATATATTTGAATTTCTGATATTACAATATTCTTTCTACCATCCTAAGAGATAGAAAAACTAAGTAATACTTATATCATTTTTAATATTCCACCCTAAATATATGTATTGAGAGAAGCTAAATATGCTACCAGCCTTAGGTGACATCCCCAAGAGACCAAAGGAAAAAAATTCCAATGGATCATCAGAAAGATGAGGGATGATTTTCCCAAAAGAACCAAAAAAACCGAAAATGAAAAATTAAAAAACTAAACCAACTATATGTTGCATAAGTAATAACAATATATCTAAAAGGAAACTAAATAAATATAAATATTAGATTCAAAATGAAAAGTTAATAAAATATTGTACAATAAATCAAAGGACATATAAATGTAATAATATCTAAGTGGCATCACCCTAATTACACTAAGATAGATCTCCAAGATCTGACAACCATCTAAGGAGGAACACACAAAAATACACCATTATATAAATGGGATAACTTTCTTTTAAATATATCTTGATATATGATATCTTCATATGATCCAAATTTCCCAATAAGGAGGTTATTATAAACATAGTAGGCATTCCCCAAAGACAACCCAACACATAACACTAGGAAAATAACTTATTAGAAAATTTTATATAAAACAGAAGAGAAGAAGATAAATATTTTATATCAAAACCATAAAGAATTTGAATAGAAATAATTCATAAAAAACATTTAAACAATTTATTACCACTTGGAATGACCACCACATCTTTATACCGCGACATTCATCTCTAACATGGACCTCCCAATACTCATGTGTAATGAGTTATCCTTTCACCAAGATGTCACTTAGTGAACCATTTTGATAGTGGAAATTCAAACCATTACTCTATCCCACTTTTATGGTTTCAATTCATGACATTGAGACATTATAAATACACATTAACACACACTATCATGTATTCCAAATTCATATATCAAATAATTATAATAAAACAACTCTGTTGTAAAGCTATTTTCTTTCAATAATTTTATCAAACAACTTATGTGCATCATTCCAAAACAAAGAATTATTGTACTAAAAGCAAAATATTATTCCCAAAAAATGAAATAGAAAGGAATTTAAACACCAATAATTCATTCTCTAGAACATGTATAACGAGAGATAAATAAACCACCTCTTAATGAATGATGAAAATGAAGAACAACACTAGGAACTTCTAGATATGAGCTCACAACCCCTTCTGTCCAATACATAAAATAATATATCATCAGGATTCACATCATAACACATAGATATATCAATAATATATCATATATATGGCTTAAATAGAGAGTTTAAGAGTAGTTATAATAATAATGAGTAATAACAAGGGATTAACATTGATTCTGGATCTCCAACACACTTTGATTCATCTAAATGTTTCTTCTAGATCAAATGAAATTTCTATGGGATCTTAGGAGAGAAAAGGAATTTGAGATCCTTTAATAATTAGAGAATAATGATAATTATAAGGTCTGAATACAAATTAAAATAAAAAATTTATATAATTAAATGCACATCTCATGGTTAGATTGTTTGGTTTGTGAAAGCATACACCAACCATGTGTATTCTAATGGAAAAGATCCATGGATCATCATGGTTTGTGCTAAACACTTTGGTAAACTATGTGTCACCTGTGCAAGGATACTATCCCATGGACACAACCTTGTATGATTATCTCTCATGGTTTGAGAAACCACACACCAACCATGAAACTCCAACTATCTCAACCCACATGCTTTCCCCTAGTATGTGCATGGTTTGGAATAAATATGATCTAACCATATTCATACCAAGTGACTCACAACATCACCTTGCACAATTTTATGGAGATAATTCATAGTTCCAAATAATTATTCTCAAATAATGCACCTCTAGAAACAATTATAAAACACTCCAAAACCTTAAAAAAAACTTATGAACCTCAACCAAAGTATTATATAATCTCAAAGTACATAATAAATGGGGTAAAGTACTTAAAAATGGGGGTGGTATAGAATATTTGTTGAATATTTATGATAATATGGGTTTTATGGAAGCATTGATGAGGGAAAATTGTCTATTCTAACTTATGATGTAATTATAAACAGTATGGAGTTTCTTGAAAGAATTTATAGAAGGATGGATGTTGTTTTGTAAAGGAGGAAAAAATCATGTCACAATAAGTTCATATTTATCCACAATAATTATTGGAAGATTTTGGGTGAAAAAATATTAAAAAAAAATTCCATGATGTAAAATGATCACATTGAAATGGTTGTTTGAATAAGATTAAATGGACTTCACATAATGTTTTTTATGGTAGTATGATCAAAGAAGAAATCATCCAGTGATGTTAGGAGTTTTGATATGATATGTGTAACTGTTACATAACATAAAGTCCTTAAAATATTGGAGTTTCTTATGGAATTTAGATTCACTCCATAATAAGATCAATGTTGATATTTTCCTGGTTTCAAAAATAATAGGATGAATATTTTAAGGTAACTTATTTATCAAGATTTATCCTTTGTAGGGAGAGTAATCAGTCATATGGGGACCTTGATCTTTCCTCACTGATCTAGTGATCATTATATATGATAAATTATATTAGTCCTTCATACTTACAGTTTTCTTTCCCTTATTAACTGGATAATATCACAGATCAAATTAGGCATTTTTTCATTTTTATCACTTATTTAAATGTTTTTTGTATCAATATATTTTATTTCCTAGTGTGAATAGACAAATAGGTTCTCTTATTCATCTTTTCACTTAGAAATATTAGTGTGTATCTCAACAATAGGATGATCAACATGCTTATCCAGTTCATCCTTACCAATAGCTTTCTTCCTTTTCTATTTTGAATTTAATTCTTCCCTTCCATCAAAATCCTCACTACCCATGATTTATTTATGTAATATATCAAATTTTTTTTTCACCCAAACCCCTACAACCATCTCAAGAACATGAAACTCAAAAAAGGAATGTTTTTTCCCTCTCTAACATAACTATATTCTATACTAGTAGAACCATTTTGGTACTTATTTCCTAAAATAAGAAGATTTATAAAATCTCTCCAACCACTAGAATATAAGGAATAAGACACCCTATCACCATGCATCGACTACATTCCTATAGTGCCATCATATAGGCTCGAGGGACTATTTTATAGGGTCTTCCCTAAAACATGTTCATGGGTCTCAACACGTGATAGATTTACCCTCCTAGCCTCACCATCCATAGAGTTTCCACTTTTAGGAGAACCAAAATGAACTTTATTGATATTGTTACATTAAATGATAGTTTTTATGAAAACCCTAAGAAGTACCTCATTCTAAACATAACTTTGTTGTCACAACTACAGAAGGTGATCTAGTTTATTAAATAAAGATAAATAATCATACCAGAATCAAAATAAACCATTTAATGATAATGAAATTCCTCACCATGTTTAATCTAAAAAGAATTAATCACTGTAACAGACACATCCACCTCAACCAAAATACAGGGATATATAGGTAGAAATTACACACTCTCTCTATTATTTAAGAATATAAATATCCTCACTAGATTACATAGTATATAGAGAATGGTGGGGTTTTGATAAGGAAGAGGAATCCTTGAGAAACTGAAGCATAACTCAAAGGTCAAGAGATCCCACATCATATGAAAATTTTCATCCATCTAAACAAATAAAATAATTCACCATGACCATGATTATGAGATTTGGACTAGGGAAATAAAATATATAATTCTTCCATAAAATGAAACAATATGAGATGAAGGTCTAATATCCCAATTATATCATGATTCATTAAATCCCCATAAAAAATTTAATAATCCAACAAAGGTTTATACCATTGGTTTTATCCTTATGAAATGAGAAATCAATAAGAGTTCATTGAACACCAACAACTCGATGAATTTCAAGAGTGAACGAGGGAGATTTAGAGCCCCCAAATTAAGGGATGATAATTTCAAGATGATAGAGATGGTGGGGGGGGGGGGGGATGCTAGGATAGATTTTGGGATAGTGAAAGAAGAAATAATCATTACATAAAATAAAGAGTTTCTAAATGCATGAAGTGTTAGTTATATATCTTCATATTTTGGAGACCATAATTTTTATAAACTAAGAAATACTTCCCTAAAGCATTACAAGAAGTGAGGAGAATAGAGAGAGACTCTTAGGAGGTAGTGTTTCATCTTTAAATATTTATAAGTGTAGTGGTCATTGGTTGGGACTGAGAAAAACCAAAAAATTATATTTGTAATGAACCGGACCTGAAAAGCCACCCGATAGTGCTAAACAGGTCGGGTGTTACTAACTTAGGCTCACCTCCCCGAACGCCAAAGGCTGCCAACTAGCAACGAGGATCTTATAGGTATAGTGGGGAGGCTATACCCTCTTAGAGGATAATAATGGTACTGGTCCGAGTATAATAATAAATATGTAGTGAAATAAATGACTCAACACACTCGAACCTGACCCACAGAGCATACGAACATTCAATATCGATAAATAGTGGAAGAAATAAATATAAACAACAGCAGCATAAAGTATATAGAATAGCATGCTGAACACTTGCAACTACCACTAAAAAACAAATCATGCATCCAAAATTGGTCATACATATCTTTATATATAAAGTGAACCAATGGATAACCATCTGTAGCTATAACAAGTAAGAAATCTGATACATGAAAGAAAGAAAAACAAGGTAAACTCCAGCTAGGCAAGACCTCAAGGCCCATACCATCTCTATACAATAGCTAATGCAGTCTAGCTCCTAAAGCTAGCCTTTTTCCTGCACGTAAACCCACAAGTCTACACGCGTCCCAAAGGGCCCGTGAATGGTGTGAGAAAAATCTTAGTAGGATACCACCCAACGGTGTGTACCTAATATAAGTGTTTAAGCAGGTATTCAGTTATGATAAAAATAGTAAACAGTATGATGCACAATAAACACAAACTCCACTGGTGCTCAGCGGCCACCATGAAGTGTCACCTGGTTTGGCCAATGCCAGAATCTCTTTCATATAACCCGGCACCTTGTGCCACCTGACACCACGTATCTCAAGTACCGACGTCCCGCAGGCACACTCATGAAATAGTAACCCGAAGGAACGTCGATGCCTGTCCTCAAATAAGTAACTAGAGGTATAGCGATGTCTTCCCTCAAATAAGTAACCAGAGGAACAACGATGTATGTCCTCAAATAATGTAACCGAAGGGAAAATGATGCCTGACCTTAAATAACATAACCGGAGGGACATTGATGTCTTCCTGCAAATAATGTAACTGCATGGACAATGATGTCTTCCCTAATATAATGTCACCGGAGGGACAACGATATCTTCCCTCAAATAACGACGAGCCTCTGCCCCTAACCCGATAGCCTCAATGTTATCCCCTAAAGGCTCCTCACCTTTCACGTGGCATCCTACAGTAAGAACCCCCAACCAAAAGTACCTAAATTGCAACTAATAGGGGCCTCTACCCACTCGAATGGTCAAAACCACCTCATCATAGAGTCTCTCTGTGTGCACACTACTCAAAGTTCTGGGTGAGTAGTAATCACCAAAATAGTACCCAAGACACATCACCTCTGACACCTCATGTCCCTAAGACCATGCTGCTCAAGTCTGATGGCATTTCCATCCTAGTAACTCGGGCTATGACCAACCTGACAGTCACGCAGCCTCAAGCCGATGCCCATGACGCCCAATATTGTGGTCAGAACCACCCAATGTAACCCGACTCAAACCCAACCAGTGACTAACATCACTAAAGAATATCCGGCCATGCCCAACACAACCCAAATGGTTTCCACCACATTAAATCCAACAATTACATATAAAATCAAAATAATCACTTTTAAACAAGTCACATAAACAGTCAAAACAATCTAAACAGTTTAATTACACTAGTTAAAGGGTTATCACACAATAGTACTGAGGTCTTGAATGCCTCTAAACAACGTAATCATAATTTACCAGATTAAACATACCAATTTTAAATACAGTAGACCAATTATAACCATTTCAGTGCCCCGGGCCAAAATGTCCCAATGAGTGTCGGCCTCTTTCCTGACCTTGCTCAAGAAATATAGGCAATAGGACATGCCCAAAGGCATACCATGGGTCAAATAACATTTTAATAGGCAATAACAGATAAATTAGGGTCATTCTCAAAATACCCGAAAATGCACCAAAGGTCACACCTCCCAAAAGTCTACAAAAACAAAAAAGGAGGTATGCACCACCTACCTGAGACTTGTACGGTGATACTCCTCCGATAATAGCCTCCAATTAAGTATAAAACACGATATATCTACAAAAGAATCAAAACCGCTCATACCCCTCCAACTCGTACTAAAACAGAAATCAAGAAGAACAGATCAAGAGGAATAAAGGTCCTACTGAGGGAGTTCTAATGCATCTGACGACAATTGAAACAGAGTTTGGATGGACAATCAGGAGAAAAAATGATCTCCGACCAGCTCTCCCCGCTCAAACCCATCGAGGGTTGGGGTTTCTGCCTCAAAACGAGGCTACTGCCCCTTTTAGCTAAAAAAAGGAAATACACGGTGTGTACTTAGGACTAAAGGCCATTTATCTATTTACTATTCATATGACAGTTGATATTCCACCATGGACCTGCCGACTGACTACACGGCGAGTACCTAAGGGTACACGACATGTACTTCTCTACCTGACTGATATCCCCAACATGCCATGTATATCTCCATACACGCCCCCCTCTACACGGAGTGTACAAATAGTACATGGTGTGTACTTTCTAAAAACATTCTACCCAGCCAACAGGCCTACACATCATGTATGGCCTCCACATGGTCAAGTGTACACGACGTTTCAAGCAACACTACATGCCGTGTAGTAGGAAATTCCTACATGGTCACCACACGACATGTACTAGAAGAGAACATGGTCGGTACGTGCCTAACCCATACACAATGTGTACTCTAGAGTACATGGAGTGTAGTCTAAAAATTTCTAGAACTTCCCAGATTTTCACAGTTTTCTCAAAATCAAGTCAAAAATTCAAACAGGGTTGGGATTTTTACCCGTTCTATAATCCCGGGTTCTTACAATCTCCACACCTTAATATAGCTCATCCTCGAGCTATCAAATAAAACCCAGAGATGGAACCAAACATACCACCCTGATCAAAGTAACCCAGACTACCCCAGTCTCAAAGATCCTAGAAAAATTCCTCAAGGGGCTCCTCACCTTAGGAATTGCCTAACTCGGTCTCAATCCCACAAAACTCAACAAAGAAAGGGTTCACTAACCTATTTCTGAAATCATGGTCCTCTCATGACCCATCGTCCCCCTGCGCCTCATTGGTACTCCCATGTCATTTTCAACTCCCAAATGTATCCCGTACCGCATTAGTGGCCACCTTCATGAGGTCTTGCATCCTATGGACGCTAAAAATAATCCCGGTGCCTAGAACCTCAAGTAACCTGCATCCTCGATGCCCTGATGCCCACGAAACCTCAATTAACCCACATCCTTGATGCCCCGATGACCAAAGAACCCCATGTAACCCACATCCTCAATGATTCTAATGCTACAAATATCATATAGATATATATAAAATATAACATGCACCCGATATGGTGCCAATCCCACTAACCAACATCTAGTCAGTCCACAAGAATATTGTGCACCTCGTGCACTCAAAATAGACATGCCCCAACAGGTCATGCCAAAAAGGAAACAAGAAAGTCACGACCACACTCGGGGTGTACATCTAACAAGAATCGGCTCACCAGCTTTCTCAGCTCCTGGCAGCTCCACGACATGCACCTGGCCTGAAGTACGACTACTTGATGCCAGACCTCCTTGCGATGCTGCTCCAGTCACCAGCCACTGACCACTCAGCTGGATCCCGCTGTCTCTATCACGTCCTCCACGTGCAGCTTAACATCAGCTACCATCACCTGATACTGAACCTGAACCAACTCCAGATGCCACGATCTATCGGGGTCCTTGCCTGCCTACTGTCTGAGAATGCTTCCTGCGGATCCTATCTTGATGCCCGAATTGTCTACATGCCTGAAACTCCTTTGGAGGCCTATCACACTAAGTACGAACATGTCTTGTATGCCCACACTAAAAACAAAACATTGAAGAACTGTTATGAGGTGGTCCAGCTGAGTCCTTGGCCTGACTGCCCTGCTGGAACTCATCCCGTCCTCGTTTCGTACTACTTAAACCATCACCTGAATCCATCGCCTGACCAACCTGAGGACTATCCCTCTGGTTACCCTCTACTTTGAGCGCCTTATTCACCGCCTCTAAGAATGATCCTAGTCTGAAGATATTCACTTGGATCCAAATGGCGTGTCGTAATCCATCCTCAAAGGGTCTCACCCTTGCCACGTCATTGCTTACCATACCAGGTGCAAAGAAAGAAAACTCAGTGAAAGTAGCTGCATAGTCCATGATGGACATGTCTCTCTGCTGAAGGATCAAGAACACCCGAGCTCTCACTTCCCTCAGTGTCTCTGGGTAAAAGTGCTCAAAGAAACTGTCCTTGAAGTATTTACATGCTAGTCTCTTGTTCTTGCGAGCCTGAACCTGCACATCCCACCAACGCTTCACCGATCCTCTCAGCATGTACGTCACTAGCTTGACCCTCTGCCCTAGAGGCATCTTGATCTGCTCGAAGATCATCTACATGATCTCTATCCAGTTCTCAGCTGCCTGCAGACCACCCTCACCTTGAAAAAGAGGTGGTTGGTGTGACTGGAACTCCCACATTAGATATGCCATAGATGGCTCTATACCCTACGCACCTCTATCGATCCCCTGTAAGACACGTATCAGGATAGCTCAGAGCTGCTCGTCGATCCATGGTCTGAACACTGCCAAACCCGGCTGTTGTCCTACCTGTACTGGATCCTGAACTTGATCCTATCCCTGAGCCTGTACCTGCAGCTTATGCTCTGCCTACACCGGATCCTAAACCTGATCCTGATCTTGTGGTATTGTACCATCTCCCACTTGATGCTCCATCTGAGTCGTCTAAAAGGAACACGTTGAATACCATAAATGTTTAGACAACATATATATATAGATATAACAATATATATATACAATGCAGATAAAGAATTCAGTAAAGAGGCATCATAAAATAACTAACCTTACTCTTCCCTATCGCAACCCATGCCCATGGAATCCTGACCTCATGGCCTCCTTACCCTCCCTCAATATATCCAAGTATCAAAAGTACCTCGGACCATGCCCGTCCTGAAAACTAATGTTGCCTCAAACCAACGACTGAGTCACCCAATCCTGGTGATCAAAATCACCTCAACCACAGTACCTTCCTTCTCATACAAGAGACATACCCAATTATCTTGCCACATGAAATTATACAAATATATAAAGCATGGCATAACACATTGCAAATAACAAGCAATTTTATCAGAAATTTCACCTATTTACATTTGAGAGCATCCAAATCATGGAAATTAACATTTTTCACATGGTATTATCACATCACAAATCATACGTGCAGTTATGAAATTGTAATACCCTAAAATGTTCCTATCAAAAGACAAACAATCATGCCTTGCCATACCGGGCCAAGTTCCAATTCTCCCTTACCACACCAGGTCAAGGGTTACATATCACAATCAATAACATCACACACCCCGTGAGCCACCGAGGTGGAAATCATATAAACTGTAATCTGAGAAAAAGAAAACAATAATTCCTACCCCTGGAACTTGGTCCATCCCTCGTACCTGGGGCTTTAGGAACCCACACACAAGCTATAAACCCAGTTCTAGTAACAATATTTCTTTAATCTACCATATCCCAAATAGTAAAACCAGTATAAATAAAATGAGAAGTCTGAATCTAATTAGTATCCATCAAAACATTGCTACTAAATCGCTATCAAGAACTCCTCTGATACCACTTTGAAATGACCTGGACCTGAACAGCCACCCGAACAGTGATAAATGTGTCGGGTTTTCCTACCTTAGGCACACCTCCCTGAATGCCAAAGGCTTTAGACTAGCAGCGAGGGTATTATAGGAATTGTGGGAAGGCTATACCCTCTCGGAGGATAATAATTGTACTGGTCCGAGTATAATAATAAAGATTCAGTGGAATAAATGACTCAACAGACTCGAACCAGAGCCATAGAGTGGAAGCACATTCAATATCGATAAACATAAAAAGCAATAAATATAAACAACAGCAGTGGAAGGTAAACATAACAGCATGCATAACACTTGTATCTACCACTGAACAACAAACCATGCATCCAAAACAAGTCATACATATCCTTATATATAAAAGGCACCAATGAATAACCATCTGTAGCTACAACAAGTAAGAACTCTGATACATTAAAGAAATAAAAACAAGGTAAATTCCAGCTAGGAAAGACCTCAAGGTCCATACCATCTCCATGAAATAGCTAATGGAGTCCATCTCCTGATGTTGGCCTTTTTCCTACACGTAAATACATTAGTCTGCACGCATCCTGAATGGCCCATGTAGGGTGTGATATGAATCTCAGTAGGATACCACCCAACGGTGTATACCAAATATAAGTGTTTAAGCAGGTATGCAGTTATGAGAAAAATAGTAAAAAGTACGATGCACAATAAACCCAAACTCCATTGGTGATCAGTGGCCACCATGAAGTGTCACCTACTTTGGCCAATTCCATAATCTCTGTCATGTAACCCGACACTATGTGCCCCCTGACACCGCATGTCTCAAGTACCGATGTCCCACAGGCACGACTAGGAAATAGTGACCCGAACGAACAACAATTTCTGTCCTCAAATAAGTAACTGGAGGGACAATGATGTCGAACCTCAAATAAGTAACCGGAGGAACAACGATGTCTACCCTTAAATAAAGTAACTGGAGGGACAATGAGATCTTCCCTCAAATAACGTAACCAGAGGTTAATCGATTTCTGCCCGCAAATAATGTAACCGGAGGGACAATGATGTCTGACCTCAAATAAAGTAACCGGAGGGAGAGCGATATTTGCCCTCAAATAACGGAGAGCCTCGGCCCCAACCCGATATCCTCAATGCTATCCTCTGAAGGCTCCTCACCTTCCATGTGGATTCCTATAGTAAGCAACCCAAACCAAAAGTACCTAAACTGCAACTAACGGGGGCCACTACCAACTCGAGTGGTCAAAACCACCTCATCACAAAGTCTCTCTCTGTGCACACTACTAAAAGTTCCGGGTGAGTGGTAGTCACCAAAATAGTACCCAAGCCACAACACCTCTGACACCTCGTGTCCCTACGACCATTTCGCTCATGTTCGACGACATTTCCATCCCAGGAACTCGGGCCATGCCCAACCTGACAGTCACCCTACCTCAAGCCGACGCCCATGACGCCCAATCCTGTGGTCAAAAATACCCAATGTAACCCGGGTCAAGCCCGACCTGTGATCAACATCACTCAAGAATATACGGGCCACAACCAACACAATCCAAAGGGTTTCCAGCACATGTAATCAAACAATTACTTATAAAATCAAAAGAATCACTTTTTAAAAAGTCACATTAACAAAAAAAACAATCTAAAGTGTTGAATTGCACTAGTCAAACGGTTAACACACTGCAGTACTGAGGTCTTGAATACCTCTAAACAATGTAATCATGCTTTACCTGATCAAACACACCAGTTTTAAACAAAGAAGACCAATTATAACCATTTCCGGTTCCCTAGGATAAAATGTCCCAATGAGCGTCGACTTCTTGCCCAAACTTGCTCAAGCAATATAGGCAATAGGGAATTCCCAAAGGTGTCTCATGAGTTAAATAAAAATTTAATAGGCAATAATAGATAAATTAGGGTCAAGCTCAAAATACCAAAAAATGCACCAAAGGTCGTGCCACCCAAAATCAGCGAAAACACAAAAGGAGGTATGCACCACCTACCTGAGACTCGTACAATGATGCTCCTCTGATAAAATCCTCAAATTAATTATAAAACATGGTAGATATACAAATGAATCAAAACCACTCAAACCACTATAACTCTTTCTAGAATAGAAATCAAGAAGAACAAATCAAGAGGAATCAAGGTCTTACCGAGGGAGTTCTAACGCATCTAATGGGAATTGAAACAGAGTTCAGACGGACGATCAGGAGAAAAAACGATCTCCGACCAGCTCTCCCTGCTCAAACCCATCGAGGGATGGGGTTTCTACCTCAAAATGAGGCTACTGTCCATTTTAGAGAAAAAAAGAAAATACATGGCATGTACTTATGACTACATGCCATGTATCTATTTACTATTCATATGATAGTTGATATTTTACCATGGACTTGTTGACCAACTACATGACGTGTACCTAGGGAGTACATGGCGTGTACTTCTCTACCCGACTGACATCCCCAACACGCCATGTATATCCCCATACACAGCCCCTCTACACGGAGTGTACAAATAGTACACGGTTTGTACTTGATAAAATCATTCTACCCCAGCCAACATGCCTACACGCCATGTATGGCTTCCACACGGTCAAGTGTACACGACCTGTCGAGAAACACTACATGCCGTGTAGTAGGAAATTCCTACACTATCATCGCACGACATGTACTCGATGACCACATGGTCAGTACGTGCCTATCCCATACATGACATGTACTATAGAGTACATGGCGTGTAGTCTAGAAATTTCCATAACTTCCTAGATTTTCCCAGTTTTCTCAGAAACAAGTCAAAAATTCAAACAAGGACGGGATTTTGACCCGTTCTAAAAATCCAGGTTCTTACAATCTCCACACCTTAACATAGCTCACCCCGAGCTATCAAACAAAACCCAGAGATGGCACCAAACATACCACCCCAGTCAAAGTAACCCAGACTCCCCCAGTCTCAAATATCCTAGAAAAATTCCTCAAGGGGCTCCCCACCTTAGGGATTTCCTAACTCGGTCTCAATCTCACAAAACTCAACAAAGCAAGGGTTAACTAACCTGTTTCTGAAATCATTGTCCTCTCATGACCCATCGTCACATGTGCACCTCATTGGTACTATCGTGTCATTTTTTACTCCCAAACGTATCCCGCACCGCATCAGTGGCCACCTCCACGAGGTCCTGCATTCTATGGATGCTCAAAATAAAATCGATGCCTAGAACCTCTAGTAACCTGCATCCTCGATGGAGTGATTCCCACAACACCTCAAGTAACCCACATCCTCGATGCCCTGAAGCCCAAGGAACCCCAAGTAACCCACATCCCCGATTCTTCTAATGCTACACATCTCATATTGATATATATAAAATATAACATGCACCCGATATGGCGCCAATCCCACTGACAAACATCTAGTCAATCCACAAGAATCTTGTGCACCTCGTGCACTCAAAACGGACATTCCTTAAAAGTTCATTCCAAAAAAGAAACAAGAAAGTCACGACCACACTCGGGGTGTACCTCTAATTGTCATCGTCTCACCAGCCTGCTCAGTTTCTGGCAGCTCCACGGCAGGCACCTGGCCTGAAGTATAACTTCCACTTGGTGTTTATCCTTTAATAGATTAATAAATCCATTTGAAATCCTATATCACCCAACATGCTTCCCATTCACATATATAGACTCACTCTTTAATCCTCAAATGAAATGAAAGTGGAGACATAAATTTATATAAAAATTGTGTGGCAAATTTCCATTGAGATTCTATCATTCAAAGGTTTTATATTATATGGATATAAACCACCAAATTTTGATAGGTTTTCTTCTTAAAAGTTATTAATATTTGAGTTTCATTTCTACTTAGAAAATTTCAAACAATTTGGATATGTGTTGAAAAAGATATTATCTAATTATAAAAGTGAACTATTTTTGTTTGAAGTGTATACTCATATTCCTTTAATCTAGTGCATTCCACAACAACATAAATGTGATAATTTCTCCATGGTATTTAATGATAATGTGTAACTTAGTGTACTATTTCTTTTTCAATTATAATCACTTTATTTGGAGGTATTTATATTGAGTTATTTATTATTTATTGAAGGAAGTTTAATTATTTTCAATTATTCAACATTAATATTTTAATGATATGTTAGGACCTAAAAATGGATGATTTATCACTTCACCGAGTTTCATGAAATGTATCCCACAAGAAAAGGAACCCTAATTTTTTTGACCATTAGATCAATTTTTAAAATTTCATTCCCAAAAAACCAAAGTGACCGAAAAACTGTTAAAATTCATTAATTAATAAATTTTAAATAAAAATTTGCTCAAAAATCATCAAAATTACAAAAATGATGTAATTTCAAATAAAATAACAAAATTATGAGGAAAAATAAATAAAATTAATATAAAAATTGTTTAAAATTTTAGATTGATCAATTACCCCACACTTAACACTTGGACTCTTGGACAAGTGAGCACTCAAAATAGACTTGTAGTAAAAAATACACATTTCAATGAAATTAAATAAATATAAAATTCATATCCACAAATTATAATTCCTCTTCAATAACCTAAATTCCAAAATTTTTATTTTTTTCATCCATTTCACTCCCATTTCATTCATTCTTCTATACCCAAGGATTTCTACCTCAACTATTTCCCATATCAATATAGGATTTTTACTGTAAAAAATGTAACACCCCGAGCTTCCATGATACGCTTCTCATTCAATAATGCAATAGCTTGCATTGTACGCAACTTCGAGTTCTAAAACACCACAACTAACTAAACTAGCCGTTGTGAATAGTAATACCTATCTTTTGAAATTTTATAAATTTTATTTATCAAAATGGACTTCATTTTTGGATTCAGAATATTGAAATTAACCTATGTTGAATTTTTGGTATTTTTCTGAGAACTTCTAAATTTTTATGAATAGTGAAAAATACTTAAAAACAACTTTTTTAATCAAAATAATTTATAGTGATAAATTATAATATTTAGTGGTTTTAAAGTATAATTAGAATATATTTTTACCATTTTATCCAATGGTGTTCATTAGAATTAATTTAACATTGAAATTGGACATAAACAATTGCCAATCTTTTGATATAAATTGTTTCTTAAAAACACGCTATTTGTTGTAACAACGGGAATTAATTATAAAATTAATTAATACAACTTATATGTTTGGAATTTTGTAAAATAGACATCATTTTTGAATTCGGAATATCAATTATAGCTTAGGGTGAAATTTTGGCCTTATTCTGAAAAACATGAATTTTTGATGAATAGTGAAACCACTAAGTCGTTAAAAACTGATTTTTCGTTAAAATGAAATATTACCACTTCTGTGATTTGATTTTCAAAAATCTGACATACATGGTTGTCATTAAGAAGTAAAATGTGGTTCAATGAGATTAAAATAATTTTTTGGTGAATAGTAACTTTTAAGTTCTTAATCGCGATTAGAGGTGATTAGTGTAGTTTAAGGTAAAAATAATGTTTTAATAATATGAGATGAGCTTGACACTTGTCCTACTACTATTGGATGAGTCATGGCCGACCAAGACAACCCATGGGTCAACTTGGGGACCCCATGGAGCCACTTTAGTTGGAAAATGACATTAATATATATTTATTTAATGTTAAAATTAAATTGACACAAACATGAGTTGTTTTACTAAAAAAGTTTTTAAGTGGGGTTACACAGATCCAAATATTGACTATAAATATTCATTAGAAATCTAAAAAGATTTCCTACATCATAGTATTTTTTTTATAATTTTTAGACATTAAATAAATTAAATTATTTATGACATCATTATGATGCAGCGATGACCTCATTATTTAACGATTTAAATAAAATGAGAAGATAATGCAAAATCCAAGGCTTACACTTGTCCAAAGCCTATTGGATGAGGAGATTTAGAACCCCTATCACCTTAGCCACGAATTATATAAGTGTGGGACCTTTAGAATCCTAAAAGCATTGTATAATAATGCAACATTTCAATCTTTCCAAAAGAGCCCCTCCTCTCCTCTTATAAAAGGCCCCCACCTCTACCACCTTATTCACACTTCCAAGCCTTTTGGTTCAGCCAACCTCTGCCCAAATACTCTCCCAACTTCTCTCCCTTCATCCTAGAAGCTTTACTTTAGTCAGAAATCCATCCTAAGGAGTCCTTTTGATCAAATCAAAATGAAGAACCCGAAGAAGAGGTAACATTTTCATCACCCTCTTTCAAGTTTCTTTCTTCTTCCACTCCCTCTTTGTTTATTATTTCAATTATAAAATTATAACTCCAGTATCTTCTATATACTGTGATGTTATTATAAATATGGAAGAACCATATTCAGTATTCTACCCATCATTTGAGTGACATGTCACCATACGTGCGTACATACGGCTTACCGTCTCCACGTCATGGTGTAATTGTTATTCAATATATTATTATTTAGATGGGTATAATAATGATATGTAATTCATGTAAATAATAAATATAACATGATAATGATTCTGTATATATGATATACTATCCAATTATATATTATTTTAATATCAAAATAATGATATTGTCGCTCGTACGTACGTACGGACTACCGTCTCCACGAACGCGATGAGATTAATTCTACGTCGTATCCATTCAAGTATAATTATCATTTGATGATTTAAAAATAATGTTTAAGGACATGATATCATTCTTGATATGAATAAGATACAACCTATCCATGAAAAACACGACTTACGTAACAAAACATATAAAAGAAAACGAGTAAGTTAACACCCGAAACAACGATAAATCTAAGATATTGTTAACAAAGCAATGTTAAAAGATCATATATGATATCATATGAATGTATATGATTCTTGTATAATTTAATAACAATTATTTCACCATTATACAGGAGGTTAACCTACCCCAACCAAGGAAAAGTACAAGGTAAGGGTTTACTTCACAACCTCTTCATTATCCAAGGTTGTTTATACATAATTATCTACTGGGACCTCGTTATCATCCACATCCATGTTTCTTAAAAATGTCTTTCAAAACATTTTTACTATTAAATGGAAAATGTGTTAAATTCATTTACACCCTTATACATTTTTGAATGGAATCTTACCGTCGTTTTCCAATCAATGTACTTTTTGACCTCTTTGACAAATTTAAGGTAAGAATGTTTTTTTAACCTATATGGCGGGTGCGGCTATTTTCCACCATTATAACTTCGTCGAAGCTTCCCTAACAAGATTATAAGAATATCTTCAAAGTAAATGTATTATTTTATAATTATGGGACTTTTAAATGATTTCAAAAAGGAGAGATATTACTGTCAAATAGCTTTGATTTCATCCATGTCAACATCCTTTGATGGGTTTTAAGTTTAATTGAAATTGATTTATGATACAAAACTTCCATTGAACATTTTGTGAAATATTTGACTGTGGATGTGTTATTTTTATACCATCCATAGCTTATGGAGAAATTGTTGACATTTCGTATGCTAGTTTTAATACGAATATTTATTTTATGTTTAAACCTATTCATATAAGGAATGTATTGGACTTAATATGTGACGGGTGGAGCCCGCTATAGCTCCTCGATGCATCGGTAGGTCTCATGAGACAACTAGACGTGGAATTGGCCGAGGCCCTTTCCCAATTTGATTTATGGTATTGGCCGAGGCCTTAATAATTTTAGACGTCTTGGCCGAGGCCTTGACAAAGTGTTTCAGAATGTCTGGCATTATACATTCCCTCATTATGAAAGTGGTTATTGATATTTCATGTGATTATTCGTCTAGTAGAATATCCATGTGAGCAAGTAATGGAATTATTTTATTTTACTTTTTCCATATTATGCTGAAGTTCAAGTTCAATAATGATTTTGTTTTAGTTATACATTGCCTTAAATGCTTATGTTTTCTTATAAAAGCTTCCGCAATATTGTTATCCTTACTGAGCATCTGAGCTCACCCCTTTCAATGTTTTAATATTTTCCAGGATGTGAAGAAGTGTATTATGACTGACTTGCCAGAATAGTCAGTGAGGATATGAGTGTGGACTATGAAGACCATGTTATTGTAGTTTGTTTACTTTTTGATGTAATGAAAGACTTATGAATGTATCTAGTGTTTCCAAGGCTACTAAACTAATCGGTCTTTCGAGACTTGATCTTTTGTGATCATGCCAATGTTACAAAGTAATGCACCAACTCTGGGTAGCTGGGGTCGGGGCGTTACAGTTGGTATCAGAGGCATTTTAGTACTAACCTTGGAAGCTAGATTTAGATAAACTCTGATTAGAGCACATAGCCCAAAGATAGACTTTGAGGATTAGTATAGAAGAACTTCCTAGAATTTTGGTATTATAGAGATGTTATGAGTTTTCCGAGCAATACATCCCTGTCTGGATACGAGCCGGTAGAGGCGGCTCTGGCACAGATGTACCTAGGGGTAAAACCCGAAAACACCGCTTTGAGCTAGATTCGAACGAGAACTAGTGCACGACAACGGGCCTTGCTGCACTCTTGGTTACGACACTCCCGGGGGATATGCTTAGGATAATTCTCATTTTCTTTACAAACCACTATGAACGGTTATGAGTATATACTTCCTCAATGAAAACCTTTTTATGATTATGGATTATATCCATAAATAGTTTAATTTATGTTAAGTATTTTATAAGTATAGAATTATGTATTTTGATTCATAAACTAATCTAGTTTATGCCATTGTATAGAAATGGCGCCTAGTGGAAGGAATGGAAACCGTATCAATGCACAAACTCCGTGTAGGGATTGCCCTCCTGCTCAAGATAATTATTGTGGATCTGGAGATAAAACTGGTGCTGATCAACTTATTACCATACTGG
Source organism: Viscum album (assembly GCA_963277665.1). Lineage (NCBI taxonomy): Eukaryota > Viridiplantae > Streptophyta > Magnoliopsida > Santalales > Viscaceae > Viscum > Viscum album. The sequence continues at coordinate 1,143,393,712 of OY728142.1, read as the reverse complement.
GACAACTCACTCAGGTTATGAATAATAACCTTACTCGTATGGAGCACCCTGATCCGCAACGTGGAGGATCAATGTTAGACCGCTTCATGAGGCAACAACCACCAACATTTAATGGGGGTAAAAATCCATTAGTATCTGAGAAATGGATAAACTTCTTAGAGAAAATATTCCATGCCTTGGGGAGTAGTGAAAGGGAGAATGTTGTCATGGCAGTTTACCGCCTCAATGGAGATGCCGATCAGTGGTGGTCGTTGATTCAAAACACAAAGAAAGATGATGACGTATCGAATATGGAATGGAGGGAGTTCAAAGATCTTTTCTTAGAAAAATACTTTCCTCGTGACCATCGAGCAGATATGGAAAGGAAATTTCTGAGTCTGAGGCAGAAGGAGGATGAGAATGTCGCAAAGTATGAGGCTAACTTTACAAGGTTAGCGAGGCATGCTTCCGATTATATACGTAACCCAAGGAGTAAGATTGATCGTTTCTTTGATGGGTTAAAACCATTTCTACGTCGAGCTTTAGTATCACAATCCTTCTCATCATATGAAGATATTGTCTCGTGTGCTATAAAGACAGAAAAGGAATTCTCTAAGTCTTATGACAACAAAGTAAAGCAAGAGAAGAAGAGAACGGGGGAACAAGAGACAGATAAAGGGAAAAAGGGAAAGAAGGATTTTCCATTATGTGATAATTGTGGGAAGAATCACCCTGGTACGTGCCTAAAAGGAATGGGAGTTTGTTATAAATGTGGAGAAAAGGGTCACCAGGCTCGTGATTTCAAGGGAAAGAAAGAGGCTGTCAAAGTTGAATGATAAAATTGTAGGGAAATGGGGCATTATGCAAATAAATGTCCTAAGAATCAAGGAAACTTACCTCAGAAAAGGCCAAGGGATCAAGGCCAATCTTATGTTGTGACTACAGTTGAAGCGGAATAATTAATGTATTGGTGCTTTTGGACTCAAGGATTATATTCTGGTTATAAGAATAATGTGATATATATAAATATTGTACTGCAGTACTTTTTGATTAAGGTAATATGATTAAGGTAATCATATTTTTAGTATGTGACAATAAGAGAATCTTTTCTTTGTTTGGGGAATCTGATGTTACAATTGATTTTGGAATTTAGAGACCTTTTAGAGAAAGTATGGACGGAGGTATTTTGGATAACTATTATGGTTGGAATGGATTAAGTTGATCTTTGGATAGTATTGTTTATGGTTAAAAAATTTATGAAGATTATTTTTGGAATATTATGATACTATAGTTTTAGGAAAAGAACAACCTGCAGGGTGGGGCATAACCCGTCGCGTCGGACAAAGCTGCCGGAATCGAACCCACAATCATAGTGCGACAGGCCTTTATTTTCTACCACTAGCCTACAGGAAGTCCCTAGTTATTACAAAATAATTTTACTAATCTAAATGGTATGTGTTAACATTTGGAACCTTATACAATTAGGATAAGTATAATATTTTTGAGTTCTATTATCTTTTTGAGTGAAAGATGAGTTGAAGGTTGAAACTCTAATTGTCAAGCATAAATATATATATACCTATCTCTTATTCAATGAATAAATTAATTCTTAAACTTTAGTAAAGGGATATTAAAACAAAAAAATGCGTGATCCTAATACCTTAAGTCTTGTTGAACTGATGATATTTTAAATCAACATAGATTGAAGGCTTTGAGGCCCTCAATTTGACAGTTGATTATGATTGATGACCTCAATCACTCCCTACAAATATTTACGTTTTTCCTCCAATTATATGTCTCTAATTGCCACCAATGTTCTCCTTATCGAGATCATAGTTTGGTGGTGACTTTCTTATTTCCATTTCCCCCTTATTAAGACTAAATTTTATTAACCTTATTTCCGATGTGGGCTTTCCACAAAGGTATTTTCTATTTTCAACCTTTTATTTTCAAAGAAAAAATTTCAAATTGCGAGGACGCAATTTATTGAAGGAGGGGAGAATGTAACACCCCGAGCTTCCATGATACACTTCTTATTCAATAATGCAATAGCTTGCATTGTACGCAACTTCGAGTTCTAAAACACCACAACTAACTAAACTAGCCGTTGTGAATAGTAATACCTACCTTTTGAAATTTTATAAATTTTATTTATCAAAATGGACTTCATTTTTGGATTCGGAATATTGAAATTAGCCTATGTTGAATTTTTGGTATTTTTCTGAGAACTTCTAAATTTTTATGAATAGTGAAAAATACTTAAAAACAACTTTTTTAATCAAAATAGTTTATAGTGATAAATTATAATATTTAGTGGTTTTAAAGTATAATTAGAATATATTTTTACCATTTTATCCAATGGTGGTCATTAGAATTAATTTAACATTGAAATTGGACATAAACAATTGCCAATCTTTTGATATAAATTGTTTCTTAAAAACACGCTATTTGTTGTAACAACCGGAATTAATTATAAAATTAATTAATACAACTTATATGTTTGGAATTTTGTAAATTAGACATCATTTTTGAATTCGGAATATCAATTATAGCTTAGGGTGAAATTTTGGCCTTATTCTGAAAAACTTCAATTTTTGATGAATAGTGAAACCACTAAGTCGTTGTTAAAAACTGATTTTTCGTTAAAATGAAATATTACAACTTCTATGATTTGATTTTAAAAAATCCGACATACATGGTTGTCATTAAGAAGTAAAATGTGGTTCAATGAGATTAAAATAATTTTTTGGTGAATAGTAACTTTTAAGTTCTTAATCGCGATTAGAGGTGATTAGTGTAGTTTAAGGTAAAAATAATGTTTTAATAATATGAGATGAGCTTGAAACTTGTCCTACACCTATTGGATGAGTTATGGCCGACCAAGACAACCCATGGGTCAACTTGGGGACCCCATGGAGCCACTTTAGTTGGAAAATGACATTAATATATATTTATTTAATGTTAAAATTAAATTGACACAAAAATGAGTTGTTTTACTAAAACAGTTTTTAAGTGGGGTTACACAGATCCAAATATTGACAATAAATATTCATTAGAAAGCTAAAAAGATTTCCTACATCATAGTATTTTTTTATAATTTTTAGACATTAAATAAATTAAATTATTTATGACATCATTATGATGCAGCGATGACCTCATTATTTAACGATTTAAATAAAATGAGAAGATAATGCAAAATCCAAGGCTTACACTTGTCCAAAGCCTATTGGATGAGGATATTTCGAACCCTTATCACCTTATCCACGAATTATATAAGTGTGGAACCTTTAGAATCCGAAAAGCATTGTATAATAATGCAACATTTCAATCTTTCCAAAAGAGCCCCTCCTCTCCTCTTATAAAAGGCCCCCACCTCTACCACCTTATTCACACTTCCAAGCCTTTTGGTTCGGCCAACCTCTGCCCAAATACTCTCCCAACTTCTCTCCCTTCATCCTAGAAGCTTTACTTTAGTCAGAAAGCCATCCTAAGGAGTCCTTTTGATCAAATCAAAAGGAAGAACCCGAAGAAGAGGTAACATTTTCATCACCCTCTTTCAAGTTTCTTTCTTCTTCCACTCCCTCTTTGTTTATTATTTCAATTCTAAAATTATAACTCCAGTATCTTCTATATACTGTGATTTTATTATAAATATGGAACAACCATATTCAGTATTCTACCCATCATTTGATTGACATGTCACCATACGTACGTACGTACGGCTTACCGTCTCCACGTCGTGGTGTAATTGTTATTCAATATATTATTATTTAGATGGGTATAATAATGATATGTAATTCATGTAAATAATAAATATAACATGATAATGATTCTGTATATATGATATACTATCCAATTATATATTATTTTAATATCAAAATAATGATATTGTCGCTCGTGCGTACGTACGGACTACCGTCTCCACGAACGCGATGAGATTCATTCTCCGTCGTATCCATTCAAGTATAATTATCATTTGATGATTTAAAAATAATGTTTAAGGACATGATATAATTCTGGATATGAATAAGATACAACCTATCCATGAAAAACACGACTTACGTAACAAAACATATAAAAGAAAACGAGTAAGTTAACACCCGAAACAACGATAAATCTAAGATATTGTTAACAAAGCAGTGTTAAAAGATCATATATGATATCATAAGAGTGTATATGATTCTTGTATAATTTAATAACAATTATTTCACCATTATACAGGAGGTTAACCTACCCCAACCAAGGAAAAGTACAAGGTAAGGGTTTACTTCACAACCTCTTCATTATCCAAGGTTGTTTATACATAATTATCTACTGGGACCTCATTATCATCCACATCCATGTTTCTTAAAAATGTCTTTCAAAACATTTTTACTATTAAATGGAAAATGTGTTAAAGTCATTTACACCCTTATACATTTTTGAAAGGAATCTTACCGTCGTTTTCCAAACAATGTACTTTTTGACCTCTTTGACAAATTTAAGGTAAGAATGTTTTTTTTAACCTATACGGTGGGTGCGGCTATTTTCCGCCATTATAACTTCGTCGAAGCTTCCCTAACAAGCTTATAAGAATATCTTCAAAGTAAATGTATTATTTTATAATTATGGGACTTTTAAATGATTTCAAAAAGGAGAGATATTACTCTCAGATAGCTTTGATTTCATCCATGTCAACATCCTTTGATGGGTTTTAAGTTTAATTGAAATTGATTTATGATACAAAACTTCCATTGAACATTTTGTGAAATATTTGACTGTGGATATGTTATTTTTATACCATCCATAGCTTATGGAGAAATTGTTGACATTTCGTATGCTAGTTTTAATACGAATATTTATGTTATGTTTAAACCTATTCATATGAGGAATGTATTGGACTTAATATGTGACGGGTGGAGCCCGCTATAGCTCCTCGATGCATCGGTAGGTCTCATGAGACAACTAGACGTGGAATTGGCCGAGGCCCTTTCCCAATTTGATTTATGGTTTTGGCCGAGGCCTTAATCATTTTAGACGTCTTGGCCGAGGCCTTGAAAAAGTGTTTCAGAATGTCTGGAATTATACATTCCCTCATTATGAAAGTGGTTATTGATATTTCATGTGATTATTCGTCTAGTAGAATATCCATGTGAGCAAGTAATGGCATTATTTTATTTTACTTTTTCCATATTATGCTGAAGTTCAAGTTCAATAAGGCTTTTGTTTTAGTTATACATTGCCTTAAATGCTTATGTTTTCTTATAAAAGCTTCCGCAATATTGTTATCCTTACTGAGCATCTGAGCTCACCCCTTTCAATGTTTTAATATTTTCCAGGATGTGAAGAAGTGTATTATGACTGACTTGAAAGAATAGTCAGTGAGGATATGAGTGTGGACTATGAAGACCATGTTATTGTAGTTTGTTTACTTTTTGATGTAATGAAAGACTTATGAATGTATCTAGTGTTTCCAAGGCTACTAAACTAATCAGTCTTTCGAGACTTGATCTTTTGTGATCATGACAATGTTACGAAGTAACGCACTGACTCTGGGTAGCTGGGGCCGGGGCGTTACAAATAATTTTATACTTATCCAAATAGATGAATAGGTACACATAATCTTGAAATATATATATACACACCCATTTTATTTAAATACATGTATCCAAAATAAGGACTGAGAAAGGGTTGTTTTTAAAATTGAAGGTTAGTGGGTTTCAAATGAAAAAAAATATGAGGTAAAAAGAGATGATTTGGAACTTTGTTGAAGAAAGATTGTGTGATTCTAGTTTCCACTCAAGCACAGTCTTACCCTATTTCTCCTTGGCATAAAATCATCTCTAAAATAAACTCAAATGTTTGTTTTATGTACAAACCAAAACTTCTCCAATTTATCATCAATGGAATACTAATTTCTTTACAAAATTTTAGAAATATTTTTTATTTAAAATATATAGAAAGGATTTTTTTTTAATCTCTAAAAAGGAATGACATTATTTTATAATTGAAAAATATAGAAAATCACAACATTTAATATCAAAAATTATTTCTCCAGCCTTTGATATTTATCCACCCAAAGTGACCCAATTTGGTTTAACAAGTCACAAAATTACCACCCAATCTTAATCATTATAAAAATAATTCAATGTACTTCATGATTGGATTAGATAGATAAGTTGTCTTGTTATGTGGCTATATAATTGATATTTCATGGTTACTAAGGGATAAAAAAGATAAAATTTAAAAATTAGGTCAAATAAATAGAGTTCAATAAATTTTAAAATGGTTCTTTCAATAAAAAACTAATTTCCTCAATCATTTTGAACAGAAGTTTCATAAATATCATAGGTTTTTATAGAAAACTTGAAAGTTATATTTTAAAAAATAATTATATAGTTCACTAAAGAAGTGTGGTTATTATGAAGAAGTTGAAAAAATGTTCAGAGTACTCACGATCAAGTTATTTTCAACATTAGATAGCATTCATGGAATGTAATTCATAAGATGATGGTCTTTTCATGAATTTATATAGTCTAAATAGAGAACAAAAAAAATTTCATCATTCATTTATTTTTCTTTCCAGGAATCAAGTTGGATCTTTTAATTAAAAAAATTTAAATTCATAAAGGTAAATTCTTTTAAGCTCCAAATAATTTTTAAGAAGAAAGTTTTTAAATAAAACAAACAAAATTTAAATGAGAAATCAAAAAAATAAATTCAAAACAAAATACAAAAAATAATAATATACCAAGGTTGTACCCCCACACTTATTTTGTACAGTTTTCTCATTATGAATAGTTAAAATTTAGAAGTGGGAATCAAGAATATAAGACATGTCAAAATAAAGTGAAGAGGAAGGAGACAATATAATTTTTATTGAGTAGAAATAGCCTTGATCTATCCTCCTAAAATCTGAAAAAATAGAAACCGAAATGAAATAAAAAAATAAAGAATAAAAATTTTTAGAAATATAGATAAAGAAAAGTAAAAATAAATATAAGGGAAAATATCCTTGGTTTTAACACCCAAGTTCGTTCTAGGATTTAACCACCCCTATTCTGGAATTTCCATCTAGTCATCCCCAATATGAAGTATAATAAAGTTTCTTCCTCCTGAATCACCAATATAAAGTATAGTAATGTTTTTTACCTATGGGTAAATTACTTTATCTCTAACCCCTTAAAAATTAGGTACAATTTACGTTGTGGGGGAAGGAAATATAATGAGTCCCCCTCTTTTAATTCATCCACCACTTACTTTGAAACTTATTTAACACCATCCGGGGAATGAATAGGAAAATCTCTTACATCTATAATGTTAGGAAGAGGAAATTTTGTGGTACTTTAATTTTTAAGTGAATTAAACAAATTATAATCAATAATTTAATCTTCCCTTATGAGTAAAGCATCTTGAAATTTTATTATTTATTTTAAAAAACACTACATACCACCATCTTAATGTGAACCAGTGTACTCATAAATTATTAAACCATTACTTATTCAATCTTATACATCACATCCTCTTCATTTAAAAAATCATACCACTCAAAATCAGAAGGCATAAAATATACATATAGATTAGTAGTTGAAAATTTATTATAAAAATAATTTTTCCAATGTGGATTAAAATTTAAGACTTATCCCTATGCCTTCTATGGTTCAATAATTTTATGGGATTGGATAAAAATTATATTTAAAGTATGATGTATATCACGTTCTTCTAAACGTTATTCAAAAGTGAATGGCTTAATTTATTCTTCCTCCCTAGATAAATATTGATGCAAAGGGTCTGAATTTTCAATTTCAAAAGGGGGTATTCACATGGAATTTAAATTTTAAAAATGTTAGACCGATAATTTTATAAATAATTTTGATTTTCTGAAGATAATTAAAATTTTAAATCATTTATAATTTATTCCATAAAATTTAAAAAAGGATAACCCAATTCATTTTTAAAATCATTTAAAAAAGGTTCTTCAATATCAAAAGTAGTTGGTAAATGGGTATCCCTTTCTTAGAATTATTTTTTGGATTGTAATTCTTTCAATTCATTTAAATCAATAGAAAAAATTTCAATTAATTTTATTACTTTTTGAATCATAAAATAATTTTGTTGAATCACCAAATCAATTTTTTGAATTGGGAAAGAATCTTGTTAGAATATAAATTCCATAAATTCTTTATGACTGGAGTCCTTAAATTGTTGATAATCAAGATAGGTATATTAGTAGTCTCTTTGAAAATATGTTTTTTAAGATTCTAAATCATTGGTTAAAATACTAGAAATTAAAAATTAAAAAAAACTTAGGCAACCTGTCATTTTTAGCGCAAGTTGACGTTGAAGATTTAGTCATGTCACATCAGTCAACAATTTTCCCTTTAAAATACAGCACATTAGTAACCAAGGGGTTGTCTCATGAGGAGGTTGAAAATTAATATATAATAATGTCACTTTGTTATTTTTTTCATTAAAGTTAGAATATTTGGGGATTTTTGGTTTTAACCAAGGTTTAGAAAAATGAAAAAAGATACAAAATAACATTATAAGTTAGTGATATGATCGACCGAAAAGTGATAAGATAATTTAATTGAGACAGGATTAATGGAAAATATTTAATACATGGATATTCCATTCATAATTATTTAATTGAATGTTAAAATTATATTTTTGAATAAAAAATAAAATAAATCTAAGTGAAAACTTATATTTCTAGGAAAACATATTAGAAACTCAAATATATATGTTTATACCTTTATAAAAGTGATTTTATTTACCAAAGACCTCACAGAAACCAAAACTAATTGTACTTACCGTGATCAATGAGTAAACCTTTCCAAAATTAGTTTAAACAACAATATTATTATTTATAGCTATTAATTGGTAGTAAACATAGAAAATATAGAATAAAGTGAATTCAATAGAGAAAATATACCTCATTCAATTATGATAACAATTTACTAAGAAGTAAAATAAAACAAGAATAAATTGAAGTACCAAACACATAAGAGAGGAATCCTCAAATCTCTGAAGCAACCAAAACATAGAATTTATCTCTTCATAGATTGATTAAACTATTTTAAATCATCTCACCTCTAAAATTAATCCCTTTCATTGATATAGAATACATATCTAATAATCCTTTTAAATGGTAGTGGTGACATAAATTTACAGAAGATCTTTGTGACATATTTCCCTTAATATTATTTATTTAATAAAACTACCAAAATTTTATAGGTTTTATTCATAAGTTTTTTTCTTTTTTATGTGTATTTATCCCTTGAAAAAATAAAACAATTTAAAGATGTGGGGAAGCAGATATCCCCTAGTTACTAAAGTGAAATCTTTTTATATGATGTGTCTCTTAATATTACTTTAATTTATAGCATTTATCAACTTAATTAATGAGTGAATTTTTCTATGTATTTTTTTTAAATTTTATATTTTGGGTCCTCTTTCTTTTACAGTTAGAAAAACCTCATTTGGAGGTTTATATCTCAAATTATTCTTTATTTACTAAAGGTAGGTCAATTATGTCTGACCATTCAACATCTAGAATTGAATTTTTTTTGGTCCACAAAATGGTTGATTTATAACTTGGACCAGTTTTATGAAATGTCACCCATGATGAATGGAAGCATAAAAAATGTATAAAATGGGATTAGTTTTGGAAATTTTATTCCCAAACAAAAAAATTTATAAAAAACTATTAAAATTCAATAACTAAGTAATTATAATAATTTAGCTCAAAAGTCATCAAAATTAAAAAATGATGAAATTTCACATAAAATAACAAATTTATGGGGACTAAATCATTGAAATAGATATAAAAACTGTTAAAAAATTTAGCTTTACTAGAAATGTATGGAAAATGATTCAATGATTATGCTTTAATGAAGAAAACATATAGTAGTGGGAGTAGTGAAATAATAATGATGGATGTCAAGCAGTAGAATATGGAGGATTAAAATTTACATAACTAGAATTAATTTTGTATTGGTTGTATAAATCATTTGAAAACCACTAAAAAATACTGTATGTATAATAAAAGAATAATTCTTGTTCAAAAAGGAAAACAACATCCTAATGTTTGAGGATGCTGAAGAGCTACCACTCTCCACATGTATTTAATTAGAGGCTTGTGTATTGATGGATATAAGCCTTTTTTGGTGTTTAATATTTGGGCTAATAGAATTATGGTGCTAGATAGATATACTACTATCATGAAGTATCAAGTATAAAATCTTATAGAATAACAGGAAATGTAATGTGGTATTACTCACACACTTTGTCTGTCTATTTATGATATTATGAAATATTGATTAATATAATAGTGAGGTACTTGAATAAAGTAAAAATAAATTTTGTATATATTTAGATATGTCAGTGACATAAATGTAAAAAATTGTGGTTTTAAACTTATACTCGTGTTTCTTCTTCCTATATTTGATTAAATTAATATGAGAGGATTTATTGATGAGTATTTACAAAGTGTTAAAATCATTTAAAAAAATATTGAGAGTGTAGATAAAGTTGATGATTAGATGTTTGAATATAAATAAGTGAAAATCAGGGCTTCAAATAGGGATTCCAAAATAGTATATAGAATCTAATGTATTTGAAGAGTTTTGAGCTTCTTAGACAAATATAAAAAGTTAAAACATGGAGATAAGATATGAAGTATGTTATAGAAACTTACCAAGTGAAAAATACACATTAATGATCAATTTACATCTAGTTATAACTGATAAAGTATATAAGAAATTAGTAATAGGAGATTTATAAGAAAAAGGAGGATGTTAAAATCTATAAATTTTGAAACTCAATTACATTAGTGAAGAAGAGATGATTTCTTTGAAAATCTTGTGAATTAATTTCATTGGAAAATTCATAGAATTAAGAGAAAATATGATGAATATATCATCTGTATATTATTGATAAAGGGAAATAAATGCAGTCTATAAATCCATTGGAGAGAAGTTCATAAATTTATATATCATTTTAATTTTTTATTGAAATAGAAAGGGGAAGAAAAATTTCTATACTTCTTAAATACAAAATGGTTTTACGGAATTATTGTTAACAAAATGCAAAGGTGGAGAATATTATAACTAAAAAGTTGAATGAAGGATTTTTTAAAGAATATTGGATATAGTGATAATAAACTTAGATGATGTAAGTTAGAGTTTTTTTATTATAAAGGTTGATAATCTACATATATTGGCAATAAATGGAAAATAGTTTAACATCATGATCTTTAATGTGTTGTAAATTTTGTTAAATAAAAATTATTTCAGCAGCGGAGAGAAAGTTAAAGCCCAAAGTTTTTATGGTTGGTAGATATCAGAAAATATAGAGTGTTAAAACTAGTGGATATTTTGAAAATTTAATAGATATAGAGATAATGATATTCACAATGGAAGTTTAATATTGTTATCATAAATTAAAATAATATAAGAATAATAATTAATGACATTTAAATACATGGAATTAAAATATAATTTTTCTTAAGGTGATTCATGGAATATTTTTAGTGGAATTATTAAAGTCATATTAATGACAATATAAAGTGACGGAAAATGAAAAATTTTGTCAAGTCTAAAGAGATAAATTGAAATGAGATTAACTATTATTTGATAACAATGAAAATATAGATATAATAGAATTATCGATGAGGTAAATCTGTGTATTATGAATTATCTGAGAATTGATTGGAGTATATCTTTTTTGAAGGAATTTGGAGAATTTTGGAAGTTATTTTGTGAAGGAGGAAAAATCACACCATAATAGGTTTATATTATGCCATAATCTAGGTTGTCAGATTTTGGGTCATGTAGCAATAAAGACTGCACTGTGATAATGAATGATCCCACCATAATTGTTGTTGTATATGATTAAATTATTTTTATATAATACTTTACTGGTAGTATGACTAGAGAAGAAATCACACCATAATGTCAAGTATTTCACTATAATCTATAGAACTATTTCTTAATGGATGGTCTATAGAATAATAAATCTGACTGTGGAATTATGATTTTCGCTATAATAGAATATATCATAGAATAATGGAAGTTAATATAATTTTCATGTTCCCCTTGAAATCTTGTGTTTCATCATAACAAATAAGTTCACACCACATGGAGTATGAATTCTATGTAAATTTAGTGGATCAATAATATATTTTTTAGGAGTAAACAACAATATATGATTTTATATTTATAGATATGATTTTGACTAGAAATTACACCATAATAATTTATAGCACTCTATTTTTGTGATGTAGTTAAATATGAGTACTCTAAAATATTTAACGTCAAATAATGATATGTGTAATATCTATATATTTTTAATATTTGGGTTTAATTGAATAATAGAGATATATAGATCAAGATTTGGAAGTTTTAATCAACCTAAATGGATTTTTATCCACATTTAAACATGTGGTACACATGTAATGATTATAGATCATGAAGATAACATGTATTGATCTCTGATATTTATCAAAGAGAATAAAGTTTATAATCCTATATCAAATATTTTTTTTGGAATTATTAAAAAGAGGTAGAATTCCATTGAAATATTCATTTCTATGGAAAGAAAATTATAGAGGTTTTCCAAATGAAAATGTTCACTGATATGTTCTTTAAATTGATTGATGGTTTAAGAATCATGGAGTCCCATTAACCACATTATTCTATTTGAATAAAAATAAATAGTGGAATAATTATAATTACAAAACTATAATTATTATTTATCTAGAAATTTTTCTCACTAGAGTAGAGTTTTTGTTAATTATAATAATTAAATTATCTTATCAAGAAGCTGGTTATATATAGAATTTAAAAATAATGATGAAAAGTAGATACTGTCCATGCATCAAATTTGGAGTTGTTTAATAAAAAATGTATCAGTTTTATATACTAATATTAGAGAGAATTTCATATCTATAAATTGAATAATACTACCTTGAATTAGTGTATGGAGGATGAATAATATTATATTTACTTTTAAAGTTAGTTTTTTATCCTTAAATATGTTTATGGGTGGAGATCCTTAGTGTGGGTTGACCAAATCATAAACTTCATATCCACTAAAATTTTAAGTTATTAGTGAATTTAGTTATATTAGTATATCATCATGTGTGTGATCCTTGGATGCACCCAGTAAAGGTGAACCAATTAAAATACATGTATCCTTTTGTGGATCAATTTACCATTTGTGTTTGATATCTGATGTGATCATTGTTGAGGGATAATTTATTGAAATTTTTTTCTACTAACATGGGAACAAGATATAGTGATGGGTGGGGTGAAGTGTTTAGAGTGTAAAATACTTTAAATTGGATAACTCTATATTCACTAAACTCTTAGGTTGACTTGGGTTTTATATTTTAATTTAGTGGTTCCAAAATTTATAGTATACAACTAACATAGAAACACACAAACAGACATACACACACAAATATATATATATATATATATATATATATTAAGATGACAAATTTCATGTTGGATAATATAGTTTATTACACAAATATAATTATAATAAAATCCAATAGAGAACTCCCCTACTAAAGAAAACATTTAATTATGATGAAATAGATGACATTCCATCAATCTACAAGCCTAATGGAAATAATATGCTATCAATCATATACCAACATCATATAGAAATTGAGGTGATTCCTCACTTAACACACTAATAATTTGATGGTCACACATCATTTTTAGTAATGTTTAAGGAGGTTCCACACTCGTTAAAGTAATAAATATTGAATAATAAACCATATATTATTATGGTTAAACATTATATATTACTTTATATAGTATTCATCCCTACCATAATATCATGTTATACCTCATAATTCATGGATTATACCACCCAAAATAGCTCAAGACCATAAGCAACATGCTTCTTAGTTTTGGGTTGTGCATAATCATAATCCTTGGAAATGGTTATAAGATTTTTTTACCTACATAATAAAATATAAGCCAATGTTCATTCAAAACACCCCAATATTAAGGTAGAACCATATTAATTATTATTAAATATATAAATATAATGTTTTTAATTATTTAAACTAAATCACGAATGACCGACTCTTTAAGGGACAACCTGGAATTTAAAAAACCTCAAAATACTCTTACATAGGTTCAAAAAACTACACAATTTAAATACTCATTTTTCCATATATCATATTTGGAGATACTCTCACTCCCATTATTTTCTAGGGTAACAACTCAAGATTATTTCCTAACTCTAAAAATCACTCATATTAGATTGGACACAAATAATTAATATCTTGAAAATGGTAGTGTCCATAAACTCATTCATAGTTCTCATACATTTTTAATAGGTAATATCATTATTACATGACATAAAAAGAAAATATATTAGTCCTATAATAGTTAAAATAATTCTTCTATAAGACACATTTTCAAATAGATAAAATATAATCAATTTTAATAAAACCCAATCAATCAGAATATAAATCAGTATTATAGGTTGACAATAGAAAAATGAGAAAAAAACTAAATAAATGGGTGGGGGGTCAATGTTGGTATTCATGATAAAAAATTATCAAATTGGACTAGTGATTGTAAAAAAAAAATTCCTATTTACGAAAATTGATTGGGGTAAAAAATAATTAACTATAGTTGTGAAAGATCTATCTTGTCCAATAGATCTTCCATGTGTCCTGTCACATATTCTATTATTTTATAAAAATTTCTCATATCTCAAAGTATCTTATGTATTGTTACAAATGTAAAATGAAATTACAATATTTATCTTGGAAGACATTTCAAATATAAACTGTAAAGATTTTTTTATTATAAATTGATAGTTTGTGAGCCCTAAATAGGAGTCATACAACCATGGACATGTAACATGATTTTTGCGGCTAGCTGTATCATGTGGTAGAACTACCTATATCTTGTAGAAAAGAAGTATTTCACTATATGGGAAACCAATTAGGTGAGAAAATTCATACCCATTTTTTAGTATCAGCAACACTGCAACCGAACATCTATTATTGGAGTGGTTTAGACATCATTAAAAACAAAAAAAATGATATTTCATGGTTGAATTTATCTTGATAAGATATATAAAACTTTTTCTACTAAAAAATGAAGATATAAATTTTTAGATAGAGATCAATGGAAACCACTCAATGCCCTAAAAACTTCAAAACCCAATCTATAAATCATTATAACTGTAATCATTGAAAATAGTATGAGATTGTAATTTTTATTTCAATACCTTTAATTTGGTATACAGTTCATTTTTTGAATTGATACATGTATAAATTTATATCATATAATCTATTTTGGGATGAAGGTATTTACTGACATTTTTGAAAATTAAATAAAATTTCCCATTATAATGAAAGAAATAAATAAATACCTCGATAAAGTAATTTTAGTAAACTACACTAATTATAATTTTTATATTCACTGATTAATAGAAGATACAGGTATCCACTGTCAAAAATTACAATTATGATATATTTCTCTAACTCTTTAATTTGTAATTATACTAAAGTATAATTATTAAGTAAAATTAAAACTTTATAACAAAAACTAATACCATTAAATAAATATAGTGCTCTAAAATAAATGGAAATGAAATGATTCTAACTTGATACCAAATAAAATTTTAGAAAACAAATCCTATCTTAGAGGAATAAATTATGAAGAGTGTTATTATTTGAAACTTCTACTATAGAAACATCACACATCCCTCATTTTGAACAAGAATTAGTTCCAATGCAAGAGAAGTGAAAATTTAATGAAGCCTCATAATATCATATATCATTGAATCTATAACGTCCCTATATTCAAAGTTTTTAATCTAATGAGATACATTTTATAAAATAATTTATCAAGATTTTATGTTTAATATTACTCTATAAAAAATCTCAATATATAAATATATGAGGCTATAAATACCTTATATGGAATTATTAATACTATATTCTCACCATAATTATACTATGGAACCAAATCACTTATAACCAAGGAATAAATTTATCATGCACATACTACTCCTGATGATCTCAAATATCCTCTGAATTCTAAATAAATGGCATGACCTCCTAAATTTAAAAGTTTCCACAGTTGAATAAAATCAAGAGACCATGTTCATACCATTGAATTTATGAAATTTGAAACATTGGGAATATATTATATAGTTCCGGTTTTATGGTAATATAGTACATATTCGTGAAAAAAAGGAAAATATTCAAAATGGAACTACAAACCCCAAGGATAGTTTTCTTACCAAATCAAACATTCCCTATATACAAATAGGGGATACATTTCGAAAGACATGTTTTATATTAAACTCTAATAGTCTAAATTTTATAATCATTATTCAATTCATACATCCCTATATGTAAAAATTTTCAAAAACCACCATGTAATGTTACAACCATGATAATATATAAATACCCAAATAATCTCTATGAAGATCTACTATTTAATATGATAATCATATTGGCTTAATTTTTTGTTTTTTATTACTTAATTTAAATTATTAAACTTTATTGATCAAGAAAACATTCCCTTGAAATCCATGGATATTTCATTTTATATATACAACGTGATGGTCAATAGTTTACTCAACCCATTATGAACTTGATTTCCAACTTGTTATGAAATAGTGAATCTTTGACATTGAAAAATACTGTAAATAAGATAAAATTATGAAAAAATAAATAATAATTGAACAAAAATATTTACATGGAATGGGAATAATCCATATGTTCATAGCGATACAATATAAATTTCACTATTTTATGGATTATAATTACAGAGTGAAGAATCCATAAAAAAACTTAGCTTAAAAAGAAATGTGGTGTTATAGTACTCTTTTTAAAAAAAAATACTCAGATCTATATAGTGGACCACAAAACTATAGTGCCCCATATTTTTGAGATAGATACAGATATAATAACCCTACAAAAATGTAGTCAACAAAAAACTGGTGAAAAATATAGACCTTTTTCTATTGTAAAAACTCCATCAAACTGATTAGGAAGTACAATTCCAACAAAACATTTCCCCTATAAATGAAAAAGTATGCCGACACAAACTCAATAATGTTTTTCTATATCACCAATCAGCATATCACCACTTCATATCCTGATATATCTTGATTAAAAAATGTATCGATTAGGGATAATAAAACAATTCCCACAATTAAACTTGTTAATGATATAATGACACAATGACGTAACAATAATATCTGATATTTTCCCCACAAAACAATAAAAATAGCCAAGGGTGTCATTTAAAATAAGTTAATCCAAATATAAAAAAATCAATATCCAATAATAAACCATATTTTATTCATTTAAAAATAATGTGATAACTACCATTTAGTCAATATAAATTCAATTATACTCCTCCATAATCTCAAGATACAATATACAATGTTTCATTATCACATGTCACTCTTAATACACCTTTCATGCTAATTTACTTGGATATTCATGATCTATGAATCAACCACCATATTACAATTTAAAATAATATATATAATTGAAAAATAATAATCCTAAGGGAACTTAATTCATCTATACTGTTTCAAATTCAAGTCCCTTTAAGAAAATATATACTTAAGGATTATATAGTTAGTTAATATTATGGGAAACTCACCTACAAAATAAAGCATACTACATAATGAATAAACCACAAGAGTTTCCAAATATATACCATTTATTATAACAATTTACTCATAAAACCTCATATTATTCAACTTATAAGCATATTATGATTAATACGACATCAAATATGATCCAATAATGATGTTTAAAAATTATGAGTGCACAACATACTAAATTACCTCCTTAAAAAAATGAATTTTATTTTAAAATATTATTAATATCCTTAAAAATAATTTGGTCAGCACATAATCAATATGACCATCCCATTTTTTATCAAAGACAACACAACCTTTTCAATATCTAATACATAAGACCCCCACATATGTATAAGTAAAGATATAACTAAAACATAACAATAATGTACCAACCAGGAAAGCCCAAAACACATGATAGACTGCAATTGACCGTTGATGTATCCCCCTAAATCATTTGAATATTTTGAATAGTGATAAGGAAAAAAACCTATTATAGGAGAAAAAATCCCTCAGGATAACTCAGTTCCCCATATTCATAATATATTTTAGTTGGAATCAATACTTTATTTATATATATATTTAATAAATTTATTTTTTTTATAAAAATATGTTTATATAACCAAAATTACATATTTTTTGAATATTTTTAGATTTATTGGTGAATTGGAATAAATTATAGAACTTTATAATAAAGGAAGACAAATGAAGAAAACCATGATATGGAATTTTAAGAAAAATATATTGGTATTTATGAATGATTAAAAAAATAATTAGTTTAGATAAATTATGGTATAGAGGACCTAAAAAATGGAAGAAATTTATTTATATAATTTAATAATGAAAAATTATAGTGGCCACTACAATGAGGTGCATGTAGTGATGGATTTCATTGCATAGAGATTGAAGTAAAGGGACCAAAAATGTGGATGGATTGAACCTTTTTAGTAATGGAAGAACTGAGATGTATGAGCCTTGCCTTGTTTATGTCACGAA
Organism: Viscum album; assembly: GCA_963277665.1. Lineage (NCBI taxonomy): Eukaryota > Viridiplantae > Streptophyta > Magnoliopsida > Santalales > Viscaceae > Viscum > Viscum album. Next base: position 1,143,375,115 of record OY728142.1, on the reverse strand, counting down.
CCAACACGGGTTGACCCTGAACCGGTCACCCGAGCCAATCCGTGACATGACCCGAAGGGCGTTCCTGATTCCCACGGGCTGACAACTAGTGTCAGGCATCAAAAGTAAATAGGTGGGAACAATTTGGCCCAAAAGAAAATAAATTAAGCAGTGGAAATAAATAGAAAAAATGAAAATATAGAAAGAGAAACCAACAACGCTACTAACCTGACCCCGAACAAAACTCCATGTGACCCCTTGGATCACCCTCCAATACCACAAAAAATGTCTCTCAAGGTGAAAAACTGAAGCTGGAACCTACAGCAGAACTAAAAACAAGAAAACACTATAGGCGTGAGTATTAAAACTCAGCAGGCTAGCCCGGTAAATCTATTCCCAAATAACTACCTTCAAACAAATAATTTACCAATTTCAGGTTTGAACTAAATTATATAAAATATTGGTTTCCACACACACTTTAATTTCTAAAACAAGTAACAATCCATTTCCCTTTTTAATTTAAAAACAAGTTTAGTGTTTGGAATAAATAGATGCATTGCACTTTAAAACACTTTTGTGAAAAATTCAGAAATCCGAATTTTTGTTTTTGTGCAAATGGAAAACCATACACAACACACAACACACACTAAGGGAAATGGAAAAAGTGACGCACGGGGCCAAAAACCGAACTATACCTCTCAAACGTCCTCCACATACAAATAAACACTTAAAGAAACATGGGTTGAACCTAGGAGATCATGAACAATCCAGAACATACCATACATGTGACTCATCCTAAAGGCATGCCATAACTTGATAACATCATAACGCCCATACTACTACCCGATATGTCCCTGGATGGCCTAATCGAGGGGCCCAATCCCCATAGCAGCAATAACTCAGTATTCCCCTACTATGGGGCTACTCTCCAGTGCATAATGTAAACTAGTGCAGCAATCGTTCTCAGAAGATTCACTCACTATGCCAGGTTCCCATGTCAACACAAGCAATAAAAAGGGGTGTGTCCACAATGTAAATCAATCAGTCACGATGCACAAACGTCACATACAACTCACACAATCAGTGCACACCAAAGATAACCCCTGAATGGGTTTTCTAAAATAATTTATTTTATTAAAGTGTCAAACGGGACTTGACCAATTTTAATGAAAAACCTCATCTCTCAAGAAAACCCAAAACACTTGTTCAGAAGAAATCATTTATCTTTAAAACTATAAGTACATTTCAAATTCCACGAATTATGTTTAAAGGCCAAATGAGCATTACTTCAATACTGGGTGTCCGCTCGTCAAGAAAATTTTTCAAGTGTTCGGTATAAAATAAACGGCTCTTTTCACACCAAATAATCATTTAAAAATTAATTATATGATATTATTTCGCATTCATTAAAAATAGTAAAACATCAAGCAATTAATAAATTCTAAATTTAAATGTGAGTGCAGTGGTGGACCTACTTTGGCTTGCAGTTCGAACACGATGACATGACGCGTCTCCCACTTGCATACAAGTGCGCACAAGCCAATGATCGCAGTTACGTGGGGTCACCTTTCCGATGCGGTGAAACAAACACACAACAACTGAAACACATAACCACTGACTTAAAATGTTCCAAACAAACAAACAGCGCAAAAACCACCCCTCAAAACAAAAATCGCACCATCTACACTATTTAATAAAACACATTAAAATTTAACAAATAATTTTCAAAAAGTATCTGACAACTTTACACACCCAAAACCCCTTCAAAACCTCATTTTATGACTCAACACACATTGACGCTAAACCAAAAGACAATCTGCATAGTTTTTGAAATGAAAATAAAAAAATCAGCATTGTTGTTCCCAAAAAAACACACATATATCACATATACATATCCACTTAAATTTAAACTTGATTTTCATCAAACAAAATAATTGATATAAATATACTAAATTAATTTAAGAAGAAAAAGAATTCATAAAACAATGGTCAAACGCATAACCACCTACCTAAAACGAAGTGCATACACAACAATGTTTCCATGAAAAGATGAACAACACCGAGAAAACCAACCGCACACTCTAATCAATGAGAATAATGCGTGAATTAAAAATCAAGGCAATTAGGTGTGGTTAAATTGAGAAAAACACCTAAAATAGAGTGAAATATACCTCGACCAGAAGAGGAGAGGGTTTCGGGTGCTGCGGGCAGAGACCGGAGGTCAGAGGAGAGCTAGTGAGGTCAGAGGGGAGCCGTAGACGGCCTGGCCGGAGTGCGGGACAACGAGGGGAGGCCGGAGGTGGTCTGCGGAGGTGGTCGGAGTGAGCGGGTGGCTGGTCGGGGTGTGCTGGAGACAGGGGGAAAAGGGGGGGGGGGGATGGGGTGTGCCGCTAAGCAGGGGGCCAGAGGCGGCCGGACGACAGGTGCACGACGGGGGTTGACTGGCGCAGCGGAGGAGGGTGGTGCGGCAGGAGACGGGAGGCGGCTGAGAGTGGCGGATCTCGGTGGGCCAACGAGGGGGAGTCGGCGTCTGGACAGGGGGTCGTGAGTGCGGCGGGTCAGAGGTGGAGCCGGAAGGGGTGCCTGGTGCGGAGGTTGGTCGGCTGGGAAGGGGAGAACTAGGGAGGGAGGGGGCCGCGTCTGCGGCGCTGCATGCATTAGAAGGAAAAGGGGGGGTGCCGCTCGCGGCGGAACATGGAAAAAGTGGGGGGGGGGCTGCACCTAAGGTTAGGTTTGTTTGTTTTTTTTTCATTTTAGTTATAATAATAGTAATAATAGTAATAATAATAATCAATAACAATGATAATAAAAATAATTATAAAAGTAATAATATAAATAACATAGGAAATAATGAAATAATAATAATAATAACAACAACACCTTAATAATAATAATATTATTAATTAAATAATAAAATTATTCTTATTAAAATTTAAACATTTAACCCACCTCACTTATATAAAACATTATTTATTTTAATCTTTAAGAATTTGTGCTGGTGCCTGGGCCGACCGCGCGGCTACCAGCCACTGTGCGGTGACTGCACATGGGTCTGAAACCCACTAAAAATATCAAACGACGAAGATTTTAATCCGAGACTCAGCCCGATCCTCGGCGCGAGAACGTGGAGCCCAGAAATAATAAAAGTCAAAATAAATTAAAACATCAGGGTGTGACAATTCTCCCCACCACAAACACTTTCTGCCCCCATAAAGTCATCCAGCTAAATGATAGGCAAAACCAGAATCCACGCCCAATTGATACAGAAAGAAAACACAATATAAGAGAACTGGAGAACACGAGAGGGTTCTCCCCACCACAAGAACTCATCCCGTGTAGAAATTTAACATCCAAACATACCACCCCGAGAAGGGGGGGGGGGGGCGACGCGAAAACTCCCAACTGATCTCAACTAACTCCTACAACACGAGAAAAACAACACCTTCACCGTAACTTGAATCTCTCAGACCAGACCAAAGACCCTGAATACTAGAGAAAGACCTCCAAGAAGAAATTAATCCAAATAATGAATCTGAGTATAAGCACAAACATCGATTCCTCCACAGACACTTACATCTCCAAACTAACACAGCCAAACCAAGATTAACCCACACCAGGTTCGAACACACTTTTAAGAAAAACACACGATTCTGAAGACCCTAATCAAGAAAAAGAGACTATTTGGATTATAAACTGACATATTCATCCCAACCTCACGACGACACAATGAACCAACAACAATGCCAAAACTATAACAGTGGAAAGATGAGAACGGAAGGAATTTAAATGTTTTGTTGCCAACACAGAACACGAAACCCGAACTGAGGCGTCACACCCTTGATAACTTTCGACTGCACGCGAGCTTCACCCAAAGACCTATGGATGGGGCTCTGATGGTTGAAGCATCTCCTTCCTCACAGTCAGGAACATGAATCTTCTGGTCACAGTGTCTTCCTCAGATGACGCTTCCTGCAAAACTTATCTAGATGACCTAGACACCTGCAATGATGGCACGCCCTCGGTGGGGTGTGACATGATGGATTTACATGCCATAAACATCCACACTGACGACACACCATTGGACAATCCAACAAACAGGAAACCAGAGTCACTACAGAAGAATCTTTAGAAACAGATACATCTAGAACACTCTGCTTGCTAGATGGGGGACCTTCACGAGCAACTGGATACGGTGGATTTCCAACCGTCTACGCTCTGGAGACCAAATCAGCTAAAAACACCTCATGTACCAACTACTCAAAATGATGGACCAAAAAGGGAGGACCCACTCTTTGATCTCTGGACAAAGACCCCTGATGAAGGGAAGATTCTTCATCAAATCCTATGACGCTACCTCCAGAGAAAGACACATGTTCCTTGAAATTGTCAACACACTCTTTCACCGTCTGTTGGCCCTGTTGAATATGAATGAGTTCTTCCAATTTCTTCATCTTACCCTCTTTAGGTATAAGCCATCGGACGAAGATGACTTTAAATAAATCCCACGATATCCCAACTTGTAGTGATGGCAGGGCGAACAACTCTTATTCGTACAGAGATAGACCTTCGAACAGACCCAAAACGGCATGCACTCTAACAGCTTCGGGAGTTCCCAATACCCTGAAGACACACTCGACCTCTTCAAGCCATTGCATTGTCTCTAACAGACTCCAATCACTATGAAGGACAGAAAACATCCGAGAAGGACCAAAAACTAGGCATGACTCATCAAAAACTCTGGGGACCTTTCTGGGCTGCAATTATGAACAACATATAAAACACCAATCCGTAACCGATATCATTCGAAGAAACATCAAAGAAAGCGCCTTCATCCAAAACAACCAGCTCAAAAGAAACAAGAAAATGAAAACACAAACCAAAATTCTTTTTTTTAAAAACCCCCTTTTTTATTTTAGATTTCAAAACCACCTTCTTTCAAGGACATTTTCCAAATACTAAACCCACTTTTCAAACCAAATTCAATTTTCCAAAAGTCATTTTCCTCTTTATAAGAAAATTTAAAAAACAAGGTCATGCCTTTAATTTCAAACACACCCAGATAATCCCATGAACCATTGCACATGTCTTCATTCACTTTCATTCATACGCACCAATACACACTTTCCACGCATCCTCTCACATATGCAAACGTTCATAAGGAGTACATGAGGTTTCACCCCAAACAATTCTCGACCAATTTAAAAGAAAACCCCAGTTTTCCAAACCAAAGGATCTCAGTTTTAAAACCCATTTCATAAATTTAAAGTCCTTTAAAAGAAATCAGTCCCATTTTCAAAAACCCTTTTTAATTTCCAAAAACACACTTACACAAACCAAAACAAAAATGACACTCAACATTCATCAAAACACCGGAGGGACTAGCGGTCACACTTAACCTGGCGACATGGTAGTGGGCCATTCCCCAAGTAAGCATCAACAACTAAGAGGAATTCAAACCATGTACCCGGACTCCACATGGGTCACTACTCCATGTTAGATCACGATGTAACACCGGTTTACCTCCGTTGTCATCCCTCAATCCAAAACAAACTAGAACGAAACAAAGACTCAATTCCCGGACTACCCCTGGTGACTCGAGGTTCGAAACGGCGAGTGTTCATGACGACCTTCCCATACCTACCTCTCAAGTCCCGACAATCCTAATCTCCATCTACCAAACACCCTCATAACAAGGGCCGCATTTGATACCATTTTGTCACGAACCAACCTGGGTCTACCCTGAACCAGTCACTCGAGCCGATCCACGACATGGCCCGAAGGGTTTTCCCGATCCCCATAGGTCGGAAACTAGTGCCGGGAAACAAAAGTAAACAGGTGGGAACGATTTGTCCCAAAAGAAAATAAATTAATAAGTGGAAATAAATAGAACAAATGCAAATAAAGAAATACCAACCAACAACGCTACTAACCTGACCACAACCAAAACTCCATGTGACCCCTTGGGTCACCCTCCAATACCACAACCAACGTCACTCAAGGTGAATAAATGAAGCTGGAACCTAAAACAGAACTAAAAATAAGAAAACACTATAGGCGTGAGTATTAAAACTCAGTAGGCTAGCCTGGTAAATCTATTCCCAAAGCACTACCTTTAAATAAAGAATTTACCAATTTCAGGTTTGAACTAAATTATATAAAATATTGGTTTCCACACACACTTTAATTTCTAAAACAAGTAATTGTACATTGCCCAGTTTAATTTAAAAACAAGTTTAGTATTTGGAAGAAATAGATGCGTTGCACTTTAAAACACTTTTGCAAATATTCAGAAATCCAAATTTTAGTTGTTAGGAAAATGGAAAACCACACACAACACACAACACACACTAAGTGAAATGGAAAAAGTGGCACACAATGCCAGCAACCGAACTAGACCTCTCAAACATCCGCCACATACAACTAAACACTAAAAGAAACATGGGTCGAACCTAGGAGATCATGAACAATCCAGAACATACCATACATGTGACTAATCCTGAAGGCATGCCCTGACTTGATGACGTCATAACGCCCATACTACTACCCGGTATAGCCCTACATGGCCTAACCGAGGGGCCCAATCCCCATAGTAGCAATAAATCAGTATTCCCCTACTATGGGGCCACTATCCAGTGCGTAATCTAAACTGGTGCAACAATCGTTCTCAGAAGATTCACTCACTCTGCCAGGTTCCCATGTCAACACAATCAATAAAAAGGGGTGCATCCACAATGTAAATAAATCAGTTACGATGCACAAACATCACATACTGCTCACGCAATAAACACACACCAATGATCATCCCTTAATGGGTTTTCCAAAATAATTTATTTTATTAAAGTGCCAAATGGGCCATCACCAATTTTAAAGAAAAACATCATTTCTCGAGAAAACCCAAAACACTTGTTCAGAAGAAATAATTTTTCTTTAAAACTAGAAGCACATTTTAAATTCCGTGAATTATGTTTAAAGGCCAAACATACATTCTTTCAATACTGGGTGTCCGCTCGTCAAGAAAATGTTTCAAGTGTTTGGTATAAAATAAACGACTCTATTCACACCAAATAATCATTTAAAAATTAATTATTTGATATTATTTCTCAATAATTAAAATTAATAAAACATCCAGCAATTAATAAATTCTAAATTTAAATATGAGTGCATTGGGGGACCTCCTTCAGCTTGCAGTTCGAACACAACGACGCGACGCATATCCCACTTGTGTACAAGTGCACACAAGCCGATGATCGCGGTTACGCATGGCCACCTCGCCGATGCACTGCAAAAAATGCACAACAACTAAAACACATAACCAATGACTTAAAACGATCCAAACAAACAAACAACGCAAAAACCACCCGACATACTTTCAAAACACAAATCGCCCCATCTTCAATATTTAATAAAACACTTTAAAATTTAACAAATAATTTTCAAAAAGTATCTAACAAATTTACACACCCAAAACCCCTTAGAAACCTCCTTTTATGACTCAACGTACATTGATGCTAAACCAAAACACAATCTACATAGTTTTTGAAATGCAAATAAACAATTTAGCATTGTTGTTCCCAAAAAACACACATATATCACATATCCATAACCACTTAAATTAAAACTTTATTCACGGAAAATAAATTAATTGATATACATATACTAAATTAATTTATGAAGAAAAAGAATTCATAAAACAATGGTCAAACACATAACCACATACCTCAAACGAAGTGCAGACACAACAATGCTTCCACGGAAAGACGAACAACACCCAAAAAACCAACTGCACACTCTAATCGATGAGAATAACGTGCGAATTACAAATCAAGGAAATTAGGTGTGGTTAAATTGAGAAAAACACCAAAAATAAAGTGAAATATACCTCGACCAGAAGAGGAGAGGGTTTCGGGTGCTGCGGGCGGAGACCGATGATGGAGAAGAGCCGGCGTGGTCGGAGGGGAGCCATAGACGGCCTGGCTGGAGTGTGGGACAACGAGGGGAGGCCAGAGGTGGTCTGAAGAGGTGTTCGGAGCGACTGGGTGGCTGGTCGGGGTGCGCTGAGGGGGCGCCGACGATAGGGGGGAAAAAGGGGGCCCGAGGTGTGCCGCTAAGCAGGGGGCCAGAGGCATCCGGACGGCAGGTGTACGGCGGGGGTCGACCAGTGAGGCGGAGGAGGGTGGTTCAGCAGGCGATGGGAGGCAGCTGGGAGCGGCGGATCTCGGTGGGCCAACAAGGGGGAGCCGACGGCTGGGCGGTTGGACAGGGGGTCGTGAGTGCGGAGGGTTGGAGGCGGAGCCCAATGGGGAGCCCGGTGTGGAGGTCGGTCGGCTGGGCAGGGGAGAACTAGGGAGGGAGGGGGCCGCGACTACGGCACTGCACGCAGGAGAAGGAGAAGGGGGGGGGGGGTGCGACCCACGGAGGAACATGGAAAGGGGGGGTGAACCTAGGGTTTAGGTTTGTTTTTATTATTATTATTTCCATTTTAGTTATAATAATAGTAATAATAGTAATAATAATAATCAATAACAATGATAATAAAAATAATTATAATAGTAATAATTTAAATAACATAGAAAACAATGAAATAATAATAATAGTAATAACACCTTAATAATAATATTACTATTAATTAAATAATAAAATTATTCTTATTAAAATTTAAACATTTAACCCACCTCACTTATATAAAACATTATTTATTTTAATCATTAAACATTTGTGCTGGTACCCAGGTTGACCGCGCGACTACCAGCCACTGTGCGGTGACCACGCACGGGTCTGAAACCCACTAAAAATATCAAACGACGATGATTTTAATTCGGTACCTAGCCTGATCCTCGACGTGAGAATGCGAAGCCCAAAAATGATAAAAATAAAAATAAATTAAACCATCAGGGTGTGACAGTTTAGGTATAGAAATGTTTTTTCAATGGATGATACTTGAATATAAAGGATGGATTATACCCCATTTATCTCCCCAGTTCCCCTATAAGATGTTTATGAATATCAAATAAAATAAGTATTCAAGAAGAAACCATATGCCATTAGGTTTTCTATCTTTCTTATTTCCCCCCTTAATGACCTTTTCATTACTCAATAAATGTGAATCCAGACCATACCCCACCACCAAGAGAGGGCAAAAATGATTTCCCCAGTCCACCTTTTGAGATTATAGTGTCTTCGTCATCAATCCAAGATATCATAGTTTGGTGGTAGGTTGTTCACTATGTGGAGGATAAAATAGTGGATGAGATATCCTCATTTTTATTCTTTAAGAATTTAATTCATTAGTATTAACACCACTATATATTTGGGTTTATCCAAAACTAGGATTTATCAGCACTAACAAAAATATCTGATAAAAGAAAACTTTTATCTATGACCACAAAAAGAGTTGATAGGGGGGCATATCAGCATAACAAATCATTCATAAAGGGGGTTATTTATCAGTGCTAAAAAAGCACCAATAAAGGGTCCCTTTATAAGCTCTATTAAAAAATCACTGATAAAAGGGGGACCTTTATAATCATTAGAAAATAAGTGTTGACAAAGGGGGCCCTTTATCAACACTAGAACAAAAAACACGGATAAAAGGGGGCCTTTATCAGTGCAAGTAAAAATTCGATGACAATGGTCCACTTTATCAGTGATATTTTATTGGTGCTAATAAAGGGAATACTTTATAAAAAAATTACATTTCATTAAAAATAATATATTAATATATAAATATATTAAAATTGACATAAATAAAATATATTTTTGAAATATGATTTAGATAAGTCTAAATACGCATTTACATTTAATATATAAGATATTTAGTGAAAAAATAAATTATAAAGTAATTTAATAATAATATTAATTAGTAATTAGATAATTGCTATCAAATAATTTACATTTATTAATAATTGGATGACATAGAAATTAAGTGAATTAATCAATGGTCTAAGATAAGTTGAAAAGATGACTTAGACTACCATAACTTTTGATCAGTGAGTTCGTTTGAGATCTATCACATATCATATATAGGTTTGTGAAGGGATGTATGCCATGTTAGCTTGGGGGTGACCCCAATCATCATTTTTTAATTGTAAAAAAGGCTACGAAGGCCTCCAAGAAGAGTTTTTTATTTGGATACCCTATTTTTTTAATATTTGATAATATTTTGGCTACATTTAATAGATTCTTCTTATAATTTTTTAGTTAATAATGAATTTATTCTCAAGGATTATATTCATATAGATATCATTATTTTAAAAAATTTATCATTTTTTATAATTTATTTTTATTTATAATTAAATATATGTATATTTTCTTATATTTACTTATTATAAACCAATTGTATAAATACATATTTATACATAATTACAAAAGTTTATTTTCAAATACATAAACCAAATAGAAATAAATATTTATTATTCAATTTATTTGATGTAAAAAAATATCCATTTTATTTACCTTATAAAAATGTATTAATATATATATACCTATACAAGTAATGTTTATAAATAAACATCTGTGTGTCAATAAAAAATTATATATTTATCTAAAAATTCTAATATATATAAATAAATACGTAAATAAATAAATGCAAATATTTATACTTGTATGTAAGAAATATAAATGTGTATATATGTGTGTAAATATGTGTGTATGTGTACATGTATCAATATTTTGTATATGGATCATATTTTAATATACTTATATATATATATCATTATCATTAAACCTAGTATATAAATGTATTTACAGTAAATATTTATAGATAAATAAAAAAAATATTATATCTAAATACACAATTAAATGTAAATATATATAAATATATATGTAAATATATAGACATATAAATATATATTTCATGTATAAAATTTATATATCAATATATAAAAATATTTTAAAAAATCATTTAAAATTAATTATATAAATCATTCAAAATTATTTATTATACATTTTATTTAAAATAATATCTAAAAAAATTATAAATTATATACATATATATATATACTTATAAAAATGTATATATAATGTTTATATATACATATGCGTGTATATTAATAAACATATACATATTTATATATATACATGTATATATTTATATTCTAATATATATAGATGAGTATTAATATATAATATATTTAAATAAATATAAGTGTGTATATATATGTTACACACTTCTAAATATATCCAAATAAATATAAATATTGTAAAATATAAAACAAAACATGATTGGCGGAGAGGTAATGGGAATTGAAACGCTAAAGGGAGGTCAAGGGATCAAGTTTCAGCCTGAGTAGGTATTTGGGGGAGCCATTCTAGTGTTGGGGAAGGGTGGGGGTGTTTTTCAGAACATGGCATGGGTTTGGGGGTGTTTGATGGTGGGTTGGGGAGTGGAAAGTGCTGAGAAAGGTGGCCATGAGCTCCGAGAATGGAGGAGTTGTGTTTCATGAAAAAATAATTTTTTCCCAAATTGTTTATCAGTGCTGATAAATGGTTCCTTTATCAGTTCTTTGTTAGGGATGTTAAATCTATACTTTATTAATTCTACCAAAATTAATGATAAAATAAATATTTAACATCACTTTTTTCTAGAGATGATAAAGGCCATATTTTAACATCCCTTGTAATATAAGCACTTTTTAAGAGGTAATAAAACCATTTTTTTGTTTTTTTAATGGCTGGATCTGCAATAGTGAATCACTAGTTGCTCGCTTTTATCTTTGGTGTCACTCAGTTTATGATTTCACTAACCACATGAATAGCTGTTGGGGTTTACAACACCATTTTGATATCAGGATTCTTGGTCGCAAAAATCTACTTCCCCAATTCATAAAGAATTATGAACTCATTAATGAATATTCTAAATCCTCAAGGTTCTTTTATTATTATTCATATTTTATCTATATGTGGTCGATTAAAGTTTATATGGATTAAAACCCACCAATTTTTATGGTCTATTATTTTCTCTTGGGTATCCCCTTACCCTTCTTCAACCCTTCACATATAAGAATATTAGGTAACTATTGTGGAATATTACAATGTTTTGATGAGTGTATCAATTTTCCATTTAATTATACTTGTTTGTGTATTTATGTGAAATTGTATTTATCAAAACCATTTCCATATTTCAATTGGATAAATATTTCTGGGGAATTTTATTTTAAACGAAGGGTTTATATGAATTGTAGTTCAGTTTCCATCTTCATTGTAAATGTCTTGGCCACTCGACATCTCATTTTTGTTGAATTTTCACATCATAGATGCTTATGATTCTTCTTTAATGAGGTTTCAGATTTCGATGGAGGATATGGAAACTTCTCTAAAAAGTGATATATATGGATGCATTGTAGTGAGGTTCTTAGGCTCTTGATCCTCCAATGAAGCTTTTTAGGATGATTTTCAAACATTATAAATCATGGGTCATGGTATAGAAGTAAGGGTGTAGCATATTATTGATTCAATTCTAACCCCATAAGTGTAAATTGAGGGTCTTGATATATATTATCAATATAAATTTTTATGGATTTTGGAGTAAGAAGATTCCCATGTATTATTGAGAAAAGTGGATTGCTTATATTTTCATGAACCCATTATATCTAAGATCCTAGATAGGTAAATGAGGAATCGATAAAGAGGGTCCTTATGATCATATATTGTATCTAAGAAGGAGGATACACAAGTATGGATGGATCCAAAAATTGATCAGTTAAAAATACAGTCTTTCCCAAAGGTGTAAAAGAGTCCAACTATTTTTTATTTCCTTAAATTGAGCATTTGTTGATAGTAATGATCAATTCCATCAAAATAACTATGAGGAGGGTGAGGGAGAAAATATACCTCATCCCTAGCCGAATTAAAATATTTGTATGATAATTTATCCTATATAAAATAAAAAATATTAAAAAATAATAATAAATTCCTATTAAGGTTTTATCTAATTAGGAAAACTAAAGGAAGGAGAATTCACGAACACAACTTTGAAAAACACACTAGAAAGAGATGAATCTATCAAATTCAATATAGATTATCCTAAATTGACCTCTTTGAGGTGGATAGGTCCTATTTTAGTTGGGTGTAAATGATTCAAATACTACTTTTTTCTAGAGTTGTTCTAGAAGAAAGGGAGAAGCTATATTTATGGCATCTCGCCATTTTATTACATATCTTCTCATTACATTTTACAAACAAAGGATCTTTAAATTATAGTGTCATGGAAATTAGGAACAATATACATGAAAAAAACATAAAAAAATATTATAATCCACTTATAAGGCTTCAATATAGGTTCATACTAAGTAAAATTACTACATCTCAAAACCTGGAGACATACATCAATGAAAAGGGTGAGCAAAAATCCCAATAAGGAAAACAAGTTGAATAATTTACATGTGATGTTGAGCGATATCAATAAGAACATGAGGGATATCACAAATGAATGTTAAAGAGGAATATAATAGTAATAATAACATGAATCATAACTTGAAAATGTGGCTGCAATATTTAATTTAGGCATTCATGAACATATCACCAAGGTCCATCCCAAAGGTGTCATAAAAATTACCAAGGTATCATGAAACTTGTAATCTCTAGAGGTTGAATTATTTACCCAATGCATTGGAGAAATATTAGGGAGCACCCTTAATATTTATTTATTTTCATGTGATCCACATAGATCATAATAAATTTTTTTATTAATAACCCAAAGATAATAAAAGAAATCAGTTTCATGTCAAAATCGTGTCGTTTAAAAATTACTTAAAAATTAGATCATTATGTCATTTATAAATCATATAAAGGGAGTGAGGGTTATATGTATGTAAATTACAGAATAAAATAGGTAAATTTTATGTCTTGATGATTACCCGTAGAAATGAAAATAGATTTGGGTATTCACATAAATAAAACAAGAGAATTTCTTGAGAAAAAGAGAGAGAATTTGAGATGAAAATTATGCAGCATAACGGCTACATAACATGTTTTTAGAAAAAATTAAAAAGAGAGTTAAAAAAGATCAAACACTAATAAATAACTCATAATATTGTATAGAGACAGAATAGAATATAAAAAAGATCATGGTATGTATATTTTAATGACATACCACATGAAAAGGAAACTTGAAAGAAAAGAGAAGATGCGATTTCTATTATAAAAAATTCGGCAGCCAAACGACGTCACTTAAAAATCTAGAAAATCAGCTAATGAGAGAAGAATGGGTCTATCATAATTTGGACATAAAATGGAAATAAATAATGATATATAAGAACATACCCCCACATAATAAAATTAAAACTATAAGACATAACATAAAGGAAGCCATGACTTAAAAGAGGTGGGTGAATGTTTCCCTTACCTTGAAGAGTATCTTCGAAAGCTTAGGTTGGGACCTTGGCGGGAATGAGGGCACCTTGGGAGGACTCCTGGGGAGGTAAAAATACCATATCTTAATTGATGATGAATTATGAATGAAATTAATGAAGGAATGGGTTGGTATTTATAGCAAAAGTGAGGGAATATTTTATTAATTTCCAAGGGACACCTCATCGATGGTATTTGAAAAACCATGGGCTTTCCCATGGAATTTTCAAATGGTATTGGCCAATTGAGACACCTTATAACATATCTTACTATTAACAGGTAAACCATAATTATTACATCATGATTACATCATTAATGATTTCATTAAACACACCGAAACTCAAAATTGTGTTTTTTACTATTGACTAAAAATTCATCTGTTACAGAAAAATCCCAAAAATTTACCCTAATTATTTTTCGACATGTATAATCCAAAAGTGAACTCCATTTTATAAAAATAAATTTCATTATAAATTAAATTAAATAAATAAAATACTAATACTTGACAAATAGATTCAAAAACATTTATTTACTTATACTATGATATAATTATATCACATTACCACTTAAGAGGACTAAAATATTTTTATACCTCCTTAGGTGATGTTACAATTCCATTGGTAAAATTACCATTCCTAAGGGTAAAATTAATATTCCAAAGGGTAAAGTTTATATTCACCAAAAAATCATTTTGATCTTATTGAACTATATTTTTCACCCTGATTACAACCTTGTATGTCGGATTTTTGAAAATCATTTCACAGAAAAAGTTATTTAATAATAAAATATTTTTTACTATTCATAAAATACTATTCATCCAAAAAACACTATTCATCCAATACTATTCATCAAAAAAAAACTATTCATCGAAAAATTGAAACTTCTTATAAAACTACTAAGAATTCATCCAAGATTAATTTTGACATTTAGAATTCAAAAATGATGTTTATTTAACCATAACAATTCTCTAAGTATGAGAAATTTAACTCTTAAAATATAAATATCCCCAGTTATTAAAAATAATTGCGGATAGATAATGAATAGTGAAATTTCATAGTGAAATTTTTGACACAAAAATAATTAAATTATTTGATCATTTAAATTTAAAAGGGGGTGTTTTAATCATACTATTTAATAAAATTAATAATTATTCTATATACCTTAATTTGTTGTAATACTTTTATCATTTATAAATACTACAATTTGGGTCC